>CM060929.1:483784474-488584474 GCA_030765085.1 Allium cepa
TTGAATGTGGTATATTATATAGCAGTATATATATATATATATATATATATATATATATATATATATATACTGGAGTGATTGATTTCTCGCATTATATAGCGGATGAGACCCTATGCGCCGCATAATAGCGGATGAGATGATATAACCTCATATACCGCGATATTCCACCTCGAAGTGGAATTGGCATTTTATATTGTGCTAACATCTTTGAATGCAGGGAAACAGGTTGGAGGGTTCCAACTGGTTTCCTCAAAATTATTTAGATTGTTTTAATATCCTGTGATATGGTTCATTTGATATTCTGTGATAAATTACATTGGCAATTGAAAATATTGAATGCCATAGTTTGATCGAATATATTTGGGTTTGCCAAGTTATTAAAATGTATAGATTGGATTTTCAAAGAGACATAAAAGAAAAATATTAAGTAAATAATTATAGAGGTTGGGATAAATGAATTGGAAAGTATAAAGGTGGATTTTTAAATTTTAATAAATAAAATTCGAGTATGGGAAAGGAGATTTTGAATAAAAGTGGAAATAATGAATTTTAAAACTTAAGTAATATTATTTAAAGGAATAAGGAATTTATTTAAAATTCAAGGTTTAAATTTGTTTCGAAAACATAAAGAAGAAATTTGGAAAAGTATGAATTGGTATTTGCAGTTTAAATAAGATTTTGAATCATAATAAGGAAGTTAAATTGGAAATTAATGACTTTTGAAATAAATTGAGTTAGTACAGAAATTTATTTAAAAAAAAGTTAATTCTTTAATTCGATCGGGAAATTGATTTAGAGTTTGAAATTGTGTTTTAAAAGTAAGTTGGGACTGTGAAACTTATAAACTGGGTTTATAAAGTGAAATAAGATATCAGTGGATATTTGGAAGGATAAAGTCACGATGGGAATTTATAAAGGAATGGGTAATTTATTATAAAAATAAATAGTGCATTATTTTTAAAAAGGTGTGGAAGAGAAGTGTATAACCCTGGAAAGCCAAGCATGTTTTTCAAAGCAGATTTTTAATATAAGTTAAAAGTTTTAAACTTTGTTTTAAGGAATGTTCTTAAGAAATTATTATTAAGTTGTTTAAATTTTAAAGGTAAACATTTATTTAAATTAATTATAGTAGTAATAAATTGGAAGGTTTGACTAGTATTATGACTTTAAGAATGATTATAAATATTTATATTTTATAAAATAGTTTTATTTTAAGGATAATTTGGTTAAAGTTTTAATTAAAAACTTGTATAGAATTTAATAACTCTTATTTTAAAATTTAGTTTGGCATTACCTTTATTTTAAAAAAAATTGTTTTATATTTTATAAATAGTTTTAAAGTATATATTTTTGAATAAAGTATTTAAGTAGTTTTAATTTAAATGTTTTAAAGTATATTTTAGAATAAAGTGATTTAAATTATTTTATAATCTAAAGTATTTGGACTTAGTAAATTTTCATTGGGAAATAAACAATTTTGGGAATTTATTCCGCGAGTGAAAAGAGATTGAAACCGATTTCAAAAGATTGAAGTGAAGAAGATATCTTGCGAAGATATTTTGAATAATAAATAATATGGAAAATTATTTAAATTTGGTGGTTGATTGTGAATGCTAATTGATAGTTAAATAACCGACTATCAATATTGGCCAAATGCGTTGATCGTTTCGAAGAGACCGGGATTGAGATTTATTTCCCGAAAACCACTTCGATCCGGTTTGAATGTTTTTGTGAGGAAGACAAAAGCTGGGAGTCGAAGATGGAGCAGTGAAGTGCAAGGGCTAACCGCTACTAATCATGAGGGTGATTCCAAAATGGATGTAGTAGGAGTAGTGCCTTCAGTTCTGTTTGATCCCGAAACGGACTTGCATGGATGAATGCTTTCAAAACATCGGCAGGAGGACGATGAGCATTCTATGTGAATGTGTGCTAAAAAGGTAACGCATAGCCTCGAGCCTCATCAACCGGGAATGGATAAAACAGGGAAGGTGCATACAAGGCTAAATGGCTAGCAACCAATTAGGGTAAGGTCACCACTGTTTAAATGTCCCTTTATTTCAGCTGTGTGGGCGGTTACTGATCCCAACCGCGGGGTGAACTAATTCAGACTATCCAGTAAGGGGTAGCTCCAGTCTTATGATGCAGGGAATCAGGGTGGATTCTCGGTAAGGTGATCTAGACCATGTACTGTGATGGGCGGTACCCCGGTAGCCCTGCCATTGATGGAAATCCATTCTCCCTATGTGCCTTTACAGTTTTTGTTTGTAGAACCCACTTTGTGGCTAGTAGCTGGAATTTAATAATATAACAATTTCGGCTATTTGAATAAGTATTTGTATATAGACACTATTATAATATCAGAGGATTTTATAAGAAATGTTTTAGTTATCGTAAGGTAAAAACCCGACATGTTTATTTGTGGCGTGGTATTACGAGATACCTTTGATTTCAAATGATTTTGAAAACTTTAATAATCCAATTGAGTATGTTTTCTCACGCTGGTTTTCCAGACTGACTCCGGTGTTATTTAACTATAATGCTCGGGTCAGACCGAGTATAATAGATACAGGAAAGAATGCTGTGAAGCTCAGGAGACGAGCTGGATGGCGAGACGTAGCACACGTACTTGATGTATAATTCCGCTATGTTGTAAGTTGTATTGTCAGTTTGGTGAGGATAAGTTAATATAACTATCCAATTGTGTGTTATATATGTTGTTGAACTCTGATGTTGTATTCTGATGATGTATGTATACAACAGATATAGTTTCTTTTGTGTAAAAATCAGTTATTATCTATTATATTTTATTCCGCTGCGATTGTAAGATTCTGATATTATTTCTATTTCTTCTTCTACCTCCTTCTTCTTTAACCTTAATGGTTTGGTTTTTCGGGGGTCAAAAAGTCGGGTCGTTACATCACACATTCTCAAAAGCCATGCATTTCGTAAGTCGTGCTCTCTAAAAAGCCATGCATTTCATATGCTACGCAAGCACTGCTTGATGTTGCTCCAGCATCATCCGCAAACTGTTAAGATTTTCTAAGTATCGGTGTTGTCCCAACAACACCGGGAACTTGTCTATTGCAGGTTTAGAAGTGATCAACTTCTGCTACCCAAGACATTGCTTCGGTAGTTCGCAAAGTTCACAAACTTAGAAGTTGGCGAAGAATTTTGATTTTTGACCAAAGTTAATGTGCAAAATGTCCAAATTCAAGACATCCAAGTCACGAATTCTCAAAGGTAGGAGCTATGACGCACCTTTGACTGGGGCCATCCAAGGAGCAACCTAGAACATTAAGTCTCACATCAATTAGCCATGTGTCATAAAGGGCACATAACTCATTAACACTTGGTCAGGAAAAAGCTCCAATTTGCAATAAAAGGAGGAACTTACCATCGTACAGAGATAGATGACGATGAAATGCATTTCTAGAATCAAATCATCGACATACCAGTTTTCAAAGACTGAAGCAAGTGCTCGACTAAGGTTTCAAACCCCAACTTGCAAGAATCCAACATAGCCCGAAGGCTGCCAACGTCTGGAGGAAGTGACCAGACTTTCAGGAATAAAACACTGCTCGAAGACTAGAGACATCAAGAAGGACAACCCCCAACCATCAGATTCATCACGGCCCAGAATTTAGCCGCACATGGAATGATCAGCCTTGCATAGATCGATCAAATACCTCGACTCCTACTTGCGGAAAACCAACTATTGCACGAAGACAGACAACGGCAAGGAGAGAATGCGAAAAATCGAGCAGCTAAATAATTGATTCCCGATGATTGGAACCAATGAATAAGGCTGATATCCGCAACAATGCTATTGACCTAGCATAATGCATATAGCCTGAAATAAGTTAAGCTTACGTATCACAAATTCAAGACAAACACTATCAATGTTTGCGCCAAAATTGGTCACAAACCCCAAGTATTGTGAAAGCACCAGTGTATGAATACAAATCAACGATATTCAAACACAAATCACAGATCTAAGCAAGCAACAAGTAGTAATTCAGAAATGATGAACAAGAACACACAATTTATAGTGGTTCGGCTATCTCCGGCCTACGTCCACTTCAAAGGTTTTTCTTTTTATTGATGTTCTTCGCTGATTACAGTTGATTACAGTGGATTATAGCTCTGAAATTCGAGTACAACGGTAGTAGTGAAGTGCAAAGTAGAGTCTGGGCGCTTCAGAATCAAGATCCCCTTTTCTGAATGACCTGGGGCTCTATTTATAGGTGTAGGAGGCTGATATTTCGCCTAAATTTAGGGAGACCACTTCTGGCACGTGAAGAGGCCCACATGCCCGGCCTCAGAAAATTTGGGCCCACTTTGGGATCGATTCGATCTCCATTCGAATCGATCAAGAAATCATCCAATCGAGATGAAATTTGGTGTGGACATTCTTCAACATGTAAGTAAGCTCCTGTGAAAATTTCATAGCATTTAGACTTGTATATCTCAAGTTATGATCGATTCGAAATCGCGTTCTTTGTCTGTTCATCCTGTTCGAATCGATCAATTCGAATCGATCGCTTCGATTCGACGGTGGCATGTGCTAGCAGTTTGACGTGGCGCGCGTTCTTCGTGTCGATTCGCTTTTCACTCCGGTTTGACTGGGTTGACTCCATGATTTTCGCCACTTTGACTTAGTGGATTCGAGGGCTTTCAGGGATTCGAATAGAGGCTCGTTCGCATCGATCACGGTGAGCTTTGGTCGATCGATACGAAACTTGTCGTAGCAGGATGGATTCGAACTAAAGCAACTCCAAGGATTCGAAACTCTTTAATCTTGAGGGATACGAATCAGGTAGACGCAGGGCTAATTCGCTCCTGATCGTTGCAAATGCAAATGGACACCAAGCAACCTGACGGATACGAACCATCGAGTCCAGATGGATACGAATAAGTCTTTATCTATGGATTCGAACAATCGCCTTGATAATGGATACAAATCACACTATCTGTTGATGGATGCGAAGTGAGATCATCTGATGGATGCGAACTAGATGGAGTAGAACTGAGGCATGAGGATGGGTACGAACTTGATCGATACGAACAAGATCGGTTCGAAGTGACTAAGTCCTGATGGATTCGAACCTGATGGATTCGAATGGAGCGAGACGATGTTGTGCTTATGGATTCGAACCTGATGGGTTCGAATGGACCATCACCTCGGCCTCTTCATGGATACGAACAGCATGCCCTTTCCTTAGATTGAATCGATCATAACTTGCACATATAAGCTCGGATTTACTTGAGATTTGAAATGCTGGATTCTACAGCTTTGCTCATCATGTCCTATCAATTATAGCCCGATACGGACTCGGGCAAAATTCATCGATATCCATGGCGAACCTACAGTGTATAATCGGTATTTGTGACTAGTAATCATTGAGTTTCTGTTAACTTTTGGGTATCTAGACTTTGCCAAAAGGCGGGATAACACTTTGCCCCCCAAAACATGCCTTTTTGTAAAAGGTATGTTTTGAACGGTCTAAATCGAGTGTAGTAAATTCACGTTTTATTCATAGCTGCAGTATTATCAATCAAGTTTATGACTGTTCGAGGCCAAATCGTTATCAATTTCTTTCAGTGGAAATCAAGAATGAAGTTTTTTAATCTCTCCGGACTATCGTTGGCCACTCTGGACCCTTGACAAGCCTATTCCAGACTTGGCGATTGAGTAGAAAGATCCCATTGCACTCCGGTCCCAGCTAGGGTATGTAGCGATGTCTTGGTTGTTCTAAACCGATCATAGCCTCTCCGGGCTCTTGCCGGATCCCATCCTGTCACTCTCTGGTGAAGGGGAGGCAGCGTTAAGTGAGTCGATCCTGTCGCTTTCCGGCGAAGCAAGTCACTTCTTGCACTCCGGTTCAATGTATCTGAACATTAAGCGATGTCTTGGTCACTCTAGACCGATCATAGCCTCTCCGGGCTCTTGCTGGATCCCATCCTATCACTTTCCGGTGAAGGGGAAATAGCGCTTAAGTGAGTTGATCCTGTCGCTCTCTGGCGAAGCAACTCACTTCTTGCACTTCGGACCCCGTCTCTCCGGGTAGGGTCATAAAGCGATCATTTTTATATTAGTATTTAATGTTCGTCCTTTAACTCTTCGGTCAAAGGTTTATTTCAAGAAATTCAGATCCATTTATTAAATTCAGGTCCTAGACGCTCAATCTCAAACATCAGGAAAAAGATAAACATTGCCTCTCTGGGCATATCAGTTTATCTCCATCTCAGAGCATGCCTAGGGATCTCTCCGGTTCCCGTACATGAGTAAGTGGAGTAACCGTTTATTCTGAAAACAAATCTAAACGAAATCATTCGACCGAAGTCTGAATCCTAGACTCGGCCCTTGCCATCTTTAATCAGTGGATGACGAGTCGTGATCCCGATCCAGGATTGTTTCTGTTAGGTGGAGGCGGTAGTTGTTCAGGCCTTACCACCGTTGTCTGTTCTCTAACATATTGTGGCAATCTACCACTCCTGGCATGTTCTTCCACCTCATCTTTCAAATGGCGGCATTTATCTGTAGTGTGCTAATCCAGCTCATGGAATATGAAATATTTACCAGTTCTGCGCTCCCGCTCAGTGGGGTCTCTCCTGGGTGGCTATCGATAAGGGAGTTGCCCCCGAGTTTCAGTGTAGATTCGTTCCAGGCCTGCAGTCAGATCTGTGTATTGCCTGAATCTAGGTTCTCGGAATTTCTTCCGTTTATCAGGACCATCGTATCTGTCATCCTGTTTCCTTTTTCCTTTATCTACTCCAGACTGTTCCCTGGAGGTTCCTTCGCTTTGCGCGGCGTTTGTTTCCTGCCTCTCGGCTCGTGATTCTTCTAATCGAATGAACTTATCAGCTTTATGATAGAACTCTCCAAGATCTTGCGGTGGATCTTTAGTCAGAGAATCTTTGAATTTGGTGCCTTCCCCAACTCCTGCCACCGCCGCCATCAAAATCATTGATGGATCTGGACGATCTACAGAAGTCACCGTTGCATTGAATCTTAGTAGAAAATCTTTTATGGACTCTCCAATCCTTTTCTTTATCGAGGCTAAAGTCATCACACTCTTGGGTCGCGCCACATGGACCCTAAACTGTCTCATGAAGCAGTCTACAAGCTCGCCCCACATTCTAATTGATCCAGTCTCTAGCTGCCTGAACCAAAGCGCAGCCAAATCTAACAAGTATAGAGGGAAGCATCGTGCCATCACTTCCTCGGATGTCCCCAGCACTTCCATGTGCCTAATATATCTGGTAATGTGCATGGTTGGGTCTGACCTTCCGTCATAAGGATCTAGCATTGGTAGTTTGAATTTTGGAGGGTTCCTTGCGTTTCGGATGTTCGGAGTGAACGGACTACGACTAACTTCTTCCAGCCCTCCACTAGACAATCCTCCTCTCATGATTCGTCGCATTAGACCAATCATTCTCTAGTCTCCGTCCAAGGGTTGACCCCTGACCACATTCCTGTCCTTCCCCCCGAGTCTTGAAGGGAATTCTGGTACATACTCTTCGGGTGGCTCGTTAGCATAAGCATTGGCTCCAACTTGTTGAGCTCCGTCTATTGGTCTTCCAGTATCAGACCCTGAGGGTCTGCCCCCAAGTCCTTGTTGATCACCTTCAGCTCCTGCATTTTGGTCTTGAACCTGACCTTTATTAGCTTCTGTAATCCTGATTCCTTGTCCCACACTTGTAGTTGTTGTAGTTGGTCCAAGGTTTTGCACATTCGCCGCCCTCATTTGTTCGAAATTCTGCAGCATCTCCTGTTGAGTCTTCATCATGCTTTTGCGTAATGAATTAGCCGTAGCTTCCATCTCATCTCTAGTGACATACGTCGAAGCCTGTCCCTCTCCAGCTCCAGAGGATGCTTCTTGGCTTCCTCCTTGTTGGCTCCGATCAGCTCTTTGTCTTGTTTGTCGAGTCATTGTCTCTGAATCGGGATTCTTCAAACTCTTAAATCTGAATTCTGAATCTGGTGTAGCGGGTGCTAGTCCTTCTCAGTGAAAGCACCAAAGTGTTTGCGCCAAAATTTGTCACAAACCTAAAGTATTGTGAAAGAACCAGTGTATGAATACAAATCAACGATATTCAAACACAAATCATAGATCTAAGCAAGCAACAAGTAGTAATTCAGAAATGATGAACAAGAACACACAATTTATAGTGGTTCGGCTATTTCCGACCTACGTCCACTTCAAAGGTTTTTCTTTTTATTGGTGTTCTTCGCTGATTACAGTTGATTACAGCGGATTACAATGGACTATAGCTCTGAAATTCGAGTACAACGGTAGTAGTGAAGTGCAAAGTAGAGTCTGGTAGAGTCTGGGCGCTTCAGAATCAAGATCCCCTTTTTTGAATGACCTGGGGCTCTATTTATAGGTGTAGGAGGCTGATATTTCACCTAAATTTAGGGAGACCACTTCGGGCACGTGAAGAGGCCCACATGCCCGGCCTCTGAAAATTTGGGCCCACTTTGGGATCAATTCGATCACCAATCGAATCGATCAAGAAATCATCCAATCAAGATGAAATTTGGTGTGGACATTCTTCAAAATGTAAGTAAGATCCTGTGAAAATTTCATAGCATTTGGACTTGTATATCTCAAGTTATGATCGATTCGAAATCGCGTTCTTTGTTTGTTCATCCTGTTCGAATCGATCAATTTGAATCGATCGCTTCGATTCGATGGTGGCATGTGCTAGCAGTTTGACGTGGCGCGCGTTCTTCGTGTCGATCCGCTTTTCACTCCGGTTTGACTGGGCCGACTCCATGATTTTCGCAACTTTGACTTAGTGGATTCGAGGGCTTTCAGGGATTCGAACAGAGGCTCGTTCGCATCAATCACGGTGAGCTTCGGTCGATCGATACGAAGCTTGTCGTAGCAGGATGGATTCGAACTAAAGCAACTCAAAGGATTCAAAACTCTTTAATCTTGAGGGATACGAATCAGGTAGACACGGGGTTAATTCGCTCCTGATCGTTGCAAATGCAAATGGACACCAAGCAACCTGACGGATACGAACCATCGAGTCCAGATGGATATGAATAAGTCTTTATCTATGGATTCGAACAATCGCCTTGATAATGGATACGAAGCACACTATCTGTTGATGGATGCGAAGTGAGATCATCTGATGGATGCGAACTAGATGGAGTCGAACTGAGGCATGAGGATGGGTACGAACTTGATCGATACGAACAAGATTGGTTCGAAGTGACTAACTCCTGATGGATTCGAACCTGATGGATTCGAATGGAGCGAGACGATGTTGTACTTATGGATTCGAACCTGATGGATTCGAGTGGACCATCACCTCGACCTCTTCATGGATACGAACAGCATGCCCTTTCCTTAGATTGAATCGATCATAACTTGCACATACAAGCTCGGATTGACTTGAGATTTGAAACGCAGGCTTCTACAGCTTTGCTCATCATATCCTGTCAATTGTGGCCTGATCCAGACTCGGACAAAATTCAACGATATCCATGGCGAACCTATAACGTATAATCGATATTTGTGACTAGCAATCATTGAGTTTCTGTTAACTTTTGGGCATCTCGACTTTGCCAAAAGGCGGGATAACAACCAAACTCTACAGATTCATGATCATGATAGAGATGAGCGCGGTTGTACCAGGGGAAATGTGATGACCTTCTTTGCAGCTTCTAATTTCCTATAAGAATTTAAATTTGGCACCTGCAAATGAAGGGTTTCTAAATAGCCATCAGATCATAACAAAAATCGATTGGAGGAAATTCGATTGTTCGTGAATAAGAATAACCATGGAATTTGTTAAGCAACAACCCTGCATTTCCAAGGATAACACTTAACGGTAATAAACAAGGCTAGGCAACGGAAACGCCTAGGACTTCCATCCTTCCAGAATATGGCATATCCTGAAGTTAAGCAACGTTGAGGAAAATAGCCACATTGGGTTGAAAGGAATCTACTCAACTATACAAGATCAGATGAATGATTCAATCTTAACCAACATGACATTAACGTTGCCCGAAGATAGGCAACACTAATAAAAGACTTCTACAATCCAATTATTGAAGTGCAAGTTCTCGAAGTTCGAAACACGTGCCCACCTAGATTAAAAGCATTGTCGGGTTAGCGGGGAAAATCTATCCCAACCTCTTGAGTTTCAATGTTACCCCAGCAACGCTAAGGCCTTTTCTCATTTCCTAATTACGGGTGTTGCATCGACAATGTCGAGAAACTTTCTATTTCATAAATATCGGTGTTCCCCCAACAATGCCGGGAAGCCCTCTATTTCCTAATATAGACATTGCCCCAACAAGTCCAAGAAATTTGCTATTCACTATATACCGGTGCTTCCTCGACAATGCTATGAAAACTTTAATCTAAAGTTCGATGAGAAACACATATCATTGCAAACCATCATTACAACAGCTTCCATAGATAAAAGTTGGTCCTCGACTGAGATTCTACCCTTACCTTCAGAAAACTACTGTTGCTCGAAAATGGGCAAAATTTGGAAGACATAACCTTTCATAATTCATCCGAATGGTTTGACCTTTCATCATAGGAATCGACCACTACACAGGAATAAAACAGCACTGAAAGGAAATCCTAGGATTGAATGGCTCATGTGCTAATTTCTAGGGATGAAAGCTGGTACACAATAGAATTTCATGAATTCAACTTAAAAAGAATTTAGATATAGCGAAAAGATAGGCACCCTCGAGGAAATGTTGCTTGGAACCAAGCAGCTAGGTCATCAATTCTCGAAGACAAGGATTGACGTATGAATAGAACTTCAATGATGACAGCAGTCAAGCAAAGCATGCACAACTAAGGACATGTAGGGACAATCACGTAAGTTCGGAACTAAAACAATCGGACTTCCTCAATCCTAGAATAGGATTGAGAGCCAGAGCAGGGGCAATCGAGTCGTTTTTCCTAACCTCTCCATCTCTCGCAATCGTCCAAATACAGGCGTTTTATATAACCAGTCCCTCCAGAAGAGATAGACACACAGATACTTGATCGAAAGAATTGTTGCAAAGTTCAAACATAAATAACCACGAGGTTGGTTAGATAATGGTATAGAGCATTCTGGCAATGAAATCGTCAACAAAGAAAATGAAGGATCTAGCATTCATAAATCAACCGTCGCTCGCTGTCTGACGATGATGAAAAGAATCGATGACCTACTTATGGTCTAACTAGAACATTTGGTTCCAACTTGCAGGGGTACGCCATTACCCGAAGTTTGTGATGCTAAGAAGAAACCCCCAGAATGAAACTATCGATACATCGGCTTTTGGAAACAAAAGCAAGAGTTTGATCGAATATTCAACCCTACCTTCTATCATCTCATGCTATTTGAAGATTCACAACATTTAGGAAAAATCCACAAAGTTGAGTCATCCGTGCATGAGTTTCTAGAGATAGAAACTGATACATGCTTAGGGTCTCAACACGAGGCTTGGAAGAATTCACTCTAGCAAAAGATGAGGCGATGCGTCTTTCTAGCACATGTACCCAGAATGACATTGGATGATGATGTCAACTTGGAGGAATTCAATTGCAGTCAGGAAACTGATATCGTTGAAAAAATCAAAGCTTGGAATCAAGAAGCAAAGTCCCTAGTTCCTAGAGATAGGAGCTATCATGTCAATCAAACTAGGGTAATTGAATGTATTTCCCCGGAGACCTAGTCTCTCAAAAATATATAGACTTGGTATTCAGAGAAATCAGCCCTATGGACTACGGCAGATACACCAAGACTTTGTTGAAATGAACTCAATTGAGCATAACTAGGAATTAGCTACAGAATTGGCTATACCAAGCTACCTCATAGTTTTAAATAAAGCTATGAAAGCGAATATGAAGAAATGACCATAGAAGTACTAATTACATGTATATAATTACAGTAAACGAGTATGCTGCACATGAATAGAAGGGTGAAATAGCGAGAAAAAGCAATGCTAGGAATCGAGCAATTAAGCCAATAGTCCCTGGAGACAGAGACTGGTGTGCAGGTTGAATTTTGAAAAATGTAAAGGAAGGATAATCACAATCGAACAAGTCATACGCTAGTTTCCAACGACTGAAATTGTGCATGATCGAACATCAACTACAACTCTACAAGAGCAGCTACGCCTAGTAATTTAAATGTAATCAATCATCCCGATATGAAAAGAATAATAAGTGAAGCCTAAGTTGCAAATGACCCAGCTTTTGGAGGTGTGGAAGTCCCTTCGTCGGACTAAAGATGGATGACCAAAAAGTCATTTTCAATAATAAAACTTGGCATTCAATCTTGTCGGATATGTTTTACTTTAAATAATATCCTAGTATGACCAATGTCCAGAATCCAAGGGAAGTCATCGTGTGTTGACCAGACGGGTTTTGAGCATTGACCGGGGAAGATGCAGTGTGTTATCTACATAAGAAGAGTCACTTATCCCTAATACTGCAAACAAACAATCTAGTGTAGATAGCTTGCTTACATTTGAAAACAATCCATATCGCCCTTTGAAATTATCTTTTCCAAACTTACCTGTGATTGATCAATGATCGATAACGGAGCCGCTGTCCAAAGCAACGCATAATGCTTGTCTTTTCAAGATCACTAGAGTATATAAATGGAAAGAGGGATACGATTGAATCATCCACTATATTCGATTTTGGAATAAATCATCGCATTAGAATTCAAAATAGTGATAGAAATTTAACAAAGTCCTCAAAAAGAAATAGTGAAAGACAAAGAGCAAGACTTCGCTCCATAACGACATACAATCGTTCGAGACAAAACTTAACTTCACTGCTAGCCGAGTTAAAACTATATAGGTCGACTCCATACCTATGTCATGCACCCACTTACCGGCCTAAACACTTATGTAAACTACGGAGAAAAGATTGCAGCGTCAATACTAGGAATTGAAACTCAGATCGAAATCAAAAAACAAACGGCTATCAAAAGTTGGTCAAATGAAAACGACATCTTGAGATGGACTCCACGATTCACTGAAATTCACAGAATAGTAATTCAAAACTTGTCTTGTTCCATAGCACACTTTGTTTCCAACGAAAGCATACTCTATGGGAAAAATGTTAACTGGGTTTTTAATCCAGCAGAATTCAATAGGAGTTAGAACAACCAAACTAAGTCAGAACAACTTGAAACTTGAACAAGGAATCTAAAAGAACAAGCCAATGGAACTTAAGAGAAACAAGCCAAAAATCCACTAAGTAGATGGATCGCTGGCAATCCATCATCCATGTATCGCTAGCGATCCAAAAGTAAGCATCGTGAGTTTGCAAAGCCTCTTGCATCATGATCTACTACCTCTTCCAAGACTTGCCAAGTTTCATAGCATGCCATACAATCTAGCTTGAGAAGTGAAGACTCATCTGATTCAAGCCATTTAACCAAAAGCAGCTACCTTAAAATGGACCTAGAGAACTCATGCGTATTCAGATTGACTTGAAAGTTTGAGAGAAGACATAAAAGACATAAGAGAAGGCTCACAGTAAAAAGGGGATCATTTGGTGGTTGTTTTATCGAACGGTAGCGACCTAACTAGATGGGTCATTAATAATCCATGTAGGTTGGGCCCCATAAAATGAAATTTATTTGTAGGTCTCACACATCCTCAAGAGAGTATCTATAAAGTTTCGGCTAATTTCATTAGGTTTTGAGTGAGTTATGGATGATTCTGCTCCGAATTAGGCCAGTTTGATCCATCAGGTCTGACCCATGAAGAGTGGTGTCCATGACCTATGATCCATAAGGGAGGATCTCCTACTCATCTACATTGCATGTGTGAAGCTTTGTGTGATTTGGTTAAGTATTGAGTGAATTATGGATGATTCTTCTAGATCAAATGACCCATAAAAATGGATGATTAAACGAACTCCAAACGACTTGATATTTGGACAAGGCACTTAAATAAAAGACAGGAAGAGAACCAAGCTAAGATCACTCAAAAATATGCCAAGTGGATAGATAGCTAGCATTTATTAATATAGGTTGGATCGTCTTCAAACATTCCTAACTCCTTCATAACATTAAGTAAAGGCTTCTGATAGAAAAATATACTAAGTTGATGGATAGCTAACGATCCGTTCTCAGTGGATAGTTATTGATCCATCCCCAATGGATAGCTAGTGATCCATAGAAATGACTCGGATTGATTTGATATTTTCGGTGATGGCTTGGCATAATAATTGGATTCTTCTGCATTTGGACTTCTGGTCTAATACTCCTTGAATTTCCCAATAAATACTCATCTATCTGCAACATAAAGATGATCTTCTAACCTGGCTACTGAAAATCTGCAGATACTATTCTGCACTCTTCTCCTCTCACACAACAGTCACCTAGGTATTCACTGTGATTTTGGTAACTCTTGCATTGGTGACTTGATCTAACTTATGAAATTCAAACATATTATAATGTAATTCAACTTGTAACAGCAGTCAGTCAATAAAAAGTTATAAAGTGGACATAGGCTTCATAAACAGCCGAACCACTATAAAAATCTTCTTGTCCTTTACTACTTCACCTCTTTTTACATCATCAATTTTCTATATTATTTCTCTGCAAGAACAGGGCTAGTGCTTTCATGCTCAACCCAGGATGTTGATTCATTTTTTGAGTTAACATTATAGATATGAAAATTCATAATAATCAACTAAACTCTATTAACATGAACATGCTGAAATTATCTAATATGAGAATTACTATTTGTATATAATATTTTAACTACTATAGTAAGTTTTAAATCATATACAAACCTATTAGTACCATAAATCAGAGCCAATGTTACCAATTTATACAATTTTGTTAACTATTATTATCTAAATTTACTATAATAAAAAAATTATAAGTACTGAAATTTATTCAATAAACTATTGTGATGTTTAAATTAGCATGATATTTAATGACTTACCAATGTGAAAATTTATTCAATTAGATTGATTTTATATAAAAGCTTTCGGCTTTGGTTTTAAAAATCAAGTAATATTCCATATGCCTTTTATGTAATTTAGCAGCCATATGTGTATTTGCAAGCTCTGTTTTTAATATAATTTATTCAATGTAACTTGGCAGCTTTGCTTTTAATATAATTTATTCAATGTAATTTACCAATGCAATTCAGCAGCCTATAATGTAATTTATTCAATTGTGCTATAGCTTGCTACAGGAGCTCTGCTTGCTGTAGAAATAGAGCTCGGTTTAGCAAGCTCTACAGCTCTACAAAAGCAGCAATTATGGTTTTCTACAGTTGTCAGTTATTAATGGGCTTACATACTTATAGGCTAGCATCTAGCTTAAAAGAATATGATTTCTAATATTTTAAGAAGGTTCTTTCAAGGATGGATCAACATTTGATAAGAATATCTCTATTCTTCTCTTAGGTTGAACTTGCGAAGGTATTTTTGGGAATTTCAGTCAGTGACAACTGTAAATCTATATGTATTCATTTGATTTTCACTTCAAGCTATTGTTTAATATTTTAACTTAAAGTTATTAATTCGATTGTTACTTAAAATTATTGCTTCAAAATTTGATAAATTCTTAACTTCTAAGTGAATTCGAGCTCCTGATTTCATCTGGGACATTTTAGTGTAATTTTAGCTTCCGAGTTTCTTGTTTCATTTTTTTAGTTTGATTTTGATGATCTAAAGCTTCAAATTTTTTTAGTAGGTAAACTTCATTCATGTTTTACTGTATTCATATTTACTATTGTTTTGATTGTTTTATATTTGATTACAATGATCATTAATGAAGTTTTAACTTTGTTATATGTAGGTGGTTCAAACATTACATGGACAAACATGCTTTGTAGTTTTTTTGATGCTTTGATAGGAGTAGCGCAATGAAGACCTATATAAGGCACTTTGTATTTTGTTTTTAATTCCTTTTATTCCTCTTCCAATATACAAGGCCTTAGGTTATATTTCATGTTCATGACGTGGAAGGTTCACGCTCAATTTTTTTGAAAGGATTTCAAGTAGGTTCTAACCCATAAAGAGTTATATATAAGTGTAAACTTAATATTTTAATGATATTGCTCTTTAGTTATGTGTCTATACATACAAATACACACATGCATGATGCATGCATGCATACACATGCACGTATATATAATGTATGAATGTATGTATAAACTAGTTGAAAAAGTCATTGCTATATTTCAGTAGTATATAAGTTATTTTCTACAATTTTGATTCAAGATATCGACAGTTTGTAGTTTTTTATTTAAATTCTTCCTTTTTGTCTGCCATGACCTCCATAGTGATTTTTTTTTCAAGAATGCCTAACCATGTAATTGAGCAAATAGATAGTTCAGATACTTTATCGATAAGACTTTAGATGTAAGTTAATTAACTATGAAAATATAATTTGGGTATTGTTTAGGGAGGTTACCCTACTAGAATCAGACCGTATAGTGTTTAGGCTTTGCGTCGGCGACAATCGACTAAAAAACGCGGCCGATTCTAGCCGACGCAATATCGCATTAAGGAAGCAAAAACCCGCGAGCAGATTCTCTTTTTTTCTTCCCTCCTAATTCCACGTCAAAACCCTCCTCGTCACCCGCCCCAGCCGCCTGCCGTCGCCGCCGTCTCAAGTCAACATCTAGCCCCCGATGCTCTCCAAAGCTCTCCGGTATCTCCTTTCTTCCCAATTTCAGTTTATTTGAGGTATGATTTAAACCCTAAAATTTGAAATTAGTTGATGGTAGATTAGAAATTGATGACTGGTAGGATTATTCGATGATGTTACTGTTTTAGATTGGTTTGGAAATCTAATTTTGATATTGTCGGCTTGAAATTAGGGAAATTAGGGAAAATAGTTGATTATCAATTTGTAATTGTTGATTATTACGTATGGGTTGATTTTAATGGTGTACATTAGTTAATGATAAGGTATTAGTTGATTTAGTATTAAAAAAATCTATTTTTACTAATTAATGTGTGAACAACTTATTTTAGTTTACATAATCGGCAAATTAAAAATTAAAATAGTTAAATGAAAGTTAAATTACGTTGTAAAATTTCAAATTTAGTTCATAAATATTTAAATAATTGAATGAATATTGTTAATTATAAAAGTTTTATTTTTTTAAACCCCTTAGAGAGTTTTTGGCCCCGTCTGACAAGTGTTATATATGATCGTTATATAGTTGTTCGGTTTTTCACAGAACGAACATCTATATTCATCTGATACATTTTTTGTCGGATTTGTCCCTGTATTGGACAAGTTACAAATACAATAAAGTATAATTACATTTTTTAAATCATATCATTTTAAAGGGTTCATAAAATTTCGATAGCACTTCCGTTTTGTTCTCTGTGTACACGTATTTGTGTACGATACAGGAAACAAAGGGGAAGTGCTGCCGAAATTTTGTGAACCATTTAAAATGATATGATTTACGAAATGTACTTACTTTATTGTATTTGTAATGGGAAGTGTGATGGTCGACCATCAAAGTTAAAATAATGAAGCAAAAAGCAAAAAATAAATCGAATTGATTATTTGCATTAATAAAGGATAAACTTTATTGTGTTTCTAATATATATTTTCAAATCAAGAAAAATGTTCGATTATTTTCTCGAGCGTAGTTGGATGTATGAAGTCAAAACTAGTATGAAAGGTTCAATAAAGAAACATTTCTGTAACGGTGTACACGAATTTATTAGATTTGCTAAATCTAATAATCGTAATACGAAGAACTTCGTTGCCCGTGTAGTATGTGCAAACATTTGAAGCATTGGAAAGCAGATATAGTTGAAGTACATTTGTATAAAAATGGTTTTGTGCTGAATTATTACTTATGGGAACGTCATGGAGAACTTCTTCACCTACACTTAATCCTGTAGCGTTAGATGACAATAATGTTATGACGAATCCAATAGAAAATATGGTGGAAGATGCAGCACGATCAATGTTTTCATTGTTTGATCAAGATGACGATGAAGATGTAAATGTTGAAGAAGAACCGACTGTGGGAGCTAAAAAATATATGATTTATTGGACTCTGCTAAAAGGCCGTTGTGGGAGGTTGTAAAAGTGGAAGCGAATTATCAGTAACTGCCAAATACATTACTATGAAATCAAAATTCAACCTTACAGAAGCTGGATTTACAGCAGTTGTGCAAGCAGCAAAACGACACATGTCATCCAATAATTTGATGTGCGATAGTCAATATAAAGTGAAAAAACTTATGTCCGCTTTCGGTCTGTCGTACCAAAAGATAGATACATGTGTAAAAGGTTGCATGTTGTATTGGAAAGATGACGTTGATCTTAGAAAATGCAGAATATGTAACGAAAAAAGATACAAACCAAGAAAAAAGAGGAAAATAAGTTCCATACAAGAGGATGCATTATTTACCCATCACTCCCAGACTTCAAAGGTTATATGCATCTTCTGCTACGGTGTGCCATATGTGATGGCACAGTATGAGAACACCGGAAGAAGGAACTTTGATACATCCATCTGATGGAGAAGCATGGAAACATTTCGATAGGACTTATCCTGCATTTGCTGCCGAAAGTCGTAATGTCAGACTCGGTTTATGTACGGATGGATTTGCACCATTCTCTCAGTTTGGTAGTAAATATTCATTACGGTCTATTATCGTAACTCCTTACAATTTACCTCCATGAATGTGTATGAAAAATCCATAAATGTTTCTCACTACTGTCGTGTCAAACTTTTATTTATAATCGCAGGAGTCATATGAGGTGGAGCGGACATGTGTGGCGCAGACCATCGGGCGTGAGGAGTTGACCGTTGAGGAGTCAAACCATATTTGGGACGCCATTGTAGATCCGCCTACGCGAAATAGCGATATAGTTATGGAAATATGGAGGTAAACTGCTTCATTAACTAATACATACATTTAATATGATATGAAGCATAAATTATAACTAGCCATTAACTATTTCACAGGCGATATCGTCCCAGAGGGCTTACAGGAGAATCCAGGCAGAGGAGGAGATAGCTTTGTTGCGTCAGCAGGTTGCGGAGATCAATGACTGGCGGAAGAGCAATGCTTTTGCACAGCTGCTCGATACGCATATCGGGCATACCTGGAAGAGCATGGAAGAATGCCTAGAGAGGATGCGTCTGGAGATGATGAGTAGGTAAGGTTGTGCTTGTTACATTTTTTCCGTCGTTTTGTGTTGAACATATTGTTGTTTGATGGATGATGATGAGTAGGACAATGATGTATGATTTGTTTGATAGTACTTATATGTATTGTTGAGTATGATGTATATTAGTGAACGTTGTGTCTGATTGATGAGTTTTTGGATATATAGTTGTTGTTTGATGGAAAATTGTGAATGTCATGTTTGATTGATGAGAGATTGGTGTTATACTTGTGTTGGAAGATTGAATGTTGTTATAGTTCGACGAAAATTGTTTATATTGTGGTTTGAGGGTGCAAACAGAGGCTGTTTACAAATAGCAGAACAAAGGCTTGCGTCGGCTAGAATCGACTTGCGTCGGTCGTTTGGTTATAGGATTGCGACGGCTAGAATCGGCTGTTTGGTTACAGGATTGCGTCGGCTGGAATCGGCTAGTTACGGCCAACAGAATTTTGAAAAAAATGGCCATGTGGATTTAGCCGTCACCTCCCGACACTAAAGTGGTGACGAAGCCAACACAAAACCCGACTAGAATGCTTGGTGGTGACGTCTATTTTTGCGTCGGTTTTTAGAATCGGTTTGCGTCGGCTAGAATCGGCCGGCGTCGGTTTTCTGCCGACGCAAATACCGATTTTCCTTGTAGTGCTGTGAGTAATGTTGAACTCACTTATGTTTACGAACATAGGGGTTAAATTGATTATCTCATATAATATGGACTTATGTATTTTTATTTAATATGTATTTTTTACTTTTTCATTATTCATGATTCTCTACTTAAAAAGGTAGATTGTGACAGCGAGAGTTGTCGATAAGACAACAATATTTTATTTGAGTTTGGACATACTTCATAATTCATATATGAGTTTGGATGTTAAAGACAATATTTATATCAGCACCTTTTCATTATCAACTATATTTACATTGGCACCGTACTAATATAATTTAATAAGAAGTATAACTAATGTGATGAATAGAAACCCAAGTAACTAGCCTTTTGTATGCATCTTTTTCCTTGAATTAATAGTAATGCTTACTGTTACATTACTTAACCTGCTATGCCTGTTCAAATTTCATATTTATGTTAGTTTACCTACAAAATGTATAACATGGGAATTGATCATAGAATCTTATGCTAAATGCAGCTTCAATAATAGATCTAGGAGAATAACAAAAGTTGAAAGGTGAAGGTTAAACAAGTTTAGATGTAATAAAAGAAGGAGGCTTTCTAATATGATTAGTGTTTCACATTCAGTATTTGTAGACTTTTATACTTTCGTTACGAACTTTATTATGTCTTTTGTTATTCCGATACGATAGTATCATGGACTTGATAACTTTTGCATTGAAATTGTAACAATTTAAACTCTGTTATTAATGTTATGTGTGTTTACTCCATTGTTATGAATATTTGTAGTTGATAATGATATCATGCTTTTGTTATGGTTGAATAATGTGAAATATTATGACCTTTATATACATAGCTCATTTTACTACTAATCATAAGTATCGGTACCTTAGACCTTACAGTAGTTACTAGTGTTAGAAAGAAATTGTTATTATCGCTACAGAGTCTATAGTTTCTTTCTGTTGCTGTTGTGGCATTACCAACACATGTAGTCGTTGATAATATAAACTTGGCAACATGTATAAGTGTTACCAAAACAAATTTACCGACATTTATACTCGTTGGAAAGCACGAACTGCTAACGCTTATAAATGTTGCTATATCATTAGGGTGAATGCTCAAGCTCCTACGGAAACAATCAAAAAGTGTCACTAAAATTATTGTTAACGGTTATGAGTGTTATGAATCGTCTTTTCTAGTGCAGTGAATAATCATTTCTTTTTATTACTAAAGTAGATAGTGTAAACTACAATGAATTTATAATTTACACATCTCTTTCTCTTTTTATTTCCATCTACCCATGCTAGATCAAACATTGCATTTTTTTCAAAAAGGGAGTAAAATCAAACTAATTTATAAATATTAAACAAATCTAAATTCTAACAATTCCAAATGTAGAAAGTTTATATTCCAACAAGATTGGGGCAATAAACCAAAATTCATAACGTTATCGTACAATCTATCTTAGATCCGGAGTAAATTTCATTCAATCAATATTCTAAATTCATAATTTTGGGACTGATTTCCAAATCAAGTTGTAAAAAATTCTAAATCAATTCATATACAAGAATATGTAGGCGATATTTATTATATTCAGATTATATTCAAATTTTTTTCCTACAACTCATATACAATTATCCAAGTAGGTATGAAAATTAAATAAACACCAATGGAATAATTTTCATATTATAAAAATCTATAAAATTTCCTACACACCTTTTAAAAGCGATCCAAATCTCCAAATCAGAAGGAGAACCTTCGATTCACCTCCAAATCCTTTCTAATCCAAGAAATATGTATAAAAATGATATATGCATACATTAGAATTGCATATCTGAGAAGAGATTTAGGATTGGGAGAGAAAATAGATACAATTATATAAATTACCTCAAATAAACGTATAATTGATTCTCTTCTCTTCTCCTTTTGATTAAATTTCTATTCTTCTCTAATTTGTATGAATATAGATATAAATATCTTATTTTTATAATTTGGAAAGAAAGTGGAGAATAAGAATTGGCAGAACTTTGCTACTGCCTTAACAAAAATATGAAAAGAGAAGGGAGGGCAAGGTCTAAATTTATAGGCGCTAGAATCAACCAGAGCCATAGATCGAAATATTTTAAATTTGGGCTATTGGGGCTAAGCTAAACCAAGCTGCCTATAGGTGACCGGTCAACCGACCATGGAGTATCGATCGACAGCTAGGGGTCGATGAGTCCTAATGACAGGTCGGCCTGTTGGTCTAGGCGATGAACTAATAAACGTTAATTTTTCTTATTTATTTTCGTTTCGAATTCGTTTTTCGTCCGTAACTTTATCGTTTTGTCTCCGATCGCAAATATAAGTTGCTCACAATTTCTCCACGAACTAATGGTGCAAGTTTCATAGTCAAATTTCATCATTTGCATAAATTTCATTTTTGAATCATAATTAATTAACTAACTAACTCATTAGGTAACCAATATCAAATTACGAGGTGCTACATTCTTCCCTCTTAAAAACAATTTCGTCCCTGAAATTTCACCAATGACCAAGTCATGATTTTGGCTCCTAATTATCCTAAACTACACATCCAATAAGTGTCCCACGCAAACGTGCATAAGTGCATAGTGTATTACTATATCACAACATAGAGTAACGTGTGCAGAATGATTTTGAATCGGATCCTCCTATATGGATGAATTTATTTTGAAAATATTTTTGGAAACATGATGCAAATAACCTTCATATATACTAGCAGTTCTATATGTATGCAGCCATTTGAAAAATCTTTTCAACCAAAACCCCCATACTCATACGAATATAAGTATGAAGCAACAAATTTTGCATCCACTTTCTACCATCCAATAATCTAACGCAATCGAAAAATCGCTTCCTAAATTTTATTTCTATGCCGGAAAAAGGAATTTAGGTGGAGAATTTAACATTCTTACCATTCTATAATCTTCATATTCCCGTAGTACGCTGGAAATTTTCCTCGATTGTAACATCCCGCCTACTGAGGTCCAAAACTAACCGCTAATACTGCAGTCGTTCGTAGTTGTTATTTCTTGATGATCGAATGCAGCATAGCTAATATTGATATACTACAACACATGAATATGAAAAATTTTAAACTTCTAATAAACAGAATTTCCCATTTCATGCCAATTACAATTTAAGATTTAATTACATAATCCTAGACGTTAACCACGTTCAGATCACATATACATGTACGAAATACAATAAGAGCGACATATGAAGATGTCCCCTTATGATATTCGAAGAACTAATAAATATGAACTTTACAGTTCTTAGTACATCACAGTGGAAAACACAAAATAGCTCCTATATAGCTAACACTGCCTCCTGCACGTCTCCGAAAGCTTATCGGTCCAAAAAACCTGAAAGTCTCCCACTCTCAGACTACTCAAATTAATTTTGAGTACCTTAGAGTTTGTGGAGAAACACAAACTTCGAGTCAGAAAATAAGACTGGTATGAATAGTCCCCTATCATCTCTTATCATAAATAGATATCTAGGAGACCACGCCGTTTAGCGGAACTGGTTGTCCACTCACTAGTATCCAAAACAAAACATGCAATTCATTTACTATGCTCCTACACCCAAAATGATTAGCCTTAACATAATATGAAATAAAGCCATAAATCATATATATTGGATATCCCATCCACCCATTTATTAGATATCCCATCTAAAAGCAATTTATTAGAGTTCCCCTTTAAAATCTTTAAAATGACCATCCGTCAAAACTTTAATAGGATTATCCATCCCAAATTCATCAAAATTAATGCAGATTATCCATCGTACGTTGTTTTATAAAAATTAGTGTGGGCTATCCACCGCACACTCTAGAGTTTTCGTAGGATGACTATGAACCCTTGGGTGCCAGATCTTGAGACTAAACACCTCTGGCAAAACATTCTTTAATTTATAAATTTGATGTGGGCTATCCACCGCACATTCCATGGTTTTCCTAGGTTAACCAAGAACCCAACACTTGGCCAACTAAAATATCACGATCCCCATGAGTATTCATTAAAATTCATGATCCCTATAAATATTTATTTTTCTCATATATCCCACATGTTTAAGTTATTCCCATTGGTAACCCCCTCCAAAACTATTAATTTGAAAGCATTTATACTTCCATTCGAAAGCCAAGGAAGCAGCCTCCATCCCTTCACCTCTCTTCCTTCCGACACCATTCCTACCTTTCGACTTAGGTGAAAGGTGAATCTTACCTTTCGACTTAGAAAAAAGGTACCTTTCGATATAGTCAAAAGGGTGAAAGCGTGCTATGTAGTCGGAAGAAAGTTCTAGGCTTATGGAAGTGATGGTTCCTCTTACTTGTCTAAATCTGATTGGTCAAGAGGCTTCCCCCTCTACTTTCAAATAGTAAAAAGTACTAACTAGACAAACTTTTTCTTAAAACACCATTCTTCTTCCCCAAATAATTTTCAAAAGCAATTTCCCTCCGAATTTAACTAATTCAGAAGCCATTTTTCAGTTTAGCCCTTGGGCATAAATAATTTAATTACCTTAGTAAACAACTAAGGAAAAATCCCCAAAAATACTTTAAATAATATATTTTAACGTATTAAAATTTCGAAGCATATAAAGATCAATATAATTTGGAATTTAACCAAAACTGAAATAAACTATTTTAATTAGCCCATTAACATTAAAAACCATGTCTTATCCAAACAAAGGTTTTAAATGGTTATATTCTAACCAAAACACAAGCATGAATTGGGTATAACGTCGATCCAAACAAAGAAAATGAGATGATAAACATAATTATTCACCTTGATTAGTTGATTGGAGAATGAGATAATTTCCTGCCTTTAATTCCTTAGCTTTTACCTTCAATTTATATTCCTCTTGGAGCTTTTAATGGCCGGCCGAAAGTAGGCGTAAGGAGTTATGAATAAGAAAGTGAGAATTCATGAAGGTGGAGGAAGACATTTATACTAAGAAATGTACCCTCATTTTCAAATTTACCCCTTCGAAAAATTCCTCATTCTAAATTTAGTTAAGTCTTATTTTAGTTCATTCATTCAGACATGACCATTGGATTTATTAATCTCATCTTTCCAATTATTCACATTATTCTATTTAATTTATCCAATTAAATATTTCAAATAATGTTAATTAAAATTCAGGGGCATTACAGACTCCCCCCTTAAAGAATTTCGTCCTCGAAATTACAGAAAGAACACAAGGACAAGCATATAGCCCATGCAAGCAAAGCTAGTATAACCTACCAGCCAAACTCCATATAAACCCTATATAGAACTTATCATCTAAAATAGCCCAGGAAAAGTAGGCCAAATCCCGTCTTCTGTCTTCCAAGTACAGTCATTCACGTTGTCGCTTCACTAAATTTTCATCAACCTGATTGTCTTGTTCCTTAGCCTCCACTCATCTTTTGCCACAACACGAACTGGTTGCCTCACAAAATTCATATCCGGTTCTACCACTAAGTCCTTCAGTGTCGTTAGAATGATAGTAGTTTCTAGATCATGAGCATACTTCTTATGATGAGAAACATGAAACACATTGTGGACCCCGGCCAAACTGCTGGGCAAATCTACTCGGTACACGAGTCTCCCAATC
This sequence comes from Allium cepa, assembly GCA_030765085.1. Lineage (NCBI taxonomy): Eukaryota > Viridiplantae > Streptophyta > Magnoliopsida > Asparagales > Amaryllidaceae > Allium > Allium cepa. The sequence continues at coordinate 483,809,877 of CM060929.1, forward strand.
CTCTCCGATATAAGAAACGGTCAAACATATCTTGGTACTAGCTTCCCGATCTTCCCGGACAGAACCACACCTTTCATCGACGATACCTTGATGAAAAATCTATCTCCCACTGAGAACTCTTGGTCCTTATGCCTCTTGTCTGCGTAACTCTTCTGCCTAGACTAAGCTTCTTGCATTCTTTTTCGTATCAACTCGATCTTTTTCGTTGCCTCTCTTACCAAATCTAGACAAGGACCAATCTGTCTTGGGTCTTCAACCAACATGCTGGTGATTTGCATGGCCTTTCATACAAAGCTTCAAAAGGCGTCATTCCTATAATAGTCTGGTAACTATTATTATAGGAAAACTCCACTAAGTGCAAGTGATCTTCCCAAGAACCACTAAAATCCAGCACACAAGCTCTCAACAGATCTTCCAGTACCTTATTGACTCTCTCTGCCTGCCCATCCATCTGACGATGATATGCGGTACTCATCTTGAGCTTAGTGCCTAACACACTCTGCAGGCTCTTCTAGAACTCGCTAGTAAGCAAAGCATCTCTATCATTGATGATACTACTAGGAATTCCATATAGTCTAACGATTTTCTTCTTGAATAACTTAGCCAAAACAAGTATTGTCCCGGTTGACCTTACCGAAATGAAATGGGCACTCTTGGTCAATCTGTCTATTATGACCCATATACTTTCATTACCTCGGCTTGACCTTGGCAACCCGTCAATAATATCCATGGATATCAAGTCTGACTTCCAAACTGGAGCATTCAAAGGATGAAGCAAACCACTAGGCTTCTGATGTGCGTCTTTTAATTACTGACAGTTCAAACACTTTTACCCATAAGCCAACATCCCTCTTCATTCCTTCCCAGAAGAAACTTCTCTTTATATCCTGATACGTCTTGGTTCTCCCATGATGAATCAAAAACTTCGATCGATGACATTCCTTAAGAACTTCCTTCCTAAGGTTTTCAATATCCGGAACACATAATCGTTCCTTTTTTCTCAACCAACCCCTGTGACCAAGAATAAAACTCTTTAAATCATCAATCTCGGTTCCATCTTCTAACCTTCTAATCCTCTCGGCTAACACCGAATCCTCTTTCTGCCAAGAAGCAATCCATTCGATCAGAACTGGTCGAACTTCCAAACAAGACACCATGGAGATATTCCAACTAGATCTAGCAGTCGACCTCAACCGCACACTGCAAGCAGCCAGTGCTTCCAAGTCTTTTCATTCCGCCAACATAGGTAACACCACATTCTTATGTTTCCTACTAAGTGCATCTGCCAACTTATTTCCTTTTCCCATTGTATACTCGATGTTAAAATCATTAGCTGCAACAAACAACAACCACCTCTGTTGTCTCATATTTAGCTCCTTTTGAAAGAATAAATACCGTAGAGACTTACGATTCGTGAATACCTCAAACCTTTCTTCTAAAAGATAATGCCTCCACACCTTCAATGCGAAGATTTCCGCTGCCAACACCAAATCATGAGTAGGGTATCTCACTTCATGCGTTCTAAGCTATCTAGAAGTATAGGCAATAATCTTTCCATTCTGCATTAGCACAGCACCTAACCCAATACCACATGCATCAGCGTAAACTCATCTGGAACTACTAACATGGGTGCATTGGTTAACAAATGTTTCAACTTAAGAAATGCCTCCTCAAATTTGTTAGACCAAACAAACTTCATATCCTTCCTGGTTAGCATGGTCAAGGATGTCGCTACTCGCGAGAAATCTTTAATGAACATTCGATAGTAACCTACAAGTCCAAGAAAGCTTCTAATCTCACTTACCTCCTCTGGTCTTTTTCAATTGTTAATAGTTTCGATCTTATACAGATCAACTGCTAAACCTTCCTCGAAAACTACATGACCAAGGAACTTCACTTCCTTCTTCCAGAAATGACACTTTGAGAACTTTGCCTTCATCTAATGTTGCCTTAGCATCTCCAACATTATTCTAAGATGATCTGCATGATCCTTCTGATTTCTAGAATATACCAAAATATCATCAATAAAAACCAACACGAACCTATCCAAGTACTCTAGGAAAACTCGATTCATTATATCCACAAAGGAAGCTGGCGCATTGTAAGCCCGAATGGCATAACTAACTATTCATAAGACCCATATCTAGTCCTAAACACCATCAAAGGAATACTGTCCTCTACAACTCTTAGCTAATGGAAACCTGTCGCCAAATCCAGCTGGGAAAACACTCTGGCTCCACACAACTGATCAAATAAGTCGTTGATTCTCGACAAAGGATACTTATTCTTGATCTTCCTCTCGTTTAGCATACGATAGTCGATACACATCCTTAACGACCCATCTGGCTTCTTCACGAATACCGCGGTCGTTCCCTAAGGCGAACTGCTTGGTCGGATGAAATTATTTTCTTCTAATTCGACTAGCTGCACCTTCAACTCCTTCATCTCAGCTTGTGACAACCTGCTATGTGGTCTACTTATGGGTTCAGTACTCGGTATGAGATCTATCCGAAATTCGATTGCACTTTTCGACGGCAAGCCCGAAATTGGTTCAAACACATCTGCAAACTCTCTTGCAACATAAACTTGCTTCAACTCTGCTTCCATTCCCATGGCACCCGATAAGACATAAGCATTTCCATCTGAACTCCTTACTGAGCAAATAACTCAGTTACGGTTATTAGGGTGCTTCAATGATATTTCCCCCTCTTGGCAAAATATCCTAGCATCATATCTATCTAACCAGCCCATACCCAATACGATCTCGAAACCCATGAAATAAAAAACATATAAACTGCATACAAACATGTGATCTAACAAATCAAGTTTTAACTGGTCATATCTCATTTCCATATTTGCATACCCTCCTATAGGATTCCTAACCCTTAGAGGAGTAATAAGGTGTAAAGGTTCCAGATATAAGCAATCTACCAAATACTGAGATATAAATGAGTACGATGCACCAGTATCGAATAGCATCCTAACTGGAGTACTATGAATCATAAGAATACCTTCCATTAGAGCTTTTCCTTTCTCAGTAGCCGTTGGTATAGAGGATGATAGTTCCAATGCAAAGACCTTTCCCTTTCCATCCTTAGCAACTTCGGGACACTTTTCCTTGTAATGCCCCATCTGGCCACGGTTGTAACACTTCATATTCGGCCTCACTGCAACTACTCTTCCATCACCTGAGCGACACTCATTAGCATAGTGCCCCTTCTTGTCACACTTGTAACAGATAATATCAGCTTGCTCTTCTTGGTTGCTGCCCTCGACCGGGCTCCTTTCTTCTTGAAAAACTTCCGTTTCTTACCCTGAAAATTTTGAACATCGGCTGGTTTCCCCTTTCCAAAAATAGAAAGCATCTCTTCATTTCAAATAGCCATCTCAACAACAATATAACATGAATCCTGAAGGTTTGGCATGGTTGCTTTGGCGATCTCAGGATTCAACCCTTGATAAACTTATCATTCTTCCAAATGAATGTATCCACTGTAGTATATCTATAAGGGGACAGCTCATCAAAGTCCATAGCATACTCAATCATCTATCAATCCCCTTGGACTAAATCTGCAAATTTCCTAAGCAATGCTTACTTGACAACCTCTGATAGAAATCTTTCTTCGAACCTCCTTCGAAATTCAGCCCAAGTCAGGTCTTTCTCTGGCTCTCCCATGGTAACTCCATTCCTCCAAAACAATGTTGCTCCCTGCGATTTCCTTGAAGCAAGTCTTCTCTTCTACATAACTGTCAAGCCAAGATCTGAAAATATCCTTTCACAATGCAATAGCCAATTCTCCGCACCTACTACATCCTCAGTTTCCAGAAAAGGCTTTCCTAAAAGACTAGCATAATCCCCGATCAGCTTGGCATAATTATTATCGACTGGGGCCACTGGATTATCTCATCCAGCATTCCCTACAGCCACTCCCGCAGCTGCTCCAGCTTGCATCATATTTATGAAGAACTGATACATCATCCCCATATCAATCGGTGGAATCTTAGCACCAACATTAACATTTGCCTCTGGGTTTGCATTTGCCTATTGATCCTAGTTGCTCCTAGTATTAGGTCGAACATTTCCACTTGTCGTGGTTATCCACCTTGATTAACTCTTTTACTTTCTGCCTCCATATCTTACTTCCCTACTACCTAAAATCCAATCATTGTCAGATACAGAAGAATGGCCTAAGAGAATGGGGAATACATACTTAGGTAATTATAGCAAAGTACATATATGTTACTATAATGCTTACCTAGGCCCAACTATATTTTAGATTCATTAGATTATGCTTTAAAATCTTTTAAGGTTTAAATTTATTTTAAGTACATAAACCATGCTCTAATACCAACTTGTAACATCCCGTCTCCTGAGGCCCAAAACTAACTGCTACCGATGCTACAGTCATCCCTACTTGTTATTTCTTGGCGCCCGAATGTGGCATAGTTAATAACACTGGAACACATGAATAGGAAAAAATTTAAACTTCCAATAAACAAAATTTCCCATTTCATGCCAATTACAATTTAAGATTTAATTACGTAATCCTATACATTAACCACATTCAGATCACATATGCATGTACAAAATACGATAAGCGTGACATATGAAGATGTCCCCTTATGTGATCGGAGGACTAATAAATATGAACTTTATAGTTCTTAGTACATCAGAGCGGAAGATACAAAATAGCTCCTATATATCTAACACTGCCTCCTGCACGTCTCTGAAAGCTTATTCGTCCAAAAACCTAAAAGTCTCCCACTCTTAGACTACTCAAATTAATTTTGAGTACTCGAGAGTTTATGGAGAAATACAAACTTTGAGTCTGGAAATAAGTCTGGTATGAATAATCCCCTGTAATTTCTTATCATAAATATCTGGTGAGACTACACCGCTTAGCGGAACAGATTGTCCCCTGACTAGTATCCAAAACAAAATATGCAACTCATTTACTATGCTCCTACACCCAAAATGATTAGTCTTAACATAATATGAAATAAAGCCATAAATCATATATGTTGGTTAACCCATCCACCCATTTATTAAATATCCCATCTGAAAGCAATCAATTAGAGTTCCCCTTTAAAATCTTTAAAATGACCATCTATCAAAATTTTAATAGGACAATCCGTCCAAATTCATCAAAATAAATGCAGATTATCCATCGTACATTGTTTTATGAAAGTTGGTGTGGACTATCCACCGCGCACTCCATCGTTTTTCTAGGATGACTATGAACCCTTGGGTACCAAACCCTGAGGCTAACCACCTCTGGCAAAACATTCTTTAATTTAGAAATTTGTTGTGGGCTATCCACCGCACATTCCATGGTTTTTCTAGGTTAACCAAGAACCCAACACTTGGCCAATTAAAATATCATGATCCCCATGATTATTCATTAAAATTCATATGAATATTTATTTTTCCCGTATATGCCACATGTTTAACCTATCCCCATTGGTAGCCCCAATTAGGTTAAATTAAATAAAAACACAATGATAGCCTCAATGTATATTTTCAGAAGCATATTTTTGTTTGTAATACCAAACTATGTATCGAAAACATTAAACCCATGCTGATGTCCCCAAGGTTGATTTACATCCAATTTATATAAGGATCCCCCTTACATGTTCAAACAAAGATAAGAATTTTATGCTATAACCCTTCGAAGTAACCCCTTCAAATTAGCAAAATTTTACTTAAGGAAAAATGGCTAAAACAGCCCTTTAAACCCCTTCGAATGAGGCCCTATTCGAAAGCAAATGAACATCCGAAGTTTGCACCTTCGCAAGCTTTCCTTTTGAAAGCATCATAAAATCATACCTTTCGACCTTGTCGAAAGGTACTACCTTTCAACCTTGTCGAAAGGTTTCTTTTTGACCTAGTCGAAAGGTTACACCTTTCGACTTTGTCGAAAACCTGGGGTATCCCCCCTATAAAACCATTTATAAACTTTCCGAAAGCAATGAAACTAAAAACCTTTCGAAATAATTGAAGGTAATTCCTTCGAAAGCATTAAAACATCCAAAGATAGCCCCTTCGGAAGCCTTCTGCCTTTTTAAGACATCTTAACCCTTCGACTTAGTCGAAAGGGTGAGGGCTCACCTTTCGAATTAGTTGAAAGATATAAGCTGGCGTCTTAACCCTTCCTTTGAATATCCCATTCGAAGTCATATAAAACATAAAGCGGAATGAAGTCGAAAGCTTCCATTCAACTTCGTTCCTTTCGAAGTTCTGAATCAAAAGCATGCATCTACTTTGAAGGCATGGCTTTCGAAGGCAATAAAAAATTAACTTTTAAAACAATGGGAAGGTTCGGAAGTCACCCCTTCCTTTTCCTCTCCTACATTTCGACTTAGTCAAAAGGTTCTAAAACATGTTTTTGGAATACATTTAAAACAATTCTCTAGGAGGTTTAAACTTTTGAAGATCCCCTTCGAAACCCCTTCTTAAGTATAAAAATTTGTCTTTATAAAAATGATGGAGTCAAAAACCCCCTTCGAAACCAATTAATTTGAAAGCATTTATATTTCCATTCAAAAGACAAGGAAGCAGCCTACATCCCTTTGCCTCTCTTCCTTCCAACACCATTCCTACCTTTCGACTTAGGCAAAAGGTAAATACTTACCTTTCGACTTAGACAAAAGGCAACTTTCGACTTAGTCAAAAGGGCGAAAGTGGGCTATGTAGTCAGAAGCAAGTTCTGGACCTACGAAAGTGATGGTTTCTCTTGCTTGTCTAAATCCAATTGGTCAAGAGGCTTCCTCCTCTACTTTCAAATAGTAAAAAGTACTAAATAGTCAACCTTTTTCTTAAAACAATATTCTTCTTCCCCAAGTAATTTTCGAAAGCAATTTCCCTTCGAATTTAACCAATTTGGAAGCTATTTTTTAGTTTAGCCCCTAGGAATAAATAATTTAATTGCCTCAGTAAAGCACTAAGGAAAAATCCCCAAAAATCATCAAAAATCTTTTAAATCATATATTTTAACATATTAAAATTTCAAAGCATACGAAGATAAATACAACCCGAAATTTAACCAAAACTGAAATAACTATGTTAATTAGCCCATTAGCATCTAAAAACACATATGTCTTATCCAAACAAAAGCTTTAAATGGTTATATCCTAACCAAAACACAAGCATGAATTGGGTATAACCCATAGACGATCTAAAAGAGAAAATGAGATTATAAACATGATTATTCACCTCGATTAGTAGATTAGAGAATGAGATAATTTCCTAGCTTTTATCTTCAATTTATATACTTCCTGGAGCTTTTAATGGCCGGTCGAAAGTAGGTCTGAGAAGTTATGAATGAGAAAGTGAGAATGTATTAATGTGGAGGAAGAGATTTATAATAAGAAATGTAGTCTCATTTCCAAGTTTACCACTTAGGACAATTTCTCCTTCTAAATTTAGTTAAGTCTTATTTTAGTTCATTCATTCAAACATGGCCATTAGATTTATTAATCTCATCTCCCTAATTATTCACGTTATTCTATTTAATTTATCCAATTAAATATCCCGAATAATGTCAATTAAAATTCAAGGGCATGACACCAATGTCCCGGATTTACTCCAAATTTTCCACGCAAAAAATTGATAAGGAGGCTTATCTCAAACTCTAAAATGGAATTAAGTCTAAAAATAAACCGGCATGCATCATCGACAGGGTATGGAAATAGAGATTCTAAGGCTAAAGCAACTTTTCCCTTGTTACCGCTTGCATTTATTGCATTGTCGATCCTAATGCACCAATAAATTCGCAATTCTAACGCTATTTGCCTTCCCTTACGCCTAATATGTGACCTTCAAAATTGACAATTTCACAAAAGTATTTCTCACTTTTAAAATCTGTACGTCATTTGAAAAATAAAATGCCAAAATATTTTAACACACATTTTTCCTTCAAATCATATTTTTGGATAAAAACTTTAAAAATAATTTAAGAGCCAAAAAAAATAAAACCTAAAAAGTTTTTATTCTTAAGAGAACTTTTCAAATCAAGGGAAACATTTCGCAACATTTTCCTTCTCAAAAATTTGATAAACAAAGCCACAATTTCAGCCTAGTCGGAAGTCTGTTATGCGCTATAACCAAAACTTAAAATTCTACAACTAACCTTTACCCATAAAACTTACATTTTATTTAAAAATGTCATCGCATCCATTATTCAAAAATTTCAACTTTCAAAAAACATGAGCAATGACCTGTGATACCAATATAACTTTATCATGTCCTTTGCTAAAATTTCCAACTTTTCTAAAATTCCAGTCTTATATTGCATTTACTGTTAGTCAAGTGTTTTTATGAGATCTCCATATTTATACTGCTTCTTTACTATGCATATATAGGAACATTTCGCATGTCCAGATATAATAACACAGTAAATAAATAAAAACTCATAATATTGTACCTGTCTTTTACAAAGACAACTAATAGTTTTACAACCTAAACAAACCTACAGAAAGAGGACAAACGCTGAAAATAATAAGATGCAACAAACCTAAATAAAACACCACCTATGAACTGTAAGCAGGTCTCGCTCCACGGGTAGAGCTCGAGCCATTGTCATGGCCACGGAATGGTCGTAGAATGCCAGCTACGCATCCAATCTTACGTCCTTGGCACCGTTTCTCCACCCTACCCTCTCGCAGCTCTGTGTTAACCTGATGGATAACAGCAAGCTCAGGACTAAAGTATCCCTCGCACCCGGCGCTATACCTTGCTGCTCTGGTGCTGGTACAGGTGGTGCGGCTGGCGGTAAAGGAATATTCATCCTCTTAATAGTGGTCAGATCGAAGGCGGGAGGGAACTTCCTCACTACTGGCTCTCCGCTCAAATTTACCTTGTAATGCCTAACACTCGAGTGAGCAAGTGGAAAAATGGAAAGTGAGTCCTCAGTGTACCGACTCCCCGATTGACCATGTGAAGCATCAAAACACAAGCATAACCGACAGTTATGATGCCAATTATAGCATAGGTGGCTCTCCACACTGAGGTATAGATCTGGTTGAGTCTTTTCGTCTTTGGAATGATATTGTGCTGAATGATGCGAAGATAAGACGGACAACCAGTCGCAAATTATCAACCTTCTAATCACTGACATTTCTAGAATATATCCACTGTAGAATCTCAGGATCAATTATCTCTATGTCATCCAAATCTGCTTCCACCGCAGATATCTCCAAAATCCCAACGAGATCATTATCTGTCATCCCGATCAGAGCTCCCTTCACCTCATACTCAATATAGCCATTGCCATCATCAAAATTCTAAGCCATCTATGCATCGAAAAGATGGACATGGCATGGTAATATTCCAACTGATAAGTCTCAAAGCGGAGGATCGGTGCAAGTCCTGCCACAACGAAAAGCTCTTCAAGCACAAGAGCGGAGAAATCTCCAAATTTCACTAATTATCCAAGGAGAAAATCAAAGTCCACTGTTTTGAGATAAGTGGCAATCTTCCGCTCGCTCCGGTCAAGCCAAGCGGCTTCTTGCTAAGTGAGGCCGGGATGACGAGAGGAAAAGCCACCAGTGAGTGCTGGTGCCATAGTTTGAGAGGTGGTTGGAAAAATGAAGAAAAGGGTTCAGATCCGAAGTGGTGGTGGGGCGAGATTTGATGCTTGGTGGAGGAATGGAGGAGAGAGGCTTTGATTATATGGAAGAAGGGGGAGGTGGAAATAGGATTTGGTTGAAAATGGAAAAAAGGAAGAGAATGAAGGGGGTGCAATGACTGATGTTTTGTGCGCGACTGATAGTCACGTTCTAGGTTCAGGTTTGGCCGAATGGGCCTAGCGGTCGTTGCTATTAGGTCAACCGGTCGACCGCTACGGTCGAACGCTTGCGATCTACTGCAAGCCTTGATTTTGGTATGGCCTGAACCTGGACCCAATAGGCTGGGTTAAATTAACTAATATGCTAATGACCGTTCCGCATATCATCTTTAGCTTAACTGATCCAGAAAGCTTCTATCTTCCATACGACGGTATCCACCTTACCGTGTAGACCCCTCGTCGGCAAGATTGCAATAGCCTCAACAAAACTATTGCGACCAACAACACTTCCAAAAACTCAAAAATACTTCAACTACTATAACTTTCCTATGTCGCACGGAAATATTTCTTCTAATAGCTGGTGGGTATGACAACACTTCAAACTACATACCCCAATAAAATTGAATGCCATTCCAGTTTTGTCCATACCTTAAAAAGAGAAAATATAAAAACCTCTATTTTGTAAACTAAAAAATCACTGAGCTAAATATATGCTCCTTTGTACTAACTTCTAAATAATAGAAACCATTTCATATAAAAACTTCCCTTAATAAATCAAACTTATATTTGCAAAAAGAAATCAAGTCTTTACGTATATATAATATATATTTAAGAATTTCATAAATTAATCTTTTATAAAATAAGATTTTCTTAACACGACCAACTTAGTGGTATACATGTTTCTTTGAAAATTAAAATTTCAAAACTTTCTTAAAACAAAATTTCCAAAATAAATCCTTGGGAAAAGAAATCCTTTGAAAAACACTTTTTCCAAAATCTAAGGCATTTCCAAAATATACTCATAAATATTCTCTCATGGGTTTTAGACTAAGGAATTGACATTAATTCTCCAAACAAAAATACGGTTTGCCATCAAAGAGGTGATCAATGAATATACCATAGCAAAAATTTGCCTTTGAACAATTGCAAAATAAAACTCTAATTTCCCGTCCATATGGAATAAATGTGTATCTCTGACTGGAACTGATCATCAAAATTAAAAATCAAAAGGTAGCTAGAATCTCAACCACCAAGTCCCCTTCAGTCTCCAATATTTTTCCATATGTCATACTCATGCTCTTCATCAACAACGCTTTACACTTCGCCGATACTCCTTGGGTGCTTTGGAGGTGGCATGAAAATCTTAGCTTTAAGATGTTTTCAACCCTTAGTTGCTTTGCCCATTCACTTGGAGTGGAACTATAACTACTTCTTTAGTCGGAACTCTTAGAATCTAACATAAAAATATAATATTGCTGATAGGAAAGCGTTTTCTCAATTTATCCTATTTCCTCTGATGTACTAACCTAGGCACTGATATCAAATGTAACAACCCACACCTAAATGGGCCTAAATTTCGATAAAAATAAAAACACAAGTCCATTATAGCACAAATCGTTGGATTTGGTACCTGCAAATAAGCATAAGCATTATCAGAGATTGATAGAAATATAAACTCACAGCGCAAATAATAACAGGGTAAGAATACTAAGTATGACTACTACCTTGGAATTAGTAGCATTTCCTGGATAGAAGATTGTGATATCAGCATTGAGCATGAAAGAAAAAAAGACTTCTCCAACAACAAAGCACATCCAGCTTCAGTGATCGATTCCTCTAAATCTATCATGTGGATTGTAATGAGGAGGGGTCAGAACAACATTCTAGTGATTGGAAAATCTATAAACTATCCATAACATAAATTTATACCGAATGGTTTCCGTTTAATAGTTATATCAATTAAGGTTGGTAATTCTAATCTAACCTTACATTGCACACACGATTACTTACCCATCCATTTTCAAGGTACAAAATACCGATGAAGATGTATCAACCACCCAATACTTCCAAACCCATTTTTCACTTAATACTTCGAATATGAAGCAGGCTTCTCTAATCATCACAAAATACTTTTAAAAGAGAAATAGATAGACTTACCATTTAAGACCTCTATCAAGGTAGACCCCCATCATTAAGACCTATTACCAAGATGGTTTTCTAACAATGTCAGTGGGTCCTAACTACAATGACCTCTAACCACTATTTAAGGCTTCTGACATTTAATGTTTAACTATTACTGGTTTTCTACCAATGTTGTCAATGGTCGGTAGGACCTAGCTACAAAGACCTCTAACCACTATTTCAGGCTTCTAACATTTAATGTCCAACTATTACCGCATCTATCGCTAATAAAATCGTAGCCATGTAAGAGACATTACCCAAGCAACTTAATACCTTTAAAAGGACTAGGCGGACTTCTAACCATTTAATACATATATTCTAAGCATGTCCTACATCACTTAATACTTATCTTCAGGCTGATTCCTCACATGTACTATCATTATTACGGCCTTAGCAATGTGAGAGACTATACCAAAGCCGCTTAATACCTCATTAGTAAGGACTAGGCAAACCACTGACCATTCAACACCTATTTATAGGTAGGCCTTTGTCATTTAATATCTAACCCCAAGATAGACTCATTACTGATACTATCTAGCAGACATCGCTTGAAATCTCATTGAGTTACTTAATGCTGAAAGTGACTATGGACCGTATAGTATGGAATATTAAATAATCTATCCACTTGTATATAATGTAAATTAAAGTAAAGCGGTAAAGTAAATGACACCATGAATTTCTATACCGGTTCGAACTTTCCGTTCTACGTCCAATCTCAGACTCCTTCTGGAATTCAATTATCAACCCTCTTTTAACCCAAAGGAACAAGCGCCTGAGAAATCGAACAGGACTTCAACCACTAAAGCAACAAAGTAGGACATTTAACCGCTTGAGCAACAGAACAAGACTTCAATAACAAAGAAATATCTGACTAGTTGTGCTCTTTGAATAGCACGGATAAGTCTTTAGAGTACACCCTTCCTATAATCTTCTCCTTTATGGAATATCGTGTATTTCATGAAGAAAGGAAGTTTATTTGATTAAATAAGAATAAACTTGAGTATATAAGTGATCAACATTATGCGTAGAAAGTCTTTAAGTGTAAATAGCAAGAATGGATAGAATTAAGAAAATAGAAAATTGATTTATTTGATGTTGAATTTCTTTGATATCGATAGGATTAAAAGGTTGTATATGTTCATAAAAACAACCATAAAGAGATATAGAAGTAATCTTCCAAATCAAGAGTTCTTACTATTCATTGAAAAGAAGCACTCTTTCAAAAACTAACCGTTATGAAGCTTCAGTCGTTATGAAGCTTCGGCCATCTGAATTAAATATTCCAGTCAGCTGAATAGAGTAAAATTTAAAACAGCAAGAAGTTAGTGCAAAATAGATACAATTCAGCCGTCTGAATATTGTAAGTCAACCGACTGAATGTTCTTATTTGTTTTTGTACATGTACAGCATTCAGTCAGTTGAAAGGGATCATTCAGCCGGCTGAATGTAATGTTTTTGTGCAATTCTTTTGATTTGTCAATTCTATTGTTATGAGTATATGTATACCATTTCAGACAGATTTTAACATTTATCTGTATCTAGACTCAAACTCTATACTAAACAATATATTGTAACAACATTCTAGAATCTGATCTTCGTATGTTTTTTATTATCTTCTCCTGCAAACTTGGTTAGTTCATATAATAATTACTTATATAGTTGTCACAATCAAAACATCAAAATTCGAGGATCTAACAAATACTTCTTTTTAGGAGAGAGGCGAACCCTTAGATCAGTCACTTAATACCTCAAACCAAGCGAACCCTTCCCGAGATATCCACTATCACTCTTAATTATAAATATGGAAGCTCATAAGGTTACTTCCTTCGGTAGGAAAGCATGCCATACAGCCACTTAATACCTCAACGCTGAAGTAAACTCTTTTAGAGACTCCTCATTTATTTGGAATCTCACTCGGTTACTTAATACTTCTTTTTAGGAGAGAGGCGGACCCTACAACTACTTAATGCTTCAAAGCAGAAGCGAACCCTTATGGAGATATCCATGACCGCTCCTAATTCCAAACTTGGGCCATTTAATACTTTCTATTAAGAAAGCGGATCCAATCTCTCACGTCATCATGGGTCCTACGATTAATGATATCTCACATCAGTAATAAGTGCACCCGACTGCTAGTAGCCTCAAAGTGAATGACAGTCTTTCATCGAGTGACTATACAGACCTTGCATCACTAACCTACTAAGTCCAATTAACCATCCTAAGTCTTTACTTATATTAATTTGGGTAGACATTTGACTTACCTTACTAATTCACTTTTTATTTAAGGCCATAAGATTTACCTTAAATACTTATCTACCCATATATTCCCTTTTTATGCTCATAAATGTCAATCTGTCCACAAAATCCTAACGGACATTACCTAAGACATTTAAGTATAATTACTAATTTCAAATTAGTAGCCGTTTTAACCATCCCATAGATATTATTCAACTTCTTCATTTATCAGTCTTATTAATCCACTTACCCTATCAAATTATTGCAACTTCCATATTTATTACCATTTGTTTCCCATTTATTGGAGTTATAACTTTTAAATTCCTTTTCCATTAATTAATTATCTTAAACGCAAATATTACATGTAAGCGTCGTTATTAGCTAAGTTTTATTTTAATTATTATAAACGCGGTAAATTACATACAAATATCTACTTCTATCAAATATACTCTAGTGATATACATTCACTAAAATATTCACTTCCATGTTTAATTGTTGGAGACATATCTAGAAAGATTGTCCGCTATAATTTCCATAAATTACTACAAAACAGAAGATTTAACTTTAAAATATAAAGGATTATATCGTTTGAAATTACAAAAAATAATCATTTATTTTTATTGCTGAAATAGACAGTGTAAACTACAACGAATTCATACTTTACACATCTATTTTTCTTTTTGTTTTCATCCATCCCTTGCTAGATCAAACGTTGTATTTCTCTAAAAAAGGAAAGGAATCAAACTAATTTACAAATATTAAACAGATATAAATTCCAACAATTCCAAACATAAACAAAATTACGTTACAACAGGATTAGAGTAATAATTCAAATTTATAACATTATTACACAACCTATTTCAGATCTGGAATAAATTTCATTCAATCAATATTCTAAATTCATATTTTGGGACTGATTTTCAAATTAGGTTTCAAACATTCTAAATCAATTCATAAACAAGAATACGTAGACGATATTTATTAATTTAGATCATATTCAATTTGTTGCCTATAACTCATATAAAATTATTTAGTTAGGCATAAAAATCAAATAAACACCAATGGGATAAATTTTATATTATAACAATCTATAAAATTCCGATCATTGGGTCTAGGCTAATCCTAGCCACTAAAGGCGATCAGTTAACCGCCATGGAGCATCGATCGACCACTAGGGGTCGACCAGTCTCAATGACAGGTCGTCCTATGAGCCCTGACGATTGATTAGTAAACGTTAGTTTTTCTTATTTATTTATTTTCAATCCGAATTCGTTTTTCGTCTGTAACTTCATCGTTTGGACTTCGATCACAAAACTCAAAATATGAAAGTTGCTTAGATTTTCGCCACGAATGTAATGGTATAAGTTTCATGGTCAAATTACATCATTTGCACAAATTCCATTTTTGGAGCCTAATTAGTTAACTAACCAACTAATTAGGTAACTACTGCCAAATTACGGAGCGTTACAAAACTTGTCAAAATTACTTTTCTATCTATGAAAGAAAGTCAGTCCTTAGAGGTGATCAGACCGTCAGTTTGTAAACTTATTCCCTCGGATCAGGTGATAGCTTTGCTAGATAATTCCTAAGAGGTGCTTAGGGACTGGAGTAGGAGAGGTGTTGCAAACCAGTATAAATGTCGACGTGTTCTTTTATTTACTTATTACTTTCTAATTATATTTCTGTTATACTGCAAATTAAGTTAACCATAGTATCACTGTACGATCCACTAGTTACTTTCATGATAAGCTTTCTTCTCATTAAGCAATTTTGAGGGTAAAAAAGGATTTTAGTAGTAAACTAATAGAAATTTTAAATGTAATTTTTGTTAAAATAAGCTACAACGTTTGTTCATATTTATGGTTTTCTACGTTATAACAGGTTTCAAATCTATCAAGCAAACAAATTAAAGTTTAACTCGATCTATTAAATAATAGTAAAACAGAAGAAATTAAAACTCTCTTATTAATTGTAGGAGTTTTTCTCTACTCTCCTTAATTCTCTCTCTAGATATTTTACTTTTAGATCTTTATAATTTATCACTTCTATTCTATTATACTTCTAATACCAATTTATAATCAAATACATACTTTTAAAATTTTCTATAACTATCCACAAATGCCTTCTTAGTTCTCCTCTAATATTTTACATTTAAGTGTATACATTTAAATTAATTGCGTAATTCAAAATTTAAACCATTTGATAAACTCAGTTACTAATATTTGATACATCATGTAAATCCTAAAATATGAACAATTTCAATAGTATCATAGTAGCATCAACAAACTGGTGAACAAAATTTTATTTGCGTACAAAGATATGTAAATCACATAGCATAAATTATATATAACAATAATAACAAATTTATTTTATAATTCGTTTATCTTAATGAATTCGTATGCACTACACTAAAAAATTATATTTTTAGTTTTAAACACCTATGTTTTATATTTTCATAGATACTTACAAACCCTTCTCAATTCTCTCCTAATATTTTTTACTCATATCCATGTATTTAACTAATTATGTCATCTTTATTTTAAATCATACAAATAAATTCAATTTACTTCATCTAATAGATCTTAAAATAAACCGATTAAGTATGTATAAAACACTCATATATATAAGCGAAGATGATAAATTTTATTTTTATTCATATATGTGAGAAATGCGGATTAAGGATTTTAAGGCTAAGGATAAACACTAGAGGGGGGGTGAATAATGTTTTAGAGAATTGTTAAATCTTTTTGAGTTTTTGTTAATTTAAACACAAATGTATGCAATATTCATACACAGATATGATCACAGAATCAAACACAAATGCAAATATAAAGTAAAAGCAGTAAAGGAAAGAACATACCGGATTTTATACTAGTTCGGAGTTACCCTACATCCAGTCCCGCACACAAGTACGAATTTCCTTTCAAAAACAATCTTTACAATTACACCCTCGATTTCAAGGCAACGAGGTACACCCTCCAGAATCACAATCCTCTGGGTAGAGATACTTGATTTCCCGGGCAACAAGTTCACCCAATAGATTTCTCAAGGCTACAACCACACCTTATCTCGCTTGATTGATTTTCAAGGCTACAATCACACCTTTTCTCGCTAAATTGATTACAAAAATCCTATAACTCTGAATAGCACCGAGGATCTTGTTGAGATAGTGATAGAGAATCAAACCAGAGATAATCTAGTTAGATTCAATGTTGATTTCGGCAGAGTTATGATAAGAATTTGTATATAGAAATGTGGAAGAATAAGAGGAGTGAAAAACCATAAAAACTGAATTAAAGTTCGTTGAAACTAACCCATATTTATAGAAGAACAACAGCCATGTCCATTCGTGAAGAGTTATGACGAATAGACACTTCTTTTGAAATTTAAATTTTAAACTCAACTGATACCAGGTCGACATGGGGTACTTGAGTATGTCGACATCCCAAAGGGATTTTTAATGTTTTGATTTTCTTTGAAAACAACCTTTATTTTATATTAAAACTATTTTAAACTTTATAAATATACTTGACTATATTTAAAATACATAAGTAAGTATAAAGAATAACATATACAAAAAATTTCTATAATTTTGTATTTAAAATCTAAGTATAAATATTTAAAAGTTAAATATATTATATTTAAAAGATAGTTTAAAAACAAGGATAATTTGATTTTGAAATTAAAGATTATTTTGAGGCTAAAAGTATTTGAAATCGGGATAGATGTTTTTGATACTTTTAAAAGGAAGGTTTTGAAATCATTTTGAAAACAATATATAATTTCGAAAAAATTATTTTGAATAAAAAGTTAGCGGATACAAAACAATGTTCCACTAGATTTTTCGTAGGTTACATCCTACTTAGGGTTTCATCCCTTTAACAGGCTCGAAGTGGATTCCATTCCACGAATAAATTGGATTTTAAGATGCCAGTGTTTTTCTATGAGTTTTAAAAAAAATTCTAATTAAAAAATAATAAATTACTTGAACTCTTGAACTCTTGATAATCTTGATACTCATGAGTCTTCAATCTTGATATCTTGAATCTCTATACTGTACAGTATTCATTCTTGTTACCTGCATGGTTAAATCCTACATATACATATATATCTAAACGTATACTGTTAGTATTTATATTTTATAATTTACCGTAAGGTTGTTGTCATCAAAACTCACGGACTAACAATATATAAAGATATATGAATCGTGTAATATAAAATGTAAACATAAACAATAATATTTTTTAACTTATAATTCATTTATCTAAAAAAAATCATATATTTCATTACAAAATTTCGTATTTTACAACTTTTAAAGGATTAATTTAAATTTACAACATTTGGACGTGGATGCATAAATTACTCTAATAAAAATTAGTTTATGTAGACATTCTCATTTTAACATGATATTAAAACTTACCCAACACATAACTTAAATTAACGCTAAAGATTTTATTTTATTTTTTTGCAAATATTGACGTCGTAAACATGACACTCCTACAACATTATGAAATTTATGATTAACTACAAAATTAAAAAAATGGTTTACTAATTGAAATCTCAGATGATGAATAAAAGTCATATGCAGATAAGTTAATCGTAGGATGTTCTTATCAACTACAATTACATACAAACATCTTGTCATTTTTTTTTTACTTTCTAACGGCTAACTACACATATTTAATTAGTTAGGTTGATCATTGATTTAAAATATTTAAATATATTCAATTATGTAATATTCGTTATTTTATTATAAATCCTTTAAAATATATATACAATATTCATATTAATAGAAATGAAAATTCATTTATATATATATATATATATATATATATATATATATATAATACACGTATCACATAACATCAACCGTTTACATATATAGTAATAACAAACTATATATATATATATATATATATATATATATATATATATATATATATATATATATTGTTTGCTATTACTAAGTTAGGATAATAACTCCGATAAGAATATGTGGTTAGCGACCTTCTACCTTACATCTAAGCGTTGAATGTCATTTTAAATTATAAATTCCTTCATTGCAATAAATTTATCACATACTGCTTAAAAATTTTCAATTTTTAAAAATAATTAAATTTTGAATATTATTTTTTAACAAAATTACCGTGAGAAACGCACGGGTTACACACTAGTTTTTATTTGAAAGTGTAGCAGATTGTATGCTTTTTTCTTGTTGTACGTGTCCTTTATTTATTTATTTTTGGCACAGAATCATAGTTCTAAATTGAGATCTAAAGTTAAAAAAAGCAAAATTTAGACTAACTAAGTCAAATTCATGATGTTTTTGAGAAACAACCAAGTACTAACAGAAAAAACAAAAATAAAATGAAAGAATTTCTGAATCTCTAAGAGCATCTTCGACTTTTAAAGGAGATAATATTCCATCGTTGAATATTACATCCTTAACATTCAATGGGAAGCCCAACAAATGGACGTCGATTTAATCAACGTGCTGGTCTAAACGCTGATTAAATCAGCATACTGGATGCCGATTAAATCAACGCCCAGGCATTGGATGCTGATTTAATTATTAGCGTCCAGGACTAGACGCCTATAGGATTAAATCAGCGTTTCTACCGGACGACGCTGATTAATATTAAGGGTAACATTTGCGATTTCAGCTGAATATATCATTGTTGGAGATGCTCCAAGAGGCTTGTTAACAATAATAGAACTTAGCCCCCCTAACAAACAGTAGAACTTATTACTGCGCAATTTTTATCACATTTGTAAACTTTGAATGACGGTCTTGTTTGCGAAGTTGGCTCATAAATGTACTAGGTACTTGTTCATATAAAAATTGTATAACAATGAATCTAGTATTAATCTAAGAGGTACTTGTTCATATATAAATTGCAAAAAATTATGATTTTTATGCACATGAGTTCTGTTTACTGGTTTCTAGGTAAACTTATGCTTATGGGGCGTCATTTAAAAGAATGTACCGGACATTATATTTCTCTCTGTTGAAAAGGCAGTAAGTACGCTTCAACATTTGAATCTCAATATTAGCTCAACTTCTGATCAATCTCAACAACAGGTCGAATATTCAAAAAAGAATAGATCAATATAAATATACAATACGTTTAAAATTTTGGATAGCTGTGTTGATCCTGCATAAAAAGCATCTGCAAACAAGACGGACAACATGAAACACTTTATACAGAGTGAACAAAATGGTAGAGTTGTCCTTTATCTCTTAGAGAACTTGGAAAGTAGATAGACCACAAAGAAGCAAAATAGCGCAAATAGGATCACATGTAGCAGATGATTGGAGCCATTTTGAATAATGCTTTTGTTCATTCTCCTCATGTTGTTCTTCACTCCTGCTTGAGCTTTGATTAAAGTCATTTGCTGTTTATCACACAAAATGCATGTTAGACAACATTCCAATTGCAGGCTGCAAATGCTTATTATTTTATTCTTACATTTGAACAAAATGCACGACTTCAGTAACATTTTTGTTCAGTTTATTATTATTTCAATTAGTATTTAAATTCTTTTAGGCTGTTTCAGATTTGTCATTTGATATAATCTGGTTTGAAGAAAAATAAACAAACATGACGTGATAATATAGCAAAATGGATTGGAAATTCCTTTTTCAGTATAGTGGGCCATTGCATTACCAGTTGGGATATAAGGTCACTCTGAAAGTTGGCTTCTGTCTCTATCTCTTGAGCTACCTGCAAAATGCAATTGCAATTAAAAACCAATTAGTATGCAAAAATAAGCCAGATTCGAGTAGATGATTCTGGTTTTATAAATAATAGTAGGATAAAAAAAAATCTTAATATAACTATGACATTAGTCATTTTGGATTAAGGAAAATACTTTCATTTCAGCCATAATCGTCAAAGACCTAATTTTCATTTTTATTTTTACAAAGTTATCACTTAAACATCACATCAAACATTTAATTGTGTGTTTAGAGATAAAGCACAAAAGAATAACAAACCTAGATCGCCCAAAGTGATAATAGCATATAACCAGAACCCATTTTTTCTATATCGCAGAAATCAAATTTAAGTGTAAAAATACAGGGCCAGCCCCAAGTAAAATTAAGCCCTTGAAAAAGAATTAAAGTGGTCTCTTACAAATGAATACTTTCATAATTGGGGACTAACGATAAAAAAAACAAGGACGGTTTGATATAAAAACCATTAAAAAGAAAAGGGAATTCATTAGATTAACCAATGAACTAGAAATAAGGCTCACTTACAGAAGTGCAACTTATTGTAATACAGTGTAGGAAGCTAGATCAATCCCTACTTGCCCGAAATGCATTTACAGTGATTAGCATTTACAGTGCTGATAATCGGGAGATGTGTAGAGAGAGAAAGAGAGAGAGAGCGCGCAACGTTAAGTAACGCTCCTATTTTTAGCACCTTAAATGCCTCTTAACTTCATTCATTGGATTTATCAAATCAATCAATGAATTTGAATAAAAACAAAAGTGAACAAAGACAAAAATTCCACTCTTGGACGTGACATTTTTCATTCTTTGATATCCATTTGATTTGATGAATCCAATAGCGGAAGTTAAATGCATAGTTACTAATGGCATATGGCACAGCAAATGGACGCATCTTTTTAATTTACTACGCATGTTCAAAATTTATTTTATACTTTTAATATATATAACAATTAATTTAAAAAGTTCAACATAATGTATTTTTATTTTTACTAAAACATATATACGTAATAAAGATTTTTTTTAGACATTTCACGAAAAACATTATCAAATAAATATAATATCAAAAACATATAATTTCAAGCATAACAGTATTGAGAAGTCAAAATCAAATATAATAGTATATGCCGATAAACTAAAAATCTGAATTTGATTCAACAATCATATTTTCTAAATCAATATTTGCATCATCAGATTCATAAGCTTCAACATCTTCCTCGTCCAGTCTCGCATCAATTGCATTCGTAATAGGAACAGACGGTTTAAAGTTCGTTTGAGACTAATATGAAAAAAACATCCATTCTAAATTATTTGATCGATGCAAAAAAATTAGAACAAATAGTTCAAAGTTCGCTCGAGATAAATTTGAAAAATGTGACCTTTTGAGATTATTTGTTCGGTGAAGGGGTAGTAATTAGACCCGTCGAGTCGAATCTGAACCCAACCTAACGGATCTCGATTCAAATCGGGTAGGGATTTATCGAGTTTAACTTATAAATTTTAAAACATTGACTTAACTAGAGGCTCGATTCGAATCGGGTCGGTTCGGGTTTGATTGGGTAATAATTCGGATTTGATTGGGTAATAACACTAAAAATACAAATATTTTATTGTTTTTTGTCTAATCTTTCGGGTCGAATCGGTTCATGTTACTTTTCATCACCTAGACCCGAATCAGAACCCTTCAGGTTTAAGTCAGGTTCGGATTTGTTTGGTTTGGATTTGCGAAGCTCGGTTTTAATTGCCCATCATAGTTTGGTGCGGCCATAATGAATAAATAGTCCAAAGTTTGTTGAAAATTAGTTCAAAATGTAATGATATCATCGTATAGAAAATATATGATAAATTTAACCATTGCTGGAGATTAGTTTGAACTGTGAAAAATAAATAAAAACAAAGTAAAAAACCAATACAATAACAAAAAAAGCGTCGTTTTTGCGTCGTGTACCATTTGCTTCGTAAAATTCTGAGATTATAATGATTGAAAATTGTGTTTTATTTCGCTGCGCTGAGAATGGAATGAGAATTAAGTAATTTGAACCTGAGAACTGTTTTTGATCATAACTTTCGAACCGTAAGTTCAAATTTTATGATCTTTTTCTTATTTGAAAGCTTCGACTTTTATCTACAACTTTCACGTTTTGAGTTTTGTGAAATTTTAAGGTTTAAATGATCGAAATAACATTTTTTTGTAGCTGACCTGATAATAAACGATAGAGTTAATAAATTTAAACCTGAAACTTAATTTGATCGCTGTAAGTCCAAATCTGATGACCTTTTTTTGTTGTTGGAAAGTTTTAGACTTTTATCTACAACTTTCATGTTTTGAGTTTTGTAAAATTTTGAGGTGTAAATAGTCGAAATGCTAAGCATTTCTTTGTCGATGGCCTAAGAATAAACGATAGAGTTAACAAATTTAAACCTAAAAATTTGATCATAATTTTTTAACCGTAAATCCATATTTGATGATCTTTTTTTGTTGGAAAGCTTAGACTTTTATCTACAACTTACATGTTTTGAGTTTTGCAAAATTTTGGGATGCAAATTTTTTATCATGAGGTGTATAGATTCTCTTTAGAGGTTTTTAGGCTTAAGGAAAAAGTTCGAGAAAAATTTAGTTTCAGGGACAAGAAGTTTGCTTTTTAGGCTGAAGGACACTTTTAGTGTAAATCACAGAATGATAGTTGTAACTATCATTTTCAGTTTACACTGAAAAGTGTCCTTCAGACTAACAAAATAAACTTGTTGTCCTTAAGACTAAATTTTTTTGTAACTTCTTCCTTGTGTCTATTTACCTGTTCTCTTTATATATATGGTAGTAGTATTTTACAAAAGAAAGTACTTTGTATATTTTTTGGATAAAAAAAATGGGTCATAATTTATATAAAGATGCATATATCTGTGAACTCGAAGATAGACTTTTTAAACAATCTCGTAAAAGAGAAATTTCTTGATAAATTATATATTTAATTAGTAATAGCTTTTGATTAACTATGAAAAAGAGAAATTTATATAAAAATGATTTCAAAACAATTTTTTGTGTTTTCTTAAAAACATAGTTCTGGAGATTTAAATTAAGAATTTGGAATAATCTTGAGATAAAATTTTGAGAGCCTTAATTTTGTAATATGAGAAATACTAATAATCGACTTAGTGTTCTTAATTAGTTTAAATGCTCTCAAATAACGCTTCATCGAATATGGTAGAACTCAATTAAAATTTTGAGTGGAATTTTGTCAACCCAAAAAATGGATCAACACCCTGAATCAAGTGTGAAAGCACCGGTCTACATAATCAACAGCACAAATCTCAAATAAGCCAAAAAAAGAAGAAAAGAGATAGAATTTTTACAGTGGTTCGGCTGACTCTGTCCTACGTCCACTTTAATCAATCTTTATTATCATTATACTAGTTGAATCTCTCTGGATATCAACCAGTTAGTCTTCAGATCTAAGTTACAATGAGTCAGAATAAGTCACAGTTCAAGGTTTGACTGGAGAATCACAGTAACTCCCTTAATGACTGTTGTGAGAGAGAAGAAAGTTGAAGTGAAAGAATTCCAGTAAAGTAATGACAGCTCTCTATCCCGAAAAAGATGTTAGAAAATCAATTCTATGGTTTCGATGATAACAACTATACAATGGAAATCGAGTATGTATGTATGTATGTATATTTACAGGTAGATGATAGAGTAATATCACCAAAGAGACAAAAACAAGACTCAAGAGAAGTATCAAAAGACGTCAAATCGGTAGAAGTTGAAAAGAAATGGCACACAAATAATGCATCATACACATTTTCAGACGTCTGAGTGCACTAGCAAGACATCTGAATGTTTTCTCTGGTTTGCAAATCAGAGACAATCAGACGTATGCTAAATATGCTCAGACGTCTGGTTAAACTCTCCGGTTCACAATTCAGAAGAAAACAGACGTCTGATAATAAACTCAGACGTCTGAATAGCAACCGGACACAAAAAATATATGAAGACCAGACGTCTGAAACATTTCTCCAGACGTCTGATTTTGAACTCGACTGAGTAATTTCAAAGACCAACTGTCACATTCGAAAGGACACGTCTGCTTCTCTTCGCCGCAACTCTTCATCACCATCAGAAGCGACTTTAGGAAGATTACAACAGATGCAACTATACAAGAAAACACTTCATCATTATAAATAGCATCAGGAATGCAAAGAGTTTGCTCACCTTACTTACTTACGCTCTTAATTCCTATACTCTAACTTATACATGTTCTCTAACAATCAACTACTTATATTTAACACTTCCATATATTCAGAACTCATTATTCAATATCCTATATATATATATATATATATATATATATATATTGAAAGCACTTGTACTCAATAGTCAACATTCGTGTTATAGAACACATTCTCGACAAAGAAACTCTGCTATTGTAAACCTGTTCCTCCGGGTCAAGTGAGGATTAGTTGAAAGGAAATTCCGAAGAGGAGCTTCGGGACTGGACGTAAGACGGGAGGTCCGAACCAGTGTAAAATCCTGGTGTGATTATTTTAATTTACGTTATTATTATCTATCAAGTTATATTATATAGTTAGTTGTTTATACTTGCATATATATCATATACGATCCACTCATATAGACTTTCAAAAGATTCATCTCTGTTTGCAGATAGGTGAGTATTCATAGGGAAGTTCAGTGAGTATTGGCCCAAAAGTCCGGGTGCAGAAGAGTCCAGTTGTTATGTCAAGTCATCACCAAAAATCTCAAATCAATCCGAGTCATTTCTATGGATCACTAGCTATCCATAGGGACGGATCATTAGCTATCCATCAACTTAGCATACTTTTCTACCGGAAGCCTTTGCTTAGTGTTATAAAGGAGCTCGGAAAGTTTGAGGACGATCCAACTTATCTTGATGGATCGCTAGCTATCCATCCACTTAGCATATTTTTTAGTGATTTTTGTTTGGTTGTCTTCTTATCTTCTATTTAATTACCTTGTCCAAATATCAAATCGTTTGGAGTTAGTTTGATCATCCATCTTCATGGATCATTTGGTCCAGAAAAATCATCCATAACTCGCTTATATATTAACGAAATCGAACGAAACTTTGCAGGAACACTCTAGAGGGTGTTAGGGACCCACCATAAAATATTGAAATGGTGGAGCCCGCTCTATATAGGTCGCTAGCAATCCATCAGATCAACTCTAAATGACTTCATTTTTTTGTGAGCATTCTCCTATGTTTTCTAAATATTATCCCAAAATTTCAAGTTAATCCGACTTAGTATAAGTTCTGTAGATCCATTTTAAGTTAGCTAATTTGGACCAAACAAATTTACTAACCCGTTAGGGAATACTTCAAGTTCACTGGATAGTATGAGATGCTTTGTTTAAATTCTTATGATTGCATTTGGGAAAGTATTTAACACTTTAGGGATGTATTCCCTTTTGGTGTTCCGCATTTGTGTAGGCTGATAGATCCTTAAAAGATATATAATTTCGGTTTTCCAGTTATATCCGTAATGAGTGAGACTTACTAGCTTCTAATAAATACTCGAATTTCACCAAACGGTATGAAACGTTTTGGTTAAGCTCTCGTGATTACTAAAAGTGACAGTATTGGTACTTTGTAATGTGTTCTCTTTTGGTGTTCGGATTTCAGGTCGATGGATCCGTAAGAGGTATACTCACGAATTTCTTTACGATCATCTTGATCGGTATGAGTTATATTACTAAGGACGTTGTATTATGTTTTCTACGGTAATTTGATCGGTATGGACGATCTTTGTGATCGGGTAGGTTTTTTTACGGTATGGACGATCCTTGGTATCAGATTGGTATGGAAGATACCGGATTTTTGTTTTCCACGGTTAGGACAATCATTGTGATTGGTATGGACGATTAGGGCGATTGGTATGAATTAGGTTTCTTGGATTTTGAATGTTGTTCTTTATTCTGTAATTCTGGGTTTCATGACTATTCTGTGTTTCGTGATTTTAATATGCTTGTGCCTTGAGATAAATTTCGAGTTAAATCATTTTAGTGACTAGTTCATATTTACGACATCCGTATTTATTTATAATGTCATATACCCTTGTATTATGCTTTGTTTTCACCCTTTTGGATATTTAGAGATAGTCTGACCCGTTTATTCTACAATACTCGGTCAGGCCGAGACTATTTAGGTTACAGGCCATGTAGGTTTTTGGGTAGGTGTGCTAACATGAAGATAGACTATTCTGACTTTTCAGTTTACCTTCTGTAGGATACACACACACACATATATATGTATATGATGGGATGTATGTTCTGAGACAGTGACTTGTTTTGGATGTATATTATGTTGATTTTGTAGACTCACGGTATGTATTTGTATATGATGTATATTATTCAACTGTGATCTGTGACTACTGTTTTATATGATATACTGTTCTGATTTTAGAAAACCGATATATATTATTTTAGACTAAGACTATGCACGTCAAATTTTAATCCATATATTCAACAAAACAGTAAGTATGACTTGTCAGTGTTAGTTTAAAAATATATTTACATTTGGTCGCCCTTAATAAGTCGCAGTCTCCATGTTTTTAGACAACGTCATTTGTAATGTTCTTTAATAATATATGTACAGCGGTAGGGTCGTTACAAGAGTTGTTCTACGAGTTTCGATAACTAAGAAAATTTACCATCGGAAGTAACTACATAGGTTGGTATTCTTAATTTCTTGAGACCTTATCGAGATGTAAGCGGCTATTTCAATATTTGTGTTGTTTACCGAATTTTATTGACCATCCCAGTTACGACTGCTTCGACGGAAAGATGATTTTCAAATTGAAAGTGATAAAAACTTAATTTCGGACTACTATGTTGCAATAAGCGGACTAGCTATGATTTCAATTGAAAATGAGTACATGACTATGATTTCTCAATATTAGGGTTGCTTACCGAATTTTATTGACTATCTCGGTTAGGTCGCTTCGGCGGGAAGAAAATTCTCAAAATTGAAATTAATAAAAACATATTTTTGAACTGCTATGTCGCAAAAGATTAATCGCACTACCTATGATTTCAATTGAAAATGCATATTTGGATATGCTTAACTATAAAGAGATAATAGACGGGTTTGCTTTCAAAAATGCAAGAAGTTGCTTCCATTGATGCATATTGATATACTAGTATACCAAACTGACATTTAGATTTTTTAGCATGTAATCGAAATAATTTAGTTAAATATTTGGTAATCGATGTTAAATTTTATAATAGAATTGGCATTTTGTTTTGTACATATAAATGTATTGTTGTTTATTAAATAATCAGATGACGAAAACACGAATTTTTTTATTGGAATAAGGCACCGAATATGTTTGGGCCGGTTTTATACACACATACATATATTTACATATATGTACACATAGCTATATATGTATGTGTGTGTGTGTACATATGTATATATATATCTACATATATGTGTGTACATATATATGTATGTATGTATATGTATATGTGCGCACATATTTCTACACAAAATCAAAAAATGATGTGCCTCCAAAAATTGGGTTATGGGCAGTTACCCGTGCCATGCATGGACAGGGCTAGTCACATAGAATTAAAAGAATAGAATAACTATAATAATTCCATCTCCAAATTGCAGATAAATCGATATACAATTCAACAAGGTTTTTGAACCGGGATTCTAATGGTAAATAGTAAAGTTTAATCTTTACATCGAAACCATCGTAGATTCAAATGATTCATATTTTAAAAATATACATGTTTCTAAACTAGAGGTTTTGTTTTGTTATCAAATAACATACTAGAACGAGAAGCTTCGACTCTTTTTTCTCTAGTACTATTTTGAATTTACCAAATTGATTATGACTTTCAAGCTACTACATCCAAACCTAAAACTTACTGTTCTCCTTTTTGTTAAATTTTGTCTAGAAAATGATAAAATTTGAGTTATAGATACAAATAGGTATCTTGGTATTTTATTTTTCAACGCGAGTTGACTGATTTTAAGAATTTAAGATTTTTGAAAGCACTGCAATTCAGTTTGTGTTCATAGCTAAAATCAATTTCATTATCAATTCATATATGACATTGACTTGTATTCAATTCAAAATCAATTCAAATATGAAACTGATTTGTTAAACCAATTCACAACGACTTCATATTCAATTAAATAACTTAAATTAATTCAAAATTAATCAAGGAGGAGAAGGTTGATTAAGGATTTCAAATCTGGTTCGAAGTCGTTCGCGGCTTCGGTTTTGGACATTCAAAGTTTTCGAAATTTTGATCGAATTTGGAAGCTTAAAAAGCTTCGGTTTTGGTTCCCCGTTACTTGTTTATTGAAAATGTATCCATAAATGTTGTTTACAAAAACACAAATATGGTTAAACTAAATTAAACTATAAATAACGACCTTTTAAATATCATTTAAAATCCTACTTAGTTAACATTAGCCCAAAATAAAGCAAAATTAGGCCAAGCAGTAACAAAATTAAACCTTGCCCAATTTAAGCCCAAATTAGAGCAAAAAGCAGCCCAAGTCGGCCCAGAATCCTAACCTAATTTCAAACCCGACCCCCCAAAAAAAAATCAAACCGACCCAATTTCAAATCCTACTTCATCGTCTCTCAAGTCTGTCGTCCTCTGCATTCACAAAACAAAAATATATAATAAAAAAGAAAGCAACAACCGAAATAAAACAGCGGAAATCTGGTTCCATCCTTTATTTTCAAATTTGGTATGCAAAAAACTATTCCTAAAAACATGTTAAATTACTCCCCTATTTTTAATTTCAATAAAAAAAAATCTTTTTTTCTCGGAAATTAGATATGAACATTGATCGCATGTTTCTATGATCAAAGCAAAAAAAAAAATTTTTTTTTTTGAAAAATCAGAAACTTCAAAATTTGGCGATTCTCAGCTGAGTTCTCTGCAAACATTTGCCGAGTTTTCCGTAAATGTCATAAAACTTAAAAGTAGGGGTTTTTTTATAACCTATTTTTGAGGAGAGACGGGCCTGTATCTTGAAATAAACACTAATGCAAATAATGGGCCAAATCAGATCAGGTATGTATTCATGAAGTGCACCCACAATCGCCTGAGACATGCAAGACATCGAAAGCACACACCTCGGGCTGTTCAAGGTGTATACCTCAGAGGTAAAAAACCTTTCAAAGGCGCCACATCAGTTTTTTAATGCCTCTATTTGAGGTAGCCTCAAGAAGCGTCTGAATTGTGTTTCCTTACCACTGTGCAGAAGCCTAACACCTAACTCTCTACTGCTTATATAACTTTTGCGGCAAAGGTATTCGCGAAATAAAAATGCAGTTCGTATTTAGAGCTAACAAGACATCATTCATGTGATGTAACTCACCCATGTAACTTAAGTAGAACTGCAAAAGTTAAGCGATCAAACCATCATCAAATATGAAAAGTGGATTTGCTTTGTAATTCAAAAAATGTCAATGACACAAGCAGATATGGACAAGAATCAGGACTCGAAGATATGGATTTGAACGAGTTTCAAAATTTTAACTATCTGATGGTAACCAAAAATAAATCAAGAAAATTGGTCTACCATACAACTATTACAATACCAATCCTAGCCCAAAATTATCATAACTCCAAAAGACAAAAAAAGAAAAGAATAAAAGGGGATTTAACAACAAATTTTCATCCAAATCATAATACAACATTAGATAAACCCAGAGTTTTAAATCTCCTTCACCTCGCCGAAACCTCACCCGTGATCCACTTTCTACACTTGGACAAGACGAGATTTCAAACATGATTTTTAACTTTTACACATCAATCTCACCCGAGATCTTAAGTCTTCAACCCGAGATGATGTCAATCCAGAGATTTCATCTAAAATCCGAGTTTTGAAAGCTTGGATAAACCAATAATAAAATATTATAATTTACATCAAATGAATATTGTTTGGATGCAGATATAAGCGCAAATGCACTCTATCTGTTTTTCATATTTCAGGTGAATTTTGTACCTACAAATAACTCCCTATATACGTAGCCTTAGTGTTATAATCTCAGTTTCCATTCATATCTTCATACTCATATGCTAAATTACAGCTCTTTTCTTGCAACTAAAGATCATGACATAATAAAATGTTCAAGAAAGTATGATATAGGCACAATTTACTTAAGAAATTAACCATAAGTTAATTATTCCAATCTAAACCCTAAAAGATTCAACATAGACACAAAAAAGAGATTGATTAAAGACTAACATAAACCCAAGAACTTTAAATCTTAATAAACAGAAAAGAAAAAAAATTATTAAATCAAAATCATTAACAAATATACCCCTTTAAGTTTTCTAATCTTTTGATGAAGCCCAGTAATGTGATCGTCCAATTCTCCATCAATTGGATCAATCTGCAGCTGAATGTCATCCGAATTCCCAGCCCTGCAAAAAAAAAAATATATATAACAATTTAAGAGTCGTTAATATCGAAAACTACCCCGAAGAGGAGATTTTAACATAGACACAAAAAAGTAGGGTACCTCGATCTTAAAGGACCAGATCCATGGTAAGGATTCGCCATTAGAATTCTGGAGAGCAGAAATATCTAAACTAAACTAAGATAATTTATTCAATTATTTTGACCAATATTGACTATCTGTGTTTTGCAATCAAACCTAAGGATTGTTGATACTTGAGAAGGATCTGGCGTTGGTTTAAAGGGGGAAAACAATCTGCCGCTGTGACATTTTTGTTTTGGATTTTTTATTTTGTCATTTTGCCTAATTTCTCAAAGCAATTACACAAATAGCTTTTTTTACAGACTAATATCATTTATAGTCCTGGTTTAATAATTTTTACGTGGGAACATATGAACGGCTTTTCAAAAGTTGGTCATACGATTCCTAGATAATAAAACAGAACCACACCTTCATTTTTTTTCACTTTATCATTTTTTCCCTAACTATCAAAAACGAAAATTCATTTTCCATTATACCAAAATTCAACTTTTCTTTTGCTATTTTCGTAAATTTCTTCGTCAATTCGAAGCATGGTTTGCTCTTCATTAAATGAAGCTTCCACGGATATCGATTATACAATGAATCTTCATTTTTAACAAATTAGGTTTTTGCCAAGTATGAAAAAATTAATGTTTTGTAGTTGTAGATGTATTTGTGTGATCCTTCGATGCAAAAATTCGTTGCTTTTAACTTGTTTAAGTACATTTTTAACACTGTTAGGTTTATAGTGGAAATATGATTTGTGATTATCAAATATTTGTATTATGTATAAATTACTCCGAGATGCTGCAGGGATCGATAGACATAGCATATTATATCTGCAGAACACCATCAAACGAGCAATGACGCTTAGATGCATGTAATACAGTTTCATGTGGAGTAGAATATACATTGGTTATATGTAGCAGTTGTATTTTGTTGTTTTTCTGACACCGCAATACTCCAAACGAGACTATTGATCACTCATCTAAATTGAAGAAAGTGACTTCTTCTCATCCTACCATGCTAGAGCTGATTGATCGAGCTGGCTTCTCACTTGTCTTTCGGGTGTGGTACACTCAATCGGATCATCATCTGATTATAGCATTAGTGGACAGATGAAGGCCGAAGATGTCTTCATTTCACTTATGGGTAAGGGAGATGGCCATCACGTTGGGTGATGTTGCTGTCTTGTTTGACTTACCCATAGATGGTGCTCTGTTGAGCAATCCAGAGCCGGTAGATTACATGAAGTTGTGCAAGCGGCTCTTAGGTATATCTCCTCCTGTTGAATAACGGTGGGGTAACGAGATGATAGTTACTACATGGTTAATGGAGGAGCTCGACGACGACATTCCAGCAGACATTTAGAACATTCAGATTGAGCAGCGTGCTCGAGCCATTATACTGCATATTATCACTTCACGCCTGATGTGCGATCATTCGAAGACCCGTATCTGGCTCAGATGGCTTCCATTTCTAGAGAACTTCGATGTGTGCCACCAGTATTTCTGGGGTAGTGCGGTTCTAGCGTATACATATATGGAGCTGACGAGGCTTGCTTTGCTAGAGAACACATTCATAGGTGGTTGTCTAAGTGTAGTACATGTATTAGCATTATAACCCTCCATGTGAATTTATTTGTATGTTCTTCTACAGTGCAATTATATGCGTATGTACGTTTACAGTTATGGTTTTGGACATGCCTTCCGGACGGGAGAATATCGATTAAGAGTACAAATATTGATTTATCTCTATCGTATGGTGCTAGTTATGTTAATCACATTAGTTGACTTTATACACATTTCCCGATCCAATAATTTATGATTTTCTCTTCTCTTAGGTGGGTAGGACCGAAGATAGCGATGAAATCTCCAAGGTGCAATGTTACATTCTACCGCAATGAGTTGGATGTACTTGATTATGATGCAGTGACATGGACCTTGTATGCACATGTGCTTAGAAATCTTCCAAACTTATGAACCGTGTCTATTCAGTTGTGGACAGATCGTGTTCCACTCATTTGCTTGGGTGATGTAGTGCATCATCTTCCTTATAGAGTGATGTGACAATTTGGTATGGCATAGCATTTTCCACAACAAGCTCCACATTACAGGATTGATAATACAGCTAGGGAGTATGATATGGCGATTGAGACATTGAATCATCATCATATGCACACGCAACAGGAACGAGAACTCACGTTAACGGCCGAAGAATATTGTACTTGGTACTGGAACATCATGCACCGCTATGTTCTTTGTGCCAAAGATCGTCCTATTACGATGGACCTATGCACTCTTAGAGCTCCTCTTGAGAGGAATGTGGTATATAAAATCGTTGGTTAAGTTAGCATAGTTAATTTATATACGTTTTAATCACTTTGTATTGGCAGGTGGACGACATTTACCATGTAATGGAGTTGGTTGATGAGCTATCAGAAGAAGTGCCGAAGTGTTCGCAAGGGAAATGCTTTAGCGTGAAGCGTATTTTGGAATCAATCTTAGGGAAGAACAAGCTATCATGATCCAAACAACCTACTCCTCCTCCTCTCACGCTCAACGAAGCTCCTACAACAGAGTTCGCTCCTCCTTCCCCAACTCAACAACACCAAAGACGTAAACATCGATAAGATACTTCATTATCTTAACATTCGCAAGCGGAATTTGCTTCCAAGCCTTCACAACCTACTGAGGCCACACAAGCAAGCGAGGAAGAGAATTCACTGGACAAGGTTCCATTATCACGGATGAAGCCTAAAAGAACTCCCTAAGAACTCTACAACCTACAAAATTAGGTTAGATATTATGAATTTAATGGTTTGGCTGACGTTGGGTCGAATGTATCAGATGTTGTAATTTGATGTATTGATGTTATGTATGTTGTGATGAATGTATGCATGGATTGGATGGTTTGTTTTTTGATGTCTCGGATTATGTTTATTATGTATGTTATGTAGGATGGAGTGAGGGTGAAAGTTTCTAGGGTTTTCTTTGAAATTTAGATAAGTTAGGGTAACTTCTTAAAAGTCGCCAATAGGCAACTTTTGAGAAGGCACCCACTAGCAACTTTTGAGAAGGCGCCCACTGGCGGTTTTTGAGAAGTCGGCCTAGCGAACCCAAGTTTCAAACAGAAACACGGTAACTTTCGTCCCTCCTTAAAACAATAATTGTATTACATAGACCTCTCCTCTCTCTCATCTCATTCTTCATTTTACAAAATTGAAAACAAAAAACCCAAAATAAAATCTACAAATCCCTACTATAATTAATCTTTTCTCATCCAAATTGAGTAATTTGTGAAAATTTGCGGCATAGTCAAAGGTAATAGTCAACACTTATACTTGATTTTAAAGATTTTTGCATTTCTACATAGAAGTGCTTATTTACCTACAGTTGCAACGGAAAATTGATGATGAAACTTCAATGAAATATTGTAGCCACTTGGATATTGATTCGACTGTAAATGGTGGTGATGTTGAATTTATATATCACCACAATCAGCATAATTAGATTTATACCCGTACTCAATTAAATGTTGAAGCAAATCAGCGTAGGATGGGGGAAGAAGTTTGCAACAAACCGGAACAAGCATTTGAAGAGCCGGAAGAAGCGGGGCTATTTGGTTGGTACACATGGTGGCAAGTGGAAGAATAGCGGTAAAGCACTAGCTATTGGAGGGGCACCCTTACTGAGGATATGTTGGTGTAGATATACCTATGACGTGATCGTTACTAGAAATAAAACAAATGTAGGTCGTAGGTTCTACGCTTGTGCATGCTATAAGATGAGTAGAGAAATGCCTCAATCATTCGACCACTGTAATTTTTTCAATGGATAGATCCTCCCATGCGTCGCAAAGGACTTGAGTATGCAACAGAGATGCAGGATAAAGTTGAGCTGTTAGAAAAAGCACTTAAGATGCAAGCTAGGTATCCTACAAACTAAATTGTGGTATGTTCGTGTTTGTTGTATCGTATGGTGTATCATTTGTTGTACCTTAGTATACTATATCTTAATTCAGCATATGTTGTATCGTAGGGTGTATCGTTTATTCTACCGTGGTATACTGTGCATTAATTTGGCTTTTGTTGTATCGTATGGTGTACCTTTTGTTGTATCACACGTTGTATGTTGTATCGTATAGTGTATCGTTTGTTCTATCATATTGTACTGTATGTTAATTCGGCTTATGTTGTATCGTATGGTGTATCGTTCGTTGAATTGTATGGTAATGTGGTGTTCAGTAGCAATGTGGTTAAACAAACACGTCTAATATCAAAACGAACAGCAGAAAGAATGCAACACATCTAATACCAACACAAAAAATACTTGTTCTGAAACAAACACATCTACTACTAACACTAACACTAATAATATCAAAACAAACAGTAATAACTGTTGAGTTGATGTGGTACAATGACTCCTCTTATGTTCGTACCTCCATATCTACTGCACCTATTCGCCCTTGGAGCTTGCATCTCATCCATAGTGCCTTTAATTCTAGTAGATCTAGGCCTTCCAAGTGGTCTACGTGCTGTCGGTGGAAGAACCAATTGTCCTTCTTGTACACTCCAGCACTGTTTATTGCAAATAGGATGAAATTCTCCGTGCAAGCCGCAAGGTAGCTCTGGACCATGTACCAAGCTGAGGCGAAGTCATGATGAGCTCTATTGGCACCATTAGCAACCGATGAACAAGCAGTCATCATATGTGCACAAGGCAACTACTAAAGTAAAGGGATGTTGCATGTACAAAAACAAGTGTTACCATCGATTGTTACTTTAAATTCATCACCAAAGTAGTGAATTACTAGCCACTCGACCTGACTGAATTGCACAATCCTTGAACTTCTTGTTTCACTTGCTCTTTCAGCTATCTTTGCTTCTCATTCAAAGTCAATCTACATGTCGAATTCTTAGCAAACTCTCTTCTTTGACAAAAGTAATCAATTGAACGAAAGAAGGTACAGGAAACCATAGCTCTAATAGGTAAGATCGTGCACCTCTAGGTACATCATTAAAGCACTCTAATGCATTAGTTGTCATAACATTAAGTCGACCACCATCATCCTTACACAAAGCCCAGTTTTCCTCCTTGAAAGTCTATATGAGTGGACCGTATAGAATATATATGCAAGTATAAACAACTAACTATATAATATAACTTGATAGACGATAGTAGCAAAATAAATTAAAGTAATCACACCAGGATTTTATACTGGTTCGGACCTCCCGTCCTACATCTAGTCCCGAAGCTCCTCTTCGGAATTTCCTTTCAACTAACCCTCTCTTGACCGGAAGGAACATGTTTACAACAGCAGAGTTTCTTTGCCAAGAATGTGTTCAATAAAATGGATGTTGACTATTAAGTACAATTATTTCCAATATATATGGAAGAGTTAACTACAGGTATTTTGATTGCTTAGACGTCAGGTATAAATCAGAGTACAAGAGTTAAGAGCGTAAGTAAGTAAGGTAAGTTCTTCTTTTGAATTCCTGATTCTATTTATAGTGGTGGAGAGATCCTTTGTGTAGTTGTAACTGTTAGTAAGTGCTCTAAGGTTGCTTCTCATGGTGATGAAGAGATGTAGTGAAGAGAAGCGAACATGTCCTTTTGGATGTGACAGTTGTTCTTTGAATTTACACCCGAGTCTAAAATCAGATGTCTGGAAAATATTTCAGATGTCTGGTCTTCATATATTTTTTGTATCTGGTTGCATTTCAGACGTCTGAGTTTATTAACCAGACGTCTGGTCTTCATATATTTTTCATATCCGGATGCTTTTCAGACGTCTGAGTTTAGTAACCAGACGTCTGATACTTTCTGAGTTATGAACCAAAGGAATTAATCAGACGTCTGGCTAGTGTTTCCAGACGTCTGAATGTGTGCATGTTGCTTTACCTTTGTCTGTGTCATCCCTCTTTCACTTCTATCGACTTGAAGTCTTTTGATACTTCTTTTGAGTCTTGTTTTTGTCTCTTTGGTGATGTTACTTTATCAACTATCTGTAAATATAGATATATATGTACATTCGATTTCCATTGTATAGTTGTTATCATCAAAACCATAGAATTGGTTTCCTAACAATCTCCTCCTTTTTGACGATGACAACTATTCAATGTACTTATATATAGATTATAAATCTCCCCCTAAATATGTACTTATTTTTAACGTTGTATGATTCTACCTATATTTCTTCCCCATTGACATTATCAAAAAGAATTATAACATTGAAGCCAATCATCAAAAAAGGAAAAGTTTCAGTAATAACATGAAGGGTTACAGTCATTAGATTTGTATAAAGAAAATATAAAAACTACAATTTCCAAATTCTAGATTTCCTTTAGGGAAGCTTTATTTGGATCATCTTCCTTTGGTTCTTCATTGTCAGAAGTGCTATCCTTTAAAGGAGATGTCAAAGCTTCCTTTGGAGGTTCATCCTCAGTTAGTTTTGAATGTTTTGTGGGAGGAGAAGGAACAGGGGTTGCCCAATCCTCAGAGGGTGGTGTTGGACCACGAACCCATTGTAATACTTCTTTAAGAACCGATAAAACAGTCGAAAGAGATTCTTCAACTGTGGCAAGTCGTGTAGCAAATGAAATTTCAAAATTGTCAATTCGCTTAGCTAAAATTTTCTGATTTTGAGATAGGATTTTTTGGTTCCGAAGAGTGAGATCTCGGACACTTTCGTTTGGATTTGTATCCGTTCGAGTCTCCATAATTTCATCCTGTCCCAGATAATCAAATGGTGCGGGAGGAGGAGGAGTGACTTCTCGATGTTGTACTTCCTCTTGGGATGGATCAATGTTTGGTTGAGGAGGAGGCTCAAATCTTCGAGATTGACGATTGTGCGTCCAATCTTCGAAGGACATAAACTTTGGAGGGATTTCAGGTAGGTGCATCAGAGAGAAGAATTTGATGGAAGCATATTTAGGCGAGATTTCTTCGAATGTCGATAGGTAGGAAGGAATATTATGTGCATGAAGAAGTCTCATAATATAAGTAGGGTAAATGATTGATGGCCGTGATCGAGTCCAAAAATGTTTGAGCTCGTCGAAGATGAATTTGGCCCAATTTACCCAAGTTCCACTAAAGAGAGCATATAGAGCTTTGTGCTCCATTTCTGTTATTTGCTCGTGACTCCCCATACGTGGAACAACTGTATTTATTATCATTTTTGTCAAGAGTCTAGCTTTTGGACGTAAATATTTTGAAGCAAATTTTGGCATTTCGTCCTCCCAAATTTGATGAGTAATATTATTCCGTGGCTTGAAGCGCATATCCGGAATGTTGTATAAATCTTCCCCGGTGTCAGAGCATCCTAAAGTTCTACCTATTAACCCTGGAGTTAATCTAATAGTATTCCCATAAACACTTGACCATAGCCAGTTGTCCTCATCTTCAGTGTTCCACACTGAAGTACTATCCAGATTAGCGTGGAATAAAAATATAGCTAATTGATCTATTTGAGCATCATTTGGAGTAAAAGAGATTAGGGTTTCCAATCCAGCATTTTCACAAAGTTCATCTAGATCATACATAGGGAATTTTAGGAGATTATAGAATGGTCTTATATGAAGTTTCTTCTTTTGAATATCTTGATACCTTTTGATGGAATGCGGTGCTTTATGCATCCACCTCTCGATTTGATCGTCGAAGCACACCTGTGGGTTTGAAGATGAAGTGGGCTGGTCTTGTTTGCGTTTTGAAGCTTTGATATTCTTAATGCGAGGAGGCATTTATGATTTAATTTTTGTCAAAGACGTTGAATTTGAAAAAAAATCGTCAGTAAGCAAATTGTAGATTGGAAAATTTTTGAGATAAAGAAAAAAATGACGTTATCTGGGTGAATATAAACGGTCGATTGAATTCCAAACGTCTTGATTTGGAATTAGACGTCTGGTTTGCCCTAAAAATTGTACAGAAGATACAAACAGACGTCTGGTCTTTGGAGTAGACGTCTGTTTTGGTAGAATGTATAAAACTGAATATACAGAAAGTTTAATCATACGTCTGATGTTATATGTCAGACGTCTGGTTTAGATAGATTTTGTAAGTATGTGGGACAGAGAACTTGATCAGACACCTGGTTCACTGTTTTAGACGTCTGAAATTTTCTAGACTATATTTTTAGGAGGCAGAGTTTAAGTTCAGACGTCTGCGGGATATATCAGACATCTGACATATGCACAGTGCTAAAAAATTTAATTGTGTCAGACGTCCAGAGGATGTAGACAGATGTCTGAAATTTGCAGTTTGGCTAAAAATAGCCTAAAGTTTGATGGTTTCACTTATTTATCGAAAGTTGATAGCAAATATCTTTATTGTTGTAAAATATAATAACATATAAGTATAGATACATACAATAATTAATACGATTTATTTATTTAGACGGCGACGGAGTTTAGGATTTCCTGACTCGTTATCCTTCTATGGTCTAAGTAGAGACCATATATTTCCACGTTCGTGGGTCCGTGGTGAGCCAGAATATCGTCTTGGTGAGAGATCTGAAGGAGTACGATATGAAGAAGATGGATCCAATGAAATACAAGGTTTTGGTAGCGGTTCATGAACATCTTTCTTTCGTGACGAACAAAACTTCATCGCCACTTGCTTTAGAAAGCTTAGACGTCGTGCCGTAACTTTTTGTTCGAAATAAAGCTCTCGTTGAAGTTCTATCTTTTGTTTCTGGTAATGATGAATTTCATCAAATTTCTCCTTTGTGTTAGGAGAAATAAACAAAGATCTTTTAGTTTTCTTGTTATCTGGAGTAAAACTCGTATGATACGAGGACCACCTATTTGTTGGCCCTTGCTTTGGTGTAGGCGTAGGAAGCCATTGTGGTGTGTCAACCGAGCTATCGGTTGATGGTGTTGAGATGGAGATGAATATATAGGAGTTCCCAGAAGACATTGTTATATTTTATTAAAAAAATTGATTGTTTGTATATAGTTGTTATGTAACTATGTATATATAAGCTGAAAACATTAATTAAAGAATAACTAATTTTCTAAAAATTTAATGGTTCAGAATTAAATAAGTATAATTTGTGGTAATAAAGTAGATAACTAAACTTAGCCTTTAAGTAAAGTTATTAATTTTTTAAGGAAAAAGATCATGAAGTGAACAAATACCTAAACTTCGTCGGAGTTTAATGAAAGTTTGTTCATTTAATGGTTTTGTAAAAAAGTTGGCTACTTGATTTTCGGTATTTACGTACTCTAAAGAAATAGTTCCTTTTTCAACATTGTATCGTAGAAAATGATGTCGTATATCTATATGCTTGGTTCAAGATTGATTAACAGGGTTTTTTGATAAATTTATAGCACTTGTGTTATCACAATATATTGGAGATTTATTGATAATTTTGCCGAAATCCGTTAGTGTTTGTTGCATGTATATCACTTGTGCACATGCAAGAGCTGCGGAGATGTATTCAGCTTCGCAAGTAGATAAAGAAACACAATTTTGCTTTTTGCTAAACCATGAAACTAAAGATTGTCCGATAAAGTGACACGTTCCACTAGTACACTTACGATCTGTTCTACATCCACCGAAATCCACATCGCTATATGAAACAAATTCAAACGATGATTCTTTATGGTAAAACAAACCATGATCTCTAGTACTATATAAATAACGTAAAATGCGTTTAACAGCTCTTAGATGAGATTCTTTTGGTTTTTCTTGAAATCGAGCACAAAGACATACACTCATCATAATATCAGGTTGACTGGCCGTTAAATAAAGTAAAGAACCAGTCATGCTTCAATATAACTTTTCATCAAAATCCTTTCCATTTTCATCTTTTTCTAAGTGAACAGTGGTACTCATTGGTGTTGGTTTGCTCGATGTTTTATCCATTTCAAATCGACGTAATAAATCATTACAATATTTTTCTTGGTGAATAAAAATTCCATTTTCGAGTTGTTTTATTTGTAAACCTATGAAGAAATTTAATTCTCTCATGTGTGACATTTCGAATTCCTTTTTCATTATATTTGAAAATTGATTACATAAATTTTCATTGGTTGAACCAAAGATGATATCATCCGCATAAATTTGTACAACCAAAATATCGTTATTTTCTCTTTTAATA
Source organism: Allium cepa (assembly GCA_030765085.1). NCBI lineage: Eukaryota > Viridiplantae > Streptophyta > Magnoliopsida > Asparagales > Amaryllidaceae > Allium > Allium cepa. Next base: position 483,851,181 of record CM060929.1, read on the forward strand.
AATAAAGTTGTTTCTATTTTTCCTATATGAAAACCAGATGTTATTAAGTGATTTTTAAGACGGTCATACCATGCACGAGGAGCTTCTTTTAATCCATATAGTGCTTTATGTAATTTAAAAACATGATCGGGATATTTTTCATGAACAAATAATGGTGGTTGTTCGACGTATACATTTTCTTTAATAAAACCATTCAAAAAAGCACTTTTGACATCCATTTGAAGTAGTTTAAAATTGTGATGAGTTGCAAAGGCGAGCAATGTACGAATGGCCTCTAATCTTGCTACTGGAGCAAAGGTTTCATCGTAATCTATACCTTCTTCTTGATTGTAACCTTGAGCAACTAAACGTGCTTTATTTCTAACGATATCTCCATTATCATCTGCTTTGTTTTTAAATACCCATTTTTTTCCTATTACCGATTGATCTTCAGGTCTTGGTACTAACTCCCATACGTTATTACGTTCAAATTGAGTTAATTCTTCTTGCATAGCTATTATTCAAAATTATCATTTGAGGCTTCTTTATAATTTTTTGGTTCAAGGTTTGATACAAACGATATATGACTTATTTGGTTGAGTTGATTTCTAGTTACTCTTGAATTAAGATCTCCAATAATATTATCTATTGGATGATTCTTAAGAATTCTAGGAGATGATATCAAAGTGTTATTTTGCATATTTGTTTCATTATTAATAGAATTTGATGAATTTGTTAGTGGAATAATTTCTTCTTCATCATTAGTATGGTGATTGAAAGGATTTTCATCGAACGAGACATGTAAGCTCTCTTCAATGGTATTATTTCGTTTATTAAAAATTCTATATGCCTTGCTGCGATCTGAATATCCCACAAAGATACCCTCATCGGCTTTTGGATCAAATTTTCCTAAGTTATCTTTTGTATTTAATATAAAACATTTTGAACCAAAAGTTTTATAGTATGATACTTTTGGTTTTTTACCAAAAAATATTTCAAAACAAGTTTGTTTAGTCATGGAGCGAATGATTACTCGATTTAATACATAACAAGATGTCGCAATAGCTTCAGCCCAAAAGTGTTTTGGTAATCCACTACTATTTAGTAATGTTCGTGCACATTCTTGTAATGTACGATTTTTTCTTTCTATGACACAATTTTGTTGAGGTGTACGAGGAAAGGAAAAATTATGAGTTATTCCTTTCTTATTGCAAAAGTTTGTAAAAAGATCATTTTCGAATTCTCCTCCGTGATCACTTTCTAATATTTTAATTTTAAAATTCATTTGAGTTTTAATTCTTTTAGCAAATATTTTAAACATACCAAAAGTATCGCTTTTATGTTTTAAAAATAAATTCCATGTATACCTCGAAAAATCATCAACTATTACGAAAACATACTTATTGTGATTTATAGACCTTATTTGTGTTGGACCAAATAAATCTAAATGTAATAATTCTAATGGTTGTTTTGTAGAAATATTATTTTTAGATTTAAACGAGCTTTTCTTTGGTATTCCAAATTGACAATCGTCGCATAAATTTTCTACTTTGTAATTTATTTTAAGTAATCCTCTTACCAACTCATATTTAGCTAACTTATTAATATTCTTAAAATTAATATGACAAAATCGTTTATGCCATAACCATGGATCATCATGTTTGACAGTTAAATATAAGTTTGAATTTTTATTAATATTCATGTTTAATACATAAATATTTTTGTTTCTAAATCCTTCAAAAATGAGTTGTTGTTATTATCTAAAATATTACATCCATCCTTTTCAAAATTTATCTGAAAACCTTTATCGCATAATTGACTAATGTTTAGTAAGTTGTGTTTTAGATTTTATACTAATAAAACATTTGTAATAATAGGAGAGTTAGATATATTAGAGTTGATGACTTCTCCAATGCCTATGACATATCCTTTTGAATTATCTCCAAAGGTAACTGTTCCCACCATCGATGTATGTTATATTTGATAACATTTTTGAATTTCCGGTCATATGCTTGGAGCAACCGCTATCTAGTATCCATTCCTCCTTATTTTTTACATTGGGTACCTGTAAAATAAAAGATGTTTTAATTGGTACCCATATATTTTGTTAGGGTCCTAATTGTTAGAGGAAGGTAGCCATACCCAAGATGGTTTGGTACCTTTATAAATATAATTTTTGTTATAGACTACTCCTTCTAAGTAATTATTAATATGCTTTTGTCTAATCAAATTATTATTTGTTTTAGGAATCTAAATTTTCATATTTTTTATTTTTAATTTAGACTTAGGAAAACTTCTAGTTTTTGTATAACTAATATTTTTAGCATCATTCCTTTTTTGTTTAGAAGAATTTTTAAATTCTACTCCATTTCTATTTCCTGATGGTTTTGAAGTTTTGATAAGATTTTCCAAATCTTGTTTTCCTTTATTAAATTTTGACACATCATTAGTAATTTTATCTAATTTTTCTTTTAATTCTATATTTTCAATTTTCAATAATTCAATACTATTTTTAAACTCAACATTTTCTTTTACTATAGTAATATTCTCATTTTCTATCAAATTATTTTTTATTTTTTCTTGAGATATTTCAAGTTGTTCTTCTAGAATAATTTTTTCGTCTTTCAACATTCCTACCTTAAGTTCTAATCTATTTATTTTTACTATATATTCTTTGTTCATTTTTTTATTTTTCTAAATTTATCATCTAATTCCATGTTAAGTTCTAATAGTTCATCATAGCTAAGTTCAGGACATACCTCTTCAGTTTGTGCCATAAAAAATACATTAGCCTGTTCTCCGTCACTATCGCTATCACTTTCAGAAGATGAAGAATCCGAGTCATCCCAAGTTACTTTGAAAGCCTTTTTCTTCTTGAATTTTTGAACTTTGTTATTCTTTTTGTCATTATTGAGTTTAGGGCAATCCTTCTTCATATGATCGTATTGATCACATTCATAGCACTTGATTTGAGTTGTTGTGTTGGACTTCCCTTCTTTTTGAAATTTGGTCATCTTTCTAAATTTCTTGAATCTATTATAATTCTTGGCAATGAAGACTATTTCTTCTTCATCTAAATCAGAGTCATCATTTTTTGTTGCTGGAAATGCTATATTCTTTTTCTCCGAATTTAGTTCTTTTCGTGCCTGCAAATTAGATTCATAGGACATTAAATTTCCTATCAACTCTTCAACTTTGAGAGAAGAAAGATCATTAGCTTCTTCAATAGCTAAAATCTTCTGTTCCCAATCTGATGCTGAAGAGTTGAGTATTCGAGAGACTAAATCAAAATCAGTAAATTTAACTCCTAATGCCATAAGATCGTGTTGGATAGTTTGAAATCTAGAATACATGTCAACAATAGTTTCATTTTGCTTCATTTTGAATGAAGAAAATTGGTTTTGTAAAATTGAAATCTTAGTTTGTTTGACCTTTGTTGTACCTTCGTGTGTAATTTGTAAGGTACGCCAAATATCAAATGCAATGGTGCATAACATGACACGTGAAAATTCATTTTTATCTAAAGAGCAAAATAAAACATTCATAGCTTTAACATTATTTTATGTTAAGGTCTTTTGTGCATCGGTCCAAGTGTTCATAGCAGTAGTTGGTGCTTCATATTTATCTTGTGTGGCTGACCAAATTTCAAGACCATTAGCTTCCATAAAAATTCTCATACGTGTTGACCAATATGCATAGTTAGATCCATTAAAGAGTAGGGGTCGTGCTGTGGATTGTCCTTCTGGAAAAATACTTGCCATATTAAGGTGATTCAAAAATGTGTTACTGTTATTTGATCAAATCTTGCTCTAATACCAATTGAAAGTCTATATGAGTGGACCGTATAGAATATATATGCAAGTATAAACAACTAACTATATAATATAACTTGATAGATGATAGTAGCAAAGTAAATTAAAGTAATCACACTAGGATTTTATACTGGTTCGGACCTCCCGTCCTACGTCCATTCCCGAAGCTCCTCTTTGAAATTTCCTTTCAACTAATCGTCTCTTGACCCGAAGGAACAAGTTTACAACAGCAGAGTTTCTTTGTCAAGAATGTGTTCAATAACATAGATGTTGACTATTAAGTACAATTATTTCCAATATATACATGGGAGAGTTAATTACGGGTATTTTGATTGCTTAGAGATCAGGTATAAATCAAAGTATAAGAGTTAAGAGCGTATGTAAGTAAGGTAAGTTCTTCTCTTGAATTCCTGTTTCTCTTTATAGTGGTGGAGAGATCCTTTGTGTAGTTGTAACTGTTAGTAAGTGCTCTAAGGTCGCTTCTCATGGTGATGAAGAGTTGCAGTGAAGGGAAACGAACGTGTCCTTTCGGATGTGATAGTTGTTCTTTGAATTTACACAGCTGAGTCTAAAATCAGACGTCTGGAAAATATTTCAGACGTCTGGTCTTCATATATTTTTTGCATCTGGTTGCATTTCAGACGTCTGAGTTTATTAACCAGACGTCTGGTTTTCATATATTTTTCATATCCAGATGCTTTTCAGACATCTGAGTTTAGTAAGCAGACGTCTGATTCTTTCTGAGTTATGAACCAGAGGAATCAATCAGACGTCTGGCTAGTGTTCCCAGACGTCTGAATGTGTGCATGTTGCTTTACATTTGCCGTGTCATCCCTCTTTCACTTTTATCGACTTGAAGTCTTTTGATACTTCTTTTGAGTCTTGTTTTTGTCTCTTTGGTGATGTTACTTTATCAACTACCTGTAAATATAAATATATGTGTACATTCGATTTCCGTTGTATAGTTGTTATCATCGAAACCATAGAATTGATTTCCTAACACTCCTTCCTTGCCAAACTTCTCTATATCCTATTGTGCGATCTAATGTTGGTGATCTTAATTTCCTCTAGAATCTTTAAATACTCAACCTCCTCTAAAGCACATGCTACAACATAAAGTAAACTGATAGTTGTTTGTCTCTAAAGCCCGTCGCTTGAAAATTTGCTTTGAAATGTATGGCACATAATCTGTGCTTATATGGTAATCCCCATTTACTCTCCAATGATGTCAGTATTCCTTTCATTCTATCAGAAATGAAAGTAATATGACGATTGTTAACATTATGAATGTACTTTCGCATGCAAGAAAAAAACCAACCCCAACTATCATACGATTTCGACTCAACAATAGCATAAGCCAAATGATAAAGCTGATCATTTGCATCCACTGTGGTTGCAACAAGTAAGGTACCTTTGTATTTTTCATATAGATGTGTGCCATCAGTGCAAAAGCAAAGGTCAACTGTGTACAAATCCCTCGATATAAGGCCCAAAAGCCTAGAAAGCACGATCGAAAATTCCATACTCATCCGTGGTAACGTGTCCAATGCTACCTAGATTCGTTCTAGCAATTTCGACAAAGTATTGTCATAGGTTGGAATATGACTCTGCCCAATCATCATATAAACGTTCAATTACCGTGCTCAATGCTCCCCACGCTTTCAAATAACCGATTTTAATAAAAAATTGTTCCCTCATTAAAACCTGAACCGTTCCAGCCGTTATGTTCAAATCCGTTTTCACGAAAGGCATGCTCTTTGAAATCAAAAAGGTAGATGTTGCTTGCCTATGATTAGAGTAAACTGTTGGGTTAATGCAAGTATGATCGTTGAGATATTTTTTAATAACTCACCATCTAAATTAATGTGATTTTTCTGAATCTATAGCATGTATTTTCCATGGATAATTTGAATCGATGTTGCAAATGGAGATGTATTTTGCTTTGTTTGACCTAATTGGCTTAAAAGAAATGACACGTAAAATTGACCATTCACTTAGTTTTTGCAGAAATTTTGCATTGCTCTCAAACACTATACTGACTTTGAAACTGTTTTGAACACTAGACGATGAGAATATTTCGTTGTTAGATTGCAGATTTGCAACGACGGATCTATCCATCTATTGTGCTTTACACAAGTCATCATCCAAAGGTATCTCCATATCTGGTTCATCACTTTCCGCACATCCTTGGTCTTTGCCTCCAAAATCATAGTTAAGTGGATCATTGTTGAATTGCATGTTATCTATCCACGTTGTATCACTCTATGGTCTTGACACAACAGTCATGCTATCAACTACAACAACTTCATCAACTTGTACATGTACATCAATGTATATATCCATATCGTCAGTAGCTACATTAAGAACCCCTAATTCAGTCGTTGGTTGAATATTTGATTGTGTGTTGTTGCCATGTGCATGAGAGCTGCAATATGAATATACAACATTTTTAATATGCTTATAAAATCCAATAATATGTACGGTATAAATTGGAAGCCATGGGCTATAGGGAAGAAGACATACGGCTGCTCGATGGTCCAGCAATATTTTGCGTTCGATGTTGCTACGAACACACTACACAATATCATGTATATTACGTCAAATAATTTACGATTTGTATGTCATCGCAAATATGTGTTACCTCTGACTCATGCATGCAAAACTATTCGGACTTGGGCATGGATTACTAAATTATACACTTGGCTGGGTATTCATAAAAGAAGGATATTCGAATAACATTTGTCGTTGCCCATATTGTGTTTCATTGACGGATTACTATAACCCAACGATGGTAGTCATTTTGAAGTATTCATTGTTTTCAACTGTATAGAATAATCTTCAATGCCAAAATTAATTATTGGTGCCGGTATAGCTTGTTCTACCACCGACCTTTTATTTCCCAATAAACAACTCTATTGATTTTGATAACGCGGAAAATATTAATTCAACATCATCGTCCACAATTTTAATCGCTTTAGACCTAGAATCAGTTGGCCAATTGCAAACTATATCAATATCATACTCCTCCATATTTATCTTAGTTGCTTTGTACACTGACTCTTTTAACTATTGTACGTTAGATCCTTTATGAACTTTGTGACGACCGTGATTTCTAAATCACCGTCGTAATAAATATTCTAAAAATCTGCAACGACCGTGATTTTTGAGTTGCGGTCGGAGTAAATATTTTAAATAGAAAATTTCAAATTAAAATTTGAAAAAAAAAGTGCAATGCAATTCAAGTGTAAAGTCAATACATACTTCAATTTGTTACACGTTGAGAGATACTGCAAAGCAAATGTTGATTATTTGCTGTCATCTACTTCAAAAAAGCAAAGTGAACATTTTTACAGCGTATTTTGCTAGCTGTATGGCCATCATCATTTATTTGTAGGCTGTGTCCTTTATTGCAATTGAGCACGTTGCATCTTTAATGCAATTGTACCTTGGCTGCCAGCACATTTCATAAATTGACTTGTATACTTTTGGGAAGAAGAAAGGTTTTACCTGCATCTTTCAATTGTTTAAAAAAAAAAACCTTCAGTAGCTAAAAAAAACACGTTAATGGCAGCTTCAAAATTTGCTCCTTATCAGATCTCGGTTGCTATATTATTCCGTAACAAATTTGAGGCGAGTGGAAAAAAACTCACATTTTCTAATTTATATATATTTCTTCATTTACTGCGTGCATTCCGCTTTTGTATGCAATTAAGTGAAGCAGTAAATTCTTTTGGACTAGATTGTTTTAAAACTATTTTGGCCTGAGTTAGAAATCGTTGTTGCCTCTCTGTTGCTCATACTTACATGTATTCAAGTAACAGAAGCCATCATTTTTCATTCCCAGACCTTTCTTTCAAAGTGATATATACGTGTGTTCATTACAAAATATATTTGGGTTTGCTTCATTTCAAAGTGATATATACATGTGCTCATACTTACGTTTGATACCCTACTTCAAAGTGATACCCTATATGTGCGTCCAAAGTATACACTATAGCCTTCATTTCAAAATCTAGGCGTTCAAGGTGTGTCCAGGTTACAATATACGTGCATTCAAAATGAATAACACACAAATAGTTCATGCGAAGTTAAAAATTCCATCTGCATGCGTCCAGATAGAGGTAGCACAGAGGCGTATCATTCGGGGTTGCTTCTCTTTGTATGCGCGTATAAATATATTGTTCAGATAGTTTCAATTTTTTTTACTCCACTGTTGCATGTGTGTGTCATGCATTTTTAGTGTTGCATGCATATTTAAATTACTTATGTGCATTCTTTTTGGCATGGGATCAAGTCCATGCATTTTTAGTGTTGCATGCATATTTAAATAAAGCTTCAGGTCAACTATATTAGCACACTTGTGTTACATGCGTGCATGATTCCCCTGCAAAGTAATTAGTCATGTAAAAGAAAATGGTGCAAGCTATTCTTTGGAAAAAAAATGAAATGAAAAATGTGTAGTTGTGTGCGTATATGATGATTTTTTGTAAACAATTGGTCGCATGCATTATATTTTTGAGTACCTTTAGTGTTACGTTGTGTTTGTTCCAGACAGTGCCATCCCATTTTCATATATATATAAGTTGCTAGGGAGCATAATTTCATGTTTACTTCCGTATAATTGCGTGCGTACATATAAATGTTTTCCAGATGTTTACAGTTTTTCTTTTTGTTTTGTTTAATTTATTTTTACTTAGTATTGTGTGTACGTGTATATTGAGACAGTGCAATATTTCTGATGAAAATATAGTGGTGCAGTCCACTATTTAATCTACGTGGAACCTGTGTTACGTTTTAAAACGTATTTTGTTGCCGTTATTTTTATAACGGAATTTTTACGCCGGCATTATATTTTTGAAGCGTGTTATTTTGATGGCATTTTTTACGAATAAAAATTACTGTTGCTTTGACTTCAGTAACCGTCAATTTTAAAGTGAAATTTTTAAGCCGTTATCCCACAACGCTGATTTGATATCCGTTTTTACGGTGTTTTGTGAAGCGTAATTTTCTCGTCGAAATTGCTATAGTTGTTGCTGTTTTAATCACGTGTTTAAAAAATCGTTTTAAAATAAAATTGTTTTCAAAATTTTTACAGTTTGCGCTTTCAAAAGGAACGAGGAAGCGATTTAAACGCTTCGGCAAAATTGAGGACTATGAACCCTCACTTTTACTGATTTGCTTAATTCCGGGCTTGTCCGTTTGAGAACGTAAAATGTTATTTATTTAAAATACATAATTTCGCACTTTCAAGGAGACGATGAAGAGATTTAAACGATTTAGTAAAAGTGCGGAGTATGGAACCACACTTTTACTATTTCGGTTAATTTCGGACTCGTTAATTGAAATATTTGCTGTTTTGATGATTTTGATGATTTCATTTGGCTTTCGAGCCACTCTGCTGGACCTTCGAGTCATCTGATGGACCTTCGGATCAATTAGCAGTACTAGACCTTCGGGTCACTTTGCGGACCTTCGGGTCATCTGATGGGCGTCAAAATTTATAGTACTTGGTAGATTCGGCCATCTGAGATGCACGTGCGGCGTAGCTAAATCTCGCCATCTGTTGGGATCGATCCATCTTTTATGTTTTTTCTCTAGTTATCTTATTTTGATTTCTACATTCTGTGACTGCTGATTTGTCTAATTATCTTAACTGATTTTTAGATTTTTGCGCACTGCTGCTTTGAATTCAATTGTGAGTTTGGAAGTTGATTTTGATAATGTTTAATGGATTTCTTCCTTTAAACTATGCTGATTACTATGTTGTATAGTCCCATCCGAGACTATAATTTTGTGTATAGTCTCATCCGAGATTATAAATTTGCATATTGCTGTTTGAATTCAATTGGGAATTTAAAAGCTGATTTGAAGGAGTTTAAATTGAGATTTCTTTATTTAAACTATGGTGATTATTTATGTGGAATAGTCTCATTCGAGATTATTGATTTTGACGGAGTTTAAATTGAGATTTCTAACTATATTGATTATTTATGTTGTATAGTTTTGTTCGAGACTATAATTATTTGTTTAAGTGTTGTTTATTATACACTTATTTCTGAGAATAAATTAGACTGATCCGTTTATTATTTTCTTTTAAATAATACTCGGGTCAGACCGAGTTATTTCAGGGTAGTCGCTATCTCTGATTCTGTCACAGCTTCAGCTTTTGGGGTTTCACATCATCGTTTGTCTAGCTTTCGAGGAGTTCTTTTAGTTTATTGACTCGCATCTTATGTATGTTGATGTATATGTATATGTACATTTGGTTCATGTGAACTATCGATTGTTGTAGCATGTATTCCAGACTTGTCTTCCGCTATATATATCTGATATTTCTGTTCTGATGTGATTATATTTATCAGTGTTGTTGTTATTATGAGTTGTTCTGGATTTTTCTTTAGCCACCGTAGTTTCATTTTAGATTTGGATTGAATTTATATCTTTGGGAGTAATTTATATAACTCCTATCGATGTAATCAATACTCGTCTGAGGCATAACTTACGGATGGTCGCTTCTAACAATCCTTATCGCACTAGCAGACGTTATTCCTTATAATAACCTTTGTTGTTGTGTGCATAGAGGTGGGGCGTCACAGCTTGGTATCAGAGCTGAGGTTCAGAACAAATTATAATAAACACAAAACAGAAGCAGAATGGAACATATGTTACAACAATTGGAGGGTTTTATTCGTGCCTTTCTAATCTATTCCTTCGTTGTTCTTAAACTTTCATCCTGTCTAACAAGTTGGAATATGCCTAGAAATATATTTCATATTTCCGTAGTATTCAATTTGATAAATTCCTTTCAGTCTTAGATTTGAAAGTAGGGCATTGGGTTTCTGATTGTCTTACTACTCTTAAGGGTTTCAAATATGGAAAGCTTAATGTCTCTTAAGCTTTTGGTGATTTTTCTCAGCCCAAAGGTATTCTTCCTTCAGTTTTAGAAGATTTCAGTTTATTTCATTATCGTTCTATTAGAGTTCTTTTCGATACGGGTGCATCACATTCATTCGTGTCAAAGGAGCTTGTGATGTCATGCCTTTGGTGTGAGTAGTCTTTACGACCCTGTGAGGATTGCGAATCCTATTGGTGGATCCGCTACTCTTGGTTTGTTGTGTGTTGGTGTTGAGATTATTCTTTGTGGTTTTTCCTTCCATGCAAATCTGCATGTTATGGATAATCGTGGTTTTGTTGTGATTTTAGGAATGGATTGGCTCGTCCGTTATGAAGTTCAATCCTATATCCCGAAAGAACTTTATATCTCAAGCCTCCCGATGCTATCGAGCAATTATCTATTATATTTCGAACCATCCTTCGAATGCTTTCATTTCTTCCTTCGAATCAGAGGATATCATTGCTAATATTCTAGTTGTTTGTGATTTTTCTAATGTCTTCGATCCTATTTTGAGATTGCCGTCGAGGCAGGCAATTGAGTTTCGTATTGATCTTATCTCTGGTGCTCATCCTAACAGTCGTCCTCCCACGAGGATGTCTACTAAGGAAAATGAGGAACTCAAGCAACAATTATCTGAGTTGGAAGCCAAACGACTTATTCGTTCTAGCTCTTCTTCGAACTCGACCTTACCATCGGTTTTCATTTGGTTATGAGTTGCGGAAGTAGTGTTCCACTTACCGCATTCCGCACTCGTTGTGATTCTTAAGAATGACTTATTATGTCATTCAGTTTGCCCAGCTTATTTCATCCATTTTATGAATCGAGTATTCTACGAATATCCCAATGACTCTATTTGTATATTTTTGATTTTGGATGAAATCATCAATTTAAAATTTTGCAAATCTTTTTCTTAAGATCCAATTACAAGTATAATTAGATTTGTATTTATCTTATAAAATATGATTTTGTGATTATATTGCCCATTGAGTGCTTTAAGAATTCTGGTCGGTGCACTTGATCAACGTTATCGATAGGAATCTCCTAAACGCTTTGATGAGACAATTTGACACAATAAATTGACCTATAAAAAGTAAATTTTTCTAGAAAATGATTTCATAATGATAATTGTAATTTTGGAAGTTTTAGCTTTTCAGGAAAGAAGATTATTTAAAAGGATTATTTTCCGATACTCTTATCCTTGTGATTCCCAAAGGGAACCAAGGCTTCATTATTTGTACCGTTACTAGCCGTATTAGTTTCGGTGCAGTTCTCATGAGAAAGGAAAATAGTTGCCTATGCTTCTAGACAACTAAAGCCTAATGAGATTCGTTATGCTACCCATGATTTGGAGTTAGCCGCCATAGTCTTTGCTCTAAAGATTTGGCAACATTATTTGTTGGGCGAGCGTTTTATTCTCTTCACTGATCACAAATCTCTGAAGTATTTATTTACTTAGAAAGAGCTTAATATGGGAAACAGCGTTGGCTCGAATTTCTTGCTTCATATGATTTCAATATTCATTATACCCCTGGTAAGGGTAATAGAGTTGCTGATGCGCTTAGTCGCAAGCAGCAGGTTGTTGTTTCCATGATGCTAGCAGAGTGGAATATGTTGGATGTTTTATCTCTTTGTGATATTAGAGACCATCCTTCAGTTCCTGATTCTCCCGTGCTTTTATTTAGCATGGAAGCTCGTCCTAGTTTGTTGGATCGTGTTGTCGATACTCAAAAACAAGATCCAATCTATCTTATCTTATTCAGAGTTGTAAATGAGAATCCCGAAGTGATGATCTAAAGGAATTCGATATTTATATTCATGATTGTATTTGAAAGAAGGGTAGGTTGATCGTGTCTATTGTTTCTAATCTTAGAAATGACATTCTTGAAGACTGTCATCGTTCTAAGTATACTATCCATCCGGGTAGTAGTTGTTATATGTTAATATGAAACGCTTATACTTTTGGGAAGGTATGAAGCGTGAAGTTGCAAGTTATGTGAGTTGTTGCATGACTTGTCAACTTATTAAAGCTGAACACCATCGTCCTAGTGGTCTTTTGCAGCCTCTTGAGATTCCATTCTGGTAATGGGATCAAATTTCTTTAAACTTCATTGATGGTCTACCTCGTTCGAGGTCGGGCCATATTAGTGTTGGGGTGATTGTTGACCGATTGACCAAATCAGCCCATTTTTGTAACAACCCGCATATTTATCGATTTTATATTTAAATATTTTATTTAAATATTTTATCGTTCGTCGGATTTTGGTCCGAAAAGCTACTTTTTGCAAACAGTCGAATTGGGACTTGAGACCACCCCATTGAGTTCAAAATGCCGTTTGCGACCTTTTTGAGTATAAGCTTCGATATGTTTGGAGAAAGTTGATTTTTGCTACTTTTTCCCGCTTATGACTTTGGTTTGGACTGCACCCTTATTAGCTCAGCCAAACCCCTTCTCTTCATAACTTCTCCTCTTTAATTAAAACACTTCAAGCTAAAGTAAAAATGGTGGAAGAGATGGGAAAAGGAAATTCCTAAGCCCTAGTCTTCTTTGCAAATCCAACTTCTAGCTCCAAACTCAAGTGAACCCATTGGTAAGCACCTCCTTCATCTTCTCCAACTCTTTCTCCATTCAATTTCAGAAATTTCCTAAACCTAATTTAGGAAATATTTTACTTGTAAGCTTAGATTGAAGCTTCTTGAGTTGTTATTGAAGAGGAATTGATCTTAGCTTGTTTTAAAAGCTTCTCCTTCATTAATTTGGGTTCAAAGGTGAGATTTTTATCTCACATCTAAGTCTATGATTATCTTTGATTATTAGGTTTGAATTCCTAATACTTATTCATGTGCATTTGATTTTGGTTTGAATTGATTTGGTGTATATTCTAATTTTTAGTGTTTCGAAATCAAAATCTATGAAAATCCTTTTATGGATGTTTGAACTTGTTTTTGGTGATGCATCGAAGAGCTTACAGGGCCGGGTAGTCGATTGGCATAAAACCCTAGTGACCGTGCTCGCTCGATTGCATTTTGAAGAAGATTGCATCTTCATTTCATAGGCTGGAAAACAGCCTTGGTGCCAGTCAGTCGACTGGACCCTTGAGTCAGTCGACTGGCTGTAGCACATAGGCATTCCCAAGGCAATAACTAGAGGCTCGGGTCCTCTGTTTCCCTGCATTCAGTCGACTAAATTTTTAGGTCAGTCGACTGACTACAGAAAATTATTTTTCCCTGCTTCTGGTTCAGTCGACTGGACCTTTTAGTCAGTCGACTGACCTGCACCTATTTGCCTAATTGTGCCTATTTGTGCATATTTTTGCTTGGTTTTCAAATTCCATCGATTCGTGTTATTTCCCACTTGTTGTTGCTACGACTTTAATGACTTCTATTCTTGGAATTTTTGGGAATACCCATTTTGATGGATTCGGATCGATTTCTTGGATTTTTATTCACGTCTTTGAATGTGAATTTTGGTGGTTGATTGTTCTACAATCATTTTCGTGTTTTGTCACTTTAAAAAATATAAAGGTTTCAATACTAGTAGTAAATATCAAAACTCTTTCCTCAAACGATTTCAATTCTATTTTAATACCAAATTCGTTTATAAAACCGTTTTCCAATCTATTAGTATATACAAACCTTTACTTCACTCGTATGAGAAATCTAATTAAACGGTTTAGTAAAACAAGTGGTATGAAACGCTTGCGTTTACTTCGTTGGTTAATTCTTGGACTTGTTCGATTGAAACTCTTGTGACAATTTTCTAGTGGAGACCTACAATTTGTTCGTAAATATTTAAGTCAAGCTAGTGGTTATGGGACATGAAGCTAAGCTCATATATTTACTAGCTTACTGTAATCGACACTTCTCTTTGATCATGACGATCATTTTATGTTTTAGACTAGCATTGTGCAATGTCTTTGTGATTTGGTTCATCGGATGTCACGCTGTACGACGTCGTTGTTCTCCTTGATTGTGATTTGGTTCATCGGATGTCACGCTGTACGACGTCGTTGTTCTCCCTGATTATGTTTTGGTTCATCGGATGTCACGCTGTACGACGTCGTTGTTCCCTTTGATTGTGTTTTGGTTCATCGGATGTCACGCTGTACGACGTCGTTGTTCCCTTTGATTGTGATTTGGTTCATCAGATGTCACGCTGTACGACGTCGTTGTCCCCTTTGATTGTATTTTCCGGATTTCGTGTGTTGAATTCTGGAATTTATGTTTCACCAACTTTTACTTTTACGATTGGCATGGATATGTATGTCATTTATTGTGGCTTGGTGAATGAAATTAGGAGTATGACATTTCCTTTGATTCTTGTGTAGATCTTTGCGATATTGATTAATCTCTTATTGATTTTTCAATTATTTATTTATCACAGCTTGGCATGGTGATTATTATACGTTTAGTCATATCTCTTATTCTATATCATTTCATCTGATATTTATAGCTAGACTGATCCGTTTATTATTTTCCTCTTAAATAATACTCGGGTCAGACCGAGATGTTACAGGTGCTTCTGCTTGACTTCTCTTCTAGGGTTATCATATGATCTTTTGGCTAACTACTTAGATTAGTAGTTTTTGTTGTATACACTTGAAATATAGACTCATAGTTGTATTCTTTTGTATAGCACGTGTTGCTATTCTTTTGTATTATTGTGGATCTTTTTAACCACTACTCTGATATACACTTCCATGTGTTAATTATATATTCATATCTTATTCCGCCTTTGTGATATGAATTATCTGTGACTGATTTATGTTATGCGTATTTCTATATTTGTTTTCGAAGGATTTTTATAGCCACTGTGTAGTAGCTTTGAGATTGTATCGGTATGTCGGATTTCCTCTTGAAATAAAATGCATGTTTTACTATCTGACATATCGGTGCTCGCACAAAGAAATTACATGGATGGTCGCTCCTCAACAGCCTTATTCTCCGTGCTAAGTTGACAGCATTCACCGTAATGTTCTTGGCTAGCGTGGGTATAGAGATGGGGCGTCACAGCTTGGTATCAAAGCCAAACTTCGGAATAATATGGAATGTTATAACAAGGATCATCGTCCTAAGTCCATCTTAGGAGTCGTGCTTTAGGATTTAATTCGAGTCTTCGTACCGATTTATCCTATTTTCTTTTATGATTCCTTGTTTTATCTATCAAGATTGCTTGATATTTATTTTGAGAATAACTTTTTCCTCTTCTTTCTTTCTTTCTTTCTTAAAGAAGAGAAATGGTTAGACCAGGCTGTCCCAACGCCGGTCAATCTAGTGTTACTCCTCAGGATGGAGTATTCATGTCTGCTCAGCAGCTTTTAGATCTCGTGAAGAATGCTCAAGCTGCAGGACCCATTCCAGAGCCTACTCATCCTAGATCTGGTTTTGCACGCTTGTGCAGAGACTATACCGATTTGGGTGGAAGGCCATTCAGGGGATCCGAGAGTGTTATAGAAATTCAAGCTTGGCTCAAATCATGCGATCGTATCTTTTCTCGCATGAACCTTATTGATTTACATCGTGTCCAGGTGGCTTCTAGCATGCTCCAAGAAAGAGCATTAGATTGGTATGAGCTTTTAATTTCTGCAATCGTTGAGGCGGATCTCACTTGGGAGCAATTCCGAGAAAGGTTCGAATTGAAATTTTTGCCGGAGGCTGAAAAAGTAACTTTGGCCCGGTGTTTTATTGACCTTGTTCAAGGTGAATCTTCTGTGACAGATTATGTCACATCTTTCGAGTCTCTTTCTAAATACGGGGTTGAGTATATTAATACCCCGATGAAGAAAAATCAAAGATTTGTCTATGGCTTGAATAAGAATCTTAAGAAGCCATTGCTTTTGAAACTTGAGGTTTCATTTGATCAGCTCACTGATATCGCTCTTCGTCTTGAAGAGGCCGATAGAGAAAGCGATATTGAAGTTGTGCGTGCCAAACAGAACTTCAACAACAACATGAAGAGGCCCATTAAATTCGAAGGCCCCAATCCCATCAAGAAAGGGAAGCAACAAACTCCGGTAGCAAAGTCTCCTATCTCTAGTCGTGGACGATGCTACAATTGTGGTTCCACGGACCACTATGCAAAGGAGTGCCCAAAACCTCTCTTTTGCCGTTATTGCAAAAGTTCGGGTCATCTTATATCTACATGTCCCATTCTTCAAAGCAGGAGAGAGGGAGAGCTGAATATTGTGCAAGCTCCTGGTAACACTTCTCATGGTCAAGGTATTTTTCACTCAATCCTTGATGGCATTGTTTTATTTCGTGGTCTTCTTAGTTGAGTTCTTTTTGATATGGGTTCCATCTCACTATTTTATATCAAAAGAACTTGTTGATTCTTTTTCTTTAAAAATATTTTGGGCTTGATGAGTTCTTTGAGAGTTGTGAATCCGGATGGTAGGTCCGCAACACTCAATTTGCTTGCTATTGATGTCGAAACTATTTTATGTGATTTTTCTTTCCGAGCCGATAATTTTACTTAGGCTTCGGAATTGTTTTTTTTTTGAAAGGATCGGCTTAATCATTGTGAAGCCCATATCCTATTTTTCGAGTGGACTATTCATCTTCGACATTGTCACCGATTTTCATTTGGCTACGAGTTGCGGGAGTTCGCATTTCACTTACCGCATTCCGCATTCGTTACGGTTCTTATGAATGACTTATTTTGTCATTCAGTTTGTCTAGCTTATTTCATCCATTTTATAGATCGAATATTCTATGAATATCTTGATGACTCCATTCTTGTATTTATTGATTTTGGATGAAAATAGCAATTTAAAATTTTGCAAATCTTTTTCATAAGATTTATTTATAAGTATAATTGGATTTTTGTTCTTAAAACGAACAAAGAATATTCTTAAAAGTTTTTGAGAGACATTTTTGTCATATAGAAGATGATTTTGTGATTGTGTTGCCCATTTAGTGTTTTAAGAATTTTGGTCGATGCGCTTGATCAACGTTATCGATAGGAATTTCCTAAACGCTTTGATGAGACAGTCAGACACGATATATTGACTTGTAAAAATATAAAATTTTCTAGAAAGATTATTACATAAAGATAAATGTAATTTTGAAAGTTTTAACTTTTCGGGAAAGAAGATTATTTAAAAGAACTCTTTCTTTCGATACTCTTATTCTTTCTTGTGATTCTTGAAGGGGAACCAAGACTTTGCTATTTGTACCGATACTAGTCGTATTGGTTTGGATGTCGTTCTCTTGCAAAAGATAACATGCTATCACTTGTGCTTCTAAATCATTATAGATTATCGAGACTAGATATGCCACTCATGATCTAGTGCTCGCGGCTATTGTTTTTACTTTTGGAATTTGGCATCATCATATTTGGATGAGAAATTTGTTCTCTACCTCGATCATAAATCTTTGGAATATTTATTTTCTCATAGGGAACTTCATGTCGACTCGAGTTCCTGACATCTTATGATCTTGATATTCTGGAAATCGTGTTGCCAACGCGCTTTGTCGTAGGCAACATGGTGTTGATTCTTTGATGATGTCTGAATGGAATTATCTTTTTATCAAGTTCATCGACGTTTTGATGTACTTCGTTTTATTGAGTTTCATCTCGTTTCTTTTATGGACTCGCGTCTGATGTTCTTTTATGGTGTTCGGTTCATCGGATGTACTGTTATTATACTACATCGATGTTCCATCTTATCTGGATCAATGGATGTACCATTATTATACTACATCATTGTTCCGGTTTATCGGTTCATTGGACGTACCGTTTTTGTACTACGTCGGTGTTCCGAAATTATTCGGGCTTTGGTTCATTGGACGTACCGTTTTTGTACTACATCGGTGTTCCGAAATTATTCGAGCTTTGGTTCATTGGGCGTACCGTTTTTATACTACGCTGATGTTCCAAATTATTTGAGTTTCTGGTTCCTCGGGCGTACTGTTATTATACTACGTCGTTGCACCGGCTCAATTTTCTGCTATTCTTAACGTTCTCCACGTCTTTTATCTACGGGAATGCCTTAGGGATTCCGATTTTTATTCTTGTGCCCGGTGATATTGTGGAAATTGAAGTTTCACCAGATTTGATTTATGAGCAACGTTCCATTTGCATAATTGCTTCGGAGGTTGAGCGCCTTCAGAATAAAGATATTCTTCTTGTGAGAGTTCAATGGTTCTCAAATCTTAGGGATTACTCTTGGGAATCTGGGGAATTCATCGAGCAATCCCGTTCGTGTTAACTCTTTCGTGCTCTTTGTGGTGAACTTCTTATTTCAATTTTCTTTTGTGTTGATATGCTTTTATGGTTGTTACTCTTTATCTTCTTCTTAAGTATTGCGAGGACGCAATTTCTTTAAGGAGGGGAGTCTGTAACAACCCGCATATTTATCGATTTTATATTTAAATATTTTATCGTTCGTCGGATTTTGGTCCGAAAATCTACTTTTTGCAAACAGTCGAATTGGGACTTGAGACCACCCCCATTGAGTTCAAAATGCCGTTTGCGACTTTTTTGAGCATAAGCTTCGATATGTTTTGAGAAAGTTGATTTTTGCTACTTTTTTCCGCTTATGACTTTGGTTTGGACTGCACCCTTATTAGCTCAGCCCAACCCCTTCTCTTCATAACTTCTCCTCTTTATTTAAAACACATCAAGCTAAAGTAAAAATGGTGGAAGAGATGGGAAAAGGAAATTCCTAAGCCCTAGTCTTCTTTGCAAATCCAACTTCTAGCTCCAAACTCAAGTGAACCCATTGGTAAGCACCTCCTTCATCTTCTCCAACTCTTTCTCCATTCAATTTCAGAAATTTCCTAAACCTAATTTAGGAAATATTTTACTTGTAAGCTTAGATTGAATCTTCTTGAGTTGTTATTGAAGAGGAATTGATCTTAGCTTGTTTTAAAAGCTTCTCCTTCATTAATTTGGGTTCAAAGGTGAGATTTTTATCCCACATCTAAGTCTATGATTATCTTTGATTATTAGGTATGAATTCCTAATACTTATTCATGTGCATTTGATTTTGGTTTGAATTGATTTGGTATATATTCTAATTTTTAGTGTTTCGAAATCAAAATCTATGAAAATCCTTTTATGGATGTTTGAACTTGTTTTTGGTGATGCATCGAAGAGCTTACAGGGCCCGGTAGTCGATTGGCATAAACCCCTAGTGACCGTGCTCGCTCGATTGCATTTTGAAGAAGATTGCATCTTCATTTCATAGGCTAGAAAACAGCCTTGGTGCCAGTCAGTCGACTGGACCCTTGAGTCAGTCGACTGGCTGTAGCAAATAGGCATTCCGAAGGCAATAACTAGAGGCTCGGGTCCTCTGTTTCCCTGCATTCAGTCGACTGAATTTTTAGGTCAGTCGACTGACTGCAGGAAATTATTTTTCCCTGCTTCTGGTTCAGTCGACTGGACCTTTTAGTCAGTCGACTGACCTGCACCTATTTGCCTAATTGTGCCTATTTGTGCATATTTTTGCTTGGTTTCCAAATTCCATCGATTCGTGTTATTTCCCACTTGTTGTTGCTACGACTTTAATGACTTCTATTCTTGGAATTTTTGGGAATACCCATTTTGATGGATTCGGATCGATTTCTTGGATTTTTATTCACGTCTTTGAATGTGAATTTTGGTGGTTGATTGTTCTACAATCATTTTCGTGTTTTGTCACTTTAAAAAATATAAAGGTTTCAATACTAGTAGTAAATATCAAAACTCTTTCCTCAAACGATTTCAATTCTATTTTAATACCAAATTCGTTTATAAAACCGTTTTCCAATCTATTAGTATATACAAACCTTTACCTCACTCGTATGAGAAATCTAATTAAATGGTTTAGTAAAACAAGTGGTATGAAATGCTTGCGTTTACTTCGTCGGTTAATTCTTGGACTTGTTCGATTGAAACTCTTGTGAAAATTTTCTAGTGGAGACCTACAATTTGTTCGTAAATATTTAAGTCAAGCTAGTGGTTATGGGACATGAAGCTAAGCTCATATATTTACTAGCTTACTGTAATCGACACTTCTCTTTGATCATGACGATCATTTTATGATTTAGACTAGCATTGTGCAATGTCTTTGTGATTTGGTTCATCGGATGTCACGCTGTACGACGTCGTTGTTCTCCTTGATTGTGATTTGGTTCATCGGATGTCACGCTGTACGACGTCGTTGTTCTCCTTGATTGTGATTTGGTTCATCGGATGTCACGCTGTACGACGTCGTTGTTCCCTTTGATTGTGTTTTGGTTCATCGATGTCACGCTGTACGACGTCGTTGTTCCCTTTGATTGTGTTTTGGTTCATCGGATGTCACGCTGTACGACGTCGTTGTTCCCTTTGATTGTGATTTGGTTCATCGGATGTCACGCTGTACGACGTCGTTGTCCCCTTTGATTGTGTTTTCCGGATTTCGTGTGTTGAATTCTGGAATTTATGTTTCACCAACTTTTACTTTTACGATTGGCATGGATATGTATGTCATTTATTGTGGCTTGGTGAATGAAATTAGGAGTATGACATTTCCTTTGATTCTTGTGTAGATCTTTGCGATATTGATTAATCTCTTATTGATTTTTCAATTATTTATTTATCACAGCTTGGCATGGTGATTATTATACGTTTAGTCATATCTCTTATTCTATATCATTTCATCTGATATTTATAGCTAGACTGATCCGTTTATTATTTTCCTCTTAAATAATACTCGGGTCTGACCGAGATGTTACAGGTGCTTCTGCTTGACTTCTCTTCTGGGGTTATCATATGATCTTTTGGCTAACTACTTAGATTAGTAGTTTTTGTTGTATACACTTGAGATATAGACTCATAGTTGTATTCTTTTGTATAGCACATGTTGCTATTCTTCTGTATTATTTTGGATCCTTTTGACCACTACTCTGATATACACTTCCATGTGTTAATTATATATTCATATCTTATTCCGCCTTTGTGATATGAATTATCTGTGACTGATTTATGTTATGCGTATTTCTATATTTGTTTCCGAAGGATTTTTATAGCCACTGTGTAGTAGCTTTGAGATTGTATCGGTATGTCGGATTTCCTCTTGAAATAAAATGCATGTTTTACTATCTGACATATCGGTGCTCGCACAAAGAAATTACATGGATGGTCGCTCCTCAACAGCCTTATTCTCTGTGCTAAGTTGACAGCATTCACCGTAATGTTCTTGGCTAGCGTGGGTATAGAGGTGAGGCGTCACAATTTTATTCCTATCAAGTCTAATCGAATTGCATCTGACTTTGGTGGTAGTTGGGAAGGCCACTTATCTCTTGTTGAATTCTCTTATAACAACAGTTTTCAATCCAGTATCGGTATGGCTCCTTTCAAAACTCTTTACGGAAGGCCGTGTCGATTGGTTGGTTGGAAACGGGGGAAAGTTAGTTCCCGGCCCCGATTATATTCGTGATTCTTCTGAGAGGATTGATATTATTAGACAGAGAATGAAAGAGGCTCGGAATAGGCAGAAATCTTATGCCAATCATCGTAGGAAGCCTTTGGAATTTTCTGTTGGCGATCTTGTATTTATTCGTGTTTCCCCGATGAAGGTTGTGGTGCGTTTTAGTAGCTCCGGGAAATTGGCTCCTCGTTATATTGGAAAGTCTCCTATTTCGGAATGCATTGGCACTGTTGTTTATCGTGTGTCGCTACCTGTTCAGTTTTCGGGAATTCATGACGTATTTCATATAGCCCAGCTTTATCGATGTCTTTGAGATTCGGATTCTTCTATTGAGCCGCATAAGTTGCAAGATCTTGAGATCTCACCCGACTTGTCTATGGTGCAAAATCCTATTCGTGTGCTAGCTTCGGAGGTTAAACACCTTCAGAATAAAGAAGTCCCGCTTGTGAAAATTCAATGGTCCGCAAACCCCAAAGATTGCACTTGGAAAACCAAGGAATTCATCGAGCGTTCTTATCCCGGTTTTCTCTCCTCTTCGGGTGGGGGTGAGCATTCTTGATTTATCTCTTCTTTTTAAATCTTTGTTGTGATGAATGATTTGTGTTATTGACTGCTTCTAGTATGAAAATTGCGGGGATGCAATTTTTATAAGGGGGAGTCTGTAACGTCCGTGATTTCTAAATCACCGTCGTAATAAATATTCTAAAAATCTGTAACGACCGTGATTTTTGAGTTACGATCGGAGTAAATATTTTAAGTAGAAATTTTTAAATAAAAATTTGAAAAAAAAGTGCAATGCAATTCAAGTGTAAAATCAGTACATACTCCAATTTGTTACACGTTGGGAGATATGCAAAGCAAATGTTGATTATTTGCTGTCACCTACTTCAAAAAAGCAAAATGAACACTTTTACAGCACATTTTGCTAGCTGTATAGCCATCATCATTTATTTGTAGGCCGTGTCCTTTATTGCAATTGAGCACGTTGCATCTTTAATGCAATTGTACCTTGGATGCCAGCACATTTCATAAATTGACTTGTATACTTTTGGGAAGAAGAAAGGTTTTACCTGCATCTTTCAATTGTTTAAAAAAAAAACCTTCAGTAGCTCAAAAAAAAACACGTTAATGCAGCTTCAAAATTCGCTCCTTATCAGATCTCGGTTGCTATATTATTCCATAACAAATTTGAGCTGAGTGAAAAAAAACTCACATTTTCTAATATATATATATTTCTTCATTTACTGCGTGCATTCCGCTTTTGCATGCAATTAAGTGAAGCAGTAAATTCTTTTGGACTAGATTGTTTTAAAACTATTTTGGCCTGAGTTAGAAATCGTTGTTGCCTCTCTGTTGCTCATACTTACGTGTATTCAAGTAAAGGAAGCCATCATTTTTCATTCCCAGACCTTTCTTTCAAAGTGATATATATGTGTGTTCATTTTAAAATATATTTGGGTTTGCTTCATTTCAAAGTGATATATACGTGTGCTCATACTTACGTTTGATACCCTCCTTCAAAGTGATACCCTATATGTGCGTCCAAAGTATACACTATAACCTTCATTTCAAAATCTAGGCGTTCAAGGTGTGTCCAGGTTACAATATACGTGCGTTCAAAATGAATAACACAAATAGTTCATGTGAATTTAAAAATTCCATCTGCATGCGTGCACGTAGAGGTAGCACAGAGGCGTATCATTCGGGGTTGCTTCTCTTTGTATGCGCGTATAAATATATTGTTCAGATAGTTTGAATTATTTTTACTCCAATGTTGCATGTGTGTGTCATGCATTTTTAGTGTTGCATGTATATTTAAATTACTTACATGCATTCTTTTTGGCATGGGATCAAGTCCATGCATTTTTAGTGTTGCATGCATATTTAAATAAAGCTTCTGGTCAATTATATTAGTTCACTTGTGTTACATGTGTGCATGCTTCCCCTGCAAAGTAATTAGTCTTGTAAAAGAAAATAGTGCAAGCTATTCTTTGAAGAAAAAAATGAAATGAAAAATGTGTAGTTGTGCGCGTATATGGTGATTTTTTGTAAACAATTGGTCGCATGCATTATATTTTTGAGTACCTTTAGTGTTACGTTGTGTTTGTTCTAGACAGTGCATCCCATTTTCATATATATATATATATATATATATATATATATATATATATAAGTTTCCAGGGAGCATCATTTCATATTTACTTCCGTATAATTGTGTGCGTACATATAAATGTTTTCTAGATGTTTACAGTTTTTCTTTTTGTTTTGTTTAATTTATTTTTACTTAGTATTGTGTGCACGTGTATATTGAGACAGTGCAATATTTCTGATGAAAATATAGTGGTGCAGTCCATTATTTAATCTACGTTGAACCTGTGTTACGTTTTAAAACGTATTTTGTTGCCGTTATTTTTATAACGAAATTTTTACGCCGGTATTATATTTCTGAAGCGTGTTATTTTGATGGCATTTTTGACGAATAAAAATCACTGTTGCTTTGACTTTAGTAACCGTCAATTTTAAAGTGAAATTTTTAAGCGGTTATCCCACAACGCTGATTTGATATCCGTTTTTACGTTGTTTTGTGAAGCGCAATTTCCTCGTCGAAATTGCTATAGTTGTTGCTGTTTTAATCACGTATTTTAAAAATTGTTTTAAAATAAAATTGTTTTAAATTTTTTTACAGTTTGCGCTTTCAAAAGGAATGAGGAAGCGATTTAAACGCTTCGGCAAAATTGAGGACTATGAACCCTCACATTTACTGATTTGCTAAACTCCGGACTTGTCCGTTTGAGAACGTAAAATGTAAAATGTTATTTATTTAAAATACACAATTTCGCACTTTTAAGGAAACGATGAAGAGATTTAAACGATTTAGCAAAAGTGCGGAGTATGGAACCACACTTTTACTATTTCGGTTAATTCCGGACTCGTTAATTGAAATATTTGCTGTTTTGATAATTTTGATGATTTCATTTCGTTTTCGAGCCACTCTGCTGGACCTTCGAGTCATCTGATGGACCTTCGGGTCAATTACCAGTACTAGACCTTCGGGTCACTCGGCGGACCTTCGGGTCATCTGATAGGCGCCAAAATTTATAGTACTTGGTAGGCTTCGGCCATCTGAGATGCACGTGCGGCGTAGCTAAAACTCGCTATATGCCGGGATCGATCCATCTTTTATGTTGATTTTCTAGTTATCTTATTTTGATTTCTAGATTCTGTGATTGCTGATTTGTCTAGTTATCTTAATTGATTTCTAGATTTTTGCGTACTGCTGGTTTGAATTCAATTGTGAATTTGGAAGTTGATTTTGATGATGTTTAATGGATTTCTTCCTTTAAATTATGCTGATTACTATATTGTATAGTCTCACCCGAGACTATAATTTTGTGTATAGTCTCATCCGAGATTATAAATTTGCATATTGCTGTTTTGAATTCAATTGGGAATTTAAAAGCTGATTTGAAGGAGTTTAAATTGAGATTTCATTATTTAAACTATGGTGATTATTTATGTTGAATAGTCTCATTCGAGATTATTGATTTTGACGGAGTTTAAATTGAGATTTCTAACTATATTGATTATTTATGTTGTATAGTCTCGTTCGAGACTATAATTATTTGTTTAAGTGTTGTTTATCATACACTTATTTCTGAGAATAAATTAGATTGATCCGTTTATTATTTTCTTTTAAATAATACTCAGGTTAGACCGAGTTATTTCAGGGAGTCGTTATCTCTGATTCTGTCGCAGCTTCAGCTTTTGGGGTTTCACATCATCGTTTGTCTAGCTTTCGAGGAGTTCTTTTGGTTTATTGACTCACATCTTATGTATGTTGATGTATATGTATATGTATATTTGGTTCATGTGAACTATCGATTGTTGTAGCATGTATTCCAGACTTGTCTTCCGCTATATATATCTGATATTTCTGTTCTGATGTGATTATATTTATCAGTGTTGTTGTTATTATGAGTTGTTCTGGATTTTTCTTTAGCCACCATAGTTTCGTTTTAGATTTGAATTGAATCTATATCTTTGGGAGTAATTTAAACAACCCCTATCGATGTAATCAATACTCGTCTGAGGCATAGCTTACGGATGGTCGCTTCTAATGAGCCTTATTCTTCGCAAATTCCTTATAATAACCTTTGTTATTGTGAGCATAGAGGTGGGGCGTCACAAATTTTAACCAGTTTACATGAACCACCAACATATTTTTCGTGCATTTGATCATCAATAACCAATTCACCATCATAATGACAAATGGTTGGAATAAAATTGGGAGTCATCCTACAATAATAAGGGATACGACAATATTTCATTTTCGATTACAAATCTACCAAAAATCTACAATCTACAAATTCACACCTTGATAGATCCGGATTGATGAGATTTTGGTATTCTTGAAGTAGACCTTCCAAGTCACTACTTTTTATTGAATTCGATGCAGCCAGTAGGAAATTTAATTATAATGAAAAAATGGATATTAGTTTTGGTTTTTTTAATAAATATTTGGTAGAGTTGAGAATGAAAGAGAAAAGGAGGTTGTTGGTTATAAGGTCGATAAAATGGGAGAATTTTGAAAAATCGCCAGTAGACAGCTTTTCAAAAGTTGCTCATATAAACCAAAAAGGCATACATCTGGATGACCTTTGAAAAGTCACCAAGTCATACCCACATAAAAAAAATACACTGGCGCTATTTAAATATGTGCCAGTGTGTTTTGGCAGCAATCCACTGTGCTGGTCACAAGACTATAAATGATATTAGTTTGTAAATAGGGTTATTTGTGTAATTAATTTGCAAAATGAAAAAAAATCCTTCTGTTTTTACAATGAGTATACGGTTTGTGACAGGGGACCGCTTTTATCCCTTGGCACTACTCTTTATTTTTATTTGAGTTTTTTCTTTAATTTTCCACAATTTTTTTGGATATTATCAAAATTTTCAACTTTCATTTTTTTATGAATAATGGTTTCGAAAAGTATTCATTACGATACACAACTGATATTTTCGTTCCTTTCGAAAAAAATTCCTCAATTTGGTTAATTGAGTCAAACCTACAAATGAAGCTACATTTTTTGTATATTTCAAAATCAACTTTCTACATTCAAATCAAGTCTTAAGAAAAACCTAATCAGAATTATACTTTTCTCTCGTCCAAAAATGAGGCTCTAGTCTTAATTTCGAAAAAGATACCCTAATCATTTTGTTCTTGTAATCCACTCACTTTGAAACATTATAGATTATACATCGAACCATTTTGATGCATGTCCACTTTACTACTGGTTTTCCTTTGTTTTTATATCTTTAAGTGATATCTATGGTGGCTAGTAACATTTGATGCATGACATATCCAGTGTAATTCTATACCTAAATATAAAGAAGAATTTGCCTTCCATTTTAGTTCAATAATGGCTTTCACCATTATAAAAATGCTAGTACATATGGTACATCCATCGCGTGCAAAGAAAAACATGCGTTAATAATCTTTTAGTGTAAAGAAATGTGACCTAATTTCGTTTTTCAGTGAAAATAATAGCTACATCATAAAACTAGAAATTATTTTATATTTTGATGCATCAACCAAAAATTTAGAAACTCGTAATAATTATATTGGCATTTATGTATAATTATCATACATAATGAAAAATGATTGGCTTCACTTGGGATAAAAAAGATGTATACTCAATAAGGTACAAAATTTGATGCACTATATCATCACTTTCAAAAATCCTTTGTGGGAGTTGAGATGAGACTTATTAAACATCCTTTCCAAAAAGATTTTTTGCTTTGTCATTGTAATGTTTTTGTTTTGAAACGATGTACTTATGGTACGCCAATTGGACATGTGCAAAGAAAACATGCATTAACTTCTTTTTGGTGCAAAATGAACACAAAACTCATTGCATTAACCATGGGTTACATCAAAGTATTACTTTAATCCTCCATGTATATCCTTTTGTTTATTTGATGTCAGTCTCAAACATAGATAAACGAGGAGAGAAACAAACGATAAAAAATGATATATTACATGCATAAATGGGAATAAAAAGTTGTAAATGAATCAAACTAACCATCCAATTTTCAAGGTAATAATCCAGTTATTTGTATTACTCTAATGATCCCAAGTGATCATTTGTGGAAACCTTTAATATATGCTTGCAATCACAAAATTGCTTTTATCATACATTTTAAGAGTTGCATTCGAAGATGCTAAGCTACCCAAGTGCAAAAACAAAAGACAACTGAGATGTTTCCGCTTGACAAAAATTTCACTATTAACTCAAGGTAAAATAATAAACACATCATACATGGTTAGGAATAAAAGAAATCACAAAAGAAAAGGCATGAGAGCAAGCTTTTGTGCCTTTGAAAATGAAACATTCCAGATTAATTGAGGAATGAAATATACGATATACATTTAGATATGTTATACGAAATATATGTCATACTGCAAATTCATCTACATCATTTCATTACTTTTTAAATGTTGCAAGGACATATGCATACTTCATATAAGTACATTTATATTCCAAGTATTACTGCATGCATCATATACAGACCGCATGTATGCTGCAAGTATGTCTGCATACATTAACAGACTTCATATAAATTAATATAAGTATTATATGCATAGATGGGCTTGCAAGTACATTGCATGCTGCAAGTATCATTCAATACACATATGACACAAACGTAGGTGTTTATACAAAGAACTTGCATCTATACTTCATATAAATGCATGTAAACTACATTTAAATTTAGGCAACTTGCAAGTACATGTCATGCTGCAAGTACCGTTGGTTACATCTATGAGATAAATTTGCTTTGTACTATACTATTTGCGTAGAAAAATAAAAAAGGTACCTGACACAATTTTAAGCAGAGCTCAAGGATGTATAATGAAATCAAAACTTGGTTATAGTACTGGGATACTTTCATCAAAAGCTAATAAATCACATATAATAATAACTTAGCAACAACTAAAATTGTGGATTTAATATATACTATTAGCAAAAAAAAGGAACAAAAAAGAAAAGAAAAAGGCATATGACGCATGTAGAAACGTGACATATATAAGTATAATTATGAGTGGCAATTGATGAACAACACTACTATAATGATTCATAAGACAACATAAAAAGCTGGATACATATCCATGACCAAGTAGAAGAAAAGTAATTTTTGTTCTTGGTTGAGAGAAAGCGATCATGTATGAATTAAAAATTTGATGCCAAATTCTTTTTACTAATCTGTAACCATATCAAAAGTTTAAAAACCATTTTATAAATTACGAAATGTAGAAAAATGAAAAAAAATTAAATGTAGAAAAATGAAATGAAAGTTCCATATACATAAGATATTTATCTGTTATTAAGCTTAAATAATCAAATTATTGGAAAAAGTACTGTCCCAATTAATAAAAGATGAAAACTAAACACTTAATCTGAAATCAAACTAAAAGGGGAACCCTCATTTAAAGCATTCGAGCTTTAGTCCATTTAAATCTGAGTTTGTCGGTTGTTCGGTTGGTGAAACACATTTTATTGCTTATTTAGAGCTGAATTAGATATTGGAATTGACTTTCTTCTTCGTTGGAATCACATAAATCCTTTTCCCGAATCCATCCGAGATAATTCGCCATGGTCGAACATATGAGATGAGATGCACCACTACATCATTGTTAAACATGATTGCTTTATTTAAAATTTTCAATTTGATTTTTTTTGTAATCAAATTAGGCGGTGGGAGGACAGGATGGAAACGTCTATATTACGGCTAAGAAAGTGCACCAAATGTGAGCTACTTAAATGACAAAAATAGCCATAGACTCCAATGCAACTATAAAATAATATTTCAGACATTTCGGAAGCATCAAATTGGAGTATCCTCATTATATATAGATAAGGGTGTGAATTTTGTATGATTGTTCGATGTCTAACTCGCTCCAAGGCTATAAGGTATTCGATCCTTGCCCTTACATTCTCATTTGGAATACGAATTGTTCGAATATTGTCCAGCTTATATGAACAATTTTTGACCTTGTTCGGTCTATGTCTTTCTGAATACTTTATAGGATAGGCCACAGTCACACCTCCGCCTGATCTGGTCCGACTCGTTTACACTCTTAATTGTGTAATATGGCAAACGATGTAGTACTAATATGAATGAACCTTAAGGCTATTTTAACACTAGAGTAGGTTGAATAGTGTTTTTAACTTATATGGAATTTTTTTTAAATTATTTCAAGGTTTAAATTTAAAAATAGATAATCAACACAGATATATATATATATATATATATATATATATATATATTAATAGGCAGTCCTAGGTGTATGTATATATATTAATGTAGTAAAAGTAAAGTAAAAGTAAGAGAGATGACACCAGGAGTTTTATACTAGTTTGGATTAACTAATCTTGTGTTCAGTCCTATAAAGTGTATGTACAAATTTCCTTACCAACACCTACTTAAATAGGTAGCAAACAAACTAGAATACAATCTCGATTTTAGGGAAACGTGTAACGACCCGAAATTTAATCACCTTAAATAGGGATATCTGACCCTTTTTAAATAATACATATATGGATTTTATAACTCAAATAAACCTCTTTTTAATAATAACTGATGATCGTGAAGTAGTATTGGAATTTGGTTTACAAAATAATCAGTTTGAAGAAAAATTAAAAAATGTGACCGAAAAGCATTTTTTGAATTTTCGACTTTTCATCGTCTAAAAGTTATCGGAATAAGTTGTGTACCCTAGAGAACATACACGCACACATAATTATATAATAAAAAATGATATATGTAGAGTTAAAATGGTTTTACATATCTACTTAAGTAAATATGTTAAGTTGACTTTTCTTTTAAAATTAAAAATTAAAGAAAAGATGCGTAAAAGGAAAATCTTGTCATTCAAAAAAGCAGTGAAGTGATGGGGAGTGGCATAATGACCTGGATTTTCCATCGGTTGAATTTAAACATTTAAATGGTTTTAAATTTTGTATTTGGAATATAAATTGATTTTTAAACATGAAGATTTTGGTTGAAATTATAGAATGAATTTAAATTTCAAATACAGCGATTATCCTGATACAGAAATAGAGCAAATAATTGAAATTGAGTAGAATATGAATCAAAATAATTTCTAATGTTAATATAAATTCTATTTGAATTAGAATTGAGTTAATAAGTTTTTAAAAATGGAATTTCTAGCGATTTCGCCAATTTTTGGAAATCGTTGATTTAATAGACACGTTAAAATAGCAATCCAGTACATTGTCTTAGAATTCGACGAAATCTGTTCTATTGGATCCGTAATAGTATATTTTATCGGTTTTCAAATTTGATAGCGCTTGAAGTTATCGTTTGGTCGTACGGGATAGAAATGCATTGAAATTTATACTAAAAAATTAATATTATAATTGGTTTCAAAAAGCTATCTTTCCCATACGATCGAATCAGGTTCCGAAACTTATTCCATTGCATTCAAATAGGGATATAACATTAGGAACGTCAGGTGGCATGCCTCGATTTGGGCCCAAAATATAGGGCTAGATATTTTGGAATTTTAAATATTATATTGCAATCCGATTTAACCATAAACGTCTCCATCAGCTACCCTATATGTACGCACCTACTATGTTCCCTATTTAAATTTGGGTTCATGTCCATTCCAGAGAAAAAAGGGAATTCAAATGCCAAATCCTGCGGCCCACATCGATCTAGGAGCTAGAGGCCTTGTTGGTCATTAGGTTTTGAAGGAGAAATGACCAGGGAGATGTGACGAGGCGTTTGCGCGGTGGAGATCGTCTGGTGCTCATCGTGGAGGAGGCTAGGGTGATGCAACTGGGACAACAATTAGGTACAAATTTAGGCGATTCGGTCGGAGCTAAGCTCGTGACTGGTGGCGCGAGCTAGGGTGGGGTTGGAGCATGCTTAGGCGAGGTCGAGGTGGTCTCCAATGGCCATGAGGAGCGGGTTGTCAATGAAATTCTGGTCGTGTTTTTTGAGCCTGGAAAGAAGGATTAAAGCGCGGTTAGCTTTTTCTTCATAAGGGTAATATTCTAATTACTGTAATTAAGGAAAATAATAATTATTATTATTTGAAATGCAAATGTATAACTTCCTCTTACGGGGTCCAAATCAAATGAAATAAGTGGAGTTTGGTTCGTAGCTGTAAAATCTATGCAATAAGATTGGTTTAGAGATTTTTGGAGTCAGCTAGGATTTTAGATTGAATTGAATGTCAGTTCAATTTAATTTAAAAATTGAAACGGAATGCAAATTAAAAATCAAGGTGGGTGAATCTCACTCATTTGGATTATTGGTTTTAATATAAAATATTAAAATTTAATTGTTGGTTGATTGGATGATTTTATAAATTATTATCAATTGAATGTTATATTACATATATTAGTAGTTGGATATATTTCCCTCAATTGGAGCGGATGAGACACTATGCGCTGCACATAATAGAAGATGACCCTATATTACCGCGATATCCCGCCTCGAAGTAGGATTGTTCTTTTATGTTATATATCATTTGTGGATGCACAAAAACAGGTTGGAGGGATCCAACTGGATTCCTCATATATATTGATTGTTTTTCATATATAGTGATATATGCTGTGATTGAATAATCTGTTATAGATTATTATGTGATTTAATATATTAGATGCTATAGTAACACCAGCCCTAATTTTGTTATTTTAAATACCATCAATGATATTTTTGAATTTAAAAGGGAAATTTAGAGGCGATTTGGAATTGATAATTTTTATATTGAATTTTGGATTATGTAAAAAGATTTGATTTGGATAAAATAAATGATTTGATTTTGGAATTTGTACTTATCTATTTTTAAAGATATTTTAAATAGAGATTTTAAAATAATTTATATAAGGAATTTAAAAATGGATCTAAAGTGGTATTTTTGAAATATGGAAAAAGAGTTAGGTTTGGAAAGTAAAAAGGATTTATGAAGGGATGGGTTTATAAATGAAATCTTATAAATAAGATTATTTTATAAACAAGTGAAACTGGAAAAGAATTTATAAAATTTATAAATGATGGTATAAATAAAGTGAAGTGATTATCACTCGATGAATTGAGAATATAAATTCCTGATATAAATTTATGTCGAGTGATAAAAATCAGTTTAGAAAGAGATAGTGAATCTTATTTTGGAAATTGGAAATAGTTGTGGAATTGGTAATAAAAATCGATTTGCGATAAATCGAGAGAGATTTGTAAATGTAAAATGGTTATGATTGAATTTTAAAAATAAATTCTTATCGAGAAGTTAACTTTTTCTAAAAAAGAGATTTAATTTATTTGTTAAACTGTGTAGTGTAAAAACTGTTTTAGTATTGAAATATTTCGAAAAATTTGATTATTCAAATATTTAACCTTAATTAACATGAATTCTAATTTTAAAATAAGCTTGTAAACCGATTAGTTTTATTATTAAATTGGAAATTTGTTATCGTTGTCTAGTTAAAAGTGTTTGATATTTTAATAATCACTTAAATGGTTTGAAATTTTATTACTATTCTTTAAAAATACTTATTTTATAATGTAGAGTTTTGGAAATTGATTGAAGTTATTTATAAATACTCTCGAGATTTGTAAACCGAGTTTTACTCAATGGATGTGATTTTATAAGAGGAATCTTACAACGGAATTTTGAAAACTTGAGAAAATATCCAAAATGTTTAGATATGAGAACTTCAAAAAATGTATCTGAATTCATAAAAGAAGTAAAAAAATTGTTAGTTAGATTATAAACACGTATAATCGACAAATTTTTGGAAATTGTAAAGGGAATTACTAAGAATTCCAGAGAATTATGAGATAAGTACGGAATATTTCCTTAGTGTTGATATTTGAAATGTTTTTAGGAAATTTACTTATGAATATTTCTCAAAGTATTGGAATGAAAGGTTTGGGAAATATTATAACTACGGGTTGATTCATATAGAAATATTTTCTAAGTAATGAGTTATAAAATGAAATTTGGAAATATTTCTAAGTATTGAGAAAGGTTTGGGAAATATTATAACTACAGATTGATTTATATAGAAATATTTTCTAAGTACTGAGTTATAAAATGAAATTTGGAAATATTTCTAAGTATTGAGATGGTTCGTAAATATCCATTATGGATATAAGTATTTGAAATTGTTTTCGAATATTGAAATATTGGTATAGATTTGGACCTATATAATATTTTGAAATAAATATTTTGGAAAATTTATAATATGGGTCTGGTGACTTCTTATGTGCATTATTTGATAGTTAAATAACCAATTGTCCAAATTCTTAATCATTTCGAAGAGATAGGGATCATAATTAACTATTCAAAAACCATTTTAATCTGATTTGTGCATTATGAATTATGATATCTCGAAGATAGTGAAACGGTGAATTTGGAGATTCGGTTTGTTCAGACCCAGAACAACTTGTATGGATGAATGTTATCATTGCATCATTACCTAGAAGGCAGTGTTAGTATTCCAAGAATGAATATTATTCTTAAAGTAATACGTAGCCTCAATCCTCATCAACCAAGAAATGATAAAAACAGGGCATGCAGCAAGGCCAAGTAGGTCGCTCCTATTAGGGTGTGGTCAACCCAAGATCTAGATCGATTACTATCTATCATGAATGCTTCTGAGGCCTAAAAGGTGGGATTATCATATTCAGACTAGTAGTCAAGTGCTAGGCCAGTCTTATGTGGTAGGGGTACAAGATGTTATTGTCATACCCCAATGCATTTTATCTAGAGATGCACCATTGGAAGGTAGTTCTTTACCTTGTCATAATATGGAATCCATTCTCCAATAAGCGATGTACGGTTTTAGATGTGCCCAACTGTGCTGAAACATGAGATGCAAGTATTTCATCTATTTTATAGTTTATTTTCAATAGAAACTCTTATAATATCAAATCATTTTGGTGTAAAATGTTTTGGTTACCGTAAAGTAAAAACCCGTCATGTTTATGTGTGATGTGCTCTTACGAGATACCTTTGTTTTCAAAGGATTTTGATAACAGTAATAATTCAAATTGAGTGTGTTTTCTCACGCTGGTTTTCCAGATTGTCTCAGGTGTTGTCTTATTATAATGATCGGGTCAGACCGAGTATTACAGATTCATGTTCGATGCTATGGAGTACAGAAGACGTGTTGGAGGATTCTCAGACGTATTCCACATACTTGATTATATTTCGTCATGTGTGTAGGCTGTATATTCAGCACTTGTGAGGACTAGTTATTATCACCGTTCAGATAGATTTGTTGATGGTTGTACTCTGATAATGGTATATATAATAAAAGTTGTAGTTCTTTTTGTATAAAGATATGTTATCATATATTATATTTTTTCCGCTGCGATTATGAGATTCTATGTTATTGTTTTTGTTTTCTTCTATCCTCTTCTTTCTCATAGTTATTTGTCTTTTCATACAACTTGTATTGGACAAGTGTGATTTAATGTCAGCTCAAGGGGTACGTAATGGCGGGTATCAAATCTTAGGTTGAGTGAATACCTAGGCTTTGGTGGGAATTACTCACTAGAGATAGGGTAAGTAGTACCCTAGAATGAGTTGCGTGTATTAATAGATATGAGTGCGTATTTTTTAGTGAATATAAATTGTTTTGTATTGTGCCGACTCATCGGTTGAGTGTTTATGAATTCTGGTCGGTACGGCCTGGACAACTATATCGATAGGGGTTTTTAAACTCGTAAACACAGTAAACCGGCACAATATTGTTTTGAAGTAGATAAATGAAATAATTTTACCCAATTATATGTTAATATGAAAGATATAATTTTCATAAATTATTATAGTATATTTGGAGTGTTTGGATAATATTATTATAATCAAAACAAGATTATAAAATTTGAAGTAGTTTATATAACCAAATAGAAATATTCTAAATCTATGATATGACGTATTTTTTTAGTGAAAATTATGTGTTTAAGTTGTTAAAGGAATGGAATGTTATTAAATTTCATATTCATGAAACTTGCATGTTTTAATTGAGTAAGTACAAGTACAAGAAGACTATTTGGCTTGATTTTGTTTGCACAAATTGCATATAAGTTAAGCGAACTTGCTTAATAACGCTAAAATAAGGTACGCTTACGAATTTAGTGCGCGAAAAATTAAAATATTGATATATATTGCGTTTTTCGGCCATGGGAGCCGATGTATATCTTTTTATCATATTGAAAAAGGCTCCCGTACAAAGGAGACTCTACCAAAATATTTTGAAAATTTAGGGTCTTCGAAAAATTTTGAAAATTTTTGGAAAATTTTTCTTAACCAAAATTTGATCTCGAATTGTAATTGAAATAAGAGATTTCGGTTTAAAAATGGAAACTAATTGTTTTGTATGGAACTAAAGGATTTAGAAAAGTGAAATATCGAGTTTTAACTAAGTGGGTTTTGATAAGTTAATGGGTTTGGGGAATTTTTCCCACCTTAGCAATTTCGAGGACGAAATTCTTTTAAGAGGGGAGGAATGTAATGACCCGGATTTTCCATCATTTGATTTTGAACATTTAAATGGTTTTAAATGTTGGATTTGGATTATAAATTGATTTTTAAATATAAAGATTTTGGTTGAAATTATAAAATGAATTTAAATTTCAAATCGAACGATTATCGTCATACGAAAATAGGGCAAATAATTGAATTGAGTTGAATATGAATCGAAATGGTTTCTAATGTTGATATAAATTCTATTTGATTTAAAATTTGGTTAATAAGATTTTAAAACTGGAATTTCAAGTGATTTTGCCAATTTTTGGAAATCGTCGATTGATCGACACGTTAAAATAACGATCTAGGGCACAGTCTCGGATTCGATGAAACCAGTTCTATTGAATCCATAATAGTGTATTATTATTATCAAATTTCAAATTTTGTAGCGTTTGGAGTTACCGTTTGGTCGTACGGGATAGAAACGCGTTGAAATTTATATCAGAAATTTAATATTACAATTGGTTTCAAAAAGCTATTTTCTCCATACGATCGAATTAGGTTCCGAAACTTGTTCCATTGTGTTCGGAATACGGTTATAACATTGGGAATATCAGGTGGCATGCCTCGATTTGGATCCGAAATTTAGGGCTAGATATTTTGGGATTTTAAGTAATATATTTCAATTTGATTTAACCATATAGCCATTTAAACGTCTCCATCAGCCACCCTATATGTACACAACTACTCTATTTCCTATTTAAATTTGCGTTCGTGTTCATTCCAGAGAAAAAAGGGAATTCAAATGTCGAATCCTACGGCCAATGTCGATCTAGGAGCTAGAGGTCTCGAAGGCCGTTAGGGTCTGAAGGAGAAATGATCGGGGAGATGTGATGAGGCGTTTGTGTGGTGGAGATCATCTAGTGTTCATCATAGAGGAGGCTAGGGCAGCACCACTGGGATAGAAATTAGGTTCGAATTTAGGCAATTTGGTCAGAGCTAAGGTCGCGACTGGTGGCGCGAGCTAGGGTGGGGTTGGAGTGTGCTTAGGCAAGGTCGAGATGGTTTTTGATGGCCATGAGGAGGAGCGACTTGTCAATGAAGTTCTGGTCATGTTGTTTGAGCCTGGGAAGAAGGATCGAAGCAAGATTAGGTTTTTCTTTATGAGGGTAATTAATCTAATTACTGTAATTAAGGAAAACAATAATAATAATTATTATTTCAAATGTTTATAAATGTATAACTTTCTCTTATGAGATCCAACTCAAATGTAACAATTCGATTTTGGTTCGTAGCTATTAAATCTATGCAATAGGATTGGTTTGGAGATTTTTGGAGTCGGCTAGGATTTAGAATAAATTGAACGTCGGTTCAATTTAATTTAAAACCGGAACGGATTGCAAATTAAAAATCAAGGTGAGTAAATCTCACTCATTTGAATTACTGGTTTTAATATAGAATGTTAAAATTTAATTATTGGTTGATTGGATGAATTTATAAATTATTATCAATTGAATGTTATATTATATATATTAGTATATATATTAGTAGTTGGATATATTTTCCATCGTTGGAGCGGATGAGACACCATGCGCCCCGCATAATAGTGGAAGCCCTATAGTACCGCGTTATCCTACCTTGAAGCGGGATTGATATTATATGTCATATAATATCTGTGGATGCAGGTAAATAGGTTGGAGGAATCCAACTAGATTCCCTATTTATATTGATTGTTTTTCATATATAGTGATATATGATGTGATTGAATAATCTGTTGTGGATAATTGTGTGATTTGATATATTAGATGCTATAGTAGCATTGGCCCTAATTTTGGTATGTTAAATACCATCAATAATATGTTTGAATTTAAAAAGGAAATTCAAAGGAGATTTTGGAATTTATAATTTTCATATTGAATTTTGGATTATTTAAAAAGATTTTATTTGGATAAAATAAACGATTTGATTTTGGAAGGTATAGTTATCTATTTTGGAAGATATTTTAAATAGAGATTTTAAAATAATTTATATAAGGAAATTTGAACAACGGATTTAAGTGGTATTTTTGAAATATGGAAAAAGAGTCAAAATCGATATTTAAAATAGGTTTGCAAAATAAAAAGGATTTATGAAGGGATGGGTTTATAAATCAAATCTGATAAATGAGATTATTTTACAAACAAGTGAAACTAGAAACAAGTCTGTAGAATTTGTAAACGATGGTATAAATAAAGTGAAGTGAGTAACATTCGATGAATTGAGAATATAAATTCACAATATAAATTTATATGAGTGATGAAATTGGGTTTAAAAAGAGATAATGAATCTTATTTTGGAAACTGGAAATAGTTGTAGAATTGGTCATAGAAATCCATTTATGATAAATCGAGAGAGATTTATAAATGTAAAATGGTTATGATTGAATTTTAAAAATAAATTTTTGTCTAGAAGTTAAGTTTTTTTAAAAAAAAAGTGATTTTATTTATTTATTAGACCGTGTAGTGTAAAAAATATTTTAGTATTGAAATATTTCAGAAAAGTTGATTATTCAAATATTTAATCTTAATTGAAATGAATTCTAATTTTGAAATAAGCTTGTAAATCGTTTAGTTTTATTATTAAATTGGAAATTTGTTATCGTTGTCCATTTAAAAGTGTTTGATATTTTAATAATCACTTAAATGGTTTGAAATTTTATTGATGTTCTTTAAAAATATTTACTTTATAATACAGAGTTTTGGAAATTGATTGAAGTTATTTGTAAATACTCTTGAGATTTGTAAATCAGGTCTTATTTAATGGATGTGATTTTATAAGAGGAAATCTTATAACGGATGTTTGGAAACTTGAGAAAATATCCCAAATGTTTAGATATGAGAACTTCAAAAAATGAATTTGAATTCATAAAAGAAGTTAAAAATTGTTTGTTGCATTATAAACAAGTATAATAGATAAAGTTTTGGAAATTGTAAACGAAATGAATAGGAATTCCAGAGATTCATGAGATAAGTACAAAATATTTCCTAAGTGTTGATATTTGAAATGTTTTTGGGAGATTTACTTATGAATATTTTCCTAAGTATTGGGATGAAGGTTTTGGAAATATTTTAACTACAGATTGATTTATATAGTATATTTTCTAAGTAATGAGTTATAAAATGGAATTTGGAAATATTTCTAAATATTGAGATGGTTCGAAAATATCATGTTATGGATATAAGTATTTGAAATTGTTTATGTGTGACGCGGTCTTATGAGATACCTTTGTTTTTAAAGGATTTTGATAACAGTAATAATTCAAATTGAGCGTGTTTTCTCACGCTGGTTTTGCAGACTGACTTGGGTGTTATCAAATTATAATGCTCTGCTCAGACCGAGTATTACAGATTCAGGTTTGCATGCTATGGAGCACTGGAGACGTGCTAAAGGATTCTCGAGCGTATTCCACGTACTTGATTATATTTTGCTGTGTATGTAGGTTGTATATTCAACACTTGTGAGGACTAGTTATTATAACTGTCCAGATTGATTTGTTGATGGTTGTACTATGATGACGGTAAGTATAATAACAATTGTAGTTCTTTATGTATAAAGATATGTTGTTATATATTATATTTTGTTCCGCTGCGATTGTGAGATTATTGTATCTGTTTTCTTCTATCCTCTTCTTTTTCTTAGTTATTCGTTTTTTCGTACAATTTGTGCTGGACAAGTGTGATTTAATGTCAGCTCAAAGGGTATGGAATGGAGGGTTACTACAGGTGGGATGTTGGTTGCGTTTGGATTGGGTAAGGAGAGGGTAAGGTGGCACTTGATTATGGACGGTAAAGGGACTAAGGGAAAAAGAGTAATTTACATATTTCATTCTTTATAAGATAAAATTTTCTTTTTTTCAATTTTAATTTTCATTTCATTCACTCATTCTTCAAACTTCTACTTTTTCTTTACAAAAGCTCTCACTTTTATTCCGTGGCTTCTCTTAAAATCTCAAATTAAAAATATTCTTTTTTCTAGTTTAGATTCTTAGTCTATTTAAAAACCCTTTTTTCTTCTCTATTCCTTTTAACTTTCAAAAACAAAGCAAACCTTCCTTCCTATGCCCAAGGCTGAACCCATCTATCATGGACCAAACCAAAATCTCCCTTCCAAGGCCATAAAAATCAATTTTTACAAAGTAAAACCAAGAGCATCTATGGAAAGTGGAGTGGTAGTTTGGTTTGTTTTCGTGAGATTTTGGTGAATAAAGCTCACAGTTTTGAACAAAGTTGTAAACTTTCTTATTATTGCTAAAAATTATTACTAGTTGTTATATTGGGAAGTAAAGTTTGATTTTGTTTATACATATAAGTGATTATATGCGATGTTTGGTTATGGATTTGGAAGTGTAGTTGTAATGTTTAAGTAATGGTTTGAAAGTGAAGATCTTTACTTTGTGAATGGCTGTTGTTGCATTTGTATAAATGTATGAGCTTATGTATGGATGTTGTATGCTAAAAAGAAAGTTAGCACATAGATTTATTTATGTTGTGACATTGAAGGTCCGTTGTATTTTAACCTTGTTTGCTTATTTATTTTCTAGAAATGTTTTATAAAGTTTTCTAAAACTTTAATTTTAGTTTCCAAATCTTTATACAAAGTTCATAAAGTAGTTTAAAATAAAAAGGTAAAGGTTTAAAAGGCTATTTGATATGTAAGACTAGTTTTAAGGTAATGGTATCCATAGTGATAATCACTATGGATGAGTTTGTAAAACGATAATTTTTGTGTAAACTAAAATGATTTCTCAATTTAGATATTTTTGAAGAGTTTTTTAAGAAAAATATATTATAACGTATAAGTATTGAAAAGGTTTAATTATTATATAGTTAATTAATCAAGTAAGGGTTTAATGATTATTTAATTAATAAATTAAGAACAAAGTTAATGATTAATTCATTTATTTATTTAGTAAAGGTAATTAGTACTTAATTATTAATTAAGTAAGGTAATTATTTTTAATTAATTTAGTAAAGGTAAATTATTTATTAATTATAAATTAAGTAAAGTTTTAAATAAATAAAATATTATTTAAGTAAGGTTTAGTTAATCATTAACTAAATAAAGTTTAATTATTAGTTAATTATTAATCGGGAAAGGTTTAATTGTTACTTAATTATTAATTAAGTTAATATTTAATTATTATCTAACAAAAACGTTCAAACTTATTTTTAATTAATTAAATAAAGGTTTCTAATCCTTAATCACTTTATTTACAAGGATCAGTTTGTTTAAAAATCAAATTTCTTTTACAAAAGATGGGTTTTAAATACAAAGGATTTTCTTTGTCCGTGTCATTAAGTTGCCAAACAAATATGACTAAGTTATATTAAAATGTTGATATGTTTTATTAAAAGTAAACCATCTCGTATTTAAAACTAAAAGCCGATGAGTAGACTTCCTTTATGTATGAGTTCTTGAACTTGATTTTCTAGTGAGGGATACAGAAGTTGAAATGTCGAAAATGTGATAAATATAAGAGAGTTAATTTGGGTAAATTGGTCATGATATATTAAATATATGGAAGATACTTCATTGTATACTTAACACTAAATTCCAAGGTATGGAAATTCATCTCTATCCCGACAAGTAATAATGTATGTCGCGTCATGGTTAGTTTCTAACTTTTCCAACGTCATTAATCAAGGGATGGTACCGTTTGAAATTGAAAAGTGGGGATAAGTATAAGATGCTTATTTTCCATAAGCAAATCTATACACATCCCAGATAGTGGATTTGTCCACTATAGATAACCTGACCCTTTTAAAATTATCGAATGTTGGTTCAAAAAATCCAGGATCGGATAGCATGAGTTATCCGAAAACCACTTTGAACCAATGCAGGCATTCAAATTAGAAAACTTTTGGAAGATGATGGAATCGAAGACGAAGATCTTTGAAGTTCAAGGGGTACTTGCTACTATCTTAAGGGTGATTCCAAAATGAATGTAGTAGAAGTAGTGCTTTCGATTTTTTCGTTT
The DNA here is from genome assembly GCA_030765085.1 of Allium cepa. Lineage (NCBI taxonomy): Eukaryota > Viridiplantae > Streptophyta > Magnoliopsida > Asparagales > Amaryllidaceae > Allium > Allium cepa. Next base: position 483,893,782 of record CM060929.1, read on the forward strand.
CCAGAATAACTTGTATGGATGAATGCTAGCATTGCATTGTTGCTTGGAGGGCAGTGTTAGCATTCCTAGTGGATTGCTATATGAAAAGGTAAGCCTATTCTCAAGCCTCACAAGTATGAATGACTAAAATGGGGGATATGTCGTAAGGCTGTGCAAATTCCACCTAATGGGATATGGTCATTACCCGATCTAGATCGATATTTCCAAATTTTGTATGCCAGTGACTCGGGTATAGTTGTTGATCGCAAGCTAGGTGGTGAAATATACGATAGTATCCAGCAAAGGGTAGGCTGGTCTTGCCATACTGGGGTCCACGCATGGCTCTCGCTACATTTTATCTAGAAGTGTACTATGTCAGACAATACCCCAGTAGCCTTGTCGTTAATGGAATCCATTCTGCAATAAGTGCCTTAGCGAACTCATTGTATACCTATTATGCTGGAATGTAATTAATGTAACCATTTTGGCTATGTTTAATATTTACGTTAAACCCTAGACATTATTATAATATATTTGATTTTCTATAGAAATGTTTTGGATATTTTAAGGTAAAAAAACTCATCCATATTTATATGCGGTGTGGTCTTACGAGATACGTTTATTTGTAGAAGAGTTTATAAGTATAATAATTCGATTATTTGGAGTTTACTCACACCAGACCCATGTCTGACCCGGAGTTTTATTTTTTTCCCTAAAATTGTTGGGTACTCAAATTTGTATGAGTAACCAAGTAGTCCAGGTTCTTATGGATACATCTTGGAGGAGCATGGAGTAGGAGGTTCGATATTATTTAGCTATTTTCGCTGTACATGTATATTTTGTATCAAAATTGTGGGGGCAGGCAGTTATAACTGTCCCCGGCTGAAGTTATTACCCGTTGTGACTCTATTGTATCATTTTAAAAGTGACCATATGTACTATTTATATTCTATTATATATGATTTCCTTGCACTATAAAATTATATGTTTTCTTTCTTCTTGATTTTTTCTTTCTTTTTACCCTAATGGCTTGTCTTTCGGACACCTAGATGATCGACACATGAATAGATGGATGTATTAAGTGTCATTTTAGGAGTAAGAAAGGCATATCGTTACACATGGTATCAGAGTGTAGGTTAAGTGAACACCTAGGCCTTAGTTGGGATCAACTCATTAGAGATAGGGTTAGTAATACCCTAAAATAAGTTTAGTCTATGAGAATGCATATTTGTAATTTTTATTCATATATATGTTCGAATTATTTAGATCGGCATTGATATGTTTGATTTGATACCATTTTTCCTTTGAGGTTTTCTAATCTAAGTATTCTAAAGTTATTTTACTATATCCATGTAGTAAGAATAAGTAATAGGGCAAGACAAAGTAGAGGAGCTAGAAGCACCATGACCAAAAATGGTCGAGCTTCGAATGTTGGAAGAGTTGGCGTAATTGAAGAAGCAACACTAGTGTAGCCCTGTGTGAACTTTGCAACTCCGTGCAAGGATTATACTAATCCAGGAGGAAAGCCATTTAAGGGCATGAAATCTATCATCGAAGTCCAAGCTTGGCTTTGATCTTGCGAAAAGATTTTTAAAGGGTTGGATATTTCGAATGAGCAAAAGCGTTTCTTATCATCTTGGCCGCTACAAGATGGAGCGGCAGCATGGTGGGACTTTGTAACAATAAATGTTTTGAAGGATGATTTGTCCTGAGCTAGATTTAAGGAGATGTTTGTAGACTGGTTCATGCCAGCTACAGGAAAGACCCATATGTATAGGAGTTTCTTGGACTTAAGCAAGGAGATTTGTCAATAGTTGAATATAAAACCAAGTTTAATGAGCTATTGCGATTTGGCCTGGAGTTGAATGACACCCCATTAAAAAAGAATGAGATGCTTTTTATGGGAATGAGAGAGGGATTTTAGGAGAAGATGATTGCCTATTTGAAGGGATCTTTTGTGTATTTGGTAGAAATGTCTTTGAGGTATGAAGTTTCGGAGAAGAAGAAGCCAATAAAAGCACTCAACAACAATAACAACAACCCAAACAAGAGAAAGTTTAGCTCGGAATGGAAGAACCAGTGGAAGGGAAGTCAAGAGGAGACCAAGGGAACAAATTCAAGGATGTTGTGTATTATTAGTGTAAACAGAAGGGCCATTTGGCCAGGTATTGTAAGAATAGTAAAGTTTCAAAATAGCAAGGAGGACTTATCCCTCTAATGGTTCAGAAGATGTTTGCTACAGCTACAACAAGTAGGGCACATGGTGAAGGATTGTCTACTAATGAAGAAGCATCAGCAAGTCAAGGTTTATGCCATCAAATATGAACTATCAACCTCGACAAATGTGAAAGGAATGGGAGTTCTTGAAGGTACTTTAATAATTAATGGAATTTTTATTCGAATATTGTTTAATACCAGGGCTTCCAATAGTTTCATTTCTATATAATTGGTAGATAGATTGTGGCTTTCCCAAGAACTGTAGAAAACCCTATTTGTGTTTCTAACTTCGTAATAGGTATAACTACTATGTTCAAGGTTTGTGAGAATGTGCAAATTACTTACCTTACCCACCATTTTTCATGCGACCTATTTGTTCTAGATTTTATAGGGTTTGACGTTATACTCTATAGGACTGGTTATCAAAGTTTAAAGTTGTTCTAGATTGTAATGATAGGAAAATATTATTGCAAAATAATAAAGGGGAGCGTATGGAAGTATCATGTGATGATCCGGAGAAGCGGGCGCGTAGTTTTTTGTATGCCTTAGAATCATCCCAAGAAAAGTTAAGGTCGATATTTATTGTTAAGAATTTCCCTAACGTTATTGATGAAGTCAACAATCTACCTCCATGTCGGAAGATTGAGTTTCAGATTGACTTATTTCCCGGTTCAAGACCCGTTATTCAACCTATGCGTAAAATGGCTCTGAGAGAGAAGAGGGAGTTAAAATATCTGACTAATGATACATTAAGAAGAGGACTGATTAGACCAAGTCATTTGAGTTGGGGAGCAGTGGTGGTTTTTGTTGCAAAGTCTAATGGTTCTTTGAGACTTTGTGTAGATTATAGGGAGCTGAACAAGCAGACCATTCAGCATAAGTATCCCTTACCCTGTATAGATGACATGTTTGACCAACTACATGGTGCCCGAGTATTTTCCTAGATGGGCCTTGCTATAGCATTTCACCGGCTAAGCATAATAGAGGATAGTATACCCTTAACTGCATTTAGAGGGCCAGATTTTTTCTTTGAGTGGTTGGTTATGCCTTTTGGGCTAACAACGCACCCGCTTATTTTATAGATCTGATGAACCGAGTTTTTAGGGATGCTCTCAATAAGTTTGTTTTGGTTTTCACAGATGATATCCTTATTTAATTTAAGACCAAGGAGAGCACAAACACTATTAGAAGTGTCGTTAGAAACGTTAAGGAAATATGTTCTAAAGGAGAAATTTTCTAACTGTCATTTTTGGCAGTCAGAAGTAAGATACCTAGGACATGCTGTGTCAGGGATGGCATTTCAGTTAATCCAGCAAAGGTAACGTCTGTTCGAGAACGGAATACATAACAAACTCCTACTGAAGTTCGAAATTTCTTAGGCTTGGCTAGATTTCTTAGGAGATTCATCCAGGACTAGTCCAATATCGCCTCATACTTGACCAAGCTTATGAAGAAAGATGAGAAGTTTGTGTGGACTTCAAAGTGTAAGGAAGCGTTCATTGAGTTGAAGAGGAGGATGACTAATGCCTTAGTTCTAGCTATTTTAGATGGAGGTGGTGGATTGACAGTTTCTATAGATGCTTATAGTATAGGATTGGGCACAGTTCTGATGCAGCACGAGAGGGTCATTGCTTATGCAAGCAGGCAGCTGAAGCCTCATAAGAAGAATTATGCAACGCATGATTTGGAGTTGTTGGCTATTGTTTTTGTATTGAACATGTGGTGATATTATTTGTTGGGGGGATAGTTCAAGCTCTTCACGAATCACAAGTGCCTGAAGTATCATTTCACATAAAAGGATCTGAATATACGGATCGTTGGCATTGGTTGGAATTTTTGGCGGCATACGACTTGGATATTTTATATACACGGGGAAAAGAAAATGTGGTAATAGATGCTTTGAGTAGGAATGCAGTCTTGGCTCTTTTATAAGTTACTTCGACTCTTTTGGAAAGAATTGCATGTAAATAAAAGGAAGATAGGCGCTTAATGGAAATTACCAAGGATGTAGAGGAGGGTCATTGTTCGTGCTTTGAGATGGTCCCATTGTGGGTGTATTACAGATGAATGGGAGAATATGTGTTCCTTGTGTCAATTTTTCTAAGGCAGGAAGTTTTAAAAGAGTGTCGTTGATCCAAGTTGAGTATACATTCTAGTGCTTTGAAGATGCATAGGGATATAAGGAGGGTATTCTGGTGGAAAGGGATGAAGAGGGATATCTCAATCTATGTCAACCGATGTGCGAATTACAAGAAAATCAAGGGTGATCGCCAAAGGATTGATGGGTTACTACAACCATTGGAGATCCCAATTTGGACATAGGAGCAAGTGTCAATGGATTTTATTTATGGGTTGCGCAGATCAAGGAAAGAAAATGAAGATGTATGGGTCATTATGCATCATCTAACCAAGGGTGCTAATTTTATTCCTGCAAAGCAGAAAAGGATTGCATCCAGCTTAGCGGAAATTTATACAAGGGAGATCGTCAGATTGCATGGAGTTTCAGTTTGCATTATAAGTGATCGAGATTCGATTTTTACCGATCAGTTTTAGGAAGTGTTACATGTAGCTTTGGGAACAAAACTAATCTTGAGCAGAGCCTACTATCCTCAAATGGATGGTCAAACAGAAAGGGTGGATCGAGTCTTGGAGGATATGTTGAGAGCATGTATCTTGGACTTGGGGGGATGTGCGAAGATCATCTGCACTTGGTGGGATTCTCTTTCAACAATAGTTATCAAGCAAGCATTGGCATAGCACCCTATGAAACTCTTTATGTACGACACTGCAAGTCACCAGCATATTAGGTGGAGAACGAGAATCGACTAGTACTTGGACCTAATATGATTCGGGAGGCTATGAAGAAGGTTGATGTGATTAAGAAAAGGATGAAAGAAGCTCAAGATCGAAAAAAGAGCTGTATTAACAAGAGGCGAATTGATTTGGAATTTACAGTCAATGACTTTGTGTTTAGGAAGATTTTGCGTATTAGAGGAGTTGTTTGATATAGGAGAGCATGGAAGTTGCACCAAGGTATGTTGGACATTTTCGAATTCTTAAAAGGATTGGGCCACTTTCCTATAACATTGAATTGCAAGGTCATCGGGAGTTCATAATGTATCTAATGTGTCACATTTGAGGAAATATGTGCATGGCCCATCACTGATTTTGGAGCCATCTGTTCTAAAGGATTTGGTGGTGGAACCAAACCTGACTGTGATTAGAAATCCAGTTCGCATTGTGAGTCGGAATGAGAAGTGATTATGTAATAAAATTGTAAGATGGGTTAAGGTTCAGTCAAGTGAAGATCCTAAAGACTGCACTTGGAAGATGAAAGACAGCACGAAGGAAGCTTATTCCGAATTGATAATAGGATAGTTGTTTGCTTGTTGTATGGATTATGTACTCACTGTTTAAGATGTGGTTGCTTAGCATGTGACTTTTGTATGTGTTTCATCATTTATAATATATGGCTTTTTGAGTTATTTTGAGTTATCTTTTGTGTGCTAATTTCGGGACGAAATTCTTTTAAGGGGGGAGAATGTAATCACCCAAAATTTAATCACTTTTTATAGGAATATTTAACATATTTTTAAATAATAACTTTATGGATTTTGTAACTCAGATATACCTCTTTTAAATAATAACTAGTAATTGTAAAGTTGTTTTGGAATTTGGTTTACAAAAATAATTAGTTCGAAAAAAAATCGAAAATGTGAATGAAAATCGTTTTTTGAATTTTTGACTTTTCATCGTCTAAAAATTATCGAAACAAGTTGTGTATGCTAGAGAACACACATACACGCACTTAGATAATAACATTGATATGGTTAGAGTTCAAATGGGTTTAAGTATTTACTTAAGTAAATAAATTAAGTTGACTTTTCTTTTAAAATAAAAAAGAGAAAAGATGTGTAAAAGAAAACATTTTATCATTCAAAAAGGTGGTGATGTGATGAGGGGGTAGGATGTTAGTTGTGTGTGGATTGAGCAAGGAGAGGGTGAGGTGGCACTAGATTATGGAGGGTAAAAGGACTAAAAAAACATGACAGTCATATTATTTAAAGTCAGTAGAGCAATAATGAGAGAGACTGTACTTGAAAAACTGAGAGCAGGATTATGGACGCTTACGCTGATTTTTTGATGGTATGTTTTACCTATATTATCGATTTGTTAAGTACCGTATCATAATTTCAAGGATGAAATTCTTTAAGGAGGAGAGGCTGTAACACTCTTAATTTTTAGCAACATTATTTAGGACATTTAATTAGTAAAATTAAATGAAATAAAGTAAAATGATTAAAGGATTGAGATTTGTGAATTTAGAGGGTAGTCGTGCCCATTAAACAAATAAACTAAGAGAATTAAAATGAATTAAGTTAGAGTAAGTAAACAAGGACAATATAGGAATAAGTATATTCTTATACCTTAAATCCTTAAACCACATTCATTTACACGTTCATTCTCATAAACAAAACCATAAGAGGCCGACCACCATTAGGAAAGCAAGAAGAAAATAAAGCTGAAATCAAAGGGAAGAAGTTAAGCAATTCAATCAAAGATCAAATCTCAACTTCTTAATCATAAAGCTAAGGTGAATAATAAGTTACATCTCATGTTTTTATTTTTTCGGTTTTAGATTGAAATCCTAATATGTTGCAATGTTTTGCCATATTTTTTATTGTTAAAATGGATATATATGCTTGTTTATGATTTGCGCTAATTCACATAGATTTTATGACATGTTTTAATGTGAAAACCTATGAAATGACATCTAAATACCTTACAATTTTAGTATATGATTAGAAATGATATTTTGGAGATCGGTTTCAATTTTTATAATTTCTAAATTAATATGGATTTATTATAAACTTTCTAGTGAAGAAAATAGCTATTTCGAATTTAAATTAATTACGGCTATTTTATGAAGATTTTGGGTCAGAAATTAATATATGTTAGAAAACATATTAAAAATGATTTGTGGAAATTTTTATAGATTTTTTATAAGTGTTTTAATAGATATACAAAATTGTTTAGGGTATGAGACTTAATTTTTTTATATATTTATAAAAGGGGATGGGGGTATTTTGTAAATAATTTAATTTGTTTATTTTAGAAATTTCGGCAGTAATTTTAGAAAATAAATTAGCAACCAATCATGTTTTGACAAACAAGGCAGATTAGTTGAAAAAAATTACTTTAAAAAGCTAAAAAAAATTAGTTTAAACATGCTTTTTACATGTTTAGCCACTTTCGGCACCTATGTTTCGACCCAGTACTTCCGCCTCCATTGCCGTCGATGCCAATGCACATGGTATCAAAGACTTGGTACGCGATGAATTGGACATAGGCGAAAGGTATGCAGTCGAAACAAGGGGTTCCGGTCGAAGTTTTACTTTGTTTTAAATTAAAATGCATCTGCTTTGCTTTTTCTTTCGACTTAATTGGCTTCTGACTGGGTCAAATTGATTTAAAGAATGGTTTCAAAAGCAGTTGCGCCTTTTGTTTTAAGTAAATGCTTTCGAAGGGGTCGAAACCCCTTGACGTCGCTTTCTACCTTTCGAAGCAAATGGTTTCGAAAGGGTAACTTTGTTTTCAAACCAGGCCACTTCTTCAATGCTTTCGAAGGGTTGGTATTGACACCATCACTTCTTTACTCAGGAATTGCTTTCGAAAGAGTGCTTTCGACTTAGGTTTTTTATGGCCCTTTTGTTCTATTAAAGGTAGAACCCAAAGTTTTCGAAAGGAAAGGTTTTTAATGGTTTCGAGCAGTTTCCACATGTTTTACTTGAACCCAAAGGCTTTCGAAAGGTTTGATGTTTGTAAAGGATTTTAGTGCTTTCGAAAGGTTTATGATAGAGGTTTCAAAGGGGTGGCTCCCCATTGGATTCAAAAGGATATAAACGAAAGGTTTCCAATGTTTTCGAAAGGTAATGTTTAAGTGTTTTAAAGATATGATGTCTAATGTTTTAAAGCTTTTGAAAAGGACGGTTTCAATGTTTTCGAAAGGTGATTATGAACGGTTTCGAAAGGAATGTATTGGCCTTTCGACCTAGGTTTACTTGATTTCAAAAGGAGTACTTTAAATGGGTTCGAAAGTGATACTTTTAAAGGTTTAAATGTTTTCATCAATAAAGGTTTGCGTAAAGTATATATAACATGGCTGGGTAATTTGAGTAAAGCATAGAGTATAACTTCTTTGTTTAAACTATTAGTTAAAGGTTTAAATCAATTTGAAGCAAAATGTTTTCAAGGAAAATTTATGGGTAGTTGACCCTAAGTAAAATGACTTGGATACCAGATGAGACTAGTATTGGGTTGCGCCCTATACATTAGCTATTAGCCCCTAGGTAATTTATTCCAAAATTCTAATGTGTAGGGCTTTGTCATAGGTAAAACTAAAATGATGTTACATACTGAAAGGAATAAACAAAGAAAGGATAGGTTATTGGTGAGCCTGTATAGGACCAGTTGACCTTGGTGAATTAAGTTAGGGACAGACCATCCAAAAGAGAGTATCTAACAGAAGTTAGATTATTATTTTATTTTGTCTGGCAAGTCCGAGTCAACCAAAGGTTAATAGTTAGCCAAACAAAACTATAATATTCGAACTGATAGGCCATTTGTTACCTGATTTATATGCTTCTATGATTTTGATATTATTGTTTCAACCAGATTTGGTTGTAGGATTAAGATTTGAAAAAGATATGTTTTAAAAGGATATTAGTGAGAGGAAACTCATTCCACTACGGCATGGTCTCATTTAATGTCAAATAACCGAGATGTATTGTATTATTTACACCGGGCTTTATGTCTAACTCGAAGTCTGTATCCTCTTAAACTCTCGGGTGCTCAAAATTGATTTGAATGGGTTGAGGGTTGAGGATTTTCAGGTTTAGTAGGAGGACGAATAAAGCTTCCAAAGACGAGTAGGGAGCTAAAGTTAGCTATGTAAAAGTCGTTCTATTTTTTTATTCCGCTGTATTGCATTAAGTCGGTTATGAATATATAGTACTCTGTTCATCCAAAGAGGCATCTTCATATGTCGCTCTTGACATCTTTATGTAATAATTATATTTGATCTGAACTTGGAAAAAAGTTTGGGATTATGTAACTTGGATATGAAATGTTATTTTGGAATGTAATCAGAAAAGTGTTTTAATTTGTGATAATTTTATTTCATATTCAAATGCTTCTGGTATGATGGATACCATTAACATTATCATATTTGGTCACCGAAAGTTAATACTATGGATGACTGCAAAATCTGTAGCGCTTAGCTACGGGTCTCTAGATAGGGGATGCTACAACTTGGTATCAGATATAGGTCTATTAAAAACCTTAAACTAAAATGATTTTTGAAAATATAATCCTAAGGAATTAGGTATAAGATCGGGGCATAGGATAACGCTATAGTAACGTACTTGTATTTACTATACCTAAATATACGAGAACGAACCAAGGTCAGGCACAAGTTGGAAATGTGGGTGTTCGAGTCCCACGAGTTGAAATGGGAGCAATGTATCAGCCGCAAGTTGATATAGGAGCAATGTATCAGTTCTTTGTCAACATGATGCAGGCGGGTGTTGCTGCTTGAGTAGTTGGAAGAGAGTTCAAAAAGCTCTAGTGGTCAACAATTATGTTATTATAAGTAGGGATTATGCTCGGTTTGGAGGAAAGTCATTTTTTGGAACTGAAGACGCAATCGAAGTAGAAAATTGGATACTTCATTGCGAGAGGATTTTCACTGATTTGGGGCTCAATGACGAGCAAAAAAGAAGGCTTGCTTCTAGACAGCTTTACGGAGCAGCACTGTACTGGTGGAACAATGTTACAATTGGAGTTAATGAGGAGATGATGACATGGGCCGAGTTCAAAAGGAGATTTGAGGAAAGGTTTATGGCCGAGATTGCGAAGTCCACTTTGCTCAGGAAGTTTTCTGAGTTAGAGCAGGGGGATATGACTGTATATGAGTACGTAAGGAGGTTTGAGGAGCTAGTAAGATATATTTATGCTACGGTTGATACTAATATTAAGAGAAATGAGAAGTTCATCAGGGGGTTGAAGCCTCAGCTTGCTAGAGCTATGTTATCGCATTTATGGATCCATGTGATGTTGTTGTTGAGATGGCATTAAGACACAAGAGATGCTTGCTTTTTTGGAAAGAAACAAGGCAAAGGAAGTCCAAGTGGGGCAGAGCCGCAGAAGGAAGTTCTTTCATAAGAAAGGAACTCAGAAGTGTGTAGCTGCAAAGAAAGGAACTCAGAAGTGTGTAGCTGCAAAGAAAGGAAAGCCGGAGGTTGTTTGCTTTAAGTGTGATAAGAAAGGGAATTTAGCTAATGAATGTCGCTATGGAAAGGGAAAGAAGGTGATCGGGAAGAAGAACACCAGATGCTTCAACTGCGATCAAATTGGACATTATAAAAACCAATGCAAGGAGCCTGCTAAGGTTGGAAGGGGCAAAGTGTATGCATTGGAGCTAGCTACCTCAAGGCCAATGGCAGAGGAAAAAGGAAAGGCGGTATTGGGAGGTACGCTTCAGATTCATGGTATGCCAGCTAGTGTTCTATTGATACCAATGCATCACATTCTTTTATATCTCATTGTTTGGTAGATAAGCTTAACCTAGAACCCTCATACTTAGTTACTTCCTTAAGAGTTGCAAATCTGATAGGGGTATGCGACACTTGGGAAGAAGTGTGACCACCTAGAGTTTTATTTATTAGGTCATACCTTTGTTTGCAGTTTGCATGTGTTTGACTTCATAGGGTTTGTAATTATTTTGGTATGAAGTGGTTAAGTACGTACGATGCTAGGATATTTTGCCATGATAAGAAAATCGCTTAGACACCCTGACTGTAGTTATCAGATTGTATATACCATAGAAAACCCTAGTTGTGAGGTGCATGCTTTGTTGGGTGTTGTGGAAGTAGAAGATAAGTTAAATTGAATTTTCGTGGTTAGAATTCGTTGATGTTTTTGAACCTGTAGTAGGATTGCCACCGAAATGAGCCACTGAGTTTTGGATAGATATAGTACCTGGAGCAGAACTAGTGAGTAGATCACCAAGATTAATGATACCTACCGAGATGAAGGAGCTGAAGGTGTAGTTAGTGGATTTGGAAGGCAAGAATTTTATAAGACCTAGTAATTCACCTTAGGGAGCAACCACATTGTTTACTAAGAAGCCGGACAGATCATTGATGTTATATATCTATTATCATAAGTTGAATGAGAAGCTGATAAAGAATCGATATTCGTTGCCTAGAGCTGACGATTTGCTCGATCAGTTAAGTGGATCCAAAGTATTTTCTCAGTTGGATTTAGCAACAAGTTTCCCTCAACTTAGAGTAGTAGAGGATAGTATTCCTTTGATGACATTTAGAACTAGATATGGATCGTATGAATGGTTAGTAATGCCATTCGGACTAACTAACACGATGGCATTCTTTGTGGATTTGATGAACCATGTTTTCTGAGAGCACTTAGATAGGTTCGTGTTGGAATTTATAGATGATATTTTGATATACTCTAAGGAAGAAAGGGAGCATGAAGTTCACCTTATAATTGTTCTTGAGATGCTGAGGCAGCATCAGCTGAAGATGAAGTTTTCGAAGTGTCATTTATGGAAGAAGGAAGTGAAGTTTCTTGGTCATGTAGTCTCAGAGAAATGGTTGTCTGTAGAACCGACGAAGATTGACGCGATTAATAATTAGAAGAGACCCTAGATAGTGACTAAGATAAAGAGTTTTCTTGGATTAACTGGGTATTATCGAGGATTCATTAAGGATTTCTCATGAATTGTAGCACCGATAACCAAGTTAACGCGAAAGGATGTGAAGTTTATGTGGACCGATAAGTGTAAGGAAGCATTACAGAGCTTGAAACACTTATTGACTAATGCACCCATGTTAGTTATTTTTGAAGGGAATCAGGACTTAGTAGTATATACATATGCATATGGAACTGGGTTAGGAGCCATGTTAATGCAAAGATGTAAAGTGATTGCTTGTGCTTCTCGATAGCTTAGACCGCATGAGGTAAGATACCCGACGCATGATTTGGAATTAGCCGCGGTGATTTTTGTGCTGAAGGTGTGGAGACATTATCTTTCGGGAGAAAGATTTGAGTTACGCACGGATCATAAGTCGCTGAAGTATTTATTCTCTCAGAAGGAGCTGAGTATGAGACAAGCAGAGATGGTTGGAATTTATAGCAGCTTATAACTTTGAAATTGGGTATACATTAGGAAAATGTAATGTGGTTGCAGATGCACTTAGCAGAAAACATCAGAATGTAGTGTTGTCAATAATAGTTGAGTGGAAAAATTTGGAAGCGTTGACAGAGTACAGTGGAGATCTGAAGCCAGATCTAGTAAGGAAACTGTTATGTTTTCCTATTTAGAAGTTCGACTAATGAAAATTGAAAGGGTTGCATCTAAGAAAGGAGAGGATCCAGTGTTGATTGAACGGATCAAAAAGTTAAGAGATGGAAGGGAAGACCGATGGCTTAAAAGATTTTAGTCTTGACTAGAATGGGTCGTCAACGAAGAAAGGAAGATTGTGTATTCCAAACGCGGGAGACATTGGGAAGGAAGTTTTAGAGGAATGCCATAGTTCGAAGTTCACTATTCATCCTTGAGGAACTAAGATTTATCAGGACATGAAGAGAAGTTTCTTTTGGGAAGGTATGAAGAGGGATGTAGACTTATGGGTGAAGTAGTGTATGAACCGCCAATGGGTAAAAATCGAACATCAGTAGCTAAGTGGGTTACTTCAACTATTAGATATCCCAGTATGGAGGTGGAATTCTATTTCTATGGATTTTACGGATGAGGTGCCAAGATCTAATAGAGGAAATGAAAGATATGGGTTATAGTGGACATGTTAACTAAGAGCGCCCATTTCATTCCGGTTAAGTCAAGTAGGACGCACCTATTTTGGCTCGTTATTTATGAAGAATGTAGTTAGACTGCATGGAATTCCTAGTAGTATAGTAAGTGATCGAGATTCCATACTTACTAGTGAATTATGGAGAAGTCTATAGGAAATTTTAGGAACCAAGCTCAAGATAAGTACCGCTTATCCTCCACATATCGATGAGAAAACAGAAAGTGTTAACAAAGCCTTGGAGGATTTGTTACGAGCTTGTGTGTTAGATTTGGAGGATCATGGAAAGACCATCTGCACTTAGTCGAGTTTTCGTATAGCAACAGTTATCAGGCTAGTATAGGGATGACACCTTTTGAAGCTTAGTGTAGAAGGCTATGCAAATCTCTAGTTTGTTGGTTAGAGATCGGGGATAGGTTGGTTCATGGTCCAGATTTAGGTAGAGAAGCCGCGGAGAAGATTGAGTTGATACGAGCTATGATGAAGGAAGCTCAGTCTAGGCAGAAGATTAGGCGGATAAAAGATGGAAAGATTTAGAGTTCTCTATTGGAGATCATGTTTTCATTAAGGTATCACCAATGAAAGGTGTGATCAGATTTGGAAGGTCAGGAAAATTGGCACCGAGATTTGCAGTACCATTCCTATTGTAGTGAGGATTGGGAAACTCGCATATCGAGTAGAGTTACCGAACAGTTTGGTAGGAGTCCATGATGTTTTTCATATTACTCATATATGGAAGTGTGTTGAGATCTGAAGACTACTATAGCACCAACTGTTTTAGAGGACTTAGTAGTAGACCCGAATTTGACTATAGTTAGAAAGCCAGTTCATATAGTCGTGAGAGATGAGAAGAGGCTAAGAAACAAGACAGTCAAATTAGTTAAAATTTAGTGGAGTGATGATGAGAGAGACTATACTTGAGACATTGAGAGCGGGATTAGAGATGCTTATCCTGATTTGTTGATGGTACATTTAACATTTATTATTGATTTGTCGAGTACGTTATCGTAATTTTGAGGATAAAATTATTTAAGAAGGAGAGCTGTAGCACTCCTAATTTTTAGTAACATTTTGTAGGACATTTAATTAGTAAAATTAAATGAAATAAAGTAAAATGATTAAGGGATTGCGGTTTAGGAATCTAGAGGGTGGCTGTGCCCATTAAACAAATAAACTAACGGAATTAAAATGAATTAAGTTAGGGTAAGTAGACAAGGGCAATATAGGAATAAGTATATTCTTATACCCTAAACACTTAAACCACATTCATTTACACGTTCATTCTCGTAAACAAAAACATAAGAGGCAGACCATCATTAGGAAAGCAAGAAGAAGATAAAGCTAAAATCAAGGGGAAGAAGTTAAGCAACTTAATCAAAGATCAAATCCCAACTTCTTAATCAAAAAGCTAAGGTGAATAATAGGTTACATCTCATGTTTTTTTGGTTTTAGATTGGAATCCGAATATTTTGCAATGTTTTTCCATGTCTTTGATTGTTAAAATGGATATATACGCTTATTGATGATTTATGCTAATTCATATAGATTTTATGATATGTCTTAATGTGAAAACCTTATTAAATGACATCCAAATGCCTTGCGATTTTAGTATATAATCAGAAAAGATAATATGGAGATGGGATTCAATTTTTATAATTTTTAGAATTAATGTGGGTTTATATAAACTTTCTAGCGAAGAAAATAGCTATTTTGGGTTTAAATTAATTACGGCTATTTTATGATGGTTTTGGGTCAAAAATTAATATATGTTAGAAAACATATTAAAAGCGATTTATGAAAATTTTTACAGATTTTTCCTAAGTGTTTTAATAAATATATAAAATTATTTAAGGTACGGGACTTAAATGTTTATATATTTATAAATGGAGAAGGGGTATTTGTTAATAATTTAATTTGTTTATTTCAGAAATTTTGGCAGTACTTTTAGAAAAGAAATTAGCAACCAATCATGTGTTGACAAACATGATAGGTTAGTTGAAAAGAATTACTTTATAAAGCTTATAAAACTTTGAATAAAATTAATAGAATTGCATTAGCTAAGTTAAAAAATTGTGAACAAGAAATTCCAGTTTAAAAGAGAAAATAAAACTTCCGGTAAAACAAATTAATTTTTTTGAAAATAAAGTAGAATAACTTGTTTTACAAAAAGATTTCCTACAGAAAGAAAATGAGCAGTTAGAAGTTAAAAACAATGATCCTCTGAAGGAAATCGATGTTGTGCAAAATAAAAATATATTTTGGAAAATTCGTTAAATAATTCTAGCTCTTTAATTTTGTCTCTTGAAAAAAGAGAATGAAACATTAATCAAAAGGAACTCAGAATTTTCTAAAGAATGAGAGATTTTAAAAGACCATAGTAATATTTTGCAAAAAGAAGTTTATGACTCCGAAGCAAAATTTGATAAATTAAATGAAAAAAATAGTAAACTTTAAAGGTAGAGATATTTTATCTTCCTTAGTTACAAATTCAAAAGCTCACAATAATAAAGCGGTATAGGCTATAAACAAGCAAAAGGTAAATATAGTACTAAATATACATTCATGTATACTAATTTTAGTGCTAGTACTAGTAACTATGATATCCTAAAACCACTTACAGACATAATAATACTTTGTATAGAAACGATAGAAAATATTTTTTAAGTTCTAAGCTAATGACTAATAATATTAGAATATGGATTCTAGTTAATACAATTGATCATGATAAACAACTTTATATTAGCAACTATTATAAGAATGTGATTTGTAACGAAAACTATATTTATAAAGGTTCAACCACACCCAAATGTATATGGTTTTCTAAAATTTAGGAAATTATAAGAACCTTAGGTAGCATATGCTTTAAATTTTAAATTTTTTGATACCTTAGTTTATAAGTAGTAGTTATTTTTATTTGATAAAATTGTTTCATTATTTTTATTTCTTTTCGAGATACAACTACACCTATTTTGGTAAGGTTTTTATCCTATGATTGACCCCTGGACTCTAACGTAGTAAGTCGATACCAAAAATGATTATTATTTATTGTAAGTATTTGAAGAAATAAAAGGAAAAGGACATATTTTGTAATTTTAAAGGATGTTCCATACATTTAATGGAATTACGTGCTTACAATGAAATATGGACTTCAGCAAATATAGTAAAATCTAATTTATTTTCTTCATAATTAATATTGGGATTATCTTGCTATTTACAAGATATTTTATAAAATTTATTATATTCCCTCTTTCTTTTTGAAAATGACAAAGGGGAGAAATTCATATGCATATTAATACAGGAAGATATTATACTTAGGGGGAGATGTTATATTTAAGGGGAGCTTTAAACATATTACTATTAATTTATATAGAATGAATATTTTTCTAAAATTATATAGTTGTCTTCATCAAAAGGGGAAGGATGTTAGAACCTCTATTGTTGGATTTTAATGATAACAATTATACAATTATACCAAAGAACATCTAAGTTAACTTGTAGGCACATAAATATAAAAAAAAGACAAACAAATAAGTTCAACATGAAGATACACAGTATAAAAGTGGATAAAAGCATATATATAAATGGAGATACAAGAAGAGATATACACGAAAGAGACAAGACGAAGGTGACAAACAAAATAATATTAGTCATAGAATGTCGTGTCTAGAGTATACAGATGTTAAAATCTTCTAAAAGTGTTGTACACATATATACATACACATTTGAAACATTTTATAAAAGCAATAAAAGTTTTTTTTTAAATAATAATAAAAATAATATATGAAGCAAGACTCGAACTCGAGTCATTGGTGAAACCATTTTTTTAAATGAAAATCAAGTTTTCAAAAATACATGGAGCATGACTCAAACCCGGGTCACTAATTTAGAAAGCAAGTTCTCTAACCAACTGAGCTAAGGCAACTTTTATTCATCAACCGAATTCAACTGACCAAACAAGATCATTCAATCGATTGAATCTACGCACTTGCACATATTTATTTTTGAATATTCGGCCGACTGATTGACAATATTCAACCGCCTGAAAACGGGCTATTTCTTGCTATTTTAAAAAGTTGTTGATTCAGATGGCCGCCAAATTTTTTTCAGCCGTCTGAATTTGTATAAATGGCTAGTTTTTTGAAAGGTATCTCTTCATCATAAAGAGATACATCTCTTAAATCAAGAGTTGCAATCATAACTTTTCATTGTTTTTTTCACGAATGATTGCAACTATTAAACTATATTTAAAGCAATTCATTTCATTGTTTCAATAACGAACTTATAATTCTTTCTATCTTTTATATTGAATTCTCAAGCATTCAATTTCAAACTGCTTTATATTTTTTGATCACATGATCTTTAAAGAATATTATATTGCTTTCCCCACAAACTACACGGTATACCACAAAGGAGAAGATTATTGGAAGGGTGTACATTATTGACTTATCAGTGCTATTCAAGAGCATACTCAGTCAAATACTTTTCTTCTATTTATAATTGAAGTCCTATTCCTCTTCGATTGTCTAGACGGTTGAAGTCATATTCAGTTGCTCAAGCGGTGTAACACCCGTTCCTCCAGGTTAAGTGAGGGTATCAATTGAATCCATAAGGAGTCTGGGACTGGATGTAGAACAGGAAGTTCGAACCAGTATAAAAATCCACGGCGTCATTTACTTTATTACATTTATTTTTGTATTTATATTCTGCATAAGTAAATAGTTTAGTAAATATTTCATATTACACAATCCTAAGTCACTTTCATTTTGTATTAGAGCATGGGTTTCGAGAGATTACAATGACATTCTAGAATAAATGGCCATAAAGAGAACTAGTCAAAGCAATAGACAGATAAAGATCAATAAAGAAGAGTCAAAGGAGCAAACAAGCCAATGCTTCATGGTTAAACTTGGATCACAATCAGTATACTTGGATTCTTTATATAAAGATCTTTTGTTAACACATGATGAATTATTAAAAGATTGTAAAACTTTAAATAAAGTTAATAAAATTGCATTAGCTCGGTTAAAAGTTGTGAGCAAGAAATTTCTAATTTAAAAGAGGAAAATAAACATTTGGTAAAACAAACTAATTTTTTTGAAAAAACAGTATAATAACTTGTTTTATAAAAGGATTTTCTACAAAAAGAAAATGAGCAGTTAGAAGTTAAAAATAATGACCTTTTGAAGGAAATCGATATTTTGTAAAATAAAAATATAGTTTTGGAAAATTCTTTAAATAATTCTACCTCTTTAATTTTGTCTCTTGAAAAAGAGAATGAAACTTTAATCGAATGGAACTCAGAATTATCTAAAGAATGCGAGAATTTAAAAGATAATGGTAATATTTTGCAAAATGAATTTTATGATTCTAAAGCAAATTTTGATAAATTGTATAAAAAAATTGTAAACTATAAAGGTAGAGATATCTTATCCTCCTTAGTTACAAATTCAAAAGCTCATAATGATAAAAGCGACATAGGCTATAAACAAGCTAAAAGTAAATATAGTACTAGATATGCATTTATGTATATTAATTTTAGTGCTAGTACTGGTAACTATGATGTCCTTAAACCACTTACATTT
The DNA here is from genome assembly GCA_030765085.1 of Allium cepa. Classification (NCBI taxonomy): domain Eukaryota; kingdom Viridiplantae; phylum Streptophyta; class Magnoliopsida; order Asparagales; family Amaryllidaceae; genus Allium; species Allium cepa. Next base: position 483,912,449 of record CM060929.1, read on the forward strand.
ATAATAATACTTTGTTTAGAAACGATAGAAAATATTTTTTAAGTTCTAAGCTAATGACTAATAATATTAGAATATGGATTCCAACTAATACAATTGATAATGATAAATAGCTTTATATTAACAATTATTATAATAATGTGATTTGTAATGAAAACTATATTTATAAAGGTTCAACCACACCCAAATGGGTACGGTCTTCTAAAATTTAGGAAATTATAAGAACCTTGGGTAGCGTGTGCTTTAAATGTTAATTTTTTGATACCCTAGTTTATAAGTAGTAATTATTTTTCTTTGATAAAATTGTTTGATTATTTTATTTCTTTTAGAAGGTACAAGCAAACCTATTTTGGTAAGGTTTTTACCCTATGGTTAACCCCCAGACCCTAACGTAGTAATTGAGTACCAAAAAATGATTATTATTTATTGCAGGCGTTTAGAGAAACAGAAGGAAAATGATAGATTTTGGAATTATAAAGGACGTTCCATACATTTAATAGAATTATGTGCTTACAATGAAATATGGACTTCAGCAAGTACAGTAAAATCAAATTTAATTTCTTCATAATTAATATTGGGATTATTTTTCTATTTACAAGATATTTTATAGAATTTATTATATTCCCTCGTTCTTTTTTATAACGACAAAGGGAGAGAAATTCATATGCATATTGATACAGGGAGATATTAGACTGAAGGGAGATGTTATAGGTAGGGGGTGCTTTAAACATATTAATATTATTTTATTAGACTGAATATTTTTTAAAATTTTTATAGCTGTTAATATCAAAAAGGAGAGAATGTTAGAACCTCTATTATTGGATTTTAATGGCAACTATTATACAATTATGTCAAAGAACCTCTAAATTAACTTGTAGATATATAAGTATCAAAAAAAGACAAACAAATAAGTTCAACATGAAGATACACAGATTAAAAAAGGATATATGTATATATATAGAGAGAGATACAGGGAGAGATATACACGATAGAGATAAGATGAAGGTCACAAACAAAGTATTATTAGTCATAGATTGTCACGTCAAGAGTATATAGATGTTAAAATCTTCTCAAAGTGGTATACACACATATACATACACATTCGAAACATTTTATAAAAGCAATTAAAGTTTTTTTTAAATAATAATAATAATATACGAAGCAAGATTCGAATTCGGTTCATTGGTGAAATCATAATTTAAATGAAAATCAAGTTTCCAAAAATGCATGGAGGAAGACTCGAAACCAAGTCACTAGTTTAGAAAGCAAGTGCTCTAACCAACTGGGCTAAGTCAACTTTTATTCGTTAACAGAATTCGGCCGACTAAACAAGATCAATCATCGACTAATTTTGTGCACATGCACATACTGATTTTTGAATATTCAGCCAATTGACTTATACTATTCAACCAACTGAAAATGGGCAAAAATGAACTATTTTCTTGCTGTTTTAAAACATTGTTGTGTCAGATATCTACCAAATTTTATTCAGTCGACTGAATTTGTTTAACGGCTAGTTCTCTGAAAAGTTACCTCTTCATCATGAAGAGATACATCTCTTAAATCAAGATTTAAGGTCATAACTTTTCAATGTTTCTTTTCACGAATGATTGCAACTATTGAACTCCATATAAAGCAATTCATGTCACTGATAACAAAATCTACTTATAATTCTTTCTATCTTTTCTATTGAATTCTCAAGCATTTAATTCCGAATTACTTAATATTTTTTGATCACACGATCTTTCAAGAATATTTTCTTATGATCAAAATTACTTCCTTTCTTCACAAACTACATGATATACCATAAAAGAGAAGATTATAGATAGAGTGTACATTATTGACTTATCAGTGCTATTCAAGTGCATACTAAGTCAAACACTTTTTTGCTACTTGTAGTTGAAGTCCTGTTGTAGTATTCTCATGCAGTTGAAGTTCTATTCAGTTGTCTACGTGGTTGAAGTCTTATTCGGTTGATTAAGTGGTGTAATACATGTTCCTTCTGGTTAAGTGAGGGTGTCGATTAAATCCAGAATGGGTCTGAGATTGGATGTAGAACGGAAAGTTTGAACCAGTATAAAAGTCTATGGCGTTTTTTGCTTTATTACTTTTACTTTTGTATTTATATTCCACACAAGTAATCAATTTAGTTAATATTCATATTACACGATCCTAAGTCAATTTCATTAGGGAATTTCTTTGTCTGTGTTATTAAATAGCCAAATGAATATGAGAAAGTTATGTTAATACATTGACACATTATATTGAAAGTAAGTCATCTCGTATTTAGCAATAAAAGTCGATGAGTAGACTTGCCTCTATCCGATCTAGAACTTTATTTTCTAGGCGAGAGATGGAGAAGTCAAAATGTCGAAAACTTGATAAATATAAGAGAGTTAATTTCGATAAACGAGTCATGATAAATTAAGTATATGGAAGATACTTCACTGTATTCTTAACATTAAATTCCAAGCAATGGAAACTCGTCTTTATCTCAAGAAATAAGAATGTACGTCGATTCAAGGTTAGTTTCTAACTTGTCCGACTTCATTGTTAATTAAGGGATAGTACTGTTTAAAATAAAAAAAACTGGGGATAAGTATAGGATGTCTTATTTTCTATATGCAAATCTATACACACCCTAAATAGGGGATTTTTTTCACTATCAATAACTTAACCTTTTAAAATTATCGAATATTGGTTCAAAGAGACCGGGATCGTATAACATAAGTTATTCAAAACCCACTTCGAACCAACACAAGCGTTCAAATTGGAAAACATCTAAAAGATGACAGAATCGAAGATGACGACCTTTGAAGTGTAAGGGATACTTACTACTGATCCCGAGGGTGATTCCAAAATGGATGTAGTAGAAGTGATGCCTTAGGTTTGTTGTATCATGAATAACTTGTATGGATGAATGCATCATTGCATTGTCCCTTGGAGGGCAGTGGTAGCATTCCAAGTGGGATTGCTGTATGAAAAGGTAAGCGTAGCCCCATGCCTCACAATCGGCAATGACTTAAACAGAGAATATGCCGCAAGGCTATGTGGGTCGCACCCATTAGCATATAGTCATCACCAGGATACGGTTGTTGATCGCAACCAGAGTGGTGACATATTCAGTACTATCCAATAAGGGGTAGGCCAGTCTTGCCACATAGGGGTCCATGCGAGGCCCTTGGTACATTTTATCTAAAGGTGTACTGTGATCGACGGTAACCTAGTAGTTGTATGATTGATGAAATCCATTCTCCAATAAGTGCCTCTGCGAACTTAGTTGTATACCTACTATGTTGGAATGCAATCAATGTAACCATTTCAGCTATGTTCAATATTTTCTTTAAACCTTTAACATTATTATCATATCACTGGAATTTCCATAGAAATATTTTGGTTATCGTAAGGTAAAAACCTATCCATATTAATGTGTGGCGTGGTCTTACGAGATACCTTTACTTTTGAAAAGAGTTTATCGGCGTAATAATTCAGTTGTTTGAAATTTACTCACACCAGACGCATGTCTTACCCGAAGTTTTCTTTCTTTTCCTAAAACTACTAGGTACTCAAATTTGTATGAGTAGCCAAGTAGTCCAAGTTCTTATGGATGCATCTTGGAGGAGCATGGAGCGGGAAGCTTTGACATTATCTGGCTATTTATTTATTTCCGCTGTGTATGTATATTTTATATCAACATTGTGGGGGCAGACTTATAATTGTCCTTGGCTGAAGTTAGTACCTGTTTCGCCTTTGATGTACAATTTTGAAAGTGACCGTATGCACTAACTTATATTCTATTATATGTGATTGTCTTGTGTTGTGAGATTTTATGTTTCTTTCTTCTCATTTCTTTCTTTCTTTTTACCCCAACAATTTATCTTTTGGACACCAAGATGACCAGCACATGAATACCATGGATGTATTATGTGTCGTCTTAGGAGTAAGAAAGGCGGATCATTACACAACAAGATACCCCCTCTCCGAGTTCATGGTATGCTCTCTTGATTTAATCGGGCGATAAGATCAGCTACTTGATTTAAACGGACAATAAGCACACCCACTTGATTTGAACTAGCAACATGCACACCCACTTGATTTAAACTAACAACAAGCATACCCAAACAAATAATAGTATGTAGTTGTTGATTCCTAGTACAAACGGTTGCACTTTGGATACAAAATATCCTACCGCCCTTTGATGACACTTTGATCTTTGAATTAACGAGAGAATACTTTCATATCAATAAGCAAATTATAGAGAATGAACATAGTAAAGTAGAGATTGAATTTGAGTGGATTTGAAAAGTATAGAAAGTGGATTTTGTGAAATATATAAGGAGAATTTGGAGTAAGAAGAACGTAAAGAAACCGGTTAATAAAATTTATTTCGCAGTCCCCTTTATGTAGTGTATGAAGGGACGTATCTTTTCGCAAAGAGATGTAATAAGGATCACAAGTATTCAAATTCAAAAGACACATCTTCAACGGTACGTATGTTGACATACCTATGTAGCCTATCTCGACATACCCTTATTAATTTTGAAAAACAATAATCCATTTAAAGTGTTTTTAAAATTCTAATGATTTATAAAACTTTAAACATAGTTTCTAAATACATAAAAATCTTTTATGATATTTTTTGAAATATATTTTGAAAACAAATAAATATTGAAATAAAATAAATATTTAGGTAAGATAAAGTTGTTATTCGAGGACTTTAACAAATTAATTTATTTTCCATCGACTATAAATTATAGCTTTGAACTCTTCATGTCTTTGTCTCTACACTCACGAATCTTCAAATATCTTAGTCATCTTTGAATCTGATCTCTTGTCATTTTACCAATCAGTCTTCGAATCCGATTATCCTGTACTTGTATAAACATATATAATATCCTGCAAACTATTCTATACAACTTAGGAAAATATCAGTACCTATATTTATACGGTTATTGTAATCAATCAATATCTATGGTTTTAACATGTACTATGTAAAAATAGGTTATGTTGCTTTAAAAGTTTGCTTTATATGTTGCCTCGGAGATGATTCTTGAGTCAGGGACATGTGTAAAGAAAATAGAAGTGGTAGCTTTGGTAAATGAATACAAACCGGTAGTGAGAGGAGACTATTCTATTAGCAATTTTGCTCATTAAAACTGTAATTTTGATAACATGCAATGGTGAAAAACCAAAGTATGGTTGATTATAGTAGCAGACAACACGAAGGAATTCATATAGCACTTTCCATGCATTTAGCATATTCTAAAGAAATTCATGTCAAACATAGTACTATGTTGTGTGTCTTTTAATTGTTTATTGCCTTTTTATTTAGATACTTGGTAGACTAAGCCCCTATTATTTCCCTTTCTGACCGTGGTTGCAACTAAAATAGTAAAAGTATTTAGTTTTCCTTTACATATTTCAAGCAATATGCCAAAATGTTTATTTCTTTCTTCATTATTCCAAGTCTTATTGGAAATTTTGTATAAACTTCCATGTTTATATCTAATTTCATTCAATGAATCCAACATGAAAACAATCTTAAATTATATAATCATTTTGAAAAAGAAAATATATGATAAACTCCAACCTAGGAAGAAGAGTAACAAATATTTTCTTTTAATGATTCAAATTTCAATTTTTAATGGCAATAAAAATACATTAAGTCCTCATTATAACTTTCATGACTTAAAGAAGGTGAGAAGATAAAGAGGAGAGATTAAACGTAAGAAAAATGGAAAAAGAAAACAAAAGAAGAAGAAAAGACAAAATTGGGAAATGGTAGGATGAGAAAAGAAAATTATGGGTTGTAATTCTTTTTTACTAAATACTGGGGTGGAAAAGGAGGATTAATGAGAGTTAATAAGAGAGTTAAGGGTATGTTGTCAGGGGAGTTATGTAATTTGTTACATGTATCCAACTCTATAACCAACCTTGTTTGTAATAATGGTGTTTAATTTTCTATTATATACTTGTTATATTATGATATATTAATCAAGTATTAATTTAAGTATATTAAAATAGAAAATTCTCAAATGCTATATATTTTGTGGGAATAATTACAACGAGTTATAATCATGAGAAAATTACCGTAATATAAAATAACATATTCTTTTAAATATTCCTAGTCAAGATGTTTCGATAAAGTATATCGATACATTCATTGAGACCAGAGTACATAATGCTGGACAGTGTATTACTCATGGCTGATGGGTGTACCATGTGGTTGTGTACTGATGTTTTTGGATAATTATGAAATAACTCATCCGTAAATTTTTTGTTTATTAATAACAATTAGGTTAAACAAAAAATCTCAGAAAATCTCAAAATGACGATGCACATATTACCCTCGACTAAAGAATTCTATGGAACTTCAATGTGAATAATCTACTTTGATTATAGTTAAATCGTAGCATGACAATCCATCTAGCGGCTATAGTTGGGTCTAAATTGAAGCATGAGAAGTAAAACGCTATTCGATAGAAATTTCATCTCCTCGGTTGTTTGATGTTAGTATCACAGTCAACTATAGTCTACTTAAAGTCAAAATCTTTTATCAGAGTAGTACGAGTAATAATGAATGTTATTACTGAACCAAGAACATTGTTTATGGACTATAAGTCAAATAAAGATGATATCAGAATTTTGACTAAAACCAAATTCTATATACATCCTAAAGTGATACGGTGTTAATGAAGAGATTGTGTGTAAATAATGTTGCTAAAAGGTACCGCTTAAGAAAATGATCTTGGATTTTATTGAAACCATCCGTAAGCAATGATTTCAACCAAACTATAACACTACTAACTAAGCTAACATGTGAACGTTACTATTTGATTTGTTCAATATTAATCGCTAGCTGAATTCATACCTTCGAGTCTTACAGCCGCATTTGTAAAATTTTTCGAAAAACCACACGATTTAATTTTTATATAAAATGACATAAATTAAATAATATTTAATAAATATTAATTATTAATTTATTTAATCTTTTGGGTGTTGATAGTAATTATTTGGATGTATGTATAAAAGTTTTATATACACGTATAAATATACGATATCAGTATGTATTTAAACATGCTTTAAATACAGCTAGTTATTTAACGAGCTTGTTGGAAAATTAATCCATGTAGTACACTAACTTTATGTTTCAAGTATTTATCACACAATTTAAAATATGAATATATTTGATATATTTAAACCTTTTCAAGTTTCGCACTTAATTAACATGGGTGCATATACGCACGTCCAGGTGGACCTACATTTGATCGCCGACCTTCTATAACATGACTATTAAAAAAATAGCAATAAAATCACTTCAATGATTGCCTGTCACCTTGACACATTCAAATATACCCAATTGCCTCATGAATTGGTTCAGTGTACATGAACAGTAAGATCCGATGTATAACAAAAAAACAATAAAGTTATATGCATCCCTTTTATATTTTGTCAAATTAATTTATACAGGAGCTTGTATCAGACTATTATATCAATGCTTTCTTTATGTATATTGATTTTATGTTAATTCGCTATATATATATATATAATTTGAGCATTTTTAATAACTAATTCTATTAGAGTTGCTGCATTCTCACGACGGACATTAGAACTACATGAGGAAAGATGCAATTTGGGTTCTTTTAGGACCAACAATGTCATATTTGTCTTTTAGAAGATGCATTTGCATTTTTTGCTCCACAGTTAGCCTTGCCGTAGTTTACATCTACTTGGGCTCCCACATGAAATTTGGTCTTACACACCTCTTCCTAGAATAATCCAACATGAGCAAAAAAAGAAAGAGTTCTACTGTAGCAATACCGTATATCCATAGTAAGCAATAAAAAGTATACTTATAACTTCATAAGACCATTAACATATAACAATATGAACATGAGAGAGATGAAGGCATGGAGTACATGAACTAAAAACAAAATCATGTTTTCAGATGTTTTGACATGTGATTGACAAAAAATTCAACATGAATAATACAATCTGAGAGTATGCAACAACATAATACAACCTATAAATCCAAAAAGCATTATCAAACAACGGTTGGACATGCTCAAACTATTGTCCAACAAACATGTAATTCAGTAATTGCTGGAAACCCTGGTACTTTCACTGTCACATAGCAGTAAGATCGAACAATTTTTTGTAGATAGTTGAATCCATACAATGAATGAGCTAGTTATTCTAACTAATTTGGTAAACTTTCTTCTGGTCACACCTACAACAACCTGTATCTGTTGAAACAACATTTTAAAAATTAAACATTTAAAATAACACACATAACTATGAAATAAGCAAAAGTTTTACGATAGCACATCTAATACTAAGCACAAACTTAATTATTTACAAATCTGACTAAACCATAATCTAAAAAAGCAAATACAACCACAATCACAATCCCAATACATTGATATTAAATGATTAAACACTACTGAGCAAGAAACAGTGATAAGCAATGGGCAAACAACTTTTCTTATAGTCGAAATAAAACATGTAAACAAATAAATAAATAGTACATTAGTTAAGATAAATACAAATCAATAATGTAATTAAAATTTTTAAATCTCAGGTCAAATACCATTTTTATTTCTGTTATTTATTTCCTGCTTCAAGAAAATTATAACGCTTCAAGTATAGAAGTAAATGTTTACTTTACAGATAATAGAATGCTTCAAGAAAATTATAACGCTTCAAGTATAGAAGTAAATGTTTACTTTACAGATAATAGAATATAGGCACATAATGAAATTTCACAATGAATAAGCAGGTAATAAGTAATGAGCAAACAACTAATTGAAAAATATAATTATACCATTTGAAATCTCAGGTCAAAACCGTTTTAATTCTTTATATATATTTTCTACTTTAAGATAAATATAGAAGTAAGTGTTATATATATATTATCTAGGATAATACAACTATATTTTAACACCAATAGTATTATCCTAAAAATAATGTCAAATACCGCCCATATTGCTGTATATCTATTTCCTACTATAAGTTAAATATGGAATTAAATGTTATATATCTATTACCTAGCATAATACTATTGTACTTAATAAGTACTACTATTATCCTAAGACTACAGCAATTAAAGGTCTTAAAGTATAGAAGTAAATGTATATTTTATATAGAATAGGCACAAAATGAAATTTCATAATGAATAGGCACATACTAAGTCATGAGCAATCAACTAACCACATATACTATTATGTTGTTTGAAATCTCAAGTCAAGTACCACTTTTATTACAGTATATTTATTCCCCACTTTAAGATAAATGCAAAAGAAAATGTTATATATGTATTATTTAGGATAATACAACTGTGCTGAACAGCTATACAATATTTATTATCTATCATAATACTATTGTATTTGATCAGCAATACTATTATCTTAAGACTGAAGCATATTGATAAGTATTACAGGGGAACATGTATCAAAAGCAATTAATTTAACTGAGAAAGTATATGGGTAAGGGGCTAGAAATATAAGGCGGGCACACAATGGATGACAACTGTTTGCGCCAAAATTGGTCACAAACACCCAATACCGTGAAAGCACCAGCGTATGAATATCAATTAGTGATATTCAAACGCAAATAACAAATCTCAGCAAATAATAGACAGCAATCCAAAAGTAAAGAACAGAGACACAAGTTTTATAGTGGTTCGGCTATCTCCGGCCTACGTCCACTCCAATTTTTTTTTTTTGATTATCCTTGAAGATTACAAGTGATTACAACAGTTGTAGTGACCAAATCTAAAGAAAATAGCAGTAATGATGCTATGGAATGATTCTAGCAGCGTGTGGGCTTGTCTCTTCTCTCCAAATTTTCCGACCCCCTTTCTGAATGACCAGGGGCTCTATTTATAGGTGTGGAAGGCCGAAATCCCGCCTAAAACCTGGGGAGACTGCTTGGCACGTGAGGGGGGCCTACAGGCCCGTGTTCTCGGAATCCGTGCCCAGTTTGGGATCGAATCGAAGTGACGTTCGAATCGATCAAGAATCCATCCAATTGAGATGAAATTTGGTGTGAACATTCTTCAACATGTATGTAAGCTCCTGTAAAAATTTCATTGCATTCGGATCAACGGTTTGGAAGATATGATCGATCCAAGTTCAAGAATCCGTGCGTCCTGAATGGTTCGAACCCATGCTTCGAAACCATCTACTTCGAAACCATCCTCTTCGAATCCATAGGGCCGACTCCTTCGAATCCATACCCTTCGAACCCATGCTGTTCGAATCCATGCTTTCTGAAGCCGCCTCCTTCGAGTCCATATCCTACGAGTCCATCCTCTTCGAATCCATCCCTTTCGAATCCTCGTCCTTCGAATCCATGTCCCTTGCTTCGTATCCATCATCTTCGAATCCATGTCCTTTTCGAATCCATCCCCTTCTTCGAATCCATGTCCACTTCGAATCCATCTCCTTCTTCGAATCCGTGTCTATTTCGACTCCATCTCCTTCTTCGAATCCATGTCTACTTCGACTCCATCTCCTTCTTCGAATCCATGTCTACTTCGACTCCATCTCCTTCTTCGAATCCATGCCCACTTCGAATCCATCTCCATTGCATTGAAGCTACTCCTTTCGAACCCATCATGTTCCCATCGATTCGAAGCGTCATCGATGCGAACCTCCTGGGTTCGAACCTGATGGGTTCGAACCTGATGGGTTCGAACCTGATGGGTTCGAACCTGATGGGTTCGAACCTGATGGGTTCGAACTACGTACTATTCCTACTTTGAATCCGTCATATTTCCTTCATACGAACTCCGATTAACCTGAAATTCGAAACATAGCCTTTCATAGTCCTTATCATCATTTCCAATCAATTTCGTCCCGATCGGAGTTCAACAAAATTTTGACGATATCCATTGTAGCCTTATCTCCATTCCTGATATCCATAATTCCTTGCCAATTTGTTGATATTCCAGTTTTGACCAAAAAATGGGATAACATTTTGCCCCCTAAAACATGCCTTGTGATAACAATGCGTGTTTTGAATAATTACGAATCCAATATCCGAAGTCCACAGCCATATTGCCAGAGTATATCGTCCTTGACTGCTTTGAGTCGATGTCCAATTCCATATCCAATAGCCAAAGCCTTAGCCAATTCCGTATCTATTCGAACTCGACAACCAAGTTCCAATCCATCCTTATCCAATAGCCAATAACCGGAGCCAGGACCTCTCCGGGTCGATATCCAAATCCTTAACCTCTCTGGGTTCCTGTCAAGCGTGATCCACATCCGACGACCGTGGTCCAGTGTCCCTGGACGTTGAGTTAACCTCTCCGGGTTCTTGCCAAGCGCAATCCATACTTGACGACCTTGGTCCAGTGTCCCTGGACGTTGAGCCAACCTCTCCAGGTTCTTGCCAAGCGCAATCCATACTTGACGACCTTGGCCCAGTGTCCCTGGGCGCTGTAAAATGCCATGGCTTAAGTCCTAAGCCGAATCCTGATCTCTCCGGACCCTTGCCGAGCATAGTCCATACTCGACGACCTGAAAATAATAAATGATAATAGAGGGCCTAAGTCCTAGGCCGAATCCTGGTCACTCCGGACCCTTGCCAAGCATTGTCCATACTTGACGACCTGAATGAGTCAATCTACCTTGTTTGGGTAAAGTGACTCATCCCTTGCCAGGCATAATCCATACCCGACGACCATTTACCAAAAACCAGATAAAAGTCCAACCAAAATTTATTCCAAAGTCCAAATCCGAAATTCAAATTCGAAATCCAAATCCAAAATCCAAATCCAAATCCAAAATTCAAATCCAAACCAGAAAACCAGAAATCCAAACCAGCATCCAAAACCAAAAACAATCATCCAAAGGAAAATCCAAATAAAAAAGCAAGAAAAACCAGGAGCTCAATCCAAGCTCCAAAACCAAATCCAAAAAAGAAAAGCAATGTCCAATCTAAAAAGCAAGAAATAAATTTCACAAACCATAGCGTCCCGGTTTATCATCATTCAGAGCATGCCTAGGGGCTATCTCCGTCCCCGTACATGTGTAAATGACTTTACCGTTTGCTAGTAGCTTGCTACTTATTCCATATTGTCCTGGTCAATGGATGATCAATCGACGATCATCCCTGGGCCTCCCATCATCACGGCGTGAAGTGGTCGGTGGTTGCTCCTGCTCCACCGTTGCATCCTGAGTTCCAACGTATTGCTGTAACTGTCCATTCCTTACATGCTCCTCGATTATGTCCTTTAGGTGCCTGCAGCTGTTGGTATCGTGTCCATCCAGATCATGGAAGAGACAGTGCCTTCCTGATGTCCTTTCCCGCTCTGTTGGTTCCCTCCTAGCCGGCCTTCGGTAGGGAAGGCGATTTCGAGTTTCCAGGTATATCCGTTCCAGCGTCTTGTTCAATTCTGTGTATGTGGAAAACTTTGGATCCTTCCATCGCTTCCTAGCGTTTCCAGAGTCGTCATCTAACTTCCTTTTCCCTTTATCCTTATCCAAACCATTTTTGGATACCGCTCCAACCTCGATTGCATTAGCCTTTTTCACCTTTAAATCCGTACTTGCATCTTCTTGCCGAAGGAACCTTTCTGCCTCATGAAAGAATTCGTCGAGATTTTGCGGGGGATCTCGTATCAGAGATACCTTGAAATCCGAATTCTCCTTGACTCCTGATACTGCTGCCATTAAAACCATTGATGGATCAGGCCGATCCACCGAAGCGACTGCCGCACTGAATCGAGTTAGAAAAGCTCTAAGCGATTCGTCCATCCTTTGCTTCACCGATGTTAAAGTCATTACGTTCTTTGGCCTCTTGACGTGAACCCGGAACTGTCCCAGAAACTTTTCTACTAATTCCTTCCAAGTCCTGATAGATCCTTCTTCCAGCTGCCTAAACCACATTGCAGCTAAGTCCTTCAAATACAAAGGGAAACATCGGGCCATCACTTCCTCCGATGCCCCCAGCACCTCCATGTGTCTGGTGTACCTCATTAAGTAATCTGTTGGATCCGTCTTACCATCATATACCTCCACGCTAGGTAGCTTGAACTTAGGTGGGTTCCGAGCCATCCTTATCTCCCGAACGAATGGACTTCTATTCACTCCTTCCAAATCTCTGTTTGTCAAACCACCTCGCACAGTCTTCCTAATCATTTCTACTAATCCTGTATTGTCTGGTAGGGGTTGCCCCCCATGCCCCCGAGGGAATTCTGGTACATATTCCTCGTGTGGCTCACTAGCGGCAATGTTAGCCCTAGCTTGCTGAATTCCTTCCAAAGGTTCTCCTTCATTGAATCCTGTGGGCCTGCCCCCAAGCCCTTGTTGATTGCCTTCTGGCTCCGTATCCTGTCCTTCATTGGGTTCCACAACCCTAGCTCCTTGTCCTACATCCGCAGTTGCTGTAGCCGTTCCTAAGTTCTGCATCCCTGTAGCTCTCATTTGTTCCAAGAAAGTTTGCATCATTTCCTGTTGACTTTTCAACAATCTCTCCTGCAAAGAATTGGCCATAGCTTCCATTTCATCCCGAGTTATGTAGACCGAAGCCTGTCCTTCCTCACCTCCGGAGGATGCTTGTTGACTTCCTCCTTGTTGGCCTCTCTCAGCCCTTAGCCTTCTGCTATTCTGCCTAGTCATTGTCTTCCAAATCCGAATTCCTCAAACTCTTCAAATCCGATGTAGCGGGTGCTAGTTGTTCTCAGTGAAAGCACCAAAATGTTTGCGCCAAAATTGGTCACAAACACCCAATACCGTGAAAGCACCAGCGTATGAATATCAATTAGTGATATTCAAACGCAAATAACAAATCTCAGCAAATAATAGACAGCAATCCAAAAGTAAAGAACAGAGACACAAGTTTTATAGTGGTTCGGCTATCTCCGGCCTACGTCCACTCCAATTTTTTTTTTTGATTATCCTTGAAGATTACAAGTGATTACAACAGTTGTAGTGACCAAATCTAAAGAAAATAGCAGTAATGATGCTATGGAATGATTCTAGCAGCGTGTGGGCTTGTCTCTTCTCTCCAAATTTTCCGACCCCCTTTCTGAATGACCAGGGGCTCTATTTATAGGTGTGGAAGGCCGAAATCCCGCCTAAAACCTGGGGAGACTGCTTGGCACGTGAGGGGGGCCTACAGGCCCGTGTTCTCGGAATCCGTGCCCAGTTTGGGATCGAATCGAAGTGACGTTCGAATCGATCAAGAATCCATCCAATTGAGCTGAAATTTGGTGTGAACATTCTTCAACATGTATGTAAGCTCCTGTAAAAATTTCATTGCATTCGGATCAACGGTTTGGAAGATATGATCGATCCAAGTTCAAGAATCCGTGCGTCCTGAATGGTTCGAACCCATGCTTCGAAACCATCTACTTCGAAACCATCCTCTTCGAATCCATAGGGCCGACTCCTTCGAATCCATACCCTTCGAACCCATGCTGTTCGAATCCATGCTTTCTGAAGCCGCCTCCTTCGAGTCCATATCCTACGAGTCCATCCTCTTCGAATCCATCCCTTTCGAATCCTCGTCCTTCGAATCCATGTCCCTTGCTTCGTATCCATCATCTTCGAATCCATGTCCTTTTCGAATCCATCCCCTTCTTCGAATCCATGTCCACTTCGAATCCATCTCCTTCTTCGAATCCGTGTCTATTTCGACTCCATCTCCTTCTTCGAATCCATGTCTACTTCGACTCCATCTCCTTCTTCGAATCCATGTCTACTTCGACTCCATCTCCTTCTTCGAATCCATGTCTACTTCGACTCCATCTCCTTCTTCGAATCCATGCCCACTTCGAATCCATCTCCATTGCATTGAAGCTACTCCTTTCGAACCCATCATGTTCCCATCGATTCGAAGCGTCATCGATGCGAACCTCCTGGGTTCGAACCTGATGGGTTCGAACCTGATGGGTTCGAACCTGATGGGTTCGAACCTGATGGGTTCGAACTACGTACTATTCCTACTTTGAATCCGTCATATTTCCTTCATACGAACTCCGATTAACCTGAAATTCGAAACATAGCCTTTCATAGTCCTTATCATCATTTCCAATCAATTTCGTCCCGATCGGAGTTCAACAAAATTTTGACGATATCCATTGTAGCCTTATCTCCATTCCTGATATCCATAATTCCTTGCCAATTTGTTGATATTCCAGTTTTGACCAAAAAATGGGATAACAACAACTTTAATTAAATAACATTATTAATCAAACATCGTGTAATTTGATTTTGATTTTGATTACTCAAACATTGATACAAAATCCCTGGTGCAATTTAACAACTTTTTTAACTACTGAATATGCTACAATATAGTAATTTGATTTTGATTACTCAAGCATTGATACAGAAGCTCCGGTATATGGATGAACTATTTTTTAACCATAGTAGAAGATCCGAATCTTTGATAAAGATGGTTAAAACTCCTTTTTAGTTATAGATATTATATTTCACCAAATATAAATAATATACATATCTATCTCTGACAAATTTCCACTTTTCTATATCCAGTGCATCCATGCCAATAAAAAGGAGGAGTAAGTTTTTTTGAAGGAAAGGAAGAGGAAGATTTCAGGAATAAAGGACAACGTAACAAAAACATATCTATGCTGATCATGCATAAATTAATTTGGTAAATCAAATAAAGTTTTATTTAAATGTATTCAAAGATATTTTACAGACTTTGTGGTAACCCTTGAACTTTCAGTCACATTGTGCCAAGTACAGTGTCACATAACAACCCCACAAAAGAATATTGTAAGAATGCTACTCAAAAGCAACAGCCACAATTTAAGTTGAATTTGTTAAAATAAACTTAACTTCCTACCGCTGTCACTCAACAAAATAAATAGTAAAATATGCATGTTTAGCCTACTCACTTCAGCCAGCATATATCAAAGGTAAGCCATAAGTGAAACTTCACGATCTATAGAATGCCCGATACCATAAGATATGTTAAGAAATATATTTAAGTATGATTTCACTCCAAGGAAGCATTAACATTTTCAGACTTGCTAACTCTGCAATTTTCATACTTGCTACATGTAAAAGATTTCATAGTATTAATTGGTCTCATTCCACCTACATGTTGTAAAGCATTTTTAAATGATGTCAAAGCCTATAAAATATGTTTATATTAGTTTCATTTCATGATAATTTCATGGAAATTTAATATCATTTCTACGTAGGTCAACAACACTATATATTTTCCATGGAAGTCAATTTGAAGCCTATAAAAAAACTAACTATTAATTTGAACAACGACGAAACCCTACTATAGAAAATCCAAATATCCGATGGTTGTAGAGAAAAATACACCGCCAAGCGAAAAAATAACATCTAAAATAAAAAGTCTGACCTAAACCAAACATCGGTTATTAATCGAAGAACAAATTTGACAAATTGTTTAACTCACATAATAAGTTCAGATAACCAATTCAAATATTGCAAGAGTAGTCAGTAATGTCGGTGTACAATTGGGTGGCGAAAATTGATCCACATCTGAGATCTGGGCTGGTAAAAGTGTTTTCAAATCGGATTTTAACAAATGAATTGAGAAGAATATGAATAAAAAGAAGGGATATAATCCACCGGCAAAGGGGAGATTATCTCATTGGCACACCGTCATGGCATGGGATGCATTAGGGTTTTCTATTTTTCAGGAAGATAGTAGGGACGGGCATTTAATCGATTTAACTGTAATGACCCGAAATTTTCTAACCCGAAAATTCCAGATAGTTTTGAAAAAGAAGAAAGAGATAGAAGAAGAAGGAGAACAGAAACACCAAACATCTCACAATCGCAGCGAATAAAATATAATAATAATAAATAATAACAGTCTACAAAGAATACTATATCTGTCGATTACATTTAATACACATCAGAGTTTCACATTATATACAGTCACTGAATATTTACAATTATCATGTCTCGGGTACCAATAATATTAATACAGCAAAAATACTCTATACGCTCCTGCCATCCAGCTCGTCCCCTGAGCTCCAGTACGTACCTACCTGAAAATCAGTAATACTCGGTCTGACCCGAGCATTACACCAAAGTAGCACCCGGGTCAGGCTGGAAACCAGCGTGAGTAAACCCAACAAATATGGAATACCAAAGCAATTAACTTATATAAAACCCGAGTAACTCAAACTAATTTTACAAGTCACGGATTGTTATAGACATAACTTATTTTCAAATTAAGTTTTCTAAGTGTCCAAAATTTTGGGTTTAATAATCCAAACCATTTAAATCCAATCATTCCAACCTACCAATTCCTCATATTAATTTATAAGCAATTCGAAGTGGTTTCGGGTATCTCCCAATACCCGATCCCAGTCTCTTTGAGTCATCGTGTCATCCTATCCCATGTTATACATACGAAAAACACATTCATTTCATATTAGAGATAACAACTCATTCAAAACATGCAATACCATTCAATCGTCCATAAGCAAAGCTTGTTTGCTACCAGTATTAATTAAATTAGTTCTGATTGAATTTCTAACCTCAACAATTTAGCATTCTTCATTTGTCATTAATTAATTGATTTTCAAATCAATCACCCAATCAACCCTTCATTATTCATCTTAATTAACCACCTTGGTTTAATTATATTTCAGTTACATTCATATAATTATGTTTGTTTAATTACACGATATTAATTATTCTTATCCAGAATCAGTAAGTATTCTTTAATTACCCCATAAATTTGTTGACTATATTAATTTCATTTATTCTTAATTGCTTATATGAATTAATTCTCATAAGTCACTTATTATGGGATAATCAATCTTTGATTACACCATTAATTATAAACCCAAGGATTTCAATTATATTTTAATTTATTCTAATCAAATTTATTTATCTTAATTAAACCACGATATTAAACATTTTCGATTAATTCCAAACTGTAAATAACTATTCCTTTAGTTACTTCATTTAAATAAATCAATTGCTCCTTTATTAATCATCTTAATTAATCTCTTGATTTATTTCACCAAGTAATTATATTTATTAATACCATTAAGTAATTTCTATCAAACCGTCCATAAGTTTTTTTTCAAAATTAATTCGACTAAATTAACTTAAACCTTAATGAATTCAAACCTTTACTTACTAATCAATCAACTCGATTTATTAATTAATTTAATTAATAAATTTTCCATTTCAATTACCCTCTATTCCGATGAATCACAATCATTAAGCTTCCTATTTACGATTTAAGTTTTAAATAATTTGAAAACCCAAATACTTCGAGTCAAATCAAAGTTAACTCGAAAACCAAACAAAACCAAGGTCATATCGTCATCAGTGCACATCAAATCAATTTAATCATTCAACCAACTATTAAAATTTAACCAATTAAATTTAATTAAAAACCAACATAGTGAGATTTACTCATCCTTGATTTTGCAATCCAAATCCATCTCGACCATTATCTCCCAAACCCAAATTAACTAAAAGTTAAGTCAATAAATCAATTTCTTAATTATAACACTTTAGAATCTTATTCTATAAATCTGGAATTTTAATATCATTAATCTATAATTTAACTTAAGATCTTTACGTCTAATTCATAATAAACATTTTATTTCCCTAATTTCTTCTTAATCACCCTATTAATTAAATTTCAAATCCGACTTACCTGCTTAGTTTAAATAAAACATACAACTTAGATTAATATATATATTAAACAACATCAATATTTAAAAGAAGGGTTTAAGAAGTTAATTTAAACTTGATTCTGTTAAATTTTAAACCTGTAGGATATTCTCAAATTTGACTCGAAATAAATTCGGGAAACTCACCTGCTAGATCATCACCACAAGTCTCCAAAACTCTAGCGAAACTCCCCCTCACCACCAATCGCCGGCCATTGCCATAAATTGCTCGCCAACACTTCCAAAAATCCTCCACGCTTCTTCCCATCACAGCCACCACAAGGCACCGCGAGCACGTTTCATCCAGTCGCCCACATCCTCGTCCCCAGATCCTACTACAACTCGAACCACCAAGTCGCCAGACCGTAACCCTATCGCGGCCCTGACCTTCCTCCTCCTAGCAACGATCGCCGAGACCCCCTGCTAAACCCAGTGGTCGTCTTCCCCTCGCAAGTCTCGAGACGCTCCACGCTCACCTCCCCCAATCGATTGGTAGGTCGCGACCTCCCATCTATCTCGTATGCACCGTGAATTTGTCGAGAATAGGTCGACATCCCTCCGAGCTCTGGCCTCCCTTGCGCTCACCACAGGTTGTAGCCATCGCGAGATCAACCCCTCCTCTCTGATTCAATCGATTTTCGCGGCCGTGGATACCCACTCGGTCGCCATTTTTCTATATTTTTTTTTGCTGTTTGATTCGATTTGGGAGAAAAGAGAATAGCAGCAACAATTTGAATTGAAGGAGGGGAAATTAGAATCGAAGGTTCGGCCTCGATTTGTAAATGAATGAGCGACCATTTTTTTTAGATGAAGATGATATCCCCTCTGAAGAAAGTTAGAAGGAGCGGTGATAAATAGTGATTCCGGGTTAGCTTCTTGAATACGAGGGTTAATTAAATAATTAATTTTTTTCATTAACTTATATAAATCTTCAAAATGCTTTATCGATTGCTACTAAAATTTTCGAACTCCTCTTAAGGAATGCCGCGAGGCGATTATAAGGTTTTACCCACGTTTCGAACACAATGGAATGTGTTTCGAAGGCTAATTTGAACGTATGTGCGAGTTACGGAATTAAACGATTGATATTAAATTAAATCGATCAAAATAAATCTAAGCGTTTCGAGCTGACAGGGTCAAACGACAACTCCGATTGTTACGAAAATTGAAATCCGATAATAACTAGCTATTACGGATCCAATGGAACTGGTTTCGTCGAATTCTGAGACCGTGTCTTGAAGGGCTATTTTTAAATGTCAATTTAAACGATATATTATTAAAACTGAACAAAACACTTCCAAACTCAATTTCTACATTTTCACCACCTTCAGTGCTATCAATATAAATTTTATAAGCCTTCAAATTGTTTTTAACAGGCTTAAAAATTTCAGATTCAATAATTTACCCAAATTTCAATTATTAAATTAAATATTTTAAACTATATAATTCAATAATTAATTATCAAGTAAATATTGATATTTTGAAATTCAAGTTAAAATTAACTTTTAAATATTTAAAATCAATTTACAATTCCAATTTAAGTTGTAAGAAATTATGGGTCGTCACATTCCTTCCTCCTTAAAAGAATTTCGTCCCCGAAATTACTAATTAGGAAGAATGGACCAATACCCGTTTACCTTTTCTCCAAAACGAACAGTTTTATCAACATCCTACCAGCTGTCTTTTATTAAGACCCACTATCACCTTAACCAACTTCCCAAAATCTCCTATAGTTTCAAACAATACCCTTTTGCTTCATCATTTACATTTCAATTTAAAACCAAATTTTGAATTATCAAAAATTTTCTAACTCCTTAAATTCCCGAATTTTTTTGCCAGCGTCTCCTTTGCGCGGCTAGCTCGGTACTACTACAAAATGCCTCTACGGGCTCCCAAATTCCAAAAGAAAACAAAAGCCAAGTGGCTAGATCAAAAACCCAATCCAATTCATACAGAAATTACAAATACATACCTTTTGTCGGGCAATTCAAATTTATTTTCTAATATCAAATCCAATCTCTTTTTCCTTTATAATACCTGCATAACATACTTGGCAATAATATCCAATCATAGCCCTTTCACATCTCTACATACTTTTTCCTTACAGAAGTTTTCACATCCATTTCTATTCAACTAGTTTTCCCCATTTCCATACGAATTCAATTTACTTTAAATTTTGAATATTAAATTTTATCTTTCAAGTATAACTGATTCATATTAGTTCATCTACAAATTTACTTTAAATTTTCAATTTGAAATTGTTTAGTCGTTAATAAAAAAATTTCCAAAAATTTTCAAAAATTTTCTAACTCCCAAAATTTTCAGAATATTTTGGCACAGTCTCCTTTGTACGGAGGAGCTTTTACAATTTGACAAGAGATATAAATATATATACATCAACCCACACGGTCGGAAAAGCAAAAACAGTTCATATTTCCTATTTTTATTGCATAGGCGTACCTTATTTAGCATTTTGAGCATGCGGCTTACTTATTTTAGCATATATCGCGTCCAAATCCAGCCAAACGGCCTTCAGGTACCTGTACTTACTCAATTTAAATATGTAAGTGCCATATATAGAAAATTTATTAGCATCTCACTCACTTTTAATGGCTAAACACAAGCATTTCACTTATATTCAATAGCTAAACACATATATATCATAAGCAACAAGCACCAAAACGCTTTCCATAAGCGATTTATATAACCTTTAAGCTAATTCAACTGCTTTCAATCAATTCATAAGCCGTTTCATTCAGTTTCAATGGTTTGCAACTCAATTTCTTACATCCAATTGATTTTTTTACTCCAAACGAGTTCATATTCACTTCGATTAATTCTAAAACCAATTTATTCAGTCATACGACGATTCATTCTATACAAATTCGATAATATTCGCTTAATAGAGTATTTATTTAGTTTACAACTATTTTAAATTAATTTCAACTCACTCTGTAACTACTCCCATTTCATTTCTAATTTATTCACCAACCATTCATTGCATTTCATTTCCTCTCAGCCCTGGATTCATTCAAAACCATTTAATAAACTTAGCACATTCAATACTTATAAATTAACAACCATTTCCAAATTAATTTAACCCGGCCTTTCATTTAATGGGCTTTCACCCTAATTCGAAGCCAAGCTTCCATAAATTTTAAACTTAAGTTAATTTACTTTAATTCATTCCAACATCAAACTTAAATTTACTTCTATTTGATTCTCATTTGATCAAATTCCATTAAATTCCGTTAGCCCATCCATTTTTAATTTTAATTCACCTTCTCAATTTATCAAAATAATATCCAAGCACATACTTAACTCATTTAGAATTTATTTTATTAATACAAGGCCATTCTCAATTTATTTCTATTCACTTGGGTTTTGTTGCAACTCAAACCATGTTTATTATAACCCATTTTCATTTCATTCGACATCACTTCCATTATAACTAATTTATATTCAAATCACACTTGAATTTTATTTGTAATTCAAACCATCACTATTTTGATCAAACTCCATTTATTTTTATTTTTCAACATCTCTTCTTATTTAATCCATTATTAAATCTAAGTTGGGTTCTATTTAAAATTCGAATTCATTCCCAAACCCATTATTAATTTACAGTCCATTTATTTACCCAAGTTAAATTTTATTAACATGCTTAATCAAATAATTATTTAGTCAATTAGCTTACTTTCAACTTCTAAATTAATATTCGATTTTAATTACAAATTCACTTCATTAAAATTCCAGTTTGGATTTTCTTGATTTTCCAAAATATTTAAAAATTTTAGCAATGCTTTTAAATTCACATCATATTAATAAAATGCTCTTTGAAAAAAAATACCTTTTATAACTCGATGTCTCAACCAGTCCATCTTTGTTCTCACAGAAATTCAGTCATACGTTGATCAGGCGTAGGACTGAAAATCTATAAGTACTTGGCAAACCCGTTTTCAACATCTAGCGAAAATACTTTTGAAAATAATTTTATTGAAAATATAGAAAACATTTTTTGAAAATAGAGGAAATATCTTTGGTGTGAATGCTCTGGAAATCATCACCCCCATCCATGGTCACAGTTACATCCAGGGTTACGTTGCCGTCACAGCAAAAGTCCATGTAACTGTAGGCTCTCCGCGGCCTCTCGATTACGCCATGGATCCCACACAACAGATCACAGTTACATCCAGGGTTGCGTTGCCGTCACAGCAAAAGTCCATGTAACTGCAGGATCTCAGCGGCCTCTGATTTTCGCTGTCTAAATGAAACCTCTCCACTCCTACATAGGTCGCAGTCTGCCGATATAAAATCAAACGCAGACTGTAGGCTCTCAGCGGCACACACGACTTCCACTATGTTATACCATAGGTCGCAGTTACATCCTAGGTTACGTTGTCATCGCAACAAAAGTCCATGTAACCGTTGGCTCTCAGGGGCACACACGACTTTCGCTATGGTATACTCAACTCATAATCCCCAGGAACTAGTTTTGTCCGGACTCCTCACAGGATCAACTTTAGAACCCCCTTGGGGCTCAAGGCAGCGCCACCCGGTGGCACTCCTTAGAAGTTCATTTCAAGGGAGCGCCTTTTCCCCCAGAGCCATCATCAAATCACTTTATACTATACATATATAGTATCTTCAAATCATACACCTAGTATGATATCATACAAAGCTCCTATACACAAATCGATTATCCCAAAATCGATAGTTCTCAAACTAGGCTTTCCAAATTTTAATATTGATTTTACCCATAAATCAAAAGCCCTTCCAAATTCAAAGATTCCCAAAACCCATTTTCAAAATCCTCATAAGATCCTTTATATATATATTCAGATATATATATATAATTTTAAAAAAAAACTTTGGATCCTTTCAAACTTGTATAAAACTCCTTTTATACTTCAAACATCATCAAAAATTCTTTTCTTCCGGCAATAAATTCAACAAGGGAAGATTTATCTTATATTACAAAGATATACAACTTTGTTTATTCAAAACCAAATATCCCAATTTGATTACTCTTTTCAATATCAATTTCATCAAAATCCGTACGATGTACACATATCATCCATACGCTATACAAATCTGATCGCTCACCCGATCACACAATTCCATTTTCGAACTAGTATCGTCCACCCGACTTCCTAGTGCGGACACAGATCTGGTTTCTTGATCAGAAACCGTTATTCTCCTTGCATAGTTATAACTATGATAGAGAACTTCCAGAACCAATCAACAACCCATATCCAGGTTCGCCGTCGAAAGAGTGAAAAATCCCAACTCGGATCGATAAACTATCTCGAAATTCTGTGCTCGAATCTAGATCAAACCACTAGCGAATAGAATAATATACGTATATCCTACGTATTTAACTTCATTGATTACTAGCCAAATCAATTTCCTTTCTATTCACATTTCCTTAAATTTCCATTCACTTATTTACAATCGCTTCAATTCCATTGAATTATCACTTCAATTCTTATCTCAGTTGGGTAATAATTAATAACAGTTTGAACTTCGACCAATTTATATTTTGAAAATAGCTTAAAAATTGAAAAATAGATAAGTAATTGAAAAATAATTATTAGCTTGCAAAATAACTATAAAATAGTTAACTAATCGTAAAATAGTTAGAAAATAGTTAAATAGTTTCAAAAATTTGAGATAATTGCAAAATAGTTGGAAACTAATAATTTATTTATAAAATAGTTGAAAAATAGTAATTAGTTTAGAAAACAATTGAAAGATGGTGAAATAGCTCTAAAATAATGGTAAAACAAATATAAAATAAGTTAGCTTTAAGAAAGAAAATTTGTATATATTAAATAGCTTAGACAAAAAAATAAGTTTGTATTAAAACAATTTATATTGAAAATAGTCCAGAGTCAAAACTGTTCACCTTCCCAATTTAAACCAAATTCAATTTTGAACTAACTCCATTTCAATCTTGAATTTAAACTACCTCGAATTATATAAATTCGAGTTAAATTTTCAAAGATCCGTTTATTCTTTTAAACCAAATTAACTTTTATTCAAAGTTTTTAATCAATTTAATTTCTAATTTAAATTCTCAAAATTCCATTTTAAATTATCTTAACTTATGTATTTCAAGATTCAAATAAGAGTTCAATATGATTTATTTTAAAAAAATTAATTTATTATTCAATTTTTATCTTTCATTTTGAAGCCAGTTCTTAAACAAGTATATTTTACAAACTTAATTATTCAAATTTATTTTATTTATACAATACCATTCTCAATTTTAAAGATTTTTATTAACAATAGGATGATATCATCCAATTTATTTTAAAACGTCCATCTATTTTCAAATTTTAAATCTCAAACCCGTTTTGAGATCACACAAATCCCCAATTCAAATCAACCATTTATCTTACCAAGTTAAATTCCAATTTCATCTCGAAATTTCCAATTCTGGTTGCCTTTTTCTACACTTATTTAACTCTCCCAAAGTTAAATTCCAATTTACTTAATCCAATCAACCTTACTCAAATTGGATTCCCGCTTCAAACTTCAAAATTCTTTCCCTCTTGTAAGTTCAAACTTATATCACTTTGGGCTTTTACATCACACTTCAGGTAAAATAAAAACTCAATCTCTTAGAGTTTATTTTAAATTATCTTTGATATCATGTGTATCCATACATACATACATATTTATTTCTTGGCCCTCCCAGCCATGTTCTAAAATTTAAAACCACCTTGGTTTCAAATCAAATTTCAAACAACCCACTGTTTCCAACAAGTTCCAATTATCCAAAAAATACTTATTTATTTATTTTTTTCATTACTTTGAAACCAAATTTTCAAATTCTGGGATTAGATTTAAAATTTCATTCTCAATCACTTAAATTTTAATTTAGTTGTATTTTTGTTCCTACTTAATTTACTTCCAATTCTAGACTTCAATTTTGGTTGTATTATATTACTTCTTAATTTTAATTTCAATAATTAACAACCAATCACCCTAATATTTATTAGAAGGAAATATTGCTTTATATATATCAAAATATATTTTTATATAAAATCATTTAAAATCTTTTTATAAGAAAATAACAAGTACGCGCTCATATATAGTTATATACTCAACTCATTCCAGAGTACCACGGACTCTATTAAATAAGTAATCCCCACCAGAGCCAAGGTTCTCGCTTAACCTTTCAGCTCTGATACCAAATGTAACGACCCAAAATTTTCTAACCCAAAAATTCCAGATAGTTTTGAAAAAGAAGAAAGAGATAGAAGAAGAAGGAGAACAGAAACACTAAACATCTCACAATCGCAGCGGATAAAATATAATAATAATAAATAATAACAGTCTACAAAGAATACTATATCTGTCGATTACATTTAATATACATCAGAGTTTCACATTATATACAGTCACTGAATATTTACAATTATCATGTCTCAGGTGACAATAATATAAATACAGCGAAAATACTCTATACGCTCCTGCCATCTAGCTCGTCCCCTGAGCTCCAGTACGTACCTACCTGAAAATCTGTAATACTCGGTCTGACCTGAGCATTACACCAAAGTAACACCCGGGTCAGGGTGGAAACCAGCGTGAGTAAACCCAACAAATATGGAATACCAAAGCAATTAACTTATATAAAACCCGAGTAACTCAAACTAATTTTAGAAGTCACAGATTGTTATAGACATAACTTATTTTCAAATTAAGTTTTCTAAGTGTCCAAAATTTTGAGTTTAATAATCCAAACCATTTAAATCCAATCATTCCAACCTATCAATTCCTCATATTAATTTATAAGCAATTCGAAGTGGTTTCGGGTATCTCCCAATACCCGATCTCGGTCTCTTTGAGTCATCGTGTCATCCTATCCCATGTTATACATACGAAAAACACATTCATTTCATATTAGAGATAACAACTCATTCAAAACATGCAATACCATTAAATCGTCCATAAGCAAAGCTTGTTTGCTACCAATATTAATTAAATTAGTTCTAATTGAATTTCTAACCTCAACAATTTAGCATTCTTCATTTGTCATTAATTAATTGATTTTCAAATCAATCACCCAATCAACCCTTCATTATTCATCTTAATTAACCACCTTGGTTTAATTATATTTCAGTTACATTCATATAATTATGTTTGTTTAATTACACGATATTAATTATTCTTATCCAGAATCAATAAGTATTCTTTAATTACCCCATAAATTTGTTGACTATATTAATTTCATCTATTCTTAATTGCTTATATAAATTAATTCTCATAAGTCACTTATTATGGGATAATCAATCTTTGATTACACCATTAATTATAAACCCAAGGATTTCAATTATATTTTAATTTATTCTAATCAAATTTATTTATCTTAATTAAACCACGATATTAATCATTTTCGATTAATTCCAAACTGTAAATAACTATTCCTTTAGTTACTTCATTTAAATAAATCAATTGCTCCTTTATTAATCATCTTAATTAATCTCTTGATTTATTTCACCAAGTAATTATATTTATTAATACAATTAAGTAATTTCTATCAAACCATCCATAAGTTTTTTTTTCTAAATTAATTCGACTAAATTAACTTAAACCTTAATTAATTCAAACCTTTACTTACTAATCACTCAACTCGATTTATTAATTAATTTAATTAATAAATTTTCCATTTCAATTACCCTCTATTCCGATGAATCACAATCATTAAGCTTCCTATTTACGATTTAAGTTTTAAACAATTTGAAAACCCAAATACTTCGAGTCAAATCACAGTTAACTCGAAAACCAAACAAAACCAAGGTCACATCGTCATCAGTGCACATCAAATCAATTTAATCATTCAACCAACTATTAAAATTTAACCAATAAAATTTAAATTAAAAACCAACAAAGTGAGATTTACTCATCCTTGATTTTGCAATCCAAATCCATCTCGACCATTATCTCCCAAACCCAAATTAACTAAAAGTTAAGTCAATAAATCAATTTCTTAATCATAACACTTTAGAATCTTATTCTATAAATCTGGAATTTTAATATCATTAATCTATAATTTAACTTAAGATCTTTACGTATAATTCATAATAAACATTTTATTTCCCTAATTTCTTCTTAATCACCCTATTAATTAAATTTCAAATCTGACTTACCTGCTTAGTTTAAATAAAACATACAACTTAGATTAATATGTATATTAAACAACATCAATATTTAAAAGAAGGGTTTAAGAAGTTAATTTAAACTTGATTCTGTCAAATTTTAAACCTGTAGGATATTCTCAAATTTGACTCGAAATAAATTCGGGAAACTCACCTGCTAGATCATCACCACAAGTCTCCAAAACTCTAGCCAAACTCCCCCTCACCACCAATCGCCGGCCACTGCCACAAATTGCTCGCCATCACTTCCAAAAATCCTCCACGCTTCTTCCCATCACAGCCACCACAAGCCACCGTGAGCACGCTTCATCCAGTCACCCACATCCTCGTCCCCAGATCCCACTACAACTCGAACCACCAAGTCGCCTGACCGTAACCCTGTCGCGGCCCTGACCTTCCTTCCCCAGCAACGATCACCGAGACCCCCTGCTAAACCCAGTGGCCGTCTTCCCCTCGCAAGCCTCGAGGCGCTCCACGCTCACCTCCCCCAATCGACTGTCAGGTCGCGACCTCCCATCTATCTCGTATGCACCGTGAATATGTCGAGAATAGGTCGACATCCCTCCGAGCTCTGGCCTCCCTTGCGCGCACCACAGGTTGCAGCCATCGCGAGATCAACCCCCCCTCTCTGATTCAATTGATTTTCGCGGCCGTGGATACCCACTCGGTCGCCATTTTTCTATATTTTTTTTTGCTGTTTGATTCGATTTGGGAGAAAAGAGAATAGCAGCAACAATTTGAATTGAAGGAGGGGAGAATTAGAATCGAAGGTTCGGCCTCGATTTGTAAATGAATGAGCGACCGTTTTTTTTTAGATGAAGACGATATCCCCTCTGAAGAAAGTTAGAAGGAGCGGTGATAAATAGTGATTTCGGGATAGCTTCTTGAATACGAAGGTTAATTAAATAATTAATTTTTTTCATTAACTTATATAAATCTTCAAAATGCTTTATCGATTGCTACTAAAATTTTCGAACTCCTCTTAAGGAATGCCGCGAGGCGATTATAAGGTTTTACCCACGTTCCGAACACAATGGAATGTGTTTCGAAGGCTAAGTTGAACGTATGTGCGAGTTACGGAATTAAACGATCGATATTAAATTAAATCGATCAAAATAAATCTAAGCGTTTCGAGCTGCCAGGGTCAAACGACAACTCCGATTGTTACGAAAATTAAAATCCGATAATAACTAGCTATTACGGATCCAATGGAACTAGTTTCGTCGAATGTGTCTCGAAAGGCTATTTTTAAATGTCAATTTAAACGATATATTATTAAAACTGAACAAAACACTTCCAAACTCAATTTCAACACTTTCACCACCTTCGGTGCTATCAACATAAATTTTATAAGCCTTCAAATTATTTTTAACAGGCTTAAAAATTTCAAATTCAACAATTTACCCAAATTTCAATTATTAAATTCAATATTTTAAACTATATAATTCAATAATTTAATTATCAAGTAAATATTGATATTTTGAAATGAAAGTTAAAATTAACTTTTAAATATTTAAAATCAATTTACAATTCCAATTTAAGTTGTAAGAAATTCTGGGTCGTCACATTAACCGACCATATCCGAACTGACTTAACCGATAAAATCAGTCAACCGACATTATTGGTTAACCGACCGACCTTAACCTAATATTTTCGGTTCGGTTAATGGTTAACAAAAATTAGATTGATCGGTTAATTGTTAACCGACAATTTTTAAATATAACCGCCCGACCCAAAATCCAACACAGCCTAATATCCCATGCCCGTAACCCATTACCAAACTAAATTGATATTCCTAATTCTTTTTCCCTTTTATACCCTAATTGATCGTAGCGGGCTGCTATTCAAAAAAACAAAAAAATACAAAGGAATCAAAAACCCTTGATCTATTCGTCAATATATATTTGTTGAAATCTCCCAAATCGATAGACGCCGCCGCTGATTAGTGTTGAGCAACGAGTGCTAGCCTTCAACAGTTCAACTATTGCAAAAAGAGATAACATGGCATTGATGTGAAGGAAAAGAAAGCATGTGAGTATGAGTTAAATAATTGTTGATTGTCGAATTAATTGCTAATGAAATTCTATTCTACTATACTGCAGATTATCGAATGTCGATGCTAGTTAAATACTTTTACTCAATGTCGATACTAGTTAAATTAAATCCTATTCTACTGTATTTGAATTTGCGCTTTTTTCTGAATATATTCAATAGTACATGATACGTCAGTAACATCACTACATTTATACATGATGCATTGTCAATTCGTCATTCTTGTTGTTGTACTGTAAGCACTACATATATTTAATTTAGATGTATACATAATACATGAATTTAAAGTAGCTTTGTCTTGAAGTAATTTTACTCAATTTATTTTATATATGCAGATAGGTTATATACTGCTAATGATATGTTATACTACTAATTTAGTATGTTATGCTATTGCTAATTCAGAACAAAAATCAAGTGTACGAATGTATTATATGTTATTTTTATATATTGCTAATATGTGATTTTGATTGAGTTGTGATGTCCCTTGTCATTAGTGGTTAGCAATAACAATGTATGCTTAAATTGTTTGTGTGAATATAGGGAAAGAGGAGATGCTTGGTTGTGGGTACAATTTTAATTTCTATTTTGACTCGATCTTAGGCCTAATGGATCCTCCTCCATTTGTATATGCTCATTGTTTGCGCCAAAATTGGTCACAAACACCCAATTGCAGATGAAAGCACAAATTCACAATCTCAGATAACAGATAGACAAAATGTAAAGGATATAAATATGAAGAACACACAAAATTTAAAAGGAAAGCAGTAGAAATATGGTTTTATAGTGGTTCGGCATTGTAGCCTACGTCCATTTTGAATGATTTGATGTTTATTGTTGATTGCTAACTGATTACATTAGCAAATTTAATCTAGTGCTTAAATTACAATGAAGATCTGATAGAATAACGGCATAATGAGTCCAAAAGTCTCTTTTTGGTTGGCATTGGAGTGCTATTTATAGGTGTAGGTCTCTTTCTCACACGTGGGTGGGCCCATGTGATCGATCAGGGGTCATTTGGGATCGATTGGGATCGATCCCCATCTCCTTTGTATCAATCAAGGTGGTTTCCATTTGGGCTGAGACCGACCATGAGCATTCTTATGGTGGTATGTAAGCTACAGTGAAAATATGAAGGCATTTGGACTTAAGGTTCGGGAGTTATGATCGATCCAAATTTACATTTGCTAATGTAGGCTAGAACCTTCGTATCGATCAACAGCTTCACATCCATCGTTCTTCGTATCCATGTTATTCGTATCGATGACATGGCTCGAGAATCCAGGGTAGATCCACTTTTTATGCCGAGTGACCGATTCTCCTATTTAACAATGCCTTCTTCATATTGATGTTCATAGGTTTTCCTCGTATCCATGCTCATACGTTGCTTCGTATCGATGCTTGCACGTGTTCGTCGTATCGATCATTTGGTGGTAGGTTCATATAGATCATCAGCTGATCGATACAAAATGTGTAGAAGGGGGATCGATACAAAGCGAGTGGCAATTGATCAAATGAATCCAGACCGATGCCAACACTCGATGGATACAAAGGAAGAGGATGTAGTTGATGGATACAAAGCCATATCAATACAAAGAAAGGTGGTTGTAAGGTGATGGATACGAAATGATGTGAATCCCCTGGTTGCTGATCGATCCATGACTCTGACTCGAAGTGGCTACCTCCTTGACCTAGAGTAATCCTTGCATCGACTCGGAGTAAACGTGTTGCTGACATGAATAAAACCTAGTACTGACCCCAAGCAATATGGACCTGAGCTATCCCTTGCTGACCCAAAGCAGGTGTCCTTTTGACTCGAAGCGAATCCCCTGATAACCCAAAGACTACTCGAAAAAAACTCCAAGCAACCCAATTTCTACAAAATCCTCACTCCTAGTATGTCACGTTGTTTGTCCATCGACTATGCTATATCCTGGCCTCATGATCATGTTTATTATCTGTGACAATCCAACTTCGATCATTATGCAGTCGAGTGTGTTAAATCTGCCTATATGTTACCTTGCTAAAAGGCGGGTTAACTCTTTGCCCCCTATAACATGCCTTGCGATAGGAATGTGTGTTTTGTAGTGTTATAAGCTTACCTGATTGTGAATAGCAATCGTTCGAGACCGTATGCCGTTCGAGGCGATATGTGACCGTTCGAGGTCGGATGCCGTTCAAGGCGAATGGTGACCGTTTGAGGTCGGGTGTCGTTCGAGGCGAATTGTGACCGTCCGTGGTGGGATGCCGTTCGAGGCGAATTATGACAGTTCATGGTCGGGTGCCATTCGAGGTGAATTGCGTAATTACAAACATTGGATTTACATTCAAATGAGCCTTACAATAGAAATGTTCAATTAAACCAAATCCAAATGCAAAAAAGAGAAAACAAAAATGAAACAGGAACATCAAAGAGCAAGCATCCACACTGTTGCAGTTTATAGTCTTCTTATAGCATGCGAGAGGACCATTTGTGATCCTATACATGTGTAAGAGACTTAACCGTTTTAGTATGGAGCTTACTTCTTATTCCTCATTATTTCGATCAGTTGATGACAAGCTGACGCCTTGAGCCAGAGCCGTTCTCATTTGATGCGATTTGTGGTCGCTCCTGTTCCAATTCGCCTTTTCACATACTGTAATAGTATGTCGTTCTGAACGTGTCCTTCAATCTCATCCCTCAAATGCCAGCGACCATTCGTGCTATGGCCGTTTAGCTCTTGGAATAAGCAGTATTTATCTAATTTCTTTTTATTATTGGTTGGATCCCTCTTCATTGGCCTCCGGTAGCGAACCTGGCCCCTTGTGTCTTGATATATTCGCTCTAAAGTCTTGCTCAGCTCCAAATAAAAGGTAAATCTTGGCTCCTTTCATGGTCGCTTCGACTCGTCAAAGCGGTTCTCTGCTTTTCGCTTCCCTTTATCCTTGTTCGAATCTTTCCAAGGCGGGTCCCCGCTTTGGACTGCATAATCATCAACTTTATCACTTTTCTCTCTCTTGTCCTTTGCATCTTTTTGTCGCAGAAACTTTACCGCCTCATGGTAAAACTCTCCCAGGTCCATAGGTGGATCCCTTGTCAATAAATTTTGAATTCCATGTCATAAGCTATGCCAAATACAACTGCCATCAGAACCATGGATGGATCTAGCCGATCCATCATGTCGCTGCTACATTGAATCATGTTAGAAAACTCCTCGGAGACTCCCTGGTTTTCTGCTTCAGTGCTGTCAAACTCATCACATTCTTGGGCCTCAAGATGTGAACTCTGAAATGCCTCATAAACTTCTCAATCAACTCGGTCTGTGTTCCATTGGAGCCGCTTTCCAATTTCTTGAACCACGGTGCTGCTATATCCGTCAAATACAAAGGGAAACATAGGACCATGACTTCCTTCGATGCCCCAGTACCTCCATGTGCTTTATATACCTCGTTAGATGAAATACAGGATCCGTCCTCCCATCGTACGTCTCCAGTATAGGTAGCTTGAGTTCAAGTAGGTTCCTAGCCTGCCTAATTGCGTGAGCGAAGGAGCTTCTGTTCACATCTTCCAAATTCTATTCACTAATCTTCCTCTCATGCTCATCTGACCATCTCTGCTAATCTGCCACTGTCATCAAATGCGGTCCTTGTTTGTTGCCTTCAACTCGCCCCTCCCCCTTACCCTGAGTTCATGAGGAAATCCTGAGATCTGTTCTCTTGGATGAGCATTCATTCCTATATCGACGCCAAACTGCATAGTATTGCCTAGTATCCTACCTGGAATTGGGCAACATGATCCAGGGGTGTGCCCCTTAACTCAAGGGCTGCCCCTGATGGTCCCGCTCTATCCTGAATCCTGCTTGCTCTATTCTTCTAACTCTGGTTCTGGACTCCTTCTGCTCCTGCTGTTCCATTCCCTTGATTCTGCGCTTCAGCTTGTCCAATCTGTTGGAGTAGGTTCTGCATCATATCTTCCTCCCTTTTTAACATTCCTTCTTGCATAACATCCATCATCATCTCTATTTTATTTCTGGAGACGAAAATTAAAGTCCG
Organism: Allium cepa; assembly: GCA_030765085.1. Classification (NCBI taxonomy): domain Eukaryota; kingdom Viridiplantae; phylum Streptophyta; class Magnoliopsida; order Asparagales; family Amaryllidaceae; genus Allium; species Allium cepa. The sequence continues at coordinate 483,946,352 of CM060929.1, forward strand.
GTTAGCTCCTGAAGAAGCCTCCTGACTTCCTTCATTGTGACTCCTTTCTGCTCTTCGTTTCCTTGTTGATTGCTTCGTCGTAGCTTTCCGGATCCAAGTTTCTAAGCCTTTATATCCAAAATCCAAGCTTCAGAATCCTTGAGTGCTAGCCTTCTTAGTGAAAGCACCAAAATATTTGCACCAAAATTGGTCACAAACACCCAATTGCAGATGAAAGCACCAATTCACAATGTCAGATCACAGATAGAAAAAAAGTAGAGGATATGAATATGAAGAACACTCAAAATTTAAAAGGAAAGCGGTAAAAAAAGGGTTTATAGTGGTTCGGTGTTGTATCCTACATCCACTTTGAATGATTTGATGTTTATTGTTGATTGCTAACTGCTTATTACAGTAGATAACTCTAACGCTTAAGTTACAATGAAGATTCGACAGAGTAACGACGTAATGGAGTCGAAAAGTCCCTTTTCAGTTAGCATTGGAATGCTATTTATAGGTGGGGGTCTCCTTCTCACACGTGGGTGGGCCCACTTGAACGATCAGGATCAATTGGGATCGATTAGGATCGATCCTCATCTCCTTCGTATCGATCAAGATGGTGTCCATTTGGTCTGAGATTGATCATAAACGTTCTTTTATTGGTATGTAAGCTACGATGAAAATTTGAAGGCGTTTGGACTTAAGGTTCTGGAGTTAATGATTGATCCAAAGTTGCATTTGCCAATGTAGACTAGAACCTTCATATTGATCGACAACTCCACATCCATCATTCTTCGTATCCATGCTATTCGTATCGATGACGTGGCTCGAGAATGCAGGGGAGATCCACTTTTTATGCCGAGTGACCGCTTCTCCTAGTTAACCATGCCTTTCGTATCGATGTTCAGAGGTTGTCTTTGTATCCATGCTCATACGTTGCTTCATATCGATGCTTGCACGTATTCTTCGTATCGATCATTTAGTGGTAGGTTTTGCATCGATCATTGGCTGATTGATACAAAATGTGTAGAAGGGGGGATCGATACGAAGCGAGTGGTAGTTGATCAGATGAATCCAGACCGATGCCAACACTCGATGGATATGAAGGAAGAGGATGTAATTGATGGATACGAAGCTGTATCGATATAAAGAAAGGTGGTTGTAATGTGATGGATACGAAATGATGTGAATGCCCTGGTTGCTGATCGATCGATCCACGACTCTGACTCGAAGTGGCTGCCTCCTTGACCTAGAGTAATCCTTCCATCGACTCGGAGTAAACATGTTGCTGACCCAAGAAAACCTAGTACTGACCCCAAGCAATGTGGACCTGAGCTATCCCTTGCTGACTCGAAGCAGGTGTCCTTTTGACTCGAAGAAAATCCCCTGAGAGCCCAAAGTAAACCCAAAGACTACTCGAAGCAAACTCCAAGCAACCCAATTTCTACAAAACCTTAACTCTAAGTATGTTGCTTTGTTTATCCATCGACTATGCTATATCCTGGCCTTGTGATCATGTTTATTATCCATGATAATCCAACTTCGATCATTATGCAGTCGAGTAGGTTAAATCCGCCTATATGTTGCCTTGCTAAAGGTGGGTTAACACTCACTGTTTAGTTGCATGTATTACAATTATGCCGAGTTTCGTTATCTATTTTGCAGCTAATGAAAATAAATTGGGTGATCCACATACAAAGAAATACATTATTCTATTATTGTTAATGCTGTCTTATTATGTGATGTTGATTACTTTTAGATGCTTTTGCAAGATACTTTTATCTTTCTATTTGTAAGACATTTAAGATGAAACGATGTGAATATCCAAAGCTTTTATAGGCTTTTATAAGATCCAAAACTTCTCATAAGCTTTTACAAGGTTATTGCTGAATCCACAACAAGCGAGATAACGGTTGAAAATATTTTTTATATATTAAGTGAAGGAGGTTATATGTTCCAAAATCTGTAGGGCAAAGGAAAACAATGAATAGAATAAATAGATAGTGACTAAATGATTATTAGCTACAAATGAATATTACGAAGCAATGTTTATGATAATTCTTACTACAAATGAATTATTGTTATTTCATAGTTCAACAATCAGAGGTTAATGCATTAAGCTATTAGCTACAAAAGAATATTATGTAATATATATTCCTGTTGTTTACATTGTAGAAAACATGGCTAATTGGCTATGAAGTATGACGACTTCTTGTTGCTGCCTTGATGTTGCTTACTTGTTGCTGTGGACCTATGGTGGAACGTCTGTAGTTTTAGTTTATCAAATTTGTAGTTTGGCATGAACTTAATGAATATCATGTATTAATATAAAGTATGAACTGTGCTATGTAATATTATCTAATATGTAGTATTACTATCAACTATAAACTTCTATGTAATATGAAATAATCAATATGACTGTTGTGCCTGACTGTCTATGCTAATTGCTAAGTGTTACTATGATTGAATTTTTTAGTTTTAGTATTACTGTGATTGAAATTTTTAGTTTTGTAGTATGAAATGTCAATTTGTAGTTTTAGTATTACTACTGATTGAATTTTCGGTTAACCGCTGTTAATTGATTTTCGGTTAAACATTTGAGCTAAAGCAGTTAACCGATACATAAATGCGGTTAACTGCTGTTAAATTTGGGCAATTCGGTTGGTATGAACCATCCAAATGTATGGTCAGTTCGGTTACCTGAACCATTTATTACGGGCGGTTAAATTGGTTAATTAACCGACTGGTTCAGTTAACCGACCATGCCCACCCCTAGAAGACATGGTAGTATGATTGGGAAAGGTGTGACGCTAAAAGGGTGATGCGGAAATGCAAAGGGTATTTACGATATTCTAGAAAAACACGGTTGAAAACATATGGATTGAATTTACGTTATTGGTAGTAGAGATATAGATTGAGACAATATTAATAAAATGTGCATTTACTGAAAATAATTAGATTGCACCTAGCACAACCCATTAGACTTCATAGGCCCAAGATTGTCCAAATAGTGAACTTTTACGAAATCTTCTGAGTTGAATCAATATGATTTATCTATTCGGTTATAAGGCTTCTTAATTGATGATAGAATATATTGAAATCCCAATAAATGGTATCAAAGGCACGTATCAATTATTGTGTTCAGAAAATTTTGTGTGATAGTTTGAGAAAATCTTAAGGCGGTGAAAAACAAATTATGGATTTATGGTATAATTTATTTATTTGTTTGATTATCTATTTTTTTTTTAAATAAATAAAACCATCCAAGTTATAAAATTCTAGAGATATTTACTTTTATTCTAATATGGATTTGAGAAAAATGAGTTTGTTTTATTTTTATTCTAATATGGGTTCAAATTTATTTGGTTAATCTTGAAATGTCTTAATCCTTCGAAATGTTACTAGTTTCGAATTAGGCTAAAGCATGGTATAAAGATTTTACGTCAATTTATGGTATAAATTATGAATGCCACTTGAATAACATATTTGTCATATGGTTATTGTACCATCTAATTTTGGATACGATAAGTTTCAGAAAAATTTGCTAATTTAGGCTCATTTTTGAAAACAATAACGGGAGTAACCCAGTTTTGAAAATATTTGCAAACTTAGACCTGTTTTGGCCACATAGATGTTGGCGCATTTTGAAAATGCACCTTTGGGCGCATTTTCAAAATGCCCCACATGTGATTTTTCAAAATGCGCCCAAAGGCGCATTTTCAAAGTTCGATTTTACAAACCCTGCACACATGTACCCGAGAGACAGTGGACAACTTACCCCCCACCCACATTTCCTATCTTTCACAACCGAACCCTGATAGATCGAGTTCTAGCATGATGGGTCATTCGATACTTTGCTATTGCAAAGTTGAATGCAACATTGTTGTTTTCAAAAGTTAGAGAAATGTAGGACATCGATTTTACGGCTGTAAAGCATATATCGATGCACATACGCGTCAGGGGGTGCATAGTCGTAAATTCTTTGAATGGAGCGATCCCCCACTGACGGAAGGGGGGTCCAATGCACGCTTGAGATGCAAGCTAAGGTTAGTCGCTTGGAGAGGATGAATATTGCAATTCGCAATGAAATGCTTGTAGGGTGTTACCGGTTACCACGTGTTTGACCGTATTATTTGTTGTATTAGTAGTTAAGTTGTATCAGGTGGTAGTTGTTTGTGTTAACTTGCCTTTTATCATGGGTCAATCACGTGTTTTCTATTATGTCGTATCATGTAGTTGTACAAACTAATATTCTATTTTATATCGTGTTGTAGTGTGTTTTTCTGAATTGGCGACTTTTGAAAAGTCGCCTTTGGGTGATTCTCAAAATTTGCCTTCGGGCGAATTTTTAGAATTTTCCTAAAGGCGATTTTTCAATTGTCTCCAATTCAGAAACTGCTTCATATCCGGTCAGCTAAAACATTCACATCCTCGTAACATACCCCTAGTTTTTTCAGATCCGAAGAACCCATTTTCTTCCAACTTAGATCACCAAACACCGAAACCAATTACTTTCAATAATTCGTTTGTTGTTGCCATAGAATCCTTGCGGATCTACGAAAACGTCTTCACTATATCTCTGCATCTAAATTGGTAAGTAAATTATAAACCCTAGCTTTGTTACATCTATTGAAATATTTCCATATAAATGGCTAGAAATTGGTTGGTCGAGTAAAAACTACTCGTTTGTAGAATGGCTAGAAATCTCATTCCCACAATTTGCTACTACGACGGTGAATTGATTGTCTGTGAACGAAAAAACGAGAAGTATGTTAGAGGTCTTTGTAAACTAGGGAGAGTACGTAAATGTTGCACACTATTTGAGTTGAAAGAATCTATGTACAAAGCGACAAAAATAAGAGCAGTCGAATTTGATATTGAGCTGGTGGTTAACTGGCCTACGGATTCGGGTTCAAAAGAAATGACATTTTCAAACGATGAGGATGTTGAAGTTATGTTTTTTGCGGTTATCAAATCCATTGAGTTGCATGTTGAGAAAGTTACAAACGAAAATATGCAAGAATATGTACCATCTCCTATCGTTAGCACATGAATATGGTATTTTACAGATATGTTCGAAACTGATAATCCTTCAGCAAGCTTAGGTTCTCCTACTTATAGTAATCCATATGTGCATGCTGGGGGTCATGGTCCTCCTCCCATAAACTATGGTTTCATGCCTTCCATGATATCGCAACAACCTCCAAAACAGTACTTTCCATACTACACACCACCTACGATGCTTTCAAGGTATCGTTGTTAACATTGGTATTTTGCGTGTACCTTTTTAAATTACAATTGCCTAATGGTTTCATCTTACACATTTAGCTTCCAACAACAAATGCATCTACAAAATGTCCATGCGAACAACAAAATATTCATTTGTCGCAACCGGTATATTCTACCCCATTAGAAATGTAGGATATGAGTCAAAGGTATGTGTTGCAATTTTTGGGTAATGTTTCCTATCTAATCTTGCTTCGTACTAAAATACATTTGTTAACAAATTTACAAGTCTTGAGGATACCGCTACAGAATGTAGTGCTGGACCATCACAACACTCACATAATTCCAATATTGACATTGATATAGATGTTGATATAGATAGAGATACCGAACATGATCCTCCAATTGATGGTACAGTTGTTGCGATGAGGACTAATAATGATGCATGTTGGGTGGAACGAATGTAGGTGAACAATGAACCGTTGAACTATGACTTTCCAAATGTAGATGATATTGAAGGTGATGGTGATGAAGCTCAAATGGAAGTACCATTGGATGATAATCTATGTATCACACAAATGATGGCAAGATCGGTTGTTGCTAATCCGCAATTTGCTGGGGGGAAATTTTCAACCGCGTGCAAACAAAATGGATTTGCTATTGGGATGGTATTTGAAAGTAAACAAAAGCTTCTACACCAATTAACCGAATGGTTAATACTACATGGAGTTTCGTACAAGCCGATCAAGTTGAATAAAACTATATACACTGTTATCTGTAATGTTGACACTAACTATCCATGTAGAAAACATGCGATAGTCTCAAAGAAATCGCAGTCTGGCTGGTGGGAAATCGAAAAGTTTCCTAGTGAACACACCTGTGTCAATCCTATAGTTAATTCCAACCACAAGCAAGTCAGATCTAATATCTTGTGTCAAAAATTATGCCTTTTGTCAAGGTCGATTTGGATATCTCAGTAGGTACAAGTGCTTGTCGACGACCAACTGTTCACCACAATTAGTTACGTGAAAGCTTGTCGAACATTTAATAAAATAGTAGAAAGAATTTATGGTGACTGGGCCGAGTAGTATGCGACTTTGCCTCAATATTTCGAGGAATAAAGAGAAGTAATCCGGGGACTATTGGACATGTGACCCATGATGAAGTTGGAGTATTTGATCGTGCGTTTTAGGCATTTGGCCTTTGAATTACAGTTTTCTACACTGCTGGCCATTGCTATGTATCGACGGGACACGTTTGTATGGTAAATACAAAGGGACATTGCTTGTTGCTACAGCTGTAGATGCAGATGACTATATATTTCCATTAGCTTATGCAGTTGTCGAATCCGAGTCATATGATAGTTGGGGTTGGTTTTTTTCTTGCATGCGTGAATTCATTCACAGTGTTTGCAATCATCGTATTACTTTCATATCAGATCGAATGAAAAGAATTCCGAAAGCTTTACAGGACAAATGGTGAGAACCACACAAACATAGGTTCTGTGCAAGACATCTTAAAGCTAATTTTCGAACAACAAGTTTTAGGGATAAACGACTTATAGGTTTGTTTTATTCAGCTACATGTGCTTCAAAAGTAGTTGAGTACAACAAAATCAGAGAATAAAGTAAAGCTACAAATCCACGGGCTTGAATGGATTGAAAGAAGTTTAGGGAATTTTGAAGAAAATTGTGCCCTATACAAAGACAATGGAGGACGCTTTCATGTTATGACCACTAATGCATCCGAAAGTTTTAATGATGTACTGAAAGATGCTCGATCATTACCTATAAAGGCATTGGTTGCACGAACCTTCTTCCGATCGATTGAATATTTCTATAAGAGACGAGAAACCGCAGATGCTATCACAACACGTTTGACTTCAAAATGGGAAGATAAAATAGCAGATTGAGCTACTGAAGCACTTCGTTGTAGACTAGTTTGATTTAGTCGAACGGAATGGCAAGAGATTCATTCCTACAGCGATGAATTTAAATTTATAATTGATGGTACTAATTGATCATGTACATGCAACATTCCACTACTGCAAAAATTTGAAAGTTACTATGTAATCATGTAATATGAATAAACTACTTGTGCGGAATAAGTAAATAGTAAAAGCAGTAAAGAAAATGACACCAGAGATTTTTATACTGATTCGAACTCCCGTTTTACGTCGAGTCCCAAACTCCTTTTGGAATTCAATCGATACCCTCGCTTCACCTCGAGGAACAGGTATTACACTGCCTGAACAACCGATCACAACTTTCCCGCTTAGACAACCGAATAGGACTTCTATTGCCTGAGGATACTACAACAGAATTTCAAATACAAGTGGAAATGTCTGAATTTGCTTTGTAATAGCATTTATGAGTCAATATAAGTACACCCTTCCTATAATCTTCTCCTTTATGGTATATATGTAATTTGTGAAGAAAGGAAGTCTAGTTGACCACACAAGAGGATGCTTGAGTGTTTGATGATCAAATAGTTTGATTTGTGAAACTTGAAAGTAAATAGCAAGAATATAGAATTGAAAAATCAAAAATAAAAATTAGTTAGAAATAGATTTGAATTTTCTTGCTATTTATAGTGGTTAAAGGTTGCAATGATTAGTGAAGAGTTGCCATGAATCAGAATAGATGCAACAGTTGATATGAACGTTGTTTCTATTCAAGGAAGAGCAGCAATCTTTCAAAAACTAGCCGTTATTTTTAACTCAGACTTCTGAATTAAAATTCAACCTTTTGAGTGTAGTGAAATAACAAGGCAGCGCTCAATGCATTTTTGAGCTATTTAGATGTCTGAATATTGTGTTTAGACGTCTGAATTTGCGAGCAAAAAATTACTTTGCTTCAGAAGTCAGACGTATGAATTTATGATTTAGACGTCTAAATTATGCTAATTCAGACAACTTTAAAACTTCTTTTGAAAACAAGTCGTGTATTCAATAGCTTGTGCATCTATACCAATTAGGAGAGATTTTAACATATATTACTAAGAACAGACTCTATAACCTATAGACGATTACGTTCATCAGTCTGGAATCTGGTCATCAATATTTTTCTATAAAACTTGGTTAGATAAACACATATAATTGTTACTATCAAAATATCAGGAACTGAGGTTCTAACATTCTCCCCCCTTTTGATAATGACAACTATGAAAATATTAGTTAGTAAATGATAACTTCTCCTGTCATTAAAGTTGGTTAGTATGAAAATATAAAAAATTTCGCTCTGAATAAAAGAATTCATGCATTAATATTTTTACCTTTTTATTCTCCCCCTGAATAAAAGAATGCATGCATCAATATTTTTACCTTTTTCTCCCCCTTTGTCATTACTAAAAAGAATTAATGACTAAAGAAGCAATGAAATATAAAGAATACGATAACATCGTAGAGCTAATTTAAAATAGAACATAACATAATACTTAAAACAGGGAAACTAGTATTGTAGCAATAAGATAATACAACCTAACAGAAAGATAAGCATAACCATCCATACCACTTCAGAATTCCTCACTATCCTCAACTTGTTCATCATCATCTTCTTCTTCTTCTTGGTCAGAAGACCAAGTGAATGGTGCCGGTGTATGTCGCACGTCGATAGACGAAGAAGATGCACATGAAAACTTATCCCAAATTTTGTTTAAGAAACCCTGAATGGAATTGAATTTCTTGTTCGTGTTTCTTTCCATGCTCATCATTTGTTTTTGAAGCTTCTTTTGATTTTTCGAAAGAGTTCTTAAAGCTTACTTTGGTGTTGCATCTTCTCGGATTTCTTGAATTTCCTCATAGTCTTCTTTTTCTTCTTGTTGATAAGGAGGTTGAGATGAAGATGACGAAGGTATATTAGGATGTGACGTTTGACGAATACCACGATTTTGGTTGTTGATCCATTGATGAAAGGGGATGATATCATGAGATGGAGGTTGCTTTGGTAATTTCATTAGCCCTAAAGTTTTAGAGCCAAGCACACTTATGGAAGAACTTTCTGAATCAGGCATCTGAACTCTACATTGCATCAATATCCTCATGATAAAAGCCCCATAATGCAAGGTCTTATATTTCTTGCGAATCATCACATTTTGAAATTCGTCCAATATAATTTGCCCCCAATTGACTTGTTGGTTAGAATGAATAGCATAGAGTGCTTGGTAATCCCTTTTGTAAATTTTCTCATAGCTCCCAATTCGAGGTTGAAGAGATCATATAAGGTCACGATGGATTATTCGTACTTGAGGAGGCAACTTTGTTGAGATCAAATTCGTCATGTCATCGGAAAAAAATCTATGAGATACTTCGTCTCGTTCATACATATCCGCATCAACATGGTCAATGTCTATTCCTTCGTAAGTACATCTTAAAATATAACCTAATCTTTGCAATGAGAGAAAGATTTTTACGCCATATACCATCGTCCAAACACAATCTTCTCTATTTTGGGGATTGTGACGATCTAAATTCATATTTGCATAAAATAACTTGGCAAGTAGATGATTGATTTTCAAGTTATTGAAATACCCAATTAATGAATCGAAGTGATTTGCTTCCGCCATTTCTCTAATCCTATAGCCGTTGAATTCCGAAAATTGCATAAGAGATCCTTCAAAGATCTTGGAGTTCTTCATTGTGTTGAATCTTGCAATAGCTGTGTCATTATGAAGCCAAGATCTAATTTATGCCTCAGATGGTCCGGTTGTTGATTCTCTTGATCTCTTGGTCTTAGGGGGCATTTTGTTTTGAATTTGGAGGAAGATTTTGGAATTTTAATGGAGTTTTAGGGTTTAGAGAATGGGTTGGTGAAGTAAATAATGAAGAGATACAGTGATAAAATGAGAAGGTAAGAGAGTAAAGTTGAAAAAGTAGGTGGGTTAAAAAGGTATAGGCCTGATTCCGCTTTTTTTTTATAAAAAATTTCCTAGTATGAAACAGACGTCTGTTTTTAAAACAGACTTCTATTTTGATCAATTTTGACAAGCAGCAAGAAAAAGTGTATTTCGGGCTTGATTCAGACGTCTGAAATATAAAAACAGACATCTAAATATAGATAGAATTTTTTTGCCCAGATTGACAAATCAGACGTTTGATTTGAAAATTCAAACGTCTAAATTAGCACAGGATGCTAATATCAGCTCTATTTGTAAAATAAAAAACTTTATTCAACTTTTTATAAAACATGACCATTAAAATACACAACAAACAAAATTTTATGTATAATTAAATATGCATAATAAGGAAATAAAATAGAAACTAATAGTTGGAAGGAGATTCATCAAAATTCCTTGGTTCGACCTTAGTGTTTTCTTTGAGTGGTTTGAGAGGAGACCAGTAGTTCTGTCGAGTCGGTGATCCAACTGATTGTCCACGTTCCCATGAGTTCGGTGACACATGAGGACATTGAGGTGAATGAACGATCGTTTGATTTTGAAATGGAGTGGAGCCACAGAATTTGATGGCCATTTTCTCCAACCAATTTAGTTTTTGTCATCGAATTTTTTGTTCATAATAAAGTTCTCTCTGAATATTCCAAGTTTCCTATTGATAATAATGGATATCATTAATCTTTTCTTTGGTTGATGGAGAACCAAAGTGAAGTTTCCTTGGTCGTTTTGGTTTTGGAGTGTAACCACTATGGTTAATCGGAGCCTTTTCATGACAAAGAGTAGGAGTAGGTAATGACAATAATCCCGAACTAGGAGATTCAAAGTTGATTGATGAATAGCCAGAAGAATATTCAGATTTTTCATGAGAAGACATATTTGAGAATATAAAATTTTTTTGTTTGAAATTAAGAAGAATTAATATGAATTTAAATTTTTTTGAAGCCAAATATATAATGAATATAAAGCTTAAAATAAAGAGGGGTTTCTGGTAGAAATGATTATAACCAATAAAACTCAAAACCACTGAAATTTCAGGTTGAAAGACTATTTTGTATAACAATCATTTTGCTAAAAATAGATAATAATAAAATCTATAAAATCAACTGAAGTATAATTTGTAAACAAGATACAAATAGCAAAATGGTAATTACAAGGAACATTCAGCCAATGGTGTAGAGAACGAATCCTAGCAGCCAATTTTTTTAATATTAAAATTACAAATCTTTTTGAGAAATAATATCTAATTCTCTTCTTAATTTTATAAAAATATCTTCATTCAAAGGTTTTGTAAATATACCAGCCAATTGATTTTCAGAGGAAACAAATTCTAATTTTATTAAATCCTTTTCAATGTTGTCACGAAGAAAATAATGGCGAATGTCGATATGTTTTGTTTGTGAATGATTGACTGATTTTTAGATAAGTTTATAGCACTAGTATTATCATAGAAAATAGAAGATTCAGATAAATTGATTCTAAAATCTTGAAGTGTTTATTGCATGTATATGACTTGAGCACATGCTAAAGTAGTAGAAATATATTCTGCTTCACAGGTTGAGAGTGAAACACTGTTTTTTTTTCTTGCTAAACCAAGATACTAAGGAAAGTCCAATGAAGTGACACGTCCCACTCATACTTTTTCTCTCCGTCTGACATCCTTCAAAATCAGCATCACTGTATGATACTAATTTGAAAGGACATTCTTTCGGATAACATAGTCCAAAATCTTTGGTTTTGCTAAGATATCGTAATATACGTTTCACTGCTCGCGTATCTGATTCTTTACGATTTTCTTGAAATCGAGCACACAGACAAACACTCATTATTATGTCAGGTCTACTAGCAGTTAAATAAAGTAGTGATTCAATCATACTTCGATATAATTTTTGGTCAACACTTTTGCCATCCTCATCCCGTTCAAGATGTACTGTTGTACTCATTGGAGTTGGTTTGGCCGAAGTATTTTCCATACCAAAGCGTTTAATTAGATTGCTACAATATTTTTCTTGGTTAATAAAAATTCCATTTTCCAGTTGTTTAATCTGTAATCCAAGAAAATAGGATAATTATCCCATATGTGACATTTCAAATTCTTTGGTCATTATGCTAGAAAAATTCTGACATAATTTATTATTAGTAGAACCAAAAATAATATCATCAACATAAATTTGAACAATTAAAATATCATTTTTAATTTTCTTAATAAAAAATGTTTGGTCAACTTTCCCTATTTCAAAACCAGAATTTATAAGATAGCTTTTAAGTCGTTCGTACCAAGCACGTGGTGCTTGTTTCAAACCATATAAAGCTTTCTTAAGTTTAGAAACGTGGTTTGAAATTTTTTCATGTGTAAATAGGGGAGGTTGTTTAACAAAAACATTTTCTTTAATATAGCCATTTAAAAATGCACTTATAACATCCATTTGATAAAGTTTAAAATTCTAAAAACATGCAAAGGCCAGTAAGATTCGTGTTGCTTCTAGTCGGGCGATTGTAGCAAACGTTTCTTCATAGTCAATTCCTTCCTCCTGATTATATCATTGTGCAACTAATCTAGCTTTATTCCTAGTTATATTACCTTGCTCATCGGCTTTTTTTTGAAAACCCATTTCGTACCAATGACAATTTGATTACTTGGTCTAGGAACTAAATCCCAAACTCCGTTTCATTCACATTGGTTTAGCTCTTCTTGCATAGCTATAATCCAATAGTCATCAATAGAGGCTTCTTTAGCATTTTTACGTTCGATATTTGAAAGGAATGCTACATGACCCATTTGATTAAGTTGACTTCTAGTCCTAACACTTGAATTAATTTCTCCAATAATATTTTTAACAGGGTGATCTTTTAATATCCTAGGAGGAGATCTTAACTCATTTTCATGATTCGTAATGTTTTCATTTTGAGTAATTGAATCAGCAAAAGATTTTTCAGTATTAGTATCTATGACAATCTTAGTAATTATCTCATCATCATTAATTTTATTATTAATTTTGAAATTCTCATCGAATGAAACATGAAGTGTTTCTTCGATTATTTGAGTTCTTTTATTGAAAATTTGATAAACTTTGCTTCGTTCCGAATATCCTATGAATATTCCTTCGTCGGATTTTGGATCGAATTTACCAAGCCGATCTTGTGTATTAAGAATAAAACATTTTGAACCAAATTTTTTTAAAATAAAATATGTTTGGTTTTCTTCCATTAAAAAGTTCATATGAAGTATGTTTTGTAAAAGGACGAACAGAGACACGATTCAAAATATAACAAGCAGTTGCTACGGCTTATGCCCAAAAATGTGTTGGTAAAGTGCTTCCACTTAATAAAGTTCTTGCACATTCTTGAAAAGTTCTGTTTTTCCTTTTTACAACCCCGTTTTGTTGTGGTGTTCTCGGAAAAGAAAAATTATGTAAAATTCTCTTTTTATTACAAAAATGTTCAAAATTCTCATTTTCAAATTCACCTCCATGATCACTTCTAATGTTCTTAATTTTAAAACTTTTGAAATTTTGAATTCTTTTAACAAAAATTTTAAAATTTTCAAAAGTATCACTTTTATTTTTCATAAAAATAGTCCAAGTATATCTTGAAAAATCCTCTACCATTAAAAACACATATTTATTATGATATATAGATTGATTTTGCATTGGTCCAAAGAGGTCCAAATACAATAGATCAAGTGGTTGTAATGTAGAAATATTTTTCTTTGATTTAAAAGATGATTTTGATAATTTTTCTAATTGACAAGCATCACAAATACTTTTTACTTTGAAATTCATTTTAGGTAAACCTTTTACTAAATCATTTTGAAAAAGTTTACTAATAGCTTTAAAATTAATGTGACAAAATCTTTTATGCCATAACCAAGGATCATTTTCATTGACTATTAAGCACATATTTGAATCATGAACGATTTTCATATTTAAGACATATATATTACTATCTCTATTACCATTAAAAATAAGATATTTATTTTGATCAAGAATGCTTCACTTATTTTCAGAAAAAGATATATTGAAACCATTGTCACAAAGTTGGTTGATACTAAGTAAACTATGTTTTAAATTTTTAACTAATAAAATATTTGTAATAAGAGGTAAATTAGATGTACCGTTATTGCTCACATCGCATTTGCCGATGATGTATCCTTTGGAATTATCTCCAAAAGTGACAGACCCTCCATCTGAGTAGATAATATTAGTCAACATGTCTTTATTTCTTGTCATATGTTTTGAGCAAACACTGTCTAATATCCATTTTCCTCTTTTCTTAAGTGATACTTCATCATTTGTAGCCATAAAACAAACATTTGCTTGTTCATTGTCATTGTCGTTGTCTCTATCTGATTAGGAAAAGGATTCTGAATCATCCCATGTTACTGAAAATGCCTGCTTTTTTTGTATTTTTCCTTTTTGTGTTTGAACTTGTCTTTCTTTTGATCAGGAAAATCTTTTTGCATATGACATTTCTTGTGACATCCATAACATTCTATAGTAGAAATGATGGTTTGGTGCTGTTTTTGTTATGTCCGAACCTATTGTTCTTTTTGAACTTCAAAAACTTTTTGAAATTCTTTACGATAAAAGCCATATCTTCATCATCTGAATCCGATTCTTCTTTTTTGCCTTGAAAGCGATTGTCCTTTTATCTTGTGTCTGTACTTGTTTCGCCTGGAGATTAACTTCATAAGACATTAGATTTCTTGTCAACTCTTCTGATTTAATGGTTGAAATGTCATTAGCTTCTTCAATTGCTAAGACTTTTCGTTCCCATTCATCCGTTAGAGAATTTAGGATTTTGAGACGATATCAAAATCAGTGAATTTCTCTCCTAATGCCAAAGTTGAAGATATATGTCTTGAAATCTAGAATACATATCATTATAGATTTATCTTGCTTCATTCTAAAGTTTTGGAACTGATTCTTAAGCATAGGAATCTTGCTTTGTTTAACTTTGTTAGTGCCTTCATGCGTAAATTTCAATGCGCGCCATATTTCATAGGCAGTATTACACATGCTAACTCTATTAAACTCATTTTTATCTAGTGCACAAAATAACATATTCATAGCTTTTGCATTTGCAGTAGCATCTAGTTTTTGTGTGTTAGACCATTCTGAATATTCAGTAGTAGGTATGTGATATTCAGTTTGACAGATATTCCATGTGTCATAACCATTAGCTTGCATATAGATTCTCATCCTAGAAGCCCAATAGTTATTGTTCAAACCATTGAATAGTGGTGGTCGTGCTGTGGATTGACCTTCAGTAAAACTTATGTTGATAAACACATATAATTGTTATTATCAAAATATCAGGAACTGAGATTCTAACAAAATTACCATGTGCTATGTAATGGCGGCTTGTTCGACATAGGATTATGGTGCTAACAGAGCACATCATGAGTTCGCATCAGAGTGGTACTTCGTTCAAAGTTACAAAGCTTCATATCAGCCGGAGTTTCATCCCGTGCATGATAAGAGATACCGGTAACGATACACCGGTCCACATATATTTGCGTCTACCTACAAGAAGACAACCCGGATGATCCAAATATACAAGGATAAAAAATGTTATGGATGAGCATCAAATGCCTAAAACAAACAGGTGCAACAAATGTGGATCGTATGGCCATAACAGAAAGTGACGTACTTCAGCGACCTAAACTTTCATTATCAATGTATGACTGCGTACCGAATTAAGATTTACGTGTATTCAACTTTAAACGAATGTAATTTCTATGTATCGAACTAACTAGTTATGTATTAGACTTCGTATCCATGTACTGTTTACTCGATGTCGACTTAAATGACCTTCGCAATTGTTAGATTCAAAAGTTGATACCTATGAAAGTTGTTAGATTTGAAAGTATATATCTATGCAGTTGTTATGTTTAATAGATGAGCTCTCTGTCTACTGTCTTATTTGTGTGCAGGGTTTTGTAAAGGCGAACTTTGAAAATGCGTCTTTGGGCGCATTTTGAAAAGTCGTCATTTGGCGCATTTTGAAAATTCGTTCAAAGAAGTATTTTTAAAATATACCAATGTATACGTGGCCAAAACAAATCTAAGTTTGTAATTCTTTTCAAAACTGGATTATTCCTGTTATTGTTTTCAAAAATGAACCTAAATTAGCAAATTTTCCTAAGTTTCATGATCCTTTTACTTTATTTTAATTTTACACAGGCAAAGATAATAATATAAGTTTAGACTGTCACATCAGATGGTTCGATCACATAAGTTAAAGATTCATTTGTTATAGCATATAGCCATATACTGAACTGTAATTAATGAGCTATTTGGATTACTAAGGTTGTAAAATTAATTCGGTTACCACATGCATTAAGTAAAAGAAATATATGTGTTAAGTGTGGCCTACATATGTGGCCATGATATTTCCAAGCATTTAGGATTAAGGGTGTCCAATCATTTATAAGTACGACCATGATTGTTTTTAAAAGGGAGATGCTGATATGGCAGAAATTTAATAGGTCATAGGTGCTAATGTTAATCGGACAGAGGAAATTAGTACATCTGTTTCTATTTCAACCCAAATCAATACATCACTTACCAATATTTTCTCAAAAGAAGAAAATTATGCAGTTTCATTGTATTATGATGCAGATTTGGTGTGTTTTTGATGTTTTTTTGGCATTGCCTATCTCGCTGTAGTTTTCCCCTTTGCATTTTTCCAACGAGTGAATCATTAAGGGCCCGTTTGGCAAACAAAAGCAAAAGGACTTTTGCTTATTTCAAAAGTCCTTTTGCTTTTAGAAAGTTAAAAAGTTAAAAAGCATATTTGGAAACTTTTGACTTGTAAGTCAAAATTGAAAAAAAAGTTCAAAATTCAAATTTGAAAATTTAAATTGTAATATTTCGAATTTGAAAATTTCAAAATTCAAATTTGGAAATTTGGAAATTTGAAAATTTTAACTTTTAAAAATTCGATATTTTAGAGTTCAAAGTTTTGAAATTTCAAATTTTAAAGTTCGAAATTCAAAAATTTGAAATTTGAAATTTTAAAATTTGAAATTTTGAAATTTGAAATTTTGAAAATTGAAATTATGAATTTTGAAATTCGAATTTTGAAATTTTGAATTTTGAAATTGTGAGATTTGAAATTTCAATTTTGAAATTTTAAATTATCAAAATTTCGAAATTTGAAAATTTGAATTTGTGAAAATTTGAAATTTGAAATTGGAAGTGTTAGTTTGAAAATTCAAATTTGAAATTTGGAATTTGAACTTTTAAAGCTTAAATTTTTGAAATTTCAAATTTTAAAATTCGAAATTTTGAAATTTGATGTTTTGAAATTATGAAATTCGAATTCTGAAAATTTGAATTTTGAAATTTTGAATTTGTAAAATTTTGAAACTTGAAAATTTAACTTTGAAATTTTGAATTTTGAAATTAGAATTTAAAATTTTTGAAATTTGAAAGTTTGAAATTTGAGATTTGAAATTTTGAATTTTTGAATTTTTGAAATTGAAAATTGAAATTGAAAATTTTGAAATGTGAAAATTTTGAAATTTGAATTTGAAATTTAAAAGTTATAAATTTTGATTTTTGAAATTTGAAATTTTAAAAATTTGAAATTTGAAAATACATTTTTTTAGTATTTTTTCATATAAAAAATCGACTTATGTAAGTCGAAAAGCAAAAAAAAATTGCTTTTACAATAAGTTGAAAAGTGACTTTTAAAAGTCGGTAGATTTTGTTTATCCATATTGACTTTTTAACTTTTGCATTCTATAAGCAAAAAAGCAACTTATTTATTGCCATCCAAACGGCCCCTAAATCTGTACCGATATATATCAAAAATGCACCAAAGTATAGTAGAACTATTTTAGGATTTCAATATACTTTATGATAGATTAATCATGAAACTCTAGATCTAAATAGGTGATCCATATTAACAAGCCCTAGAACTTATATTAGAACTGAATCCACAGTTGCTGCTTTCATAAACCGATTAAGAGAAAGAGATAGAACTAAAAGGTAAAAGTTGGATCTGATCTTCCAAATTGACATAAACCCTAAATCTAAATTATTCGCATGGAACAGATTAGGAGAATAAATGGAGCTTATATAATTTGAGGACCATAACCCCTTATTTATAATGTTGGTATTTTTTAATTTGGTCCTTCAACAAAATAGAATTGCCTCAGTATCTATACATTAATACCATGACAATTATACCAGTAAGCCTTTTAACTTTAATTCATAATTTGATCACTTTAATTAGACTTTACACCAAAATAGCACGACATATTATTTTACATATGTGGTCCACGTATTGAAATTTTTCAACATAAAATACACCAGAAACGAACCAAAATAAATTAAAACTACACCCAGCTACACCAAAGCTGCACTTAGATTATAGAACCTGCATCATGGTAAACCTGTCAAACGTGTTTGTTGGGTCAAAATGGGTTGGGTTGAGTTTGACCCAACTCATTTATGACCCATTCTTTTTGAACCATTTATGACCCAACCCATTTAATAAGCTGGTTACCCATTTAACCTCATTGAAAGATTTAAATTTGATGTGACTAATAAAAAACAAATAAACATAAACTAATTCTAATTTCAATTTTTACGTTTTGAATTTCGATAAAAATCAAAAATTTAAAATATTTATTCTAATTTTCATCAA
The DNA here is from genome assembly GCA_030765085.1 of Allium cepa. Taxonomy (NCBI): domain Eukaryota; kingdom Viridiplantae; phylum Streptophyta; class Magnoliopsida; order Asparagales; family Amaryllidaceae; genus Allium; species Allium cepa. The sequence goes on from CM060929.1 coordinate 483,965,102, forward strand.
AATTCAAATATGAGGATGTGACAACCAGTTATTTTCTAAGTACAACTGTCAATCTACATGGAGAACTACGATGTGCGTTAACAATATGAAGTATCCGAATATTCCATATTGTCCGTAATTTAGGTGGAAGTTAATCGATGAAGTCTCGCTTGATTCTGAGTTAGTATGAAGAAGTTATTGCAGTATGAACAAAAAAAATAGCGGCTTCTGCATTAGGCGGAGTTCAGATATGAGGATATGGTAGCATGAGTACAACTGTCAGTCTCAATAGAGAACTACAGTGTGCGTTAACAATATAAAGTATACGATTATTCATTGTCTGTAATTTAGATGGGAGTTAATCGGTCGAAGTCTCTTCCGATTCTGAGTTGATATGAAGAAGTTATTACAGTAGCAGCTTCTACACTAGGAGGAGTTCAAATATGAGATGTGGTAGCCGGTTATTTTTCAAGTACAACTGTCAGTCCCCATGGAGAACTACAGTGTACATCAACAATATAAAGTATTCGAGCGTTTCATGTTGTCCGTAATTTAGATGGAAGTTAATCGGTCGAAGTCTCGCCCGATTCAGAGTTAGTATGAAGAATGCAGTTCGAACAAAAAAAAGGGCTTCTACACTAGGCGGAATTCAAATATGAGGATATGGTAGCCTATTATTTTGTAAGTACAACTGTCAGTCTCCATGAAGAACTACAGTGTGCATTAACAATATGAAGTATCCGAGTGTTCTGTATTATCCATAATTTAGGTAGGAGTTAATCGTTGATACGAAAAAGTTATTGCAGTCTGAACAAAAAAATAGCGGCTTCTGCACTAGGCGGAGTTCAAATATGGGGATGTGGTAGCCTGTTATTTTCCAAGTACAACTGACAGTCTCCATGGAGAACTACAGTGTGCGTTAACAATATAAAGTATCTGAGTATTTCATATTGTCCGTAATTTAGATGGTAGTTAATCGGTCGAAGTCTCCCCTGATTCTGAGTTAGTACGAAGAAGTTAATGCAATCCGAACAAAAAAATAGTGCCATCTACACTAGGCGAACTTCAAATATGAAAATGTAATTTTTAATTGGTAAATAGATTACCATTTATAACCCTTTTAAAAATGGATCAACGCAAACTATAATCCATTTAATAAAATTCATAAATGGGTTAACCCAAACCAATTATAAATAGGGTAAATGAGTTTAGTTAATGAGTTAGGTCATATTTTGACAAGTCTAAAGGAACACAACAATGATAATAACATATTAGAAACGTTGTAGTATAATTCATAAATTTAGTATGAAGCAGTGTTTTGATGAACGGACCCGACCGTGGTTTGATTGCGGTTGACCGCGAGCCATCACCCACCACGGTCCGGAGGAGATTTGAGCCTCATGTACGCTAGAGCCGAGATCCAACCTTTGAACCGCAGATTGAACCGCTCAGTCTGACCAAGTTGAACCTTCTTCTTCTTCCTCTAACTGTAGCAACTCATTTTATCCCAAAATTATAAAACCCTAGATGTTAACTCTTCAAACCGGCAGCCATTAGTCCTTCTTCAGACGCCACTGCAAGCTCCAACTCCAGAAAACTTTGCGCATCATTACCTAATGGTATCAAAATTACATTTTGAATAATTTTGTGCGTAATTGGAATTTTAGTTTATGATTTGTGTTCCGCTGCTGGATGTCGAATATGAATTTGGTGTGTTCAGTATGCATTTAGCTGAGTGGTTGTAAGACAAGAGTCTAGTGAATTGTGACATAATTAGTTGTATCAGTGCGTACTATACCAGCAATGTTTAACTTAACAAAAGATGTTAGTCATTTTTTTTGGAATAATTATTCCCATCGTTTGGTTGACTTGTTTCAATTGTTTGGATGAATTTTTTGTTTAGTTATGCGTGATTGTGCCATTGTATATGGTATTATAATATGTACTTTCCTAATAATGTTGTTATTTCTAGAAATGTATAAAATAAATGAAGAAAAAAAATGCACGGCTTTGGTTCGACCGGTCGAACTCTCGCAACCTTGAACCCTACATGTTCACGGTTCGACTCACGGTTCGATCTTTAAAACATTGATACGAAGTATGTTTCTATGTCATGTTTTATCTAGTTCCAGCCTGTTATTTGTTATATTTTGAGCCTTAGTAAAAATTTTGCTGATGACATTTCAAAACATTCATGCATGAGCTGTACAGATGAATGGTTATGTTTTCGCCATACTTCATAATTCCCTTCTCTAATTTTCATCTGTGAAACCATATCACCTAAAATCTTCAAAGAGAATAATTTAAATTTTTGACTTTCGAGAAATTAACACATATTTATCCCACCGTACATGCATGCATGTTTGTTTACACATGTGTACACATATTTATCTTTCTTTTTAGAACAAATTCAAGAACAAAATAAAAGTGCAAAATTAAGAGTCAACTTGCATATACTGACTCTATATTGAATTTCATATCTTATTCGGAAGGTCCCATACCAAAAAGCTCAACTTCATAAATAAGACCTCTAATAAAGTACAAAACATTCTTAAGATACAAAGGAAAATGTTTAGAGAAGGACAGTTAAATATGTAATATAAAATTAAGTAACTAAACAAAGAAATTAAGCCTTATGTCCTCTAGTTATGTAAACATAGTTGAACTTGAAACAGATAATACAAATGCCTATGGACGAAACGTGAATAGGTTTAGAAACTATACTAATTCATGGTGCAGTATTTCCGTATTTATTTCCTTTTAACAATTCAAAACCGAGCAGACTTTCATAAACATCATTTTGCATCACGTGGCGGAGGACGAATTAATGCATAATTGGGAATGTCTCGTGTACAACATATGCTCATGATGTTAGTGCTCATAAATAATACGCCAATTTGAATCATGTGGTGGTGGACGAATGCAAAATAGGAAATGGTTCATGTACGCCGTATGCTCATGGTGTTGGCTTTCATAAATAATACACTAACAGTTTCTTAAATAATATAAAGCTTAAAAAAGCTACTGATGTTATAATATATGTAAATATATAAGTGAATATGCTTTTGCGTTTTTCTATTAGTCCCACATCATGAGATATGTTCCATCTCATGCTCCAATGCCTATATATAAAGGAGCCTGTGTAATGTAATTAGATGAATCAATCTGAGATAACCAATCTCTGAATGAATAAAATATCTCCATTCTTTTACTCTAATGGCTTCTGCTCTTATTTCTTTATAACATATTCTTATTTGTTTATAACACGTTATCAGCACGATCTACAATTATGAAATCAGATCTATTCTTCTCCAGATCTAATTATAGATCTCAAAACGATCTCAATATCATGCGTATTTTTATGTTTTATAGTTCATTTATTTTGGAATGCAAGTTTGAACTTGACAAAATTTGATATTGTTGATTCAACAAATTTATTGAATTTGATTGCATTTAGTTTGGATATGGATTTGAGAAATCAATCACGGTTGGTAAATGAAGTTTTCATTTTGAAAACATTTTGATTTGATTTAGATTTAAATGAAGACTTTGGAAATTATTTTGATATACGATTTATATTTCCAGAAGAAATATTTTATTGTTTCTAAGAGAAACAAATATAAATATAATACGTATCTAGAAGATCGTATTAAGTGAATGGAAACATTAGTAAAAGCTTACATGATAAGCTTAATATCTTCCAATGTTTCCTTGTTAAAAAAAAAAAAAGGAAAAAGGAAATAATAATTGAAAACCTGCAGTTTTCATAAATCAGTAAATTACAAGTTTCCTCAAAATAAAGAACCATTAGTTCTAACTAAAAAAAAAAAAAAAAGAGGATCAGAAAATTTAATCATAAAAAAAAAAAGGAAATAAGTTTGAACAACCTGAAGTTGTGCAAAGATTTTTTTTTCCAACCAGAAGTTGTATAACTCAAAGTCCAAGACCTGAAGTCTTGAATTATGAAAAGATTTTCTGACAATGTTTTAGAGATTTATTTATATTTATATTGCAAAATCTAACATCCCAGAAGAGATGTTATAGGAATTTTATTTTAAAATTATGTGAAAGGATTGTCTAGTAATACTAACATGAAGTTAGATCATTTCTTCGAAGATGAAGGAAACTTCATTAATGATGAAAATCTAAGTGCAGTAATAAATGAAATGGTCGAATTGACCAATAATAGCAGCCTGAAGTCTGCTATGTGGATTTTATTTTATTTCAGTTCAATAAATCAGTTTGAAGTTGGTAAAACCCAAGTTTTGATAATCTTTGGGTGTGTTTGCCAAACTATATATTTGAAGAAGTACATTTTAATATTCTCCAGAAGAGATAATCCATATGACATACTCTTGAAGAGATGTTTTATGATTTTTATATTTCAAAATCCAAACATCCTAGAAGAGATGTTGTAGAATTATGTCAATTATGTAGAAAAAGATATTGATTATTGATGACATGCCAAAAACAATGCATATAAAGTATCTTTAGAAGTGATATGTACCACTCTAGAAGCGGTGTTTATGAAATATCCCCAGAAGTGATATTATATCATCGTATAGCACTATAAAAGAATTGCCTATAAAATATTATCAAATGTGATAATAAATTATCCAAAATTCAATCGTCTATTGTCATGGACCCGTAGCTCCATTAGACAAATAGTGATATGTAACCTTTTACTTTTCAGAACTTACGATGAATCAAATATTATATCCACAACTATTCTTGAAGAAATATCTTTATATATGCTCCTGAAGAGATAATCTATATGTCGTATCATAATTTTCACTAAAGCTATATAAATACGGTCTTGAACAAATCGTTATGTGCAACCATTATAATTTCTTATTTTTATAACATTTCAAGGGTCCAGAAGATACTCTTATTTATGTTGTAAATATATCTATTTTACTGAACTCTCTAGAGGAGATGTTTATATATAATTATAAGTTAGTATATATTTTCTAATAAACAATCATAATTAATGTTCAATAGTAATGTTAGAGATATAATCAAGGAATAATGATATAATTTTTTTAGTAATAACAATAATTTATTCAAAAAAAAAAAGAATAATGATATTGTATACCAATGTTACACTCCAGAAGTAGTGGTTTTATCTCTTGCATCTTACTTTCAGTTGGTGAATCTAATTTTGTTACTGTATTTAAAGTTTGATATGCCATTTTAAAAGCAATTACAACAAAAATCTCCAACATGGATATTTTATGCTACTGTAAAAGTAGTAATTATGTAATATGTATAAAATAAACAGTGTATATTGATATGGCATTCAAATAGTGCATATATATATATATATATATATATATATATATATATATCTAGAAGAGAAAGTTCACTCCAGAAGTGGTGATACTAATATATCTCTAGAAGAGATTTATAAATTTGAAAATGATAACATATCCGTAGAAGAGATTTATTTATATATTTGGTAATTTTATTAAACCAAATAAGTGTACATAAATTTGATTATAAAGGATCCTAATTTAGCTTAGATTAGATCCTAAAAGTTTGAGAGCTAAGAGGAAATCCATATCTGTAACATTCCAAGTATCTAGAAGATACTACTATTATGTTTGCTGTAATTTTTTTACAGAACTCTCAATAGAGATGTGTAGAAATGTCTATATGCAATTAAAAATTACTCCTTGATAAGTAATCATAATTAGTGTTCAAAACTGATATTTGAGATATAATTGAGAAATAAAACTTAACAACTTGAAGTTGTGTGTATATTTTGTTCGAACCAGAAGTTCGATATGGTTTCAAACCTAATGTTTTGAACATTATCATGCGGTTTTGACAGGTGTGCATTGACATTGATTTATAAATAGAAATTAATAGTTTTGATCCTTGTAATAGTTTGTTCCAAAAATCACTAATTCAAATGAGAAAGAATATGAAAATTTTACAATATACATGTGATACGTGGACGCACGTATACATCCGTATATGTAAATATTTAGCTAACAACCTGAAGTTTGTTATAAGATATTATTTAGTGATTATGCATAGATATTATTCAGTGATTTAAAATTCAATCAACATAAATGTTGAATGACTTGAAGTCATGTATGTATTCAAATGATCTACACAATAAGTAAATTCCTCCAATAGCTTAGATCAATGAATGAGAACAAACTCTAATAATCAATACCAATTGAATGCATCTTATCAACGAATAAAAGAATTATCCTCCTATTATTAATATGTATGATTATTTGCTAGTAGCAATATCATAATGGATCAAAATGAGAGTCCAAAAATGTTTATTATTTAATGTGACAATGTTTGTCAACATTGAAGGGGAGGATAAATGGATACAAGTTCATTTTGATCATCAGTGTTAAATATTTATTAAAATATACAATGATGCAAAATATTATCAATATTATCCTATTAGACTTTCTCCAATATAGATTTGAATCCCCGAAGGATCAAAATTTGTAAACCATATCTGAAATATGGTTCAAAAGTCAGTTCAAAATATTTTTGGAGTAAGTAATAAAGATGCCAAATAAAGAAGGTGGGTGTTCTTGAAGAAACACATAAGGATGCTCTGAAAGAGATCCATTGATTCTCAAATAACCCTAGAAGTGGGTTAGGTACCTAAAACATGATAATTAAAGAGATCTCAATAAATCATGTCTAGAACTGACAAGAAATAATCATCGATGATAAATTTGTAAATAATAAAGCGCTTATATTTATAAATAGATTAAGAATCTTGAATTAGGGGAAAACATGACTGGCCATCATGAATCCTTTAATAGTAGAGAAATATGGACATGTAGTCCACAAAGTACCGAAAGTACTTGAAATGCTTAATATACCCTGAAGGTATAAATGTAGTTTAAAATCATATTAAATAATGAAAGTATACAAATTCCTGAAGAATATAAATAACTTTCATTGTTATAAAGAATGCAAAGAACAAGAAGAGTAAATTTCAACCTACTTTTAAGTATTGTTGTAATGAAAATCTTGATATAATTCATGATGAGTAGATTACTTCCTATTTTTAAGTATCATTGTAATGAAACTCTTAATATCCATTGAAGTGATAGTTGCGATATGCAAATACTTATTAAAGTATACGAATTTCTGAAGAATATATATAACTTCTGTAGCATGAAGTATAAATTACAAATTTCTTCTAAGTATTGTTGTAATGAAAATCTTGATACATCAAGATGAGTAGATTACTTCCTGCTTTCTAGTAATGTTGTAATGAAATTTTTAATATTCATGAAAGATGTATAGTTGCAATGCGCAAAACTAATTTGAAGCATAAAAATGAAAGCACATGAAGTGTTTTTCATAAAAGTAGCATACAAATGCATAAAATGCAAACCATATTTGGAAGAAACAATCTTAGAAAATTTGATTGTATCAAAGAAAACTATTAATAAATTGTATTATGAATGAGATACATATTTATGGATCCAGAAGTATCTATAACCAATTTAAGTTTTCGAAAGACGAATATGAATTCAGAGGAAAAATTAAAATCAGGGGGAGAATTCATAAGTATTTTATAATGCACTCTTTTTCCTTAACTAAGATTTTTCCCACTGGGTTTTTATTAGTAAGATTTTAACGAGGCATTATCTTGATCCAGAAGTATCAACTCCCTAGTAACATTTGAAATAAGCTATAATGTACTCTTTTTCCTTATTTAAGATTTTTCCCACTGGGTTTTTCTTATTAAGGTTTTAATGAAGCATTATCTTGATCTAGAAGAATCAAACGTCTTTTCAAGAAATAACATCTCAAATATGTTATTTAAGTTAAATTATATTTTTATCCTTGACTAAGGTTTTTCCCATCGGCTTTTCCTTTGTAAGGTTTTTACTGACGTATTAAATTGATCCAGAAGTATCAAACTCTATGTGATGCAGTAAATTATTGAAATATGACATACTATATTGTACTCTTTTTCCTTCACTAAGATTTTTCCCATAGGGTTTTACTTAGTAAGGTTTTAATGAGGCATTAGTTTGATCCAGAAGTATCAAGCTTTATTTAAGAAATAAGAAAATAAATTATGTCATTGTACTCTTTTTTCTTCACTAAGATTTTTTCCATTGGGTTTTTCTTAGTAAGGTTTTAATGAGACATTATTTTGATCCTGAAGTATCAAACTCTTATAAGGAATATCATTTTTAGTATGATATTTATGATTTCACAAGTTGCACTCTTTTCCTCGTTCAAGGTTTTTTCCCACTGAGTTTTTCTAATAGAGGTTTTTAATGAGGCAACAGACAATATCTATATCAACTGAATGGATGTATGAAAGCAAGATAATAATGATGGAGAGCAATTGTTATGGACGTTTTAAAAGAAACAATTTCTAGCAACCATATCAGCATCCAAGATTTTGAAGACGCATATTCAAGGGGGAGTGTTATAATATATGTAAATATATAAGTGAATATGCTTTTGCGTTTTTCTATTAGTCCCACATCATGGGATATGTTCCATCTCATGCTCCAATGCCTATATATAAAGGAGCCTGTGTAATGTAATTAGATGAATCAATCTGAGATAACCAATCTCTGAATGAATAAAATATCTCCATTCTTTTACTCTAATGGCTTCTGCTCTTATTTCTTTATAACATATTCTTATTTGTTTATAACAACTGATATTTATTAAAGAAAATTGCAACAAACCAAATTTACTGGAAATTTGGTCCTTAATTGAGACCTGCAAAAAGTGAATTATGTTTTAGTGCATTAAAGAATACTTTAAGCCCCTTGTATTTTTGTTAAAATGGAACATCCTCGTTCTTAGTTCTTTCTCTGCCGACCTTTCTCTCAACTTCACCCCTTTTTCCGTAAACAAAAAAAAGGCCGTCCCTCTCCTTAATTATTATTTCTGCCTTATTCCACTGCGCCTCTTCTCCCATTTGCTGTCTTTCCACTTCGCCGCAGTTGTTCGTCCTTTCTGGCGCCTTCGCCTGCCACTTACGATTTTGAAACTCAAGAGATGCGGATCTCTATTTATTCGTGTATTTTTTTAACCCCCCAAACCCCCTCTTCAGCTTGGTCTCCCCTCTTCGTTGCCTATGCCTTGTTGGAATAATTCAACATTATAGGGCCACATATTTTAATATTTGAATGTATGAGCTATCTTAAGATTAAGTTTGATTATGTGATCTATTTGGAATATATACAACATGACTTAAGGGGTATATTCGTTATGTAAATTTATAATGTGTGGATATCAGAGTGACAATTTTAGTTTGTTGAAGGGCCGAACTGAAAAATGTCACACACTATATATATGGGGTTATGGTCCCCAAATTACACAAGTCTTATCATATTCTCTCCACTCTCTTCTAAGGAGAATTTTTCAGATCTAACCTTGTGTCAATTTGGAAGATTTAAAACCTAGTTGATCTTTTTTTTGCAAACATCAATGGATTCAGGTACGACTTCTGCTGAACTATTTTAATTTCATACATTTGTTTCCCGATAGAATCAATATGAGTTGTATGTATTCAGATCTAGAATTTATTTATTTATTTATTACAACAAGTGGTATCAGAGCCACCCATCATTGATTTTATTGAGAAATTCTTTGGTTTTAAGAACATATGAAATTAGGGTTCTTGGATTTATAATTTTCGGTTGATTCACCTGATTTGTGAAATTTGCTCTTTTCTTATTGATTCATCTGATGCCTTTGTTTCAGATCTATATAAATAATTCATGAATTAATTTCGCTTGTTCAAATCTTGATTAATCTGATGCATTTATTTCAGATCTGTGAAATTTGCTCTTTTCTTATTGATTCATCTGATGCCTTTGTTTCGGATCTATATAAATAATTCATGAATTAATTCTGCCTGTTCAAATCTGATGCCTTTAATTGTTGCTACTTGTATTATTCATATTTTATTGTCAATGGTATTGTGACTGTACAATTTTTTTTTATTGCTATAGATGGTTACCATGATAAGTTTTGTTTTCACACATATGGAAGCATATTCATGCTTTTTAATGTTCCTGTAATACGTATTGGATCACATAACGGTCAAATGCATTTAGTTTTTTTATCATAAGTGCATTAAATGTGGTTGTTATAGTAATAAATAAATTAATTTATTATCATAAATGCAGTAAATGCGCCAGTTGCAATAAATTTAACGATACAACATGTTTTTATTTGGAATAAGAAAGGACATATTGTTTATTATTTAATGCATTTATATTTTATGAATACATATATTTTATATGTATGGCCCGCTCATTAAAAATAAATAAAGTTTCACTTTCTGTAATATAATATCATATGTAATATTTTATCATTAATTGTTATTGCAAATACCATTTGTTATATATTGCTGCAGTTTTAGTTGATGTCAAATTTGACATTGATATTTATGGCAAATTTATAAATGAAGGAGTTAAAATAAATTCATATACTATTTGGCGTCTTTTGCGAATTGATTGTGAATATCCTACATTACAAGTGAACTAATTGAAATAATATGTCACCAAAGTGACCTCTCTTATTTTAGTTGCTCATGAAAAATGTTAGAAGATATTTGTGTGTATTTATTTATGCGAATATTAGTCGGCTCAAAGGAAGGTTAATATCTGGCCAAATTAGATACACATGTGTGATGATAAATATGTAGCAATTATAAAGTTTTACAAGAAAATAATTAATCGGCCCATAGGAAGATTATTATTTGACTTGAATTTATTGTTAATATTTGATGATTACAACAAGAATACCACTTACAGTTAATATTACTGTCCAAAGACTTATATTAATGTTGTGCTAGGTATCTTGAGCAAAGACTTACCAATTATTTTAAATTTATTACAGTTGTTTTATAATGTAAGCATATTTGATTAATTTAAAATTACAGCTAATTTGACTACGGTATCTGCCAATCTGAACAACATTCCTATTCTGACTGGAACAAACTTTAAGGATTGGAAAGAGAACATATTGCTTGTTCTTGGCTGCATGGATCTTGCCCTTGCACTTAGGATAGATGAACCCGCCCCTCTTACGGATGAAAGTTCTTCTGATATTATAAAGAACTTTGAGAGGTGGGATCGTTTAAACCGCATGAGTCTAATGATCATAAAGCGTGGCATTCCGGAGGCATTTAGGGGTGCGGTATCTGAAAAGATAACCAATACTAAAGATTTCCTTGCTGAGATTGAAAAACGTTTTGCTAAAAACGATAAGGCGGAAACAAGCATGCTTTTGCAACGCTTGATTTCCATGAAGTATCAAAGCAAAGGAAACATAAGGGAGTACATTATGGAAATGTCTAACACTGCTTCAAAACTTAAGGCACTTAAGCTTGAGTTTTCAGATGATTTGCTCGTGCATTTGGTATTAATCTCTCTTCCTTCACAATACAACCAGTTCAAGATCGATATAACTGTCAAAAGGAGAAATGGACTCTTAATGAGCTCATTTCGTATTGTGTATAAGAAGAAGAGAGATTGAAGCATGATAAGGCTGAAAGTGCTCATTTAGCATACACCTCTAAGGGAAAAGACAAAAAGAGAAAGAAGGATAAAGAAACTACTAAGGGTCCGACTGAAAAGAAACAACAAAAGGAGACTGATGGTTGTTACTTTTGCAAAAGGACTGGACATTTGAAGAAAGATTGTGCCAAATACCACGCATGGCATGTTAAGAAAGGTACATCTTTTGCTTTGGTCTGTTCTGAAGTAAAATTAGCTACAGTACCTGGAAACACTTGGTGGTTAGATTCTGCTGCTTCTACTCACATAAGTGTTTCTATACGGGGTTGCCTGAGCTACCGAAATCCAACTGATGCTGAAAGATACATCTATGTGGGTGATGGAAAATCGGTAGAAGTGCAGGCTATTGGGCATTTTAAGTTGTTATTAAGAACTCAGTTTTATTTGGATTTATTTGATACCTTTGTTATACCGTCATTTAGACGGAATTTGGTTTCTGTTTCTAAGTTGGACAAATTTGGTTATTCTTGTTCATTTGGGAATGGTACTTTTAGTTTATCAATGAATTCAACTCTTATTGAAACTGGTTCTCTTAATGTTTATGATAACTTATATATGCTTGATGTTAATACCTCTTATAATGAAGCCTTTCATGTAGAGTCACGTGGTACTAAAAGAAAAGCTAATAAGGAAACTTCAGCCACATTGTGGCACAAGCGTTTAGGTCATATATCTAAAAATAGAATTCAAAGGCTCGTGTCAGATGGCATTTTGGAATCCGTTGATTTTTCAGACCTTGATGTCCGTGTAGAGTGTATCAAGGGAAAACAGACCAAACATTAGAAAATAGGTGTCAATAGAGCAATTGACGTCTTAGAATTAATACATACAGACATTTGTGGGCCATTCCCTGAGGCATCATGGAATGGTCAACAATATTTTATAACATTCATAGACGACTACTCAAGATATGACTACCTATATCTTATTCATGATAAATCAGAATGCTTAGACATGTTCAAGAAATTTAAGGTAGAAGTTGAGAACCAACTCAACAAAAGGATTAAAACTGTCAGATCTGACCGTGGCGGTGAATATTATGGTAAATCCGATGGATCAGGTGAACAATGTCTATGACCATTTGCCAAATTCCTAGAGGAATGTGGAATAGTCCCACAATACACTATGCCAGGTTCACCTAGCATGAATGGTGTTGCTGCGAGACGAAACCGGGCTCTTAAAGACATGGTAAGGAGTATGATCAGTCATTCTACCTTATCGAAATCACTCTGGAGAAAGGCATTAAAGACAACAGTTTAGAATACCCACTAAAGCAGCTACTAAAACACCTTATGAGCTCTAGACAGGCAAACAGCCTACTCTAAAGCATTTTCACATTTGGGGATGTCCAGCTGAGGTAAGACCATATAGGCCAAATGAAAGAAAATTGGACTCCAAAACAGTGAGTAACTACTTTATTGGTTATTCTGAACGATCTAGGGGCTATAAATTTTATGATCCCATACTGAGGAAAATATTTGAGATGGAAAATGCAACATTTTTTGAGGATGTTGAGTTGAGAGGGAGAAATGAAGTAAGGAACATTGTTTTTGAGGAGGAATCATCGTCTATGATTCCTACTACAATTACTTCTTCGGACAATGTGCAGATTATTGTTCCTGTCATTCATCAAGAAGTGAATCCAGAACCCCAACAAAACAACATTAAAGAAAATCCTCTTCAAGTTGAAGTTAATGTTCCACAAGAACAAATTCAACAACCTCAAAATGAATTTCCACTAAGAAGATCCACTAGGGAAAGAAGAAATGCTATTCCGGATGATTATGTTGTATTTCTTTAAGAGTTAGAGGATAATAATAGATTGATGGAAGATGATCCTATTAACTTTCACCAAGCCATGCAAGATATTAATTCTCAAAAGTGGATTGAAGCTATGAATGAAGAGTATAAATCAATGCAAGACAATAAAGTTTGGGATCTTGTTCCTTTACCTGAAGGTAAGAAGCCCATTGGTTGTAAATGGATATTTAAAGCCAAGAGGGATGCAAAAGGTAAAGTGGAAAGATATAAGACTCGTCTTGTAGCAAAAGGTTTTACTCAAAAGAAAGGCATTGATTTCAAAGAGACTTTCTCTTCGGTTTCATTGAAAGACTCTTTTAGAATAATTTTGTCACTTGTTGCACATTTTGACCTTGAGTTGCATCAAATGGATGTTAAGACTGCATTTCTCAATGGAGACATCGAGGAAACCATTTATATGGTGCAACCGGAAAACTTTGTGGTCGAAGATCCAAAGAATATGGTTTGTAAACTAAAGAAATCCATTTATGGACTCAAACAAGCTTCTCGTCAATGGTACCACAAATTTCATAATGTAATTACCTCTTTTGATTTTGAGGCAAACATCATTGATAACTGTGTGTATCACAAGTTTAATGGGAGTAAAATTATATTGTTAATTTTATATGTTGATGATATATTGCTTGCCAGCAATGATTTAAATATGTTGCACGAAAATAATAGATTTCTTTCAAATAATTTTGAAATAAAAAATCTTGGTGATGCCTCTTTTGTATTAGGGATCCAAATACATCGTGATCGTTCACGAGGCATTCTTGGATTGTCACAAAAGAACTATATAGAAAATGTGCTTAAGAGATTTGGCATGCAAGATTGTAAACAAGGTGACACCCCTGTCGCTAAAGAAGATAAGTTTTGTCTCAAACAATGCCCTAATAACATCCTTGAAGTTAATGAAATACGAAAGATCCCTTATGCATCTGCTATAGGGAGTCTAATGTATGTTCAAGTATGTATGCGTCCGTATATTGCGTACATTGTAGGAGTGTTAGGCATGTATCTTAGTAACCCTGGAATGGATCATTGGAAAGCAGCAAAAAGGGTTATGAGGTATCTTCAAAGAACAAAGGACTATATGCTTACATATAGAAGATCAGATCAGTTGGAGATCATTGGGTATTCTGATTCTGACTTTGCTGGATGTCCGGATAACAGAAAATCCACTTCAGGATGCATATTTATGTTGAGTGGAGGGGCTATATCATGGAAGAGCATTAGCAAACGCTTATAGTTTCTTCCATTATGGAAGCAGAGTTTGTGGCTTGCTATGAGGCATCTAATCATGGAAAATGGCTGTGAAATTTTGTCACTGGGTTGCGCATTATAGATAACATTGAAAGACCACTAAAGTTGTTTTGTGACAATAGATCAGCAATATTATATTCTAATAGCAATAGAAACTCAAGTAAGTTAAATTACATTGACATCAAATTTCTAGTTGTGAAGGAAAGAGTATAAAATGGGTTAATATCCATAGAGCATATTGGGACAAATTCCATGTTAGCGGATTCACTTACAAAAGCATTATCACCCAAGGTCTTTCATAAGCATGTTGCTAAAATGGGTGTATCTTTTATGTAAGAATATTTTGGTTTAGGGGGAATTTGTACTAAGTCATTTCTTTTGTGACATTGCTCTATATTTTGATTGTGGATATGCTTCAGTTTTTTCTGATCAGAAATAAAGTTTTTTTTAATTGCACTCAAATTATTTATATATGTTTAGATTTTGATCTCATTAAAGTAAAGTAGGACCAGTTGGAAATAGACATGTAAAGATCACATTTCATGTAATTTCCATGCTACACATACATGATTGATCTATGTCATTTGATTATATTGATATACGTGACCATTGATGGGTTTAGTTACACTAACGATAATGAAAACCGCTTTGATCCTATGTTAACACAATCAATGGACGAGATTGTTTTGGATATACCATATTGTCAAGATAGCTATTTGAGAGCTCATAAAGTTAAATACATTATATAAGGTTACATATGTGGCCCAGGGGGAGATTGTTGGAATAATTCAGCATTATGAGGCCACATATTTTAATATTTGAATGTATGGGCTATCTTGGGATTAAGTTTTATTATGTAATCTATTTGGAATAAATACAACAAGGCTTAAGGGGTATATTCTTCATGTAAATTTATAATGTGTGGATACCAGAGTGACAATTTTAGTTTGTTGAAGGGCCGAACTGAAAATGTCACACACTATATATATGGGGTTATGGTCCCCAAATTACACAAGTGTTATCATATTTTCTACACACTCTTCTAAAGAGAATTTTTCAGATCTAAGCTTGTGTCAATTTGGAAGATCTAAAACATCAATGGATTCAGATACGACTTCTGCTGAACTATTTAATTTCATATATTTGTTTCTCGATAGAATCAATATGGGTTATATGTTTCAGATCTAGAATTTATTTATTTATTAGAACATGCTAACCCCACACCTAGGTGTTACCATCCCTGTCGGTTTCCATTTTATGCACGCTATCACCCATCCTCTCCGCTTTGAGCCTCCTTCGCCTCCCTTTGGTTACAATCAGGTAAAAAATTTCAGCCATATTCTTCATTTTGGTTGAATTTTTCTTTCCGCCTATCATTTCAGTAATGTTTGATTTGATGCTTTCGTGGCCACTTCACTGCCTAAAATGTGGTTAAAACTTTGTGAAATAGTTCGAAACCTATTATCAGCGTTTCTCCAATGCTACCCAAAATGAAGAAGAACGTGAGTTATACTATCTACTAATCAGAATTTTGGTTTCTTGAATTAATTTAAATTGCTAATTTTCAGCGGTCATCATTTTTCAATTTATCACTTCAGGGAGTCTAAGAAATGGGAATTTCACAACATCTTTGAAGATAAAGCGGATAGTCTAATTATTGAAAGAAACAACAGTTACAATGTTTGTTCACTTGATATGATTTGGGTTCATATATATGGATATGTGGTGGTCCATATAGCACAGGTTCACATCATGGTTCTTCATTTTTTTGCTTAACATCTTTTTGTTTGGAAATAGAGGCAAACAATTTATCTTACTATTTCCTGAATAAATAAAAATAAACTCATAAACATTTATCTTGCTTTTTTTATTTTGTAGTCTCCTTTCACTACAGATATTAAGGCTATTCTTCCAACCTCGCCTTCAGTTGAAAATACGGTATTTCAATGCTGATGCAAGTTATCAGGCTTTTATTTAATGAATTTACCTTCATCCTTCATTCAATAAGAAAACTCATTCAGGGACACATCTTCATTGATTCAAATGTTCACTTACATGTATCTTTAATGGTAACTAACTTACAATACAAGTAGAAAATTTAAAAGCATTTCCAAATTTATTGCACATGCACTTGATTGCAGCAATTTGGAACTAAATTGGAAAACTTTTGTAAGCTATCTATGATGAAGGCAAGAAAATAAAGTTAAGTTGTAGTAAATCCCCTGTAGTTTAAAAGGAACGATTAAAAACATTTCTTACTTGCATTGGTATTTTCCTATGGAAAATGACAATTTATCAAGTGTTCAATTTTAGGGATTTTTGTTTTTAGTTTTTTATGCTTCCTTACTATATTATGGTAGCCTATCATGTATAAAGTAATGAATGTATAGAAGATTATATGCTACCTAAAATATTTATAAGTGGCTCAGTAGAAACAAACATTTGATAAAGTAAATACGTAGTGATTTTTCCTCTGCCCAATATTGAAAATGAAACAATGAAATTTTAACGCATGTGCTAATTGTCATGTAATCTTATGGAGTAAATTGGGCTAACTTCTTCCCTCACTCAATGAAATGAATCTATCTAGCAGTCCATCTGCCTAAATTAGTTCTGTGTACAACTAAGTGTCAACCTTAATGAAAATTTACTTACATTATAAGCGAGAAAGTTATTAGCAATTCCAACATATTACAATTGCACTTAGTTGTAGCAATTTGACATAAAATGTACGAACGTTCATAAGCTATTTGTGACGAAAGAAAGAAATTGTGGTTGATTATAGTATAACCTCCTTTATAAGTAGTTTGATGGTAATAAATCATTTCTGAAATTGTAGCCGATTTTAAAAATATTTCTTGCCTTTATCAGCATTTCCATATTGAGATGGACAATTCATTACATATGTACTTTTTGTAGCCATTTAGATGTATATTAAAAAATCGAACTAATGTGTGAAATCTTTTCTTTTTGGCTTTATTTGATTTTATAATGTATATTGGTATCTTATCATGTAAGTTTCTCCTTTAGTATAGAAAACTAATGTACTTCCTGATCTATTTGTAAGTGAATTAACGATGAAATTTAAAAGTTGGACGCGATAAAATTATTAGTGATTTTTTCTCCGGTTTTAAAGGTTAAATTTTAGTTTCATTGCTCAAGTTTATTCATTTTGAGCTGAACTCAAATTCCAATAAATTCACTCAAAATTGACAATGCAATAGATCATGTTCGTCATTCTGCTTGAGTTGTGGTAAAGCTACAGGTTTGCAATTTTTGTTTTTAGAAATATTAATCAACATTTTGGAGGTTATGATATGATTATATGTTGTTAGTGATTGGTGGCCGAGAAAGAACCACTTTATGTATTTTTGTACTCAAGTATTATCTCACATTATGATCTAAGAAGAGTTTTAATGCTTTATGTTAGCTAATAGACCAATGAACATATACATGAACTTAGCAAACTAATTATAAACATGTCTGTAATATAACAGTTATTTCCGGAAGATTATATAGTATATATACAAATTAACTATAGCAAACTAATTTTCCAATTTCATTCACAAACGAATAGTTAGATTAATACCAAAGAATTCTTTATTTGCTTGCACTATTTACATATTTTAATAGATTTAATCAAAACAACATATAATGTGCAATTGAAGGATATTTCTGCTTCTTTTAGAATATTTTTTTGCTTAATTTGATTGTTTTTGCTAATATTTTGTACATATAAACCAAATGGCCTCTATTAGGTGGTTTTGGTGCTCCAAATGAACTGCCATGGAGTATGCGTATTGTTTTCTATATTATTTTTCAAGTGCATAAAACCACTACATATCTTATTACAATGCTGCATAAACTTTCTACTTGCTTTTTCTCCTCAAGTTTGATATGAGGAAGCTTTTATCGATTTTTAGAATAACCGATGTATCTATAACTCTGCATAATAACATAAAAACTATATATTTGTAATTAGGTCATGTTAGGCATTTTATTTATTGACTCATAATTACTGTTGTTATTTTGAATTTATACTCTGTATTTTATTTTCATATGAGGAATTTGAACAACATTTATACTATTTTATTTTCACATGCTTAAAGACTTCAATGTTTAAGTGCTTTGGCACAAAAACAAGCCATATTCATTACAGACGATAGTTTTTCACATTTCTTTTCTCCAACTTTTCTTTATATTCATCTTCTATTTGATAACTCCTGTCCAGTTTTTCATCTTTATTACCACATTTATTTTCTTCAATGCACTTCCCCAAACTTGCAGTATCCAGTTTGCTCCGATCTAATGGATTTGGAGCTTTGATTTATGCATTGTTTTTGTTTGTGGTTTATCCAGGCAGGAAAAATTACTTTATCTCTTCTTACTTATCTTCATATATTTTCAATTGTCTGTTAAGTTTCACTAAAGTGTAAGCATATTTATAACTTTGTACGTTTATTTTCTTTTATGAATCATCAGCTACATATATTTGTTCAGATGTAGAAAATATATAGTTTCTATTTGAAGAAATGGAACATTTAGCATCGTAATTTGGTGCAGCATTGCAATAATGCAATAAGCATATAAAGTTTAAGTTTAAAGCAATTTTAGATAATATAAAAGTGAGGTAACTTGCTGAATTGGTGTGCTGTACTCGGGTTGGTATCATTGAATACTCAACCGAACTGTACACAAAGTACACTGTGTACTATAAAAATGGAGGTGATATGTGATTTACGTTCTCCACTCATCTATTATGAGCCAACCACAAAGAAGCCTAAACCGGATATTGCATTAGGAAGAAACAATACCGATATCAGCTTTATCTAATATGTAGATGAAATCTTATTTGGATAAAATATTTGCAGAATCGATCCAAATTTACTTTCCACATCACTATACCAAAAAGTATACTTATGCACAGAGCAGACTTGCTATTCAACCACAAAAGCATCTTTTTAACTATGCACTATATTGTCATGGATCAAGACTACAGATTTTTAAGCATTCCGGTCTTTAGAAATTGTCTTCCAGATAATCTCATTACGTTTTATCCTTTGTAATAAATGCATTTTTTCAGTCATATCAAATGGAAATGCATAATTTATCACTTTTATTTATACGTTATTTATGACAACGTTGTCTATAGCCCGGTCGAACTACGTACCAAACTGTTAGTTATGTTGGCAGTAAGTCCATATATATACACGAAGAATGATGAAAGGATGTTTCAGGCGAATGACGATAGGGTTATGTATAAAGCATCAACTAATAGATTTTGCAGCTTTGATTCCGCACCCATGCTTATACCCGTAGATTTTAAGGAACCATATCATAAAAAGAGTCCAATCTGAATCATGTTATCATTAAACTGAAAAAATAAAGTATTTCTATCTTTGTGTTTACTACGTCATTTGATATTGAAATATAAACACAAGTATATGAGATACGAATTTAATTTTCAGTGCAAGCTTATCTTCTTTGGGTTGGTTTTTGCCTTCTTATCTGTAATGTACATCTATGCTGCCAAATATTTAAAAGATAATTCTATCCATGTAATTATGTGCTGCTTCCAATAAATTTATATCACATTACAACTAAACCACCATTACATCCATATCTGTTCCTTTTTCATGGGCTATCTACATCCATTATTTATGTTTGTGGAAAGACTGATTAGGCTATAATGTTGTAATGCTCTACCTCTATATTCTACAATCATTGCTCTGTTGAATCCTTAATGTTTAATATGTTGACATACTGACTGACCATAATTTACTATATCTCTATGTATTTCACTGTGTTTCGTTTAAAGATAAATATATTATGAATATACCATACATAAATATTGACTTCTCTACGTTAATTATGCAACACACTGAAAATAAGAAAATGAACTAGAAAAATATGGAAATAATAAGGCGATCTACAAGTCTAACATCCAAATTTTAGACCTGTTATAAATTTTCTTACATACCCAGTTTATCTTTTGTTCTACAAAATGTAAAACTATAGTGTATTCACCACATCTGTGTAGGAAGCACGGGTTCACACTAGTCAACGACTAACAGAATTATGTTATAGTGCAAAGAAGAAAAAAGTTGAACCTTGCCAACAAATTGTAACACAAACAAATACTCATATTTTCTTAAGGCTGTACAAAACATATGAATCATGATCATAAAAAACATACAATCATGGCTAGAAGCTCTTCTACTTTTCCTGCTTCACTTTCGCTACTTGCTAAAATAAAGTATCATTCATCCTAGCATTAAAGAAAATAAATATTTTTAGCATTGAAGGTATAAAAGATACATTATTAACAAAAATTGATATAAAAGAAAACATGTATGAGTTTAAATTCTCTAAATTAAAATTGAGAATTGGTTAACTACTATCCAAATGCATCGCTATATATGTCTGTACGAAGAGTAGAAACAAATTAATAACCATAGAAACGTTCAACGAAATATGCGTACTATAACTGCATCATATAGGCATAAGGTCGCCATTGCCTTCTTTACATTGCTTGTGAATTCATTGATTAAAAAAGAAACCAGATCTCAGATTTCAGTAGTTCAGTGCCAGAAGCATCAGCTTCATTGTCAACTTTATTCAAATTTTCCTATGTGAAATCAAACTTGTTTTCATCAGCAGACAGTCTTACTTCCTTCATCATCTCAAGCAGCCCATGTCTTTTCTCCTTGGTTGTAAATTTCTCCATCATTTTGCTTTTTGTTTTCTGGTCGTAGTAATACTAAATATTTGAAGATAATTATTGCAAATCACTAAGAGGGAAATTCAATTAAGGGGATGGATTTGCGACAACTTTTCGGTGTGATAATGTTATTGGAATTATTATGGTTCGGATGGGTAAAGGCTGAATCCGAGATTATTTGCGAACTTTTTTAGAGCAAATATTTCAAATTCTAACGGGAAAAATGGGGAGGAGGATATTTTTGGAAACTCAGAAATCAAGAGAAGTAGAAGGGAAAGAAGCATTATTCTGAAACAAGGGAGGAAGAGGTAGAATCCGAGATTAGGGCAAAATCTTACTTCCAAATTGTAGAGGGAAAACCAAGAGGTGGATGATACTTTGGAAATTCGGAAATTAAGAGAAATATATGGGAAAGAAGCATTATTCTAAAAGTAGTGCTCTTAATTTTGAAAGTGTCCGATGTTCGTTCGTGTCCGTAGTCGAAATATTCCGTCCAAATTCGTTCGATTTTCAATTAAAATACAAGCTAGGACAAGAAAATTTGTACAAGCAAAACTCTCATCCGGTCTGCGTTCGTTCGAATTTGTCCGAATTTCTTATAATTATGTACATCTTCTATATTTCTCAAAACATATATGACAATTATTTGATTGGTTAATTGAGTAAGGATTCATAAAATGCTTCTACTTAAATACACATTGATAAAAATAATATAGCCGATGGAAATTCTATTAAACAACATAAAATTTATTATAAATAACAATGTCTATCCATGTCCGTTTGAGCCTGTGTTCGAAAAACGTATGTGCATGTCCTTCCGATTTCATTTAGGACACGAGCTTGGACTAAAATAATTGTACAAATATAAATCTTATCTGGTCTGTATCCGGTCCGACTTCATTTAGGACAGAAACTGAACACACCTCCATCCGTTCTGGTCTGATCGACTTACACCCTTATCTGAAAAACATGAGAAGATACAAGAGCATTATTTTGGTTTTAAAGAATTCGATTACCGAAACCTTCCCACCGTCGACTTTGATTAATATTGGTTAACGCGAAGCTTTAAATGTTAGTGCTTAAATCAAAGGGTCAGGATAATAGAAAGAAATTTGGTATTTACATTCAATAAAAATATTATACTTTAGTAGTATTTGATTATATAAATATATTTTCATGTGAAAATTATTTTTTTTCTTCTTAGTCAGTATATTTTTTTAGCTCTTCATTTGGCATTTATTTTGGATGTAGAATCATCTATACATCATTAAACTCAATTAAGTCACTTATTCGTTACGGAATGAGATCAATGAATACCGTTTGATGGAGATAGCAGATCATCTATAACTTTAGTTTAGGAGATCATAGATATAACCTTTTGATAAATGTTAAAGGTTTCTGCGGATATAATTATTTAAAAGTAATATAATTGGTAAATACATTATTAACAAGATGTTGTTATACATTAAGAATTACCACTTGTTATATGTTACTTAACATTCTCATTGAGTTGGCTTGTGTTGACATAGCAAGCTAATCTTAGTTGTGCTTTCTTAAACCCAAAGTATGAATAAGATTATAGATTACATTTTACATGTGACGTATCTGTTGTTAGAAAAAAAATTCTAAATCAGTAGCCAAATAATTCGACATTATGTATGCTTCCTTATGGTTATGCATGTACGTATATGTGTATAAAGTAACATAAAATAAATTCAAATATCCTTTGGTGCCTCTTTGTAAATTAATTTTACCATCTCTTTGTAAATTAATCATGCTTATTTTGCATTCTAAATAAGCTAATTGAAACAATACGTCACTAAAGTGACCTCTCTTGTTTCGATTGTCTATGAAGGATGTTTGGTAATTGTATGCATGTATTCAGGTGGTACAAGCTGGCTCAAAGAAGGATTAATGTTTGGCTGAATTACCTACACATGTATAATGATAAAAGTGTGACAGTTATAAGGTTTTACGAGTGAATAAATAGTTAGTCCAAAGAAAGATTATTATTCGATTTGAATTTATTGTCAATGTTTGATCATTACAACAAGAGTACCACTTATAGTTAATATCACTGTCCAAAGTCTTGATATTAGAGTCGTGTTATGTATCTTGAAAAGAGACTTACCAATTATTTGAATTTACCATGGTTGATTTTTAGATATGAGTGATAGAGTTAGGGTATACCTAAGGGGTAATTCTATAATTTATTATAAATTATTGACTCTGTAATGAAATCTTGTTCAAAATAAAATGTGTTTATTCTATTATATACTTGTTATATTGTGTTATATTAATTAATTATTTAACTTAAGTATATTTAATAGAAAATCCATAAATGGTGCATTTTGTGATAGTAATTACGAAGTATTGTAATCATGAGCAATTTATCACAATATAATAAGCACATCGTTTTAAATATTCCTAATCAAGATGTGTCGAGACTGGATATCAGTACATCCATTGAGACTAGAGTATGTAACACTCTCTGAATGTTGAGCAGTGTATTACTTATGGCTATTGGGGGCATTAATGGGCTAAGTACTGATAGTTATTGGAAAATTATGGAATGAGTTACTCGATAGTTTTATGTTGGTTAATATAACTAAGGTCAAACAGAAAATATCAATGTGACAATATTACACAATTCTCTCAACTTGAGAATACCGTCAAGTTTCAATGTGGAAACTTCGCCTTGATCATAGCTAAATCGTGGCACGACGGCCATCGAGCGACTATAGTTGGGTCGAGTTGAAGCATTGGAAGTGAAACACTATTCAATGGAGAATTCTTCTCCTTAATTATATGAGGTTAGTATCACAATCAGTTAAAATCAACTCAAAGTTAAAAGTCTCTAATTAGAGCAGTTCGGTTCATAATAATTGTTATTATTGAACCAAGGACTTTTTGCTTGGACTATACAAGTTAAATGTGGACGATATTGGAATTTTGACCATTATCGAATTCCATAAGTTCTAATGCGATATAGTTTTGCTGAAGAAAATTAATGTAAATAATTATCGCTACTGGAGATAGCTTAAAATAGGTAAAATTAGATTTTACTGAAACTATATAAGCAATAAATTTGACCATAATGTCTCACCACTAAGGTGACATGTGAATGTTATTGTCCAAATTATTCGATATTAATCGCTGAATGAGTTTACGCCTAAGAGTCACACAACCGAAATGTTGAATACTCAAATTACCACCTGATTTGATTAAATTATAATTTTTATAAATCAATTAATATTTTTGAAATATTACTTATAAAATTTAAGTTAATTTGTGTTGATCAGTACTGAAAATAGTGCATATATAAAAGTTGTATCCACATGTAATCGATGTACATTTAAATTTGATTTAAATATGAATTATCCGATCAGGCTTGAATTAGAATAGAAGCACATATGGGGACATGTATAGTTGGCTATAGAGTGGGGGGAGAAGAGTTAATTTGTTTTCAGTGGGGTCTAAATTGGCAGAGGATATAGTGGATCTGAATTCATAGTTAGCGCCTTCCTTTCTCTTCTATTTAAATTCCTTTAACCCTTCACTTTTGCATCTTTTGCCTCTCCCTCTTGTCATTTTTGACCACAAGCTGCATTGCCCTACCTCCATCATTTTAAGCTTTAAAATATAAATTCAATTAGAACACTACAAAGGTGCGTCAATCTTTCAGTTGGGTAGCTCTTTCTCGAAGAGATTGGATTCAGATCAAAAGGAGTCAATCAGATTCAGCATTCAAGGTGCGATTATGTGGCCACAGTAAAGATAATACCCTATTTTAGATTTTATATATATATATATATATATATCCATTTTTATCATTTATATGCAAATAGATCAAATACATTTATCACGAATTTTTATATATGTGCGCCACTTATCTCACCAACGACAATGTTAATTGGGATGCTATTAAAGCAGACCCTATCTTTGGAGAAGAAGGATGAGTGGAAGTTACACGTAACGTTTAATTTTATTTGGTTGCTTTGTTTGAATTGTTTGCTTTGATTGATTTGATTTCATTTGCTTTGGCTTGGTTTGAATGTGATTGATATTTAGTAATGGATTGATGTTTATTGTACAAAACATGTATAATTATACATTAATATGTATATAATCTTTGATTCATTATTGTGACTATCAATATAATTCTTTCTTAATTCTATATTCCATTGTATAAGGTTATTAATGCAGGTATTTTTAATGAAGGGGGAGGTTATATATTTGGAGTTATAAAGTTTAGAGTTTGTTTTTGTTGATGACAAAGGGGGAGAAGTATAAAATATGGTAATTAGAGCATAGATTAAGGGGGAGTTATTAGTTTTAGGGGGAGTTATTAGGATAGAAGTAATATTTTATAAACAAAGGCTGTTATCATCAAAAAGGAGGAGATTGTTAGTCCGTGAGATGATGGTTTTGATGACAACAACCTTAGAATAGATTATAAAATATAAATACTAATAGTATAAGTTTAGATATATATATGTGTATACAGGATTTAACCATGCATGTACTCAGAATGAAGAATGTATAGTATAGAGATTCAAGATATCAAGATTGAAGACTCATGAGTATCAAGATTATCAAGAGTTCAAGAATTCAAGAATAAGTATTTTTGTTAGGACATTTTTGTTAAAACTCCTAGAAAACCACTGGCATCATAAAATCCAATTTATTCGTGGAATGGAATCCACTTCGAGCACGTTAAAGGGATGGAACCCTAAGTAGGATGAAACCTACGAAAAATCTAGTGGAGCATTGTTTTGTATCCATAAAACGACCCTGACTCTACCTTCGAAAATCGGCACCGAATACGACACTCGTATTCAAATGCCGTAGATCCAAACGTCAAATCTGGTTCGCCGAAGCTTATAACACATTAAGTATAACAATACAGCGGAAGAAAGAACTGAATATCACATACAACTCCAATGATACAATATCCAAACATACAACAATGATCAATATCGGAGATACAAAGAAATGCTACAGCAGAAAACCCAATGAACTAGCAGCGGAGCAACTAGAACTTGAAACTCTAGAAGAAATACTAATATCAGCAATCTCCATAGATAGCTCGAACCACCATCAAGGTGCACCAAGCTAAGAAAGTCTCGTCCGCAACCAAATACTTCAATATCCAAAGTTTTCAAAGAATACCAAAGAGAAAGCTGAAACCTACCGAATCGATATCTATATCTACTATCTGAAAAACCCAATTCTATACCGCCCTTGTGGAAAATTGTGAACACCCAGAGTTTAGGAAAGGAACAATAAACCTCGGGTCAGTCATGGGACTGTTATGAGAAAACAAAAACATTTGATCTTTTAAGAAACGACAAAAGAACTTAAATTGAAATCCGCAATGCTTTTTGGAAAATGAAACTACCATAAGGCCTCCCGCCACACACACCATGCAAACGCAGAATTGGAGGAGATTTTCTTATGATAGTCAAAAATGCTTGATACGCGGAAACCATTTTGATATTATTATTAGTGCATAGTGGAAAACATTTCGAAAGTATAATATTAATTTTAGCCAGCATAGACATTCTAAACTATGCCTACTATAGCTCCATCCAAACAGTGGGGCGCCACCATAAGTAGATGACAGGTTATACAACTAAAACCGTACAAGGCGCATGTTGTTTCTTTGGATTTCCAACAAATGGTCAGGCTAAGGAACTTCCTGGGCTACATGGGTACGCCTCTGGAGGGACGCCCCGAGAACCTAACCGGATCTCTGCCAACACAAGGCCGGGTCACCCCTGCAAAAATAGGTAACTACTGACACGAGTATGCCATCCCCCGGTTGTAAACAACCTTTATCCGGGGCCCCAACAACAACAATCACAAAATAATATATATATTTGCGATATCCACATAAGTTAAGCATCTGGGCTCCATACCATGATACCACTTCTATCCAAAAGGAAATGCACATACCCTAAGGGGCGCTACTCCCTATAACCTTGCTGCATTCTTTCTGTTTCGACCATTCCGGGGTGTGAGGCTCGACGAAGTCTCGTCCACAAAGCTAGGCTTTTCACAAAAGCCTTGCTTTGATCAACAAATGATCAGCAACACTTCGTATGCCACATTACCAAATTGGGAATGTATCACCAGTAACCATCAACTACATAACCTCTGAGCTCGTACGTCTCAGAGAAGGGTGTTAAGCTAAGAAAATAATTCTCCGCAACCAAACAGAAATGTATTTGATAGAAACCAGCTTTACATCTCAAAGTGTAACGTTAGACACACATCCATACAAGTCCGTTCCGGGATTGAACGGAGCCGAAGACACTTCATAAAGAAGCGCTTGCACATCTGGATAATTCTTAATCACGTCCGGACTCCCCATCACAAAGGGTGCTCAAATCTCTATACCGGGGATCGGCCGATGCAGAGACATTCAAAAATCCTTTCGTTTTCGAGAATATCCGGTCTTCACCACCGGTCTTCAATTGCTATCCATAACGTCGTATCACTATTCAGAATGAGTTATATGACACAAAGTCTTCTCCAGGCTAAACCGAATAATGAGCGCAATATTTAAAACATATGGATATGGGATCTCAGTTAAGTCACAATTTATTACCCAAAACTTTTCTTTCAAATGGTTAAACAAATTACCATTTACATATCTGTTTGAACAAAAGATTCACTTCATAAAGTTCACAAAGTTTACCAATCTTTCACAACGATTCATTAATATCTTTCCAATTCAATTCCTTTATACAAAAGATACGCTTTTCAGATCCCTTTTTAATTTGAAAACAAACTTTACCAATCTTTAACAAAGATTCATTTATAGCCTTTCAAAACAATTTCCCTTTTAAATTGGATTAACCCATCCAATCAAAGATTCAATTCATAGCTTTCAAAAATTATTTCCAAAGATTCATTCATAACTTTCAAAGCCATTCTATTTCAAACTTAAAATCTTTTCATCATAATTTGGAAATTCTTTCCTTATATAAAAGCTGTTATTATTTGAAACCACTTGTTTCTGTTTCGAAAATCTCAATTTTATTTGCACGAGTTAAGACCTTTCAAATATAAACTTGGGTTAAATTCAAAATCTCAAAACAATACTTTTAGAATGGTTTAAAAACCCGTATAAACACATTTATGGTTTGTATAACCTTTTTACATCATAAATCCTTAACATAGAATTCAATTTCAAATTTTGAATTCAAATTTTAAATCAAATTTCAAAACTAAATCAAGTTATTCAAAAATAACTTTTATCTTTGAAATTCCTTTCCAAAAGCTTTTCACTTTAAACCCAATCCATATCCAAAACCATTTGGATTTAAAAATTCAATTTTTAAAATTATTTCAAAAATTTGCGACTTAACCAATTTCCTCGTGAAATCCATATTTGTGTGTGTATTGTGTAGTCCATGGGGTTTTACACACAATAGTGCAACAACATCAACCATTACAGATTCAAATACAGAAATATTGATAAGCGGTATAATCTATAACGCTTATCTTCATTCACAGGTTCATAGGTAAAGTAAATTTATAAATCATAAAGATTCACTATTACGATTCGATGTGGGTTTCGGATAACCAACTGGAATCCGACTCCCAGTCGCATCGAAATTCAAATGTCGTGTTATGGGCCAAGGGGTTTTCATATTCATACAACAGTATTTTCATCACAGATATAATAGCTCAGCATCATATTCATACAACAGTATTTTCATCACAGATATAATAGCTCAGCACAAAGCATTTCATATTACATAGCATCACATCACATATCAAATATATCAATCTATCACACAGCATTACATAGTAGAGATATCAAACAATTCACAACAGCTCAATAGAGTACAGTCATCCATAAGGAAGATAAATTAGTTATCTGATAATTTCAAATCAGATTGATTACTAATCCTGGTTAATTATCATAAATTAATTACAATCATCTTAATTAGTTATCCTTAAATCATTTATTAATTAACCATTAATATTAAATTGACTAACTTGATTAACTAATCACACAAATATGCATTACAATTTAATTTAATTACATTAAGCAATTAATCTTTATTTAAACCATACTTATTAATCATTCTTGATTTATCACATTCAGTAATTAACTACCCTTAATTACTTCATTAAATAAATTAATTACTCCTAATTAATTATCCTTAATTAATCCCTTGATTAATCATATAAGTAATTTAATTCAAATTGCTTTTATTATTTAATCAACTTCCACTAATTACATCCAATAATTATCATTAATTATTTTACTAAGTAATTTTACTTCATTAATCACATTAAGTAGTTATTATCAAATCAATCATTGATTAAATTAATTAAACTTAATTAACTAACTCAACAAATCACATTAAACTCAATTAATTACATTTAGTAATTAATTCCTTAATTACTTCCATTAAGTAATTACACTTAATCAATTTCACAAATGATTATCATTTATTAATCTGATTAATTATTAAATTTAATCACATTAATTAATTATTAAATAGTCTTAAGTTATTGACCTACATTAACTATTAAAAATTCTTTAATTACTTTTCTAAAGTAATTTAAACTTAGATTAATTATAAATTAATTAACCATTAATAACCCATTAATTAATCCTAATTATTTAATTAATTAAGTGTTAACTGTAACTTAATTAATCCTAAATTACTTGATTAATTAATTACTAATCATTAATTAAAAATATAATCTTATTTAATTAATGGTTCTTAAATTATAAATCAATTATTCTAAGAATAATTAGTCTTAAACTTTTTAAATTAAAAACCCTTAATTACTTTAAGCAATCATCCATTTCATTAATTTCTTAAATAAATTAATTTTCCATTTAATTACTTCAATAATTAAATGAATTATAAATCCTTACATTCTAATTTAACTTTAAGATAAAACCTTTTCTTATCTATAGCTAAATTATCATTCACAAATACATTTGAAAACATTTATTTTCAAATTTACTTTTAAATTTCATTTTAAATTCAAGATTTAAAATGAATACAAATTTTATCCTTAACAAAGTTTAGATAAAAAAAAACTTTTAAAATCATATGTTAAAGTAATACTTTCTTATAAAAAATATTTTAAAAGGGTTTAAATCAAATTCCTTTATAAATTCAAAACATTTAAAATTTACTTTAACATTCAAAGTTGTTAAAACATTTAAATTTATAAAACTTATTTTATTTCAAAACTAAGATTCAAATTTATATTTGAATCAGATTTACAACTTTGATTTAAACTTTGTTTGAATCCTTTCTTTACATTTCAAATTCTATTTTAAATTCAAATTCTTTTAAATACACTTTAAACACTTAACCAATTAAGGTTATTTAAACAAATTTGAATTTTTTTTAAAAACTTTATTTATTTACGGTTAAGATTCAAATTAAACTTGAATCCATTTTAAACTTTGATTTAAAAACTTATTTTAAATCCATGCTTTATAATTTAAATTCATTTTAAAATTTAAAACAAAAATAGAATAGAACAGGTTTTCATACCTGTAACAAATCTAACCCGGGCCAAAACCTTATTTACCTGAGCTCAACTTCGGGCTCTACTCTTTATCACTTTACTTCGAGTCAAACTGTAGTTTTCTCGTGCTCGAACTCGAGCATTCTTCTTCTTCCCCAAACCATATTATCCTAGATGCACAAACATGAATGCGTTCACCTGCACCATTACTCCGACCATCTTTGATCAACGCCGACCCCTTCAACAAATCAATGATGTTCTACCAGAGCCCTCCGATCCACCAAGTCCGACCCAAAACGACCGGAAACAAAATTGAGTCATTCAACTCTACTTGGAACCCAATTCGCTCACCACAAACTTCCTCTTACCGCCTCCACAAATCATTAGCCATCGTGCAATTCTGTCCACAGCTTCGCCTGACATTCACGCTACCAATGCCCCAACTCCGATGGTCTCCGATGCCAGAGAGACGGCGCAGCAATTCAATTCCTAACCTCCACTCATTTTAGAGCTTAAACCCTAAACCACTCGATCATCGCCGCCACAGTGGATGATAAATCCATTTGGCATTTTTGCCGGGGTCCCCAATCTTCCTCCTACCTTCAGCAACGATTCC
This sequence comes from Allium cepa, assembly GCA_030765085.1. Classification (NCBI taxonomy): domain Eukaryota; kingdom Viridiplantae; phylum Streptophyta; class Magnoliopsida; order Asparagales; family Amaryllidaceae; genus Allium; species Allium cepa. The sequence goes on from CM060929.1 coordinate 483,996,549, forward strand.
GACCTACCCGATTCTACCCATCACAAGAAAAAAACCAAACTTTACATTCCGGTCAACTTTGAATTGCTCACTCAGTTCCACACTAAAAATCGTGAATTAACCCTTAAAAATCATGATTTGGAATAGTGATTCGAATTATATACCTGAATCAAAGAACTAAGATATTTGAATTTTTTGCATATCTTAAGTTTTTTCCTTTTCCCACTGTTCTTTTCCCTTTCCAGACAAAGTTTCAAACTTATACTTTATAAATAAATTTTTAAAAACTTAATTACATTTAAACACATGACTTTTGTTTAGATCCTCTAGTTTAATAATGATCGAAGAAAAAGAAATCAAATTTTGTTGATCAGGCTTATGCCTGTGAACCTGGAATAAAGTCCAGATTGATGTGCACAAACATGCACATCACATTTTCCAGATGTAAATATATACATGCAAACTAAATTTTCAAATCAAACACAAATATTAGGCATCACAACAAATTTCAGCTTAATACACACAGGGTTTACTCACAGACATTTCAAAAATAAAGAGGGTGAAGTTTTGCTCACCTGTTTGCACAGAGCAGAGAGGCAGAATTTGATAATTTGTTTGAATTGCCATTTTACTTTTGCATTTTCAAACTAAAAATGATCTTGCTGAATTTGTTTTGATTTGCACTCTGTTTCCAGGTTTGAGGCTTGTTTCAGATTGAAGTTTGCATAATGCTTTCAGATTCCTGATTTTTTTTCTTGAGTTTGATCTGAGATTTTTGAATTTGCATCTAACACTTGATGTTTTATAAGTTAAATCTGATCTGGTTTTGATTTCTTTTGTATACAGGTTTCTTTATTTCCTGGTTTGAATCTTACAGGTTTCTTTTCTTTGAAATTTTCTTTTATTTATTAATTTTAAAGATGAAAAGAAAACATGACACTTGTATATAATTTGTGAACACTTGTTAATATATGTTTCTATATAATTTACATTTGTCAAAACCCTTTACTAATAGTTTACAGATGTAAAAAAACAATTATTTAATACTTTCTTATGTATTATTTATAGTTATACAAATTAAAGAAAAATGGTATGAAATTAAATTATACATTACTAATAAATATTTATAAGTTAGTAAATAATTTTTTTTATTTTCAATACATTTATATTTTTTAAACTTAAGATATTAAATTTATTAACAAATACTTATTTTAAAATTTTCATTTTAAACTTAAGTAATCATACTTATTATATTTTTGTTTCAAATATAAAATTTTCTTTAAGTCCAATTAAATTTTAATATATCAACATTTGAATTCCAAATTCAAATTTCAAATTATTATATATATATATATATAAACACAAACCAAACACATATCTTTATAAGATTTGGAAAAAATTCAAATTAACTCACCGTTAATTCACAAATAAATTCAAAAATTAAATTAATTACCAATTTAAATTTAGCTTAAAAAAATCGAGATTGTTACAGATTCCCACCCCTTAGAAAATTTCGTCCTCGAAATTTGAAAGTAGGGAGACGACAAAGGATGGATACACAAAGATGGAGAAACAGTTTTCAAATCAAACTGGGTATCTATTCTGCATTTGGCTTACCAAATCAGAATATCAATAATGGATACAAGAATGAATCAGGATACTCGGGTCACCAGAACTACGGAATATACAGTGGCACTGGTTAGTTCAAAGGGATAACTAACCACTCGTAGAACATATCACGACCCAAAGAATAGACAGATATATGGATACAATCCCAAAACTTTTAGTTTAAACAACCACAATATACCTATCAACCATAGCAACCAAAGAAAATAATTTACCCAAACAAACAATTCTGACCCATCTGGAGTTTGCGTCCCATGCAAATATATCAAAACTTCTTCCTGGAGCTGCCAAGAAACTATTAAAGAATTGAAAAGACGAATCATATGAGATTGATAGAGAAAGTTATTTCCGCTATTTCAGGGTACTGACCATTTGTAGTGGTACTCCCCTGTCCCCTATCTTGTACTCTTCCTGCACTCATACTTACTATCAGTGGATAGTAAGAGAATTTGCTGAGACATTCGAACGGATATCTTAGGGATTACTCATTCTAGGGTATACTTCACCCTATCTCTAATGAGTTACTTAATGTGTTATACTCCTGAGCTAAAGTTTCAACCTTCAGCTCTGATACCAAATGAAACGACCCTGACTCAACCTTCGAAAGTCGGCACCGAATACGACACTCGTATTCAAATGTCGCAGATCCAAACGTCGAATCTGGTTCGCCGGAGCTTATAACACATTAAGTATAACAACACTGCGGAAGAAAGAAATGAATATCATATACAACTCCAATGATACAATATCCAAACATACAACAATGATCAATATCAGAGATACAAAGAAATGCTACAGCAGAAAACCCAATGAACTAGCAGCGGAACAACTAGAACTTGAAACTCTAGAAGAAACACTAATATCAGCAATCTCCATAGATAGCTCGAACCACCATCAAGTTGCACCAAGCTAAGCAAGTCTCGTCCACAACCAAATACTTCAATATCCAAAGTCTTCAAAGAATACCAAAGAGAAAGCTGAAAGCTACCGAATCGATATCTATATCTACTATCTGAAAAACCCAACTCTAGACCGTCCGTGTGGAAAATTGTGGGCACCCAGAGTTTAGGAAAGGAAAAATAAACTCCGGGTCAGTCATGAGACTGGTATGAGCAAACAAAAACATTTGATCTTTTAAGAAACAACAAAAGAATTTAAATTGAAATCCGCAATGCTTTTTGAAAAATGAAACTACCATAAGGCCTTCCGCCACACACACCATGCAAAAGCAGAATTGGAGGAGATTACTCCTTGTGATAGTCAAAAATGCTTGATACGCGGAAACCATTTTGATATTATTATTAGTGCATAGTCGAAAACATTTCGAAAGTATAATATTAATCTTAGCCAGCATAGACATCCAAACTATGCCTACTATAGCTACCATCCAAATAGTGGGGCGCCACCATACGTAGATGGCAGGTTATGCAACTAAAAACATGCAAGGCGCTTGTTGTTTCTTTGGATGTCCAACAAATGGTCAGGCTAAGGAACTTCCTGGGCCACATGGGTACGCCTCTGGAGGGACGCCCCGAGGACCTAACCGGATCTCTGCCAACACAAGGCCGGGTCACCCCTGCAAAAATAGGTAACTACTGACACGAGTATGCCATCCCCCGGTTGTAAACAACCTTTATCCGGGGCCCCAACAACAACAATCACAAAATAATATATATATTTGCGATATCCACATATGTTAAGTATCTGGGCTCTATACCATGATACCACTTCTATCTAGAAGGAAATGCACATACCCTGAGGAGCGCTACTCCCTATAACCTTGCTGCATTCTTCCTGTTTTGACTATTCCTGAGTGTGAGGCTCGACGAAGTCTCGTCCACAAAGCTACGCTTTTCACAAAAGCCTTGCTTTGATCAACAAATGAACAGCAGCACTTCGTATGCCACATTACCAAATTGGGAATGTATCACCAGTAACCATCAACTACACAACCTCCGAGATCGTACGTCTCAGAGAAGGGTGTTAAGCTAAGAGATTAAATCTCCGCCACCAAACAGAAATGTATTTGATAGAAACCAGCTTTACATCTCAAAGTGTAACGTCAGACACACATCCATACAAGTCCGTTCTGGGATTGAACGGAGCCGAAGGCACTTCATAAAGAAGCCCTTGCACATCCGGATAATTCCTAATCATGTCCGGACTCCCCATCACAAAGGGTGCTCAAATCTCTATACCGGGGATCAGCCGATGCAGAGACATTCGACAAGAAATCCTTTCATTTTTGAGAATATCCGGTCTTCACCACCGGTCTTCAATTGCTATCCATAACGTCGTATCACTATTCGTAATGGGTTATATGACACAAAGTCCTCTTCCGGCTAAACCGAATAATGAGCGCAAAATTTAAAACATATGGATATGGGATCTCAGTTAAGTCACAATTTATTACCCAAAACAAATGGTTAAACAAATTACCATTTGCAAATATTTTTGAACAAAAGATTCACTTCACAAAGTTCACAAAGTTTACCAATCTTTCACAAAGATTTATTAATATCTTTCCAATTCAATTCCTTTATACAAAAGATACGCTTTTCAGATCCCTTTTTAATTTGAAAGCAAACTTCACCAATCTTTAACAAAGATTCATTTATAGCCTTTCAAAACAATTTCCCTTTTAAATTGGATTAACCCATCCAATCAAAGATTCAATTCATAGATTTCAAAAATTATTTCCAAAGATTCATTCATAACTTTCAAAGCCATTCTATTTCAAACTTGAAATCTTTTCATCATAATTTGGAAATTCTTTCCTTATATAAAGCTGTTATTATTTGAAACCACTTGTTTCCGTTTCGGAAAACTCGATTTTATTTGCGCGAGTTAAGGCCTTTCAAATATAAACTTGGGTTAAATTCAAAATCTCAAAACAATACTTTTAAAATGGTTTAAAAGCCTATATAAACAAATTTATGGTTTGTATAACCTTTTTACATCATAAATCCTTAACATAGAATTCAATTTCAAATTTTGAATTCAAATTTTAAATCAAATTTCAAAATTAAATCAAGTTATTCAAAAATAACTTTTATCGTTGAAATTCCTTTCCAAAAGCTTTTCACTTTAAACCCAATCCGTATCCAAAACCATTTGGATTTAAAAATTCAATTTTTAAAATTATTTCAAAAATCTGCGACTTAACCAATTTCCTCGTGAAATCCATATTTGTGTGTGTGTTGTGTAGTCTATGGGGTTTTACACACAATAGTGCAACAACATCAACCATTACAGATTCAAATACAGAAATATCGATAAGCGGTATAATCTATAACGCTTATTTTCATTCACAGATTCATAGGTAAAGTAAATTTATAAATCACAAAGATTCACTATTACGATTCGATGTGGGTTTTGGATAACCAACTGGAATCCGACTCCCAGTCGCATCGAAATTCAAATGTCGTTTTACGGGCCAAGGGGTTTTCATATTCATATTATAGTATATTCATCACGGATATAACAGCTCAGCAAAAAGTATTTCATATTACATAGCATCACATCACATATCAAATATATCAATCCATCACACAGCATTACATAGTAGAGATATCAAACAATTCACAACAGCTCAATAGAGTACAGTCATCCATAAGGAAGATAAATTAGTTATCTGATAATTTCAAATCAGATTGATTACTAATCCTAGTTAATTATCATAAATTAATTACAATCATCTTAATTAGTTATCCTTAAATCATTTATTAATTAACCATTAATATTAAATTGACCAACTTGATTAACTAATCACACAAATATGCATTACAATTTAATTTAATTACATTAAGCAATTAATCTTTATTTAAACCATACTTATTAATCATTCTTGATTTATCACATTCAGTAATTAACTACCCTTAATTACTTCATTAAATAAATTAATTACTCCTAATTAATTATCCTTAATTAATCCCTTGATTAATCATATAAGTAATTTAATTCAAATTACTTTTATTATTTAATCAACTTCCACTAATTACATCCAATAATTATCATTAATTATTTTACTAAGTAATTTTACTTCATTAATCACATTAAGTAGTTATTATCAAATCAATCATTGATTAAATTAATTAAACTTAATTAACTAACTCAACAAATCACATTAAACTCAATTAATTACATTTAGTAATTAATTCCTTAATTACTTCCATTAAGTAATTACACTTAATCAATTTCACAAATGATTATCATTTATTAATCTGATTAATTATTAAATTTAATCACATTAATTAATTATTAAATAGTCTTAAGTTATTGACCTACATTAACTATTAAAAATTCTTTAATTACTTTTCTAAAGTAATTTAAACTTAGATTAATTAATATTAATTATAAATTAATTAACCATTAATAACCCATTAATTAATCCTAATTATTTAATTAATTAAGTGTTAACTGTAACTTAATTAATCCTAAATTACTTGATTAATTAATTACTAATCATTAATTAAAAATATAATCTTATTTAATTAATGGTTCTTAAATTATAAATCAATTATTCTAAGAATAATTAGTCTTAAACTTTCTAAATTAAAAACCCTTAATTACTTTAAGCAATCATCAATTTCATTAATTTCTTAAATAAATTAATTTTCCATTTAATTACTTCAATAATTAAATGAATTATAAATCCTTACATTATAATTTAACTTTAAGATAAATCTTTTCTTATCTATAGCTAAATTATCATTCACTAATACGTTTGAAAACATTTATTTTCAAATTTACTTTAAATTTTCATTTTAAATTCAAGAATTAAAATGAATACAAATTTTATCCTTAACAAAGTTTAGATCTAAAAAAAAACTTTTAAAATCATTTGTTAAAGTAATACTTTCTTATAAAAAAGATTTTAAAAGGGTTTAAATCAAATTCCTTTATAAATTCAAAACATTTAAAATTTACTTTAACATTCAAAGTTGTTAAAAACATTTAAATTTATAAAACTTATTTTATTTCAAAACTAAGATTCAAATTTATATTTGAATCAGATTTACAACTTTGATTTAAACTTTGTTTGAATCCTTTCTTTACATTTCAAACTCTATTTTAAATTCAAATTCTTTTAAATACACTTTAAACACTTAACCACTTTAAGGTTATTTAAACAAATTTGATTTTTTTTAAAAAAACCTTATTTATTTTTGGCTAAGATTCAAATTAAACTTTAATCCATTTTAAACTTTGATTTAGAAACTTATTTTAAATCCATGCTTTATAATTTAAATTAATTTTAAAATTAAAAAAAAAACAGAATAGAACATAACAGGTTTTCAAACTGTAACAAATCTAACCCGAGCCAAAACCTTTTTTACCCGAGTTCAACTTCGGGCACCACTCTTTATCACTTTACTTCGAGTCGAACTGTAATTTTCTCGTGCTCGAACTCGAGCATTCTTCTTCTTCCCCAAACGATATTATCCTGGATGCACAAACATGAATGTGTGCACCTGCACCATTACTCCGACCATCTTTGGTCGACGCCGACACCTTCAACAAATCACCGATGTTTTACCAGAGCCCTCCGATCCACCAAGTCTGACCCAAAACGACCAGAAACAAAATTGAGTCATTCAACTCTACTTGGAACCCAATTCGATCACCACAAACTTCCTCTTACCGCCTCCACAGATCATCAGCTATCGTGCGACCCTGCTCACAGCTTCGCCTGACATCCACGCTACCAACGCCCCAATTCTGATGGTCTCCGATGCCAGAGAGACGATGCAACAACTCAATTCCTAACCTCTACTCATTTTAGAGCTTAAACCCTAAACCACTCGATCATCGCCGCCACAGTGGATGATAAATCCATTTGGTATTTTTGCAGAGGTTTCCAATCTTCCTCATACCTTCAGCAAATATTCCGACCTACCCGAGTCTACCCATCACCAGAAAAAACCCAAACTTTACATTCCGGTCAACTTTGAATTGCTCACTCAATTCCACACTAAAATTCGTGAATTAACTCTTAAAAATCATTGTTTGGAATAGTGATTCGAATTATATACCTGAATCAAAGAACTAAGATATTTGAATTTTTTGCATATCTTAAGTTTTTTTTTCTTTTCCCACTGTTCTTTTCCCTTTCCAGACAAATTTTCAAACTTATACTTTATAAATAAATTTTTAAAAACTTAATTACATTTAAACACATGACTTTTGGTTAGATCCTCTAGTTTAATAATGATCGTAGAAAAAGAAATCAAATTTTGTTGATCAGGCTTATGCCTGTAAACCTGGAATAAAATATAGATTGATGTGCACAAACATGCACATCACATTTTCCAGATGTAAATATATACATGCAAACTAAATTTTCAATTCAAACACAAATATTAGGCATCACAACAAATTTCAGCTTAATACACACAGGGTTTACTCATAGACATTTCAAAAATAAAGAGGGTGAAGTTTTGCTCACCTGTTTGCACAGAGCGGAGAAGCAGAATTTGATAATTTGTTTGAGTTGCCATTTTACTTTTGCATTTTCAAACTAAAAATGATCTTGCTGAAGCTGTTTTGATTTGCACTCTGTTTCCAGGTTTGAGGCTTGTTTCAGATTGAAGTTTGCATAATGCTTTCAGATTCCTGATTTTTTTCTCTTGAGTTTGATCTGAGATTGTTGAATTTGCATCTAACACTTGATGTTTTATAAGTTAAATCTGATCTGGTTTTGATTTCTTTTGTATACAGGTTTCTTTGTTTCCTGGTTTGAATCTTTACAGGTTTCTTTTCTTTGAAATTTTCTTTTATTTATTAATTTTAAAGATGAAAAGAAAACATGACACTTGTATATAATTTGTGAACACTTGTTAATATATGTTTCTATATAATTTACATTTGTCATAACCCTTTACTAATAGTTTACAAATGTAAAAAAAAATTATTTAATACTTTCTTATGTCTTATTTATACTTATACAAATTAAAGAAAAATGGTTTGAAATTAAATTATACATTACTAATAAATATTTATAAGTTAGTAAATAAATTTTTTATTTTCAATACATTTATATTTTTTAAACTTAAGATATTAAACTTATTAACAAATACTTATTTTAAAATTTTCATTTTAAACTTAAGTAATCATACTTATTATATTTCTGTTTCAAATATAAATTTTTCTTTAAGTCCAATTAAATTTCAAAATATTAACATTTGAATTCCAAATTCAAATTTCAAATTATTATATATATACATATATATGTGTGTGTATATATATATATATGTAAACACAAACCAAACACATATCTTTATAAGATTTGGAAAAAATTCAAATTAACTCACCATTAATTCACAATTAAATTCAAAAATTAAACTAATTACCAATTTAAATTTAGCTTAAAAAAATGGGGATCCTTACAATCCGCTAATTTTTAATCAAATGATTTTACAAAAATTATCTTGTTTTCAAAATGATTTCAAAACTTTCCTTTTAAAAGATTCAAAAACATCTATCCTGATTTTAAATAATTTTAGCCTCAAAATCATCTTTTATTTCAAAGTCAAATTACTCCTGATTTTTAACTATCTTTTAATATAATATATTTAACTTTTGAATATTTGTACTTAGATTTAAATATAGAATTATAGTTAAATTCTATATATATTATTCTCTATATTTACTTATGAATTTTAACTATAGTAAAGTATATTTATAAAGTTTGAGATAGTTTTAATATAAGATAAAGGTTATTTTCAAAGAAAATCAAATCATCAAAAATTGCCTTGTGATGTCGACATACTCTTGGTGTCGACATAGTGTCAGTTAAGTTCAGAATTTGAATTTCAAAAGAAGTGTCTATTCGTCATAACTCTTCACGAATGGACATGGCTGTTTTTCTTCTATAAATAGGGGTTAGTTTCAACGAATTTTATATTAGATTTTCTAGTTTTTAACTCCTCTTCTTCTTCCACTTTTCTTAATACATATTCTTACCATTACTCTGCCGAAATCAACATTGAATCGAACTCGATCATTCGTAGTTTGATTCTCTATCACTATCTCAACAAGATCCTCAGTGCTATTCAGAGTTATACGATTTTTGTAATCAACTTAGCGAGAAAAAGTGTGATTGTTGCCTTGAAAATCAATCAAGCGAGATAAGGTGTGATTGTATCCTTGGGAAATCAATTGGGTGAACTTGTTGCCCGTAAAATAAAGTGGGTGAACTTGTTGCCCGGAAAATCAAGTATCTCTACCCAGAGGATTATGATTCTGGAGGGTGTACATCGTAGCCTTGAAATCGAGGGTGTAACCGTAAAGATTGCTTTTGAAAGGAAATCCATACTTGTGTTGCAGGAATGGATTTAGGGTAACTCCGAACCAGTATAAAATCCAGTGTGTACTTTCCTTTACTGCTTTTTATTTTATTTCTGCATCTGTATTTGGTTTTGTGATCATATCTGTGTCTGTATATTGCACACATCTGTGTTTAAATTAACATAAACTCAAAAGTTTTAGTAATTCTTTATAAACACTATTCACCCCCTTCTAGTGTTAATCCTAGCCTTAAGATCCGTAATCCGCATATCTCACATCCCACACGTCGTGTGCTCCAAGGAGAGGCATCATCCTTAAACTCCAATTATCACAATTGTTCTTGGTAAGCATTGGAACTTGTAGGGGAACGCCATTATTCGCCTCTCTATCTTTTAAAAAATCCTCGCTCCGTACCACTTTGTTGAATATATTTCTGGAGAAAGAGGACGAGAATATAAGAAAGAGGATTTTTTTACTTTTTATTTTATTGTAGAAAACTTTTCTCTATTGATGATTTATTTTTTGCTTGATTGATTGATTGATACAGAATGAGGGGAGAGCTCCTCTATTTACATGACTCAACAGAACAATCTAGATATAGAATATTCTAGAAACATGACTCATTTGACAACTCTAGAACTTTCTCTTTAGACAACTCTAGAAACATAACTATTATATAATTCTTATTTCTAGCAACTAATATAAAATTCTAAAACTCTCTCCAAATTCTATTAAATACAAGAAGATTCTAGAAACTTTAATAATAAGAAACTTCTAGAAATTAACAAATCAAGTTTAATATTTCAACATGCTGGTTGATGTGGTGTCGGTTGCTGAAGGGCTGGGTTTTGGCATGCCTAGGCACTAGAGGGTTTCTGATGGGAAGGTGGTCTGCTCGGGCACGATAGGTAGCGTGGGTGATGGTCGACAAGGGTATTGGGTCAGTTAGAAGCTATGAAACGATGGAGAGAACAGTGGGGCTCTGCGTTGTGGCAAACAGAGGGAGGCGTGGGAGGTTTGCGGTGGGAAGAGAAGTAGTGAGGGAGTGGGCTGTTAGTGGCGGTTGTAGGCGACCGTGGGTTTAGGCAGTAGGAACAGCGGGTTCGGCTAGCTTGTGAGGCTATGTGGAAAAAGGAAATATTTGATAAGGTGGGGTCGAGCGGAAGAAGAGCAGCTAATATATATAACAACTTGTACAAATTATATTATATTATATTAGCTTTTACAATTGAAGGAACAGATCCAAAGAGAAGGGAGGAAAGGAAATGAACGAACCAGAGATAAAATGAAATATTAAATGTATTTTGAAACCAAGATTCATAGTATTCGATTCTAAAAGAATTAATAACTAGCAGCCATTTGTTTTCAACCGATTGACAAACGAATGGACACAGGGAAGCCTAAAGGACCAAAAAGGGTACTGATACAGCTAACCGTTTCATAGATTTCTCCACGTACCGAACACTAAAATGTAAAAATGAATACACTTAGGAGATCGGCACGATGAGGTGAACATGATTGTACATAGATACGAATGATATGACCCACCTATCAAAACTAGATATTCATTGTTGAAAATGCTGCTAAAACGCCGAAAATAAGTTAAACGGGGCTAAAGGAGTCCAAATTCAACGAAATGAATTATGACATCTCACTTAGAAAATGATTTATATTTTTATTATGTAAAAGTATCCAGATTTCAAAAATATTTTATTTTCATCAAATTAGCTGATTTAAATTTTAAATTGGAATTTCACAACTGAACAAATTTTTATATTTTCTAGTGAAAATTTGACACTTGCTACGTTATAATAGACGTATTCCAAATATCAAATTTTCATTGCAAAAAATTATTTGTTTACCCCAAGAAAAATTTAGTTAATATGTTATTTAAATTGTTAAAATTTCCTGGTCATTACAGACAAAGTCCAAGGAAGAGATATCAAGCTTCTACAACATGGAGTGTTGTCGAATATGTAATAAAAGGAGGATGTTGCATCTAGTAACAAGTAGGAGATATCGAGCCTCTAGAGGATGATGAGCATACGATACATGAACTATTAGCGAGCTACAATATAGTAACAGTTTTCAAGTATCTACCATCCTAAAAGCTATCAAGTAGCTGCTAAAAGGGGATTACATTGCCAAATTTACGATGTTAAGTAATGTTGATTCACAACAAAGGATGTCGAGATTTCAGCAATATGGAGCTTTCAAAACATTTGGATCCCAAGACATGATATGTGTTAATCCTCCTGCATGGTTGCATCCCAATAAATAAACCCTCATCGATGACCAATAGAGGGAAATTGATTCTTACTCAGCTTCTCAATTTTAAATGCTGTAAGCCTAAATTGGTTTGGGAATTTTAGAATCGATTGTAATACTTGAACATTTTGCACATTAGGACATTCAACTTTGCATAACATATTATTCTCGAGAATATAAACTTGATTGTTATTGAATAATGGACGTGCAAATGACTTTGTCTTTGGAACTTGGATTTGAACTTGGACTTGCATATTATTAAACTGTGAAATGCTACTTAAGCCCTTGCTCAAAATTAAAAGCTACCTTGCATGTTGCCTTTTTTACCCATTGACATATAAGTAAAAGGCCATTGCACAATTGTGTGACTTTCCTATTTCATCCTAGAACATGTGACTTGAACTTTTGAATAACTTTATGCAACATCTCGGGTGTTGGGCCAAATTTTGATCTAATAGATGTGATATGGCAAAAGGAGCGATGAGGCTTCATGTTACTGATAGCTCTCTAGTAGGTGCAACGATGGTTGGAGATTTTCATTTAAGTTTTGCTTAATGGATTAGTTTTGATATTAAATGATTGATATTGTGTAGGATTTATTTATGGTACTATTTCTGTGTCTAAATTGTATGAGACAGGTTATATATTTCATTGTGCTAACAATGTTATGAACATTATGTTAGATGGTAATAAAGTCAACGATGGTATTTTAGATAATGGAATTTATGTGATCAATACTAATTATGTCTATGCTGTAAGTAATTCTTCAAATTGTGATATAAATAAAAAAATGTTCTTTCACATTATAGGCTAAGTCATGTACGTGATTAACAACTGCACAAATTGAAAATCATGGATTTTATACTATCATTTGATTTTGAATCATTTGATACTAAGTCGTGTATGTAACGACCTGGAATTTTGGTCATTAGTTTTTGAACATTTAATTCATTCTAAATGTTCAATGTCTATTGTTAATTGATTTTGAAAGACGAAGATCTTGGTTGAATCAATAAAATGAGTCATAATTTCAAATATGGAAATTTAATCAGATTTGAATGAATAGTGATTTAAATGTTTGAAATTGGGATAATTTGTGAATCTAGGGGTAAATAGATATGAAAATGGTTTCTAAAATTCATTTAAGTCTAGTTGGATTATAATTTTAATATTGGACTTATGAATGAGATTATTAAGTCGAGAAGTTAAAACTGGAATTTATATATTAATTTAATTATGGAATTTAATGTATAGTAATAACGTAAATAATCAGATTTTGGTTTAAAATGAATCAGAGTGATCTCAAAAATCTGGATATAAATTCTATATGATTTATAATTAAGCTAGTAAAGTTTCAAAATCGAAATTTTAAACGATTTCGACGATTTTGGAAATTGCTCGATTTAGTCGATGGGTAAAAATAGCCTTCCTAGGCATAGTCCCGGAATTCGATGAAACCAGTTTTGGATCCGTAATATTTTAATTATTGTCGGATTTCAAATTTCGTAGCGTTTGGAATTACCATTTGTTCGTACGGGTGAGAAACGCGTTGAAATTAAAATCAAAAATTTAAAATTTAAATTGATTTAAAAAGCTATCTTCCTCATACAATTGAATTAGGCCCCAAAACACGCTCCATTGTGTTCGGAATATGGGTAAAACATTATAAACGTCCGTCGGCACGTTCCAATTGGAATTCGTTTGAAAAGTTAAGTAATTTGTGAAATATTATTAAATTAATTTATATATATATATATATATATATATATATATATAAATATATATGGATTCACGCACAGTAAAACCCTAATTATTATTCTCGACCACCATCAAACATTTCTATGGCCGAAAACGATCGACCTTCCCCCATTTCTTTCTTCTTATCTATCGATTTTCAGAAGAAATCACCAACTATGAAGTCGTAGATGGTCGCAAGATCTCTACATCCTACGGTATATTTTTAGCTACCGTCAACCATAGTAGGCATAAGGAGGCCGCATCTCGGCAGTTGGAAGTGAGTTTTAGGAGGCTAGGCGTAGCCGAGCTCGGTGAAAATGCGACCGATGGTGGAGCTCGCGACGAGCTATTTCATGGTGGATCTTGATCTACCTCTAGTGGATTGCGAGGGCGGGGGGAAGGGGGTTGCCGACGGTGTTGATTCGAACGGCACGACTTCGGTTCTTTAGTCTGGAACGTGTTAGCACCAAAATTGGTCACTAACAACCTTAGAAAGATTGTGTAGAGAGATTAATGAAGAAAGTAAATTAAAATAGAGAACAGAGTATAAATTTAAATGTAGAGAACAAGAACACCAAATTTATAGTGGTTCGGCGTAATTTCCTACGTCCACTTTGAGGTTAATCTTTATTGCTTTCTCCATTACTTGAGTACAGATACAATCCGTAAATTAATCGCTTGAATACAGGTTTGAATGAAGAAGAAGAGAGTATAAAAAAGGGTAGAGTCTTCCCAGTGTTCTCGGAAAGATCCCTTTTCAGTATGCCCCTACCTCCCTATTTATAGACAAAGGTGGGTTGGACTTCCCTGGTGGGCCTGGTAGCTGAATACCTTGGCCCAAATGGAGTGGTCTCTGTGTGTCGAACTGAGCAGGCCGAACGGCCAAATGCCGAACCATACTCTTCATGCCGAACGATGCGTTTGTTGCATGGGAAGGGTAGACCAAGCAACAATCGAAGCCGGTCATGCTGGGGAGAATGCCGAGCCATCTTTGAATGCCGGATGAAGCCTTTGGCCGATCGCTCCTGGATGTCGAGTGATATCTTGACCGAACGAAGCCTTTAGCCGAACGCTCCTAGATGCCGAACGATATCTTGCCGGAACGGAGTCTTTAGCCGGACGAAGCCTTTGGCCGATCGCTCCTAGATGCCGAGCGATATCTTGACCGAACGAAGCATTTAGCCGGACAAAGCCTTTGGCCGATCGCTCCTGGATGCCGAGCGATATCTTGACCGAACGAAGCCTTTAGCCGGACGAAGCCTTTGGCCGATCGCTCCTGGATGCCGAGCGATATCTTGACCGAATGAAGCCTTTAGCCGGACGAAGCCTTTGGCCGATCGCTCCTGGATGCCGAGCGTTACTTGACCGAACGAATACTTTAGCCATGCACTAAGTTGCCTGGTTAAGTCTCCAGGAAACACTTGCCCCCAAAGTGTGTTACGTGACCGAGCGTAGTACGCTTTGAATTACGTATCCCCCATGCTCCGCTTCGAACCTTTGCCCATCACTCTTGGGGATTGCTCTCTTGTGAATACCAATTGTGGAGGTGTGTGCCGAACAGCGTAGCCGAGGCCGAATGATATAACCGAAGCTGAACATCTCTCATATGCCGAACAAGCTGATGCCGAACGATGTGGCTTTGACCGGTTCTACCGGTTATCGTCGTTTCGCCTTCTTCTTCTTCTTCCCTATAAAGGCCAGTGTCTTCCTCCTTCTTCACTTTTAACTTTCTACCTCCACTACCTTGTACTTGCCAACCTCACCAGCTAACAGCCTTCACAGATCTATCGAACCCTTTCCAAGTTTCGACCTACTAACTTGCTACCGATTCTTCTACCTAAATCCTTTCCCATAACTAATTTTTTTTATGCTCAAGTTCGTAGATTGAGTCGAGTCTTGATTGAGGTGGTTTAAGAGTTTTTAGAGTTAGATGATGAGGGGGAAAGGAGGAGTGATTAGAGACGAGCTTATTAGGAAGCCGTTGGGAGACGTGTTGTGGTTTGGCACAGTTACCTCATGTCGAACGAGATTGGAGGAAGAAAGAATAGAGGAGGAGCAGAAGATAGTTGGGATGCCGAGCGACATGGTCTGGCATGATTTGCCGAGCAATCGGCCCTCGTTGTTCGACATGGACGGTGGAAGAGAGTAAGTGCCGAGCGTTGGAGTTCAGCGTAATTCTGGTTCGGCGTGACCCATCACATGCCGAACGGTGGGATGAAAAGTTAAGGAGGAAGCATGAGTTGGTTAGGATGCCGAACATTACTTTGGCCGAGCAGAACTTAGGCCGGACGTCATTTAGGCCGAACGATAGTTTGGCCGAGCGATAGCATGGCCGAACGATCATGAATGCCGACCCATATTTCAGCCGAACAATACTTAGGCCGAATATGCCGAACCATACTTAGGTCGAATAAACATAAGTGCTGAACCATACTTAGGCCGATCAAACAATTGCTTGCCTAATCACATAACAAGACAAGGACAGAAACTCCCGCATACTAGTATATCGAACCGATTTGGACTGGTAACCCCCTAATTTCAGCAGACATAAACCTGAACTTAAATTGACACAACCGGATAACTTCTTCTAACATTTTCTGAATCCGAAATTACAAAAACCATAAGGCAGGCTTTTGGAGATGATCAGTGATGACGATCTTCGAAGGAGATGACTCGAAACTCAATTTTATGTTATTAACTCTGTGACTTTCAATTTTTCAGCACTCACATACGATTGGCCGCACTAGTTCACACACCACATGGGGGGAATATTTGTGTTGTTAATTCTAACGTCGAACGTTTTTCAAGTATAGTTCACACAGGTTCTTAGTCGAATTCATTATTTATTGAAGATGTCTAAAAAATCCAGCTCTGCCACGATCTATGACAGACTAGAACCATCCTCTCGACAGGAAGTTGCAGGTGTTTCAAATCCATCAACCTCCCCTGCACATAACTTAGCCCCCGATGCCCTAGAGGCATCGATTTTCTTGGACCACCTTATCGATTCACAGGCTTCAAAAATCAATGAAGTTGCGCTCCAGCGAATATGCTCCATCCATGGAATACCTTTTGACGACGTGCTGGTTCCATCGGGGCACGACCGGCCACACTTGCCCCCAGTCGGATACACAGCGTGCAATAAATTCATGTGCTGGGTTGGCAGTGTGCCACCGTTCAATTTTTTCTTCGGGATGTGCTGCAATACATCGACATCGCCCCGCCGCAGTTGCACCCGAACGGTCACGCCTTCATCTATGGCACTTACATACTCTTCATGACCGTCTTCTCTAGGCCTCCCACTCCTGGCAACATCAGATATGTTTATATGATCAAGAAGCAAAGAGATAGCCCCTACTTTGTGTTCCTTGAGCCGCACCACAAATGCCAAATTTTAATCGGGGCGTGGAACAAGTTTTGCCTGTACAAACAGGAATGGTTCTACGTGCGTTGCCCCTGGTTTCACGAGGATATGGGTCGAAGGAAGTAAGTCTTCTTCTTGGAACGATACTCATGTTTTGGTCGAAGCTATGCCTATTCTAACTCTTGTTTCATCTTCTCAGGTATCAATCCACGTCCCGACGCCGCGGATATTCTAAGGCCGTTGAAGCTATTAGAGCTCTTCCCGTCGAAGAACGAGACATCTGAACTCTTATTTAAAATGAGTCACTATCGAGGTTCGGATTGTTAGTAAAAGGTTGCCGGGTAAGTCTTCCCGAAGGTGTCACTGTACCTAGGCCGGTCTCTGGCAAAGGGAAAAAATTAGCTGAGTCGTCAGCAAGCCACACCCCTGATGTACAAGAAGAGGGGGAAATCAAGGAGGGTGAAACACCCGAAGCACAAGGTGAGAATTTGGGTCCAGCCCAAGATCCTATAGTTGAAGTGCACGATATCGAAACGTCATCTTCTCCTTCACAGAGGAAAAAGGGATTGACGTACAAGATCAGAAAGGAGAAGGTTGGCGGAACTTCGAAAGTTACGCTTATTCCGACGAAGAAAGAGGCTTCTTCGCAGCACGTAGAAAGTTCTTTAAAGGACTTATCGAACCTCTCCATTTCGGATGATCTTCTCAATTATGACTTTGACGATCCGGAGGCATTCAAACTTCAATCGCCCATCAGAGACGACGCGGGCGCTCCAACCCAGAGTCAGGGAGAGAAAACTCCTATTCGCAAAGTGACTGGTCCGTTGGGCGAAACACTAGGACACACACGAACACTTGCACTTCAATTTTCGCTTAGAATTTTTTCGTCACGCTACTCTTTGCTAATTCGCTGTTATTTGAATTCTGTGCAGGTGGTATGGGGCATTCACATGGATTCGACCGCCTTCGTGGTTCGTCTGTTCTTCATCACTCTGGACGGGACTCGGGTTCCGGGAGACGTCGAGATAGGGATGGTGACGGCGATAAAGACTATCATTCCCGGGACTCATCATCTTGAAGGAAGACTTATTATCAGCCAAAATACCATCAAGATACCTCTTCTCACGCAGAGCAAACTAAAGACAAGCGCGGCCGCAAGAGGTCGCGACCTGATGCTCCCCGGGACCAACACTTCGATTCCTCCTCCACTCGACAGTCCCAAGATTCTCATAGGAGGGCCGAACTTTCAAAGCCATCTCCTCCCGCTCCAGCAACGGACCCATCAGTAATGGAGAGGCTAGCCGATCTTAAAGATAAATTTCCAAAAATCTGCTTCGACGGCCTGAAATTCCTCCCGACGATTCATCCTATCCCCGGACACGTCAAGCAGAGCGCCATCGCCTGTACAAACGACGTCTATGTTCAACACGACGCGTTTGTTCATTTGGCTGAGAAACTTTCTGAAGTCTCCGTGGAGCGCCAACATGAAATCGACCGTCTGAAGCTTGAGGCCATCCACGACAAAGATATCATTAAAGTCCAAGACGAAGAGATTGCAACTTATAAATCTAAACTTAAGGTCGCCCATCAGAGCGCCAAGGACACTGCTGAGGCCGTCACTCGCCTGGAATCGGCTCATAAGAAAGAACTCGACAAGGCGGTTCAACGATGTGGGGCTTTGGCTCTAGAGAAGGACTCAGTTCAAAAGGAGAGGGACGCACTCAGCCTCCAAGTCAGGGAACTTGAGGAACAGCTCCGCAGGGAGAGAGAAGAGAAAGCGGCCGCCCAAGAAGAGTCACAACGATACTGTGATGAGATCGTTGCCACTCGAAATTTTAAAAGAAAAACTTGAGGCCGAGCTTTCCAAATTTGAGGCGATAAAGAGTGAAGCCCGAGAAGAGGGCAAGAGGATAGCGTCCATGTATTTCGACTCGCGTCTCGAGGCGACTAAAGAAGAAGGTAGGGAAGAGGTCAAAAGCATATTTGACCCGCTAATCGCTGAATTCAATGCCCGTGTTCTCATGCATCGAGATCGACTTTTTTTGGCGAGGGCTATCTTGAATCTTTAGCCGAGGCATGGGAGGCTTTGACATAAATCAGGAAGGCCGAGCATGGCACCGAAGAGATTGATGATGGGGCATTGATAAAGAATATCTCATGGGAAACGAGCCTTCGGACTTGTCGGCGGCCAAAGCTATCTATTGCAAGGGCTCCTCCTCACAGAAAGGGAAAGAAGTTATTACTGGTCCATCCGTGGCCATGCCCCCAGCTCATGCACCTATTCGATCGGCCGATCGGCCGATACTCGATCCATTCGAGCAGCATACTGGTTACAATTCGGAGGACCCTGGCCTTGATGTCTATATTCTATCCCCCATTCCGGAGGGTGAGACCCCCTTAACGGCCGAGAGCCTGCCGGAAGCTGGTAGATAACTATTTACTTTGAGATTCCAAATGTCGACATCCTGGGACTATTGTATTCTAATGCTTATTTTCCATGCTTTCGCGCAGGTCATTCTGATCCCGGGCCCTCTCCAAGGAGCGATGTCGCGAAGGTGGTGGAGGAGAAGATAGGTGAGGCTAGTCAGGTTGGAGAAGCTCCCGGGCCAGATGCTCAGGTGATTGGGGCGCTAGATGAAGAAAAATATAAGACTTCTTTCCCATCGAGGGGAGTTATGTAGTAGAGATCACAGGCGCCTCCGAACACACGTCTGAGCCGAGTATGAAGGAGTGGCTGGAGAAAGAGAAGAGAGAAATGACCAAGATCAAGGTCGAACCTCAAGCCGTGGACCCCGATGATCCTTTGAATAAGCCGCTGAAGATCATTCTCCCTGGCAGGTCTAAACCCGTGGATGTCCCTCATACTTCTCCGACTGTCACTCCTCCATCAAAGAAGGGTACCAAGGGTAAACGCGGAGGAGAGGGGTCGTCTGAGAAGACAATGGAGGTGAAGAAGGCTAAGAAGCATAAGAAGTAATCATTACTCTCGTTCAACGAGAGTCAGTTTAGATTAGGCAAGTACTTTTGTTTTCTTAGTTTGTGTAAATAAACTTTTGATTCCGAGCTTCAAAGGAGTTGTAATAGAAACTTATCTTTGATGAATAAAACTTAGTTTTTCTGTCTTTCGATGGATCCTGTCGTTCAATTTTCTTTGTGATTGTGATTCAAATCCAAGCTGTTGTGAATATAATAGACCTCTCGGTTCATCCTCATATAGCTCGAAAATTCTTTGAGAACTATCTGTTTTTTCTTCCGTGCCCCAAGCACTTAGAATATTTTCTAATACGCACGCTGAAGGCTCGATGTCTTCAAGTCATTTATATCCAGTCCGTCTTCAGCGGACCTGGTCATTTAAATCGTTTATACTTGAGTCTGCGCTCCGTGGACTTAGAGTACTCCTGTCCGCACTCTGGGGACTTGGAGATTTTGAGTTGTTTATACTCGAGTCCGCGCTTCGGGGACTTAGAGTACTCCAATCCGCACTCCGGGGACTTGGAGATTTTAAGTCGTTTATACTCGAGTCTGCGCTCCGAGGACTTAGAGTACTCCAGTCCGCACTTCGGGGACTTGGAGATTTTAAATCGTTTACACTCGGTCCGCGCTCCGGGGACCTAGAGTACTCCAGTCCTCACTCCGAGGACTTGGAATTTTAAATCGTTTATACTCGAGTCCGCGCTCCGGGGACTTAGAGTACACCGGGGACTTAGAGTACTCCAGTCCGCACTCCGGAGAGTTGGAGATTTTAAATCGTTTATACTCGAATCCACGCTCCGGGGACTTAGAGTACTCCAGTCTGCACTCCGGGGACTTAGAGATTTTAAATTATTTATACATGAATCCACGCTCCGGGGACTTAGAGTACTCCAGTCCACCCTCTGGGGACTTGGAGATTTTAAATCATTTATACATGAATTCGTCCTCCGGGGATATAGAGTACTCCAGTCCGCACTTCGGGGACTTGGAGATTTAGAATCGTTTATACTCGAGTCCGCGCTCCGGGGACTTAGAGTACTCCAGTACGTGCTTCGGGGACTTGGAGATTTTAAATCGTTTATACTCGAGTCCGCACTCCGGGGACTTAGAGTACTCCAGTCAGCGCTCTGGGGACTTGGAGATTTTAAATCGTTTATACTCGATTCCGTGCTCCGGGGACTTAGAGTACTCCAGTCTGCGCTCCGGGGACTTGGAGATTTTAAATCGTTTATACTCGAGTCTGCACTCCGGGGACTTAGAGTACTCCAGTCCGCGCTCTGGGGATTTGGAGATTTTAAATCGTTTATACTCGAGTCCGCGCTCCAGGGACTTAGAGTGCTCCAGTCCGCGCTCCGGGGACTTGGTGATTTTAAATCGTTTATACTCGAGTCCGCGCTTCGGGGACTTAGAGTACTCCAGTCCGCACTCCGGGGACTTGGAGATTTTAAGTCGTTTATACTTGAGTCCGCGCTCCGGGGACTTAGAGTACTCCAGTCCGCACTCCGGGGACTTGAAGATTTTAAGTGTCCGTGCGCGTTCGTAGGTTGGACGGAATAACATAATTTTATTTGCCCATCACTGGTTCATCATTTGTAGAGACATTAGTAATTCATGGAAAGATGGCTTCAAGCCTTTATTAACGAGAGCAAGCTAAATTGCCTTATCACATGCCAAGAATTAGAAATAAAAGCATACTGGAAATAAGTGCAACTAACACATGAAAGAAATAGACTAATATAATAATGCCGCAAGTGCTCGCAGTTCCATGCTCGGGGGAGTGTCGCACCATCGACGGTCGCTAGCTTGAAAGTTCCTTCTCCAAGCTTCCGTTCGATGACGTATAGTCCTTCCCATGTGGGATTCATATGAATCAGGATCGGGAAAACTCGTTTCAAAACAAGGTCTCCCACACTAAAAATTCTTGGTCAGACCTTCTCGTTATAATATTTAGCGACTCTATGTCTGTATAAGGCCGCTCTCAAATTGGATTCTTCGCGTTTTTCATCAATGAAGTCCAACAATTCCAATAAAAGATTCTGGTTCGACTTGGGGTCGTAATAAGTTACCCGATGTGATGGGACCTCAAGTTCCACGGGTATGACAACTTCCGTGCCATACGCCAATGAGAATGGAGTGTGGCCAGTCGCGGTCTTGTGGGTGGTCCTATAGGCCTAAAGTGCTGTTGGAAGTTCATCCACCCATCTGCCTCTAGCCTTTTCCAGACGTTTTTTCAATATGGAGTTGATTATCTTGTTTACGGCTTCCACTTGTCCGTTGGCCTTCGGGTGAGCAACCGCTGCAAACTTCTTTTCAATGCCATATTTCTGAAAAAATTCTTTGAACCCCTTGCTTTCGAATTGAGTCCCATTGTCTGTAATGATGGTCCGTGGAAGGCCGAAGCGGCATATGATATTTCGACGACGAAGTTAATAAACTTCTTGGTGGTTATCGTGGCCAGAGGCTCTGCTTTTGCCTATTTGGTGAAGTAGTCGACCACAACTATTGCATATTTCGTTCCACCTTTGGCTATGGGTAAAGAACCAACTAAGTCAATTCCCCACATTGCAAATGGCCAGGGCTAACCATTTGTGTGAGTTCCGTCGGCGGAGCTCTCGGGATTTTTGCATATATCTGGCATTTATCACATCTTCTCACATAGTCTGCAGCATCCCGATTCACAGTTGGCCAGTAGTATCCATAACAGAGGATCTTCTTTGCTAGTGTCTACCCCCCAGTATGATCTCCGCACTCTCCTTCATGGACTTCCCCCAGGACTCGTTTTATCTCATCATGGGCAATGCATCGGAGTAGTGGGGTCGAGAATCCCCTTAGATACATTATTTCATCCTGTATTACATAATGAGAAGCCTTACGAAGGACTTGTCGTCTTTCGCTCCTTTCTTTGGGCAAGATCTCGAATAGCAAGTACTGCTTGATTGAGGTCATCCACGATTACTTCTCGATTTCTGTTTCCAACGCAAAATCTACCTCCATCATACCTATATTCGGTGCATAGAGGACCTCTACAGGAAATAATCCCATTTGTTGTGCGTCGCCTATGCTTGCGAATTTTGCCAACGAGTCGGCTGCCCTGTTTTGCTCACGCGGGACATGTGAAATATCGTAGTACTCAAGATTCGCTAGCAGTCCCTGAAATCGAACCAAATATGGGGAAAGTCTCTGCCTCCTTGCTTGGTAGTCACCTCGCACTTGGTACACCACCATCTGCGAGTCGCTGAAGATTTCAACCGATTTTACTTCTAGTTCTTTGGTAAGTTTCAAGCCGGCAATCAACGCTTCATATTCGGCTTCGTTATTCGTTGCTGTGAATTCGAGCTTCAAAGCGTAGCAGACCGATCAGTTTTCAGGAGTTACGAGAACTATGCCAACCCTCGAACAACGGTCGTCAGATGCCCCATCGGTGTACATCTTCCATCGAACGGGAGGTATGACATTATGATCATTTAATTGGTCCGTCGTAGTGCATTCAGCAATGAAGTCAGCTAGTGCCTGTCCTTGTATGGCCCTTCGCGGCAGGTAGGTGATGTCGAACTGACTTAGCTCAATATTCCATTTTAACATCCTTCCGGAAGTTTCCGGTCATTGGAGTATCTGTCGCAAAGGCTGATAAGTATAAACACTGATTGAGTGTGCCTAAAAATACGGGCGAAACTTGCGTGCTGCAATCACCAAGCAATATGTTAGTTTTCAATCTTCGGATAATTTCTTTCTGCCCCCGTCAAGCGTTTACTAACATAGTAAATAGGCTTCTAGACCCGGTCTTCCTTGCGAACCAGGGCTGTGCTGATAGCGTGCTGGGATACAGCCAGGTATACGTACAACATTTCGTGGTCTATTGGTTTCGACAATATCGGGGGACTTTCCAAGTGCCTTACAAGAGCCCGGAATGCTTCCTCACAATCAGATGTCCACTCGAAATTCCTCTTTCCTCTCTTTATGACATCGAAGAAAGAAATACACTTGTCTATGGCCCTGGATATGAATCGGCTCAGCGCGACCACCTTTCCATTCAAGCTTTGTACCTGTTTTATGGTTCTGGGCACTTGTATATCTCGGATAGCCTGAATCTTCTCTGGGTTGGCCTCGATTCCCCGGGCATTCACAATGAATCCCAAAAAATTTTCTTACGCTATGCCGAATGAACACTTCAACGGGTTGAATCATTCCATAATGCCTGAGTATGTCAAACATCTCCGCCAAGTCTCGGATGTGGTCGTTTGATTGCCGTGACTTCACGAGCATGTCATCCACATAGACTTCCATTGTTTTACCAATCTGATCTTTAAACATTCGATTCACCTGGCGTTGATAAGTCACTCCTGCGTTCTTCAATCCAAATGGCATTACTGCATAGCAGTACAATCCCATGTTCATGACGAAACTGGTGTGTTCTTGGTCTGGGAGATGCATCGGGATTTGATTATATCCAGAGTACGCATCCATAAATGATAATAGCTCATGTCCGGCAGTTGAGTCGACCAGCTGGTCAATCCTAGGCAACGGGAAACTATCCTTAGGACATGCTTTGTTTAAATCAGAATAATCAACTCAGGTCCTCCATTTTCCATTTGCCTTCTTTACTAGCACTGGGTTAGATACCCATTCAGAGTAGAGGGCGTCGCTAACGAACCCGTTGGCTTTGAGTTTGTCCACCTCCTCTTTGAGAGCCGCAACCTCTCCGGGTCCATGCCTCTCCTTTTTTGTTTCACAGGTACATGTTTCGGGTCTATGTTCAACATATAACTCGCAATCGCAGGAGAAATCCCACACATATTAGAATGTGTCCAGGCGAAAGCATCAAGATTCGCTCGAAGGAAATCAGTAAGGCTCTCAACGGCCAAAGGGTCGAGTTGCGACCCAATTTTAAGAACTCATGATGGGTCGCTCCGGCTAACTGGGATGTCAATGGTTAATTCCGCCGGTGCTGCATTGGTTTCCCTAGGTTCCCCATCATCGTCTCTCGGATCTATGTCTCTATAGATCCGAGATGTTGCTCGAGCCAGGGCTCGGGCGCTACTTGTCAATCATCAGCGTTTCGGATGCGGAAGAAGCGGTCTGCAACCTTTCCTTTCTCTTTGCGCTGAGTCTCTCTCAGCTTAGCCACATAGCAAGCACGCCCGGTCGCCTGATCGCCGTGTACCACTCCAACACCACTGTCTGTGGGAAATTTTAACGTCAGACACCAAGGGGCCAATGCTGCCCTAAATTCTGCTAACGTTGGACGCCCTAGAAATACGTTATATAGAGAGTCAACGTCCAATGTTATGAATGGTAGGATTCGCACCCTCCTATGCTCGCCTTGCCCCAGTTCAACTGGTAACTCTACATATCCCACTGCATCCTTTGCTGCGTCGTTAAAGCCATGGATTCTAGCATTGGATGGTTTCAAATCTTTAGCTTCCAGTTTCATTTGGTCATATGCCTTCTTGAAGATGATGTTAATGGAGATTCCATAATTAATTAGAATTATCTTCACAAACGCCGGCCCGATTGTCGCAGATATGACCATTAGGTCGATGGTAGGGGCCTCCACCTTGTTCGCATCTCGGCTCCTGTTCGCTGCTGTTTTGCAGGAGTCCCATCCTCCACATTCGAACAGCACTCATATTTCGCATGTCTTAAAGAGTTAGCATATCGCTCCATCTCCTGTCAATTCTTATACGCAGGATGAGGTCCGTCCGCGATCATGTTGATAACCAATCTACCCACAGTTCGAGCAGGTTGCTCTGGTTGGCGTGGAGCTGGCCCACGTCCGGGGTCCGACGTCTCTTGTCTTCCGTCTTGTGGATCTTTGACGAACTCCTGCTTCTTCTTCTGTCTAATCAACTTTTCAATAGCGTCATGGAGGTGCCTGCACTCCTCTGTGTTCTGCTCATAAGACTCGTGAAAGCGACAATACTTCCCAGTCCGCTTCTGCTCCTCCATTGATTCCTTTGGGCGTGGTTTTCTATACTGGAAAGTGTTGCAAGTTGAGAAATAGATGTTCTCAAGTGATGCGTTGAGCGGGGTGTATTCATTGTAGGTCGGGATCCTTGACTTCCATTTCCCCATCTCTCTTTTCTTCCGGGGATTTCCACCTTCGGATCTTTTAGACTGTCCAAGCTTGTTTTTGACATTGGCTTGAGATTTTCTCGAATTATCGCCAGCTTGCTTCATGCCGACGGTACTTTTCACAGTCTCCTGAGCAGGCCCTGGTGCCTTGTCCCGTCTCGTCCATTCGAGCTTCTTCCCTTCTTATGAATTGATGAGCTTTCGAATAAAAACGCTCCAGCGTGGCTGGGGGCTTTCTTGCCAACCAATCTCCAAATTCAGAGTCTAGATCTACGCCACGCATTACCGCCATCAAAATTGCGTGATCGTTTTGGATTGCTCACTTCAGTAGCAGCAACATGAAACCTCTGCAAGTATGCTTTCAATGACTGTCCTAGAGCTTGGATTACGCTTGATAAGGACATCACATCCTTTGGACGAGTGGTGTGTATTCTGAACTGCTCTATGAATTTCATTGCCAATTCTTCAAAGCTGGATATAGATCATGGGGGAAGTCGAGTGAACCACATGGTGGCGATTCCGGACAGAGTGATTGGGAAGCACTTACACTTAGTTGCATCATTGGCTCTTGCAGAATCCATCATCTATCCATACCTCATCACATGCTGCCTGGGGTCAGTCTTCCCCTCATAGGCTGGGATAGTTGGCATATTGAACTTCTTGGGGTACTCATCCTGTAGGATACCATCCGTAAAGGGGGTATGGCTTCTGGTCACTCCCCAATCTTCATTGGTCAAGCCTTGGTTTTCTCTCATTAACTGCCTGACCATAGCTGTTAAGTCCGGAGTTTTTATGGAGGATGGATGGTTGCGTTCCGTTCCACGGGACCTTGCGGGTAGATGTCCCGCCTGATTTGGGTCTTGGAGATTCAGGTGTCTGGTCTCTTCGCGCGCTTGATTCCCAATGCCTTCTTATGCACCTTCCTCCTTACGACGTCTATGCCTAGGAGGTTCGTCAGCTGAGGTTGAGCTAACAGATTCAGAATAAGGGGCAGGGTTACCTCCAGCATTCTGGCACTGCTGCTGAGTGAGCTGAGTCATGAGGTTAGTGTTGGCTTGAATCTATTCAGCAAGCTGCCTTCTACTTTCCTTGAGTTCACTTATTAGGTCATTGAAATCCGTTCGGGAAACGACTTCCGCTTGGATTTGGGTAGAGGGCCCTGCACCTCTGGTTGTTTGCCGATTTCCAGGTCCAACTTGTTGTACGCTAGCAGTTTCATGGACATCTGCATTTTGAGAGGCTGATCTTGTTCGTGGTCTCCCCATGGTAGAGTTATTGGTTGTAACTCTAAGTAGAATCAACAGATGCCTTGTGAATTTTTTTGGATCTCCTTCGGGGGATTTATGTAATCCAATAGCTACAAAGCAGATCCTAATAGCCTGAGAATTCAACTCTCAATGAAAGCACCAAAATGTTAGCACCAAAATTGGTCACCAACACCCTTAGAAAGATTGTGTAGAGAGATTAATGAAGAAACTAAATTAAAATAGAGAATAGAGTATAAATTTAAATGCAGTGAACAAGAACACCAAATTTATAGTGGTTCGACGTAATTGCCTACGTCCACTTTGAGGTTAATCTTTATTGCTTTCTTCATTACTTGAGTACAAATACAATCCGTAAATTAATCGCTTGAATACAAGTTTGAATGAAGAAGAAGAGAGTATAAAAAATGGCAGAGTCTCTCCAGTGTTCTCGTAAAGATCCCTTTTCAGTGTGCCCCTGCCTCCCTATTTATAGACAAAGGTGGGTTGGACTTCCCTGGTGGACATGGTAGCTGAATACCTCGGCCCAACTGGAGTGGTCTCTGTGTGCCGAACTAAGCAGGCCGAACGGCCAAATGCCGAACCATACTCTTTATGCCGAACGGTACGTTTGTGGCGTGGGAAGAGTAGACCGAGCAATAATTGAAGCCGGTCATGCTGGGGAGAATGCCGAGACATCTTTGAATGCAAGATGAAGCCTTTGGCCGATCGCTCCTGGATGCCGAGCGATACCTTGACCGAACGAAGCCTTTAACCGAACGCTCCTGGATGCCTAACGATATCTTGACTGAACGGAGTCTTTAGCCGGATGAAGCCTTTGGCCGATCGCTCCTGGATGCCGAGCGATATCTTGACAGAACGATGCCTTTAGCCGGACGAAGCCTTTGGCCGATCGCTCCTGGATTACGAGCGATATCTTGACCGAACGAAGGCTTTAGCCGGACGAAGCCTATGGCCGATCGCTCCTGGATGCCGAGCGATATCTTGACCGAACGAAGCCTTTGGTCGATTGCTCCTGGATGCCGAGCGTTACTTGACCGAACGAAGTCTTTAGCCGAGTACTAAGTTGCTTGGTCAAGTCTCCAGGAAACAGAACGCGATGTGGAAGAAAGCATGCGAGCGGTCACGATCCTCCCAAGCATTGTGCAGCCCGATTTTGTTTGGTAATAAAAAATAAAAAAATAAAAAGAAAATTGTTTATATAAATTATATTCAAACGTTTAAAAATTCATAACTTGTGCATGCGTTGTCAGAATTCGGCTTGTCAGAATTCGGCGAAACAAGAAGCGTCGGAATCGCAGGGACAGGATCTATGCTACAGTGTAGAACGGAGGCGTTTGGTGCAAGGGAGAATTTTAGATTAAATCGAACAGACTCTATTTAATTTAAAATTGGAACGCTCGATGTTTTAAGCTCAAGTTGAGTTAATCTCACTCACATCTGGAATACTAGTTAATTTGAAATAGTTTAAATTTTGAATTATTGATTGATTGACTGAATGTGATATTATATATAGTAGTATATATATATGTATATATATATATATATATATATTGGAATGATTGATATTCTCGCATTATATAGCGGATGAAACCCTATGCGCCCCGCAAAATAGCAAATGACCCTATATGCCGCGATGTCCCCCTCAAAGTGGGACTGGTATCTTTATATTGTGCTGATATCTGTGGATGTAGGAAAGAAGGTTGGATGGATCCAACTGGATTCCTCAAAATATTCCATAATTTGTGATATGTTTTATTGATATCCTGTAATAGATCATATTAGAAATCTAAATTATTCGATGCTATGGTTTGGATGAATATATTTTGGTGTTTTAAAATATAGAATATAATGAATTGGGTTTTTAAAGGAAATGAAAAGAAATTTTTTAAGTAAATAATTATTGGGAATTTGGATAAATCGAGTAATAAATATAGAGGAATTTAATTCAGGAAATCGGTTTGAAATTGGTTAAGTGTTTTGGAAACCGTGTTTTAAAAGGAAATGAGGAATGGAAATTCGTAAACTGGATTAAATGAAATGGAATATTTGTCAGTGGATAATTTTGGAAGTATAGATTTTCGGTGGGAATTTATAACGAAAGGTGCGATTCATTTTAACAATAAAAAGGTGATTTTATTTTTAAAAAGTTGGGAAGAATATTTTTCCTGGAAAACTAAGTATATTTTCAAGAAAAGATTTTAAAGTATAAACTAAAAGTTTAAAAAATGTTTTTTTAGAAGTTTTAGAAAATTTATTATTTTAATTATTTTTAAGTGAAAAGTAAATATTTATTTAAGTTAATTATGGTATTTAATATATTCAAAGGTTAATTAGTATTATGATTTTTAAAAGGAAATTTTAACATAAATATCAATATAATAACTTTATTTTAAAGGGTAATTTTGGTTTTAAAGTTGTATTTCCCTGTAAGGCCAAGTATATTTTCAAAGGAGAATTTTATATATAAGTTGAAAGTTTTAAAGTTGTTTAAAAAGAATGTTTAGGAAATTTTTTATTTAAATCATTTTCATATTTTTAAGTAAATATTTATTAAGCTAATTATAGAAGTGATTATTTTAAAGGTTTCACTAGTATTATGATTTAAAAAGATAACTATTATATATTATACTTGATTTAATAATTTTATTTTAAAGTGATTTTAGCTAATGTTTTTACTTGGAAAATTAGTATAAAATTTCATAACTATTATTTTAAATTAAAGAGTATTTAAAGTAGCTTTATTTAAATGTTTTAAGTATATATTTTTTTTAAAAGTGATTTAATTTATTTAAAAATCTAAATTTTATGAGACTTGTGTTTTCAGTGGAAATAAAATAATTGGTTGAATTGATTTTTTATTTGATAGTTAATAACCGACTATCAGATCTGGACCCAAATATTACTTTGGAAATATTTAGGAGAGGTATGAGAATGATATGATATAGTTACCATTCGAGATGCTGTACCGTATGCATAAACTCGTTCGTTCTTCTAGAACGTTTATGTGGAAATCCGTCCACTAACGGTTAGGAGGTAAACTTTGATCTTATGTTTGTCTATGTATTTCCTAAAGAACCGAGGTTGAGTTTACTAGGAAATAGGGAACGTTGTTTTGAAGAGACTAGGATCGAATTTGAGATCCGAAAACCACTTCGATCCAACGAGTACGTTTTCGTGATAAATACAAGAGTTTGGAGTCGAAGATGGAGCGGTGAAGTGCAAGGGCTAATCTCTACTAATCCTAAGGGTGATTCCAAAATGGATGTAGTAGGAGTAGTGCCTTCGGTTCCGTTTGGACTCACAACGGACTTGTATGGATGAATGCTTTCAGAACATCGTTAGAAGGACGATGAGCATTCTTAGTGAGATGTTTTCTAAAAAGGTAACGCTTAGCCTCGAGCCGCATCAATCGGGAATGACTGAAGATCAGGGGTTATGCAGCAAGGCTAAGTGGCTAGCAACCAATTAGGGTAAAGTCATCCTTGTCTAGATGTCCCTTTTATTTCGACTGTGTGTGGGGTTGCTGATCCTAACTGCGGGATGATCTTATTCGGGCTATCCAGTAAGGGGTAGCCTGGTCTTGTGTTGAAGAGGATCAAGGTGGATCCTCGGTATGCTGATCTAGACCAGATACCGTGACAGGTAGCACCCCAATGCCTAGTCATTAGTTGGAAATCCATTCTCCCTACGTGCCCTTACGGTTTTGATTGTAGAGCCTAGTATTGCTGGAATTTAATGAATGTAACAATTTCGGCTATTTGAATAAGTATTTGTATTTAGACACTATTATAATATCAAAGGATTTTATAAGAAATGTTTTGGTAATCGTAAGGTAAAAACCCGACATGTTTTTTTATGCGTGGTCTTACGAGATACCTTTGATTTTCAAAGGATTTTGAAAACTTTAATAATTAAATTAAGTGTATTTTCTCACGCTGATTTTCCAAACTGAATCGTATGTTATTTTAATATAATGCTTGGGTCAGACCGAGTATTATAAATATAGGATAGGATGTTATGGAGCTCTGGGGACGAGCTGGATGGCAAGACGTATCACACGTACATGAAGTATATTCCGTTGTGCATTATAAGCTGTATAGTTAGCTTTTATAGGGACAAGTTAATATAACTGTCTGGTATTTTCCATTGATTGTGTTGTACTCTGGTGATGTAATGTATAAAACAGATATAGTTTCTTTTTGTGTAAAGATCTGCTGTTATCTATTATATTTTGTTCCGCGGCGATTGTGAGATTCTATTATTTGTTTTAGTTCCTTCTTTCTTCTATCTTATTTCTTTTCCCTCAGCAATCTGCCTTTTCCAGCACTCGATCGTCGGCATATTATACAGTGGCATATCTGTGTATATTTTCGAGGGTCGAGAAGGGCGGGTCGTCACATGTGGTATCGGAGCTAAGGTTGGCGATAACCTAGGCTTTGGTGGGGAAATTACTCATTAGAGATAGAGTCAATAGTACTCTAGAATGAGTTTGAGTGTAATAATATATATGAGAGCGTAATTGTTAGTGAATAAAAAAACTGTTTTTATATTGTGTTGACCTATCGGTTGAGTGTTTATGAATTCTGGTCAGTACGGGAAGTACAACCGTATCGATAGGGGTTTCTAAACTCTTAAAGAAGATAAATCAACATACAATTGTTTTTAAAGTGGGTAAATGAAATAATTTTGCCCAAAAATATATTTTGATATAAAAGAAATAATTTTATAAAATTATTATTATATGTATTTGGATTTGGATGTTTGGTTGTTAATATTATAATCAAATAAGAATCTAAAACTGGAAATGTTCTAAATTGATAACCAAGTCGAATTATGTAAGTATGAAATAATACAGTGGAACATAACCAAAATTTGATTTAAATTAGAAATTAAATCCCAGGAATTTTGTAAAAATGTTTTTAAATGAATTTGAACAAAAAGTTTGGGACTTTTAAATCGTGGGAATTTTTGAAATATTTTCCAAAGTGGTTTGAAAGGAATAATAGAGTATTACTTTCAGAAACATTTTTCAATAGAAATTGTTTTGAAATAAATTTTTGGAAGTAAGGAAGCACTAAACCCACTTTAGTCGCTGGAAAATAATCCTTGTGGCAATGACCACATCATCAGAATTCATTCGAGTTTTTAAGTGATGGATTGCTACCGGGGTGGTTTGGTATAATTATTTGTTTGGACTTGTTTGATAAACAAGTTTTTTTTGAAATTCCAAAGGGAAATTGTTTTGGTAAAACAAAGTTGTTTTGAAACCCGGAGGTTTTATTTGATATACCAGGAGGGTATGTGTTAATTATGATTTGAAATAAAAAATGAGTAACTGAATTATGGGAATTCAATTTAAGTGATGTGAAAATCCAAAAGGAAGCGGTATTCAATCTATAAAATGAGTTGATCCAAATAAGAAGGAAAATGGAAATTTCAATTCTGGAATAAAAATTTAACTTCGGTAAATCAAAATTGGATAAGGTATGTTGGAATTTAACTTAAGATAAGTCAAATAAAGATAAAATTGGATAAAGTTGAAATGTAAAATGATTATATAATTGTGGGTTATAATTATGTAATGAAAGTTATACCCTTAAGCTATTAAGTGTTATATATATAATCTAGAGTTGTGATTATAAGATGTAAATAGAATCAAATGAGCAATATAAGATTTTAAGTAAATAAGTTGATGGACTTATGAATGGAGAAATGGAATTGAAAAACCTAAGTAAGAATGGTTGAGTGTTATGGTAAAAAGAATGGAAAGTTAAAAATTGAATTCCAAATGAAATGTGAATTGAAATAAGATAAAGTGAAATATAAAATGTGAATGGACTTAGGTTAGTAATTAAGTTTTGGACTTATAAATGGGAAAATAAAATTTTTAATTGGATTAAGAAACAAAAATTGGATCGAATTGAATTTAACTTAAATTAAATGAAATTGAGTTGAATTTAGATTGAATTGAAATCAAAAATTCAGATGAGCTATAATAATATTGAATGGAATTAAATTCTTATTTAAATTAGTAAATGAAATGTTATGGATTTGAGTTGGTTAAATAAAATTTAGTTAAACTTGAATTAAATTGAAATAGAACTGAATTGAAAGGAAATTTAATTTAATTGAAATGACATAAAATAAAACTTGTTTGGATAATGAAATGAAATGCAAGTGAAAGGATTTAAATTTGTAATAAAATGAAAATGAGAATGTATGGGTTGTGGATAATCCAGAATGGAATGAAATTAATATAATTTGAGTTGGAATTAATTTAAAATGGATTTACGTATAAATGAAAGTGAGTTATGTATGTGATGCAAAATAATTAATTAGGAATTGGGGAAGGCAAAATTATGTCAAGTAAGGCATATAAACCGATTTGATATGAATATGAGATTAGTTGGTGCAAAGATGAATTGAATATAGTGAACTTGGTTATAAATCATTTCGAGTGGAGTAAAAAGGATATATGAAATTATGGAGGAAACTAAAATAGAGTTGAAACCTTGTGATTGCTTATAATATATGGTTAACTTTTTGGATTATGAAGTTTATTTGTTTGGGTTATGAGGCTTTGTGTTAGGATAGTAGGAAAATGGAATGTTGTTAAAATTTCATGATTTTGGGAACTCATGTGTTTGTTTGAGTAAGTACAGGTTGGAGAGGCAATCAATTAGAGTTTGGATGCATAAATGCATATATAATAAGCCGCTTGCTTAAAAATGCTAAGCAAAAGGTACGCCTACGCAATATTTTTAAGAAATGATAATAAATTGTGATATATTTTGTTTTCTGACCATGTGAGTCGATGTATATATATTTATCTCTTTTGTGATATTGTAAAAGGCTCTCCGTACAAAGGAGACACTGTCAAAAATTTTCGAAAATTTAAGGAGTTAGAAAAATTTGGAAGATTTTGTTAACTAGAAAAGTTAAATTTTAATTGAGTTAAAATTAAGGTTTTGGAAATAGAAATGGGAGGAAATTATTTTGGTAAAAGCTAAAGGGATATTGAAAAGTTAATGTAAGTTTTAATAAAGTGAATTTTAGGTAAGTTAATGGGTTTAGCGGCATTTTTCCTACCTTAGCAAATTTCGAGGACGAAGTTTTTATAAGGGGGAGGAATGTAATGACCCAGAATTTTGGTCGTTAAGTTTTGAACATTTAATTCATTTGAATGCAGATTGTTAATTGATTTTTAAATACAAAGATTTTGGTTGAATCAATAGAATGAGTCATAATTTCCATTTAATCAGATTTGAATGAATAGTGATTTAAATATTTGAAATTGGGATAATTTGTGAATCTAGGGGTAAATAGATATGAAAATGGTTTCTAAAATTTATTTAAGTCTAGTTGTATTGAAATTTTAATATTGGACTTATGAATGGGATTTTTAAGTCGGGAAGTTAAAACTGGAATTTATATATTAATTTAATTATGGAATTTAATATATAGTAATAATGTAAATAATCTGATTTTAGTTTAAAATGAATCAAAGTGATCTCAAAAATCTATATATAAATTCTGTATGATTTATACTTAAGCTAGTAAAGTTTTAAAATCTAAATTTTAAATGCTTTCGACGATTTTGAAAACCGCTCGATTTAATCAACGAGTTAGAATAGCCTTCTGAGGCATAATCTTAGAATTCGATGGAAACAGTTCCTTTGGATCCGTAATAGTTAATTATTATTGGATTTCAAATTTCGTAGTGTTTGGAATTACCGTTTGTTCGTACAGGTGAGAAACACGTTGAAATTAAAATGACGAATTTAAAATTTAAATTGATTTAAAAAGTTATCTTTCACGTACATTTGAATTAGGCCCCGAAACATGTCTCATTGTGTTCAGAATATGGGTAAGACATCATAAATGCCTGTCGGCATGTTTCAATTGGAATTCGTTTGAAAAGTTAAGAAATTTGTGAAATATTATTAAATTAATATATAAACGTGTGTGTGTATATATATGGATTCACGCACAGTAAAACCCTAATTATTGTTCTCAGTCGCCATCGAACATTTCTATGGACGAAAACGATCGACCTTCCTCCATTTCTTTCTTCTTATCCATCGATTTTACGAAGAAATCAAAAACTATGAAGGCGTAGAGCGTCGCAACATCTCTACATCCTACGGTAGATTTTAGCTATCGTCAACCATAGTGGGCGTAAGGAGGCTGCGTCTCTTAGCAATTGGAAGTGAGTTTTAGGAGGCTAGGCGTAGCCGAGCTTGGCGAAAATGCGGCCGGCTATGGAGCTCGGGACAAGCTATTTCGTGGTGGATCTTGATCGACCTCTAGTGGATCGAGGGGGGCGATGGTGTTGATTCGAACGACACTGCTTGGGTTCTTTAGTCTGGAACACGATGTGGAAGAAAGCATGTAAGCGGCCACAATCGTTCGAGGCATTGTGCGGCCCGGTTTTTTTGGTAATAAAAATAAAAAAGAAAAATAAATTTGTTTATATAAATTATATTCGAACGTTTAAAAATTCATAGCTTGTGCATGCGTTGTCAGAATTCGACGAGACAAGAATCGGCGGAATTGCAGCAACGAGATCTATGCTGCGGTGTAGATCTGGAGGCGTTTGGAGTAAGCGATAATTTTAGATTAAATTAAACATAATCGATTTAATTTAAAATTGGAACACTCGGCGTTTTAAGCTCAAGGTGAGTTAATCTCACTCACATCTGGAATACTAGTTAATTTAAAATAGTTTAAATTTTAAATTATTGATTGATTGACTGAATGTGATATTATATATAGTAGTAGTAATATATATGTGTATATATATATATATATATATTGGAGTGGTTGATATTCCCGCATTATATAGCGGATGAGACCCTATGCTCCCCGTGTAATAGCGGATGACCCTATATACCGCGATATCCCCCTCAAAGTGGGATTGGTATCTTTATATGATGCTAACATCTGTGGATGCAGGAAAGTAGGTTAAAGGGATCCTACTGGATTCCTCAAAATATTGAAATTATTTCCATAATTTGTGATATGTTTTATTGATATCCTGTGATAAATCATACTGGAAATCTAAATTATCTGATGCTGTGGTCTGGATGAATATATTTTGGTGTTTTAAAATATAGAATAGAATGAATTGGGTGTTTAAATGAAATTAAAAGAAAATTTTTAAGTAAATAATTATTGGGAATTTGAACTAATCGAGTAATAAATTTAAAAAGAATTTAATTAAGGAAATCGGTTTGAAATTTGTTAAGTGTTTTGGAAACTGTGTTTTAAAAGGAAAAAAGGAATGGAAATTCGTAAACTGGATTTATAAATGAAGCGGAATATTCATCAGTGGATAAATTTGAAAGTATAGATTTCCGGTGGGAATTTATAAGGAAAGGTGAAATTCATTTAAAAATAAAAAGGTGATTTTATTTTTAAAATGTTGGGAAGAATATTTTTCCTGGAAAACTAAGTATATTTTCAAAGAAAAGATTTCAAAGTATAAACTAGAAGTTTTAAAAATGTTTTAGAAAATTTATTATTTTAATTATTTTTAAGTGAAAAGTTAATATTTACTTAAGTTAATTATGGTATTTAATTATATTTAAAGGTAAATTAGTATTATGATTTTAAAAGGGAATTTTAACATAAATATTGATATAATAACTTTATTTTAAAGGGTAATTTTGGTTTAAGTTTTACTCAGGAAACTCTTATAGAATTTCATAAGTATTATTTTGAATAAAGACTTTAGTGGCTTTATTTTAAATAATTTATGTATATATTTTTAAAAGTGATTATAAGGAGATGGGAAATGTGTTTTAAAAATAAAAAGTGATTTTATTTTTAAAGTGGTTGAAAGAAATTTACGGGATTGGGACATAAATTAAATTGGGATAAATCGAGCAAGATTTATAAGGATTCTATGGGTTATACTGAAATGGAAGTGTATTTCCTGGTAAGGCCAAGTATATTTTCGAAGGACATTTTTATATATAGTTTGGAAGTTTTAAAGTTGTTTAAAAAGAATGTTTAGGAAATTTTTATTTAAATCATTTTAATATTTTTAAGTATATATATTTATTAAGTTAATTATAGAAGTGATTATTTTAAAGGTTTAACTAGTATTATGATTTAAAAAGATAATTATTAAATATTATACTTTATATAATAATTTTATTTTAAAGTGGTTTTGGCTAAAGTTTTTACTCAGAAAATTAGTATAGAATTTCATAACTATTATTTTAAATTAAAGAGTATTTAAAGTAGCTTTATTTAAATGTTTTAAGTATATATTTTTTTAGAAAGTGATTTAATTTATTTAAAAATCTAAATTTTATGAGACTTGGTGTTTTCAGTGGAAATAAAATAATTGGTTGAATTGATTGTTTATTTGATAGTTAAATAACCGACTATCAGATCTGGACCCAAATATGACTTTGGAAATATATAGGAGAGGTATGAGAATTATATGGTACAATTACCGTTCGAGGTGCTATACTGTACGTATAAATTCATTCTTTCTTCTAGGACGTTTAT
Organism: Allium cepa; assembly: GCA_030765085.1. Lineage (NCBI taxonomy): Eukaryota > Viridiplantae > Streptophyta > Magnoliopsida > Asparagales > Amaryllidaceae > Allium > Allium cepa. Next base: position 484,034,646 of record CM060929.1, read on the forward strand.
AAGGAAATCCATCCATAACGGTCAGGAGGTGAACTCTGATCTTATATCCGTCTGTGTATCTCCTAAAGAACCGAGGTTGAGTGTACCGAGAAATAATGAACGTTATTTCGAAGAGACCAGGATCGGATTTGAGATTCGAAAACCACTTTGATCCAACAAGTACGTTTTCATGACGAATACAAGAGTTTGGAGTCGAAGATGGAGCAGTGAAGTGCAAGGGCTAACCGCTTCTAATCCTGAGGGTGATTTCAAAATGGATGTAGTAGGAGTAATGCCTTCGGTTCCGTTCAGACCCGTAACGGACTTGTATGGATGAATGCTTTCAGAACATCATCAGGAGGACGATGAGCATTCTAAGTGAGATGTGTTCTCAAAAGGTAACGCCTAGCCTCGAGCCTCATCAAGCAGGAATGACTGAAAATCAGGTGTTATGTAGCAAGGTTAAGTGGCCAGCAACCAATTTGGGTATGGTCATCCCTGTCTAGATGTCCCTTATATTTCGGCTGTGTGGGTGGTTGCTGATCCCAATCGTAGGGTGATCTTATTCGGGCTATCCAGTAAGGAGTAGTCCGGTCTTGTGTTGTAGAGGATCAGGGTGGTTCCTTGGTATGCTGATCTAGACCAAATACCGTGATAGGTGGTATCCAGTGCCTAGTCATTAGTTGGAAATCCATTCTCCCTATGTGCCCTTACGGTTTTGATTGTAGAGCCTAGTATTGATGGAATTTAATGAATGTAACAATTTCGGCTATTTGAATAGGTATTTGTATTTAGACACTATTATAATATCAGAGGATTTTATAAGAAATGTTTTGATTATCGTAAGGTAAAAACCCAACATATTTATTTATGGCATGGTCTTACGAGATACCTTTGATTTTCAAAGAATTTTGGAAACTTTAATAGTTAAATTGAGTGTATTTTCTCACGCTGGTTTTCCAGACTGACTCGGGCGTTATTTTATTGTAATGTTCGGGTCAGGCCGAGTATTATAAATATAGGATAGGATGCTGTGGAGCTCTGGAGACAAGTTGGATGGCGAGAAGTATCACACGTACTTGAAGTATATTCCATTGTACATTATAAGATGTATAGTCAGCTTTTGTAGGGACAAGGTAATATAACTGTGACATCCCAGAATTTTGACCCATTATTATCATAAGTTTTTGATCAAATTTAAATAAATATAATATTTTTATTTATAAATAGATAAGCTGTTGGATATTATTAGTTGTATATGGATTATAAAAGACTTTATAATTTCAAAATATAACTAGACTCTTTAACAATATTCAAAAGTAAAATCTGTTTTATTTAATTGAATTAAAAATTATGTATGAATGGAATTTAATATCAGATATAAGAATGTAGATAATAAAATAAGTACAATAATACGATTGTATTCATAATTAAATATAAATATAAAATACATAGGTGCAAATTTATTACAAATTCAATTTTGGGAAAAAGTTAATTTTTAAAATAAAAATAAGATTTAAGTACTGTTTTTACACAATAACTTTTATAACTAAAATAAAATAAACTTATAACTATTTAACACGAGTCTTTATATAAATATGAATACTTATAAATATGGTTGTCAACTTGAGCTTTTTATTTTTTACACAAATATAACATAACATTAGGATTATAAATATAAGTACACATACAATAGGTATAGGATATAACTGGAAATGAAAATATTTAGTTCAAACACTAATGCAAACCTGCATGTATCTTTGCAACATAAACAAGTGTGTCAGCATAGCATTAATGGTGTAAATCTATATGAAGCATCTTAATGAATACACCTTAATATAAATACACTGCAGATATTTTTGTATAAATGTTGTGTCAGGAAAGCATTAATAGGGTGTTAGAATAAATGAATACATTTAGTACAAAAACTTAAGCCTGTAAAAAAATCTGCATACAAATAGGTGTCAGTAAACATTGATTGTGTAAACATAAGTAAAGACATATATTAATTAGCACACTTGATACCTGAAATACTATCTTTCAGCCGAAATGGTTGAAAAATCTTGAGCTTTAGTACAAATAAAATAAACAAGATATTTTAGTAGGCCTAAGCTTGTGTAAGAAGACAGTAGTATTCACTGTTATAAATATATGTATACAGCTTCTTATTATTTCATTTTGTAACTGCAAAGGCATTGAGTCTGAAAAAAAAATATATAAACAAAGTCTCAAAGCTGAAGAACAGCAAAAGAAAAAAATAAAATATTATAACTAAACAAAAGTCAGAAGCAATTAGGATACTGGAATTTTAAAACTGCAAATTTATCAAGCCTATTCAATTTCAAGTTCCAGATTTTTCTTGCATCATCCTCTGTTCAACAGCAATTCTTGGTGAGTAAACCAACCCTTTTGAAATATAATTTGAGTAATTTACTTATGAACTGGATTATGATGGGACATAACAATGTTATGTATTGTTGTAAACTTTAGAAACCTGTTTTTAATAGTAGCATGAATACTATAAGTTGAATTTGCAGTATAAAGTATAATCATAGTACAAATTCAAATAACTTAAATTGAAAATTCTAGTTTACATATGGATTGAACATACAGTAATATGAATTTTAAGAAAATAATCAAATTTTTTGGCTAACTATTTACAGAACAGTTCATGAATGAACTGTAGAAGGTTTTTTATGAATTTCAGGAGATTCACTCATTAATTAATGATGAAACTTGGTATGAAGCATGTGTACAGAGTATAGATTACTAGAAAAATGCTAAAAGAATTTTTAAATGCAAGATTGTTGAGAATTGAAGGAAAGTAGGGTTTAAGGGACGGTGTTTTTGTTCCCTGGTCATTCATAGAATATGTCATCGTTGCTTAGCCGAGTGATGTGAGACTTTGGAGGAAGCTAGGAGGTGGTGTTGGCAAGCTACGGTCGAAATTGAAGCGTCTCTGGTGGTTGTGATCGCAAGCGCGAGGCGATTTCCCTGAATTGGGTTTGGGTACAGTTCGACTTTGCAGTCGAATTTTGAATTCGAGAATTTGGAGTCAATCTGGGTTTGGATTTCAAGTGAGGGAGTAGTTTACGACTTGTAGGCGATAACGCGTGGTGGTGGCGCGGCGGTGAGGAAGGACCTGAGTTTTTTGTTTCGTGTGAACGCGAGAGATTTTGCAGGTTTCCTTCGAGTCGTTTCTGAGTCATGCTTTGACGCGCGCGTGTGTGTCATTGTGTTTCAGCAGTTTAAAACTTAAGTATTTTAAAAAAAAGAGGAAGAAGATTAAAACTGGAGAGAGCAGGGAAGAAGAAAGGGAGAGTGGGAGTGTGACGCGAGAGATAACTAGTTTGACTCGAGTACAACACGAGTTGAGCACGGTATATGCTTCGGGGTTTTTATCTTAATGCCTAGAATTTTTGCTAGTATGTTAACTATTAATTAAGTTTAAGTTTTATAAATTAGTATTAATCAGATTAGTAATGTTTGTAAACAGTATAGGCCAAGCAGCACTTAAAAGAGTTATAGAAACAAGAATGAGTTAGTTATTCAAAATCAAAGTTAATTAGGTATGTAATACATTTTATAATGGCTATTAAATAAATAATCAAAGTATAATCAAAATTTGTAATTAAAGATTTTAGTACTCTTGTTTGTAATTAAGAATCTAATTAGTCATTGATAGTTATAATTTAACAAATAATAGTTAGTGAATTAATTTACTAATTAAGGATTAAACGATTAAGTGATTAATAATTAACGATTAATTAAACAATTAGCAATAATTAATGGTGTAACTGAGTTTTATAATCAATAATTAAGGTTATTGATTAATAATCAAGTAAATAATTAATAAGTAATTAACGGATTGAAATAAGTTAATTAATTAAGCAAGTATAAAATATAATTCACTCTTAAATATGAAATTGAGCTTAAACAATGCCAACTTGTTGATATAAATCGATGGTTCTATTTGATTGAACTGATGTTTATTATTTCCTGTGATGTTCTGTGAGATATCTGTGATAATTGTATATGATTATCTGTGTTAAATTGCTATATGTTATCTGATGTTAATTATCTGTATGTAATTGTTGTATGAATTCAATTGTTAAATTTAAACTATTAAGTTAATTAGACAACTTGGACTTTAAAATGGCGTTTGGATTTCGATGAGACCGGGATCGGATATCAGTTGATATTCCGAAAACCACATCGATCCAAAATTAAACGTTAGGTCGTGTAATCTCAAGTGAAGATCGAGATGGTGTTTTCAGAATGCAAGGGTTATCGTCGTTAACTCTGAGGGTGATTCCAAAACGAGTGTAACGAGATAATGCCTTCGGTTTCGTTCGAACCCGGAACGAAATTGTATGGATTGAATGCTTTCAGCACATCGTCAGGCGGACGATGAGCATTCTAAGTGATATGTTCTATAAAGGTAAACGCAGCCTCAAGCCTCATCAACCGGGAATGGCTAAAACAGGGGATGTGCAGCAAGGTTAGGTGGGTCATGCCCAAGCAGGACGAGGTATACCCCTGTCTAGATGTCCCTTTTATTCGGGTGTGTGGGCGGTTGGTCTGCAGCCAACTGCGGGGTTATCGTGTTCGGGACTGTTCAGTAAGGAATGGTTCCGGCCTTGTGTTGCAGGGGAGTTAAGGTGGCTCCTCGGTACTGTGATCTAGACCACATACTGTGACGGGCGGTACCCCAATAGCCCTGCCATTGTATGGGATCCAATTTCCAATAAGCGCCGTACGTTTTGATTGTGCCCAACTATGTTGAAATGTGAGATGTAAGCATTTCAGCTATTTCTGTATTTTACTTGAAAACCCTAGACACTATTATAATATCACTGGATTTCCTATAAAATGTTTTGGTTAGTGTAAGGTAAAAACTTACCCGTATTTATTTGTGGGGAGTCTTACGTGATACCTTTATTTTAAATGATTTTCAAAGTTAAGCAACTTTAACCCGTTTACTCCTACCAGACCCATGTCTGACCCGGAGTTTGTATTTTATTTTCATAAACTCTCGGGTACCCAAATTTTTACGGGTAGCCAAGGGATTCAGGTTAGCTTTGACGAATTCTGGAGGAGTTGGAGCAGGAGACCAGACGTATGTAGCTAGCTATATAGTTCTGTTGTGTTAGTTAGTTCATGATATTTGTGTTGTATGTTTTGTCAGATATGTATATGATATTCATGTTGTATGAAATTGTATAACTCTGATGTATATAACTATGTAATAGTTATGTTGATATATTATATTTTATTCCATTCCGCTGTGAGATTCTGATGTTGTTTTTTTTCTTTTCTTTTCTTTTCTATTTCTACCCCTTTCTTTCTTATTGATGACACGTCTTCCTGGGTATAGGAAGCCGGGTCGTCACAGGTGGTATCAGAGCGATAGGTTGAGCGAGTACCTATGCTCTGGAGTAATATTTATCTTGATAGTGCGTATTTGTATTTTTCATATATATATATGTATATACCTATCTAAATTTGTTGGTTACCTGTTCAGGAGGCCAACATGAGTTCTGGAAGGAGAGGCAGAGTTGGGGCCAGTACTTCAACTGATGATGTTCGAAGTCAAATTGATAGAGAGGCTGTTAATCCAGTACCATCTCAAGTTAGTTTTACGGCGTTATATAAAGATTTTATCTATCTTGGAGGCAAATCATTTAAAGGTTCAGAATCGATAATTGAAGTTCAAGCCTGGTTACGTTCTTGTGAGCGTATTTTTAAGAGGATGAGATTGGCGGATGATCAGAAGAGGGATATGGCATCGTGGCAATTGCAGGGAAGCGCAGCATCATGGTGGGATGCAACAATTGCAAATGTTCCTGAAGAAGATATTTCATGGGAAAGATTTAAGGAATTATTTGAGGAGAAGTATATGCCGACGGCACGGAAAACTCAATTGTACCAGGATTTTCTGAATTTGAAGCAGGAAAGCATGACCATTTCTGAGTATGAGACCAGATTCAACGAACTTTCGTTTTATGGATCATGACTCATTGATACTCCCCTCAAGAAGAATGAAAAGTTTGTGCAAGGATTGAGGTCCGAATTCCAGAGCAAAATGACGGTGCTCTTGAAAGGATCATTTGTTGATTTAGTTGATATGGCATTGAGGTATGAAGATTTGATGAACAAGAAATTGGAGGCAACAGAAGCAGTTTCAAAAGGGAGTACCGTTAGCCCAAATAAAAGAAAGTTCAACCCACTTTGGAAAAGGCAAGTTAAAGGAAAGAAATCGGGTAGAAGCAATAACGGACCCCGTAAGTGTTATAACTGTCAACAAATTGGACATTTGGCGGATCAGTGTTCTCAAGGAGGATCTCAGCAGCAGAAATGTCAGAGTAATCCAGAATTAGCAGTAATCCAGAGATCGTTGTGTTTTAATTGTCGTCAGCCCGGTCATATGATTAAGAATTGTCCACTTTTGCAGAGGACACTTCAGGATAATGTTTTTGCTTTGGAAGCAGGTTCATCTTCTTCTTCTCAAGGCAAAGGAGTTTTGGAAGGTACCTTACTCCTAAATGGCAAGTATATTAAAGTTTTATTTGATTTGGGTGCATCTTTGAGTTTCATAGCTTCAGAATCAGTAGAAAGGTTTTCTCTTAACCCTAGTACCGTGGATCGTCCTGTTATTGTATCTACTCCTATTGGTGGAGCAACAACATTGGATACGCTCTGTAAGGACTTGAAGCTTTCTTATTTGTCCCACAGTTTCTCTTGTGACCCATATGTGTTAGATTTTAAAGGATTTGATCTTATTTTGGGTATGGATTGGCTCGATAAGTATAAAGCAGTCCTGAATTGTGATGAGAGACAGTTTCATTGGAGACTGATTTGGGTAGGATTGCCAAAGTGTCGTGCGATAGTTCTGGATTTCACTTGCGTAGTCTTTTGCAAGGAGTTGAGACTTCTCAAGAGAAAGTTGAGGAAATCGATGTGGTTCAAGATTTTCCTGATGTTTTTGAAGAAGTTATGTGTCTTCCGCCACATCGAGAGATTGAGTTTCGTATTGATTTGATTCCAGGAGTAGTGCCGGTGATTCAACCCAGTAGGAGGATGCCTCCTCGAGAGAGAGAAGAGTTGGTTAAGCAGACGCAAGATCTTTTGGAGAAGAGTTTGATTAGACCTAGTTTTTCTTGTTGGGGCTCTGCTGCGGTGTTTGTCACCAAATTGGATGGTTCGCTAAGGTTCTGTGTTGATTATAGAGAATTGAACAAAGTGACCATTCGAAATAAATATCCTTTTCCTCGCATCGATGATCTTTTTGACCAGTTGCATGGAGCTTCTATCTTTTCTCAACTAGATCTAGCTTCAGGTTTCCATCAATTGAGAGTAGCTGAAGATAGTATTCCCTTGACAGCATTTAGGGGACCGAATTGTTTTTATGAGTGGTTGGTTATGCCGTTCGGATTAACCAACGCACCAGCTTATTTTGTTGACCTCATGAATCGAGTTTTTAGGGATGTGCTGAATAAGTTTGTGCTAGTATTCATTGATGATATCTTAGTCTATTCCAAATCGGAAGAGGAGCACAGACATCATTTGAGGATTGTATTGGAGACTCTGAGAAAGCATGTGTTGAAGGCGAAGTTTTCGAAGTGTCATTTTTGGAAATCAGAAGTTAAATTTTTAGGGCACATTGTTTCTGGTGAAGGCATTTCAGTAGATCCAGCGAAAGTTGAAACTATTTTGCAATGGAAACAGCCGGAGACACCGACGGAAGTTCGTAGTTTTCTGGGTTTGGCTGGTTACTACAGAAAATTCATTAAGGATTATTCCAAAATTTCTTCGCATCTGACAAAGCTAACAAGGAAAGGAACTAAATTCAAGTGGACACCTCAGTGTGAAGAAGCTTTCAAGGAATTGAAGACAAGGCTGACTAGTGCACCAGTACTTGCTATTCCGGATGGGAAGAGCAAATTTGAAGTATATACGGATGCATATTTGGTCGGATTGGGTGCAGTTCTGATGCAGAACGGCAGAGTTATTGCGTATGCTAGTCGACAATTGAAGTCACATGAGAAGAACTATGCTACTCATGATCTAGAACTGTTAGCTATTGTTTTTGCTTTGAGGATATGGAGACATTATCTTTTGGGAGAAAAGTTTGAGTTATTCACGGAACACAAACCGTTGAAATATATTTTCTCTCAAAAAGATCTCAATTTGAGACAGCAGAGATGGGTCGAATTTTTGGCATCTTATGATCTGGATATTTTGTTTACGCCGGGGAAAGCGAATGTCGTGGCTGATGCTCTTAGTAGAAATGCTATTTTATCTCTTTTGGAAGTTATTCCCTCTCTCCAAGAACGGATCATTAGTAAGCAAACGGAGGATAAATCTTTTGAGGAAATAATTCTGGGAACTGAGGACGGTCGGTATTCAGATTTCAAGATAGACGATCACGGAGTTTTAAGGATTAATGGTCGCTTGTGTGTGCCTAATATTGGTGGACTGAGACAAGAAGTTTTAGCTGAGCGTCACCGTTCTAGATTGAATATTCACCCGGGGATCTCGAAGATGTATAAGGACATGAGGAGAGTTTTCTGGTGGCCGAATATGAAAAAGGATGTAGCTTCTTTTGTAAATAGTTGTGCCATTTGCCAGCAAGTGAAGGGAGATCAACAAAAGTCTGCAGGACTATTGCAACCTTTGGAAGTTCCAGATTGGAAGTGGGAGATGATCTCGATGGACTTCATTGATGGTTTGCCTAGAACCAGAAAAGGAAATGAGGGAATATGGGTTATTGTGGATCGTTTAACGAAGAGTGCCCATTTTATTCCTGTTAAAGCAACTCGTACCGCAGTTTCTTTGGCAGAAATTTTCTTGAAAGAGATAGTCAGATTACATGGTGTTCCTGTTAGTATAGTGAGTGACCGAGATCCTATTTTTACTAGTAAATTCTGGGAAGCTCTACAATCAGCAATGGGAACAAGTCTGAGATTAAGTACAGCCTATCATCCTCAGACAGACGGTCAAACGGAGAGACTTGATCGTATTCTGGAAGATATGCTGCGTGCTTGTGTATTGGATTTTGGTGGATCATGGGAAGACCATCTTCATCTAGTGGAATTTTCCTATAATAACAGTTATCAATCGAGTATTAAGATGGCTCCTTATGAAGCTCTGTACGGAAGACCATGTAGATCCCCATCTTGTTGGATTGAATCGAATGATCGACTTGTACTTGGACCCGATCTTATTCGCGAAGCTTCTGCGAAGGTTGAGCTTATCAAGAAAAGGATGAAAGCTGCTCAAGATCGTCAGAAGAAATATGCAGATAAGAGACGAAGACCCTTGGAATTTAAGATTGGAGATTTAGTTTTTATCAAAGTTTCCCCAATAAAAGGTGCTATAAGATTCGGAAAGACGGGAAAACTTGCTCCGAGATATATTGGTCCATTTCAAGTGCTAGAAAGAATTGGAACTGTAGCCTACAGGATTGAATTACCAGAACGGATGTCTGGGATTCACAATGTATTTCATGTGTCTCATTTAAGGAAATATATTCATGACCCATCATTAGTGATAGAACCAGTTGTTCAGGAGGATTTAGAAGTTGAACCCAACCTGACTGTGGTTAGAGATCCTGTTCAGATTGTAGATCAAGACGAGAAGCAGCTCAGGAACAAAGTGGTGAAACTCGTCAAGGTGCAATGGAGTGAGGATCCCAGAGATTGTACCTGGGAAACTCTAGATAGTTTTAGAAAAGCTTATCCAAATTTATGTCCGGATAATTAGTAATGTTGTTAGAATTGACTGTTCGATTGCTTGTTTTGTATGAATGATATGTATGTTTGGATTGATAATATTAAGTTTTGAAATTAACTGTTGTTTAAATTTCGGGGACGAAATTCTTTTAAGGGGAAGGAATGTGACATCCCGGAATTTTGACCCATTATTATCATAAGTTTTTGATCAAATTTAAATAAATATAATATTTTTATTTATAAATAGATAAGCTGTTGGATATTATTAGTTGTATATGGATTATAAAAGACTTTATAATTTCAAAATATAACTAGACTCTTTAACAATATTCAAAAGTAAAATCTGTTTTATTTAATTGAATTAAAAATTATGTATGAATGGAATTGAATATTAGATATAAGAATGTAGATAATAAAATAAGTACAATAATACGATTGTATTCATAATTAAATATAAATATAAAATACATAGGTGCAAATTTATTACAAATTCAATTTTGGGAAAAAGTTAATTTTTAAAATAAAAATAAGATTTAAGTACTGTTTCTACACAATAACTTTTATAACTAAAATAAAATAAACTTATAACTATTTAACATGAGTCTTTATATAAATATGAATACTTATAAATATGGTTGTCAACTTGAGCTTTTTATTTTTAACACAAATATAACATAACATTAGGATTATAAATATAAGTACACATACAATAGGTATAGGATATAACTGGAAATGAAAATATTTAGTTCAAACACTAATGCAAACCTGCATGTATCTTTGCAACATAAACAAGTGTGTCAGCATAGCATTAATGGTGTAAATCTATATGAAGCATCTTAATGAATACACCTTAATATAAATACACTGCAGATATTTTTGTATAAATGTTGTGTCAGGAAAGCATTAATAGGGTGTTAGAATAAATGAATACATTTAGTACAAAAACTTAAGCCTGTAAAAAAATCTGCATACAAATAGGTGTCAGTAAACATTGATTGTGTAAACATAAGTAAAGACATATATTAATTAGCACACTTGATACCTGAAATACTATCTTTCAGCCGAAATGGTTGAAAAATCTTGAGCTTTAGTACAAATAAAATAAACAAGATATTTTAGTAGGCCTAAGCTTGTGTAAGAAGACAGTAGTATTCACTGTTATAAATATATGTATACAGCTTCTTATTATTTCATTTTGTAACTGCAAAGGCATTGAGTCTGAAAAAATAATAATATAAACAAAGTCTCAAAGCTGAAGAACAGCAAAAGAAAAAAATAAAATATTATAACTAAACAAAAGTCAGAAGCAATTAGGATACTGGAATTTTAAAACTGCAAATTTATCAAGCCTATTCAATTTCAAGTTCCAGATTTTTCTTGCATCATCCTCTGTTCAACAGCAATTCTTGGTGAGTAAACCAACCCTTTTGAAATATAATTTGAGTAATTTACTTATGAACTGGATTATGATGGGACATAACAATGTTCTGTATTGTTGTAAACTTTAGAAACCTGTTTTTAATAGTAGCATGAATACTATAAGTTGAATTTGCAGTATAAAGTATAATCATAGTACAAATTCAAATAACTTAAATTGAAAATTCTAGTTTACATATGGATTGAACATACAGTAATATGAATTTTAAGAAAATAATCAAATTTTTTGGCTAACTATTTACAGAACAGTTCATGAATGAACTGTAGAAGGTTTTTTATGAATTTCAGGAGATTCACTCATTAATTAATGATGAAACTTGGTATGAAGCATGTGTACAGAGTATAGATTACTAGAAAAATGCTAAAAGAATTTTTAAATGCAAGATTGTTGAGAATTGAAGGAAAGTAGGGTTTAAGGGACGGTGTTTTTGTTCCCTGGTCATTCATAGAATATGTCATCGTTGCTTAGCCGAGTGATGTGAGACTTTGGAGGAAGCTAGGAGGTGGTGTCGGCAAGCTACGGTCGAAATTGAAGCGTCTCTGGTGGTTGTGATCGCAAGCGCGAGGCGATTTCCCTGAATTGGGTTTGGGTACAGTTCGACTTTGAAGTCGAATTTTGAATTCGAGAATTTGGAGTCAATCTGGGTTTGGATTTCAAGTGAGGGAGTAGTTTACGACTTGTAGGCGATAACGCGTGGTGGTGGCGCGGCGGTGAGGAAGGACCTGAGTTTTTTGTTTTGTGTGAACGCGAGAGATTTTGCAGGTTTCCTTCGAGTCGTTTCTGAGTCATGCTTTGACGCGCGCGTGTGTGTCATTGTGTTTCAGCAGTTTAAAACTTAAGTATTTTAAAAAAAAGAGGAAGAAGATTAAAACTAGAGAGAGCAGGGAAGAAGAAAGGGAGAGTGGGAGTGTGACGCGAGAGATAACTAGTTTGACTCGAGTATAACACGAGTTGAGCACGGTATATGCTTCGGGGTTTTTATCTTAATGCCTGGAATTTTTGCTAGTATGTTAACTATTAATTAAGTTTAAGTTTTATAAATTAGTATTAATCAGATTAGTAATGTTTGTAAACAGTATAGGCCAAGCAACACTTAAAAGAGTTATAGAAACAAGAATGAGTTAGTTATTCAAAATCAAAGTTAATTAGGTATGTAATACATTTTATAATGGCTATTAAATAAATAATCAAAGTATAATCAAAATTTGTAATTAAAGATTTTAGTACTCTTGTTTGTAATTAAGAATCTAATTAATCATTGATAGTTAATAATTTAACAAATAATGGTTAGTGAATTAATTTACTAATTAAGGATTAAACGATTAAGTGATTAATAATTAACGATTAATTAAACAATTAGCAATAATTAATGGTGTAACTGAGTTTTATAATCAATAATTAAGGTTATTGATTAATAATCAAGTAAATAATTAATAAGTAATTAACGGATTGAAATAAGTTAATTAATTAACAAGTATAAAATATAATTCACTCTTAAATATGAAATTGAGCTTAAACAATGCCAACTTGTTGATATAAATCGATGGTTCTATTTGATTGAACTGATGTTTATTATTTCCTGTGATGTTCTGTGAGATATCTGTGATAATTGTATATGATTATCTGTGTTAAATTGCTATATGTTATCTGATGTTAATTATCTGTATATAATTGCTGTATGAATTCAATTGTTAAATTTAAACGGTTAAGTTAATTAGACAACTTGGACTTTAAAATGGCGTTTGGATTTCGATGAGACCGGGATCGGATATCAGTTGATATTCCGAAAACCACATCGATCCAAAATTAAACGTTAGGTCGTGTAATCTCAAGTGAAGATCGAGATGGTGTTTTCAGAATGCGAGGGTTATCGTCGTTAACTCTGAGGGTGATTCCAAAACGAGTGTAACGAGATAATGCCTTCGGTTTCGTTCGAACCCGGAACGAACTTGTATGGATTGAATGCTTTCAGCACATCGTCAGGCGGACGGTGAGCATTCTAAGTGATATGTTCTATAAAGGTAAACGCAGCCTCAAGCCTCATCAACCGGGAATGGCTAAAACAGGGGATGTGCAGCAAGGTTAGGTGGGTCATGCCCAAGCAGGACGAGGTATACCCCTGTCTAGATGTCCCTTTTATTCGGGTGTGTGGGCGGTTGGTCTGCAGCCAACTGCGGGGTTATCTTGTTCGGGACTGTTCAGTAAGGAATGGTTCCGGCCTTGTGTTGCAGGGGAGTTAAGGTGGCTCCTCGGTACTGTGATCTAGACCACGTACTGTGACGGGCGGTACCCCAGTAGCCCTGCCATTGTATGGGATCCAATTTCCAATAAGCGCCGTACGTTTTGATTGTGCCCAACTATGTTGAAATGTGAGATGTAAGCATTTCAGCTATTTCTGTATTTTACTTGAAAACCCTAGACACTATTATAATATCACCTGATTTCCTATAAAATGTTTTGGTTAGCGTAAGGTAAAAACTTACCCGTATTTATTTGTGGGGAGTCTTACGTGATACCTTTATTTTAAATGATTTTCAAAGTTAAGCAACTTTAACCCGTTTACTCATACCAGACCCATGTCTGACCCGGAGTTTGTATTTTATTTTCATAAACTCTCGGGTACCCAAATTTTTAGGGGTAGCCAAGGGATTCAGGTTAGCTTTGACGAATTCTGGAGGAGTTGGAGCAGGAGACCAGACGTATGTAGCTAGCTATATAGTTCTGCTGTGTTAGTTAGTTCATGATATTTGTGTTGTATGTTCTGTCAGATATGTATATGATATTCATGTTGTATGAAATTGTATAACTCTGATGTATATAACTATGTAATAGTTATGTTGATATATTATATTTTATTCCATTCCGCTGTGAGATTCTGATGTTGTTTTTTTTCTTTTCTTTTCTTTTCTATTTCTACCCCTTTCTTTCTTATTGATGACACGTCTTCCTGGGCATAGGAAGCCGGGTCGTCACAATAACTGTCTAGTATTTGCTATTGATTGTGATGTACTTTGTTGATGTAATGTATAAAACAGATATAGTTTCTTTTTATGTAAAGATCAGTTGTTATCTATTATATTTTGTTCCGCTGCGATTGTGAGATTCTGTTATTCGTTGTAATTCCTTCTTTCTTCTATCTTCTTTCTTTTCCCTCAGCAATCTGTCTTTTCTGGCACTTGATCGTCGGCATATTATATAGTGGCATAATTGTGTCGATTTTCAAGGGTCGAGAAGGGCGAGTCGTAAAAATGTATGTGAGAAACAACTGCACAAATTGAAAACCGAGAATTTTATACTGTCATTTGATTTTGAATCATTTAATATGTAGGAGTAGCATCTCAAAGGGAAAATGACCAAACACCACTTTAATTGGAGCAATGAAAGAGTTAGTGAACTCTTAGGCCTTGTACATAGCGATGTATATGGCTTAATGATTATACTTACTTAGATAACTGTTTTTATTTAGTAACAGTTACAGATGATTTATCAAGAGATGATATGTGTATTTTATGAAGAACAAATCCGATGTCTGTGAGAAATTTATTGATTATAAAACAAGGTTGAAAATCAAACGGCCCATAAGATTAAAATGTTTCAACCTGATCGAGGAGGTGAGTACATTGGACAAGAGCTCCAAAAGTACTTAAAAGATAAAGAGATTACCTTCAGATTACTCCAATGTATACTTCGTAACACAATAGTGCTTCAAAGCGAACCTTATTAGATATGGTTCATTCTATGATGAGTAAGGATAAATTACCTCTACCATATTGAGGATATACATTAGAAATCGTGGAGCATATGTTTAATTTGTTACCACTAAATATGTGCCTAAGATGCCATATGAGATGTGGCACGCTAAGAAACACCACCTTAATTGTTTAGAGGTGTGGGGTTGTCCAGCTTATGTTAAGAACGTCGGTCCCAATAAACTTGAGGTAAGATTGGTCTTGTGTAAGCTCATAGGATATCCTAAGAACTCCAATGAGATATATTTTCTACAGTACCGAGGAAAAAAGGTCATTGTTTCTAAACATACCGCCTTTTTGGAAAAGTAATTTCTATCAAAAGAAACTAACAGCGAAGTTGTAAAATTGGATGAGGTTCGAAAGTCTAACACGGAGACCGAACCAATTGAAGAACAAAGTTCAACTATATACAAAAACGTGCAACTTTTTAGTAGTTCTAATGGGGAATTTTACGCACCAGAAAGATACTAGATTTTTCTCATAGATGGCGAGAAGGAGGACTATATCTTAGATGACATTACTCCTCTATCATTTGAATAAGCACTATAGGGTAAAGACTCTGCATATGGCTTGGAGCTATGAAACCAAGATGGATACCACGTATGCAAACAAATGGAATTTGGCTAACATACCCGAAGGATAAAACCCATCAAATGCAAATGGATTTTCAAGAAATAGATAAATGCAGATAGAAAAGTGGAGACTTATGATGTAGGGCTAGGTGCAAAAAGATTTCGTCAAATTCAATGCATTGATAACGACGAAACCTTTTCATCCATGGCAATGCTTAAGTCCATTCAGATAATGTTAGCATTAATGCATTCTATGACTACAAATAGGGTAAATGAATGTAAAGACAACATTTATGAGTGGTAATTTAGAGGAACCTAGGTATATTTCATAGTCCAAAGGTTTCGAGGTCAGTGAGAGTGAGGATAAGGCTTGCATGTTGTTAAGGTCCATTTATGGACTTAAACATGCTTCAGGAAGTTGCAATAAGTGCTTTGATAAAGTTATCAAACAGATTGATTTTTATCCGAACATATAAGAAGCTGCGTTTACCAAAAGGAATAGGGGAATTCTATCCTATTTTAGTCCAATACGTTAATGATCCTTTTGAGGGAACAATGGCAGTCAGAAGCAGGTGAAATATGTAAATTTAAAAAAAATCCATCTTGGATCTATTGGCCCCATGATGTAACATCCCGCCTTTTCGCATGATTTAAACCGACACACGTGCCAATTCAAACCATACGGAAGGGCAGATTGTTATGGGGTAAATAAGAAAAATAGAGAAGAAATAAAACAAAACAGAATCTCACAGCGGAAGGATATAATAATCAAATATACAGTTCATGAAGCTGTTTACAAAATATTTTATTTTACTTGTACAATAAATATCAGAGTTACACATACCAACAAAATCAATGCAGCGGAACAGTATGTGTGTGGTGCAATAATATAGATAATAATAATACGAATTCTTCGTCTTCGTCCACCAAGCTAAAGTCTTCGATCCTGAAACGCTCGGACTGACCCGAGCGAATTTGAAAAGACAAAAACACTCGAGTCAGAACTAAAAGATCTTATGTGAGTTAAATTAACAGAAATAAATATGAGTGCAGTAACTCAAGAGATGCTCGGGATTTACATCTCCTAAGGATCTGTTAAACTATTTACTATATAGTATATTGCGCTATTATAATAGTGTCTAATTGTAAAATAAACTTACTTTTAAATAGCGTTAAGGGGTTATCCATATAGCCCTTAACACAGAATATATTCCCATAGTCAATACAGTACCGTAATCTCCCCCGTACTGGGCGTCGTCAGAGGGCACTCCATAGGTATGGTACAAAGCCAAAATCGTATAAGACGCGCTAGGGTAGGTGACACGGCACAACTAGGCAATGCCAGGGTAGATATACCAATTGCTATCCGGGCTGGTGGTAATGCATAGCCGCAGCTACCGCCCACCTCGAACTAACACCCCAAATCAAAGAAAACAATAGTGGCCACCGAACAATCCAAAGTCAGAGTATAGTATCGAAGGAGTGCGTTCGATCAGAGGAATGACCTCATTGGCCCGAGAATCGCTCCTGTTTTAGCCACCTTATGCCAACTCACGGGAGTTGGGTCCACGTATTTACCTTACAGGAAACGTCGCCACCATCCTACTTCATTGTGGAATCTCCACCGCGTACACGGTTAGTCAAAGTGGTTTTCGGTATCGATAGAGAGTATGTCCATATCCGATCTCGGTCTCTTTACCAACCCATCGTTATTATAACACCGCGGTCATTTAAAAATAGTTTATACTTTAAAACCAGAATAAAATTTTCCATTTCAAACTATGAATACGATATCATTTCAAAACCCAAACAATATGATATCATTTTATCCCAATTATAATTCTTTTCCAAAAATCATACTGCTTTAAAATTTATAATATCTGGAAACCAAACATTTGAATTATACTTTCAAACATAATATTTCGGACTTCATACTTTTAAAAATCATACTTCTAAAACTTGAATGGTTTGGATATTCAACAGTATATAAAATAAATGGTTTAACTTTAAGGTTACTCTGTAAAGAAAAATAATTTCCATGGCTTCCCAAATATATTTCTTTATTTAAAGTCTAAACCAAAATTTAAATATCCCTTCAGGTTACAAAACCACTTCAATTTCTATATATATATATATATATATATATATATCCATTTGGAGTATTAATATTTCAAAACTAAAGTTGGAATTTATTCTTTCAGCAAATTAAACGTACTATTATTTAGTCTTGAATATATAAAATAAAACTCCAATTTCTAGCAATTAAATATTTTCTTCAATTTAATTTATACTAACATATTCATTTTTAATTATCTTGAAAAATCCAGTTATAAATATCATATCTTAAAATTTCCAAACTTAAACATTAAACATATGATATAAATTATCAAATCCCATTTCTCAAAATTTTTCCATTTTCATTTGCAGATTTATACCCAGCTTGAATTCAAAATTTTAACTTCATATGTATATATATAGGGAAAAATATACTATTTATAAAATATCAAAATTAAAATTTTTATAAACCGTATCCCATCCAAACCATAGAAATCACTTTAAAGATATTTATATATAGACCACGGTGCCTGTATAAAATTTTCTACCCTATGGTCAAGTGATACAGATATTTATCATTTCAATCCGCAATTTAAATAAAATGCGGTTGTATATCATTTCAAACCGCAATCCCGAATGAAATGAAAATGCATGATGACTTGCAGTTTATACAATATAATTATAGCATTCATTCATCCAAATATCAATCATCAATCATCACTTGCAATCATCATCCAATTTTAAACAATCATCGATACATAGCATATGAATTTATACAGAAATCAATAACAGATATTAACTAACAGTTTATATTCCATAATAAATTAAATGACTGTTAACTAGCAGTTTATGTGCAAAAATAAATTCTAACTGTCAAATTTTATGCAATAAATAAAATAAATTAACAGTTAAATTAACTAAATGCAAATTAACAGATATGCCGAATAAAACATACCAAACAGTCATAATTAAATTTCTACTCATATCTAAAATAAATTTAACAAACATAAAAACTTTTAGAAGTTGTGAGTGGGTTAAAACACTCACCTTTTGAATTTAAATCGAATTTGAATTCGATTTAAACCCAAAAATCCGACGGTCTCCAAATCTGTCCTAACCAACGTCATCAGATCCGGAATTATAATACGATCCTAACAAAAGAAAAATCGCGTGAATAGGAGTTCGTACGCGAAAGTTATGTCGAAAATTCGATTGAAAAACAATATTAAATAAAAGAGAATGGAACACAATTACATACACAAACATCATCCACGTCATCATCTGCTTCAGCTACAGGATCGTACCCTTACTTCACGCGTTCGAACACATCAACAGGAAGAACCCACGCACATGCTCTGCCTACCTCGAACGTGCTGCCCACGTCACCTCAACCGAGTGAGCCACCGACCGCCAACGCCAGCGCGCCCTCACCCCCTCGCATCCATGGCCAAGCGCCGCCGCCCAGAAACGCCACCGCCGCCGCCGTATTAACCCTAGGCCGAAACCCTAATTCGAATTATGCGAGAGATCCAACCGTTGATTCGATGCAATAACCACATAGATCTAACCCCCTCAGTCCCCTCTCCAATACCCAGAAATCGTTTGACGATCTGACGAAGTTTGTCGCGGCGTTGATCAATGGCCACGAACTGTTCTAAATTTTTCTGAGCAAACCACAACCCGGATCGAAAAACGAACAACACCATTGAATTACGCTCATCGAGAGCATTGACATATATTTTTTTTTGGAATTTTTGTGGAGAGTTTGAATTTTCACTTTTGATTTTGAACTGTAGATAGATCTAGGTTTTGAAACCATTGGGAAAGAGAAAGAGATGAAGAAAATGAACGTACAGATAAATGACAGAAGATGGAGGCTAGGGTTTATCACAACATATATATAGACAAATAGAAGAAGGCTAGGGGGACACGAATTACGAACGTGCTAAACGGTACTTGGTCCAAAAAGCCCGTTCTGACTCCGGAACAAAATTTATTAAACCCATATATCCAAATAGGTATTTTAAAATATTCTGAACGCGATGGAAAAAGTTTCACGTCCAAATTTGATCGTATGAAGAAGTTATAATGAAAACAAAATTTCCAAATTGATTTCAAATTGATTTTAATTAAATCGATTTCTAGGCGTTTCGCGTTCGTACGATCAAACGAAAAGTCCGATCGATACGAAACTTGAAACCCTACAATAATTCACTGATACGGATTCGATGAAACTGGTTTCATCGAAATCCGAGTCCGTGGTCAAAATGGCTATTTTTATATTCATTAAAATTATAAAAAATCCAATTTTATATCTAAATTCTAGAATTTGACCAAATTTTATCGCTTAAATATTTCTTAATCAATTTAAATGATTTAACAAGTTTAGATGTGAATTAAAAGTTGATAAGTCTATAAATTTCAGTGTTAATTTCATTTATTGCCATTTATTCAATTATTGAAATTAACTTAATTTTTTTTTTCTTTCTTTCCATTCCTCTAAATTCAGTCAAACCATTATCCTATGGGTAAATTTTACATTACTGTAAAATTCAATTCCCTAATTGTTTTCCAGAAATCAACTAAATTTATATCCACGTAGTGATTAATTACGTTTTATTGAAATGGATTTAGATCTAATTCACTAAATTATATACATAGGTAAACAATTTATAGTTATCACAATAAGCCAACTCTACTTCCATACATACCTATTAACAATATACTAAAATAAAATTTCTTACCTATCATTGATTAAGTCAAATTACAATTTTACTGCGTATTATTTCACGAATTATTATAACTTGAATTTAACTTCCAATTTGCTGATTACAATAAATTAAAACTTTACCATCTGTTTTAATAAATTGGGTATGCACAGATTTAGCCATTCAATCAATTTCAATTTACGGTACAATTAGCATGGTTTATATCATATTGCCTTAATATCTCTATTAATCTTAATTCAAATGATTGAATATTAAATTCCATTCACTACAATAGATCCAACTTGTTATATTATTAATGAAATTAACATTGGTTACATCCTCTGGAATTTACAATCTTTTACGAAAAAACCAATTTATCCTAACTGAACATTAGGTCACTTAACCGCAATAAATTTTACATTAAATTTTATAAATTACCAATTTAAAACTTTAACAAATCCGTTACTTGATTTAAAACCCTGCTATTAAATAAATTGACATTTATAGGTGAAATTTGCATTGACTTATATTTCATATCATAAATGCATACTTATTTCATATTATTTAGTTATATTCACCAACCATGTCCACAAATTTACTATTTATATCCTTAATTAATTTATAACCATTTTAAGTACGTTTATTATTGACAACATTCATTAAATTTTACGTATCTACACTTATTGCATTGGTTTATTCAACGGTCACTTTTATTTAGCCATTATCTATTTTACAACCAAATGTAACAATCTCCACTAATTTTTATTTTTTTATAAATGAATCCCATTCAAGTTAATATTTTTATTAATATTCACTAATTCAACATTTATATAGGTTTCTTATATTTAACTTAAAACTAAGTATGAAAATTTACATTGTTCAAATCTATTGCCATATAAATATTAAATGGTTAACATTAAATTACAATTACTATATCTAATTCCTACATTTACTCAAATAAAATCTTTAGACTTTTATTTCATTCTAAATTAGATTAGAAATCATATTAAATTAACTCATTTAATATCATCGAATTTAACGGGTCGTTACACTCTCCCCCACTCAAAACTTTTCGTCCCCGAAAAGGAAAAAAGAAGGGAAAAGGAAGAATAAAAAAAAATAGTACATCTTATTTCAAAGATTAACTTATAAACAATAATTTACTAAATTAATTTCCTTAAATGAAATATACCCGTTTTATAATCATTATATTCTTTTACACTTAAATAATTAAAGTTAGGAAAACATTTTCAACATAATTCTAAGTCCAAAATTTACGGAAAAACCTTGGCAGAGTCTCCTTTGTACGGGGAGGCTCAGAAGAAAATATAATATCAAAATATAACAATTATATTACATATATTATCCAAAATATTATATCCTAACACAGGAAAATTATATAAATAGCGCTTCAAAACGTAATCCGAAACGTACTATTTGTCGGGCAATTTTTCGCTTATTATTATGGAACCAAAAGCAGTAGCAGTTGCTTCCATAACCTGCATTTCACTTATAAAAAATCCAAAGGTTTAACAATTTATCTCAAGTGAACTATTTTCATGGTTTCAACTACTAACAACAATCAATACACAATCATCCATTTCAACAAACAGCATACATAACAAAACAAAACAACCATTCAGTCAAACAAACAAATAGTTGTTCGGGTTCAAAACTTGAAATGGTACGGAATGAACAATAACTATCCAGTGCATCATTTACTCAACAGTCTTAGATGGGCTAAAATAGATTGTTTATTCATCCAACCACTTCAAATTTCCTTACCCAACCAACCCTAAATCACACAATAACAATTCAATCCAGCAAATCAAATTAACTTATAAAATTTCATTACATACTTAAGTTGTTTGCATTCCTTTCTTTTATCCAAACCACATAACCTTTCTTTTTATAATTTACATTTATTTCTAACTACTACAAATTTTATTTCTCATTCAATGGTTGTTTCCTTATTTCTACTTATTACTTGCCCTTATTCATTTTTAGTTTTCCAGGTTATGTAAGTTTCTTTTATTTGTATTATATTTAATGCACTTCTCAATTTCAATCATTTATTAAATGCTTACATTCTATTATATTTAATTATAGTAAACCCTTTTAATTATACTTAAATTCTTAACCTTATAACTTCCATTCTTATAAATACAGGATTTTATTAATTTATTACCTAGGGTTTACAGTCATTTATTTATATTACCTACATTTTTATTATATTAGACTAGTAGCATTTAAATCATACTTAAGTTAATAACCTTACACATCCATCCTTATTTATTAGAGAATTTCATTTTATTTACTTAAGTTTAAATCACCTATTAATAATACTTACCTTTAATTTTAGTAAAATTTCAATTATAACTTAAGTTTATCCCATTAAATTCTTATTTATAATAGCAATTCATTGAATACTTCATTATTTCCAAAATTTCTTCTTGTATAATATTCTATTCCAATCTCTTATTTAACATTTCAACTTTTTATATTTGGTAAATTATTTATGTTAAAGAAAATGCAAAAGAACTTATACAAGTTTATCTCAATTCTTTTAATTCATTCATTGTTCAATAAATCTTTACTTTTATTTTTTTCTTATAAGTTAAATTTTTTAACTTCCTTTATAACTTAGCATTTAAGTCTCTTATTTTATTTAGGGTTTCAATTATTAATTAAATTCTGTTTCACTATCATAATTGAAACAATTAATTAATGGAAATTTAGAATTAAATACCAGGTTAAATTTCAATAGATAAGTATATTCTTATAACTTATATACCTCTAATTATATTTAAAACAATTAAATTTTAGATAATTTCAAAATAAATCTGCAGTAGAATTTACTACAGTGGCCTTTCCCCTTCGAAACTCGAAAATGAAAGTCGATGATGCGGCCGCCATCACCGAAATTTTTTTCCAGCGACACAGAGGAAAGTACGAAACTTATTTTCTCCAAAATCTTCTTTAAAACAATTCTTCCGAATTATACTAAATATTTATATAAGAAAATACTTATAAACAATTTTTATATTTCATAAATCCTTTGACGGCAAATTTTCAGAAACCCCGGACTTAAGTTCTAAAATTTCCAAATTCCATTGATGTTAATTTCATTCTTATTTTTCCTATTATTTATAAATTTTATTCCTAACAACAAATCTATCGCAACCAAATATAGATATCATTTGAATTTTTTTTATTTTATATATAGAAAATATAATAGGCAAAATTATTTCATTCACCTATATTAAAAATAATTCGGTCTGTCCTATTAAGTGTTTAGAAATCCCTATTGATGTCATAGCGTCCCATGCACCAATCAGAATTTATAAATACAAAACGGAACAGATTAACACAATATCAAAATCTTTTTATAACAATAACAAATACGCTCTCTCATATATATACACTCAGCGACTCCCATAGGGTATTACTACCCTATTAACAAAGAGTCAAACCCCACAAGCTAAGGTTTATCGCTAAACCTGGCTCCGATACCAGATGTAACATCCCGCCTTTTCGCATGATTTAAACCGACACACGTGCCAATTCAAACCATACGGAAGGGCGGATTGTTATGGGGTAAATAAGAAAAATAGGGAAGAAATAAAACAAAACAGAATCTCACAGCGGAAGGATATAATAATCAAATATACAGTTCACGAAGCTGTTTACAAAATATTTTATTTTACTTGTACAATAAATATCAGAGTTACACATACCAACACAATCAATGCAGCGGAACAGTATGTGTGTGGTGCAATAATATAGATAATAATAATACGAATTCTTCGTATTCGTCCTCCAAGCTAAAGTCTTCGATCCTGAAACGCTCGGACTGACCCGAGCGAATTTGAAAAGACAAAAACACTCGAGTCAGAACTAAAAGATCTTATGTGAGTTAAATTAACAGAAATAAATATGAGTGCAGTAACTCAAGAGATGCTCGGCATTTACATCTCCTAAGGATCCGTTAAACTATTTACTATATAGTATATTGCGCTATTATAATAGTGTCTAATTGTAAAATAAACTTACTTTTAAATAGCGTTAAGGGGTTACCCATATAGCCCTTAACACAGAATATATCCTCATAGTCTATACAGTACCGTAATCTCCCCCGTACTGGGCGTCGTCAGAGGGCACTCCATAGGTATGGTACAAAGCCAAAATCGTATAAGGCGCGCTAGGGTAGGTGACACGGCACAACTAGGCAATGCCATGGTAGATATACCAATTGCTATCCGTGCTGGTGGTAACGCATAGCCGCAGCTACCGCCCACCTCGAACTAACACCCCAAATCAAAGAAATCAATAGTGGCCACCGAACAATCCAAAGTCAGAGTATAGTATCGAAGGAGTGCGTTCGATCAGAGGAATGACCTCATTGGCCCGAGAATCGCTCCTGTTTTAGCCACCTTATGCCAACTCACGGGAGTTGGGTCCACGTATTTACCTTACAGGAAACGTCGCCACCATCCTACTTCATTCTGGAATCTCCACCGCGTACCCGGTTAGTCAAAGTGGTTTTCGGTATCGACAGAGAGTATGTCCATATCCGATCCCGGTCTCTTGGCTAACCCATCGTTATTATAACACCGCGGTCATTTAAAAATAGTTTATCTTTAAAACCAGAATAAAATTTTCCATTTCAAACTATGAATACGATATCATTTTAAAACCCAAACAATATGATATCATTTTATCCCAATTATAATTCTTTTCCAAAAATCATACTGCTTTAAAATTTATAATATCTGGAAACCAAACATTTGAATTATACTTTCAAAACATAATATTTCAGACTTCATACTTATAAAAATCATACTTCTAAAACTTGAATGGTTTGGATATTCAACAGTATATAAAATAAATTGTTTAACTTTAAGGTTACTCTGTAAAGAAAAATAATTTCCATGGCTTCCCAAATATATTTCTTTATTTAAAGTCTAAACCAAAATTTAAATATCCCTTCAGGTTACAAAACCACTTCAATTTCTATATATATATATATATATATATATATATATATATATATATATATATCCATTTGGAGTATTAATATTTCAAAACTAAAGTTGGAATTTATTCTTTCAGCAAATTAAACGTACTATTATTTAGTCTTGAATATATAAAATAAAACTCCAATATCTAGCAATTAAATATTTACTTCAATTTAATTTATACTAACATATTCATTTTTAATTATCTTGAAAAATCCAGTTATAAATATCATATCTTAAAATTTCCAAACTTAAACATTAAACATATGATATAAATTATCAAATCCCATTTCTCAAAAATTTTCCATTTTCATTTGCAGATTTATACCCAGCTTGAATTCAAAATTTTAACTTCATATGTATATATATAAGGAAAAATATACTATTTATAAAATATCAAAATTAAAATTTTTATAAACCGTATCCCATCCAAACCATAGAAATCACTTTAAAAAAATTTATATATAGACCACGGTGCCTGTATAAAATTTTCTATCTTATGGTCAAGTGATATAGATATTTATCATTTCAATCCCAATTTAAATAAAATGCGGTTGTATATCATTTCAAACCGCAATCCCGAATGAAATGAAAATGCATGATGACTTGCAGTTTATACAATATAATTATAGCATTCATTCATCCAAATATCAATCATCAATCATCACTTGCAATCATCATCCAATTTTAAACAATCATCGATACATAGCATATAAATTTATACAGAAATCAATAACAGATATTAACTAACAGTTTATATTCCATAATAAATTAAATGACTGTTAACTAGCAGTTTATGTGCAAAAATAAATTCTAACTGTCAAATTTTATGCAATAAATAAAATAAATTAACAGTTAAATTAACTAAATGCAAATTAACAGATATGCTGAATAAAACATACCAAACAGTCGTAATTAAATTTCTACTCATATCTAAAATAAATTTAACAAACATAAAAACTTTTAGAAGTTGTGAGTGGGTTAAAACACTCACCTTTTGAATTTAAATCGAATTTGAAATCGATTTAAACCCAAAAATCCGACGGTCTCCAAATCTGTCCAAACCAACGTCATCCGATCTGGAATTATAATACGATCCTAACAAAAGAAAAATCGCGTGAATAGGAGTTCGTACGCGAAAGTTATGTCGAAAATTCGATTGAAAAACAATATTAAATAAAAGAGAATGGAACACAATTACATACACAAACATCATCCACGTCATCATCTGCTTCAGCTACAGGATCGTACCCTTACTTCACGCGTTCGAACACATCAACAGAAAGAACCCATGCACATACTCTGCCTACCTCGAACGTGCTGCCCACGTCACCTCAACCGAGTGAGCCACCGACCGCCAACGCCAGCGCGCCCTCACCCCCTCGCATCCATGGCCAAGCGCCGCCGCCCAGAAACGCCACCGCCGCCGCCGTATTAACCCTAGGCCGAAACCCTAATTCGAATTATGCGAGAGATCCAACCGTTGATTCGATGCAATAACCACATAGATCTAACCCCCTCAGTCCCCTCTCCAATACCCAGAAATCGTTTGACGATCTGACGAAGTTTGTCGCGGCGTTGATCAATGGCCACGAACTGTTCTAAATTTTTCTGAGCAAACCACAACCCGGATCGAAAAACGAACAACACCATTGAATTACGCTCATCGAGAGCATTGACATATATTTTTTTTTGGAATTTTTGTGGAGAGTTTGAATTTTCACTTTTGATTTTGAACTGTAGATAGATCTAGGTTTTGAAACCACTGGGAAAGAGAAAGAGATGAAGAAAATGAACGTACAGATAAATGACAGAAGATGGAGGCTAGGGTTTATCACAACATATATATAGACAAATAGAAGAAGGCTAGGGGGGACACGAATTACGAACGTGCTAAACGGTACTTGGTCCAAAAAGCCCGTTCTGACTCCGGAACAAAATTTATTAAACCCATATATCCAAATAGGTATTTTAAAATATTCTGAACGTGATGGAAAAAGTTTCACGTCCAAATTTGATCGTATGAAGAAGTTATAATGAAAACAAAATTTCCAAATTGATTTCAAATTGATTTTAATTAAATCGATTTCTAGGCGTTTCGCGTTCGTACGATCAAACAAAAAGTCCGATCGATACGAAACTTGAAACCCTACAATAATTCACTGATACGGATTCGATGAAACTGGTTTCATCGAAATCCGAGTCCGTGGTCAAAATGGCTATTTTTATATTCATTAAAATTATAAAAAATCCAATTTTATATCTAAATTCCAGAATTTGACCAAATTTTATCGCTTAAATATTTCTTAATCAATTTAAATGATTTAACAAGTTTAGATGTGAATTAAAAGTTGATAAGTCTATAAATTTCAGTGTTAATTTCATTTATTGCCATTTATTCAATTATTGAAATTAACTTAATTTTTTTTTTCTTTCTTTCCATTCCTCTAAATTCAGTCAAACCATTATCCTATGGGTAAATTTTACATTACTGTAAAATTCAATTCCCTAATTGTTTTCCAGAAATCAACTAAATTTATATCCACGTAGTGATTAATTACGTTTTATTGAAATGGATTTAGATCTAATTCACTAAATTATATACATAGGTAAACAATTTATAGTTATCACAATAAGCCAACTCTACTTCCATACATACCTATTAACAATATACTAAAATAAAATTTCTTACCTATCATTGATTAAGTCAAATTACAATTTTACTGCGTATTATTTCACGAATTATTATAACTTGAATTTAACTTCCAATTTGCTGATTACAATAAATTAAAACTTTACCATCTGTTTTAATAAATTGGGTATGCACAGATTTAGCCATTCAATCAATTTCAATTTACGGTACAATTAGCATGGTTTATATCATATTGCCTTAATATCTCTATTAATCTTAATTCAAATGATTGAATATTAAATTCCATTCACTACAATAGATCCAACTTGTTATATTATTAATGAAATTAACATTGGTTACATCCTCTGGAATTTACAATCTTTTACGAAAAAACCAATTTATCCTAACTGAACATTAGGTCACTTAACCGCAATAAATTTTACATTAAATTTTATAAATTACCAATTTAAAACTTTAACAAATCCGTTACTTGATTTAAAACCCTGCTATTAAATAAATTGACATTTATAGGTGAAATTTGCATTGACTTATATTTCATATCATAAATGCATACTTATTTCATATTATTTAGTTATATTCACCAACCATGTCCACAAATTTACTATTTATATCCTTAATTAATTTATAACCATTTTAAGTACGTTTATTATTGACAACATTCATTAAATTTTACGTATCTACACTTATTGCATTGGTTTATTCAACGGTCACTTTTATTTAGCCATTATCTATTTTACAACCAAATGTAACAATCTCCACTAATTTTTATTTTTTTATAAATGAATCCCATTCAAGTTAATATTTTTATTAATATTCACTAATTCAACATTTATATAGGTTTCTTATATTTAACTTAAAACTAAGTATGAAAATTTACATTGTTCAAATCTATTGCCATATAAATATTAAATGGTTAACATTAAATTACAATTACTATATCTAATTCCTACATTTACTCAAATAAAATCTTTAGACTTTTATTTCATTCTAAATTAGATTAGAAATCATATTAAATTAACTCATTTAATATCATCGAATTTAACGGGTCGTTACACTCTCCCCCACTCAAAACTTTTCGTCCCCGAAAAGGAAAAAAGAAGGGAAAAGGAAGAATAAAAAAAAAACAGTACATCTTATTTCAAAGATTAACTTATAAACAATAATTTACTAAATTAATTTCCTTAAATGAAATATACCCGTTTTATAATCATTATATTCTTTTACACTTAAATAATTAAAGTTAGGAAAACATTTTCAACATAATTCTAAGTCCAAAATTTACGGAAAAACCTTGGTAGAGTCTCCTTTGTACGGGGAGGCTCAGAAGAAAATATAATATCAAAATATAACAATTATATTACATATATTATCCAAAATATTATATCCTAACACAGGAAAATTATATAAATAGCGCTTCAAAACGTAATCCGAAACGTACTATTTGTCGGGCAATTTTTCGCTTATTATTATGGAACCAAAAGCAGTAGCAGTTGCTTCCATAACCTGCATTTCACTTATAAAAAATCCAAAGGTTTAACAATTTATCTCAAGTGAACTATTTTCATGGTTTCAACTACTAACAACAATCAATACACAATCATCCATTTCAACAAACAGCATACATAACAAAACAAAACAACCATTCAGTCAAACAAACAAATAGTTGTTCGGGTTCAAAACTTGAAATGGTACGGAATGAACAATAACTATCCAGTGCATCATTTACTCAACAGTCTTAGATGGGCTAAAATAGATTGTTTATTCATCCAACCACTTCAAATTTCCTTACCCAACCAACCCTAAATCACACAATAACAATTCAATCCAGCAAATCAAATTAACTTATAAAATTTCATTACATACTTAAGTTGTTTGCATTCCTTTCTTTTATCCAAACCACATAACCTTTCTTTTTATAATTTACATTTATTTCTAACTACTACAAATTTTATTTCTCATTCAATGGTTGTTTCCTTATTTCTACTTATTACTTGCCCTTATTCATTTTTAGTTTTCCAGGTTATGTAAGTTTCTTTTATTTGTATTACATTTAATGCACTTCTCAATTTCAATCATTTATTAAATGCTTACATTCTATTATATTTAATTATAGTAACCCCTTTTAATTATACTTAAATTCTTAACCTTATAACCTCCATTCTTATAAATACAGGATTTTATTAATTTATTACCTAGGGTTTACAGTCATTTATTTATATTACCTACTTTTTTATTATATTAGACTAGTAGCATTTAAATCATACTTAAGTTAATAACCTTATACATCCATCCTTATTTATTAGAGAATTTCATTTTATTTACTTAAGTTTAAATCACCTATTAATAATACTTACCTTTAATTTTAGTAAAATTTCAATTATAACTTAAGTTTATCCCATTAAATTCTTATTTATAATAGCAATTCATTGAATACTTCATTATTTCCAAAATTTCTTCTTGTATAATATTCTATTCCAATCTCTTATTTAACATTTCAACTTTTTATATTTGGTAAGTTATTTATGTTAAAGAAAATGCAAAAGAACTTATACAAGTTTATCTCAATTCTTTTAATTCATTCATTGTTCAATAATTCTTTACTTTTATTTTTTTCTTATAAGTTAAATTTTTTAACTTCCTTTATAACTTAGCATTTAAGTCTCTTATTTTATTTAGGGTTTCAATTATTAATTAAATTCTGTTTCACTATCATAATTGAAACAATTAATTAATGGAAATTTAGAATTAAATACCAGGTTAAATTTCAATAGATAAGTATATTCTTATAACTTATATACCTCTAATTATATTTAAAACAATTAAATTTTAGATAATTTCAAAATAAATCTGCAGTAGAATTTACTACAGTGGCCTTTCCCCTTCGAAACTCGAAAATGAAAGTCGATGATGCGGCCGCCATCACCGAAATTTTTTTCCAACGACACAGAGGAAAGTACGAAACTTATTTTCTCCAAAATCTTCTTTAAAACAATTCTTCCGAATTATACTAAATATTTATATAAGAAAATACTTATAAACAATTTTTATATTTCATAAATCCTTTGACAGCAAATTTTCAAAAACCCCGGACTTAAGTTCTAAAATTTCCAAATTCCATTGATGTTAATTTCATTCTTATTTTTCCTATTATTTATAAATTTTATTCCTAACAACCAATCTATCGCAACCAAATATAGATATCATTTGAATTTTTTTTTATTTTATATATAGAAAATATAATAGGCAAAATTATTTCATTCACCTATATTAAAAACAATTCGGTCTGTCCTATTAAGTGTTTAGAAATCCCTATTGATGTCATAGCGTCCCATGCACCAATCAGAATTTATAAATACAAAACGGAACAGATTAACACAATATCAAAATCTTTTTATAACAATAACAAATACGCTCTCTCATATATATACACTCAGCGACTCTCATAGGGTATTACTACCCTATTAACAAAGAGTCAAACCCCACAAGCTAAGGTTTATCGCTAAACCTGGCTCCGATACCAGATGTAACATCCCGCCTTTTCGCATGATTTAAATCAACACACGTGCCAATTCAAACCATACGGAAGGGCGGATTGTTATGGGGTAAATAAGAAAAATAGAGAAGAAATAAAACAAAACAGAATCTCACAGCGGAAGGATATAATAATCAAATATACAGTTCACGAAGCTGTTTACAAAATATTTTATTTTACTTGTACAATAAATATCAGAGTTACACATACCAACACAATCAATGCAGCGGAACAGTATGTGTGTGGTGCAATAATATAGATAATAATAATACGAATTCTTCGTCTTCGTCCTCCAAGCTAAAGTCTTCGATCCTGAAACGCTCGGACTGACCCGAGCGAATTTGAAAAGACAAAAACACTCGAGTCAGAACTAAAAGATCTTATGTGAGTTAAATTAACAGAAATAAATATGAGTGCAGTAACTCAAGAGATGCTCGGCATTTACATCTCCTAAGGATCCGTTAAACTATTTACTATATAGTATATTGCGCTATTATAATAGTGTCTAATTGTAAAATAAACTTACTTTTAAATAGCGTTAAGGGGTTACCCATATAGCCCTTAACACAGAATATATTCCCATAGTCAATACATTACCGTAATCTCCCCCGTACTGGGCGTCGTCAGAGGGCACTCCATAGGTATGGTACAAAGCCAAAATCGTATAAGGCGCGCTACGGTAGGTGACACGGCACAACTAGGCAATGCCATGGTAGATATACCAATTGCTATCCGGGCTGGTGGTAACGCATAGCCGCAGCTACCGCCCACCTCGAACTAACACCCCAAATAAAAGAAATCAATAGTGGCCACCGAACAATCCAAAGTCAGAGTATAGTATCGTAGGAGTGCGTTCGATCAGAGGAATGACCTCATTGGCCCGAGAATCGCTCCTGTTTTAGCCACCTTATGCCAACTCACGGGAGTTGGGTCCACGTATTTACCTTACAGGAAACGTCGCCACCATCCTACTTCATTCTGGAATCTCCACCGCATACACGGTTAGTCAAAGTGATTTTCGGTATCGACAGAGAGTATGTCCATATCCGATCCCGGTCTCTTTGCTAATCCATCGTTATTATAACACCGCGGTCATTTAAAAATAGTTTATACTTTAAAACCAGAATAAAATTTTCCATTTCAAACTATGAATATGATATCATTTTAAAACCCAAACAATATGATATCATTTTATCCCAATTATAATTCTTTTCCAAAAATCATACTGCTTTAAAATTTATAATATCTGGAAACCAAACATTTGAATTATACTTTCAAAACATAATATTTCGGACTTCATACTTTTAAAAATCATACTTCTAAAACTTGAATGGTTTGGATATTCAACAGTATATAAAATAAATGGTTTAACTTTAAGGTTACTCTGTAAAGAAAAATAATTTCCATGGCTTCCCAAATATATTTCTTTATTTAAAGTCTAAACCAAAATTTAAATATCCCTTCAGGTTACAAAACCACTTCAATTTCTATATATATATATATATATATATATATCCATTTGGAGTATTAATATTTCAAAACTAAAGTTGGAATTTATTCTTTCAGCAAATTAAACGTACTATTATTTAGTCTTGAATATATAAAATAAAACTCCAATTTCTAGCAATTAAATATTTTCTTCAATTTAATTTATACTAACATATTCATTTTTAATTATCTTGAAAAATCCAGTCATAAATATCATATCTTAAAATTTCCAAACTTAAACATTAAACATATGATATAAATTATCAAATCCCATTTCTCAAAATTTTTCCATTTTCATTTGCAGATTTATACCCAGCTTGAATTCAAAATTTTAACTTCATATGTATATATATTGGGAAAAATATACTATTTATGAAATATCAAAATTAAAATTTTTATAAACCGTATCCAATCCAAACCATAGAAATCACTTTAAAAATATTTATATATAGACCACGGTGCCTGTATAAAATTTTCTATCCTATGGTCAAGTGATACGGATATTTATCATTTCAATCCCAATTTAAATAAAATGCGGTTGTATATCATTTCAAACCGCAATCCCGAATGAAATGAAAATGCACGATGACTTGCAGTTTATACAATATAATTATAGCATTCATTCATCCAAATATCAATCATCAATCATCACTTGCAATCATCATCCAATTTTTATTTGAATTTTTGGATTTAATTGGATAATTAAATCGATAATTTAATATGTGAAATTATGGAAATAATTGAAAATTGAGTTAAATATGATTGAAAATGATTTGTAAAATTTTATTTTATCATATTGGAGTTAGAATGATATTTTAGAACTTTTAAAATCGAATTAAAAGTTTATTTGTGAAAATTGAATATTTTAATATTAAAATCGACTAGTGAAAATAGTCAATTTTTGAACAGTCTCAGAATTGAACGAAACCAGTTCCATTGGATCCGTAATAGTTAGTTATTATCGAATTTCAATTTTCATGTCAATCGGAGTTATCGTTTGATCGTGGCAGCTCGAAACGCATCGAATTGTTTTTAATATTAATTTGGCGAGTTAAAATAGTCATTTTTCAAAAAGTCTCGGATTTCGACGAAACTAGTTTCATCGGATCCGTAATGTAATATTATTGTAAGGTTTCAAATTTCAAGTCAATTGGATTTACCGTTTGTCCGGTACAAATTAAAACGCATAGAAAATCGTTTAAATCGGTTTAATTTAAATTGAACGTTTATTGCCATAACTCGCACAGATGTCCGAATTAGCTTTCAAAACCTGTTCCATTGTGTCCGGAACGTGGGGTAAACCCTAGAAACGCTGGTTACGGCGCGTAAATCGGAGTTCGGAATTTCCGGGATGAATAGTGTCGATCGATTTTCCTATAAATAGCCCCACCCTTCATTAAAAAAAATAATAATAAAACAAAACCCTAATCTAATTATGCAGCCGCCACTTTAATAACCAAAGGCTGAGAATGCTTCTCCTTCCTCCCTCGATTACTCCAAATCCATCAAGAATTAGCAAGAATGTTCAACATCAAAGTTGGAGAGCTCATCGAGCACTACGATTTCAACGGTGGAGATGTGGTTTGGCGCAACGTGGAAGGAGATAGGGAGGGCCGACCGTGGCCAGTTGTGCACGAAATTCAAAGCTCATCAGGTGGCCGAGCTTGCTCTTCTTGGGGCCGAGTGTAGCTTGTGGTGAGGGCTTCGACATGGAGCAAGTTGATCGAGTTCAAGTTCAACATGGAAGGTGAAAAATCAAAACCTAAATTTGATTCATGGGTTCGGCTTCTTCAGGAGATGCACGCGTGAAGAAGAAAGGTTGGGGGGAGTTGCGTTCAAGGGCCCTGATGCAAGCATGTTGGATCCAGTGGCTATGGTTTAGAGTAGGTTATAAAAATTATAATTATGTTGAAAATAGTTTATTTAAATCGTGTACAAACTTATAAAAATCATAACTTTTTCATACGAAGTCGAAAACGCGCGAAACCAGTTGCGTTGGAATCGTATGGACGAGCACTACGCGATGAAATTGGATTGGAGTCGTTTGGAGTTAGTGAGAATTTTGGGTAAAATTAAACGCGCGTTTAATTTTATTCGAAATAAATCGCTAAAACGGAAATAAAATCAAGGTGAGAACTTCTCACTCAATCGAATAGGTTTCGATTTTATTTTAAATAGTTAGATTTAAAATATTTGAATGCATGTTTGAATGATGATTGTTATCTATTGATTGTTAAAATAGACATTATACGCCGTTAGTAAGCGGATGTTATTTATTAAAAACATATACCGCGAATATTTCATAAACAGTGAAATTGGTATTATATATAATAGCAATATATATATATATTGGCATATGTATATATTGGAGTTATTGATTTCCCGCATTTTTTGTTTAGCGGATGAGACCCTATTACGCCGTTATTAAGCGGATAATATTTTAAATCCCATATACCGCGATAATTTCGTACTGGAACGGAATTGGTATTGTGCTAATGTTTGTGGATGCAGGAAAACAGGTTGGAGGGACCAACTGGATTCCTCAACAGTATTTATTTGATTATGGATATTTTGATATTCGTTGATTATCATATACGATATGTGATATCGTTGTTGTCGTGATTGACTATTTGGTGTGTAGCATCATTGGACCAAATTTGGAATTTTAAAATGATTTCAAAGTGATTTTTGAAAGTATACGTTATAAAATATTTTTGGAAATTGATTCATTTTAAAATAAATAAACGTATAATTTCTAATGTTATAAAAAATATGATTTTTGAGAAATATAGTTAAAAAAACTGATTTTTGAGAATATGTTGCTAATGATTTTATAAAATAATTTAATCGGGATTTTAGAATTATTGTGAACAGTTTAAATATAGGACTTATAAAATTTAATTATTTTATGAATCAAAAGGATGAAGTTTTTAAAAGAATTTAAAGACGTTTAAAAAGAATAATATAAATTGATTTATATTAAGAGATTTATAAATGGATATTTATAAATTGAAATATAGACATTATAAAACGAGTTTTTATAAATGTTTGAATGAAGTGAAAATGAATTTTGTAAATGAATGGAATTTATAAAATTATAAATGGTGAAGTTATAAATGAAATTCATAAATAGTAAGATCTAT
This sequence comes from Allium cepa, assembly GCA_030765085.1. Taxonomy (NCBI): domain Eukaryota; kingdom Viridiplantae; phylum Streptophyta; class Magnoliopsida; order Asparagales; family Amaryllidaceae; genus Allium; species Allium cepa. The sequence continues at coordinate 484,070,715 of CM060929.1, forward strand.
AAATTTTGTGAAGTTATTAAAGGATATATTTGGATAAATAATTGAATCTTATAAGTTATAAGATTTATAATTATGAAGTTCAAAGGAACGATTTTTGTGAACGAATAAATTATAAGTATTTAACTTATAATATGAACCTTTAGTTTATAATTGAGTTATAAATCGAATAGGTTAATAAAGAAAATTTATAAAAGGAAGTTGTTATAAAATAATTAGAAATGGGACTTATTTTGATAAGTAAATTGTTATAAATTATAAATGGAGTTATATTCACGTTTTTGAACTGTGAATAATCCTTTGAAATAAAATGAATGAAAGGATGAAATGTGTTAACGTAGTATATTCACGTTTTTGAATAGTGAATAATATGTTAAAGAAATTGTTTTGAATGTGATGTTTTAAATTGAATTAAAACGATCTAACGATGTTTAAAATGTGTTGAGATTCAAAACCATAGATTTCAACATTTATTGTTGAAATAGATGTTTTCGAGAAATAAAAGGAAATGGTGGATTATAACACTGTTGTTATAATAAATGATTTCCGAAAGGAAATGTTTTGTATAGTATTGGGATTTATATATCTATCTTAATTTCGAATCCCTATACTAGTGATTTTGGGTTGTCGTAACGATGTTTTACGCAACATTCGTTTTGGCCCAAATAAATATGTTTAAGAGAATAATTTCCTTAAAGAATGAAATATATACTTAATTTCGATTGAAGTATATTGAATATTTTCCAAGTGTTGAAAATAAATAAAATTTGTGAATTACTTATGAATAAATAAGTATGGAAATGTTTTCCAATATAAAGTGAATATTAGAGAATTTATCTTTTTGAAGATAAATTGAAATGAATAATGGGAATCGAATATTCATAGATATTTTGGATTATAAATTCACTAAGGAATTGATAAAGGAAAGGGGAATTTGTCTAAAAATAAATATTGATTTATTTTTGAAGTGTGAAATTATACATCTAGTAAAGATATTTTGGAAAATAAATAATTTGGAAAATTATTTGGAATCTAGTGATGTTGTGCATATCTATTGATAGTTCAATAACCGACTATCAATATTTCCCTTTGAATGGGTAATTGATGTGATTTGTTTGAATGTGAATGCCACACTTATTTTTGAATAAGCGCTCACTATTCGGGTTAACCGGGAAAGGACCATGGGGTCGTATAACCCATTCCGAATATGTGATACGTCGTTGTGAATTGCATTGAAGATCGGTGTTGAAGACCGAGTATTTGCAAAAGCGATAGGATGACCTATCGATTGTCTCTGCACTGGGTAGCTCCTGGTATTGAGATCTACTAAGTGATGGGAAATTCGATCGGGATTGTGAATACCCGGATTGCAAGGGCTTCGTAAGAAGTGCCTTCGGTTTTGTTCGAGCCCGGAACAGACTTGTATGGATAGTATGTCTGACGTTACAAGTTGAGATATAAAGCCGATTTCTTTCAAATATATTTCTGTTGGTGGCGGAGAATTTATTCTTTTAGCTTAACACCCTTCTCTGAGACGTACGAGCTCAGAGGTTATGTAGTTGAATGTTATCGGCGATATATTCCCAATTTGGTAATGTGACATGCTGAGTGTTATTGTAAATGATCATTGTGTTGATTATTTGTGATAGGATCATTTATTTGATCGTCCATCTTTGTGATCATTTCTATGATCATTTGTTGACCCAAAGCATGGCTTTTGTATAAAGTATGTTTTTGTGGACGTGATTTCGTCGAGCCTCACACCCCGTGAATGGTCAAAACAGGAAAGAAGCAGCAAGGTTATGAGGGGTAGCGCCCTTTAGGATGTGTGCATTTCCTTCTGGAAAAGGGTGGTATCATGGTATGGAGCCCAGATACTTACTCATGTTGAAAACACTTTATAATTGTGTGAATTGATTGCGAGCGCTTGGTAAAAGGTCCCAAAGGACCGGGGGATGGCATATTCGGTCAGTTGTTACTCAGTTAGGGGTAACCCGGCCTTGTGTTGGTAGAGATCCGGTTTGGTTCTCGGGGATGTCCATCCAGAGGCATTCTCATGTGGCAATGGGAAGTTCCTTGGCCTGATCATTCGTTGGAAATCCAAAGAAACAATACGAGACTTGTACGGTTTTAGTTGTATAACCTGCTATGGAATGTGGCGGTAACCTGCTATTGAACATAGTTAGCTATAGTAGGCATAGTTCGAAATGTCTATGCTGGCTAAGATTTATATTCTACTTTCGAAATGAATTTTTTCCTACACTATGCACTAGTAATAATATCAAATGTTGTTTTAAATGCGTATCAAGCATCTTTGACTATCATAAGGAGAAATCTCTTCCGATTCTGCGTTTGCATTGTGTGTGTGTGCGGGAGGCCTTATGGTAGTCTCATTTTTAAAAGCATTGCGAATTGACTTTAAAAATATTCCTCTATTTTGATTTTTAAAGATAAATAAACTATTTTGAGTTCTCACACCAGTCACACGACTGACTCGGAGTTTATTGTTTTCCTTCCTAAACTCTGGGTGCCCACCAATTTCCACACGGGCAGTCAAGAGTTAAGGTTTATCAGGATATTCTGGATATTCAGGAATTGCTGGAGGCAAGCTGGATGGCATGGCGTATTACTAGTTTACATAGTATTTCTTTTTCCGCTGCACTATTTGTTGTTGTTGTACACTCTGATGATATGATATGATGATGTAATGAAATGTATAAAATGTAATAACTGATATAGCTCTTTGTTTAAAGATTATTCATTTATTATTATATGTTGTTCCGCTGCGAATTGTGAGATTCTGTTATTGTTCTGTTGTGTTCTGCTCCGTTCTATTTTCCATGTTCTATTCTCTTTTTCTTCTATTTTAAAAATTTCTATATTTTCCATTCTCTTTTCCCTCTATCTTTTCTATTTTCTTTTTCTTTCTCTTCTTCTATCCTTTTTCTTTTTCTTAAAACCCATAACTATTCGGTTTTTCGGCAACGAAAAATCGAAAACGTTACATATACCAACCTATTATATTTCAAACCGATGCATATATGTACTTACTAACAGGTTATTTACAAAAGTATAACTAACACATAAAATAAATCCTTGAATTACACACTTTTATATATAAACAATTGGATAATCAGATATATAATTTATAAACTTACATAATCGTAACAAAAATTTCCTTTTTCTTTTTTTCAGACACACAGTACACAATTATGCTACAACCTGTTAATATAACATATATAAACAAAAAAATTTCGGCTGAGACAAAATACATACTTTGTATAAAACCAAACTTTACAGTTAAAAAAAACATATCGATATTTATATAAAGTGGGTCAAGCAAAATCTGTATACTACGAATGTATATCCATACAAACAAATGTATACGCAGCTATATATATGTAAACAATTACATATACTAACCTATAAAGCTCTGCAAATAATATACACACACAGAGGGCTTAAGAAACATGCCAGCAAGGTGGATATTGGCTTCAGCTAAGGAGGAAAATGGGCGGAGCAATGTTGGTCGACGATGCTTGGTGGTGGGGTGTGAGATCGGAGCAGTGGTGAGGGGTGTCGGTTGCGACGTGGGAAGGGGGAAGGGCTGACAAGAGAGGGGAGAGACGTGATGGCTCGGCTCATGCAAAAACAAAGAAAAGAAGAAGAAAAAAAGAAATGGTAGGCTTCAGGCAAAAAGGAGGGGAGGAAGATTGAACAGGTGGCAAGACCAATATACATGTTTATGCAACGTACATGTGGGAGATGAAAAGCTCTAGGAAAATGCATGAAATCCTTATGTGTACATGAAGGGAATTACAAAGGTCGCTACATTTAATTTATGAACATTAAAAGTAAATGACCGTTGATTTTAACCAGCGGATAATGAAAGGTAACAGGAGACCAAAAGACTCTAGAATGATACCGATACGATTAACTGCTACGCGGTTATCGTCACGTACCGGACATCAAAACGCACAAATAAACACACCTGGGGATCAACACAACGAGACGAACAGGGTACACAGATAACAGTGGTATAGCCATCCTATCAAAATCGATAGTGGTACCGAAAAATGTAGCTATTTCATCGAAAATAAGATCGACGGAGCGATAACAGTCCAAATTTGATGAAATGAAAGATGACGTCTCATTCAGAAGATGATTTATAATTTTTCTATAGAAAAATATTCAGGTTTGGAAAACATTTTATTACCATCGATTTTAACTGATATACATTGAAATAAAATTACACAAGAAAATAAACTTCAAAATTATCAGATGAAAATTTACCACTTGCTATGTTAAAGTAGACGTATACCAAATATTAAGCTTTTATTTCCAAATTCTATTGTTTAAAATTTCATGAAATTTCAATTAAATATATTATTAAAACTATTGAAATTTACGGGTCGTTACATCAATAATTCTTTAAAAAACAAAGGTATCTCGTAAGATCACGTCACAAATAAACACGATGGGTTTTTACTTTACGATAACCAAATTTTTTATAGAAATTCAGTGATATTATAATAGTCTAAATACAAATATTTATAAAAAACAAAATTGTTACGTTAATTAAATTCTAATATACTAGGCTCTACAAACAAAACCGTAAGCTCGTATTGGAGAATGGATTCCAACGAATGACTGGGCCACTGGGATATCGTCCGTCATTGTACACCTCTAGAACAATGTACCGAGGACCACGCCATCATCCCTTGCTAAACAAGACCGGACTACCCCTAACCTGGATAGTCCGAGTAAGGTTACCCTACGGTTGGGATCAACAACCGCACCACACAACTGAATAAAAGGGACTCTATATAGGGGTAACCTTACCTATTTGGGTGCGACCCACTTAGCCTTGCTGCATCTCCCATGTCGGTTGATGAGGCTCAAGGCTAAGCGTTACCTTTCAAGGACTCAATTTTACTTAGAATGCTCATCGTTCTCCCATGACGATGTTCTGATAGCATTTGTCCATACAAGTTGTCCTGGGTCTGGGCAAACCAAATCACCATCTTCATCATCTTCACGGTATTCATTCGTAACGTTCAAACTGGATCGAAGTGGTTTTCAAATAATTAAATCCAATCATAATCTCTTCGAAATGATTAAAAAAATTAACCAATATTGATAGTCGGTTATTTAAATATCAAATTAAACATCCATAAGCAATCATCCAGCCTTAATATAAATTTTTCCCAAAATGGTTACTTCCAAAATATCTTTAAAAGCTATATCAATTCCTTCCACATTCGATAACAATTTTTTTCAATTATTTAAATCCATAACAGGATACTTCCAACACCTCAACACTTAGAAATATTTCCAAATTCTATTTTCTATACTTAGGAAAATATTATCGGTCTTATTTCCAAAATCCTTTCAATATTAACATTTCAAAGAATTATTCCGTAACTTATTCCATAATTCTCCGAAATCACAAATAAATTTCCTCTCCTCAAAACCATATACGTTTATAATCCCCTTTCTGAATCACGAGAGAATTTGTAAAATAAAATTTTCAATTACTTTAAAACTCTCTATATATAATATGTTTTTTAAAAATTAACAATTTTTTTTAAATATGTTCAAGTAATTATTTAAAACTTAGAAAACACTTTTATAACATTAATAACTCATCTTTAGTAAAAAAATAAATTTCAAAGCTGATTTTAAAAGTTAGTATTTATTAAAATAAATATTTAATATTTGAAATCTACTTACCAAAGTATTTTAACCCTAACTAGTTTAAAATTTTATAGTTTTATACAATAAGTTTTCCTTTAAACACAACATAACTTCCTAGGATTTTTAAAATATAATTTTAAGACCTCAATAACCAGCCCAACTAATAAATTCCTCTCGATTTCCATCACATCACTTCCATTCCAATTTCCTTAACCATTTTCACTTTACAAAATAGTATCTACTATTTTCTTACCATATTTCTATACTTTTATATAAATTCACTCTACAAATTTATTTTCCAATATATCAACCGATATCGCTTAACTTATTTATAACATCGTTTATAAATTTTTATACTCCCTTGAGTCATACTTGGTTTATAAAACAATCTCGTTCATAAAAATTCCATTTATAAATCCATTACATTAATAATCCCATTTATAATTTCAAACCGATTTTAATATCGTCTACAACTTTTTTTATATTTCTGGGATATAATTTATAAATTCTCTTATACAATTCATTTCTAAACTCTCGATTTAGAATTCATAAATGTTAAATATACCTAAAAGTCAATTTTTTTTAAATTCAACTTCTTTTAAATAAAACCTGATCCCAATATAAATACTTTTATATCAAAAAAATTCCCTTTAATCCCTTCCATTTTTAAAAAATATTTTTATGATATTTAAATACTAACATTTAGGCCAGTGCTACAATAGCATCCAATAAATTCAATCACTACAATAATTTGTACTAGATTATTCCACTCAATTCATATATCACTATACACGAAAAATTAATAATAGATTTCAGGAATCGAGTTGGATCCCTCCAACTTGTTTCCCTATATCCATAGATGTTAATACAATATATAAAATAATACCAATCCCACTTCGAGGGGGATATCGCGGTATAGGGTCATCCGCTATTATGCGAGGCGCATTGGGTGTCATCCGCTATAATATGCTGGAATATCACTCCAAATACTAATATATATACTACTATATATATATATATTAAACATTCAACATATAATAATAATTTTTGAATCATTCAGTCAACAAATTATTTTAAATTTTCAACATTTAAAATTAAACTGGAAATCCAAAAATGAGTGAGATTTACTCATCTTTATTTTTGTTTGCAACCACTTCAATCTTGACTTGATTTTCATGATTGTTGACCTCGCATAAAAAATATATGAATTTGTAAATATTCGATTATAATATGATTTATACATCCTAATTACTGTAATACATATTTTAAAGTTAACTAGTAAGTTAAAGTTTGTATATTTTTTCTATATATATATATTAAACTGAATTAAAAACAAAACTATTTTATACCTCACTGCCAAAATTCCCTCTCACGAACCCTAGCATCGATCACACCTTTGGCCAATACGTACGCCTCTCCACCTGGCAGCTCGAGATCCCCACGCTCGCCTCATCTTCGCCTTCGATCTGAACCACCACCTCCCATCGCACTTCTCCCCTCACGCGTCCTCGCTGCCTAAGCACCCCCTTGCCATCACGACAATATTGAGCTTGAACCTCTTTAGGAACTCGCGACCTCCCCCCTTCCTCCTACTCGTGGCTTCGCCCTGCCCCGGAGCGCCTTCGTGATTCCAATTATGTGCATGTGGATTTTGATTGAGGAAGGACTTGCAATCTTATTTCATTTTGATTTTTGATTATTTTTGTGAATTGATGTCGAGAATTGAATAGCAGAAGGAAATGAGAGGCATGATTTATATGACTACGTTTGTTTTGAACTGAAAGGGAGAAGAGGAGGTAAGCTCACGATTTTGAACAGCGTCCATTCCTTTTTTTTCTATGAATTTTGATTTTGGTTTGAAGATAAGGAAAAGCTCATGATGTTTTAATAGAGAAAAGGGCAGTCACATGTTTGAATGGATTAGCTACAGTGACCCTGAAGTGATATGAAAAAGAAGTGATGTGAATATAGACAATTAATATAAATATATATTATTTAATATTCTAAAACGTCTTGATTACGCAGCTTCAAATCTCAAACTCCTCCGCTAGGCTTTCATAATGTTATACCTTTATTCCGAACATAATGGAAAAGGTTTCAAGTCCTTATTCGATCGTATGGAGAAGATGGCTTTTTGAACCCAATTATTATATTAGATTTCAATATAATTTCAATGCGTTTCTATGCCATACGAATAAACGATAACTCCAAACCTATAAAATTGGTAATCCGATAATAACACACTATTAAGGATCCAATGGAACTAGTTTCGTCAAATTTCGAGACTGTGCCTCAAAAGGCTATTTTGAACGTCAATTTAAACGACATACTTTTAAAATTGAACAAAAATCACTTTTAAATTCAATTTCAAAACTTTTATTATCTTCATTATTATTAATATAAATTTTACAAGCCTTTAAATATTTTTTAGCAACCTTAAAACTCTAGATTCACTATCTTAACCAATATTCAATTATAACTTAAATAATTAAATTACCCAACAAATTTCTATATTCAAATTCTGAATATATTTTATAAATAAGCCTAATTTCTAGATTCAAAATCGGTTTATAATTCAAATTCAATTTTAAAACCTTTTAAATATCCCAAACCAAACGTTGAAAAACCCGGGTCGTTACAAAAACAAAGCACTAGGATTTGGTGGGACTTCGCTTTAAATATGACTTGATTTGAAGGTGGTTGTAGGGCGATAATCTCTATAAACGCACTTTGGAAATGTCTCGAGTTCGTCGTTTTCTATAGAAATTTATAAAGAGTCCTTAGGGTTTCTGTGACGATCCGCAAATCCATACCCTTTGAATCGACAATAAACCACACGTGTTCGACCCAAAGAGCAAAAACTTACGGAAAGTCAAGAGAAAGAAAAGAGAGAGAAGAAGAGAAGAGAAGAAAGAGAGAAGATCGAACCAAACAGAACAATACAAAATCTTACATCGCAGCAGGAAACATATAATATCATATCAATGACCTTTACAAAACAGAAATAGTATATACATACATCAATCAGAGTTTAACAACCAATTAATAATTATCAGCCTGGACAGCTATAATAACTTGTCCTCACAATTGCTGACAATATAGAACAACTAAGAACAGCGGATAATCAATAATCAAAACAAATACACATATAGAAATGAAGATCTCCATCTCTTCTACTGAAGCTCCAAACACACCAAATCTAAACCTGTAAATATACTCGGTCTAACCCGAGCATTGAAAGGGAAGAACGCCCGGATCAGTTTGGTAAACCAGCATGAGAATCACACTCAACCGAATTTATTAAATTACCAAACTTTTCCTTTGTCAAAACAAAAGTGTATTATAAGACAAGTCCACACATAAACGTGGACATATTTTTACCTTACGATAACTAAAACATTTCATATCAAATCCTCTTATATTGTAATAGTGTCTATTGCACAAATAATATTAAAAATAGCCGAAATTGTTATCATTATTAAATTCCAGCAAATGAGGCTCTAAAATAAAATGGCAAGTACGTAGTGGAGTTCAAATTTCCATACAAATGACCAAGGGACTATCTTCCGAATGGGTACACCTTTAGATGGATGTCCCGAGGCACATAACATCTTCCCTCTACCAACACAAGACCGGCCTACCTCTATAACTAAATGGTACCGAATATGTCATCCTCTGGTCGTTACCGACCTTTACCGAGGTCCTCTAGCATATAAACCACAATAATCAGGTACACGATGTCATAGCGTGTAAAGATATATCTAGAAGAGGATGATCATACCCTACTTAAGATCGACCCACTTAGCCCTGCTGCAGCTAACCCCGTTTTGGTCATTTCCAGTTGATGAGGCCTGAGGTAATGATTACCTTTCACAAACCACAATCACATCACTTTGAATGTCACATGGCCATTTCCATCGACTACTAATTGCCTTCCACAAAAATACAACCTTTAAGCTCATAAGAATTAAGAAGGGTGTTAAGCTAAGAGAAGTTGCCTTCTCCGCCACCACTGATGTATGTTTGTAAAAACCGATGTACGTAATCTTTAGAAATGCAATATCAGACAAATATCCATACAAGTTGTCAATGAACTGGACAAACCGAAGGTACTTTCCTACCACATCATGTCGGGAAATCCATAGGCCTAGTAGCGAATAGTCCTTGCATTGGATATTTCATAATTAAGAGACCACTGATAATATATGTATATTGGGATTTTAACCCCAAATGATCAACAAGCAGTCCCCCACTATGAAAATCCTGAACAACAATATCATCCATATCCTACACAATCGAACACATATACGTTGCTCCGAAGTGGTTTTCAGATAAATCTGATCTCGGTCTCTTTGCACCAACAACGCAAAAGCATTTCTCAACCTCACATAGAAACTAAGTCTCATAGACTTATCACATCTTCAACTTTCAACTTGCTATCCTTCGGGCCAAGAAGGAAGCTCGATAGATTGGAGTAATACTCCGCACTATACAAATCAACATCCAACACACAAACGATAATCAAGCATATACAGAAGGCTACGTATTAAGTGTACGATCAAATAGTTCCCACATCAAGTCGAGGAACTAAAATTTTACCAAATTTGATAGTCGGTTATTTAATTTTCAATGCAAACAAACAAATATTTAACACCATAACCCATCACTAGGCCCTTTTAATTAATATTTTATTAATTAAATCACTTGCGAAATATTCACTTCAAAATTATCTTTAAAAAGATATATTCTCAAACCATTTCAATATTGGAAAACATTTACATATACTTATTTAACAATAAGTAATTCAAAAATCAATTTATTTTCAACACTTAGAAAATATTACATATACATAAATCATGATTAAGTACGTATTTTATTCTTTAAGGAAAAGATTCTTTTAACATTTATTGGGTCAAAACGAATGTTGCGTAAAACAATATTATGACAACCCAAAATCACTAGTATAGGGATTCGAAAATGATATATATATATATATATATATCCCATATACTATACAAAACATTTCCTTTCGAAAATCATTTACTATAACTACAATGTTATAGTCCATTATTTCCTTACTTCTCGAAAACGTCTTTTTCAATAATGAATGTTGAAATCTACGTATTCGATATTGAAAATATATTCAAACCATTTTGCTCTATTCAAAAGATCACTTTCCAAAACCTGTCTTTTAATTTAAAAGATTATTCACTATCCAAAATCGTGAATATAATTCGTTTACCAAATTAGTATTTCTACACATTTTATTAAAGGATAATCCACTGTCCAAAATCATGGATATAATTTCTAATCAAATTTATTACTATAGCACTTTTATTGAAGGATTATCCACTGTCCAAAATCATGGATATAACGCCTTTAATAAACTTACACATTTAACTTATCAAACTCAACTGATTTCGGATTTATAAACAATGTTTACAAATTCACATTTTTATTTTATAAAAACTTCCATTTATCACATTTATATGCCAAAACTCAAATTATAAGTTAATTACTTATAAATCCCTTATTTACAAAATTCGTTCTTTTATAACTTCTCAAATCCATAAATCCATAAATCTTATTTACTTATAAAATTCATCTTTAACTTCATTGTAACATTTACAAAACTCCTTTATAATATATCAATTTTATAAACCTTATATATAAACCATTTATAATAAATTCAAAAATCTTAATATATACTATTTCACAAAATAGTTAACTTCATATTTCAAAAATCAAATTTCATTTATATTTCCCAAAAAATAATAATTTTTATAACATAAAAATTGTAACTTTTATTTATTCAAAAAAATCATTTACTTAACAATTCAAAATTCAATAGAACATTTATTGTCAAAATCACTTAAAAATTCTTTTTTATTCGAAATCATCACTTTAATATTTTTAAATCACAAAAAATAGGCCCAATGCTGCAACATCACTAAATACATCAATCACGGCATCCGGAACATCATATATCATATGATAACAACATATATATCAATATCCGTAAATAAACCAATACGGGTGAGGAATCAAGTCGGATCCCTCCAACCTGTCACCTGCAACAAATATACATATTAGAATATGTGGACAATGTCCGCTTCGAGGCAGACGCGCGTACAAAGGGTCATTCGCTCATACACGGGAATGTATAGGGTCTCATCTGCTCCAATAGGCAGAAATATATCCAAATGCCAATCAATATATAGATAATATATCCAAACAAACATCAATCAGCATAAATAAAATTTATTCTCACTTATATAAAAATGTCAGTGAGTCAAAAAGAGTGAGTTGTACTCAATTTGATTCCAATAGCAATTGTAATGTTTTATTCCGAGTCAAATTAAACAAGCATTTAATTTTACCCAAAATTTACACTAGCTCCAATCAACTCCAAACCAGCTCAAAAGTGTAGTGCTCGTCAATACGGACCCAATGAAGCTTTGTTTCATCAAAAACGAACCTCGTATGACAAAGTTATGACATTTAGAAATTTATACGAATTTAATATAGATGTATATATATTTCAATTTCTATTTTATTTTTTTAAACCTTTTCCAATCATGGCCCTTAGATTCGTGCTTGACCACATTAGGCCGTCCCCCACTATCTTCCTTCTTCTCGTTTAAAACCAAGTTGAGCAAACCCACTAGCCATTTGCTTCCCCTCAACTTCGACCCTTCACCGATCATCTACGCGATGGTCCACGACCACCGATCAGTGCGCCAAAGTGAGCTCCAACTCCAGCCGAAAACCGGTCATGCTCGGTCATCTCTATGGCTCAAAAAATATGTGCGACTGCAGTGACTTTGAGCATGAGTTTCCGTCGTTCCGTTGCTCCAAATTTGATCATAGCCTTTGATCTTGTAGATCTTGCCGCCCTCTACAACATTGCAGTTGAACGTTTTTCGTGAGAGTGAAGGGATCGTGAGATATTTGGGAAAGAAGAGGACGAGTTTCTGGCCATTGAAATACAACCGGTGCCTAGGGTTTTGTGATTAGGGTTTGTGAATAAAAAAAGAAAAATGAAGTCCTTTTATAGAAAATTTCGTGACACTACCCATCCGAAAATTTTGCGAACTCCAATCGAAGCGTGCCGCGTGGCGTTTATAATGTTTTACCTCTATGCCGAACACAATGGAATATATATCGGGAGCCAATTCGATCATATTTGGAAGATTGGTTTTCGAATCGAATTATTTAAATTTAAAATTCACTTAAACAAATTTCTAGGAGTTTTAGCTTTTCCCGGACAACCCGTAAATCCAATTAACATGAAATTTGAGATCTTACAATAATATTGTATTATGGATCCAATGAAACTTGTTTCGTTGAAATCCGAGATTGTTTGAAAAATGGCTATTTTTACACGTTAATTAAATATTCAATTTCTATAATTTAATTTTTAAATCAATTTCAAAAGTTCTCTAACATCATTCCAATTCAAATAGAATTTAATTCAACTTTATAAATCATTTTTATTCATATTAAATCCAATTTTCAAATTATTTACACAATTTCAAATATTAAATTAATATTTAATTATCCAATTAAATCACTATATTCGAAATATAAGTTATTCAACGTATAAAATTAACTTGTGAATATATAAAATCAATTAAATATACGAATTTCAAATGACTAAAATTTTGGGTTGTTGCATTCTCCCCTACTTAAAAGAATTTCGTCCTCGAAATTACCAAGTAAGGAAAAAAAATCTATAAATCCATTAATTTTTCAAAACAAATCGTTCAAACTAGATTTTCAAAATCATTTAAACCTTTTAACTTTTTTTAAGATCGATTACACCCTAGAGGGGGGGGGTGAATAGGGTGATAGTGTTAATTATAAAAATTAATTGCGGAAGCTTATAAAATAATTTTAACACAGATCACAGAATAATAGCAGCACAGACAAATAACAGAATAATAAGCAGAAATAGAACGACACAGAATTTACCCAGCTTTGGCAAAACCTTGCCTACGTGCTGCCGCCAAGGTTTCTACTACAAATTAGATAGTCAGACGCTTACACACGTAAACTCGCGACACCCGCTATCGACTAATCCTAACTCTACGCTCAAAACTCTGCCACAACTCAGCCACTGAGTTGCGAATTCTCAAGCTACGCCACGTAGCTTGTCCCCTAGTCACACGACTAGAAATTTAAACAGTTTAATACGAAATTACAAATTTAAAAAGAATTTAAACAAATAAAACAAAACCCTTATTTTTAAAACTAAGCCCAAATAAATATTATTAGGACCGGCCCAATAATTAGATAAAAATTGCGTCCCCCTTTTCTCCTTTTTATTATATCGGCCTGGTTCCTTTTACTTGAGAAAAATGGCGTTCGTCCCTTTTCCAGATTTAGGGTTTTGTATCTCGAAGCGCCTGTTTTAATTCAATCGAATCAATGATGATTTGCGTGTTTCCTTGATCGATTTGTTGCTCACTTCAGCTGCTTTGTTGATCGAGTTCTATCCTTGCTTCGGTATGTAATTTTTCCTTTTTGCTTTCTAATTGAATACTTGAACTCGATGGATTTGAGATTGCCGATGATGATTGTTTATATAGGGTTTGTAACCCTAGATTTGCGTTCGTACAATTATATTTGAATTTGTCAAATTCTTTTTTCTGACCGCTTGATTTTGCTTGGTCGTTTGAGATTGATTCTGACTTGTTCGTAATCGTATATTCTTGTTGCTTGGTTGACACGGTTTCGAATTTGATTACTGCTTGAATTGCTCGACACCTTGATTGCCACGGCTTCGGCCCCGATCATTTTTCTGTTGAAGAATATTTGACTTTGACTTTCGGCCATGTTTTGATTTCGTGAATTTCTTGGTTGACTTCGACTTTGATTCTTTGTGTCTGTATTTCTTTGCTACTGCATAATTGATAGCAAATTTGATGTGTGGTCAGACCTGAACTTCACTTGAGCATTGTTAAGTAGTTTGTAGTTGCTGTGTTGTCATTTGGGCTTGTAAGTTGTATCATACTTGATGATCTTCCTATTCACGTGTCTTGTTGAAGTGGTTGAGACTTACAGTTCACTCGGCTTTGATTTTGTGGCTTCGACATCTTATATTCATGAGATGTTTATTGTGAAGTTTGGTTTACTGGTCTTTGAGGCATGTTGTATTTTTCTTTGTGGTCTGCACTTGCATACTGATGCTTGTTGCACTTGTGTACTTCATATATGCACTGTGTCTTGTATCACTTGTGTCACTTGTGTACTTGAGTATGCACTGCATATTTGGTTTGTGTATTTTAAAAATGTTGCATCATTGAGTTGCACCGTACTCTCACCTTGTTGCCTCTGTTCATTAGGCTTGGTCTTGAGCATTGCTGTGTCATTGAGCATTGTTGAGTCCATATTGTATTCGATACAGTTGCATTGCTAATGTGTTATGTAGTAATCTAGTTTTTGGCCACTGGTTCATTTCTTTGTTTGGTTCTGCACATTCACCTGTTGTTGTATTCATGTATACTGCTGTGTGGTCTTGTGGCAGTTGCTTTGTCTCCATGTATTTCATGTAGTACGGGCATTTAGTTCATCGTATCTGTTGCACTTGGTCCCTAACCTTTGTTGCCTCTGAGTTTGAGCATTTGCACATTTGTAGCCTTGGTCTTTGTTGGTTTTTTTGGTGGCATCTGGTTCTGTCATTTGCTTAGTGCATTGTGCATTTGTTTTGGACTTGTAGTTTGAATTGCATTGAGTTGAGTCGAGTTTGCAGTGATGGCTTGACCTTTGCACTTTGTTTGTTATTTAGTGCCTTCTTGAATTTGTGTAGACTGTGCATTACACTTGAGTTGAATCC
This sequence comes from Allium cepa, assembly GCA_030765085.1. Classification (NCBI taxonomy): domain Eukaryota; kingdom Viridiplantae; phylum Streptophyta; class Magnoliopsida; order Asparagales; family Amaryllidaceae; genus Allium; species Allium cepa. The sequence continues at coordinate 484,086,247 of CM060929.1, forward strand.
AGTTTTACAACTCGGGTTTGACCTTGTGCCGAAGTCGAGATTTTATTTATGTTGCACCTGAGTTGAACCCGTCTTTTTATTTGGGTTTGACCTTGTGCTCACCTGTCCCTGTAGCATTATCAAGTGTATATTGGTGTGCATGGCCTTGTGGCATATACAGTGATACACTGTGTATGTCACAAGTTGTTCGTGTATAATGGATTCAAAAATAAATCATGACGAACAACCCAAATAACTGAGGCAAATAATATTTTAAAAATCCATATTTTATTTTATATTGCAAAAATATTTCTTTTTCAATTTTACCGCGTTAGTGAATATTTTTGCAGATTGCTCAGATGCTGGATTCAAACTGGAATGAAGTTGAAGATAAAATACGAGTTGAGTGAATGAGTGATGTGTAGTGAGGTTAAATGTAAATATGAAACTGTGATGTATTTGTAATCAAACTTGCATATGTATAGTGAGAGCTTGAATTTGTACTATTCAAAATTGTAATAAATATTTGTTTGAATAAAATTTCTGTTTGAATTCAAATTCTGTGTTATTTAATTTATTCAGCAAATATTTATTTAATCTGTGAAAAATAAAATAGTACATTAACAAATACATTTAAACGAATGTATATATGTTTATTATCATCAAACAAAAAATCATATAAGCGCATATTCAATAATCTCCCCCTTTTGATGATAACAAACATATATTTAAGATTTTGAATATGTTAAATGTATTTGATCATTGGTAAGCTCTAATTGCTCCCCCTATATAAATGCTTCCTCTCTACACAAAGCTCCCTCTACAAATATGCATACAATTAAATAATATGCAAATGAGCCTAGATGCAAATGGAAAATATTTGACCTTTGCTTGATTTTATTTGACAAAATTTTAACTTTTCTCTCCCCTTTTTGTTATCAGCAAAAGAATAATAGTATTAGAGAAAATAGAGATAAAGTGATCGATATTATTCAACATTAAAACTCAATTGAATATAAATATTAAATTTCAATAAAAAATCAAACAAAAATCATAAATATTTTGTTAGGCGCATATTCCACTTTTAGAATGATGGGAATGATGTCATCATATAAAACCATACAGTTGTGTCTATTTGTGGTATATTTATATCAGGACATTTACTAACCATGCATAACCGTTAGGACTTTTAAATGAGATTAGTAGTATTCCAATTTTTTTTTTTAAAAAACGAATTCAAGTTTCTTCTAACCACGCATAACCGTGAGGACTTTTAAATGGGATTAGAATCAACTTGTTTATTATTTAAAAATCAACTTTTGATATGCGTTCCATACATGCATAACCGTGAGGACTTTTAAATGAGCATGGAAGCACATAACAAATTCCAAGTAATTCACCCGTGCATAACCGTGAGGACTTTTAAATGAGAGTGAATACTTTGGTATTTATTTTTTTTTTTTTTAAAAAAATGTAAAAATGAAAAACGAACGATCCTGTTTAAAGTACCACATATCGACAAACTATATAGAATTTTGATGAGTGATGGTCGTTAGACATATGATAGATATAGAGATGGTCATGGAATTTTTACAAACAAAAAGTTTTATAACTCTTGTTTAAATTTCTAAAGAAATTTACTAATTATATCGTCTCGAGTCATAATATATAATAAATATCAACACTCATCACTTTTTCAATCACTATTCATCTTTTCGATAATCATTAGGGAGTTAGATTAGTCAATGTAATCATTTAAAATCAAATTCAGAAATAATTATAAATCAATTTTTCTAAATGACTAATATGAAAATATGGTCAAAAATGATTTTCTCGAGGGGGTTTTATAAGAAAATTTTCTGCTATTTGAAAATTGTTTGAAATGAAAAACATGCAGATATTTTTTTTGAAAAACGATGCAGTTACTAAATGTCTCAAAAAAAATAACGTTCAACTAGTAATTTTTCTAACAACTAGATTACCAGTGTAATCTGCATCTGAATTTCTCTTTCACTCAAAATCTCATTAATTGAATTTGATCGACAAAACCATGAAGTGTGCACTAAAAATTTCAAACTCAATTTTAACAACAATTTAAATGACATTCTTTAATTTGAAGCCGTGTTAATAGTCGAAAACCGTGAATAAAGAGTTAGCCGTATTATAACCAAGTGTATCATCATCCAACAAAACACTATTTTTAATCCAAACTGATGTATAAGAAGTAATTCAAAGAATCTAGAGAATTTTATAGTGTTTTTGGCATAAGAATATAATTGGCCAACTATTTTGAATAAGTCAGAGTCAAAATCATCATCTTTTCATCATCTCAATATTGGCTGATTTTAATTCAGAATATGGTTCAGATTATCACATTTAATATATCGTTCAAATAAATATACTTTTACTTGTTTTTACCTTTACGATATTTTTCGTCGTTGTCCATTGTGATTCTATCACCTTTATACTAGGCTAAGGAACTTTGCTTTGTTGCTCGTTGTGTTCTCGGAACAGCCAAAAATCCAAAGAACACTGTTGTTGTTCCTTAGCCTGCCACCATACCTATACGTTGAAAGATTTTTGTGACCTATTTGTTTTTATAGGTCCATGATTGTTAGTGACAAAAAATTTTGAAGAACAATTTTGTGAAAACTCAAAACTATTTATAATTGTTCCCTTCGGCACCCAAATTTGTTTAACTTCTAGAGATTTTTTATTTGTGCCTTTTGGAACCCAAATTGGTATAGTTTTCACATGTTTGGGTCTATACCAACAATTATTGTGATTGTGTCCATATTTTCTACAAATTGTGCACATAGAATTAACTTGATTAATATTGCTTTCAACAATATTAGAACTATTATATCCAAGTCCTTGTCTAATCGTATTAACAGTTTGCTTTCCTAATAGCATATTCAACGATTTTTCACTTTTTGAAAATTTATCTAAAGTCGTTGATAATTGTTGGACTTGTGTTTTGAGAGACTCATTTTCGTTTAATAATTGCGTGCACTTTTTAATCGAATTCTCTCTTCTAGTATTTTCATTCTCTTTTAAAATCAGAATTTCATTTTCAAGCGATTTTATATTGATTTTTGATTTTCTAATTTCTTCTTCGAATGTTGGACACTTATCACACTTAGGGATCCTACTTGATAGGTTTTAACTAATTGGTCAAGTTGTTCATTTAATTCTATCAAAGTAACTTACTTTTTGTGATTCAAGTTTAGCGTATTTTTCCCTAAGTCGTTCAAAACAGCCATTTACTTCATGAAAATATATAAGCAACTCTGAGTGAGTAAGTTTTGCTACGTCGCTTGGCCCATCATCATCACTGTCAGTTATATCACCTCGAAGGCACAAATCTGCTTTTTCGCTCTCACTGCCAGTGCTTTCATCATCCTCATCTATTTCATCCCAAGTGGCCGCAAAACTTTTCTTTTTCTGTTTCTTTCCAAAGTCGCGTCGATTTCGAGGACAATTGGGCTTGATGTGTCCGGGTTGGTTGCACTTACGATAGACGATCTCCTGTTCTTCTGAGTAGTCCAGCGCTTTACCTATTCTGCTTTTCAATTCCTGATTTCGAGCTGGATTTCCATATTTGCGATTCCACTTTTTGAATTTCTTTATTAGTAGTGCCAGCTCTGCTGCTCCTTCATCATCATCGTTATCATCATTAATTTCGGTTGTTCCTTTGAGCGCTATTGATTTCTTTCGAGTATCACCTCCTTCACGCTCTTCCTTGAATTTCATTTCTAGCTCATAAGTGGTGAGATTTCCGATGAGTTCTTCGACTTTCATTTGTTTCAAATCTTTTGATCCTTGAATGGCAGTCACTTTTGCTTCAAATTTTCGTGGAAGGACTCTAAGGATTTTTCGGACTATCTCCAACTCTGTGTATGATTATCCAAGAGCTTTTGATTTGTAAACGATATTGGAAAGTCGTCCATGCATCTCTTTGACATTTTCTTCCTTTGCCATTGTGAAGTTCTCGTATTCGCTGCTTAGCATGGCAAGGCGAGGTTCTTTGACTTGAGATGTTCCTTCGTGAGTCACTTCTAGTGTGTGCCATATTTCCTGTGCAGTTAGACAATGTGAGACACGATTAAATTCAAATTGATCCAATGAACAGATAATAGAATTCATAGCTTTAGCATTAGTATTTTGTAATTTATTCTCTAGTTCTGTCCATTGTTCCTTTGGTTTATCTACTTCCTGATTATCTACAGTTATAGTTGGTGTTCTATAACCTGTCTCAACAATATTCCAAGCGTCAATGGTTTTCAGAAAGATTTCCATCATATTTTTCCAATAAGCATATTCACCATTGAACATTGGTGGTCTAACTATGGATTGACCCTCAGCAAAAGCAGTATTAAAAGAAGCCATTTTAAAAATTCAAATTTTTAAAACAAAAATTGATTTTTGAAACACGAATTTTTAAAAACAAAAATTGACTTCTATTCCTAGCTCTGATACCACTTGTAGGATCGATTTCACCCTAGAGGGGGGGGGGGTGAATAGGGTGATAGTGTTAATTATAAAAATTAATTGCGGAAGCTTATAAAATAATTTTAACACAGATCACAGAATAATAGCAGCACAGACAAATAGCAGAATAATAAGCAGAAATAGAACGACACAGAATTTACCCAGCTTCGGCAAAACCCTGCCTACGTGCTACCCCCAAGGTTTCTACTAGAAATTAGATAGTCAGACGCTTACACACATAAACTCGCGACACCCGCTATCGACTAATCCTAACTCTACGCTCAAAACCCTGCCACAACTCAGCCACTGAGTTTTGAATTCTCAAGCTACGCCATGTAGCTTGTCCCCTAGTCACACGACTAGAAATTTAAACAGTTTAATACGAAATTACAAATTTAAAAAGAATTTAAACAAATAAAACAAAACCCTTATTTTTAAAACTCAACTAAATATTATTAGGACCAGCCCAATAATTAGATAAAAATTGCATCCCCCTTTTCTCCTTTTTATTATATCGGCCTGGTTCCTTTTACTTGAGAAAAATGGCGTTCGTCCCTTTTCCAGATTTAGGGTTTTGTATCTCGAAGCGCCTGTTTTAATTCGATCGAATCAATGATGATTTGTGTGTTGCCTTGATCGATTTGTTGCTCACTTCGGCTGCTTCGTTGATCGAGTTCTATCCTTGCTTCGGTATGTAATTTTTCCGTTTTGCTTTCTGATTGAATACTTGAACTCGATGGATTTGAGATTGCTGATGATGATTGTTTATATAGGGTTTTTAACCCTAGATTTGCGTTCGTACAATTATATTTGAATTTGTCAAATTCTTTTTTCTGACCGCTTGATTTTGCTTGGTCATTTGAGATTGATTCTGACTTGTTCGTAATCGTATATTCTTGTTGCTTGGTTGACACGGTTTCGAATTTGATTACTGCTTGAATTGTTCGACGCCTTGATTGCCACGGCTTCGGCCCCGATCATTTTTCTGTTCAAGAAAATTTGACTTTGACTTTTGGCCATGTTTTGATTTCGTGAATTTCTTGATTGACTTCGACTTTGATTCTTTGTGTCTGTATTTCTTTGCTACTGCATACTTGATAGCAAATTTGATGTGTGGTCAGATCTGAACTTCACTTGAGCATTGTTAAGTAGTTTGTAGTTGCTGTGTTGCCATTTGGGCTTGTAAGTTGTATCATACTTGATGATCTTCATATTCACGTGTCTTGTTGAAGTGGTTGAGACTTGCAGTTCACTCGGCTTTGATTTTGTGGCTTCGACATCTTATATTCATGAGATGTTTATTGTGAAGTTTGGTTTACTGGTCTTTGAGGCATGTTGTATTTTTATTTGTGGTCTGCACTTGCATACTGATGCTTGTTGCACTTGTGTACTTCATATATGCACTAAGTCTTGTATCACTTGTGTCACTTGTGTACTTGAGTATGCACTGCATATATGGTTTGTGTATTTTAAAAATGTTGCATCATTGAGTTGCACCGTACTCTGTCCTTGTTGCCTCTGTTCATTGGGCTTGGTCTTGAGCATTGCTGTGTCATTGAGCATTGTTGTGTCCATATTGTATTCGATACTATTGCATTGCTACTGTGTTATGTAGTAATCTAGTTTCTGGCCACTGGTTCATTTCTTTGGTTGGGTCTGCACATTCACCTGTTGTTGTATTCATGTGTACTGCTGTGTGGTCTTGTGGCAGTTGCTTTGTCTCCATGTATTTCATGTAGTACGGGCATTTGGTTCATCGTATCTGTTGCACTTGGTCCCTGACCTTTGTTGCCTCGCATTTGCACATTTGTAGCCTTGGTCTTTGTTGGTTTTTTTGGTGGCATCTGGTTCTGTCATTTGCTTAGTGCATTGTGCATTTGTTTTGGACTTGCAATTTGAATTGCATTGAGTTGAGTCGAGTTTGCAGTGATGGCTTGACCTTTGCACTTTGTTTGTTATTTAGTGCCTTCTTGAATTTGTGTAGACTGTGCATTACATTTGAGTTGAATCCAGTTTTACAACTCGAGTTTGACCTTGTGCTGAAGTCGAGATTTTATTTATGTTGCACCTGAGTTGAACCCGTCTTTTTATTTGGGTTTGACCTTGTGCTCACCTGTCCCTGTAGCATTATCAAGTGTATATTGGTGTGCATGGCCTTGTGGCATATACAGTGATACACTGTGTATGTCACAAGTTGTTCGTGTATAATGGATTCAAAAATAAATCATGACGAACAACCCAAATAACTGAGGCAAATAAGGTACCAACCCTGTATTTTCTGATCATTGTAATTGTATATTTTAATTATTTTAATTTAAATTCCTAATTTAAAAAAAAAACTTTATTTTATTTATTAAAATGAATATATTTTGTTAATTGAAATACAAATGTTGATTTTGATGTGGATTTGAATTTCAATCATGCATAAATTGAATATTTTCAGAAAAGTGAATTTTGCTCAATCTGGTCAAACTTTGACTTTTAAATTTAAATTTTAAAAGTTTTAAAATTTTAATTTTACCTTTTGTTATGAAAGTAAATAAAATTTCAAGAACAATGCTTTTCGTTTCGTTGAAATCCGAATAATACTGTGAAAGTTATGCTTTTACAAAATTGGGTGTAAATTGTTTTATTTAACAATATTGTTTATTTTAAATTATATAGATAATTTTTATTTGTCACATCTTATTATAAATTGTATTATATGTTATGTTACATATATTTTTACCATTTAAATATTTTTAAAGAGATGTTTGAAATTTTCCAAAGCTTATTGAATTTATTTTCTATTTTTAAAGCCTAGTTTCTATTTTCTTTGCTATTTTCTTCATTTAAATTATATTTAAATTAAAATTTATATATTTATTTGTGAATGCATTTTAGTTTATGTTATTATCTTTGTTATAAATATTTTTACAAGTACATAAAGATTTTCCAAAGTTCATTGCATTTATTTTTCATATTTTCAAGACTAGTTTGCAATTTTTGCTGTTTTATTAATTAAATTATATGTAATTAATATTTATTTATTTTGTTTACTTGTTTAATTTATTTCTGAGTTTATTTTATCTTTATTTATCAGTATTTTAAATGTATTTAAAATTACAAAAAAGAATTAGAGAAATATGAAGAGTTTAAAACCTTTCATTTACCTTTGACTTTTCACCTCCCTGCCTTTTCAATTTCATCATATGCATTCAATTGGGGCTGTTCCTTATACCATCTTCAGTCGTATTTTTTTTTTCTTCATTTTTCACGAAATTTCTTCCTCCTCATCTCTGAAAATTTTAGCCTCCATCATCTCCAAGAGTTTGGTAAAATTCTTTTTCTTTTCCATTGCTTTTCTACTTGTTTATGTTGTTTTCACTTGCTTTCTCACCCTTGTAGCTCAGCCCCTTGCTCCTCCTTCACCATGGCTGCCACCACCACCACCTGAGCCAGCCTCCACCACCTCCTCTACAGCCCCAAGCCACTGGCCATGCACCCATGTGACCAAATCCAACAATATCTACACAAACTTCACAAATATGCACCATAGACAATCACCTATGCCTTCATCACTTTCAACCACCCGTTGGCCGCCACCTACTCCACCTCCACCATCCATGGATGACCTGGAACCCGCTTCCACACCATCCTACAGCCCACTACAGTGATGGCCGCACCATGCTAGCTTGTGGCCGAACCCATATGTTGCATAGGATCCATGGTAGTTGCATTGTAGTGTTAGTTCCATGCACCTATCTCTCTACCATACTTTGCTCCATCATTTTCCCATGCTAGTCCGACCTTTAGGAACCCAGACCAGATCCAAACCATGCCTTTAGCCGTGCCATTTCAGATCTGGAGCTGAAGCATAGGTGGTAGAAAGCAAGTGCAAACACTTTGGATTTGTTTATGCATCCAATTCTATCATTGTTTAATGGTATTTTGTGTTGAAACTTATGTGTTGTTATACTTGTTTTGTTGAATGTATCTAAGAGAAGTGATACTTTGGCTCTCCCACTCATCTTTGTGTCGTGTTATCGTTCTTGTTGGGATCTCATTCGTGCATTCGTTGTTGTGCCTCCAGCTCAAACAAGTGAGTTATCCTCACCAGACAATATGTACATATATAACTAGTAAATTGACCCCTTTTGAATCTGTAAAATGCATTATCATGTTACATATGCTATATTATGATTATATGATGTTCACCCATGCTTAACCACTATTATAACATCTGTTACTGTTATATCACGTTGTTCTGTTATTTTTATCAGTTTATCACACTGCAAGTTCCCTTTAGATTAGAATCACAATGGGTTGAAATGATACATACCCGAACGGACTTTAGAATAGGGGAAAATCGTTATGGGCTGAAATGATAGGCCTGAGCGATTTTCATTTTATTTCATTTACTTGGGACTGCGGGTTTGAAATGATATAACCCGGATTTTCTTTGTAAATTACGGGTTGAAATGATACATTACCCGTATCACTTTACCTAGGCTAGAAAATTGTATACAGACCCGTAGTTAAAATATATTTTTCTAAAATTTTTAAAAATATGTTTGAAATGTAAATATTATAATATTTTGATTTAAAACATAATTAAAAATGATTTTTGTAAAGTATTATTGATTTTTTTGGAAATTTATAGATTAAATAAATTATGGAAAAGTTAGAAAATTTAAATGTAAGTTATTTTGGAAATTTTGATTTAATTATAATTGGAAATTAAATTAAATACGAAATTATGATAAATTTATGATAATTTGAATTTAAAATGAATTTAAAATGATTTTATAATATATTAATGATTTTTGAGTAAAGTTAAAAAAATGAAAGGGATGATTATTTAAGTTGAAATTTTGAAATATAACCAAATGGGAATTTGTGAATTTGGCTTAAAAGTGAATTTTAAGTTAAGTGAATAAAATTGAAATTAAGTTATATTTTGAAATTTAAACTTAAGTGTTAAGTTGAAATTTAATTTAATGAATTTAAATTTGAATGTTGAAATTTAATAAGTGAATTATTATTAAATCTTGATTTTTGAATGGAAATTTAACTTTATAAAATCATGAACTTAAGGAAAATTAAATGTTGTTTATAAATGTGAAAATGTATGATTTTATAAGTTAAAAATGTTTTAAATAAAAATATAATTGGTTGTGAAATTATATTGAATATTTGAAGTTAATTAACTGCATTTTTGAAATGCTATTAATTGCAATTTAAATGATATTACAGCATTTGTAAATGATGTAGTTGATGATAATGAACTAAAAAGCTAAATTGAATTAAAGGCTATTATAGCAATCTTTTTAAGTGCTATAATTATTGAATTTAACTAAGTTTATTTGAAATATTAAGTAAACCCTATTACAACATTTTTAAAAATGTTGTCTTTTGTTAAATTGATCTGTTTTGAATGTAACTTTCCGTAGCGTTTTCTAAATGCTGCGAAAAGTGAATTTTCACTGTTTTGATAAACTTAAGTGAATAAATGAACTTTGGAAGTTGAAATTTTTGGAAATTTAATAATTTAATTATTAAATATAATAACTTCATTTTAATGATTTAAAATGATTTTTGAAATATAAACTGTTTGGAAATGTAAATTGAAATGGTATTTTAAATTGAATAAAATGAATAATGATTTGAAATGAATGTGGTTTTGAAAAGATATGATATTTTGATATATTAAAATGATTTGACAAGAATTTCTGGAAAGATATGATGTTTTAAAATGGTTTGGAATTAATTTAATCATTATTTTGATAAAGATTTGGATTTGAAATGATATCCTATTTTGAAGTATAAACATTATTTTAAAAGTTATAACTACGGGTTATAATAACGATTGGTTGGCAAAGAGACCGGGATCGGATATCTGGCATACTCTCTGTCGATACCGAAAACCACTTTGACAACCGTGTACGCTGTGGAGATTCCAGAATGAAGTAGGATGGTGGCAACGTTCTTGAGGTATATTACGTGGACCCAACTCCCGTGAGTTGGCATAAGGTGGCTAAAACAGGAGCGATCTCGGGCCAAGTGAGGTCATTCCTCCGATCGGACACATTCCTTCGATACTATACTCTTACTTGTGATTGATTAGATGGCCATCCTCCGATTTTGATTGGGAGCGTGTTCCGAGGTGGGCGTATGTGGCTGTTGCGTTACCACCAGCCCGTGTGCGTAATTGGTATATCTACCCTGGCATTGCCTTGTGTGCCGTGTCACCTACCATACCGAGCCTTTACTACGAGTTTGTTTTTCTCCCGTAGCCCGTATGGTATCCTCTGACAGTCACCCGGAGTGGAGATGGCATGATATTGGATGGACTACTGGGACTATTATGTGTGAAGGGTGATATGGGTAGCCCGGAACGCTATTTAAAAGTAAGTTTATTTTACTGTAGACATTATTATAATAGCGAAATATTACTACATAGTAAATAGTTTAACGGATCCTTAAAGGATGGGCGGTCTCAGGCATCCTTTAAGTTACTTGTACCTTATTACAGTTCATTTGAGTTGGTTTACATTATATAAGTATATATTGTCCTGACTCGAGTGTTTGTATTTTTATTTACGCTCGGGTCAGCCTGAGTTATTCACAGATTTGGATTCCACTTTCTGGAGATTGGAATCGCTGGAGATTATCTGCTTATCTAGCTTTATCTATTCCAGTTCTGTTGTTCTATTCAGCTTGTACTTGGTTATCATCTTAAGAGTTCTGTTGTACTTTATTTAGTCTGTTGTATTTTATTTAACTCTGATATATTTATATAGTGGTTTCATGAACTACTATTTCTTTTACTTCCGCTGCATTATTAAATACTCTGTGTCTGTGATCTGTGATTTTATTTACTGTATATTCTGAGATTTGCCAAATTTTATTTACAATGCGGTATTTTGAGCAATTCAAGTCCGACATGTGCGGATGCGAATGGTTGAAAGTATCGGGTTGTTACAGTTGGTATCAGAGCTTTGGTAGCTCTAGGCAAAACTCAGTATATAGGGTAAATGTATTTACAGAATCACTTTCATTCGAGTTTAAACCTCTTCCTTTTTGACTCGATTCCTTTGAATTTTGGAACATTCCCTGTGGTTCCAAAATCCATTCATGTCCCTCACTATTTATCTTCTTTTGTTTCTGGAGTATCCCATAACTCCACTTCAAAAGATCTTCATAATGAGTCGGCGGTCTCTCCAACCTCAAATTTATTTGTAAAAGGGGAAAACCCCTTTACAACAACATCGATTCACCAGAGATTCTATATCCTCGGTTTAGATGCTAGTATCTCTTATAATTTCGAACTCTACTTCTTGAGATCGAATGTCGATTTACCCAAGAAATCCACATCGATCTTATTCTTTAAGTCACGGTTGACCCGGTTAAGGTTGCCCGCGATTTATATAAACTCATCCATCTCCCTATTCTGTTATTTAATCATCTCATCTTTGTTTCCAACTTATCTTCAAATTATTCTTGAAGTGTATTTGTAAACTAATATTTAAAATGTTTTATATATTGTGTTGTTTGAGTTGTTGATGTTGATTTGGGTTTCTAATCGATTCGTCTGATCAACGCTATCGATAAGATTTCCAAAACACTTGAACAGAGCAAACTGACACAATATGTTTTTAAAATTTAGTAATGAAATAAATTTTGTGAAATAAATTTTGTAACTATATTATAAATCTTTATCTGGATTTTTATTTGAATTGGTTGTTAAGAAATAATATTTGATTTATATATCATTTTCTATTGTTTCATATATCTAATTGAACTATAAAACATGGTTATAAATTTATTTGGAAATTTAAAATGAATGTAAAACAAGAATTTGAGAATTTAATTTCCGATGGATTTCAAACTTGGTGTTTAAAGTTTTAAAGGATATATTATTTAAAGTATTTTGGAATAGAAATTTGTTTCCAAAGAATTTTAAAGTTTAAAACTAGTGCTCTTCTCTTTGTCGCTGGAAAATAACTTCGGTGATGACTGCAGCATCACCGACATTCATTTTCGAGTTTCGAAGTAAAGTGACCATTCTGTAGTCTTGCTACAGTTTTGATTTGGGAAAATTTTGTTGATTTTAATTTCTAAAATAAGACTGGATTTATAACATATGCTGATATATGATTTGAATTTGAATGGACATATATATATAGTGTATATGAGCATTTATTTATCTCTAAATAGTTTGGAATTTATCGGAAATTTAATTCCTAAATTTTATCTTCAAGGATAATTTCTAAGTATAATTTTGAGATTTGGATAAATATTCAAGCTTGAAATAATTGAATTAGAAAATTTTATTTGTATAATACACAATTTCATTCCAATATAACTTACCTTAATTTTCAGAAGTTGAATATTTAATTGGATAATATACAATAAAAAAAAAGGATTTTATAAATAAAATTTGAGTGGTTATTATAAATGTTATATACTTAAATTTTTGTTATAAAAGGATTAACAGAGGTAAATAAAGAAAAAGTGTAATGGAATAATTTACAATATAAAATGATGATAAAGGAACTAAGAATAAATTTAAGGCAGTTAAAATGAGTGTAAATATATTTAACATAGGTGATAAAATATATTGAGAGGAATAAATTTAATTTTAATTAGTAGTGAAGAAGAATTAAATTTTATTTGGTACATTTTGAGTATAATAAAAGATTTTTCAAATACATGATTTTAGGGATTTGTTAATTTAAGATAATTGGATGATAAGATAATGAAATTAGAGATGCTTAAGATTTATTTGACGTATGTAAAATTAATTTTCAGTTTAAGTTGAAATTTTATGGTTTCAAATTTATTATTTTGTTTTGTTTTTCTAACTAACTTTTGGTTGTCCTAATTTCCCTTATCTTGCTACAGAATGGGAGGCTATTGCATATACCAGTCTGTTTAGAAATCTTTCTATAATCTTTAAAAATCTTTGGTACTCATCTTTGAATCTAAGCACTGCTTGCCATCCACATACCGTCGGTCAAACGGGAAGGGTGAATCAGATTCTAAAAGATTTTTTTTCCATGCTTGTGTTCTTGAATTCTGGAAGATCTTGGAAAGATCATCTCCACATTGTTAAACTTACCTATAACAACAGTTATCAGGTAGGATTTTAATCTTCTTGTCATCTTGTCTTAATACTATTTCATTTTATCTTTTTCTGTGCTTTCCCTTACCTCATTCCTTTTCGGGGACGAAAGGTTTTGAGTGGGGGAGAGTGTAACAACCCTATATTTTCTGATTATTGTAATTTTATATTTTAATTATTTTAATTTAAATTCCTAATTTAAAAAAAACTTTATTTTATTTATTAAAATGAATATATTTTGTTAATTGAAATACAAATGTTGATTTTGATGTGGATTTGAATTTCAATCATGCATAAATTGAATATTTCCAGAAAAGTGAATTTTGGTCAATCTGGTCAAACTTTGACTTTTAAATTTAAATTTTAAAAGTTTTAAAATTTTAATTTTACCTTTTGTTATGAAAGTAAATAAAATTTCAAGAACAATGCTTTTCGTTTCGTTGAAATCCGAATAATACTGTGAAAGTTATGCTTTTACAAAATTGGGTGTAAATTGTTTTATTTAACAATATTGTTTATTTTAAATTATATAGATAATTTTTATTTGTCATATCTTATTATAAATTGTATTATATGTTATGTTACATATATTTTTACCATTTAAATATTTTTAAAGAGATGTTTGAAATTTTCCAAAGCTTATTGAATTTATTTTCTATTTTTAAAGCCTAGTTTCTATTTTCTTTGCTATTTTCTTCATTTAAATTATATTTAAATTAAAATTTATATATTTATTTGTGAATGCATTTTATTTTATGTTATTATCTTTGTTATAAATATTTTTACAAGTACATAAAGATTTTCCAAAGTTCATTGCATTTATTTTTTATATTTTCAAGACTAGTTTGCAATTTTTGCTGTTTTATTAATTAAATTATATGTAATTAATATTTATTTATTTTGTTTACTTGTTTAATTTATTTCTGAGTTTATTTTATCTTTATTTATCAGTATTTTAAATGTATTTAAAATTACAAAAAAGAATTAGAGAAATATGAAGAGTTTAAAACCTTTCATTTACCTTTGACTTTTCACCTCCCTGCCTTTTCAATTTCATCATATACATTCAATTGAGGCTGTTCCTTATACCATCTTCAGCCGTATTTTTTTTTCCTTCATTTTTCATGAAATTTCTTCCTCCTCATCTCTGAAAATTTTAGCCTCCATCATCTCCAAGAGTTTGGTAAAATTCTTTTTCTTTTTCATTGTTTTTCTACTTGTTTATGTTGTTTTCACTTGCTTTCTCACCCTTGTAGCTCAGCCCTTTGCTCCTCCTTCACCATGGCTACCGCCACCACCACCTGAGCCAGCCTCCACAACCTCCTCTACAGCCCCAAGCCACTGGCCATGCACCCATGTGACCAAATCCAACAATATCTACACAAACTTCACCTATATGCACCATAGCCAATCACCTATGCCTTCATCACTTTCAACCACCTGTTGGCCGCCACCTACTCCACCTCCACCATCCATAGATGACCTGGAACCCGCTGCCACACCATCCTACATCCCACTACAGTGATGGCCGCACCATGCTAGCTTGTGGCCGAACGCATATGTTGCGTAGGATCCATGGTAGTTGCATTGTAGTGTTAGTTCCATGCACCTATCTCTATACCATACTTTGCTCCATCATTTTCCCATGCTAGGCCGACCTTTAGGAACCCAGACCAGATCCAAACCATGCCTTTAGCCGTGCCATTTCAGATCTGGAGCTGAAGCATAGGTGGTAGAAAGCAAGTGCAAACACTTTGGATTTGTTTATGCATCCAATTCTATCATTGTTTAATGGTATTTTGTGTTGAAACTTATGTGTTGTTATACTTGTTTTGTTGAATGTATCTAAGGGAAGTGATACTTTGGCTCTCCCACTCATCTTTGTGTCGTGTTATCGTTCTTGTTGGGATCTCATTCGTGCATTCGTTGTTGTGTCTCCAGCTCAAACAAGTGAGTTATCCTCACCAGACAATATGTACATATATAACTAGTAAATTGACCCCTTTTGAATCTGTAAAATGCATTATCATGTTACATATGCTATATTATGATTATATGATGTTCACCCATGCTTAAACACCTATTATAACATCTGTTACTGCTATATTATGTTGTTCTGTTATTTTTATCAGTTTATCACACTGCAAGTTCCCTTTAGATTAGAATCACTATGGGTTGAAATGATACATACCCAAACGGACTTTAGAATATGGAAAAATCGTTATGGGCTGAAATGATAGGCCTGAGCGATTTTCATTTTATTTCATTTACTTGGGACTGTGGGTTTGAAATGATAAAACCCGGATTTTCTTTGTAAATTACGGGTTGAAATGGTACATTACCCGTATCACTTTACCTAGGCTAGAAAATTATATACAGAACCCGTAGTTAAAATATATTTTTCTACAATTTTTAAAAATATGTTTGAAATGTAAATATTATAATTTTTTGATTTAAAACATAATTAAAAATGATTTTTGTAAAGTATTATTGATTTTTTTGGAAATTTATAGGTTAAATAAATTATGGAAAAGTTAGAAAATTTAAATGTAAGTTATTTTGGAAATTTTGATTTAATTATAATTGGAAATTAAATTAAATACGAAATTATGATAAATTTATGATAATTTGAATTTAAAATGAATTTAAAATGATTTTATAATATATTAATGATTTTTGAGTAAAGTTAAAAAAATGAAAGGGATGATTATTTAAGTTGAAATTTTGAAATATAACCAAATGGGAATTTGTGAATTTGGCTTAAAAGTGAATTTTAAGTTAAGTGAATAAAATTGAAATTAAGTTATATTTTGAAATTTAAACTTAAGTGTTAAGTTGAAATTTAATTTAATGAATTTAAATTTGAATGTTGAAATTTAATAAGTGAATTATTATTAAATCTTGATTTTTGAATGGAAATTTAACTTTATAAAATCATGAACTTAAGGAAAATTAAATGTTGTTTATAAATGTGAAAATGTATGATTTTATAAGTTAAAAATGTTTTAAATAAAAATATAATTGGTTGTGAAATTATATTGAATATTTGAAGTTAATTAACTGCATTTTTGAAATGCTATTAATTGCAATTTAAATGATATTACAGCATTTGTAAATGATGTAGTTGATGATAATGAACTAAAAAGCTAAATTGAATTAAAGGCTATTATAGCAATCTTTTTAAGTGCTATAATTGTTGAATTTAACTAAGTTTATTTGAAATATTAAGTAAACCCTATTACAACATTTTTAAAAATGTTGTCTTTTGTTAAATTGATCTGTTTTGAATGTAACTTTCCGTAGCGTTTTCTAAATGCTGCGAAAAGTGAATTTTCACTGTTTTGATAAACTTAAGTGAATAAATGAACTTTGGAAGTTGAAATTTTTGAAAATTTAATAATTTAATCATTAAATATAATAACTTCATTTTAATGATTTAAAATGATTTTTGAAATATAAACTGTTTGGAAATGTAAATTGAAATGGTATTTTAAATTGAATAAAATGAATAATGATTTGAAATGAATGTGGTTTTGAAAAGATATGATATTTTGATATACTAAAATGATTTGACAAGAATTTCTGGAAAGATATGATGTTTTAAAATGGTTTGGAATTAATTTAATCATTATTTTGATAAAGATTTGGATTTGAAATGATATCCTATTTTGAAGTATAAACATTATTTTAAAAGTTACAACTACGGGTTATAATAACGATTGGTTGGCAAAGAGACCGGGATCGGATATCTGGCATACTCTCTGTCGATACCGAAAACCACTTTGACAACCGTGTACGCGGTGGAGATTCCAGAATGAAGTAGGATGGTGGCGACGTTCTTGAGGTATATTACGTGGACCCAACTCCCGTGAGTTGGCATAAGGTGGCTAAAACAGGAGCGATCTCGGGCCAAGTGAGGTCATTCCTCCGATCGGACACATTCCTTCGATACTATACTCTTATTTGTGATTGATTAGATGGCCATCCTCCGATTTTGATTGGGAGCGTGTTCCGAGGTGGGCGTATGTGGCTGCTGCGTTACTACCAGCCCGTGTGCGTAATTGGTATATCTACCCTGGCATTGCCTTGTGTGCCGTGTCACCTACCATACCAAGCCTTTACTACGAGTTTGTTTTTCTCCCGTAGCCCGTGTGGTATCCTCTGACAGTCACCCGGAGTGGAGATGGCATGATATTGGATGGACTACTGGGACTATTATGTGTGAAGGGTGATATGGGTAGCCCGGAACGCTATTTAAAAGTAAGTTTATTTTACTGTAGACATTATTATAATAGCGAAATATTACTACATAGTAAATAGTTTAACGGATCCTTAAAGGATGGGCGGTCTCAGACATCCTTTAAGTTACTTGTACCTTATTACAGTTCATTTGAGTTGGTTTACATTATATAAGTATATATTGTCCTGACTCGAGTGTTTGTATTTTTATTTACGCTCGGGTCAGCCTGAGTTATTCACAGATTTGGATTCCACTTTCTGGAGATTGGAATCGCTAGAGATTATCTGCTTATCTAGCTTTATCTATTCCAGTTCTGTTGTTCTATTCAGCTTGTACTTGGTTATCATCTTAAGAGTTCTGTTGTACTTTATTTAGTCTGTTGTATTTTATTTAACTCTGATATATTTATATAGTGGTTTCATGAACTACTATTTCTTTTACTTCCGCTGCATTATTAAATACTCTGTGTCTGTGATCTGTGATTTTATTTACTGTATATTCTGAGATTTGCCAAATTTTATTTACAATGCGGTATTTTGAGCAATTCAAGTCCGACATGTGCGGATGCGAATGGTTGAAAATATCGGGTTGTTACAAATAATATTTTCAAAATCCATATTTTATTTTATATTGCAAAAATATTTCTTTTTCAATTTTACTGCGTTAGTGAATATTTTTGCAGATTGCTCAGATGCTGGATTCAAACTGGAATGAAGTTGAAGATAAAATACGAGTTGAGTGAATGAGTGATTTGTAGTGAGGTTAAATGTAAATATGAAACTGTGATGTATTTGTAATCAAACTTGCATATGTATAGTGAGAGCTTGAATTTGTACTATTCGAAATTGTACTAAATATTTGTTTGAATAAAATTTCTGTTTGAATTCAAATTCTGTGTTATTTAATTTATTCAGCAAATATTTATTTAATCTATGAAAAATAAAATAGTACATTAACAAATACATTTAAATGAATCTATATATGTTTATTATCATCAAACAAAAAATCATATAAGCGCATATTCAACCCTTTAACTCAAAAATCAAAATTTTTAGTTATCATAATTTTTTCTAATTTTTAAAAAAAATTCGAACTCCTTAAATTTTCAGAATATTTGGCCATAGCCTCCTTTGCGCGATTCGATCGTAGTAGGATCACAACATATATACATATATCACAAATATACATCTCAAATTTGAGGATGAGGCATCCCGTAGGGAAAAAATGTAAAAGTACGATATGTAATCCGAAATATGTGCCTTATATGTTATTAGCGAGCATATATGGCTAATATAGCATGAAAGGGAGCTTCAAATGCGAAGCAAGCGCCATTTGCACCTACTAAATACTCAAAAAACAAATGAGAAACATGTATATGTGAAAGTAATATCACTATATGACATATACCGATACAACAACTATATACGCCAATATAGCAAATGCAATCCAAAGTAACAAATCCAACCATCAAACAATTATCATCCAACTAACATCCAACAAACCAATATATATCCAGTCAATCCATAACCAACTCAATATATATTCATTTTTCTTAATATTCATTGAATTTATTTTCAATTAAATAATATTTGATTCGTTAACATTGGATTTTTCTGACATTCATTGATTCGAATTTAATTAGTTTACATTCACTAATTTACATTCACGTTAGTTCACTTTCAAGTCAAATTCAAATTCAATTCTATTTAAATTCACATAACTTCCAATTTGAATTCAATTATTTGTCTTTCAATTTCATTAATTCAATTCCATACGAATTTCTATACAATCAACTGAGAACCATCTAACAACCAATGCATATCCAACATCACCAGATTAATTTAATTCGCTTACGTTCAATTTGGTTTAACACTTTTAATTTCAATTGATTTAATATATAATTCTTAACAACAACATTTTCTATGCTAATTCATTATGCATTTCAAGTTGAATTTCATTTTATAATTCAAGTTCATATTCATCACTTCACTTTATTAATTCATTTTGTTTATCAAAATCAACTTCATACCACATTACTTAAGTTATATTTCGTTTCAACTTTATTTACATTTACTTTCACCGCACAGATTAATTCCACTACTAATTTATTTGAAATTACGTTTTGTTTAACTTTTACTAAAGTCAAATTTCATATCACTTATACAAATTCAGATTTCGTTTTGCTTAACAAAATTGTTTAACCATTTTAATAATTGGTTTTACTTACATTTTCTCACTTTATAAGTTATGCAACTTATTTATCTAAACTTCCAAATTCATATTATATGATCACATACCTCTTAAGTTTATTTTCCATTTCAATAACTTATATAATCTAGTTAAAATCCAATTCTGTAACGACTCGGAAATTTCGATCCCAAAAATTCCAAATAGTTAGTTAAAAGAAGAAGAAACAGAAAACTCAAACTCAAAATCTCACATTCGCAGCGGATAAAATATAATATCACATAAATAATAGTTTTACAAAGAAGATCTATATCTTTACACTTATATTTTTATACATCGGAGTTACAACCATTACACAACACTGGACAGTTTAAAAGAACCTATCCTAGAAAAAAAACTATAATATATCGCAGCGGAAATACCCCATACGTTCCTGCCATCCAGCTCGCCTCCTGAGCTCCAGAACGTACTTACCTGAAAATCTGTAATACACGGTCTGACCCTGGCATTACATCAAAGTAACACCCGGGTCAGGCTGGAAACCGGCGTGAGTAAACCCATCTAACATGGAATACAAAAGCATACAACTTATATAACCCGGGGTAACTTGTATCAATTTTCAACTTCACAAGTTTTTATAGATATCACTTATTTCACACATTAATTTCCAAGTGCCAAACTTAATTAAAAGGTCCAGTTCACCTAATTCATTCCATTCCAGTCTATTTATTTCACATATCAAATCTATAAAGAATCGAAGGGGTTTCTGGTATTTATTAATACCCGACTCCGGTCTCTTCGAGTTCAATACCTTCTTAACCCATGTCATTCAAGTGAATACAATTCAATCTTAAATGTATAATGTCACTTCCACACAGCAATTCATTGTAGATAGTCACATTATCACTATACAACCCAACATTTCATATTACAAAACATTTCGTATTTCATAATATCACAATCACATACTAAAGATAACAAATGATCCAAGCATTCAATAATATTCAATCATCTAAAAGCAGGGTTAATTAGTCGAACCATTTCTAATGGATTTAAATTGATTACCTCCATCACTACACATCCTGTTTTCTTAACCATAAATTAATTTCAATTCACTAAATAAATTATTCCTTAACTATCCACTTTAATCACCTTCCTTAATTAATTATTCTTAATTAATCATCTTTGGTTAATTATTTCTTAATTAAATTTAAGTAGTTACACAAAATAAATTAACCTTACCATTCATAGCAATTATCCTCAGTTAATTACTTAAATTTATTTATCTTATAACCACTTATATTGATTAACTATCCTTAATTTATCAAACTCATTAATTTGCTAATCCTTAATTAATTTCCTTAATAATTCAATCAATTCTTTAATTAAGTAATCCTTAATTAATAAATTCCTTGATTTAAAAATCCTATAAATTACACCATGTAATTAGTTCTAAATATCTCCTACTAAGTAAACTTCCTTTAATAATTTCCGTCCAGAATTTTTTTATTTTGGTTAATTATCCTTAATTAACTAACCTCTAATCATTAATTAATTTAACCTTTCATAATTAAATTAATTAACTCCTAACAATTTATCCTTTAATTACTTACATTAAGTAATTAAATATTTAAGTAATTAATCTCTAATTACTTACAATAATAGATTACTAATTTCCTATTAATTAATCTTAATTTAAATCAATTCATCATCCTTAATTATTAATTTATTAATCCATAATCAAAATAAATTAATTTCCCTTTAATCCCTTAATTTTCATTACTCTTTAATCACCAAAGTCCTTGACATACTTAAAGATAACCCATTTATTATTATTTATCACGAAATCTACATAAATTAACTTCTTAATTACATACTTTAAGTAAGTTTAAATATACTTCAAGAATCATTTTATTTCAAGTAAACCTTATTATACAACTTCTTAAACTAAAATTAATAACATTATTATACGAAGAAAATAAATTTTAAAAGAAAAACAGTTAAACTTGATTACTCAGAGTTTAACACAACCCTTGTATTTCATTTAAACGGTTAAATCCTCTTCGGGTTCATCCCGTAATCATCCCGAGTCCCCCCCATAGAAAACTTCCCTTCCTCCTCTTCTTCTTCTTTTATATGCAGAACTTAGTTTAAGTCAGAACTGTTAGCAGCCACATACACGAACCCGAAGCCCAACTCGAGTCACCGCAATACAAACCCGATGTTGACTTCGAGATGAAGACTCTTTCCCCCAAACCAAGCTCTGACACGTACAAGACCTTCCTGCACGTGCCCACCGTCCCAAATCGCCGATGAACCCAGCTTCGGCCTCCGATGCATCGCCTTCGACCATGGCAGCAACATGCAATCACTCAACTACCATGATTCGATCGAGATTCGAATTCGACCCTACGACCCTAACACAACATAGGAACCCATTACTGGAAAACCTTTGTCTCCGACGATCCCTGACTCCAGAGACTCCACCACCTTCATCGTAGCGCCGTCAAGCCTTCTAGTACCTACGCCACTCCTCGCGATCATCTCCCATCGCGTTTCGTCACCGAGAAACCCGATTTAACTCCTACAATAAACACGGGGTCTTAAACCCTATTTCACTGTCGCAAAGCCACAACGGTCACCTAAAAATCCAATCTCCATTTTTTTGATGATCTGCTTCTCCCCCTCGACTTCCAGATCCAATCACTCCAGCCAACTCAACGTTGATCATCAGAAATCGCTCAAAACAACCCAAACGATCAACATAGAAATACACATAAAATCCTAAACTAAAAATCAAGATATACCCATTAAAATTCATGGTTTTCTATCTTGAATACGATCATGAAATCAAATCTAAAAGATTAAATTTATAAAATTTTGCCCCAAATACATATTTCACCGTTCTTTATAAAATTTCGAGTTAAATAATTAATAAAAATTCAAGAACTTATTTTTAGTAGTGTTATAACATGATTTCAAACATTTTTCATTTACAAATCATGAGCTAACTATGATTCAATGGTGACATATTGGATTTTCAAAGAAATCAATCCCTGATAATAACAACAGGGCCTATATTTCTATACACTCAGGCATTACACATGCATCAAACGCTCCTATCCATACATGCATTCATTTTAATTCAAGCTTTTCAGCTAACAGCATGATTTTCCATTCACATCATCAAGATGAAATCCCGGATTAAACTATTTTTAAAGTAGGTTTACTCACCTGCATTTTGTTGATAGCACATAAAACCTGAGAATTGATCAGAAAACTTGAAAACTGTTAATGATCTTTGAATTTGACTGAGATCTTCTAATTTAAAGCTTGAATTTGAATCTTGGTTTTGCTTCAGTTTAAAGTTGCCTGAGGATTCAGGTAGGTGATTGCTGATTCATTCCAGGTCTGCAATTGCTACATATTTTATTTTGGAAACAAAATCTTGTTTTGATAATTTGCTGGTTTGAGAATTTTGTTATAGGCTTTTGATTTTGAAAATTTTCAGTTTGTTCAAATTTATTTTTCCTCAGATCTGATTTCTTAGGGTTGTAAATTTAAAATGAAGAACAAAAATGAGAGAAAGAGGAGATTGAATATTATATAGATTTAAATTTTATTTTTCATAAATTTCTCAAAAATAAAAATGACACTTTTTCATTTCATTTATAAGATTATTACATTTGTCAAAATTCTTATCTCATGAATTACACTTGTTAACTTATGTTTTTTTTATACAAATTTTTAATGTTAATAAAAACGCTTTTTCTTAATTTATGAATTTATGATACTTATATATATATATAAATAGCTTTAAAGAAATAAAAATCAATTGTATTTATAAATAGAAGCTCATACAATATCTTTAAATTCAAATATTTCAAAATATTCACCCTTTGAAATTTCAAATTTCAAATTTGAATTCAAATTCAAATTAAATTCTAAAATCCAATTTACAAATCAAGTTATACATATGTACATTTAGAACTACTTATTCAATTTAAAAATAAAGACTTTATTCTTATAAAATATATTTAACTTATAAATCAATATTTCCATTAATTAAATTCAGTTAATCCATAAAGTATAGGCATTCTAAAAACCGGGTTATCACAAATTCGAATTATTCAACTTTCATTTAGTTAAATTTCAGATCATACATTTATTATGCTAACTCAAATTTATTTCAACTCAACCAAACTTAAAATTTCTTTTATTTCAAATTATACGTCCAAATTCATTTCACTTATATCTATCAATTTCAACGTGGATTTTAAATTCAAATTTGTTTATCACTTTAAAACTTCAATTTACTATTGGTGGCATATCCATCACATAGAAACTCGAAAATGATACTGATGATGCTGCAGTCATCACCCTTATTATTTCCCAGCAACAATAGTGAATTCAGTGGTTTATATTCTTTTAAAAATCCTTTTATTATTTATAAATCACATTAATAAATCTTTTACTTATATAATTTCACTATTCACTTTACTTATATAACATCATTCCAAATTTATTTATCTTATTTATATTTATAATATTATAACCTCTTTACTTTGAAAAATAATTTCTAAAATCAACAGAATTCAAATCTTTAACTTCTTAGTTTAAATCCTTTTTTATTTACACTCATATCTATAAATATATTCATATAGTTTCACTTCTTATGTATAAGATTATTTCACAATTTTATATCATATTAATTATAATTCCATACATTATAATTCATTTGCTTATATAATTTATTCTTCTTTTATAATTGTTGTTTTCATTTAGATTATTCAAACAGCCTTTATCAACTTATATATATTTACATTTTCAAGCAACCAAACAATCAGTTTATATACACTATAATAATTTCTGAAAAATTATTCCTTTATATATAAAATATAATCGAGGTAAAAATTATTTTATTCACCCAATTTAAAATGATACTATGTCGACTTGCCTCGTTTAAGTGCTTGGAAATCCCTATCGATAACATTACGTGCCACATACCGACCAAAATTCACAAATAGCTCAACGGATAAGTAAACACAATATAAAACAATTTATAATCACTAACAAATATGCGCTTATATATATAATACACTCAAAATAAATCTAGGGTGCTACTATCCCTATCTATATTGAGTACACATCAAATCTTAGGAATATACAAAATCTATGCTTTGATACCACATGTGACGGTCTACAGACAGTGGTTAACTCCACCGCAGCTCACTTTTAATACCTCGCATTTTGCTTTTACGACCAACCTCTCGACCAACCAACCCTTTCACACTAGGGCCATGTCGAGGTAAGAGTCATTTGTTCGCTACCTAACAAGAAGCGAGAACCCCTATCATGCTGAACATAATCAAACAAAACCGATGCATATAATCTTTAGAAATGCAATGTCAGACAAACATATATACAAGTTGTCCAAGAACATGACAAACCGAAGGTACTTTCTTACCACATCCTGTCGAGGAATCCCTATGATTAGTAGCGAATTGTCCTTGCATTGGATACTTCATTATGAAGAGACCACTGTTAATATATGTATATTGGGATTTTAACCCCAAACGATCAACAAGCAGTCCCCTCTATGAAAATCCTGAATATCAATATCATCAATAACCGCACAATCGAACGCTTATACGTTGGCCCAAAGGGGTTTTCAGATAAATCTGATCCCGGTCTCTTCGCACCAACTACATAAAAGCATTTCTCAACCTCGCACAGAAACTAAGTCTCATAGACTAATCACGTCTCCAACTTTCAACTTGTTATCCTTCGGGCCAAGATGGAAGGTCGGTAGATTGGAGTAATACTCCACACTATCGTATCAACATCCTCAACAAAAACAATAATCAAGCCTACATAGAAGGCTACATACTAAGTGTACGACTAAATAATTTCCACATCAAGTCAAGGAACTAAAATTTGGCCAAATTTGATAGTCTGTTATTTAACTATCAAAGCAAACAAACAAATATTTAGCACCATAACCAATCACTAGACACTTTTAATTAATCTTTTATTAATTAAATCATTTGCCAAATATTCACTTCAAAATTATCTTTAAAAAGATATATTCTCAAACCATTTCAACATTGGAAAACATTTCCATATACTTATTTAATAATAACTAATTCACAAATCAATTTATTTTCAACACTTAGAAAATATTGCATATACTTAAATCACGATTAAGTATATATTTTATTCTTTAAGGAAAAGATTCTTTTAAACACATCTATTGGGTCAAAACAAATATTGCGTAAAACATCGTTACGACAACCCAAAATCACTAGTATAGGGATTCAAAAATAAAATAGACATATAAATCCCATATACTATACAAGACATTTCCTTTCGAAATTATTTACTATAACTACAATGTTATAGTCCATCATTTCCTTCTCGAAAACGTCTATTTCAACAATGAATGTTGAAATCTATCTATTCGATATTTAACACATTTTAAAACATATTCAAACCATTTTTCTCTATTTAAAAGATCACTTTTCAAAACCTGCCTTTTAATTTAAAAGATTATTCACCGTCCAAAATCGTGAATATAATTCATTTACCAAATCAATATTTCTATACATTTTATTGTAGGACAATCCACCGTCCAAAATCGTGGATTTAATTTCTAATCAAATTTATTACTATTGCACTTTTATTAAAGGATTATCCATTGTCAAAAATCGTGGATATAATGCCTTTAATAAACTTACACATTCAACTTATCAAATTCAATTGATTTCGGATTTATAAACAATGTTTACAAATTCACGTTTTTATTTTATAAAAACTTTCATTTATCTCATTTATATGCCAAAACTCAAATTATAAGTTAATTACTTATAAATCCCTTGTTTACAAAATTCATCTTTTATAACTTCACAAATTCAAAAATCCATAAATTTTATTTACTTATAAAATTCATCTTTAACTTCATTGTAACATTTACAAAACTCCTTTATAATTCCTACATTTTGATTTATAAAATATCAATTTTATAAACCTATATATAAACCATTTATAATAAATTCAAATATCTCAATTTATACTATTTCACAATATAGTTAACTTCATATTTCAATAATCACATTTCATTTATATTTCCCAAAAAATCATAATTTTTATCACATAAAAATTATAACTTTTATTTATTCAAGATAAATCCATTTACTTAACAATTCAAAATTCAATAGGACGTCTGTTTTCAAAATCATTTAAAAATCCTTTTTTATTTGAAATCATCATTTTAGTATTTTTAAATCACCAAAAATAGGCCCAATGCCGCAACAACACTAAATACATCAATCACGACATCCAAAACATCATATATCATATGATAACAGCATATATATCAATATATGTAATTAAATCAATGCTGGCGAGGAATCAAGTCGGATCCCTCCAGCCAACCACCTGCAATATATATATATATATATATATATATATATATATATATATATTAGAATATGTGTACAATGTCTGCTTCGAGGTGGACGCGCGTACAAAGGGTCATCCGCTCAAACACGGGAACATATAGGGTCTTATCTGCTCCAATAGGCATGAATATATCCAAAGACCAATCAACATATATATAATATATCCAAACAATCATCAATCACCATAAATAAAATTTATTCTCACTTATATAAAAATATCAGTGTGTCAGAAAGAGTGAGTTGTACTCACTTTGATTCCAATAGCAGTTGCAGTGATTAATTCCAAATAAAATTAAACAAGCGTTTAATTTTATCCAAAATATACACTAGATCTAATCAACTCCAAACCATCTCTAAAATTTAGTGCTCATCAATACGGACCCAATGAAATTTGTTTCATCAAAAACGGACCTCGTATGACAAAATTAAGGCATTTAGAAGTTTATACAAATTAAATATAAATATATATATTTAGTTCTTGAGAAGATGGTTTTGATGAAAACAACCTTAGAATAAGATTATAAAATATAAATACTAACATTATAGTTTAGATATATATATATATATATATATGTAGGATCTTACCATGCAGGTACCAAGAATGAAGACTGTACAGTATAGAGATTCAAGACTGAAGACATCAAGATTGAAGACTCATGTGGATCAAGATTATCAAGAGTTCAAGATTTCAATAATAAGTAATTTTGTTAGGAATTTTGTTAAAACTCCTATAAAAGCACTAGCATCTTAAAATCCAATTTATTCGTGGAATGGAATCCAGTTCGAGTCTGTTAAAGGATGGAACCCTAAGTAGGATGGAACTTATGAAAAATCAAGTGGAACATTATTTTGTATCCAATAACTTTTATTCAAATGTTTTTACAAAATTATATCTTGTTTTCAAAATGATTTCAAAATCTTCCTTTTAAAAGAATCAGAAACATCTATCCTAGTTTTAAATACTTTTAGCCTTAAAATAATCCTTATTTTCAAAATCAAATTATCCTTGGTTTTAAACTATCTTTTAATAATAATATATTTAACTTTTAATATTTAGATTTAAATATAAAATTATAGTAAATTTTATATATATCAAAATATTATTCTCTATATTTATTTATGTATTTTAACTATAGTTAAGTATATTTATAAAGTTTAAAATAGTTTTAATATAAGATGAAAGTTATTTTCAAAGAAAAAAGATCAACAAAAATTGCTTAGGCCTGTCGACAACCCCAATATACCCATGTCGACAAGATGGCAATTTGATTCAAAAATTTGAATTTCAAAAGCAATGTCTATTCATCATATCCTTTCACGAATGGACATGGCTATTGTTTTACTATAAATAGGGGAAGTTTTAAACGATTTTATATTCATTTTTTCTCTGATTTCACTCCTCTTCTTCTTCCACATTTCTTTATATTTTTTTTTACAATCACTCTACCGAAATCAACATTGAATCTAACTAGATCATCTCTGGTTTGATTCTCTATCACTATCTCAACAAGATCTCAGTGCTATTCAGAGTTACAGGCTCTTTTGTAATAAACTAAACGAGAAAAGGTGTGATTGTAGCCTGTGAAATAAATCAAGCGAGAAAAGGTGTGATTGTCGCATGTGAAATCAATTAGATGAACTTGCTGCCCGTAAAATCAAGTATCTCTACCCAGAGGATTGTGAATCTAGAGTGGTGTACCTCGTGGCCTTGAAATCGAGGGTGTAATTGTAACAATTGATTTTGAAAGGAAATCCGTACTTGTGTGCGGGACTGGATGTAGGGTAACTCCGAACCAGTATAAAACTGGTGTGTTCTTTCATTTATTGCTTTTACTTTATTTCTGCATCTGTGTTTGATTATGTGATCATATCCGTGTCTGAATATTGCATACATTTGTGTTCAAATTAACATAAACTCAAAAAGATTTAGAAATTCCTTAAAACACTACTCACTCCCCCTCTAGTGTTAATTCTAGCCTTAAGATCCGTAATCCGCATTTCTCACATTTGGTATTAGAGCAAGTTTTTCAAAGTTTCATAATATGATTTTTGAAAAAGTTTTTAAAATGGCTATGTTTCAAAAATTTGTTAATACTAGTTTAGAAATATTCAGATCATCATTGTCTCTTGAGTCTGCATATAATCAATTTTCAAATTCAAGTTGTCTATCAAAATTGTATGATGTGCAAGAAACATGCTTTATGGATGTTGAGGAATCAATCCACAATGGACAAATTGCGCAGATCAAAAAGAATAAATGGATACTCGATAGTGGATGCTTGAGACACATGACTGGCAATCCGGATATGCTGAATGATATAATATACAAAGAGAAGGACTGGTTAACTTTGGAGACAAGTCAAAAAGATATGTGATTGGCATCGGCAAAGTCGGTAACCCTGAAACTCCTATTACTAATGTTTTGCTAGTTAAGAATCTGAAACATAATCTTCTAAGTATTAGTCAACTTTGCGATAAAGGATATAAAATTAAATTTGAAAAAGATAAGCGTCACATTGAAGATAATAATTCAACCATAATATTTGAGGGAATTAGGAAAAAGAATATTTATATTCTTAGTATGAAAGTTTCAAATGATAACATGTGTCTTTTGGCAAATACAAGTGACCCTTGGGTTTGGCATAAGAGATTTGGGCATTTGAATTTCAAACTCTTATCTAGACTGTCAAAACATGATTTAGTGAGAGGCCTCCCTAAAATGAATTTTAAAGTAGATAGTTTATGTGATGCATGTCAATTAGGAAAACTTGGAAAAAGTTCCTTTAAACTAAAAGATATGATTTCAACATCAAAACCTCTAGAATTACTTCATCTTGATTTATTTGGTCCATCTCAGATTCTGTCAATAAATCATAGTAAATATGTTTTTGTAATTGCTGATGATTATTCTAGATTTACATGGACAATATGTTTTAAACATAAAAGTGATACTTTTGAAAGTTTTAAGAACTTTGCAAAAAGGATTCAAAATCAACTTTCTCTAAAAATTATTGTAACATTCCTGAAAATCAACCACGTTTAATTTGATAATTAATTTAATTTTGCAATTAAATTGTTATTTGTGAATTAATTAGAAAATTTCTAGAACAAATAATTTTTTTAGATTATAAGTAGAATTTGGTTCAAAATTTAAGGATAAGTAATTTTATAAATTAAATTGGATTTAAAAATAAAATTTATTAAAAAAAAAGTAGAGATTAAAAGCTTTGAGGTTAATAAAAAGTTAATGATAGTTTGTTTTCTAAATTTTTAAATATATTTGGAAGATGTATTTATTTTCAAAGAATTATTGTACTAATGTTCAAAACATTATATTTAAGATTTAATCTTCTTATATATATGCTTATATAAATAAAAGTGATCATTTGTTAATATGAAATCAAAATATTTAAATCATTCTTTTCTTTTTATAAAGTTGTACAAAAAATAAATAATAAAGAATGTATGAATGTAAAATGTATAAAAATATATGTAAATAAATAAGTGAGCTAAATTAAAGGTTGTAATGTGAAAAATAATTGGGATAAAATTTTATTTGTGTAAATATAAATATTAGAGAAAACATAAATATTTTAAAATAAGACATATGTTACATATGAAATATATTTACATGAAGGGTCAGACAAAAATTTACAAAATAATTTAGAGTAAGGATTTAAACACAATTTTTTTATAACTTTTAACAAGTGTAAAGCATGCAAAGAAATAAGTGTACAAGTGTTAGTCAATGTGGACAAGTGGCATTCTACTTTTGAAAAAAAAATAAAACAAAAGAAAATCACAGAAACTTCTTAGCTTCTCCTTTCAATTATTTAGCCTCATAGATTTCTGAAAGAAAAGTAAAGGAATCATCTCAACACTAAAACAAAACAAATCTGTAAATCCTCCTCAAAATTAAAATCAAAACAGCAACCAAAATCTAAGAAACAGATTTGGAAAACAGAAAAAAAAAGCTGGAAAACAAATTCTGAAGCCAAAACAAGTTCGATTCAAATCAAAGGAAGGATTCAACTTAAAACAATAAGCAAGGATCAAGTCTAACTTCAACAAAATCAAAGCTTTCAAACCTGAAAAAAAAAATTCCAGGCTTCCTCTGTTCAAACTTAAAAGTCAGGTGAGCAAACCCCCTTAACTCTGCTGTATCTATTGATGTTTGGATTTGCATCTGATATATGGTACAAATTATGCTGGAATGATGGTGTGACTGTGTTTGCATGCCTTTATAAAAATGAACGACTGTGTGCATATTAGTGTACAGGCAAGAAAAACATGCCTCTGTTCAGATTTACAAAGTTTGAAAAGTAGTTCAAAATTCAAAATTTCAATTTTTATTCACTTATAGGGATTGATGTCTAACAACTTATGCTATTTGCACGATTTGAATTGTAAAAATACTTTTAAGTATTGAAGATGAATGGATCTACTGGGAAGTTTAAAAACGAAATGAAATGAAAAAAATGTTCAAAACTTAGTTGATCAAAAACTTGAATTTGATTTCATGATCCTACTCGCCTTCACAAAACATGAATTTTAAAGATGAAATCAAAATTTTTAAGCTTGGAATTATCGTGTTATCTTGAGTTGAACAGAATTCATATTGTTGTCAACTGTCGTCGATCAATGTCAAATTAAAGCTTGAGTTCGATGTTGAAGGCAGCCTAAGAGCTGGTGATCTTCAGAAAATTAGTGAATAATTTTATAATTCACTGGTACCCTTAGTCGAAGTTTAATTAGGGTTTAAGTCCGGTTTTCATCAAGGTCAGAGTGAAGGAACACTGCATCACCGTGGGTTGATCGAAGTTGTCCGGACCTGGGGGAAAAGTCGCATTGGTCGATGGCGAATATGTTGGCGTAGTGGCATGCGTTTAATAGGTCAGTGGTGGTGATGCGTGGCGTTTTCAGATGATCGGTTTCATCTTGACA
This sequence comes from Allium cepa, assembly GCA_030765085.1. Classification (NCBI taxonomy): domain Eukaryota; kingdom Viridiplantae; phylum Streptophyta; class Magnoliopsida; order Asparagales; family Amaryllidaceae; genus Allium; species Allium cepa. Next base: position 484,118,654 of record CM060929.1, read on the forward strand.
GGTTTCAAAACATTCGATTTTGATTGATGGATTTTCCACGAGTCTGGGTGGTCGCGAGACTTGAGAGCATCGTTGCTGACATGCTGAGAATCGCGATGGTGGCCGAAGGTGGTTGGGGTTCGTGTGCATTCTCACGCGTGCAGTTGTATATTTGGGAATGCTACTGATTTGGGGAAGACAAAGTTATTCTCGGGGTGTAGCGCATGCAAAGGAAGATTTTGCTCGAAGCATGTCACTGGAGGTTTACGTACTAACTCGAGTTCTCGTTCGAGTGTTTTACTGGGTAGAGAACTTAAACAAAAATTTTAAGATTTAAAACGAAATTTTGGGGTGGCACTCAGGTTATTGGGGGAAAAACTCGAAGTAGGGCTCGAGTACTTCAGTGGTTAGCTCGGGTTTGACTGGAGTTTTATGCTTCTAGTTTTAAAAACTTTAACAAATTAGTTTAATAAATTCCTGAAATTATTTCTTTTTATAAATGATGATTTTATTATTGAATTAGAAGGTATAAATTAAAGGTTTTGAAATAAAGGATCTTTAAAACAATTAAGTTTTAAACCTATATTTTTAGCAAGTTATTTTAAATAAAACTTCATAAAGTGATTTAGGAATAAATCAAATGTTTTAAATTTTTTTAACTTAAAAGTAAGTTAATTTATATCGTTGATGATAATCAAGTAATTAATCCTTTATAATTAAGATTAATTTATTAATAATTAAGAATAATTAATTAAAGGGTAATTAGTTATAATTAAGATTTAATTAATAATTAAAGGTTTATTAATTAAAGTAATTAATTAAGGAATAATCAATTAATAAAAGTAATTAAGATTTAATTAATTACAATTAAGGGTTAATTAGTTAAGATAATTAATTAAAGAATGATTAATTAATGAAGGTGATTAAGACTTAATCAATTGAAATTAATGATAATAAATCATTGATTAAAGATTTCTAATGAAAGTAATTATGTGGTTGATAAATTAAAAACCACACAATTTATTCATCTTAATTGAAGATCTTGATTGTTATTGAATGCTGTGTGATGGATTGATATATTTGATATGTGATGTGATGCTATGTAATACTTTGTGCTGAGCTGTTATATCTGCGATGAATATACTGTTGTATGAATATGAAAACCCCATGGCCCGTAAAACGACATTTGAATTTCGATGCAATAGGGAGTCGGATTCTAGTTGGTTATCCGAAACCCACATCGAATCGTAATGGTGAATCTTTATGATTGATAAATTTATTTTATCTATGAATCTGTAAATGAAGATAAGCGTTATGGGTTATACCGCTTATCGATATTGATATGATTGAATATTTGATGGTTGATGTTATGCACTATTGTGTAAAACCTCTGTTCTACACTATACGCACAGAAATATGGATTGCACGTGGAAACTGGTTAAGTCACAAATTTTTGAAATAGTTTTAAAAACTGAATTTTTGAATCCAATGGTTTTGGAAATGGATTGGGTTTAAAGTGAAAAGTTTTTGAAAAGGAATTTCAAAGATAAAAGCTATTTTTGAATAATTCAATTTAGTTCTAAATTTGAAATCAAAATTTGAAATTGAATTCTATGTTGAGAACTTATGATTTTAAAAAGGTTATACAAGTTTATATGGGTTTTAAACCATTTTAGAAGTGTTGTTTTTGGAACTTGAATTAACCAAAAGATTTTAACTTGTATAAACGAAATCGGATTTTTTCGAAATGAAAATTATTTGTTTTCAAATAATAAAAGCCTTCATATAAGAAAGGATTTACCAATTTGTATTAAACGGATTTCAAATTTGACATGAGATGATTTTTCAAGTTATAAATGAATCTTTGGAAACGGGTTTTGAAAGCTATGAGTTAAATCTTTAATTTAAAGATTAAATGAATTAATCCAATTGAAATGGGAATAGTTTTGAAATCCGTTAATGGATCTTTGTGAAACTGGGTGAACTTTATGAAATGAATCTTTTTGTAAAAATATTTGAAATGGTAATTTGTTTAAACCATTTGAAAGAAAGTTTTGAATTTTAAAGTTGTGACTTAACTGAAATCCCATATCCATATGTTTTTAAATTTTACGCTCATTATTCAGTTTAGCCGGGAGAGGACCTTGTGTCATATAACCCATTCCGAATAATGATACGACGTTTTGGATAGCATTTGAAGACCGGTGGTGAAGACCGGGTATTTGCGAGAACGATAGGATGACCAATCGATTGTCTCTGCACTGAGTAGCTACGGTACAGAGATTCCCTAAGTGATGGGAAGTCCGATCGGGATTATGGATACCTGGATTTGCAAGGGCTTCTTCGAAAGTGCCTTCAGTTCTGTTCGGACCTGGAACAGACTTGTATGGATGTGTGTCTGACGTTACACTTTGAGATGTAAAGCTGGTTTCTACCAAATACATTTCTGTTTGGTGGCGGAGATTTATTCTCTTAGCTTAACACCCTTCTTTGAGACGTACGAGCTCAGAGGTTATGTAGTTGATGGTTACTAGTGATACATTCCCGATTTGGTAGTGTGGCATACGAAGTGCTGCCGATCATTTCTTGATCAAAGCATGGCTTTGTGAAAAAGCATAGCTTTGTGGACGAGACCTCATCGAGACTCACAAACCGGTAATGGTCGAAACAGGAAAGATGCGGCAAGGTTTCTGGGGTAGCTCCCCTAGGGTATGTCCATTCCTTTTGAAAATGGGTGGTATCATGGTATGGAGCCCAGATACTTACTCATGTGGAAACTGTAATATATTTATTACCGTGTGATGTTGTTGGTGTAGAGGATCCTCAGATAAAGGTTGAAAGCGACCGGGGGTGGCATATCTTAGGTTTTACTCCCTGGGAAGTGGGTAACCGGCCTTGTGTTGCCAGAGAGTCGGGTAGGTTCTCGGGGGTCCCTCTAGAGGCGTTCCCATGTGGCAATAGGAAGTTCCTTGGCCCGACCATTTGTTGGAATCCAATCATCCAATACGAGCCCTTTACGATTGCAGTTGTATTACCTACCACCTCAGGTGGTAGCTATAGTAAGCATAGTATAATGGTACCTATGCTGGCTACTTTCGAAATGTTTTCCACTGTGCACTAATAATAATAATATTAAAAAATGATTTTTTGTGTAGTAAGCATATTTGATTATCATAAGGAGAAATCTCCCCAAGTGTGCGATTGCATGGTGTGTGTGCCGGGTGGCCTTATGGTAGTTTCATTTTCTAAAAAGCATTGCGGATTTCAAAATTTAAAATCTTTTGATTTTTTTTAAAGACTAAATGTTTTGCTCACACCAGTCCCACGACTGACTCGGAGTTTATTGTTCCGTTCCTAAACTCTGGGTGCCCACAATTTTACACACGGGCAGTCTAGAGTTTGGTTTTTCAGATAGTCACATAGTAGATACCGATTTGGTAGCCTTCAGCTTTCTATTTGATACATTTTTGGATTCTTTGGAGTGCACGGGCTGACCTTGCTTAGCTTTGTGCAACCTTGATGGTGGATCGAGCTTGAAGTTTTGGAGCTTTGGATTTGGAGTTTTGGATTGGAGTTGCAGTATTTGATTTTGTTGAAGACTCATCTCATATTGTATCGTGTTCCACTGTATTTTGTGTTGTATATATTCTCTGATGTTGATCATCATCATTGAATCAAATTGATGTATTGGATATTGTATTCATGTTTTATCAACGATATCATCTTTTGTTTTCGCTGTGTTATTTATCATCTAATGTTGTTGCAAGCTCCGACGATACGAATTTGATGTTGTTTGTCGGATATCGAGTTCGGGTCATCACAGTGGGTATCAGAGCTAAAGGTTGAGTAAGAACTTTAGCTACGGAGTGTAACTCATTAGATGGCTCATTAGAGATAGGGTGAAGTATACCCTAGAATGGGTACAACCAGTGAAACCAAAACCCAAATTTCTCAATCTATTCTCTTTATCTGTTGTTATTCTCTAAGATATTTCATCCGAATGGCTGAATCAGTTTTCTTACTATTATAGATAGTAAGAATGAGTGGAAGAAGAGGACGAGATAGGGGACAGGGAAGTACCACTTCAACTGGTCAAAGCCCTGCAACGACAGATATTCCCATTCAATCTCAACTGAATCTGGCCGATCTATATCGAAGCTTTTCTAGACTTGGTGGAAAGCCATTCACAGGCAAGGAAACCATTATCGAAGCGCAAGCCTGGATCCGATCATGCGAAAGGATTTTCAAAGGACTAAAATTGGAAGATGATCAGATGCGACTGATAGCTTCTTGGCAACTCCAGGAAGAGGCTTTAGCTTGGTGGGAAACAGTTACATTGGATGAGCCGACGGATGAATTTAATTGGAGTCGTTTCAAGGAAGTGTTCGAGCAGCGATATATGCCGTCTGCTGGTATCTCTAGAATGTATCAAGAGTTCGTGGATTTTAAGCAAGGAAGTTTATCATTTGAGGAATACTTAAACAAATTCAATGAATTATCTTAGTTTGGTCTAGAATTGGTCAATACACCGTTAAAGAAGAATGAAAAGTTTATTCGGGGAATGAACAAGGAGTTTCAGGAGAGGATGACTACTCACGTTAAAGAATCTTTTTCTGAATTGATTGATATGGGTTATCGATACGATACTCTGGATAAGCAGGAAGTTCCAAAGGAGAATGGAAATACAAGCAATTTAAATTGGAGGAAAGGAACCGAGGAAAGATAAAGGAAAGAAGAATATACAGAAGAAAAAGGTGAAAGATGTTACTTGTCTCAATTCCTTGGAGAAAGGTCATTACTCGGACAAATGCAAGAACCCTTGGAAGCCAGGAATGAGAGAGCCATTTATGAGGCCAGATCAGGAATCTATGGGATGTCATTACCGCCGCACGCCAGGACATAGGATCAAGGACTGTCCAGCCCAGAAGCAAGCTCTAGTAGCAAGGGTGTATGCAATCAGAGATGATTCTTCAACCTCAAAGGCTGATAAAGGAAAAGAAATTTTATAAGGTAACCTTCTCGTTTACGATTAAATTTTCAAGTTTGTTCGACATGAGAACTACCCATAGTTTTATTTCCCAACAAATCGTAAATAAGTTAAAACTTGAATCATAGATCATAGTCGAATCTATTTCTGTCCGTTTCATTGGGTTTCGATATATTCTACGAACGGTTAGTTATCCTTCGAACTAACCAATACCCATGTATATTTCATAGATCAGATAACCAGATTATTTCGTAATTGAATGAGTTGATTCTCATATTTGTTGATATTCTGATTTGGTAAACCGAATGCAGAATAAATAGTTCGATCTGATCTGATCAATCATTTCTTTATCTATCATTTATTCTTTCTCGTCTCCCTAGCAAATTTTGGGGACAAAATTTATTTAAAGGGGGATCTGTAACATTCTTGAAAATCAACCACGTTTTATTTGACAATTAATTTAATTTTGAAATTAAATTGTGAATTTATTTATGAATTAATTAAAAAATTTCTAGAACAATTTTTTTTTAGATTATAAGTAGAATTTGGTTTAAAATTTAAGGATAAGTAATTTTATAAATAAAATTGGATTCAAAAGTAAAATGTATTAAAAATAAAGTAGAGATTAAAGCTTTGAGGTTAATAAAAAGTTAATGATAGTTTGTTTTCTAAATTTTTAAATATATTTGGAAGATGTATTTATTTTCAAAGAATTAATGTATTAATCTTCGAAACATTATTTTTAAGATTTAATCTTCTTATATATATATATACTTATATAAATAATAGTGATCATTTGTTAATATGAAATCAAAATATTTAAATCATTCTTTTCTTTTTATAAAGTTGTACAAAAAATAATTAATAAAGAATGTATGAATGTAAAATGTATAAAAATATTTGTATATAAATATAGTGAGCTAAATTAAAGGTTGTAATGTGAAAAATAATTGGGAATGATTTTATTTGTGTAAATATAAATATTAAAGAAAACATAAACATTTTATAATAAGACATATGTTAAATATGAAATATATTTACATGAAGGGTTAAACAAAAGTTTACGAAATAATTTAGAGTAAGGATTTAAACACAATTTTTTTTATAACTTTTAACAAGTGTAAAGCATGCAAAGAAATAAGTGTACAAGTGTTAGTCAATGTGGATAAGAGGCATTCAACTTTTGAAAAAAAAAAATCATAGAAACTTCTCAGCTTCTCCTTTCAATTATTTAGCCTCATAGATTTCTGAAATAAAAGTAAAGGAATCATCTCAACACTAAAATAAAACAAATCTGTAAATCCTCCTCAAAACCAAAATCAAAATAGCAATCAAAACATGAGAAACAGATTTGGAAAACAGAAAAAAAGCTGGAAAACAAATTCTGAAGCCAAAACAAGTTCGATTCAAATCAAAGGAAGGATTCAACTCAAAACAATAAGCAAGGATCAAGTCTAACTTCAACAAAATCAAAGCTTGCAAACCTGAAAAAAAAATTCCAGGCTTCCTCTGTTCAATCTTAAAAGTCAGGTGAGCAAACCCCCTTAACTCTAGTGTATCTATTGATGTTTGGATTTGCATATGATATATGGTATGAATTATGCTGGAATGATGGTGTGAATGTGTTTGCATGCCTTTATAAAAATGAATGACTGTGTGCATATTAGTGTACAGGCAAGAAAAACATGCCTATGTTTAGATTTACAGAGTTTGAAAAGTAGTTCAAAATTCAAAATTTCAACTTTTATTCACTTATAGGGATTGATGTCTAACAACTTATGCTAAATTTGCAAGATTCGAATTATAAAAATACTTTTAAGTATTGAAGATGAATGGATCTATTGGGAAGTTTAAAAACATAGTGAAATGAAAAAATGTTTAAAACTTAGTTGATAAAAAACTTGAATTTGATTTCATGATCCTACTCGCATTCACAAAATAAGAATTTTAAAGATGAAATCAAAATTTTTAATCTTGGAATTATCGTGTTATCTTGAGTTGAACAGAATTCATATTGTTGTCAACTGCCGTCGATCAATGTCAAATTGAAGCTCGAGTTCGATGTTGAAGGTAGCCTAAGAGCCGGTGATCATCAGAAAATTAGTGAATAATTTTATATTCGCTGGCACCCTTAGTCGAAGTTTAATTAGGGTTTAAGTCCGGTTTTCGTCGAGGTCGGAGTGAAGGAACACTGCATCACCGTGGGTTGATCGAAGTTGTCCGGACCTGGGGGAAAAGTCGCATTGGTCGATGGCGAATATGTTGGCGCAGTGGCGTGCGTTTAGTCGGTCAGTGGTGGTGATGCGTGGCGTTTTCAGACGATCGGTTTCATCTTGACAGGTTTCAAAACATTCGATTTTGATTAATGGGTTTTTCCACGAGTCTGGGTGGTCGTGAGACTTGAGAGCATCGTTACTGACTTGCTGAGGATCGCGATGGTGGTCGGAGGTGGTTGGGGTTTGTGTGCATGTGCACGCGTGCAGTTGTATATCTGGGAATGCTACTGATTTGGGGAAGACGAAGTTATTCTCGGGGTGTAGCGCATGCAAAGGAAAATTTTGCCCGAAGCATGTCTCGGGAGATTTACGTACTAACTCGAGTTGTCGTTCGAGTGTTTTATGTGTTTTACTGGGTAGAGAACTTAAAAAATAAGATTTAAAATGAAATTTTTGGGGAGGCACTCGGGTTATTGGGGGAAAAACTCGAAGTAGGGCTCGAGTACTTCAGTGGTTAGCTCGGGTTTGACTGGGGTTTTATGTTTCCAATTTTAAAAACTTTAACAAATTAGTTTAATAAATTCCTGAAATTATTTCTTTTTATAAATGATGATTTTACTATTAAATTAGAAGGTATAATTTAAAGGTTTTGAAATAAAGGATCATTAAAACAATTAAGTTTTAAACTTATATTTTTAGCAAGTTATTTTAAATAAAACTTAATAAAGTGATTTAAGAATAAATCGAATGTTTTAAAAAAATTTAAACTTAAAAGTAAGTTAATTTATATCATTGATGATAATCAAGTAATTAGTAATTTATAATTAAGATTAATTCATTAGTAATTAAGAATAATTAATTAAAGGATAATTAATTATAATTAATATTTAATTAACAATTAAGGGTTTATTAATTAAGGAATAATTAATTAATAAAAGTAATTAAGATTTAATTAATTACAATTAAGAGTTAATTAATTAAGATAATTAATTAAAGAATGATTAATTAATGACGGTGATTAAGACTTAATCAATTGAAATTAATGATAATAAATCGTTGATTAAAGATTTCTAATGAAAGTAATTATGTGGTTGATAAATTAAAAACCACACAATTTATTCATCTTAATTGAAGATCTTGATTGTTATTGAATGTTGTGTGATGGATTGATATATTTGGTATGTGATGTGATGCTATGTAATGCTTTGTGCTGAGTTGTTATATCTGCGATGAATATACTATTGTATGAATATGAAAGCCCCTTGGCCCATAAAATGACATTTGAATTTCGATGCGACAAGGAGTCGGATTCCAGTTGGTTATCCGAAACCCACATCGAATCGTAATGGTGAATCTTTGTGATTGATAAATTTATTTTATCTATGAATCAGTAAATGAATATAAGCGTTATGAGTTTTACCGCTTATCGATATTGATGTGATTGAATCTGTGGTGGTTGATGTTGTGCACTATTGCATAAAACCCCTGGACTACACTATACACACACAAATATGGATTGCATGTGGAAACTATTTAAGTCACAAATTTTTGAAATAGTTTTAAAATTTTAATTTTTGAATCCAATGGTTTTGGAAATGGATTGGGTTTAAAGTGAAAAGTTTTTGAAAAGGAAGTTCAAAGATAATTAAAAGCTATTTTTGAATAACTTAATTTAGTTCTAAATTTGATTTAAATTTGAATTCAAAATTTGAAATTGAATTCTATATTGAGAACTTATGATTTTAAAAAGGTTGTACAAGTTTATATGGGTTTTAAACCATTTTAGAAGTGTTGTTTTAGGAACTTGAATTAACCTAAAGATTTTAAATTGTATAAACGAAATCAGATTTTTTCGAAATGAAAACTATGTGTTTTCAAATAATAAAAGCCTTCATATAAGAAAGGAATTTCCAATTTGTATTAAAGGGATTTCAAATTTGAAATGAAATGATTTTCCAAGTTATAAATGAATCTTTGGAAACGGGTTTTGAAAGCTATGAGTTAAATCTTTAATTTAAAGATTAAATGAATTACAATTGAAATGGGAATTGTTTTGAAATCCGTTAATGGATCTTTGTGAAACTGGATGAACATTGTGAAATGAATCTTTTTGTAAAAAGATTTGAAATGGTAATTTGTTTAAACCATTTGAAAGAAAGCTTTGAATTTTAAAGTTGTGACTTAACTGAAATCCCATACCCGTATGTTTTTAATTTTAAAGTCATTATTCAGTTTAGCCGGGAGAGGACCTTGTGTCATATAACCCATTCCGAATAATGATACGACATTTTGGATAGCATTTGAAGACCGGTGGTGAAGACCGGGTATTTGCGAGAACGATAGGATGACCTATCTATTTTCTCTGCACTAAGTAGCTACGGTCTAGAGATTCCCTAAGTGATGGGAAGTCCGATCGGGATTGTGGATACCCGAATTTGCAAGGGCTTCTTCGGAAGTTCCTTCAGTTCTTTTCAAACCCGAAACAGACTTGTATGAATGTGTGTCTGACGTTACACTTTGAGATATAAAGCTGGTCTCTATCAACTACATTTCTGTTTGGTGGCGGAGATTTATTCTCTTATCTTAACACCCTTCTCTAAGACGTACGAGCTCAGAGGTTATGTAGTTGATGGTTACAAGTGATACATTCCCAATTTGGTAATATGGCATACAAAGTGCTACTGATCATTTATTGATCAAAGCATAGCTTTGTGAAAAACGTAGCTTTGTGGGTGAGACCTCATCGAGCCTCACAAACCGGTAATGGTCGAAACAGGAAAGATGCGGCAAGCTTTCAGGGATATCTCCCCTAGGGTATGTTCATTCCTTTTGGAAAAGGGTGGTATCATGGTATGGGGCCCAGATACTTACTCATGTGGACACTGTAATTTATTTATTACCGTGTGATGTTGTTGGTGTAGAGGATCCTTGGATAAAGGTTGCAAACGACCAGGGGTGGCATATCTTAGGTTTTACTCCCCGGGAAGGGGGTAACCAGCCTTGTGTTGGCATAAAGTCGGGTAGGTTATCGGGGCGTCCCTCCAGAGGCGTTCCCATGTGGCAATAGGAAGTTCCTTCGCCCGACCATTTGTTGGAAATCCAATCATCCAATACGAGCCCTTTACGATTGCAGTTATATTACCTGCCACCTCAGGTGGTAGCAATAATAAGCATAGTATAATGGTACCTATGCTGGCTAAGATTAATATTATACTTTCGAAATGTTTTCCACTATGCACTAATAACAATAATATAAAAAAAGAATTTTTTTGCATAGTAAGCATATTTGACTATCATAAGGATAAATCTCCTCCAAGTGTGCGATTGCATGGTGTGTGTGCCGGGAGGCCTTATGGTAGTTTCATTTTCCAAAAAGCATTGCGGATTTCAAAATTTAAAATCTTTTGATTATTTTTAAAGACCAAATGTTTTTGTTTTCTTACACCAGTCCCACGACTGACTCGGAGTTTATTGTTCCATTCCTAAACTCTGGGTGCCCACAATTTTCCACACGGGCAGTCTAGAGTTTCGTTTTTCAGATAGTCAGATAGTAGATATCGATTTGGTAGTCTTCAGCTTTCTGTTTGATACTTTTTTGGAGTCTTTGGAGTGCACGGGCTGACCTTTCTTAGCTTTGTGCAACCTTGATGGTGGATCGAGCTTAAAGTTTTGATGCTTTGGCTTTGGAATTTGGGATTGGAGTTGTAGTATTTAATTCTGTTGAAGACTCATCTTATATTATGTCATGTTCTGCTGTATTTTGTGTTGTATATATTCTCTGGTGTTGATGATTATCATTGTACCAAATTGATGTATTAGATATTGTATTCATGTTGTATCAATGATATCATCTTTTGTTTCCGCTGTGTTATTTATCATCTAATGTTGTTGTGAGCTCCGGCGATACGAATTTGATGTTGTTTGCCGGACATCGAGATCGGGTCATCATAATTATAACATCCGTAGTGATCACGGTGGTGAATTTGAAAATGAAAAGTTTGAGGAATTCTGCAATAAAAGGGAATAACTCACAATTTTTCATTTCCAAGAACTCCACAGCAAAACAGAGTAGTAGAATGTAAAAATAGGACAATTCGAGAGTGTGCGAGAACTATGCTTTCAGATAGTAAATTACCAATGTATTTTTAGGTAGAAGCAGTTGCTACCGCCTATTATATTTTAAATATAATTTTAATTAGACCTTTAACTGATAAAACATCTTATGAACTTCTTCACAGAAAAAAACCTAAGGTATCTTATTTTAGAATTTTTGGAAGTAAATGTTTTATTTCAAATACAAAAGATAACCTAGATAATTTTGATCCTAAATCCGACAAGATATCTTTATCGGATATTCTAATAGAAGTAAAGCATATAGAGTGTTTAATTTAAGAACTAACACCATCGAAGAAATAATGCATGTTTCATTCGATGAAAATCTCAAAATTTTTGAAGATACAAATGATGAAGAGGATTTAATCACTCAAAATTAAGAGTCAACTGAAACTAATAATGAAATTAATCATCCTAATAAAAGGATTAAACTTTTAAAAGATCATCCTATAGAATAAAATGAGCAATGTAGCCTTTATATCAAATATTGAACCCAAAAATCCAAAAGAAGCATCAACTGATGATTCATGGATTTTGGCTATGCAAGAGAACAAAATCAATTCACTCGAAATGATGTTTGGGAACTTGTTCCTAGACTTGAAAATAAAACTATAATTGGAACTAAATGGGTTTATAAAAATAAAATGAATGAACAAGGAGAGGTTGTTAGAAATAAAGCTCGGTTAATCACTTAAGGTTATTGTCAAGAAGAAGGAACAGATTTTGATGAACCTTTGCTCCCGTAGCAAGATTAGATGCCATTAAGATTCTACTTGTTTTCGCAAATCATAATAATTTCAAATTATATCAAATGGATGCTCAAAGTGCCATTTTAAATGGGTTTGTAAAAGAGAAAGTATATGTTGAACAACCACTAATTTTTGAAAATGAAAAATTATGAAATCATATTTACAAACTTAAGAAAGCTCTATATGGTCTAAAACAAGCTCCTAGAGCCTGGTATCATAGACTAAGATCTTAATTATTACAATCAAATTTTGAAATTGGTGAAGTTGATAATACTCTTTTTTATTAAAAGAAATAAAAATGATATTCAACTAGTACAAGTTTACATAGATGATATCTTTTCGGATCAACTAATTTTGAAATGAATAAAGAATTTTCTGAAATAATGACAAAAGAATTTGAGGTGAGTCATATAGGTGAATTAAGCTTCTTTCTATGATTACAAATAAAACAATTAGATAATGGTATCTTTATTGGTCAAGAAAAATATGCTAAAGACTTAATTAGTAAATTTGGCTTGACTACTGCAAGTGGAAAACCCACTCCCATAGTAACCAATGAGTACCCAAGTAAAGAAGATCTCTTGAAAGATGTAGATAAAAAATTGTATAGAATAATGATTGGATCACTACTCTATATCACTGCTAGTAGACCTGATATCATGCATAGTTTTTGTCTCTATGCAAGATATCAATCCTAACCTAAAGAGACCCACTTAAAAGCCGTAAAACGTATCACAAGATATGTCAAACACATCCTTGATTATGGCTTATTTTATCCTAAAAATGATTCTTTTGACTTAATATCTTACTACGATGCTGATTATGCTGGTTGTAAATCAGGCCGAAAAAGTACAAGTGTAACTTGTCACTTTTTAGGGCATTCTCTTATTTTCTAGTTTAGTAAAAAGCAAAAAACAGTTTCTTTATCAACAACCGAAGTAGAGTATATTTCTGCTGCTTTGGCTTGTTCTTAAGTAATATATATGCAACAAACTTTAAAAGATTTTGGTTTAAATATCTCAAAATCACCAATTTATTGTGACGATACTAGTCAATAAATTTATCCAAAAATACTACTCATCATGCTCGAACTAAGCATATTGATATCAGACATCATTTACTTAGAGATAATATAAGTAAGGAAGTAATTACTCTCGATTATATCAATTCTGAGAATCAAATTGCTGATATCTGAACAAAACCCTTAAATGAATCTATATTTACTAAATTAAGAAGAGAATTAGGTATTTGTTCAATAACTGAAATATAAAATATAAATAACAAAGTATAATTAAAAATTAAATTAAAATAGATAAAATAGCAAAAATATCAAGTACCATGTCGACAACCCCCTACTACCCCTGTCGACATACCACGATTTTTTATTTTTGAAATTTTCCCTCCAAAATTCAAATAAGTGGTTATATATTCTTCTTATTTCGAAATTTTGATCATTCTCTCTAGTCTTTCTTTGTTCCAACTTCTGAAAGCATTTAAAACAATGGCCTCCTCTTCCAAATCAAACAAAAATTTAACTTTTTCATTCCCTTCTCCTTCTACTAGATCATTTCAACAAACTACGCTTGCTCGAGTGATGAAAATGGAAGATTCCTTAAAGGATGCACTGCAACTAATGACTGAAATTCAAGTAGTGCAACTTAGAATGGCCAAAGAACAAGAACGGCAAGGCAAAATCCTTAGAAATTGCAAAAGTTTCTAATGGACAATCACACTAATCCGATCTTGATTGATGAAGAGCCTTCAGGAGATCAAGTGTAAGAGGACAACGAGGAAGAAGAAGAAGCCCTCATGGAAGAAGAGCACGCTGAAGATGACAACAAAATCGTTTGCGTTGGCGAAGTGTGCTTTGATAAGGATGGAGATCTAGTCGAACAACATGGAAATTTCTGTTTCCACTACCCAAATTGTTCGGTTCATAGATCTCCCGTTTTCAAGGACACACATTAGTTTATTTTCTCTCTTTCCTATTGTTTTATGTTTTTACTTACGTTCTCTACGCACATGTAAATATAACAATATATACGTAATAAATGATTTGTGTTCTTATATTATTTGAATTATTATATATAGATTCTTAGTTAGGATAGTTAGTAATTTAGGACTAAGTTTTAGTTTTAGAATCAAGTGATGATTATTTATGATAACACTATCATTATAATCACATGTCATAGAGTATTAGATTAAGGGGGAGTTATATAATTTCGAGTTAGTTTTTGTTGATGACAAAGGGGAAAAGTACAAAACAGGATAGTTAGGCATAGTTTTAGGGGAAGTTATTAGTTTTAGGAGAAGTTATTAGGATAGAAGTAATATTTTATAAATAAAGGTTGTCATCATCAAAAAGGGGGAGATTATTAGTTCTTGAGAAGATGGTTTTGATGAAAAAAACCTTAGAATAAGATTAAAAATATAAATACTTACATTATAGTTTAAATATATATGTATATGCAAGATCTAACCATGCAGGTACCAAGAATGAAGACTGTACAGTATAGAGATTCAGGACCGAAGATATCAAGATTGAAGACTCATGAGTATCAAGATTATCAAGAGTTCAAGATTTCAATAATAAGTAATTTAATTAGGAATTTTGTTAAAACTCCTAGAAAAGCGCTGACATCTTAAAATCTAATTTATTCGTGGAATGGAATCCACTTCGAGCCTGTTAAAGGGATGGAACCCTAAGTAGGATGGAACCTACGAAAAATATAGTGGAACATTGTTTTGTATCCACTAACTTTTATTCAAATGTTTTTACAAAATTATATCTTGTTTTCAAAATGATTTCAAAATCTTCTTTTTAAAAGAATCAAAAACATCTATCCTGGTTTTAAATACTTTTAGCCTTAAAGTAATCTTGATTTTCAAAATCAAATTATCCTTGGTTTTAAACTATCTTTTAATAATAATATATTTAACTTTTAATATTTATACTTAGATTTAAATATAAAATTATACTAAAAATTTATATATATCAAAGTATTATTCTCTATATTTATTTATGTATTTTAACTATAGTTAAGTGTATTTAAAAAGTTTAAAATAGTTTTAATATAAGATGAAAATTATTTTCAAAGAAAAACAAAATAACCAAAAATTGCTTAGGCCTGTCGACAACCCCAATATACCCTTGTCGACAAGGTGGCAGTTCGATTCAAAAATTTAAATTTCAAAAGAAATGTCTATTCGTCATATCCTTTCACGAATGGGCATGGCTGTTGTTCAACTATAAATAGGGCAGTTTTAAACGAATTTATATTCATTTTTTCTATGATTTCACTCCTCTTCTTCTTCCATATTTCTTTATATATATTTTTACCATCACTCTGCTGAAATGAACATTGAATCTAACTAGATCATCTCTTGCTTGATTCTCTATCACTATCTCAACAAGATCTCAATGCTATTCAGAGTTATAGGCATCTTTGTAATAAACCAAATGAGAAAAGGTGTGATTGTAGCCTATGAAATCAATTGGGTGAACTTGTTGCCCATAAAATCAAGTATCTCTACCCAGAGGATTGTGAATCTGGAGTGGCGTACCTTGTGGCCTTGAAATCGAGGGTGTAATTGTAACAATTGATTTTGAAAGGAAATCCGTACTTGTGTGCGGGACTGGATGTAAGGCAACTCTGAACCATTATAAAATCCGGTATGTTCTTTCCTTTATTGCTTTCACTTTATTTCTGCATCTGTGTTTGATTCTGTGATCATATCCGTGTCTGAATATTGCATACATTTGTGTTCAAATTAGCATAAACTCAAAAAGATTTAGTAATTCCTTAAAACACTATTCACCCCCCCTCTAGTGTTAATTCTAGCCTTAAGATCCGTAATCCGCATTTCTCTCCCTCACACACACGCGCACACACATATATCAATCTCTATTTTTTCCAATCATAGCTGTTAGATTCGTGCTTGATCACATCAGACCGTCCCCCTATCTCCTTCTTCCCGCTTGAAACCAGGTCGAGCAAACCCACTAGCCGTTTGCTTCCCCTCGACTTCGGCCCTTCACCGATCATCTATGTGATGATCCATGACCACCGATCAGTACGCCGAAGTGAGCTTCACCTCCAGCCGAAAAGCAGTCAAGCTCAGTTATCCCTATGCCACAAAATATGCACAACTGCAGCGACTTTAAGCATGAATTGCCATCGATCCGTTGCTCCAAATTTGATCGTAGCCATTGATATTGTAGATCTCATGACCCTCTACAACATTGCAGTTGAACGTTTTTCGTGAAAGTGAAGGGATCGAGAGATATTTGAGGGAGACGAGGACGAGTTTTTGGCCATTGAAATACAACCGGTGGCTAGGGTTTTGTGATTAGGGTTTGTGAATAAAAATAGAAAAATGAAGTTCTGTTATAGAAAATTTTGCGACACTATTCATCCGAAATTTTTTTGAACTGCAATCGAAGCTTGCCGCTTGGCGTTTATAATGTTTTAACCCTATTGCAAAAATAATGGAATACATATCGCGAGCCGATTCGATCATATTTGGTAGATAGGCTTTCAAATCGAATTATTTAAATTTAAAATTCACTCAAACAAATTTCTACACGTTTTAGCTTGCCCCGGACAACCGGTAAATCCGATTGACACGAAATTTGAAATATTACAATAATTTTACATTACAGATCCAATGAAATTAATTTCATCGAAATCCGAGACTGTTTGAAAAATAGCTATTTTTACATGTTAATTAAATATTAAAATATTCAATTTCTATAATTTGACTTTTAAATCAATTTCAAAAGTTCTCTAACATCATTCTAATTCAAATACAATTTAATTCAACTTTATAAATCATTTTTATTCGTATTAAATCCAATTTCTAAATTATTTACACAATTTCAAATATTAAATTAACAATTTAATTATCCAATTAAATCTCTATATTCAAAATATAAGTTATTCAACTTATAAAATTAAGTTGTGAATATTTAAAATCAATTAAATATACGAATTTCAAACGATTAAAATTCTGGGTTGTTACAGTTTCTCACCGTGGTTGTGATTTATTATGTGTATATTAGCCACTATAAAAAACTGGATGATAAAAATAATGTTTGTATATCAAAGATCGATCAAACTTTTAAGTTTCCAAAACTACCTAGGCCACTTTCATTGGCAACGGTCATCCCCAGCACTATTAAAATGTTATCTTTTACTATGTACCAATTTTTAAACATTTTGGAAATGCAATCTTTTCTGTTTGCGAGTTTAAATTTCTTTGAAAAGATTTTAAATTTGTGTATTTTATTTCAATCTTTTTAGAGTTATTTTCTAACTTATGTTAGAGTGCCTTAAAAGTGCTATGTACTTTTTATGAGTTTTTAATAATTAAGTATGAATTATCATAGCAAGAGGCTAATTTTTATAAAAGGAAAACATGTTTTTTTGTAGTTTTAAATAATTTATAAAATAAGTATTTTATGTAGTATTTTAAATGAATGTTTTGAACCATATTATAAGTATTTTAAAGTATTAAAGTATATATAGTTTTTAGAAAATTAGTTAATAATTTTATTAAAGAAATAAAAAGCTAATGTAATATAATATCTTTTAAATTGTTTTTATAAATATTTTATCTTATAAACAAATTAGTGTATATATATCATTCTTGAAAGGATTTTAAACTACAAACAAATTTTTTACAAAGTAGTTTAAGAATTCTTAGTGGTTAAGCATGTTTTTTTATTAACTTGTTTGTGAAAAGGTATTAATAAAATACTTAACACTAAAAGCCAATGAAGTAAACTTGTCTATCTATGAAAGTTAAGAAGGATGTTCGAGTAGGGTTTAGAAGCAATAGTGCTCTAACCTACTGGCTTCACTCTTATCCGATAGTAAGTTGTGACGGTCAGAAACACGCTAAGTGTACGAAACTTGATTTCCATAAGCAATCATTTTTAGAACTGGATAGTCGATTAGTCGACTATCGAACTTTACCAAGTAGTATGTGTACATTTTTAAAGGTTTTAGTAAATATATAAGTTTGGAAAAGTCAGCTAGTCTTTTATAAAAGAATAAAATAAGTTTTTGGATCATAACACTTATGTTATAATAAATGGTTTTGTAAAGTAAATTAAACATACAATTACCTTTTTAAGAAGTGTAGAGATACTTAAACCTTTCAATGGAAGTTTTAAAGGTTATAATAAGTATAAAATGGTTTAGGATTTATAGTAAACAGTGTTTAAGCAACAACTTTTTAACCCTTTTTTATTACACTTAGTAAAGTAATCAGATCTGTAAAAGAATGTTTTAAAGGGAATTATAAGTCAATTTTTTCTGGGCTTATAGTAACGATGTTTTAATGACATTTGGTTTTAACCCGTTAATATAAACTTATGCAAATGTGAAAACTAAGATTTGTGAATATTCATATACCATTTGGAATAAGAATATGGATACATTTCTAACTATTGAAAAAAGTATAAGAAAATAGTGAAAGAGTATAAATGAATAGTGAAATAGTAGAATACATGTATATATATTTATATAGTTATAATAAACATATATACAAGTAGAAAAAGGAAGTGAATAGGAGCATTGCATATTCATATTGTTTGGGATCCCCCATGGAGGACTCATTTGTCTGAATCGTCTCTTGCATTTGGAACGAACGTAATGAGATCCCTTAAGGAGTACTCTGATATATAGTTAACTTACTTTTGAAGGAAGTAGAAATTAATAGATTAAATTTAATTATATAAAAGAAGTTTTACTAATAAATGATGTTTTAGTTAATAAAATGGTTAATTAAATAAAAAGAGATGAGGAGTTTCTTTGTGTGACTTAATCATCCTTTTTGTGACCTAATCATGATTTGTGTGACTTAATTATGCTTTGTATGGCTTGATCATGTTTCTATCATTTAATTGTGTTTTGTGTATTTACTAGTTTATGGAAAGTATTTAGTTGTGTACTTAGCACTAAAAGCAAACAAGTAGATTGCTTCTATCTATGAGAGTTAAGGCTGATATTCGAATAGGGTTTAGAAGCAATAATGCGCTAACCTACCAGCTTCACTCTTGATAGAGGGATGGTATAAATTGAGAATTTTGGAAATGCGATAAGCATACGAGACTTAATTTCCATTTGGTCGTTTATTTTTTGCTTGATATTCAATTATCGAAATTGACCAAAAGTTAACTTAAGCAATATCTAGAAGAAACATGAGGGTTATATGGTGTAGTTATCTTTGGTGCTATATTATACATATAAACTCGTCTTGCTCTTCTAGGACGAATGATAAGGAAATCCGTTCGGATAGGAGATAATCTCCACCCTTATGCGTTGTCTCTTTATTTCTGAAAGAACCAAGGTTAAGTTGACCAAAAATCTATCGATTAGATTTGAAATGTCTAGTAACCGAGGGAGTGTAGATATATGAGATGAATCAAAACCATAACCACTTCAAAATCATATATGTGATCCACAATCGGGAAGCAATTATGCAGTAAAATGTTATAGATTTGCACTATCTGTCCTAAGGTTATGTCCAAGGAAAAAGTCATCGTTAATATTTCAGACGATGCTATCATATGAGACCGTCTATCTTCAGGTGATACTAAGAGAAAGGATAGCGTTAGCATTCATCAAAGGAATTATGGTGGAATATTTATGGAGATTTGAAATCCATCCAAGATGCTTGAATCCATGTGGAGATTTGTTATCTATTCAAGATGCTGGAATCTATGTGGACATTCGAGATCTGTTCGAGATGCTCAAATCCATGAAGAGTTATGAAGACTCATTTGAGAGATGCTGAATGTGACTTCATCATTAGTAAATGACTAAAACCCGAGTATGGTGCATAGTCATGAAGGGTTTACCGAACCCAATAGAGTATATCAACTCCATATTTAAAGATACTTATCGATGTTGCACACTGGAGTTGATGATATTCGGTATCACATTTTCGAGTGTTGACCAGCTATGTTTACCTTATGGTATGTTTTATCTAGAGATATATGACGATCAGATGGATATCTCTGATCCTTATGCAGGAGATCTGCCTCGATGTATTGAGGGTGTCTCCATGGAAATCCTTACATAATGAACGTGCCTTAGTGGTATTGATTGTATACCTATTATTGTTGAGACACATGCAACATAACTATTTTCTAATTTATATTTTACAGCCTAGGCATTATCTATTCTATCGTCTTATGTACTTATTAGATGGTGGTTCTTTTTAGGGGATAACCGTTATGGCATTTTGTGCGGTCTTAAAAATACTTCTATAAGTTGGCCGCATATTTCTTTAGTTTTTCATACAGACTTATGTCTAACTCGTGGTTTTATATTTCGCTTATTTCTATGGGTGCTCTTTTGAGTAGCATGGAAGAGGAAAATTTTCATTGATATTCTTTGGAGCTCGAGGAGACAAATTGGATATTTCACCTACCATAGTATTCTTATTTTCGCTACATTACTATTATATACATATCAGCATTATGAGGCCTGGCTATTATAACCATCCACGCTGATAGTATTTTAAATTGTAACTCTAAAATGCTATGTATCATAGAACGTTGGTTTGTACTAGCTTATGATATTATATGTTATCGTTCCGCTATAAGATTTTGATGTTATATTCTCGTCTCTCTTATTCATTTTCTATTTCTTTTTATTTTACCTTGACAATATTTCTCTTCGGCATTTGAGTGCTCAACACATGAATACGGTGGATGTATTAGTGTCAATAATTGGGAGTCGAAAAGGTGAATCGTTACGCTATGCTACGATTTAACTGTAATAAAAGTGGAGTTTCCATATCGAAGCTCAATAGTATTCTCAAGCCGATTGAATTGTATAAAATTATCACATCGATTTTCCCTATTTAACCTTAGTTATATTAACCAATAGGAAACTGTCGAGTGAGCCATTCCATATTCATCCAAAAACTATCATTATGTGAACCATTGGTGCCCCCGGTAGCTATGAATAATACACCGTCCAATGTACGGAGAGCGTTACATACTCTAGCCTTAATGGATGTATCAGTATCTGGTTTCAATATATCTTAGTTAGGAATATTTAAAACGATATGTTAATTTTATTGTGATAAATCACTCATGATTACAATACACTATAACTGTTGTCACAAAACATATCATTTATAGATTCTCTATATTAAATATACTTTTAAATGAATAATTAATTAATACAACACATTATATCAGGTATATAATAGAAAGAAAACACCTTTATTTTGAATAAGATTGATTATCCAGTTAGATATATGTAACAAGTAACATAATTTCTCCTTCCCATAACTCTATCAATCTCCTATCTGCATTTGGGTTCAATTATGGAATCATATTCCAACTTCATTGATCAGTTTTCTAAAAAGAATCGGGTCAGTCCCTCAGTTAAAGCGCAACCTATGTTGTTTTAAGTATCTTTTCTATCAATCAACTCTCTCCAATGCTAATAAAATGCCTTTATTATGTGGAATTATTCGGAGTATGTCACTTGTCTTCTAGTGAGCTCTAGGTCTTTTACGAACTTTATCGCGACATAGTTATCAAATAACAATCTCATGAGATTCTCAACTTTTGGAATCAGCCTTAGCTCAGTTATAAATTTATGCATTTATTTATACTTCTTGTATTGTAGTAGCCTTTGGTTGAATTAGCTGCTACTTATTGTTTAGAACAATTCCAATGTAAGGCTTATTAATTAAAGTTTGAATATGACTTAATTTTTGACATACTATACTCGATATCACTTATGAAGTTCGAGTCCAAACACTACATCATAAGGAGTTCTTTGTTTTTGTAATGATTCTCTAATATTTTGTAAATAATTGAGATTACTCTAAACTATCATTTAATGATCTAATTTAGATTTGTTATTTGCTTCATACATCAAACACATAAGAAAATTACGATATCGTAGGCAACACAACATGTATGATTATTCTTATTGTCAATGCATAAGGAATCTATCTTACATGTTCCGTATTAAACATTTTAACAAGTGTCATTGCATATCGCTTCGGGACATTCCCTATGTCCTTTATACTTGTTATAAAAGATAAAATTTACAAATCCAATATTAAATATTAAACAAACAAATTATTCTAATTTTAACATAAGTACATCGTCAACAATCAGCAATATGTTGTTTACTTATAGCTTAGAAATATTTATGCACCTTTTAGTAGTTCTTTCTTATAGACACATGCTTCCTCTGTACTACACTGATGTTTACAGAATGATAACTTCGTATCATTTCTTGGATCATATTTGAGAACCCACAAACTCAATATTACTCCCAGACTTCATGACGCTTTGGTTGTTATATGCAAATAGTCCATTCTAAATCATTATTTAGAATTTTCCATTTCAACACATATGCACCAAAGCATAAAGCCATATTAAGTGATAATTTTGTGAGTAAATCTAAATTAACTTGATCCCATTGAATAACGAATCTACTATGCTAATTTTAACAATTGAATGTAATTCTTAACGATGTTTTTCATTGTCTTCCAACTGCGTTAATCTTGTTCTTATAAACTTATCTGCGGTCGATAGATCATATCTCTTTGGGCACAACTATCAAAATCATATATCTATACCGTACTTGGAATCTATTTCGAATTCCCATACCATACCATATCATAGAGTTAATACTTTTAATCATTTAATTGACTATCGAGGATTGTCCATTCTCAACATTGATAAGAAACTCATGGTTTCTCTTAAATGTGCAAGAATGTTATTAGACATTCTAATGCATCACATTCATTTAGGTTTAGTTAATTCCATTTCGTCCCATATAATCAGTTTCATCTTTGATTATATTGAAATCAATTTTGCTACCAATAATTTATAAAACAAATTCCTTCGTTACGAAGTTGTTATTTCTTAAAACAACAGTTGATTCTTGGTTCAACGGAATAGGTATTCATAAAATCTTTATGAATTGCCTTATATTTAAAACTAATTTAGTTTTAGTTTATAACACCTATGTTCAAAACATAAATCACTCATCTAAGGACATTCCTTCCCAAAACTCCTTTTGAGAGATTCATACAAGATCCCTCACAAACAATTATTATGTACAGTCTTTCGACTCATATAACTAGCCAACTCCTTGGCCTAGGGTATATTGGGATTTCTTATAAACCTTAATCTTGTATGATTTTTTAAACAATTCATTTAGATGAAATAATTTTGACCTTGTGTACTACTCTTAGGTACATGACTATATGAAAAGAAGTTAACTCAGCTTCACTCACTATTAATCTCAATAAAGTTCGATTGTTCCTTGTTGATACATCATTAGGTATCATAAGGAGAAGCGGCTTTTGAAATTGAATCTTTATTTATATTGCGTATGCTTGGAACGCTTTCTAATATACTCACCCATCTGATTAAATCTAATCCTTTTTATTTTCTATTCGACATTATTATATTTACTTCCGTTTATATTCTATGAGCTTATCATAAACATACTACATGTGTATCAAATACACATGTTTATGTTATTGATAACTCATCGATTATATAATGAAGTATATGGAAACATTTTAGTATCATTAGATTTACGATTGCATATATCTACATGTATCAATCCAAAGAGTTCAACTCTTATGTCGCTCCCATTGAATGGGAGTATTTCCCTTAACCGTTGGAGATATAATTCAGTAGTACCATACGAGTCAAAATCATATGGTCAATAAATTATTCTTTTAAAATTATGGCTTAGTACATAATTCCAAAATCATTGCAAATAAATAAATATACTTTTGTGTTTTCCAATGCGTCACAAATACCAACTTTATAGTTTTATTTTACAATAAATATTCAATTTGAAATAAAACCATGTCTGTTTTTCAGTCGACACTGAAAGACAGTTATTATATCATAAATAAAGTTTGGTATTTTTACGAAAACAATTTCCGTAACTAATGCGACTAATAAGTGTTATATGGCATGCTTCCATAGTTTTCGCCATCACTATAATGGCATATGAAAAACAGAACTCCATTCAACCACTTAATATAGGCTATTTATTTTATTTACTGTAACTGGTTTACAATCTAGAATTTTTAGATCAAATATCTTTATTTATTTTATTTACTGTAACTAGTTTACAATTCTCATTTCAATTTTTCTTTATGAAGCAGAAGTGACTATTCACTTTTTTTTATACTAACCGCGCCATAGGTTATATCCACTATTATACATTTGATTTTCTTTCTAAATGATCAAATCATTCTAAGAAAATTCTTACTATAATTTCATAAAGAACTCTTTACACAAATGCTTTTTTCATCCTCAACTTCTAAGGATATCAAAAAAATTATACTTTATGTAGATTGATCAAATCAACATTTCAGTGGTCGAATTCATAGACTTATCTTGTAGCCTTCCTAGTGTTATATTTAATATAACAAGATCATTGTTGTAATAAACTATATTGAATATACAATCTCATATTATTGTTTGCTTTCTTATTTCAATGAAGTAATTTCATCGAGGTTTCATACATTATAAATTGTGACCATTCGCCATATAACATTTATATGTGATCGTATATGGATCAAATATCCATATTCTTGTATTGTTTTTAGAAATTGAAACTCACTTAAGAAAATAGACAATATCAGGAAAATAAACTTGTAGGCGACCAAGTTACGAATGTGTTTAATGGTTATATAATTAGGCGCTTACATAGATCGTCATGCAACAATTTATTGGCAAGTATATTTTATACTTCTATTAGTAAATATTAATTTATTTCATTTGTATATTTTAATCGATAAGTATTTTATCAATTATAATAATTGCACAACTTATCGATGTAGATTATTATAAAATTATATTATAGATGTTCTTACAATATTAGAAAGGTTAAATGTTACCATTTTATTTTTCTATTTCACTTGAGGATGTTAGGACTCGTCTTTTTTGAGATTCCGACCTTGAGTTTGCTTATTAAGATATAGCCATGCAAATGATGGGTAACTCCTTATCGTTTGTAACCTATCATTTCATGCCGGCTTAAACATGATATATGTACCTTGAATTTGCTCAACAAATGCATATAGTTATCTTACCTTATCTATTCAATATATTAATAATACTACACACAACATCTTTAGCTTGAGTTTTCTCAATAACCAGAGATTGTGCAAGTAATTTATTGCTAAATAAATGGTAAAGGACAAATACTTAATTAATGATTCATAATCCTTTGATATATATAATAGAGTGATATCAAATTATGGAATAATGTATGTCTTAAGAAATACCATTAGAATTCAAGTGTTAAACTTCAAAAATCATGGTATACGTACTATAGTTATGCATTTATTCCTTATGTGTAGTTGGGTTCGCACTGTTCCTTTTGATTTTATACATTCATATTATGTAAGTTTAATTATTATACAACTTTTACAATTTAAATAGGTTATATAATAGTCTTATGTATTGCATTAATTAAATCTTATTTAATTAATTTAATTAATTATTATTTTGATTATTTTTATGTTATTCAATTAAACATTTTAATTGAATATGTATATCATAACATTTATGGTTATACACAGATAAATATATGTAAATATATTTTATTATTTGTCAAATAAATTTTAATTAACTTAATTAATTAGATAATTTAATCAAATATTAATTTTAAAAATTGTATATACATATATACTTACATCAACTTAAATAATTCAAGATAATGTAACATATATATATATATTACATGTGTATACTTAATTAGTTAAATATTTATTATTTAATTTATTAATCTTATTAATAAATGTTAAAAATTTAAAATATGTTATTATATTTTCAAAAAACTTTTGAAAACTATATCATAACATTTATAATGTATTGAAAACAAACTTTAAAAATCATATTATAACATTTGTAATGAAATTCTTAAATTAATTTAACTTTTAAATTTAAAATTTTATCTTAATTTCAAAACAATTTTGAAATCACATTATAACATTTATAATATATCTCTTATTTTAAATTTAATTTTTAATTCTAAAAATAATTTTAAAAATTAGTCCAAGGCCTAAATGAAATTAGGCATTTTCTATTAGGAATAACCTTCGGGCTCACTTCACTTTTCCAGTTAGATCGATAGCCAGGGTGAGTAGGGTACTTGATTACCAAACCCCAAGGCCTAGTCATTATTTTTCTAGACACCCCACTAAATTGGTAAGCCTCCAACATTGCGACGATCCAAAATTTCTGAATATTTGAAATTATAATATTTAATTAATTTTAAATATGTGGAGGTTGATTTAACTTGAATTTCAAATATCACTATGAATTTGGTAAATAAATTATTAAATTTAATAACTGAAAATTGGTTAAAATAGTGAAATCCTGGTTTTAAGCTGGTTAAAAATATTTCGAAGACTTGTAAAATTTATAATTATGGCACTAAAGATAATAGATGTTTTAGATATGAATTTGAAAATATTTTGTTCAGTTTTAAAAATATATAGTTTAAATTGATATTTAAAAATACCCTCCGAGACACAGTCTTGTGATTCGACGATACTGGTTCCATTGGATCCGTAATAGTGTATTATTATAGGATTTCAATTTTCGTAGTGATCGGAGTTGTTGTGTGAGCATACGATATATAAACGCGCTGAAATCTATATCGGAAATCTAATATAATAACTGGGTCCAAAAGCTATCTTCTCCATACGATCGAATTAGGACTCGAAACCTTTTCCGTTGCATTCGAAATAGGGGTTTAACATTATGAAGGCCTGACGGCACGCCTTGATTGAAGATCGAGATTTTTGGCTCCGTTTTCTTGACGATTTAATTTGAATTTAAATTTAAATATAAATCATATAATTATATTAAAACACTATAGTAGCTTTGCAGCCACGCAATGCAAATTAAACACGTGTTTTTTTTAATTACACATGTGGATGAAAGAAGGAAAGATTGTCGATAAAAAAAAATCACCGAGCTTAAAGAAAAGGGTTCTGCCTCTAAAAAGAATAATATATTAAACCGAATCGAACTTCCTCTTTTACTCAGAATTCAAATTGAATTTGTAAAAAAAAAGAAATGGCTGCTCTATTCTATCCTAATTCATTCTTTAAAATAAGCGAGAGAAAGACGATTCGTTCGAGATTGATTTAGGCATATCGAATCGAGTGGTCAAGGCAGGGTCACGTCATTTAAGGAAGCTTTTTGCCGAGTGTGTCAGAATTGAGGCAGACGGCGATGCGTGTGGCATAGAGCTCGACTTCGATGGGGTGGCAACCGCGAGTGGCGAGGCTTGGAATAGGGATGCATGCAGAAGCTCGAGATTAGGGCTTGGGCTTCTCGAATGCTTGTGTCAGTAAGGTGAGCATGTTTTGGGTTTAATTCCATGCATAGATATGTATATATATGAAAAAAAATTAGAGTATGATTTAAAAAGCAGAATTATGTTTTAAATACACATATATGTAGATATAGTAGGAAATGATTTCATAAGTAAGATTTAAACATAAACTCTTTCTTTAGTCGGTAAAATAAGTATATATACAGGTAGCAGATTTATGCATATTTTTATCTATTTATTTATTTAACCACTATGTATATAGATCTGGAATTTTTTTTCTTCAAATTTAACAGTAAGGTATTTAGTAGGATATCTGAGTAATCAGGAAACACATATACCCAGCTTTGAAATTAATGATTGGTCAGAAAAGTATACAATTATATATAGGAATCAGTCAACCTTTAAGTAATCGGTATATTTTTTTGAGGAATTAGAATATATATAACCTGTCATTGAATTTATAAACTGGCAGAAAAGAAAATGTAACTAAGTTAGGTTAACAATCATTTGAAATTTAGTAAATTAAATTAATAAATGATAAATTGATTTTAATAAACCATATAATGTTGTTATAAGGTCTACAATCATGGAGGAAATAGCCGGTTTGGATTGGATTGCAAACAATCAAAGGTGAGTTAATCTCACTCATTTGGATTCCATTTAAATTTAACTAGTAAAATTTAAATTATTGATTGATTGCTGGAAATATCTGGATGTGATAGTATATATAGTAGTATATATAGTATATATATTAGCGTGATTGATTTCTCGCATTATTTAGCAGATGAGACACTATATACCCACAAGCGGATGACCCCATATACCATGATATTCCACCTCGAAGTGGAATTGGTATTTTATATTGCTAACATCTATGGATGTAGGGAAACAGGTTGGAGGGATCCAACTAGATTCCTCAAAAATATTTAGATTTGTTTTAATATTCTGTGATATGATTTATTTGAAAATCTGAGATAGATTATATTGGAGATTGAAAATATTGAATGCTATATTGATTTAATAATATTTGGGTATACCGAGTTATCAAAAATGTATAGATTGGATTTTTTGAAAAGGAAATAAAAGAGAGAACTTTAAGTAAAATAATCATAGAGATTTTGGATAAATTAAAGAATGATTTAGAAAAAGATAAAAGTTGATTTTTTTAATTCTAATAACTAAATTCCAAAGTATGGGAAAGGAGATTTTTGAATAAATGGGGATAAATGATTTTTTTTAAAACTTAAGTGATATTATTTAAAGGAATAAAAGATTTATGTTTCAATTCAGGATTTAAATGGTTTAGGAAGGAATAAAAGAATAATTTTGAAATAAATATGAAATCGGTATTTTCAGTTTAAATAATATTCTAAATCATAATAAAGAAGTTAAATCAAAAATTAATGGGGTTTGAAATAAAATTGAGTAAGTAAAGGAATTTATTTTAAAATGGAGTAAATTCAGAAAATCGATTTGGAAATTGATTCAGAATTTGAACTTGTGTTTCATAAGAAGACGAGACTATGGAATTCATAAACTAGATTTATAAAGTGGAATAAGATATTAGTGGATAATTGGAAGTATAAATTCACGATTGGAATTTATAAAGGAATGGGTAATTTATTTTAAAAATAAATAGCGGTTTATTTTTAAAGGTGTGGGAGAGAAGTGTATTTCCCTAAAAAGCCAAGTACATTTTCAAAACAGATTTTTAAGTATAAGTTAAAGTTTTAAAATTGTTTAAAGGAATGATTTTAGGAAATTATTATTTAAGTTGTTAAAATTTTAAAGGTAAATATTTATTAAATTAGTTATAGTAGTAATTATTTTAAAAGTTTATTTGGTATTATGACTGGAAAAGATAATTATTAATATTTATATTTTATAAAGTATTTTATTTTAAAGATAGTTTGGTTAAAAATTTTATTTGAAAACTCGTATAGAATTTCATAACTTATATTTTTTAATTTGGTATTGGCTTAACTTATATTTAAAAATTAGTTTTATATTTTATAAAGTACTTTTATTTTAAGTATTTAAAGTATATATTTTTGAATAAAGTGTTTAAGTAGTTTTAATTTAAATGTTTTAAAGTATATTTTAGAGTAAAGTGATTTAAATTATTTTAAATCTAAATTATTTAGACTTGGTAATTTTCAGCGGAAATAAACAATATTCGGGAAATTTTGTAACGACCCAATTCTTCGACGCCTGAAAGTCGACATCGATAGGTCCACTGTAACAAATGCTGCACAGTCGAATGCCGGAAAACTGAACCGTTAGGGTTAAAGAAGAAGAAGATAGAAGAAGAAATAGAAACAACAACGGAATCCCATATTTCGCAGCGGAACACATATAATAAATAAATGAATAATTTTAAAAAAACAAAGAACTATATTGATTTATACATACATCACATTATCAGAGTTTACAACAACAAACCGCAGAAAAGAAATATTACATATGCAAGAGATATGCCTCGCCATCCAGCTTGCCTCCAGATCTCCAAAGCATATTTTTCTGACTTCACTCCTAAATAATGATAACCTGACTCTAGGCTGCCCGTATGGAAAATTATGGGCACCCAAAGTTTAGAAAGGGAACAATAAACTCTAGGTCAATCATGGGACTGGTGTGAGATCTTAAAAACAGTTATTTTCACAAAGAAAATAAAATGAAATCCGCTATGCTTTTGAAAAATGAAACTACCATAAGGCCTCCCCGCACACACACAATGCAGACGCAGAATTGCAGGAGATTTCTCCTTATGATAGTCAAACATGCTTGATACGCAAAATCCTTTGGCATTATTATTATTAGTGCGTAGTGTGGAAAACATTTCGAAAATATAATATTAATCTTAGCCAGCATAGACATTTCGCACTAATGCCTACGATAGCTACCATGTTCAACAGCAGGTTACCGCCACATTCCATGGCAGGTTATACAACTAAAACCGTACAGGGCGCATATTGTTTCTTTGGATTTCAATAAATGGTCAGGCTAACGAACTTCCTACTGCCACATGGGTACGCCTCTAGAGGGACGCCTCGAGAACTTAACCAGCTCTCTACCAATGCAAGGCCAGGTTACCTCTGTAACTAGGTAACTACTACACGAATATGCCATCCCCCGGTCGTTTGCGACCTTTATCCAAGGATCCTCAACCACAAAGCAACAATCGCAAAGTATAATAAATTTGCAGCAACCACATAGGTCAAGTACCTGGGCTCCATTCCATAATACAACCCTTTCTAGAAGGAAATGACATACCCTCAGGGGGCGCTACTCCCAAATAAACTTGCCACATCCTTCTTGTTTCGACCATTTCCGGGGTGTAAGGTGTGACGAAGTCTCGTCCACAAAGCCATGCTTCGATCAACAAATGATCAAGAGCACTACGTATGCCACACTACCAAATTGGAATGTATTTCTAGTAACCATCAATTACATAACCTCTGTGCTCGTACGTCTCAAAGAAGGGTGTTAAGCTAAGAGAATAAATTATCCACCACCAACAAAAATGTATTTGATAGAAACCAGCTTTACATCTCAAAGTGTAATGTCAGACACACATCCATACAATTCCGTTCCGGGATCGAACGGAACCGAAGACACTTCAAAAGAAGCCCTTGCAATCCGGATATCGACTAATCTCGTCCGGAATCCCCATCACAAAGGGTGATAAAATCTCTATACCGGAGCAACCCCATGCAGAGATATTCGACAGGTAATCCTTTCGCTTTCGAAAATACCCGGTCTTCAACACCATCTTCAAATGCAATCCCATTTCGTCGTATAATTATTCGGAATGACTTTTAACAAAGTCTTCTCCTGGCTAATCCGAATAATGAGCGCTTATATAAAAAAATAAGTGCTCATTCAGATTTCAAACAAATCACAACCCAATTTGATCTTTTAAACAAAAGATCCATCACTATCACAAAGATTCGATGTTGTTTTCGAATGTCCAATTGGAATCCAATCCCGGTCGCATCGAAATTCAAACATCATTTAAAGGTCAACATTGATAGTCGGTAATCTTACTATCAATCAACATTCACAACAATCACTGGATTTCAAATAATTTTCCCCAAATTATTATTTTCAAAATAGCTTCGCAAGATATATTTTAACACTTCAACCGTTAGAAAACAAATTTCGAATCACCTTCCTCACGTGGAATAAATTTTCAAATATTTACTTAATTCCACTGAAAATTTACCGAGTTCAAATACTTTAAAAATAATTTAAAATACTTATCCAAAATATACTTGGAAACATTTAAAATAAAATCATTTTAAAACGCTTGCTTAAATGTTAGTTATGAAAATATTATACTAATACCTAAAAAAAATCAAGTCCAAACTAATTTTAAAATAAAATTAGTAAATAAGATATAACTATTTAAATATCTATTTTCTAAAACAAATATCAGTTAAAAGTTTAAAATAATCACTTCTATGATAAATTAAAATAAATCATTACTTTAAGGATTTTCAAAATAACTTAAGTAGATAATTTCTCCAAAATATTCTTTCCTTAAAACCATCTTTACAACTTCAATTCATATTTATGAACTATATTCAAAACATACTCGGCTTTCCAGGGAAAGTACACCATCAATTCGAAAATGGTTCATTCAAATCAATTTATAAATCTTTCTGGATTTATTTTTAATTTATGTTCCAAATCCGTAAATTCTTTTCCATACCTTTAAAAATAAAACAATCTTTATTTTTAAAACAAATTTCCCTTTTCATTTTAAATTCCTATTGTGAATTTGAATTTTCAAATATCCACTGATATATGATTTTTAAATCGATTTTCAAATATTCATTTTCAAACCCTAAATCAGATTCCAAATTAATTTTCCAAACATTTATTTCGAAAACCATATCGATTTCAATTCAAACACCAAAACAATTTTCATATTGATTTTTCAAAGATTTATTTTCAAACACCGAATCAAATTCCAAATTTATTTCCAAATTTATTTTCTTTTAGAATAAATTCCTTCATTCCTTCCACACCATTTAAAATCCATGTTTTAAATAAATTCTTCAACCTTTGAATAATATTCCCCGAAACCCATTTATTAAGCCTTTTTCCCATATTTTTGGAATTTTATTCAATAGGATTACAAAAATAAAACTTTATCCTTTTAAAATGCCTTCTTTTAAATTTATCCAATTTTCAAAATATAAATTTTTCTATAAACTTTCTACTTAAATTTAAAAAATCAAACTTTATTTATTTCTGGTATCCTACGATACCAAAAATATATTCGGCTAAATCATAGCCTTCCACAATTTCAGTCACAAATATAATCACACACAGATCATAAATAAATCAACACACAACATATGAAACATATTCAATATTTGAGGAATCTAGTTGGATCCCTCCAACCTGTTTTCCTGCATCCACAGATGTTAGCACGACAGTTAAATACCAATTCCACTTCGAGTTGGAATATCGTGGTATATGGGATTTATAAAACATCATCTGCTATTATGCGGCGAGTAGGGTCTCATCCGCTATAAAATGCGGGAAATCAATCATTCCAAATATATATATAATACCAATTCCACTTCAAGGTGGAATATCACGGTATATGGGTTTAATATAATATCATCCGCTATTATGCAGCTCATAGGGTCTAATCCAATACAATTGATAATAATTTATCATCCAAGTACACAATCAACAATTTTAAATTTAACTATTTAAAATTTAAATTAGAAATTCCAATTGAGTGAGAACATCTCACCTTTAATAATGCGTCAATCCATTTTCCATTCCGGCTTGTTTCTCGATTTTAGACCTTGTATAAACAATTATATAATTTTATTAATATTCGAATTAATCGAACACATGAATTACTGTTTATTAATTTAATTTAAACCAATAACTTGGTTTTAAACTAATAATTTGGTTTTAAAACAATTTCCCCTTAATAAATTATTTTAATGACCGAAATAATTGAATAAGCTAATTAAATAAGTTAACCACTTTATTTTTTTAAAACTAAACAACAAGTGAAAATGTGTGTGTGTGTGTATTTATTCTTCTTTTCTCTTGAAATCCCATATATACTTATATAAAATAGCTTATTTAAACTCAAAATCCGAATATATTCTTCAACCTATATATAATTGTTTATTTAAATTAAATTAAACAATATTGTAAAATATCCTTCGTCTGTATTAATTTCTTTTTTTTTGAAATTTATATATATATATATATACAAATCTAATAAATAAAATTATAAAAGAGGATGTTACTGTAGAAAATCCCGATCATCGAACAACTCACGACTGCGCCTGCCCTTCATCACTGATTGCTTGCCCACTCGAAAAAAAATCGTGACCACCAACATCTACACCGATGGCCGCTTCACCCAGAATGAACGAAATTCCCTCTACCACCATTAACGAGGCCATGCCTCAGCTAAATTCGCGAACGACCCTAGACATCAGCGATCCTAACCGCACACGCTTACGACATCGATGAACTTCCCCCTTCCGAATCGCGACCTCAGTGTGGCTCACTTCCTTGCGATACACGCTTGACGACGAAGCCAAGCTTCAAGTTCTTCGCGAACTCTCCAACCTAGGCTTCTAATTCTTTCACCTATCGCGATTTGGTTGAGGAAACCCTACGTGGCTATCGAAAATACTCGAATCAATTGGTCGATTCTGGCTTTGGGAAAGGAACACGCACGATTGGAGGGTCAAGGGGAAGATTCATTTTCCATAATTTGATTTCGATTTTTTTTGATTTTGCTTTGATTTGAAAGAACAGGGGAAAACAATGATATTTATCTCGACCATTTTGAAAGACCCCATTATTCTTAATCTGCGAATTTGATTTTTTTTTCCTCTTTTGAATGAGATAAGTAAAATATTTTTTTCTAGCATCCAAACGAACGCGTGTTGATTTGTAAACGACACGTATTTAAAATTGGAATACGTGTTATGCAAGGGTTTTCAACAATTTTTTTTAAATTTTAAATTCAAATTTAAGTCGTTTCGAAAAATGCAATTCAAAAACTTGATCTCCGATCAAAGCGTGCCAATAGGCATTTCTAAAGTTATACGCCTATTCCGAACGCAATGGAAAATGTTCCAAGGCCAAATTTGATCGCATGGAGAAGATAGCTTTTTGGACCCAGCTATTATATTAAATTTCGATAAAATTTTCAACGCGTTTGCTTATCGTACGGCCAAACGATCACTCCAAACACTACAAAAATTGAAATCCCATAATAATACAATATTACGGATCCAATGGAACTGGTCTCATCGAATTTCGAGACTGTACCTCGGAAGGCAATTTTTAAATATTATCGAATTCAATTCTGAAGCTTCCATTATCTTCAGTATCATCGATATAAAATTTCTAAGCCTTCAATTCATTTTTAACAAGCTTAAAATCGAAGATTCAAATTTTTACCCATTTTTAATAAATTAAATCAAATGATTTAATTGCCAAATTCATAATTATATTTGAAATTCAAGGTTAAAATAACTTCCAAATATTTCAATTCAACCAAATATTTCTATTTCAAATGTCAAAATTGCTGGGTCGTCACATCCTTCCCCCCTTAAAAGAATTTCGTCCTGAAATCACTAGTGAAGAAGAATGATCCCTAACTCGTTAATCATTTTTCTAAAACCAAACAGCTTTATCAACTTGCCAAAACAAATCTTTTTATTTAAGATCCATCACTACTTCAACTAACTTTCCAAATTCAATTATAAGTTCCAAACAACATTGTTTACTTTAACAATTCCAATTTAAATTGAAATTTAAATTTCAAATTTTCAAAATTTTCTCTAAATTTTTCTATCTCTCAATTTTCGAAAATTTTTGCCAGCGTCTCCGTTGCGCGGCTAGCTTGGTACGACTACAAAATGGCACCACGGGCCTCCAGATTCAAAAAGAAAATGAAAAGCTAAGCGGCTAGACAAGAAAGTCATCAAATTTCATACAGAAATTTAAATAAATACCTTTTCTAGCAATTCAAATTATCTTCGAAATCGAAAATCCCAATTCCATTCTCCTTTAACACACCTGTATATCCCACTTAACAATAATGTCTAATCACAAAATTCAAAATCATTTTATACATTTCTTTACGAAATATCAATATTTATTTCATTTCAAACCCGTACGATGTACTTATATCATTTGTACGCGATATCAAAGATGATCGCTCACTAGATCACACAATTTCACTTCCGAACTAGTATCGTCCACCCGACTTCCTAGTGTGGACTTAGATCTGGTTTCTTAATCAGGAACCGTCATTCTCCTTGCATAGTTCTAAACTATGATAGAGAATTTCCAGAATCAACAAAAAATCCATATCCAGGTTTGCCGTCGAAAATCGTGTGAAAAATCCTAACTTGGATCGATATAACTATCTCGAAATTCTGTGCTTGAATTCTGGATCAAATAGCTTTGCGAATAAAATAATATATATACATCCTACGTATTCATTTCTATTGATTATTTACTTTATGAATTTTCTTTTTCTTTATTCACATTGATTCACTTATTCACAATTACTATTTCACAAATTTTCAGTTTAGTCTTCACTCAATCATCAACTTAGAATATTTCCTCAATTCAAAATTTACTTAGGAATTTTGCCATTTATTTCTTAAGTTCAATATAAATTTTCAATACACTTCTTTTTCTTATTTCCAATTTCATGTGAATTCAATTCATTTCTAACCATATTGTCTTTGTCATTCCTTTAATTAGTTTCACTTACTAATTTTATTTTTAATACTTCGCTTTGTTTATCACATATCAAATTCAATTCCAATTTCCAGTTCTATTTGCTTACAAATTCCAAACGAATTTCAACATTTAGTTTCGCTCTTATTTTCTTACAATTGTAAATTTATTTATTCATTCACAATTTTATTTTCTACCTTAATAAAATTTATTCCATAACAATTTTTTTATTAGATTCCAGAGTCCTTCCAACATTTCAAAATCATTTTTGAAACAATCCAAATTATCCTTTGAATTTCCAATACCAACCCCAGTTTTCCAAACAACTTCCTTTTTAAAATAATTTGGCAGCAATTCCTCTCCTGGAAACTCGAAAATGAACATCGTTGATGTCGTGATCATCATCGGAATTATTCTCCAGCAACCAAAAAGAGTTTAGTGCTTTTATCCCTACAAAAACATTTTTTCCAAATTTCAAAATTTTCAAATCCTTTCAAGAACATTTCCAAATGTTCCTCTAGAATTCCATTTCAAATTTGTAAATCACGTTTACATTTTATATTTACAAATCCCATTTGTATTTGAATTTATTTCTCAGTTTTAAGTTGTGATTTCAGTTTCTTATTCAATAATCAATGATAATAATTTAATATTATCACTTTCTAACATCCAAGCAACCATATACATCTATAAAATTTATGGAAAATCATTTCCTATTATATACAAAATAGTTTTGGGTAAAATTATTTCATTTATCCTATTTTAAAACAATGCCGTGTCAATTTATCTTTTTCAAGAGTTTAAAAACCCCTATCGATACAGTTGGCCAAATTACGCCGACAAGAATCTATAAACACCCAACCGATAAGTCAACACAATATAAGACAATTTTATATTCACTAACAAATACGTGCTCATATCTATTAATACACTCAAACTCATTATAGAGTACTA
This sequence comes from Allium cepa, assembly GCA_030765085.1. Classification (NCBI taxonomy): domain Eukaryota; kingdom Viridiplantae; phylum Streptophyta; class Magnoliopsida; order Asparagales; family Amaryllidaceae; genus Allium; species Allium cepa. The sequence goes on from CM060929.1 coordinate 484,155,771, forward strand.
ACGACTCTATCTCTAATGAGTAACACCCAACAGAGCCAAGGTAGTCGCTTAACCCATTGCTCTGATACCACATTGGCACGACCCAATTCTTCGATGCCCGAAATTCGACATCGATACGTCCACTTTATCAAATGCTGCACAATCGAATATCGGAAAATCGAACCGTTAGGGTTAAATAAGAAGAAGATAGAAGAAGAAACAGAAACAACAACAGAATCTCACATTTCGCAGCGGAACACATATAATAAATAAATGAATAATTTTAAAAAAACAAAGAACTATATCGATTTATACATACATCACATTATCAGAGTTTACAACAACAAACAACGGAAAAGAAATATTACATATACAAGTGATATGCCTCGCCATCCAGCTTTCCTTCAGATCTCTAAAGCATATTTTTCTGACTTCGCTCCAGAATAATGATAACCTGACTCTAGGCTGCCCATGTGGAAAATTAAGGGCATCAAGAGTTTAGAAAGGGAACAATAAACTCCAGGTCAGTCATGAGACTGGTGTGAGATCTTAAAAACAGTTATGTTAACAAAGAAAATAAAAAGAAATCCGCTATGCTTTTGGAAAATGAAACTACCATAAGGCCTCCCTACACATACACAATGCAAACGCAGAATTGGAGGAGATTTCTCCTTATGATAGTCAAACATGCTTGATACGCAAAATCCTTTGATATTATTACTATTAGTGCATAATGTGGAATTTTTTTAGAAAATATAATATTAATCTTAGCCAGCATAGACATTTCGCACTTATGCCATATAACTACCAAGTTCAATAGTAGGTTACTGCCACATTCCATAGCAGGTTATCCAACTAAAACCGTACAGGGCGCGTATTGTTTTTTTGGATTTCCAACAAATCGTCAGGCTAAGGAACTTTCTACTGCCACATGGGTCCGCCTCTGAAGGGACGCCCTGAGAACTTAACCAACTCTCTGCCAACCCAAGGCCGGATTACCTCTATAACTAGGTAACTACTACACGAGTATGCCATTCCTCGGTCGTTTGCGACCTTTATCCGAGGATCCTCATCCCTAAAGCAACAACCACAAAGTATAATAAATTTGCAGCAACCACAAACGTTAAATATCTGGGCTCCATACCACGACAACCCTTTTCCAGAAGGAAATAACATACCCACAGGGGGTGCTACTCCCAAATAACCTTGCCGCATCCTTCCTATTTCGACCATTTTCGGGGTGTGAGGTCCAATGAAGTCTTGTCCACAAAGCTACACTTTTCACAAAGCCATGCTTCGATCAACAAATGATTAGCAGCACTTCGTATGCCACACTACCAAATTGGGAATGTATTACTAGTAACCATTAACTACATAACCTCTAAGCTCGTACATCTCAGATAAGGGTGTTAAGCTAAGAGAATAAATTCTCCGTCACCAACAGAAATATATTTGATATAAGCCAGCTTTACATCTCAAAGTGTAATGTCAGACACACATCCATATAAGTCCGTTCCGAGATCGAACGGAACTGAAGGCACTTCAAAAGAAGCCCTTACAATTCGGATATCCACTAATCACGTTCGTAATCCCCATCACAAAGGGTAATAAAATCTCTGTACCGGAGCAACCCAGTGTAGTGACATTCGACAGGTAATCATTTCGCTTTCGAAAATACCCGGTCTTCAACACCACCTTCAAATGCAATCCCATTTCGTCGCATCATTATTTGGAAAGGGTTTTATGACACAAAGTCCACTCCCGGTTAACTCGAATAATGAGCGCTTATTTAAAAAAATGTTCATTCAGATTTCAAACAAACCACAACAAATTTCCACTTTGATCTTTTGAAAAAAAGATCCATCACTATTACAAAGATTCGATGTGGTTTTCGAATATCCAATTGGAATCCGACCCCCGGTCGCATCAAAATTGAAACATTATTTAAAGGTCAATATTGATAGTCGGTTATTTAACTATCAATCAACATTCACAACAATCACTGGATTTCAAATAATTTTCCCCCAATTATTATTTTTCAAAATATCTTCGCAAGATATAATTTTGACACTTCAACCGTTTGAAAACAAATTTCAAATCACCTTCCTCACGTGGAATAAATTTCCAAATATTTATTTAATTCCACTGAAAATTTGCCGAGTTCAAATACTTTAAAAATAATTTAAAATACTTAAGAAACATTTAAAAGAAAATCATTTTAAAACGCTTACTTAAATATTAGTTATGAAAATATTATACTAATATCTCAAAATAAAATCAAGTCCAAACTAATTTTAAAATAAAATTGGTAAATAGGATATAACTATTTAAATATCCATTTTCTGAGACAAATATCAATTAAAACTTTAAAATAATCACTTCTATAATAAATTAAAATAAATCTTTACTTTAAAGATTTTCAAAAGAACCTAAGTAGATAATTTCTCCAAAATATTCTTTCCTTAAAACCATCTTTACAACTTCAATTTATATTTATAAACTATATTGAAAACATACTCGACTTTCCAAGGAAAGTAAACCTTCCATTCTAAAAATGGTTCATTGAAATTAATTTATAAATCTTCCTGGATTTATTTTAAATTTACGTTCCAAATTCGTAAATTCCTTTCCATACTTTTAAAAATAAAACAATCTTTATTTTTAAAACAAATTTTCCTTTTCGTTTTAAATTCCTATTGTGAATATAAATTTTCAATTATCCACTGATATACTATAACAACCCGATGTTTTGCCTAATTTGTAATCGTCATTAAACGATTATTGTCCTAGCTAATTGCTAATCGAAGCTTTCAATCGAGTTGAAAATTCTTTGAAAAAAATTGGTTAAGTGTTGTTTTGGGTCCTTAAGAAATATCTTGACCCATGGTTGTTGTGGGTGGGTGATAATATTCAATACCGTTCCACACTCTCTCTCTCCATCATTTTCATTTTCAAACCCTAAGCAATAAACACAGAAGCGAAAAAAATGGCGGCCTCAAATTCACTCCTTCGTTCTCTCCAAACTAGGGCTTGTGTAGTAATCGAAGAGGCCGACTTTAATTGCTTCGATCTGGTGGGTACTCGCGAGTAGCTTGGATAGTTCGCGGCTCCTCCTGTTAGTCGAGTTCGTCTATGCTTCGTGCTAAGGTGAGTAATTTATATTACTCACATCTAATTCGATATAGTTTGACTTCGTCTGCTTAATTTGTTTTCGTTGTTTCGGCCATGATTTGATTTTGTTCGTTGTTGATACTTTTCTACCTTGAGTTGATTTTGGGGCTGATGATTTTAATTATGGCTTGACTTGTTCGACTCTTTGTTTGACTTGGATTCGGCTTTGAGCATTTTTCTGCTGTCTTTGGTAAATGAAGATTTACTTTGATTTGTTTTCACTTTGTCACTGACTTTGATATCTCTTAGTCCCTGTGAGCTTCGGCTCTGACCATCTCTGTGCTCACCCCTTACCTGTCGCACTTGTAGTAGGTTGATATTAGGCAGTTGTATCCCTTGTGTTGTTTGCTGTACATATGAAATTGGTGCATTGTTTCGAGTTGCATTACTGGACACTTGAGTTTCATTGTGTATTGGGCATATCACTTTTACCACATTAATTATTCAGTTGTATTTGCATTTCATCAATGCTTGCTGCCTTGACCATTTGAGACAGCTTGCTTACCTATTTCATGTAGTCTTTGGCTTCACTAATACTTTTGTACTATGCAGTCATGTGTAGTTGTGTCACTTGATGTTGTACTTGCATTATGCACTGCATAGTACATTGGTTCATCTCCTTGTAGTTCTTATTACACTGTATATTTATCGTGACAATGGTTCATTTGTCTGCATTGACTTCATGTAGCTTTAGAGGTGGCTGTACACTGGGTTTTCATTGACTTGCATTTAGGTGTTTGCACTATCCAGTATTTTGTATGAAGAAGCAACATATTGCCTTTTCGCTTCGGCACTGTCTGATGTGGCTGCACTTTGCATTCATATGTTTACACTACCCAAGTTTTACAAGTACATTTCATATACTTGTAGCCATTCACTTAAAAACATTTGCATTCCTCTGGTTCATTTCATGTTTGAACCATTGCTCTGTGACCTTGTGGTGGATGCAATTCAGTTACAGTCTGCCCTTGTGCTTGTGTGTGTGGTGCCATACCCTTGGTGCCCTCACCCTCCTCCTATTTTGTAGTTGTCCCACTGCTTTGTGTTGTGGATGCTGCAGTTGAATTGAGTCACTGACTTGACCTTTTGCATTTGGTTTATGGGTTGGTGTCTTTTGTACTGTCCACTGTCTTTGTTCACCAAACTGATGCATTGCATTGATGCATGATATTCGTTTGCATTTGGTCGCTGTATTTCACTTTGAAATTATTTCAATTAAAGCTGCTCTGTGTCTTTTCTGTTGTGTGCTGTGGTGCCATATCATTGGTGCTCTCACCTTCATTCGGATGTGTCTTCATGTTGTACACAGCCTTGTGCACTTGTTCATTTGAGTTATACTGCTTCTCGTTGCACCTCTGATTCATTTTGCCATGTGCAGTTTGTTATGTACATTCATTTGTGTACATATTTTACATTCATTTGGTGGAAGTTTTAAACTGCTGCCACTTGCTTAGTGTATTAGTTTGCACTGGGAATTCTTGTGTATTGGCCTTTGTGCCTTGTTATTATTTCTGTATATGCTATTGTGGCGAGGCAGTGCACGCAAGCGTGCACTGCAGCCACACAGTATCGACATTTTGAATTGATATTTGAACCTTCATTGATTTTGGTTCGTTGATCCTTTGTGTACATCATCACTGTAGTGGCAAGGCAGTGCACACAAGCGTGAACTGCAGCCACACTGTATTGATTTTATAGGTAAATTTATTGTGACCGTCGTCTAATTTTTATTTGATCGTTATTGCTTCTGTGCACCAATAACTGAGTTTGAATTAGACTGACCCGTGTATTATTTTCTTTTGAATTTAATACTCGGGTCAGACCGAGTATTTACAGGTTGTTGATATCTTACTTTGGGTTGTGCTTGAGCTATGAAGTCTTTTCATATTTTTGGAGTAGATGGTGTCATTGTATAGGATGTTGTATATTCATGTATATTATTCACGATAATGTACTTGTATATGTAACTTCCAGAGTCGACAGTTGTAGTTGTATCATATGTATTGTATCACATGTATATCAACTGACTTCAGTTATATATATATGAGAGTTTTGATTATCTGTGCTCCGCATTTAGATTATCTGCGTTAGTATTATATATATTGTCCTAAACTATTATGAACCATCGTAGTTCGTTTTATACTGGAATTGGGTATGTCGATGGGAGTAAATAAATAAGAGATGAAAAATAAAAATATATACCACTCCTATCGAGGTAACCAATACTAGTGTAAGGCCTAATTACGGATGGCCGCTCCTATCCAGCCTTATTCTTCGTGATAACAGACAGTATTCTTTTAATACTCTTTTTTATTGCGAGCATAAAGGTGGGGCGTCACAATTGGTATCAGAGCTTGGGGTTTATGGACATAATATAAAACATAACTTAGATGGAACATGTATTACAACTATTAGTCGATGTTTTATTTGTGCTTTGAGTCAAAACTAAAGTTTTGAAAATATGTTGAAATTTTTAAATATCTTTATTTAAAAAAATAAAAAGTGAAACTGTGTTTTGATGATTGATTGAGTGTGTTCTGTTTATCAGAGTGCGCAGCGGAAACAGTGACTGTCTTCGCTGAGTACGGATGACAACCTTTTTGATTTGAAAATCAAATTATGAAATTGAAATAAATTTCAATTGTTGTTTACATAGCTATGTTCATTTTGTTTTCTTTGAAAATTTCGAATCTGATTTGAGGATTCGAAGCGATTGCAGTTATGTGAATTTGTTGAGATTTTTTTGTTGTTTTGAATTATCTTCATTGAAGATATATTCAACTAATTTCTTTGTTCATTTTGTATGTATACGTGTAAATTTAAGTTGCACGTTACTGCATTATTTTTACGTTGAACCGATGTTTGGTTCTAAACGTATTTTGTTGCCGTTATTTTTATAACGGGATTTTTACACCAATGCTAAAATTTTGAAGCCCGGTGTTTTGTTGACATTTTATTGAATGAAAATTCACTGATATTATATTTTGATGCAAATTATTTTGATGAGATTTTGACGTTTAAAAATTACTGTCGCTTTGACTTCGGTAACCGTCAAATTTTAAAGTGGATTTTCAAGCGGTTATCCCGCAATGCTGATTTTGAGATCCGTTTCTATGATGTTTTGAGAAGTGCAATTTCCTTGTCGAAATTGTCACTAATGTTACTGTTTTATCACGGATTTGCAAATCGTTTTAAAAATAAAAATTGTTTTCAAAATTTTTCAGTTTACGTTTTCAATAGAATGAGGAAGCGATTTAAACGTTTCAGCAAAATCGAGGACTATGAACCCTTTCTTTTACTGATTCGCTTAATTCCAGATTTGTTCGTTTGAGAATGTAAATTATTACTTTTATAAAATAAATGAATTTGTTTTCAGAAGTTTTTCAGTTTGCGTTTTCAAAAGAATGAGAAAGCAATTTAAACGTTTCAGCAAAATCGAGGACTATGACCCCTTTCTTTTACTGATTCGCTTGATTCCAGACTTGTCCATTTGAGAATGTGAAATGTTATTTTTGTAATACACAATTTTGCACTTTCAAGGAAACGATGAAGAGAATTAAACGATTTAGTAAAACTCGTGGTTATGGGACATATGCGTTTGCTATTTTGGTTAATTCCGGACTCGTTAATTGAAATATTTGATGATTTTCGTGTGCTTTCGAGCCACTATGATGGACCTTCGGGTCAAATACCAGTACCAGACCTTCGGGTCATATGTTGGACCTTCGGGTCATATGATGGACGCCAAAATTATGAGACGGTACTTGGTAGGCTTCAGCCATATGAGATGCACGTGCGGCGTAGCTAAAACTCACCATATGATGGGATCGATCCAATCTTTTATGTTGATTTTCTAGAGTATCTTAATTGATTTCTAGATATTTGTTGAACCTAATTATCTGCAGGTAATTAGATATTTGATGTTATGAGTTCTGATTATCGTTTTTGATAATCGGATATTTGTTGTTTCTGATTATCGCTTGTGATAATTAGATATTTGATGTTATGAGTTCTGATTATCGTTTTTGATAATCAGATATTTGTTATTTCTGATTATCGCTTGTGATAATTAGATATTTGATGTTATGAGTTCTGATTATCGTTTTTGATAATCGGATATTTGTTGTTTCTGATTATCGCTTGTGATAATTAGATATTTGATGTTATGAGTTCTGATTATCGTTTTTGATAATCGGATATTTGTTGTTTCTGATTATCGCTTGTGATAATTAGATATTTGATGTTATGAGGTTTGATTATCGTTTTTAATAATCAAATATTTGTTGATTTGAGATTTGATTATCGTTGTTGATAATCGAATATTTGTTGATTTGATTATCGTTTTTGATAATCGAATATTTGTTGATTTGAGATTTGATTATCGTTTTTGATAATCGAATATTTGTTGATTTGATTATCGTTTTTGATAATCGAATATTTGTTGATTTGATTATCGTTTTTGATAATCGAATATTTTTTGATTTGATTATCGTTTTTGATAATCGAATATTTGTTGATTTGAGATTTGATTATCGTTTTTGATAATCGAATATTTGTTGATTTGAGATTTGATTATCGTTTTTGATAATCGAATATTTGTTGATTTGATTAGCGTTTTTGATAATCGAATATTTGTTGATTTGATTATCGTTTTTGATAATCGAATATTTGTTGATTTGAGATTTGATTATCGTTTTTGATAATCGAATATTTGTTGATTTGAGAGTTGATTATCTTTTTTCATAATTAGATATTATTGTTTTGTGATTTTGTATTCTAATTATCTAATTGATAATTGATTAGTGCTGATAATTGCATTTATTCAGTTTTGTTGTTTTCTGATTGTCTATTGATGGTTAGATTTTGTTGAGAATCTGTGAATTTCTTTTATGAAATTCAAAGAGTTCTTTAGCATTTGTGTTCTTGACCTTTATTTTTCTAGCTTAACCAGTTTATGTTAGAAAAATGATTGTTATTGACGAACTTAATTATGAAAATTGCGGGGACGCAATTTTTATAAGGAGGGGAGTCTGTAACAACCCGATGTTTTGCCCAATTTGTAATTGTCATTAAACGATTATTGTCCTAGCTAATTGCTAATCGAAGCTTTCAATCGAGTTGAAAATTCTTTGAAAAAAATTGGTTAAGTGTTGTTTTGGGTCCTTAAGAAATATCTTGACCCATGGTTGTTGTGGGTGGGTGATAATATTCAATACCGTTCCACTCTCTCTCTCCCCATCATTTTCATTTTCAAACCCTAAGCAATAAACACAGAAGCGAAAAAAAATGGCGGCCTCAAATTCACTCGTTCGTTCTCTCCAAATTAGGGCTTGTGTAGTAATCGAAGAGGCCGACTTTAATTGCTTCGATCTGGCGGGTACTCGCGAGTAGCTTGGATAGTTCGCGGCTCCTCCTATTAGTCAAGTTCGTCTATGCTTCGTGCTAAGGTGAGTAATTTATATTACTCACATCTAATTCGATATAGTTCGACTTCGTCTGCTTAATTTGTTTTCGTTGTTTTGGCCATGATTTGATTTTGTTCGATGTTGATACTATTCTGCCTTGAGTTGATTTTGGGGCTGATGATTTTAATTATGGCTTGACTTGTTCGACTCTTTGTTTGACTTGGATTCGGCTTTGAGCATTTTTCTGTTGTCTTTGGTAAATGAAGATTTACTTTGATTTGTTTTCACTTTGTCACTGACTTTGATATCTCTTAGTCCCTGTGAGCTTCGGCTCTGACCATCTCTGTGCTCACCCCTTACCTATCGCACTTGCAGTAGGTTGGTATTAGGCAGTTGTATCCCTTGTGTTGTTTGCTGTACATATGAAATTGGTGCATTGTTTCGAGTTGCATTACTGGACACTTGAGTTTCATTGTGCATTGGGCATATCACTTTTACCACATTAATTATTCAGTTGTATTTGCATTTCATCAATGCTTACTGCCTTGACCATTTGAGACAGCTTGCCTACCTATTTCATGTAAACTTTGGCTTCACTGATCACTTTTGTACTATGCAGTCATGTGTAGTTGTGTCACTTGATGTTGTACTTGCATTACCCACTGCATAGTATATGGGTTCATCTCCTTGTAGTTCTCATTACACTGTATATTTATCGTGACAATGGTTCATTTGTCTGCATTGACTTCATGTAGCTTTTGAGGTGGTTGTACACTAGGTTTTCATTGACTTGCATTTAGGTGTTTGCACTGTCCAGTATTTTGTATGAAGAAGCAACATATTGCCTTTTTGCTTCGGCACTATCTGATGTGGCTGCACTTTGCATTCATATGTTTACACTACCCAGTTTTTACAAGTACATTTCATATACTTGTAGCCATTCACTTAAAAACAGTTGCATTCCTCTGGTTCATTTCATGTTTGAACCATTGCTCTGTGACCTTGTGGTGGATGCAACTCAGTTGCAGTCTGCCCTTGTGCTTGTGTGTGTGGTGCCATACCCTTGGTGCCCTCACCCTCCTCCTATTTTGTAGTTGTCCCACTGCTTTGTGTTGTGGATGCTGCAGTTGAATTGAGTCACTGACTTGACCTTTTGCTGGTGTCTTTTGTACTGTCCAATGTCTTTGTTCACGAAACTGATGCATTGCACTGATGCATGGTATTTGTTTGCATTTGGTCACTATATTTCACTTTGACATTATTTCAATTAAAGCTGCTCTGTGTCTTTTCTGTTGTGTGCTATGGTGCCATATCATTGGTGCTCTCACCTTCATTCGGCTGTGTCTTCATGTTGTACACAGCCTTGTGCACTTGTTCATTTGAGTTATACTACTTCTCGTTGCACCTCTGATTCATTTTTCCATGTGCATTTGTTATGTATATTCATTTGTGTACATATTTTACATTCATTTGGTGGAAGTTTTAAACTGGTGCCACTTGCTTAGTGTATTAGTTTGCACTGGGAATTCTTGTGTATTGGCCTTTGTGCCTTGTTGTTATTTCTAAATATGCTGTTGTGGCGAGGCAGTGCACGCAAGCGTGCACTGCAGCCACACAGTATCGACATTTTGAATTGATATTTGAACCTTCATTGATTTTGGTTCGTTGATCCTTCGTGTACATCATCACTGTAGTGGCAAGGCAGTGCACACAAGCGTGAACTGCAGCCACACGGTATTGATTTTATAGGTAAATTTATTGTGACTGTCGTCTAATTTTTATTTGATCATTATTGCTTCTGTGCACCAATAACTGAGTTTGAATTAGGCTGACCCGTGTATTATTTTCTTTTGAATTTAATACTCGGGTCAGACCGAGTATTTACAGGTTGTTGATATCTTACTTTGGGTTGCTGCTTGAGCTATGAAGTCTTTTCATATTTTTGGAGTAGATGATGTCATTGTATAGGATGTTGTATATTCATGTATATTATTCACGATAATGTACTTGTATATGTAACTTCCAGAGTCGACAGTTGTAGTTGTATCATATGTATTGTATCACATGTATATCAACTGACTTCAGTTATATATATATGAGACTTTTGATTATCCGTGCTCCGCATTTAGATTATCTGCGTTAGTATTATATATATTGTCCTAAACTATTATGAACCATCGTAGTTCGTTTTATACTGGAATTGGATATGTCGATGGGAGTAAATAAATAAGAGATGAAAAATAAAAATATATATCACTCCTATCGAGGTAACCAATACTAGTGTAAGGCCTAACTACGGATGGCCGCTCCTATCCAACCTTATTCTTCGTGATAACAGACAGTATTCTTTTAATACTCTTTGTTATTGCGAGCATAGAGGTGGGGCGTCACATATACGATTTTTAAGTCGATTTTCAAATATTCATTTTCAAACACTAAATCAAATTCCAAATTCATTTTCCAAACATTTATTTCAAATACCAAATCGATTTTTATTCAAACAACAAATCAATTTTCATATTGATTTTCCAAAGATTAATTTTCAAACACGAATCAAATTCCAAATTTATTTCCAAATTTATTTTCTTTTAAAATAAATTCCTTCATTTCTTCCAAACCATTTAAAATTCGTATTTAAAATAAATTCTTCATCCTTTGAATAATATTGCCCGGAACCCATTTATTAAGCCTTTTTTTTTCCATATTTTGGAATTTTATTCAATAGGATTACAAGAATAAAACTTTATCCTTTTAAAATTCCTTCTTTCAAATTTATCCAATTTTCAAAAAATAAATCTTTCCATAAACTTTCTACTTAAATTTAAAAAATCAAACTTTATTTATTTCTGGCATCCTATGATACCAAAAATATATTCGGCTAAATCATTGCCTTCCACAATTTCAATCACAAATATAATCACGCACAGATCATAAATAAATCAACACACAACATATGAAACAAATTCAATATTTGAGGAATCCAATTGGATCGCTCCAACCTGTTTTCCTACATCCATATATGTTACCACAGCAATTAAATACCAATTACACTTCGATGTGGAATATCGCGGTATATGGGATTTTTAAAATATCATTCGCTATTATGCGGCGCATAGGGTCTCATCCGCTATATAATGCGGGAAATCCATCACTCTAAATACATATATAATACCAATCCCACTTCAAGGTGGAATATCGCGGTATATGGGTTTAATATAGTATCATCCGCTATTATGCGGCGCATATGGTTTAATCCAATGCAATTGATAATAATCTATCGTACAAGCACACAATCAACAATTTTAAATTTAACTATTTAAAATTTTAAATCAAAAATTCCGATTGAGTGAGAAGATCTCACCTTTAACAATGCGTGCAATCCATTTTCCATTCCGGCTTGTTTCTCGATTCTAGACCTTGTATAAACAATTATACAATTTTATTAATATTCGAATTAATCGAACACATCAATTACTCTTTATTAATTTAATTTAAACCAATAACTTGGTTTTAAACTAATGAGTTGATTTTAAACCGATTTCCACTTAATAAATTATTTTTAATGACTGATATAATTGAATAAGCTAATTAAATAAGTTAACCACTTTATTTTTTTAAAACTAGACAACAAGTGAAAATGTATATTATTCTTCTTTTCTCCCAAAATCACATATATACTTATATAAAATAGCTTATTTAAACTCAAAATCCAAATATATTCTTCAACCTATATATAATTATTTATTTAAATTAAATTAAACAGTATTGTAAAATATCCTCTATCCGTATTCATTTATTTTATATTTTTTGAATTTTTTTATATATAAATATATAAATCTAATAAATAAAATTATAAAAGAGTACCTTACCGTAGAAAAATCCGACCATCGAACAATTCACGACTGCGCTGACCCTTAACCACTGCTTGCTTGCCCACTCGAAAAAAACCATGACCACCAACATCTGCACCGATGGCCGCTTCACCTAGAATGAACGAATTCGCCTCTGCAACCATTAACAAGGCCATGCCTCAGCTAAGTTTGCGAACGACGCTTGACATCAGCGATCCTTACCGCACGCGTCTACGACATCGATGAACTTCCCTCCCACCGAATCGCGAGCTCACTGTGGCTCACTTCCTTGCGATACACGCTTGACGACAAAGCGACGCTTCCAGTTCTTCGCGAATGCTCCAACCCAGGCTTCCAATTCTTTCGCCTATCGCGATTCGGTCGAGAAAACCCTACGTGGCTATCGAAAATACTCGAATCAATCGGTCGATTTTGGCTTTGAGAAAGGAAGACGTGCGATTGGAGGATCAAGGGGATGATTCATTTGCCATAATTTGATTTTGAATTTTTTAGTTTTGCTTTGATTCAAAAGAACAAGGGAAAGCGATGGTATTTTTCTCGGCCATTTTGAAAGACGGCTATTTTTTTTAATCTGCGAATTTGATTTTTTTCCCCCTCTTTTGAACGAGATAAGTATTTTTTTTCTAGCTTCCAAACAAACGCATGTTGATTTGTAAACGACACGTGTTTAAAATTGTAATACGTGTTATGCAAGGGTTTTCAACAATTATTTTTATTTTAAAATTTTAATTTCAAATTTAAATCGTTTCGACAAATGTAATTCAAAAACTTGATCTCCAATCGAAGCGTGCCTCCAGACATTTATAATGTTGTACGCCTATTTCGAATGCAATGGAAAAGGTTCCGAGGCCAAATTTGATCGTATGGAAAAGATAGGTTTTTGAATTAGCTATTATATTAAATTTCGATAAAATTTTCAGCGCTTTTGCTTATCGTACGGCCAAACGATCACTCCAAACACCACAAAAATTGAAATCCTATAATAATATAATAATATGGATCCAGTGGAACTGGTCTCGTCGAATTCAATTTTGAAGCTTCCATTATCTTCAATATCATCAATATAAAATTTCTAAGCCTTCAATTTATTTTTAACAAGCTTAAAATTGAAGATCCAAATTTTTACCCATCTTTAATAAATTAAATCAAATAATTTAATTGCCAAATTCATAATTATATTTGAAAGTCAAGGTTAAAAGAACTTTCAAATATTAAAATTCAACCAAATATTTGAATTTCAAATGTCAAAATTTTTGGGTCATCACAAATTTATTCCATGGAAGAAAGGTGTTTTGAAACTATTTTTAAAGGATTGAAGTATAGAAAAAAATATCTTGCGAAGATATTTTGAAATAAATAGTTTGAAAAATTATTTAAAGTCTAATGGTTGTTTGTGAATTTAAATTGATAGTTAAATAACCCACTATCAATATTGGCCATGCTCTGATCGTTTCGAGGAGACCGGGATCTGAATTTATTTTCCAAAAACTACTTCGATCCGGTTTGAACATTTTCATGAGGTAGATAAGAGCTTGGAGTCGAAGATAGAGCAGTGAAGTGCAAAGGCTAGTCACTACTAATCCCGAGGGTGATTCCAAATGGATGTAGTAGGAGTAGTGCCTTCGGTTCTGTTCGAACCCAGAACGGACTCGTATGGACGAATGCTTTCAGAACATTGTCAGAAGGACGATGAGCAATCTAAGTGAATGTGTGCTAAAAAGGTAACGCATAGCCTCGAGCCTCATCAATCAGGAATGGCTAAAACAGGGGAGGTGCACACAAGGCTAAGTGGCTACCAACCAATTAGGGTAAGGTCACCCCTATCTAGATGTCCCTTTATTTTGGCTGTGTGGGCAATTGTTGATCCCAACCGCGGGGTGAACTTATTCGGACTATCCAGTAATGGGTAGCTCCAGTCTTGTGATGCAGGGGACCGGGGTGGATCCTCGGTACAGTGATCTAGACCACGTACTGTGACGGGCGGTACCCTAGTAGCCCAGCCATTGATGGAAATCCATTCTCCCTACGTGCCTTTACGGTTTTGTTTGTAGAACCCACTTTGTGGCTTGTGGCTGGAATTTAATGAATTTAACAATTTTCGCTATTTGAATAAGTATTTGTATATAGACACTATTATAATATCAAAGGATTTTATAAGAAATGTTTTGGTTATCGTAAGGTAAAAAACCGGCATGTTTATTTGTGGCATGGTCTTACGAGATACCTTTGATTTCAAAGGATTTTGAAAACTTTAATAATCCAATTCAGTGTGTTTTCTCACGCTGGTTTTCCAGACTGACTCGGGTGTTATTTAACCATAATGCTGCAGTCAGACCGAGTATTATAGAGTACAGATTCTGGATGGACAGCTGTGGAGTTTAGGAGATGAGCAGAATGCCGAGGCATATTTCCATAGATTTATATTTCTGCTGTACAGTGTAAGCTGTATATTCAGCTTGGAAGGACGAGATTTTATGACCGTCTTGAATTGTGTTGTTGATTGTATTGTACTCTAATGATGTAATGTATAAACAGATATAGTTCTTTTTTAAAGATTAATCATTTATCTATTATATATTGTTCCGCTGCGATTGTGAGATTCTAATATTGTTTCTATTTCTTCTTCTACCTCCTTCTTCTTTAACCGTAATGATTCAGTCTTTCGGCATTCGATTGTTTGTCATTCGATATAGTGGACGTATTGATGTCGATTTTCGGACGTTGAAAAATCGGTTGTTACAAACATGACTATTTAGATCGCATAGACTATTTGGACTCTGATATTATTGAAGGAACAAGGCCAGTTGGAATTGAGTGAAATAAGAGATTTCAAAACAAATCTATCTCGGACCTATTGGGCCAATGAAGTCTGAAGTGTTTATACTAGATTCAATCTAGTTTTAAATAAAATCATATTTTATTTCATTCATTATTTATATTTGTAAATTAAACATGTTAATATTTCAATTAAATTTTTTATTAGGAATGCATCAATATACATTAAAACATATAAAACATAAATGAGCTATTATAAACATGAGAATATGTATATGTATATGTATATGTATATGTATATGTATATGTATATGTATATGTATATGTATATGTATATGTATATGTATATACATCTATACATTGGGATTTATATTTATTGTGCGTGCGTGCAAACAAACACTTTTATATATACATGTTACATCTCACATGCATATCGGGAATATAAATGCCAAAGTATATACATATGTTTGAGTATACTGCAATATATATACACATATTAACAGTACCTCATATATATATATAGAGTTTAAGCAAATATATACATATATGTAATCTTTATTACCACTTATATTTATATTTACATATATAAAAAAGGCATGAAAATAATTCACATAATAAGACAATTAATGAAAGAGCAAATTAGTAGAGTGAAGATGTGAAGGCGATTTATGTTGTAATTAACTCTAATCAATTCTAAGTTAAAAAGGAAACAATCATGTAGTGTAATTCTACTTTACTTTTCTTCTACAATCACCAATTAAATAATTAATTCAATATGATATGAATTTCAAGCTTAATTACAACAAACATCCAAACCATTTAAAAACAAAAGAAGTCAATGTTATATGTAAATTTGTAAAGACATATGGTTAACATAAAGAAAATCAAAAGATTAATAATTTAATTTATTTACCCTAATGATAAAAATGGATCTAAAACATAACTTTATTTTTAGGTACGTACATATATGTAGTGGACTTAAATTTAATTGTAAAAAATGAAACTAAATTAATCAACAACAAATCAACCAAATAAAATTTAGTTTAATATTGGTTTATAATTCAAAGGTATGAAGAAGACTTGGTTAATTTATATATACGTGTGATATTCACACATCATAATTTCGTGTTCAAATTTACAAAAATTCAATCTATGATTAAAAGGAAAAAGTGTGACAACAAGAATAATTTATTAAAATAAAGAAGATTTACAATAACACAATATCATAATAATCAGGTGGATTTAATCCAGGTCTTAAATGATATAAAATACAAATTATTTAGTTAGACAATTTACAACTATGACAACTTACCGTTCTGAACCATGTAATTGCACAACAAAGTCCCAAAATGACGAGAAGCTACACGAACTAATAACCATGCTGTCACATTATGTCTTTAAGACATAGACTATATACAACATTTACACAGATATATATACATATAGTTATATTATTTACAGTATATATATATATATATATATATATAATCTCTCGGTCCATTACATCTCCAAACTCCAACCTTAAAAATATAGATAGAAAAGAAAATATAGGAGTGGATTAAACATACATTTATGTGAGTGAAGCAAATCTAATAAGGTATGATAATGATATACCATGATTTAAGTCTAAAGTATAATATCTTCTCGTCATGCCGCGTGTGCTGCAGAATGATATTATACTATTTAAATTTGATTCAGTCCTGAATACTTGTAGTGAAGGGTCCCTATATGAAATTCGATCTCGCCACCAGCAGTAAAGACGTTTACGTAATCCGGTCTCCCCGCCCGCGGTAGAGGATTACATGTATTAGACTCACATATGGTCCCACCACTTATGCTACAAGTCGACTATTGTCCACATCAAAACTCTCCTAGACCAACCTTGGTGCTCTGCAGGAAAAAGCCATGTCAATATCTTGAATCAAGGACCCACCGCGTATGCTACAGGATTCAAGTATCCATTCATCGTCCAAAGCGATATATATATATATATATATATCATCGTCAAACAATACGATCTAAGTTTATATACATTTCATTAACAACAATATGATCCTAAGCCATACACTTTATGTTTTTTATTTATCATTCCTGTTAAGGGTTCACATACTAACCCAGTTGTCCAAAACTGCATACACACCATTCATACCTCGCCATTATCATGCTACACACTCATACATGCTTCGAGTTTTCAACTATCATTTACAACCATACATCATCACTACCGTCGATCTATACACCCAACTTATAACCAACCCAATAAAAGAAATGACCAAATAATCCTCAGAAATCACCATGCAAAAACTCAAGTCGTAGCTCATCGAATTCAGGCATTTAAAAGGCCGAATCCCAAATTTGGGACGTTCATTGGTAGACCGGTGTGCACCTAACGATGCACCGGTGCACGTCTCAAAAACGCATTCATGTTTCTATTTGTGTATTTGGTTATCCAGATTTGGTTTATTTACTTCTTTGATAGTTTCTGAAGGTTCTACATCATGTATATACATTGTCAATCATGTTCTAGGGTTCTAACACACAACACACATACGCACAGAGGTATGTGTCTATGTGTATGATTTTATGGTTTCTATCGGTTTCTAACTCGAATTTGTTAAGTTTAGCTTCTACAAAATTTCTTAATGGAATACATTCTTCTTGTTTCTTAATTTCTAAATCATCATTCATATTTGTATACATCATAATTTAACCCTAAATTAGTCCCATACCATCTCACAACATTATCATAGCACTATATCAAGATCGAAGAAGCCATACTCACCTAAATCAAGCAAAAAGAACATAATTTCCTCCACTGTCCAATTTTTTTAGAAATCGAAATCTTCTAATTAGCATTCAATTCTTACTCCAAATAATAAAGAACTCTACTACGAATCAATGCAACTCGTCTCGTCAAATTTTGTAAAGAAATGTGAATTTGGTGTTAAGATGAAGGGAAATGAAAGAAGATGAATATGATAATTTTTCACAAATGAGAAAAAGAAGTTAGAAAATGAAGTTATGTATTTTTAAAAAGGGATTTAGAAGGGAAAACTGAACCAATGTCTCAAATTTGAATTCAAACTATGGGCCTAGCCCAACTCAGTCCAGACCAGGCCTCTTCCTATGCACAAACCTAGCATGTTTTAATAAAACCCCGATATCTCACTCGCACGACTTCTGATTTGGGCAAATAAATCTCATCTAGACTAAAAATGAGAGCTATGCAATGGTGAAACTCCCGTAAGTAAATTCGAATGTCTATAAAATTTACCATTTTTCCCTTATAATGAAGTTTACCAAAATTCCCTCTAATTAGATTTGAAATTTATTTATTATCATTATTTAAGTTATATACAATATTTTGAGGTATTACGTTCTTCCCCTTAAAATAATTTTGTCTTCAAAATTATAAAGGAATGGTAAATTTAATAGATGATCACTTTTTCGTTCATGTATCCGTGTTCCTCATGCATGTACATTACCATCGAAACAAAACACCTAACCATATTCATAGCCATTCTGACATATATATAGGTCTAAGTCAAAGCATTAAAAATTAGAACATAGCCTATAATGAGTATGATCATGAAAATCTAGCGAAAATATAGCATATGCAATAATGTGATAAGTGCACCTTACATGAATGCAAGAGCGTGACATAGTAGGCATGACGCATAGCAGCCCTAATGTACGTATGGGTAGTTCTATATGACTGCAACTTTGGTGAGATGAGATAGCATATAATATAGCATCTAATAAACAACACACACACGTCCTAACATCTAATCTAAGCAACCAAAACCTAATTTCTAGCAAATTACACTAAATAAAAGAAAGTATCAGTAAAGAGTTTGGGATGTGAAGGCGATATTTTCTCATTAGGCTCTCATGTACCCTCCACCTGATCGTCTTCCCATTGCTCTTTCACTAGCTTGATTACTTTGTTCCTCAGACTTCAAATTCTATGATCCTATCCGTGTAGGTCCTTTAGATGAACTCACTTCAGCTTCTTCTTCCACATCCTCCAACTAACTAGGTTCCACCATTGTAGCCGAGTTAGGTACACATTTTTGTAAATGTGATACATGGAACGTTATGAATTCTAGCCTTCCTCCAATAACTCCACCCGATAAGCCAATCCACCAATACACTACGAAACCTTAAATGGTCAAACAAACCAACAGTGATTCGGCTATCTCCGGCCTACAATCACTTTGGAATAGTAATTTTTTATTGACTTTGCTTGTTGGTTACTGATGGGTTACAGTAGTGCAACTGAAGTTTGATCGTAAATTCGGTAGAGTATAGACGTAGAGATGCCAAAGAAGATCCTTTTTATATAGGTCATAGGCTGCTATTTATAGGCGTAGGCTAGAGATATCCATCCCAAACTTCGAAAGACTCCTTCTCTTATATGGGTGGACCCACGTGATCGATCCCTGGTCGTTTGGACTTGATTTGTGATCGATGCGAATGAAATTTCTATCCATCAAGATTTTATCCAATTAAGTCGAGATTGGTCATGAACATTCTTTAGGTTTCACGCAAGCTCTTGTGAAAATTTGGTAGCACTTGGACTTGTGGATTGTGAGTTATGATCGATGCAAGTTTACATTTTCCAATGTAGGCCGGTTGTTTCAAATCAATCAAAGTCCCACATTTCTCTTCTTCGTATCTATGCTTTTCGTATCAATGATGTGTCTTGAAAATCCTGGGGAGATCCACTTTTCGCGTCGTACGACCGAGTCATCCGCTCTCTTGCATCCGATTCGAATCCATCCTTCACATCCATTATATATAACAACTTTCGTACCAAACTTTTGCCATCCTAGGTAATACACGTCTTCGTATCCATCGTTACTCATCTTTGAATAATTAACCTGATTTGTATCAATAATGGTGTTCCACCTGCATTTCATATCGGTGAGAAATGTCTTTTCGTATCGCTTTACCAGACGACATATTCGTATCTAGAGTTGATTGATAGATATGAATAATGTACGAGTAGATTCGATACAAAATGACTTACATCGATGGACATGAAACCAAATTCATGTGATCAATACGAAATATGATGGGTACGAATGAGGTGGATACATGATCGATTAGAAATGAGGCTTGCGGGCTAATGGATATGAAGCGAAGCAAGCATGATGGATATGAAATAGTGTTATCATAATGGATCCGAGTAGTGTCTGTTTCTCTTGATGGATACAATGAAGGTGATATGAAGGAGGCCTTCTTGGATGGATACGTATAGGAACATTTCTTGATTTGCATCGATCATATCTTGAGCATACGAACTGCGATGGACTTGAAATTTGAAACATAGCCTCTACTAGCCTTGTTCATTATTCCCAAGCAATCTTGTCTTGATTGGAACCCGGTCGACTTTTGACGACATCGATCATAGTCTTGTTTCCAACCGATCTCTAATACTGTTTCCATCCATTTTAACCTATTTGTTTAGATCCCGGCCTTGACCAAAAAACGGGATAACATTTTCCTTCTAAAACATGCCCTATAGTAAGAAGGGGTGTTTTGAATAGCTTTGAATCCAACATCCAAGGTCCATTTTCCATTCTTATCCATACCAAGTCCACGACTACTCCGAGTTGATGTCCAATTCGAAGTCCTGCAACCGCAACCTTAGCCACTTCTGTAGCTATCCAAATCCATCAATCGAGCTTTAGTCTATCCATATCCAATGACCAATAACCAAATCCATAACATTTCTGGGTTGATATTCAAATCCGAGACCGCACCATGCCCTTTCCCAAATTCGAGACCGCTCCGGGTCCATCCCAAGCCAAAATCTGAATCCACGGCCTCGTCGAGTTTAACTTTAAATTCATAGACCACTCCGGCTCACGTTATCCTGTCCTAACCCCGAGTCTCCGATCAAGGGCTTTTATGTCCTTCGGCCTTTGCTCTCTGGCCAAGGAATTTTATATTCTCCGGTCTCAGCTCTTCGACCAAGGACTTTTATATTCTTCAACCTAGGCTCTCCAACCAAGGACTTTTACATTCTATTTGAGTCCATTCCATCGCTCTCCCATGAAGGGACTCGTAATTTGCGACTACTGCCCGATCTCTTCGATCGAGACCGTAATCGCGAGATCTATATTATTTATTACATTAACCTGAATCCAATCATCCAAATTAAAAGCTTTGCATATAGGGAAAATCAAATAAATGTTCGTACATCCTAGGGAGAAAACAAAGTTTTCAAGAAAACGAAAAGAAAAACAGGATTTCATAGATTCGAGCCACAAGTTTATTATGACTCAGAGCATATCTAGGGACCATCCTCGATCCCGTACATGTATAAGTGATTTAGCCGTATTACTTCAAGCTTTATTGCTTATTCAATGCAACAAATTGATTTAGTTGATAATAAGCTAATGTTGCCTAGGTCCAATGCCATATTTGTTCGAGGTGGGCGGTGGCCACTCCTGTTTCATTGCCATAGCTTGATTCCTTACATACTGTTGTAGATGACCATTCCTTACATGCTCCTCAATGATATCTTTCAAATGCCTGCAGTCGTTTGTGTTGTGTCCATCTAGCTTATGGAACAAGCAATGCTTTCCTGATGCCTGCTCGTAATCAGAAGGCTCCCTCCTTGCCGCCCTTCAATACTGGAGGCTCCCTCGAGTATCCAAGTAAATCTTTTCTAGGGTCTCAGTTAAATCTGTGTAAGAAGAGAACATTGACTCCCTCTGAGGCCTTTTCAAGGTGCTACCGTTGTCATTCATTTTCCTTTTGCCTTTATCGTCTTTGTTCGGATCCTCTCTAGGTGGACCTCCACCCCTTACTACACATGCTTCAGCCTCTCTCCCTTCTCTCTCAACCTACGCATCTTCTTTCCTCAGGAACCTTTTCGCTTCATGGTAGAACTCCCCGACTCGGTGGGTCTCGTTCCAATGATATCTTGAATTCTGAATTTTCTACAATTCCTAAAACTGCCGCCATCAAAACCATCGATGGATCGGGCTGATCCACCGAAGCACCGCTGCATTGAATTTAGTTAAGAAATCCCTGATCGACTTTCCTTTCCATTGTTTCATCGAGGTCAAAGTCATCACATTCTTAGGTCAAACTACGTGGACCCAAAAATGCCTCATAAACCTTTCAATCAGGTCTATCCACGTGCCAATAGAGCCACTCTCCAACTGTCTGCATAATGTAACTATATTCGTCAAATACAAAGGGAAGCGTCGAACCATAACCTCTTTTGATGCCCTCAGTACCTCCATATGCCTCATTGTAACATTCTCGATTTTAAGGCCAAATTAATTTAATAATTAATTTGATCTTTGGAATTAAACTTTGAAATATTTGATAATTAATATAAAATTTTGAATTAAATTATGAGATTAATTGGTAAAATTTATTTGAGTTTCTCCAAAACAATTAAATGTGGGTTTTATAAATAGATTGTGAAAATAGGAATTAATAAAAGCTTTAAAATTTATATATATGTATATAAATGGATTTTTGAATTGAATCTGGAATTTGAAATTCAAGAATAAGTATTCTGAGAAATAAATTGGATTTAAGAATTTTATAAACTAGTAGAGATTTGTTTTCTATTTTATATACATGCATGTAAATATATACATTACGGTTGGGAAGATAGGATTTAAGATCAATATAAGAATTATTTATTAAGGATGCATAAATAGTTATAAAAGGAAATATAAATAGAAAATAATATAAAGATATTTGAATTTAATTTTATGAAATGGATTTTAGAAGTTGTTTGAAGTTAAACCTTTATTCTAAAGACTTATATACATATATAATCTATATATGTGTTTATTATTAGAATACAACTAAACTTTGAAATCAATTTCTTTAAAAGTTATGATTTGTACAACGATTTGAATTTAAAATTTAAAACAAGAATGAATATAAAAAAATATTTACCTTTTGAAATTTAATAAATGTATTGTAAATAAAATTGATTTAATAAATAAATTAGATTTGAAAAGCTTTATGAATTAAGAATTACATGTGTATATATATAAACAAGAATGAAAGTTTTAAAACTTATATATATGTGTACATATCATTTGAAAAACAAATATAGTTTTTAAATAAAGTCAAGACAATTATGTAAACAAATAAAATTAAACATAGGGTTTAAAACATAATGTTACTTGTTTTGAACAAGTGTAAACCATGCAATAAGAAATTAAACAAGTGTAAGAATTATGGCATGCAAATGAACAAGTGGCAAGATGATTATTTTCTTTTGAATTAAATTTTATGAATATGCATAGAAGAGAAAAAAATTAGCCAGGCCGTGTTCATTCTCCTCAAACTTCTCAAACCTGAAAATAAGAAACAAAAAGATCATCTTCAACTTAAAAATTTGAAATCCCTCCTCTTCAAAAATCTGAAACAAAAGTTCAAAGTTTTCTTCCAATCTAAATTCCTGAAACAAACCACTGAAACTAGGAAATTAAAGACAAGTCAAAAGTTAGAAACAAATACAAGCTTCAGTTTCAAAATAGAGAGAAAGAATTCAAGAAAATAAGCAAAGTTTAAAAATCAAAACCAGAAGCTTCAACCCCAAATTTTAAAACCTGGAAATTCAAAGTAGAACCAAGAAAACATCTCAATCAAGCATGCAAATCAACCTGGAATCAAAGAATAATACATTCAAGTTCAAACTGGAAATTCAAATCTGAAGCAACTTGAAGTTAAAGTAATCAAACCACAACAAAAAAATGCAATCTGAAGCAAAGATTGAAGGTTCAACTCAATATGCGAGCTTCAGGATCAAAAATTCAGTTTTAAAATCAATTCCGAGCCTCTGTTCTTTGTCCTATGCTTCCAAAATAAGGTGAGCAAAATTTTCGACCTCAAATCTGTTTTCATTTGAAGATAAGATTGTGAAAATGTTTTGGTATGGGTTTGAATGTGCTTGCATGTTGTATGTATACATAGATTGAGTGTATGCATGTCTGTGAATTAGGCAGATTGCCTCTGCCTTGTTTAAAGTCTTGTCTACAGGTTTTCAAAATCTGTTTTTAAAAAATAATAAATTAAATTCTCCTCCTATAATCAAAAAATAGGCTAGAATCTCTGAAGATGAAATGCGAACAAGGATGTTTTTACTTTTTAAAAATTAATTTCGGATGGAAATATTTAATAATATTCTGAAAAAATATATAACAATAAAAATCGTTTTTTTTCAAGTAAGAAATCAATGTTCATAATTTCAAGTTTTAATTTTACAACTTGAATCGTACTTATAATCGATGAATTTTGATCATAGTTTCAAAATTTTCAAGTATATATACATCGTGAATTCTCGAATTGAACAGAATGTTGTTTTAGTCAATTTCCGATGATCAGTGGGAAGTGGTAGGCGGGGGTTCAGGTTGAAGGAGGTTTGGATGGTGGCGAATGCAGGAAAATTGGTGGTTGAGTTTATAGTGGATTGTGGCGGCGGGGTTTCGTCAATGTAGGGTTTTAAGTACAGAGTGGGACGTCAAACATTGAAAAAAGAGTTCGCCGTCGAGGGAGAATCGGTCGGGGCCATACCTAGAGGAATCGAAGGTGGAGGTGTGACGTTGATTTGGTCAAAATGACGTGGTTTCATGTTAACTAAATCATCGGTACGAGGTGAAGATCGATGATCGGTTCTATTCCAGGTTGGCGCTTAGTAACTCAAATTGAATTCCTGGTGAGCTTTGGTCGATCTGAGTGGTCATTCGATACGAGATAATCGTCAACGACTTGCATGTGGTCGCGATGGTGATCGGAGATGATCGACACGATCGTATACGTGCACGCGCGTATCAATGTTAATGGGGGTTTCATATTGGGAACAAAGAAGAAAGATTCGGGTTTGTGCTCGAACCTTTTGCTGCTTGTCTCGAAGCCATACTCAAGGCTGGTGATTTAAACAGGTTTCAGAATTTAAAACAAAGAATCAAAGTTTTAAAAGAAAAAAAGGCTTGGCTCGTGTGAATGATTGGGAGAATTTTGCCTGGGCTCGGGTAATAAGTTTGAAATAAAGGAAATGCAGACTTTAAAAGTAATAGAAAATGAAAGAAATCAAGTTTTCAACGTCAACTGAAAATAAACAAGCCTTCAAAAAATAAAAATGGTTAACAAGTGTTGCAAATAAGTTTCAAAGGTTAAATTTTTAAAGATTAAATGTTTTTCTACATTTGATTAAGAAGTTATGTAATTTGTTTAAACTTAAATTTTGTTAAGTTAAATTTGTAGGTTATTGTAAATGTTAAATCAGAAATGAAATTAAATAGTTAATTTAAAAAGTAAAATGTTTTTAGTTGTAAATTAACTTAAAAATCTAAGTTAATGAATGGATTAACCAAAATTTTATTTCAAAGGTCAAAGGTTTAAAAATTAAAAGTTTAAAGTTAATTGGAAATCGAAGAGAAATTTAAATGGTGTATCTTTCATATAAAAGATTTAAATTGGAAATGGTTTGAAAGTTATGAATTACATCATTAATTGAAAGATTGGATGAGTTAATCCGATTTGAAATGGAATTGTTTTGAAAAGCCGTGAACAAATCTTTGTGCAAAATTGGTGAATTTTGTGAAGTAAATCTTTTTTTTTAAGATTTGTAAATGGTAATTTGTTTTAAACCATTTAAAGAAAGGTTTTGGATAATAAGTTGTGACTTAACAGAAATCCCATTATCCATATGTTTTAAATATTACGCTCATTATTCTGTTTAGCCGGGAGAGGACCTTGTGTCATAAAACCTATTCCAAATAATGATACGTCGTATATGGATAATATTTGAATACCGATGGTGAAGATTGGGTATTTTCAAGAACGAACGGGTAACCCGTCGATTGTCTCTGCACCGAGTCGCGCCGATATAGACATTCCCCAAGTGATGAGAAGTCCGATCGGGATTGAATACCCGGATTTGCAAGGGCTTCTTCGGAAGTGCCTTCGGTTCTATTTGAACCCGGAACAGACTTGTATGGATGTGTGTCTGACATTACACTTTGAGATGTAAAACCTGTTTCTATCAAATACATTTCTGTTTAGTGGCGGAGATTCATTCTCTTAGCTTAACACCCCTCTCTGAGATGTACGAGCTCAGAGGATATGTAGTTGATGGTTACTAGTGATACATTCCCAAATTGGTAATGTGGCATATGAAGTGTTGCTGATCATTTGTTGATCAAAGCATGGCTTTGTGAAAAAGCACAGCTTTGTGGACGAGACTGCAATAGGACCTCACAAACCGGAGATGGTCGAAACAGGAAAGACGCGGCAAAGTATGAGGGTCGCACCCTTTAGGGTATGTCATTCCCTTCTGGAAAAAGGTGGTATCATGGTATGGAGCCCAGATACTTAACCTATGTGGTAGCTGCAATCTCATTACTGTATGGTTGTTGCTTTGTGATTGAGGTCCCTCGGAGAAAGGTCGCAAATGACCGGGGGGTAGCATACTCGAGTAGTAGTTACCTAGTTATAGAGGTAACCCGGCCTTGTGTTGGCAGAGAGCTGGGTAGATTCTCGGGACGTCCCTCCAGAGGCGTACCCATGTGGAAATAGGAAGTTTCTTGGCCTGACCATTTGTTGGAAATCCAATCAAACAATACGAGCCCTTTATGATTGCAATTGTATAACCTGCCACCTCAGGTGGTAGCTATAGCTAGCATAATATCATGGTACCTATGCTGGCTAAGATTAATATTGTATTTTCGAAATGTCTTCACACTATGCACTAGTAATAATATCAAAGAGTTTTCTCATATTAAGCATATTTGACTATCATAAGGAGAAATCTCCCCCAAGCGTGCGATTGCATTATGTGTGTGCCGGGAGACCTTATGGTAGTTTTATTTTCCAAAAAGCATTGCGGTTTTCAATGTTTTAAATTCCTTTGTTGTTTGTTTTTAAAAAGATAAGAACCATTTTTGTTTGCTCATACCAGTCCCATGACTGACCTGGAGTTTATTGTTCCTTTCCTAAACTCTGGGTGCCCATAATTTTCCACACGGGAAGTCTAGAGTTGGGTTTTTTGCTTCAGATAATCGAATAGTAGGAATTGATTCGATAGCCTTCGAAGCCCTTTGGATTTGTGGATTGCATTTGCTACGCTTCAGCATTCACGGCTGACCTTGCTTAGCTTTGTGCAACTTGATGAGGGTTCGAGCTAGCTTTGGATTGAAGATGGAGTTTTTGGAGTTTGGCATTGAAGACATTGTCTTTCCGCTGCTGTTGTCTCTGTTATTGTCTTGTGTCTATCTTGGATATATTGATAGTAATTTGTATTTGTATTCAGTTGTATCAGATATTGTATCAAATGTTGTATATCCAATGTATCATTCATTTTCTTCCACTGTATTGTTTTACTTAATGTGTTATAAGCTCCGGCGAACCAGATTCGACATTTGGATCTGCGGCATTTGAATACGAGTAACGTATTCGGTGATGATTGTCGAAAGTCGAGTCAGCGTCGTCACACTCATGTACCTTTTCAAGTGAACAACAGGATCCGTTCTCTTGTCATACATCTCCAGTGTTGGTAGTTTGAAATCTGGCGGGTTCCTAGCTTACTCGATCATGGGAGCAAAGGGACTCATATTCACATCCTCTAAGTCTCTATTCACTAGTCCTCCTCTCATGGTTCGTCTGATCATCTCCGCCAACCTATCACTATCTCCAAGTTGTAGTCCTTTTCCGTTGCCTCCGATATGCCCCCCCTCCGATTTCACAAGTTAATCCTGGAATCTGCTCTCCTAAATGAGCATACATTCCTCTATCAATGTCATATTGCTCAGCTACACCTGGTACTCTGCCCGGAATTGGATCAACATGCTCTGGTGAGTACCCCCATTTCTGGTGCTGCATCGGATGGTCCTGCTCCATTCTGAATTCTGGTTGCTCCGTGCTCCCGATTCCTATCTCCAGCATCTTCTGCAATTGTGTTCCACCTAATTCTACACACCAACTTGTCCAACCTGTTGGAGTAGGTTCTGCATCATCTCCTCTTGTCTCTTGAGCATCGTTTCCATCTCGTCTCTGATAATGAAGATCGACGCCTGATTCGCTCCCAAGGAAGCCTCCTGACTTCCTTCATGCTGACTCCTTTCAATCCTTTGTCTTCTTGTCGATTCCCTTGCCATAGCTTTCCAAATCCAAATCCTTAAGCTTTCAAATCCGAAATACAAGCCTTGGAATCCCTTAGTGCTAGCGTTCTCGGTGAAAGCACCAAAGTGTCTACACCAAAATTGTTCAAGAACCCCAATTGCCAATTTAAACACATGTTTCAATCTTAGATCACAGATAGTAAAATTTATAGAGAATAAAATATGATGAATTCTCAAAAGTTAAAAGGAAAACAACAAGAACACGATTTATAGCGATTCGGCTATCTCCAGCCTACGTCGACTTTGGAATAGTAAATTTTTATTGATTTGCTTGCTGGCTACAAATGGGTTGCAGTAGTACAACTGAAGTTTGATCGTAAATTCGACAGATTATAGACGTAGAGACGGCAAAGAAGATCCTTTTCTATAGGCCATAGGCTACTATTTATAGGTGTAGGCTAGAGATATCTGTCGCAAATTGAAAGACTCCTTCTCTTACGTAGGTGGGATCACGGGTTAATCTCTGGTTGTTTGGGTTCGATTTGTGATCGATGCGATTGAAATTCGTATCGATCAATATTTTATCCAATCGAGTCGAGATTGATTATAAACATTCTTTAGAATGTACGCAAGCTTTTGTGAAAATTTGGCAGCATTTGGACTTGTGGATTATGACTTATGGTAGATGCAAGTTTGCATTTTCCAACGTTGGCTGGTGGTTTTGAATCGATCAAAGCCCCACATTTCTCTTCTTCGTATCCATGCTTTTTGCATCGATACCGTGTCTTGAAAATCCAGGGGAGATCCACTTTTTGTGCCATATGACCGAGTCATCCACTCCCTTGCATCCCATTCGCATCCATTCTTCGCATCCATTATACACAACAACTTTCATATCGATCTTTTGCCATCTTAAGTAATACACGTCTTCGTATCTGTCAGCGTTTACGTCCTTTGTATTATGAACCTGATTCGTATCAATAATGGTGTTCCACCTGTATTTTGTATCAGTGGGAGATGTCTTGTCATATCGCTTAACCGAACGACATATTCGTATCAAGAGTTGATTGATCAATGCGAATAATGTAAGAGTAGGGTCGTTAAGAAATGACTTCCTTCAATGGATATGAAACCTAGTTCATGCGATCGATGTGAAATATGATGGGTACGAATGAGGTGGATACATGATCGATACGGAACGAGGCTTGCGAGATGATGGATACGAAGCGAAGCAAGCATGATGGATATGAAATAATGTTGTCATGATGGATACGAATAGTGCATGTATCTCTTGATGGATACAAATAAAGGCGATACGAAGGAGGCCTTCTCGGATCGATGCGAATAGGAACATTTCTTGATTTGCATCAATCATATCTTGAGCATACGAACTCCGATGGACTTGAAATTTGAAACATAGCCTCTACTAGCCTTGTTCATCATTCCCAAGTGATCCCGTCTTGATTGGAGCGCGGTCGACTTTTAATGACATTAATCATAGCCTTGTTTCCAACCGATCTCTAAAACTGTTTCCATCCTTTTTGGCCTATTTGTTGATATCCCAGCCTTGACCAAAAGGCAAGATAACAATCGTCATTTATTGCATTGAAAGCAATGGATTTCTTTTCTGTTGCCTTTTTTCTCTTCTACCTTGCAACTGTGCTTCATAGGATAATAAATTACCTATTAATTCTTCAATTTTTAGAGTACTAATGTCATTAGCCTCTTCAATTACTAATGCCTTTTCATCTCACTCCAAAGAGGGTGAATTAAGGATTTTTTCTAGCTTGGTCCTCTTCAGAAAAGTTTACCTAATGATATTAAAGAATGTAGCATATCTTGAAACCTACAATATATGTAGAAAATTGACCCATTCTGATTCATTTTAAATAATTGAAACTGATTAGCTAACATGGAAATTTTAGTCGGTTTAGCTTTACTAGTGTCATCACCTGTAACTTGCAATGTTCTCCAAATTTCACATACAGACTTACAAATAAAGACTCTATTAAATTCATTTTTATCTAAATAGCAAAATTAATATTCATGCCTAATAATTATTAAATGCTTGTGTATTTTCGTCAACAGTCCATTGGGAAAAGTCAGTTTTGGGTTTAGTGCACTCATTCTATGTAATATTCCATATATATAAACCATTAGAGTAAATAAATCTTCATCCTACCTGACCAATAAGTGTAATTACTGCCATTAAATAGTGGGGTCTTACGATAGCTTGTCCTTCTACAAAGGTTTTAACTAGTGCACTAATAGTATTGCTAGCCATTTATATTTTACAGAAATTAGATTATGAATTTTTGAGAACACAAATTTATACTACCAATCTGCCACAAATGCAATCATAGATAAATTAGAAAGAAATAAAATAATGTAAGAGAGAAGACATCAGGAATTTTATAGTGGTTCAAATTAACCAATCCTACATCCTGTCATACATAATTACTTGTACAAAGTTCTTTTCAATCATCAACTTTAAACCAAGTAGAAGGAAAACTAGAATACAGTCTAGATTTCAAGGCTATCGGGCACACCCTCCTATATTATGAGTTTGGGGGCAAACTCTCTTGATTTGACTGGGCAACAAGATCACCCACTAGATTTACGGAGCTACTAAGCACACCATATTGATTTAAACAGGTTATAACATACCCATAGAAACAAGATTAGAGTTGATGTTTTTCCAAAGATAAGTAGTTATACTTTGTATATAATGGATCCTATAGACACTCTGATAGCACTTTGATCTTAATTGAGAGAGACGCTTACAAAACTGTAAGTAGTAGTGAATCAATACATTGGAGTGTGAATTGATTCTATATGATTTTAAAGAGTATAGAGAATATTTTTTAAGAGAATTTTAAAGAGAGTAAGGAGTGAGAAGAAAATAAGTTAATTTGCACTCCCTTTATATAGTGAATGAATAGATATAACCATTCATGAAGGGTTGCGTCCAAAAGACACTTCCATTCAAAATTTAAAAAACTAATTACGGCCTATATGCCGACATATGAAAATATGTATATCGACATA
This sequence comes from Allium cepa, assembly GCA_030765085.1. NCBI lineage: Eukaryota > Viridiplantae > Streptophyta > Magnoliopsida > Asparagales > Amaryllidaceae > Allium > Allium cepa. The sequence goes on from CM060929.1 coordinate 484,187,127, forward strand.
AGCTGGTAAATTTTGTAAAAATGTTTTCCTTTAAATTGTTTTGAAAATTATATACTTCTTAAAATAATTTGAACATAGTTTTTAAATATTTTTGAACTCTTAAAAAACCTTTATAAAATATTTAAAAATATATTTTGAAATTAAATAATTTATTTTTGTTTAAAATATCAAAGATCAGAAATTGAAGACAAAGACTAGAAATTGCTATCAAGGACTTTAACAATATATTCTAATGACTCTAAACATCTAATGACTAAACATTAAATGTAATATCGATCTCTTTATATCTTTGTCATTGAACTCATGAGCCTTCAAATCTTTATCTTGTGTCTTAATACTATAAAGTCTTTGATTTAGCACTTGGGTAATATTCTGCACTACATGCTATATAACTTGACAAAACATTAGTATCTATATTTTATATGGTTGTTGTTATCAAAATATATTTTATATGGTTTGTTTTCACTGAAATCAATAATTAAAGTATTAACACTGGTTACGAGGTATAAGGCCTTAGTGACAACCCAATACCAATTATGGCATTACTTTCGGTAGCATGGTATAAGGCCTTAGTGGCAACCAAATGCCTGAACATGACCTTACTCAGAAATGTTGAATGGCTGAGGATTCCATTGATGACATTGCATTCAGTAATGGGATGTAAATCCTTACTATAAACCCAATGTCCCAAATATGACATAGTACTCAGTAGGGCAGTTGTATGGCATTAGTGGCAACCTAATGTCCAGATAAAATATTGTATGCAGGAAGAAAGGCAATAGGCCTTTGTGGCATTAGAAAGGGTAACTACCTTAACTGTAGGAAGAAAGAAAGGCATATGGCCATAGTGGTAGTCAAAAGTAGAATAACCTTAACAATAAGCAGGAATTGGATTAGGACTATGCGGTAAATTAAATGAATTGACTATAAATCCTTGTCATGATATAGTTTCAAATTAGGGCACAACTATGTATGAAATAATGACTCATGATATTCATATATGATGATCATTCCGTTACACAGATGTTGTTGAATAGTATAGGGAAACTCATACTATGCTTTAGCGGAATGTCTCACAATATGTTATGTTAGGGAAAATATATTGCATGTACCAGTTTTATGTTTGACCTATGGTTTTATTATTCTTTTCCCTATAAACTCACAAGTACTCGCTAGAGTAGGCTAAGTTTATAGGAAGAGACATGTTTCTTTGGAAAGACGAATAAAAAACATCGGAGAAGAAGTATAAGGCTTAGCTAATAATAAAAGTTGGTTTTTATTCCGTTGCACAAGTGTTTAGGTTGTCATTTTCATATGTTGGGCATGACACTATCATATATGTTCAGCTTGTATTTTATCCTTGTATGGGCACAGTTCAGGATAATAGAATTTTGATAGCGTAAGAAGGATTATATATGGCATTTGTTTAGACGTTCAGTTTATTTATACTGTTTAATAAATAACTGACCTCATTTTTCCACTGAAAGATAATTCCAAGGCGATCACAGTACATTGAGGTTTCATCTTTATGTTTCATACTAAGGGATATTACAATAAGTATTGGAATATAGGTTAGGGGGAAATTTTAGTATAATAGAGCTAGAAGTAGTTAAGTACTCAGTAGAAAACCGACACCTTGAGATGAGTATGCATTACTATATAATGTACTTGTATTTTTCTATATAGATACACATGTAGATATATCTATCCCTCCGTTACGGCTTCACTTGCTTTCACTCTTTTGTTTCTAATGAATGCTTGCTTAATAGAAAAGAAAGAATTGAAATGAGAAGTAGAAGGATTACGGTGGAAGAGAAATACAAGGAGAGAGGTTGGGATTACTAAGATCAATGGGGGAAATGAAGGCAAAGTGCCATAAGAAGGTTGAAACGAAGACATCCACTAGCTAATGCCATGGGTATGAATGTGAACACTTTGTGTCAACAATTTAGAATGCAAAAAGGAAGAGTATGTAGGGAGCTATTGACCTAAAGCTTGTAGAAACTAGGATTTCTTAAAGATGAACCAAGAGCGCCATAACTTGGGAGGTAAGATGGTTACTAGATAGGTGGTAGTTGTTGGTATTGAATTGGTTGAAAACTTATGAGATTATCTTTGAATTTATGAGGTTGAATCATGTGCAAGAATAAAGATTTTCTTCGAGGCAGTTGTATATAGATGTTATGGACTGGTGGGAAACAGTCACTGCCGAGATTCCTAAGAGGAGATCACTTGGGATCAATTTAAGGAAAGGTTTGAAACTCAGATCATCGAAGTGTTTACAAGCAGCTGTAGTGGTCAAGGTCAAGTGCTTAAAATGTAACAGTCATGGCTATAAGAAGAAGGTTTGTACAAAGCAACGAGAAAAGGTGTGTTCTTTAAAAAGGCTGAAGAAAGGAACATCTATCGAGGAAAAAGGTAAGAGCATTATCATGGATGATTTGACTTTGGTTGAGGAAAAAGGTAAGAGCATTATCATAGAAGATTTGACTTTGGTTTCTAGCATTTTAGTTAGATTACAATTTGATACCGGTGCTACACATTCTTTTATAGTAAAGAACTTGGCTGATAGACTTTAGGTTAGAGGTCACATATTTAGTCACTTCCATGCATATAGTAAATCTGATAGTGGGATATGCCATTCCTGGATTTAGATGCACTAACTTAGAGATCGACTTGGGGAGGTGTAAGTTTATGTGTGATCCCTACATGTTTGACTTCATAGGCTTCGAAGCTATTTTAAGGATGGATTAGTTGGGGCATTATAGTGCTATAATATATTGTGCTAAAAGGATTATAGCATTGAGTTAACCTGCCCAAAGCACAAGAGTACTTATAGATTTGGAAAAGCTGAATCCTGAGTGCAAAGGAGTTTTGTTTGCTTTTTCTTTAGAAGAAGGTATCGGAGAAGTGTAAGTAGTTAGAGACTTTCCGATGTATTTGAACCAGTTTCGGCATTACAACTCTCAAAAGCTTTTAAGTTTCATATCAAGTTGATACCGAGAGTCAAGCTTTTTAGTCGACCCCTATTAGAATGCCACCCAAGGAGATGGTGAAGTTAAGGAATACTCTAAAAGAGTTGAAAAGCAAGAGATTTGTTAGGCCAAGTAGCTAACTTTGGGGGCTTTGACAATATTTATAATGAAGTCTAATGGATCGTTGGGACTATAAATTGACTATCGAAAAATGAATGGGAGGACCATGAAGAATATATATCCTTTACCAAGGATTTATTATTTGTTTGATTAGTTAAATGAAGCTAAGGCATTCTGGCAGCTAGATTTGATTTTAAGATTCCATTAACTTAGAGTTAAAGAGGAGAATATTCCTTTGACTGCTTGTAGAACGAGGTATGGTTCATCTGAGTACCACTACATCAAAAAAGCCATTTTGCATTGGCTTTGAGCTATTGCTAAAGCATTTCCAATGGCCCTAATCCATTGCGAAATGGGGAGTGCCTAATTTTTAGCAATATCTCTAAGCCATTGCAAATTTATATTTTGCAACGACATTTGGTCGTTGCTATACCATAATTTCACAATGTTTTTAATCCCTTGCTAAAATTTAGTTAGCAATGGTTATAAGCCGTTGCAAAATATTAAAACTCTTTTATAATTTATTTTTGTTTATGCTTCTGCTCCTACAGTAACCACTAATAAGATATAATAACCTCATATCATAAACATAACATCTGAGTCAACTAAGTAGATAGAATTCAAAGAAACAAGACATAATATCACAAATATAACATACTTATATTAGATTCAAAAAAGAACTTGTTTTACGCTCAAACACATTACATGAACTACAAATCCACAAACAAGAACTTGTCTTTGCTCATAGTCTTTAAAGTCACAACAAGAAGCAAACACATCCATTGAAATACACATTACATGAACTACAAATCCACTAAAATATACATTATTGAAATATTTAATGAACTAGTTTAAAAAAATTAGTTTGTGACATGGTTCGCAAAAGACCTGCACTCCCTCCAAAGGATACCATTCATCTGATGCAAATATTGAGAAGCGCCAAAAATATTAATATATTCAAAGGTGAAATATATTGGTTTGTTTCTAAAATACATAAGGTTGAAAATTGTCTAAATTCAATATAGACAACTTTAATTTTCTATTTTATTTTATTTTTATCTTTTTTATAATTACAAGAAATATATTTTGTAAGATCGATTATATAACCAAGAAGTACGCATGATCAAAAAATAAATAATGTTCAAAAGGTGGTTTTCAAGGTAGATTTAGTTTAAATTCTGTACATAAAAAGAAATTCAGCCAAAAAGTCTATCTATGTTTATTTTATTTATTTTATATAACATGTCCCCTCTTATATATGGAATATTAAAAGTCACTCCAGTTTAGCCTTTTATCCACATAAAATATTCAAAATGCTACTTTTTTTTATTTCGAGAATGTGTAAAATATGACCATTGTAAGAGTAGTGAAAATAACTTATAATCGTTTTGTTGTAGTAAATGCGGAGTGTAAAGTTACTATGCTATAAGATGATAAATGATAAGTGGGTGGAAAGTGAGCTCTCACAATGCTACCATATTGATTAAAAGCTAAGTTTATAACATGATCCTTAAGGCTTGTGACAATTTTTTTCTCTCGTATATATACAAAAAAATTGACTTTGAGACTGGAAACAAACTAGAGGTATGTGTTGCATGAAGAGTTATTTGAGCACATGAATATTAATTAATAAATAACCATAAATAAAATGAGAAAGGAAATAACGTAAGAATGAGGTTGGATCACCTTGGTGGTCCCATGCTTGACATAATTAATGCCAAGTTTTATACCATCTCTTGAACCAACCATTCGAACAAGTAATGGAATTTTGGTTCTAGGTTTCTTGGTTTTCCTTTTCTTAGATGCTTGCAGACCATCCTCCATGATGAAAGACTCTTGAAAAAGAAATGGTAAAATTATTGGATAATCTCTGTCGCAAAGGACTTGAAAATAATACTATCAAAAACCAGTTTAACCAACCATACTTATGTTACTATGTACAAGGAAAGGAAAGACACTTAAAAAGTTAAAAATACGTTATTAGCCATTGCAAAGTATTCTAATAGTACGATGTGAATGTTTAAACAGTCCAAAATTCCATTCTCCAGATTGGTGGAATTATAGATGTCATGTATTATAACGCGGCTAATCTTTCATGTCAAAGATGTCATGTATTTGTTATCATCATATTTGTTTATCGGTATACTTTTACAATTAGTGTAATTGGCAGAAAAGTACGTGTTTAATAAAATAATTTATTTATGTTTATTGATTTATCAATCATTAGCTGATTCTTATCTGAAATCCATCTGTATTTGCAGATGCAGATGTCCAATGTCCGAAAATGATTTCGAATATAGACGCGGATGTGACATCATTCGCATTCGAAATTATCCATTGACAAACCTAAGGTCACTCACGAGATCTATATCCACTTATAGTTTATTAATTAGGTTCTCAAACCAATGGTTTAAATGTTTTACAATCAACGAGAATATTAAATTTGGTTACTGAATGCTCTATTTCTGGACTTCCACAATTTTTTTCATTTACATGTGTACACCCAAATCTCTTTCCTTAACAATTCTTCCTCCACAAGTGTATACCCAACATTTTTTCCATCTACATGAAAAACCCAAGTTATAATTTTGCTAATCATAGAAATATAATAAATTCCAAAGATACTTGGGATATTACATAGGAACGTACAATTTAGTAATCAAATATAATATAATATATAGATTTAACAATGCTACTTGAGATAAACACAAATCATTTAACCATGCCATTATTAACTTGTGAAATTTTTTGAATAATATATAAGTATGAATAGTAAAAACAAAGTGACAACTCAAAGATAATTATTTATTTTTCAACTCGGCTTTTAGGGAGTACAAAGTGAAACAAACTTAAACCATAAAACTAGGACAAAGCTAGCATTTCTGAAAGAATAGGACAAACAAAGAAATCATGACAAACTAAAAGGACTTCTTTTACTAATTCTAACACTCTCTCTTAAACTAAATATATTTCAAACATTCATTTTACAATGTACTAAACAAACTTTAATGAACCGCGCTTCTTGAATATTTCATCGTCTTACGTTAATGATCTGGATCGCCTCTTGGTTGGACATTCTCAAATACTTCATAGTGACTGGATCATTGCTCATAAACCATCAAAAAACTATGGTGGTTTCTTATGAAGGACAGACTTAGTCATTGCAGATTGGTCATCCCCCGATACTACTGTATCATCCCTTGATACTTCTGTATCAATAATCTCTCCAACAAACTTGAGCAACAGCTCATTTCTATTGCTAGGTGGATGACATGAAAGCAAGTCTATTTCACTAATAGACCTATTGATTTCTCATCAACTACTTCTTAAGCATTTGCAAATTGTCCAACCTTACTCATGTTTTTTTGTACATCGCCCTTCTCACCGCCAACATAGACATCATATTCAAAAAATAGAAATCTACACTCACTCAATACTTCATGCATATACTTAAACAAAAATAGCCTCCAAAATACCACCTAGCCATCCTAAAACAATTTACCATTCATACTATTTCCCCAATTAAGATGCAATACAAACCTCATAAAATAAGACAAAACCTTAGATGTCTAGAACATATAACTCTACACAATCGCATTACCTTATATGTCTATAGCACACAACTCTACGCAATCGCATCTAGTAACGCCACCCTCCTCATTGTCACTTTGCTACTAAAGCTCTGCACTTCCTTATGAACTGCATTCGCTCTAGAATATACATCAATATCTTTCAAGAATTTTTAGCATTTAGGTCAGCTGTCGTTGTTTTTTCTCCATATGTAATATGGCTCATAAAGAGAGTTTTTCTACTTATGAGTAGCACAATAATTAAGTATAGGTTCGTAGTGTTTCATCGAATCCCATATGTACTACACAACTAGAGCTCTCTTATCTTAGACTGAGCATAAAACTTGTTTCAATAATCCAGATTTACTGACATCGTACGTGCTGGCTTTACCAACCTAGAACCTACATTTAGGAGATCACTAGTAAGATCCTCAATTGCTCCATGTCTTTTAGTCTTTTGTTCTAATGGAGATAAACCGTCTTTAGGAGCATACCCATTTCATAAGAGTATTAGCACTTTATTATATTCATTTCAGCTATTAAGCTAAGATCAACATGACAAGTGGTGATAATACCATCAACATCATGCACTTGCATTTTCTTTTAGAATTAAATTTCTTATTTATACTTCATACATGACCGACGGATAGCAACATACAAGCTACTACCACTAGAAAAAAAAGAACATTTAAGTTTGAGCACTATGCTCTGATATCATTTGTTATGTAACGGTGGCTGGAACAAGCTCCCCAACTCTAGCTTATGGCACACACATATGAGTAGGTACACACTTATTGTAACAAAAGTCTCTAATCTTATGTGTCTACCAACCCCTATTTATACATCACTTCACCAAATTACTTAGTGATTTTGGAGGATTCCAATTCCAAACTGTTGTTTCTATTTTCCACATGCGAGACAACCCCTAACAGTTATTAATTAATATATTGTAATATAACAGTAAAGTTTCTAATTGGACTCAAACCATGCTTGACTAACTACATTTATCTATCCATCATAGATAAATATAGTACTTTAAAAATGTGTATGTTTGAAAACTAAATATCATCAAATCAGTAGAAGATGTGATCACGTATGCAATTAAAGTGATGTTTATTATACTTGTTAATAACTCATATGTGTGTGTGTGTGTGTGTGTGTGCGTGTTTTTTTTTCTGTGTCAAACTTTTCAAAACTATCATAGGCTATGTTGTTTATGAGATGCTCATGGATTAAGTAATTAGTTTATGGGATATTCGTACAAACATGCACACAAATTTGCTTATTGTGGTTAAATTTAAAAATAAGCATCAAAGAATACCTTTTTTAACATTCAATAATCTGCAAAAATACTTTAGGAAGCCGATAATAACCTTATAGAAAGTAACCATTACTAAAGGTGTATATTGTTAAGGAATATAACATCAATATAATTTGAATATATAAACAATATATTAACTATTTATTATCATATTCTAATGACAGCTACTAATGAACCAAACCCTAACCCTAATTTTCCATATCCAAATCCTTCCAAAGAACATAATATCAACAATCAAAATAGACCTTCGGATGGAGAAAAGAAAAAGAAGAGGGTAAGGGATGGGAGGGGGTTAGGAGGAGGAAGGGAAAATGCAAAATCTTTGAGTCGCAAGAAGACGGGGGATAAGGTAGATTAGATTCAAATGGGAAAGAGTGTGGTGGTGTTACAGCTAGTGGTAGTGTAGCAAATGCTAGAGCGGTAGGGAACATTTGTGGTGATGGCCTAGGCAAATTACAAAAGAAGGGAGGCTTGGCTGGTTTCAGGGAGGCGTGATTAGGCTTCTCTAAGCGATCGGTGGACAGTAGAAGAAATTATAAACTTAAAAGGATTCCTATTAATTTTGGCCATACAAACATGCAATGAAGTAGTTAGAGGTTTAGTTTTAAAGAGAAATCTAAAGATGAAATTGCACTTTATCACTCCAGCTGATGTTAAAAATATATGATTTTCTATCATTAATGAAGAGATGGTTATTAAAGGAGGAGGTGAGTGAAAGAACTCCATCATGGTATATGTTCGGGCCATAACATCATTACATTCATTTCAAAGCATTTCTATTAAGAGTATTTAAGCCTAAAGGCGAACTTGAAATTTTCTCTTGAGCAAATGACTTCTATATAGTTAGTTTCCAATTTGATGGTGGTTGCACTAAGGCAATGGAGGGAGGTCCTTACTTTTTCGATGGTAGAATTATGGTAATGAAAAAATGAAATCCATTGCTTAAAAATGACAGTGATATGTTACCTTTTATACATGTATGGGTAGGATAACCTTATATTAATCAATGCTTATTAAATGTTGAGAGCCTAAGTGCTATGTTTAGCGTCTTAGGTATTCATATTGAATCTGATCTCTTAATAGCAACTTGAAAAAACATTAGTTTTTCCTGTTGTCTTATTGATATGAACACAGACTCTGATTTTCCTAAAGAGGTTCTGATGGCTCTATATAATGGAGAGGTTTTCTGTCAACTAGTTGTTATGAATGAAGTGTGAATCACATGTTTATTTGAGGTTATAACTCTCAATGTCCATTTAAAAAAGTGTGGAAAGAGATGAAAAAGGAACCAAAGATTGTAAATGTTAGCTAGGTAGAGACAATGGGAAGACAAGAAGATGAACGTTAAGATCATATTAAAAGGGGTGCTACTAATGATAACAGTTCTAATAAGGTAAATCATGATTTGGAAGTGAAAAATAGAGCAAACAACAAAATTTTGCAGGCATATTCAAGAAACAAACATGAAGACAAACGAGGACAATAATAGTAGCGATCTAGTTGTGAGAGGGGATACAATGATAGATGTGATAACCTAATCTATGTCGCAGTGGAATTGGTCTTTAGGCTAATTTATATTAAAGGGGGGGAATAGTGTAATTAATCGTTTTATCAATTACTTGCAGATTCTGAACTTTATCACATAGAATTCAAATATAAACAGATTGTATAATCATAGAACAATAAGATAATAGTAAGTAAATGCTGTAAAAGTAAAGGCATAGAAGACACAAACAATTTTATCTGGTTTGGGTTCCAATCTTAATTTTAGTCCTGTACATTATAGAAAATTTCGCTAATCATTACTTGACTTTCAATTAGATTGCAAAAACACCCTTTACACTTGACTTTGACTCAGGTGACAAGGACACCTATTAGAGTTTGGGTTGGCACAACCTTTGGAATTTGGCTTAGGTAATCCAAACACCTATCCCATCCTCCACTCAGAAGGCATGACAACTCCATTTATCTTATGTTAACTTGCATTTGGATGGATTAGATCACCCTTTTACATGTAGTGGTAGTGGACTATATGAAATCAAATATTTTAATCATAATATCAAGTAGTTTGTTGATACAGTCTCTAATTGAACTTTGGTAGTTAATTTTTTTTGAGTGAAACTGAGCGAAGATAGAGAGTAAATGGTAAGGACAGAACTGAACTTCTCCGATCTTTTTTATGAATGTAGAGAGAGATAGAGAGATTTGATTTAGAAATCGACAACACTTCATTGAAATGCCAAAGAGAATAGGAGAGAAGAGAGAGACAAAGAGAACATATAGAATTATATTTTAAATTTCTAAATCAGAGGCCTTTAAATTGAAGAATTCATCCATTCATGAAAAGATGGAGCAAAAGTTGCTTCCTTTGAAATTTTAAAAAATATCACAACGGTCTATATGTTGACATATAAAAAAATTGATATGTCAATTTTTACATACTTGCTTTTATATATATATATATATATATATATATATATATATATTCAAAACCACTTGGAAAATGTTTTAAATTATATTTCTTTATATAAACTCTATTACAATGATTTAATAAATAAATTAAATATTTCTTCTTTTACAAAAACACGATGAAATTTTTTTTGTAGTTAAGATAATCAAAGATATGATGCTACACAGGTCTTCAACATTTATTCTAAGACTTGATACAATACTGTCACACATTTCATAAGCTCTTCGTGCTTTTGTTCTTCAATTCTTCAAAACTCATGAGTCTTCAGGTACATCTTGATCAACTCAGTATATCATGATCTACTCTTTATTTATGCTAATCAGTTTTTCAAGCTTTCATTCAATCAGCACTTGTATAAACTTGTTTAATATTTCTCACATCCTAGACAATACATTATATAACTCAAGAAAATAGCAGTAACAATATTTATATGGTTTTTGTCATCAAAATCAATACCTTGGGTATTAACAATCTCCCCATTTTTGATGAAAACATTTAAATATTTTATTATAAAATATAATAATGCAAAGTATAAACTTCCTTTAATCTCCCTAAATATATGATATATGACTCCCCCTATCTGTAAAACCCCTAGTTTTTGTTTGACATTATTCAGGTAATTTAATTAGATAAATTAAATAGAATAATGTGTGATCATAAAGAGAATGAGATTTGTTAAATAATTGGGTCGGGCCTAAATTAATCAATTGTTAAGATTGTTTTAAACATAAAATAGAAATGGATTATTGAGAGGGCGTAATGGGATTAACTCCTTAATTCATTCCCTAAACCCTTCCTCTCTCATTCATTCTCACTTTATTTTTAAAATCACCTAGAAGGAGGTCGACCATTATGTAAAGGAAAAGAAGAGAAAATCTAAAGGATTCAATAGGGAAAGATTAGAGGAATTTATCTATATCAAATCTTAATCTAAGGCGAATAATAGTTAATCATCTTATTTATTTGAGTTTTATTTTCAGACTTAGGATTGATTTCCAAATTGGTTATGATAATATTTCATGTTTTGATTGATATTATCATTATTAGAATATATGTGGTGGTTTGTTGAAATTTTATGGATTGTTCTAATGGGTTTTAAAGGCAACACCTAATTTTTTGGTCTTTTATTGACTTGAAATTTAAATATGTTATAGAAAACATTGTCTTGGATATGGGTTTTCAATTTCATAATCTTCCAAATTCATATGAATATTTTATGAATTTGTTGCATGGAAAAGTGTGTATATTTATGGTTTCTAATTGTTAGAAATAATTAAATTAATATTTTATTCCCAAAATTTTTGTATATTGAAGTAGAAAGAAATTCATATTTTAAGTGATTTTTGGGGATTTTTTTTGTAATTGCTATGATTTTCTATGAATTCGTTATTTTAGAAAAGGTTTTAATTAACATGAGGCAACCATTAAAATTATAAGGATTTGCGAAATTAAGTAAGATGGTAGAACGTGACATACCTGTAATTTATCAAAGAATATGAAAAGTATTTTGTTATCCAATGATAATTTGACAATCGCCAAGAGTTAGTGGAAGTTTTAACTTAAAAGAAAATAAATCAGTCTTTAACTTATTTATAGAAAGGCCATCGACATAATAACTTAGAGCCTTGATACCTCTAAATTTATAGAGGCTCGATAGCTATAAAAGTTAATGCATGTGATAGCTACTTAATATCAATGTGATCTATATGCTTTCATGGGAGCTCGACGCTTTTTGTTTTTAGGGATTCTATATCTCATGTTTTGAAGAGGGTCGAAATCCGTATGGTTTAGCGACTCAACAACTTCCATTTTTAAAGTCTCGACATCCTCAAATTTTTAGGTGCTTAACACCTCATGTTTTCAAGGACTTGACACCTCATGTCTTATAGTGTGACAGATTCTATGTTGTTACCCGAAAACTATAATTTTAGCAACTCGACAGCCATATGTTTTACAAACCCGATAGCTAAGTTTAGAGGCTCGATGGCTCTGTTTTGATAGCAAGTGTTTTAAAAGCCATGTAAAGATTATAACGCTTCGGCACAAGATTTTGGCTAATTATTTGGGCAATGTTCCTTGTTTTAAGAATGATTTGAATTAGTTTATCATTTCCAAATATAAATGTTTTCAAGGAAATGAAAATAGTGTTTTAGCATAATTTCATATGAATATTGCCAAAGGAAAATATACTTAAACATAAGTAATTTTGTTATGCATATGGCTATTAATTGAATATACTTTGATGAATAATGTTATATGTTATTGTTATCATTAGAATGGTTAAATTTACATATTTTGTCATTTGGCGTACTCACAATTTCTTTTCCCAACATAACAGGTTGACTAGTTAGATTGTTTCGGTAGTGGTATGATTAGATTAAACTTCCGAGTGAGTAAAATTGCATTCAGAAGATCAAATAGATTAATTATGTTAGGATGCCTTGACTCATGGATTTAAAACCAAATAAGATTTTGGATGGATCAATTGTAGGGTCGCACCCTATGCTTCAACCAATAGTCCCGGTAGGTAAAGGTCCATCATTCTAGTGCATAGCACTTTGTCAGTAGTGAGACTAAAAGATGTACACACAGAGGAATGAACTCTTAACTCTATATGCTCACTATATTGTTTAATTTGTTTTCCTCTTAACCATGTTTGGAGATTTTGGGAAATCTGGTTATGTTTTGGCTTGAGTTGGCCTGGTAGGTTATTAGTTGGTCTGTGAAAACTAGTAGGTTCATAGCGACCTTAGAAAAATTATAGTTTGAGACAGACAGTGAATTTCAAAGGGCGGGTAAACTTTGGGAATCCATAACCCTTTAATGACAAACTAGTCATATTCACCTATATTGCTTGCAGATCATACAATTTTTTATATTTTAACCATTGTGCTTTCAGGTGCATGATTTATGTTAAGATGGACATATTTTCATAAGATATCAATGGGCGAAAAACCCATTCCATTTTACAGCATGGTCTCATTAGATATCTATTTTGGTTTGAGATGGTATATAATTATTCATACTAGACTTTTTTTCTGACCCAAAGTTTTTGTTTTCCCTTACACGCTAGGGTACTCATTTGAGTAGATCAGGAGGATTTTCATGTTAGACGAATAAGCTTTCGGAGATATACAAGAGGAAAGCTAATGATAGGAGTCTATCTCTGCTGTGTTGTTCGAATTTTATGCATTGCTTAAATGTATATAACGACAGAATTTGTCACTGTTAAGTAGTTAGAATCTGGTTATCCAATGGGCATCTTCATATGTCACTCTTGGAATATAAATGTATTTATAATATTTACTTTGAACGTGAAATCAATGGGATTATGTAATAAATATGAAAGTTTATTAATGAAATTTGTTTTAAAAAATTTCATATTCATGTGCTCTTGATGTTATTGATATAATTAACTGATTTCATTTTGTCATTGAAAAATAACACTATGGATGACTACATTATCAATAGCGCTTATTTTCAAGCCTCGAATTAGGGGATGATACAACTTGATATCAAAGCGTAGGTTTGTGTAAAAAATAAAATATTTTGAAAATGTAATTCAAATAAATCAGAGAATAAGGTTAAGGCATAGGATAACGTGTACTAACGTACTTTCTATTGCTATATATAAGTAAGCATTATATCTCTATCTCACCTCTCTCTTAGACCATTCTTATGGATCTTATGAAAACACATATGCAGATTGTGAGAAAGAAAGATATGAAAGCATGAAATGGAAGAGTGAACCTTGGTTGAGAAAGCACCACAACAAATGGAAATGTTTGACCCAATACTAGAAGGAACTCGGGTCGACCAACAAATGCTAATCCAAATGAAAATGCTAATGTGAGTTTTGGAACCCCACTAGTAAATAAAGGGACCGTGTATTAGTTATTCATGAATATAATGCAAGCTGGAGCTATAGTTGGTTTAGATGGGGAAACATTGATAATTCGGGAGGTAATAAACCCGAGGTACCTACTCACAAAAATTATGCCACGCTGAGCCCTGATTACACCTGTCTTGGAGGAAACAATTTTCATGGAACAGAAAGTGTTGTTGAAGTTGAGAATTGGCTATGCACTCTAATAGGATCTTTGCCGACTTAAGCTTAAATAATGAGTAAAAGAGGAGGTTGCATCTTGACAGTTGCAAGGAGCTACTTTGTATAGGTGGTGCTTTGTATAGGTGGAACAGTGGGATTATAGGAATACCAGAGGAGACTTTAAATTAGGCTGAATTCAGTAGGAGATTTGGGAATGGATTTTATTCGAGATAACTAAGTCAACTTTGCTCAGGAAGTTGCTGAATTAGAGATGGGAAAGATGTCTGCACTAGAATAAGCAACTATGTTTGATGAGATAGCAAAATACGGATATGCCACTATTAATACTATGATAAAAAGGAATGAGAAGTTCATTCGTGGATTGAAGCTCGAGATTGCCAGGGCAACTATGCCGCATCTCAAAGATCCATGCGACGTGGTGGAGGAGAAGGCATTAAGGAATAAGGAAATGCTTCGACATTTGGAAGTGACAAACCTATGGAGACTCATGGTTTTCAAGACAAGAAAAAGGATGTTCTCTAATAAGAAGGGAGCTCAGGAGGGCAGAGCCACCAAAAAAGGAAAGGCCAATGTTGTTTGCTATAAGTTTGATAAGAAAGGACACTTCGCTAATGATTATCAATCTAATGATGGAAAGAAGGTTATGAGAAAGAAGGTGTAAAGTGTTACACATGCAACCAGATGGAGCATTTGAAGAATGAATGTCCAAAATCAACAAAGGCTGATAAAGTGAAAGTTTTTGCTCTAGAACCATCGGCTTTTGGACTAAATATAGAAGAAAAAGGAAAATCTATGATGGAAGATACGATTTTGATTCATGTCATACCTGTTAAATTTTATTCGATTCTGACGCATCATATTTTTTTATCGCTAAATATTTGGTAGATAAATTAAATCTAGAACCATTATATCTTATTACTTTCTTAAGAGTTGTGAATCTGATAAGAGATTGTGTAACTCTTGGGATGAGATGTGACCAATTAGATTTTGAGCTGTTAGGTCATGCAATTACTTGCAATTTGCTTATGTTTGATTTAGGTCATGCTTGGATATTTTGTTAGGATAAGAACATATCATTAAGACACCCCTAATATCCATGATCGAATTATATACTCAGCTGAAAATTTAAATTTAGACGTATGTGCTTTATTAGGTACAAAGGAAGGGAAAGATGAGGTGAATTGGTTTTTTTCATTGTAAGGGAGTATAAAAATATTTTAAACTAGTTACGGGAATACCACTGGGATGAGCTATTAAGTTCCGAACAGATCTTGTTCCTGAACTGAACTCATACGTAGGCTACCTACTGGAATGACACCTACTGAGATGAAAGAGTTAAAGGTGCATCTGGTAGACTTAGAAGGAAATAATTTTATTAGACCAAATAGTTCGCCTTGAGGAGCGATCGAGGTGTTCGTGAACAAGCTAGATGGGTCATTAAGGATGTGTATTGATTTACAATTGGCAGCGGTGACCTTTGCTTTGAAAGTGTGGAGACAATATCTTTTTGGAGAACAATTTGAATTATTTGTGGATCTAAGTATTTGAGGTATTTATTCTCTCAGTAGGAGTTAATATGAGATGGAAAAGGTGGCTAGAGTTTTTGGCGGCCTATGATTTTGATATTGAGTATACACCAGAAAAAGGAAATAAAGTTGCAGATGCACTTAGCAGGTAACATCAGAGTGTAGTGTTAGCTATGTTAGTAGAATAGAAAGATTTTGAGGCATTGACTAACTGGGGTGTATGGTTAAGGTTGATGGCTAGTTTAGTCGGAATATTGCAATATTTTTATGTTAGAAAGTTTGACCGGTAATGATCGAAAGAATTGCTTATAAGCAGAGAGATGATCCATTACAAACTGAATAGATTAGAAGATTAAAGATGGAACTATGATCGATGATTTAAAATATTTTAGTCCTGACCAGAATAGATGGTTGCGAAAGAAGAGACGATTGTGTGTATCAGATGTTTGTGACCTAAGGAAGGAAATTCTTAGGGAGTGTCATCGATCTAGGTTTACTATTCATGCTGAAGGAACTAAAATGTATCAAGATATGAAGAGGAGTTTCTTCTGGAAAGGAATGAAAAGAGATGTTGGCTTATAGGTGAAGCAATGTTTGAATTTCCAGCAAGTAAAAGCCAAGCATCCAAAAATAAGTGGATTGCTTTAACTTTTAGAAGTGCTACTTTGAAAATGAGATTCTACATCCATGGATTTTATTAATGGTTTTCCAAAGTTGAATTGGAGAATTGAAAGTATTTGGGTCATGGTAGATAGACTGACCAAGAGTGCACACTTTATTCTTGTTGAGGGGATAAGGAAGAAACCTACTCTGCCAAAGTTAATTATGAAGAATATTGTAGGACTACATGAGATTCCTAATAGTATAGTCAGAGATAGAGAAAATTTCCACTTGGGAATTCTAGAAAAGTCTATAAGAAGTGTTAGGTACCAAGCTGAAGATGAGTACCATTTACCATCCACAAGTAGATGAGCAAACGGAAAGAGTTAACAAAGTTCTTGAAGATTTGTTAAGGATGAGTGAAGCTACAAAAAAGATTGAGTTGATCTGAGCAAGGATGAGTGAAGCTCATGAAGAAACTAGGCCGGCCCACGGTAGAAGAAATCAGTGAATTTCAAAAAAATTATCCATTTTGGATCTTTAATGGGCCAATGAAGTCTAAATATACTTAGAATTTTTCTAAGTTTATTTTAAATAAAATCACTATGTTATTTAATTTTATAAATAAAGTTTTACTTAAATTAATGTATATGTAAATTAGAGTATATCAAATATACTCTTACGTACATATTTGTGTGTAATAGTAACTTATTAAATTTATTTAGAGAGGGAAACTTTCTATTTTCTACTTTTAAATTATTCAGTTCATGACGAGGCATAAATTTATTTAGAGAAGGAATCTTTTCATTTCCTTTCTCTTAACTTATTCAACTAATGACGGGGCATAAATTTATGTAGAGAAGGAAACTTTTCATTTCCTTCTCTTAATTTATTCAATTAATGAAGGGCCATATTATTTATATGGAGAGTTCTTTCATTTCTCTCTCTTTAGTTGAATTGATTGATCATATGAATATCATTAATTAGCAACATATATATGATATGAATGTAATTATAAACAAATATATATATATATATATATATATATACTATAGTGTAAATTCTGTAAGTGCGACATATGATAGGTGCTATAAATTGATGGCAAGGTATAGACTTATAAACAAAATTAAATGGATAGCTAATCACATAAAGGAAAATAATGGGAAATAAATAAAGGGTAACAACGATGATTGAATCAATTTTCTATTTCATAAACTTAATTAATGCAACATATAATTGACAAATTATAGGCATCATAATATAAGGATACAAACCATCGAAAATAAATGTATGTATATATTATTACCTCATTTAAATTATTTTCTCCTTTTGGAAAGAAAACTAATCATACTTTGACAATATGAAATACATGTAATAAATTTTATATATGCAAACATACATGTAAAATAAGTTATGTGTATATAAGATTAAATCAAGTTTATCTATTTAACAAAAATTAAAGATTTATAGCATCAATTTAAAAGTAGGTTTATTATCAAAACATAAATTGAATGTATGTAATGTACAATGAAATATATCTAATTAATACAAATTAGAGACTATAGCAATCAAATTATAATTTAGATTTATTGCGAAAACCACTTTTTTTTATTTTCAATAAAATACAAACACAAAATACATACATGTAAACTTTCAAATCTATAATTACATTTTTTTTATATGGTTTAAAACATGAATCTTTAATATAACACTACAATATTCATAAACAAATTTTAGCTTAATTTGTTATAGTAAAATCCAATCAAAACAATATGAGCATACAAAATTTTAAATCTAAAGGATTATAATTTGAATTGAATATTTACAATATAGATCTATAATAAAAACATTATATTCAAACATATATAAATTTTAATTTTAATTTAACAGAATAAGAACCCAATTGATAAATTGATCATACAAAATTTCTGATCTAAAAGTCAGATTTTAAATTAAATGTTAAGAACATAGTTCCAAAACAAAACATTATATATAAACATATACAAATATTAGTTTTGATTTATTAAATAAAACACCAATTGACTCATTCAGCAAACAATTGAAGTTACAAAAGCAATTTTTAAGGCAGTGATATGTATATACAAATTATGATAATTAAATTTCTTTTTCAACAAACATTACATCAAATATCATTAACTAACATATCTTATTAACCAAAGCCTTGAAGCACATTTTGAAAATGGACTCCCCTTAGGATGTTGCCTAGAAGTCACACCTTGAATGATGATATCTGCTCAGATATTCAAGATCCCCATCCTATCCTTCCAAGAGATGGATGAACCACTTTTGTTTTTTTATGTTTTCATATGGAGTTGAAAGAATTTTGGAAATTGTTTTTTGTTTTCTGCCATGAAAAGTTAGGAGAAGAGAAAGAAACAGATTTAATGAGAAAGAATGAATTGTACGTACAGAATGAATTAGAGAATATGTTTTATTTGAAAGATTAAAACCATTTTCATTCTTTAATTAAAACTTTCCTAATTAATTCGCTTGATTATTTCTCTCTCTCTCCAATCCTTTCTTTACATGTATGTCATCAAATGACATGAAATTTTCATAAATCATGTCATTAAATGACAAAAAATTTCCGCAAATCATGTCATCAAATGACAGAAAATTTCCATAAATCATTTTATGCAATTGTCTTTAAATTACATTAACATCGTATATCAATGCGCACAAATAATTTTTTATAAATGATTAAATAAATAATAATTAATATTCCTCAAATATCAATTAATTTTATCAATTTACAAAATTTCATAAATTTATTAAATCATTAGGTTTTTCAAAGAATTCATCATTACGGTTGTGCGACTCAAAGGTGTAAATTCAGTCAGCGATTAATATTGAACTATTCGAAAATTAACGTTCACATGTCATTAGCAGTTGGTGTGACATATCGGCCAAATTTATCGCTTACACATCTTTTGGTAAAATCCAGTTTTACTTATTATAAGCAATACCTAATAGTGATAATTATTTACAACAATTCTCTTCGTCAAAACTATATCACTTTAGATTTATAGAATTTGGTAATGGTCAAAATTCCAATATCATCAACATTTAACTTTACAGTCCAACACAACGTCCTTGGTTCAACAATAACAATTATTATTAATCGAAATGCTCTAATCAGAGACTTTGACTTTGAGTTAACTTCAGTTGACCATGAAACTAAAACCTCATATAACCGAGGAGACGAGTTCTCTCTTGAAAAGTGTTTCACTTTCAACGCTTCCACTCAACCCAACTATAGTCGTTCGATGGACGTCGTGCTATGATTTAACTATAATCAAAGCGAAGCTTTCACATTAAAGATCAATAGTATTCTCAAGTCGAGCGAACTATAGAATTGGTCACATCGATATTCTCTGCTTGACCTAGTTATAGACGAAAAGAAAACTATCGAGTGAGTTATTCTATAGTTATCCAATAACCATCAGTACGTAACCTCTTGGTGCCTCCAAAAGTTATGAGTAATACACTGTCCAACATTTGGGGAGTGTTACATACTCTAGTCTCAACCGATTCATCGATATTAAGTCTCGATGCATCTTGACTAGGATCATTTAAAATGGTATAGGTTTTTCATTGTGATAAATTACTCACGATTACAACACTTTATAACTACTATCACAAAACATGCCATTTATAGATTTTCTATTAAATATATTTTAATTATTAATTAACACAACCACATTATATCAAGGATATAATAGAAAGAAAATACCTTTGTTTCGAACAAGATTGGTCAACGAGTTAGATATATGTAACAAATTACATAATTGCCCCTAGGATATACCCCTAACTCTATCAATCCTCCACTTGCACTTGGGGTCAACTATGGAACCTTATTCCAACTTCTCTAATCGGTTATCTAAAAACTAATTGGGTTTGTCTCGTTATGAACGGGTATGCTATTATGTTTTAATTATCTACTTAGTCAATCAACTCTCTACGACAATGATAAACTGTTTTATCATGTAGAACAATTCGGAGTATTTCTCTTGATTTCAAGTGAGCTCTAAATTTTTTTTATGAACTATATCACGATATTGTTATCATATAATAATATTATGAGATTCTCAACATTTGGAATAGGCTCGGCTATAAATTTGTGCACTTATATTTTTATATACATTGTCTTTATCGTGGCGCTATTTAAGGCGATGTACTTAGCTTTTTTATTGAATTAGCCAGAGTCTTTCATTTGGAACATGTAACAAAACGATTTTTCCAGGATCCGAAGGTTGGCATTCTTACGTCCACTGTATCTAATGTCGCATAATTGAATGCCGGAAAACCGAATTATTAGGGTTAAAAAGAAGAGGTAGAAGAAAACGATAGAAGAAATAAGGAAACAGAACAAAACAATATCAGAATCTCACAGTCGCAGCGGAACAACATATAATAGATAAATGAATAATCTTTAAATCAAAGAACTGTATATTTTATACATTACATTATCAGAGTCAATATGCAACACAATACAAGAATTGACAGCTATACAAACATGCCCTTACAAGTGAATTTACAACGGAAAATATAATATCATATACAAGTAATACGTCTCGCCATCCAGCTCGCCACTTGAGCTCCAAAGCACTTCTAAATCCAGAATGACCTAATAACCTGACTCTAGACTGCCCGTGTCGAAAATTATGGGCACCCAGAGTTTAGAAAGAGAACGATAAACTCCAGGTCATTCATGGGATTGGTGTGAGAACTCAAAACAGTTATTTATCTTTTAAAAATAACAACAACAAGAGAAGTGAAAAATATCCGTAGTGCTTTTGGAAAATGAAATTATCATAAGGCCTCCCCGCACGCACACAATACAAACGCAGAATTGGAGGAGATTTCTCCTTATGATAGTCAAAGATGCTTACTACGCAAAACAAATCATTTTTGATATTATTATTAGTGCATAGTGTAAAAAGCATTTCGAAAATAGAATATAAATCTTAGCTAGCATAGACATTCCGAACTATGCCTACTATAGCTACCATCCAAAGAGTGGGGCGCCACCATAAGTGAATGGCAGGTTATACAACTAAAACCGTACAAGGTTCGTATTGTTTTGTTTGGATTTCCAACAAATGGTCAGGCTAAGGAACTTCCTACTACCACATGGGATCGCCTTTGGCGAGACGTCCCGAGAACCTAACCGGATCTCTGCCAACACAAGGTCGGGTTACCTCTGTAACTAGGTAACTACTACTCGAGTATGCCACTACACCACAAAGCTGTTTTAGCCACACCCCTATCCGCCTTATTTGATACGGCTCAAAGCCGTATCTAATTTGATACAGCTAAAAACCGTATCAAATTCGTGCCTATTTTGGCTAGAAAATCATACACCCTGGAAAGCACGGTCTCCCCCAAATTCATTCCTTCCCTCGTTTTTTTCGTTCTCCCTCCGAAATATAAATGTCGTTCTCTTTCCCCCAAATTCACGTCCGTTAACATCCAAAATCTCCAAATCCCTAATTTTCTCGAGTTCGGAGCTGAGTAGCTGACGATTGAGGTTTTCTTTGTAAGTTGATTTTCACGTATTTGAACATTTATTTATTTAATCCTAGTTGTTCTGTGAAGAATTTTTGTGTATTTAATCCTATTACTTGTTTTAGGAAGTGTCATCTTGTTGTGAAAGAATTTTGATGTTTTATCTCCCTGAGTTAGCTAGTTGAGTTTCATTCTTTGGGTGTTTCCCACCGCTAATTTCCTTATAATATTTGTAAGATGTTCTGTTTTTTGCCCATATCGCGTTGCTATTTCAGTGTCAAAAGGATTATGAACCATTTGATTCTAAAGCAGATTTGCTTCTTAACTGATTTTTCCGCTAATTTGTTGATAGTTTTCTATAGCCTTCTGCCATGCTTTCAGAGCATGCTTAACTTCCATTAGTTTATTAATAAGAATGAATAAAGAATTGCCTTGTACGTTGATATTTAATGCTTGTCCCACTACATTTTTGTAATTTGCATTCGTACACCAAGAATTGTTGAACCTGAAGGGAACTCTGGCATTACAAGGGGATCGCGTATTGAATTTAACAAAAATAGGGGTATGATCGCTTAAGGAGTGTTCCCCAAAATGAATTCCAAATTCTTGAAATTTGTTCTCCCAAAGATTGTTCATGAATACCCTATCAATCTTGCTATGAATATAGAAATTATTTCCGCCTCTTTAAGTGAACTAACTGCCTATGAATTCATGTTCAAATAGACTAGAATTTGTGATGCAGTTCATGAAATCAATATCTCTTATTGAATTCTGAATGCCATTATTAATTCTGTTTTGACTGGACTAAATATTTTAAATCAGTAATTAAAATCCAGGGTAAATTAATTTGTTTAACTGATGTGCTGTCGTAATCCCTCTCTATTCTACTAAATTTTAATCATAAATCATAACACATATTATGCTAAGCCCTACGGCATTATGTAAAATACAAAAAATGTATTGTCTGTCAGAATGCAATATGATAATAGACCAGATAGTGGAATTCCATGGAATAAGGATTCTACCTTTCTAATCTTGTCGTTATGAGTGTGCTTCCATTTCTTGTCTATGTAGATGGCTTATTCTCATTAAGACCAATCAAAGAATATCGTTTAGTACTTAATATTTGCAACAAGTTAAACTGTTTTGCTGGGTAGTTTAATCCCCTTATGTTCCAGACTAGGAATTCCACCTATTGAGATAAAGAGTGGTAGTATATTAAATCCTAGTTGAAATTAAATACACTCTTTCAGAACAAGTATTTGATTGTCATTACCCCTTGGATGCAAAGTTATGCGTAGAAGAGAAAGAAGTGAAGTGCTGTCGAAATTAAAGCATTTAGTCCCAAAATGGCTTCAATTTGTTTTAGACAGAAGTGAGGTGTTGTATACAAATTTTTGATTGTATGATTAATTAAGAAGAGAGACCATCAGGCCATGGTGATTTTTCATCTTTAACTGAAAAGATTGCCTGATGTACTTCTTTATCTGAAATTGGTTGTAGTAACTAATGATTGCCCAGTTCATTAACTACTGTTCTACATTGTATGCCTTCAAAAGTTTGATTTTTTGGTTGTTCTCCATTAAATAGGTGAGTTTAGTGGGTGATAGCCTGGGATTGTATCTGTTATGCATTATAGACCAGCTCACCTTTGTCATTATACAAAGCTTGATATTATTTTTATACTTCCTCATTGACATTTTAGCGTAGAGATTTTTTGAGCTTGAGTCTCCCTATATAAGCCACGAAATCTTAGACTTTTGAACTGCTTCTACATATTTTCCATGCATTGTCTTTTTAGGAGCATTGCCTGCATGTAATTAATCTTCATATAGTAGTACATTATCTGGATTGTTGTCTGCAGCCAATAGCTTATCATTATATTCTGATTCCAAAGCTGATAAAGTGTTTGCATCCTTTGCTCTTAACTTGTTCTGGTTTTTTGATATGTTTTATCCTTCTTAGTTTGATTATGAATTTCTGAATTACAATGCCTCGTACATTTATAATAAAACTGGTATTACCTGATCTTCATATCCATTAGCCAAATGCCAACTTTTGTATTCAAAAGCTTTTCCCTTTTGTTGAGTAGTTTGTGTATGTAGTTTGATGATATAGGGTTGTGATCACTCAAAACCGAGGTACTGTCAGTGGCAATAAAATCTTGAAAGTGTTGTAGAAAAGTATTGTTTATAAGCACTTTGTCAATGTGAGTAGCAATACCTCTACGTCTCCATGTGAATTGAAAATCTTGTATATATATACACTCATATGTATATACATATGAGTGTTTATGTGTGTGTGTATTGCATATAGTATGTGATTTATACATGTTTATATGTATAAATATAGTTCTAGTATGTCTGACTAAGGTCTACTAGGAGATGCATGGAATATTATATACATATTTATTGATATGCAGTTTAAAGTGTTTATATATAGTTTTGGTATGTCCGACTTAGGGCTACCGTTGGTGCACGGAATCCACTATACCAATGAGGTGCACGACCTGTAGATGTGGTCCCAGAGTAGGGGCAAAGAGAGACTAGGATGCTAGTCTATAGTAGGTCATATACCATTTCATAGTACTCTTATATGCTGCGGGAGGACCACATACCAGCTTGTTATAAGTTGATTACATCGCAAATATATTATATTTACGTCTAATGTTCTAATATATATGATATAGGAGGGCAATATGTCTTTCAGTATAGACAAAAAGTGGATAAATGAATCTGATCAAAGATCTACATACTATATAGACGGGGTGGAGAAGTTTATTAGTTTTGTTGATGAAAATGGTGGTAAGAAAGGAGTTTATTTATGCCCTTGCACTCGGTGCAAAAATATAAAGACGATCAAATTAGATGACATTCATTTGCTTAAATGGGGTTTTATCCAATCATATACCGTATGGTATTTACATGGGGAAAAAGGGCAGAGAAGGAAAAACAACAACCAGTTAGTCATGCCACAAGTACCGACGAGTCTGAACATATTATGATGGAAGATCTAGTCAATGATGGGAAGTTTGGAGGGTACGGTGGGAAGTTTGGAGAGTACAGTAGGAAATTTGTCTGGGCAAATGAAGCTTCTGATCAACATGGTGGGAAACATAGAACAAGGAGAACGCAACACACAACTCAATGCTTCTAAATTCGTTGTTTCTCAATCCCAGGATACGACCAATGTGGTGAACAATCAAAAATGTGAAATCCTCAACTCTGATCTAGACATAATAGCAACAGGTATTTATTAGTTGCTTTTTATTCTTACTTGTTTTCGATGCGGTTATTTTGTTGGATAGATCTAGACAATAAATTTTATTGCAATAGGTACTGTATGACGAGATTCTACATCGTCCAAAATCCATAGGAAATCTGTACCATCCACACATGAAAAATTGGTTTTGGACAATATACTACTACCAGATGAGAGAACCAACAAAATAAATCATCAATTTGCAGAGACCTTTGTTGATGTTGGAGTGGGTGGGTATGTGTGCCATCCGAAGATTATGATTCGATATCTTTAGCAGGTATGTGAGCTCATCCAAAAATTATTTATCTGGTTTTTGATTATATGCCATCCAAAAATTATTTATCTTTAACATGCCATTCCTTTTTACGGTATTGTTATTTGATTATATGCACTGTTCTGTAGTTTCTGTTTCTCGTTTGTTAAACCATGAGGTATGCGCAGAGTACTTATTTTGACTGTCTTAATTCTTTTTTATGCTTTTTTTTGTTTTGGGAAAAACTGGCTTATCCATTGACTTGAAATTGAAATTTGGTGGTTTTATAGAAATGGTAAATACATTACATTTCTGAGTCAGTTTTGCAAACAAAACTAGAATGTTGTGCAATGAACATAACTTCCCAGAGCTCATCTGTGAAACTTTTACCTCCATAGCACATAATTTCCAGCAAAAATAACGAGTTTCCTAAATCTGTAAATTCAAAGATTTCTCTCTTGAAATCTAATACCCGAGCAAATTAAAATTTAGATTAATAGTGTATTATTTTTCTACTCGCACTTCTATGTAATAGATAAACGTTTGGACATGTTTTCTCAGTGAGTACGAGACATCGCTCGAATTATCAAACTAGGTAAGGTAATATAAAATATTAACCGACAAATACTGTAATTATATCAGAAATTAAATTTATCTATAGCCAAAATTTGTTATTTACCAAACAAATAAAATTGCAAATGATGCTTCAGCAAGTGTAACTAGTTGTAAGCCTTTTCAGGGTAATACAAACATACTTGTGACAAATAAACTTTGAACTTGCAAATGCAAAGCATAACAATAACAAGGAGGAGGATTGACCTTCACTGATATCTGAAAAATTACAAGTCTAGAAATTTTTGTTTATTGCAATACTGTTTATATGGAGGAAGACTGCTAATGCACAAAAATCACAATAAAACATTGTGTATATTTTACATGTCCTCGGCAGTAGCCACACTCACGAACCAAACCATCAATTATAGCCAACTGTCCCCATCCACATCTCTATCCAACCATGTCTCCACATCAACTGCATCCAGCAGCCAACAGACCAACAAGACAACATCTTTGAACTAGACAACACGAGCAAGACAGCATCTCTCACCATGGTTTACTTATTTTAATGATATTCATTCCTAAAGTGAAAAATCTGTAACAAATAATTAACACTTAGTTTTATTACTTCTACTCATTTGCTTAAGTTGTTAATGAAAAGAAGTTACATGCTCAAAGGTTAAAGAATTTCATGTTGCATTTACTAAGCAATAGGTTCCACTCTATTGTCGAAGTCTTTCCAGCAATGTCAACAATACTATCACCTGAGGTGTTGATACCTTGTATTCTATTAGTTTAAACTTATATTACTGATTCAATAATATTAAAAAAACCAGGGCTCATTTTGGATGCCTTTTTACAGATAGTTGAAAGAGTCCGAGTCTGGGGGTAAGCTTGGTGATCTGGATGCATATGAGGTTGAAGGAGGCGAAAAAAAATCTGAAATACTTCAAAATCTTGCAGAGTTCCAGTTTTCTTGTGTATGCAACATGGAAGTTCATATTATATTTATTTTTGCTGAGAAAGTGCTGTTTAGATTAATATTTGTTTTTTACATGGTTTTTTGGAGTAAAGTTAAGCCGACCACATGGAATTCATATGTTACTTGTAATGTTCGATGATATGGATATCTTTAACAGCAACATATATAAGCAACATCTTTTCCAGTTATTTTGTATAATACTGCTATTGTATAATATTGACCATATTTTGTATAATACTGCTTCTATTGTAATCCAACTAATGTCGTATCTATTACTGCTTTAAATACTGCTTCTATTGTATAATACTGCATCTAAGCTGTTGTAATTCACGGCTATGAGCTGTGTGAATTAGATACTGCTTTTATTGTATTATACTGCATCTACGGTATTGCAATTTATGGTCATAAGCTTTGTGAATTAGATACGGCTTATTGCTGTATCTATTACATCAATTAGATACGGTCAAAAGCCGTATCTAATTCATGTGCTTAGTATACGAAGTAGATACGGCCATGGGCCGTATCTAATTCTCCAATTAGATATGGCCCATAGCCGTATCTAATTAATAAACATGCTTTCTTTTGATACGGCTTACGGCCGTGCCTAATGGCATTAGATACGGCCCTAAGCACTGCCTAATTCACCTTTCTGGTGTAGTGTGCCACTCCCCGGTCCTTTGGGACCTTTATCCGAGGGCCCTCTATCACCAAGCAACAACCACACAGAAAAATGAGATTGGAGCAACCACATAGGTTAAGCATCAGGGCTCCATACCTGACACCACCCTTTTCCAGAAGGAAATGACATACCCTAAAGGGCGCGTCCCTCATAACCTTGCCGCATATTCCTTTTTTGACCATTTTCGGGGTATGAGGTCTGACGAAGTCTCGTCCACAAAGCTACGCCTTTTCACAAAGCCACGCTTTGATCAACAAATGATCAATAAATAATCATCACACAGCAACACTCAGCATGCCACATTACCAAATTGGGAATATATCGCTGATAACCTTCAACTACAAAACCTCTGAGCTCGTACGTCTCAGAGAAGGGTGTTAAGCTAAGAGAATAAATTCTTCGACACCAATAGAAATGTATTTGAAAGAAATCTGCTTTATATCTCAAAATGTAATGTCAGACACGTAACCATACAAGTCTGTTCCGGGCTCGAACAGAACCGAAGGCACTTCAAAAGAAGCCCTTGCAATCCGGGTGTTCACAATCCCGATCGAATTTCCCATCACAAAGGAAATCTCCATACCGTAGCTAACGGTGCAGAGACAATCGATAGGTCATCCTATTGTTTTCACAAATACCTGGTCTTCAACGCCGATCTTTAATGATATCCATTACGTCGTATCACTATTCGGAATGGGTAATCCGAATAACGAGCGCAATAATTTAAAAATAAGTGTAGCATTCAATTTGAACCAATTCACAATGAATAACCATTTAAGGGTCAATATTGATAGTCGGTTATTTAACTATCAATCAATATTCACAACATAACCCGATTTCAAATAATTTCCCAAATTATTTATTTTCAAAAATATCTTTACAAGATATAATTTCCACACTTCAACCATTTGGAAACCAATTCCAAATCAATTTACTCCCTTACAACTTTCATTTCAAAATGGTTCATTTAAACCAATCAAATAAATCCTTACCAATTTATTTTAAACTTACGTTCCAAATCCGTAAATTTATTTCCACACTTCAAAATAAATCAATGTTTATTTTTGAACAAATTTCCCTTTCTTTTATAAATTCCATAGTGAATTTACCTTCCCAAAATATCTATGAATGTACGATTTCCAAATCAATTTCTAATATTCATTTTCAATTTATCTTTAAAAGATAAAATCTCAAAACATTCACTTTATATTGGAAAAACATTTCCATACTTATTTATTAATAAGTAATTCACCAATCTATTTATTTTCAACATTTGGAAAATATTCAATATATTTAAATCCAAATTAAGTGTATATTTTATTCTTTAAGGAAAACTTCTCTTAAACACATTTATTTGAGTCAAAACGGATGTTACGTAAAACATCGTTACGACACCCCAAAATCACTAGTATAGGGATTCGAAATTAAAATAGATATATAAATCCCAATACTATACAATACTTTTCCTTTCGGAAATCATTTACTATAACAGCAGTGTTATAGTCCAGCATTTCCTTTTATTTCTCAAAAAAGTCTATTTCAACAATGAATGTTGAAATCTATGATTTCGATACTTAACACATTTTTGAATCGCTTTAATTCTATTTAAAATATCACTTTTCCAAAACATTTCTTTAATATATTATTCATTGTCCAAAATCGTGAATATACTTCGTTAACCAAATTCAATTCCTACATATTTTATTTAAAGGATTATCCATTGTCCAAATTCGTGAATATATTTCCTTTAATAAGCTATAATAATTAAACTTATCAAAATAAGTCGATTTCGGATTTATAAAACAATGTTTATAAATTCCATTTATACTTTATAACAACTTCAGCTTATAAAATCACTTTGTTAACAAATTCTATCCATATCTCATTTACACGCCAAAATCCAGTCTATATGTTAATTAGTTATAATATCTTATTTTATAAAATCTATTCATTTTATAACTTCACAATTTATAAATCTATAGATTTCATCCACTTATGAAATCTATTTATATTTCATTTTAATACTTATAAAAAACTCGTTTTATAATTCCAACATTTTAATTTATAAATATCAATTTTATAAATCTTTTATAATAATTCAAAAATCCCAATTTTAACCATTTTATAAATTAATCAACTAAAAATCACATTTCGGTTATATTTCACAAAATCATAATTTTTATAACATAAAAATTTCAACGTTTATTCATTTAAAATGAATCAATTCCAAAATTAAATTTACTATGAATTCTCAACTTAAAATTTTTTAAAAATCAAATTTTATTTATTTTCGGCATCTAACGATACCAAAAATATATTCGGCTAAATTTTAGCCTTTAATGATTCCATTCACAAAGATAATCACGCAGATTATAAATAGATCAATAAATAGATCAACACACAATATTGAAATAAATTCAAGAATTTGAGGAATCCAGTTGGATCCCTCCAACCTGTTTTCCTGCATCCAAAGATGTTAGCACAATACCAATTCCGCTTGGAGACGGAATATCGCGGTATATGGGATTTATAAAATATTATCCGCTATTATGTGGCGCAATAGGGTCTCATCCGCTATATAATGCGGGAAAATCAACTCCAAATGCATATATAATACCAATTCCATATCAAATTGGAATTATCGCGGTATATGTTTTTAATAAATAACATCCGTTTAATGTACGGCGTATAGGGTCTATTTCAATACAACAGATAATAACTATCATCCAATCACACAATCAAGCAATTTTAAATCTAACTATTTAAAATTTAAATCGAAACGATTCGATTGAGTGAGAAGTTCTCACCTTGAGTTTCCGATAACAGTGTAGCGTTTTATTTCGAATAAAATTAAACGTGCGTTTAATTTTACTCAAAATTTTCACTAGCTCCAAACGACTCCAAACCAGCTCCATTGCGTAGTGCTCGACAAAACGATTGCAACGCAATTTGTTTCGCAATTTTTCGACCTCGTATCACAAAGTTATGATATTTAGAAGTTTGTACACATATATATATATATAATTTACAATTCAATTTATTTTTTTATTTTTTTTATACCCAGATGACATCAGGGCCGTCCAAATTTCCACATGAATTCAAGGCCGTGACTTTTTTTGCTTTCTTCTTCCAGGTGATGCTATGCGCGAAAGAACCCAATTGCCGTTCGTTCCTTGAATTTCGCCCCCACCTACGTCGATCTTTACGATGATCAAGAGCCACCATTCGAAGCACCAACGCCAACATCACCCTCGGTTGCAACAGTACGAAACTTAGTCGCCCAAATCACCATGAAAACACAAACGAACGTGCCGCCTTCGAGGCCAAATTGCCAATGATCCAAAGCCCTAAAAACGATCATAGCCGTTCACATTATAGATCTCATTACGCTCTAGAGTTTTGTAGTTGAACACTTATTGAATCGTTGTGTAGATTTGAAGAAAATTATGGAGGAAGAAGAATGCATTTCGGCCATTAAATGATAGTGGCGGCCTGACATTGAACCCTAGGGTTTTGCCTTTTGTTTGCAAATGAAATAAAAACAAGTCCTTTTATAGAAAACCGACGAACACTATTCATCTCCAATTTTTCAAACTCCAAATCTCGCGCGGTGACCGGCGTTTCTAGGGTTTACCCCGTGTTCTGGACATAATTGAATAGGTTTCAGCGACTAATTCGATCATATGTGCGAGTTACGGAAATAAACGATCAAATTTAAATTAAACCGATTAAATGAATTTCTATACGTTTTGGCTTGCCCTGGACAAACGGTAAATCCGATCGACACGAAATTTGAAACCATACAATAATATAACATTACGGATCCGATGAAACTAGTTTCATCGAAATCCGATACTGTTTGAAAAATGGCTATTTTCACTAGTCCATTAAATATTAAAATATTCAATTTGAACAAATTAACTTTTAATTCAATTTTAAAAGTTCTATAACATCGTTATAACTTCAATATGATTTAATATAACTTTATAAATCATTTTTAATCACATTAAACCCAATTTTCAATTATTTTTGGAATTTCAAATATTAAACTGTCGATTTAATTATCCAATTAAATCTAAATATTCGAAATATAAATTATCCGACTTATAAATTTTACTTGTTGATATTTAAAATCAATTAAATATTTGAATTTCAAATGACGGAAATTCTGAGTCGTTACAAACTTCCCCCCTTAAAAGAATTTCGTCCCCGAAATTGCCAAGTAAGAAAAAGTTTTGCAATCCATTAACTTTTCAAAACAACCCGTTCAAATTTGATTTACAAATCTCTTAAGTGTTTAAGTTTTCCAAAAATTCAATAGTTAAACTTCTTACAAAATATTTACTAAGTATTCAAAACCATATATAGTTATTTTTTCTCAAAATCAACTATATCGTTTAACCTTTTACTTCAAATCAAAACTTAGTTTTCACAAAAAAATTCCAAAATTTCCTGAAAATTTTCTAACGCCTTAAATTTTCAAATTTTTTTGCCATAACCTCCTTTGTACGGAGGAGTTTTTACAATATCACAATAGATATAAATATGTATACATCGACCCACCCGGTTGGAAAAACAGAAAAACAGTTCATATTTCCTATTTTTATGGCGTAGGCGTACCTTTTTAGCATTTTTAAGCAAAGCAGTTATTTATTTAGCATTTTGCGCAACCAAATCCCGCTAATGGTAGCCCCGGTACCTGTACTTACTCAATATGAACACGTAAGTGACATATATATGAAGTTATCAACATTTTACTCTTTTAAACAACTACAATACATGCATATTGAAAGAAATGCATACTAAACAAGGTTTATAAGCAACTTATAAGATTTCAACATTACTTGTAATTGTTTACAACCAATTCATATACAACGACATTCAATTATCATTTTCAATTAGTTTACGTTCACTAATTTACATTCACATTTGTTCACTTTCAATTCAATCAATTTCCATCCAATTTAAGTCTACTTAACTTCCAATTTGAATTCAATTGCTTTAGCTTTCAATTTTATTCATTCAATTGCATATGAATTTCTATTCAGTCAATTAACAATAATCTAACAACCAATGTATAACCAACACAATCTAATTTATCTTACTTTACACTCAACATTCATATTCACTTTGTTTACCTTTAATTTGGTTTAACATTCAATTAGCCTTAAATGAATTAACACTTATATCCATTATATGATATCAATTCATTACATTCGATTGATTTACATTCAATTCATTAGTTCAATTACTAATTCATTTTACAAATAAAGTTGAATCTCCTTTATGTAACTCAAGTTCATATCCATTTAATTCATTTCATTATTTTACTTCAATACCAAAATCAACTTCATTCAACATTACTTAAGTTATTTTTCATTTAAACATCATTTGTTTAACTTAACTTAAATTTCCATTTCAACAACATATCTAATCCAGTTAAAATCCAATTCAAATTCCAACTCCAAAGTAAATTATATTTAACTTTTGTCAAAGCATTTTCATCACTTATTCAGATTCATACCTCGTTTTGCGTAACAAAGTTATTTAACCATTTTAATAATTGGTTTTACTTACATTTTCACATTTAATAAGTTATACAACTTATTATTCAACTTCCAAATCTGATTTAATTTATTTAACTTTCTTTAGTTAAATTTCACATCATATATTTTATCATACTAATTCAAATTTATTTCAACTTTACTAAAGTTAAATCTTTATTATCTCATATTATAAGTACAAAACTTGATTACTTATATTCATCAATTTCAACTTGGATTTTTTAATTTCAAATTTTTTTATCACAACAAAATTCAATTTCAATTTACTATGGTGGCAAATCCATTACACAGAAACTCAAAAATGATACTGATGATGCTGCAGTCATCACCCTTATTATTCCCCAGCAACAGTAGTGAATCCAGTGCTTTAAATTCTTTTAAAATTTTCTTTTATTTATAAATCACATTTATAAATCTTGCTTATATAATTTCACCATTTCCCTTTACTTATACAAGATTATTCCACAACTGTAAATCATTTCAATTAAAATTCTATACTTAGACAATTGTTGGTTTTATATAATTTATTCTTTCACAATTGTTGTTTTTATTCAAATTATTCAAACAACTTTGATTTACTTATATATTTTCTTACATTTTCAACAATCAAACAATGCAATTTATTATATACACTTTAATAATTCTGAAAAATTATTCCTTTATATATATAAAATATAATCGAGGTAAAATTATTTCATTTACCCAATTTAAAATGATACCATGTCGGTTTATCTCGTTTAAGAGTTTAGAAACCCCTATCGACAACAGTTAGCTAGACTGCATCGACCAGGATCTATAAACAATCAACTGATAAGTCAACACAATACAAAACAATTTCATATTCACTAACAAATACGCGCTCATATCTATTATTACACTCAACTCATTTTAGAGTACTACTGACTCTATCTCTAATGAGTAATCCCCAACAGAGCCAAGGTTGTCACTTAACCATATGCTCCGATACCACTTTGTAACAAAACGATTTTGCCGGGATCCGAAGGTCAGCATTCTTACGTCCACTGTATCAAATGCCGCATAATCGAATGCCGGAAAACCGAATTGTTAGGGTTAAAAAGAAGAGGTAGAAGAAAAAGAAGAAATAAGGAAACAGAACAGGAACAATATTAGAATCTCACAGTCGTAGCGGAACAACATATAATAGATAAATGAATAATCTTTAAATCAAAGAACTGTACATTTTATACATTACATTATCAGTGTCAATATGCAACACAATATACGAATTGACAGCTATAGAAACATGTCCTTACAAGTGAATTTATAGCGGAAAATATAATATCATATACAAGTAATCACCACTTGAGCTCCAAAGCATTTCTGAATCCAGAATGACCTGATAACCTGACTCTAGACTGCCAGTGTGGAAAATTATGCGCACCCAGAGTTTAGGAAGAGAACAATAAACTCCAAGTCAGTCATGGGACTGGTGTGAGAGCTCAAAACAGTTATTTATCTTTTAAAAACAACATCAACAACAAGAGAAGTGAAAAATATCCGCAATGCTTTTGGAAAATTAAACTATCATAAGGCCTCCCCGCACGCACACAATGGAAACGCAGAATTGGAGGAGATTTCTCCTTATGATAGTCAAAGATGCTTACTACGCAAAAAAATCATTTTTGATATTATTATTAGTGCATAGTGTAGAAAGCATTTCGAAAATAGAATATAAATCTTAGCCAGCATAGACATTCCGTACTATGCCTACTATAGCTACCATCCAAAGAGTGGGGCGCCACCATAAGTGAATGGCAGGTAATACAACTAAAACCGTACAAGGCTCGTATTGTATTGTTTGGATTTCCAACAAATGGTCAGGCTAAGGAACTTCCTACTACCACATGGGATCGCCTCTAGCGGGACGTCCCGAGAACCTATCCGGATCTCTGCCAACATAAGGCCGGGTTACCTCTGTAACTAGGTAACTACTACTCGAGTATGCCACTCCCCGATCCTTTGGGACCTTTATCCGAGGGCCCTCTATCACCAAGCAACAACCACATAGAAAAATGAGATTGGAGCAACCACATAGGTTAAGCATCAGGGCTCCATACCTGACACCACCCTTTTCCAGAAGGAAATGACATACCCTAAAGGGCGCGACCCTCATAACCTTGCCGCATATTCCTGTTTTGACCATTTCCGGGGTGTGAGGTCTGACGAAGTCTCGTCCACAAAGCTACGCTTTTTCACAAAGCCACGCTATGATCAACAAATGATCAATAAATAATCATAACACAGCAATACTCAGCATGCCACATTACCAAATTGGGAATATATCGCTGATAACCTTTAACTACAAAACCTCTGAGCTCGTACGTCTCAGAGAAGGGTGTTAAGCTAAGAGAATAAATTCTCCGACACCAATAGAAATGTATTTGAAAGAAATCTGCTTTATATCTCAAAATGTAATGTCAGACACGTAACCATACAAGTCTGTTCCGGGCTCGAACAGAACCGAAGGCACTTCAAAAGAAGCCCTTGCAATCCGGGTATTCACAATCCCGATCGAATTTCCCATCACAAAGGAAATCTCCATATCGTAGCTAACGGTGCAGAGACAGTCGATAGGTCATCCTATCGTTTTCATAAATACCCGGTCTTCAACACCGGTCTTCAATGCTATCCATTACGTCGTATCACTATTCGGAATGGGTAATTCGAATAACGAGCGCAATAATTTAAAAATAAGTGTAGCATTCAATTTGAACCAATTCACAACGAATAACCATTTAAGGGTCAATGTTGATAGTCGGTTATTTAACTATCAATCAATATTCACAACATAACCCGATTTCAAATAATTTTCCAAATTATTTATTTTCAAAAATATCTTTACAAGATATAATTTCCACACTTCAACCATTTGAAAACCAATTCCAAATCGATTTACACCCTTACAACTTTCATTTCAAAATGGTTCATTTAAACCAATCAAATAAATCCTTACCGATTTATTTTAAACTTACGTTCCATATCCGTAAATTTATTTCCACACTTCAAAATAAATCAATGTTTATTTTTAAACAAATTTCCCTTTCTTTGATAAATTCCATAGTGAATTTACCTTTCCAAAATATCTATGAATATACGATTTCCAAATCGATTTCTAATATTCATTTTCAATTTATCTTTAAAAGATAAAATCTCAAAACATTCACTTCATATTGGAAAAACATTTCCATACTTATTTAATAATAAGTAATTCACCAATCTATTTATTTTCAACATTTGAAAAATATTCAATATACTTAAATCTAAATTAAGTATATATTTTATTCTTTAAGGAAAACTTCTCTTAAACACATTTATTTGAGTCAAAACGAATGTTACGTAAAACATCGTTACGACAATCCAAAATCACTAGTATAGGGATTCGAAATTAAAATAGATATATAAATCCCAATACTATACAAAACTTTTTCTTTCGGAAATCATTTACTATAACAACAGTGTTATAGTCCACCATTTCCTTCTATTTCTCGAAAATGTCTGTTTCAACAATGAATGTTGAAATCTATGATTTCGATACTTAACACATTTTTGAATCGTTTTAATTCTATTTAAAATATCACTTTCCCAAAACATTTCTTTAATATTTTATTCACAGTCCAAAATCGTGAATATACTTCGTTAACCAAATTCAATTCCTACATGTTTTATTTAACGGATTATCCACTGTCCAAAATCGTGAATATATTTCCTTTAATAAGCTATAATAATTAAACTTATCAAAATAAGTCGATTTCGAATTTATAAAACAACGTTTATAAATTCCATTTATACTTTATAACAACTTCAACTTATAAAATCACTTTGTTAACAAATTCTATCTATATCCCATTTACACGCCAAAATCCAGTTTATAGGTTAATTAGTTATAATCTTTTATTTTACAAAATCTATTCATTTTATAACATCACAAATTTATTAATCTATAGATTTCATCCACTTATGAAATCTATTTATATTTCATTTTAATACTTATAAAAAACTCGTTTTATAATTCCAACATTTTAATTTATAAATATCAATTTTATAAATCTTTTATAATAATTCAAAAATCCCAATTTTAACCATTTTATAAATTAATCAACTAAAAATCACATTTCGGTTATATTTCACAAAATCATAATTTTTATAACATAAAATTTTCAACGTTTATTCATATAAAATGAATCAATTCCAAAATTAAATTTACTATGAATTCTCAACTTAATTTTTTTTTTAAAATCAAATTTTATTTATTTTCGGCATCTAACGATACCAAAAATATATTCGGCTAAATTTTAGCCTTTAACGATTCTACTCATAAAGATAATCACGCAGATTATAAATGAATAAATAAATAGATCAACACACAACATTGAAATAAATTCAATCATTTGAGGAATCCAGTTGGATCCCTCCAACCTGTTTTCCTGTATCCAAAGATGTTAGCACAATACCAATTCCGCTTCGAGACGGAATATCGCGGTATATGGGATTTATAAAATATTATCCGCTATTATGCGGCGCAATAGGGTCTCATCCGCTATATAATGCGGGAAAATCAATTCCAAATACATATATAATACCAATTCCATATCAAATTGGAATTATCGCGGTATATGTTTTTAATAAATAACATCCGCCTAATATACGGCGTATAAGGTTTATTTCAATACAACAGATAATAACTATCATCCAATCACACAATCAAGCAATTTTAAATCTAACTATTTAAAATTTAAATCGAAACAATTCGATTGAGTGAGAAGTTCTCACCTTGAGTTTCCGATAACAGTCGTAGCGTTTTATTTCGAATGAAATTAAACGTGCGTTTAATTTTACCCAAAATTTTCACTAGCTCCAAACGACTCCAAACCAGCTCCATTGCGTAGTGCTCGACAAAACGATTGCAATGCAATTTGTTTCGCAATTTTTCGACCTCGTATCACAAAGTTATGATATTTAGAAGTTTGTACACATTTATATATATAATTTACAATTCAATTTATTTTTTTATTTTTTTTTATACCCAGATGACATCAGGGCCATCCAAATTTCCACATGAAATCAAGGCCGTGACTTTTTTTGCTTTCTTCTTCCAGGTGATGCCGTGCGCGAAAGAACCCAATTGCCGTTCGTTCCTTGAATTTCGCTCCTACCTACGTCGATCTTTACGACGATCAAGAGCCACCATTCGAAGCACCAATGACAACACCACCCTCGGTTGCAACAGTACGAAACTCAGTCGCCCAAATCACCGTGAAAACGCGAACGAACGCGCCGCCTTCGAGGCCAAATTGCCTATGATCCAAAGCCCTAAATATGATCATAGCCGTTCACATTATAGATCTCATTACGCTCTAGAGTTTTGTAGTTGAACACTTGTTGAACCGTTGTGTAGATTTGAAGAAAATTATAGAGGAAGAAGAATGCATTTCGGCCATTAAACGATAGTGGCGGCCTGACATTGGAACCCTAGGGTTTTGCCTTTTGTTTGCAAATGAAATAAAAACAAGTCCTTTTATAGAAAACCGACGAACACTATTCATCTCCAATTTTTCAAACTCCAAATCTCACGCGGTGACCGGCATTTCTATGGTTTACCCCGCATTCCGGACACAATGAAATAGGTTTCGGAGGCTAATTCGATCATATGTGCGAGTTACGGAAATAAACGATCAAATTTAAATTAAACCGATTAAACGAATTTCTATACGTTTTGGCTTGCCCCGGACAAATGGTAAATTCGGTTGACACAAAATTTGAAACCATACAATAATATAACATTACGGATCCGACGAAATTTGTTTCGTCGAAATCCAAGACTGTTTGAAAAATGGCTATTTTCACTAGTCGATTAAATATTAAAATATTCAATTTTCACAAATTAACTTTTAATTCAATTTTAAAAGTTCTATAACATCGTTATAACTTCAATATGATTTAATATAACTTTATAAATCATTTTTAATCACATTAAACCCAATTTTCAATTATTTCTGGAATTTCAAATATTAAACCGTCGATTTAATTATCCAATTAAATCTAAATATTCGAAATATAAATTATCCAACTTATAAATTTTACTTGTTGATATTTAAAATCAATTAAATATCTGAATTTCAAATGACGGAAATACTGGGTCGTTACAGAACATTTCCAACTAAAGACTCTTAACTTGAATATATTATTGACATACTATACTCATATCACTTATGAAGTTTGAATCTGAACACTCTTTCATAAGGAGATTCTTGTTTCTATAAACAATTATCTAGTATTTCACAAATACACGAGAACACTTCAAACAACCATTTTGTGATATCAATTTGGATTTAATATTTTTGCCATGTATCAAATATATAAACAAATTACGATATCATAGACAACATAACATGTATGATAATTCCTCTTGCCAATGCATAAGGAACTCATCTCATATGTTCTGTATAAAACAATTTAATAAGTTGTCTTTGCATACCATTTTAGGACATTCCCTATATCTTTTATACTTTCTATAAAAGCATCATTTACAAATCCAAAGTTGAGTACTAAAACAACCAAGGTTGATTTTAGCACATGTATATTACTAAATTAACAATGTGTTATTTAATAGTTTAGAAATATCAATATACCTTTTAACTTACTTTCTTATGAACGCACGCTTCCTCTGCACTTTGAGACAAAATCAAACTATTTGATATTTCTATCAAAATATTTATTCAATCTTGATGCTTATAAAATGATACTTTAGTATCATTTCTTGGATCATACCCAAATACTCACAAACTCAATATTGCTCCCACTGACTTTGATGTATTTTTGGTTAATATGTGTAAACGGCTTATTCTAAATATATTTTTAGAATTTACTGTTTCAATACATATGTACCGAAACATTAAGTCTTATCAAGTGATAATTTTGTGAGTAAATCCGAATTAACTTGAGCATGTTGAATATCGAATCTATTATGCTAATTTCAAATTTTGAAATTTGCGATATTATTCTTATCAACATTGCTCATTTAATTCCAACTGCATTAGTCTTTCTCATAAAGACACAATCTCGGTCGATGGATCACATCCCTTCAGTTATGACCACCAAAATCTATATTTTGATAGCGTACTTGGAATTCTTTTGGATTTGCGCATCATATCATATAGAGTCAACACTCTTAGTGGTTTAATTAAACAACCGAGGATTGTATATTTTTGACATTAATAAGAAACTCATATTTTCTCTTCGATATGCGAGAATACTTATTAAACATTCTAATGCTATGTATTTATTTAGGTTAGTTAATTTCATTTCATCTCATATAATCAGTTGTATCTACGGATCGTATCCAATTCCATTTAATTATCAATAATACCTCAAAGAAATTCCTTCACAATGAAGTTGATATATCTTGAAACAATAATTGTTTCCCAGTGAAAATAGAATAGGTATTCATAAATGTTTTATGAATTCCTTTATTTATAAAACTTGTTTGGTTTTAGTTTACAAAAATTATGTTCAAAACATAAATATGTCAACCAATGATAGTCCTT
Source organism: Allium cepa (assembly GCA_030765085.1). NCBI lineage: Eukaryota > Viridiplantae > Streptophyta > Magnoliopsida > Asparagales > Amaryllidaceae > Allium > Allium cepa. The sequence goes on from CM060929.1 coordinate 484,228,165, forward strand.
TCCAACATCCTTTTGGGGAGATTCATACAAGATCCCTCATTAACAATTATTACATGCAATCTTTCGACTCGCATAACCTGCCAACTCCTTGGCCTAATATATGTTGGAGTTTCGAATAAACCCTTATCTTGTAAGGTTTTGTAAATTGTTATTCAGATGAAATAATATTAACCTTATGTACTGCTCTTAAGTACATTACCTTATAGAAAGATACTAACTCAACTTCATTCACAATTAATAATACGTTGTCCAACAAAGTTATATTACTCTATATCAATGCCTCATTATGTATCACATGAAGGAGTTATTTTTAGATTGAATCTTTATTCGTTTTAGGTATGTTTGGAACCTTTTCCAATATACTCACTCGTTTATTCAAATTAAATCATTTCTACTGCATATTATTTTTACTTCTATTTTATATTCAATGAGTTTACCATAGAAATAATTCATGTATATCAAATACACATGTCCATGTCAGTGATGACTCATTGGTGAATATGATGAAGTACGTGGAACCATTTTGGTATTTATAGAATTATGATTGCATACATCTATATGTATCAATCTGAAGAGTTCGTCAATTCTTATGATGCCTTCACTAAATGGGTGCATAGCCATTATTGTTTGAGATATAATTAACAAGTATCATGATTCAAAATCATATAATAAAATATTTTCTCAAAACTATGGTTTAGTTTACAATTCCAGAATAACTATAAATAATATTAGATACTTCTGTATTTTTCAATGCATCACTTTTGTTGTGAAAAAAAATACCACAGTTTTATTTCATAACAAATATTTATAATATTCATATTGAAATATAGTTATGTCCATTTTTTAAGCCAATAGAGAAATATAGTCATTATTTCATAAATAATGTTTGATATGTTTTACGGAAACAATTTCTGTAGTTTGATGCAATCGATAAGTGCTATATGGCATGCTCCCACTATTTCGGCCATTACTATAATAAAGTACTAAATTCAATGGTCCATCGTTCACCTAACATAGATTTATTTATTTCATATATTGCAACTGGTTTACAGTGGAGATCTCTTTGATAAACTATCTTGAACCCGTAGAAACAAATCTCATAAAAACAATTTTCTATACTAAAATACATTTCAGAATAGAAATCATATTTCTTATTCCAATGTTAAGTATCTTTTATTATTAATACAATTCTCGTTTTCGTTGTTTCTTTATGAAGAAGAAATGACTACTCACTCGCTCTATCCCAACTATACCTTAAATCAATTTACTCATATACATTCATTTTTCTTTCTAAATGGTCAAATCATTCAAAATAAAACTCTTACTACAATATCATAACGAACTATTTAGGAAAGCGCATTTGATTATCCTTAACATTTAAGGGTATCAAATATGTTGCTCTTTGCATAAACTAATTAAACTAACATTTCAGCGATCGTGTTCTAAGATCTATCTTGTAGTTTTGGTCTTGTGCTACATTAACACAATATAATCTTTTATGTAATCAATCAAATTGAATACTCGATCTCATAGTATAGTTTATGCCTATGACCATTCACCATATAACATTTATATGTGATAGTATATGGATCAAATATCCATCCATAATCTTATATTGCTTTCAGAGTTTGAAATTAATAAAACGCATTACATTGTCTAAAACAAATAAACACGTGAGTGATCATATTATGAATGTATTAAGTAGTTGTAAAGATTAGGCACTTGCATAGGTACAAAAACATTAACATGCAATAGGCATTTAATAGTGGGTATTATATTACATTTCCATTCGTCAATTTTAAGTTCATTTCATTTGTATATATTAATTGATAAAGGCTTTATCAATCATATTAAATGCACAATTTATCATTGTAGATAATTATAACATTATTTAGCATATGTTCTTACAATATTAGAAAGGCTAAATGTTACCATTTCATTTTTCTAATAAGGCTCCACTAGTCTTTTATGTTTCTCCAAACCCTAAGATGAAACATAGAAGTCTCTCGACTTCACTAGTGGGTATTAGGACTCGTCTGTCTTGGTATTTTGACCTTGAGTTTGCTCAACAAATCATAGCCCCACAAACGGTGGATAACTCCTTATAGGTTGTATCACATACAACTTCTAACTCATGTTTCCTTGTCCTAATCTCATTTTAACGTTGAGTTTGCTCAACCAATCGAAAGAGATTATTCACTCATGCCTATATATATGTACCGTGAGTTTGCTCAATATATACATATAGTTATCATCTCTCGTCTATATATTAACAATACTACACATAACGTCTTAGCTTGAGTTTGCTAGATAGTTAAGGAGTATGCAAGCAATTTATTAATATATATGTGTGTGTGTGTGTGTGGTATAGGAAAGTATTTTATTGAAGATTCATAATCTTCAATATATTATACTGAGTGATATCGACTTGTGAATTTATGTATTTCTTATGAAATATCCTCGTAATTCGAGTGTCAGGCGCATCTGAAATTAAGGTATACATACTTTTACAATTCCTTAATTCTATATTCTTTCTTGAATGTTCCACCGCTAGTTTATACATTCGCATCATATAAGTTTTGTTGTTATATAACTTTTATATTTCGTATTACTTATACGATAGTCTTACATATAATATTTCATTAGTTAAATCTTATTAATTAATTTTAATTGATTAACTCTTTAATTAATTTTATATTACTATTCCAATACAACTTTTATATTGGGCATATCTATTATAACATTTATACTATAACATATATATCTTATATATGTTTATTTTATTTGACTAATTAAACTCAATTTTTAATAAATCGTGTCAATTTCAAAATTTGTCTTACATACATACATGCATACTTATGTTATCTCAAACACTTCTAAATAAGATAACATACATCAACATATATAATACATGCATATAAGTATTAATTAGTTAACACATTTATCTAATTTAATCTATTAATCTTATCAATAAATTTTAAAGTTTGAAATTAATATTTATATAGTTTTAAACATTATGAAATTATCATTACCTTTTAAACATTTTGAAAGTTTAGGTTATATTACAACCTTTTATAATATAAATGCTTTTATTTAAAATTTAAAATTTAGTCTTAATCTTCAAAAAACTATTTTGAAAATTAGCCCAAGGCCCTATTCAGATTGGGCCTTTTCTATCAGGATCAACTTTTGGGCTTACTTCACCTTTCAGGCCAGGCAGATAACTAGGTAGGACATAGTACTTGATTACCCAATTTCAATCCTAGACATTACCTTTCTAGACACCGTACTAAGTGTGCTAGCTTAATTAGCTAGCCCTAACATGGCTAATTTAGATCGCATAGGCTATTAGGCTCCGATATCATTGAAGGAACTAGGCCAGCCCATAGGGGACGAAATGGGTAAATTTTAAAATTTTTAGTCATTTTGGATCTTTAATGGGCTTATGAAGTCTAAACTTAAAACATTTCTAAGTTTCTTTCAAATGCAATCAATATTTTATTCAATTTTATAAATAAAGTTTTACTTTAATTTAATGTGTATGTAAGTTAAAGTATATCAAATATACTCTTACGTAAATATTTGTGTGCAACAACAACTTATTAAATTTATTTAGAGAAGGAAACTTTTCATTTCTTATCTCTTAATATTCAATTAATGACGGGGCATAAATTTAGTTAGGGAAGGAATTTTTTTCATTTCCTTCCTCTTAACTTATTCAATTTATAATACGACATAAATTTATTTAAAGAAGGAAACTTTTCATTTTCTTCTCTTAACTTATTCTGTTAATGAGGGGGCACATTATTTATAAGGAGAGAGAAACCTTTCATTTCTCTCTCTTTAGTTAAATTGATTGATCATGTGAATGTCATTAATTAGCAACACGTATATGACTTGAATGTAAGTATAAGCATATATATATAATAATGTAAATTCTATAAGTGCGACATATGATGGGTGCTATCAATTGATGAAAAGGTATAGACTTATAAACCAAATTAAGTGGATAGCTAATCACATAAAAAAATGGGAAATAAATAAAGGGTAACAACGATGATTGAATCAATTTCTCATTTCGTAAACTTAACTAATGCAACATATCAATGACAAATTACAGGCATCATAATAAAAGGATATAAACGGTTAAAATAAATATATGTATATATTATTGCTTCATTTAAGTTGTTTCTTCCTTTTTGATAGAAATCTAATCGTACTTTAAAAATATGAAATACATGTAATAAATTTTATATATGAAAACATACATATAAAATAAATTGTGTGTATATAAGATCAAATCAAGTCTTTCTACTTAATAAAAATTAGAGATTTACAGCAATCAATTTAAAAGTAGGTTTATTGTCAAAACATTAATTGAGTATATGTAATATTCAATAAAATATCTCTAATTAATACAAATTAGATATTATAGTAATTAGATTTGTTGCCAAAACAACTTCCTTTTTTAATTTCCAAAACAATACAAACACAAAATACATACATGTAAACTTTTAGATCTAAAATTACATTTTATTTTATATGATTTAAAACATGAATCTTCAATAAAAAATATAATATTCATAAAAAATTATCTTAATTTGTTAAAGTAAAATTTAATCAAAACATTATGAACAAAACAAATTTCAGATCTAAATGATTATACTCTGAACTGAATATTTACAAAACAGATCTATAATAAAACATTATATTCAAACATATATAAATTTTAATTTTAATTTAACAAAATAAGAACTCAATTGATAAATTGAACATAAAAAATTTCTAATCTAAAAATTAGACTTTAAATTAAATGTACAAACATAGTTCCAAAAAAGAACATTATATTTAAACATATACAAATATTAGTTTTAATTTGTTAAATACAACACCAATTGATTCATTCAACAAAATTCAAGCAACACAAACAATTTTCAACTTAAATGGGGCAGTGTATGTACATACAAATTATGATAATTAAATTTCTCTTTCAATAAACATTACATCAAATAACATTAACTATTAAAGAAAAACATACCTTATTAACTAATGCCTTGAAGCACACTTTAAAAATGGTCTCGCCTTAGGATGTTGTTTAGAAGTCATACCTTGAATGATGATATCTCCTCAGATCGTCAAGATACTCATCCTACCCTTCCAAGAGATGGTCGAACCACTTTTTTTATGTTTTCATATATAGTTGAAAGAATTTTGGTAATTTTTCTATTTTCTGTCATGAAAATTTAGGAGAAGGGAAAGAAATAGACTGAATGAGAAAGAATGAATTGTACGTAGAACATGTTTTATTTGAAAGATTGAAACCTTTTTCATTTTTTAATTAAAACTTCCCTAATTAACTCCCTTGATTGTTTCTCCCTCTCCAATCCTTTCTTTACACACATGTCATCAAATGACATAAAATTTCCACAAACAATGTCATCAAATGACGTAAAATATGTCTTCAAATGACATAAAATTTCCATAAATTATTTCATGCAATTATCTTCAAATTACATCAACATCGCATATCATTGTGCACAAATATAACATTTACAAATGTATTAAAATAAATAATAATTAATATTTCCCAAATATCAATTAATTTAATCAATTTACAAGATTTTATAAATTAATTAAATCAACTGGTTTTTCAAAGAATTTATCATTATGGTTATGCGACTCAAAGGTGTTAATTCAGTCAGGGGTTAATATGGAACTATTCGAATAATAGCATTCACACGTGCCTTAGCAGACAACGTGACATTTTGGCCGAATTCATCGCTTACACATCTTTTGGTAAAATCCAATTTTACTTATTATAGGTGGTACCTATGAAGATAATTATTTACACCAATTCTCTTCATCAAAACTACATCACTCTGGATTTACCGAATATGGCAATGGTCAAAATTCCAATATCATCCACTTTTAACTTGATAGTCAAACACAATGTCCTTGGTTCAATAGTAACAATTATTATTAACCAAAAATCTCTGGCCATAGACTTTGACAATGAGCTGACCTTAGTTGACCGTGATACTAACCTCATATAACTGGGGGACGAATCCTCTTTTGAATAGTGTTTCACTTTCAATTCTTGCACATGATCCAACTATAGTCGTTCGATGGATGTAGTGCCATGATTTAACTATAATCAAAGCGAAGCTCCCACATTGAAGATCAACAATATGCTCAAGTTGAGGGAACTGTGAAAATTAGTCACATCGATATTCTCTGCTTGACCTTAGTTACATTAACTAACAGAAAGCCATCGATTGAGTCATTCCATGGTTATCCAATAACTATCAATACGTAATCCCTTAGTGCCCCCAACAGTCATGAGTAATACACTGCCCAACATTTGGAAAGTGTTAAATACTTTAGTCTCAACGGATACATTGATACTCAGTCACGTTGCATCTTTACTAGGAACATTTAAAATGGTATAGTTTTTTCATTACGATAAATTATTCATGGTTACAACACTTTATAACTACCATCACAAAGCATAATATTTATAGATTTTCTATTAAATATAATTTTATTTAAATTGATTAATTAATATAAACACATTATATCAAGTATATAATAGAAATAAAATACCTTTATTTCGAACAAGGTTAGTCAACGAGTTAGATATATGTAAAAAATTACATAATTGCCCCTAGGGTATACCCATAACTCTATCAGCTCAGCCTAGGCAGTACAGTTACGCAGATAAGAGGCTTAAGGATTTAGAGTTCTCAATTAGTGACTACATTTTTATTAAAGTATCACTAATGAAGGGTGTGGTACAGTCTGCAAAGTTAGAAAAATTAACACCGAGATATGTTGGTCCATTTCCTACCATAGAAAGGAATGAGAAACTCGCTTATCGGATAAATTTACTGAATAGTTTGGTAGGAATCCATAATAGTGTTCATGTTTCTCATCTTAGAAAGTGTATGCATGATCTAAAGATTACTATTGCACCGACTACATTGGAGGATTTAGTAGTGGAACCAGATATTGCTTTTGTTAGACAACTATTTTATGTTGTAGCAAGAGATGAGAAGAAATTAAGGAAAAAACCATCAAGTTAGTGAAATTCCAGTGGAGTGACAATGATAAAGACAATACTTAGGAGACAAAGGTTGGATTAGAGATACTTCCCCTGAGTTGTTTTAATGGTATGTTCTATATCTATCATACAGATTTTTGTTAGTGGGATATGCTGATATTGTTGTTATGTGTTTGTCACACATGTTTGCGTGATTGTTATGCTTGCTGTTTTCCTTATCGTAATTTCGAGGATGAAATTCTTTATGGAGGGGAGTCTATAACACACCTAATCTTTGTTTAACATTATTCGGGAATATAATTGGGCAAATTAAATAGAATAATATGAGGTAATAAAGAGAATGGATTTGTTAACTAATTGAATTAGGCCTTAATTAATCAATTAATAAGACTGTTTTAAATGTAGAATAGAAATAGATTACAAGAGGGGCATAATGAGAATAATTCCTTAATTTGTTTCTTAAACCCTTCTTCTCTCATTCATTCTCATTTGATTTTCTAAAATTGAAATAGGCCAATCATTACCTAAAAGAAAAGAATAGGAAATCTAAAGAATTCAAAAGAGAAAGCTTAAAAAATTAATCTATATCAAATCTCAATCTATCTTATCCAATCTAAGGTGAATAATAGCTAACCATCTCATTTGCTTATGTTTTTTTTGGACTTAGGATTAATTTTTATATTGGTTGTTATAATATTTCATGCCTAGATTGATAATATCATTATTAGATTGAACGATGGTTTGTTCGAATTTTATAGAATTGTTCTAATGGGTTTTAAAGGTAAAACATAATTTTTTGGTCTTCTATTGAATTGAATTTTGAATATGTTGTAGAAAACATTGTTTTGGAAATGATTTTTCAATATCATAATTTTTCAAGTTCATATGAATTTTTAATCATTAAATATAATTAAATTAATATTTTAGTCCCGAAATTTTTGTATGTGGAAGAAGAAGCAAATTCAAATTTTAGTGATTTTAGGGGATTTTTCCATAATTGCTATGATTTTCTATTAATTTGTTATTCTAGAAAAGTTTTTAATTAATATGAGCTAATGATTTAAATTATAAGGGTTCGCATAGTTATGTGAGAAGGTAGAACGTGACCTACCAGTAAGTTAGCAAAGAATATGAAAAGTGTTCTATTATCCAATGATAATTTGACAAGAGGCAAGAGTTAGTAGAAATTTTTAACTTTAAAAGAAAATTAATCAATGTTTAACTTATTTATAGAAATGCCACCGGAACGATATCTTAAAGTCTCGATAGCTCTAAACTCATAAAGGCACGACAACTATAATAGCTGATGCATGTTGTTACCGCTCAATATCTTTGTGATGTATATACTTTTATTAAGCTCGACACCTTGTGTTTTTAGGGGTTCGATATCTTATGTTTTGAAGAGGCTCGACAACCCATAGTTTAGAGACTCAGAAACTTCCTTTTTTAAAGGGTTGACAACCTCAAGTTTTAGAAGCTTGGCACCTCATGTTTTCGAGGACTCGAAACCTCATGTCTTATAGCGACTCGATAGCTTCTGTATAGTTACTGAACAACTATATTTTTAGCCGCTTGATAGCCGTATGTTTTACAAACCTTATAGCTATGTATAGTGGCTTGGTAATCCATGTTTTCTAGAGGCTCAATAGCCCTGTTTTGATAGCAAGTGTTTTAAAAGCGATGTAAAGACGATAGTACTTTGGCATAAGATTTTGGCTAAGTATCTGGGTTATGTTTCCTTGTTTTAAAAATGATTTCAAGTAGTTTATCATTTCTGAAGATAAATTTTTCAAGGAAATAAAATAGAGTTTTAGCCCAATTTTATATGAATATTATCAAAGTAAAATATTACTTCGATTTAAGTAATTTTGTGATGCATATGACTATTGATTGAACATACTTGGTGAATGATGTTATATGTTCTTATTATCATTAGATCGTTTAAATTTACATATTTTTTCGTTTGTCATACTCACATTTTCATTACCCAACATTGCACCCTTAGATTTAGGAACAAAATTACCAGTTATGTTGCTCCAATAGTGGGTATGATAAGACTAACGTCCCAAGTGAGTAGAATTGCATCCAAGCGATTAGATAGATTAATTGTATTAGGATGCCTTGACTCACAAATTTGATACTAGATAAGATTTTGAATGGGACTAGTGTAGGTTCGCATCCTATACTTCAACGGGTAGCCCCTGATTGGTAACAGTTCGCGATTCTAGTGCATAGGGCTTTGTTGGTAGTGATACTAAAAGAAGTACATGCATAGAAAGGAACTTTTAGCTCTGCTCATTGTATTTTTTAACATGTTTTCCTCTTAATCATATTTGGATATTTTGGAACATCTAGGTATGTTTTGGCCGGAGTTAGCCTGATAGGTTATATGTTAGTTTATGAAAACTAGTAGGCTCATAGTAACCCTAGGAAAACTATGATTTGAGACAAGCAGTCAATTTCATAGGGTGGGTAAACTTTGGGAATGCAGAGCGCTTTAATGACATGCTAGTCATATTTACCCATATTCCATGCCATGATCATATCATGTTTTCTTAACTTCTGTGGTTGCAGGTGCATAATTCATGTTAAGAGGGACATATATTGATAAGACACTGGTGAGGGGAAAACCCACTCTGTCCTACGGCGTGGTCTCACAAGATATCTGTTTTTGGTTCGAGATGGTATATTATTCACACCTGAATTTTTGTCCGACCTGAAGTTTCTATTTTCCCTTTAAAATCGTGGGTACTCATTTGAGTAGATCAGAAGTATGGTTTCGGCTTAGATGAATAAGCTTACGGAGACATGCAAGAGGCAAGCTAATATTAGGAGATTATCTCCGCTGTGTTGTTTGAAGTTTATACTTATTTTGAATGGATGCAATGGTAGAATTTATAATTGTTAGGTAGTTTGACTCTGATTATCGAATAGGGCATCTCCATATGTCGCTCTTGGAATATAACTATGTTTATTATATTTATCCTGAACGTGGAATCAATGGGATGCCACGATCCAATTTTTCGACGCCCGAAAATTGACATCAATACATTCACTGTATTAAATGCCAAACAATCGAATGTCGGAAAACTAGACTGTATGGGAAAGAAGAAGGAGGTAGAAGAAAAGAAACAAAACAACATCAGAATCTCACTATCGCAGCAAAAAAACATATAATAAATAATAATAGATTTTTATACAAAAGAATCTGTAACTGATTAATACATTACGTCATCAGAATACAACATAAATCAACAAAACGATTCAAGACAGTTATAATAACTTGTCCTCCCAAATCTGAATATACAGCTTACAATGCACAGCGGAATATACATCAAGTACGTGAGATACGTCTCGCCTTCCAGCTCGTCTCTTGAGCTCTATAGCATCCTATCATGTATCCTATAATACTGGGTCTGACCCGAGCATTATAGTAAAATAACACCCGAGTCAATCTAGAAAACCAGCGTGAGAGAACATACTCAATTTGATTATTAAAGTTTTCAAAATCCATTGAAATAAAAGGTATCTCGTAAGACCACGCCACAAATAAACATGTCGGGTTTTTATCTTACGATAACCAAAATATTTCTTATCAAAATCCTCTGATATTATTATAGTGTCTAAATACAAATACTTATTCAAATAGCCGAAATTGTTACATTCATTAAATTCCAGCATAATAAGTATACAAACAAGTTCGAAGGCACTTATTGGAGATTGGTTTCCATATAATGGCAGGGCTACTAGGGTACCACCAGTCACTGTACGTGGTCCAAATCAACGTACATAGGATCACTTCTGATCCCCTGCAACACAAGACCGGAGCTACCCCTTTCTGGATAGTCTGAATACGGTCACCCTATGGTTGGAAGCAGCAATAGCCCACTATGCCGAATAAAAAGGGACATCTAGACAGGGATGACCTTACCCTAATTGGTTGCTTGCCACTTAGCCTTGCTGCACCTTCCCTGTTTTAGCTATTCCCGGTTGATGAGGCTTGAGGCTATACGTTACCTTTTTAGCACATATTCACGTAGAATGCTCATCATCCTCCTGATGATGTTCCGATAGCATTCGTCCATACAAGCTACCCTTGGTATGGACAAACCGAATCACCGTCTTTATTATCTTCACGGTCTTCATTTGCAAGCGTTCAAACCGGATCGAAGTGGTATTCGGGAAATTAATCCCGATCCTGGCCTCTTCGAAACGATCAGCGCATTGGCCAATGTTGATAGTCGGTTATTTAACTATCAAATAACATCCACAAATAAACCATTAGGTCTTAATAATTTTCCAAATCGTTTATTCAAAATATCTTCATAAGATTATTTTTCTACTCTTTAACCCTTTCGAAAATAGTTTTCAAATCACCTTTTTCCTCTCGCGGAATAATTTCCAACCAATTGTATATTTCCCCTAAAAACTTTAAATCTTATTAGATTTTAAAACAAATTAATCACTTTACCTAAAAATATATGCTTAACGCGTTTGAAATAAAACTACTTAAATCACTTTATTCAAAATATTAGTTATAAAGTTCTATAATAATTTTCCAAGAAAAACTTTAGCCAAAACTATTTTTAAATAAATCTATTGTATAAAGTAAAACTATAATATAAGGTATAATAAATATTTAATAGTTATCCTTTACATAAAAATACTATTTTTACTTTTAAAATACTTACTACTATAATTTACTTAAACAAATATTTACTTTAAAATTTTGAAACAACAAAATAGTAATCTTGCTAAAATATTCTTTCAAAACCATTTTAAAACTTCTACTTTATACTTAAAGATCTCCTTTGAAATTATACTTGGCTTTTTAGGAAAAATTCACTTTCCATTCCAATATAGCCCATCCATCACTTATAAATCCTTCTCGATTTATCCAATTTAATTTACGTCCCAATCCTGTAAAATTACTTTTCCATACTTTTAAAAATAAACCACTATTTATTTTTAAACAAATCACCATTTCCTTATAAATTCCCGCCGTGAATTTATACTTTAAAATTAACCACTGATAGTTATTTCACTTATTTATAGAACACCATTTATAAATTTCGATACCCTCATTTCCCTTTAATCCTAGGTTCGAAAACACTTAATCGATTACCCAATCGATTTTTCTGAATTAATTCCATTTTAAAACTTATTTTTATTTACCCAAATTTATTTCAAAATCCATTAATTCTAGATTTACTCTTTTATTTCGATTCAAAAACTTTTTTAAATCTGAAATACCAAATTCATACTATGTTTCAAAATTATCCTTTTTATTTTCCCAAACTCATTTAAATCTTGAATTTAAAATTTTTATTTCTTCGTACTTTCAAATTTTTTTTTCTTAAGCCTTTCTTTTAAAAATTCCGTTCTGTCATATTTATTCAAAATCCTTATTTTTCCCAAATCTCGGAATTTATTTTATAGAATTTCAAAATCAAACTATTTATTTTCCCGATTCTTTCCTTTTTAATTTTATCCATTTTTACTATAAATTTCTTACTTTAGATTTTCCTTTTCAATATTTATATTTTTAAAATGCCACAATATGCCTAGCAATAGGTTAACATCAAATAAATACTTTTTTTCCAACATAATATATCACAGAGTTATTCACATTTCATATAACTGCATATGAAAATAAATTCAAAGATTTTGAGGAACCCAGTTGGATCCCTCCAACCCGTTTCCATGCATCCATAGATGTTAGCATAACAAATAAAATACCAATCCCGCTTCAAGACGGGATATCGCGGTATAAAGGGTCATCTTCTATTATGCGGGGCACATAAGGTCTCATCCGCTATATAATGCGGGAAAAATCACTTCAATATACACACACACACACACACACACACACTACTATATATAATATCACAACTAGACTGATAATAAATTATCAATTTAAGCAATCACCCAATAGTTTAAATTTAACTATTTAAATTAACTGATAATCCAATTTGATTTGAGATTAACCCACCTTTGATTTTTATTTTGCAATCCGATCCATTTTGACTATTTTCTTCACGAGTTTGGACCTTGTACAAACATTGTATGGTTTATTAATATTTGAAATAACCGAACAATTAATTCCATTTAAATAAATTTGATTAACTCATAATTTTATTTAAAATAATTTTTCCTATAATAAATAAATTTTTTACTTACAAAAATAATTAGTTAAGTTAATCTCCTTAGTACACTACACTCAAAATAACCAAGTAAATTTAAAATGTATGTATGTATATTTATTTTTCTTTTGAAACTATATATATACTCATAAAAAATAATCTATACAAGTTTAGAAAAACTAATTTCTTTTATATAAACTTTACAACCTTTTAAAATTCCTATATTTCCCCAAATCTATATTTCTGTTTCCTATATATATATATATATATATATATATATATATATATATATATATATAATTTTCTTGGAAACTACATATACTAAAAATCTATGTACAATTTAAGATATTTATATTTTTTTCTCTTATTAAACCTTACCGTAAATTTACATACTGTAAATTTATATCTATATTTTTTCTAACATATATATATATATTACTTTCTTACATTAATAAAAAAAAAGACTTGCTGTTTATAAAATTAACAAAACAAAGTTACAGGAATCAAGATGGACAAATGCAGCAAAAACCTCACCGACATCGGCCTGACGCACTTGAACACCACCGCGACCCTCGCCAGCCTCTGCCTCGAACTGCCACTACCTGCGAACACACAAACCATGCGCACGCGTATGAGCACCATCACCAGAGCATGCCACATCCTCATCGTCGCCTCCCTTCGTCGCTTGCACTCAAAAGAAATTGTGACACTACTCTTCGATTGAAACCCCTTCCTCCAGTCGAATCTCTATCACATCAATCATATCTCATGATTCGAATTTGAAAAGGAAGCAGGGCTTGGCTTCATCACTATCGATTACGTTCGGCCACCATTTTTTTCTGATTTAAAACTTCGGCTGAACTATACTTATTTACTTTCGTTTTATTTTTATTCTTTTTTATACTTTAAAAAAGGATGAGAAAGAGGGGACGCCTGCTATAAAAAAAGAAAGAAAGGATGCTATGTGTTTTGAAGGGAAGAATGGCAGAGTGAAAGATAAAGCTACAGCTGAAAAGAGGTTTGACCAACAATTAAAAAAAAATTTCAAAATGTCTCGATAAATGCAACTCAAAATCTCGACCTCCTATCGATGCGTACCGATAGGCGTTTCTAATGTTATACCCCTATTTAGAACACAATGGAAAAGGTTTCGAGTCCTAATTCGACCATATGGAGAAGACAGCTTTTTGGATCCAATTATTATATTGAATTTTCGATATAGATTGCAACGCGTTTACAAATCGTATGGCCACACAGTTGCTTCAAACGTTCTGAAATTTGAAATCCGATAATAATACACTATTATGGATTTAATAGAACTAGTTTTGTCAAATTCCGAGACTTTGCCTCGGAAGGCTATTTTTAAATGTTAATTTAAACGATATATTTTTAAAATTGAACAAAACAGTATTAAATTCAATTTTAACATTTTTATTATCTTCAGTATGATCCATAAAGATTTTACAAGCCTTCAAATTATTTTTAGCGAGCTTAAAACACCGATTTAACACTTTCCCAATTTCCAGTAATTAAATTTCAATAGTTTAATTATCAAATAAATAGAGATATTTGAAATTCAAGCTAAGACTAACCTTTCAAATATTTAAAATCAATTAAATATTCTTATTAAAAATATCTAAATTTCCGGGTCGTCACATTCCTCCCTGCTTATAAGAATTTCGTCCCCCAGATTATTAGTTAAAAAGAATGGTCCACAACCGTTAACCCTTTTTCCCAAAATCAAATAGTTTCAAACTACTTCCCAAACAATCTTTTTATTAAAGACACATTAACCCTCTTTCTAACTTTCCAAACCCATCCATAGGTTTCAACTAATATCACTTACTCAATCTTTTCAGATTTTAATTTAAAACCAAATTTTAAACTATCAAAATTTTCCCAGAATTTTTCTAACTCCCTAAATTATCGAAATATTTCACCAGCGCCTCCTTTGCGCGACTAGATCGGAACAACTACAAAATGCCTCTATGGGCCTTAAATTTCAAAAGAAAATAAAAGCCAAGTGGGTAGGTCAGAAAAACATCAAATTTTATACAACAAATTAAATAAATACCTTTATGTCGGGAAATTAAAATTTATCTTCTAAAACCAAAAATATTAATTTTAGCTTTGCTTTTAATTACCTACACCCTACTTAGCAATAATATCCAATCACAAAATTTAAAATCGTTTTACTCATTTCTTTTCAAATTTTCAATATTAGCTTTACTTAAGCCCATACGATGTACATATATTACTAGTACGTAATACCAATCCGATCGCTTACTTGATCACACAATTTCACTTCCGAACTAGTATCGTCCACCCGACTCTCTAGTGCGGACTCACATTCTGGTTCCTTGATTAGAAACCGTCATTCTCCTTGCATAGCCATATACTATAATAGAGAATTTCGAGAATCAATCAAAAATCCATATTAAGGGTTCGCCGTCAAAAATCGAATGAAAAATTCCAACTCGAATTGATATAACTATCTCGAAATTCTATGCTCGAATCTGAATCAAATTGTTATGGGAATAAAAAAATATATGTACATCCTACGTATTTATCTTAATTGATTATTAGTTATATCAATTTCCTTTTCATTCACATTTATTTTGATTTCCATTCATTTATTGACAAATATCCTTTCTCACTCCTTCCTTAAATCTTCATTCAAATATTAGCTTAGAATATTTTTCTCAAAACCAAATTTACTTAAGAATTTCACCATCCCTTTCTTAGGTTCAATATGAATAGTTTATACACTTCTTATATTTATTTCACTTCACCACATAAACCTTTGTACTTATTTTCATTTAACTTGAATTTTCAATTCCATTCTGAATTCAAATTACCTTCCCATTTTTGAATGTTGATTTCTATTCACCTTATCCCAAACCATACTTAATTAACCTTATCTTTAATTAGTTCTACCCACTAATTTATTCATATCTCAAACAATTTTTATTTCCAAACTTTAACTATTTTAGTCCACTTCAAATTAATTCTTCAACTACACTTTACTTAACACAATTTAAATTAAATATCATCCCAATATTTGATTTCCATTCATTTGCTTACCATTTAAATCAATTAGTTTACTTACAAATTTTAATTTCAGTACTTTGTTCTATTTAGTCCAACTTGACCAATTTCCCATTGTGACGACCCGGAATTTTCGAGCATTTAAAATTGGAATATTTAATTGATTTTAAATATTCAATATAATGATTCTAACTGGAATTACAAACATCGCTATTTATTTGATAATTAAATAATAGAAATTTAATAATTAGAAGTTGAGTAAATTGTTGAATCTACAATTTTAAGCCTGTTAAAATATAGTTTGAAGGCTTACAAATTTATATTGATAATACTGAGAATAACAGAAGTTGTAAAATTTAAATTTACAGTGGTTTGTTCAGTTTTAAAATTTATATCGTTTAAATTGAATTTAAAAATAACCTTCCGAGGCACAGTCTCGGAATTCGATGAAACCAGTTCCATTTGATCCGTAATATTGAATTGTTATCAGGTTTTAATTTTCGCAGTGTTCGGAGTTACCGTTTGGTCGTACAACCCGTGAATACGTAGAAGAATCTAATTAAATTAAATTTACATAGTCAAACCTTCTCATAGAATCCACACTCTTCTAGCTTTTAACGCAAGGCAATCTAATTCATTCTCCTTTATAAAATCAATCTTTCCTCCTTCGCTTGTTTACACAGCCGAACGAAAAAAAATTTGATGAATAATGGCCGCTCCCTCCGTTTTAAGAAAATCGAAATTAAAGATAAATAAACGAACTAACGAGGTTCGTTCGAATCAGTAAAAAAATCAAGCAGTTCTTGTTCAAATCATCATCGATCGCATCGAGTTCGACGAGGCCAGAGCATTCGAAATCACTCGAATTCGACGAGCTTGTGAACCTAGGGTGAAGATAGGCGATTGAGGCGTCGTTCGTTTTGATGGGGGTAACGCAGTTCGATTGCGTCAAGGCCGATGTCGAAGTGGGTAGCTTGGGTTTCGATCGCGTCGTAGAGGCGTTTGGGGGCGATGATGGTTGGATGGTAGCTCGATTTTTGTGCAGCGGCAATTCGTGGTTAGGTTCGTGGCAGCTAGGGCTTCGGCGTTCATATGGGGTGTCATGATTTGCTGCTCTCGAGTTGTAATCTAGCAGTGGTGGCAGCCTCGAGCGGTTGCTGTGAGGTATCGATATGTTGTTTTTATTTAAATTCTTATTTTATTTATGTATTTAAATATATATGTATATATGAAGTAACTAAAATTCTGTTATTATTTCTAGAAAATAACTACAGTAGGGTTTAAAAACTATATCAGTTTGGATTCAACATATATGTCTACTGAAAGGAAAAGTAATTGCAGCAGAAAGTTGTATATAGGAAAAATTTAAAAAGAAAAAAAAAGAAATAGAGAAGAAAATAAAACATATATACATGGAGTTTTAGATATGGAGGAATTATAGTGATTAACATGTTTAATTAAGTTATTTAATTTATATTAGCTGCTAAAAATAATTTATTAGAGGGAATTGGTTGAAATTAGAATTTATTCGCTAGAACCAAATGAACAGATAAATTAAATTATTAGCCAATTTAATGTATTTATGGGTGAGTTATTGGTAGGTTATCTCGGATATTAATAAAACACATAAATATTTATACTAGGTACAAAATTAGGACGTAATAGTCAAGACGGAAATGAATTGCAAAACGAAAAGCAAAGGTGAGTTAATCTCACTCAGTTCAATTTAAATTTAAATTTAAATTTGAACGATTAAATTTAAATAATTGTTTGAATGGTTGAATTGATTGATGTGCTATAGTGTGGTAATTTTGGAATTGGTATTATATGTTGTGCTAACGTCTGTGGATGCAAGGAACACAGGTTGAAGGGATCCAACTGGATCCCTCAACATTTATTTAAATTATTTAAATTCCCCTGTTGTGATGATTTGATATTCTATGATGAATTATGTTGAAATATCGAACGCTATGGTTTGATTGGATATAATTGGGTATAATGAATTACCATAAAAATATATAAATTGAATTTTGGAAAGAAAATAAACGAAGTGAATTGTAAGTAAAATAATTATAGAATAAATTTAAAGAATGAATTTGAAAGAAAATAAGTGACTTTAAAATTCTAATAAATATCTTGGGTATGGAAAGGGAAATTTGAATAAACAGAAAGTTAATGAATTTTAAATCTTCAGTGATATTAATTAAAATAACAAAACATTTATTAAGATTTAAAATTATTGAAAGGAATAAAGAAGAAATTGGGAAAAGCCTGAACTTTGTATATTTCAGTTAAATTTTTTAAATCAAACGAAAAATAATAACATTAATAATAAGTCCATAACTAATGAATTATGAGATGAATTGAGTAATTAAAGGAACTTATTTCAAAATAAAGTGAATTAGAAATCAATTTGGGAAATTGATTTAAGTGATTGAAGTTAGAATTTTCCTCTGGATAACCAAGTACGTTTTAAAGAAAATTTTTAAATATAAATTAAATGTTTTAAAGTTGTTCGTCAAGAAAGCAAGTTTCATAAAATTTATTTCTATCATTTAAAGTCTAAAGTAAATATTTTCTTTTAATCTATTTTTAGCAGTAATTATTAAGAAGTAACTTAGTATTTTGTTTTTAAAAATAGAAATCTAGTTCATATTTTATTAAGTAACCTTATTTTTAAATATTCATATAGTATGTATTTTTAACAAATTATTAAAGAAATTTTAATAAAAACGTTTTAAAGTATATTTTTAAAAGTGAGGTGTTTTAAATTATTTTAAAAATCTAAAGTTTTGTGCTTGGTGATTTCAGTAGAAATAGAAATACTTGGAATTTATTCTGAGAAAGGCAGGTAGTTGTGAAAACTGTTTTCAAAGGAATTTGAAAAGTGAAAATATATCTTGTGAAGATAGTTTTGAGATAAATAAATAATTTGGGAAATTATTTATTGGTTAATGGATGTTTATGCATATTAATTGATATTTAAATAACCGACTATCAATACTGGACAAAAATGCGTTGATCGTTTCGAAGAGACCGGGATCAAGATTTATTTCTCGAAAACCACTTCGATCTGATTTGTACGTTTTCGTGAAAAATGATTTTTGATTCGAAGATGGAGCAGTGAAGTGCAAGGGCTAGTCGCTACTAATCCTGAGGATATTTCCAAAATGGATGTAGTAGGAATAGTGCCTTCGGTTCCGTTCGAACCCGGGACGGACTTGTATGGATGAATGCTTACGAAACATCGTCAGGTGGACGATGGGCATTCTGAGGAATATATTCTAAAAAGGTAACGCTTAGCCTCAAGCCTCATCAAATGGGAATGGCTGAAAATCAGGGGTTATGCAGCAAGGCTTCGTGGGTAGCCCCCACTGGAGGGTGAGGTCATCCCTGTCTAGATGTCCCTTTTATTTCGGCTTAGTGGGCGGTTGCTGATCCTAACCGCGGGGTGATCTTGCTCGGGACTGTCCAGTAAGGGATGGTTCCGGTCTTGTGTTGCAGGGGAGTTAGGGTGGCTCCTCGATATGCTGATCTAGACCAGGTACTGTGACAGGTGGTACCCCAGTGCCTAGCCATTAGTTGGAATCCATTTTCCCTACGCATCCGTACGGTTTTGATTGTGCCCAACTATTGCTGAAATTTGAGATGCAAGCATTTCAGCTAGATTCTATTTTACTTTCTATAGACCCTATTATAATATCAGAGGATTTCTATGAAAATTGTTTTAGCTATCGTAAGGTAAAAACCCGACATGTTTATTTGTGGCGTGGTCTTACGAGATGCTTTTGTTTTCAAAGGATTTTTGAAACTTAATAATCAACTGGATGTGATTTTCTCATGCTGGTATTCCAGACTGACTCGGGTGTTATTTAACTATAATGCTCGGGTCAGACCGAGTATTATAGGATACAGGAGATGCTGTGGAGCTCAGGAGACGAGCAAGATGTCGATATGTACTATCGTACTTGCTTTTATATATATTTCCACTGTGTTGAGTTGTTGTGTATCCATTTGTATGATATTGATATTGAGCTGTGATTGATGTACTCTGATGATTGTAAAATATGTAAGCAGATATATTTGTTTTTTAGTAAAGAGCATTTATTATCTATTATATTTTATTCCGCTGCGATGGTTAGATTCTGTTGTTGTTTTCTATTTTTCTTCTTCTACCTCTTCTTCTTTAACCCGAATGGTTCGTATTTCTGTACGACTTGAGTTGATTTAGGTAGAATAGTGTTGACTTAAGGGGTACGGATTTGCGGGCTATTACAGTTGGTATCAGAGCTTAGGTTGGAGATAACCTTGGCTCTGGTGGGAAATTACTCAAATAGAGTCCGTAGTACTCTTGAATGAGTTCGAGCGTATTAATAGATATGAGCGCGTATTTGTTAGTGAATATAAATTATTTTAGTATTGTGTTGATTGGTTTATTGAGTGGCATATGAACCTTCATCGGCACAGTCTGGACAAGTGTATCGAAGAGGTTTCTAAACACTTGAATAGAACAATTGACACGGTATTGTTTTAAATGTGGGTGAATGCAATAATTTTACCCAAAAATATATTTTGATATAAAGAAAAGTTTTTGTAAACTAATTTAGCTAACATATGGTTGCTTGGATGTTAGGAAGAATAATATTAAATTATTATCATTGTTGAGTGGAAATTTAACTAGAAATTGAAAACATAACCAAAGTTTAAGGGAATAAAACCATTATAAAATGAAATTTATAAATATGAATTGTAAATGTAATTTATGAATTGAATTATTATCAAATGGGAAACTATACAAATGAACTATAGTTAAAATTCGATTTAAATTAAAAATTTAAAATCCCGAAGATTTTGGAAGTGTTTTGATGATAAATGATAGCATTTTTGTTTTAGTAGTATTTCTGAAAGGAAATTTTGTTTTAAAGGGGTTTTGAAAGTGAAATACCAATGAAATCACTTGGATTATTAGAAAATAATTCTGATGATGACGGCCGCATCATCAGTATTCATTTTCGAATTTCTAAGTGACGGATTGCTGCCAAAATTTGATTTGTTCGGAAAAGCTAGTTGTTTTTGAAAATTTCAAAGGAAATTTGTTGAGGGTAAACCCATGACTGGTTAGACTTTTGAGAAATGTGATTTGAGAAGTTTGGAGATTCCAAAATAATTTGAAACCAAAGGTCGGGTGTTTTAAAATCCTGATGAGATAGGTTGTAAGCTTATAAATTGAGATGATTTTTAAATCAGAGTGGAAATATAAGCTTTTAATGTTGGAATTTAAATTTAAAGGGAAAAGTTAAAAAAAATAAAATGAAATTGACTTGGATGGGAAATAAAAATTTAACTGGATTGAAAATTAATTAAATAAGCTGAAAATTAATATCCAGTTGTTTATGAATTAAGTTGAAATCGAATTGAGATTAAATAAATATGAGTTAAAATAGAATTGAATTGGGATAAAAATTCAATTGAGTTATTGAATGGAATTAGATTCTTACCTGAATAAATGGAAAATAAGTTGGATAAGGATTGAATTGAAATAAATAAATCAGAATAACTTATAATAGAATTAAAAATCCATAGGAATGAAATATGCTTGGGTTATAAATAAGCATAAGGCTTGAGTTAAAAATAAAGGAAGAATATATCCAAGCCTAGAATGAACGGAATTGTGTAAATAATAAGTTGTGACT
The DNA here is from genome assembly GCA_030765085.1 of Allium cepa. Taxonomy (NCBI): domain Eukaryota; kingdom Viridiplantae; phylum Streptophyta; class Magnoliopsida; order Asparagales; family Amaryllidaceae; genus Allium; species Allium cepa. The sequence continues at coordinate 484,250,109 of CM060929.1, forward strand.
TATTAAATTTGAAAATGGGATAGAAAATCCAAAATAAATATTTTTGATGAATTGGGAAATAAAACAAAAATCCAAGCTTGAATTATAAAATAAATTGAACTTAAGCAAATTGAATGCAGTGATATTTGGAATTAAAAATCAAGTGTTGAATTTTAACCAGGGGAAGAACTAATTAGATAACTAATTAGTTAATGAAATTGAATTGTGAGTTTATGATGAAGTTTGGAAATAAACTCAAGTTACAAAGTAAATTCGACTTAAATTGTTGATGGAGTAAATGTAATTGAGAATGAAGTTGAATTGTGAGTAATGAAATTGGATGGTAAATTGAAAATGGATAGTGGGCTTAGAACTTGAGCTATAAATAAAATTTAACTTGAGATGTTAACAAATTAAATATAATCGAAAATGTAAAAAAAATGAAATTGGATTAAAATGGTAATGGTATAAATTGCAAATAAAATCCAAATAAGTAGAAATAAATTGGAAATAGCCTTGTAATCAATTGAATGAATTGAATCTGGAAAGTTAAATTTTATAATAACTCATCAAATGAAATTGTAAATTTTTAAAATGAGATTTAATTGAGATAGAATTAAGTTGAATGGGAGAGGAAATATTTATTTGTGAAATGAAAATGAGTTTAAGTATAAAATTTGAATAAATCAAAATAAATTAACTTAAGTTGAATAGATGAAGGAGAGTTGAATTTAAATCAAGTGAAAATAAATTTGAATCGAAGTAGAATTTGGTGGGTTATGAATAATATTTAAGGAAATGAAAATTCAAAATGGATTGAGTGGATAAACTAATTATATTGAATAAATAAATGGATGGAATAAATAAGAATCAAATGGAAGTAAACTTAAGTTTGAAGTGAAAAAAAAATTGTGTAAATTAACTTAAATTGAGAATAATTAGAAGCTCGACTATGAGTAAAATTGAAAGACCATTAAAAATTAAAGCTTAGTTTGAATTAATTCGGGAATGGTTAGAAATGAGCAAGCTTGGAATGGGTCGAGCTAAATAAATGGTCGTGAATGAATTAAAATAAAAAGGAAATTTAATTGGTAATGAAGATGAACCACCCTTGTTAATGGTTTTGAATGAACTAGTTTGGTTAATAAAATAAAATGTAAGTGAATAGATTCAACTTTAAATGCAATGAAAATGAAAATATATGGATTGTGAATAAATCCGAAATGGAATAGAATTAAGAGTAAGTTGAGTCGGAGTCAATTTAAATTGATTATAAAACTCAAGTGCTTATTTATTCACATAGATCTCGTCAAATTGTACAGAATAAATTGTCATTGAATGTAAATGGAAGTTATTAAAATGCCTTGGATGGATAGGAGTAAAATAAATTGATTTTGAGAATAATTGGATTAAATATGAGTTCAGTTTGCTTAAAAATAAATTAAATGTAAGCGATTGAGTTTTAAACCATTCAAATTGAATGAAAATGGTTTGTAAATTAATTGAAACAGTTGAATTGGTATGAAAATTGTATAAATTTCTTACGGAAAATGTTTGATGTGCATTTCTTTTAGAATTCATATGTTTTAACCATTGCAACTAAGTGAAATATAGTTAAACTGCATATATTTGGCACTTACATGTTTAAATTGAGTAAGTACAGGTACCTGGAAGCCGTGTGGCTGGATTTGGTTGTGCTATTTGCTAAAAATAATAAGTCGCTTGCTTAAAATGCTAAATAAGGTACGCCTACGCAATAAAAATAGGAAATATGAACTGTTTTTTGTTTTTCCGACCGGGTGGGTCGATGTATATATATTTATCTCTTTTGTCAAATTGCAAAAGCTCCTCCGTACAAAGGGGACTCTGCCAAAAATTTTCAGAAATTTTGGGAGTTAGAAATTTTTTGAAGATTTTGGAAAATTTTGTTAACGACAAAACGGTTTAAACTGGAAAATTGAAATAAGTAATTAAATGAAACTAATTAAAGTAATGACATAAATTAGTTATAAATGAAAGATAAAATTAAAAGTTCAAAGTTGAAAATAAATAAAATTCATATGAAATGTGGAAATCAATTTGAATAGAAATAGATATTAACTAAAATGGTAAGGTGAAAATAAATAAAGGAAGCATATAAAATGCTTATACTAACTTAAGTAAGGAATGGTGAATTCTTAAGTGAAAGATTGATACTAGAAATGTAATCTAAGATAATGTTGGAATGAATAGATATTGGCATTTTGTGAGGAAGTCGATAAAATGTTTTTGGAATATTGTGATTAGATATTAGTGCTAAGCAGGATATGCAGGTAATCTAAAGGGAAAAGAGAATTGGCTTGATTTCAAACGATAAAAATATGAAATGCTCGACAGAAAGGTATGTATTTAAATTTGGGGTGAAATTTGATTGGGATTTTGGATTGAGCCACTTGGCTTTTTGTTTTCTTTTTGGATTTGGGAGGCCGTAGAGCCATTTTGTAGTTTTACCGAGCTAGCCGCGTAAAGGAGACGCTGGCAAAAAATTTCGAAAATTTAGGGAGTTAGAAAAATTTTGAGAAAATTTTTGATAATTCAAATTTTAGTTTTGAATTATAATTTGAGTAGCTGAACAAGTAAGTTATTTGAAAACTATAGAAGGTTTTGGAAAAGTTTGGAAAGTTAATAAGAATGATAATGGGTCTTTTAGTAAAAAGATAGTGGGTTAGATGTTGAATTGTTTGGATTTGAGGAAAAACGAACGGGTATTGTACCATTCTTCCTAACTAGTAATTTCGGGGACGAAATTCTTTTAAGGGGGGAGGAATACGACGACCCGGAATTTTTGAGCATTTAAAATTGGAATATTTAATTGATTTTAAATATTCAATATAATGATTTTAACTTGAATTACAAATATCGCTATTTATTTGATAATTAAATAATAGAAATTTAATAATTAGAAGTTGAGTAAATTGTTGAATCTACAATTTAAGCCTGTTAAAATATAGTTTGAAGGCTTACAAATTTATATTGATAATATAAGGATAATAGAAGTTGTAAAATTTAAATTTACAGTGGTTTGTTCAGTTTTAAAATTTATATCGTTTAAATTGAATTTAAAAATAACCTTCCGAGGCACAGTCTCGGAATTCGACGAAACCAGTTCCATTTGATCCGTAATATTGAATTATTATCGGGTTTCAATTTTCGCAGTGTTCGGAGTTACCGTTCGGTCGTACAACCCGTGAATACATAGAAGAATCTAATTAAATTTAATTTACGTAGTCAAACCTTCCCATAGGAGCCACACTCTTCTAGCTTTTAACGCAAGGCAATCCAATTCGTTCTCCTTTATAAAATCAATCTCTCCTCCTTCGCTTGTTTACACAGCAGAACGGAAAAAAAAAAACAAAATTGATGAATAATGGCCGCTACCTCCGTTTGAAGAAAATCAAAATTAAAGCTAAATAAACGAACCAACGAGGTTCGTTCGAATCAGCAAAAAATCAAGCAAGGTTCTTGTTCAAATCATCAGCGATCGCATCGAGTTCGATGAGGCCAAAGCATTCGAAATCACTCGAATTCGACGAGCTTGTGAACCTAGGGCGAACATAGGCGATTGAGGCGTCGTTCGTTTTGATGGGGGTAACGCAGTTCGATTGCGTCAAGGCCGATGTCGAAGTTTGCAGCTTGGGTTTCGATCACGTCGCAGAGGCGTTTGGAGGCGATGATGGTTGGATGGCAGCTCGATTTTTATGCAGCGGCGATTCGTGGTTAGGTTCGTGGCAGCTAGGGCTTCGGCGTTCATATGGGGTGTCGCGATTTGCTACTCTCGAGTGGGAATCTAGCAGTGGTGGCAGCCTCGAGCGGTTGCTGTGAGGTATCGATATGTTGTTTTTATTTAAATTCTTATTTTATTTATGTATTTAAATATATATGTATATATGAAGTAAGTAAAATTCTGTTATTATTTCCAGAAAATGACTACAGTAGGGTTTAAAAACTATATCAGTTTTGATTCAACATATATGTCTACTGAAAGGAAAAGTAATTGCAGCAGAAAGTTGTATATAGGAAAAAATTAAAAAGAAAAACAAAGAAATATAGAAGAAAATAAAACATATATACATGGAGTTTTAGATATGGAGGAATTATAGTGATTAACTTGTTTAATTAAGTTATTTAATTTATATTAGTTGCTAAAAATAATTTATTAGAGGGAATTGGTTGAAATTAGAATTTATTCGGCTAGAACAAAATGAACAGATAAATTAAATTATTAGCCAATTTAATGTATTTATGGGTGAGTTATTGGTAGGTTATATCGGATATTAATAAACACATAAATATTTATACTAGGTACAAAATTGGGACGTAATAGTCAAGATGGAAATGAATTGCAAAACGGAAAGCAAAGGTGAGTTCTCACTCAGTTCTAAATTTGAACGATTAAATTTAAATAATTGTTTGAATGGTTGAATTGATTGATGTGCTATAGTATGGTAATTTTGGAATTGGTATTATATGTTGTGCTAACGTCAGTGGATGTAGGGAAAACAGGTTGGAGGGATCCAACTGGATCCCTCAACATTTATTTAAATTATTTAAGTTCCCCTGTTGTGATGATTTGATATTTCTATGATGAATTATGTTGAAATATTGAACGCTATGGTTTGATTGGATATAATTGGGTACAATGAATTACCATAAAGATATATAAATTGAAATTTGGAAAGAAAATAAAAGAAGTGAATTGTAAGTAAAATAATTATAGAATAAATTCAAAGAATGAATTTGAAAGAAAATAAGTGACTTTAAAATTCTAATAAATATCTTGGGTATGGAAAGGGAAATTTGAATAAATAGAAAGTTAATGAATTTTAATTCTTCAGTGATATTAATTAAAAGAACAAAACATTTATTAAGATTTAAAATTATTGAAAGGAATAAAGAAGAAATTGGGAAAAGCCTGAACTTTGTATATTTCGGTTAAAAAGTTTAAATCAAACGAAAAATAATAACATTAATAATAAGTCCATAAATAATGAATTATGAGATGAATTGAGTAATTAAAGGAACTTATTTCAAAATAAAGTGAACTGGAAATCAATTTGGGAAATTGATTTAAGTGATTGAAGTTGGAAGTTTTCTCTGGATAACCAAGTACGTTTTAAAGAAATTTTTTAAATATAAATTAAATGTTTTAAAGGTTTTTGTAAAGAAAGCAAGTTTCGTAAAAATTTATTTCTACCATTTAAAGTCTAAAGTAAATATTTTCTTTTAATCTATTTTAGCAGTAATTATTAAGAAGTAACTTAGTATTTTGTTTTTAAAAATAGAAATCTAGTTTATATTTTATTAAGTAACCTTATTTTCAAATATTCATATAGTATGTATTTCTAACAAATTATTAAAGAAATTTTAATAAAAATGTTTTAAAGTATATTTTTAAAAGTGAGGTGTTTTAAATTATTTTAAAAATCTAAAGTTTTGTGCTTGGTGATTTTAGTGGAAATAGAAATACTTGGAATTTATTCTGAGAAAGGCAGGTAGTTGTGAAAACTGTTTTCAAAGGAATTTGAAAAGTGAAAATATATCTTGTGAAGATATTTTTGAGATAAATAAATAAGTTGATGGATGTATATGCATATTAATTGATAGTTAAATAACCGATTATCAATATTGGACAAAAATGCGTTGATCGTTTCGAAGAGACCGGGATCGAGATTTATTTCTCGAAAACCACTTCGATCCGATTTGTACGTTTTCGTGAAAAACGATTTTGGATTCGAAGATGGAGCAGTGAAGTGCAAGGGCTAGTCGCTACTAATCCTGAGGATATTTCCAAAATGGATGTAGTAGGAATAGTGCCTTCGGTTCCGTTCGAACCTGGGATGGACTTGTTTGGATGAATGCTTGCGAAATATCGTCAGGTGGACGATGGGCATTCTAAGGAATATATTCTAAAAAGGTAACGCTTAGCCTCAAGCCTCATCAAATGGGAATGGCTGAAAATCAGCGGTTATGCAGCAAGGCTTCGTGGGTAGCCCCCACTGGAGGGTGAGGTCATCCTTGTCTAGATGTCCCTTTTATTTCGGCTTAGTGGGCGGTTCCTGATCCCAACCGTGGGGTGATCTTGCTCGGGACTGTCCAGTAAGGGATGGTTCCGGTCTTGTGTTGTAGGGGAGTTAGGGTGGCTCCTCGGTACGCTGATCTAGACCAGGTACTGTGACAGGTGGTACCCCAGTGCCTAGCCATTAGTTGGAATCCATTTTCCCTACGCGTCCGTACAGTTTTGATTGTGCTCAACTATTGCTGAAACGTGAGATGCAAGCATTTCAGCTAGATTCTATTTTACTTTCTATAGACCCTATTATAATATCAGAGGATTTCTATAAAAATTGTTTTAGCTATCGTAAGGTAAAAACCCGACATGTTTATTTGTGGCGTGGTCTTACGAGATGCTTTTGTTTTCAAAGGATTTTTGAAACTTAATAATCAATTGGGTGTGATTTTCTCACGCTGGTATTCCAGACTGACTCAGGTGTTATTTAACTGTAATGCTCGGGTCAGACCGAGTATTATAGGATACAGGAGATGCTGTGGAGCTCAGGAGATGAGAAAGATGTCGATACGTACTCTCGTACTTGCTTTTATATATATTTCCGCTGTGTTGAGTTGTTGTACATCCATTTGTATGATATTGATGTTGAGCTGTGATTGATGTACTCTAATGATTGTAAAATATGTAAGAAGATATATTTGGTTTTTAGTAAAGAGTATTTATTATCTATTATATTTTATTCCGCTGCGATGGTTAGATTTTGTTGTTGTTTTCTATTTTTCTTCTTCTACCTCTTCTTCTTTAACCCAAATGGTTCGTATTTCTGTACGACTTGAGTTGATTTAGGTAGAATAGTGTTGACTCAAGGGGTACGGATTTGCGGGCTGTTACACCCATTCACCCAATTCAAATTCCAATATTCAGTTTCAATCCATTTACTTACAAATGCAAATTCATTTGTGCATTCATAAATTTTATTTAAGTAACCATTTCACTTAGTTTACTTAGATTTTTTTCTCAAATTCACTTTTGTTTAACTAGATTCACTTTTATTTAACTTAACTCCGTTAAATTCCATTTCAATTCAAATTTTAAACTCCTATTAGTTTCCAACTTATTTACATTCCATTCACTACTCTTCTAATTTATTTCATCTAGTTGCCTATTTTTTCCACTTTATTTTGTTGTCACCTTTTAATGTAAGTCTTCTTCAAGTTAAATTTTATTCTAAACAAATTTCCAAATTTCTATAAATTCCCAAACTTATTTATATTCCATAACATTTCTAATTAACTTCCAGAGTTTAAAACAATCACTTCAGTATCCCAAAATCATTTTTGAAATCAATTACATCCAAAATCCAAATTATTTCTTTCATTTCAAACGAAACCCATTTTTGCAAACAACTCTAATTTAAAACATTGGGTAGCATTTTCTCTCTTGGAAACTCGAAAATGAATATCGATAATGCTGCAGTCATCACGAAATTATTTTCCAGTGACCGAAGTGAGTTTAGTGCTTTTACTCTTTAAAACTTATTCAATTTTTTTTCATTTCTTTGTCCCACCTGATTTCATTCCCAGTTCAAAAATATTCTGAATAATATCACTATTACTCCTTCAAAACCTTTGGAAACCATTTTCAAACCCAAAGGAATTTAAACTTTTCAAATTTCAAATTTCCAATCCTTTCAATCTATATTCAAATATTACTCTGGATTTTATCTTATTTTAATTATAAATCACATTTATAATTCACATTTACAATTTTATTTTGTTTAAGAATTTATTTCCTTAACTTTTGTTATAATTTCAATTTTCTATTCAATTTCCACTTAACAATGATAATAATTAAATATTATCATCCCCTAGCAACTAAGCAGCCATAGATACTTATAATAATTTACGAAAAAATATTTCTTTTTTTTATACACGAATAATTTTGGGCAAAATTATTTCATTCACCCTAATTGAAACAATAAAGTGTCGGATTGTTCCGTACAAGTGTTTAGACATCTTTATCAATAATGTTAATTACTCGTATTGACCAGAATCCATAAACCACTCAACAAACCAATCAACACAATATAAAACAATTTTATTTTTACTAAGAAATACGTGCTCATATCTATAATACACTCAACTCATTCTAGAATACTACTGACTCTGTCTCTAATGAGTAATCCCCACCAGAGCCAAGGTTCTTGCTTAACCTTCAGCTTTGGTACCAAAATGTTACGACCTAATTTTTCGACGCCCGAAAATCGACATTAATACATCCACTGTATTAAATGCCGAACAATTGAATGCCGGAAAACCAGACCATAAGGGAAAGAAGGAGGTAGAAGAAGAGAAAATAAAATAACATCAGAATCTCATAGTCGCAGTGGAACAACATATAATAAATAATAACAGGTTTTTATGCAAAATAATCCGTAACTGATTAATACATTACATCTTAAGAATACAACATAAATCAATAACACAATTTAGGACAGTTAAAATAACTTGTCCTCCCAAAGCTAAATATACAGCTTACACTGCACAGCGGAATATACATCAAGTATGTGTGATACGTCTCGCCATCCAGCTCGTCTCCTGAGCTCCATAACATCCTATCCTATATCCTATAATACTCGGTCCGACCCGAGCATTATAGTAAAATAACACCCGAGTCAGTCTGGAAAACCAGCGTGAGAAAACACACCCAATTTCATTATTAAAGTTTTCAAAATCCTTTGAAATCAAAGGTATCTCGTAAGACCATGCCACAAATAAACATGTTGGGTTTTTACTCTATGTTAACCAAAACATTTCTTTTCAAAATCCTCTGATATAATAATAGTGTCTAAATACAAATACTTATTCAAATAGCTGAAATTATTACATTCATTAAATTCCATCGTAATAGGTATACAAACAAGTCCAAAGGCACTTATCACATATTGGGTTTCCATATAATGGTGGGGCTACCAGTGTTAGGAAATCAATTCTATGGTTTCGATGATAACAACTATACAATAGAAATCGAATATACATATATATCTATATTTACAGGTAGTTGATAAAGTAACATCACCAAAGAGACAGAAACAAGACTCAAAAGAAGTATCAAAAGACTTCAAGTCGACATAAGTGGAAGAGGGATGACATAGACACAAATTAAGCAATATGCATACATTCAAATGTCTGGGTACACTAGCCAGACGTCTTATTGATTCCTCTGCTTTGAAACTCAAAAAGAATCAGACGTCTGGTTAATAAACTCAGACGTCTGAAAAGCACCAGGATATAAAAAATATATAAAAGCCAGACGTCTAGTTAATAAACACAGACGTCTGAAATACAAAAAGATACAAAAAATATATGAAGACCAAACGTCCGAAATATTTTCCAGACGTCTGATTTTGGACTCGGCTGTGTAAATTCAAAGAACAACCGTCATCCGAAAGGACACATTCGCTTCTCTTCGCTGCAACTCTTCATCACCATGAGAAGCAACCTTAGAGCACTTACTAACAGTTGCAACTACACAAAGGATCTCTTCACCACTATAAATAGAATCAGGAATTCAAGAGAAGAACTCACCTTACTTACTTACGCTCTTAACTCTTATACTCTGATTTATACCTGATCTCTAAGTAATCAAAATACCTGTAATTAACTCTTCCACATATATATATTGGAAGCAATTGTACTTAATAATCAACATCCATGTTATTGAACACATTCTTGACAAAGAAACTCTGCTGTTGTAAACCTGTTCCTTCGGGTCAAGAGAGGGTTAGTTGAAAGGAAATTCCAAAGAGGAGCTTCGGGACTAGACATAGGACGGGAGGTCCGAACCAGTATGAAGTCCTGGTGTGATTACTTTAGTTTACTTTGCTACTATCATCTATCAAGTTATATTATATAGTTAGTTGTTTATACTTGCATATATATCTTATACGGTCCACTCAAATAGACTTTCAATTGGTATCAAAGCAAGGTTTTGATCAAATAACAGTAACACGTTTTTGAATCACCTTAATATGGAAAGTATTTTTCAAGAAGGACAATCCACAGCATGACCCCCACTCTTTAATGGATCTAACTATGCATATTGGTCAACAAGTATGAGAATTTTTATGGAAGCTAATGGTCTTGAAATTTGGTCAGCCACACAAGATAAATATGAAGCACCTACTACTGCTATGAACACTTGCACCGATGCACAAAAGACCTTAACATCAAATAATGCTAAAGCTATGAATGTTTTATTTTGCTCTTTAGACAAAAATGAATTATCACGTGTCATGTTATATACCACTGCGTTTGATATTTGGTGTACCTTACAAATTACACACGAAGGTACAACAAAGGTCAAACAAACTAAGATTTCAATTTTACAAAACCAATTTTCTTCATTCAAAATGAAGAAAAATGAAACTATTGTTGACATCTATTCTAGATTTCAAACTATCTAACAAGATCTTATGGCATTAGGAGTTAAATTTACTGATTTTGATTTAATCTTTCGAATACTCAACTCTTTAACATCAGATTGTGAAAGGAAGGTTTTAGCTATTGAAGAAGCTAACGATCTTTCTTCTCTCAAAGTTGAAGAGTTGATAGGAAAAATAATGTCCTATGAAGCTAATTTGCAGGCACGAAAAGAACTAAATTCGAAGAAAAAGAATATAGCATTTCCAGCAAAAAAAAGGATGACTCTGATTTAGATGAAGAAGAAATATTCTTCATTTCCAAGAATTATAATAGATTCAGGAAATTTAGAAAGATAACCAAATTTCAAAAAGAAGGGAAATCCAACACAACAACTCAAATCAAGTACTATGAATGTGATCAATACGGTCATATGAAGAAGGATTGCCCTAAACTCAATAATGACAAAAAGAATAACAAAGTTCAAAAATTCAAGAAGAAGAAGGCTTTCAAAGTAACTTGGGATGACTCACATCATTTTCTGAAAGTGATAGCGATAGTGACGGAGAATAGGCTAATGTATGTTTTATGGCACAAATCGAAGAGGTATGTCCTGAACTTAGCTATGATGAACTATTAGAACTTAGCATGGAATTAGATGATAAATTTAGACAAATAAAAAAATCGAACAAAGAATATATAGTAAAAATAAATAGATTAGAACTTGTGGTAGGAATGTTGAAAGATAAAAAAATTATTCTAGAAGAAGAACTTGAAATATCTCAAGAAAAAATCAAAAATAATTTGATAGAAAATGAGAATATTACCATAGTAAAAGAAAATTTGTTAAAAGAAAATGTTGAGTTTAAAAATAGTATTGAATCATTGAAAATTGAAAATATAGAACTAAAAGAAAAATTAGATAAAATTACCAACAATGTGTCAAAATTTAATAAAGGAAAATAAGATTTCGAAAATCTTATCAAAACTTCAAAACCATCAGGCAATAGAAATGGAATAGGATTTAAAAATTCTTCTAAACAAAAAGGAAATGATGTAAAAATATTAGTTACATAAAAACTAGAAATTTACCTAAGTCTTATTTGAATATCAAAAATATAAAAATTTGGATTCCTAAAACAAATAATAATTTGATTAGACAAAAGCATATTAATAATTACTTAGAAAGAGTAGTCTATAATAAAGATTATATTTATAAAGGTACCAAACCATCTTGGGTATGGCTACCTCCCCCTAACAATTAGGACCCTAACAAAATATATGGGTACCAATTAAAACATCTTATATTTTACAGGTACCCAAAGTAAAAAAATAAGGAGAAATGGATACTAGATAGCGGTTGCTTGTAACGACCCGGAAATTTCGATCCCGAAATTTCCAGATAGTTAAGAAAAGAAGAAAAGAGAAAGACGAAGAAAACAGGAACAAGTCACAGAAACCTCACCTTCGTAGGGGATCAAATATAATATCAAATAAAATAGCAGTTATATAAAGAAAACTATATCTGTTAATTTACATTTAAATACATCAGAGTTACACATATACATAAACACTGGACAAAACAATCATGTCTAAATACTACAATATCACAGTGGAAATTCTTCATACGTCCCTGCCATCCAGCTCGCCTCCTGAGCTCCAGAACGTCCTTACATGAAAATCTGTAATACTCGGTCTGACCCGAGCATTACATCAAAGTAACACCCGGGTCAGGCTGGAAACCAGCATGAGTAAACCCATCTAACAAAGAATAAAAAACATACAACTTATATAACCCAGGTAACTTATATCAATTTACAACTTCACAAGTGGTTATAGACATTACTAATTTCACACCTCTATTTCTAAGTGCCAAAACTTAGATTTATCGTCCAATTTCACTTAAATCATTCTGTTTCAGCCTATTGATTTCACATATCAATTTATAATGAATCGAAGTGGTTTCGGGTATTTATCGACACCCGACCCCAATCTCTTCGAATCCCATATTATTTTAACACAAGTTACTCGGATGAAATACAATTCAATTTTAAATATAGGATGTCACATCCACACAGAAACTTATCATATAACCCAATCTTACCATATCATAAAGCATTTATATAAGAGAAAGCGTTCAATTTAAGACATCTAATCAATCCGGTCATTCACAAGCAAGACCAATTAATCACATTATCTCAAATTAATCAATCAAATTAATTTTCTTCCATCACTAAGAATCATGCTTACTTATTCATTAACTAGTCACAAACCAGTTATTTAATTACAATTTTAATTAATTACCCTTAGTAATTTATCTTAAATCAATCACATTTAATAATTAATTAATCACATTAATTAATTAACTAAAATTAACTAAGTAATTAACCCTTAATTACTTACATAAGTAACTACCTCTAATTACTTCCATTAGATGATTACCCTCTTAATTAATTATTTAACAAGTAATTAATTCCATCATTAAATAACCTTTAACTATTTAATTAATTAATTACTTCATAATTAATTTACTTCAAAACAATTTTATTAATTAATTCCTCAATTAATTACGTCTAGTGATTATCCACTAATCACTTCAACTTTAATTACTCCAATGAGTAATTTTCCACTAATTATTTCCATAAGTAATTACCATTCTTAGTTACATTCAATAATTAACCATTGATTACTTCCTTAAGTAATTACACTTAATTAATTTATAATTAAGTGATTATTTAATACTAAATAAACAATTAACTAATTATTTAAAATTAATCAAATAATTAATTAACATCTTATATTCCAAAATCCTGAATTAATTAAGAAAACATTATTCTTAATTAATCTTTACTTATTAATAAATCACATTAAGTATTCATTAGTTCATATCAATAATAATTTAACATAATTTATCTTCATAAGTTAATTATTTGAATTAAAACAAATTTTAATAACTTAAAAACAAATTATCTTATTTGGATTTCAAAATCATAATAATACCCTTATTTGAGATAAAGCATTAAGAAATCAAGTTTTAAAATTTAAAACTCATTAACTATCTAATTTTAAACTTATTTATTCAATATAAATTCAAAACTTAAGTTTTTAAACATTACTTTAAAATTTACTTTAAACTTTGATTTAATGTTTAAATTCAAAACATTCTTCTTTAAGTTTAAAATTTAATTAAATTAAATTGCTTCCAAAAAGAAATCATTTTAAACAAATTTAAAACTTAAAATAAATTCAATCAATACTTTTTAAAGTTTGATTAACTTTAACTTACAAACAACAAGTTTTAACTTGTAAGTTTATTTCTTTATAAACTTGTCTATAATTTCAAAAGCTTGATCTTCGATTTATTCAAACTCGAGTTACTTTGCAACTTTATATCTACACAGTACAAACCAGCAACTCAACGCCTAAAACTCGAGTTAAAATTTAAAACTTACCCTAACATAGTACTAACTAAACACAACAACTAAATCACTCAAGAAAATCACGGCAAATACATGAGCCTTCCCGAGTAAATTCCAGCTCCATCTTCTTCGAGTTGCTCTCGATAAAACGCGAGCAAAGCATCGGGTAATCCTTTCTTCCCAAAATCAAGATTTCCAGTGCACAGCATATACACGCGTGCATGTGTCCCACTGTCGCCGACCACCATAGTTCGTCATCGTCATCGACGACGATCACACTGTCACGCGTGAGCCCAAAATTGAACCCATATCCAATCGAAACATATAAAAAATAAAATTTGACCCTCGCATCGAAAAACTGCAGCAAGCCTCGAACCAAAATTCCATCGCCTCTGACCACCTTGTCTCCGATGATCTTCGCCGACCATACCATAGATATGCCACGTCCACGAGCTTCCTCCTCCCCAAAAGCGATCACCTCCGGCCCAACCTACACTTCGCAATTTCTTCGACAGTAAAACCGAGCCAAAACTAAAATAAAACCTAGTTCAATCCAATTCGAACAAATCACTCATTAGAAAAATTCATGAACAATTTTCCCAACATCAACCATCCACAAGCTAGCTTGACAACAATTTCAACTCGAATCAATGCGTAGATTGTCGGCAATCCACCAAAATCCCAATTTTGAACAAACCACAAATACACACGAAATACTCAATTAAAAATTATGATAGTATCATCTAAAATCATGATTTTTCATCACGATTACATGCATGTAATCCAAATTTGAATTTAAAGCAGTTGATCTTTGAACAAAATTTAAGTTTCACTGTATTATCCTATTTAAACATTATTAATAAATTTAAAAATTACAGAAACTATTTTTATAATCTTCATCAAACATTAACATACAACCTTAATTCAATCATCAAGGGAAAATATTGATGTTTAGTGGAAGATTTGAAATTCTGAAGAGAGTTCTGGTCTTAAATAAAACAGGAAACCGAGATTCATATATATATACATATATATATATACACACATATACACAGCCTATTTCACATATATATACAGATCATATAAATTAAATAATATAAGTACTGAAAAGATTTTCATGCAATCACCTATAACGGTTCACAGATAACACATGCATGTAGTAACAACCAAATCAAACTATTTTTAAAAGAAATTTACTCACCTTTTAAACACTGAATAGAGCAATAGTTTGAAATCTAAATTGTCTACTTAATTTAGATCTGAATCTTCTTTGTTTACTTGAACCTGAGTTGCTTCCTTGATTTGCTTCAGATGAAAGCAGGATTTAATTTAGTTTTCTCCTTGAAAAAATGAAGCTTGAATGTTAATCAAATTGCTGTTGATTTGGTCTGAACTTGATTTTAGACTTGAGCTTGTTGCTTGATTAAATTTTGAATTTGATTTCAACTGAAGTTGAATTTTATTTTCCTGGTTTTAGTAAATTTTGAAAAAGAAAGAAAGATGGTGTAGGGATGTTTTTAATAATCTTGTTTTAATTTTACTTATAAAAAAGGCCACTTGTTAAGTTACTTCCATTTGTCCCTAGCATGCATTAATTTATTTACATTTTTTTAACTATACACACTTTAACTTACAATTGTAACTTCCTTGAATTAATGAAATTTTTAAATGGTTCTATATAAATTATATATTTATATTAGTATGTATTATCAATTTTTAATTATTATTTTACATATGAATACATCTTTCATTTATAATTTCATGTATAAATATGTTTTAATGTATATACTCTAAAAAATAAAAGGATATGTCATAAGCCTTGGAGAAGTCATCAACTCTGGTATATCTAACTCTCCTATTATTACAAATGTTTTATTAGCAGAAAATCTAAAACACAACTTACTAAGCATTAGTCAATTATGCGATAAAGGTTTTCAAATAATTGAAAAAGATGAATGTAATATTTTTGATAATAACAAACAACTCATTTTTGAAGGATTTAGAAACAAAAATATTTATGTATTAAACATGAATATAAATAAAAATTCAAACTTATGTTTAACCGTCAAAACATAATGATCCATGGTTATGGCATAAACGATTTTGTCATATCAATTTTAAGAGTATTAATAAGTTAGCAAAATATGAGTTGGTAAGAGGATTACCTAAAATGAATTACAAAGTAGAAAACCTATGTGACGATTGTAAAATTGGAAAACTAAAGAAAAGCTCGTTTAAATCTAAAAATAATATTTCTACAAAACAACCATTAGAATTATTACATTTTGATTTATTTGGCCCAACACAAATAAGGTCTATAAATCACAACAAATATGTTTTCGTAATAGTCGATGATTTTTCGAGATATACATGTATCTTATTTTTAAAACACAGAAGCGATATTTTGGTATGTTTAAAATATTTTCTAAAAGAATTAAAACTCAGATGAATTTGAAAATTAAAAATATTAGAAGTGATCACGGAGGAGAATTCGAAAATGACCTTTTTACAAACTTTTGCAGTAAGAAAGGAATAACGCATAGTTTTTCTTTTCCTCGTACACCTCAACAAAATGGTGTCGCGGAAAGAAAAAATCGTACATTACAAGAATGTGCACGAACATTACTAAATAGTAGTGGTTTACCAAAACACTTTTGGGCTGAAGCTATTGCGACATCTTGTTATGTATTAAATCGAGTAACCATACGCCCCATGAATAAACAAACTTGTTTTGAAATATTTTTTGGTAAAAAACCTAAAGTATCATACTTTAAAACTTTCGGTTCAAAATGTTGTATACTAAATACAAAAGATAACTTAGGAAAATTTGACCCAAAGGCCGATGAAGGTATTTTTGTTGGATATTGGGATCGTAGCAAAGCATATAGAATATTTAATAAACGAAATAATACTATTGAAGAGAGCTTACATGTCTCGTTCGACGAAAATCCTTTTAATCGTCATACTAATGACGAAGAAGAACTTATTTCACTAACAAATTCAATAAATTCTATTAATAATGAAACAAATATGCAAAATAACACCTTGATTTCATCCCCTAGAATTCTTAAGAATCATCCAATAGATAATATTATTGGAGATCTTAATTCAAGAGTAACTAGAAATCAACTCAATCAATAAGCCATATAGCATTTGTGTCAAACTTTGAACCAAAAAATTATAAAGAAGCCTCAAATGATAATTTTTGGATAATAGCTATGCAAGAAGAATTGAATCAATTTGAAAGTAATAATGTATGGGAAT
This sequence comes from Allium cepa, assembly GCA_030765085.1. Classification (NCBI taxonomy): domain Eukaryota; kingdom Viridiplantae; phylum Streptophyta; class Magnoliopsida; order Asparagales; family Amaryllidaceae; genus Allium; species Allium cepa. The sequence goes on from CM060929.1 coordinate 484,267,238, forward strand.
TAGTACCAAGACCTAAAGATCAATCGGTAATAGGAACAAAATGGGTATTCAAAAACAAAGCAGACGACAATGGAAATATCGTTAGAAATAAAGCATGTTTAGTTGCTCAAGGTTACAATCAAGAAGAAGGTATAGATTACGATGAAACCTTTGCTCCAGCAGCAAGATTAGAGGCCATTCGTACATTACTCGCATTTTCAACTCATCACAATTTAAAATTATTTCAAATGGATGTCAAAAATGCTTTTTTGAATGGTTTTACTAAAGAAAATGTATACGTCGAACAACCACCATTATTTGTTCATGAAAAATATCCCGATCATGTTTTTGAATTACATAAAGCACTATATGGATTAAAACAAGCCCCTCGTGCATGGTACGAACGTCTTAAAAATCACTTAATAACATCTAGTTTTCATATAGGCAAAATAGATACAACTTTATTTATTAAAAGAGAAAATAATGATGTTAATTGTACAAATCTATGATTGTAATCACTTCATGTTATTAATGATTTTTTTTTGACGATTGGCTTCACTATTACAACTCTTTTTGGTAATGCCAAAGGGGGAGAAATATAGGTAGAATCATAAAACATTAAGCACATATTCAGGGGGAGATTTATAATCTATATATAAGTACATTGAATAGTTGTCATCATCAAAAAGGGGGATATTGTTAGGAAATCAATTCTATGGTTTCGATGATAACAACTATACAATGGAAATCGAATATACATATATATCTATATTTACAGGTAGTTGATAAAATAACATCACCAAAAAGACAAAAACAAGACTCAAAAAAGGTATCAAAAGACTTCAAGTCGATAGAAGTGGAAGAGGGACGACACAGATACAAATAAAGCAACATGCACACATTCAGACGTCTGAGTTTATTAACCAGATGCCTGATCAAAAGGGAGAGATTGTTAGGAAATCAATTCTATGGTTTCGATGATAACAACTATACAATGAAAATCGAATACACATATATATCTATATTTACAGGTAGTCGATAAAGTAACATCACCAAAGAGACAAAAACAAGACTCAAAAGAAGTATCAAAAGACTTCAAGTCGATAGAAGTAGAAGAGGGATGACACAGACACAGATAAAGCAACATGCACACATTCAGACGTCTGGGTACACTAGCCAGATGTCTTATTGATTCCTCTGGTTTGAAACTCAGAAAGAATCAGACGTCTGGTTAATACACTCAGACGTCTGAAAAGCATCCGGATATAAAAAAATATATGAAAGCCAGACGTCTGGTTAATAGACACAGACGTATGAAATACAAACAGATACAAAAAATATATGAAGACCAGATGTCTGAAATATTTTTCAGACGTCTGATTTTGGACTCGGTTGTGTAAATTTAAAGAACAACTATCACATCCAAAAGGACACGTTTGCTTCTCTTCACTGCAACTCTTCATCACCATGAGAAGCAACCTTAGAGCACTTACTAACAGTTGCAACTACACAAAGGATCTCTTCACCACTATAAATAGAATCAGGAATTCAAGAGAAGAACTCACCTTACTTACTTACGCTCTTAACTCTTATACTATGATTTATACCTGATCTTTAAGCAATCAAAATACCTGTAATTAACTCTTCCATATATATATTGGAAGAAATTGTACTTAATGATCAACATCTGTGTTATTGAACACATTCTTGACAAAGAAACTCTGCTGTTGTAAACCTGTTCCTCCGGGTTAAGAGAGGGTTAGTTGAAAGGAAATTCCGAAGAGAAGCTTCGGGACTAGACGTAGGACGGGAGGTCTGAAGCAGTATAAAATCCTGGTGTGATTACTTTAATTTACTTTGCTACTATCATCTATCAAGTTATATTATATAGTTAGTTGTTTATACTTGCATATATATCCTATACGGTCCACTCATATAGACTTTCAACTAGGGTAACACTCGAGTACGTGGTCCAGATCGACGTACTGAGTATCACTCCAGATCCCCTACAACACAAGACCGGAGCTACCCCTTACTGGATAGTTTGAATAAGATCACCCCACGGATGGGATCAGCAATCGTCCACTAAGACAAATAAAAAGGGACATCTGGACAGTGATGACCTTACCCTAATTGGTTGCTAGCCATTTAGCCTTTCTGTACCTCTCCTCGTTTCAGCCATTCCCGGTTGATGAGGCTTGAGGCTATGCGTTACGTTTTTAGCACACATTCACTTAGAATGCTCATCGTCCTCCTGACGATGTTCTGATAGCATTCGTCCATACAAGTTGCCCTAGGTCTGGACAAACGAATCACTATCTTCATCATCTTCCCAATCGATGAGGCTTGAGGCTATGTGTTACCTTTTTAGCACACATTCACTTAAAATGCTCATCATCCTCCTAACGATGTTATGATAGTATTCATCCATACAAGTTGCCCTGGGTGTGAACAAACCGAATGATTGTCTTCATCATCTTCATGGTCTTCATTCGCAAACGTTCAGACCAGATCGAAGTGGTATTCAAAAAATTAATCCCGATCTCGGCCTCATTGAAACGATCAACGCATTAGCCAATTTCGATAATCGTTTTTTACTATCAAATAACATCCACAAACAAACCATCAGGCCTTAATAATTTTCCAAATTATTTATTCAAAATATCTTCATAAGATTATTTTTCTACACTTCAACCCTTTTGAAAATAGTTTTCAAATCAACTTTCTCCTCTCGCGGAATAATTTCCAACCAATAGTTTATTTCCCTTGAAAACACCAAATCTTATTGAATTTAGATTCTAAAACAAATTAAATCACTTTACCTAAAAATATATACTTAACACGTTTGAAATAAAACTACTTAAATCACTTCATTCAAAATATTAGTTATAAAGTTCTATAATAATTTTCCAAAGAAAACTTTAGCTAAAACTGTTTTTAAATAAATTTATTATATAAAGTAAAACTATAATATAAGGTATAATAAAATATTTAATAGTTATCATTTACATAAAAAAATACTATTTTAACCTTCAAAATACTTACTACTATAATTTACTTAAACAAATATTTACTTTAAAAATTTAAAACAATTAAATAGTAATCTTTCTAAAACATTCTTTCAAATCCATTTTAAAACTTATACATTATACTTAAAAATTTCCTTTGAAATTATACTTGGCTTTCCAGGAAAAATTCACTTTCCATTCCAATATATCCCATCTAATCGCTTATAAATCCTTCTCGATTTGCCCAATTTAATTTACGTCTCAATCCCGTAAAATTACTTTCCCATACTTTTAAAAAATAATCTATACAAGTTTAAAAATAATAATTTCTTTTATATAAACTTTACAATTTAAAGTTCCTCTATTTCCCCAAATCTTATATATGTATATATTTCTGTTTCATATATATATACATATATATATATGTAACGCCCCACTCCGAGACCTACATTAGAAAAAGGTATTACAAGGTAGTACCATCTGCTAATACAGAAAATAGAGCTAGATAGGAGAGGCCATCTATAGTCTTGTCTTAACTATCTACTGAATATGTCGATAAATGTTGTATATATTTTTTTCATAGGTGGATCGACATATCCAATAGATATTTAATACAAAACTATAATGGCTATAAGATCTACAAAACAAAATATAACAACTCAAATGTAAAACACATCACAGAATAGCAGATCATCACATACATATACACATACACAGATACATCATAGAGTATACAAAATGATACATGTCCAGTGGTGTAGCAACCACAATATACAGGCGAGTCAAAAGAATATACATATCAGAGTTACAACCAAAAAGGACTACACAAAAAGCTATAACAAAAGGAGCTAGTAGAATAGTCCACGCGGAAGCAGAATAGGCTAAGTCCAAATGTACCTAACCTGAAACACCTCGGTCTGACCCGAGTATAAAATACACGGGTCAGTCTAGCTAAACAAATCAGTTAGATAAGCTAAATGATAAAGAACATGCAAGGTTATAAAGTACCACAAATATCACTAAAAGAGATAACTCAATCATCTAAATAAAGATGAATCATAACAAGCCTCATATTATCGGCAACTCAATAAACAAAGATATGAATATCCCAAATCAAGCCAAAAAGGCAAATAACAAATACCAATGAAGGTAACACAAGTTTCCACAAGGTAATCGCTATAAACCGAGTGGTTCAAAAGACCTACTCCGAAAGGCGATACTCTAGGGAAATATAAATATTAATGAAACAAAAGATGCACATGCTCAGTACTGTATAAACAAGGATCCACAAGCCCAAAGGTGATAAACCCAAGTATCTCTCGAGCGGTGACGAAGAACCAACTCCAAAAGCGATACTATAGGGCAACAAACCCGAAGGCAACAAACTCGAAGGCACAAACCCGAAGGCAAACAACGGTAGTGGCGAAGGTCCGGAGGCCAAGTATTGGACACCACTAACTGGCAATATGTGTCACAAACCCCTCGGATAGGAACCCGCAAAGTGTTAACGTGTGTCCCATACCACACATTTGCACTAAATGGTTTACTAACCGTTGGTCAATTCCATACTCAAAGCAGTACAAAGTTTACCTCATCTCATCTGTAAACCAGATCCGAAGGTCAAAACGGTCAAACGAATAGATTAGGAATTAACTTAAAAGATAAACGTACGTGTTCATAGCACGCGTTTTCTCTAATCATTTAATTCTCCTCCCTCTTCGCTCGAAGTGCAAAATTGTGTGTTTTATATGGAAAGTAAGTTGAAGAAAATGAGTTTTAGAAACGCTTCGAAATCGCTTTAGAAATTGCCTTTGAAATTCTCTTATTATAGAGTATAAAATTTTTATACCAAAATAATATATAATAATAATTTCAAAAGCCCATTTATTTGAAAAACATTTTTAAACCATATTATAAAAACCGTGTACGAAATCCAGAAAGAAATATCAAGAAAACATCGAAATAACGAAAATTTAGTGGTATTATCCTTTAAAACAAGCTGCGACTCGATATTCGACAGCAGCATTGAACAAGTTAACAGTGTCAAAATGACTTGAAATGTGGAATTTAGTTCAACATTCCTACTTCAATCTGCAAAAAGAATCATTCAAATCCAATTTGAAACGAAGAATCTGCGTCGTTTCAAAGTCGGACCAAAATAAGGTTTTAAACACTGAATTATAGCAAGCTGCGAGTACAAGTTCGACAATAGTTTTGAAATAGCAAACCAACCCAGATTTTCATGAAATTCTACAGAAATGTAAATCAACACTCCTACTTCAATCTACAAAACTCAAATCCAATTGGAAACGAATGAGTTATGTTGTCTCAAATATGCACTCAGGCCATGTTTGCAACAGTTCAAAAACCAAATAAATGTGCAGGCCTAAAACCCTCCTAGACTCAAACTCCAGGCATAAAACAAGGGATAAAATGGCATCATATTGAGATCAAAATTGGTGTGCACGTAGTAGAAAACTTCATCTCTCAAACAAAAAAAGAATGATGAAATTTTGATAAAATATGAGAAAGCTGTGATCTCTCAATTTGAACCCAAACAGTGTTTCACTGTTGAACTTTGGGCAATAACATGGTCCAGGTCCAAGTTTGAAAGCAGATTTATATAAGCTATCTATGTCAAAATGACCTGAAATTTGATATGCATAAAGTAGAGAACTTCATCTTTCAAACAAAAAAAAGAATCTTGCAATTTGAGAAAGAAACGAAAGAGATATGATGTCTCAAACATGGACTCAGGCTATGTTTGCAACAACTCAAAAAACAAAATGTGCACAGGATATTTGCAGGTTGTGCATTGATTTTGCAGTGACGATTTGAACATTCAAATGATAATATTACTCAAGCAAAATTTGTAAAAAATAACTTCAACATGCAAGCTATCAAATGCATGAAACCAGACAGTATTTCGTTGCCGGAATCACAAGGTTTAAGGGTTCAAAGTAGCAACCGAAACCAGATTATAAACAAACAAAATCAACTATAGAATATTTTATACATCAAACAAATTTCACATTTTTGAGCGACTTAAGCTTTGCTCAGCTAGAATTTGGGAGTTTTAGGATCTCACCTTGCTGAATAGATGCAAAAGCTCGGATTTTATAGCAAAGTTGTAGTCTTTTGGCAATATTTGAGCCTTTATGAACCTGTAGAGGAAGAGAAAATAACATGCAAACAACTAAATTTGAAATTTTTCCACAAACCAGAGATTTTGATGAAATTAAGTATTTTGAAGTTAGATTACCTTGGATTTAACTCTAGATTGCAAAAATATTTTAGTTTGTTGAATTAATTTGAAGAAATTGGCTTGGTTTGATTTTTGAGGAAGAGGCTTCCTGTATTTCCTTTCAGGCCGAAGGAGGAAGAACAAGCATGAGAAATGAACGTACAACTAATTTGTTTCTCATTTCTACCTGGTTATGTCCTAAGTGGGCCTAGACCCAACAATTAAATGAAAATAAAGGGCCTAGGTTAATTAATTCACTTGTAACCTAAAAATGCTTTAAATATAACATATACACAAAACAAAAATGCACTTTTCTACATATTTTAACATAAGAAAAATATGTAAACTTGTATAGTTATAAAATAAAACATTATCTACCATTTAAAAAGATTAATTTGTATTTTTAAAATATTTTTATTGTTAAATTCCTTTATTTAACAAAAATGCACTATTTACTAAAAATAAATGAATAAAACCATGTTTTTAACTCCTAAAATTTCACAAAATTTATTTTATCACTAAGAAAAATATTTCAAACCATTATAAAACATTATTTACAGCCAAAACTCGTTTTTAAACCAATTTTCAACTTTTATTTCAATAAACAACCTTAAAAAAAAATCAAATACTTCTTTTAAAAATTATTAAAAGAAGTAATTGGCAATAAATAATAAAATCATTGCAATTTTCTCTAAATAAAAATTATTATCCGTTCATTATTAACCCAGAGAAATAAAATAAAGCTTTTAAACTTTATTTTCACATTTTATTTCCCAATATTCATTGTTTATTCCAAATAAGCAATTCAAAATCTCCAAATCTTGATTTTACATCACAATATTTAATCATAACTATCGTTACAATTTAGTAGTTACAGGTAATCTCCAAAACCAGGGTCGTTATAGACTCCCCACTTAACAAAATTACATCCTTGCAATTCCTAGAGAAGAATTTGTATTCAACTATTGATTTCAACAATCAAAAGAAAAGAAATAAGCTCGAGATAAAAAGATTCTCACCATCGCTATGCGAAGAAAGAAAACCAGGTTAGGATCGCTCGATAAACTCTTTGGTTTCCCAAGTGCAGTCATTGCGATTAGCGGACCATTGAACTTTAACGAGCGGCATGTCCTTATTTCGAAGGAGTTTCACCTCCGAAGCAAGACTCGAATAGGCTACTGCACAATAGATAGTTCCGGTGAGATCTCAAGCTCTTGCAAATCAGGAGAATCGATGGAAGAATCCGACCCTCGAAGACACTTCCAAAGCTGAGAGACGTGAAACACGTCATGAATGCCAGATTGATGAGCTGGAAGTGAAACTCTATAAGCCACGGGGCCAATACGTTCAGTAATAGGAAATGGTCCTATAAAGCGAGGAGCCAATTTCCCAGTCGTACTGAAGCGCATAACCCCTTTCAAAGGAGAAACACGAATAAAGACGAGATCATCAACCGAGAACTCAAGAGGCTTCCTACGGTTGTCCACGTAGGATTTCTGGCGGCTCTGTGCCTCTTTCATTCTCTGACTAATAAGATCAATCTTCTCAGAAGAATCACGAACATAATCTGGGCCAAGAATAAGCTTCTCACCAGATTCCAACCAACAAGAAGGTGATCGACATGGCCTTCCGTATAAGGCTTCGAAAGGAGCCACACCGATACTCGACTGAAAACTATTGTTGTAGGAGAACTCTACAAGGGGTAAATGGTCCTCCCAACTACCTCCGAAATCAAGATTACAAATACGGAGGAGATCTTCCAAGATACGATTCACCCGTTAAGTCTGTCCATCAGACTGTGGATGATAAGCTGTGCTGAAATTAAGCTTTGTTCCCAAAGCATGCTAAGACTCTGCCAGAAATGACTCATGAATAGAGGGTCACAGTCACAAACAATCGAACTAGGAACATCATGAAGTCTCACGATTTCCTTGATATAAAGCTTGGCCAAACGAGAAGCACTCCTATTAGACTTAATAGGAATGAAATGAGCTGATTTGGTGAGGCGAACAAGAATAACCCAAACGCTAGAATGGCCCGACCTCGAACGAGGTAAGCCGTCAATGAAATCCATCGAAATCTGATCCCATTTCCACAATGGAATCCCTAGAGGCTGAAGGAGACCAGAAGGGCTCTGATGTTCGGCTTTGATACATTGACAAGTCATGCAATTATTCACATAACTCGCCACATCACGCTTCATGCCTTCCCAATAATAAAGGCGATGCATATCGTCATACATCTTACTACTGCCAGGATGAATGGTATACTTAGAATGATGACAGTCATCGAGAATGTCATGCCTAAGTGCAAAATTAGTAGGCACAATAATACGGTTATTCTTGCGAAGACACTTATGAAAATCAATGTTGAAATCCCGCAACGCCTCATCATAGGATTCAGACTTACAAAACTGAATAAGATGCAACAACTCTGGATCTTGCCACTGAGCCTCGGCGATACGATCCAACAAACTTGGATGAGCTTCCAAGCTAAACAATAGAATAGGCGAATCGGATGATGGGGAAACGGTCCTGAATATCGCATAAAGATAGAGTCTCAAGAACATTCCACTCGGCTAGCATCATAAAAACAACAGCCGAGTGTTTACGACTAAGCGCATCAGCAAAATGATTACCCTTACCAGGGGTATACTGGATATCAATATCATAAGAGGCAAGAAACTCGAGCCAACGCTGTTGTCTCATACTAAGTTCTTTCTGAGTAAACAAATACTTCAAGGATTTATGATCGGTATAGAGAATGAAGAGCTCGTCTAGGAGTTAATGGCGCCAAATCTTCAAAGCGAAGACAATGGCGGCTAACTTAACGTCATGAGTAGCATAGCGTACTTCATTCGGTCGTAGTTGCCTAGAAGCATAAGCAACTACCCGATCCTCATAATGAGCAAATTATATCTGGTCTTGTTTCCACTTTTCCAGTTATTCTAGATACAATTGTGAAATCCATACATAACGAATTGGTATGGTATATTCATACCATAACATATGAACAGTAAGAACTAGAATACTTATCGATACTGGAACTCATAGGGAAGAAAATGGAGTTATGGATGGAATCAAATATGCAGTATTTACAGAAAAAAGTATTCTCTTCTGCATAAGCACAGCACCGAGGCCACATCTACTAGCATCGGTGTAGACAACAAGATCTTGATTCCCTTCAGGAACTACTAGAATAGGAGCATTAGTGAGAAGCTCCTTCAACTATTGAAAAGAAGCTTCAAACTTTTCGAACCAAATATAACGAACGCCTTTCCAAGTAAGGATAGTAAGAGGAAGCACAATATGGGAAAAGTCCTTAATGAACCGACGGTCATAACCCGCCAATCCAAGGAAACTACGAATCTCATGAACATTCTCAAGCCTCTTCCAATTCTGGATAGCTTCGATCTTCGAGGGATATAATGTGGCCTAAGAACTTAACCTTATTCTCCCAAAAGTGACACTTGAAGAATTTGGCTCTAAGCTAATGCTGACGAAGAGTATCCAAGACAATCCTCAAATGGTGGGTATGCTCTGTCTCGGACTTAGAATAAATAAGGATGTCATCAATAAACACAAGGACGAACTTATCGAGATATTCCCGGAATACTCGATTCATGAGATAGGCAAAGAAAGCAGGACCGTTCGTCGAACCGAACGACATAATGCGCCACTCAAAAGAACCATAACGAGGGCGGAAAGCTGTAAGAGGAACGCTTTCCTCCGCGACTCGTAACTGATGAAAACCTGTGGCAAGGTCGAGCTGAGAAAAGACCTTAGCACCACTCAATTGATCGAACATATCATCGATCCTAGGTAATGGATACCTATTCTTGATGGTCAACTCGTTAAGCTTGTGATAGTCAATGCAAAGCCTAAGAGTACCATCAGACTTCCTCACAAATACAACCGCGACACCCTACGGTGAAGAACTAGACCGAATCAACTTCTTGGACTCAAGCTCTAAAAGCTGCTTCTTGAGTTGCTCATTTTCTTTTGTAGACATCCTCGTGGGAGGACGACTAACTGGTTGCACGCTTGGAATGAGATCAATGTGGAACTCAATTTCCCGCTTGGGTGGCAAACCCGAAACAGGCTCAAATACATCAGAGAAGTCACAAACAATAGGAATATGAGATATATCATCAGCATCTCGTAAGTCTAGAGAATATAAAGCCACTTCGGAATTATGCACATTCCGGAGAACAAGTGATAGCGTAGAAGATAAATCTGGATGACGAAGATATAAAATTCTCTCAGAACAAATAATCCTGGCATCATATCGCACTAGCCAGTCCATATCCAAAATCATATGAAATCCCAAATAAGAAATAACGTGCAGATTGGCACGAAAAGAAAAGCCACATAAAGCAATCTCAACATCATCACAAAGCATGCAAAGGGTTGCGGATCCCTCGATAGGATTCGCAATCCTCAATGAAGTAATCATACAAGAAACATCCAAAGACAAATCATCGACGAGCTTCTTCGATATGAATGAATGAGAAGCACCCGTATCGAAAAGAACTCGAATACTGCGGTCATGAAATAAAATAGAACCTTCCAAAATAGAGGGAGATATACCTCTGGGCTGAGAAGAACCTCCAGAAGCCTTAGTAGCATAAAGCTTGCTAGATTTGGCACTAGCAGGTGTAACATCCCGGAAATTTTACTAAATTAAAATTCGGTAATCCGTTTGAACTTTTAAAAAATTAAATTTGAGAATTTCAAAAGAAATAAAAATTGGTTGATATTAATATTACACAGTTGTATAGAATTAAATAAAAAAAAGAAAATTGATAGTTTAAATTTTTCTTAAATGAATGATAAATTAAATGTTGATTGTAAAACTTCAAATGGAAAATAAAATAAACAAAGTATGTAGTAATAAGATTACATACAAGAATCAAAATGAAATGTTGATAATTTAAACTTTGAGTAGGAATAAAATAATTAAAAAAATATAAACAAAACAGCACTTTGTGTGGGTACACGAGAAGATTGCATAAGAAGTAAAATCTATGTAAGGAAATATCTTCAAACAAAAGCAAATGGTACTTGCAAATTTAAAATAAGGCTACATGTTACCAAAGGAAGGAGCAAAGGCATTAAAAGCCATCTTCTCAAGCAAGCATAGAAAATGATCTCAGCCGAAAACAAGTTGATTTAGTCAACAAATTAAAATATAAAAAAAAAGATAAGAAAATAAATGTACTTATACTGAAAACATGCTGGAAGTATACAAAGGGATCTATGCTAGCATTAAATGCATTGCAACTCAGCCATGAGCAAGTCAATTCGAAATATCATGAAGGGGAAAAGGAAGCAGTAGAAGATATGCAAATATTTATAAAATACAAATAAAAAAAACAAAAAAAAAACCGTCTTCTTATATACATACACATATTCATACTTATTTCATCTCGTTCAAAAACAAAGATAGCAAACCAGAGAAAACATCATATTTCACAAATTCAAAAGTATTCAAGTAAGTGCAACAGAAAATAAAAAGAAGTTAAAAAGCAAATTACTGAAGAGGAAGAGAAAGGGAAATTCAAACTGCAACTTCAAGACAAAAGAAAAAAAAGAAGGAAGAGGGCTCTCTGTTTCAAAAATTTAAAGCAGCTTGTTTATTTCTGAAATCAAGGTGAGTAAACATGATTTTGTAAAGGATTTTAAGTTTGTTTAAAATAGTTTAAACTTCAATTATAAACTGCTTTGGTTCATGCTTCACTATGATGATTTCCCAGTGATGCTCTGTCTCTGTAAACATTTATACAGGGATTTTATTTGTTTCAAAACTGAAGTCTATTTACTTTAAATCACTGACAAGCTTGGGTTTTCAAATAGATCAAGTTGTTTTAATCTTAAAACAAGTTTTTGTAAAGTTGTTTTAACCTACAGTAGATTGCTTTCCACTGGAAACATGCTTTGCAGGTTTTCAAGTTGAAATTTGATAAAAATAAAAGGTTGTAAAACATTGATTCAAGATTTTAATCTGAATCTATATTTCAATCCATGATTTTTAAAACAAAAATGAAGATTTTTAGTGGGTTATTTTAAGGGTGGTCTGTATATGAATCAAAATTGAACTTTTACTGATTCCTAACAATCGATTCCATTATAAATGCTAAAAATTTGTTTGTAGCAAGCTTGAATATCAGAGGCTTCGTGAAAATTATCAAAGGATTTTTCTATTTCGTGAATTGGGAGTTCGAGATCAAACTAGGGTTTTAAACTCAAAACGTATACGGTCTGGAAACGTGGTCGCCGCTCCGCCTGTAAACAACCGGACTTCGTCACTCCGGTGCCAGTCGCGGCGTCACACGTCAATGAGGCTTGGGTCAAGTTTTCGTGGCCTCTAATGACCAGAGGAGGTGGCGCGGGTTCGATTTCTGGGGGTGAGGATGGGTTTGAGTTTCGAACTAAAAGCTAAGTTTCGTTCTGGGGTTGTTAGCATCGAGTTGATCACTGCTATCGAATGTAGGGTCGATGAGTGACTTTTAGGAGGGAGCGACGTTCACCGAAGCGTCGTCATGGTGGTGTGCACGTATACGTGCTATGTTGCGTATCAGTTTGATGGGTTGGGGAAGACGAGGGGTAGCTCGAAGCACGGTGCGGGGAAATCGCGTGGGAACTCGAAGAGAAACTCGAGTTGCCTGAGCGTTTTATCATGTCGTTTTTATACCTTAAACAGAAGAAAAAAAATGGAAACACGGGTCACTCTGGGGTAAAACCCGAAGTAAAGGAGCGTTTTTCTCGGGGTAAACTCGAAGCAAGCCTCGGGTGAGTAAGTGAAAGCAGCAAACCCAGTTTCAACCAAATTTTTGAACACAAGTAAAAATTTATTTTCTGAATAAACAAATGATATTTGTAAATAAAATATGAAAACAAATGGTAATTAGAATTTGTAAATTCTTTAAATTAAGCAAGGAAAGTTTAAAATAAAATTTTAATTAACCCTTTAATTAAATGATTAAACTCAAAAATAAAGATTAAAAAATTTATTTACATTAAATTTTAATGTAACAATAAATAAATTCTTAAAGTATAAGCAGTTTTCAAATAATAACTAAGGTAAACAATTTATATTAATAGTTTGGAAAATAGATTTAGAATGATTTAAATTTGTAACTAAAATTAATTTAATAAACAATTAAGTACTTAAATAAATTTGAAATTAAGAGTTTGATGTTCATATAAATTAAGTTAATTAATTTTAGTTGACGATTAATTAAAATAATCAAATAAGGGATAATCAACGTATCAAGATGGTAAAGATAAATTAATTTATCATTCAGAATAATAAATCCATGATTTAAAATAATCGATAAAATGATTATTTGGATAATTTATCTCATTTGCTTTGATTGGTAAATAATTAACTGTTGTTGTGCACTGTATCGATATTTTTTTTCTGATTTCGATGCTGTGTTATGTGGATTGCCATGTGATGCACTGTGATTGTGATTTATTCTGTATTAATGTGAAAACCCTGTTGCCCGTAAAACGACATTTAAACTTCGATGCGACAGGGAATCGGATTTCAATTTGTTATCCGAAACCCACATCGAACCTGTGAATTGTTGTGAATGACATCCACATTGTTTTTAAATTAACGCTCACTATTCGGTTTAGCCGGGAGAGGACCTTTGTGTCGTATAACCCATTCCGAATAGTGATACGTCAAATTGGATCGCATTTGAAGACCGGTGGTGAAGACCGGATATTTGCGAGAGTGATAGGATGACCTATCGAATGACTCTGCACCGAGTTGCTCCGGTATAGAGTTCTCCATATGTGATGGGGAATCCGATCGGGATTGTGAATATCCGGATTGCAAGGGCTTCTTTGGAAGTGCCTTCGGTTCTGTTCGAACCCAGAACAGACTTGTATGGATTGTGTGTCTGACACTACACTTTGAGATATAAAGCAGATTTCTTTCAAATATATTTCTGTTGGTGGCGGAGAATTTATTCTCTTAGCTTAACACCCTTCTCTAAGACATACGAGCTCAGAGGTTATGTAGTGGAAGGTTATCAGCGATATATTCCCAATTTGGTAATGTGACATGCTAAGTGTTGCTGTGTAATGATCATTGTTTGATCATTTGTGATATGATCATTTGTTTGATCATTTATCTTTGTAATCATTACTTTGATCATTTGTTGACCCAAAACATGGCTTTGTACCAAAGCGTAGTTTTGTGGACGAGACTTCGTCGAGCCTCACACCCCGAAATGGTCAAAACAGGAAAGATGCGGCAAGGTTATTGGGGGTAGCGCCCCTTAGGGTATGTACATCTCCTTCTGGATAGAAGTGGTATCATGGTATGGAGCCCAGATACTTACTTATGTGGACATCACAAACCTATATATATCTTGTTTTGTGATTTGATGTTGGGGCCCCGGTTAAAGGTTGTTACAACCGGGAGATGGCATACTCGTGTCAGTAGTTACCCAGTTAGGGGTAACCCGGCCTTGTGTTGGCAGAGATCCGGTTAGGTTCTCGGGGACGTCCTTCCAGAGGCGTTCTCATGTGGCAATGGGAAGTTCCTTGGCCTGACCATTGTTGGAAATCCAATTCCCAATACGAAACCCTGTACGGTTTTAGTTGTAGAACCTGCCATTTAACATGGTAGCTATAGTAAGCATAATATAATGGTACCTATGCTGGCTAAGATTAATATTCTACTTTCGAAATGCTTTCTACACTATGCACTAGTAATAATACCAAAGAATTCTTTTCTCGTATCAAGCATATTTGACTATCATAAGAAGAAATCTCCTCCAAGTCTGCGTTTGCATTGTGTGTGTGGTGGGAGGTCTTATGGTAGTTTCATTTTTAAAAAAACATAACGAAATTTCTTTTATATTTCTTGTTCTATTTAAATGCAACTGTTTTTGTTTACTCATACCAGTCCCATGACTGACCCGGAGTTTATTGTTTATTTCCTAAACTCTGGGTGCCCATTATTTCCACACGGGCAGCCTAGTAGCAGGTTTCCGTATTTTGGGAGTAGCAGTATTTTGGAGCTCTTATCTTGGAGATATTCTTAGGAGTTTTTTTTTGGAGATATCAGGTGTTTAGCTTATGGAAGTCCGTTATCACTTGTTTCATTCGAAGACCTTTTGGATATATGATCACTGTTGTAGTACTATGATATTTATTTGGGGATGTTGTGATTCATGTATTTTGTACTCTGATGTAGTATGGATATTATTATGATGATGTATCTGTGATGATATGTATGATATTGTTTCTGTTCCGCTGTTTTATATTCATCTAATGGTTGTTATAAGCTCCGGCGATACGAATTTGATGTCGTTTATCGGACATCGAGTTTGGGTCGTCACAGCAGGAATAGTAGGGCGGGTGGAAACATGATGACCTTCCTTCTTGCAATAGCTACAGAAGAGAGCCTTAGGACAAGCTCGAATCATATGATCAGGAGAACCACAATTGAAACACTTCCGAATGGAAGGTATTCCAGTAGACTGATTCTGAGAGTTAGAAACACCAGTCTTCTTCTTCTTGGAAGGAAAAGACTTGGACTTCTGAAATGGAAACTGCTTCTTGTTGGGGTTCTTGCGAACCTCAACATCATCACCACTATCAATCTCTTTCTCGACGGCTTCAAGATGAAGCGCTGAGTCAACAAGCTCCTCGAAAGAAAGCTTGAGCTGGAGCATCAAAGACTTCTTCAAATACTTCCTAAGGCCGAAAACGAACTTGAGGTTCTTCTTGTATGGAGTGCTAATATACTCAAGGCCATACTTAGAAAGGGCCTTGAAAGAAGAAACATAATCAGGAACAGAAGATTTTCCTTGCTTTAGCTTGAGGAAATGATGGCAAGAGATGCTTTCTTAGACTCAGGAACGAACTTAAGCTCGAATCGTTCCCGAAACTGAGTCCATGTAAGAGTAGACTCGTCGAGCTCGACAGTGAATAGCTCGTACCAATCAAGAGCACGCTCTTGTAACATGCTGGATGCTACAAGAACCCTATGATAATCCGAAAGATCCATGAGAGAAAATATCCGCTCGCAAGAACGAATCCAAGCTTGAACCTCTAAAACAGACTCGGAGCCTTTGAATGGCTAGCCTACGAGATGTGCAAAGTCACTACACATGCACGCAAAAGGAGACTTGCGTGAAGGAGAAGCTGGATGCTGAGTGCTCCTAAATAATTCCATGAACTGATCGACAGATATATATACTCCATCCGGATGGGAGCCACTGGACTACCCCACATCCAAACGTCGTCCTCTGCCTCTTCCATCCATTAATTGAAAGTTAAGATAAGGTAAAGATTATTCACATGGTAGATATCATTAACTCAAATATGGAATACTATGGAATTAAAATACATTCCTAGACGTATTCCCAAAGTTTTATCTACCCCAAAGTACATGAAAAGAACAAAAGCACGATGATCCAGGGATTCACAACATTTGTATTACACTTTGATGTACCGTAATATGTGCTTCTATTTTGTGTTTGTCATATTTTGTTCTGAAACCAGCTCTGATACCAAGCTGTAACGCCCCACTCCGAGACCCACATTAGCAAAGGGTATTACAAGGTAATACCGTCTGCTAATACGGAGAATAGAGCTGGATAGGAGCGACCATCTATAGTCTTGTCTTAACTATCTACTGAATATGTCGATAAATGTAGTATATTTTTTTCTTAGGTGGATCGACATATCCAATAGATATTTAATACAAAACTATAATGGCTATAAGATCTACAAAACAAAATATAACAACTCAAATGTAAAACACATCACAAAATAGTAGATCATCACATACATAGACACATACACAGATACATCATAGAGTATACAAAATGATACATGTCAAGTGTTGTAGCAACCACAATATACAAGCGAGTCAAAAGAATATACATATCAAAGTTACAACCAAAAAGGACTATGCAAAAAGGCATAACAAAAGGAGCTAGTAGAATAGTCCATGCGAAAGCAGAATAGGCTAAGTCCAAATTTACCTAACCTGAAACACCTCGGTCTGACCCGAGTATAAAATACACGGGTCAGTCTAGCTAAACAAATCAGTTAGATAAGCTAAATGATAAAGAACATGCAAGGTCATAAAGTACCACAAATATCTCTAAAAGAGATAACTCAATCATCTAACAAAATATGAATCATAACAAGTCACATATCATCGGCAACTCAATAAACAAAGGATATGAATATCCCAAATCAAGCCAAAAAAGCAAATAACAAATACCAATGAAGGTAACACAAGTTTCCAAAAGGTAATCGCTATGTATCGAGTGGTTCAAAAGACCTACTCCGAAAGGCGATACTCTAGGGAAATATAAATATTAATGAAACAAAAGATGCACATGCTCAGTACTGTATAAACAAGGATCCACAAGCCCAAAGGCGACAAACCAAGTATCTCTCGAGCGGTGACGAAGGACCAACTCCAAAAGCGATACTATAGGGCAACAAACCCGAAGGCAACAAACCCGAAGGCACAAACCCGAAGGCAAAAACCCTAAGGCAACAAACCATAGTGGCGAAGGTCCGCAGGCCCAGTACTGGACACCACTAACTGGTAATATATGTCACAAACCCCTTGGAAAGGAACTCGCAAAGTGTTAACGTGTGTCTCATACCACACGTTCACACTAAATAGTTTACTAACCATTGGTCAATTCCACACTCAAAGCAGTATAAAGTTTACCTCATCTCATTGGCAAACCAGACCCGAAGGTCAAAACGATCAAACGAATAGATTAGGAATTAACTTAAAAGATAAACGTACGTGTTCATAGCACGCATTTTATCTAATCATTTAATTGTCCTCCCTCTTCGCTCGAAGTGCAAAATTGTGTGTTTTATATAGAAATTAAGTTGAAGAAAACGAGTTTTAGGAATGCTTCGAAATCGCTTTAAAAATTGCCTTTGAAATTCTCTTTTTATAGAGTATAAAAATTTTGTACCAAAATAATATATAATAATATTTTCAAAAGCCCATTTATTTGAAAAACTTTTTTAAAACACATTATAAAAACCGTGTATGAAATTCAGAAAGAAATATCAAGAAAACATCGAAATAACGGAAATTTCACTAAGCATTATCCGTTTAAAACAAGCTGCAACTCGATATTCGAAAGCAGGTTTGAACAAGTTAACAGCGTCAAAAAGAATTGAAATTTGGCAGAAGTGTAGTTCAACATTCCTACTTCAATCTGCAAAAATAATCATTCAATTCCGATTTGAAACGTAGAATCCGCGTCGTTTCAAAGTTGGACCAAAACAAGGTTTTAAACACTGAATTACAGCAAGCTGCGAGTACAAGTTCGACAGTAGTTTTGAAATAGAAAACCAACATAGATTTTCATGAAATTTTACAGGAGTGTGAATCAACACTCCTACTTCAATTTCCAAAAATAATCACTCAAATCCGATTTGAAACGAATGAGTTATGCTTTCTCAAATATGGACTCAGACCATGTTTGTAACAGTTCAAAACCCAAATAAATGTGCAGGCCTAAAACCCTCCTGGACTCAAATTCCAGGCATAAAACAGGGGAAAAAATGGCATCATATTGATCTCAAAATTGGAATGCCTGTAGTAGAAAACTTCATCTCTCAAATAAAAAAAGAATAATGCAATTTTGATAAAATATGAGAAAGCTATGGTCTCTCAAAGTTGAACCCGGACAGTATTTCCCTGTTGAACTCTGGGCAAAAACATGGTCCAAGTCCAAGTTTGACAGCAGATTTATATAAGTTACCTACGTCAAAATGACCTGAAATTTGGTATGCATAAAATAGAGAACTTCATATTTTAAACAAAAAAAGAATCGTGCAATTTGAGAAAGAAACGAAAGAGATATGATGTCTCAAACATGTACTCAGGCCATGTTTGCAACAACTCAAAAAACAAAATGTGCACAGGATATTTGGAGGCTATGCATTGATTTTACAGTGACGATTTGAACACTCAAATGACCATATTATTCAACCAAAATTTGCAAAAATGAACTTTAACATACAAGCTATCAAATGCAAGAAACTGGACAGTATTTCGTTGCCGGAATCACAAGATATAAGGGTTCAAAGTAGCAACCGAAACCAGATTATAAACAAACAATCAACTATAGAATATTTTATACAGCAAGCAAATTTCACATTTTTGAGCGATTTAAGCTTTGCTCAGCTAGCATTTGTGAGTTTTAGGACCTCACCTTGCTGAATAGATGCAGAAGCTCGGATTTTGTAGCAAAGTTGAAGCCTTTTGGCAAGATTTGAGCCTTTATGAACCTGTAGGTAGAGAAAATAACATGCAAATAACTAAATTTGAAATCTTTCCACAAATCAGAGATTTTGATGAAATTAAGTATTTTGGAGTTAGATTACCTTGGATTTAACTCTAGATTGCAAAAAGATTTTAGTTTGTTGAATTAATTTGAAGAAATTGGCTTGGTTTGATTTTTGAGGAAGAGACTTCCTGTATTTTCTTTCAGGCTGAAGGACGAAGAACAAGCATGAGAAATGGACGTATAACTAATTTGTTTCTCATTTCTTACATGGTTATGTCCTAAGTGGGCCTAGACCCAATGATTAAAAGAAAATAAAGGGCCTAGGTTAATTAATTCACTTATAAACTAAAAATGCTTTAAATATAACATATACACAAAACAAAAATGCACTTTTCTACAATAAGAAAAATATGTAAACTTGCATACTTAAAAAATAAAACATTATCTACCATTTAAAATGATTAATTTGTATTTTTAAAATATTTTTATTGTTAAATTCCTCTATTTAACAAAAATTCACTATTTACTCAAATAAATGAATAAAACCATGTTTTTAACTCCTAAAATTCCACAAATTTTATTTTATCACTTAGAAAAATATTTCAAACCATTCTAAAACATTATTTACAGCCAAAACTTATTTTTAACCAATTTTCACCTTTTATTTCAATAAACAACCTTCAAAAAAATCAAATACTTCTTTTAAAAATTATTAAAAGAAGTAATTGGCAATAAATAATAAAATCATTGCAATTTTATCTAAATAAAAATTATTATCCATTCATTATTAACCCAAACAAATAAAATAAAGCTTTTAAACTTTATTTCCACATTTTATTTCCCAATATTCATTGTTTATTCCAAATAAGCAATTCAAAATCTCTAAATCTTGATTTTAGCTCACAATATTAAATCATAACTATCGTTATAATTTAATATTTACAGGTAATCTCCAAAACCAGGGTTGTTACAATATATATTTTATTTTCTTTGTAACTACATATACTAAAAATCTATGTACAGATTTAAGAAATCTAGATTTTTTTTCTCTCATAAACCTTACTGTAAATTTACATACTGTAAATTTATATTTTGTTTCTAACATACATATACATATATATATATTACTTATTACCTTAATAAAAAAGACTTGCTATTTATAAAAATTAAGAAAACAAAATTACAGGAATCAAGATAGACAAATGCAACAAAACCCTCACCGACGTCAGCCCTAACGCACTCGAACACCACCACCACCCTCGCCAGCCTCTGCCTCGAACCGCCACTACCTGCGAACACCCAAACCATGCGCACCTGTATGAGCGCCATCACCAGAGCATGCCACATCCTCATCGTCGCCTCTCCTTCGTCACTCGCACTCAAAAGAAATCGCGACCATACTTGCGATTGAAACCACCTTCCTCCAGTCGAATCTCTGCCGCATCCATCGGATCTCATGATTCAATTTTGAAAAGGAAGCGGGGCTTCGCTTCATCACTATCGATTTCGTTCGGCCACCATTTTTTTCTGATTTAAAACTTCGGCCAAGCTATACTTATTTACTTTCATTTTATTTTTATTTTTTTTATTTTTTAAAAAAAGATGAGGAAGAGGGGATGCGTGTTATAGAAAAGAAAGAAAGGATGCCATGTGATTTGAAGGGAAGAATAGCACAGTGAAAGATAAAGCTACAGCTGAAAAGTGGTTTTACTAATAGTTAAAAAAATTCAAAATGTCTCGATAAACGCAACTCAAAATCTCAGCCTCCTATCGATGCATGTCGCTAGGCGTTTCTAATGTTACACCCCTATTTCGAACGCAATGAAAAAGATTTCGAGCCCTAATTCGATCGTATGGAGAAGATAATTTTTTGGATCCAATTATTATATTGAATTGTTGATATAGATTTCAACGCGTTTACAAATCGTATGGCCATAGGATAGCTCCAAACATTCTAAAATTTGAAATCCAATAATAATACACTATTACGGATCCAGTGGAACTAGTTTCGTCAAATTCCGAGACTGCGCCACGGAAGTTTATTTTTAAATGTCAATTTAAACAATATATTTTTAAAACTAAAAAAACACTACTAAATTGAATTTTAACATTTTTATTATCTTCGGTACGATCCATATAAATTTTACAAGCCTTCAGACTATTTTTAACGAGCTTAAAACTCCCGATTTAACATTTTCCCAATTTCCAGTAATTAAATTTTAATAATTTAATTATCAAATAAATAGGGATATTTGAAATTCAAGTTAAAACTAACCTTTCAAATATTTAAAATCAATTAAATATTCCAATTTCAAATATCTAAAATTCCGGGTCATCACAGATTATGCAATAAATGTGAAATTTTGTTAATAAAATATGTTTTGAAAAGTTTCATACTCGTGTGCTTGTGATGTTATAACGATTCAGTAACCTCATTTTGTCACCGAAAAAAAGGATTATGGATGACCGCAGCATCAATAGCGCTTATTTTTTGGACTCAAACTGGGGGATTTTACACTATCCTTTTGCCAATTATATTTTATACAACTTCTCCCCCTTTGTCATCAACAAAAATGGGTGAAGAAGATGAATAATTATATAAGGAGCTATAATATTTCTACACTTAGTGATGAATATTATGTAATTATTATAGATTATGTATAGAGAGTTACGAGTTTATTTTATTGTAGTCATATTGAGTAGTCAAAAATCAACAAAGCATTATTTTTATTAAAATATTTTACAAACACTAATAAGCATAAATGCAACAATCATTAAAAACATAGAAATACGTACATAATTATAACAATTATATGAGTACATTATTTCAGGATACATTAAAAATAAACGATATAAAACAACACTAGAAAATACAATAACAAATACTTTGTGGAAGTTATTGTTCTTATGATGGTTTTTTCACATCCATCATTTGAACCAATGATTCTTCAGCTAAATTTTCTTCCCTGTATTTGGGATTATCTGTGTCTACTTCCATGTCCTCATCATCGATCTCCTAATAACAAGTCCTTGTGGGAACATAGAAGCTTTGTTCCCTTAAGGAACATATGAAACATCGAAGTAATGTGATATGTCTTTCAAGTTCATGAAACATTTTCTTTTGATTTATTTCTAAGTGTTTTTAATTTCTCAAAATCACATGAAATGCCTTCTTGAAAGATTGTAATGTCTTTTCCATGTTGACACTTATATTCCCTTTATAAATATTGTTTTCCAAAATTATTTTCGTTTGAAAATAAGTTGTAATTTGTATAGAAGAAAATATGATTTATTTTAATTGTGCCTAATTGTGTATTTATAGAAGATAAATTTAGTTAAATAACCATTCCCTCTCTAAAAATAATTTAAATTTAAATTTTGAAATGTAGCTATCATATGTTGACATATGGATTACATGTATGCCGACATAGACATATTTGTTCTTGAATTTTATTTTGGTTAAGTATTTTTACTATTTCATAAATTTTACAGTAATTACTAGTTCTAGAAAATAAATAAGCATTTTCCTTATATTAAAATCAATTTTTGTTATGTATACTATAATCATTCATTAATAACATATTACACTTTAGACATTTATATAGCCAATCTTGTATACTTATGTACATGTTATACAAGGTATAAATTTAAATATAAAACAAACGGTTTACAAACTTAATGATTACACTTTTTAATAGAAAAAATAGTTACAAATAAAACAACTATCCTAGTGACGCTTCTTGATGATTGGAGATTTGTGAATGTGACAATTTGGATAATGGAGATAAAAATTTCCTTTTCTTCCACAAGGTTCCCATTAGCATCAAAAATCACTTCTCCAACACATCTAACTTCATTTTCATCATCAACCTTTATTACTACTTTCTCCTCTTCTTCTTCCTCTTCTTCTTCTTTGGATTCACTTTCCACATCAATCGGTTTATGCATAACCAAATTTTTGTTTTTTCCCCATCGATTACAAAAGATTCCATTTGATTGTTCAAAAAAATGATTATTAAGATCCTAAGGGATCCTTCCATGCCTCTCATGTTCATTCTTCATCCAAATTAGTTGCAAATTTATTTTAATAAGCACGTGGACGACATGATTTTTCCCTTTCTCCATTTTCCCTAGTTTTGAGAATGTGAAATCATGAAAGGGAGGTTTCTTTCCAATGGTTGTTTGGAAGAGTTTGGATTCAATTAATGGTGTTAATTTTTAATTTTTACAGACAGAAAATGAGTGGAAATGAGTTTGAAGACGAAATTGTGTAGTTATGTAGGTAGTTTTAATTTTGATTTTTTAGAATTAAGAAGGGAAATCAAAATCAATGGCTCATATATCGATGTATGAATTTCTTATATGTCGGCATATCCATTTTTCATAGTATATTATATTTTTTATTTTATTCAAATATTATCTAAAAAAATATAATATATTTTAGAAAATAACCAGATTCCTAATTTTCTTCTTTATTAAATAAATTTATTAGTAGTTTTGTTAGTAGATCAGCTATTGAATTTATTGTTTTCTAAATTAATTAGTATAAGAAAACTAGAAAAGATAGATTCAATATTTCGAAAGGAATTATTATCGTAAAAATTCATTTTACTAAACTATGGTATTTCATGAATTTTTACTGTTCAATAACTTAAAAGTACTTATTTTTATAATGTATTTTTTACCTTATTATTAATTATTGTCTATGTTATAATATTTTTAAGTTTATTTTTGAAATATATAAATATATATGTTTCATGATTTTATTATTTGTAAATTTTTATTTTATATTTATTCTATGTTATTTAATATTTTGAAATAATTTTTTAATTTTAATTTATATGAATTTTGTATTAAATATGAAGGTTGTTTATTTGAAACACCTTTTTGCTGTTTCAAAAAGAGTTTCTAAAAGAACTTTATAATGGAAACACATATTACCTATTTATGTGAGTTTATTCATCTAAACTCATGAATTCTATTGTAATAAATACATAAAACAAAAAAAATACCGACTTTTGAGTTACTCCTTGTTTCCTTCAGTGTTTGTGGCTTTGGTTTTATTGTCAACCGGCGTCTGTTCATCTTTAGTTTATCTGAAATTTTGTTTTTGAGTCATTTTGTTTGATATGGATTCTAGATCATCCTACATTGGATTGTAAGCCCATTTATTCTTTTTATTTAAGGAGTCTGAATTGGGTGAGAACTTTGATTTCCTTTGATTTGGATAATCCCTTTGAAAGTTATCCAGTTTTGTTGCATCCAAAACATTTGACGGTACCTTCGCTCCTTGATTTTTTTTCCATTCACTACACCATAAACGATGTTTTGATACGGCTAAAAGTCGTATCTAATAAGATTAGATACAGCTTTTAGCCGTATCAAAATATGGCGAGCTTATTATTTTGATACGGCAATTAGGCGTATCTAATGGGACAATTAGATACGACCTTTGGCCGTATCTAATTCATCCATTAGATACGGCTAATAGCCGTATCTAATGAGCAAGTTAGATACGGCCTAAGGCCGTATCTAATTGTCTCATTAGAGACGACTAATAGCCGTATCTAACACATACATATATAAAATTCCGCACTCAAATGATATTAGAAAACAAATAATATTATAGGCAGTGCACATTCAAATGATTCAATAATCCGCATTGCAGTGCATAATAACTTAACAATATCATTACATAACACGAAAAATAGTACATACAAGCATTTAGTACAAATACGAAGTTAAGCTCAAAACAAGAGCTACACAAGTCACAATATCAATACAAGACCTTAAGATGTTCAATAGAACCCAGAGTATAACATTTATAACAGTGTCTCTGGCTAAACCTTCTGCAAATGAATTACTCCAAGTCTCTTGCTACACTTCTTGCTAAACCAAATAAAATTAGCTAGCACCAAAGATTGCATAAAGATCATTCCTGATTCAACCTGCAAACATAAAATGGGTATAAATTATAGTAGTACAAAAGACAGTTTGAGAAATTTGTGTCGTACCAAAAAAATAAACGCTAATGACAGTTTGAGAAGTATATTTGCTGATACCATGAGTATATTTGCTGACAGTTTGAGAAGTTTTTTGTTATACTCTTCATGTCTGATACCATGAGTGAACACATTTGCATATCATGTTGGGAAAAGAAGAAATATGATTCAATTGTCAAAAATATTCAAAATACTAAAATGTATTAAAAAAGAAAGACAATTTCATTTCTTTTCAATTTAAAACCAGGCTTCTTCATTTTTCAACTAAGTCTCCTTTTTTTTCTTTCTTCATCAAATCTGAAAAAACAGAAATACAGATCAACAAACTGGATGAAAAGAGAACAAAACTCAAAACTGAGAATTAAAATATAAAGGAGAATCAAAAGTTCAAAACAAAATCACCTCAAAATTTTCAAACTGGAAACCAACCTGAAAACAAATCATGCTTCCTTTCAAATCTGTTTCAAGCAAGTTTAAAATCAAAACCTGGAAAGTAAACTAAAGGCCACAAACATGATTCTAAGATGCAATTCAAATTCAAAACAATAGTTTGAGTTCCAGTCTTGAAATCAAGGCATGCAGTAAATTCAAGAAGCAAATTCAAGTTCAAAGGCAACTCAACATCAAGATCAACTCAATTACAAACCAAAATCAAAGTAAATCAGAAAACCAAGTTTTCCCAATTTTTCAAAAATCATTTCTAGGCAAAACTTCAATGTTCTTCTCTGTTTCATGATTTCAGGTGAGCAAACTACCTTTATAAACCCTTAAACTTGTTATATCTGAGTAGCATGTGATCATCTATGATGTTGTGGTGTGAAATGTGTTGTATGATTGAGAATGTGCCTGCATGTTTATGAGAATATATGAGTATGCCTCGGGTTAGTTTATTGGCTTCATTAAAATAATGTAGATGGTGTTAGCTGTGGCTACATTTTCCTACGAACTACCATATTTAGAACCATTAATTAAGATAATGTAAGGTCAATTAATCCTAACAAAATATTGAAACGGCTGACAAAGTTACATGTCATAACTAGCTACACCAAACTTTCAAACTACCTAATCTGCTTTCTCGAACTACTTCATATTTATAAGTTGTTAGCTCCAGGATTACACGATTCATGTTACTCGTATCATTTGAAACTGAATATTATTATTTTTCATCCTATATTAGTTGCAATGGATGTGCAAAATAATGGTGTTGTTGTTGGAGTTCCAACTGCAAATGTTTCGTATGCCACTGAAGTACTAACAACAGGAACCTGAATCTTTCTATGATTTATGTCATGACTGCAAACAACATATTAGTTGGTTCATTAATTCATTTTATGGAAATGTCTTTGTTTTCATCTGGGTATATTTAATCTGCAGGGCAATTAAATTGGTAAATATTAATCAAAACAGATGAGTTTTTCTTTCAAGTTAAAGCAGTCAGTAATTATTTGACGTTTAAATTAGTAGCTGATATATTTTTAGTTCAGTACAATAAATTGCAAGAATTCTTATCAACTTTTGTATGGAATTTGTAGATAGGACACATTTGGTAAGTAATTGGCTTTCCATGTTTAGACTCAAAGCAAACAACCATCTTCGAGACATCATGAATTATGGTATTTAATTTTCAAACTTAACTTATAAAATTACTACAGTCCTAATATAAATTATCTAATGCTGATTTTTATATGTTAACAACAAATCTGAGAAAGAAAATATCTCAAGCAGTGAATGTTATGGAGCCTTGTGTTGCCATTGTAAACAATCTCTTGTCTGATGGCATTGCAGATGTCACAACCAAACTCAATGATATCCAGATTCAGAGCCACGAGTCAAGGCATCTATGGACTCAGTACGTTTGTGAGCCTCTATTTTCAAGATGTCCCAAGCATAATGTCTTTAAAGTGAACATCAATATCAAAAACCATTTCATTTCTACAGTTTGAGATTTTAGGGTAAAACCTAAGATATTATTCAGGTTCATTCATTATACTTATTAGAGTTTATGTGAATTAAACAATAAGTGAACCGTGAACAAAAATAATTGATGAAAATTAATTGTATTGACCGATTACCATTGGTTGGGTTGTAGCGGAGTGTAACTTGTTTGGGTAGTTGGATGATCATTTTTCGGTTGGTTATTTATAAATATATGGATATATCAATTCTTTTTTAGTCAATAACAATTTGATATTATTTTTTATCTTAGTATATTATTATTTTATATATTATATAATGCTAAACATATTACATATGTGATAGTCTCAAGTAATTCCAGAATAGCTAATCTTTACTTCTAAAATTCTTTTAGCTTTATTAGATATTACTCTCCACATCCTAAAGCAGGTAAACATAGTGCATATCTTTAAAGAACAAATTCTTTCCCTTCTGTTTCTTTCAAAATATTTTGGTTGCTTTGGATTTGTAAAAATGATTTTTGAAGGCCTCATTGTTATAAACAATTATGCTTGTTTTTATAAAATGAGCTTACAAGTTAATCGAGAGCACAAATCTAAAAACGGTCAATTGAAATCATGCTTGTTTTTTGTTGGATGTTTTGATTTCTTAATGCCAGAACTATAATTTATCTTGAACTTTTACCATTCTTTTCAACTATGATACTCTAATGTAAGACAAACAAGTAGACAATAACCCTAGAATTAATTTTGTGGTATGATTTTAAATATTTAATTAATTTTAAATAGTTAAAATATATGGACTATTTAAATTTCAACAAATGGAACTCAAAATATAGGGTTTATTTTAAACATTAGCACCAAACTGTTTCCAAAAAAATTGCCATTACAACGGCGCTATTTTGTAGCACCGGAGTAATGTTTATGCATTACCCCTCTCCTGATACTTGGCTTGCGCCATTAACAACAATTTTATCCACTTATACAACAATATCAGAACAATATACAACATTAGCAACAAACTGTTTCCAAAAAAATTTCCATTACAACGGCGCTATTTTGTAGCACCGGAGTAATGTCTATGCATTACCCCTCTCCTGATACTTGGCTTGTGCCATTAACAATAATTTTATCCACTTATACAACAATGTCAAAACCATATACAATGTCAGAACCATATACAATTTTTAACTAAGAATTTCATGACATATATTAGCATATCTAGTTTATAAATGATAAAACACACATAGTAAATTATATTTCAATTTGCTCTCAGGCTTGCAGTGACTCAGGTTAGGGGCACAGACTTGTTGGACCATGGAATTTTTAGATAGATGCCGAGCAGTTTGCAAGCATTTCAGCCACTGTCAAATAATGTTACATCTAGCCAGTAAGCAGGTAGAAGATCTACTTCATATATTACTGCTATATTACTCTTTGAGTGCTTTAGTTTGAGGTTTATGCTTTCAAGTTTATATCAGCGCAATGATTTTCCATTCATATATTTGTATATAAATGAGATAATACATGCTTGTGTACATCATGTCAATTTTGTGTACATTTGAATTGTTAGTACTGGACCTTTCTTCTTTTCAATAAATCTACGATAAGTAAGAATATGTGCATCTTGTATACATGAACTAAAAATACCACCCTAAAAAAAAGATTGTTCTGCCCTTCGGTTTTAAGCAGAACATTGACCTTTCTCTAATGTAGGGCGTAGATTAGGTGCCATTGGATGAGGATTCCACTATCAGCTCGACCACTCAAGGTCGACTCAATCATTCTTCAATCCGCTCGAAAACACTCTTCTAAACACAATTTAGGCTCTTAGTCTTTACTTTCAAATCATACAATGAATCAAGTAACAAATATTCATTTGAACCCATTATTTTCTGTTAGGTATCTAGTAATTTTTTCACTATTTTAATAATACCTTCATGAATAAGAATACTCATAAATCATGTGTAAAAACAATGGATAACAGTATATGGCAAAGTGTTCATAACTTCGTATTCGCATAAATCTTTCATCAATCCAAGCCACAACCAGTGTAACAAAAAGTTGAAACTCAAAATTCAAATTCTTCAAAATTACTAAATAAGCAAGGTAATAGAATTAGGCACGGTGTTGTTAAAGAGGCACTAACAAATACAAAGAGAGGTTACCTGAGAGCAGTGATCGATTTCGAGAAGACGCGGAACTTTCGATCGATCGAGGTTACTGAGAGCAGTGACAGAATTCGATAAGATCGTCAACCCTAAATAAGCACGGGAAAAAAAATAAAGCTAGAAATAAAAAAAAGGAGGGAGGGTGTGTGTTTTGGGGAAAATTTTCCCACGAAAACACAGATTTTGATACGGCTATAAGCCGTATCAAATTTTAATACAGCGTACAGCCATATTAAATAATGTAGATACGGCTTTAAGCCATATTAAAATTTGATACGGCTTATAGCCGTATCAAATTTTCCGTGCCAAAATCCTATCTGTAGTGTAGTGATTAATCCTTTTGAATTTGTTTCTTTTTTGATACTTCAGGAATTTTATGAACTTCCTAGTCATAAACACCATTCTTTCATCGTCGTTTGATCCTTCATCTCCATGAGTAGCGTTAAATTCCATTGTTTTCTTCTCACATGACTGACTTTCCTTTTTGCCCTCCAATTGAACTTCATATGATATTAAATTACCTATTTATTACTCTACTTTCATTATACTAATTTCACTAGGTTCTTCTATGGCCAGAGTCTTCCAATCCCTTTCAATTGTAAGTGAATTAAGAATCTTTTGGACTTAGTCCACTACAGTATACTCTTTTCCTAGATGAATTAAGGCATGCAATATATCTAGAAATCTAGAATCCGTGTTAGAAATGGTCTCATTATATTTCATTTTAAATAAATGAAATTGATTGCTTAACATAGTAATCTTGGTTTGTTTAACTTTACTGGCACATTTATGTGTGATTTACAGATTCTATTAAAATCATTCTTATCTAGTGAACATAAAAATATATTCATGTCCTTTGTATTAATAAGTGTGTATGCTTTTTTCTTATTTTTCCATTAAGCATATGCGATCTCGGTTTCCCTATACTCATTCTAAGTAATATTCCGAATTTCAAAACAATTAGATTGTAAATAAATTTTCATCCTACATGACTAGTATTTATAATTACTACCATCAAACAGTGGGGTCTATTAGTTGATTGGTTTCTACAAATGTGTTAAAAAGTGTGTTACTAGTGTTAGTAGCCATTTAAAAATTTTAAAAAAACAGATTATGAGTTTTTGGAAATCGTGTGCTCTATATGAAAGATGAGAGGAGATATGTTGATAGATGTGATACCTAATCTATACTATAGCGAAATGGATCTTAAGGCTAATTTACACTAGAGGGTGGTAAATAGTGTACTTATACTTTTAATCAATATACTTGCAGATTCTGAATTTCATCGGAGAGAATTCAAACATAAAGAGATAGTATAATCATAGAAAAATCGGATAATAGTAGGTAAATGCACTAAAAGTGAAGGTAAAGAAGACACCAACAATTTTATGCTGGTTCAGAGTCTTAATCCTACTTCTAGTCCTATATCCCATACAAAAATTCATTAACCACGTCTCGACTTTCAAAAAGGTGGAAAGAATACCCTTTAAGTTGACTTTGACTTGGGTGGCAACGACACCTACTGGAAGTTGACTTGGTAACTAGCACACTCTTTGGAATTTGGCTCAGGTAAACAGAAAACCTTTCATGTTTTCACCCTGGAGGCAAGACAACTTTCTTTACAGTCTCGTCTTAACTTTCACTTGTGTTTGTAACGGAAAGTAGGATAACCGACTATCAAAAGTAAGAAACAATAAAATGAAAAAATAATATTATATTCATAATTTGTTAAAATTAAAAATAATATTTGATAAAAAAGGTAAAAATAATAATATATATATAACTAATAAAACATTAAAATGTATAATGAACTGAAAAATAAAATGTCAATAAAAAATTTGTAATTTTTTAAATTTATATAATATTTTTTGAAATAGAAAAAAATGATCAATTATTTTGTCGATTGGAAGAGCTGGATGTATCAATGAAACAGAATGAAAGACCCAATAAAAGAGCATTCTTATGATGGTGTACATGAATTTATTAAATTCGCTTTAAGCAGTAACGGAAATGACAAAGAAATTCATTGCTAGTGTAGTAACTACAAACATTTGAAGCATTGGAAACCAGAAATGGTTATAGTACATTTGTGTCAAAACCGTATTTTCTCAGATTATTATAAATGGGATAGTCATGGAGAACTTGCTGAAGAACGAGTTCAACGTTCGATTTGCAAAGCATATATCGAAGAAGAGAAAGCTTCATTCTTTTTCTCTCATTATTCCAATGACCATATGAACTTATCATTTGAAAGTGCTCCACCTAATGATGAAGGCATTGAACATAATTCTTCTCTAATAATATTATCTATTTTTAGACAACATGGTCGACCTATAGGAAAATGTAAGAAAATATGGTTAAACGACAGAGATTACCATGTAGAAAAAACGTGTATACTTCATAATTGCGCCAAAGTCGCACTATTTATTAGGTCTTGTTACTTAACAATTATTGATATATGAATTTTTAAATTTATATTTATTTCAATCATACTTAAAGAATATGAGTAATATATAATATTTGAATCACAACATCCATGCAGCGATCTTAGTAAAGAATTTGCCGATTTGTTTTCGAACTACGTTTATGATCCATGAAATTGTGTAGACGACGAAGGAATGAAACATCTTGCATTAGAACTAAAAAGAAACGTCAAGACATATCCAATATTCTTCGTCAATGGATTCAAATTCAACACCGAAGAATATGGTGCTGAAAAATTAACTAAAATGCCGGTATATTTGTTAAAAGTAGTGACGATCCAGATGATCATAAAAATAATTTTTATGGCATGTTAACCTAGGTTTTGGAATTGACATATTTTATATGAACTTCATAGACTTTTTTGACTTTAATGCAATTGGTTCAACAATGCTCCAATTTCTGAAATCAATATGCATAAAGATTATAATCTTACTGAAATAAAACATAACTTGCATTACCATAAATGTGATCCTTTTGTACTAGCCAAACATGCACTGCAAGTTTATTTTGCTCCGTACCCATTCTTAAAAGAGATAAAGCAGATTAGTTGATAGGTTTTAAAACAAATGCAAGATTTACATTTGATGGAAAAAATATTCCAAACGAACAAGATTATCTTGCAGATCTTGATAAAAATAATGAAATAGTAATAACCGACGATCATACTAATTTTAGGGCTCTAAACGATGCATAAATTGTTTTAGTAGAAGCATTTGAGACTACAGAGGAAAATAATATAAAGCAGAAGACTGAACCAAAAAATGACGAAGACTAATTATTAACTTATGTTTGGATAGAAGGTAATTTATGTGATTGTTAATGTTACATGTTTTCTCATAAAAAATGATATCTTTTCTCATAATAAAATGATATATTCTCACATAATAAAATGAAATGTCTATTATAGGTATTATGTTGCCACATTGAAGATCTTCACATTCATTGGGTTCCCTCTCTTCTAGTCGAAGAGGGACGGAAGGCAATGGCGGCGGCCCATCATAACAGGTAGATCATCCCATAGTCACATTAGTAAGTAAAGTGAGTAGGTACGTATCAAATTTATTGCAACATCATAAATTTTTGTGTATGATATATTATTCATGATTTATAAAAGGTCTATATCAAAAATATTGTAGGGGCTTTGAATTGGAGCCCAAGATGTTGTTCTCGATATTTCTGATGCTGCTAATAAGAGCAGAATGAATGCCTACGGATCTAAAATTGAATAATATCCCATTCGACATTATAGAGTGCATTTGGCAGGATTTCTACGTAATTCTAAATGTGTATTTCATATTATATATAACCACTATACAATTTATTGACTAATTACAAGTGTATAACTTTTTTTTCAACGTATAGTGAGCGAATGGGTAAGAGAGCTTGGTTGTGCCATCTCCTACTTGGAAGTGTTTACTCATACTCACATCATTGAGCATGTCAGTGAAGGTGGCTTAATAACATACACATGACAAGACATGAAATCACAGAAGACCATGGTGAGCATTTTTTAAAATATAAGTTATTAATCATCACTTTAAATTATAAGTTATAAATCATTAAAATAATGCAGTATGAATTTTAATTGTAATCGTAGGATAAAATCATGAAAGAACGAGAGAAACTGCTTGAGAAACATGTCAGAATGAGCTGATCACTGAAGAGGAGGACCAGCTTTTTAACGCTGTCATGGAACAACCAATGTGGAATAGGCGTTATAGTTTTAGGAATCAAGAGGTAATGTTTATGTACAATATATCCATGAATAACATATAACACAGATTTTATTAATCATAGTATATGAAACACACACTTTGGTAAACAATTTTACAGGCTAGACGTAGGCAAAGCAACTATAAAAGAGCTAGGGATAATCAAGAGATTGCAAAGTTGACACGAATTGCTGACTTGGAGGTACGAGACAGACGTCAGTTTGCGAAAATGTATCAGATGCTGAATGAGCACATTGCTACCTATACGCACACATTTCCTTCATCAGTGGGGTTTTGAGGCAATGAGGATTAGTAAGTATGATTTTTATTTATTTATGTTGAAACATTGTATATGCATTTTGATATAGGTGAGGTAGTTTGACTATATTATGAGGTACTTTGAGAGTTATATATACTTTGAAATAAATGAAGTTGATGTGATTTGGTATTTATGATATATCTTGAGATGTTATTGGACGGGTGAGATCGGTTTGACATGATGTTTGATATATTTTGAGATACTGATGGATATTTGCAGTCTATGGTATATTGATGGATGTTTGACGTTGGTTTATTGTATATAGTTATGTTTTTTTATTATTAATGTGATATATTTTGAGATATATGTGATTAGGGCTTGATATATATTACTTATATGTGTGAAATTGAGCTGCGATATATGTTGTTATATATGCGATGTTTGAGGATGAAGTGCTGCTATAATAAAAAAAAGCTTCAGATTTCCGACGACTAGCGACGGCTTTAGGGTTGCAAGTTTTTGACAGCTTGTGGCGACCGACAATAATAAATAGGTAAGGACGTAACCTTCTACATGTACATGTCAAGGCATTGAACGCCATCGAATGGTTGATGATAGCCGTTGAAATGACGCCGATAAAGCTGTCGATTCTGTCGAAGAACAGTTGTTCGATGACCAATATTTCAGCAGCTATTTCTGTTGGCTTCCGAAGGTTTTCGATGACTGCCGATGGCTAATAGC
This sequence comes from Allium cepa, assembly GCA_030765085.1. Taxonomy (NCBI): domain Eukaryota; kingdom Viridiplantae; phylum Streptophyta; class Magnoliopsida; order Asparagales; family Amaryllidaceae; genus Allium; species Allium cepa. The sequence continues at coordinate 484,302,057 of CM060929.1, forward strand.
CGTCAAAATAACTATTGTCTCTATTGTCTCTTGCAGTGACATTCTTATCATTAATCCCCAAGAAAACCCCTCCCTAATCTATGAATACCTACTGACCCATTGCTTGCTGCAATTTCATATAAAATATGCTATTCAAGACACTTTCTTACATAATTAAGCTCACCCTTCATCTACACATTTCAGAAAATCAGCAAGCATATATTCCAGAAAGAAATATTACTAAGGGTATTATGTTAGCTCATAAGCATATCGGAGGATTCAACTCATCATGTACTAGTAACAAGTGCATCAATGTAGATATCAAAAAGCATTTGATTCAGTGAATAGAAATTTATATTACACATGATGCGTCAAATGGAATTTCCTATTAAGTGGGCTAAAATTATTAAGGAATTGATAACTGCGGGTTCCTTCTTCATTTTACACAGAGGCGTCCCAAATGTTGTTTCTATAGTACTAATGGTATTAGACAAGGGGATCCACTCTCCCCTTATCTATTTATATTATGAAAAACTTTTCCATTCTTATGGATTTAAAAGTGACTAGTGGAAAAATTAAAGCCGTTCATAAAGCTGAGCCATATCATACTCATCTTATATACACGAACGACCTTCTCATTTTTTATAAGGCCGACTGCCAAGCAGCTACTTTTATCAAAAAAATATTTAAGAAAATGCATGCATTTGCTGGCCTACAAATAGATGTTACTATGACAAAAATATTCTTCAGTAAAGGTTGTACTACAAAAGATGCCATATGTGATATTTTTGGACTTTAAGAAGATAATTGCTAGTTAAATACTTAGGTATTCCATTAACCAGTGAATATCTAAAGGTCGAAGCATGCAATAGTTTAATCGATAAAATCAAGACTAAAATTGAAGGATGGGAAAGTAAATACTTAAGCATTGCTAGTAGAATTGTCCACATTCATTCTACCATTCAACCTTTAGTTATGTTTTGGCGTCAAAGTTTTCAATTCCAATGACTATGCTTAACAAAATAATCAACATATGCTTAGATTCCATATGAAAAGGTAAATTCAGAAAAATTCCTCGGGACATAATGTGTCAAAGAAAGTTAGAATAAGGTACGAGGTTCTATAATTTTCAGGAATCAATGAGGCATGTGGAAAAAAATTGGTGTGAAATTTTAAACAAAATTTGTTTTGGTCCACATGGATAAGAAAAAATTACTTGTAACAAAATTCCTTTTAGGACTGCACTATCTGTGCATCATATTCTGGAAATTGGAAAAGAATACTTGCTCTAAGACAAATGACTCTTAAACGATTTGGAAAGGAGGATAGCGGATGCTCAATCCACTATTTTATGGTTTGACCCATAGCTCGACGACTCTAAACTATTAGACAGGCTGGGTTCTAATTTATTGGAATTGCTAGGTGGAATTGACTTAAAAATTAGCAGCACACTCGGCAATAATCAATAACAAATAGATAACATACTACAAGCTATTTCGCTATCTGAGGAGATAAAGAAAATCATTATCTATCAAGGTAATAATGATCATTAGCATTGGTTTAACGATGCAAAAGGCCATTATACTTTTAAATCAGCAATAGATCACATTAAACCACATTCTACCGCAGTAAACTAGCTTAAAATTTATTTGGGATAAAATTCACTATGCCAAAATGAAAATGTATTTATTTAAGGTGATCAATAACGAACTTTCAATAAAATAGAGGCTTATTCAAAGGCATGTCACCTTTGATAATGATAAATGTGTTCTATGCAATTAGAAAATACAGGACAACAAGCATTTGTTTTCGAGTGCAACTATATTGCATATATATGGAGTTGGTGCAAACCAATATTTGGTTTAAAAGCTAGTAATAGGTATGTTCTGCATGATGAAATCGACTATCTCGATCAAAATTTCAAGTAAAAAGGTAGATTTAGATATATGCTTAGATTACTAACCTCAACTGCATTTTGGATAACTTGGAAAGAAAGAAATGTAAGAATATTTATAGGTAAATTGAAAGACAAATTCACCATATGTAGAGTTATACCTTATAGTTCTCGTGTACAAATCAAACAAAAAAACTAGCACTTCTAATTTGTATGCCAAAGCAGTAGAATTGTGGGGTATGCCACTCGAATGCAAAGATAAATCATCAGATCCACCTCCATAACGCCGCTGATTTTGAGCATGAGTTAAAGTAGACGAAGAAGATGAAGCCCTTGCTCCAGAAGATTGCTATGATGAAGGTACAGAGCTTGCGGAACACAAATACTTCGTATTTTCATTAGATTGTACTGAAAATTTGCTAAAAGTTTTAATTGCGTCGAGCATTTAAGGCAACCTGATGCACCTGCACCTAGACCGAAACGCATTATACAAAGACCAACAAGATATCAAAGCTACAATGCAGCAATTGAATAAAAGCACAATGAAAAAAATCAGCATGCATGGCAGCAAAAGCAACAAGTTGGTTATAACAACTTTATTTTTTCTTTTTCTTTTTAAATATTATGACGGTCTGGCAAATGCACCAGAGAAATGGTAATTGTTTGGACCACATGTCCATTAGTCTATTACAAACGATTGGCTAAAAATGTTTGTAGCAGCTTTAAAAACCAGGTGATGTGAAGGGAAATTATATGATGAATATATTATAAACTTCTTCTCAAATTCTTCTCTCAACTCTTCCTTTATCCCCTCTACGATTTACAGAACTCCAGCATTAGCATAGCATTATCCTATCAATCTGGTGCTTTTATTGTTGTCCTCTCCTCCTAATAACCTTCTACACCATGGTTCAAACCACACAAGATAGAAACCGTTCAATCGATGAAGCCATTGCCCAACTTTGCGATGACTCCACCAATCACTCCACCTCCATGGACTCCATGCGATCCGACATATCCAAGCTTCAAAACTCTATGACCACCTTAACACAAATGATACAAGACCACACTGTCAAAGTCTCTTCACCACCACCTCAATCACAAACCACTCTTCAACACTCCCCAAGCAATGGCCAACCACCACCTTAGTCACAGACCACTCCTCAACACTCCTCAAGCAATGGTCGACCATGTTAGGAACTGAGTTGATGATGTTTTGATGACAACAACCTTATATAGTTATTATACTTTACTTTATAAAATATATACTAACATTTCCATATAAATAAATATATATATATATATATATATATATATATATATGTATGTATATAGAAAGTATATGCACGTATCATCGAAGACTGATCAGTATAAAGACTCAAGCATCAAGATGAAGATTAGAGATTCAAGATTCAAGACTCTAGAGAATCAAGATCTCAAGATCTCAAGATAAGTGTCTAGTATTTTGTTAAAACTTCATAATAGCACTCTCATCTTTCTTCCAATTTTCTTTTGGGATGGAACCCAATTTCTATCGAAATCAGTAGCTTACAAACCCACGACAAGTAGCTTACAAACCTACGACAAGTGGCTTACAAACCCACGAAAATCAAAATCATTTAAACTACTTTGTACAAGTTCTCGAGTCCTATGGAGGAGCTCTGTAGGAAGATTCTTGCAATTTCAGTTTGAATAGATTTTTCAAAATGTTTTTAAATCTGTTTTCAAAATGTTTTAGTTTTCAAAATCATGTTTTCAAAAATGTTTTCAAACTTTGTTTTAGCCTTGAAATATTCCTCCATTCTGATTTTAAAAACTTCTATTTTTAAAACATCAAAACTTATTCTGATTTTAAATATTACTTATATAATTGACGGTCTATATCAATTATATATATATATATATATTTAAAATAATGTTTTATATTCATTCTCTATCTCAAAATATTGTTTAAACACTTTATTTTGCTTCAGAGAAGTTTCAACTTGTTTTAAATTCAAATGCTTTTACAAAGCAACATCTCTACAACTTTGAACTGAGGGATGTCGACATAAGGGGATACCCCATGTCGACATGGTGACAGTTGGATTCAAAATTCAAATTTCAAAAGAAGTGTCCATTCGTTCAAAAACCTTTCGCCAATGGTTATGACTGTTGTGCATCTATATAAAGGCCTCCAAAACGAATTTTTTTAACAACTACTTTCTTATTTTTCTTCACTCTTTCTTCTCCACCATTCCATATCCATAAAACTTTATATTTTCAAGGTCGTGCCATCATTCTGCCAAATTCTCAATAGGAAATCATTTAGATACTCTCTCTATTTGATTCTCCATCATTCTACTAAAGATCAAAGTGCTATTCAGAGTTATAGGATTAATTTGTATTCAAAAAGTCCATAGAGTCTATCCATTCAAAAGAATTGTTATTAAGAAATATTAGGGTGATCTTGTGTCTCGTAAATCAAGAGAGTTTACCCCAGACTCGGAGATAGAAGGGTTCCTCAAGGCCTTAGAAATTGAGGGTTGTAATTTGGATACTGACTTATAAAAATCTGTACAAGGATATTGGCTTGGTGCAGGACTGGATGTAGGAGGATTCCGAACCAGTATAAAATCCGGTATGTTCTTTCCTTTTACTTGCTTTACTTTACTATTTGCATTTGTTATATGTTCTGTGATCATTCTGTGTTAGAATTCTGTTTAAGATTTGTGTTGAAAGTTTTAATTTAGTCATATAGTTCATATATTCTTTAAAACACTATTCACCCCCTCCCCCTCTAGTGTTATTTCTACCTTAAGATCCTTAATCCGCATCCCCAACAGACCACCACCACTTCTTCTTACTCCACTTCACTCAAATTTCCTTCCCAACCCAATAGCATAGCAGTTAGAACCCTAAAATGGGAATTATCTCATTTTAATGGATCTAACCCGTTAGGTTGGATCTTTCAAGCGGAACGATTCTTCACCTATCACGTCACACCAGATGAACAAAGAGTCGAACTTTCAAGCTTTTACATGGACGGGCAAGCTTTGTCATGGTTTTAATGGATGTATCGGAACAACCAACTTTCTTCATGAAGGGCTCTTACAAACCCAATTGAACAAAGGTTTGGTCCATCTACTTTCGTTAACCCTTAATCTTCTCTATTTAAACTCTACCAAAACGAAACCGTAAAAGAATATCAAACAACCTTCGAAACGTTGAACAACCGTACACATCCCTCTCCCTCGACTCATTCCTCAATTGCTTCCTCTTTGGCTTAAAAACACCTATAAGAAATGAACTACACATACTTCAACCAACATCACTCTTCCATGCAGTCGACCTAGCAAAACTTATCAAAACAAAACTCAAGAACAACCTTTCCACCTTTTATAAACCAAACTCACGCTCCTCACCTACTCAAAACCCACCCCTACCAACGACGGTCTCATCCACTCGGTCAAATAATTCACAAGATCCCTCCAACATTCCACAAAATAACCAAACAAATCCCACAAATTATCTTATTCGTCGTCTTACGTCCTCTGAAATGAGCCAGTACAAGGCTCAAGGCTTGTGCTTTCATTGTGACAGCTGTTACAGCCCCAGTCATCGCTGCTCAACCCCGTAAGCCCTCCTCCTCCTTCCCGATACAGCCCCTGACACATCCGACCCAATTATTGACACAAATCCAGACCTTCCCGATCTAATCGACCTCTCCTCCAACCCTGCCGACGTCCGCCTGCACTCCACGGTAGGTGCAGCCAACCCCCGCGCCCTGCGTCTCTCAGCCACCATCGCGGGCCATCAGATCCTAGCCTTAATCGACACGGGCTCGACCTATAAATGTATTTATCCGCGTGTAGTAGCTTTTTTCAAACTACCAGTTGAAGAGCAAATGCAATTTTAAGTTACTATACGAAATGAGGTTAAGTTAATTAGTAAAGGACTTTGCAAAAGTGTCCAGTTTATGGTTCAAAAGTTTGTGTTTGCAACAAATCTACATCTACTTGAGTTTACGGGTGCAGATATTGTTTTAGGCATCCAATGGTTAGAAACATTGAGCCCAATTACTACTGATCACAAATCACTCACCATGAGCTTCATTTACCACCAACAATTTATTACCCTATCCAGCCTCTCTAATCTTTCCAACCCTATAGAAATCTCACTACACCAACTTAAACGTCTCGACTCCATAAATTCCATCGCCTCCTATTTTCACTTACAAATCAACCCATTAACTCTTTCTCCTCAAATTCCAACCATAAAAATTCTCCTCCTATTCAAAAGCTATTAGACCAACACACTTTCATTTTTCAAAAACCAACCGAATTGCCTCCTCACCGCTCCCTAAACCACCACGTTAATTTAAAACCTAACTAATCTTCCATAAATGTTCATCCATACCGATATCCTCATTTCCAAAAAGATGAAATCGAAAAAATTATGAAATGCTCCACTACTCCTTGTTGAAAAAAAAGGATGACACATGGCCTTTTTGTGTTGGCTATAGAGCTCTAAACTCAATCAAAATCAAAGACAAATTTCCTATTCCGACAATCGACGAACTTTTGGATGAACTTCATGGCGCTACATATTTCACCAAATAGGATTTGTGAAGCGGGTATTTCCAAGTTCGTGTATATCCTCTTGACATCCCTAAAATAGCTTTCCGCACACACGAAGGACATTATGAGTTTGTTGTCATGCCATTTGGTCTCACAAATACCTCGTCAACTTTCAAAAAACCATGAAGAACATTTTTAATCCATACATCCACATATTCGTTTTGGTATTTTTTGATGACATCCCGATATATAGTCCATCCCTAACAACTCATATCTCACACCTACAAACCACTCTTCAAATATTAACCAACCACAAATTCTTCGTCAACCTTTCTAAATGTGCCTTTGCACTCACCGAAATCGATTATCTAGGTCATAAAATTTCTGGCCAAGGAGTTCAAGTAGATCCAAAAAAAAATCCAAGCTATGATTGATCGGTCTATTCATCAAAACACAACAGAACTTTGTGGATTCTTAGGTCTTACGGGCTATTACCGCATGTTCATCCAAAACTACGCTAAAATCACCAACCCACTTACCGATCTACTAAAAAAAGATGCCTTTCTTTGGATCAATTCCGCAATCGATGCTTTCAACGCCCTTAAACATGTCGTTACCTCCACTCCAATTTTAACCTTACCTGATTTCAACCAAACTTTTACCATCCACATCGATGCTTCCATTACCGCCATTGGTGCCGTTCTCTCTCAAAATAAACATCCAATCTCCTACTTTAGCAAAACCCTTCCGCCACTCCTCTAACGAGCTTCCACCTATAGTCGCGAAATGTATTCCATTACTTCCACCGTCAAACGTTGGCGTCATTACCTCCTCGGCTGCCATTTTATCATTATCACTGACCACCAAAGTTTACGCCAACTTATGACTCAAGTTATACAAACTCTGAAGTAACAACGTTGGCTAACGAAACTACTTAGATTTCATGTCACAATAATATATCAACCAGGATCATCTAATACAGTAGCAGACGCATTATCCCGTTCACAACCCCCAACTCATCAACAGCTACCTCACGACCACTTCCAAAACTACCACACACCGTCTTAGAGAGACAACTTCAACCCAGATCTGACACATCCCTCCCTACTAACCGACCTGCCACCTTCAACTTCAAACACATAGCAACTTCCGACCCTAACTCGTCGCAATTCTATACCATCCTTACACCCAGATTTCGCCTTACTGAACAAATTAACGCTGCAACAGCAGCCGACCCCCTTGCTCAACAACTAATGCAGCAAGCTTCAACCGGTTCAACTCATCTTCAAATTCGTAATTGACTACTCTTATACGATGGCAGAATTTTTGTTCCAGCAACTCAGAATCTTCGACAACAAATTATTGAAACTCTCCACGGATCGAAGCTTGGAGGATACTCAAGTATAAAAGCAACTATCACTCGAATATCATCTAATTTTTATTGCCCAAATTGTCTACTTCTGTCAAAGAATATATCTCTTACTGTTCCACTTGTTTGCAAATGAAACCCAAGAATACACCACCCAAAGACCTCTTACAAACATTGTTGATTCCGTCTCGCATTTGGAAGGATATCTCTATGGATTTTATAACGCATTTACCACCATATTCTGGTAAAACCACCATTTGGTCCATTGTCGACCGTTTGTCCAAATATAACCAATTCATCGCCCTACCAATCTCCATTTCCGTAGCCCAACTTGCCTATTATTTTATACAAGACTACGTCCATTTACATGGTTTTCCCCGATCCATTGTCTCTAATAGAGACTGAGTTTTCATTAGCCACTTTTGGAAGGAACTTTGTCACATACATGGCACAGACTTGAAAATGAGTAGTACCTATCACCCGCAAACGGACGGTCAAACCGAAGTTGTGAACCGTTGCTCGGAGACATATTTGCGAGTGGCAGTTGGTGACACACCCACTCGATGGGTTCAGCTCCTACCATGGGCTGAGTGGTGTTACAACACTAATCACCATTCTTCCCTTGGCACTTCTCTATTTCAAGTGGTGTATGGAAGACCTACAGTTCTTGCAGACTATTATAAAGGGAACACTAATTTACATGAACTTGACGAATGGCTTATTGATCGTGATATTCTACTAAAACAAATCAAAGCAAATTTAGAGAAAGCTCAAGTAAGGATGAAGAACCATGCTAACCAACACCGGACAGACAAGGAATTTACCATAGGAACGTGGGTCTTCGTTCGACTACAACCTTATCGACAAACCACACTTGGCAATACATACCACAAACTTGCGAGGAAATTCTTATGAAATCATAGAACGGATTGGAGTCGTAGCCTACAAACTCCACCTTCCCCAAGATTCCAAAATCCACCCGATTTTCCACATATCCCTTCTCAAATATTACCCTGACACACACTCTACCACGACCAATCCACTACACCCACTTGCTCATGAAGGACACCCCGTCGATCAACCTGCTAAAATCCTTGCTCATCGTCATCTAAATCCCACCACACGCCAAGTTCATATTTAATGGCAAGGCCTTGATCCATCAGAAGGCACCTGGGAAGACTACCACTACGAAAAAACATTAAATTAGAGATGGACAATTTAAGTCTTTACCAACGCAATTCAGTCTCTAAATGAAATCTAAGTACCGATTTAACACTGCATTTTCAGTCTTTGATTCCCTTGTCGCAAACGACGTTTATGACTGAAATCTCAGTCTTAAAATTTAAAGACTGAACCATGGTATCAAATTTCTTTTAAAAATTAAAGTTTAAAGACCCAAACATGGTTTGAATTCAGTCTTTATATATATGTGTGCATATATATATATATATATATATATATATATATATATATATATATATATGCGCGTGTGTATGTATGTATACATTTATGTATGTATGTATGTATGTATACATTTATGCATGTATGTACGGGGACGACTATTTAGACACAAATTGGAGACACAAACATTCATGGCCATTGGATATGTTAGTCCTTATATTGGAGGTGGAAATCAGAGAGCAATCCAGTGGTGCGGATCCATTGTGTTATCAATTGTGTCTACATTTTGTATCTAAATAATCTTTTCCCTACACACACAGAAGCATGCTATCTCCTGTTGAAACTGAACTGGAAATTCTAAATTGATCACAATCCAAATGTATTCATTTTAGGTTGCTATTTTACATATCAGAGGGTGTAAAATATTAAACATTTGTCTCAGTTCAAAAGTTCAATTCGTTTTTGTATGCCTTGTAACTGTTTTTTTTTTCCTCTTAATCTTTCACATCGGAAAGAAGGAGAGACATGTGATCAGTGAATGGTAGGAATAACTTTCATACATAATACACTGTACAATAAAACGACAGATCATATCAAAAGAGTAGCACAATTGAGAACTTAAAACTTGAACTATAGTGAGTTTAACGTTAAAAGAACTTGAATTAGCGACTCTATATTTTAATGCCACAAATACCATGGAAGCTACGGAATAAAGATTGACTAATAATTTGCTAATAGATACATAGCAGCATATTTAACTACTGGTACACCAAGCAAATAATCCATACTAGTTGCATTGAGGACTACCTCAAATACGGAAGCCAACAATATCACCAAAACACAATGATGGATGAAATGATAAATACGAAATAATCTTCTAATATAGCAAACTAGCAAAAAGATATATAACATAATGAATCAAAAAGCAATCCCAAACAAAAGATAAACTGGATAGATATACCAAATCAAATGCAATTGCTTGAAAGTTAATACAAACAAAATCTATTCAAATAACATATGCAAAACATAGGTGTAACTAGATTCATAATAATCAAATAAAACAAACTCGGAATGATTGTCCATTTCCCTACGACTCCTACTCAGATCTGGATTCAACGGTCTTCTTGTTACCTCTGATTCCTCAAATACTGGTCCATCTCTTTTGTTGAAGTCTGTCCGTGCCTCTTCAGTTTCTTGATGTCGTTTCTACGGGCTTTGTAGGAGTAGTTATGCGCAGCGTGATTCTTTCACTTTTTCATTTCTTCAAGATCTATGATTAGGGTTAGGGGTCAGCAATAGCTTTATGTATTGAGAATTGATTAGGATTGACTGAGAACAAAGAATTGAGCACAGAGAATGGTTTTAATGATGTGGTTTTCTGGTGAGGAATGAGCACAGAGAGATGGAATTTTTTTTCTTTTCGTGAGGGTGAAAACTGAGAAGTTATAGTGGATTGTGAAGAAAGTACACGGAATGAGGCGCATTTCAAGGGGATAATGGAGTACATATAATTTTCCTTCACCAGAAAATGAGAAGTTATGAACTAGGGTCCTATCCTTTTTTTTTCATTGTATAATATTTTGATTACACGGACCTTTATGTAAAAGTTTTTTGGGCCGAACTTTATTGTATATTCTCTTTTGGCAGTATAAAAAATTTAATACCTCTTAGAAAGAAAACAGTATATTAACTAATAATAGCACTAAATAAATTTTAATTCAATATAACGCACCTCACTTGCTGACTTCTTTCATTCATGCCTACAGCTTCGCATTTCAGCTGCTGTTACGTGTAACACTGCAGTTCGCTCTATTTCCTACATGCTGACTTCATTTCTTCATGCCTACAGCTCGCACTTTCACACGCACATGCTTGCAACAGTTCATGTCTTGTTTCAGCAGATATCTTACTATCACTGTCTATTTAGATATCCATGTTTCCCTATTTTCGGATCAGATCGATGCAAGTAGTTTTAGCTCCTTGCTCCATATTCAGATTAGCTATGTTTGATCCTTTTAATCTTGTTTCAGATTTGCTTTAACCAAGGCAAATGACCTATTTCAACTGCTTTTTCTTCATATTCCACTAGTGTATCACGACATTATCTTGTTGCAACTGTTAGAATTCCTAAAGGTCAAGTGAATGAAAAATAACATAAGTGTCACATCGCCAATTTATTGAGAGGTATATTAGTTTATATATGTCTTTCTCAAGTGGATGATGGGGGCCTGGGGCTCCCAAATGTATGCTTCGTCGTGAGGAGGGAGATCATGCATCATCACCACACACGCGCGCGCCGCCGCCGTCCGACCGAACCGGCCCGGGCCGGGCTCGGGTACGGGTACGAGAGAGCCGATTGAAGCGGACGCCGGCGCGGGCGAAACAGTGCGAGCAGGTACGAAACAGTACCGTTGGACGGACGGGTGCGACCCGTTAACGAACAGCAGCGACCAAAAAGCAACGGGTGCGACCCGTCAAGCGGACGCGGCTGTTTGAAGGGTTGCGGACGAAATTATAAATAGAAGAGAATACTGATCACATTCTAATTCTATTCCAATCTAATTTCTTCTGCTTCTTTGCTCCACTGCTCTATATTCCATATATATCACAGAGTTGACATACTCATTACAATCTCGTGCAGATTACGTCTGTTGTATCTTGGGAGAGTTTTGAAATAAAATTCTTAAGGAAATTGTTACGACAAGTCTCAGATGGAATTTCTTTTATATACTGGTTAGATTCACTGTAATCTTTCCCGTTTATAAGTTATACTATTTCTTACAATAGTATAACGTTGTTGTTGTAATTTATTTACAACGTAACTTATTGTTACATTTATCTAATACAGAATTCCAGCTTAGTGGAATTCTAATTAATAAACTTGTGCGACAAGTTTATTATAGCGTGCTATCTTTTTTATTATACTACACCTATAACAGCAACCACCTCTCTGATTCGGCGCTACTTTAGTATTCTAGTAGCATGGTGTCACAATGAGTATCTTATCATACAACTCATTGTGCCTTTCAATGTTTAATTTAAAATGCATGGAAAACCAAAAGTGAGTGAAAATAGTCGATTTGAAAAAAAGATTTTAACATATAAAGTTTAGAACGAACCTTTTCGTGTTTTCCATCATTTCGAAGATATCAAATCTATTATTGAACAATGCCATTATTTATCTATAATAATGGTTTTATCATATGGTTTTATACATTTAATTATATAATAAAGTCCAAAGAATGCACATATAATTTTCTAAGTCTGAAGAAGAATGTATACACAATTTTATCTAATTGACTTTTTGCTTCATTTACTAGTATAGCACATTTATACATTTATTATTGAATGATCGATTAGGCTTATCTCGCATATATTAAAGAGCAATAACGGTTTGAAATTGGAATAGAAGCACATCGCTAAATAACTTGAATTAGTGTGTATAAATATGAATTGGTAGTCATGTAAAATTAGGTATTGCTTTTGTTAAAATAATTGTGTACCAACTCATATGCATATGCGAAGTGATCATATATACTAAACTAAACCAAAACTCATAAATGATATTCGCTGCAAGAATGTCTTCAAGTGCTCTTGGTACTATATAACATGTCATATTAAGATTTTGCACTGTTTCTTTAGCATCAAAAATAGGACTTTATCGAGCAATAGGTTCTGAACAAAAATTGTATTCAAAGAAATTTTTTATACAAACACAATAGTTTAGTGCACAATTGTAATTCAGTATCATGTTCACAATCATATAATGCAGAAAATCCAATGTTGAACTAAAATGATTGACAATTTCTTGTTATTTAGGTATCGAAGTTACAGTGGATGTGCAAATAATTATAGGTCATGTATCAAAATGTTACTAGCCACCAGAGCATAGTACAACTAAACAAGGGCTAGCTAGTAGTAAAAGGGACATGCATCACAACGTTAGTAAATAAAACTACTAAATAGTTATAGGTCATGCATCAAAATGTTATTAGCTACCATAACATTACCAGCCACCATAACATTAGTACCACTAAAAGTAAGGTATTTGTTCTTGAAAAGTAATAAATAATAATAACAAATAAGAACTCGAATAGCATCATTGTGTTAGGTGTGGCTCGCATTGTAAATGAAGCGAGTGCGTGGATTGAACGGGTTAAAAGTCCCACATCGCGGAATATTCAGAATAATCGTGGTATATATATGACATTGGTGGCACGTAACCGAGAATTTTTTTTGTTAAAATGTGTTGGCAAGACCAGATTATATGTTCGATGGTAGACGACGGAGGGATGTTCAATCGGCAATGCCGATAGACACAGTGAAACGACGCATACGGTACGCGGGAATGCTGAAACTCAACACATTGAACCTCTTAACGTCTACTCTGCATAAGTAGTTTATAGTTACAATATTATAACATTCATGATCTTTGCAAAACATAACATCATGACAAAACCGATAATATTTAACAGCTTACATATTATGCTGAGAGCATTTTTCAAATTATGGCAGCAATCTAACTACTTTGTTCATTAACCATTTATTATTCTATAAAGAAGATATCATATAAGGAATATCGCTACTACATAAGATTCAAATATATTCACGTTTATTAAAAGGCAAATCTTGAATATGAATGATTTATACCTGCTTCGTCATGTTAAAGTATATCTCAAAGCACTAAGATGAATTTTCTTTCGGACTTGCACCCCTCTTGCTACTTACTATCCTGCGGATAATTAATGAGATCATATAAGCCACATGATTGATGCAGCAAAAACAAATCGAAGTTAACACTTGAAAGTAAGATGATGTACTGACGACGAGCAAATGCAACTAATTTATATATCACAAAAATACATTATTTTTGTTAGATTTGGTATAATATTTCCATAATTAGAAAATTTGGAAGATGGTTGAGATAATCGCTAAAGTATATTGCATCTTTTATATGCATTAAAAAGGGTAATGGATTAGCTAAAGAAATACTTGAAAAAGAATAAAGTAATTAATTAATTCTCAAGGAATCTTATTAGACGCATACAATGTTAATTTTGACGACACTATGAGAATTTGTAGAGGTCGGAAGTAGCTTCATAACGAAGAAAACGGTTCGCAAATCGTAGTTCGGAGATGAAAGTTAGAAGAGAAAAGGCGAAGTGGAGGAAGTTTGGGGCAGAAACTTCTTTATTTGGACAGAAATGCTCCCAGAGCATTCTGTCAGACGTCTGACCAAATGGGTCAGAAGTCTAATCTGAAGCGAATTCGCTCCAGTGAGTTAAACCAGACGTCTAACCTTTTGGTCAGACGTCTGAAACGGTTTTCGTCTGTTTTTCACGTCCGAACTTGGGTGAAAATTTGTGGTATCTGCAGGGCAAATTTTGGAACATTGCCTAGGGTTTCTATTCTCCTATATAAGCTAGCCTCAGGTTTCAGATCTGTATGCGTGCAAGCAACGGAAAGAGATTAGCCTCCACCAAATTTAGGTTTATCAAAACCTAATTTTTTTTTCTTCAATTCTCTTCTCCACAAATTAAATTCTAATTAGAATTTGATCATTGTATTCAACCTCTTGTACTCTTCTCATCAATATTAATAAAAGCTCTCTTTTAAAGTGGATGTACACTAACACAACGTTAGTGGAACCACTATAAATCCCTGTGTGATTTATTTTTCGCTATTGATTTGATTTCTATATTGCTTGTTTGAGATTGTGATTGGTTTGGATTGGTTGAGACTGAAATTGAGTTATCGAAATGATGTTTTTACATTTTTTTACCACGATTCCGTCTTCCGATGTGCTTGTGGGGTTTCGATTTGAGTGGTCTCGTGTTGGAATCCCGCACCAACATTTGGTATCGGAGCATTGGTGTTGATAGGTGGTTGTAGAAATGCCTGAATCAAGTAGTAACTCTAGTAGTTCCTCAATGGGTAATCCAAGTGATGTAGCTCATTATGTACGTGGCTCGTACGCAGTTCAGGATCACAATTGGTAATAGACAAGTGGAATGGCGATAATGATTTTGAAAAATGGCAACAGAAGATGAAAGCGGTTCGAAGGAGGAATCGGGTGCCATCTGGTATTGTTTGACACACATTTGTTGCCAGCAGACATCTCTGATGTTGAGAGAGAGGAGATGGAAGAGTGGGCATTCAGTACACTTCAACTTGCTATGGGAGAGAATGTTATCTCTGAAATTAGGGGTGAGACAACCGCTAAGGGTATTTGGGACAAGTTGGAGGAATTATATATGAAGAAGTCACTGACAAATCGTTTGATCTTGTTGCGAACGTTCTTCACCTACAAGATGGAGGAAGGTACTTCGTTAAAGGCGCACTTAAACTTTTTGATGATTTGCTAATGAAGATGAAGGCGGTAGATTTGAAGATTGAGGAAGAGCAAAAGGCAATGATCCTGTTGTATTCGTTGCCAGATCGCTATACAGGTTTCTCAAATAGTTTGATCTATAGCCAAGATACTTTGACACTTGATGATGTCAAGACGGGTCTTCTTAGCGAGAAGTTGCGGGATCAAATGAATGAGTTAGGTGATGGAAGTAGTGGTGCTAGTAATGGTCATGGTTTATTTGTGGAGAAGGAGAGGTATGTGAAGAAGGAGAACCGGAGGCGTTCTAAATCTAGAAACCCCGATTGGAGAGGAAAGTCAAAGGAAAGAAAAGGCAAGTGCTATATTTGTAGGAAGCCCGGTCATTGGAAGAATGAGTGTCCAGACAAGGAGAAGGAAAAGAAGGAAGTAGCATCTTCATCAGTAGCGGTGGAGAGTGCAGTTGGTGAGGGAGAAGTAGATGTTTTGTTGGCGGTAGCATCGAATGTTTCGGGTAGCGATTGGATGCTCGATTCTGGGGCGTCTTATCATATGACGCCAAATAGAAATTGTTTTTCTTCTTACATCGACAAAGAAGGAAATTCAATTGTTATGGGAAATGGTGCTATTTGCAAGGCTAAATTGGTTCTGTGCAAATTCGAATGTTTGACGGAGTGGTTCGTACTCTCACTAATGTGCGCTATGTTCCGGGACTTAGGAAGTCTCTTATCTCTTTGGGGTAACTGGATTCTTTAGGTTGTAAGATCACTATTGAGAGTGATAGCTTGCGGGTTTCGAAGGGTGCGCTTGTGGTGATAAAGGGTGCAAGGACTCATGGTATTTATTTGCTTCAAGGTGTGACTGTAGAAGGTGAAACTTGTATAGAAGTTGATAGTTCTCATGGCTTGGATGCGACTAGACTGTGGCATTTAAGGTTGGGTCATGTCTCGGAGAGGAGTTTAGATATTCTTCGGAAGAGAGAGATGATCGATGGAGAAAGTTTCAACAAGTTAGAGTTTTGCGAAGAATGCGTTATGGGGAAGCAAACTAAAGTTTCATTCGGTGAGGGAAAGCATGATTCGAGAAGGATTCTTGAGTATGTTCACACGGATGTTTGGGGACCGGCACCGGCACCTTCTTTAGGTGGAGCTCGCTGTTATATTTCCTTTATAGATGACTTTTCTTGGAAAGTTTGGGTGTATGTAATGAAGGCCAAGTCGGAGGCATTTGCAAAGTTCAAAGCATGGAAGGCTCTTGTTGAGAATGAGAGTGGCAAGTCTTTGAAGGTTCTAAGGTCTGACAATGGCGGAGAGTATGTTTCCGGAGAATTTCTGGAGTATTGCAAGCACCATGGTATTCGAAGGCATTTTACTACACCTGAAGATCCGCAGTCGAATGGTGTTGCAGAGAGAATGAATCGTACTCTACTTGAGAAAGCTCGATGCTTGAGATTGACATCGGGTTTGGCGAAGGGATTTTGGGCTGAAGCTTTGTCAACCGCTGTGCATATTATTAATCGAATTCCGTGCTCAGCTATTAGTAACAAAATTCCGAAGGAAGTGTGGAAGGGAAAGAGCATTGACTTGAGCTATCTTCGTGTGTTTGGCAGTCCGGTTTATGTGCATGATCCGAGAAATGATAAGCTTGAACCAAGAGCTTTCAAGGGAACTTTGCTTGGCTATACGGAAGGTGTAAAAGGCTATCGGATTTGGAATCCGGAAACGAAGAAGGTAATGAATTCTCGTCATGTTACTTTTGATGAGTCGGCGATGTTCAAGGAGAATGTGAGCTCATCGGATGTTCCAGATTTGGTTCATGATGAATCAAATGAGAAAGAAATTATTTCCACATTTTATCCAAGAAATAGAGAGAGTAGAGTAGTAGGAGATGATTGTGAGGAAGTAGCGGTTGATGTTACATCACATAGTCCACATGGTGCCTCTAGTAGTATTGGTGATGTACATGATTCTAGAGAAGATTTGGTTCAAGGTGGAGCTGAAGGGAGTTTAGGTGATGGTATTGCTACTCGGGTTGGTCGTCGTACTATAAGACCACCCGAAAGATATGGTGATTGGAACTATCTTAGCTTTTGTGATAATTTGGACTATGCTCTTCATGTAGTCCACGATGAGCCGATGGACCTTGATGATGCCATGAAGTCGGGTGATAGCTCGAAATGGATTTGTGCCATGGAGGAAGAGATGCAATCATTATTGAAGAATCAAACTTGGGATTTGGTTCCACTTCCTAAAGGAAACCGTGCTATTGGATGCAGATGGATATACAAGGTGAAGGACGATGGAAAATACAAAGCTAGGCTAGTGGCTAAGGGGTTTGCACAAAGGAAGGGAAAGGAGTATGCTGAGATATTCGCACCGGTTATGCGCCATACTTCTATCCGGATATTACTTGCTATTATTTCTATTAACGACTTGGAGTTGGAGCAACTTGATGTGAAGACCGCCTTTTGGCATGGGGACTTGGACGAAGACATCTACATGGAGTAACCGGAAGGTTTCGTTGTAGATGGTAAGTCAAATTTGGTTTGCAAGTTGAAGAAATCACTATATGGTTTAAAGCAATCACCTAGACAATGGTACAAGAGGTTTGATCATTTCATGCTTGAAAATGGTTTTGAAAGAAGCATCAAAGATGCTTGTGTTTATTTCAAGAAGTTAAAAAATGATTGTTGGGTGTATTTACTCTTGTATGTGGACGACATGCTCATTGCTTTTAAGGATAAGAATGAAATCAACAATCTAAAACTGAGTTTGAAATTGGAGTTCGAAATAAAGGATCTTGGAGAAGCAAGAAGGATATTGGGCATGGAAATTGTAAGGAATCGAAAGCATTTTGAGTTGAAACTAACTCAAAAGGAGTACACAGATAAAGTGCTTTGCCAGTTTAGCATGGAGAATGCAAAGGCGTTAAATACACCTTCACTTTTGCATACGAAGCTTTCGAGTAAAGGATCACCTATCTTGGAGGAAGACAAGACATATATGGCAAAGGTGCCATATGCTAGTGGTTGGAAGTCTAATGTATGCTATGGTGTGTACAAGGCCCGATATTGCAAATGCCGTTAGGATGGTTAGTCGATACATGGCTAATACAGGAAAATCGCATTGGGAAACTGTGAAGCTCATAATGAGATACATTAGAGGCACATCATCTCATGGTCTTGTTTTTGGCAGTAGTAAGGCGATAGATTGCAAGTTAGTTGGTTATTGTGATTCAGACTATGCCGGTGATAGGGATCGAAGAAAATCAACTTCCGAATATGTCTTCACACTTGGGGTTACATCCATAAGTTGGAGATCTAGATTGCAGACCGTAGTTGCTTTTTCCACTACGGAGGCGGAGTTGATAGTCGCAGTGAAGAAGCAAAGGAGGCACTCTATTTGAAGCGATTGTTGTGTGACTTAGGATTCGGGCATGATAGTATTGATGTTCGATGTGATAGCTAGAGCGCTATTCACTTGGCAGAGAATTTGGCGTTTAGCTCACGGACTAAGCATATTGAGGTGAGAGAGTCATTTCTAGTAGCCATTGATGAAGATAAGCAAGTATATCTTCGGAAAGTGCGCACAAAGGATAACGCGGCGGATATGTTCACTAAGGCATTTCCAGTTGGAAAGTTCGAGCATTGCTCGAACTTGATTCGCTTGAAGAAGTGCTAGGTGCCACTAGGTGGTACGGTTAAGGGAGGAGCCTGGTAGTAGATGAGGAAGAGTAACGGTGATAGATTGGAGTTCTATCTTCTCGGTAAGTGCTAGTCTTTGGTGAGATAGTTTAGGATTTGGATGTTTTCAACATTTAATTAGCGGGCGGAGGCTTTTCCTGAGTTCGTTGGTGAAGTGCAATGGGCGGTGGCTTTGCCGGAGCTCATTGGGAAGGCTTTCATGTTTGGTTGAAGGTAGAAGAGGTGATAGTTGGCGCTATCGGATGTCGTTGATGGTATGGTACCATTGGAGTTGGAGGTAGATATAGTGTCGAGGTGGAGTGTTAAATTTTGACGACACTATATGAGGATTTGTAGAGGTCGGAAGTAGCTTCGTAACGGAGAAAACGGTTCGCAAATCAGAGTTCGGAGGTGAAAGTTAGAAGAGAAAAGACGAAGTGGGGGAAGTTTGGGGCAGAAACTTCATTCAGACGTCTGACCAAAAGGGTCAGACATCTGATTTGGACAGAAATGCTCGCAGAGCATTCTGTCAGAGGTCTGACCAAATGGGTCAGACGTCTGATCTGAAGCGAATTCGCTCCAGTGAGTTAAACCAGACGTCTGAAAAGGTCAGACGTCTGAAACGGTTTTCGTCTGTTTTTCACGTACGAACTTGGGTAAAAATTTATGGTATCTGTAGGGACAATTTTGGAACATTGCCTAGGGTTTCTATTCTCCTATATAAGCTAGCCTCGGCTTTTAGATCTGTATGCGTGCAACAACGGAAAGAGATTAGCCTCCACCAAATTAGGGTTTATCAAAACCTAATTTTTTTCTTCAATTCTCTTCTCCACAAATTAAATTCTAATTAGAATTTAATCATTGTATTCAATCTCTTGTACTCTTCTCATCAATATTAATAAAAGCTCTCTCTTAAAGTGTATATACACTAACACAACGTTAGTGGAACCACTATAAATCCCTGTGTGATTTATTTTTCATTATTGCTTTGATTTCTATATTGCTTGTTTGAGATTGTGATTGGTTTGGATTGGTTAAGACTGAAATTGAGTTATCGAAAGGTTGTTTTTACACTTCTTACCACGATTCCGTCTTTCGCTGTGCTTGTGGGGTTTCGATTTGAGTGGTCTCGTGTTGGAATCCCGCACCAACATACAAATTATGGAAAACTAGAAAAATAAAATGATAAATGTTTCCCGTATGATTTAAAGAATTGATTAGGTATTGATTTATGACCATAAATAAATTACTTCAACCTCAAGTAATAATCCCTATATAAAGGTACAGATTAGGATGAACAGAAGTATCAGAAACGAATTATCTTCTCTTTTGTACTTCTTCATGTTTTTCTTAGTCCCCATTATCAATATTGAAATTCTTCTCTTTGAAAGTTATAAAATCTCCTTTCTCCAAGTGGATGTACACCATCTTATGATAGTAGAAGCACTACAAATCCGTGTCTGAACTCACTATTTACTTTTTTTGTGTGATTTGCTGATTTGTCGTTTTATTTTCAAGTTCCGTTTTTTTTGTCGCATTACAACACGATCTTATTGTTTTCGCATGTATTAAGGTTGATTTGCAATCATTGTGTAAATTCAGCCCTACAGTTTGGAGAGCTTTAGAGATTGTTGTTGAAGCCTAGGGCTAGAAGGTGTTCGATAAAATGGAAGGACCTGGAAATGAGGAGGTTAGACCTACCCAGGAATATGCACCCTACATTAGAGGTTCATATGCAGCATCAGGTTCGCAGCTGGCTATAAAGAAGTGGAACGAAGATAATTATTTTGAGAAGTGGCAGTGGAAAATGAAGGTGGTGTTGAGAAGAAATCATGCTCGTCATGTTGTATTTGACATAGAAACGTTGCAAGAAGATATCTCATAATTGGAAAGAAAATAGATTGAAGAATGAACCTTTACCACCCTCCAATTCACCATGGGCGAGAATGTCATTCCAGAGATTAGCGGTAAAACTACTGCTAGAGGCTTATGGAATAAATTGGAAGATCTCTACATGAAGAAGTCGCTCATGATTGGGCTGATTATATTGAAGACTTTTTTCACATATAAGATGCGGGAAGTTACGTCATTGAAAGCATAGATGAACTTCTTCGATGATTTGATGATGAAGATCAAAGCTGTTGAGTTGAACGCGGACGAGGTGCAAAAGGCTATGGTGGTGTTATGTTCTCTTTCTGAGCGATATACGGTTTTTTCCGACAGCTTGATTTATGGTAGAAGCACGCTGTCATTAGAAGATGTGAAGACGAGACTTCTAAGTGAAGAAATGAGGGATCAAATGAAGAATATGAGTGAAAGTGGAGAAGCTAGTAGTAGTCAGGGGCTGTTTGTGGAGAGAGGAAGAAAGAAGAAGAAGCAGAATAATTTTAGACGGCGTTACAAGTCAAGAAAGCCTGAAAGTTGTTGGAGAGAAAAGTCTAGAGACAACAGGTGGCATCATTCTAAGAAACATGGCCACTGAAAGAAATTTTTTCCAAATTTAAGGAAGAGAAATGAAGCGGATGGTTCTTCATCTATTGCAGTGGAGAAGGTTGTTTCTGATGATGTGTTGACTACATCTGTTTCTGATGTATCAGACCATTGGGTGTTAGATTCAGGGGCATCTTTCCATATGACGTCTAGAAAGGAGGATTTCTGTTCTTACGAAGATAAGGAGGGAAGTGCCATATTAATGGAGAATGATGCTACTTGCAAGTCATTAAGAGAAGGATCAGTGCGTATTCGCATGCAGGATGATGTGGTGTGTACTATCATGGAGTCCGCTATGTTCCAGGTTTAAGAAAATATCTTCTGTCCTTGGGTCAGCTAGCATCTTTGGGGTGCAAGATTACGATAGAGTCGAATGGCTTGAAGGTGGCATGATGTGCTCTTGTATTGATGGAAGGAATGATGATCTAGAATCTTTATTTGCTAAAAGGATCTACAGTTCTAGGAGAGACGTGTGTTGGAGTTGATAGTTCATGAACTTTGGATGCCACCAGACTCTAGCATCTCAGATTCGGTCATGTTTCAGAGAAGATTTTGGAGCTTCTTCGAAGAAGGAAGATGATCAAAGGTGAAAGCTTCAACAGTTTGAAATTCTCCAGGAGTATGTGTTAGGGAAGTAGGCAAAAGTTTCTTTTGGTGTTGGTAGACATGAGTCCAAAGGAGTACTAGAGTATGTCCATACGGATATTTGGGGACCAGTAGCTATTGCTTCTATTGGAGAAGCTAAGTATTTTATCTCTTTTATCGATGACTACTCTCGGAAGGTTTGGGTGTATATGACGAAAGCTAAGTCGGAGTTATTTGAAAAGTTTAAAACTTAGAAAGCACCGGTCGAGAATGAAGTAGGAAGGAAGTTGAAGGTGCTAAGATTCGACAATGGCGGTGAGTTTGTTTTTGAGGAGTTCACAAATTTCTGCAGACAACATGGAATCAGGAGACATCTTACTAGATCCAGTGATCCGCAATCAAACGGAGTTGCTGAAAGGATGAAAAGAGCTCTACTGGAGAAGGCCCGTTGCTTGAGATTGACGACGGTCTTATCTAGAGGCTTTTGTGCTGAAGCTTTATCAACTACAGAATATATTATCAATTAGATTCCATGCTCATCCATTGATGGAAGGATTCCTGAGGAAAGGTGGAAAGGTACATCTATACATATCAGTTATTTTCGTATATTGTTCACCATACAGTAAATGACAAGTTAGAGGCTAGGGCCTATCAAGGCATATTTTTGGGCTATACGAAATATATTAAAGGGTATCGCATTTGGAACCCCATTGATAGGAAGGTAGTGCACTCGAGACATGTCACATTTGATGAGTCCACTAGGTTCAAGCCCAAGGAGAATCCACCTTGTTCAGTAGATTCAGAAGCTGAAAAACCTAAGTAGATGGAAACTATTCCCACATATCAACCTAGTAGTAGAGTCAGAGATGAAAAAGAAGATAGAGTTATTGCAATTGTTGATACTCCACATGAAGATCCACAGAATTCCTCTAACAGTGTTAGTGATGGTTGTGAAGTTAGAGATGATTCAGCTCAAGATGGAGTTGACAGAAGTTTAGGCGAAGTTACACCTATTCGGGCTAGCTCTAGAATTAGAAGGCCATCAAATAGGTATGGAGAAAGGAGTTATGCAAATCTTATCCTTGAAGATCATTATGATTACGCACTGCATATAGTGCAAGACGAGCCTTTTGATCTTGAAGAAGCTATGAATTCGAGTGCCAGCTCGAACTGGATGCATGCTATGGAAGGGGAGATGAATTCGTTGAAGAAGAATCAGACTTGGAAATTGGTACCACCTCCTCAAGAAAGCCGAGCCGTAGGATGCAAGTGGGTATATAAGGAGAAGGGCGATGGAAGATACAAGCCTAGACTTGTTGCAAAGTTCGAGCATAGCTTGAACTTAATTCACTTGCTAAAGTGTTAGGTGCCACTTGGTGGCACGGGGGAGAGTAAGTTAGTATATAGAGATGTTTGTTTTGGAGATTGATGGGTCCTACATGGAGGGGGTACTTTCCACACTTTGCTGGCGAACGGTGGCCTTGTCCGAGTTCGCTGACAAAGTGGAATGGGTGATGGCCATGCCGAAGCTCATTGGGAAGGTAATTATGATGCCTTGTCCGAAAGCAGCTTAGAGTAAAATAATGTAGGTGAAGTTGGTAGGCTTGTGGGGGAATATAGTACCAAGGTAGAGATTGTTAGATTTGGCACTATATTCCATACTTAAGAAGATGTGGAAGATATTTGAGATAATTACTCAAATATATTGCCTCTTTTATATGCATTAAAGAGGGAAATTGATTAGCCACATAAGAGGAATAATGATTTGGAAAGAGTGAAGTAATTAATCAATTCTTTAATTAGATGATTAAAGAAAGAATCTTATTAGACGCATACAAATTGTAGGAAACTGGAAAATAAAATGGTAAATGTTTCCCGTATGATTTGAAGAATTGATTAAATATTGATTAATGACCATAAACCAATTACTTCAACCTCAACTAATAATCCCTATATAAAGGTAGGGATTAGGATGAATAGAAGTATCAGAAACAAATTATTTTCTCTTTTGTGTTTCTTCATATTTTTCTTAGTCTCCATAATCAATATTATAATTGTTCTCTCTTAAAGCAATAAAATCCTCTCTCCCCAAGTGGATGTACACCATATTGCAATAGTGGAAGCACTATGAATCCGTGTGTGAACTCTTTATTTACTTTCTCGTGTGATTTGCTGTTTTATTTTCAAATCTATTTGTTTTGTCGCACTACAACACGATCTTTTTGTTTCTGCATGTATTAGGGTAGATTTGCAATCATTTGTGCGAATTCACCCCTACAATTTTTGCTTTTCCCGGAACAAGAATGGACATTGACATCATGACACATCATACATGCACCTGACTTATACATGTCAAAATGAGAAACATAACACAATATTTACAGCAGAAAGTTTATTTCAAATCGACAATTAAATTTTAAAATCGATGTCCAAATAAACAAATATCCTATTTAATCTTGAAAAAATTAATTTAATTTACAATTTAAATTCACAAATTTATATCAATTACTAAATTTAATTTTACTCAAAAATCGGGATCGTTACAGATTTTCCCCCTTAAGAAAATTTCGTCCACGAAATTTACAGGGGAGACAACAAAGATTATAGAAAGATAGTGAAATATCTTTTCAGATCAAATTGAGTATTTATTCTGCTTTTGGCTTACCAAATTAGAATATCAACAATATGAGAATAAACTCGTACAATTATTTCACAAGATACATGGGTCACCTGATCTACGAATATGCACGGGCACTGGTTAGTTCGAAGGGAAACTAACCATTCGTAGAATATATCGGACCCCAAAGAATAGATAGATAGATTCGATCTTCTATAATTTCTCAAACACCAGGTATGGATTCCAAATTCAGGTCGGAATACCCCAAAGTTTGCACCAACTTGTCCCTCTTCGGACTTCGATCTACACAAGAATTTACAATAGAATTTCGAATTTGGTTTTAATTGATATCGTTTTATTGATACAATTCAAATTTAGACTTATATTTGTTAACCAATTTAACTTAATTTAAAATTTCTAATTTATTTGAAATTTTCAATTTCAAATTTCAAATTCAATAAAGTTTAAATGGAAAAACTGATAAGAAACCGATGAAGATACGAAGTAAGGATTTTCTACAACGATTCGTAGGGCCACCATCACACCAAAACTTCTTTCTGGAGCTGTCATGAAGCCATCAAAAGAATTTGGAATCGAATCGAAGGAGATTTGATAGAGAAAATTGTTTCCGCTATTGTAGGGTATTGACCATTTATAGTGGTACTTCCCTGTCCCCTACCTCGTCCTCTTCTTGCACTCATACTTACTATTAGTGGATAGTAAGAGAATTTGCTGAGGCGTTCGAACGGATATCTTAGAGATATACTCATTCTAGGGTATACTTCACCCTATCTCTAATGAGTCACTCAATGTGTTATACTCCTGAGCTAAAGTTTCAACCTTCAGCTCTGATACCAAATGAAACAACACTGACTCGACCATCGAAAATCGGCACCGAATACGACACTCGTATTCAAATGCCGCAGATCCAAACGTCGAATCTGGTTCGCCGGAGCTTATAACACATTAAGTTCAACACAGTGGAAGAAAAAGAATATATCAATATACAACATTGATACAATATCTGATACAACTGAATGGTACAATGAATATCAATATAAATCAGAGATATGGTACAAGACAATAGCAGCGGAAAGAAAGGGTAACACCAGCAGCGGAACAATATCTCCAATGTGGTCTTCAAAAGAGAAAGAGAGATATAATCCAGAACTGTAACTCCATCTCCAAAGCACCAATCCATAAGTAGCTCGAACTCTCAATCAGGATGAAGTGAAGCAACTCGATCCAAATGCGATTGCCAAATCCTAAGGATGAAAACTATCGAATCTACACCTACTATTGATTATCTGAAAAACTCAACTCTAGACTGACTGTGTGGAAAAATTGTGGGCACCCACAGTTTAGGAAAGGAATAATAAACTCCAGGTTAGTCGTGGGATTGGTATGAGCAAACAAAACAGTTTATCTTTTAAAACAAACAACAAAAGAGTTTAAAATAAATCCGCAATGCTTTTTGGAAAATGAAACTACCATAAGGCCCACACAATACAAACACTGAATTGGAGGAGATTTCTCCTTATGATAGTCAAATATGCTTGATACGTGAAAATTTCTTTGATATTATTACTAGTGCATAGTGTAGAAAATCATTTCGAAAGTATAATATCAATCCTAGCCAGCATACAACCATTATTGTATGCCTACTATAGCTACCATGTTCAATAGCAGGTTACCGCCACATTCCATGGCAGGTTATACAACTAAAACCGTACAGGACGCGTATTGTTTTGTTTTGATTTCCAATAAATGGTCAGGCTAAGGAACTTCCTACTGTCACATGGGTACGCCTTTGGAGGGACGTCCCGAGAGCTTAACCAGCTCTCTGCCAACATAAGGCCGGGTTATCTCTGTAACTAGGTAACTACTACACGAGCATGCCATCCCCCGATCCTTTGGGACCTTTATCCGAGGCGCCTCTCAACCACAAAGTAATCACGAAGTAATAGATTTGCAGTGTCCACATGAGTTAAGTATCTGGGCTCCATACCATGATACCACCTTTTCCAAAAGGGAATGACACACCCTAAAGGGAGCGACCCTTATAACCTTGCCGCATCTTTCCTGTTTCGACCATTTCCGGGGTGTGAGGTCCTGATGCAGTCTCTTCCACAAAGCTACGCTTTATACAAAAGCCATGCTTTGATCAACAAATGATACGTAGCAGTACTCAGCATGCCACACCACCAAATTGGGCGTATATCACTGATAACTATCAACTACATAGCCTCTGAGCTCGTACGTCTCAAAGAAGGGTGTTAAACTAAGAGAATAAATTCTCCGCCACCAAACAGAAATGTATTTGATAAAGATCAGTTTAATATCTCAAAGTGTAGTGTCAGACATATAGCCGTACAAGTCTGTTCCGGGTTTGAACAGAACCGAAGGAACTTCCGAAGAAGCCCTTGCAATCCGGGTATCCACAATCTCGATCGGACTTCGCATCACTTAGGAAATCTCTACACCGTAGCTACTTGGTGCAGAGACAATCGATAGGTTATCCTATCATTCTTGCAAACACCCGATCTTCAACACCGGTCTTCAAATGCAATCCATAACGTCGTATCATTATTCGGAATGGGTTATATGACACAAGGTCCTCTCCCGGCTAAATCGAATAATGAGCGCAATATTTAAAACATATGGATGTTAGATTTCAGTTAAGTCACAACTTTGAAAAACCCGAAACCTTTCTTCAAATGGTTTAAAACAAATTACCATTTCAAATCTTTTAAATAAAAAGATTCATTTCACAAAGTTCACCCAGTTTCACAAAGATTCATTCACAGGTTTTCAAAACAATTTCCATTTCGATTAGGATTAACTCATCCATTCTTTAAGTCAAGGATTTAACTTATAGCTTTCAAACCGTTCCCAAAGATTTATTCATAACTTGGAAGGCCATTTCATTTTAGACTTGAAATCCTTTTAACACAAATTGGAAGTTCATTTCTTATATTAAAGCTTTTATTATTGGAAAACAAATAGTTTCCGTTTCGCAAAAATCCAATATTTGCACGAGTTAAAGCCCTTGAATCAAATTCAAATTCCCAAATCAATACCTTTAAATGGTCTAACCCATATATAACTTGTATAACAATTTTTTGTTCTTTTTTTCCTAGTTTCCAACTATAGAATTCAATTTCAATTTTTGAATTTAAATTTAAATCAAATTATTTAAACTTCAAAACTTAATCAAAATTTTCAAAAATAAATTTTATCTTTGAAATTCCTCTCCAAAAACTTTTTACTTTAATCCCAAACCATTTACAAAACCATTTGGATTCAAAAATTCAATTTTTAAAACTATTTTAAAAATCTGTGACTTAACCAATTTCCACGTGCAATCCATATTTGTGTGTGTATAAGTGTGGTCCAAGGGTTTTACACAATGAAAGTGCAACATCATCATCAGTACATATTCCAATACAGCGATGACCGGTACAAACTATAACACTTATCTTTCATTCACAGATCACAGATATATATACCACAGATAATAAATTACATTAAACATAGCTCAAATCAAAACAGAGCATCACAATCAGGGACATCAAACAATTCAATCATCCAGTAGAATCCAACATTCATAAGCAAGATTAGTTAATTGTCTGATTAATTCAAATCAGATTAATTACTTATGAATTACTAATCTTGGTTAATTAATAATTATAAATTACAAATCATTTTGATTAATTATTCTTTAATCATTTATTAACCATTAATAATAAATTAATTAACCTTTAATTATAATTCATCAACTTTTAATTATTAAATAATTAACCTTTAATTATTTAACTCACCTTTAATTAATTATCCTTAATTAATTACATAAATTAATTAATCCTAAATTAATTACATTAATTACCTATCCCTTAATTAATTATCATTTATTTATTTTATCTTAATTAATTACAAACCAATTTAATTAATTACCCTTTTATAATAAATTAATTAACTTTTTAATTATTAATTAATTATCCTTAATTAATTAATAAATTAACATTTAATTTCTAAATTTATCAACCCATAATTATTAAATAATTAACCTTTAATTATTAAATTATTCTTAAATTAATTACCTTGATTTAATTAACCACCTTAATCAATTATCCTTAAATAATTATTGTTTAATCACTTAATTAATCAACCTCTAATCATAAATTAATTATCCTTAATTATTTTTATTAAGTAATTATCATTAAGTGATTAAATACCCTTAATTTATTATCCTTAACTTATTACACTCGGTAATTAGCTTTTAAATCAATTACACAAAGCAATTAACTTTAATTTAATTACACAAAGTAATTATCTTTTAAATCAATTACATTAATAAATTAACCATCAATTAATCACATTAACAAATTATCTTTAAGTAATTAAGTAAGTAACCTTAAATTAATTACCTTAATTACTTAATCAATTAATTATTCCTTTAATTATCCACCTTAATTAATTAAAGATAAACCATTTTACCTTAATTCGTTACCTAATTTCTTCACCTAAATTAAATGCTCGAAATCATTTTATACAAAAATATTGATTAATTAAAGTTCAATACACTTACCATAATCATCTAATTAATTGAAATATTATTGAATTTCTTTTGAAAATACTTAGAAATTTATTCATTATCATCATATCATTTCAAAATCAATTTATTTTTCAAAACAATTTAAAAGATTTAGCCTTAACATTTAACCCTTGAAACTTGTTTAAAAATCTTATTTAATCATTCTAATTTGGAAACTTATTTGATTTCTTATACTTTAAAAACTTTGAATAAAATTGCTTGAAAACTTTGTACATTTTCTATTGCCTTTAAAACTGAACAAAATTTACAGTATAACTTTTAAACTTCTTGTACTTCAAACAAACCCGATCTAATCACACAAAATTCCCGAGCTATTACTGGATTTCCCCGAAACCAACTTCGGGTTGAACCCACCCCTTCTCGCCTTCGAGTCACTCACGCCATTTACTCGAGACTGTCACGAGTTTCCCATCTTCTTCTCCAACTTCACAATCACCCAAACTCGAAGATACTTGGTGCACGTGTACACTTGGTCGGACACCTCCGATCAAGTCGCCAACCACGATCAAGTCGCCGAGCCTTGCCTACATCATCACGAACAATTAAAACTCAGGCACGAACTCGTAATCGAATTCGAGTATCCCCACATCCACCTGAAATAAAACCCATCGCCTAAAACCACGTCGTACTGCCGACCAAGATCACCATAAGCCACATGAACTTGACCCGAGTTGTACCACATGACAACACATAAATCCCCCACTGACCGATCACCTCTGGCACTCCGATGGCTACGCGGCAGTTCAAAATTTAACGCTGATCAAAACCTGGGTTAAACCCTATCCCGACCAAATACCGAAGCCATGACCACCTACCACCACCTTCTCTATTTTTCCCCACCTCGTTGATCGACAAGCAAGCCTCGAAAACAAACATGACGTCCCCGAGTTATCCGATCGTCGGAAAAAGATAAAAAATGCAATTCCGTTCAACTACGAACTGCAACCAAAATACTAAACTAAAACTCACAATTTTTGTTTCAAAAATCATATTTTTCTTAGAGGATTTAGCATATGTACTTGAATTTACAAATCGTTGAGTTTGAATTTTCACCTGTTCTTCCAATTCCACTGTTATTTATAATTTCCAAAACATTTACTCACTATTTTCCCTTGATTTTATTTTTAGAAATGATTTTATTCATACACAAACACCTTTCTTTCATAGATCCATGATTAAAATTGCTTGTAGGTGGAAGGAATTAAAATTCTAATCAGGTTTTAGACCTGTAACCTCCAAACAGACATGCACAACATTCTTTCCCTACATATACAGGCATGCAAGTATATTCACATAGTTATTCAAGCACATTTAGATCATGTTTCAAAGATCATTCAGATATATCAGGTTTGATAATTTAAAAAAAGAGTTTGCTCACCTGTATATTTGCAAAAAGCGAAGCAGAAAGGAAGTTTGGAAGCTTGAATTTAAAAAAACAACAACTAGAAACTTGAAATTTGCCTTGAACTTTGATTTTGTTTAGCTTGCCTGAAGCTTTAAACTTAATTGAAGATTTGCTTTAAAACTTTGCTTGATTCCACTTTGCTTTGAATTTGTCTTAAGCTCTTGAAATGTTTTTTTTCTAAAGCCAGAATTTTGCCTTATTTGTATTTTGTTCAGTTGAATCTCTGCCTATCTTGATTCCAAATTTTGATCCCGTTAATATTTGAGCAAATTGAACTTTTCTTTGCTGTGAATTCATACTGAGATGCATTACATTTTATTGTCAAGTTTCTTTCTCTTCTGATTTGTTGTTTTGTTTCTGAATTTCAGGTTGAAGATGTTTGATAAATTTTTTGGTTTTGAGGAAGAATTGATTTTCAAATTTGAGGAGTTGAATGACCTGATTTTTTTTGATATCTATGCTTTTATTTTATTTTTTTATTTTAATAAAACCATTTTGACACTTGTTTGTTTGCATGCCAAACTTCTTACACTTGTAAATTTACTTATGTGCATGATCTACACTTGTCCTAATTTGTATTTTTATGTTGAAACCCTTTATAAAATTTTATGTTAAAATTTTGTTTTAAACCCTCTTGTTATCATATTTACAAATTTTTACTTTTGTATAGATTAAGAATCATGTTTATGTTCTCAAATTTATACTTTTATACATTTAAAAACTATTTTCAAATGAAAATATTCAAATCTTTATAACCAATATTATTTTAAGCTTAGTTCATTATACTTTTTGAATTAAAACTATTATACCTTTTAAGTAAATAATTATCTATATATGTATTATTTTAAACTTTTATTTCTTGTTTTATATACATTTTGTCTATTATTTCTACTTATACCAATTTAAAGGAAGAAATGATTTTAAACTAATTATGCTTTTAATAAATAAACACATATATGATGGTATTTAGTTTTAAACAATTGTTTTGAAAATCATTTATATCTAATTCAAAATATAACTTTCAAAATAAATATTACATATGTCTCTTAAAATTAGAAAACAAATTTCTACTAGTATAAAAATTATATAGTTTTCAAATTTTATTTATTTATAAGATATTAAATATAGAATTTCAAATCCACAATTAAATTTTAAAATCGATGTCCAAATAAACAAATATCCTATTTAATCTTGGAAAAATTAATTTAATTTACGATTTAAATTCACAAATTTATATCAATTACTAAATTTAATTTTACTCAAAAATCGAGATCGTTACAAGCAACGTACACCGAATCCAACCACTTCATTTTGGAGTGTACTCCGCATACACAGTTGTTAAAGTGGTTCCAACATTGATTGAGAGCATGCCAATAATCGGCCCTAGTCTCTTTAACAACCAAACTTCGTTTTACACAACGGTTGGTTCTTTTACATTTTGGAAAGGATACATGAGTGATATCAAAATATCATATTCACTTCAAAATATCATTCCTTTCAAAATTATCATATTCATTTCGAAATCAGTTTCATTTCAAAATCATTTTATTCACTTCGAAATCAATTTCATTTCAAAATCATTTTGAATTTCAACTTAGGTTATAACTTCATTTTAACCATCACGTTTTAAATCAATGATTTATATATAACCAGTTCTCAACATTTAACTTCATGAATTTTGAAAATAGTGTTTGCACAAAAAATGGGCAAACACCTCCAAGTCGTATGAATTAGTTGATTTTATGTTGTTTGTAGCGATTTGGGTGATTTACGCAAATATATAAAATAGATGGACTAAACTTTAAAAGACACACAGATTTATAGTGGTTCGGCCAGAATGTGCCTACGTCCACTTTATATGTTATTCTCCTTTTTCTTTCAGATTACAAGTACAAGTACAAGTACAAGTACAAGTACAAAGCTTTGTATACAAGTATATGAAAGTTGTTTGAAAGTTCCTTTCGTGCTTGAGCTCTCAAACTTGTCTGCCATTGTTGTACCCCTGCCCCTCTATTTATAGAGTGAGGCTGGAGGCAGGGGTCCTGGATGTATGTAGCTGCTGGTGGGCCTGGGCTGAAGCAATTTGGCCTGGCAGTGTTGGTTCGGCAAGGCTTGGTTCGGTGGAGAGAGGGATTGGACCGATGGTAGGTGGTCCGGTGGCGAGTGGTTCGGTGGTACGTGGAGATATGGGTTGGTTCGGTGCCTCGGTTGGTTCGGTGATGGTTGGAAGTAGTGTTTTGGACCGGTAATCTTTGGAGAGTAGGGTGGTTCGGTGGACCGGACGGTTCGGTGGTGAAGGCGTGGCTTGGTTCGGTAGGTTGATTCGGTGGTGGCTACTTCGAGTTGGTTCGGCATGCTACTTCTGGATGGTCGGCATGTTATTTCGAGTTGGTTCGCTTTGATTCAGTGGGTGGTAGGTACGTACCCAACATTTGCCCTCCAAAGTAGGGCATATGTTTAACATATGTCGTGCTTTGTTTTAATGGGATAGCCTCGTTCGGTTATAAGCGCCGAGCCATCTGGTCCGGTCATTGAGGTTTGTTTATAAATAGGGGTTACGTGCCTTCGTTATTCCTTACCAACCGAGCCGAACCTTTTGCCGAATCAAGCTCTCAGTTTCGCCGAATCAAAGAGCTAGCCGAACCAGGTAAGATTCTTTCCCGCCGAATGACTTTATGTTCTTGTATTACCGGATGGACTTGGGGACTTCGTGTACCGAATGAACATGAAAGCTTTGATTTACCGAATGTGTTCGTTGCCCCCAAGTACCAAATGAACTTGTAGTTTGATTTACCGAATGAACCTTGTGGGTTTGAACTACCGAATGAGTGTGGGAAGTGTGAGGCCGAATGGTCTTTGGTCCTGAGTTTTTATGTTTCGAATTGCGAATGAGACTCTAGGTTGCATGTACCTGTTTGTTTGTATTTCCATACTCCTTGTTCTAACAATATGTTTTTCCGGTGTTACAGATAAATGTCTCGCAAAGTGGAAACTCGATCAGAAAAAAAAATCTACGGATAGACGAGAGTCCCCCATTGTGCCCCCAGCCCAGCCAGGACCAGAACGTCGTGGACCCACCCCGAGGTTGCTAGTAGACGGGTATGGTCCCCAAGAGCTTCTGAATTCTCCTCCTGATTGCTTTCCGAGCTCTCTCAGAGAGGAGCAACTTGACGTTATCTCCCACTCCTTTGGGATTGATAGAGCATGCATGCTGTTGCCAAGGGAGGGGGTCATGCCATATAATCCCCCTGAAGGATACTTCACGTATAGCCGATACCATTGCATGTGTGGGGCCATTCCTCCAATCAATGCGTGGATAGTCAGCTTCATTACTTACCTGAAAGTGGCTTCTTTTCAGCTTCAGTCCAACTCCTATGCCATCTTAGTGTGTCTATTCGTTATCTTCCAGAGGAGATATAGGCGGCCCCCTTTCTAACCGGGAAATCCGATATCTATATAATCTGAGGGGCTACAAGAAGGGGTCTCCGTACATTAGTTTAGAGTCGGCCGTGTCTTTCAAGCCGGTCTTGGACTTATACTCGAAGTTTACCATGTTTAAGAAGGAATGGTTCTTCGTCAAGGACGACTCTGTTTCTTTTCGCCTTTTCACTTCTGGCTGTAAGTTGAATTCCATTCATAATTTCTTTGTCCTGACTACAATGCTTCTTCTTATGTGCTTTTATTTCTTGGTAGCGACAGGTGGCTTTGCGGTCGTGGAGAATGATCACCTTGTACAGATGGCTGCGGAGGTAGAGGCTATCTCAGGAAGGGATAGGTCGGCTTCTTACCTGATCAGGAATGCCACTCTCCTGGAGCACAACTTGATTCTGCCACGTCAATCTGTGGTTAAGCAGAGAGATACAGCCGAGGAGAGGGCTGCTAAAGCTAAAGATGGGGCCACTGCGAAGAGTAGCAAGAGGAGACCTTTCTCGGTACCTCCAGTCGTCGGGGGGAAAAAGCTTAAGAAGTCTGACGGACCCTCCCCTAGCACATGCCCAGATATTCCGGAGGAGGAAGGTGGAGAGGAGGAAAGAGGCGAGGAGGAGAGCGGAGGAGATCGAGAAGGTGAAGGACAGGGTGGTAGTGGTGCCGGGGCTTTGTCTTCTGAGCAGGCGGGGGAGATCCAAGAGTGGACGGATGATGCCTTCCGCCAGGCTTTTGAGGGGTTGGAGGAAGGATCAGCCTCGGTGGAGAAGGTGAAGAAGGCTGACAAGGCTGGGACTGGTGCCGATTCATCTTCTAAGGGTCCTCCAGCCAGGGTAACTCAAGGTGAATTCTTGATTTCTGCAGACTCCCTTTATGATAAGGACTAAGGAATATTTTACGGCCAGCTCCCGTCCTGGAATGAAATTCAGGACTTATTGCAGTATCCCACTCCCCCTCAGGGTTTGTAAAATAAGCGCGTTTTCCTTAACATATTTCTTGGATCATAGTTTCATGCATGCTTGTAACACTTGGTTTTTATTCCAGGAATAGGTAAGGTGGCCAAGACATCAGATATTCGGCACCGCCTTGAACAGTACAAGCTACTCAAAGCTTCTGCCAAACCGAAGCCGTCAGCTAGCCGTCCTAGAGATGAGGTTAGATATCACCCTCTTCTCGGAGTTATTGAAGAAGATATGCAAAAGAGAAGGATGGGCCGATCTTCGTTGGAACCTTCACCTGGCCCTCAGCCTCCAGTCCAGCCTATCCATGATATAACTGAGGAGGATACTGAACTTAGGCCTTCCCCACATCCATCCGAAAATCCAACCGTCACCCCGATAGACCATCCTGGTTTGGTTCGCAACCCATTTGCCGGTCACCCGGATCTGGACCCGAGTTTTCAGGACATCTCCTTTGACGAGGCCACGGGTGAGCATCTTCTTCCCCGCAATGCCATGGTACGGGTGCTTGATGAGGCTAAGTCCTTAGACCTCGATTTGCTTACCACTCGGATTGTGACCATGGGGAATGAGGCCAAGGCAAACATCGACCGGGTGGCTGAAGAGACCAAGAGGCTAATGGAGCATCACGCTCGACTGGCCAAGGCTGGGGAGGAAATCGGAAGTGCTAACATTCGGTTGCGGCTAAAGGTTGTTGATCAGGCCAAACAGCTTGCCGATCAAGCCATTCAGATTTCTCAGCATGAGGCAGCCTCCAGGCGGTTAAAGAAGACTATGGAAGAGGCTAGTAAGGCAGAACTACGAAAGATGGAGGCTGCCTGTAAGGAATGGATTGACATGGCCATCGCAACGGTGGACGAGGTTCGGAGAGCGGATCTTGAGCAGGTAGAAGAGCTATCTGGGAGGCTTGAGGCCGTAGAGCTTGCTCAGGCCAAGCTGAAGGAGGAGATGGAAGTGATGCGGAAGTCCCTTCAGGCTGACTGCTCGAGGTACCGATTGGAGAGAGATGTTGCTGTCGCACGACTGTCGGCTTCTGAGGCCCGGATGAAAGAGTTTGAGGAGAACGAGGGGATGATGGACGAGATGCTTCAGGACATGTATTTCCGTACTTGGAGGCAGGGAAACCTGTCCTGGATGGACGATTATCCCTGGGTTATGGCTAGGATATATCTCCGGGCTTTGGAAGAAGCTAAGGCTGATGCGGATAAGGAAGGTGGTGCGGCTTTCAGGATGGATGTGGTTACGGCCCAATTCACTAAGGAAGAGAAGGTGGCGGTTAAGGAGGGCATGCGGCTGCTTGTTGCGGATGAGGTAGGCGTGCAGCTAGATGATGATGATCAGGGAGAAGACGCTGGTAAGTCTTTCCTTTTAACATTTTCATGATTTGATTGCTTATCTTTCGTGATTATTGATGGATTCTCTTTTGAATTGGGCAGGCATGACCACTCGAATACATGCGGGGAGTTCTGACCCTGTAGTTAAGTAGATCCGAAGGGCTAGCGGGATGGAGGCGAAGCTCCGATTCCTTGACTTGACTTGTACATATTTTGGTTGCCGTCTATGTTAGTCCGAAACATTAATGTAACTTGTAATTATATTATTTGTAAAGAATGACTTCCTGTAATTTTATAACATAAGCTGATTCTGTTATGTTCGAATGTGGTTGTTATTTTGATATGTTGCATAAGAAATACAGCTGCGTGTTTATGCATGTGACTTAATCGCATTTGATGCTAAGTTTCTGCTCAAAATATTGTTTCATGTCTTGTAATGCCAATATGATGTGTGAATAAATTAAAGCTACATATTTGTATACAAGAGAAGATAGTACTGCCCTTCGTGTTTTAGTTGTAGAGGGCTGCTATGAATGTCTTGCGTGACTGAGTATGGAATGTAGCTGAGTGTTCCGCCATCCGGATGTGAGTTCATATTTCCACAAGCGAGAGTTCCCCTATTTTGTGACCTGTACTTTAAGGATTGTTATATAGGATAGGAGAAAAGTTTTTGAATGAAATGGAAATATGAGAAACAGTAAAACTTCCAATCACGGAAGGCCGTCGATATGCTTAAGTTCGTGGCAAACGGGTTTTGTAGTCACTTTCCCTAGCTGTGGGTCTTGGAGACATTTGTCACCCATCTTACGCCTCCGTGGGGAGTTTATCTTTTTTACCACATCCGCACTTAAGACATATCGGAGCCGAGATCGCGCACAGTAACTACCCGAGCCATTATGGCCCGTAATCGTGGGTATTATTCGATTTACTGTGGCCGGCTAGCGTGGGTGCCGATCGTCAACCGTGAACTACCCCTGGCTGGCCACACCTTATGCTGGGGCTTAAAGTAGGTTCACAGTTGCCGGCGAGCCGAACACCGTAATGAGCTGTCATCGGCTATAGTCGGCCTTCTTGATGACTTATAATCGACTCATTACAGTTGGCATTGAGGGCAGTCGCGAGCAATGAGTTAACCCGCAGCAGAGGGACTCTGGAGCAAAAGTGTCTCATTAGCAAGTGCATAGAATCGCATAGTACTTGTTGGGTCTTGTCCAGGTGAGGTTGCGCCGTGAAGTTCCAGTATGGAAATGTCGTTATACATGATTTTGTTCAACAGAAAAGGATAAAGCTTAACAAGCAGCCAAGATATAAAGGAACAAGTTAAAAAGAGAGAACATTTTTAAAGTGGTTCGGCACGAAAATGCCTACGTCCACTGATTCTCTTTGTTAATTCACTTCATATGGGAAGTACAAGTTAAGAAAAGTATCGACGGAGGTGTCGGATGTTCCATGCCCTCTGGAACACCTCTCTGTCCACTGTTGACAAAATATAGGCTCCGTTGCGGAGATCTTTATGAATTACATAGGGTCCGTCCCAGATTGGATCTAGCGCTCCGGGGCGCGGGAAGATCCGCTTGAGGGCAAGATCTCCTTCTTGTAAGCTGCGGTGCTTGACTTTGGAGTTGTATTGTGCTGCAACTTTTTGCTTATGAGCTGCTGCTTTGAGTGCTGCATCGTTTCTTCTCTCTTCAATGAGATCCAAAGACATGTGGAGGAGTTCTTCGTTCTCTTCTGGGTTGTAGTGGATCCTGCGGTGGGAAGGCACTACAGTTTCAACTGGGAGCATGGCCTTCGATCCGTATGCCAAAGAGAAAGGAGTATGCCCTGTTGATGTTCTATAAGATGTGCGGTAGGCCCAAAGTGCCGTAGGAAGTTCATCCACCCAAGCGCCTTTTGACTTTTCAAGTTTCTTCTTGATTAGGGTTTTGAGGTTTTTGTTGACAGCTTCGACTTGTCCGTTTGCCTGGGGGTAAGCCACAGATGAGAAGCTTTTGTGAATTCCGTGCTCTTGGCACCAGGCGGCGAATTTCTCGCTGTCAAATTGAAGTCCATTGTCCGATATGATTTTGAGTGGAACCCTGTACCTGCATAAAACATTTTTGATCAAGAAGTTAATAACTTTTGCCGAAGATATTTTATTTAGAGGCTCCGCTTCCACCCATTTGGTGAAATAGTCAACTGCTACTACGACATATTTGGCTCCGCCTCAGCCCACTGGCAGTTCGCCAATCAAGTCAATTCCCCATATTGCAAAGGGCCAAGGGCTGGTCATTTGAGTAATCTCGTTTGTTGGTAGTCGAGGAATTTTAGCAAATTTCTGACATCTGTCACATCTTTTGACGAAGTTTAGGGCGTCTTTGTTTAAGGTGGGCCAATAATATCCATATCGGAGTATCTTCTTTGCCAGAGTCTGCCCACCAGTGTGATCTCCGCAACTTACTCGATGTATGTTGGATAAGATCTCCTTAGCTTCCCTTCCAGCGACACACCTTAATAAGGGATTAGAGAAGCCGCGTCGATAGAGGATGCCTTCTTGTATCGTGTAGCGGGAAGCTTTCCTCAAGATTTTCTTGACTTCGTTACGCCCGTCGGGCAGTGTGTCATCTTGTAAATATTTTCGGATAGGAGTCATCCAAGTTTCCTCTTCGATTGCAGCTATCATGTTCATTGTCTCGTAACTCGGGGCCAGTTGCTTTGAGATGGTTATT
Source organism: Allium cepa (assembly GCA_030765085.1). Taxonomy (NCBI): domain Eukaryota; kingdom Viridiplantae; phylum Streptophyta; class Magnoliopsida; order Asparagales; family Amaryllidaceae; genus Allium; species Allium cepa. The sequence goes on from CM060929.1 coordinate 484,341,408, forward strand.
GTTCGGGAAACGGTGCCGTCCTTCATGCTAGCTTGTTTTGCCAGTTCGTCGGCCTCCTGATTCTCTTCTCGAGGAATGTGTCTAATTAAATAGTGTTCCAATTGATTGAGTAGCAGCTGGGTCTTCTTTAGATATGATGTGAGTCGTTCTCCTCGAGTCTGTAATTCTCCCAGTATTTGATTTACAATGAGTTGAGAATCACTATGGAGACATAAAGAACCGACTCCAATCTCCAGGGCAAGTTCTAATCCAGCTATCACCGCTTCGTATTCTGCGTCATTGTTGGTGGCAGCGAATTCCAACCTTAGGGCGTAGTGCAGCTTCCTTCCCCTGGGGGTGGTTATCACAACACCTGCCCCCGAGCCTTGTTCATTTGATGCTCCATCTACGAAGAGATTCCACTTGATGTCTTCTGCTATTTCAGATTGCTCCTTACCTTCGTTAGTAGTAAATTCGGCAATGAAATCAGCTATGGCTTGCCCCTTGATAGCGGTGCGAGGATGGTAGGTGATATCATATTGACTCAGTTCAATGCATCACTTAAGTAGTCGCCCAGAAGTGTCGGGGCGATGGAGTACCTGCCTTAGCGGTTGATCGGTTAAAACTCTGATGGAATGAGATTGGAAATAGTGTCGCAATTTCTGTAAAGTGATTAGCAAACAGTATGCTAGCTTTTCAAGTTTAGGGTATCTGGCTTCTGCCCCCGTAAATCTCCTGCTTACAAAGTATACGGGCCGCTGCGCGCGGTCGTCTTCTCTCACCAAAGCGGCGCTTAAAGCATGGGACGATACAACAAGGTATAGGTATAGTTCCTCGCCTTCATTTGGAGTTAAGAGTACTGGTGGTCTCTGGAGGTGTTCGATTAAGTTGAGGAAGGCTATCGAGCATTCGTCAGTCCATTCGAACTTTCCTTTGTCTTTCTTTAGAGCTTCAAAGAAAGGGATGCATTTGTCGGTTGCTTTAGATATGAACCTGCTTAGGGCGGCCACTTTCCCGTTTAGGCTTTGCATCTCTCTTCGAGTGGATGGTGTCTTGATATCTTGCAAAGCCCGAACCTGTTCGGGGTTTGCTTCAATCCCCCTGGCATGGACGATGAATCCCAAGAAGTTTCCCGACGATACTCCGAAGGAGCACTTTAGAGGGTTCAGCTTCATTCCATATTGGCGAAGTACTTGAAACATCTCATCCAGGTGGTTTATATGATCGTTGGCTTTCCTCGATTTTACCAGCATGTCATCCACATAAACTTTCATAGTTCATCCTATCAGTTCCGCAAACATCTTGTTGACAAGACGCTGATAAGTAGCTCCGACATTTTTAAGTCCAAAAGGCATTACTTTGTAGCAGTACAATCCCGGTCAGTGATGAAACTAGTGTGGTCTTGATCGGGGGCGTGCATAGGGATCTGGTTATATCCTGAGTATGCGTCCATAAAGGATAAGAGTTCTTGTCTGGCTGTGCTGTCTATGAGTTGGTCGATTCGGGGGAGTGGGAAGCAGTCCTTCGGGCAAGCGTCATTTAAGTTGGAGAAATCGATGCATGTTCGCCACTTCCCATTAGCTTTCTTTACCAGTACCGGGTTGGCGATCCATTCTAGGTAGATGGATTCTCGTATGAAGTTATTGGCAAGTAGGTTCTTCACTTCTTCCTCTAGGGCTGCTCATCGTTCTGCCCCCATGCTTCTCTTTTTCTGCTTTACTGGCGCCTTGGTGGGATCGATGTTCAGTACGTGGCATGCTACATCTGGGGAGATTCCTGTCATATCAGCGTGCGTCCATGCAAATACATCCATATTGTGGCGAAGAAAATCAATGAGTTGTTCCTTTAATTCTTCTTTTAGTTGAGATCCGATTTTCAATAGTCTACTTGAGTCATGTTTGTCTACAACTACGAATTCCATAGCCTCTGCAGGCTCGGCGATGGCCTCCTCCTCTTTGTCCCTGGGGTCTAATTCATTGAAAGGTTCACTGGTATATCGAAGAGGAGGGGCTTTCTTTAGTTGCTATGCTTCCAAGTTTTTCATGCAGAGAGTAGTCTCTGCATTTTTCCCTTTATCTTTTCTGTGGTTATTGCGAAGTTCAGTTACATAGCAGTCTCGAGCAGCGTCTTGATCCCCCTTCATTTCTCCTACTCCGTTATCTGTTAGGAATTTCATTTTCAAGCACCATGGGGCTAGGACAATTTGGAAGTCAGACAAGGCTGGTCTTCCTAAAAAGGCGTTGTAGGCCGAGTGGCTTTCTATTAGCACAAATGTTTGTTTTCGCACAACGGAGAGGGGTTGACTTCCTATTTCAACAAAAAGGTCCAGTTGCTCGAGGGGCATCTTCGCATCTCCAGTGAAACCATGTAGTGGTTTGTTGCAGGGAGACACATCCTTCATTGACAGCTTCATTTTGTCGAAAGCATGCTTGAATAGGATATTTACCGAGCTTCCAGTGTCTACTAAAATTCGAAAAACTTTGGCTGGACCGAACCAGGCAGAGATGACCATAGGATCCATGTGTGGGTACTGTCTTCCCTCTAAATCACGCCTATTGAATGTGATGTCGTCATTCTCTTTCCGTTTCGGGTGGCGTTCTTCCATAACAGAGTTAACGTAGCCTTCGTCGTTTCTAAGTGACTTACCGTATCTTTCTATCTCTGCCCAGCTTCTGTCGGCGACGTGTGGTCCCCCTGATACGGTATGGACCACTATTTTCTCTTAACTAGAGCCGCTGGTGTTGCGATGTCCTCTGCCTACTTCTGGGAGGGGTAGCCCAGGATTCACATTGGCAGGAGTCGAAGTCCTATTCTGGTTTATACATAGCGTTCTAGTTTCTTCCTTCTGATGTGTTCTTCAATCAAGTCCCGGAGATGGTGGCATTCATTGGTGTCGTGTCCATGGGATTCGTGGAAGCGGCAGAAATTTCCAGTCTTGAGTGCGTTATCTGACTCCTTCTTGTACGGGGGGCGCTTGTAACTTCGTCTTGAGTAGCTAGGAAGAATTTTTCAATTGTTTCATTCAAAGGAGTGTAAGAGTCAAATCTTGGTCCAGGTCGATATAGGCGCTTTTCCCCCTTCTTGCCCCCAGCATTGTCTCTAGAATCATTTCTCCGAACATCCTTTGTTGCAGCGGGAACCCTGTCTGTAGCTGTTTTAGCCTGTTGCCCTGACTGCCTCTCAGTGGCAGCGTCTTCAAGTCTCATATACTTTCCAGCTTCATGGAAGAAATCAGGTAAAGTAGCTGGCTTTTCCTTGGTTAGTCTTCTAGCAAATTTAGTATCCGGATGTACACCACCGCAGAGAGCCATGAGGATAAGTTTCTCATCGGCATCTTGGACTACAGCCGCCCCGGTGTTGAATCGGGTTAGATATTGTTGCACTGTCTCTCCGGGTTTCTGTTTGATATTAGATAAGGAATAAGCGTCTTTGGGTTGTTCCACATGAATGCGGAACTGGCTGATAAACTTTTCTTTCAACATTTCCCATGAGCTGATGGACCCTTGGGGTAGGTGGCAGAACCAGGAGGTAGCTAGATCAGCCAAGAAAAGTGGGAAGCATTTACACAATACTCCCTCTGTTGCTCCGCTCATGAGCATATGCTGGGTGTATCTCCGTAAGTGTACTATGGGGTCAGAGGTTCCCTTGTAAGGTTCCATTGTTGGCATTTTCCATTCCCGGGGGGTGATGGCGGTTTCGATATTGCGGGTGAAGGGGTTGGTTACCCTAGCACCTATCCCCCGATCCCTTTACTCCCGTTAGACGCACTCTCTGAACAATCGCGCCATCCTTTCATCAGAACTTGGAGCGGATAGAAATGAGTTTGATTCTTACCTGCGGGACTGATTCCGTCCAGACGGCTTGTAGGGATGGTATCGTCTGTCACTCCTAACATTCTCCAATGGCTGCATCTGGTCTTCTGGGGGCATGCTGGGATCAGCCATAGTTGGCCCTTGCCTTGATCTTCCCCTACCGGGTTCTGTTCTCAGCACTTCCTCAGGTCCAACTTCGGGCCGGACTCCATCTCGGCCTCGTCTACTGGTGTTTTCATGGTTAGGTAGCATGACAGGCTCAGCCACATCCGACCCCTGCCTGGCACCTCCTCCGTTGGGTTCGGTTCCAAGTGTTTCCTCGGGTCGGAATTCGGGCTGAGTCCGGGCTCGGCTCCTACCATGGATGTTTCTGTTGTTGGCCTCTTCGAAGAAGAAAGACCCTTGTCGTCTCTTAGATCCTCCAGACTGGGACTCACCCCATGATTCAGTGTTACGGTTGGATTCTTCAGCATCCCTTAAGCGTGACATGAGTTGGTCCACCAAGGCTTCTTGTTGAGATGCGAAGCGGTTAGTTACTTCAGCCACAATCCTGTAGAGATCCGCCCTTGTAATTGGTTGTTCCGTAGCGGGGGCTGTCGGATTTGCCTGATTTAAATTTGCCGTTGGAACCTGACGATTGTCTTGGTCCCTGATCACTGGATCTGGGATACTGCCAGTTGCAACGTTCTTTCCTTTGTTAGTATCTTTCTTCCGTCCGGGAGCCATATTTTCCAAGCAATGAACGGTGTTGACAGGAAAAGGGTTGAGTGGGAGAAGCTAAAGCTTCGAGCTCCTTCTGCTCTCAATGAAAGCACCAAAAATATTTGCACAAAAAATGGGCAAACACTTCCAAGTCGTATGAATTAGTTGATTTTATGTTGTTTCTAGCGATTTGGGTGATTTACGCAAATATATAAAATAGATGGACTAAACTGTAAAAGACACAAAGATTTATAGTGGTTCGGCCAGAACGTGCCTACGTCCACTTTATATGTTATTCTCCTTTTTCTTTCATATTACAAGTACAAGTACAAAGCTTTGTATACAAGTATATGAAAGTTGTTTGAAAGTTCCTTTCGTGCTTGAGCTCTCAAACTTGTCTGCCATTGTTGTACCCCTGCTCCTCTATTTATAGAGTGAGGCTGAAGGCAAGGGTCCTGGATGTATATAGCTGCTGGTGGGCCTGGGATGAAGCAATTTGGCCTGGCAGTGTTGGTTCGGTGGAGAGAGGGATTGGACCGGTGTTAGGTGGTCCGGTGGCGAGTGGTTCGGTGTTACGTGGAGATATGGGTTGGTTCGGTGCCTCGGTTGGTTCGGTGATGGTTGGAAGTAGTGTTTTGGACCGGTAGTGTTTGGAGAGTAGGGTGGTTCGGTGGACCGGACGGTTCGATGGTGAAGGCGTGGCTTGGTTCGGTAGGTTGATTCGGTGGTGGCTACTTCGAGTTGGTTCGGCATGCTACTTCTGGATGGTCGGCATGTTATTTCGAGTTGGTTCGCTTTGATTCGGTGGGTGGTTGGTACGTACCTAACAAATAGTTTGAATAATTTAAATAGTTTTAAATAGTTGAAATATTTAAATAGTTAAAATAGTTTAGAGATTGAAAACATTTTGATATAAAATAGTTTGAATATTGAAAATGGGTTATAAATAAAAAGGTTTGAAAATTTAAATAACTTGAAAATTTAAAAAGATGAATTTTAAAACAGTTTATAGTAAAATAATTTATAGTGAAAATAGTTTCAAATTTAAAATTGTTTCTTCCCATTTCCCATAAATCTGGACTTAGATCCAAATTTCAGATCAAACAAATTCAATTTCAAATCTTTCAATTCAATGAACTCGATTTTAGTTTAAATTCAAATCAATTTAATTTCGATTTCAATTCGAATTAACTTCAATTTCGAAACATTCATTTTTAACTTCGAATTTGATTCAACGATTCGATTCAGTGGTTTAAATTTCAGTTCAATTCTTATTTTTAAACCATTTAAATTTATATAAATTTCAAGTTCGATTTAAAAATACCGATTTAAATCACTTAATTCAAATTAAATTTAACGTTCTTATTTTAGATTCAAATATTTAAATTAATTCCATTTTAAATATTTCAATTTCGAGCCCAAACTATGGAATTTCCATTTAAATAACTAACCTAGATAAATTTCAAAGTTTGAATAAAGGTTCAACTATTTAAAACAATTTTGATTTCCATCATTCAAATGATTTCTCAATTATAACTTCAAAATTTTAAATTCGATTCTTTAAACAATTTCTATTAACTAATTTCTAAATTCAACATTTCAAAAGTCGAATTTGAAAATAATTCAATATTTATAAATTCAATTTTTATTTCGTTAAAACAAAACCATTTAAATAGATTCAAATTCGAGAATTTAAAACATTTAATTTAACCAATCTGGTGTCCGTATATAATTTTGCATTCTATGGCCAATTGATCAATTATTTCAATTTTAATTTCAGGAATGGATATATATCATTTCATTCCAAATCAAAGTGACATAAGTATATATTATTTCAACATATTTCATTATTTATTCGAAATAATTCAAATAACAGTTTATATACTGTCAAATAATATACAGGGTGATAAATATGTGTGTGTGTGTATATAAAAAACATCCAATCATGCAATATATCAACCAATAGTCATCTATCACAATCAACATCCAAATCGGCCAATAAACCACAGCATTTAAACAGTTATCAATATCAGGTTTTTAACTAGCAATTCAATTTCGGATTTAACTATTGATTAAATTTCTAAAATTCTAATTCATATATCAATTCAGATGTTAGTTCAATTACCAAACAACAGTCAATAATGATAAATAACTTCATGATTTCAATTTAACTAACATCAGAAAAATTTATTATTTGTGTGTGGGTTTAATCACTCACTTTTATTTGAAACTAATTTTTTTTCAGGTTTAAATAAATTTCATTTCAACTTCATGGTGTAGCCTTCGTCGATACGATTGCAACGCTACTCGTTTCGCTCAAATCTGACCTCGCACGAGAAAGTTACGAATTCATTAATATTTGATACAACTAAATTATATAATTAACAAAAATTAAATAAACATTAAAACTTAACCTTCTTCCCTCTTGCTCGCGCTATTCCCTGGCTCACACTCTTTTTTTAATAAAACGATGATCGCCATTCGCCACCCACATGCCGTCGACCACCGTCGGCCCCCACGCGCCTCTCCGCCTACACGGCCACCGCATCACCAGCGCACGCGCAAATAAGAAATCATGACCCAAAAAACTGCTCGTGTCACTGCCCACTAGCCGCCACCTCGAGCCACCATCCGCCAATTCAACCGTCCATCTCACTCATCTTCTCATCGCGAACAACTTTGTTGTTAGGGTCGAGAGCCAATATGGCCTCGAGTGGCTTCGACGAATATTGGTCGATGGATGGGAAGAATTTTGATGGCTGCTGGGTTAACGTTTTTAGGATTTGCAAAAATAATGAAGGAATGGGTGTCCTTATATAAAAAATTTCATGGCATAATTCATCCGCAAAATTTTTAAACAGCAAACGAAATGTGCCGCCTGGCGTTCTATATGTTATACTCTATTCAGAACACAATGGAACATATATCGGAAGCCAATTCCATCATATTGAGAAGACAGCTTTTCAGAATCGAATTATATTAATTAAAGTTCTAAAAATAAATTCTACACGTTTCAAGCTCATAGATCAAACGATAAGTCCGATCGCTACGAAACTTGAAATCCTATAATAATTCACCATTGCGGATTCGATGAAACTGGTTTCGTCAAAATCCGAGAGAGTAGAAAGGCTATTTTTACACGTTAATTAAAATAAGCTATTTTTCGAAATAAATTTATTCACTTTAAATTCCATTTTGAAAGTTAATAATTTTCATTGTTGTTTAAATAAAATTTAAATCAATTTTTGAAATAATTCTCCTTCATATTAAATTCAAGATTCAGTTATTCAAATAATTTCAATATTAAATTCAGCAATTTATTTATTAAGTAAATCCTTATATTTAAAATATAAGTTATTTAATTTATAAAATTATCTTTTAAAACAAATTCGAATAATAAAACAACTACTACACTCTTTATAAAATTATAATCATAGTCAAATAAGACGACTATTATATATATTATTTCCAATATCATTTTGTAAATAAAAATGTTTGTTCTAATCCAATATACATATGTTTTTATACATTAAATAAATAGCTTACAGTATGCCACACTTCTTTATTTAAAGTATTTCAATAATCCAATTTCGTTAAATTTCAATGTTAGAATTCCAAATGAATTTTAGTTATCAAACAATTATTTTATTTTCATCCAAATAATTTAACATTTATTATTCAATTCTTGTTTGATTACAACACACTGAATATACTAAACTTCATTCTAACACAAATAATTTCCTTAAATCTTATCGAAATTGTTATTTTAAAATTTTATTCAAGTCCATATAATTACACAAGTAAAACATTAAATTTTTATTTCTAAACATTTTTTTCCAATAATTATATTAAATTTAATAATTTAAAATAGTGAAAAATACGGGTAGTTGCATATTTTATAGGTGTAGATTACATAAACTGCTTTAAGACTTTACCTATAAAATTCAATATGCATGATCTTGACCTGTGTATTGTCAAAAGGAAAAAAGCACGATAAGGAACTATGTCCTTCTTCATGGCTATGAATATGTGTGGCGACCCGACTTCCTATCTCCAGGAAATCGCATCACTAGTGAAGAAAGAAAGAGATAGAAGAAGAAAAGAAAGAGAAAGAAGAACACAACAGCAACAAATAACTCACAACGGAATGAATAAAATATAATATATCACATAAAATAATACATAGTATCATAATACATCAGAGTACACAACTTATACAACATATATTAGACAGTTATAAACATCTGTCTAATTCATACAACTCAAGTATATAAGGTACAGACACAACATACACAGCGGAAACATAATATATCTACACGTGGAAGCCTCCTGCTCCATTACTCCTCCAAAATTCATCAAGCTAACCTGAACCACTTGACTACTCATACATAATATGAGTACCCAAGAGTTTAATAAAATAGAAAATAAACACTCGGGTCAGACAGGGGTCTGGTGTGAGTAAACGGGTTAAAATTGCTTAACTTTAGAAAATCTTTGAAAGGAAAAGGTATCACGTAAGACTTCCCACACATAAACATGGAAAAGTTTTTACCTTACGCTAACCAAAACATTTGATAGGAAATCCAGTGATATTATAATAGTGTCTAGGGTTTTCAAGTAAATATGAAATAGCCGAAATTGTTACATTACTAAATTCCAGCTACTAGCCACAAAAGTGGGTAATACAATCAAAACCGTAGGGTCTCGTAGGAAGAATGGGTTTCCATCAATGGCAGGGCTACTGGGGTACCGCCCGTCACAGTACGTGGCCTAGATCACCGTACCGAGGAGTACTCCCACTCCCCTGCAACACCAGGCTGGGACCATTCCTTACTGAACAGTCCCAAACAAGACAACCCCGGCGGTTATCCGGAATTCAACCGCCCCACACAGCCGAATAAAAAGGGACTTCTAGATAGGAGTAAATCTTGCTCTCCAGTAGAAGCTACCCACGAAGCCTTGCTGCACCTCCCCTGTTTTAGCCATTCCCGGTTGATGAGGCTTGAGGCTGCGATTACCTTTATAGGACACATCTCTTAGAATGCTCATCGTCCACCTGACGATGTGCTGGAAGCATTCAATCCATACAAGTTCATTCCGGGTTCGAATGAAACCGAAGGCACTATCTCGTTGCACTCGTTTTGGAATCACCCTCAGAGTCAACGACCATAGCCCTTGCACTTCAAATCATCATCTCGAATCTATAATTACTATTCCGTCAAACTCATTACGGAATCACCCACAGAGTTATACTGACGTATAGCCCTTACACCTCGAGTCTTCACTTGCTCCACTTGGATTAATGACCTAACGTTTAATTGGAATCGATGTGGTTTTCGGATATCCAAATAAGGAAACCCGATCCCGGTCTCATCGAAACCAAACGCCATTTTAATGTCCAAGTTGTACTTAAGGGATTTAAACAGTTTAACTTATTCAGGATGATATAAACAGATAGATGAATAACATTATCACAATAGATAATTCATATCAATATTCATCTTCACAAAGCAGCATATCACAAATATCATAGTCATCCAAATCATCTAGTATTAACCAATCACCCAATATCAATAATCCAATATCATTCAACATCCAATATCAGTCATCCAATATCATTCAACATCCAATATCAATCACTCAATATCAACCATTCAATATTAATCAATCACCTATAGCAGAATTGATTAACTCTTAATAAATTTAATTAATCACTAATTAAATTAATTACTATCCTTTAATCATTTGGATTATCCTAACTCCTGCTTCATTGATTTATTACAGATCAAATTCATTGATCATCTTCTAATGATCTTCCTAATTAATCTTCCTCGATTAATTATCCTTAATTACCTTCGAGTAATTATCCTTAACCATATTCAGTAATTAACCTTTAATTGCTATCATTAATTACAATAATTAATGATCCTTCATTAATTAATTAACTATAATTAATTACATTAATCCTTAATTGATTACAATTAATTAATCATATTTAAATTAATTACTTCATTAATTATATTAATTAATAATCTTTATTAATTAATAATCCTTTAATTTATTAAATAACTAACTTGTAATTAATCATCTCATTAACCGTAAACAGTAATTAACAATTTGTAATTACTTATCTTAATTAATTAACCTCTTAATTAATTATATTAACCTTGATTAATTACTTTAATTAATAAATCTTTAATCACTTCATTAAGTAATTATTAAACAATTAAGTTTAATAAATAAATCCTTAATTAATTTCCTTATTAATTAATTAATTACACTTAGTAATTAATCTTAAATTAATCCCATTTATTAATTAATTAATCACATTAATTAATTAACTAAAATAATTTAAGTAATTAACTCTTAATTTCTTACATAAGTAATTATCTCTAATTACTTATTTAATAAATCTTAATTACTTCCTTAATTAATTACTTTAACAAGTAATTATTTCATCATAAACCAAAATCCTTAATTCTTTTATTAATTAATTATTTCATAATTAATTAACTTCAATAATTATATTAATCAATTTCTTAATTGATAACATTAAGTGATTAACCTTTAATCACTTCCACTTTAATTAGTTCCATATGTAATTACTTTCTTAATTACATTCAAAAATTAACCATTGATTACTTCATTAAGTAATTACACTTAATTAATTCATAATTAAGTGGATATTTAAAATTAAATAAATAATTAACTAATTATTTAAAATTAATTAAATAATTAATTAATTAATTTCTTATATTTCAAAATCCTTAATTAATTAAGAATTCATTAATCTTAATTAACTAATCATGTTTATTAAGTACTCTCAAGATCATATCAAAATAATTTAATGTTATTTATCTTTATAAATAAGTTATTTGAAATAAATCAAATTTTAACAACTTAATCAACTTATCCTTTTGGGTCTTCAAAATTATAATAATAACTTTACTTAAAAATAATACATTTTGGAAATCAAATTTGAAATTTTCAAAACACATTAATTTTCTAAGTTAAACTTATTCATTTACAATAAAATTTGAATAGTTTGTATTTAAACATTACTTTATACTGTACTTAAACTTTGATTTAATAATTAAATTCAGACACTCTTCTTAATAATTAACATTCAAAATTAAATTAAATTACTTCAAAAGAAATCATTTTAACAAAATTTAAATTTAAAATAAATTCAATTATCATCTTTAAAAGTTTGATTAACTTTCTTCAAAGGACAAACCTTTTTAACTTTGTAAATCTATTTTCTTTTTATAAAACTTGTTTATAATTTAGATACTTGATCTCCTTTACTTTATCAACAATAAATTCTGTAGCTTAGTATTGTACAGAACCAAGTTAAACACAGTAACCTAAAACTCACGAGTCTGCCCCGTATCTAAATCCCAGCATCATCTACTCGAGTCGTTACCTACGCATACCCATGCTAGCTTCGAGTCGCTCCCCACCCACAACTGCTTCGAGTCATTCACGAACATAACACGGTAACCCACCCGAGTAAAGCCCTTCTTCCCCAACTCCTTTCTTCCCAGCTCCTTATTCCATTGCACAGAGCGTCATGGTGCACGTGCACCAGAAACCTCGGCCAGCGACAGCTACCACGACCATCTACAACCATCACACAATCGCATGTGATCTCGAAAACGTCACCAGATCCTTCAACACATAAGCGAAACGAAATACGATCATCGCGCTCGAAAGTCTGTAGAAAACTCGACACAAACTCCCACATCACTGTCACTACGACGCCGTTCGGCCCTCGCCTTCTTCACCACAGATCGCCATGACCTCAAGCTTCAATCTTCCCCAACGCGATCAAACTCGATCCTCTATCCGAGTCGCAAATGCCTCAGTACCCAAGGCAATAAAAACTAACTGCAAACCCTACTTTGTTCGAATTTGAACAATTTACACATTAGAAAAATTAATTTACATTTTTCCCATGATCAACAGTCTAAGCACAAGCTACAATCCGAGTTTCAAACCAAATTAATGTTTGAATAATCGGAATTTCACAAAATTCCCAATTTTGAATAAAACCCAAATTCACCATATTTACACCACTAAAAATTATGATTTCTACTTCTAAATTCATGTTTTCATACCACAAACACAATCATATTCTTTCAAACAAAAATTAGGATGGTTAAATTTTTCCTCTAAAGTTTGGTTTACTGTAAATATCCTATATTTTCATTCCTGTAGCTAAAAACAATATAAAACAAATTTTAAAATTTATATCAAACTATAACTTACACTTTCCATTTATACAAGTCCAAACAGGTTATAGTTTTGAAGGATTTGGATTTAAAAAAATGAAAACCCAATTCTGCATAAACAGCAGAGTTTAAATTTAAAACTACAGAAACTAAGTACTTATGATAATCATGCATTCTCATAATCAAACATTCATTATCAAAACTAGAATTCACTTGCATGCATTATTATTTAATCAAAGGTTAAGCCAAAATGTTTTTTTAAAATGATTACTCACCTTATATAAGCAGAGCAGGTTTTGAATTTTTTTCCAGGCTTGAATAACTTTAAATCTGGAAAATGACTTTGGTTTTGCTTTGCTGAAAATCCCTTTACATGCATCAAATTTGTTGTTTAAAAGATTGAATCTTGCTGATGAACTCCATTTGAATTGCAGTTGATTTTATGTTGCAGCTTTAATTTTTCTTTGCAGATTTAAGTTACAGGTTTGAAAAACTTTCTGGTTTTGAAGTTGGAGGTTGATCTAAAATGTTGAACTGCTAATCTTCATCCCATTTGAAAATGTGGGTTGTAAATTTGCAGGTTTTATCTTTACTTTTGGTTTTAATTTGATATTTGAGAAAGTGTTTATTGTTTTGCCATTGAAACATTTGAAAGAAAGATAAACAAAGGAAAAAAAATGAAAGAAAGTTATGTTTATAAAAAATATAAAATGAAGACACTTGTTCTCAAAGAATAACACTTGTCATTAGCATATTTTTAAAATTACAAGTGTTATAAAGATGGCTTAAAATGTTCACACATGTACATAAGTGTTTTTAATTAACTTTTTTTTATTTAGCTTAAATGTAAATATACTTACTTATTTAATTTAAAATATATATAAATACTCTAAAGTTAGTTATAATATACATCTTATACATGTTATTTTAAATCTTAAACATTCATTTTTAATGTAAACATTTTAAAAGAAAACAAACAAAGCTTGTTTAAATTCCTTTGAAACTATTCTCATTTTAAATACTTTAAAAGAAAGACAAAACAAAGCTTTAAATTATAATTCCATACCTATTCAAATTATCAATAGATTTAAATTCAATTTCAAAACAACTCAAATTATAACATATATATACATATATATTACAATTTGAAAATTCATCTTTTATTTAAAACAAAAGATCTCCTATTCACAATATATCAAATGTATATATTACAAATAGAATAAAATTTCATTAGCTTTGAAAAACAATTCTTATCAAATTTTGCCAGATTAAAAATTTGCTAACCTTTAATGATTACATTTACCAATTTAAACTAAAATTATAAAGAAAATTATCAAATCAATTAAATTATTATTTCAGATTATTAAATCGATATTGCCCAAAATTCCGGGTCGTTACAATATGTAACTAATTGAAGCAAAGTCTACCCCATAAACATCAATTGTTGTTCTGAGAACATTTATTGAAAACAGATCTGGATATATGCTTTACATACATGCTTTTCGCTTCAACCTCTTACAATTGTTTACGTATTGGGTTAGATTTATTATTTTATTTCTTCCGTGTTCATTATATATTAGTTATTTGTGTAGGGTATCATTCCCTTTGTTTTTTTAGCAACTCAAGCTTATTTGGTTAAATTATTTAGTTGTTACACCATAATTAAGTTATTGTTTTGACTCCCATAATCATCCGAAACTTGTTAGTTTACATAAAATACTATGCTTTTCAAAATTGTAGTTTATCTTGTAAAAGCGTAAGAAAAATAATAATTTTCGTACAATGATGAGGTTGTTTGATAATGTATTATTTGAAATATTAATAGTAAATAAACGATATTATTAAAATCCATCTTTTCTGGCTAATCTTAATTTTGATCAGTTATACACCGATATTTAATGTTTTATGAACCGAACCTTTTCATTTCAACGGCTCATTAAACAATGGTGGTGTCACTATGATTATATCATATATGCCATTTGATTAAATATATACCTTCCAAAATTTAATATGATTACGGTTTGGTCTCTTTCTTGGTTAAAATGAAATTCCTCTCTCACTTAGATTCTAGATATGAAAGTACCCAATTACATCTCATTTTAATCCTCCACTATTATTCAATAATTTTCTTTTCTTTGGGTTGTGCTACATAGTAAGAGCCATATATAGCTGAAGATTAGGTAAGTTACAATATATCCTTTATGTTGTTGATATTAGCAATAATTTATGATGATTAACTAAAAAAATAATTGTAAATGGTTTTCAATTCAGATAAAGGCTATGAATTTTTTTATAAGAATTTTTTTGAGTTATATAAGATAAACTAAAAATATAATTGTAAATGTATAATAATTTTCTAATAGTTATGACTGCTGATAGATAAAAAGTAGCTAATCGTTACAATTTTTAATTTTGTAACGGTTATTGTTGGTACAATTTTCTATTTTGTAACAGTAATAACCATTACAATTTTCTATTTCATAACGGTTATAACCATTATAATTTTTTTCATCACGGTAATAACCATTACAATTTTTTGTTTCATAATGGTCATAACCTTTACAATTTCCAAGACAAAAGTTTGCCACCGACGTGGTACTAATGGGTATAACCATTACGAATTAAATTTGTAACAGTTACAACTGTTGTAAAACTCATGTTTCGGTATTGTGTTAGCATACGTTCTTACAATAGTAGAAAGGTTAAATGTTATTGTTTCATTTTTCTAATATGGTTCCCACTAGTCTTTTATGTTTCTCCAAACGCTAAGATGAAACATAGATGCCTTTCGACTTCACTAATGGGTGTTAGGACTCGTCCGTCTTGGAATTCTAACCTTGGGTTTGCTCAACAAAACATAGCCGCACTTATGAAATGATATTTATGTAAAGAGATTTTATATAAATTTAGCTTAAGAAATGCGTTTAAAAGAATTTTAGACTCAAAATCTTAGAATTTTTGAAAAAAAAATTCAAAGGAATTTTTGAGAAATGATATAGCAGTAAAAATAATTGAAAGTGAATATATTTTAGGAAGTAAAATTTAAAAAAGATGAAATTTCTTTGGGATAATTAGAAGGAAATCATTTCTATTGGTTTTGTAGTTGTTTGAATAATCTTCCAAGTGACGATCAGATGTTTGCTTAGGCAAACTTGTGAAGTACTTAGTAAATTATTCTCTTTATCATTGTGTGATCGAAGTAAGTTCAAATTCGAATGAACCAAAAATGAGATTTAATTAACAAATCAATGAAGTTATTATTATATATATATATATATATATATATATATATATATATATATATGAAGTATGCTTCCAAGATAAGTTTTGAAATTAAAATCGGGTATCTAACTTTTAAGTTCCCTAAAAGGGAATTGGTTTCAAAACAAAAGGTATTCTGTAACGACTTGTATTTTCCGTAATCAAAATATTAAATTAAATAAGATTCTGGAAATTTAATATTGCAAGAAATTTAAAGCTTATGATTATTAACGGGAAAATAGTTAAATTGTGATTTAATAATGTTGTTTGAATGTTAATAACAACCATTTTAATGTAATCTCAATCAATTGGGATAATTGTAAAGTTAAATTGGTTATAATCGTAAATAAGGAAATAACTCAATGTTGTGCAAAAAAGAGAGTAGTATATGTAATTAATTGTAATCTGGTTAATATAGAATAACTAATCAGTATGTGAATTTATTAACTTGATTTGTAAACAATAAACATAGAAATGTGTTTGAAATTAAAAGTTGTAATAATTGTCTAATTATCATTTCACTATTTGGTCCGTGTATCCTAAACTAGTGGAATGGGTCCAGTATCAGCTTCGGGCTAAAGGCGAGCGCATTGGCAAAAAAGATTTATCTATTGATCCTTGGTAGAGGAATGATCATACGAGTTATCATATACCTCGATCATACTAAGTGATGGTGAGGATTGTTTGATGGATGCTACGTTTGCCTTAATTGTTTTCCCCCGTAGTCTATCACTCTAGGATGTCGCTTGAGATAGGTATTATGGATAGGTATACCTAGACATTCGTCATTGTACTTAGTTTGCAGTACACATGTATGACATTGTATAGAAGCATATCATGTTTGTTATATGATAACTCTTTGGTGCAAGTCAGGTATGGTTCGTACACCCTTATTCCTTACTACATTGACTAGTATAGTATTTTGAGTTCGAATTCCATTTAAGCATACCGTAATAGGCAAGGCTTGTTCATCCAAAATTCAACTATTAAAACTTTCGGCTACATTTGAACTATATTCACCATATCGTTTACCCAAAAAAAATCTCACTTATCAAAAGGCTTATCCTTCAAGAAATTCACAGTAGCAACATTACCTATTTCACAAAATTTAGAATGTGCTTCTTCAAATTCGTACAAATTAGAAGCTCTAGAACACATCTTGAACAAACCAATGATAGACATATTCGAATTCTTTGCCTTAGCTGCGGAAAATAGATTCTGTTTCATATGAAGATAGCAATAACTATGAAAGGCTGAAGGAAATACTTCATGAACGCCGAAAATTAAACCTTGATGGCGATCCGACATAGAACAAAATCACAATCTTCCTGAAGAATTTGTTTTAAATGACTCAAAAACCATTTTCAATTATCCATATTTTCTACAGAAGCTATAGCCATAGCTAAAGGGAAAAAACCTGCACATGATAGTTTTAAACAAATATTAAAAAAATTTAGTTAACTGTTAATCTAAAAAATGATACCTAAAAATTACTGCCGATAATTAAAAATTGGTACCTAAAATTTGCTACCGATAACTAAAAACTGATATCTAAAAAATATATAACTAAATTGCGATTCTATAATTAAAACATTTTAAAATAAAAACATTCCTTGATTGCCCTTTTTTGCAGTAGCACCCATCAAAACACCTGTCACCCCCTTAAATGATTAGCATCTAAAAATATCATAGGTCGAAAATGCTTGAAACCAAATAAACAAACACCAAAACTATTATATACTCTCTCAAATTGATTAGTACAAGCTAATTCAAAAGCTTTTATATGAACAATCCGAATATACATATCATTCATACATTAACAAACAACCAAAAAATTTATCCTAACAAACATTATTAGTCGAATTGGATGATGATTATGATGGATGTTTGATTGGTGATATTGGATGATTGGATGTTATGTTTAAATTATATACTGTCATCACTCTACAAATTCCCTTAGTTATTGTCTAGAAAAATCACTATGGGTTGAAATGATATACCCGAAGGATCTATAGATTAGGGAAAATCATTATTGGTTGAAATGATAGACTTGAGCAATTTTATGGATTTTATTTAATTCGAGATTGCGGTTTGAAATGATGTATAACTGTAAAATTTTCAATTAGCATTGACCGATCTTTTTCGAAATAAAGATGTTTTCTTTCTATTATATACTTGATATAATTGTTATATTAATTAATTTAATTAAAGTATATTTAATAGAAAATTTATAAATGGCATGTTTTGTGATAATAGTTACAAAGTGTTATAACTGTGAGTAATTTATCACAATGATAACAAATATACCATTTTAAATGTTTCTAGTCAAAATACATCGAGATTGGATATCGATGTATCTATTGAAACTAGAGTATATAACGCTCTCCAAATATTGGACAATGTATTAATCATAACTATTGGGGACACCTAGGGGTGACGTACCGATAGTTATTAAATAACTATGGAACGACTCACTCGATAGTTTTCTGTTGGTTAATATAACTAGATCAAACAAAAAATATCGATGTGCCTGATTTACATTCGATTTAAGAATAATATGGATTTTCAATGTGTAAGCTCCGCTTTGACTATTGTCAAATCATGGCATGACAATTATTAAGTGACTATAGTTGGGTTAAGTGGGAGTATTGGAAGTGAAGCAATATTCAAGAGAGAATTCGCCTCCTCGATTATACGGGGTTAGTATCACGGTCAACTCAAGTTCAAAATCTCTAACCAAAGCAGTTCTGTTAATAATGATTATTATTATTGAATTAAGAACTCTGTGTTTTGACTATATAGTTGAATACGACAATATTGGAATTTCAACTATTACCAAATTCCATAAGTCCAAAGTGATATAATTTTGATAAAGAGAATTAGCGTAAATTAAAAGTCACAATCGGGATGAAAGAGTTAAAGGTACAGCTAATGGATCTGGAAGGGAAGATTTTTTTTAGACCAAGCAATTCGCCTTGAGGAGCTGCAATGGTGTTTGTGAAGAAACATTGTGGGTTATTGAGGTTGTGTATCGACTATAGAAAGTTGAATGAGAATATGATAAAGAATCAGTATCCTTTTCTTATAATAGATGATATTTTCAATCAATTGAGTGGAGCCAAGGTGTTCTCAAAGTTGGACTTTGCTATGGGTTTCCATCAATTGAGAGTGGCAGAGGACCATTAACCGATTTTAAATAAGATATGGTTCGTATGGATGGTTAGTCATGCTCTTTGGACTAATCAACGCACCCGCTTTCTTTGTGGATTTGATGAATCGAATCTTCCAAGAGCATTTGGATAGATTTGTTTTAGTGTTTATGGATGACATTTTAATATATTTAAAGAGTGAACAAGACCATGAAGTTCATCTTAAAATAGTGCTAGATACACTGAGGCGGCATCAGTTAAAAGCAAAGTTTTCAAAATGTCATTTTTGAAAAAAAAAAGAAGTGAAGTTTTATAGTTTTGGAGAATAGATTGTCCATGGATCCGTCAAAGATCGAAGCTATTAATAGTTGGAAGAGACCCGAGACCTTGATTGGGATTAGAAGTTTCATTATGTTGGCAAGCTATTACCGAATATTTATTAAAGATTTCTCTTGTACACATAACATCCCTAGCTTAAGTTTGCTCAACAACTAAGAAGTATGCAAGTAATTTAGTAATATATATATATATATATATATATATATATATGGATAGGTCAAAAATTATATTGAAGATTCATAATCTTCAATATATCATATTGAATGATGTTGACTTATGGGCAACTTATTTCTTGTGAAATACCCTCGTGATTCAAGTGTCGAACACATCAAAAATCATGGTATACGTACATTTCTTATGTATTTATCCCTTATGTCTGATTGGTTTAGTTTATACATTCATATCATATAAGTTTTATTATTATATAACTTTCATATTTCTTATATATAATCATGTAGCTGATTAGTCCCTATAACTCACAATATATGATATTAGTCACATAATACTATAAAGAGGACAACGTAATTTACTACATAAATTATCAGTAATATTAATGTCTTCAGCTCTTCCTTTTTTCTATTCAAGAAGCCATCATGTGACAGTAATTAGTTCCATTGTTAAATTGTTAATATGAACTTTTATTAATGCAGGATGCAATGATTTCAAACATCATAAATGGATTCTGGTGGTCACAGGTCTAGTTGGAGGCAGAATCGACACCGAATGCATAAGTATTGTCATCGGTTATGACACACTTGACTTTGTAGATTCATATTTGTGAGGTTTTGTAAGTTATGTTTGTATGTATGGTGGTATTGTTATCTAAGTTGAAGTTGAGATATGTTAAAGTTTATGGAATTTTATATGAAATGTATATGTTTGAAATTATTTGCCATTGAAAATTGATTATATCTTTGTTGTTGTGAAATCGAATTTAATATGAAATCTGATTATATGTAGGTGAAATGTAACTTAGTTTTAATTGGATGAAAATGGAAATGTGCAGTGTATAATAATTTTCTAATAGTTATAACTGCTGATAGATAAAAAGAAGCAAATCGTTACAATTTTTAATTTTGTAACGGTTATTGTCGGTACAATTTTCTATTTTGTAACAGTAATAACCGTTACATTTTCTATTCTGTAATGGTAATAACCATTATAATTTTTTTTCATCACGGTAATAAACGTTACAATTTTTTGTTTCATAAGGGTAATAACCGTCACAATTTCCATGACAAAAATTTTCCATGCAAGCGGTACTAACGGGTATTTCAATTACAAATTAAATTTGTAACGGTTATAACTTCTATAAAACTCATGTTCCGGTGTTGTGTTAGCATATGTTCTTACAATATTAGAAAGGTTACATGTCATTGTTTCATTTTTCTAATATGGCTCCCACTAATCTTTTATGTTTCTCCAAACGTTAAGATGAAACATATATGTCTTTCGACATCAATAATGGGTGTTAGGACTCGTCCTTCTTGAGATTCTAACCTTGAGTTTGCTCAACAAAACATAGCTGCACAAACGATGGGTAGCTCCTTGTTGACTGTATCATATACAACTCCTAACTCATGGCTCTTTCTCCTATTCTCATTTTGACCTTGAGTTTGCACAATAAATCGAAAGAGATTATTCAAACGTACTTACCATATCGCAATGGCCTGAATATAGCATATGTACCTTGAGTTTTCTCAGTAAATAGATAAAGTTATCTTACCTCATCTGTTCAATATATTAACACATTACATCCCTAGCTTAAGTTCGCTTAACATCTAAGAAGTATGCAAGTAATTTAGTAATATATACACATATATATATGGTATAGGACAACATTATATTGAAGATTCATAATCTTCAACATATATATTGAGTGATTTGACTTATGAAATAATTTATTTCTTGTGAAATACCCTCCTGATTCAAGTTTCGGACACATCAAAAATCATGGTATACTTGCATTTCATATGTATTTATCCCTTATGTATGATTGGGTTTATTTAATATTTCA
The DNA here is from genome assembly GCA_030765085.1 of Allium cepa. Lineage (NCBI taxonomy): Eukaryota > Viridiplantae > Streptophyta > Magnoliopsida > Asparagales > Amaryllidaceae > Allium > Allium cepa. The sequence continues at coordinate 484,362,901 of CM060929.1, forward strand.
CCATTAGTTTATACATTCATATCATATAAAATTTTATTATTATATAACTTTTATATTTCTTGTTACTTATATAATAGCCTCACGTATAATATTATATTAATTAAATCTTATTTAATTAGCTTTAATTAATTAGCTCTTTACTTAATTTTATATTGGTATTCCAATACAACTTTTATATTGGACATGCCTACTATACTCTTTATTGTATATATATTATAACCTTTATAGTACTACTTATATATCATATATATATATACATACATGCTATAACCTTTATAGTATAACACATACATCGCATATATGTGCTTTTTTATTTGATTAATCTATTTAACTAAATAATTTAATTAATTATATTAATTTTTGAAAATTTATCTTATATACATGCATATATACTATGTTATCATAAATACTTTAAAATAACATAACATATATAAATATATATAATACATGCTGTTAACAAGATTTATTGTCAACACCCCCGAAATAATATAAGAAGGATGGATTTCTTCTTTAGAGAACAGTGAGCGTGAAACCTTTAAGGATTGTCTTTTAATCTAACCTTATTAGTTGATAAATCCTGTATCAGACCTTTTGACGTCATCGATAGGTTTAAAACCTAGGCTAGGTATTCTTTCGTCTTTGTTGAACTTGCTCGACAGATAGCCTCGGACTTCGTCGAAAGCTCCTTGTCCGAAGGTATGATTATTCAGGACATCATGGTGCTTTCTGATCTTTCCTCATGCTCTCATGCCCTTCTTTCATACCTTCGTTCTTTGAATATTTTATGGTTAACATTTATTCCCCCTTCTATGAAAGAAGCTTTTGTGCTTTAAGACAAAACTCCAATGAACTTCCTTCTTTAATTCCTGCAAAATAGACTATAACTTCTATTAAGTTGTGACTTTGCTATATAATATTAACAAGCAGTCTTAAATTTACGCATTTAATATTCAAGATGTCAATAGGGTAATATTTCCAGATAAGTTGTTTTGTAATGGCCATAATTAAACTTCCTTAAGAATGTGGAGCAATATCACCTAATTTGTAGACATCGGTTCAAATCAATGAACCTTTGGGGAAAATCTATTACAGACCTTTGATATTTCTTTCTCGAGCTAAACCTTTTCAACCCGTGGAAATCAATTTCATGTTATCGAGGACTTTTACTTGTCCTTCTAAGTTTCCTTCATTTTCAACCTTAAACCATCGATTGGTAATTCTAATTTAATGAAAATGTAGAAAGTAGTTTAGTAATGTTTCCATTTGGTGTCATGAAGATCTCATATTGAAATCCAATTTTAAATTCAATGGAAAATTCACAAATCATCCTAAAATTCAATTGTAGGATATATAATTTATAAAGTTAGGAATGCAGTAAAGGTCCAATATGGAAATCAAGGATGTGAAATTCATAAATTATCATCAAAATCCACAAAGAAATTCTAAAGTCCATGAAATTGGTCACTTGACAAAAGATCATTCAAAATTCAACGAGAAAATCAAGCAAAAAAAATCCATAAATCATCAGGGAAACCATCAAGGAAATTTCAGAATCCATTCGATCAAAAATCCAAATAATGGTCATTAAAAACATTAATAAGGACAGTAGAAATATGAAAGTCATGAATCATGACAAAATTGATTAAGGACACATAAGATTTAAAATCAGGGACCTGAAAATCCAATAAAACGATAGGGAATAGGAAAATCATAAACTCTCATTAAAATCCAAAGGAAAGCATGAGTCTCAACAAATCATAAAATAGGTAGGAAACCATCCAAATTCCGCCATAGAAGTATAGAGAACAAAATTCGTGAACTATTACGAAGATCGGCAAGGATATTTGAAATTCACTATATCGAAAATCCAATAAGAAATTATCCCAAATCCATTGATAATGCAAAATTCACAAATCATCATAAAGATCCATAAGAAAATCTTGGAATTCATTAAATTAGAATCATACAAAGGATTATCAAACACCCAATAAGGAAATTGGAAATTCATAAATCATCATGAAAATCATCAAGCAATTTCAGAATTCATCAATTCAAAACCCCAATAAAGATCATCCAAAAATTCCAAAAGGAAAATTAAAAATACGAAATTCATCAATCATCACAAAAATTGGTAAGGAAACTTAAATTCCATCAAATCAAAGAATTAAAATCCAAAAATCAAAAATGTGATCTGGAACCCGTTCATTCTTATTCAAAATCAGAAGATCACTGGAAAATTCATAAATTATCATGGAAAATCAATAAAGGGAACCAAAAAATCATCAACTCATGAAACAAGCGATTAGTAGGGAATCGTCACCCTATTGCCACAACGGTAGATATAGGTCTTTTGAGAATACGTCTCAACGACCAATGGTTAACGGTAGCCTTGATGGGTGGTTTCGCTAGAATAAGTAATAATGAGATCACCATTTTAGGAAATGATGCCCCCAAATTACAGGGGCCAAGGTCGGCCAGTGAGACGATGGGGGATAAGCTTCATCGTCGAGAGGGAAACAGCCCGGGTCACCAGCTAAGGCCCCTAAATGACCGCTCAGTGATAAAGGAGGTAGGGGTGTAGAGACAGCCAGGAGGTTTAAAAATGCAATGGGAATTGTAACATGTAAAATTCATGAATCATCATAGAAATCGGTGGGGAAATGAAACCAAAAATTCATAAAGAAATCACCAAAGTAATTTAATAAAGAAATCATGAATACAAAATTAAAAAATCATCACAAAAATCAATGGGAAATCCAAAAATTATTATAGAAGCTCCACAAATAAGTTAAGAAATTGGGAACTCAATAATCAAACGAATGATGGGAAATCATCATGAAAATAATATATATAAAATTCATAAACCATTTTGAAAGTTAATGAAGGAATTAGAAACCTTGAAACTAGAAATTCAATATGAAGTCTTTATAGAAAATTCTCCAATGAAGTCGATAAATCATCATGAAGTCAATGTAGGAGTTTAAGATTGACCAAATCCAGAAGAGGAATATTAGAAAAAAATTTTAAAGTCAACGAAACGAAGAATTTAATAATTTTTTTGCCAAGATCTCATCTGACATATAGATTTCTAGAAATCAATCCAATATTGAAATTAGAGACTTATCTGGTCATAGTAAATTCAGTAAATTCAACTAATAAACTCCTAAAACTATAGGATAGTAAAGTTTTTGATATACTAGAGTACCGATTTTTCAAATACTGGTAGAGTTCCTCTTGTTCTAAGGGATTACTCTATTTCTGGGGACTCTTTTGTGGTTTACTCAATTCATTCCTAGAGTACAGTCTCTATTATCTTTTGCCGCAACTTGTTGTTCATTCCATTCCTTTAACCATTGTATATATTTTGGTCTTTGATTCTATATTAAGGATTCCTTTTATCCTTTTCTTATCTCATGTCATCTCTTAGGATGCAGATTGGTTAGTCCTTTGATATAGTAATTATTTCTCAAGCAGTAGATGTTCTAAGATTTGCCAATTCATATCTTGTCTCTTTTGGATATGATTCTAGACTCTTTATCTGTTTTTGACTGTTTTGGTGGACATCTTTGTCCTGTTGTCCCTACATGTACCCTTCTTTAGGATTTTAATTTTGTCCCAGTTGATAGATAGATTTCTTTCTGTAATCCTTTATTCTCTTGGTTTTTAACCATTGTTCTTGAGTTATGGACACCTCTGTCTTCATTCTTCTGTTTAGAGCCGCCATTGGGCTTGAACCCTTAGTCCCTCTTTGATGAGCCACTCTTTGGGCTAGGACATCTTGATCCATTCTTTGATGAGCCACTCTTTGGGCTTGGAAATCTTCGTCCATTCTTTGGTGTGCCTCTCTTTGGGCTTCCCATGTCTTAAAGGGATGTATACTTAACCGACCTTCCTCCAGAAGGCCACTGATGGGTGCTACCATGACTGTAATGATCCTGACTCGACCTTCAAAAATCGGCATCGAATACATCACCCATACTCAAATGCCGTAGATTCAAACGCCGAACCTGGTTCGACGGAGCTTATAACACATTAAGTATAACAACACAGTGGTAGAAAAAGAATATACATCATTGATATACAACAGTGAATACAATATCTGATACAATGATGATAAAATTGAGATATCGATACAAATGTCAAAGACAAGATACAACAGTGTAAAGAGATAACTTGAACTTGAACCACCAAGTGAGAACTCCTATATCTGCAACTCCATCTTCAATCCGAAGCTAGCTCGAACCTCCATCAAGTAGGACTTAAGCAAGTTCAGTCACTTGAACAAATACGATCCTAAATCCAAAGGCTGGATGCTATCGAATCTACTCCTACTATTTGATTATCTGAAATACCCAACTCTAGACTGTCCGTGTGGAAAATTGTGGGCACCCAGAGTTTAGGAAGGGAACAATAAACTCTGGGTCGGTCATGGGACTGGTGTGAGCAAACAAAAACAATTTATCTTTAAAACAAACAACACAGAATTTTAAATCTAAAATCCGCAATGCTTTTTGGAAAATAAAACTGCCATAAGGCCTTCCGCCATACACACAATGCAAGCTCACCTTGGAGGAGATTTCTCCTTATGACAGTAAAAAATGCTTGATACGCGAAAACCATTTGATATTATTATTAGTGCATAGTGTAGAAAACCTTTCGAAAGTATAATATTAATCTTACCCAGCATACAACCATTATTGTATGCCTAATGTAGCTACCATGTTCAATCGCAGGTTACCACCACATTCCATGGCAGGTTATACAACTAAAACCGTATAGGGCGCGTATTGTTTCTTCAGATTTCCAACAAATGGTCAGGTTAAGGAACTTCCTTAAAAATGAAACGCCTCTGGAGGGATGCCCCCAAGAACCAAAATGGTTCCCTACCAACACAAGGTCAGTTTACTCCCTGCCTGGGAGTAACACCTAAAGATATGCCATCCTCGGTCATTCGCGACTTTATCCGAGGGCCCTCAACCAACAACCACACAACAATAAGTATGCAGCAACTACATAGGTAAATATCTAGGCTCCATACCATGATACCACCTTTAATCCAGAAGAAATAGACATACCCTAGGGTGCGACCCTTGCAACCTTGCCGCAACATTCCTGTTTCGACCATTTCCGTGTTGTGAGGCTCGACGAAGTCTCATCCATAAAGCTACGCTTTTCAAAAAAGCCATGCTTCGATCAAAAAATGATCAGCAGCACTTCGTATGCCACATTACCAAATAGGGAATGTATCACTAGTAACCATCTACTACATAGCTCTGAGCTCGTATGTCTTAGAGAAGGTGTCAAGCTAAGAGAATAAATCTCCACCACCAAACAGAAATGTATTTGTTAGAAACCAGCTTTACATCTCAAAGTGTAATGTCAGATACACATCCATACAAGTCTGTTCCGGGTTCGAACAGAACCGAAGGCACTTCCAAAGAAGCCCTTGCAATCCGGGTATTCACAATCCCGATCGGACTCCCCATCACATATAGAGATCTCTATACTAGTGCGACTCAGTGCAGAGACATTCGACGGGTTATCCTTTCGTTCTCGAAAATACCCGGTCTTCACCACCGGTCTTTAAACGTTATCCATAACGTCGTATCATTATCTGGAATGGGTTATATGACACAAGGTCCTCTTCCGGCTAAACCGAATAATGTGCGCAATATTTAAAAACATATGGATATTGGGATTTCAGTTAAGTCATAACTTATTACCCAAAACAAATGGTTTAAACAAATTACCATTTCCAAATCTTTAAATAAAAAGATTCACTTCACAAAATTCACCCATCTTCCATAAAGATTCATTCACAAATTTCAAAACAATTTCCATTCCAAATCTTTTGTAGAAAGGATACACTTTTAAGATCCCTTTTCAATTTGAAAACAAAATATACCAATCTTTAGCAATGATTCATTCATATTCTTTCAAAAAAGTTTCCCTTTTAAATTTGGATTAATTCATCCAATCTTTAAATCAAAGATTTAATTCATAGCTTTCAAACCATCTCCAAAGATTCATTCATAACTTGGAAAACCATTTTCATTTCAAACTTGAATCTCTTTAACACAAATTTGGAAATTCTTTCCTCATATGAAAGCTTTTATTATTTGAAAACAAATAGTTTTCGTTTCAGGAGAATCTGATCTTTATTTATACAAGTTAAAGTCCTTGGGTTAAATTCGAATTCCCAAAACAATACTTTTAAATTGGTTTAAAACCCATATAAACACATTTATAACTTGTATAATATTTTTGAACCATAATTCTCAACATAGAATTTAATTTCAATTCTTGAATTCAAATTCAAATCAAACTATTTAAATTTCAAAACTTTATTAAGTTATTCAAAATAACTTTTATCTTTGAAATTCCTTTTCAAAAGCTTTTCACATTTTACCCAATTCCATTCCCGAAACCATTTAGATTCAAAGTTCAACTTTTAAAACCATTCAAAAATCTGTGACTTAACCGATTCCCTCATGCAATCCATATTTGTGTGTGTATGGTGTAGTCCAGGGGTTTTACACAATAGTGCAACATCATCAATCATCATAGATTCAATCACCGCAATATTCGATAAGCGGTATAGTACTATAACGCTTATCTTCATTCATAGATTCACAGATAAATAATATAAATTTATCACATATAAATAATATAAATTTGTCACAGATAAATAAATTACATCACAGATCACACCAAAACAATTCATAACACAAAGCATAATATATCAGGGATATCAACAATTTAGCATCCAATAGAATTCAAACATCCATAAGTAAGATTAATTACTTATCTGGTTAATCTAAATCAGATTAATTACTTATCATGGTTAATTAACATTAATTAATTACAAACTATATTAATTAATTATCCTTTAATAATAAATTAATTAACCATTAATTGTTAATTAATTAACCTTTAATTAATAATTTAATCATTCTTTAATCATTAAATAATCAGCCTTTAATTTTTTAATTATCCTTTAAACAAATTTTCCTTAATTAATAAATTAATTAATCCTTACTGTTAAATTAATTGTCCTAAATTAATTACAATAATTAATTAACCTTAAGTTAATTACATAATTAATTAATCCTCAATTAATTACCATTTAATTAATAAAATTACAATAAGTGATTATCCTTAATCACTTAATCAGCTTTAATCACTAAATAATTACTTTTAAATTAAGTAATTATCTTTAAATTAATTACCTTAAGTAGTCTTTAATTTATCACATAAATAGACTAATCACTTTGACTAATTTTTCTATAATTAATCACGTTAAATAAATCTTTAAGTAATTAAATATTTAATCCCTTGACAAATTAACTTTCACTTTCCATCCTTAAATACCTTAAGTGAGTTCATTTAATTATATTTGAAAATAATCAAAGATTTAATAGGATAATTAACTTAATACAAAATGATATAAACCAACAAGTCTAAAATAATTTGACATTTAAAATTTAAATCCATGAAAAACTTGCTTAATACTTTTACTCTTGAAAACATAGTTTTTATTTCTTAAAACCTTATTTTAAAACTTGTTTAATATTTGAAACTTGATTTATTTTCTTTTGGAAACTTATTTAGTTCAAATATGTTTTGAAACTTTGTTAAATTGAAATTTTACTTTGTAACTAAAAAGAACTTTTGTATTTTAAAGCCTAAAAACATATTTTTTTCTTAAGCTTGAAATCTGGTAATAGATTAATCAAACTCGAGCCAGAATTTCATTTACCCGAGCTCAACTTCGGGTGAAACCCGAGCTAAATGCCAACTTTCATCGAGTTATCCCCGAGCCACCATTTTTATGTTTTAAGTACGAAACTCGCTCGCAAAACAACACGGCAACACACCTGAACCAAACACAATCTTCCCCGAAGTCCACTTCGAGCCCCACCCCTTTCTTCTTCCTTCAGCCCTTACAGATACACAATGACGCTTGTGCATATGCACCAACGAAACATCCATCTCCGACCAATTACGCCACTTCCAAGAAGTCATCTACAGCCTCCCCAATCCATATGACCACCAAACAGTGTTAATATCATCTGAAACCAAAATCGAGCATGACAACGACTTTCTGAAGCTAAACCTGATTGACTAAAATGCTTCGACGGATTGCCACCGACCACCAGCAACTCCGCCGTCTTGGCCCAAGGTGCCCCGATGACCCATCAATCTTTTCCCCTGGGTTCGATTACTTGAATCGCCTTGACTTGGACGCAGTTCCTCCTAGACCAGGCTCGACAAAAACCCAGTCTAAAACCCTAAAATAGTTTCGCCTGACCACCGTGATTGATAAAAAAAATTGCGATCATTTTTCCTACAATCTACATCACATCCTTCCCCTCCAGATTGGAACTCGAATTCGATTGTTCTTAGATCGACGGAAATCGACATTTTTCAAAATTTCATTCAACTCTAAATTCCCAATGATTTCCAAATCTACAAATCTTGAAACTGGATTCTAAAATCATGGTTTTCCATTACAAATCACTTCATAAGATCTAAACAAGAAATCAAAATCATCGATTTGTGACTTTAGCCTGATTTTCACTGTCATATTCGAATTTTTGAATATTCCATGAATATTTATATCCGGAATTGTTTTTGAAGTTTAGATTAGAGTGTTATAACCAATTTTTATTCAGACATCTCAATCTAATATTATTTGAACAGATATGAATTTTCTTGGATTGGGTTTAAACCTGTGACTTTGAAAAACAGAGGTATAAGTTTGCACACTGACATATATATATATATATACACACACACACAGAGTCATATATATATATACACATTCAGGCGTATTCACACTCATACAAGCATATTCCACAAACAAACATCTAATACCAATCACATGCAAACCAAAATATACATGGTTTTTAAAAGTTTGCTCACCTGAAACTTTGTGTGAACAGAGGACTGAAATGAAATCTGGAGATGGTTGGAAGGCAGAGAAAGTTGTAAACTAAAAAAATAGGAGAAGATGTTGATCTTGATTCTGAAGCCTAATCCTTGCATTGTCTTAAACTTGCATGCTTATCCCATTGAATTTAAACTGAAATTTGAATTGGCTTTGATTGCTTCAAGTTTTATTTTCTTTTAATCTTTCTTTTCCGCCTTTACAGTTTTGATCTTGAGATGATCTCATCTTTATATTTGATTTACTTTATTCTCTGGTTTTGATTCTTTTGATTCAACTTTTTAATTTCTTTCTGGACCTTATTTCCAGATTTTGGATTCAGTTTTGTTTTTGAAAATAGATTTTGGCTTTCTTTTTTATTCTTTTTTTGTTTCAGGTTCTGAAATCTGAGAATAGCTTAGAGATGTCACTTGTTTAATTTGGGTTAACACTTGTTTTTTGCTTACATAATAATGTTACAAATGTCTTAATTTATTTGTAAAACACTTACATTTGTTAACACTAGTATTTTTATGTTCTAAACCCTCATTTTAAATAATTTAAAAATTATGCTTAAACCCTTTGTTGAACTTTTATTTGTTTACATTTTAAACCCTTATGTTAATTTATTTATAAATCATGCTTTTATAAACATGTTATTTACATATGTATTATATTCCAAATTTATATTTTCAATTTAATAAATCCATTTTCTTTTACATGTATATATACAACAAATTTTAAAATGTGATGTTTTAAAATCAATACAAATTTAAGTAAGTACAAAATTAATTTATTTCAAGTATAAAGGAAAAGTAATTTTTTTTATTAATTTAATCAATTATACTTATATCAATTCAAAATAAAATTTTCAAATCATTATAAATACAAAACAAGTTTTTCTATTATTAAATTATAGATCTTTCCAAAATCTAATATATATTCAAAACCTTTATTTTTTAAATTTAAAAATCAAAAACTAATATAAAATAAAAAAATTGTATTTATAAATGAGTAAACAAATATCTTTTTATAAGTATAAATTTTATTCCAATCATAATTTATTTATTTTCCAAATATTTATTTTGACTTTCAAATTCCAAATTTTAAATTTTTAAAAATTTATTTATATATGTTTTCTTACTAATTTTCAAAAGATATGTATAATTTAAAACTTTTTATTAATTCTTGTAATTAGAAAACAAATCTCTATTAATTCAAAAATATATAATTTTAAATCCAATTTATTCTAAAAAGACTTATCTTTAAATTTCTAATCCAAATTTCATTTATGATCAATTTATATACATATATATTTTCATTCTGCAAATTTTCAAATAAATTTACCAATAAATTCACAATTAAATTCAAAAATTAATTTAATTACCAATTTACATTTGATTAAAAATCGGGATCGTTACACTGACCCATCCCCTAAGAGGTGGTTTTGACGTTATGGGTTCTATCTCTCCCTTCGAAGATGTTACGGAATATCATCGTTGGCTTATGCCCCTTCCATTAATAGGTGCCACTAACTAGCATCGTGGGCTTATATCCCTCCCTCTAGGAGGTGCTATGGAATAACATCGTAGGCTTGAGTATTTTTATACGAAAATAATTTTTGGCGAATTAAAATGGAGCGTCCTTTGAGAGAAAGAATTTTGTAATTAGACCCTTCTATTATATTGAAGAGTTTATTTTGAAAAATAGTTTGGACTCATGAATCCTTTTTATGAAAGAGTTTTTTTCACTTTAAAATCCTTTGCAAGAACTTTCTTGATGTTCTCAAAATGGAGACATGAATCTCAAATAGGAGACTAGGAGGTCATGATTCATAAACCAAAAATCTTTTAGTCGAGAATAGGGTTCTCTAGTTTAAGTTCCAATAAAAAATTTATGCTTTCAAAATCTTCCTTGAAAAAGTATGAATAAGCACATCTCCGCCCATGCTTTTTGTAAACTTGAAACATTATTATTGTTCAGTTTGAAGTCTTTTGGTGTGCATTTATTAATGCTACATAATATCTTAAATTAGTTGCATAAATATGCTTTTGAGATAAATAAGTATTTGTTTCCCCCCAGGCCATGGGGTGACTGAAAATAGTTTTCTTAAGAGGATATAATTTAAGAAGTTTCCTTTTGAAATCACTTGCTAAAATAGATTTGGTATATATGGGTTTCTCCTAAATTGGAATTGAGTTTAGCAGCGATACAACATTTCTTACAGGAAAGCCTTGGTGTTGACTAAACTGTTGATAATTGCCTCGTGTCAAGCGTATGAGTTTTCCCTTTTAAGTTTTTGGAGTTTGTCGAGTGTTTCGGTTTGATTTTGTTTTTACCTATAATTGTGCTCAAATTTTAATCAGTACATGATCAATGTATAATACAAATTTAAGTATCAAGTTCAAGAGCTATCAAAAGATAGAGAGAAAGTTCATAGTTGAACTGATGTCGCGAGTCCTCATGATTTGATAGGAATTTGCATTTTGGAGTTGCTGAATTGTTTTCCTCTTAGTTTGAATAAGATATCTTTCAAGTTTCTCTGACGAACTCCTGCAAAAATTTCAACCTGATCATGCCTTAAATTTTATCCGACAAGACACGACATTCATCAGTCTCATGTCCATTTGCTTTATGGTACTCGTAGTAACTTCCTCCTTTATTTGGCTCTGGGGCACTCCGAACTTTCTGAGGCGCAATAAAATTCTCCTTTCTTTTTATCATATATGTTGAAGAGGGGCTTTCTCGGGACAGCTTAATTCATTTTATAACTCTTTCTTCGACTTCCCTTTGAATTTTCACTTTCCTTTGGCCTCTTGTCAAGGCGCCTAAAATCAGATTTCTCTTCCTTGGATTCTCGATGGAATTCTTTCTTAGCATGGTGCATCTCATCCAATTAAATAAACTTCTCAGCCCAGAGAAACAAATATTATAGATCTTTTCACCCATTTATATAAAGGTCTTTCTAGAATGGGGTTTGTTCAATTAACCTTGATCAAACTTCCAAAAAAAATTCTCTATCAGTTGTATTTTCTACCCTTAATGCATGTGCACTGAATCTGTTCAAATATTCACCAAGTAGCTCCCCTGGCTTTTGTCTGACGGTTGCTTGCAAACTAAAGTACATAATTATATCTTTGAATATAGAAAATTAAGCCACAAATTCACAAGTAAATTGTTCCCAAGAATAGATAGTTCCTATTCGGTAACTACTATACCATTTGATTGCTGCTCCTTAAAAAGCAATGGAAAAAAGTTTACAACAAACTGCCTCCGGAGCATTATATAAGTTCATTAAGTTTTCAAAGACAATAAGGTGATCATCTGTATCAATTGTCCCATCATATTTTAGTGAAGGAATTTGAATGTGTGGAGGAAAATTCTTCGCCTTTATTTCTTTGGAATGGGGGCCTTTTGCAGGGTAACATATTCTTCAGGATCATAAATTTCTTTTTCTCTAATTGCATTAACCACTATATGATGTGGGTTGTCATTCTAGTTGGTCTCATTTCTGTAACTTTTCCTCTTGTATTGTGGGATAAGGCTATTTGATTGCTCAAGAGATATATTTACTTGACTATCTTGGTTTAACCCTTGATCCTCTATCTCATTTGGAGGTTGAACTTCATTTTCCATTTCCATAATCCTTATTGATTCTTGGGTTGGGGATCTTTGTAAATACTCCCTTATTACCATCTTTTGTGGCCGTTGATTCTGAACCTTGATCATGTTGCTTTCCAATTTTGTTATGGTTGAAGGTTGCCCAACTTCTATTTTACTTAAGTTAGGATTTGAGACTATATGACCTTTAAAGCTTGACTGTGATGTAGCCCCTTCTTTTGGATTGTTGCTACTGCTTTTAGTTTTATCCATACTCCTCTTTTAGTTAAGGCTCTTTATCTAATTGATCGGGGATGAAAGTTAACGGAGATTGAAAATTTGGGCCCTGCTTCTAGTGCTAAAAATGCTAACAAGATTTCTTGTCAACACCCAAAATAATGCTAAGAAGGAAGGATTTCTTCATCGGACAACAATGGGCGTGAAACCTTTAAGGATTTCCTTTCAATCTAACCTTAGTAGTTGATAAATCCTGTATCAGACCTTTCGACGTCGTCAAAAGGTTTAAAACCTAGGCTAGGTGTCCTTCCGTCCTTGTTGAACTTGATTGATGTCTTTCACAAAGACTTTCCTTCCTGATTAGGTTAAGTTTCCCAGAATTAAATTCTCAAGAGAAAGGCTTCAATCATGTTGAAAGGCTAGGAAGATAGCCTTCCTTGAATTAGAGCAAGAAATCTATTACTTTGGTGAAAATGTAGAGGCTTTCGTCCTCGTCGAAAGGTTTGATCACTTATATTAGGTAGATTTCAACCTTCTTTGAATGGTTTAACCAGTAGAGTCAATGGTTTCGGAAGGTTTTAGTGAATGTTGATCTAATTAAGCTATTGTCATAGTCTAAGGTCTTAGTTGTAGAGTTGAAAGCTATGAAGGGTTGCAGTAGTTATTTGTAATAGAAGTGTTGTCGACCTCGTCGACAAGAACATTTCGATGAGGTTGAACCTAAAAAATAGGAGTTAAGCCAACAAAGGTCTAAGCAAACAGTAAAGTAATTAACAAAAGCTTAAGACTTCTCTCCACATCCAATAAAAAGCTTCATTTTATTAAATTTCCCAAATCAACACCCAATTAGGGTTACAATGCTTTTATTAAGAAGTTACGAGATTAAAATAAGAGAAATCGGGTCCCCAAGAACATGACCACTCGGGTCCTATTTATAGAAGCAGGCGGGCCACCTTTTGACTCTATGCTCTCGAATGGGTCAAGATTTCCCTTATATATGCAACTACAAACCTTTTGTCTTTGTCAAAAGGTTTGCCCCTTATATGCCATAATGAACCTTTCGACACTGTCGGAAGGTTTTTCCTATCGATGTCTTCATGAACCTTCGGCTTTGATGAAAAGCTGCTTTTCCTGATGTCTTCATGAACCTTTCACCTCTGTCAGAAGGTTGCGTTTTGAAGCTTTCATGAACCTTTAGATGTTGTCGAAAGGCTCGCCTTGTTCCTACTATTTTGTTCCCTTCGATCTTTTCAAAAGGTAGCTCTCCTCCTATTTGTTGTGAACTATTCGACCTTGTCGGAAGGTGACTCTTCACGTGCTTGTTATGAACCTTTCAATCTTGTCGGAAGGTTACTTCTTACTTGATTGTTGTCGAGTGTTGTATTTCCCTTCAATGTTTTCGAATGGTTATCTACCATTCTTTGCTGACTTTTGAGCATTGCTTTCTTTATAAAAACCTTTCGACCTAGTCGAAAGGTATTCTGGATGTGCTCCAACTCGTATGAATGGCTTGTTATGCTTTCGAAAAGGTTGTTATAGAGTTGCACCTACTTGCTTTTATTTCTCCATCTTCTTCGAAAGGTAAGATCCCCCTCAACGGAACCTTTCGAATACTTCAGAAGGTTTGAAAGGTTTGAAGCTATTAAATGCTGATGGTGCATCCTCTCGACTCTTTCGAAAGGTTTGGTTTGAGCTTCTTCTCCTTTTTCTTCGTTGAAAGATCTCTCGTCCTAGTCAAAAAGTCGATTCTTGGAGCATCATCCTACCTATGGGCTTTGAAAGATAGCCTTAGACTTCGCCGGAAGCTCCATGTCCGAAGGTATGATTATCCAGAACATCTTGGTGCTTTCTAATCTTTCCTCATGCTCTCATGACCCTTCTTTCATACCTTCGTTCCTCTGAATATTTTATGGTTAACACATGCATACAAAAATAAATTAATTAACTCATTTAACTAATTTATTTTATTAATCTTATTAATAATTTTTAAATTTAACCATTAGTATTTAAATATTTTCAATCATTTTGAAATTTTATGTTATATTATAAGCGTTTATAATAAACATGTTTTATTTTAAACTTAATTTTTAAATTTAAAATTTTGTCTTAGTGTTCAAAACTATTTTGAAAATTAGCTCAAGGCCTAAGTCAATGGGCCTTTTCTATTAGGGGCAGCCTTTAGGCTCACTTCACCTTTCATGCCCAGTCGGTGACCAAGTATGAAAGGGTACTTGCTTACCCAATTCCAATCCTAAACTTTGCCTTTCTAGACATTGTACTAAGTGGGAAAGATTAATTAGTTAGCTCTGACATGACTAATTTGGACTGCATGGGCAATTGGACTTTGATACCATTGTTGCTTCGACCCAAACTCCTTTGGCTTACGATACTAAGTACCTCACGAGCTAGTTTTTAAATGTAGACTTTCAATCAGCACAACCGTCATAGGACATGTATGGGTAAGATGTAATGCTTCGTCACAGATCACAATGTGAGTCCCCATATCATGTTCTTGTAAGGATCTAATTTGGGATATCCAATATACCAGGTGAAAGCCTCAACTAATCTTGCTCTAATACCATTATTGAAACTGGGCTAGCCCGCATCGGATGTAACGAGTAAATTTTAAAAAATATATTCATTTTTTGGATCTATTGCGCCTATGAAGCCTAGGGGAAGTACCAATTCCATATTTAGCTAACTATAGGGTGTTGTCCATCCAAATCCACTTAACTATCATCTATAGTCTCATATATAACCAATCTCCAAGCCTGGTAGTCATCTCTCCTGGCTTCCTGCCTTAATGATTACGAAATTCATTCAGCCAAATCCATAATATCGTGGCCTTGTCAAAAGGCGTGATAACATTTGTCCCCTAAAACATGCATTGCGATAGGAAGGTGTGTTCTGAATTGCCATAAACTGGAAATCCAGAATCCATAATCCATTGACAACTGAAATTTCGAATCCAGAATCCAAACTTTGCCAAGCCCAATCTACAATCCTTTGGATTCTTTGCGAAAACAACGACTGCTCCAAGTCGATAGCCAAATCCATATCCATCCAAATCCAGTAACCGAATCCATGATCTTACTGGATTGTTTGCCAAATCCGTGACCTTTTCGGGTCTTTATCACATTCCACGACTGCTCCCAAAAAGTATCCAAATCCATAACCGTTTGAAATCCTGTAAGTCAATAAGCCAATCTTGTGATCTTTCTATATCATTGTCCAAGTTCATAGTCCCTAGATCAATCGATGGTCTCTCCGGACCATTGCTAAGCTCAATCCAAACTTAATGTTGAGTAAGCCAATCTTGTTGCTCTCCGATGAAGCATCCTATCCCTTACACTTCGGCTCTTTTAGGGCATACAACGATTTCATGATCCTTCTAGACCGATCATAGCCTCTCCGCTGAAAGGGAAACAACGACAAGTAAGCTGAACATGTCGCTCTTCGACGAGGCGACGTTACTTCCTGCACTCCAGTTTAGTGTCCCTGAACATAAAGCAATGTCATGGCCTTTCTAAGGCAAACATGGTCTCTTTGGATCCTTTTCGAACCCCATCCAGTCACTCTTCCGTGAAAGAAGGAACATCGATAATTGAGTCGATACTGTCGCTCTCCGAGGAAGCAACTCACTTCTTGCACTCTGGTCCCTGACTCTTCGGTCAAGGACATAATGTGATCGACTCCATACAGACTTCCTTTCCCTACCTCGACTCTCTAATTGAGGGCTTAATCCATGATGTACGAATACATCCTGCCGCTCTTCGATGAAGGGATTTGCACCTTGTGGTAATAGCCTAGCCTCTCTAATCGGGGCGATCATGACCTATTTTGTCCACCGCATTAATGCAGATTTAACTAAATTATTGAATTTAAGTTCTTATAGCTAGAAATCCAAAAAACAAAGAAAAGCAAATATCACCACTTCGAGCATGACAGTTTGTCATCATCTCAGAGCATGCCTAGGTTCATCCTCGGTTTCGAACATTTATAAGTGAGTTAGCCATTTTATTATATAGTTTATTATTACTATTCCACTCTTTCCATCCCTATTAGGAGATGGCAAGTTGTATCTTGGAGCTAGGCCCACTTCCATTTAAGACGGTTGATAACTGCTTAAGTTCCATCACCGCTACCCGAGCTGTCACATACTGTGGCAGCCTTCCATTCCTAACATGTTCTTCGATTGCATCCTTTAAGTGCCTACATTCATCCATGGTGTGCCTGTCCAATCACGGAACAGGCTTCCAGATATGCGCTCCCGCTCCATGGGATCCGTTTTTGCCGGTTTTTGATAGGGGAGTTGCCCCTTATGTCTAGATAAATACGTTCCAAACTATTCGTCAATTCTGAGTAGGATGAGACTTTTCCTCCCATTCCTTCCTTTGCCTATTCGATCCATTGTATCCATCGTTTAGTTTCCATTTACCCTTATCCTTCCTAGTTCTATCTCCAGATGATCCTTCCCATCAAAAATTGTTAACTTCCTATTTGTTAGTTCGTGCATCATCTTACCGTAGAAAGCTTTCCGCTTCATGACAAAATCCCCAGAGATCCATTAGAGGATCCCATGCCACTGAATCCTTAAAGTTCGTGTTGTCAACGATTGCAGATACCGCCGTCATTAAAACCATTGATGGATCCTATTGATCCACTGAAGTCACCGTCACATTAAACCATGTTAAGAAACTCCTCAAGGACTCTCCAATCCTTTGTTTTAGTACCGCCAATGTCATCGTGATCTTAGGTCTCGAGATATGGACCCTGAACTGCCTCATAAACTGTTGATGCCAAAAATGGGCATCAATACCCAATAGAATCTAGTAGAGATTAAATGAAGAATGAAATTAAAATGGAATAGAAATTATAAATGAACATTAGAATTTTTATATGGTTCGGTAATCTTGGCCTATGTCCACTTCATATTTTGGTTGACTTTGCACTTCATTATGGTTACAAGAATGTTTGAATCAGTTGGAATCCATTAGTACAAGAATGAAGAATAAAAATGAAAGAGCCTTTGCAGCAGAAAGAAGGATCCCTTTTCTGACACCTTATTTATTGTATTTATAAGGAAAGACATGCGTGGATCGGGATGAATCGGCAGAAGGTTCGAAAGACCAAGATGATGCCACCTAAAAATTTCAAGCCCATCAGGGACCACAATAGGGATAACTATCGATCCCTATGGTGACGAGCTACAATCCCTCAGAGGAATGACCCATGACGCTAGCAACTTGGTTCCCAAATTTCATGCAATTCTGATGTAGGGTTTGTGAGATATCGTATATTTCGTGAAGTAGTGTTGCTTGAATTCTGTTTTCTAACGATCCCTCTAGAAGGATAGGTACCGATCCCTCCAATCTTCTACAAATGACATATGAACCCTAGGGGAACTTTTCCATGTTATATTATGTATAGCCTTCAAGGTTCATAGCAATTGGAATAGTAGAACTCGAGTTATTGACCGATCTTTGTTGCAATATGGTATTAAGGCCGATTCCTATGGAGGGATAGGTACTGATCTCTCCAACTTCTCCAAATGCCATGCAATCCCCAAGGTAGACTCCAAGGGTCCCCTCTTCTTGTTTCCATAGTTTCACATCAATCTGCCTTTTGGTTGTTGAGTTATGGAACGATCATCGTTAAGTTGTGCTGCTGAGCTGAATATGATCTGATCCCTCTTCTTTTGCCCATAGCTCTAGCATACGAACTCCGATTGACTTCAAATTTGAAATGTAGCCTTACGAGGCCTTCCTTGTCACCTCATACCAACTGCACCTTGATTAGGACAAAAATTAGGGATTCGATCCGCATCCACTTGACCATCGTCCATAGTCTCGTTTAGTGCCGATCTTCGAGCTTGGTAACCGTTTCTCTAGGCTTCCCGCCTTGATGATCACGATGCCCGTTTAGGTAAGATCCGCATATGTACTACCTTGCTAAAAGGTGGGTTAACATTAACTGATCTACCAATTCATGCCATGTCCTGACCAAACCATTTTCCAGCTACCTAAACCAGAGAGCAGCTAATTCCATCAAGTTTAAAGGAAAACACCTTTCCATAACCTCTTCCGATGCCCCCAGCACTTCCATATGCCGGATATACCTCATTACATGCACTGTTGGATTCGAATTTCCATCGTACATCTCCAGTGTCAATAGTTTGAACTTCGGTAAATTCCTCGCATTCCTGATACTCGAAGTGAATGGACTCCGATTGACATCCTCGAAGCTCATATTAGGCAATCTGCCTCCCATTATCCATCGTACCAGCTTAGCTATCCTGTCGTTCTCATCCATAGGTGGTCTCCAATCCATATTTCTAACCTACCACTCGACTCCATGTGGATATTGCAGAACATACTCCTCTAGAGGTACGTCTGCATTTTAATCGGCACCAAACTGCACCGCATCAATCACGAGCCCGCCAAGAACTGATCCAAAAGGACCCAAGGGCATGCTCCTTCGTCTGAAGTGATAGGTTTCGATCCCTATAGGGGGTTCAGGGCCGATTGATTTATGTCTACCGAGGGATTCCCCCTAGCCGCTCTACTCTTTTCTCTTGCCTGGTGGCTTTGTTTCCATGCTCCTAGTTCTAATTTTCTACAACTCCTGCTATTGCAACTCCTTGATCCAAATTTCCAATGACTGTTGCCGTTCCTAATCCTTGGTTTTGTGTTCTACCAACTCCTATCGCACCAACCTGTCCGATCTGTCTGAAGAGAATTTGCATTATCCCCTCTTGCCTCTTCAACATCTACTCCTATATAGCCTCTATCATCATTTCCATTTCATCCCTGGTGATATAGATGGATGCTTGATTAGCTCCAACTCCTGAGAAAGCCTCCTGAATCCCACCATGGTGACTCCTATCCACAAACACTCTCCTTGTTATTTGTCTAACCATTAATCTAAATCCAAGCTTCCAAATCTGAACTCCAAATCCACAGATGCTAGTGTTCTAAGTGAATGCACTAAAATATTGACACTAGAAAGTGGTCAACACCCAAATTGTATGTGAAAGCACCAATATTCCAATATTCCAATCTAAACAGTGTAGTTGTAGAGCAATAAATATGAAGAACACAAAATTAAAACAATAAGAAAGTAATTGGAGATAATGATTTATATTGGTTCGGCTGACTCCGGCCTATTTCCACTTTAAAGTTTTTCATTTTATAGATTTATATTGCTGATTATGGTTATAATAATTTTAGTTTGAGTAATGAAAATTGGCAGAAGTTATTCTAGGGAAGCAGATGAAGAGAGTTAGCAAGAAAATCCCTTGCTTGAACCAATGATCCACTATATATAGAAGAAGCCTGCAAAATATCTCGCTCAAAATCCATGTCTAGAACCTCCAAACCCAGACAGACTTGTGCATAAAAAATGGGGCCCATTTGGGCCCTTTGGAGGGATTTGCCCGATCCCTATAGGGGATCGACACTGATCCCTAAGGATCACATATAGGGGTTAGTGATCCCCAAGGTGGGAACCCCATGCCTCCTACTTTCTATTTCCATGGTCATTCTAAGAGTTGCTTCGGTGTTTGTTTAGTTATTGAGTGATCATCATTGAGTTGCACTATCGATCCATGTGATCCATCACCATATTTATCTGATCTTGTCCCAACTACATCCTATTGATCCGATCTGATCCCTTGCTTAGGTGAAGTGCCGATTCCAAGGTGTTGTCCATCCAAACCTGCTCGACTATCATCCACAGTCTCGTATATAACCAATCTCCAAGCTTGATAATCATCTCTTAACACTGTGTCTTCCTAGCAATGGTTAAGTTTTTGAAAGCATTTTTCATATATCTCGGCATTGGTATTATTTACAGTAGAGGAATTGAGTTGCCTTTCACATTCTTGAAATGAGTGTCCAAATACCATGTAGCCTTTAAATATTTTAGGAATCTAGTCGTAGACTACCTAAAGCTTTGGACAGCCCTCTCCAAGCCCATTTATTTCAATTTATTTTGGTAGTTCCCGATCTAAAGTGATCTCTAATAACACTTTGGCACATTCAAATTGTTTTAACTTTTCCATGCTCTCATCAAAACAGACTAGCCTCCCATGTGGCAAGCAAGCCAATTGATTCTAATGAGCATCCAAGAAATTATCAAAATTCTATAAAAGTTCACCCAAATTGGTACACTTTTAATTTGATCTTGGGCACTCCCAAAAGTTGGTTCCATAGAGTTAATATAAACATTTTGCCTTTTATGAAAATCGGGCCAGTTTAGAGGATTTTGCTTTGCCCAACTCATTAGAGAATCCGAAGTAGAAGTTGGTATTGTCCGACTTGGTGTCTACCTCACCATGGAGTTTTCAATTCTTTTTTAAGTGGGTTACAGCTATGAGGCAAGGAAGAGAGCCATCCAAGAAGAATCTGACAAGCTGATTGCTCCAAAACTAGATTCCTTCTGACTTAACTTCCGAAAGGACCATTTTAGGGATTCCGTCCATATAGATTTCGAATGTTGTAACATATAGATCCCAGCATTCTTGGAATTTCTCTTGAAAAGAGATGATCAGGTGGGTATTGCAGGTACCATGTTTTCATCATGGAAAGAGATCGACATGTTAGGGTTGATTGGATTGTTTATAGGATAGGTCGGATCTGAGCTTTAGGAGGTAGGGTGGATTGTGAGGGGGCGTGGTAGGGATGGTAGAGGTGGATCTGCATTGCTAGCATGGTTTGGCTTGCCAGTGGTAAGATGGCTTGGCAAATATGGGGATCTCGGAGAATGAGGTTTTGGACAGCAGAGTTAATGGCAGAAGGTGTATTTAAAAGTTAAGTTTAAATTATAACTTGAAATTTCATAAAAGTTACAAATCATATTTCAAAATTTACAATTTTTTTAATATTTAATTAATCATATTAAATGATTAATTAAAATAAACATATATAATGATATATGTATTTATATTTATCTTGAATTTTTTAAGTTAAATTATAGATAAATTATTTGATTTATTAAAAATATATATTTAATTTTTTATAATTAAATAAATAATTTATTTAATAATTAATTAAATGTTAACTAATATAATATAAATATATATATATATATATAGTTATATATGTATGCAACTATGATTGTCACGATCATATATTTTTCTTAAATTTGTTTAACATGAATAATATTAAAATTTTGGTTTACTTTAAATATTTAATAAAATAAAAGAATTAATAAAATAAATAAATTAGTTAAAAGTTAATTGTTTGATATGTGTGTGTTTGTGTGTGCATATATCGATATGTATGATACACAATTTATAAATATCGTAGTGGGTTACTTATCTTAGATATTTTAAAATAAATAATAATAAATTAGTAAAATTTTCATGAAATATAATTAAATTTGTTAATTAAGTAAATTTAAAATTAATTAAATAAGAATTAATCGATAAGAATTAAAATTAATTAAATGTGTTTAATTAATAAACATACATATACATATATACATACACACATCATACATATATAAATATAAGTTAATTAAAGTACAATAGTTATATGTAAGTTAAACTTATATAAATATATATTTACAAACATAATGAAAATAGAACTAAAATTAACACAAAATAGACTTTTGGAGTAAGTACATACGTGTGGAACATATATTATGATTTTAGATGTGTCCGACACTTAAATCACATAGGTATTTTATAAGAAATAATTATCCTTAATTCGATCACTCAAAATATATTGAAGATTATAAACCTATAATATAGAGTTATCCTTTACCATATATGTATCAACGGATTGCTTGCATACTCTTTAGTTCTTAAGCAATTCAAACCAAGGATGTTATTTGTAGTACTATCAATATATTGCTAGATGAGGTAAGATGCATGCATTTATTTGTTAAGCAAGCTCAAGGTATGTGCATTATACTTAGGCCATCGCAAAATGGTAGGTAGGTACAAATAACCTCTTTCGATTTGTTGAGCAAACTCAAGGTCAAGATGATATTAGGACAAAGACCATTTTTTAGGATTTGTATCTACAACAACCGACAATGTGATTATCCATTGCTACAGGTCCATGATTTATTGAGAAAACCCAAGATCAAAACCCATGGCAAGAGTGTCCTAGCACCCACTAGGGAAATCGAAGGATTTCTTTATATCTCTTACGGTTTTGAGGAATATGAGCCTTATTAGAAAATTGAAATAATAATATTTAACCTTTCTAATATTGTAAGAACTCATGCTATACAAATCAAAATTATCTACATTCATAAATGTGTGGAACTAAATTGATAAAATTGTTTAGCAAATTGAAATATACTAATGAACTAGATCAAGATCGACAAACAAATATGGGATATACATACTAAAAACCAATTAGTATGTTGTCATTTTAAGACCCATGCAAGTGCCAGAAATAATACAACAACTAAATACATTCATAGCTTAGTGACATAAGTATTTATTTGCCCGAGACTATGTATCATTTTATAGGACTTTATTAAAATCTAAAGAGATACAAGAATATAAATATTTAACTCATATTAAGATCGCATGCAAATGTCGTATGGTGAATAATCTTGTTCGTAATGTATGAAATCTCAATCAACTGGAACAAGAATAGTGCAAAATTATGTGATCAACACAATTGAATACAACAATAATTTTATTGCATAAAAAACAATAAAAGATCAATGACTAAAGATGACCTAGGAATACTATCATAGAAATGCCAGTTTTGATCATTTCACTAAAATTCAACCTATTTGATATTCTTAAAATGATAAGAATATATGAATGCACATTTGTAAAGAATTGTGTAGCCTTGTAGTAAGCTACCCTTTAAATGGTTCAACCATTTAAAAGGAAAGAGAATGTTCGAGGGTGGATGTAGAATCAGGACGGTTGGGATGAGGAGAGTAAATGGTTACATCTCCTTCATAAAGAACATGAAGAAGTGTATAAAATCTAGCAAGATACTTAATATGAAATGAGAAATGTGACTTCTATTTAAAATGAAATATATTGTAGAAAACTATTTTCTACAAAATTTATTTCTAGAGTTTAAGATATTTGGTCTACAACTCTCGATTGTAAACTAGTTACAGTAAAAGAAATAAATAGCCCATGATGAGTGAATGATGCAACTTCACGTTTCATATGCTATTACAACAATGTTAGAAAATAGTAGGAGCATACCAATATGACACTTATAAATGGCTGCACCAAGATTCGAAAGATCATTTTCATACATACACACACACACACACCAAATATTTATGAAATAGTAGATTTTTTTTCAATATTGACTTATATATAGTTTTATTATTTTTATGTGTATTATGAATATTTATTATAAAATAAATCTTGAATAATGGCATTTGTCGCATCACCTACTTAATATAGTAGTGACTAAAATTTTAACAATTATTTTTAGATTATAGACTAAACCATATCTTGGTGGCATAATTCATTGATATAATTATGAATCACATGATACTAGTGAATTGTGGCCCCAAGGATTAAGTGTTAAACACTCATTCTATGGGAGGGACAAAAGAGTTAATGAACTCTTCATATTAATACATGTTGATATATGGAATTAAAGGTCAAATAATACCAAAATAAATCCACTTATTTCATTGAAAATTCATTAATGAATTATAATAGATACAAATATGTCTATTTGATACATAATAATATACCTTGGTAAGTTCAAAAAATATATAATAGACCGAAATAAAAGAAATTGATTTTGATCGGATAAGAGTTCCAAAAGTACCAAAAACGGAGTAAGATTAAATCTCAAAAATCACTCTGTCTTATGATACATAATGATGTATTGATAAGGAATAATAGACTTTGTTGGAAAAAGAATAAATGATGAAGTGTGAAGTTGAGTTGAATTCTTTCTAAAAAGATATGTACCTAAAAGTAAATACATATGTTATACACAATTTCATCTAATCATAGTTTATGAAATCCCATTAGATATGAACTGATGAAAACCCCTAATTTTAAATCGGTTAAGGGGTTAGATTATCTAGTTTGTGTTATGAACATAAGTATCGTACAGTCAAAACTAAATCGGTTTTTTATATGTATAAACGGAAGTTGATAAAATGTTTCTAAGAGCCTATTCTATGGTACTGAGGAACACATCGTTTCAAGAAATGTCACCTTCACCACGAAGGAATTTATTTTAGAAATTAATGATGGTACAATGGACTTGGATATGATCTATAGACTCTAACATAGAAACTGATTTTATAAGATGAAATAAAATTAACCAAGCCTAAAATAGATGCAACTTATTAGAATGTCTAAAAAGAATTCGAGCACTTTAAAGAGAAACTATGAGTTTCTTATTACTGTTGAGAAAATAATTTCCTTAACTATCAATAAAACATAAAGAGTGTTAACTCTTCCATGTTGCATGACGTGCAAATCTAAAATGGATTACAAGTACATTATCAAAATATTATTTTGTAGTTGTTTCCAAAGATATATGATCCATTGTCTACAAATGTGTCTTCAATGTGAAGATTGATGCAGTTGGAATATAGTAAGCAATAGTGATGTGAACAACATTATAAATTTTAATTGTTGAAATTAACGTAGAAGATTCATCTTTCAATGTGCATAAGTTAATTCATATTATCCTCACAAAATTATCGTCCCATTATGATTTTGAGTTTTGGCATATCTATATGAAACCGAAAATTCTATATAATGATTCGGTTAAAAACAATCTGCATGTAACAACAAAAATGTCTCGAAGATTGCAGGTGCAAAAACTGAATTTATGAGTGATGGGGTAAGAACCAAAACTGATACAATAGTATCGTTCGACAAGCATTGGAATTGAGTAGTGTTTTGGCAGAGAAATGAAATAGTTCAATTTTAGTTAAAATGCAGAGAAAGGGAGTATTTGTAAGGAAGAACATTAAAAGGTACCACGATATTTCTAAAATACAAGAAAATAACAAACCGCTGATTGTTAATAATGTACTCATGTTAAAATAAGTTTATTTTTTGTTGCTTAATTCTTAGTATAGGACTGGAAATGGCATCTTTTATAATCACTTTAAAAGGATGGTGGGAATTTCCTAAATAATATATCTGAACACCATATTAAAATGTTTAATACGGGGAATGTAAGATGGATTCCTTACGCTTTAGCAATAGGAATTATCATACATTTTTGTACTGTATACAATATCATAATTTGCTTATGTATTTGATATATGCAACTGGTACCAAATCAAAATTAATATTGCTAAATGGTATTTAAGAGTTTTCTTGAGCATGTGACAAAACACAAGAGAATTTTTCGTAGAACAAAATTCATATGAAGGAGTATTTTGACTCGAACTTCATAAGTAATATCAGATATAACATGTCAATTCTGATTCATATTCAAACTTAGTTAAAAGGCCTTAAGTTGCAAAAGTTCCAAATAAGAAGTGGTGGCTATTCAATAGAAAGGCTTAGTATGTTGCCTTGAATAGCGCCACAATAAAATAGTATACATAAATGCATAAATTTATAAATGATATAGGGATAATTCCAAATGTTGAGAATCATATGCAGTTGTTTTGTGAAAATAAGGTTGCGATATAGATCTCAAAAGAACATAAGGCTCATAAGATGTCAAGACACTTACTCTAAAAGTCTCATGTCATAAAGGAAATTTATTAGCAACGGGGAGATGCAAGCTAATAGAGTAGATAGTATAATAATGTAGTAGATACACAAAAAGACTAACTTTGTAACACCATGTAAATTGAACGTAATTAATTTAGAAAGAAATTAATAAATAATTATTAGAGTCTAAAATGGAATTTTCACAAACGTTAGAAGTTGGCTATGAAACATGCACTATTGTGTTCATGGTGATTTTCTGATCGATTTTCATCTATAAATTTTTACAATCGGAGTTCAAACATAGATGTAACTAACATTTGAATATTTTGAAGCATAAATAATTACACATGTAATTAGGGATATAAATATAACTAATTAATGTTTATTACTGTTTAATGGACTTAATGCTTAAGTAAAATTTACATCAATCAACGTTAATAGGATAAAAGGCAAATGTTATCAAATAACATTAAGAAGGAAATAAGTGAATGTTTAACACAACAACACAACCGATCGACCCATTATTGGGACCGGTCAGTCACCAGCGATCGACTAGTGATAGCATAGCAGTCATTAAATGGTGAACAGGCGATGCATATTGACCCTAGGCCAAATGGCCTAGATTTAATATAATCTAATCTAACAGTTAGCATCAATTCGAACCCCTATAAATACAGGCCTAGCCCCTCACTTTTCCACTTATATTTCTGAAGCAACAATGAAGCTCCGCCATTTTCTTTTCTCAAAATGTTCTAAATTTTTTATAAACTATAATATATGTGTATAGATATATATATATATATAAGTGGAGAAGAGCATATAATAATAGAAAAGAAGAATATGCTCAAATCGAATCGCCAAAACCAGGGTTAACTATAAATCTAAATTAAATTCAGGTGTCTTCTCCGATCTAAAATTCTAATAAAACATGTATATGCTTTTGATGCATATTTTGGTAGGAAGGAAGGGAGTCAAACAGGAATAACAGGATTTAGGCCTAAAGATTTGGAAGCTTAAAGGAAGGAGGGAACTATTTATTTTTATATAATATGGAATCTATATCGTTGTAAATCTATTCCATGTTTGCCTAAATGTAAATATTGGAGTTGAATGCTTAAATATACATACATAGTGAATTTGAGAACCATGCTTACATATTCTTTGAATTGTTAACTTTGATTAAATATTAGGTATGTGAATCTGGAAAGTAATGGTGAAAGTAGTCCCTAAATTTATGAAATGTATCATTAATGAGATTGTATAATAATTCAAAGTTTGTTGTTTAATGATATATTAGTAAACATAAATTGGAAGTTACTGTAAACTGGATTAGGATTTAAGTAGAATTTTAATTCATTGGAATGAACAGTGTTGTAATATAAATTTCTATAAATTATCCAGTTTTATGATTATGAATAAAAGAGTATCGTTTGAAATAACAAAGAATATGTCTAAAAGAAAGATGTTTAAAATAGGGGTGTTAACCATATTTTTCAATAATAACAAAAAAGATAATTCTTGTAATTCCAAACTTAACACAAGTCCTCTTTTAGTTAATTTATGGAAAATTGCAGGGTTAACATTTCCTTTTGGGAGGATGTAATTTCAACGATTAAAATGCTAAAATTCTTAGGTTTACACAAAAGTATAATAACTAAAGATAATAACAGCAATTTAAATTGTAAATCTAATATATATGTGATTTAATATAAGTTGAAAAACAAACAATAAGCAATGAAGTATGGTCTACTCCAATCCTTATGAGGTATGCTAAGTGAGCTTTTCCTATAGTGCATTAGGCAATCTAATGCGACGATAAGCATAGGCTCTGTGCTATTCAACAAAGTTTGTATTATATATGTGAGGAATATGGATGTACGCTTAGGTCGTGAGAGTCACCAGTCTTGGAGCGGTTGATAGAAAGACTCGAGTCATGCCTATAAAGTCTACACCTCCTACAAGTGTAGATCTGGGACATGCATCGCCTCACAATTGTTTTTTAGTTAGTTTGTAGTAGGAGGCAAGGTTTGATAAGCCTAGGATGAGTCTTTAAGATGAGTATAATATGGCTAAATAGTTGTATTTAGGTACTAATGGGAAGTTCCTCGGTGTATGCGGGCGATTCGGCCTAGACGCAAATGGTGGATACTTGTCGTGGTGCAGTGTTACAGATGCTAGCAGGTAATGTATCCTGGTCCATATAGGGATTATGTTACTTATATACACACACACACATACATACATACATACATAGATATATATGTATGTATGTAGTTATTGTATACCTCGAGTAGGTGACGAGGGCATATCATATGCGTACGTGAAGTCAAGGCAATTAGGATAAAATGGTAGACATTAGACTTAATGTAAGAAAATCGGTAAAAACCATTGTTATGCATAAAGTATGTAATTTACCATTTACCAAAACGCTATTCTGACCCCTCCTTATTATAACCCACAGGATAGACTTAGAGGGACAGGTACGAGTACAGGGCGAGAAAGGTGGAAGAACATATTTCCTTACGCATGCTTGACACTGACAAGGGCACTTGATATCTATGGTATTAACTTTGGTCAGTGATTATATGTTTGTTATACTTCACTATTTTGTTATGAGATTATATCAATAGTGCTCTAATATGCTTCTATAATTACAAGATACCAACACTAATGATCTATACCCTACTGGACTTGGGTTTTCAATTTAGCGAAAATTCGGGCCCGTTAATGTATCGGTTGACAAACTTGGTATCAGAGCTTAGGTTAATCGATTATAGGAATTAAAATATGCTGGGTGAGCGTATTTGTACTTTTACTATAATTGTGTGTATGTGCGTGTAATACGCCAAGTCCTACATATTCCAACTATAGAAGTAGTTGTAACCACATTCTGAAAAGATGGATAAGTCAACTATGAGTTGGAGCAGTAGATGGAGTTAAAAATATATGCATATCTCGATCACCCCACTGGAGATAGGTCATACTGAAAGGCGTTTACTTAAGAAGAGAATAAATGAAACATATAGAAGGATCCCTGAAGCTGGATGGTACTTGACTTCCCTTTTGGGCCTAGGCTGCCCTACGCTAATAGATCTTCGTAGGATTGCCAATTGATGGTGTATGTTAGATCCAGATAGATGGGAAGTAAAGAATTTATATGTTGTAGATATCGAAAAGTATAAATTCAGCTAGTTCTTAAAGGAAGGTGTGCAGAAATAACTCCAAGGCAATAAGCAGATTTTTAATATATTCTAAAAGGGGATAAGTAAGAAATAAGTGGAAAAGAAGAAAAGTCCAAAAGAACGGACAAAAAAACCACTCCGAGTGTGACCCATATGAAAGAGCTTAATAAAAGGTTTTAAGATACACACACAATACATATGAAATAATTCCATAGGATCTATTAAAAGTAGAAAACTCTATTTTGAAAAGTAAGAAGATGTTAAATTTTCAAAAATAAATATATTTTATTTAAAGAGAATATCAAGTAGAAAGCAAAGATTGTTTAAACCAATTTTTTAGTTAAAACGCATTTGATAAAGAGATATTTCTTTTGAAATAAAAACAAATTAGAGCGTGTAGCGACCCGGAATTTTCGATAATTAAAAATAGTTAATTTAATAAAGTTTTGTGCTTTTAGGAAGAAATAAAAATATATGATTAATCATAAGAATGTAACAGAAATAAAATGAAATAGTATTAATTTAAGGCAATCTATAACTGCTCTAAATGTAATTCTAATTGATTGAAATGATTAAAAAGTTAAAATGGGTTATGAATGGTAAATTAATTGTAATAATATGTATTAATTGATAATTGGAGTAAAAGGAGTAATTGATAATTTGAATGTTGTATTAATTAGATAGTATGTAACAAAGTGTAATTAAATAAAATTAGCATTATGGTAGTAATTATGACATTGTTGTGGATAATAACTTATAAGATGTGATCAAAGGTTATTGGTGGTAATTATTATATGTTACCTATTTAGTTAGTCTGTTAAGATTGATTGGGAATTAATTGCAATTAATTCACTTAATTAGTGTAGTTAATATAGATTAAATTGATAATTGTAGAATATTAATTCAACAAGATGTAACCAATATAAATTTTATTCATAATATGATAATTGATTGAATAAAAAGAATTGAAATCAATTTTGAGCAATTTATTGGAATTTAAATTATAATAAATGGATTTATTGCAATTAAATGTAATGAAATATTATGTTAAAGAAAAATTTAAGATGACAACTGTAAAATATTAGTGTAATAAGATATGAACAAATGTTAATTATAACCATGAGATACCAATTGATTGAATAATAAGATGGAAGGCAAATAAATGGATTTTTTGGTATTTAAAGTAATAATTACTTTACTTATTTCGGTGGAAATTAAACATTTTAATTAGCAAAATTATTGACATTGAATGGATATGTAAATTTGTTTCAAATTATTGTAAATGTCCAAGTAATCAAAAATGATGAAATTTTTTAGTTATTAAATTTGAAATTAAAAAGTTATTTAATTAATTTAATATTAATTAATTTTATTAACGTGAAATTAGCCATTTTGGCCACTGTCTCGGATTTTGATGAAAATAGCTTCATCAGATACGTAACGGTGAATTATTGTAAGGTTTCAAGTTTCGTAGCGATCAGACTTGTCATTTGATCGTACAGACTCGAAATGCCTAAAAATCAATTTAATTGAAATCAACTTGAAATAAGCTGATTTTAAGCTAACTTCTTTATACAATGGAATTAGGACTTGAAACATGTTCCATTGAGTTTAAAAATGTTGAAAACATCTATTTTGATTTATGGGATGACTTTTTTTCGTTTCGGAAGCAGAACGAGCATTTCGGGACGTATTCGTCATTTCAAATCAATTCGGATATTGTTATATTTCTTATCGGGCTTCGTTGGTATATATAGTTCTGTTTAAATCCTAGCGGCCTTTTTATTCCTCATTACTGTACGTACAAATTTTCATCTTTCTACTCCTCCTCCTCAATGTAGAACCAAATCCAGTTATAAAACCCTAATTCCCAAATTACAAATTCAATTTCAAATTCAATTCCAAATTTAAAACTTCTCCAAACCCTAACATATTATATACCGTTTCGAATCGGATACACCTTTTTCCTAAAAATCGAGAATGAACCTGGGTCGTCCATTCAAGATTTTGGATGATCTAATGGCGGATCGTCAACCAACCAATGATCGGGAGGCGGCGTTGGGAAGGTGGCATCGAGCAGCACCCCACCACGGTGATCGTTCGCCTCTAGGCCATGTCTATTCGCCATGATTTGGCCATTCTTGCGTGCAGCGGTGGAGGCATTTTGGGCGTCTAAAAGGGCATGCGAGGGGTCGATGGGGGTGGCTCTGGCCATGGATAGTGTGGAAGTGTAGGTCTAGAACAGGAGTCGGAGTTGGTCAGCGTTCTTGGGCTATAGGTAGTGGTTGAAAGTGTAGCCTCGTGCGTTCGTGTTCTATGAGCATTAGGGTTACGGTGGAAGATGATGACGTGGCGGCTGAGGGGTATTTTCTTATTTATTGTTTTTTAACTTAAAATTTGATTTCAATCGATCTAGCAGTAATAAATTTTACGTACGAGATCCGATCCATAAGCAGTTTGTTTCACTGGGATTGTATTGAAATTCCAAACATTTTGGCCCTGGTTTGGACGAATTCCGAGACTGTTAAATTTTGGGCCTTTATTTGGATTTCAAATCGATTTGAAATCAAAGGTGAGTGTTTTAACCCACTCACAGTTACTAAACTATCTTATGTTAGTTAAATTAAATTTATGATGTAATTCGAAATTAATTGATTGATGTTTGGTATGTCTAAATTGTCATTATGGTTAAATTTGACTTTTATTGCATTTAATCATCATTTAATTTAATATTTAATTTTAAATTGACAATTTAATACCTGTATTGATTATCAATTATCTATTGATGTTTATTGATTGAATTGGATGATGATTGTGATGTATGTTGGTTGTTGATATTGGATGACTGAATGTTGTATTTTATATTGTTATAATTTTGTAAGTTCCTTATGGGTTGAAATGATACATACCCGAATGATCTATAGATTGAGGAAAAATTGTTATGGGTTGTAATGATAGACTCAAGCGATTTTATCGATTTTATTTAATTCGAAATTACGGTTTGAAATGATATATAAGTGTAAAAGTTTAAATTGTAGATTGAAACGATAAATATCACTATCACTTGACCCTACGGTAGAAAATTTTATACGGACATCGGATTGGTTAAATTGAATGATTTTTAATTCTTTAAATTTTGAATTTAGTTAACTGATATTTTGAAATAGAAATTGATTTACATAAACTGAATTATTTTCGCAAGTCCAAGCGTAAATGTTGAAATTGGAATTAAATTAATGAATTGTTCAAAGGATTTAAATTGGAATTTCAAAATTAAAGTGTCAAATATAAGTAAATTTGTCGGGATTGAGTTATTGAAAGGTTTGGGTATAACTTTGAATCTATTTTAAACTAATTTAAACTATTTTAATTTATTTAACTATTTTAATCAATTTAAATTATTTTAATTTATTTTAATCTACTATAACCTATTTAATCTACTGTAACCAATTTAATCTATTTAATCTATTTTAAATTCTATTTTGAATATATTTTAAATTTATTTAATATATTTTTAAAATCTAGTTAATCTATTTTAAATTTATTTAATCTATTTTAAATTCTATTTAATATAATTTAAATCTGTTTAACCTATTTTAAACCTATTTAAATCATTTTAAATCTAATTAAATCAAATTTAAATCTTTTTAAAACTATTTTTACTATTTAAACTTTTTAAATCTATTTTAAACTATTTTAAAACTATTAAAACTATTTATGACTACCTAAACTATTTTCTAAAATTTCAGACTGTGCAAAGTTAAAGTATTTATATTTAGATCTTGATGATGATACGACCTAAGTTGAAATTTTGGAATTGATACCTTTTTTGAAATGCACATACGTGAGTAAATATGATTTTGGAAGTAAATGTGATGTTGAAAGTGAATATGATTTGAAAATGATATGGTTTTGAGAAAATGATATTTGATATCAATTATGAATTAGCTTTTGAAATGTAAACGAACCATCCGGTGTGAAATAAGCGTTTGGTTGTTAAAAAAAGCTGGATCGGATATTGTCATACTCTCTGCTAATATCAAAAACCACTTTAAAAACTGTGCACGTGGTGAAGATTCCAGAAATGAAGTTGGATGGTTTGGCGAATGATTTTTGTATGAGGAATTTATGTGACCCTAACTCCCGTGAGTCAGCATAGATGTGGCTAAAACAGGAGCCATGCCAGGCCAAGTGAGGTCATTCTTCCTATCAGACATATTTCTTCGATACCATTCTATTGCTTTGTGATTGATTTGGTGGCCACCCCTTGATTTTGATTTGGGAGTGTGTTTCGAGATGGGCGGTAGTATCTGCTATGCGTTACCACCAGCCTGGATCTGCAATTGGTATATCTACCCTAGAATTGCCTCGAGTACTGTGTTTACATGCCCTATCACTCCTTCTACGAGTTTGGTTTGTACCAACCTATGGAATGCCCTCTGATATCCCTCTAGTTTACGGAGGAATTACGGTACTATATAGGCTATGAGAATATACAAAAATGTGTTAAGGGGGATATAAGTAATACCTTAATGCTATTGTAATACTTTTGCTTTACTGTAGACATATTATAATAGCATATTATGCTACATAGTAGATAGTTTAACGGATCCTCAGGAGATGGAAATCCCGAACATCTCTTAAGTTACTCCACTCACGTTAGACACTGGATAGGAGATGTCAAACCCCATAAACATCTCTGTCGCCGTCACATTCATATTTACCGTTGGTTTACCTTATATAAGATCTTTTAGTTATGACTCGAGCGTATTGTCTTTTCAATTTGCTCGGGTCAGTCTGAGCTTTTTAGTTTATTGAAATTTCTTTCTAGACGATGAAGACGAATATTTTGTACTATTATTACTTACTATATGTATCCCACTGTATCATGTTGTTCCGCTGCATTTATTTATTTATTTATTTATGTTTTATGTAACTCTGATCGTGTTTTGTAAAAGAATAATCAAATGTATTTACAAACAGTTTCATGAACTGTTATTGGATTATCATATTTTATCATTCCGCTTCGAGATACTGTATTTGTTTTATTTCTTTTCCCTTTTCTTATTTACCCCATAACAATCTGCCCCTTTAAATGGATTGAGTCTGACATGTGTGGTTTATCATTGATTTTAAACTTTCCAAAATGGTGGGTCATTATAGAGCACTTGTTTGGCTCTATGATTTTTCTGATTATAAAAAATTAAAAATTTAAAAATTCTTCTAAAGTGTGGACAATAGGAAGTGGTACTAGTTTTTAGCAGGTTAAAAAGAATGAAAAGGAGTCAAGAGCTCGAAAACAATGCAATAGGCAAACACATTGTGATGGTTCAATAAAGAAACAGTCAATGAAGAGAAAAGCTATATCAAGAGAAGCAATTTAAATAGATCAGCTTAGGTAGAAAAAAGTTTAGTAGTACCATTATGAAATATAAATAGAAACAATGTTAGAAATTTGTATAAAATAATGTTAGTAATTAGAAACAATACAAGAAATTGGAAAAATGGATATTTTCCATAAATATGTGTAGCAATTGCACATAAGTTTTAAATGTCCTCCTCATATGTTATAGTGTCTCCGCTAAGGCTAAAAGTGGAAGTAACGTGAGTGATAGGAAAATAATAGAATAGACGTTGTCCTTGTCTACTCCAGTTTTTATTGTTTAAAGTTATAAAAGATATTTAAGAAACACCATAAAAATACATTTTTGAAAATGGTTTGGTATAAAAATTGAATTTTTGAAAATAAAAAATTATTAAACGATTTAAGTTAAAAATCCTACTTTTTAAGATGTAAAATCTTAGTTGTAAAAAGGTTTTAAAGGAAAGGGCTATTTAAATTAAAATTGCTAAGAATGACTATTTGAACTTAATAAATAAACTTGCTTCATAAGCCCTAAATATAGTTATAAAAAGTTTCAAAATTTACATTTTTAAAGATAAAATTTTTGGGTTAAGTACCTAATGGCTGTGAAGATTAACGCTTTTCATAAAGCATAGTAGAGCAAAACAAACTTTAATATAGAGTAGGTAGGGATGACGGCCTAAGTAGGACAGAGTAAAAGTTAAGGCTATAAAGGGAACAACTGTGAATGCTCATAGAGTAGCAATAAAGAATTCCCATAAAATATAAAGAATATTGGTATGAACCTAGGATTGTTTTATTCGATACGTGTTGAAAGGCATAAGAAGAACCCATAAAGAAATGATGAATGGTACCAAAGTAAACTTATGCAAGTTCTAGAGTATACTAGCATGAAAGATTAAATATAATTAAAGTATATACTAGGATTTGAGAATATTGTCAAGAGATTCGGATTAAAAGTAGATAGTAATATAATTAGTTTTAATAATTGAATTAATAGATGGACCATAATTATTAGAAGCCAAAAAGGTAAGTTGAGATATGTGGGGTTATGATAAAATGGCCTAGTAAGAATGTTCATCTTTACTAAGTAAGAAGGAGTATGGCCACAACATCATTTATATCAGTTGATTGAAGAGCAGCTTCCGTAATTGTTTCTACTAGGTTACCTGGGTAGTACGAGTTAGTTGTCTCTGTTTATATAAAAATTCATGTAATATTTTATGAGAAAAGTTCCTATTTATTTCAATATTGATTTTCTGTATTAACCGCTACATATATTAGGAAGTAGATAAATAAGGAATCTTATGTAGACACTTAACTAATGGAAAATAAGAACAAAAGTTTACAAAATAAATTAAGAAGTTTATTAGGTACTAAAACTAAAATAATGTTAAGTCTTAGATGACTTAAAATTTTAGGAAGATAAATTTTAGCAAGTGAGGGATATAGAAGATTGTTGCGAAATCATGGGTCACTATCCTTAGGTGCCTTAAAAGCTGAAATTTATAAATGAACTTGTGTGTTGGTTGTTTTTTTAAAATAAAAGAACTTTTAAAAATTTGAAAATTTATCATGTAGTAGAAAAGTGTGAATCATAGATGTTAACCCATTAACTAAATACAGGCATCAATTCGAACAACTATAAATACATGCCCAGCCCTTCACTTTTCTTTTCATATTTTTTGAAGCAACGGCGAAGCTCTACCATGTCCTTTTCTCCATAAATTCTAAAATCTTTATAAACTATAAACTATAACCTATATATATGGATAACATTTTCAATAAAATACACACACACACAAATATATATATATATATATATATATATATATATATATATATATATCTGTGTGTGTGGGCGTGCGCACGCACGTACGCGCGTGTAGAATAGCGAAGAATAATAGAAAAGAAGAATAGGGTCGAATCGAATCTTCAAAGCCAAGGTAGATTGTAAATCTAAATCCAAATCTAAATTAAATTCAAATCTCTCTTTGAATCTAAATATCTAAAAAATATGTATATGCTCTCAATATATATTTTTGTAGGAAGAAAAGGAGTCAAATAGAATATTACTTTGATCTAGAGATTTGGAAGCTTAGAGGTGGGTGGGGAATTATATATTATATATAATATTGGATTTATATCATTCTAAGTCTATTCCTCGTAGGCCTGAATGTAAATTTTGGAGTTATAGGCTTAAATATACTCATGTAACGAATTTGAGAACCATGCCTACATATTTTATGAATTGTTAACTTTGATTAAATATTTTATGTACTTGAATCTAGAAAGTAAGGATAAAAGTGGCCCCCAAATTTATGAGATAATTCATTAATGATATTGTATAATAATTCTAAGTTTGTTGGTTGAATGTTATATATTAGTAAAAATGAATTCGAAGTTGTTATAAATTGGATTACGATTTAAGCAGTACTTTAATTTGTTGGAATGAAGTATGTAGCAATGTAAATATCTATAAATTATCTATTTTTATAACTATGAATAAAATTATATCATTTGAAATAACAAGGGATCTTCCCAAAAAAAGTGATGTACAAAATAAGGATGGTTACCATGCTTTTTACAGTCTACTTCAATAAATAATAGAAAAAATAATTTCTTGTAATTCAAA
Source organism: Allium cepa (assembly GCA_030765085.1). Taxonomy (NCBI): domain Eukaryota; kingdom Viridiplantae; phylum Streptophyta; class Magnoliopsida; order Asparagales; family Amaryllidaceae; genus Allium; species Allium cepa. The sequence goes on from CM060929.1 coordinate 484,400,488, forward strand.
TACAACACGAGTCCTCTTTTAGATAATTTATGGAAATTTTTAGTGTTTATGTAATTCCAACGCATTAAAATGCAAAAATCTCTAAGTATAAAGCAAAGAATTGTAATAGATATAATAATAGTAATTAAATTGTAAATCTAATATATATGTGATTCAAGATAAGTTAGAAAATAAATAATAAGTTATGGAGTTATAGTAATCAAAGAAAGATAATATTAGTTGAAAAAGAACGGTAAAATAATCTTAATAGTATCAGGTGGAAGTCAAGCAGTAAAAGATATTTAAAAAATATTAAATTGGAAATAAGTTGTAAATGACATTAAATGCCATTATTGAAGCAAGAAGTAAGTTAGGTAAAAATAAATGAATACCAATAGTTGAATATAGGAGGTATGGTAATTGAATAAGTTTATATATCCTTAAGTATGCATTTACAATGGGTGTGAATTATTGAATCTAGTCAATAACTTAGATTAATTACAAATGACGCGGTCATTAATACGGGTTAGGATGCGAGGTCAATAATGTTGCACAATACAAGTTTTCCCTCCATAAGGGTCTACCAATGGTTGTTTATACATTGTACTGATGTGAGACATCTCCAACCGTTGGGCCCTTGGGATTATACCATCGCGTATAGATAAGGGGAATATACCAAAGTAGTGTTCGCCTCGGTTGGAGTATTAAAGGGCTAAGTAGAATCTACTTCAATCCTTATGGGGTATGTATTAAGTAACCAAGTGGGCATTTCCTTGATCACATTAGGCAATCTAAATGGGATGGTGAGCGTAGACTCGGTGCTATGTCAGTGAGGTTGGTACCATATATGTGAGGAGTAGGGTTGTACACATAAGTTGAGAGTGACATCAGTCCTAGCGGTCGTTAGAAACACACGGATTACGCATATTCGGAATGCACCTCCTATTGGTGTAGATCACGTATGAGACATGCATCGCCTCCTAGTTTTTTTGTTAGTATTTTGGAAGTTAGGAGGCAAGGCTGGATAACCTTTAGTCGAGTAGAATATGGCTTAATAGTTGTAATCCCGTTATTAGGCACTAATGGGAAATTCCTTGTTGTATGTGGGCAATTCGGCCTAAATACAGATGATGGATACTTGGCTTGGTCCAAAGTTACAGATATTAGCGGGGAATGTATCCAGGTCCATGTAGGGACTGTGGTACACACACACACACACACATATGTGCATACGTATGTAGTTATTGTATACCTCGAGTAAGTAGGGCATATCATATGCATATTTGAAGTTAAAGTAATAAGGATATAATGGTGGACATAACACATAATGGAAGATAATCGGCATAAACTAGTGTTATGTATAAAGTACGTAATTTACCAATCACGAGAACATTTTTCTGACCCTACCTTATTACAATCCACATGATAGACTTAGAAGGACGGGAACTGGTACAAGGCAAGAACGTGGAAGAATGGATTCCCTTATGTATGCTCGACACTAACAAGGGCACCAAATATCGGAGCTATTAGCCTTAGTCAGCAATTATATGTTTATTATAATTTACTATTCTGTTGTGAGTTTATAATAATGATGCTTTGATATGCTCCTGTAATTTATAGGATACCAACATTAACGATCTGTACACTAGTGGAATTGAGTTTTTGATTTAGCGAAAATTGGGCACATTAAGGTGTGGGTTGTTACAAACTCAAATGGTTCGAAGCTAACTAAACGAAGGGACCAGATTGAGATTCGATTATTAACATCAAGCGCAGGCGGGAGATTGAGAGAGATAGGGATATATCCTTGGGGCAATTATGTAATTAGTTACATATATTTTACTCTTTAACCGATATCATTCATAATAAAAGTATTCGATTTCTATCATATACTTTGTTATAAATTAATCAACTAATTAATTTAAAGTATATTAATTAGAAAATCCTTAAATAATATATTATGTGATAATTGATACACAAAGTTGTAATAGTGGGAAAATAATCACGACATAAAATAAATATATTATTTTAAATATTCTTGTCATAATACTTCAAAAAAGGATATCAATGCATCCATTGAGACCAAAGTATGTAACGCACTCCAAATGTTGGACAACATATTACTTTTGGTTGTTCAAACACCAAGAGGTTCTGTACTGATATTTATTGGATAACTACGAAATGACTCACCCTAGAATTTCCATTTGGTTAGTAAAATTAGATCAAGCAGGAAATCTTGGAGTAATGGCATTATACAGTTATCTTGACTAGAGAATATTGTTGAACTTCAACGATGATACTCCAGTTTGATTATGGTTAAATCATGGCATTACGACCATCGAGCGGCAACAGTTGGTTTGAAGCTTTCGAAGTGAAACACTATTCAATAGAGAATTCATTTCCTTAGTTGTATGAGGTTAGAATCATGGTGAACGCTAGTCAACTCAAAGTCAAAATCTCCGACTAGAGAAGTACAATTAATAATGAATCTTGTTTGCAACCAAATTGATCACAAAACACGCAAGAAAAAATTTATGTAGAGAAGTAAATGAAGAAAACAAAATTGAAACCAAGGAATATAATAAACTAGCAAGCAAATCAAAGAAATAATCAAGAACATAGGGATTTGTAGTGGTTCGACATTGTATGCCTACGTCCACTTTGAAGATCACCTTTATTGATTCACTAACAATTTTATTATAGCAACAAACAGTAAGAAGTAAGCAAAAACTTGATTATAATAAAGGTTAATGTAACCAATAGCGTAAAGATCCTTAGAATGACCCCATAGGCCAGTATTTATAGGTGAAGGAGACCACCTATCTCTCAAAAACTTCGGTTGTAGGACCTTCTAATCCATATGGGCCCACCATAGGGGTCGCTAGGCCCAAATCCAATTGAAGTGTTTTCGATACTGATCCCCTCATTAGTCGATTCTTGGGCAGAGATCCCTATGGTGGCTTCTTCATGCTTAGATATGTTGGCTCTTCAAATATCAAGTTATTTGGACTAATGGAGTTTATGCTTTCGATTGATCTTTGGCTCAACATCCCTTGTAAGCTATTTTGTGTGGAACCCTTCAATTAGCCATATGTTGATCCCTCATTCTTTGGCCATTTGACATCCCATCCGTAGAGTAGGTTCCCTAGGGTCCATATACATTATTCCCCAAATTTCATTTGCTTTGGAACTTTAGATCTTAAGACATTGCTTGTAGAAGTATGAATGAACATGGATTCTGACATAAGTCGATCCCTTCATAGTAGATTCAAATAAATCGATCCCTTACTACATAGCAAATTCTGTTGATCCCTCTTATATGCTATGCCAATCCATCTTAGCATGACCATGCCGATCCATCTGCTTTCACCAACGCCAATCCCTCCTTTTCTTCGACCATGCCTATCCTTAGTGTAACCAACCACGCCGATCCATAGGGTTCTACCAAGCCTTGTTGATCCCTTGTTTGTCTAAGCTAATATCCATATTTCAAGCATCCCACATCGTTTATCTTTCAATTACATTCATTTATGGGCACACATAACCATCTGTATTTTACTTCCGGGTCTTATAGCCATTGCTTCATGGTCATCTTTCTTAATAACAATCGAATCTATCTCATACAATCAGTTCAATATAGCAGGGTAAGGATACTAGGTAACACCTGCCCCCTAAAGTACAACTTGTGAGTAACATGACATGCTTTGAATCGAAGCAAGTCTGAATTGTTGAAACGAAGTCCATCTAGCTTCTTGATTGATTTTTATTTCTTTTTCGAATCATTTTCCTAAGGCATTGAATTCTTTATTAATTGTCATGACGCTTGGTCGATTTCCAATAATATAAATCCAAAGCCATATTCCATCAACATATATAAATCCAGTTATGCAAGACCTATAAATTTTTTATTATCTGATCCGGCCTTGAACTTAAAAGTTTCAGATTTCAATTTATGTTGATTTCAAAAATTTGAACTTTTAAACCACTCGTGTGCATATTAATATACACGTTTCCGTTTTTGGCTCTTGGACATGTTCTAACACTCATGGGTCTTGCCAATTTCTATAATGTTTTATATGTTCACGTTTGCAATCAAGCTTCCACAATCATTTTTCTCTCTCTCTTCTTTTTTCTGTCATATATAGGGGTCGACATTTCTTATGCCTACCCATCCTTGTGGCCATGCAAATAAGGATCGATAGGTGTCTATGCCGACCCCTCTCCCCTATTACTTGTTTAATGCCCTCATGGTTGAACCCTCTCACGGCCGAACCCTCTCCCATACACACATATATACAAGCCTCTTCTTTCTCCCTTCCTCACTTTTTCACTTATTTTCTTTCGCACAGAACTCCTTCAAAAACTCAAGCACTCCATTTTTTCACTCCAACTTGCGAACCCTAACAGATCCATTCTCCATCCAAACTCAAAACCTCTTACGTCCATTCTTCCCATAAAATTGCTTTGCCTCACCTTTCGACTTCACATACAGCCAAGTACCTGCTTCCATTCTAGCTTGAACATTCATATAGGTAATTCCTTGAATATGCCTGCTAATCACTTTGGTTCTTGAATCCTTGATAGTTGGCATGGGTATGAGCTTGTGATGGCGAGCATTTTTTGAAGGGTTAACAATTGTTAGGTAAATGGTCTAATGGGTTGAGTTAGGATATGAGAGAAGGAAAGAAGAAGAATGAGGAGGAGGAGGAGGAGGACTCGGCAAGGAATCCTGATTAAAGAAAGGCCAATAGTGGTGGAATATGTGGATCGATATGTTATAACATGGCAGTGGCAAGGATCGGTTGGGAAAGGGATTGGTTGTTTTCTTAGTTTCCTTAAGAGAGAAAAAGGATAAGAGAAGTGAGGGTTTGGTTGTTCTAGTTGTGGAGAGGGATCGACGAGGATGGTTTGAAGAGGAGGATCGGTAATAAAAGTTTAGGAAATGGAACGGTATTGGGTAGTGATGAAGGGATCGGCATTCCCAATTCTGGGATAGGGTTCGGTATAAAGGCTTTTGGTGGAGGGATCAGTGGTCATGGTCAATTGGAGGGGTCGGCATAGGGACTCTGGGGAAAGGGATCGTTAGTGAATGCTAGGGATCGACATATGCTTTATAAACTAATCTAACTTAATTTGTGCGCAAAATCACCTCTAGTTTGCCTTACTGACCTTGAACATATGATGACAATGGATAATCTAACATGCATACTTAGACTGTCGAAATTGAGATTGAACAATCAAATTCCCAAAACTTTCAATATGGATAAGTGATAGCTTGCAAACAAACTTAAACGACCAACTTCACACCTTAATATGCCAATGACTGATCCCAATTGTAACACCCCTAATTTTTAATAATATTATTCAAGAGATTTAATTAGATAAATTAAATAGAATAATGTAAATGATTAAAGTGGTAAGGAGATTGAGATTTGAAAGTAAAATTAAGGATCGTGCTTAATTGTTTAAATGGGCTTAAGAATGATTTATGAGCAAATTAATTAATATAAGGGCTTAATGGGAAATAGCCGCACATGACCCATTACCTTTGTATATATTCTTTTCCCTTCATTCATGTTCATTTGTGCAAAACAAAAAAAAAGCAAAAATATGAAGAATAGCCGGCCATTACTAGGAGAAAAGAAGAAGAAGAAAATTCAAGTAAAGATTAGGATTAAATCAAGGAGGATTATCTCAATTAAATCTCAAAGTACTTATCATAATCAAGGTGAATAATAATCTATAACATCTATATTTTGTGTTTATGATCTTTTTTTTTGGATCTGAGATTAAATCCATTTTAATGATGATTTGGATGACGATATGCTTGGATTATAACATGTTTAATTTAAACTGAAATTGTTTAAATATGATTTTATATGGTTTTAAGGGTAAAACCGATTATAGTGATTTTCATATGCCATAAGATATTTATATGTTATGTACAACATGATTTTGAAGTTGGGTTTTAACTTTCACAATTTTCCAAGTTATGGAGAATTCATTATGAATTTTCAAAGAAAATTTGGTTAATTCGGTTTAGAAATTCATTTCGAGAATTATATTGAGAATTTAGGTCGAAATTTTAGATATGATAGATAACATTTAAAAAATGATTTTATATGATTTTTAAGATTTTTCCTAAGTGTTTTACTATGAGAATTAAATTATTTTGAAAGGAGGACCTAAATGATTTAATTGTTTTGCTTAATGGAAGGCATTATTTATTAAATTAATCTTGGTTTAGATCTGAAATTATGCGGCATTTGCAGAGAAATTTGAAAAGTTGAGGCAACCATTCAAATGTTTACACATAGCAAAGTTAGTTATAAGGTTATTGCTTTTATTGGCAATAATCAGCCCTTACCCAGAAAAGTGGATTCCACCTCTATTAGAAGCACCTTTAGACTCATAGCTTCCGCCTTTAATCAAGTCAAAACCTATCAAGTCGAGACCCACAAATCCGAAACCAATAGACATGATATCAACATTAGTACGCAGTGGATTGGAGAAAGGCGGAAGGCATGATGTCGAAACATAGCTTACGATGGGAACGAAACCATTGTTTTATTTTCCAAAGAAATGTGTTAGGCTGTTTTATTAAATGCTTTCGTAAGTGTGCAAATTTATGCTATCGAATGGGTATTTTGAATAACATTCAAAAGAGGGTTGCTGCCTTATTGTTTAAAGTATGGCTTTCGAATGAGTTACTTTGTTTCCAAACTAATGATTTGAAAAGGGGTAATTTTGACCTAGACGAAGCACTTTTGCCGATTTTAGGCCTTTCGAAGGAATTAAAGATGTCAATGCTTTCAAAAGGTATTCTTCGTTTTGTAAATATGAGCCATTTCCTAAAGCTTTTGGAAGGGGTTAATGGTTTCGAAGGCGATGCTTTCTAAAGGGGTTTCAAAGTTAACCTTCAAATGTTTTACTTATATGATTTAGTCTTTCCAAAGGATGGTTCTGACACCATCAAGTATTTTCCTAAATGCTTTTATATGATCAAAAGTGGTTTCGAAAGAGATACTTTCATTTGTATTCGTTTGACCCTAAAGATATTTTTAAAAGAAAATCCAATGGTTTCGAAAGTGGTACTTTCATATGGTTTCGAAGGTATGCTTCTATAATTGAATCATTTTAATTTAATACATTTGAAAGGTTTTGAAAGAAAGGTTTTAAAGTGTATCACAAGGCAGATGCCTAAAGTTTTGGAAAAGAATTTTTTAATGCTTTCGAAAGGAAGTTTTCCAATGGTTTCGAAAGTAACGATTAAAGGTTTCGAAAGCCTTAGTTTTCAATACAAATAACCCAATCTCTTTTAAAAGGAAAACCATGACATAATAAAAGAGTTTTGACATGATTTTAAATATGGAGTTTTTCAAAAAGTTTCATTGATTAATAGGTTAATGGGATTAACTAAGTTTTACCGGATGATTTCAAGGATTTAAACCACAGGTATTGGTATTATCGTGTTATTATGTTTACTTCTTCATATATGTGTGTGCGTGTGTGTGTGTGTGTATAACTGTATGTGTGTATGTATTCATATTATAATGGACCCATAACCGTATTTTGGAAAAGGGTAGAATAACTAGCTAGGTTAACCTGGTTGTGAAAATAAATTGAATTAACTCCTGAATGAGTAGAATTGCATCTAGGAGGTCAGATAGTCCCGAATGTAGGATTCTTAAATATTGATTAAAGAAGTTTTCAGGTAGATGTATTCATAGTAAACCTATGAAAACTTTGATTAGATTAAGTTATTAGCAGGGGCCAATAGATTTGTGGTAAACCCATGAAAACTATATCCGGATTGAGTTATTGATAGATATCAATAGGTTCCTAGTCAAACCATGAAAACTAGAATAAAAGGGAAGTTATTGGAGTTACCAATAGGTTCAGGGAGAACCCATGAAGCAATAATGTTATTGGCAGGGCCAATAGGTTCTTAGTGATTCCATGAAAACTATGAAATAGGACAGGGAGTCCATAAATTTAAACAGGTTTATAGTAAGCCCATGAAAACTACGAAACTAGACAGGAGTCCACATGTATTAAGCAGGTTAATAGTAAGCCCATGAAGACTATGATACTGGATAGGGAGTCCATATGTATTAAATAGGTTAATAGTCAGCCCATGAAAAATAATTGGTTAATAGTGACCTTAGAGACTATAAATAAGACAAATAGTCAGAATGAATGGGGATGGGAAATCCAGAATTGATTTACTTGTTTGCATCATATTATTTTGATTTTTTTAACCACTGTGGATGCAAAAGCACGGTATATGGTTTTATAAAGTTTTTAGGATAAAGTGAGGGGAAAACTCGTTCCGCTAACCGACGTGGTCTCACTAGATATCTAAATGGTTTGAGATGGTAGATTATTTTTATACCAAGCTTTATATCCGACTCCAAATTTATGTTTTTCCCTTAAACTCTCGGGCACACAATTGATTTTGAGTAGTTTAAGAGTTGAGGTTTTTAGGTACCTCCTTAGACGAATAAGCTTCCGGAGACGTGCAGGAGGCATGATAACAATTTAGAGTTCTTTTCTATTTTGATTTCGCCGTGTTCTATTATAAAGGCAAAGATGTTTAATTGCTTAGTTATACTTCGATCATCCAAGGGGCATCTTCATATGTCGCTCTTGACATATGTTGTAATAATTATATTTTCTCTAAACGTGGTTCTCATATTGGGATTATGTAATGAATTTGAAATGCTTTGAAATGGAATGAGAAAGTTTTTTGTTTATTTTAAATTTTCTATATCCTCGTGTTTCTGTTATATCAATGTATATAACATTATCGTATTTGGTCGCCGAGGATTAATAACTATGGATGACTACAACATCCATAGCCATTAATTTTGGGCCTTCAGGTAAGGGATGTTATAAGTTGTGTAACGACCCATAAAGTTTTGTTAATTTTTAATGGTTTTATTTAGCGTACTTAATTAGATTTTTGAGAAATTTTAAATAATAATATTTTGAAACAAAATTTTTCATTCTAAATCCAAATATAATAAATTTAATACACATGCGTTTCAAACATATATATAAAAAAATCAAACTTACATTTATTAAAATCAAACATACATATAAGATAATATAATAAATTATAATATAGTAAAGTATAACTGACATGCCTAAATGTATATGTCTTAATAACTAACGCATAAAGTTCCTATACGTATATATCATTATACTAATAAAGAAATCAAACTCCCTGTTAATAAATATTTCATATTTGTAAATAATTTCAAATTCTCACTTTTTACGTGATAAACCTACTAATAAAGAAGAAAAGTACATATTGAATAGTAGTGTGCTCTACTACATGCACTGACACATTCTATTAAAATAAATTGTTCGAGGTAACGGTACCTTTAATTTTAACTTTATTTCTCCCGTTTCAAAATTTGAACGTGATATCCATTCAAGCTATTAATCGCCTTAATTGGTCTAAATCAGTGGGTAGCTATCATTTTTCCTACCGTTCAAATTATTATTTGCTTTAGTAAATTTTTCAATCTTTGGATAGATTTCCCCATTCCTTGAATTCAGCTTACCTTGCCGTTTCCATTTTCAATGTATTCAATAAATTTATTCGTGACCTTCTTTGACTTTATATTGGCTCATTTATTTTCTTTACTGTTTAATTGCTATAAATATTCACCAAATCTAAACGTTTGACAGTTACTCTTCATTTCCTTTTTTTTTTTTTTTGATTAAATCACGTTGATGAATCAATGGGCAATTTTCGTTTCTTTTACAATTAAAACTTTGAAACGTGCTGGACAAAAATAATAACAAATTGCTCAGCTCAAATCCAGGGAATTTGACCATTGATATTACCTTATTCTTTCACCTATTTTATACATATTCGTTTCCTTTTTCTTTTCTTTTTTGATTTCGGTTACAGAATAAATTTAAGCTATATATTTTCTTCCTATTGAAGTTTTATTACCTCTCCATCCTCTCTGCTTTTAATATATATGCTTGCCTAAATTCATCTTCATGTTTCTCTCGCCATTGAAAAAAACAAAACAAGACTAGCTGTTTCATCTTTTGCCTTTATAATTTTCCGTTTGCTTACATTTCTCTGTCCATTCTTTTTCCCCTTTATCCTTGCCTTTTCAAACTGATGACGTGATGTACAAACATCAAAATTAATTGCTTTAAAATTCTAGCTATATCATAGGGTGACTGTTGATAGTGCATTCATTTTGTTTCGTTCAAAATTCCCTTCCGTTTCAAAATTCAAAGTGTGCCATCCAATCAAATTTATTGCTTTAATAATATTTCCTAAATCTATGCTTCTAGGTGTTGTTATGTCATCTCTGTATTTTGGGGTGATAACTTTTTGAACGTTTGATAATAATAATAAATCTTCTTAATATAATAGGCAATGAATTGAGATCTAGGAAATAAATAAATATAAAACTTATAACCTGCCAAATAATAAAATTGCTTTAATTGTATCGTTGATTTTGAAACATATAAAATTCTATACGTTCTTTACGCATTCATTTATTTCCTTTCTAATTTCCTATACGTTTTATTTCAATTATTTATTTCCTCTCTAAATTCCTATACGTTTTATTCCATTCATTTATTTCCTTTCTAATTTCCTGTACGTTTCCATTTCAATCAAATTTATACCCTTCCTATTCACTTTTCTCTCCACAATCAGCCTTTCTTCTCTCCTCTCTATTTTTCTTACCTCTCCACTTATGTCTACACCCCCACTTTTCACGTGAAACCACTCCTTCCTCCTCCGCCTCCCCTCCTTTTCTTGTATAGCCGGTAGATGATGCAAGTTAGTATTATATATGTACATATTTAACTTGTATCTATATTTTGATTTTTTTCCGTTTATAATATATGATGCATTCAGTTAGTTGATGAATGTAGTTTGTTTAAAAAGGTTAGATTAGATAAGTTGATACAATTTAGGTCTGCATTTGTATTTTATGTATTCGATTGCATGTTTTATACATTTGTTTACACATATTTTATGTTAAGGGTTTCAATTTTAATATTGCAGTAGACTAGGGTACTTTTATATTGGTATACTGATATGAAGGGACAAACCCATATTGATTCTCTGACTAACATTTATTTTAATAAAATGAGTATGTTTATAGCATACATATTTACAGTAATAGGTTACAAGGTATATTATAAGTTACGAATATTGATTTGTAAGCTATATGTATACATAGTATAATAATTCTTTGAGTCTATGTTTAAATGTTTACAAGGTAAGCTATATATATATATCTATAAGCATATATTATATTATATAAAGCAAGACTGTTTGATTATACACATGGAATAAAGTACTGTAAGTATATGAAGTTAAAAATCTCTGTTTTTTTCTCTTACGGTCAATGATAAAAGTATATGTATATTTATTAATTTTTATATGTTTATATGATATATTTAAATCTATGTTAGTTTATACGTATATAAGTCGGATTATATAAATAGGTTTACGTATAGTATATATACATATAAAGCTTTGTCTATGTGTTATATATATTGGTTTTGTCATTTACAGTTGTGTACAGTTGGTAACATTTCAAAACATAACATGATAATTTATGATATTGGTAAAGTAGTACATATTTTTTTGCATAAGGGTTTGAATTTATACAAAGTGTCTGTATTTATATTATAGAAATTTAGTTATCTTTGGTTCATCGGTCTGTTGTTTAAATAGAGTATATACACTGATGTTTTACAAAGCGTATTAATTTAATTTATGTTTAAATTTATTTTGATTTGGAATAAGTATAATACATATATCCCTCTTATTTAAATATATGTTTTAAAGGAAAATTCGTTTTAGGGAATAATTTATAACTTATATTTTCTTTTCCGATTATATCAATACGATTCTGATTCGTTCCCATCAAACTCTATCTTTCAGCTTTGCACGTCAAGATCCACTTTCATTCTTACTTCGCTTTGCGATTTTGTTTGGATTTGTTCGATTTTCTAGAGCGTGACCAAAATTCATAGCTTGCTCTGTTGTCGATCTTTTTTAGCCTCGAAAGGTGAGCAATCACTCACGATTAACATTCTTTTATTTATTAAATTTGATTTCAATTGAAACGACAATTGAAATATGCTGCTGTTAGTTGTTTTTACTGTTATGACTGCTATTACCTGTATCTGTTCACCTATGACACCTGACACCATTATCGGTTAATTATTTATGTGATAATAATACAGATTGGTTGATAATTGATTTTCTGATTGATTGTTGTTTAAATTGGATGTTAATTATTATTGTTAAATGATAACTAGTTTGCTAGTTTAAGTTGGGGTAGTATAGTTTACAAATTTAACGGATTATATATGACGGACCTGGATTTATTAAAACCTGACCCCGCCATATGTGAACTTGATTAGTAGATTTGACCCATTAATTGTCGTAGAAATTGATAAATTATACTCTAAATATTTGAACGTAGTTTGGATTAATTGTTGTAGCTTTAAACTGAAATTTAAAAAGGAACGACAAGTGAAAAAATGTAATGTAATAATCTTTAATCTACATGAAATGATAGTGTAGATTCTAGAAATAATTATACAAGTAACAATGCGAATTAATACGATTATTTCGGGGTTATTTGATTTATTTATTGAATTGTTATTGATTGTTGTTATTGTTTGTTTATTTACTTTGACACCATCCCTGTCATCACACTGCAAGTTCCCTTTGTTATGTTTGTTTTGAATTGAAATGGGTTGAAATGATAGACCCAAGTAGTTTCCATTTAATTTAATTTGGAATTACGGGTTGAAATGCTATCCACCCGTATACATTTAGTGTACGGATTGAAATGATAATATCCGTAACACTTGACCATGTGATAAGAAATATATGGTCTTATTTAATGTAAATTCTTAAATACATGTATAAAGGGTAATGATAAAGATAGAGTTAATTATGTCTAGTTTAATCAAAGATTTGATTTAATACATAAATCATGATAAATATCTATGTAAATTTTATTCGGAAATTTTTTGCAATAATATTGAACAATTAAGATTGGGAGATAAATTTGGGTTATTTTTAATGGTATTCAGATAAGGATTTATTTATTTAAATCAATTTGAAATTTATCGAAGGAGATATTTCACGTTTAAATAAAATTAAGAAATATTGAGTAAAATGAAATTTAAGGTCACTAAAATGATATTGAATCAAATAAGGGAGGGTTCAAGACAAAATAATAGTGATGTAAAAATCGAGAATCTATATGAAACTGTTAAATTTTAAATTGTTATATTTGAGCTATGAACTATATTGTAATTAAATGGTTTAGAGATTTGGATATGTATTTGGAACCAAGATAGTTAAATTTGTTATTTAGATAACGAATTGAATTGGATATAAATTGAGGATGAACTAAATTGGAAATTTTTAAACTAGATTGGGAAAAATTTAGTTGAAATGTTGAATACTTAAAGTATGGAACATATTGAAATAAAAGGGGTAATTGGGATATTAAATCCAAATTTGGGAATTATAAAATTTAAGTGGTTATTTTAGGAAAATTTAAATTGAAAAATGAGATTTACTATAATTGGAATGGGAAGGTCGGGTTGATGTGAACGATTTGGAATTTGAAAGTGCTTTACTGTATACAGCATATAAATTATACAAATACTATTTTGGGAATATAATCATTTGAAGAGAAATGGATATTTAGGTTTGAAGTATAAATTAAGTGAATGACCACGGTGTAATAGTGTATATTTCTACCCTGTAGATAGTTCTATGGACCCTTAGAGGATGGACATCCCAAACATCCTTTAAGTTATATTGTATTTCAGTTGATATTTCATTTGAGTTGAATTTATTGATATAAGAATGTTAATCCTGACTCGAGTGTTTTGTGTTTTGCTTTACGCTCGGGTCAGACTGAGTAATACAGCATTAGAGACTCACCTTTGGAGATTGGAGCTTCATTTGGAGATCCAACTATCGTTTCAGTTTTCTAGTTGACTGGTTCAGAGAAGTCATCGTCTCGTACTGAAGACTTTTCTGTATTCAAGAGATTCTGATGTATTTATTTTAAACTCTGATGTATATAGTAGCTTCATGAACTACTATTTTTTTCTATTCCGCTGCATCATATAACTCTGTGTCTGTGATCTGTGTTTGATTTATTTACTGTATATTTTAAGTTTGCCAAATTAAATTAACAATTCGGTATTTTGAATTATTCAAGTCGGACATGTACGGTTTTAGTGTCGATTTGAATGGTCCAAATAGCGGGTCGTTACAAGTTGGTATCAGAGCTTTGGCTCTAGGCAAAACTTAGCATATATGGTAAATTTATTTACAGAATCACTTTCGTTCGAGTTGAATCTCTTCCTTTTAACTCGATTTCCTTTGAATTTTGGAATGTCCGTCGGTTCCAAAATTCATTCTTGTCTCTCTCTATTTATATTCTTTTGATTCTGGAGTATCCAATAACTCCCCTAAATGATTGTAAAGGGGGATGAAAACTCCTTTGCAATTGGCATTGATTCACCGAAGATTTCTGTATCCTCGGTTTATGATGCTGCTATATCTATATGCCGAATTCTATCTATGGCAATCAAATGTCGTTTTGCTTTAGAATTCCGCATCAATTATATTCCTGAAGTCACGGTTGACCCGGTTAAGGTCGCTCGAGATTTATAGAGGTATATCCATCTCTATTTTGTATTTTGATTTTCTCAACTTTGTTGAGTCTATCTTCGTATCAGGATTCTATTGATTAGAGTTCCTCTAATTTAAACCTCCATCTTTGTTTGAAATCCATTCTTAAAATTATCCCTTGAAAATCGGGTATGTTTGCATTTTTGAAATTGTTTTGTATATCGAAATTATTATTTTGATAACTATGATTTTATTCTTTATATAAAAGTGAAAATGTTTTCGATAAGGATAAATCAAATAAGAAATGTTATTCTATATAAAAAGGTTTTGAAAGGATTTTGAAATTTTGAAAAATTATAAGAAATTGATTATATAAAAACGATTTATAACTGAAGTGTTAAATTTGAAATTCGAGAATTGAATTCCAGTATTTTGAAATTGGTTTTAAGATTTTGGAAATTATATAAAAATAATACGATTTAAAAGTATTTTTCCGAATAAGAAATGTTTTAAATGAGTTCAAATGAATTCCAATAATTTTGAAGAAATTTCAAAGGAGTTTTCAAGAAAATAGAAGTCCAGAACTCACTTATGTCGCTGGGGAATAATTTCGGTGATGAGTGCACGCATCATCGATATTGATTTTCGAGTTTCAAAGTGGGGGAGAGGCCACTTTAATAGCTTCGCTATGCGAGTGATTTTGGAAAACCGTTTGATTTCAAATTCCGAAGTATAATTTGATATTTGTGAAAGATATATGTATATATTTGAAATAATTTAAAATATACCGGTGTCCGATCCTCGAGTTTTGATTTGACTTAGATAACCCTGTGTATAAAAATTGATTTTCAACTTTGGATTTGAAGTTTGATTTCACCGACAATTTTGAAGGTTCAAGCACTTCCAAATCAAGGTTTAAAAGTTTAAAAGGCTAAGAAATTTCGAAAGGTATAAAATATTTGATAAAGCGTATAAGTTGAGTTTTGTATGTTTAAGTTTGAAACCTTTTGTTAAGTAAATGAATATGACTATTTTGAATTATACTAATATGGAATTTAGTTTTGAAATGTATTGAAAAAATTTTAGTTTTAAAGAATGGTTTCAAAAAAAAAAAAGTAAATTGGATATTTCGAGTAGAAATAAATAGTTTAAAGGTTTTAAAGGGATACTTATAAATTTGGAAACCGTTTTTGAGTATAATTGATTTTGAGAAAATATTTGGTTTTGAAATTAAATTGAAATTAAAAAACCAGTATTTATATGGTAATGTTGGAAATAAATTTGTTTGACTTGAATCAGGAAACTGGGATTATTTTATAAACCTGTTATTTGGGAACTTTGAAATTAAGAGATCTAAATTGGAAGAAAATTTGGTAAAATCATATATGATTTTGAAACTGAATTGATATTGAAATGATTTGAAATTGAGAACCTTACATTATTAAGCACTTGATTTGGGAGTGGTCGAACTTATATAAAATGGATTTGTATAAGTATGAAGTTGATTTGAAATCTATTGATTTGAAAGGTACTCAATTTGGAAAGAGAATTTATATAATCGAAGTCTATATAAGTATGATTTGATCTACTATTGATTTAGAAAGTATTCGATTTGGGAAGAATAGAATCCTATATATATGGATTATATATAAGTACAATATTTGAAAGTGATTTGAAAAGGTACTATATAATATATATTTTCCAAGAAAGGATATGGAAAGTGCCTTCTGCTTGATATCCGCTTTGTGGCCACAGCGTGGATTCATTCTATCGATATTATTCTCTCTGATTTTCGGTTTTCCGAATGTAATACTCGAGTATTCCCACCGTGGGTAACCCATGGTTTCTTTTTCTCTCGTGAATGCACAGCGAAATTGCCTGGCTGAGTCTTGCCTAGGGGTACGGATTGTTTCCTGGGGGAACCAGGCGTAACCATTGTGTATCCTGCAATCTGTGTAGGTCGCGAATAGTAGCGCAAGTGCCTGGCTGAGTCTTGCCTAGGGGTACGGATTGTTTCCTGGGGGATCCAGGCGTAACCATTGTGTATCCTGCACCCTACTAGTCATCATGGCGTAACTCGCAGGGCTGTGAAAGCTTACGGATATGGATTGTTTCCTGGGGGAACCAGGCGTAACCATTGTGTATCTGCGAACCATGATCGGACAAAGGTTTTGGTTTGGTTGTTTTGTTTGGATTGTACTTTCCATATCTGTTGTTTTAAAAGGTTTCTCCAAGTATTTTCACTGGGTGTTGAAACAAGTCTACTTAGTACTTGAAGAATTCTAACTTTGCGCCTGATCAACGCATGGCCAGAGTCTGCAAGAACGAGGATAAACTTGTTAAAACATTGAGTTATAAAAGTATTTTCGAAAGAAAAATTGGTTTCGATATAAAAATATTTTATTTATAAAGGTATTTTATTATAAAAGTATTTTTCCCAACAAAGAAATTTTGAATAAATATTTGAAATTTAAATTCTTATGGTTTGAAATAAATTATTCGTGCCCAATTCTATTCTTTTGAATCTACCTCATCTGCTCAGCTTCATTTTTCATCTATATTCCATTTTCGGAATCTACCTTCCTTTCCTTTTTGAATAAATCTTTTAAATATTGCTTATTTGTATACTGCATTGTTTTATATAAAATTTTAGTGGTATAAATATCTTTGAAGTTATTAATTAAATAAAACATATTTAAAGAAAATGATTATTAATTTATTGATAATATTTGAAAAGTATTTCGAGAAAAATTTACAGACTTATGAATTATAGATTTAATGTTTTCAATAGCTTCTGTGTAAATATAACTAATTATGTAAATAGATTGTTTTCAAATAATTTCATATATTTGTTAAGTGTTACTAAACATATTTAATTCCAATGGGTTTTGAATATACTTTTTTTAAGTATTAAAGAAAATTTAATTTCAAATGAAGTTTTCAAATAAATATTTCAAATAAAATGTATATAGTTAAATAAATTGTTAATCCTTGTCTTTCAATCTATTTATCTTTCTAGTCATTTCTATTCTCCTCCCTTCTTCCTTTTCGGGGACGAAAAGTTTTAAGTGGGGGAGAGTGTAACGACCCATAAAGTTTTGTTAATTTTTAATGGTTTTATTTAGCGTACTTAATTAGATTTTTGAGAAATTTTAAATAATAATATTTTGAAACAAAATTTTTCATTCTAAATCCAAATATAATAAATTTAATACACATGCGTTTCAAACATATATATAAAAAAATCAAACTTACATTTATTAAAATCAAACATACATATAAGATAATATAATAAATTATAATATAGTAAAGTATAACTGACATGCCTAAATGTATATGTCTTAATAACTAACGCATAAAGTTCCTATACGTATATATCATTATACTAATAAAGAAATCAAACTCCCTGTTAATAAATATTTCATATTTGTAAATAATTTCAAATTCTCACTTTTTACGTGATAAACCTACTAATAAAGAAGAAAAGTACATATTGAATAGTAGTGTGCTCTACTGCATGCACTGACACATTCTATTAAAATAAATTGTTCGAGGTAACGGTACCTTTAATTTTGACTTTATTTCTCCCGTTTCAAAATTTGAACGTGATATCCATTCAAGCTATTAATCGCCTTAATTGGTCTAAATCAGTGGGTAGCTATCATTTTTCCTACCGTTCAAATTATTATTTGCTTTAGTAAATTTTTCAATCTTTGGATAGATTTCCCCATTCCTTGAATTCAGCTTACCTTGCCGTTTCCATTTTCAATGTATTCAATAAATTTATTCGTGACCTTCTTTGACTTTATATTGGCTCATTTATTTTCTTTACTGTTTAATTGCTATAAATATTCACCAAATCTAAACGTTTGACAGTTACTCTTCATTTCCTTTTTTTTTTTTGATTAAATCACGTTGATGAATCAATGGGCAATTTTCGTTTCTTTTACAATTAAAACTTTGAAACGTGCTGGACAAAAATAATAACAAATTGCTCAGCTCAATCCAGGGAATTTGACCATTGATATTACCTTATTCTTTCCCCTATTTTATACATATTCGTTTCCTTTTTCTTTTCTTTTTTGATTTCGGTTACAGAATAAATTTAAGCTATATATTTTCTTCCTATTGAAGTTTTATTACCTCTCCATCCTCTCTGCTTTTAATATATATGCTTGCCTAAATTCATCTTCATGTTTCTCTCGCCATTGAAAAAAACAAAACAAGACTAGCTGTTTCATCTTTTGCCTTTATAATTTTCCGTTTGCTTACATTTCTCTGTCCATTCTTTTTCCCCTTTATCCTTGCCTTTTCAAACTGATGACGTGATGTACAAACATCAAAATTAATTGCTTTAAAATTCTAGCTATATCATAGGGTGACTGTTGATAGTGCATTCATTTTGTTTCGTTCAAAATTCCCTTCCGTTTCAAAATTCAAAGTGTGCCATCCAATCAAATTTATTGCTTTAATAATATTTCCTAAATCTATGCTTCTAGGTGTTGTTATGTCATCTCTGTATTTTGGGGTGATAACTTTTTGAACGTTTGATAATAATAATAAATCTTCTTAATATAATAGGCAATGAATTCAGATCTAGGAAATAAATAAATATAAAACTTATAACCTGCCAAATAATAAAATTGCTTTAATTGTATCGTTGATTTTGAAACATATAAAATTCTATACGTTCTTTACGCATTCATTTATTTCCTTTCTAATTTCCTATACGTTTTATTTCAATTATTTATTTCCTCTCTAAATTCCTATACGTTTTACTCCATTCATTTATTTCCTTTTAATTTCCTGTACGTTTCCATTTCAATCAAATTTATACCCTTCCTATTCACTTTTCTCTCCACAATCAGCCTTTCTTCTCTCCTCTCTATTTTTCTTACCTCTCCACTTATGTCTGCACCCCCACTTTCCACGTGAAACCACTCCTTCCTCCTCCGCCTCCCCTCCTTTTCTTGTATAGCCGGTAGATGATGCAAGTTAGTATTATATATGTACATATTTAACTTGTATCTATATTTTGATTTTTTTTCCGTTTATAATATATGATGCATTCAGTTAGTTGATGAATGTAGTTTGTTTAAAAAGGTTAGATTAGATAAGTTGATACAATTTAGGTCTGCATTTGTATTTTATGTATTCGATTGCATGTTTTATACATTTGTTTACACATATTTTATGTTAAGGGTTTCAATTTTAATATTGCAGTAGACTAGGGTACTTTTATATTGGTATACTGATATGAAGGGACAAACCCATATTGATTCTCTGACTAACATTTATTTTAATAAAATGAGTATGTTTATAGCATACATATTTACAGTAATAGGTTACAAGGTATATTATAAGTTACGAATATTGATTTGTAAGCTATATGTATACATAGTATAATAATTCTTTGAGTCTATGTTTAAATGTTTACAAGGTAAGCTATATATATATATCTATAAGCATATATTATATTATATAAAGCAAGACTGTTTGATTATACACATGGAATAAAGTACTGTAAGTATATGAAGTTAAAAATCTCTGTTTTTTTCTCTTACGGTCAATGATAAAAGTATATGTATATTTATTAATTTTTATATGTTTATATGATATATTTAAATCTATGTTAGTTTATACGTATATAAGTCGGTTTATATAAATAGGTTTACGTATAGTATATATACATATAAAGCTTTGTCTATGTGTTATATATATTGGTTTTGTCATTTACAGTTGTGTACAGTTGGTAACATTTCAAAACATAACATGATAATTTATGATATTGGTAAAGTAGTACATATTTTTTTGCATAAGGGTTTGAATTTATACAAAGTGTCTGTATTTATATTATAGAAATTTAGTTATCTTTGGTTCATCGGTCTGTTGTTTAAATAGAGTATATACACTGATGTTTTACAAAGCGTATTAATTTAATTTATGTTTAAATTTATTTTGATTTGGAATAAGTATAATACATATATCCCTCTTATTTAAATATATGTTTTAAAGGAAAATTCGTTTTAGGGAATAATTTATAACTTATATTTTCTTTTCCGATTATATCAATACGATTCTGATTCGTTCCCATCAAACTCTATCTTTCAGCTTTGCACGTCAAGATCCACTTTCATTCTTACTTCGCTTTGCGATTTTGTTTGGATTTGTTCGATTTTCTAGAGCGTGACCAAAATTCATAGCTTGCTCTGTTGTCGATCTTTTTTAGCCTCGAAAGGTGAGCAATCACTCACGATTAACATTCTTTTATTTATTAAATTTGATTTCAATTGAAACGACAATTGAAATATGCTGCCGTTAGTTGTTTTTACTGTTATGACTGCTATTACCTGTATCTGTTCACCTATGACACCTGACACCATTATCGGTTAATTATTTATGTGATAATAATACAGATTGGTTGATAATTGATTTTCTGATTGATTGTTGTTTAAATTGGATGTTAATTATTATTGTTAAATGATAACTAGTTTGCTAGTTTAAGTTGGGGTAGTATAGTTTACAAATTTAACGGATTATATATGACGGACCTGGATTTATTAAAACCTGACCCCGCCATATGTGAACTTGATTAGTAGATTTGACCCATTAATTGTCGTAGAAATTGATAAATTATACTCTAAATATTTGAACGTAGTTTGGATTAATTGTTGTAGCTTTAAACTGAAATTTAAAAAGGAACGACAAGTGAAAAACTGTAATGTAATAATCTTTAATCTACATGAAATGATAGTGTAGATTCTAGAAATAATTATACAAGTAACAATGCGAATTAATACGATTATTTCGGGGTTATTTGATTTATTTATTGAATTGTTATTGATTGTTGTTATTGTTTGTTTATTTACTTTGACACCATCCCTGTCATCACACAGCAAGTTCCCTTTGTTATGTTTGTTTTGAATTGAAATGGGTTGAAATGATAGACCCAAGTAGTTTCCATTTAATTTAATTTGGAATTACGGGTTGAAATGCTATCCACCCGTATACATTTAGTGTACGGATTGAAATGATAATATCCGTAACACTTGACCATGTGATAAGAAATATATGGTCTTATTTAATGTAAATTCTTAAATACATGTATAAAGGGTAATGATAAAGATAGAGTTAATTATGTCTAGTTTAATCAAAGATTTGATTTAATACATAAATCATGATAAATATCTATTTAAATTTTATTCGGAAAAATTTTGCAATAATATTGAACAATTAAGATTGGGAGATAAATTTGGGTTATTTTTAATGGTATTCAGATAAGGATTTATTTATTTAAATCAATTTGAAATTTATCGAAGGAGATATTTCACGTTTAAATAAAATTAAGAAATATTGAGTAAAATGAAATTTAAGGTCACTAAAATGATATTGAATCAAATAAGGGAGGGTTCAAGACAAAATAATAGTGATGTAAAAATCGAGAATCTATATGAAACTGTTAAATTTTAAATTGTTATATTTGAGCTATGAACTATATTGTAATTAAATGGTTTAGAGATTGGATATGTATTTGGAACCAAGATAGTTAAATTTGTTATTTAGATAACGAATTGAATTGGATATAAATTGTGGATGAACTAAATTGGAAATTTTTAAACTAGATTGGGAAAAATTTAGTTGAAATGTTGAATACTTAAAGTATGGAACATATTGAAATAAAAGGGGTAATTGGGATATTAAATCCAAATTTGGGAATTATAAAATTTAAGTGGTTATTTTAGGAAAATTTAAATTGAAAAATGAGATTTACTATAATTGGAATGGGAAGGTCGGGCTGATGTGAACGATTTGGAATTTGAAAGTGCTTTACTGTATACAGCATATAAATTATACAAATACTATTTTGGGAATATAATCAGTTGAAGTGAAATGGATATTTAGGTTTGAAGTATAAATTAAGTGAATGACCACGGTGTAATAGTGTATATTTCTACCCTGTAGATAGTTCTATGGACCCTTAGAGGATGGACATCCCAAACATCCTTTAAGTTATATTGTATTTCAGTTGATATTTCATTTGAGTTGAATTTATTGATATAAGAATGTTAATCCTGACTCGAGTGTTTTGTGTTTTGCTTTACGCTCGGGTCAGACTGAGTAATACAGCATTAGAGACTCACCTTTGGAGATTGGAGCTTCATTTGGAGATCCAACTACCGTTTCAGTTTTCTAGTTGACTGGTTCAGAGATGTCATCGGCTCGTACTGAAGACTTTTCTGTATTCAAGAGATTCTGATGTATTTATTTTAAACTCTGATGTATATAGTAGCTTCATGAACTACTATTTTTTTCTATTCCGCTGCATCATATAACTCTGTGTCTGTGATCTGTGTTTGATTTATTTACTGTATATTTTAAGTTTTCCAAATTAAATTAACAATTCGGTATTTTGAATTATTCAAGTCGGACATGTACGATTTTAGTGTCGATTTGAATGGTCCAAATAGCGGGTCGTTACAAGTTGAGCATAGGTTTATGGAACTTAAAAGAAAATTAAACTTAAAATATTTTCAAGCATAATCCAATGAATCAAAAATTAAGATCGGGGTTTAGGTTAATGCTGTAGCAACATAATGTATTTGATATTTACATGTAGATATAAGGACGTATTTCCCTCTCTCTTAGACTGTTCTTCTGTATCTTACTAAGGCTCTTATGTCGATTTGTGAGAAAGAAGATATAGAGGCAGGAAATGGAAAAGGAAATCTCGATGAAGGAAGCACCACAACCAATAGAAATGTTCGACCCTCCAGAAGGAACCTGGGCTGACAGGCTAATTCTAACCAAAATGCCAATGCCAATGTGGTTGCTGGAAATCCACCAGTAGATATGGGGGCAATGTATCAGTTCTTCATCAATATGATGCAAGCAGGAGTTGTTGCTGGTGCTGCTGGAAATGGTGGAGGAGCTAATCATGTGGCTCCGGTTGAGAATAATTATGCTAAGCTGAGCAAAGATTACACCAGTCTTTATGGGAAGCCATTTATAGGAATGGAGGATGCCAAAGAAGTGGAGAATTGGTCATTGCATTGCGAGAGAATATTTCTAATTTGGGTTTGGATGATGATCAGAAGAGGAGGTTGGCCTCTAGGCAGTTGCAAGGGGAAGCACTTCATTGGTGGAATAGTGTTATTACCAGAGTTTCGATGGAGGAGTTGACTTGGGTAGATTTTAAAAGGAGATTTGAACAGAGGTTTTTATTTGAAGTTGCTAAGACATCGTTTATGAGAAAGTTTATGGATTTAGTGCAGGAAGAAATGTTGGTTATTTAGTATGCTACTAAGTTTGATGATTTGTCCCTATATTAACATGCTACTATAGACCCACATAAGGAGAAATAAGAGGTTCTATCGGGGTTTGAGATCTGAGCTTGCTAGGGCGACCCTGACACAAATCCGTGATCCTTGTAATGTAGTTATGGAGATGGCCATCCACCATGAAGAGATGCTTGCCATTGTGCTAGAGAAAAGCCAGTGAAAACCCAGGGTTCTCAGGGAAAGAAGAGGCAGCTTTTTAAGAAGAAGGGGGTCCAAGAAGAGGGAGGGAACCAAGAAGGTACATGCTGATTTAGCCTGCTTCAAGTGTGACAAGAAGGGTCATTATGCTCATGGGTGCTAGTCAGGCAAGTGGAAGAAGGTTGCAAACAAGGAGAATATAAAGTGCTTCAACTGTGACAAGGTTGGGCACTATAAGAATCAGTATCCAGAACCATTTAGAGCGGACATGGAAAGGTTTTTGCTAGACTAACTACAGCTGAAAAGGGGAAGACTATGATGGAAGGTACACTTTTGATTCATAGCATACCATTTAGGATACTATTTGATACCAGTGCATCACATTCATTTATATCTCAGAATTTGGTTGATAAGTTATGCTTAGAACCCACATACGTGTATATGCGTGTACGTGAGGCAACCAAAACCAAAGACGTCTGATAGGAGATAGCAGAATCGACCCTTTTGGGACCATTTTTCGGTTTATTTCCCTAAGGGGCACCGAGGGAAATAAGTCCGATCAACAAAAGTCGTTTTATAAATATCTACACTATCTCTAAAGGGATGGGATTTTCCCTTAGGGATCTGTCCCGAACAATTTAGTTTATTTCGTACAAAAGTACCTTGTTACTTCCTTAAGGGTTGTGAATCCAATGGGAGGGTATGCAACTCTAGGGATAAGATGTGACCTGTTAGAATTAGACTTGGTAGGTCATAAGTTTACATGCAGTCTGCATATTTTCGATTTTGTAGATTTTAGAATCATTTTGGGTATGGATTAGTTGAGTAAGTATGAGGCTAGGATATCTTGCTAGGATGGGGAGATATCACTAAGACACCCAGATAGTCATAACCGAATCATATTCTCAGTGGAGAATTATGATCAAAGTAATTGTGCTTTGTTAAGTGCTATGGAAGTAGGAGAAGAGTTAAGTTAGGTTCGAGTAGCAAGAGAGTTTACAGATGTCTTTGAGCCGGTAACGAGACTACTATCGAAACGAGCCATTGAGTTTCGGATGGATCTTGTGCTAGAAGCTTAACCTATTAGTAGACCACCTAGTAGGATGATACCGATCGAAGGAATTGAAGGTGCAGCTAGTGGATCTAGAAGGAAGGAATTTTGTTAAACCAAACAGTTTGCCTTGGGAAGCGGTCGCGTTGTTCGTGAAGAAACAAGATGGGTCGTTAAGGATGTGTATCGACTATCGTTTGAACAAGAGTACAATTAAGAATAAGTATCCTTTGCCGAGAAATGATGATCTATTCGATCAGTTGTGTTGAGCTAGACTATTTCCCTAGTTGGATTTGGCGAAAGGTTTTTATCAGTTAAGAGGAGCAGAGGATAGTATTTCTTTAACAACATTTTGGAAAAAGGTACGGTTCTTATGATTGGCTAGTGATGCCATTCGGGTTAATGAATGCACCTGCTTTCTTCGTGGATTTGATGAACCAAGTTTTCCAAGAGTACTTGTATAAGTTTGTGTTGGTATTTATAGATGACATTTTAGTATACTCTAAAGATGAAAGAGAGCATGAGGATCATCTCAGTGTGGTGCTTGAAATTCCAAGGAAGCATCAACTAAAAGCAAAGTTTTCCAAGT
The DNA here is from genome assembly GCA_030765085.1 of Allium cepa. Taxonomy (NCBI): domain Eukaryota; kingdom Viridiplantae; phylum Streptophyta; class Magnoliopsida; order Asparagales; family Amaryllidaceae; genus Allium; species Allium cepa. The sequence goes on from CM060929.1 coordinate 484,426,251, forward strand.
GTCATTTTTGAAAGAAAGAGGTTATGTTTCTTGGTCACGTAGTTTCAGAGAAGGGCTTGTCAGTCGATCCAAATAAGATTGAGCTATTTTTAATTGGAAGAGACCAGAGATGGTGACTGAGATTAGACGGTTTCTTGGACTTAGTTGATATTACCGGAGATTCATCAAGGATTTCTCGTAAATAGTAGCGCCTTTGACAAAGCTAACCAGGAAGGCAGTGAAGTTTGTCTGGTCAGAAAAGTGTGAGGAAGAATTCCTTAAGTTAAAGCATTTGTTGACCAATGTACCTACGTTAGTAGTTCCAGACGAAATCCAAGGGCTGGTGGTGTATACTAATGCATATGGGACTGGAGTAGGAGTAGCGTTGATGCAAAAGGGTAAGGTGATTTCTTACGCTTCATGACCCGCACGAAATGAGATATCCTACTCATGACTTGGAGTAGGCTGTGGTGATCTACGCATTGAAGATTTGTAGGCATTATCACTTAGGGGAGATATTTTAGCTATACATAAATCATAAGTCTTTAAGGTACTTATTCTCTCAGTCGGAGCTGGATATAAGACAACAGAGATGGATGGTGCTTTTGGCTGCTTTTGATTTTGGTATGGAGTATACTCCTGGGAAATGAACTAAAGTAGCGGATAATCTTAGCAGAAGACATCAGAATGTAGTGTTCGCTATGTTGACATAATGGAAAGATTTAGAAGCTTTGACTACTTGTAGTGTGTAGTTAAGATCGACTGTTAGTTCTAGTAAGAGTACTGCCATGTTGTCCTGTTTAGAAGTTTGACCAGTATAGATTGAAAGGATTGCATCTAAGCAGAAGGAGGATCCAATATTAGCCGAGAGGATTGAAAGGCTTGTGGTTGGAACTGAGATCGATGATCTAAGAGGTTTTATCCTTGACCAGAGGGGATGGTTGAGAAAGAAGAGACGGTAGTGTGTTCTGAATGTTGAGGACTTAAGAAACGAAGTTCTTGGAGAATGTCATCGGTCCAAGGTTAAGATTCATCCTGAAGGAACTAAGATGTATCAAGATATGAAAAGGAGCTTCGATTGGGAAGGTCTGAAGAAGGATATTGGCTTGTGGGTTAGGCAGTGTGCAAACTATAAATAAGTGAAGGTCGAACATCAGAAGCCAAGTGGATTGCTTCAACCTTTAGAGATTCCAGTTTGGAAATGGGATTCGATATCTATGAACTTTATTTACGGGTTGCCAAGGTCAAATAGGGAAAATGAAAGTGGATAGATTGACCAAGAGTGCCCATTTCGTTCCAATTAAGTCAACCAGGACAACACCTGCTTTAGCTAAGCTGTTCATGAAGAACATAGTTAGACTATGTGGAATTCTTAGTAGTATACTCAATGACATAAATGCTTTTTTTACTCGTGAATTCTGGAAGAGTCTACAGGATGTGTTAGGCACTAAGCTCAATATGACTACTGCATATCACCCTCAGACGGATGGGAAGACAGAGAGAGTCAATAAGGTATTCGAGAATTTACTAAGAGCTTGTGTATTCGACTTTGGTGGACCTTGGGAAGATCAACTACATTTGGTTGAGTTTTCCTATAATAATAGTTATCAGACTAGTATAGGAACGGCGCCTTTTGAAGATTTGTATGGAAGTTCATGCAAACACCAACATGTTAGTTGGAGACTTGAGACAGATTAGTCTTCAGACCAGATCTGGTTAGAGAGGCGACAGAGAAGATTAAGTTGATCCAAGAAAGGACAAAGGAGGCTAATCCAGACAGAAAGGTTACAAATATAAGGGGTGTAAAGACTCAGAGTTCTCAGTTGGAAATAAGATTTTGATTAAAATATCATCGATGAAGAGTGTGGTACGATTTGGAAAGTCAGAGAAATTGGCATTGAGATATGTTGGTCCATTCTAGGTTATAGAGAGGATTGGAAAGATCGCATAAAGAGTTGAGTTGCCGAGCAATGTAGCAGGTGTCCATAATGTATTTCATGTATCTCATCTTTGTAAGTATGTGTTTGATCTAGAGACTACTATTCCTCCGACACAGTAGGAAGATTTGTGAGTAGAGCCTAATTTGACATTTGCTAGATAACTAGTTCGGGTTGTAGCAAGAGATAAGAAAAGATTGAGGAATGAGACAGTCAAGCTGGTGAAAGTTCAACGGAGCGATAACGAGAAGGAATGCGCTTGGGAGACAGAAGATAGGATTAAAGATGCTTATCCTGATTTGCTTTGAGGGTATGTCTATATTAGCTTTATATAGATAGTTGCTAGTCAGGTAGGCTAGTATGGTTGTTAGGAGTTATTAAAGATGATTGCTATGTTTAGTATTTAGTCCTTACTGAATTTCGAGGACGAAATTATTCGAGGGGAGCCTGTAACACTCCTAATTTTTAATAACAATATTTAGGAGATTTAATTAGAAAAATTAAATAGAATAATGTAAATAATTAGAGTGATAAGGGGATTGATATTTGAAAATAAAATTAAGGGCCTTGCTTAATTGTTTAAATAGGCTTAACAATGGTTTATAAGAAAATTAATTAATATAAGTGCTTAATGGGAAATAGCCACACATGACCTATTACCTTTACATATACTCATTTCCCTTTATTCACGTTCATTTGTGCAAAACAAAAACAAAACGCAAACATAAGAAGAATAGCCGGCCATTACTAGGAGAAAAGAAGAAGAAGAAAATCCAACTAATGCTTGAGATTAAATCAAGGGGAATTAATCTCAATCATATCTCAAAGTCATTATCATAATCAAGGTGAATAATAATCTATATCGTCTCTATTTTGTGTTTATGACCTTTTATCTTCGGATTTAAGATTAAGACCATTTCAATGATGATTTGGACGTTGATATGCTTGGATTATAACATGTTTGATTTAAACAAAAATTGCTTAAATATGATTTTGTACGGTTTTAAGGGTAAAATCGATTATAATGATTTTCATATGCCATGAGGAATTTATATGTTATGTAAAATATGGTTTTGGATTTGGGTTTTAATTTTCATAATTTTCCAAGTTATGGAGATATTATTACGAATTTTCAAAGGAAAATATGGTTAACTAGGTTTAGCAATTTATTTTCGGAATTACATTGATAATTTGGCTCAGAAATTAAGATATGTTAGATGACATATTAAAAGTGAATTTTTGTGATTTTTGGGGATTTTTCCTAAGTGTTTTACTATAAGAATTAAATTATTTTGAAATGAGGATCTAAATAATTAAGTTTTTTTACTTAATGGAATGGCTTATCTGTTAAACTAATCTTGGTTTAGGTCTGAAATTATGCGAAAATTGTAGAGAAATTTTAAATTTTGAGGCAACCACTCAAATTTTTGCACATAGCAAGTAGTAATAAAGTTATTGCTTTTATTGGCATTAATAAGCTTTTACCTTGAAAAGTGGGTTCCGCCTCTATTAGAAGCATCTTTCGACTCATAACTTCCGCCTTCAATCAAGTCCAAACCTACCAGGTCGAGACCCACAAAGCCAAAATCAGTACATAAGGTATCAACAATGGTACGTAGTGGATTGGGTAAAGGCGGAAGGCATGGTGTCGAAACATAGCTTCTGATGGGAACGAAACTATTTTCTTGTTTTCCAAAGAAATGCACTTGCCTATTTTATTAATTGCTTCCGAAGGTGTCGAAATATATGCTTTCGAATGGGACTTTTGAATAGCTTTCGAAAGAGGGTTGCTACCTTGTTGTTTAAAGTATAGCATTCGAATGAATTATTTAGTTTCCAAACTAATGATTTGAAAATAGGTAATTCCGACTAGATGAAACCCTTCTGCCGACCTTAGGCCTTTCGAAGGAAATGAAGATATCAATCCTTTCAAAAGGTAGCCTTTTTTATAAATATAAGCCACTTCCTAAAGCTTTCGTAAGGGGTTAATGGTTTCGAAGGCGATGGTTTCGAAAGAGGTTTCGAAGCTAACCTTCAAATGTTTTAGTTATATGATTTAAACTTTCGAAAGGATGGTTCCGATGATATCAAAAATTTTCCCAAATGCTTTTATATGGTCGTGAATGGTTTCGAAAGAGATAGTCTCATTTATATTCACTTTGACCCTAAAAATATTTTTAAAAGAAAATCAATGGTTTCGAAAGGGGTACTTTCATATGGTTTCGAAGTTATGCTTCTATAATTTTATGGTTTCACTTTAATACGTTCGAAAGGTTTCGAAAGAAAGTTTTTAAAGTACTCCGAAAGGCATGTGCCTAGAGTTTTGGAAAATAAGATTTTAATGCTTTCGAAAGGAAGTTTTCCGATGGTTTCGAAAGTGATTAAAGGTTTCAAAAGCCTAAGTTTTCAAAACCAATAACCCATTTTTAAAATAAAACCATGGAATAATAAAGAATTTTGAAATGATTTTAATTATGGAGTTTTTGAAGAAGTTTCCTCGATTAATAGGTTAAAGGGATTATCCAAGGTTTACCAAATGATTTCAAGGATATTAAACGAAAAATGTAGGTTTTATCATGTTATTTTTTTACTACTTCATATATATATATATATATATATATATTCACATTGTAATGGACCCATAACTGTATTTTAGGGAAGAGCAGAATAACCAGCTATGTTGACCCGGTAGTGAATATAAATTGAATTAACTCCTGAATGAGTAGAATTGCATCCAGGAGGTCAAATAGACCAAAATGTAGTATGCTTAAATATTGATTAAAGAAGTTGTAAGGTAGATGGGTTCATAGTAAACCCATGAAAACTATGATTAGATTGAGTAATTGGCAGAGGCCAATAGGTTTGTAGTGAACCCATGAAAACTAGGTAAGAGGGAAGCTATTGGAGTTACCAATAGGTATAGGGAGAATCCATGAAGCAATAATGTTATTGGCAGGGCCAATAGGTTCTTAGTGATCCCATGAAAACTATGAAATAGGATAAGGAGTTCATATTCTTAGTGATCCCATGAAAACTATGAAATATGACAGCGAGTCCATAAATTTAAACAGATTAATAGTAAGCCCATGAAAACTATGAGACTAGACAGGGAGCCATATATATTAAATAAATTAATAGTAAGCCCATAAAAATTATGAAAAGGGAGTCCATATGTTTTAAATAGGTTAATAGTCAGCCCATGAAAACTAATAGGTTGATAGTGACCCTAGAAACTTTAAATAAGATAGCTAGTCAGAATGAATGAGGATGTGGATTCCAGAATTGATTTACTTGTTCGCATATCATCATATTATTTTGATTTGTTTTAACCATTGTGGATGCAGGAGCATAATATATGGTTTTATAAAAAAATTAGGATACTAGTGAGGGGAAAATCCATTCTGCTAAGCAGCGTGGTCTCACTAGATATCTAAATGGTTTGAGATGGTAGATTATTATTCATATCGGGCTTTAAGTTTGACTTGAGTTAATGTTTTCCCCTTAAACTCTCGGGTACTTAATTGATTTTGAGTAGTTTGAGAGTTGAGGTTTTCAGGTACCTCTTTAGACGAATAAGCTTCTAGAGAGGTGCAAGAGGCATGATAACTACGTAGAGTTCTTTTCTATTTTGATTCCGCTGTATTTTGTTGGAAAGGAAAAGATATTTAATTACCTAGTTATATACTCTGATCATCCAAGCGGGCATCTTCATATGTCGCTCTAGCCAATCCTTCTTGTCGATTGAGACCGTCAGCGATGAAGGTATTTCTGGGCAAACTTCCAAGTCTCATTGTTTTATTTTGCTTTTCTGATTTCAAACTATTTGTGTCAATTATATATTGTACTACGCTACACTAGTTCACACTTAGGACATAGGGAATAGGTTATTTTTCTAATCTCGACTATCTACTGAGTATAGCTGATATCGATTCCAAACTCTTAAAGTGTTCAGCTGACATGCCTTTTAATTTGGCGATGCGACACATTAGTTTTGTAGCGAAGTCAAGTTCCGTAACTATATCTGGAAGGCCTTCTCCAAGCCATCATGTAGAACAAACAGAAGTTTCTAACTCACAAGCCGATCTTTTCTTTGACATTTCCGTCCTTTCAACGGAAAACATAAGCACTGCTCCTGATGCTGTAGAGGGCGCTAATCTTATACAAAATCCAGGGGATTCATATGCTTCTCAAATTGGTGTGGCTGCTCTCTGTCGGCTATGCTCCATTCGCGGAATTCCATTTTGGGTCGTCTTGGTTCCCTTAAGACAGGACAGACCTCACTTGCTCCCAATAGGGCATACAGCATGCAATAAGTTTATGTGTTTGGCTGGAGTATAGCGCCCTTCAATTCGTTTGTCCAAGAAATGTTGAGATATCTTAGGATAACTCCTACATAATATCATCCCAACGGTTATGCTTATATTCATGGAACCTTCTTGCTGTTCATGAATGTCTTATTTTTTCCGCGTGCAATGGCATCCTAGACTTGCAAGATGATGGTTAGAAGGACGCAAGTATACTCTCACTTCGGTTTCAAGTTCACTAGTCCAAGTCATAACTCTTCCTTTGAATCTACTAACATTCGAAGTTCTTTCAGGCGTTTGCCCATATCTTGAAGGAGTTGATTCTTCAAGAGCAGTCGCCGCCATCTGCACTACCTTCGTTGAGGATAGGGACATCAAACTCCTTGTAGCTAACGAGTTACTATCCTTGTTCGGGCTGTTGGAAGTTGGTTATAGTATCGGACTTCCTAGAAGTGCGGCATTATTAACGAGTGTTGCAGAACAAAGGAAGGATACTGTCAACCCCCTCATGCCCCATGCCAAAGGGACTCTGGATGATATCGAGGAGGGCGAGTTAAGGATTCTCAAGCCGAGATTCCAGGAGATGTCAATGCAGGCCCCGGGAAAGGACCAATGGTTGAACCGTCGTAAGTTGGACAATCCAAACACCTGCAAAGAGAAAGAAGAGGTTGGCGTACAGGCTTCGTAGAAGAAAAACCGCTACAGACCCAGAGTTTGTAATTATTCCGGTTGAAAAGGAATCAACCTCAGCACTTGGAAAGAACGTTGAAGGGATTTTCAAATCCTTAAATTCCAGATGACATCATGTCCTATAACTTTCCAAACATTACATTGAAGGACTCAACTCTCCCACAAGAAGCGGCAAAGGCATCCAACCTTCAGATAAAGGAGAGAAAACACCGATGAACAAGGCTACCGTCACCGGTCTGTTGGGGGAAATACTAGGACACTCACAACCACATGCACTTCACCATATACCTTTTGTTGATCTTTCACGCGGATATTACTAATGCGCTCCCATTTGGTCTTTACAGGTGCAATGCCTCACTCAAAAGCCTTCGATCGCCTCAGAATTTCTTCAGCATACCACCAATCTAGCCAGGATTCAGAGTCTACTAGGGCAGAAAGAAGGATGATGGACGGAATAAGAATTATCATTCAAGGGAATCTTTGTCCTCCTCAAAACGCAAATCCCAGTCCCATATATCTCGTCAAGGCGAACAATCTACCATTCCTGCTAAAAGTGGAGAATAGTCTCATGAGCAATGTTCCAGCTCCTCAAGCTCTAGACTATATTATGAACGTCGATTAGGCAAACATTCACTTGCTACCCCTGATCCGCTTTTGCCGGCTACTGACCCCAACGCCTCCACGGTAGAGAAGTTGGCCGAACTTTAGGCCACTATTCCAAAGATGTGCTTTGACGGTCTCAAATTCCTACCTTCCCTTCACATAATTCTAGGGCATGCCAAGTAAAGTTCTCTTGCATGAGTGAACTATGTATTTATGCAGCACGAATCTTTTATACACTTGGCAGAAAAAGTCTTCGAAATATCCATTGAGAGACAACACTAGATAGATAGCCTCAAGTTGGAAGCTATGTACGATAAGGATATTATCAAGTATCAGGATGCTGAACTGCTAGAATTTAAAACCCATCTTGCTGAGGCGGAGAAGAACACCAAGGAAATGACAGAGGTAATAAGCCATTTTGAAGTTACTAACAAAAAGGAACTCGACACGGCACTTCATCATATTGGGGGCACTCACTTTAGAAAAGGACTCCTTACAAAAGGAGAAGGGTGCTCTGGATCGCCGTGTCAAGGAACTTGAAGAACTTCTTAAGAAGGAAAGGGAAGAAAAATTGAAGCTCAAGAAGAATCATAAAAGTACTATGAGGAAGTTTTTGAGGCTAGAAGCTTAAAGGCCAAACTCGACGAGAAATTCGCCAAAACCGAAGCTCTTAAAGAAGAAACTCGAGAAGAGGGCTGAAAAGTGATAATCGAACAAGTTAACTCCTAAGTGGAAGCTGCCATGAAGTCCAGTAGGAATGAGATTAAGGATATATTTGACCTGCTAAATTATTGAATATAATGCCAAAGTCCTGATCCATCGTGATTTAAGTTTTCTCGGAGAGGGTTATCTCGAATCTCTAGCTGAAGCTTGGAAGCATATCATCAAGATGAAGAAAAAAATTGGGTGTAGCCGAGCTCAATGAAGATGAATTAGTGAGGGAACGTGGAGACAAGCCTTGGGATCTAGCAGCCACAAAGCATCGATTTTTCAATGCTTCTGCACCTACTGAAAGAGGAGAGAATACTGTTGGGTCTTCAGGGACCGATCCTATGGGTCCCTCTCCATCCCAAGTAGCCAGAACATCAATCTCTCTTGATATAGAGCAGGATCTTGGCTATGATCCAGATAGGCCCAGCTTCGAATCCAAGATGTTATCCCCCATTTTGGAAGGAGGCACCCCGGCAACTACAGAGAGTTAACCGTATGCCGGTATTTCGCTTTACTCCTTGGTATATGAAAAGTTTTCAAGCTTCACATGCAATGATTTTGAGCTAATCTCCCTGTTTTGTCAAATCTTGCAGGTCTTTCGAGCCTGATCAAACTCCTAGAAGTTGTGTTGCTGCAAATCAATATGAGAAAACGGCTAACGACCCGGCTGCTGCTAATGTTTTGGGACCCGATGCCCAAGTCATTGGTTCCCTCGATGAATGTAAGACCAAGGATCCACTCACAACCGACGAATCTGATGACGTAATAATTATCGGTGCCTCAGAACACATCGATAAGACCAGCATGAAATAGCAGATCGAAAAGGAGGAACTATTGAAGAGAGAGGTTAAAATTGAACCCATCAAAGTGGACATCGATGATCCTTATCTTGTGCCATTGTAAATTATTCCACTGGGTGGGTCGATCCTTGATGAACTTCCTCTTACCTCCATAAGCTCTCCGACCAAAGGCGGCAAAGGGTCCCGAAAGAGAAGCGTGAGTGGTTCTACCCCCGAGGCATCCAAAAGAGAGAGGAAGTCGAAGAAGTAGTTGTTGCTTCTACTCAATGTGTATAGCTTGCATAGTCTTTTCTTTCACTAGTCGTAGTTGTACTGGTATACATCCCGATCTTTTGGAATAACTTGTACCGAAATTTTGACACCTGTTATGTAAATAAAAGCTTTTGTTTTTTGTTATGCTTCATGTAAATTGTTATTTAAGTAGTTGAAAGACTAATTTCCATTCAATTTACTTGTAGTTCATTGCTTGTAAATTCTGGTAACAATTCAGCAACTCCATCCCAAGGCCTTTAAATGATCATGGCCTCAAGTCGTATCAAACACTAGGCTCATGCCTTATTGTTACACTGTCGGATTTAGAGGTTTTTTGAATGACTGTGCTTCTGCCCCTTGCATTGATTTGGCGAGGCTAGAAGCTGGACGGTTGAATTCCATCCTTCACGATTTTTTTTTCCTCTTGTCAATTTCAGGCCGGAGCTTGAGGAATAGAGAATGGTCGAAATCCACTCATCTATTCATTCATAATTATATCCACACTCTAGAGATAAGGTTCAGTTGATCGGTGGTCGGTTCACACCCAGTTTATGTTTATACTCTGGTCCACATTCTGAGGACTCGGAGTTATCTCGTAGGCGATCGGTTTCTACCCATTTTATGTTTATACTCCAGTCTGCACTCTGGGGACTTAGAGGTTTTTCGTGGGCAGTCGGTGTTCACCCAGTTAATGTTTATACTCCAGTCCACACTATGGGGACTCAAAGTTATCTCGTGGGTTGTCGGTTTCCACCCTGTTTATGTTTATACTTCAGTCTGCACTCTGAGGACTTAGGGTTAATTTGAAGAGAAGTCGGTAGTATTCCTTTTTTGGTAGATTAATTTCCCCTTTGAATTTGGGGTTTTGATTTATCAAGCGATCAGTTATATCTCGGTCGCTTTGACTTTGTTTCTGTCCCATAGTCTAAGTAGGAATTTTTCAATCTCTAGATTGTCAGCCAAATTCGTTCCTTATTGTATATCTGATTATTTGGAATATCAATTGGAATTGTTAAGTGAACAAGTTGATTAGGCTCATCTCGTTTGATCACGTCGGGAGTTAGCATGATTGGTCGATTCCAAACTCTAGGAGCCTATTTATAGACATCAATATTAATCGGTTTTGCTATGTAATTATCATATAATGCGACAAAAATAAATACAGAGGAAGCCCAAAGCTTTATTCACTAAATGGAAAGGAACAACATAAACTATCTTATTATTCGAAATATAAAATGCTAAAGAAAATTCTTAAAATAAATACAAAGGAAATAAATTAAGTGAAATGGCATCGTAAATGTTTGCTATTCCATGCTCTTGGAAGTGTAATGCCATCGATAGTCGCTAGCTTGAAAGTTCCTTCTCAAAGCCTCTGTTCAATGACATGTGGTCCTTTCCAAATCAGATTCACGTGTGACAGGGTAGGAAAGATCCGTTTCAAGACGAAATCACCAACTTCGAAGGTTCTTGGTCGAACCATAGTGCTGTAATACCGGGTGAATTGGTGTGGGTGTGCAATTTCCCTCAGATCGGCTTCTTCGCATCCAAAGATTCCAAGAGGAGATCTTGATTTGTTTTGGTATCGTTGTAAGTCACTCGATGTGAAGGGACTTCGAGCTCAATAGGAATAATGACTTCTAAACCATAAGCGAGGGCGAATAGAGTATGGTCAATCACAGACTTATGAGTGGTCCTATAAGTCCAAAGCGCCATAGGGAGTTCGTCTACCCACATGCCACTAGCCTTGTCCAAACGCTTCTTCAAAATTGACTTGATGATTTTATTTACAGCTTCACTTGTCTATTTTCCTAAGGGTGAGCGACCGTTGCAAATCTCTTTTAAATACACAAAAGTCTTTGAACTCGGCACCATTGAATTGAGTCTAAATATCAGTTACAATAGTCTGTGGGAGAGGAAATGAATATGATGTTTTGGACGATGAAGTTGATTACTTTCTTGGTTTTGATAGTAGCTAAAGGTTCCGCTTCGGTCCATTTGGTGAAGTAATCAACTGCTATAATAGCATACTTCACACCACCTATAGAGATTGGTAATGAACCGATAATGTCTATACCCTACATGGAGAACAGCCATGGGCGGACCATTTGTGTGATTTTTGTTGGTGGAGCTCTCGGGACTTTTGTATATATCTGGTATTTATCACTTCATCTTACGTGATCAGTGGCATCTCAATTTACGGTTGGCCAATAATACCCAAAACAGAGTATGTTCTTTTCCAGAGTTTGCCCCCTAGTATGATCGCCGCATTCTCCTTCATGAACTTCTTCTAAAACACGCTTTATCTCATCATGAGTGACACATCAGAGTAGAGGGACTGAGAAATCCTTCCTATACATGACTCCTTCTCTCATAATATATAGTAAAGCTTTGCGAAAAACTGGTCGCTTTTCATTTCTTTTATCAGGCAGGACTTGGTGCAGTAGATAGTCTTTAATTGGAGTCATCCATGATTTCCTTTTAGATTCCACCTCAAGTATTTGGTCGATTTCGATCATGTTTATACTTGGGTATCTAATACTTCGATCGGCACAAAACACATCTACTTTGCATCATCGGTACTACCGAACTTTGCCAACGAATCGGCCTTTATGTTTTATCTCGTGACATATATGAAATATCACAATATTCAAATTCCGTCAATAACTCCTAAAATCGGGTAAGATATGAGGCAAGACGTTGTCCTTTAACCTGATAGTCTCCTCTAACTTAATATACCACCAACTGCAAATCACAAAAAATTTCAAGAGATTTAACTCCAAGTTCTTTAGCGAGTTTAAGTTCGGCAATCACAGCTTCATACTTAGCCTTGTTATTTGTTGCTGGGAAATCAAGCTTCAAAGGAAAATAAATCGATCGGTTTTCAAGAGTTACAAGCACAATCCCAGTTCCAGAACAATGATCATTATATGCTCCATCAGTATATAATTTCCATCATACAGTAGGGATTTCACTTCCTTCTGGAAGATCATCTTATACAGCAAACTCTTCTATAAAGTCCGCTAAAGCCTGCCCCTAAATAGCTCTTCAAGAAAGATAAGTAATGTCCAATTGGCTGAGCTCAATTTTCCATTTGAGTAACCTTCCAAACATCTCAGGTCGCTGTAGGACCTGTCGTAATGGCTGGTCGGTGTAAATATTGGTCGGATGTGCCTGGAAGTATGAACGAAGCTTTCGTTATGCAATCAGCAAGTAGTACACCAATTTCTCTATTTTGAGATTGTTTCTTTCTTCTCCTATCAACCTTACCGACATAATACACCGACCTCTAGATCTGATTCTGCTCGCGAATCAAGGCAGCACTTATAGCGTGCGCTGATACAGCCAAACAAATGTGCAACTCCTCATGATTTACTAGATTTGACAAGATTGGGGTCTCTCCAAATGATTCACTAGAGCCTGAAACGCGTCTTTACAATCATGCGTCCATTTGAAGTTTATTTGTCCCTTCCTAATCAAATCAAAGAAAGGAATGCATTTGTCAGTAGCTTCGGAGATAAATCGACTTGAAGTGGCCGCCTTCCCATTTAGACTCTGCATTTGCTTAATAGTCCTTGGAGCTTGGATATCATGGATAGCCTGAATCTTCTCTAGACTAGCTTCTATTCCACGAGCACTGATAATAAAACCCAAGAACTTTCCTGATGCAACATCAAATGAACACTTCAAAGGATTGATTTTCATGCCTCGTCTTTTTTGCTTCACCGGAGCATACTTTGGATAAATATTAAACGCATGGCCAACAATGGTAAGCGAAATTCCAAGCGAAAACATTTAGATTCGCTCGGAGAAAACCAGCAAGTTCACTCATCATCGGGGGGATGATCTGTGACCCAATCTTCAAGACTCGTGATGGGTCGTTGTAGCTTGCCGTGATATCAATCATCGACTCAGCCGGTGTAGCCTTGATCTCTTTGGGCCCTTTTTCATCATCTCTCGGATCTATATCTCTATAGAATCGGCTGTAGTGACCGAGCTAAGGCTCAAGTGATCGTCGTTAATATTTAGGAGTTTGGATGCAAACATCTTTGTCCATACACTTTCCTTCTCCTTACGCCGAGATTTCCTCAACTCCGATACATAACAGGGATGTCCATTTGTATGATCGTAATGAACAGCTCCTATACCATTATCCATCAGAAACTTCAGAGCTAAACACCATCGGGCGAGAGCTGTCTAGAATTTTACCAGGGTTGGTCGGCCCAAAAAAATATTATACGGAGAGTCAACATCCAAAATAATTAACGGTAAAGTTAGCACTCTCTTTTGTTCACCCTCTCTTTCGCTCACCCTCTCTTTCGTTCACCCTCTCCTAATTCAATAGGTAACTCCGCGTATCCAATAGCCTCAGTTGCAACGCCATTAAAACCATGAATACGAGCTTTAGAAGTTTTGAAGTCTTTGGCTTCCATTCTTATCTGGTCATATGATTTTTTGAAGATTATATTCATTGGACTTCCATAATCAATCAAAATCTTTCTCACCAACGCAGTGCCAATCAAAGCTAAAATGACCATTCGGTCAAGTGTTGGAGCCTCTACTTTATCCATATCCTTTTTCTAAATATAATATTATCCTCTATAGTGCGCTGCTGTTTTGCCAAATTCCCATCTTCCATATTCGAACAACATTCAAAATCTACATGCCTAATTACGCTAACATAGCACTCCATTTCTTGCCAACTCCTATCCGCCAGGTGCGGTCCTCCGAATATCTTGTTTATCACCAGTCTTCCACTGGTCCACGTAGGCTCCTCAACCCTGAAAGTGTGCAATGGATCATGTAATATGGATATGTGATAATACAGAGTATAGTGATGATAATTATATAGTAAATAGTGCAGAATATAAAAGCAGAATAATGAAAATAACACCAGAGATTTTTATATTGGTTCGGAGCTTCATCCTATATTCGATCCCAGACTCCTTCTAGAATTTTACTAAAACAACAACCCTCTCTTAACCCGGAGGAATAGGTCTATACAACCCCAAAGCAGCCAAACAGGGACCTGAGCAGCGGAACAAGATTTTCGTCTCAGCAACCGAAGAGGACTTCACACACCTGAGCAGCAGAACAGGACTTCAATGAATACAAAATATTGTTTGACTTTTTGTGTTATGATAACACGGATAAGTCTGTTTATAGTAAACCCTTCCTAAGATATTATCCTCGAGTATAAGTATGTATATTTGAAATTTATGAAGATTAAAAAGGAATATTATTGCTTAGAATACGATATATAAAAGAACGTTGAATATTTAAGAGTATAGTTGCAAGAATATTCAAGAAAATTAGATAAGAGAGGTAAGCAGATTCAGTGATTTAGAATGGAGTTAGGATATGTATTTATAGTTGTTAAATAGCAGCGACCATTGGCGAAGAGTTCCAGTTGAAGCGTTGCGTCTAAATCTCTTTGTAGAGATTCGTAACTCTTCACAAATGATCGCGTCTTTTCAAAAAATATAGCTGTTATAGAAATTCAGTCAACTGAGCCTTTGGGTCAGTCGACTAAATATTAAAATGATTTTAATATAAATTATATATATACTTGTGCACATGTGCATTTTGCAAAGATATTAGCAGGTTAGTCGATTGATCTGGCATTATCTGTGCAATTCACACAGTTTACACAAGTGTGTGTGTGTGTGTATCTGTGTAGTTAATGCCCCGCTATTACCCCGCTACAACCCCGCTATATCTCATAGCGGATTTCTACCGCTACGATTTTTTCATATAGCCCCAGAATATAGCCTTCCACTTTAATCCCCGCTATTTTCGCTATATCCCGTTATTTCTGCTATATTCCGCTATTCCCGCTATATCTTTTTTCAATAAAATGAACTGAAAAATTGCATTTATACATTATAAAATTATAAAACTAAATTATTTGATTTAATTTTTAATATATTTTCAGAAATGAAAATACTCTAATATTCTACCAAATTCAATTATGTTATACAATAGTTTTTCGTTTATTTAAAGTATATTCGCACATGTTTTTATTTAAAATTATTTATGTATTATTTATAATTCAATTGAATGATAATTTTTCATTTAATTACCATTTATATATTTGTAAAAACGTTAAGTAAGAGTTTTATATGCTGTTTTAGAGCCATCCGCTATATCCCGCTATATCCTTGTTGTATCCCCGGTATGACTTTTTGCACCTCCATCGCTTTGAATCTACCGAGCGCATTAACTGCATATATATATATGTGTGTGTGTGTGTATGTATGTATGTATGTTTATAACTTTAAAACTTTGGTAATTTTACATGTTTATTATGTTTAAATCATTTGAAAATAATATATACGTAAACATGAAGAGAACTTAACAATATTGACTTAAGACTCAAGACAAAATAATATAAAAATTGAAGCATCGATTTTGATGTCTTGTCTCCATGTAGTATATATTCTCTTTTTGTCATAACAGTCGTTGGATCCGTATGTTTCAATGATAGCTTCGTGTCATGAATCAAAACCAAGTCTCAACATTCTTCTCCTTTTTTATTGATTACAACTGTAAACAGATATAGATTTTGACTTAATATAATATAATATGAATACTCACTCCCCCTGAATCTTTGGCGATATATATCCTGCATTCTTAATGTTAGAGGTAATTTTCTCCCCCTTTGTCATCGAAAAAAGTAATAAATAACATGAATAATCGTATGATGCATGTATAGATATTTAAATCATAACAGTAAAAGAAACAAGCATTCATACATTGCAATAAACAAGAGTTTTATGATAACAACATCAAATAAAACAAATAATGCAATACATTGGCTATTTAGTACAAGCAATGTTTTAATGTTTTATAATGAAGGACTAAAGTTTGTAGATCATAAATAGCAAATTTTAAGAGAGGCAACAATTTACTGTATTATACGCTTACCCTTATCACCACCTATCTCGCCACCATTGCCTCTATTTCCACCATTGTCGCTGCTACTCTCTTGATCATCAGAAGATGAGGACTAAGTGAAAACAGGTTGTTTTCCCGTATCACCTAGTGTAGCCGTGGAAGAGCCAGATGAACACGAGATCGCTTGCCATAACTTTGTGAAAAATCCTTTCACTTTATCAAGCTTTTTGTCAACTCTAGTGATGTATTTATCAGGAATTTGTTGGTTACATCATATCATGGAAATAGACTCATATGGAGGAAGAACCAGATTTGGAATCATAATTTCGTCTTGTTGACGAATAGTTGATCTTTGGCGAGTCATATGTGATGCTTCGCCTTGTTGTTGAGGTGGTTGATCTTGAGGTATTTGGCGTTAAGTCCATTCTTCAAAGGAAATGATGGGAGGATGTTGAGCAACCGGTAATTTCATTAATGCTAGAGTATGGAAGTTTAAGTAGCCGACGGTACAGACCGGTGAGTCGGGTTCCGAAATCTCACATTCTTTAGTATGCACATAATGTACCCACCATAATATATGACGTTTATGTGGCCATTATTGAAACTTAAAAATTCAGCAAGAATTAACCGGAGCCAGTTGACTTTGATATTTCTGAAGATGGCATATAAAGCTTTGAAATTTGTTCATAAACAAGCTCATAACTTCCGGTTCTCGAAGTTACGGTTTTCATTAACGCATGGTGCATAATCCTAGCTTTAGGCCTAAGGACATAGATTTGAGTTGGCGCATATCATCTTCTAAAAAAAATGACTTATATGATCACAAATGACCACGTCACAATCAACATTACTTAATTCAATTCATTCATTTTCATATTTTAGGATGTGAGCCATTTGATCTAAAGAAAAGAATACCGGTTTTCCACAAACCAAACTCCAAATGGAATCAACTTGGTTTTGTATATTTTGGTTACCTAAATTAAGATTGGCATAGAATAGCTTAACAATAATTTGATTTATCTTGTGTTTGTTTTCATCAATATTAATTAAAGACTCCAAATTGCTACGATGAGCCAATTTTTGTACATGATAAGGAGAGAAATCGGAAATTTTAATAAACGAACCTTCAAAAATACGAGAATCTTACATTCTCCTTTCTAACCATGGTATCGTCAAAAAGCCATTGTTGGATTTGATCATTGGAAGGAGGTTGAGAGGATGAAGTTGCTTGACTCTTTCTTTTTGGAGCCATTGAAATTGAGTTTTGAGGATAAAAATTCGATTTTTGAAGTTTAAGGCTTTGAGTAAAAGTGAAAAATCTGAAGTAAAAGTGAAGAGAAAAGGTGAGTTTGGAGGATAAAAGGTGAGGTTGGGTTGGTAGGAGCAGTTAATTTTCCTCGGATCTACGAACCAGTCGACTGAATCAAGTGTCAGTCGACTGAATCAGGTGTTCAGTCGACTGAAGATAAATTTCGATATTTCTGATCTTCTAGTTCAGTCAAATGAAGGCCTGATTCGATTGGCTGAATCTAGGTGATGAAAAGTTTAACTTCTGGTCCAGTCGACTGACTCAATGTGGCAGTCGACTGATTCTGCTGTAATCATATTTTGATTTCGGAGTCAGGCGACTGATACACTGGTAAGTCGACTAGCCTGTGCCATTTTTCCCAATAAACTTGTTTTTGTTAAGTTTTTGTGTATATTTTATATGAAAATATAATTTTA
Source organism: Allium cepa (assembly GCA_030765085.1). NCBI lineage: Eukaryota > Viridiplantae > Streptophyta > Magnoliopsida > Asparagales > Amaryllidaceae > Allium > Allium cepa. The sequence continues at coordinate 484,444,146 of CM060929.1, forward strand.
TTTATATTAAAACGTTGTACATATTTTATTATTCGAAAAAATGAAAAACAATGACAACTTCTTTTATTTTGAAGGGCTAGGAGTTTTGTATCCCTGTAGTTCTTTGCGTCGAACGTTGAATGCTTCATTTCGATCTCATGAGTTCGGTGGGACTGGTGGCCGAGGTAGGGACGAAGTAGTAGGACGATGAATGGGCGTAACCACTTCTTTGTCGATTGGATGGGATGAAGTGCCACATAATTTTCATGGAAATATGTTCTATAATGCCTAGACGTCTTGGCTTGATTTTATGCTCGTAATACATTTCATGCTGAAGCATCAATGACTCCTGCTGATAGTGATGTATATCACTTATCTTTTCCTTAGTCGTTGGAGAGTAGTCAAACACAATTTTCTTTCCTTTCTTTCTCTCTGGAGTGTATCCGGTATGATCATGAGGAGTAGAAGGTTGTGTATAGTGATGAAGGAGTGTTTTTGTAGGGGATTCAGAGGAGGTTATGATTTCTGTGGAATGAGTTAAATGTGAGGAGTTTGTCATAGTGGTATAGCTTTGTATTTTTCAGTTTAGTTGTTTGTACGAATAGTAATGAATAAGAATGCCTATTTATTGGCTATAGTGGAGAATAATAAGGATTAATTGAGTGGATTGAATTGTTTTTAGTTACAACAAGTTCGTTGTTAAGGATGGTCATTGCTATTGTTTGGTTGTTTTTTTGTTATTGTAGTTTACTTTTGTCAATGTAATATGTTTGTATATACAGTTTATATATGTATATAAAAGTAATTGTTATAAACAAATTAGAATATAGTTGTAACCACATAAGAAAAGCCCTATTCCAGACCTTAATGCAAAAAATCAATAGCTCAGGTGGTTAAGACATCTGGGCTATTCACAACAAGTTAGAGGTTCGAGTCTCAGCATGGTCAGAAAAATGAATTTTTGTCAACTTTTTTTTATTTTTGAGTTTTAATCTAAAATTTCATATTTTATTATTTTAGAGCTATTTATATATCTTTAATTGACATTATACCGAGTTCTCGACGTAGTTTTATAAATGTGTTTCTAACAGCGGTTTTGTAAAGATATCAACTAATTGATTTCAGATGGAACGTAATCTAAATTTATCACATCTTTTTATATATTGTCGTGTATAAAATGATGTCGAATATCTATGTGTTTAGTTCTAGAGTGATTTACTAGATTTTTGGATAGATTAATTGCACTGGAATTATCATAATAAATCATTGATTTTGATAAATTAATTCTGAAATCTTTAAGTGTCTATTGCAGATAGATTACTAGTGCACAAGGTAATGCTGCAGATATATACTCTGCTTCACAAGTTGATAGTGAGAAACAATTTTGTTTCTTGCTAAACCATGATATTAATGATTTGCGAATGAAATGATACGTACCGCTCGTACTTTTTCTTTCCATTCGTGATCCTCTAAAATCAGCAACACTATAGGATAATAACTCGAAAGAGCAATCTTTTGGATAGAAAAGTCTGAAATCTTTAGTATTACTAAGATAACGTAGTATTCGTTTTACAACTCATAAGTGTGATTCTCTCATGTCAGCTTGAATTCTTGCACATAGACATAAACTAATCATTATATCTAGACGACTAGCTGTTAGGTATAGTAATGATCCAATCATATTACGATATAGTTTTTGGTATACACTCTTGTCGTTTTCATCTCTATCGAGATGTGTTTTAATGCTCATAGGTGTTGGTTTGGCAGAAGTGTTTTCCATTCCGAATCACCTGATCAGATTATTACGGTATTTTTCTTGATTTATAAATATTCCATTTGAAAATTGTTTTATTTGAAGACCTAGAAAATACGATAATTCTCCCATATAAGACATCTGTATTCTCTAGTCATTATTTCAGAAAACTCTTTACATAATTTATTATTATTTGAACCAAATATAATGTCGTCTACATATATTTGAACTATTAAAATATCATTTTAGAATGTTTTATAAATAGAGTCTAATCTACTTTTCCTATTTTGAATCCCGACTCAATTAAATAGCTTTTAAGATGTTCATACCAAGCACGTGGTGCTTGTTTTAAACCATATAAAGCTTTCTTAAGTTTATAAACATGATCGGGATATTTTTCGTGAACAAATAAAGTTGGTTATTCAACAAAAACATTTACTTTAATATAACCAATTAATAAAGCACTTTTAACATTCATTTGATAGAGTTTAAAGTTATTAAAACACATGTAAGCTAATAAGATTCGTATTGCTTCTAGTCTAGCGACTGGAGCAAATGTTTGTTCATAGTCTATTCCTTCTTCTTGGTTATACACTTGTGCTACTAATATGGCTTTGTTTTTAGTTATATTTCCTAATTCGTCTGCATTTTCTTTATAAACCCATTTGTTCCTATAACAGTCTGATCGGTTGGTCTGGGTACTAGTTCCCAAAGTTCATTTCATTAAAATTGATTTAGTTCTTCTTGCATAGCAATGATCAAATTTTCATCGGATGATGCTTCCTTAGTATTTTTAGATTCTATAGTAGAAAGGAATGCTACATGACCCATTAAATTTAGTTGATTTCTAGTTCAAACATTTGAATTTATTTCTCCAATTATATTTTCTGTAGGATGATTTCGTAAGATTCTTGGAGTAGATCTTATTGTATTGGTGATGTTTTTATTTTTTGATATATGAATAATTTTCATCTTCTCTACAATTATGAAAAATGTTTTCATCTTCTCTTAAATTATTTATTTCTATATTTGTGTTATCATCAAGTAAATCATTGTCATCATTAAAACTTGAAATATTTTTAAAATTTTCATTAAAAGATATGTGGAGTGTTTCTTCAATGGTATTAGTCCATTTATTTAAAATTCGTTAAGCTTTGCTCTAATTTGAATATCTAAGAAATATTCCTTCATCACATTTTGAATCGAATTTGCCAAGCTGGTATTTGGTATTTAACACAAAACATTTTGATCCAAATACTTTAAAATAAGATATTTTGGTTTTCTACCATTAAAAAGTTCGTAAGGTGTATTCTTATTAAGGAGTCTAATAGAAACACGATTCAATACATAACAGGCAGTTGCAACGGCTTCTGCCCAGAAATGTTTTGGTAACGTGCTTTCGTTTACTAAGGTTCTTGCACATTCTTGTAGAGTCCGATTCTTTCATTCCACAACTTCATTTTGTTGTGGAGTTCTAGGAAACGAAAAGTTATGGGATATTCCTTTCTTTTTACAATAGTTATTAAACAATTCGTTTTCAAATTCACCTCCATGATCACTTCTAAATTTTTTAATTTTAGTACCTTTTAAATTTGGAATTCGTTTAACAAATGTTTTGAAATTCTCAAAAGTATCACCTTTATTTTTCATAAAGATGGTCCATGTATATCTAGAAAAATCATCAACTATTACAAATACGTATTTATTGTGATTTATGGATTGAACTTGGGTTGGTCCAAATAAATCCTTGTAAAGTAATTCAAGTGGTTGTAATGTCGTAATGACTTTGTTAGATTTAAAAGAAAATTTAGTTAATTTACCTAAGTGACATGCGTCATAGGTATTATTAACTTTGGTAATCCTTCTACGAGATTATTTTTAGAAATTGTATTTGTAGTTTTGAAAATGATATGATAGAATCGTTTGTGCCATAGCCAACGATCATTTTCTTTGGCTATTAAACACATGACTGAGTTATGATTAACTTTCATATTTAAAACGTAAATGTTTCTCTCTCTATTTCCTTTGAAAATAGGATTTTGATTTTGGTCGAAGATACTACATTTATTTTTAGAAAAAGATATTTTAAATCCTTTACCACATAATTGACTTATACTTAATAGATTATGTTTTAGATTCTTAACTAATAAAACGTTTGTAATAAGAGGTAAATTAGATGTACCGTAATTGCTCACATTGCCTTTGCCAATGATACATCTTTTGGAATTATCTCCAAAAGTGACAGAACCTCCATCAGAGTATGTATCGTTTGTCAACATATCTTTGTCTCCTGTAATGTGCTTTGAGCAACCACTATCAAGTAACTGTTTTCCTCTTTTCTTGAGTAAGACCTCATTGTCTTTGGCCATAAAACATACGTTGGCTTGTTCATTATCGTTGTCACTCCCGTTTTCTGAGGAGAAAGAGGAGTATGAATCATCCCATGTGACTGAGAAAGCTTTCCTTCTAAATTTGTCTGTCCTTTTATTGCGATATTCTTGATGTAACTGAGAAAGATTTCCATTTGACAGTTAAAGCACTCCAGAACTGATGAAGGCGGTGGTTTATTGCTGTTTGAGCTTCTCTTGTCATTATTTTTGTTTCCTTTTCTATACTTCAAGAACTTCTTGAATTTATTGGCAATAAATTCTAGGTCGTCTTTGTCTGAATCTGATTCTTCTTGTTCTGCATGGAATGCTATATTCTTTTTATCTTAAGCTTGAACTCGTTTAGCCTGCAAATTCATTCATAAAACATTAGATTTTCTATTAACTCTTCCGGAGTTATTTTGGAAATATCATTTGCTTCTTCAATAATGAGAACTTTTCATTCCCATTCTTCCGTTAAAGAGTTAAGGATTTTGGATATGATATCAAAATCTAAGTATTTTCCTCCTAGTCCTACTAATGAATGATAGATTTCTTGAAATCTTGATTACATATCATTTATAGATTCATTGTCTTTCATTGTAAAGTTTTAAAACTGACTTTTGAGCATGGATATCTTGCTTTATTTGACCTTATTAGTTCCTTTGTGTGTAACTTTGAGTGTACACCATATTTCATATGCAGTGTTGCACATGCCAACGTGGTTAAATTCATTTTTATCTAAGGCACAAAATAGCATATTCATGGCTTTTTCTTTTGCTATGGCATCTAGTTTCTATGTGTTTGTCCAAGTAGAATACTCCTAAGTAGGAATAGTGTATTCTTTCTGAGTTATATTTCATGAATCAAAACCATTTGCCTACATATATATATTCTCATTCGTGTGGCCCGATAGCTATAGTTTATGCCATTGAATAGTGGTGGACACGCAGTGGATTGTCCTTATATGAAGCAAGTGTTAATGCTAGTGCTAGTGTTAGTTTCCATATTATTATTGTATCAAAAAACTGTGTTACGTATATGAAGAACCTTGCTTTGATACCAAATGAAAGTGTGCTATGGATCATGTAATATGCATATGTGATAACATAGATTATAGTGATGATAGTTATATAGTAAATAGTGTGGAATATAAAAGCAGTATAATAGAAATAACACCAGAGATTTTTATACTACGTCCAGTCCCAGACTCCTTCTGGAATTTTACTAAAACAACAAGCCTCACTTAACCCGGAGGAACAGATCTACACAACCCCTAAGATTCGAACAAAGACTTGAGCAGCAGAACAGGATTTTCGCCTCAGCAGCCGAAAAGGACTTCACACGCCTGACCAGCAATATAGGACTTCAACAAATACAAAATATTGTTTGACTTTTTGTGATCTGATAAGACAAATAAGTCTGTTTATAGTACACCCTTCATATGATCTTCTCCTTGTGTATAAGTATGTATATTTGAAGTTTATAAAGATTAGAAAGCAATAGTATTGCTTAGAATATGATATATAAAAGAACGTTGAATATTTAAGAGTATAGTTGCAAGAATATTCAAGAAAGTTAGATAAGAGAGATAATGTAACGACCCAGAATTCGACCACTTGAAAATATAGTATTTAGAGTGGTTTTAAATATAAAATATAAAAGGTTTTATGATTTAAATAATATTTGATAGGATTTGGAAGTAGAAACATAAATAAAATAGTAATATTTGCCTATATCAACAAAAGTGACAAATGCCGATTTCAGAAAAGTATGTTTCAGTGGTTAAATAAATTATCTTAATTAATTTATGAGTGTTTATATTTTTCAATAGCATCATACAAATTTATTTTTAAATTTGTTTTACATAAATAAATAGTTTAACTAAAACGTCAAAATTTGACCATAAAACATTTTGTCGAAAAACGACGTTTTGACGATTAAAAGTCGTCGCAACGTCGTTGCACCTTTACCTTCTTATATAAAAAAATATATACAAATAGTGTAAGTATTAATTAATTCATTAAAAATTTTATACTTTTACTAAATAAGATTAGAAAACTTCTATAAGTCATTAGTAAAAGTAAGTAAGAATTAACAAAAGTGAGAAAAAGTAAACATCAAATCACATCAAATCAAAGTCAATATAATTATGATATTCTTTACTTAATCTTTAAGTGACTAAGACATAAAGTAAGAAGAGAAAGGATGAAGTTAATATTTGAAAAGGTGAAGATTTCTTTAGGCTGAAGTAATGTTAGTTTGGTAATTTAGTAAGAGGTTATTTTGGTAAATTACCACTTTTTTCTTTTTCTATAAATACCCACCTCCTTCTTCACTTTCATTCACATTTCTTCTTCTTATTTTATCAAGCTTCTTCATCTTCTTCCTCTTCTCCTTAACGGCTTCCAAGACATAGAAAAAAATTAAAAAGAAATAATGTCAAAAAATATATAAAATATTCAAAAGAAATCAATGTTCATTCTCTTCAAATCAAACTCATTTTTTCTCCACATTTTACTTCTTCTTCTCTCGGTCATAACTTCTCAAAAACTGAACCAAAATGTAAAATTCTTTTTTTAATATCATGTATTTTTCCAGTGGCTACAACTTCCATGTTGACCTATCTGTTAAATTTTGAAGCTAACTATGTGAAAAATATATTTCTTTCCAGTGCATTTTCTGACCCAGTTTTTAAGCCAGAAAAAATGTCATTTTGTTTTGATCATAACTTAATCATAGCTAAACTAAATTAAGATATTATTTCTTTAAACCCATATAAAATTGCAGCGGCTATAACTTTAATGTTGATCACTTATTCCCATTTTGAAGTTTTCTATACCTGAAACTCAATTCTTTGAAGTGCATTTTCGGGCTTTATTTTTGTCAATCCGACAGTATCTCTTCTTCATTCTATCATATCTCCCTCAAAAATACTTGGCTTCAAATGACTCTTTCCTTAAAATTCAATAGAAAAGAATTTTCAACAACTTTACAGTTAACAATTTTTTTCAAATTTTGTGAGTAAGAGAGTCAAAAACAAGAGAGAAGATGACCCATTTTTCGGATCTAAATCGTGAGAATTCAAGTTCAAAGTCTATCGCTTCTTCTCTATATTTTCGGTCAAGCTCCATCTTAAGCCTCGGCCAAGCTATTGGAAGGAAGAGGATGTTGTTTGCTAGTGTTTAATGGAGCAGGAATTAATTAGTGAAGTGTTGGTTGATTAGAATGTTGGTAGGAAGTTAATCGCTTTGGTTTATGGTGAGAAAATCTATTTAGCATCTCTATTTATGTATATATATGCATGTTTGATGTTGTGTTATGATTGCTATGGATGCTTATATATGCTTTGATCATCAAGTATTGATTGTTTGATATGTTTGTTAAAATTATTTTACCAAGTCACGTTGATACATGTCGATAAGCACAAAGGAAATTCTTTCCTTTTGAAAATGAAATGGTTTATATGGAATGCTTAAACCTTTTGAAAATAGTTTTAAAATGAGTTAGAAATATTTTATAAAAAATTGAATATATTTAAAGAAATAAAGCAATGAAATCGAGATTTTATCTTGTATATTTTAAATATGTCCAAAACAATTTTCCAGAAAAATCGTGTTTTTGCAGTAAAGTGACCAAAGTATAAAATTAATATTTTAAGTGATTAAAAATATGAAATAAATTTGATAAATCTATTAAAATGTTTTAAAAGAGATTTGAAAAGAAAATATTAATTTTCAAACGTTTAAAAGTTGTTTAAATTAAATAAGCTTATATAGCACTTTCCGCAACACTTTTATGCTGTGAATTCTATAACCTTTTGAAATGTAGTTTTAAACTTAAAAATTATTTCCTAAATCTTTTATGAATGATTTTAAAGGAATAATTAAGTAATGTAAAGATGATTTAGAAGTTTTAATAAGAGTTTGAATAAATTGTTAAGATGAATTGTTTTTACCACTTAAACAAAAAGTGATGAATATTGAATGTAATAACAAACTGAGTATGCGGAAACGACTAGTACATTTATCCCGCCTGTGAGATCTGGAAAGATAAAAATAAGGTGTTTAACTAATTTTAGTGATGGAGAAACCAGTATCCTGAACTTACCTGGCCTATGTTTTTTGTACCAAAATTGGGCACAACACTCTTCAGAAGTTTTTGAAGAGATAACAGTGAAGAATATAAATTTAAAATGAAGATTATCTAACAAAAACTACAAACAACAGGAATGTATATGCACAAACGAGCGATATAGAGTGGTTTGACTTATTGCCTACATCCACTATGAAGTTTTTGCGACTTTATTGATTCTCTTTCAACGATTACGGTTGATTACAACAAAAACAACAAAATACAACTTGGATTTCGAATTCGGCAGCAAGAATATGATGCAAATCTTGATTCGGCAGAGTCTGGACGCTTCATAATAAAAAAAGATCCTTGTTCTATAGGCTCTGGGACTCTATTTATAGGCGTAGGAGGCTGAGACTTCGCTCAAACTTCGAGAGACTCGCTCTGGCACGTGAGGGGGCTCACACAACCAATTCCAGAGATTTTCGACACGATTTGTGATCGATACGAAATCATTTCGTATCGATCAAAATCATGTCCGATGGAGCTGAAATCTGGTGGGAACGTTCCTTGGCTCGTACGTAATCTTCTGTGAATATTTCATGGCATTTGGATCAGTGGACTTTGAGTTATGGTCGATACGAACATGGGCTGCTCGGTGGCTCTTTGATTCAAACGCATGGTTTCAAATCGATGCACTTCGACTCGATGAAGCACGTGATCCTATGGCGACGTGGCGTGCACTCCTCGCATCGATCCACTATTTGCTCCAGTTTGACTACGTCGCATCCATGGATCTTTCCTCGTTTGCATCGATGGCCGTTATCTGATTCATATCGGTGGATATGAAGTAGTCATAACTCGATGGGTTCAAACAGCAACAATCATTGATCGATACGAACAGATGGAGACCGATGGTTACGAACTAGACACTAGTTGTACAAACGAAGCATACTACTTACCGATTGATACGAAACCGATCGATTCGAAGTATGGCATAACGATGGAGGCGAAGTGAGATAACCTGATGGATGCGAACGGCAGTTGCCAGATGAATACGAATAACCACCTATCGATGGTTGCAAACTAGATGGATACGAAGTAGGCCCTTGCCACTCGATACGAAATGCACGCTTTGTTGATGGATACGAATGAGATCGATACGACCCGAGGTTCCTTGATGGATATGAAGATGTTGCCGCTCTGATGGATACGAAGGTGATGGATTCGAACCGGAGCTTGGTGATGGATACGAAAATGGGGTTATCACCTTCAACTTGCATCGATCATAACTTGAGCATACGAACTCGGATTGACATGAAATTTGGAATGCGAGCTTCCATGGCTTAGTTTGTCATGTCTTGTCAGTTGTAGCCTGATTTGGACTCAGACAAAATTCATCGATATCCACAGCGAACCTGTGCATGCTCAATACCCAGGACGATCGATCCTAATTTTATAACCAGTTCCTTGATATCCCGGCCTTGCCAAAAGGCGGGATAACCTTTGCCCCCCAAAGTACGTCTTATGGAAACATGACGTGCTTTGAAAACCTGCGGTCTTCACTCTGAACAGTCATTGCTCTTTTGTCGAAGGTTGTAACCTTGCATTGTTATAACTGATTGCTATATGATAGTGCTTAGCTGTTTGTCACCGTAATCGTTATTAAATGAATATCTAATTCCTGTTAATGCTGAAAATGGGATATTGTTTTGACATATATGTATATATGTTGATCTAACTCTCGTTAACGTTGCACGCTCATGAGTCGTTGCAGTTTTCTTGTATTGAATCTCGTATCGATCCTCTCCTGAACCGATGTGAAATTTGAGTTGCAACAACGATTGACAATTGTTTTTTAGCGTTCCTTCGTATCGCTTCTCTCCTGGATCGACATAGAAGTACGAAAGTTATTCTCGCATTGACATGTTTGGCATTTATGGATACGAATCACCATTTCGTATCGATGGAATTCGATTGTTGTGGGTCGAGCATCGATGGATATGAATAAGTAGTTTCAAATTGATGGAGTTCAATGCCTTTAGGATTGTCTTCATCGCTTATTTCGTATCGATGAACCCTGTTGTTTGATATGAATAGGCGATCCATAATTCATGTCGATGAAAATTGACTTTTGGATGTTGTGAACCGATGGATTCGAATGGCACAGTTCGCATCGGCGCCTTGTGGTGGAGTCGAACCAATCGAAATGAACTGCAGCTTCGAATCGATAAGTCTTCGTGGTAGTTTCACCTTGACGAAGGCAACGGCCGATGGACTCGAATGGATCATTCGAATCGACCCGTGGGTTGACCGGTTGCAATCGGTCACGTGGACTGGGAGGCGAATCGACCCGGTTCTTCCCTAGGCTTCATATAAATACTCAGGACTTCGGCCATTTTCACTTTTTTACTTTTTACTGCTGCACTCCCTATTTTTTACCTTTGCATCGATCCACGAATACGAGAAAAAAGAAGAACTGCATACTGCTTTTGAATCGATCAGATCAATTCGTCAATCCTTCGAAATCAATTTCAATCTAGGTAATCAATTAATCATGACTAAATTTAAACGAGGGATTTCGAACACCAGATCTAACCCATTTCGGTCGATTATTGACTCTGGCAATTACTAAGGCCGGATCTGGGCCAAACCTCGGTCGTAAATAGCCATGGTGATGCTCCTGTAGATCGGAGAAGGAAAAGTGAAAAAATAAAAAATATATAAAATGGCTCGATTTGGGAGCCTGTGTTCGAGTCGATGCCGGCCATAGCATATGTTCTTTGGAGTTCGCATCGACTCTAGGGAGTTTCTAAGGAAGGTGATGCAGTTCATACCGATTGCGATGGTGGTGGATCGTATCAATATGAAATGATCGATACGAAAATTAAGTAGACGGTCGTTTCGAAGTTCCCAGCTTTAGATCGATATGAATTTTGCTCTCATGTTCGATGTGAAAAATATCGACTCGAGCGTGATCGATGTTTAGCTTAGACGTTCCTGATCGGTATGAACCTGACAAACAAGGGTCGATTCGAAGTCATCCTTTTTCGATCGATATGAACTCGAACCTTGACGATCGATTCGAAGCATGCCCCCTAGGTTCGATACGAACGCGTATCCTGATGGATTCGAACAAGCTTCCTGTGATTGATTCGTACCCATCCCATGATGGATACGAAATTTTTAACATTCTTTTGCACAATTTCGACGAGCTTCATTCTCGCATATCTGGACTTGACAGTTAGACTGCATATTTGACTACCTTTTGAAGCTCTTCGATGGAACCATAACAACTTTAATCCGGATCGACCGCTAACATTTGGATGATTTGGTGATGGAAGTCAGCGATGACGGTCATTCCAACTGGAATCTGATTATCTTCGTCGTTTGCCAATTTTTCTCTAATTCTGCAAAATTTATCCAAGTAATGCACAACACTGCACAACACACACTTTACACGAGGGGAACACGCGGGCTCTTTGTCGTCTAATGATGGTTTCTCATGAGTTAGCTAGTTATGGAAACTTCAAGCTCGCAGCCACCAGAAACTCAGAGTTTGGCTCCTCCCAGACTTGAAATACCGTACATCAAGGCTGAAGTCATTGGTCCATCACTACACACCGTGAATCCCGTGCCGCTCGTGAAGCAGAGATTTTAGCCGAAATTAATGCTGAGATGGAGGCGGCGGCTCGCGACGAAGATTCTGAGGGTAGAGTGACGACGCGGGCCCGACTCCAGTTATAACGATATCACCTGAGGGGACACTAGTTGATACTAGAGTGTCTACTCCGCCCTCGGTTGCAGATCCAGTTTCCCCGACTCCTCCTGAAGAGAGCATCCCCGTAGATTCGAGTTCGGAGGAAGAGATTGACATCATGCCTTCGTCTGGAGATTCTCCTCCTAAAGAGAAAAGTTCGAAACGAAAGATTGCTAGCAGTGCCGGCGGCTCTTCATTGAAGAAAAAGCCGAGGAAGAAGGAGTAGATAGATTCCTTAGGCACACATTTGGGGTAGATAGGAGTTTACTTTTTGCTTTAGTAGGTCGTGTATAGACGTGGATTCGGCCCCGCTAGAAGGCATTTTTTGGACGAACTTGTACATAAATTCTCATCAGTTAGTTGAAATAAAACTTTATTTTCTTTGCTTCAACTGTTTTCCCTATCTTTTATGCTTAAGTGTTGTAATGTTTGAATCATAGCTTGGTATGCTTGCGGAGTATCAGTTCTGGAGCCGAATCTGTTTCATACACAAGTCTTAAAATCAGGGATGCAAGCCGCAACATAAGATTAAGTTGGATATTCGATACTGTATTGCTTCAGTCAATGTTTCACACTTAAGCACTGCCCCCAGTCTGGGGATCCAGTTGTAATGATTGGCTAATGACCGCAATTCTATCTCTGCCTTCCAAACTTAACATCGTCAAATCGATGTTGAAGCAAGTGAAGGGTGAGCGGTTGCAGTTGTGCGCGTTCACTGATAATAATCGCATCCACACTCCGGGGATCAGTATTTATATTTTGGTGGTCGATTGCATCTATCACAAATCTTGAGCACATGTCCACACTCTGGGGACTTAGGATAATCTATGATTGATAATCTGGTTCGCACTCTGGGAATTCGAGAGTTATCGATGTTTGTAACACAGTCCGCATTCCAGGAACTTTGACTTGGTATTTGTACTCTAATTCACACCCTGGGAATTTGGAGTCAACATTTATTTTTGGTTCACACTCTAGGAACCTGGAATTGATGTTTATACTCCAATTCACGCTCTGGGAATTTGGAGTTAGTATTTATATTTTGGTTCGCACTCCGAGAACCTGGAATTGATGTTTATACTCCAACTCTAGGAATTTGGAGTTAGTATTTATATTTTGGTTCGCACACCGGGAACCTGGAATTGATGTTTATACTCTAATTCACGCTCTGCGAATTTGGAGTTGGCCGACAGATGGTCAGTCACATCTGTTTAGGCTTTTTAGGAATTCGTTCACACTTTGGGAACTACGGATTTATTGGGATCGTAGATGGTCGGATCACATCCACCCCAAGTTAACAAGCGAGGTCGTTAGACGGATGGGTTCATCCTCCTCGAACTTGGTTAGGATATGGCCGAAATCGTTAGGCGGACGGGTCCACCCTCTCCGGAACCGCATTTAAATGTTTGTACTCCAACTCACACTCTGGGAGTTTGGAGTTAGTGTTTATACTCCGGTTCGCACTCTGGGAACCTAGAGTTGATGTTTATACTCCAATTCGCACTCTGGGAATTTAGAGTTGGTGTTTATACTCCGGTTCGCACTCTGGGAATCTAGAGTTGATGTTTATATCCCAATTCGCACTCTGGGAAGTTGGAGTTGGCGTTTATACTCCGGTTTGCACTCTGGGAACCTAGAGTTGATGTTTATACTCCAATTCGCACTCTGGGAATTTGGAATTGGTTATAGGACTGTCGTGTGTTAGTCCAGTTCAGCCTTCAATGTGACGGCTTGCCCCCAAGCTGAGGATTCACTTAGTGAGTGGCCGGTTGTATCACAATCACTCGCTATTTGAATAAATTCCATCATACGATAGAACTTAGCTCTTCGTGCGTCGTGATTGTTGAATGTCGCATTCAGTGAATCACAGGTCTAGCTTGAAGAGATGGTAATTTATTGCTGGAATGGAAAAACATGGCAAAGTCAGCGCCTTATTACAAATTCGAACTTCAGAATGCAAAGACAAATTGTAAAGTATTCATAGACTAAATAAATAAAGCCTGTCATGTGTAACAGTGACGAAGATCCTCGTCGTTCCAGGCTCTTGATAAAGCGGGTCCGCCACTGACGGCGTTTATCACTAATCTCCCGCCGGGACGGGTAGAGTCTTCCTGTCTTGGCCGATCGGGCTCATTATTTTGATTTGATGGGCCCTCTCCTCCAGGCTGTGGTGCCCGCACAAACTGTTCCAGCTTCCTTTCTCTAATCAATTTTTCCACGAGATCCGACAAATGACGACATTCATTCGTATTATGCCCATAACTTTCATGAAACCTGTAAAAAATTCCCGTTTGGATTTGCCTTTCTGACGACGGTTTTGGTGCAGGTCTTTTGTATTGAATTGTATTACAGGTTTATAAATACAAGTTCTCCAGTGATGTGTTCAAAGGAGTATAGTTGTCAAACATAGGATTCTTGCGCCATGGGCCACGGTTCTGATCTCGCGTTCTATTTTTATTTACGTACTCCTTCCGTTGAGTTTGTTTGTTTTGAATGTTCATCTGAACTTTTTCGAAGCTCTCATCAGAATGTTTGACCGCAACATTGCTTTGGATCCCTTCCGCACTTGGTCCTGCATCATCTTGCTTCCTAGACCGTTTCGCATCTTCCCTTTTTAGGAGTTGAGCCGCCTTAGCATAGAAACGGTCCAATGATGCAGGTGGTTTTCCGGCGAGCCAGTTGCCGAATTCAGAGTCGGGGTCAATCCCCTTAGTCAACGCCATAAGGATGGGGTTATCGTTCGGATTGCTGATTTCCGCACACGCAGCATGGAATCTCTCTAAGTAGTGTCTGAGCGTTTCCTCGGGGACTTGGGTGACACTAGATAGAGTGTTGACGTCTTTTGGCCTTACGTCGTGCATGCGGAATTGTTCAACAAATTTAGTGGCCAACTGGTCAAAGGAGGAAATGGATCGTGGCGGCAGTCGGGCGAACCACATGGTAGTGATGCCCCCTAAGGAAATGGGAAAACTATGACACTTCACTGCGTCGTCCGCTCTAGCAGCGCTCATCGACCACTCATATTTCATAATATGTTGGTTGTGGTCAGAATTTCCCTCGTACATGGGTAGAGTCGGCATCCTGAACCGCCAAGAGGGTTCAACAGCAAGTATATCGTCTGTAAAAGGAGTGTGACTTCGGGTGATTCCCCAGTCGTCATTCGTGAGACCCTGGCTCTCAAGGATCATCTGACGTATCATGGCCGGGAGATCCGTCATTTGTACGTTCTGTGTGTGTTGAGCCAAAATGTGGTTGGGTCCTATATTATGAGGTTGGACCGGATGTTGTCGACGGTCCACATCTTGCCTTCTTGGATCATAGCCTTCTGGGACGTATGGTTCAGGAGGACGTCCATGATGATGACGGTTCAGGTTCGACTGATTTTAGGCATCGACCCCTGGTTCAACCGCAACGGTCGTGGCCCGGTAGTCTGTGGTGTAGTGAGGAGCGGTACCCCCTCGGGAGGAGGGTCCGGTCTGAAAACTGGCCGATGGACCAACTCTCATCTATCCGACGGTCATTGCCGATTGATCTCCAGCAGTTTGTATGCGACTCCCATCCAGTCGGGGTCGTAGAGATTGGTGATGGTAATCAGAAGAGGAAGAACTTTCGCTGGAGGAGCGAGAAGCATGATCTCTCCTAGATCTCCTCCGCTTCTGGCGATTCAGCTGGCTGGTCAGCTCGGCGTTGGCGCATAGCTGTTTTATTAGTTGTTGCCGACTCTGGGTTAGTTCCTGAAGCAGCAACTGGAACTCTTGTCTGGTAACCGATTCTGATGGTTTCGAGTGTCCGGTGGTGTCTTGGTTAGAGGGAGGTAGTGGCGTGGGATTCTGTCTATTCTGGTCTTCTTGATTGACAGCGTTGGAGGTGGTCCTTGTGCTAACCATCTTGAGGGTTGAATTCCTTTCTTAGACTTTATGCAAATCTAAATAGAAGGGAAGGAACTCGAATTAGTGATCTAGATCTCTCTCTTAGATTTATGCAATCCGGTATTGACGACAGATCCAACGAGCAGGAGAAAATCTGGGTTTTCTCGGTGAAAGCACCAAAGTGTTTGTACCAAAATTGGGCACAACACTCTTTGGATGTTTTAAAAGAGATAACAGTGAAGAATATTAATTTAAAATGAAGATTATCTAACAAAATCTCCAAACAACAGGAATGTATATGCACAGACGAGCGATTTAGAGTGGTTCGGCGTGTTGCCTACATCCACTATGAAGTTTTTACAACTTTATTGATTCTCTTTCAACGATTACAAGTGATTACAGCAAACATCAGCAAAATACAACTTGGACTTCGAATTTGGCAGCAATAATATGATGCAAATCTTGATCCGACAGAGTCTGGATGCTTCAGAATAAAAAAGATCCTTCTTCTACAGGCTTTAGGGCTCTATTTATAGGCGTAGTAGGCTGAGACTTTGCTCAAACTTCGGGAGACTCGCTCTGGCGCATAAGGGGGCTCACATGACCAATTCCAGAGAGTTTCGACTCGATCTGTGATCGATACGAAATCATTTCGTATCGATCAAAATCATGTCCGATGGAGCTGAAATTTAGTGGGAACGTTCCTTGGCTCGTACGTAATCTTCTATGAAAATTTCGTGGCATTTGGATCGGTGGATTTTGAGTTATGGTCGATACGAACTTGGGCTACTCGGTGGCAGTTTGATTCGAACCCATGGTTTCGAATCGATGCACTTCGACTCGATGAAGCACGTGATCCTATGGCGACGTGGCGCGCACTCCTCGCATCGATCCACTATTTGCTCCGTTTTGACTGCGTCGCATCCATGGATCTCGCCTCGTTTGCATCGATGGCCGTTATCTGATTCGTATCGATGGAGACGAAGTAGTCATAACTCGATGGATTCGAACAGCAGCAATTATTGATCGATACAAACAGATGGAGACTGATAGGTACGAACTAGACACTAGCTGTCCAATACGAAGCATACTACTTCCCGATCGATACGAAACCGATCGATTCAAAGTATGGCATAACGATGGAGGCGAAGTGAGATAACCTGATGGATGCGAACGGCAGTTGCCATATGAATATGAATAACCACCTATCGATGGTTGCGAACTAGATGGATACGAAGTAGGCCCTTGCCACTCGATACGAAACACACACTCTGTTAATGGATACGAATGAGATTGATACGACCCAGGGTTCCTTGATGGATACGAAGATGTTGCCACTCGGATGGATACGAAGGGGATGGATTCAAATCGAAGCTTGGTGATGGATGCGAAAATGGGGTTATCACCTTTAATTTGCAACGATCATAACTTGAGCATACGAACTCGGATTGACCTGAAATTTGGAATGTGGGCTTCCATGGCTTAGTTTGTCATGTCTTGACAGTTGAAGCCTGATTCAGACTCGGACAAAATTCATCGATTTCCACGGTGAGCCCGTGATGCTCAATACCCAGGACGATTGATCCTAAGTTTATAACCAGTTCCTTGATATCTCGGCCTTGCCAAAAGGCGGGGTAACATATGTTTTCTCTTCTTAGGCAAGGGGTGGAACAGATCGAAAGGAAAGCCTGGAGCTCTAGAAGATCATATTTAACTTTTTCCAAGTTAAAAGACAAAGACATTCATCATGTAGGATTACTTGCCATTAGTCCTTGGTGGTGAAAATTGCCATTAGTCCTTGGAGGTGAAACTTGCCATTAGTCGCTGGAGGTGAAATTTACCATATTTAAAGTGGTAATAATGCTCTGTTATGAAAATCTTCGATTTGCAAGAATATGATTTGAAGTTAAAAAGAAAATCTTTGATTAAGATTTAATGAATGATTTGGAAACATTTTCCCTAAGTTAAAATTTATAACTTGAATATAAGAAATCTTTGGTTAAGATTTAATGAATGATTTAGAAAAGTTTCCTAATTAAAAGAGAAAAATGATTTGGAATTATTCCAAGATCTAAAGAAGTTTAATATATCAAATAATTTAATAAACGAGGCTTAATGATTCCATATACTTTTGAAAAGAAAATGGAATAACTTGAAAAGGTTATATCTAAGAAAGATATTTGATTTAAAAGATGAAGTAATTGATTAATGATTAATATCCTCGTATGAACTTAACTTCTTTTGAAGGCGATGATTGGCTTCGGAGGAACCGGAGTCGGATTTGGATGATTCCGATCCGAAAACCACTTCGAACCAATGTATACGTTCGAAAGTGAGGACATGTTGAAGCTGATGATTATTGAAGACCGTGGATCTTCAAGTGTGAGGACTGCTTGTTGAACATGCACTGGGTAGCTCCCATTATAGAGTTATTTATAGCAGTGGTCTCCTCGTGATGGAGATTTTTCGGATTGCAAGGGCTTCTCGCCTAGTAATGGCCGAGGAAAGTGCCTTCGGTTTCGTTCAATCCTAGAACGAACTTATATGGATGTTTGTATGACATTGTATTCTAAATCGCATTTGAGTGGTTTCTATAAACGTATATCGGTTGGTGGCGGAGAAGGCAACTTCTCTTATCTTAACACCCTTTCCCAAGACATACGAGCTCAGGAAGTTATACTTTTCTAAAAATCAGTCGTGTGACATGGAATGGCAGTGTGGCATTCAAAGTGGAAGGTGTTATGATCAAAGCGTGGTTTTGTATTAAAATCGTAGCTTTGAAGAGCCTCATGAGCCTCACCTCCTTGGTTATGATGGGATTATATGTGGTCAGATGTATGCTCACATTTCGGATAGTAGTGATTTGGGTTATCAGATGTTCTGAGCCGCAGGTACCAGATACGTCTGGGTCTCATGGCAGGGATGCGCGAAGTCCGAGTTCTTGGATGTTATTCGCAGATTGTATCCACTTTTAGCCATTTGTGTTGTTGTATAATGGCATCTGAGTCATGGACGTAAGCCGTGGATATAGATTGATCTTTCCACTAGTTCCCTATCATGTTGGAAATCCAATCCTAATACGAGATTTACGGTTTTGATTGTATTCACAAAATAGTTGTAATAACTTGCAAACATTTCAGCTACCCCTTTTTTGTATTATATATTCCGTTCGGGATATTCCGTTGACCCAGTCCGGATATATTTCTTTAGACTTAGTCCAGATATTGATACTTTATTTGAATAAGTTTATTTGAAAAGTGTTTTTAAAAGAATGTCATTAAAAATAATGTCAAGTGAATTTTGGTATGAAGTGTTTTGGTTATCATAAGGTAAAAACACGTTTGTATTTATGCGTGGGCGTGGTCTTTGAGATACCCTTCTTTTCAAAGATTTTGATAATATAGTCATTTTAAATTTCGAGTATCTCATGCTGGTTTATCAAGCCTGATCCGGGTATTTTCAATACTCGGGTCAGATCCGAGTAATTTCAGGTTGAGTTGAAGACGGTTGGAGTTTCCAGAGGAGAGCTGGAGATCTTCATCATCGTATGGACTTGTTCTACTATCCGCTGTACTTAGTGTATTTTGTTTGATGTTAGTCAGCAATTGTAAGGACAGATGTTTATAACTGTCCAAGCTGAATTTAGGTTAGACTCTGATATTGAATTTTAAAATTTTCCGCTGTAAAGATTATTATTGAAATAATATATGTTATTCCATTCGTGTGAGATTCTGTTCTGTCTTTATTTTCTTTCTACCTTTAATGATCCGCTTATTCGTGCAATTTGAGTTGGACATGTGTGGTTTATTGTCGATTCAAATGGTATGGAAAAACGGGCCTTTACATTTGGTATCATAGTTGAAGGTTAAGCGAGAACCTTGGCTTTGATAGGGTAAAGACTCATCGGAGATAAGGTTAGTAATACCCTCGGATGAGTAACTTATTAGAGATAGGGTTAGTAACACCCTAGAATGAGTTTGAGTGTATTATATATGAGCGCGTATTTGTTAGTGACTAATAAAAATATTTTGTGTTGATTTATCTATTGAGTGATTTATGGATTTTGATTGATACGCCTGATCAGCGTTATCGATGAGGGTTCCTAAACATTTGAACAAGGCGAACCGACACACTGATTTTGAAAAGATTGGTAAATGGAATAATTTTACCTAGGATTATGTTTTGAATATAAAGTATATATTTTGAAAAGTAGTATAGTTAGAAATCAGGATTAGTGAAATTTAAATATGAACATCTTGTGATTAGAATTTCACAATTTGACTATAAGGTCTTTCATAAAGATAATCGATAAGTAAGAAATCTGATAAGGTAACTAAGATCTTTAATACTTATTCCAAAATAATAAGATTTGTTTAAGGAATAAACATATAAGATGAAAATGTATTTAAATAGAAAATGATTTTGTAAAAGTTATATATAAAAGGAATGAGAATTTAAGTTCGATTAAAACAATTGTGGTAATTTAAATGAAGTTAATTAATATAAGATAAAGTGAATTTTTTTAAAAAAAAGGTTTTATAGAGTAATCTCTAAAGGATTTTGAAAATGGTATTATTTCAAATATAAAAAGGTATTTTATGATAACTAATTCGAATGGCTCGAAAATAAACTAAAAATGGGCAAGAGATGTGTTCGGATGGTAAACACTTCTCTTAAGTATTACTCTTCTTGTTAAGAGGATATACGATACTATTGGTAGTACTCAGTTCCTTGGATTGTCTCAGAGTTACTCGATCTATATAATTTTATTAAGTTAAAGAAATAATGTATTAGTAATCTTTATAAAAGTGTTTAAAACTAAAGATAAATTGGGATCTCTAATTGATAAGATAAAGCGGGATTTCCAACGATTTTGGATAGTCGAAAATTCCGAATCATACCTAACTCGGAGCTAAGGAATTTATGAAAACTAAAAAATTGTGAAATATTCCGAGTAAATGAAATTGGATCAGTATAATTTATAAATATGATTATAAACAAAAATGTAATTATAATCTGGAAAATGTTTTATTAATGAATTCTAGCATTAATTAAGAATTTGGAATTAAGTCTTTAAAATGTGATTGATTTGCATAAGTTATAAGATGTAATAAACTTAAGTAATAGTTTTACGAACGGTTTATAAATAAAAATAGTATTAAAGGAAATATATTGAGTTAAAAGATTGTTGGAAAAAAATTCATACAGATAAATTATCTTTTGAGTGAAAAATGGTTTCTTTAGGATGTTTTCCTTTAATAAAAATATTTGGAAATAAATAATTAAAGGGATTATATAAAGAAGCACCTTTACAAAGTGTTTGAACTTAAGATAAAAGTATATGAAATTTTTTTCGGGTTAATAAATACATATGTTATATGTAAATCATTTCAACACACAAATTTTGATCTAAGATTCGAGTTTAGAACTTTAGGTGTTTACACCGATCCGAAAAAGGATTTATCACTCGATTTCTTAACGAAGAACATTGATGAGGATGTTGGTTAGGTACTTTAGTTTTCTACCATGGTTGAGCACTATGCAAGGAAAGTAAAGGTTTCTGAGCAAAGAGCCTGATTAAAGTCCGCACTAGAGAATCGAAGGATCGATACTAGTTCGAAAATAAAGTTGTGTATTCGAACAGAAGATCGAATAACAAATTTTATACAGATGATTTGTGTATATTATATGGATTTAAATTTAATGATAAATGTTTTAGATAAACTTTTGTTTGGGTAATTTTGAGGAGGAAATTCTTTTGAGTAGGGGAGAATGTAACGACCCAGAATTTGACCACTTGAAAATATAGTATTTAGAGTGATTTTAAATATAAAGTATAAAAGTTTTTATGGTTTAAATAATATTCGATAGGATTTGGAAGTAGAAATATACATAAAAATAGTAATATTAGCCTATATCGACAAAAATGACAAAATGCTGATTTCAGAAAAGTATGTTTCAGTGGTCAAATAAATTATCTTAATTAATTTATGAGTGTTTATATTTTTAAATAGCATCATACAAATTTATTTTTAAATTTGGTTTACATAAATAAACAGTTTAACTAAAACGTCAAAATGTGACCGTAAAACATTTCGTCGAAAAACGACGTTTTGTCGATTAAAAGTTGTCGCAACGTCGTCGCACCTTTATTTTCTTATATAGAAACATATATTCAAATAGTGTAAATATTAATTAATTTACTAAACATGTTTAGTTTTACAAAATAAGATTAGAAAACTTCTAGAAGTCATTAGTAAAAGTAAGTAAAAATTAACAAAAGTGAGAAAAAGTACACATCAAATCACATCAAATCAAAGATAACATAATTATGATATTCTTTACTTAATCTTTAAGTGATTAAGACATAAAGTAAGAAGAGAAAGGATGATGTTAATATTTGAAAAGTAGAGATTGTTTTATGTTGAAGTAAGGTTAGTTTGGTAATTCGGTAAGAGGTTATTTCGGTAAATTACCACTTTTTTCTTTTTCTATAAATACACACCTCCTTCTTCACTTTCATTCACATTTTTTTTTATCAAGCTTCTTCATCTTCTTCCTCTTCTTTTTAATGGCTTCCAAGACATATGTTAATCGACGAAAATCTTGAAATTAGAAAACCGTCGAAAAATTTCAAAATTAAAATAATCGCAAGCGCACGTTGTACGAATGTAGCGCGTAGAAAATACGGGTCGATCCGCAGGGAATTGATGATTTTAAAATTCTATTCAATCAAATTATACCGAAGTCGACAGTGAATAGCTAGAAATGTAAGAAACTAACAAAATCTAGCAAAAGAAAAATAGATAAAAATATGAGAGTTAAATGACAATTTAGAGATAAATCCACTCTCTAGATCATATAATTCAACAATTAATGAAATTATGATCTCTTTTTTGGTCATAAGTGAGTTTAAATGATGTGTTTATCATAAGTATGGCTTATTTGTGCTATTACTTAGCTCAACATAAGCTATCAAACTATAACACAACCTTTAAACCACTTACTAACTCTTATGAAAATGACAACAAAGTTGCAAATGAAATCTATTTTAAGTATGGCCTATTAAATATTAATTAGAAATATAGACCATCAAATTTGACTTTCAAATCACTTTCTATGCCCTAATCATATTTTGATGAAGAGACATTTGTGTTAGTGATTGTTTAAGCATAGCCTATTTGGTGTCAACATCATAGGCTATCAAATTCAAAACAAAAACAAAAAATTAAACCACTTCAAGCATTGTCATTAAGCACCAAAAGAGAGCTATAATTATCAAAATATTGAAGCTACATGATTAGAGGTTTCATTACCCCTAAATTGAAGGGATTAGCCTCTTATATTTGTTATCAAAACAACAAATATAGCTTGCAACATGAAAGAAAAAGAAAAGGAAAAAGAGAGCAAAGTAAAAAAGAAAAGAAAAAACTATTCTACTTTCATGAAAAATAAAAGAAATCTACACTACAACATGAAAGGAAATGAGCATGTAATTAAAAGAAAACACTAATTAACATTGCATAGAAGAAAGGAAAAATACATGAAGTAAAATTTCAAAGTAGCCATGAAAAGGAAAGAGAAGCTTTCTTTTATTTTTAGCCTAAACTAATGAAGAGGAAGAGGAGAGTTACGTGAAACATAAGGGTTATTTGTACAAGCATGAAACCCTAATCCATAATTTGGGGAATGCCCAAACCACTCTTGAGAAAGTGTGGAGGCCAAGTAATCATTAGCTTCTACTAATCATCATTTAAGTGTACATGAAGCCATTAATTCCATAAGCATGTGCATTAGCCACTAATTTGTATATTAAGGTAGGTAGGAAGGTGGGGTCCTCCATGATCTTCACTTTAAATTATTTCCATCTTCATTCTTTTGTGTTCTTTTTGTGCATGCATATCTTCTTCATGAAACACTTCTATTTGAGATAAATTCCTACACAAATATATATAAAATTTCAATTAAGTTTTCTCAAAGAAATATATGCACACAAATGACCTTTTTGCCCCTATATGAAGATGGATATTTCACAATTTGGAATTAATATGAATTTTGGTTTAAA
The DNA here is from genome assembly GCA_030765085.1 of Allium cepa. Taxonomy (NCBI): domain Eukaryota; kingdom Viridiplantae; phylum Streptophyta; class Magnoliopsida; order Asparagales; family Amaryllidaceae; genus Allium; species Allium cepa. The sequence continues at coordinate 484,468,012 of CM060929.1, forward strand.
CAAGTTAAAATACCCAATATAATCATTTATTTAATTTAAATAGATTAAATATGGTGGTAAAATATGCACATTTACGTGCACATCAAATATCCCCACACTTATCTTTTTATTCGTCTTCGAATAAAGAAAAACTAAGATAAATCCGTTTTCGTAGGGAGCACGATTGCATTGAGCATATGCAACAAGCCGTTAAAACTCTGGGTGTCCCCGGTAGGACGAGTGTTGTCTCGTGAGGGTTTTCAGCGGATAATACCCACAAAATCCAAATGCAGGATGAAAAAATTTACAAAATGCAAGATTTGTTTAGAAAGAGGCGAACGCAAATTTTTTGAAAATATTTACAAATGAAGGATTTATTTTTAAATTGACACTAATAAGTTAAATATAGGTTTTGGTTATTATCTTGAAAATTTATGTCATTTACTCGTCAAAATTTCCAACAAAAATCAAGTTATCATAACAAATAGATTGTAGTTTAACTCGTTGTTTTGGTTAATAACACAGTTTAACTATGAAATGGATCGTTAGTTGATTATCAAAGTTTGTCAATATTTTTATTTCTTTTCAATAACAAATCAAATCAAATAAGAAAAAAATAGTGCTAGGATTTCAATTGCTTGCTCTTATTATTTGCAAGAAAAATTACACACCTAGCTCAGGTAAACTGAGGCCAGATATACTGCCCATGCACTGCCTTTCGGGCTTATGTGAGGAGAGTATAGAGCATGGAGAGTGTACACACTTTCGTGCATACACCTATCGACCGTAGGTGGTTTTTATTAAGTCTATTTTTTCACATGTGTTTCATACATGCGTAACTGTAAGGACTTTTGAATGATTATGAAAGCACATAATTAAAGATTCCAAGTAATTCACCCATGCACAACCGTGATGACTTTTAAATGGGAGTGAATACTTTGGATGTTATTATTTTTTTTTTATTTTTTTAAGAGAGAGAGAGTTTTGCAAAATCATCTTAGCACCATTTAAGTTAGAAGACAAAAAAACATTATATCTTTACTTTAAATCAACCACTTTTTTTAAAAAAGATTTTCGATTAGGATGTATTTCATAATTGACATGTATGAATCTTCCTATATACTAGTTAAACCATTGTTATTTGTAATAAAACTTCATTTCTATTTTTCTTAAGACGAATAAATTTTCAAAAATTTCAATTTAATAAACCAAAATCGTATATTTATCCTATAGTGTTTCTTTAAAAATAAATCAAAAGAAAATTTGTTTTTGGTATTTTTTTCTTCCTTTTTTTAATATTTTTTTTGAGTTTTTAAAAGAAAAGGAAAAAATAAACCATGAAAAATTAAAAATGAAGATGAATCTCCCCCCACACTTGATTTTGACTGTGTCTCCACAGTCAACCGAAGTGAAAGGAGAAAAATAAAAATAAAAACATGACCTTTATTTAAATGAAAATTAATGGTATTTACACATGATCAGAAAGTATATCGTCAAAAAGTAAATGAAACGGTCTTACAAAGACCGATTCATTTGTCTCGTCAAGTATGTGAGACACGGCTTAAGCTCAGAAAACCAAACCATAAAAGATTTCGAAGTTGAACGTTGATTTGGAAAAACGAATGTCGTTTTATTAAAAATTATATGATTTGTTTTATTGTCGATGATTTTTGGTTTCGATAAAATAATTGGTTGAAATTCAAGTTTATTTTCACCAAACTGAAATTCAAATTTGTCATTGAAAACTTCTTCAAAGTTATTGATTTCAAAGTCAAAATGGTGATTTAAATCTACCCTTTCGGAATTTAACAACCCATCTTCGAAAATTCCATAAAATTCATGTTCATTAAATTTGTCTTCCTTTATTGGATTATCAGCAACTTTATTGCATGTCTCTAGTTCAAAATCCAAAGTTGTTGTATTCAAATTTTTAACATCGAGAAAAGGAAGATGGAACTTTAAATTTGGTTCCACACCCTCAAAAGAATTGAAATCCAACTCAATTACCGTGTTTTCAACAACTTCATTAAGATTGTTATTTTCAATTTCTAAAGTTTTTATTTGAAAATCATCGATTTGGTTAAAAGATGGATTATCGTTTGACTCGTCACGCATTGAAATTTGACTTTGTTTCTCACAAAAATTTTCCAATGTTTTAATCAACAAATTCGTGTGATCACCGTAAATTTCGTTCATTTGCTCAATAAAGTCAAATTTGTAATTATTAACTTGAAAATTTTCGATTTGGACTTATTGAGAACAAGAACTGTCAATTTCGATAAACGGTAGATTATTATTTGATTCTTCGCAAGTTGAGATTTGATTATAATTTTCACGAAATTTTTCGTATTTTTCAAGTAATAAATCCCCATTATCTTTTTTCATTTGGTCAACAAAATCAAATTCATGATTATTTGTTGATAACCAAAGTTTTCAATCGTATTGTTACTGAAACTATTCCCATTGCCAAAATTATTTGAAAATTGGTTCACATTTTCGTCTAGATTTTGAAATTCATTTCGAAGCTCAAAATTGAATTGGAATGGGTTACACTCGAAATTATTTGAATTTTGAAGTGAATTTAAATTTTGATTATTTTGACTTGAACTTTTGCACAAATATGAGTTACACAAATCGTTTATACTTTGATTTTGTTGTGCAGAGAGTTCGAGTAAAAATAAAATGCTATTTTCGAGATTTGAGGGTTGGTCATCGTTTTGAAAAGTTTGTTGTCCAAAATTCGAATCGTTTAAAGAATAATTGTCGCTAAATTATCCATACGAATTTGAAGTGAAATCATATGGATTATATTGATTTTCACAACTATTATAAAATTCAAGTGAATATGGAAATTGGGACATTTTCAAGAATGTTTGTTTTTTTTTGGTTTTTTTATAAAGAAAAATATTTACAAATAGAATTTATTTTTCAAAATGGAAAATTGATTTTTGTTTTGTTTTTGGATTTTCAAATTTTTTGGCTTTTTTTAAGAAAGGTTTTACATATTTTTTCGGATTTTTGTTTTTCTAAATTTTTTGCTTTTTGAAATTTCAAAGGAAAAAAATTTCAAATAAAAATAAAAGGAATATTTACAATTTTTTTAGTTTTGGATTTTTGAAATTTTGTTTTTTTTTTAAATATGCATGAACTAATGCAACTAAATAAATGCAAGGGTTAATTACAAATGGTTTATCCTAAGCTAACCCAAAATTGTATACTCACACATTGTTTTAGATAAACAAGATAGTTCTCAGCCAGGTAACGGACAGAATTTATCGGTGCACCACAAATCACCATAGCAATGGAGCCGAAGGTTTAAGTACCTTAAGAGAAACAACCACTATAATATTTACGAATCAGCGTAATATTTATAAATGGTTATTACTCTGTCGTAGCCTAGACACCAAGAATTTAAATTATTCAAAGAAGACAACTTGTTAATATGCCATTAATGGTTATCGATGTCTAACGGTTAATATTAAATTCTAGGATGAAATGCAAAGATGAAATTAAACGTGTATTAACAATGCAACTACGAATGGATTTTGTTTTTGGTTTTTTGAATTTTTTTTAATGCAAGTAAATAATAACGCAAGACAAACAAAAACAATAGATATATATACAATGCAAAACAAATAAAAAGAAAATTATAAATAAGAAAGCAGTTATTTTTTGGTAAGATCGGCAAATCAAGCAATTTATTTTAGCAAGCGGCTCCTTCCTTTATCTGCTTATGTATACAATTTTTGTTTTTGTTTTTTGTTTTTTTAGAATAAAACCAAAGCAAAACAAAAAAATTAAAATAAATTGAATATATTTTTTTTAAAAAAAGGAAAACGACTACTCAAAAACTTAAAACAATTTGAAAGCAAAGGAATTTTTTTTCAACTGTGAAAAAATAGAACAAAATGAAACGAAAAAAATGAAACTTTTTGGTTTTTTTTAATTATTTTTTTCTCTTTTTTAAAAATAATAATAAAGAAGAACAAAAATGTAAAATGAAATAGAAAAAAGAAAACCTAACAAATAAAATTAGGATTGAAGACAAGAGTCCACCCGGCCCGGTAAAAATAATTCCCAAAGCAACTCGAATTCACTTGACAGTTAATAATATACCACAATTAAACACAAATCACCATTTAACATTCACGAACTCGTGAATAAAATCGATTCCACTTCATGAATAAATTCGACTCCACAGTTCAAAATTCAACTCAAATCACAAATAAATTTAATTCACGTAAATAATTATCGATTACAGTGGTCGCTGGAGGAAATTAGCAGGGGGATTTGAAGCGACTTCAGGCGATTTCGGGCGATTGTCAAAGTGAATTTGGTGGTGTGGAAGTTCGGAGGTGGATTCGAGGAAGGGCAGAGGTGAATGAGATGTGCTCGACGTCGAATTGGGTGGAGGTGAATTTAATGTTAAATTAGGCTGCGACTTGCTTTGAGTAGTTCGCAGTCGAGGCTGGATTGGATAATGTCAGTGGTTGTTTGGGCTCTGGTGAATCGTCGAGGAGTTGCAGTGGAGTAGCAGATTCGCCAGAGAATTTTGTAGCGAGGTCGATCAGAGGCTATAAAGAAATGGCGAGTTTTCTTTTTGTGTATTGGGGGATTGGATATGTGGACAGAGGAGCGATGATAATGTCGCAGCGTGTTGAGGTAGTGACAGTTGATGTAGGGAGTGGTAGTATGCAGTGTTTCGGGAGGGCTGGATGATGTACTTTGATGATGTTTGTGGTATTGCAGTGAGGTAGGTGATGTGGTGGACGATAGGTAGAAGTTGAGGTTGGATGAGGCGCGGTGGTAGCTGGAATTTGTTGAGGGGAGAGATTGGTTCGTTGTTGTGATGAGAGGTGATGTTTGAGGAGTATGTAAGGAGATGGTGATTTTGTGGGTTGCAGTTTGAAGGAGATACAGATGCTTTTGGCGATTGTTTTGTTTGGTGGATTGTAGGAACTGTTGTAATGGGACGATAAGCAGTAGTGTTGGTGGAAAGTGACGAATGGTGGAACAGTGGAGATGGTTGTTCTGTGAATTCTAATGGTCAATGATAAGGTAATTTTTTTTGTATGATAGTTTGGAAACGATCGAATTAGCAAAACTGCAGTTTTGTTGTGGTAGTTGTGTATTCAAGTGGGCAGGTTGTATAAGTGGTAGACTGTTGTTGCTTGATGATGTGGATGGAATTTTGTTGATATGTTGTTTATGAATGATGGGATGGTGAGGAGTCTGATGTTTGAAGTTGAGATGGAGTGGAAAGAAGTTTGTAGATGTACGTAGCAGTTTGGTCTGTGGGTGGATATGAGAAGTGGTCAATAGAGTTGGCTGTATTGTGTGGGAGTAGAAGGTGACTGCAGTGACTTTTGTAGTGTGCAGTGTTTGTTGACAGAGCACAAATGCAGAGGTTGACTGTTGGTGAAGTTAAGGAGTGAAGTGTAAATGAAGGCGGAAGCGAAGATTGTTTGCTAGGAGTAGTTTAGTTGGTGGATGAACAGGAAAGTGTGGCACAGTCGTAGGTGGATGAGTGAATGTATATGGCAGAGGGGTTGAGTTGTAATGATGTGGTGATTTTGTATGAGGAGCAACAGGCAACTTTGTTTAAGTGTGAAGACAGTTGATGCTGTGTTAATGGAAGGATGATCAGTAAGGATGATAGGATGTGCAGGGTTGTAGTGATAAGGGCAGTGGGGTGGTGTAGAGGTGGTGGTCAAAATTGCAAGTGCATGCAAGAGTATATGTCAGGTTAGAGGGAATGTACTTCAGGGAGAATGCCAATTGGAAGGGAGAGGGAGATTAGAATGTGCACAGTGCACGGAAATGTCAACAGAGAACTGAAATGACTTGTGTATTTTTTTTGAAGCAGTGTAAACAAAAGAAGAAAGTGCAGATGATTTGTAAATGCAATTTGAAATGAAATGAATTTTTCTTCTTTTGGAATTGTGTATGTTTTTTTTGTATAAAAATTGCAAATGCTAATGAAAAAGAAACTAGAAAACTACAAAATCAAAACGCACACAAACACACAATTTTTTTAAATGTACAAACGCACAAAACAAACACATGAAAATTAAACAAAAGTAATTCGAAGAATAGAAAATTAAAATCAAAACAAATTCCCCGGCAATAGAGCCAAAAACTTGTTATCGACGGAAATTCTTGAAATTAGAAAACCGTCGAAAAATTTCAAAATTAAAATAAACGCAAGCGCACGGTGTAGGAATGTAGCACGTGGCGAATACGGATCGATCCGTTGGGAATTGATGATTTTAAAATTCTATTCAATCAAATTATACCAAGTCGAAAGTGAACAGCTGGAAACGTAAGAACTAACAAAAACTAGTAAAAGAAAAATAGATAAAAATATGACATTTAAATGATAATTTAGAGATAAATCCACTCTCTAGATCATATAATTCAACAATTAATGAAATTATGATCTCTTTTTTGGTCATAAATGAGTTCAAATGATGTGTTTATCATAAGTATGACTCATTTGTGCTATTAATTAGCTCAACATAAGCCATCAAACTATAATACAACCTTTAAACCACTTACTAACTCTCATGAAAATGACAACAAAGTGCAAATGAAATCTATTTTCAGTATGGTCTTTAAATATTAATTAGAAACATAGACCATCAAATTTGAGTTTCAAATCACTTTCTATGCCATAATCATATTTTGACAAAGAGCCATTTGTATTAGTGATAGTTTAAGCATAGCCTATTTGGTGTCAACAATATAGGCCATCAAATTCAAAACGAACACAACAAATTAAACCACTTCAAGCATTGTCATTAAGCATAAAAAAGATCTATAATTATCAAAATGTTGAAGCTACATGATTAGAGCTTTCATTACCTCTAAATTGAAGGGATTTGCCTCTCATATTTGTTATCAAAACAATAAATATAGCTTGCAACATGAAAGAAAAAGAAAAGTAAAAAGAGAGCAAAGTAAAAAAAAAAGGAAAAAAAACTATTCTACTTGCATGAAAAATAAAAGAAATATACACTACAACGTGAAAGGAAATGAGCATGCAATTAAAAGGAAACACTAATTAACATTGCATAGAAAAAAGGAAAAATATATGAAGTAAAATGGCTAAGTAGCCATGAAAAGGAAAGAGAAACTTTCTTTTATTTTTAGCCTAAACTAATGAAGAGTAAGAGGAGAGTTACATGAAACATAAGGGTTATTTATACAAGCATTAAACCCTAATCCATAATTTGGGGAATGCCCAAACTACCATTGAGAAAGTGTGGAGGCCAAGTAATCATTAGCTTCTACTAATCATCATTTAAGTATACATGAAGCCATTAATTCCATAAGTATGTGCATTAGCCTCTAATTTGTACATTAAGGTAGGTGGGTAGGTGGTTAGGTGGGGTCCTCCATGATCTTCACTTTGAATTATTTCCATCTTCATTCCTTTGTGTTCTTTTTGTGCATGCATATCTTCTTTATGAAACACTCCTATTTGAGATCAAATTCCTACACAAATACATATAAATTTTCAATTAGTTTTTCTCAAAGAAATATATGCACACAAATGACCGTTTTGCCATATATGAAGATGGATATTTGACAATTTGGAATTAATATGGATTTTGGTTTAAACAAGTTAAAATACCCAATGTGATCATTTATTTAATTTAAATAGATTAAATATGGTGGTTAAAATATGCACATTTACGTGCACATCAACAAAGAAAAAAATTAAAAAGAAATAATGTCAAAATATAATAAAATATTCAAAAGAAATCAATGTTCATTCTCTTCAAATCAAACTCATTTTTCTCCACATTTTACCTCTTCTTCTCTCGGTCATCACTTCTTCAAAACTGAACCAAAATGTAAAATTCTTTTTTTAAATCATGTACTTTTCCAGTGGCTACAACTTCCATGTTGATCACTTTGTTAAATTTGAAAGTTAACTATATCATAAATACATTTCTTTCCAGTGCATTTTCTGCCCAGTTTTTAAGCCAGAGAATAGGACATTTTTTTTTGATCATAACTTGATCATAGAAGATCAAAATTAAGAAATTATTTTTTTGAAACCATATACAATTCCAGTGGCTACAACTTTTATGTTGATCACTTATTCCAGTTTTGAAGTTTTCTATACCTGAAACTCAATTCTTTGAAGTGCATTTTTGGGCTTCATTTTTTGTCAATCCGACAGTACCTCTTCTTCATTCTATCATATCTCCTTCAAACCTACTTGGATTTGAATGATTTTATTTTCAAATTAAATAGAAAATAATTTTCAACAACATTTCAGTTAACAAGTTTTTCAAATTTTATGAGTAAGAGAGTCAAAAACAAGAGAGAAGATGATCCATTTTTCGGATCTAAATCTTGGGAATTCAAGTTCAAAGCTCTACCGCTTCTTCTCTATATTTTTGGCCAAGCTCCATCTTAAGCCTCGGCCAAACTATTGGAAGGGATAGGGTGTTGTTTTCTAGTGGTTAATGGGGTAGGAATTAATTAGTGAAGTGTTGTTTGATTAGAATGTTGGTAGGAAGTTAATCGCTTTGGTTTATGGTGAGAAACTCTATTTAGCATATATATATAGACACACACGCACACACACACACACATGTTTGATGTTGTGTTATGATTGCTATGGATGCTTATATATTCTTTGATCATCGAGTATTGATTGTTTGATATGTTTGTTAAAATTGTTTTACCAAGTCACGTTGATACACGTCGATAAGCACAAAGAAAATTACTTTCCTTTTGAAAGTGAAATGGTGCATATGTAATGCTTAAACCTTTTGAAAATAGTTTTAAAATGAAATAGAAATTTTTTATAAACATTTAAATATGTCTAAAGAAATAAAGGAATAAAATCAAGATTTTATCTTGTATATTTTAAATATGTCGAAAACAATTTTTCAGAAAAATCGCGCTTTTGCAGTAAAGTGACCAAAGTATAAAATTAATATTTTAAATGATTAAAAATATGAAATAAATTTTATAAATCTATTAAAATGGTTTAAAAGAGATTTGAAAAGAAAATATGAATTTTCAAATGTTTAAAAGTTGCTTAAATCAAATAAGCTTATATAGCACTTTCCGCAGCATTTTTCTGCTGCGAATTCTATAACCTTTTGAAATGTAGTTTTAAACTTAACAATTATTTCCTAAATCTTTTGTGAATGATTTTAAAGGAATAATTAAGTAATGTAAAGATGATTTGTAAGTTTTAATAAGAGTTTGAATAAATTGTTAAGATGAATTGTTTTTACCACTTAAATAAAAAGTGAAGAATATTGAATGTAATAACAAACTGAGTATGCAGAAACGATTACTACATTTATCCCGCCTGTAAGATCTGGGTAGATAAAAATAAGGTGTTTAACTAAGGTTAGGGATGGAGCAAGCAGTGCCCTGAACCTGCCTGGCCTATGTTTTCTCTTCTTAGGCGAGGGGTGAAACAAATCGAAAGAAAAGCCCGGATGCTCTAAAAGATCATATTTAACTTTTTTCAAGTTAAAAGAAAAAGATATTCATCATGTAGAATTACTTGCCATTAGTCCCTGGAGGTGAAAATTTCCATTAGTCCCTGGAGGTGAAACTAGCCATTAATCCCTGGAGGTGAAACTAGCCATTAGTCTCTGGAGGTGAAACTTGCCATTAGTCCCTGGAGGTGAAATTTACCATATTTAAAGTGGCAGTAATGCTCTGTCTTGAAAATCTTCGATTTTCAAGAATATGATTTAAAGTTAAAAAAGGAAATCTTTGATTAAGATTTAATGAATGATTTGAAAACATTTTCCCTAAGTTAAAATTTATAACTTGAATATAAGAAATCTTTGATTAAGATTTAATGAATGATTTAGAAAAGTTTCCTAATTAAAAGAAAAAAATGATTTGGAAGTATTCCAAGATCTAAAGAAGTTTAATATATCAAATAATTTAATAAACGAGGCTTAATGATTCCATATACATTTGAAAAGAAAATGGAATATCTTGAAAAGATTATATCTAAGAAAGATATTTGATTTAAAAGATGAAGTAATTGATTGATGATTGATATCCACGTATGAACTTAACTTTTTTTGAAAGCGATGTTTGGCTTCGAAGGAACTGGAATCGGATTTGGACGATTCCTATCTGAAAATCACTTCGAACTAATGTATACGTTCGAAAGTGAGGACTTGTTGAAGATGATGATTATTGAAGACCATGGATCTTCATAGCGTGAGGACTGCTTGTTGAACATGCTCTGGGTAGCTCCCATTATTGAGTTATTTATAGCAGTAGTCTCCTCGTGATGGAGATTTTTTAGATTGCAAGGGCTTCTCGCCTAGTAATGGCCGAGGAAAGTGCCTTCGGTTTCGTTCAGTACTAGAATGAACTTGTATGGATGTTTGTCTTACATTGTATTCTAAATCACATTTGAGTGGTTTGTATAAACGTATATCAGTTGGTGGCGGAGAAGGCAACTTCTCTTGTCTTAACACCCTTTCCCGAGACTTATGAGCTCATGAAGTTATACTTTTGTAGAAATCATACGTGTGACATGGAATGGTAGTGTGGCATTCAAAGTGGAACGTGTTATGATCAAAGCGTGGTTTTGTATTAAAAGCGTGGCTTTGAGGAAATTGAGCGTAGCCTCACGAGCCTCACACCCCCGGTTATGATGTGATTCTATGTGGTCAGATGTATGCTCGCATTTCGGATAGTAGTGATTTGGGTTATCAGATGTTCTGAGCCCCAGGCACTAGATACGTCTGGGCCTCATTGCAGGGATGCGCGAAGTCAGGGTCCTTGGATATTATTCTCAGATTGTATCCACTTATAGCTATTTGTGTTATTGTATAACGGCGTCTGAGTCATGGACGTAAGCCATGGATACAGATTGATCTTTCCACTAGTTCCCTATCATGTTGGAAATCTAATCCTAATATGAGATTTACGGTTTTGATTGTATTCCCAAAATAGCTGTAATGACTTGCAAACATTTCAGCTACCCCTTTTTGGTATTATATATTCCGTTCGGGATATTCCGTTGACCCAGTCCGGACAATTTCGTTAGACTTAATCCAGATATTGATACCTTGTTTGAATAAGTTTATTTGAAAAGTGTTTTCAAAAGAATGCCATCAAATAATATCAAGTGAATTCTGGTATGAAGTGTTTTGGTTATCATAAGGTAAAAACACATCTGTATTTATGTGTGGGCATGGTCTTATGAGATACCCTTCTTTTCAATTTTTGATAATATAGTCATTTAAAATTTCGAGTATCTCACGCTGGTTTATCAAGCCCGATCCGGGTATTTTCAATACTCGGGTCAGATCCGAGTAGTTTCAGGTTGAGTTGAAGATGGTTGGATTTTTCAGAGGAGAGCTGGAGATCTTCATCATCGTATTTACATATTCTATTATTCGTTGTACTTAGTGTATTTTATTTGATGTTTGTCGGCAATTAAAAGGACAGATGTTTATTACTGTCCAAGCTGAATTTAGGTTAGACTCTGATGTTGTATTTTAAAAATTTCCACCGTAAAGATTATTGTTGAAATAATATATGTTATTCCATTTGTGTGAGATTCTGTTCTGTCTTTATTTTCTTTCTATCCTTAATGATCCGCTTATTCGTGCAATTTGAGTTGGACATGTGTGGTTTATTGTCGATTCAAACGGTACGGAAAAACAAGCCATTACAGATAAGCAGATTTAGTGATTTGGAATGAAGTTAGGATATGTATTTTTATAGTTGTTAAATAGCAGCAACCATTGGCGAAGAGTTCTAGTTCAAGCGTTGCGTCCAAATCTCTAAATCTCTTTGTAGAGATTCGTAACTCTTCACGAACGATCGTGTCTTTTCACAAATGTAGCTGTTATTGAAAGTCAGTCAACTGAGCCTCCGTGTCTGTCGACTAAATATTTAAACGATTTTATTCTAAGTCATATATATACTTATGCACCTGTGCATTTTGCACAGATACTAGCAGGTCAGTCGACTGACATACTAGGTCAGTCGACTAACCAGGTATTATCTGTGCAATTCACATAGTTTACACAGGTATATATGACACACACACACACACACATATATATACATACATACATATATATATATATATTGTATGATTCTAACTTTAAAACTATGATAATTTTATATGTTTATACATGTATAAATCATTTGAAAATAATATATACATAAACGAGGAGAGATCTTAACAATATCGACTTAAGACTCAAGACAAAATAATATAAAAGTTGATGCACCGATTTTGATGTCTTGTCTCCATGTAGTATATATTCTCTTTTTGTTGTAATAGTCGTTGAATCTGTATGTTTCAGTGATAGCTTCGTGTTATGAATCAAAACTAGGTCTCAACAAACCCTATGCGTAACTTGTCCTCGGTTGGTGTCATAAGTTCCTTGCCTTCCATTCTATGGAGCTTTCAAAAATTATTGTAACTTCTTTTTCCGAATCGATCTTTCTATAACATCCTGGAGATGCCTACATTCATTTGTATTATGCCCATAACACTTGTGAAACCGACAATATTTCTCAGTCTGCTTCTGTCTCTCTGACAACTCTTTTGGACTTGGCTCCCTGTACTGCATGGTATTGCAAGTGGATAGATAAATATTCTCTAGAGACTTGCTTAGCAGCTTGTAGTCGTCATACATTGAAATCCTAGGCTTTAGTCTCCCAAAATCCCTCTTCCGCTCTCGATTCCTATCTCCATCTCTCTTTTGTTGATTCGGCTTATTCTGAACATTCACCTGAACTTTCCCGGAACAATCATCAGACTATTTTATTGCAATATTACTTTGTACTACTTCTCCACTTGGTCTTGCGACATTCTTTTTTCTAGAGGACCTAGCTTCCTCCTTACACATAAACTAATCTAGCTTTGAATAGAAGGGCTCCAACATGACAAGCATTTTTCTAGCCAACCAATCACCAAACTCGGATTTCGAATCAATCCCTCTCGTCACGGCTATAAGTACTGCATAATCATTTGGGTTACTGACCTTCATGGCATTGGTATGAAATCTCTCCACGTAATCCTTCAGCGATTTCCTTGGGGCCTGGATCACGCTGGAAAGGGACATCACTTCTTTAGGATGGGTCACGAGCATTCGAAATTGCTCTAAAAAATTGGTAGCCAACTTATCAAAGCTCAAAATTGACCGCGGATGTAGTCATGTGAACCACATCACTACAAGAAAACACGCTGTTTATGGCAATGGTTTACGGTGCTTTTGACTTCGATGCAATCAAGCGGAACTAAAATTAATATTATAATGTATGAAACGCTGTTTTATAAAAGTGGGAAACCAATTAGTTTAAGCGGCAAACTAAAAACACGTTTCTCTTCTTCTTATTCTCCTCACTTCATCTCTTTCATAGGAAATCCATAATAAAAAAAATCCCAAAATCCAAAAAATCAAAATTTTTAATCCTATCAAATGAAAACTTTTATGCCATCTCCAAGACTACCTGGAACCATAAATACGCTCCCCTCATGTCTCGTTTTGAAACAACACAGCAGGTAAGCCTCTTATCTACTGCGAATTTCTTCCTTTATTGTAAGTGATTCTAAATCTATACATTGCGATCCTCTTTGTCGCCACTTTATGGAATTTTATTTTACCATAATGATATTTTAAACTTTAATTTTTTCAACCTAATCGAATAATCTGGCGATCCATCTGGTTGATTTCTGACATCGACTTGATTTTAAACCATAAGTTGTTCAGATACATTAAAAATAAAATAAAATTAGACCTAGTGTGATACTGGTAATTGTTGCCCTAGAAGTATATTTGAAGCAAATAACATTACTATATTTTATATTTTTTTTTTTACTATGTTCTAACTGATTTTGATATGCAAAATAGTATTAACACTTATTCTTGATTTAGCAAAAGAAATTGGATTTGAGTGTGAAATATATGCGTTTTGGAGTTAATTGATGCTATGAATTTTATGGATTTTTTTCCTAATTTTTCTCAATAGATTGCATCGGTATTTTTTTTTTGCTTACTCGGGAATTTTTTGAGTTAATGGGAAAAGCTAATAAATTTAAAACTCTAATTTATTTCTAATCTAATCCTCAACGAATTGAATTTGATGATATACTAAAAGAGACGGTGCACACCAAGATGACGTAAAATGAGCAAACACACACACACATACATGTATTTTCATCTAATTATTGGACACCAATATTTTTTGAATTTGAATTCAAACACATGACAACAAGAGAAGGTGGAAATTTACAAGGAACTACGGTTTATTTGCTGGTAATAAGAGAAAATCAAAGGACTCAATGGACTCAGTTTTGACCATATCCTTTTGGATATCCATTGCAACTTTCACTCGAATTCTTTCTAGTTTTTTAGATCGCCTTCTGAATGACAATGTATATTTAGATATGCATAATCGATTGGAATATTGGAGCCCTATAATTGTATTATTTTTTCATATTTATTAATGTTTATATCGAAGCTAGACAGTAAGAACATCTTATTTTTACAAAACATGGATTGGTTTGTTATATATTATTCATTCAGTTAGGTATATAAAATCATGTATGGTGACACGCCTTCACCAACCATCTCGCCGCATTTTAGTATTGCACAATATATTTTCAACTTATTCCACTTACTGTGCGTTCTATCGAGTTCAACATATACCATTTCACATTGCAAGTTATTTTGGCTGGCTTCGTTTCCTATGTTGTTACTTTTGTCTGGATGTGTTGTTAATGCATAATCATCTTACTTTAGTTCAACCATGTTATACTTGCCTGGAAGTTCACATAAGAAGCATCCTTTGTAAAATTCAGATCATTATTGGTTTGTGAGATTACTATGCAACTTACTTGATACCTCCAACCCTTCATATGGTATTTCTGTTAATTTACGGGCCTTGGTTCCTCTTATTGACAATGTCATAGTCTCTTCTCTATGTCATCCATCTCTAGTTCTTTGATGCACCACCTATTAATGTTGTGTTCATCTAACATCTAGTCATCCTTGTTGGTTTGTTCAACTTGTTTTAACCCATAATATATAGTTGATCTATACAAGTTCTCTGTTAAGCTAGGTTTAGCTCTTTGGCCATCAGTTCTATATCCCGAAGTGCATAAAAGAAATGGTATTTTGAGATGTCATTTTTCTGGTTGCATCATTTGCTATTTCTGTTAACTAGAAATTGTATATTTCTAGTCTATCTTTCATATATATTCCATAATGTCAATATGTTGTGTGTTCTATTGTTTCTTCTTCTTTACTTAACTGACTCTATAACTTCAATATATAAGTTTTGTTTACAGTATAATGATGTCCCTCCTTATTCAAGATATTTTCTATCAACTTCTCATCTATTTTTTTGCAAATTACATTGTCATTTTTTAACATAAATGATTTCCTCTTTCATTCAAGTCTTTTTATTTAGGAGTTCACCAAGTCTTAAATAGATAATGGTGTGCGTACACACCGTAAAAAGTCAAAAGTAGCAATTCTATTGACAAATGAGATGCTAAGCTTAGTTTGATTAATCATTAAGGTATCCAATATTTGGTGGTATTAATGACACAATGACCTGGCCTATAAAGTCAAAAGTAATACTGATACGATGGTATAAATGGTTGCTTATCAATGATATGAATTTATATTTCTGAAAATTTTGAACTATTATTGAAAGTTGAGATGAAAAGTCGGATTTAAGATTGTAAATGTAATCATTCATATAATATAACTATTATCATTATATTATATTATATTATTTTAATTTATTCTCAACTATTCGTATAATATATCGTTTTTCATTATATTGCATTATTTTATTTGAACTTGTTCTTAATTAAATAAGTAATCAAATACTTAATTGTATATAAATTAATAAATAATTAGTCGATTACTATAAAAATTGAACAATGATTTATTTTATTTATTGAATAACTTATGAATTTAAATATATAGTTTGTGATAAAATTTTATTGATTAAATATATAAAATTTGATTCATAAAGAATAAAATAAACTGAAAAATGTAAGCTTACATAAGAACTAACCTCAACATAAGAACTGAATACTTTAAAAAAGCTACAGATACATCTTTTATGTATCGAATCTTTTTTTCAAGTTGGATTTCTTTTGAGCATTCAGTTGTTCATGTGTGTTAAGCAGAGAGCGCATGAATATATACCAACAAATCACACATGGGCATGCCGCTTCTGACAAATCTTTTTGGCATACTCCGTAAAGATTTTATTACGATCTTTTGCATATTTGTAATGCATTTTATTATGACCCCACTCTTAAAAATTTCTTAACGCCTTACCAACAATTTAAATCTTTGTTACTTGCTCTGAAAAATATACATGTTTAGAATAATTTCTTACCACTCAGTATATTCGTCACTTTGATTTCCTAAGTACTTTTGAAACTTGGACTTTCTAAGCCATTAGAAGATGATTATAAACCGAAGTTATTTAAGTTTGATAGCAAAGAAGGACATCATACTTTTTGACATTCTAGTGCTCATATTCTTAGACAGGTGCATTATTATGTTTTGGCTACAAAGTTTTTTGAATTACTTTTTAGCTACAAAGTTACTATATAAATATTTTTTATTTCTATTTGCATCTCAACACTGATATGTAGTTGGCAGGCTCTGGAGGTGGAATATCGATGCAGGCTTTGCTTCAGACTATACACAATAAGATGCGAGGTAATAATATATGACTATAACAGTTTCATATTTCACATTTTACTTTTCTGTCTACTGTATCATTTTTTTTCTTTACCTATTTCCTTAAGTCCTATTAATTTATGAAAATTTCTCTACATGGATAAATACAATATCACTTTCCATCACCAGTCAAATAAAATCGTAATAGGGAACATCCATTATGGTTTTGGGTGGGATGATCTCAGTCTGTAGTCCACTTTATTCTTGTTTGAAAAGTAACGAGTGGTTTAAAATATTTTGTCTACTGAACCTTCATATAGAATTACGTTGAATGAATTCCGCTAGGATTTGAATGCATGTGCTACTGAAGGACTGATTGATCCTATAATTGGAAGGAACGTTGTTCAAGTTGGATGACGAAGAACAGTCCGAAGTATAGAGAAATGTTCAAGTTGTATGCCGAAGAACAAAAAACAATCCAATTTTATTAGGAGATTCAGGTGTTGGGAAGACAACAATAGCTAAAGGATTAGCCTTTTCGTTGCTAATGGAGATATTCCTCTAGTCCTTGTTGTCAGTTTTTACTCTTGATCTTTCACCGAAATTTTTTGCATGTTCACTTGCTTTCACTTCAAATTAATTGAACTTTTGAAATGCATGCAAAACATATAATGTCATTGGACGTAGGTTTGCTAATGGAAGGAGCAAAAGAGAGAGGAGAATTAGAATCTAGAGTTACTGGACTAATTAATGAAGTAAAGAACGCAAGTTATGTTATTAACTAAGATTACGAAAACATGCTTGTTTCTATAATTAGTTTTGGATATTACTATTTCTATTGTAAGTTTTAAAAAGTAGGGAACATGAGGAAAATTTCCATTTCTTAAGCATTCTCAATATTGTTTCAAATCTAAGAGAGCGTTGACTGTCAAATGTATTTCTTTTCCCAAAGGCCTCATGACATGTTCAATATGAATATCAAGTATGATAAGTATTCTTTATAAATTAAACTTAGATATTGAATTTGAAAATTTTAAATTACAATAAATAACATGTGTTTTCAGCGATTCATTTCCAGAAATAACACAATGTACGTATTAAAAGTGCCAATTCATATAATTTGTCGTTAATAGGCTAACTTCCCTATTTGGTATTAAATCGACCTAAAGTATCCCTTCACCATATGATTATTAAATGTTTTTTAAACCTGTCTATCTGCAAACACATAGACATCTTATAGATATCATATACACTATCACTAATTGGTGCTGACATACCAGACCATGTCATCCCCGTAACATTAATCCATGATCCAAGATCTCCATTATGCAGTAGATTAACCTTCTCCATAATAGATTAAACACCCTTATTAACAGTATTAGTTAAAACTAAAAATGAAAAATAACATTATAATTAGCAGTAGAAGTCCCACTATAGTTGTCCAGCCCCTGCTGTCTTTGACATAGATCTTGAACTCCTAAACTAGTGGGCACATCACTTAACAACTTATTCTTCTGCATATGCTGCTAGTGACTATAATTCTCAACTCTCTTTTCTTCCTTAATAACTCTAAATGAATTCAAATTCACGTTATAAGGACTTTCTCATGAAATGATTATTATTGCTACCTTTTAACAAATCTAGCAAATGGGAGTTATATGTCCCAGACCGAGAGGCGTGAAGTATTTCAGTTAGCTGTTGCGGTAACTTTGTTCTTCATTTTGTTTCGTCAACATTCACTCAATCATCTCTAGCCAGTCAAGTGTCTAACTACATATTTTGTTTTAGCCTGTTTACACTTTGTTTCACTTAGTCTGCATTTAGCACATATTTTGGTCTAATCACTAAAAGAAAATTGGTTATTAATTGCAATGTGTAATAGCATGTAAGTGCTGTTTATGTACTCATTCACTGAATTCAAATCTAGATAGTAGTAGTTAAGAATGTAGTCCTAATTTGGTAAGAGTAAATCCAAATTACTTGCTTATGGTTTGGGTTGGGAAATGTATTTGCTTATAGAGGCTTCCAAGGTACACATTGTTTTTGTACGTCATTTTATTTCAAATTAGCTGGCTAATTCTTAACCAAGAAAAAAGCATACGTGCTAAAAATAAAAGAAAATATATTTTCTATATAAACATGTTCTCCTTATGATCAATGCCAGCATTTTTTCATGTACAAACCAAATATTAGATTATGCAATTAAAGAAAAATACACCGTCTTAACACTAATGATCACTAGCTTTCTATGTAAGATAATTTGCTTAACAGTAGGTAAAGTACAACTATAATAGTTAATACATGCAGATATAGGTTATATACTTTGGATCTCACTTGAAAACTTTGGATTTTTAAAGATATAAATTATAACACATTTTTTTGGAAGGTAAGCTTGGGCTAAGGGAGCCTGATCCATTTATTAATCTAAAATATGTAAGTAATGTGAAATAAAAAAAACCAACTAAGCAACAAAAAACATAATTGACCTGACCTGACAAAAGCCCCATTGAAGAAGTCAAAAACAAGCTTAAAGTTGTATGTTAGTTGACTTATAATGCATAGTAAAACAATCTCCTCTCCTTTGTTCTTTTTCGTTTCATGAAGCATATGACTATGAATTTGGTGATAAATCATTGTAGTTCTTTCCTTATTGTTGACACCCTAGCATTCCTCTTTGCCCATATTGTAGAGACACATTTCTTTAGCATGAATAACAATATTTTGGCCTTTGATGTCTCCCATCTAGTCTCATTAAACATGTTAAACCATTATTGTTTACTTTTCATAGAGGGTCTATGGTGATTTTCATTTGCTAGGAATATTCGCCATGTATTATTGACATGCTAGCAAAGAAAATATGCACATTAGTTTTAGATCTTATTTTAGAGATTATGCAAAGATCATTCTTGGTGATGCTTCTATTGATAGCTTGCTTTTGGTCAGAAGCGCATTTATATAAATTGTCAAAGTAAAATGTTTTCTTTTGTAGGATTTCCCATTGACTATATTCTAATAGATCGAGGGAAGTGTTCAACATCATTCGAGTGGGTGATAGACCTGTAAATGAGGGAGATGTAGTGTGGGAGATGTCAGTCTGTCATATAGCTGCACTTGTTGTAAACCTGTTCCTCCTTCAGGTTTTGATCTATAGAGTTTAGACCATGCAATTTAAATGACAATTCCACCCTAAAAAAGTCTGCACATATGCTGTCTAGTTTGATAGGGAAGCAATTGGCATATGGTAGACTAGTATCTAGTATAACACCATCAATTTTGCTCTCCCCACCACCGTTAGTTAATTGTTATCCCTAATAGACATGAACATTATGCACAGTGTGGGTAGTTGAAGTACGCAAAGAACATTTGACAAATGTATGGAGGCTACACAGTGGTTATCCCTAACCACTTCAAATTTCAAACTTTTTTGGCAAATGTTGAAGCTACACAAAGAACATTTGACTTCATGATAGGTTGGTAAATGAAATAGTATGGAGGGCTTAAGAAATCTGTTTTCTATACAAGATTTTCCTTTACCATGATTACAGGAACTGGATTTACAGAAATTACAGGAAGGACAGACAATGATAGAAAGCAAGATTGAACAAGCTTTGAAAGAGCCAGGTAATTTCCTTCTCGGTTGCTAATTTAAGGTTAATAGTTTTGTTTGATTCTATATGCTATTTTATAAATTAAGATAATGAACATCAGATATGAAAAAAATAATAGAGAGTTTAAATCACACATTTCATCTCTTTTCGAAGGATATGTTGCCATGCAAAAAGAAATCATTATATGCAAAGTATCAACCCCGGATTTACATATTCTACGATCTGAAGTACAATCACTTTCTAGTTTATTAGATATGAAGGTGAAGTATATCATACTTTGTTGGCATATTTCTTATTATGTATAAGTTTTTAAGGCATTTCTTTGTCATCAAGCATACTGCATCATACTTGAGGTGAGTGAGTCGAATTTATTTTCTAACAAATCCTCATGACAACTTTTAGAGTTAAAGAAGCTACATAAGATGTACGGTTGCTATTACTTCAACTTATACTTTTATCATCATGTTCTGGGCAAAGTAATCAGTGCAACAGTACCTTAATTTGCTTTTTAGAGTACTTATATGGTTCAAGTCCTGTAACTAGCAGTACAAATATTTTATATTATTTGAGATAGAATTTCAAGCAAACATCATGTAGTTGAATATTCTATGTGCTTATTGTAATCTTTTTTCGTGGAAGTTAAGGGAAGAATAAACTCGTTTGGTTTTACAAGTATTCTTTGATAATTTAGAGTGTCAAAACTGATTTCATGTATATTCTCCCACTTGGTGTTTAAAAATCATGATTATTTATTCGCTGTTTTGTTTTCGAGTTTTACTTTAATCATCTCGTTACCTTTGTCGATGATGCATGTGGATTAGTTTATAGTTATTGGTTGGAAAGGGTAGTAACCCTGGTTTGATTAAAGGACTTCCGACAAACATGGCTCTTATTCAAGCATGCTTTAGTTTTACTTATAGCATCTAGTTCTTAAATGCAGTTATCAGTTGCACTTTTAAGTAGTTATCGATTTTAAGTTCTTTAACATATAAAATCTAGTTTTTAGGCTTCCAAATTACTGAAGTTGTTTTGATGAAATCCCTATATGTAGTAAAGTTTTGACACTTTCATTTTATTCATGATTTTATAATGTTCATTTTTGCTACACTCAAATTCAGTTCTGCTAAAGGAAAGTTCTTTTGAAAATATATGTGCTATTTTCCAGATCCAAAGGTTGAGAAAAAGTGACCATGAGTTGAGGCTGTTTAAGAAATATAAAAAGGTGAATCAACCAATTTCAGGTATTGCTATCACATTATTTCTGAAATATATAGTTATTCATCCTATACATTTTGATGAAAAATAATAATTCGATCATAACTCTCATGGATGGATTACATTTTGTGGCGTTATTGTTTTGTATGAGACCATAAATGCTTTTATCAAGAAGTGTTGCATTGCTGCCTTAGCTCCTTAGAGAGTGTATGTGTAGTTATCACCAAAGTTTTCATTATCACTACATATACACAGTATAACTGTAAATAGCTAATATGCTGTGGAAATCCTAGCCTTGGTACCCCCAGTAAGAGCACTAAAATAGCTGTGGAAACAAAATACATTAATTTTTGTAAAAGTACATGAAGGAAACTTCGCCTTACCTTATCAATCGATGTAAATAAAAATGATTAATTTATCAATCATGTATGTATTTTTAACTTGCTTACAATTTCATTCTCATTTAATAACTAAGTTAATATATTTTTATAATAACTAATATGTTTATAAAAGTTAACTAAGTCATAAAAATCAACTAAGTTAACTAAGTCTATAATAACTAAATAAATTCATAAAATTAATTAAATTCAACCATAAAACATGACTGTTAGATATATAAGGTCAACATTATTTATTCTAATTTGAGTTTGAATTGTGAATAATAAGTAACATAAATAATCCTTAACTGTGATAGCATTATATATTTGACATAAGATTATGTAGAATGTGTATCGACATTAAGCATGTCAATATGTTTAATATATATGTTTCTGTTTATGCCTTACTCATATATCCTTTTATGTATGTTTTCGTACATATGCTTTAAATGCTCTCTCTTTTTCTTTTAGGGAATTGGATTTTTGAAGATGACAAACATGGACATTTTACGATCATGGTATTTGGGTATTTTCTCTTATAGAGTCCTAATGGTACTATTATCATGCACATTTAAAAATATCGATTATGGAATATTGTATACAATATTGAATTTGGTGTAATTCTGTTTATGCATAATATACAATATGTTTTGATTATCAAAATTTTTATATTATTATTGTTTGAGTTGATTGAATGTTCATCAATTGAGGTAAATATAGTTTGTTGTTAGATGTTCTAATGTATAGATAGACTATTGTAAACTCAAAGCGGGGTAAAGAAAATAGCGTTTTTGAATAGCACTGAAAATTTGTAATGGCATTTTTATATGCTATAGAAAACCTACAACAGCGTTTTTTTTTGTGTTGTAGAAAAAAAATACAATAGTGTTTCCTTTATGCTATAATAGGCCATGAATGAACCATGACATGTCGCTATACGGCATATACAAAAACAATTTACATCCTTTAACAACATTCTTCAAATGCTGTTAAAAACGGGCTATAAACGCTACAAAAAGTTTTCTCAGCATTGATCAAAATGCTATAAAAAAGTACTCTTAGCTCTGGAAAAACGCTGTGAAAAAGTGTTTAATAGCATATCATAACCGCTATTGAAAGCTTGCTTTTATAGCGTTTTATCTAATGCTATATTAGATCCCTGACATTTAATTGCATGTTGATATACAACGTCATGAAAAACGCTATTAAAGCCTATTATAGCATTTTTTGAATGCTATAAAAAGCCCGAAATGTTGTAGTGCATCATCGCTATTCCAGAAAGGGTTATGCGAAAGCATCTACAGTTGGTCATATCATTGGCTCTTTTCGAATCCATCAGCATTCACATCTCATAACATGTTCTTGGGGTCATTTTTTCCCTCGTAGACAAGCATTGATGGCATGCTGAACCTTCTTAGGTATTCTACATGAAAAAACATTGTTAGTAAATGAGGTATGGCTTCACAAAATTCCCCAGTCATCATTAGTCAACACTTGGTTCTCTGTCGCGAATTGTTTGACCATAGCTGATAATTCAAGCACTATATGGGGAGTGCCAAATGGTGGCCATGCTCCACCTCACGTGAATGGTCCGTTCGATGTCTACGGGCCATTTCATGTCTTCTTGGTTCACCATCCTCTTGAGGCTCACCTTGAACATTTATCTCGTCGTCATTTCAACGGGGTACCTAGTCAGCATTCGATCGAACTCCTACATCCAAGCTTCCAGAAAGAACTCCAGCACAATTCCCTAGGTGTAGTGGGGGAATCCCTCCTCTGGAGGAGGGATCGGTACTGATCCTTAGGGAGGGATCAACGTCAATCGGTCTTGGAAGACTATATTAGTCTGCCAAGCGGTGCTATGATGTTTCTACGCGATCTCCTTTGACCCTGCGATGCCTATGACTATGGTATTCATCTGACGAGCTTGAACTTTCTGATGTCGAGTAAGGAGTGGGATCCCTTCTGGCTCTCCCATGCTGGTGTTGAGTAATCTGGTTCATCAGGCTAATAGTGGTTTGCATCTGCTTATTTAGTTGTCGATGGCTTTCGATCAAATCTCTTATTAGATTATGAAATTTAGCTCTGGTTATAGAATCAGCATAATTTTGAACTCCAACCGGATCAACATTCAAATTTACAGGTTAGTTGCTTGGGCCTTCTTGTTGAATTGTTGAATTCTAGCAGTCTCATTTCAATCCACGTTCTAAGAAGTAGTTCTAGTATGTCTCACCATTATTGATCTCCTCGCTTAGATTTCAGTAAATCTAAGTAGTATATACAACTTTATGAAGATAACTATGGATCTCCTCCGTGGGATTTTCCCAATCCAGTAGCAACAAAGGGGATCCTAACAGGCTGAGAATTAGGTTCTTGGTGAAAGCACTAAATTGTTTGCAACCAATTGGTCACAAAACACCCAAGAATAGATTTATGTAGAGAAGTGAATAAAGAAAATAAAATTGGAACTAAGGAATATAATAAACGAATAAGCAAATCAAAGCAATAATCAAGAACATTGGGATTTATAATGGTTTGGCGTTGTATGCCTACGTCCACGTTGAAGATTATCTTTAATAATTCACTAACAATTTGATTACAACAGAAAATAGCAAGAAGTAAGAAAAAACTTGATTACAATAAAGGTTAATGTAACCAGCAGCGTAAAGATCATCAGAATGATCCCGTAGGCCAGTATTTATAGGTGAAGGTGACCACTAATCTCTTTGAAATTTTTGCTATAGGACCTTCTAATCCATATAGGCCCACCATAGGGGTTGTTAGGCCCAAATCCCAATAAAGAGGGATCAGTATCGATCCCTTCGTTGGTCGATTCTTGGGCAGCGGTCCCTATGGTTGCTTCTTCATGCTTAGGTATGTTGGCTCTTCAAATATCAAGTCATTTAGACTAGTGGAGCGCATGCTTTTAATTGATCTTTGGCTCAACTTCCCCTGTAAGCTATTTTCTGCCAAATCCTTCAAGTAGCCACATGCCGATCCCTCACTCTTTGACCATTTGACATCCGATCCCTAGGGTAGGTTCCCTAAGGTCCATATACTTTAATCTCCAAATTTCATTTTCTTTGGACCTTCAGATCCAAAGACATTGATTGTGGAAGTATGAATGGACATGGTTTCTAACATATGTCGATCCCTTTATAGTAGATTCAAGTATGCCAATCCCTTATTACCTATCAAACTCTACCGATCCCCCTTATATGCTATGCCGATCCATCTTGCCTGACCATGCTGATCCATCTGCTTTCACCTACACCGATCTCTTCTTTGCTTCGACTATGCCGATCCCTCATATAACCTACCATGTTGATCCCTAGGTCTACAAAGCCATACTAATCCCTTGTTTGTCCAGGCTAATATCCATATTACAAGCATCTTGCATCATTTATCTACCAATTTCGTACATTTTTGGCTTCATGTAACCATATATACTTTAGTTTTGGGTCCTATAGCCATTGCTCTATGGTCATCGTTCTTGATAACAGTCGAATCAATCTCGAGCAATCAGTTCAATATAGTCGAGTCAAGATGCCGGGAAACAAATCTTATTATTAAGCCATTTGACATTTGTTTATGGACTAATCGAACTGAATATAGATGATATTGTAATTTTGACCGAAATTAAATTCCATAATTTCGAATGTGATATAGTATTGAAAAAGAGAATTGATGTAAACAACCGTTGTTAAAAGCTACCTTTTAAATTGTGAAATTGGATTTTTCTGATAAAGATGCGCAAGTGATAAATTCAGCCAAACTGTCACACCACTAGCGAAAGTGATGTGTGAACATTAATATTCGAATAGTTTGATATTAATCGCTGGCTGAATTTACACCTACGGGTCAGGCATCCTTATTAGTGATTTTCGTGAAATACCACATAATTTAATTGATTTATAAACTGTTATAAATTAATAAATATTTATGGAGTATCAATTATTTCTATGTTTGATATATTAGTGCTATTAGTAGTTTTTCTAAACGTCATTGGCAATCAATTAGGTGCATGTATAAAATTTATATATGTACTATCAATATACGATATCGATATGCATTTAAATAAGATATAGATGATATTGATTATTAAATGTTTTGTATTGTTTAAAGGCCTATATAGCCATATTTATGGCTGGCTATAACATATAGAGAAAGGGGATATTTTTATTTTGAATCCAGAGATGGATCTGGAATTGGTAATGGAGAAATAATAAAAGTAGGAGAATGTGTCTGCTCTACTTTCTCTAGTTAATCAAGCCAACTTCCTCATTCTTTCTCTTCTTGAATCCACCCTCTCTTGCATGTCAATGAGAAACTCCATACCTCCTTTTTTTAAATTAAAACCTCAATTCATATTAGATACAGTTGATCTAGTGGTACTCCAGGCCACTGCAACATCCATAAATTGATTCAAGTTTAATATAGGATATCCCATTAATCAACTTGTGTTCGAAGGCTACATCCCTAAAGTTTTAGATATCATTTATTTTTATATTATATTCATAATGTAATATGTGGACTTTAGTATGCATAATACCTATCTCAGTTATCTAATCACTAGTTTTATGTTGATCCAGTTGTTGTAATCAAACAATTGTTTAGATTTAAAAAAGCATTTTTTGACCATGTATGTTATGGATAATTTATTTCATATTTTCAAATATAAAAATTAGTTTTAAATAATTAGAATTTCTATTTAGTATTAAATCATATATATACATATATAACTTGTTTCAAACTATTTTATAAATTTTAATTATAATATAACAATTTCTAGCATAAACAAGTTAAATTTAAAAATTAACTAATATCATTATTATATTTTAATTATATGTTTGTTTACACTTATTAATTTTATCAATATTTATTATAGTATATGTATAAAATGTATATACTTAATTTATTAAAATTATATGTTAAGCTATTTTGGATTTTTATTTTAAAAAAATTAAGACTAAAAAGAAATATAGTAGTACTAAATATTTTTATATTTAATTTTATTAAAAATTACATTCTTTGATTACTTTAAGTTTTTAAAAAGTTTGAGTACTTAAAAAAATTATTTTGGCAGTGATAAAATATTATTCATAATATAAAATATTATTTCAACTAACTAAATGATATTTGTATAATTTTAATAATTCTATATTTGAAATTTTAAATATTTTACCAACTCAAAATTAGATATTTTAAATATTAATTTTAGAATTTAAATTTATTGATTTGGTCAATATTTAACTAAATATTTTTAATTTATTTTATTAAATTTATGAACTTTTTTTGAAATAGCATATAGTATGTGTGTGTATGTGTTTTTCGAAATAATATTTTGAGATAACCAATGCGCATATGAATGACGATTATATACGTTGTAGATACATATCCTAACATCTATATGTGTATACATTAATTATGTATACCTCGCTATGTTGCATATGCACATCATTTAGACATAAGTATATATTAATATACTCAATACTATATACATATTAAATTAATTAGATCACATTAATTAACTAAATTATGAAAATTAAATAAAAATTTATTTTAGTTAAATAATCTAGATTGCATCTGGTAAAACCCATTAGACTTTGTAGGACCATTATGATCTAAATTGGAAACTTTTTTGAAATGTACCCATTTCACCTGCAGCCATCTGACATGGATCCAACAGCTTGCCCTTCAATAGTTGGCATTTAATGTGCATTTTCACAAACTCTCCTATGCCATGTTTCTCATCTTCCTAATAAACATCCTCTAAATATCCTTATACACTGTTGTTCCACTTAGATGTATAACATGGATCGATGGCACTCATCCGACATATCGTTCTTCAAATCAGCTAAATTGGGAAAAAATGGCCATCCACATTAGCTTAGAAAACCTTTTGAGAAGTGCTTGAATCTAATCGATTCATTACAAACACAACCACTTTGCACATGACCAATTTGATTAGCTAATATGGGAGCATCCTTTTGTCTAGCTTGGATTCATTTGGGTAAACTCAGTCGAATGTTAAAATTGACCAAGATAACTTTTGAATCATCCATTCTCCCTAACTAAATATCTTAAGGAGAAAATAACTCTAGACCATTCCACTCTTCCACCATCATCAAAACTGCAGTTGAATACCTCTTACCGAATCTACAACTCTATTTCCCTTGTTGGGAGTATATTAAATCTCAAAGCATATGCAGCTACTTCAACTTTTTAAAAGCTTCTAACAAATAAACCTTACATCTTTCTATATCAAATGCTAATAATATTCTACTATCCTCAAGAATTTAAATCTTTGTCACTAATTCTGGCCTCTTCCATTTCTGAATGGCTTCAACTTTGGCTGGATCAACTAAAATGCCTCTTTCAGATACAATATACACTAAAAACTTCACTTCTTTCTGCCAGAAATGACATTTAGATAATTCATCTTCGAGTAGCTTTTAAACTCTCTAATATAGTCCTTAAATGAATCGCATGCTCCTCTCCGGTCATTGAATATGCAAGAATACCATCAATGAATACCAGAACAAACTTGTCCAGATAGCTTTTGAAGACTCGGTTCATCAGGTCGACTAAATATACGAGATCATTCGTCAACCCGAATGGCATGATGAGCCATTCATATGACCTATATCTATTACTAAATGCGGTGAGAGGAAATCTATCTTCTGCAGCTTAGAGTTTGTTAAAATTGCTGGTAAAGTCGAGCTGGGGAAAGACCCTAGCACTACATAACTGATCAAATAAATCATCAATTCTTGGTAGTGGATATTTGTTTTTGATAGTGAACTTGTTCATTTTTCATTATCTATTGCCTTCTTAACTAATAAAGCCAATGTGCCTATGGTGATCTACTTGGTCAGATGAAGCTCTTCTACTCAAGATCATCTAATTGCGACCTTAATTCTTCCATTTGTTTGGGCACATCCAGTTAGGTGTCTATTAAATAGTTGAGCACATGAATAAGATCGATCCTGAACTTAACTGTCTATTAAGGTAATAAATTAGTTACTGACTCAAATAAATCACTAACTATTAGAATCTTCTCAACTTCATCTTCTTGAGATTCCAATGCATATAAAGAAAACGCCGAGTTGGCTTTAGAAGCTTCCAGAGCTATAAAAATATGATCATGATGATTAGGATGGTGGAGCATAATCACCCTCTCTACACAGAATAATCTAGCTTGATAACGCTCAAGCAAGTCGATTCCAAGAATAATTTCGATCTAAGAAAGTCCATAACATGTAAATCATAAACAAAAAAATATCCTGATAAGCTAAACATGACATCACAACACTTTATTTCTAAAGTAGTGCAACTGCTTATGGGTTAGCTACTCTAAGAATAGAGTAACATCTAGATCTAACTTCTATACTAACTTTATCGATATAAATGAGTGTGATGCACCTGTATCAAAATGAACTCATACAAATATACCATGAAATAAAATAATGCATTCCAAAGAAACCAAATTATTTCCTATCTCTTGATTAGAAAGTCGGGTAGATTCAATGGCAAATAACTTTCTCATATTCTACTTCTTTGGCTTCATGCACTGTTTAGAAATATGTCCCACTTCATTGCAATATAGCACTTCTTTGCCTGACCTTGACTTGCACTTCTATATTCATTCGCACAGTGACCTTTTCTCTATGAGAATAGCAGTCAATTTACAATTTATCTAAATGCTTTTTCTAGATTTGATGCTTAACCTTGAAATCTTGCTTATTCTGAAAGAACTGCTTGTACTTCTTACCCTAATAATACTGAGTAGGCTAAGTAGAACTGATGCCTTCTTCTAAATCTCTCTCTCATAAACTCTCTCAAATCCTAATGATGTATCATCTACTTTTTTGAATAGATATCTGAGCCGAGTGAGTAGTCTATCTTTGAGACCATTCCTTAGTCCCAATACAAGTTCTCATTCTTCTCGAGAGATATGCTAATATAAGCTTCCCTATATTTGGACAAGGCATTAAATTGATTCACATAATCTTAAACTATGGTATTTCCTTGCTTCAAATATATGAATTTTCCGAGCATTGTCGTTTCCTTGGATTTAGAAAGAAAATGAGCTTTAAACATCTCATTAAGTCAGTACCATGTCATGTCTTCCCTTGGAATCCTTATAGTCATTACATTGTACCAATCTAATGCACTTGAGTACAACTGACATGATTCAAACATCCTCTTCTAGCGGTTTTGCAACCCTAAATCATCAAAATTCCACTCATGAGTCCTCAACCAGGAGTGCACTCTAATTAGACCATTGTTCACTAGGAAACTGTAAAGTAAAAGTCCCGCTAAAGCCCCATAAAATCACTGTTATAGCAATAGTGCTCTTCGACTGCTCTGTCTTTTCAATATAGCACTATTAAACAGTAAATCCACTTTAAGCCCCACTACCTTCACCTACACATGCTAAATCAAGCTTTTAAGCATCCACTTTAGCACCATTAATATAAAAAGGTTTATTTGACTAGTCCTCTTTTGAACTAAATCAACAAAGTTAGGGCAAAAATGTAATTTTAAGGCATAAGTGCACAATATAAGTTAGAAATTTATCATAATCATAAAATTTATATTGCATAAATAAAGTTATTCTTTGGTTTTGTAATATATGATTAAACAATATTTCTTTTTCCTACACAAATAATGTGAGAATGAGAATAATCTAACTTTAAATATTCTAAATTTGGTTAAATTAAACAATATTTTAAATTAAAAAATATTTTAAATTAAATAGTATTTGGAAATTTTAAGTTTAGACCTTAATATAGCACAAAATACGAAAGTTTTAGACATTGAAAGTTGCTAATCAAAAAATTTGGTTTTAAGCCAAAATGATAAACAAATCAAAGTTGTGTCCAAAATACTACAACCTATTTGAACAATTCAAAATCACATTTCAAGTAATGTACTAATTTGAATATTTTTTTCAAGGTTTTATTATATGAATAAGAAAAATTTCAGAACATTAAAATTGTATTTATAAATTGTTCTTTCCATAAGTTCATGGATTCAAAATTTGGAGTTACGGTATTCAAGTTTTGGTATTTTAAATACAGTTGTGTTATGGGATGATTTTAACCAAAGTTTGAATGCATTTTCTCAAATATTTTTGAAACAAATCATTGAAAAATCAAATAATGGAGATTGTAGTAGTTTTAGTGTAGTTTTCAATACATCTTTAATTTATAAAGTGGAAATTAGGTTAAAGGGCTTCTCATTCCAGAGTAATAAGTTTTAAGGACAATATTTCTGAATAATTAGTTTTTAGGACAATTAACAGAAAAATCATAAATTCATTTATCTATTTAAGTTATAATGGAAAATTATAAATTGATTTATCATTAGTTTTGTACACCTGAAAATGATAACTTCATTTATCTTTTTCTGAAAATTTTCCTTAAAACTAATTTTTCAAAAGTATTGTCCTTAAAACTTATTACCTTGCACAAAGAAGCCCTTTGAGTGAAAATTCCATTTTGTAAATCAGTGTCAGAGGATAAAGTATAGTCAAAAAACTGCAGTTTTATTATAAAGTCCTGAAAGAATTTTCAAACAATGTCCTGAATTATCTACAATTTTTCAATGCCCTAGGTTTTTAATCTAAAAATCTCAACAACATAAAGCTTGCAGTATTTTCTGTCCATTTTCCAAACATTTTGAATTCTGCAAATTTTAATTTTAGAGCTCAGGTTTTGACTATCTCAGTGCGCCTATGTCAAGAAAAAAAATTCAAACAAGAAGAGAAAATTAGGAAATCGGGTTCAGAAATCATCTCTCCGTTTAATTTTGATGTTGATTTCAAGTTCACCATCATTTTCTAAAGTGTATAGTTCCCTATTTCATTTTCTTAGACAAAGAAAAATTGCAACATAGCACATTCAATGTGTAGGACAACAATAAATCTGCTGCCACCATAGTTTTTCCTTAGCCCATCTTGACTAAGCAACCTGGAAAAAGATGTAGGACCATAATTATTTGTTTTTAAAAATTTAGAATCCAAATTTATTTGTATAGCCCACCATGAATGTTATCAATTGTACCCTTAGGAACCCAAATTTACTTGAATTGTTTATTCATGTTTATATTTCGAAATTATTTTGACTATATCCAATTTTGCAACACTTCACGCATTTAGGAAGCACACTTCTCTCCCTAACCATGATACTAGTTGATTTCCCAAAAAACACTTATCCAAATTCAAGACCTTTTTTATTATCTCAAAGAGTTGATTTCCTAAAACATGTTAAACGATTTTTCTCCCATTGAAAATTTCAAATAATCAACTATAGATCATTGACTTTGGATCTTAAAAGATTATTATCATTCATTAGCTTTGAACAACGACTAATAGCAATTTATCTCTTTTCAAAATCATTTCTTTTTAAGATCATACTTTCATTTTAGAGCTCTTTTATTTTGGTTTTAACTTCAAGCGTCTCATTTTCAAAATTTTTGTATTTTTAAATTCTGGTTTTCCAAAATCCTGATTTTTTCTATCTATTTATCCAATTCATGATTTGTTCAAATAATCTCAGTTTTATTAATTCCTAAAATCATGTTTTCATTTTTAAGGGTTTTAAATTTCCTTTGATGTCATTTAGTTCATTTTCAAAACTTTCATATTTGCCGCATTCAAGATTTATGTCTTTTTTAATCTTTTAATTTTCTTTTCTAAGCCATCTAGAATCATCTCAGTTTTCACCAAAGAAATAAAAATTTCACAATTTTTTACATTTGGGATTTTCAAACGTTATTAAATTCTCCAACTCTTTCTGAAAAATGTTGTTCTTACAAATCAGTATAGTTTTCATAAATTCATTTTCAAGCATTATAAATTTTCATTAAAGCAAACAAAATCTTTCTTATACTTCAAACATTTTCAGTAATCAAAATTTTTAGTTTTTGTTATGTTTTTAAGCTCTTTTTTTCAATTTATCATTTTTTTGACACAACTCGGATTTTACACATTTCAATTTTTTATTTTTTGATATAAGACTACTAAAAATTCTTTTAATATATGACACATGAAAAGTAAATCTTTATATGAAAAATACTTATCTCATCATGTAACAATTTGGAATTTTGGACTGTTCGTATTTAAATATCCAAATCATTTAAATATTTGAATCTTAAATTAGATATTATTACAATGATTTAATCATCTTTTTAACCCCCTTTTGAATTATAAGCGACGATGATCAGCTAGCTTTCGAAAATTGTTCACAAAAATAAATACTTTGGGAAAATATTGATAATGTGACTGAAAATCATTTTATCGATGAACAACTTTTAATTGTCGGAAGTTGTTTAGAATTTTTTTACATACACTTATTTTCTTAGAAAATTAATAAACTGAAATAAAAACTATTTTCCATTTATGGAAATAAACTTTATGGATGATGATATCAAAGATATTATGAAATAAGCATAAATGGAGATGCTTAAAAGTTAAGTAAATGATAAAGGAGAAGTGATGTTTGCAATTAAGGTTAGGTCCTATTGTGAGGGCTTTTGGGTCATTCAACATCTAATTTCCTAGCCTATAAATTATAATGGAGGGGTTTACTTCATAACTCACTAATTCACTTGAGCTTGAGATGAAGTACGAGAGTAAAAAATCGTGGAAGTGCTTAAGCACTAATCTACTAGTCACCCTCTAACTTTTTCAGGTCTTTACCAAATCATCTCCAATCTCTTTTAAACTTTGGCCTTAAGCCAAAAATATCTTGGGAAGCATGATTATTACGTAAGAAGTTGAAGAAGGTGAGAGGAAGAGCGGGATCCAAGAAGGGGCCGTGAGCAAGAGGAGGTGGTTGCTTTGGTCTGAAAGTGTTAAAGGTTGGATCTTTAGGCATGTGGTTAAGGAAGAAGGTGGTTCTTTGGTTCTTGTGGTTTTGTGCTTGGGTTTGGCATGGATCTAAGTGATTTATCTCACTATCTCATAAGCATATATTGTGTGTATATACGTTGTATGTAAAGTATAAAGTTAAAGTGACATTAACTAAATAAAGTTAAAAACTTTGGATACCTATTGCTTCTGATAGCAACTGACAAGTTTATATCATACAACTTTACATCTATTACCCTCTTAAACATATGGAGTAACATTGACTTGATGTTTAGATGGTTGTGTTTCTTGTTTATTAGAATGAAGTGAGTTTGAAAGAGTTTGAAGCGAGAATTGTTGTTATAAGTACACTTCTAAATCCCTTGTTTTGGGAATTTTTATAAAAAAATGAAAGGATATTCTTTAGGGTGTTCCTTTTCATGGTTTTAAAGTACCCTAATGGTAGTACTTATTATAAAAATTTCAAGATTTAAATCATTTGTTAAAATTGTTAAAACTAGTTACAAAGATCATGCTTTTCAACGTTGTTTTAACGATGACTTTTAACAACATTTATAAATTTTATAGTAAATTGCTTATGGTTTTAAGATTTAAAAATGACATTTAAATTTGGTATTTTTCTTAATATTTTTAGGTATATATTCAAACATATTTTAAATTATATTAAAATTGGTTTGAATTTTTTATTTTTAATAATTACATATAAATTCAAAAAAGTAATGAAGAGGTTTAACATTAGAAGCTGAGGAGGTTGAATTCTCTAATTTCTGAGAGTTAAAATTCATGTTGAGTAGGGACGACGCAATAGCACTCTAACCTATTAGTTTTCCCTCTAGAATGAGGAATAACTAAATTATAATGTCAAAAAATTGTTAATCTTGTTGTCTACTTACTTATTTAAAAGGTAATTAACTTTGCAAGCTAAAAGCCAACAAAGTAGGCTTACCTATTTTGAGAATTAAGATTGATGTCGAGTAGGGACGAGCTCTAACTTACTGGGCTTCCCTCTTGAATGAGGAATAGTTAAATTGGTAATTTTGAAAACAGGTTAATCATGTTGTTTGTTAATTGTTTATGGCAATCATTAATACTATACTTAACATTAAAATCCAACGAGTATGCTTGTCTATTTCTGAGATTCAAGAATGAAGTGTCTAGACAAGCCTTTGATAGCTAGTGCTCTAATCTATCCGACTTCACTCTTGAACGAGGAATGGTTAAGTTGAAACGTAGGAAATGAGTTAAGTATACGGACATTTATTTATATAAGTAGTTGTTTTAACTGGATAATCAATTAATCAACTATCGAACTTAACCAAATATTATCTTGAAGCTTTAAAAGAATGTCTTATATAAGCGTGGAAATGGTTTAGGTTTGTTGTGACAATGTGTTAATTACATTCATCTTTAGCCCTTTCGGATTATACTTATGAATGTAAATAGATCTGTAAAAGAATGTTTTAAATATAAGAATAAGTGAAACGGTTTTGGGAGTATAGTGGCAATGTTTAAGTAACATTAGTCTTAAATATTTTTAAATGGATTTGTGAAAGTACTTAGATCCATAAAATGGATATTTTCAAGGAAATTATAAGTAAGGAATCTTTTGAGGAAAGAAAGAAAAAGCACGGGTTTAAAGTAACAAACTTGTTAATGATTTGTCAATATACCTATACCATTTGAGGTAAGTATATGAATACTTTTTGAAGTATTGAAAAGATTATGAATGAATAGTAGGAATTCATAAATTAAGTTTTATTAGATAAAAGAATTTTTACTAATAAAAGTTGTTTGAATTAATAAAAGATTAATTAAATAGACAGGGGATTAGAATTTGCTTATGTTACTTGATCTTGCTTTGTATGACTTGATCGTGCATTGTATCTTTACTCATTTATGGAAAACATTTAGTTGTATACCTAGTTATAAAAGCTAATGAAGTTGTTTGTCTATCTGTAGGAATTAGTCTAATGATCAAGTAGGGATATGAGCAACAAAGCTCTAACCTGCCGGCTTCACTCTTGATCGAGGGATGGTGTGAGATGAAAATATCGAAAAGATGATACATATACGAGACTTGGTCTCCATATGCGATCATTCTTATTAATATTGAATGACCAAATTCGTCGATTCAATCTTGAAGAGACCAGGATCGATGAGTGTTTTATTTATCGAAAACCACTTCGGGACTGAGATACGCGTTCTATCTCATGGAAGCGGATATGTTCGAGATGCTAGAATCTATTTAGAGATTCGAGATCTGTTTAAGATGCTCGAACACATGTAATTTTTCATGATCTATTCAGGATGTGGGAATCCATGTGTGATTATGAGATCTATTGAAATATAAGGATCCATGTGTGATTTTGAGATCTGTTCAAGTTGGAGATTCGTGTAGCGATCTGTTCAAGATGAAGGAATCCATTTGGGGATTTTGTTCTATTTGAGTGATGAAGACTTGTGCAAAAGATGCCGAATGTGACCTCGACATCGAAAATGAAAGAAAACATAGTAGGGGCATAACTTGGGGTTTGGCCGACCCATGACAGGATATTATCACCCTATAACTAATGTATGCCTATCGATGTTGCGTGCGGGAGGTGATGATATTTGTGATCACCTGTTAGGGCATGGACCAACTATGTTTTCCTTTAAGATATATTTTGTCTAGAGATATATGATGCTCCAAAGGTACTTTCTGACCCTTGTGTAGGAGATTAGATTCGGCTCCACTAGAGAGATCTCTAAGGAAAATCCAATATGCAAACATTCCTTATCGGATTTGATTGTACTCCTAATATACTGAGAGGTATCCATATTGCATTCCATGCGGTCTCAAAAGTACTATTATACGTTGGTTGTATATTTCTTGAGTTTCTCATACCAGATTTATGTATAATGCTTGGTTTTTGTTTTCTCTAATTTCCTCGCCTACTCTTTAGAGCTATTTGAGAAAGGCAGGTTTTCGTTGATGTTTTGTGTAGCTCGAGAAGATGAGTCAGATATTTCACCTACCATAGTATTCTTATTCCTGTTACATTACTTATCGTATATATCAATGTTTGTGAGGACATGTTGTTATAACTATTGTTCGTGAGGACAGGTTGTTATAACTGTCCAAGCAGATGATAGTACTTAGTTTTTGGTAACTTCGAAATTTCTGTATTGGAGTAACCCCTCTGTATTATCCCTTTGATAATATATATTATTGTTTTATTAGTGAGATTCTGATGTTGTGTTCTCTTATTTCTTATTATATTTCATTTTCTTTTTATTTCACCCTAACAAATCATCCTTCCAGCACTTGGAGGCGCGACAGATGAATACTGTGGATGTATTAGTGTCAACATTCGAGGGTCAAGAAGGTGGCTCGTTACAGCTAGTATCAGAGATGAAGGTTAAACTAGAATCTTGGCTTTGGTGGGTACGACTCATAAGAGATAGGGTAATGGATTGCCCTACCATGGGTTGATTATATTATACATATGAGAGAGTATATGTAATTGTTATAAATATGTGCCTTAAAGATAATTATAACAACGAAAATTAAAAATCTTATATAAGATAACATATATAAGCGAATTGTCAAAGTGCAGCTTAATTAATGTAGGAGTAATTGATGTTTATCTATTATCCCTCATTAACTTTTAGTTATGCTCAGCCAGTTTATGAGAATTAACTATCATTTATTGATTGTTGGTTTATGCTTGATCGGTTTATGGGCACATTTACCTTTTTACCGCATGGGTTGGGTAAATATTATTTATAGATGCATTGAAATGAACACCTTGTGAATTTTTCACAGTTTGATTATAAGGCATTCGGTGATAACGTTGCATTAAAAGTTAACCATTGTAAAAGTTGAATTTAGTAAAACATGTTTATTTTAATCTGAGAAAGATAAGTTATTTTGGAAATAAGCATGTGCGAGAAGATTTATATAAGAAAATGATTTTGTTCATGTATGGTTTATAAAACATGTTTCATAAACAAGAAGACTTTAACTGGTAATTTGATAACTTAAATCCCGGTGTCATTGAAAATATTTTTTAAGATTTTGGAAAAAATAATAGTATATTATTCGAAAGCAAGTATTTGAGAAATTGGTTTATGAAATTGAGATCATGGTACTTAGTAATATTTATAAAGTATTTAGTGCCCTTTCGAAAATAATTTTGTTTAAGTCCAAAAGGCATGAATTGGATGTACTGGACTCACTCATGTCACTTGAAAATAATTCTACTGATGACTTCAACATCATCGGCATTCATTTTTGGATTTCTAGGTAGGGGGTGCTATAGGGTTGTTTTAGTAAAATGGAATTCTATTTGATTCTAAAAATATGATTTGTTATATAAAAGATATACATATATATATTACTATTTCTAAATGATTTGAAATAAAACTTGGCATTTAGTTCTAAAGCTTTTCTTAGGAAAGAGATTTGATATAAACTTTTTAATGAAGAAAAGTTTTATGTATATATTATGTAGGGTGCATGAGTGGTTGTGGCAAAGCCCAAAAATAAATGTTGAAAACTTTTCATGTTTTCCTTTTTTGGGTAAGGAGTGTTTAATAAATTATTGAAATTTATTAAAATATTTCATGGACACATGTATCATATGCATTAGGATTGTATGGTATGTGCATCTTATTATGATATGTTGTCTGGTAGGTTTCATTTGTTAAAACGAAATGGAATTTTTGACGATTTTAGATAGTTGAAAACTTCTGATTCGTATAGAATGTGAAACTAAGTGTTTTGTGAAGATATAAAGATGAGTTTATATAACACTTGAATTGAGAAGGTAGGAAGTTAAAACAAGTTTATTTTGTTGAACATACCGATTAAGGAAATTGAATTGGCTGTCTTGAATATACTTTTAGGATGTCATGAAGTATTATAAGAATATGAATTTAAGTTATAAAATGTTGAAAACTTAAAGTTATGTTTTATGAAATGTTTCATAAATAATTTTATTATTAAATGGAACATACTATTTGGATAAAAGAATGTGATAAAATATATTGGTATAGTTAAGAAGCCAAGAGGATAAGTACATAATTTGTAGATAAACTGTTTTATTCACAAGACTGTTCTTTATCCAGTATTCGAGTACATGATTTAGAGGTGATATATGTAGGATCGATTTCACCCTAGAGGGGGGGTGAATAGGGTGATGGTATAAATTATAAAAATTAATTGCGGAAGCTTATTAATTAATTTCAATTCAGATCACAGAATAGCAGCACAGATATTGCAGAATATAAATAACAGAAAAAACAGAACAACACAGAATTTACCCAGCTTCGGCAAAACCCTGCCTACGTGCTGCCCCCAAGGTTTCTACTAGAAATTAGATAGTCCCTCGCTTACACACGTAAACTCGCTATACCCGCTATTGACTAATCTAACTCTACGCTCAAAACCCTGACCACAACTCAACCACCGAGTTGCGAATTCCCAAACTACACACCGTAGTTTGTCCCCTAGTCACACGACTAGAAAATTAAAAACGGTTTAAAAGAAAATACAAATTAAAAACAATTTTAAATTGAAATAACCCTAATTTAAAATAAAACCCTTATTATAATTTTTAAAACCCCTTTTTAACATAAACAAGGCCGGCCCCCTTCACTATCTGTTAGCCCGTTCCTTTATCTCCTTGTGAAAAATGGCGGCCGTTCTTCTCTTTCATTCCTCTCAGTTCTGAATTTAGGGCTTCGTCCCTGATTTCCAAATTAGGGTTTGTGCAAATTGAAGTCGCCGCTTGATACAGATAGTTGTAGGCTTCGTTTCTCTTCTATTAGCTTACGGCTCTTCGATTTGGATCAAGTTCGTATGTGATTTTATGGTATGTGTTTTATTCCTTTTGCTCTGCTGATTTTGGCTTTCTCGAACTCGATGCTTTATGCCGATGATGATTTTGGGTATTTATAGGAGTTCGATCTCCTTTATTTTCGTTCGTATAATCATGTTTGAATTTGTCATTTTCGTTTCTCTGCCGCTTGATTATGCTTGAACGATTGATGATTAATCTGACTTTGTCAAATTCGTATACTTGATGCTTGATCCCCACGGCTTGGTTGACACGGTTTTGATTATTGACTCGTTCAATATTGACTGTGATGATTTTTGGCTTTGTTATGCTTCCATGGCTTCGACATTTTGTAAATTTGCTTCGGCCACTGTCTGCATTCCTGTAGCTTTGTTCTAGCAATCTTGTGCATTTTTGTATCCATTGCAGTTGCACTTCTAGTCTGTATTTCATATGCTCTGGGTTTCACTGCCTTCTGTCCATGTTGGTACTGACTGTTGTTATGTAGTAATTGACTTGTGCTTAGTTACATCACTGGTATATGCATATTTGTTCACTTGCAGTTGCACATTGCTGCTTGTAGCACTTGTGTACTTGGTCGAGTTCATTTGCATTCTGCAGTTTTGTTCCATATATGTATGTTCATTCATTTGTATCAGTGGTTCAGTTTGCACTTGTTCATCTTGTAGTTTGCTTTGGTCTTGAGCATTGCCATGCCATTGAGCATTGTTGTGTCCATATGTATTCAGTGTTTACTTTGAGCATGTTGTAGTGTGTTACCATATTGATGCCTCTGATCATTTGACTGCACATGTTTCAGTGACATTGTGTTCATTTGAGTTGTCTCCACCTTCTGGTATGCTGCAGCTTGGTCTTTGTTGCATCTTTGTGTTGCTGTACTTTATGATGTATTCATGCAGCTTGTTTTCAATATATACTTGAATATTGCAGTCCATGTTCTTCACTGTTAGTCGAGCTTGAGTACATGTATTCTTGGCTCGCTGATGCATTGTAACTTGAGTTTCACTCACTTGAGTGTTTGTTGCAGTATCTTGTGGTTGCTATGCCTTGTTTACCATGTTGTTGCATTGTATTGTTTGTCTCTATGCTTGATGTCTACATGCATGTGGTCTTGCTGCAGTTTGGTCTCATATTCATTCTTTGATCATGTTGGCTATTTGGTCGAGTTCATTTGAGTCAGTGGAGTTGTTTCATTGTATATATCACATGTTTTGTTTCATGTTGGCTTGAGTCTGTTGAAGTTGTGATGACTGCTTCATGCTGCTGGACTTGTTTTTGTACATTATTTGAATTTGCATTGATGCATTGTCTTTGCATTCCATGTTGCATGCATGAGACTGGTTCTCGGCCTATTGCATTTGACCACTGAACTTGACTGTTTAGTTTCATATTCATGTGTACTTTTGATTTGCGCTTGAGTTGAATCCAGTTACAAAAACTCGGGTTTGACCTTGTGCTCGTGTCCTGGTGTATTGCATGTGAGTTGAACCCGGTTTTTCATTTGGGTTTGACCTGTGCTCACCTGTCCCTGTAAATCAATCAAGTGTATATATCGGCGTGCACGGCCTTGTGGCATATACAGTAATACATTGTGTATGTCACAAGTTGTTCGTGTATGATGAATTCAAATATAAATGATGACGAACAACCCAAATAACTGAGGCAAATCATATTTTCAAAAATTCATCTTTTATTTTATATTGCAAAAATATTTCTTTTTCAATTTTACTGCGTTAGTTTATATTTTTGCAGATTACTCAGATGCTGGATTCAAACTGGAATGCAGTTGAAGATAAATACGAGTATGAGTGATATGTAGTGAGGTGCTGATGTAAAATAGTGATGTAATTGAATTTGTATCAAAGTTGTATAGTGAATAGTGAGAGCTTGAATTTGTATAGTATTCAAAATTGTAATAAATATTTGTTTGAATAAAATATTCGTTTGAATTCAAATTCCGTGTTATTTATTTTATTCAGTAAATATTTATTTAATCTGTGAAAAATAAAATAGTATATTATCAAATACATTTAAACGAATGTATATATGTTTATTATCATCAAACAAAAATCATATAAGCGCATATTCAACAATCTCCCCCTTTTGATGATAACAAACATATATTTAAGATTTTGAATATGTTAAATGTATTTGATCATTGATATATCCTAATTGCTCCCCCTATTTAAATGCTTCCTCTCTATACGATGCTCCCCCTACATATATGCATACAAATAAAAATATGCAAATGATCCTAGATGCAAATAGAAAATTATTTGACCTTTGCTTGATTTTATTTAACAAAATCTTAACTTTTCTCTCCCCCTTTTGTTATCAGCAAAAGAATAATAGTGTTAGAGAAAATAGAGATAAAGTAAATGATATCAATCCAACATTAAAATTCAATTGAATATAAATATTAAATTTCAATAAAAAATCAAACAAAAATCATAAATATTTTGTTAGGCGCATATTCCACTTTTAGAATGATGGAAATGATGTCATCATATAAAATCATACAGTTGTGTCTATTTGTGGTATATTTATATCAGGAATTTGAATATCTACTAACCATGCATAACCGTTAGGACTTTTAAATGAGATTAGTAGTATTCCAATTTTATTTTATTTTAAAAAATGAATTCAAGTATCTTCTAACCACGCATAACCGTGAGGACTTTTAAATGGGATTATAATCAACTTGTTTATTTTAAGAAAAAAATCAACTTTTGATATGCGCTCCATACATGCATAACCATAAGGACTTTTAAATGAGCATGGAAGCACATAACAAATTCCAAGTAATTCACCCATGCATAACCGTGAGGACTTTTAAATGAGAGTGAATACTTTGGTATTTATTTATTTTATTTTATTTTTATTTTATTTTATTTTATTTTATTTTATTTTTTAAAAAAAAATGTGAAAATGAAAAACGAACGATTCCTGTTTAAAGTACCACATATCGACAAACTATATAGAATTTTGATGAGTGATGGTTGATAGAAATATGATAGGTATAGAGATGGTCATGGAATTTTTACCAACAAAAAGTTTTATAACTCTTGTTTAAATTTCTAAAGAAATTTTCTAATTATACTATCTCGAGTTATAATATATAATCAATATCAACACTCATCACTTTTTCAATCACTATTTTTCTTTTCGATAATCATTTGGGAGTCAGATTAGTCATAATAGTCATTTAAAATCAAATTCAAAAAGAATTATGAAATTAATTTTTCAAAAATGAATAATCTGAAAATATGGTCAAAAATGATTTTCTCCAGGGGGTTTTTTTAAAATAAAATTTTCTGCTATTTGAAAATTATTTGAAATGAAAAATATGCAGATATTTTCTTTGAAAAACGATGCAGCTACTAAATGTCTCAAAAAATCACGTTTCACTAGTAATTTTTTCTATCAACTAGATTACCAGTGTAATCTGCATCTGAATTTCTCTTTCACTCAAAAATTATCATCAATTGTATTTTATAGACCAAAACATGAAGTATGCATCAAAAATTTCAAACTCAATTTTTTCAGCAATTTAAATGACATTCTTTTGAATTTGAAATGAAGCCGTGTAAATAATCGAAAACGGTGAATATAGAGTCAGTCATATTATAACCAATTGTAATATCCAACAAAACACTATTTTTAATCCAAAATGATATATATGAAGTAATTCAAAGAATTTAGAGATTTTTATAGTGTTTTTGGCATAAAAATATAATTGGCTTAACCATTTTTGAATAAATCAGAATCAAAAATCATCATCTTTTCATCAATCTCAATATTGGCTGAATTAATTCAAAATACGGTGCAGATTATCACATTTAATATATCGTTTAAAACATACCATACCTGTTTTACCTTTATGATATTTTTCGTTGTTGTCCGTTGTGATTCTGTCACCTTTATACTAGGCTAAGGAACTTAGCTTTGTCGCCCGTTGCGTTTCTGGAACAGCCAAAATCCAGAGAACACTATTGTTGTTCCTTAGCCTGCCACCACACCTACACGATGAAAGATTTATGTGACCTATTTGTTTTTATAGGTCCATGATTGTTAGTGGCAGAAAATTTTGAAAAATAATTTTGTGTAGACCCAAAACTATTTATAATTGTTCCCTTTGGCACCCAAATTTGTTTAACTTTGAGAGATTTTATATTTGTGCCTTTTGGAACCCAAATTGGTATAGTTTTCATATGTTTGGGTCTATACCGACAATTATTGTGATTGTGTCCATATTTTCTACAAATCGTGCACATCGAATTTTCTTGATTAATCTTGTTTTCAACAATTTTCGAACTATTATATCCAAGTCCTTGTTTAACCGTATTAACAGTTTGCTTTCCTAATAGCATATTCAACGATTTTTCACTTTTTGAAAATTTATCTAAAGTCGTTGACAATTGTTGGACTTGTGATTTGAGAGATTAATTTCGTTTAACAACTGTGTGCACTTTTTAATAGAATTCTCTCTCCTAGTATTTTCATTCTCCTTTAAAATCAGAATTTCATTTTCAAGCGATTTTATTTTAATTTCTGATTTTTTAATTTCTTCATCAAATGTTGGACACTTATCACACTTAGGGATCCTACTTTGATAGGTTTTAACTAATTGATCAAGTTGTTTATTACATTCTATCAAAGTATCTTTTTGAGATTCAAGTTTGGCGTATTTTTCCCTAAGTCGTTCAAAACAACCGTTTACTTCATGAAAATATATAAGCAACTCAGAATGGGTAAGTTTTGATACCTCACTTGGCTCGTCATCGTCACTGTTAGTTGTATCACCTCGAAGACACAATTCTGCCTTTTCGCTTTCACTGCCAGTGCTTTGATCATTCTCGTCTATTTCATCCCAAGTGGCTGCAAAACTTTTCTTTTTCTGTTTCTTTCCATGGCTGGATTTAATTTGTGGACAATCGGGCTTGATATGGCCGGGTTTGTTGCAATTATAACAAATAAACTTTTGTTCTTCCGAGTAGTCTAGTGCTTTGGCTATTCTGCTTTTTGCTTTTTGAATTCGAGCTGAATTTCCATGTTTTTGATTCCATTTTTTGAATTTCCTTATTAACAGCTTCAATTCTGCTGCTCCATCATCTTCATCGTTATCATCATCACTTTTGGTTGTTCCTTTGAGAGCTATTGATTTCTTTTGAGTGTCACCTCCTTCACGCTCTTCTTTGAATTTCATTTCTAGCTCATAAGTGGTGAGATTTCCGATGAGTTCTTCAACTTTAAGTTGTTTTAAATCTTTCGATTCTTGTATGGCAGTTACTTTTGCTTCAAAGCTTCGTGGAAGGACTCTGAGGATTTTCTAGACTATTTCTAATTCGGTGTATGTTT
Source organism: Allium cepa (assembly GCA_030765085.1). NCBI lineage: Eukaryota > Viridiplantae > Streptophyta > Magnoliopsida > Asparagales > Amaryllidaceae > Allium > Allium cepa. The sequence continues at coordinate 484,512,949 of CM060929.1, forward strand.
TTCCGAGAGCTTTTGATTTGTATACGATATTGGAGAGTCGTCCGTACATCTCTTTGACATTTTCTTCCTTCGCCATTTTGAAGTTCTCGTATTCGCTGCTTAGCATTGCAAGGCGAGATTCTTTGACTTGAGATGTTCCTTCGTGAGTCACTTCTAGTATGTGCCATATTTCCTGCGCAGTTAGACAATGTGAGACACGGTTAAATTCAAATTGATCCAATGAACAGATAATAGAATTCATAGCTTTGGCATTAGTATTTTGTAATTTATTTTCTAGTTCTGTCCATTGTTCCTTTGGTTTCTCTATTTCCTGATTATCTACAGTTATAGTTGGTATTCTATAACCTGTCTCAACAATATTCCAAGCGTCAATGGTTTTCAGAAAAATTTGCATTCTATTTTTCCAATAAGCATATTCACCATTGAACATTGGTGGTCTAACTATAAATTGACCTTCTGCAAAAGCATTATTAAAAGATGCCATTTTAAAAATTCAAATTTTTAAAACAAAAACCGATTTTTGAAACACAAATTTTTAAAACAAAAATTGATTTTTGAAACACAAATTTTTAAAACAAAAATTGATTTTTGAAACACGAATTTTTACACGAAAATTGGTTTTTGTAAAATCAAAATTTTAAAACAAAAATGGCTTTAGTTCCTAGCTCCGATACCACTTGTAGGATCGATTTCACCCTAGAGGGGGGGGGTGAATAGGGTGATGGTATAAATTATAAAAATTAATCGCGGAAGCTTATTAATTAATTTCAATTCAGATCACAGAATAGCAGCACAGATATTGCAGAATATAAATAACAGAAAAAACAGAACAACACAGAATTTACCCAGCTTCGGCAAAACCCTGCCTACGTGCTGCCCCCAAGGTTTCTACTAGAAATTAGATAGTCCCTCGCTTACACACGTAAACTCGCTATACCCGCTATTGACTAATCTAACTCTACGCTCAAAACCCTGACCACAACTCAACCACCGAGTTGCGAATTCCCAAACTACACACCATAGTTTGTCCCCTAGTCACACGACTAGAAAATTAAAAACGGTTTAAAAGAAAATACAAATTAAAAACAATTTTAAATTGAAATAACCCTAATTTAAAATAAAACCCTTATTATAATTTTTAAAACCCCTTTTTAACATAAACAAGGCCGGACCCCTTCACTATCTGTTAGCCCGTTCCTTTATCTCCTTGTGAAAAATGGCGGCCGTTCTTCTCTTTCGTTCCTCTCAGTTCTGAATTTAGGGCTTCGTCCCTGATTTCCAAATTAGGGTTTGTGCAAATTGAAGTCGCCGCTTGATACAGATAGTTGTAGGCTTCGTTTCTCTTCTATTAGCTTACGGCTCTTCGATTTGGATCAAGTTCGTATGTGATTTTATGGTATGTGTTTTATTCCTTTTGCTCTGCTGATTTTGGCTTTCTCGAACTCGATGCTTTATGCCGATGATGATTTTGGGTATTTATAGGAGTTCGATCTCCTTTATTTTCGTTCGTATAATCATGTTTGAATTTGTCATTTTCGTTTCTCTACCGCTTGATTATGCTTGAACGATTGATGATTAATCTGACTTTGTCAAATTCGTATACTTGATGCTTGATCCCCACGGCTTGGTTGACACGGTTTTGATTATTGACTCGCTCAATATTGACTGTGACGATTTTTGGCTTTGTTATGCTTCCATGGCTTCGACATTTTGTAAATTTGCTTCGGCCACTGTCTGCATTCCTGTAGCTTATTTCTAGCAATCTTGAGCATTTTTGTATCCATTGCAGTTGCACTTCTAGTCTGTATTTCATATGCTCTGGGTTTCACTGCCTTCTGTCCATGTCGGTACTGACTGTTGTTATGTAGTAATTGACTTGTGCTTAGTTGCATCACTGGTATATGCATATTTGTTCACTTGCAGTTGCACATTGCTGCTTGTAGCACTTGTGTGCTTGGTCGAGTTCATTTGCATTCTGCAGTTTTGTTCCATATATGTATGTTCATTCATTTGTATCAGTGGTTCAGTTTGCACTTGTTCATCTTGTAGTTTGCTTTGGTCCTGAGCATTGCCATGCCATTGAGCATTGTTGTGTCCATATGTATTCAGTGTTTACTTTGAGCATGTTGTAGTGTGTTACCATATTGATGCCTCTGATCATTTGACTGCACATGTTTCAGTGACATTGTGTTCATTTGAGTTGTCTCCACCTTCTGGTATGCTGCAGCTTGGTCTTTGTTGCATCTTTGTGTTGCTGTACTTTATGATGTATTTATGCAGCTTGTTTTCAATATATACTTGAATATTGCAGTCCATGTTCTTCACTGTTAGTCGAGCTTGAGTACATGTATTCTTGGCTCGCTGATGCATTGTAACTTGAGTTTCACTCACTTGAGTGTTTGTTGCAGTATCTTGTGGTTGCTATGCCTTGTTTACCATGTTGTTGCATTGTATTGTTTGTTTCTATGCTTGATGTCTACATGCATGTGGTCTTGCTGCAGTTTGGTCTCATATTCATTCTTTGATCATGTTGGCTATTTGGTCGAGTTCATTTGAGTCAGTGGAGTTGTTTCATTGTATATATCACATGTTTTGTTTCATGTTGGCTTGAGTCTGTTGAAGTTGTGATGACTGCTTCATGCTGCTGGACTTTTTTTTTGTACATTATTTGAATTTGCATTGATGCATTATCTTTGCATTCCATGTTGCATGCATGAGACTGGTTCTCGGCCTATTGCATTTGACCACTGAACTTGACTGTTTAGTTTCATATTCATGTGTACTTTTGATTTGCGCTTGAGTTGAATCCAGTTACAAAAACTTGGGTTTGACCTTGTGCTCGTGTCCTGGTGTATTGCATGTGAGTTGAACCCGGTTTTTCATTTGGGTTTGACCTGTGCTCACCTGTCCCTGTAAATCAATCAAGTGTATATATCGGCGTGCACGGCCTTGTGGCATATACAGTAATACACTGTGTATGTCACAAGTTGTTCGTGTATGATGAATTCAAATATAAATGATGACGAACAACCCAAATAACTGAGGCAAATCATATTTTCAAAAATTCATCTTTTATTTTATATTGCAAAAATATTTCTTTTTCAATATTACTGCGTTAGTTTATATTTTTGCAGATTACTCAGATGCTGGATTCAAACTGGAATGCAGTTGAAGATAAATACGAGTGTGAGTGATATGTAGTGAGGTGCTGATGTAAAATAGTGATGTAATTGAATTTGTATCAAAGTTGTATAGTGAATAGTGAGAGCTTGAATTTGTATACTATTCAAAATTGTAATAAATATTTGTTTGAATAAAATATTCGTTTGAATTCAAATTCCGTGTTATTTATTTTATTCAGTAAATATTTATTTAATCTGTGAAAAATAAAATAGTATATTATCAAACACATTTAAACGAATGTATATATGTTTATTATCATCAAACAAAAATCATATAAGCGCATATTCAACAATATACACCGGTTTGAACATGCATGCTATGTTTTAGTACAAGACTGTTCTTTATCCAGTATGGGTTTTAGTACATTCATGCTATGTTTTGCTTGCTTATGGAGATTTTAGGCGATGACTCTTCGATTTGCTATGAGGTAGCATGAATAATCGTCTAAGTAATAAACTAAGGCTATTAAGCATAAGGTACGCTTAATAGATTATTTAGTTTCTATGTACAATGAGAGGATTTTGAACTTAGGCAAACCACGAGTTTTATTTGCTAAATAATAGAATGATGTTCAATATTGCATTGTGAATATTTCTCTGAATGCTCGTGTTGGAATTTCGATGACAAAGTATTCTAAGTGGGGGAGAATGCAACAACCCGGAATTTTGACACTTCGTATTTAAATATCTGAATTATTAAATATTTGATTCTTGGATTAAATGTTATTAAAATGATTTAAACAACTTTTTAACCCCCTTTTTAATCATAAGTAATGATGGTAAATTTGTTTTGGAATTTTTTTTACAAATTTGAAAAAATATCGGTAATGTGAACGAAAATTGTATTACCGATAAAAAGCTTTTTAATAGTAAGGAGTTGTACAAATTTTTTTTAATGTGCTTATTTTCTTAGGGAATTAATAAAATGAAATAGTTTTTTCCCATTTATAGAAATAAACTTTATGGATGATTTCATGGGTGATATCATCACAGATATTATGAAATGAGCATAAATGGAAATGCATAAAAGTTAAGTGATGATAAAGTAGAAGTGATGTTTGTAATTAACGTTGAGTCCTTTTATGAGGGGTATTTTGTCATTTAACATCTTATTTCCTAGACTATAAATAAAAGTGAGGGGTTCACTTTCTAACTCAGTAATTCACTTGAGCTTGAAATGAAGTACGAGAGTAAAAAACGGTGGAAGTGCTTAAGCACTAATATACTAATTACTCTCTAACTTTTTCAAGTCTTAAACAAATCATCTTCAATCTCTTTTAAACTTTGTCTTTAAGAATAAAAAATCATAGGAAGCATGAATAGGAAGTAAGAAGTGGAAGAAGGTGAGAGGAAGAGGGGGAACCAAGGAGGGCTCGTGAGCATGAAGGAGGAAGGGGAGGTGGCTGCTTTGGTCCGGGAATGTTAAAGGTTGGATCTTTAGGCTTGTGGTGATGGAAGAAGGTGGTTCTTTGGTTCTTGCGGCTTTATGCTTGGGTTTGACAAGGATCTAAGTGAGTTATCTCACTATCTTATAAGTATAAATTTTATATACCTATGTTGTGTGCAAAGTATAGAGTTAAAGTGACATTAACTAAACAAAATTATAAACTTTGGACACCTCTTGCTTATGATAGCAAATGGCATGTTTATATTATATGACTTTACTTCTATTACCCTCTTAAACATATAGAGCTGCCTTGACTTGATGTTTAAATGGTTGTTTAACTTGTGTATTAAATTAAAGTAAGTTTGAAAGAGTTTGTAGCGAGAGTTGTCGATATAAGCGGACTTTTGAATCCCTTAATTTGGGAATTTTAATAAATAAATGACAAGATATTCTTAAGCTTTTCTTTTCATGTTTTTTAACTACCCTAATGGTAGTACTTCTATAAAAGTTTTAAGTCTTAAATCATTTGTTAATGTGGTTAAATCTAGTTACAAAGATCATGCTTTTCGATATTGTTTTAACAACAACTTTTAATAGCATTTATAAATGTTGTAGTAAGTCGCTTATAGTTTAAGTGTTCAAAAATGGTATTTAAATTTGGTATTTTTCTCTAATATTTTTAGGGATGTTTTCAAACATATTTTGACGTATATTAAAGTTGGTTTGAAGTTTAAATATATTTTTAATAATTACATAAAAATTTTGAAAAAGTAAAGATGAGGTTTAACACTAAAAGACGATGAGGTAGAATTCTCTAATTTATGAGAGCTAAGATTGATGTAAATTGAGTATGGAGCAATAAGGCTCTAACCTATCGGGCTACCCTCTTGAACGAGGAATTTTAAATTAGAATGTCAGAAATGTGTTAGTCTTGTTGTTCACTTACTTGTTTAAAAGGTGACTAACTTTGCTTAATGCAAAGAGCCGACAACGTGGGCATATCAATTTTAAAAGTTAAAACTGATATCAAGTAGGGACGGATAAATAGCACTCTAACCTATCGGGCTTCCCTCTTGAACGAATTTTTAAGTCGGGAATGTCGAAAACGTGTTGATTATGTTGTTCATTACTTGTTTATGAAAATCATTATTACTATACTTAACACTAAAAGCCAATGAGTATGCTTGTCTATTTGTGAGATTCAAGAATGAAGTGTCTAGGAAAGGCTTTGTTGCAACCAGTGCTCTAAATTACATGGCTTTACTCTTCAATGACGAATATTGAAGTTGAAATGTTAGAACGAGTTAAGTATACGAACAATGATTTGTATAAGCAATTGTTATAAATAGATAATCGATTATCTTGGATCTTTAAAACAATGTTTTAAAGATGATATAAGCATGAAAATAGTTTTGGGTTTGTTGTGACAAAGTGTTAATTACAATCGCCTTTAAATATTTTGGATTATACTTATGAATGTAAATAAAACTTTAAAAGAATGTTTTAATGATAGGCATAAATGAAATGGTTTTGGTTTCGTAATTACGTAGGTGCAATGTTTAGGTAACATTAGTCTTAAACCTTTTTGAATGTATTTGTAAAAGTACCAGGATCCTTAAAATGGATATTTGGAGGAAATTATGAGTAAGGAATCTTTTGTAAAAAGAAAGAAAAAACACAGATTTAAAGCAAGAAACTTGTAAATGATTTGTTAATATACTTATGCCATTTGAAATAAGTATATGAATACTTTTTGAAGTATTGAAAGGAGTACAAATGAATAGTAGGAATTCATAAATGAAGTTTTATTAGATAAAAGAAGTTTTACTAATAAAAGAGGTTTTAATTAATAAAGTATTAATTAAACAAAAAGTGGATTAAAAGTCGCTTATATGACTCGATCATGCTTTGTATGACTAGGTCGTCATTTGTATGTGTACTCCTTTATGGAAAACATTTAGTCGTATACTTAGCACTAAAATCGGATAAAGTAGGCTTGTCTATCTGTGGGAATCAACACTGAAGTTCGTGTAGGCATATGAGCAATAGAACTCGAACATACTGGTTTCACTCTTGATGGAGGGATAGCGCGAGATGAAAATAGCAAAAGCGTGATAAGAAAATGAGACTTGGTTTTCATGTGCGTTCATTCTCATTAGTATTGAAAGACCAAGTACGTCGATTCAGTCTTGAAGAGACCACGATTGGTAAGCGTTCTACATATCAAAACCTACTTCAAAGACTGAGATATGTGTTCTATCTCTTAGAAGTGATTATGTTCGAGATACTGGAATCTAGGTGCAGATTCGAGATCTATTTAAGATGTTGAAACACATGTAGTTGTTCATGATCTATTTAGGATGTGGGAATCCATGTATGATTCTAAGATCAGTCCATATCTAGAGTATGCTTATCTATGTTGTGTGCGGGAGGTGATGGTATTTGGGATCACTTGTTAGGGCATGGACCAACTATGTTTTCCTTTTAAGGATATTTTTTCCAGGGATATACGAAGCCATGAAGGTACTTTCAGAACCTTGCGTAGGAGATTGGATTTGGCTCCACCGGAGAGATCTCTACGGAAAATCCAATATGCGAGTGTTCCTTATCAGATTTGATTGTAATTCTAAAATGCTATTAAATGTAATGAATGTAACCATTCCGACTATGTTATAATATTTATATTTTGCACCCTAGACATTATCTATTATATCACCTTTTGTACTTATTAGATGGTGGTTCTTTTGAAAGGATATTCGTTTTGACATTCCATGGATTTCAAAAGTACTGTTATATTTTGGCTGCATATTTCTTGAGTTTCTTATACCAGACATATGTCGGATGCTTGGTTTTTTCCCTCTAAATTCCTCGTGTGCTCTTTTGAGTAGTCTGAGAAAGTCAGGTTTTCATTGATGTTCTTTAAAGCTCGAGAAGAGGAGCTAGATGTTTCACCTACCACGGTATTCTTATTCCACTGCATCACTATATTATACACATCAGTGTTTATGAGGATGTGTTGTTATAACTATCCAGGATAATGATAGTACTTAGGTTTTGCTAACTTTGAAATTTCAGTATCGGAGCAACTCCTTTGTACCGTTCCTTTGATAAATATATTATCGTTCCATTAGTAAGATTCTGATGTTGTGTTCTCTTCTTTCTTTTCTTTTTATTTCACCTTAACAATTTGTCCTTCTGGCTCTTGGATACTCGACACATGAATATCATGGATGTATTAGTGTTGATATTCGAAGGTCGAGAGGGCTTGTCGTTACACATCATCTGTTGAGTCATTGTCATCATGGTTTACATTGTCATCATCTAAATTGTCTTTTGTGAGTCCTGTCAAGCACAGTTCTAATCTTGTATTTACTTTGGAAAATTCTTCACTACTGTTGACTTTTCCATGGTATTTTGCATCGAGAGTGCTTCAAATTTGTCGTTTAGTTAAATAATAAGATATTTAACTCTACTTATTAAAGGGATAAGAATATTTGTAGCTATAGAATTGGATGAAATATTATTCTTACTTATCATATCACAACCATTTTTTATGATATCCAAAAGGTTTAAATTAAATTCCACTTTATGTTACCAATTTAATCTTTTTGTTCTATCAAAAGTGGATGGACTAACAATTTAATAAATCTCACTGAATCTACAATTAGAGTGAGACAGGATATCAATTTTTTTCCTAATAACCCGTTTTAGCGCCACTTGTTACGTAATGACCCGGTTTTTTCATCAGATAATTGGGTAAATTAAATGATTTTATTAGTTGAACAAATATATTTTGATAATGGAAATATCTAAATAAATATAAATTGATTTAAAAATATAATAAATGATTAATTATAAATCTCTGGAAATGTTAAATCCTATAGTAAATAAGTAAATAAAACATTTCACCATTTAAATTCAAGAATAGTATATCCATAAATATATAAGTAGATATATACCAGCTTTATAGTATATATTATATACGTATATGCCCTATAGAATAAAATGTTGGAAAGTTGTAAAAAGAAGGATGCATATAATATTACTTGAAACTAAGATTTTTAGCAAAATTTAATTTAATGACCTTCTAATATAATTATTTAAATTAAAATTCTACATTTTTAAACATTAGAGATAAGTGTATATATATAGTTATTAATTAAAAAAGCAATAACCTAAGTTTAAATGAAATAAGAATAAATAAAAAGGTTTATAATATTAAATATTTCTTTTGAGCTATACATGAAATAAGTATAAAGAAAATATATAAAAATATATTCATATGAACATTTTTACGCTTAAGAAGACATATACATACAAGTGTCAAAATGGAATTCTTTGTATATATAAAAAAGAAAAATGAACTTAGTTGAAAACCAGGCTGTATTCAGAGCATTCTTTTATATATATATATCATCTCAACTTCTTCTTTCTCCTTTCATTTTCTTTAAAACCAAAAACTAAAAAGAAAAAGAAAAAAAATCAGAGAAAACCAAACATCTAAATCAAGCTACTTCAATTTTTCAACTAAACAAAGCTAGATTCAATTCAAGTTCAAATCAGTAGAAGGGGATCAAATCAAATCAGTTTCTCTGATTTCAAAAATCAGTGCTCTGTTCAAAGGAGAATGTGAGTGAAACACTTACCCTTCCAACTGATTGTATAAAACATACATGCATACAATTAAGCCAGTGAATCAATTTCTTTTGATTTGGGTTGGAAGTATTTCTTTTATTTTCTGGGTAATTAAGGATCTGACATGAGAAGCTTCAGGTATAGTGTAAGTTACATACACTCTGCTCATTTTAGTAAACAAGATAATGATTTAATTTCAAAAAAAAATCAATAGCTTCCTATCTATTTAATTTTAAACTTTATTTCATAACAAAAACAGTTTGTTTGGGAGTATGAAACATTTTAAAATTTGTTTTACTTAAATTCATCAAGTTCGGGTGAGATAAGAATATAACAGTGGTTATACATCCTATGGCCGAAATTTTGATCTTCATATTTTAATGGATTGATTATGTAGCTGGATTTATCGTGGGAAAATATGATTTTTAGACTTTGGTTTGGGGTTTTTAAGTTGGTATTGAGGGAGGAAAGGAAGGATGACCAGAATTGGGTTTACAGTGAAATTCTGGCGAACCACTCGATTTCATGATGGAGGGTGGGTCATGGAGGGGGCTCAAGGAGCGGCGCATTCAAGAAAAATAATGTCGCGTTTTTCTATTGTGAAGGTTGATCAGTCGAGGTAGTTTTAGGGTTTAAGGGGTTTTGGTATGGGCCTTCGGTTCAGTGAGAAATGTGACGGGGTGGAGGCGTATGAGACGTGCGATCCTAGTAGGAATGGAAGAGGGCGGGACGGAACGTCTCTGGGTGGAGCTGAATGGTGATCATAGGTGGTGATTGTCGGGGCGAGGCAAACTTAGAGGATGGGTTTTGTCCAGATTGGGTTTAGGTGTGCAAATCTACGGGAAGGGTTCTGACAACATTCTAGGAGGTGTTATGTAGGGAGATGGTTGAGGGAGGTTTGCGTGGGTAGTCGGCGACTTAATTCGATGGCTAGACGTCACGACCCGTCTTTCTATCTCCAGAAAAATGCATCATGATTTAAGAAAGAAAGGGATAGAAGAAGAAAAGATAAGAAAGAAGAAACTCAACAACATCAGAATACTCACAGCGGAACGAATGAAATATAATATTTCACATAAAGTATTACATAGTATCATATTACATCAGAGTACACAACTAATACATACATATTAGACAGTTATAAACATCTGTCTAACCATACAACTCAAGTACGTCAATACAATATAGACATAACACTAACACAGCGGAACCATAATATATCTACACGCGGAAGCCTCCTGCTCCAAATCTCCTCCAGAATTCGTCAAAGCTAACCTGAATCCCTCAACTACTCATACATAATATGAGTACCCAAGAGTTTAATAAAATAGAAAATAAACACTTGGGTCAGACAGGGGTCTAGTGTGAGTAAACGGGTTTAAATTGCTTAACTTTAGAAAATCCTTTGAAAAGAAAAGGTATCACGTAAGACTTCCTACACATAAATATGGAAAAGTTTTTACCTTACGCTAACCAAAACATTTGATAGGAAATCCAGTGATATTATAATAGTGTCTAGGGTTTTCAAGTAAATAAAAAATAGCCGAAATTGTAACATTTAATGAATTCCAGCTACTATCCACAAAAGTGGGTAATACAATCAAAACCATAGGGTCTCGTAGGAAGAATGGATTTCCATCAATGGCAGGGCTACTGGGGTACCGCCCGTCACAGTACGTGGCCTAGATCACCGTACCGAGGAGCCACCCTAACTCCCCTGCAACACAAGACTGGGACCATCCCTTACTGGACAGTCCCGAGTAAGATCACCCCGTGGTTGGCGCGACCAACCATCCACTAAGCCGAAATAAAAAGGGACATCTAAACAGGGATGACCTCACCATGAAATGGGTGCTACCCACCCAGCCTTGCTGCACCTCCCATGTTTTAACCATTCCCGGTTGATGAGGCTTGAGGCTGCGATTACCTTAATAGAACACGTCTATCATAGAATGCTCATCGCCAACCTAACGATGTTCTGAAAGCATTTAATCCATACAAGTTCGTTCCGGGTTCGAACGAAACCGAAGGCACTATCTCATTGCACTCATTTTGGAATCACCCTCAGAGTAAACGACCATAGCCCTTGCACTCTGAATCATCATCTCGAACCTGAAAGTACTATTTCCGTCAAACTCATCACGGAATCACCCCCAGAGTTATACTGACGAATAGTTCTTAAACTTCGAGTCTTCACTTGCACTCCACTTGGATTCACGACCTAACGTTTATTTTTGATCGATGTGGTTTTCTGATATCCAAATATGGAAACCCGATCCCGGTACCAAATCCAAACGCCATTTTAAAGTCCAAGTTGCTTAAGGGTTTTAAACAATTTAAACTTATATTCAGAATAACATAAACAGATAGACGAATCACATTATCACAATAGATAATTGATATAAACCAATTATCTCACAAAATAACATGTCACATATCAGAGTTATCACATCCAAATCATCCAACATCACTCATACAATATCAATCATCCAATAACAATCATCCACTATCAATCAATCATCAATATCAATCAATTATCCATTAGCAGGTTTGATTAACTCTTAATTAGTTTAATTAACCTTTAACTAAATTAATCACTATCCTTTAATCACTTGGATTATTTTAATCCTGCTTCATTAATTTATTCCAAATAAATAAATTAATCATCTCTTAATAATCTTCCTTAATCAATCTCCCTTGATTAATTATCCTTTAATTACATTCAAGTAATTAGCCTTTAATTCCTTAATTAATTCCACAAATTAATTATCCTTAACCATATACAGTAATTAACCTTAATTACTATCATTAGTTACAAGAATTAATGATCCTTCATTTGCTTCCATTAATTAATTAACTATAACTATTTGCATTAATCCTCAATTAATTACAATTAATTAATCATACTTTAATAAATCATTTTTATTAATCAACCTTGATTAATTCATTAATTATATTAACTAATGATCTTTATTAATTAATAATCTCTTTAGTTATTAAATAATTAACTTGTAGTTAATCATCTCATTAATTAGTCTTGATTAATCATAAACAGTGATTAACAAACTTGTAATTACATATCTTTATTAATTAACCTCTTAAATCTTGATTAATTATACTGATTAATTAATCTTTAATTACTTCATTAGGAAATTATTAATTAATTACATCAATTAATAATCCTTAATCAATTACCTTATTAATTAATCACATTTTTAATTAATTACACTTAGTAATTAATCTTAAATTAATCACATTCATTAATTAATCACATTAATTAATTAACTAAATTAATTAAGTAATTAACTCTTAATACTTTCATAAGTAATTATCCTCTAATTACTTCATTAGTTAATTACTCTCTTAATTAATTACCTTAACAAGTAATTAATTCCATCATTAATTAACCTTAATTCTTTAATTTATTAATTACTCTTTAATTAATTAACTTCAAATCAATTATATTGATTAATCCCTTAAATCAATAACATCAAGTGATTAACCCTTAATCATTTCCATTTAATTACTTCCATAAGAAATTCCTCTTTTTAATTACATTAAGTAATTATCCTTCATTAAATAATTACACTTAATTAATTCATAATTAAGTGATTATTTAAAATCAACCAACAATTAACTAATCATTTAAAATTAATTAAATAATTAGTTAGCTTCTTATATTTAAAGAAAATCCTTAATTAATTAAGGAAATTATTTATCTTACTAAATCTTTTATTTATTAACAAATCAATAATTAACTGTTCTTAAGATAATAACAATAATTAATAAATCTTATTATCTTAACAAATTGATTATTTTAAATTAATCAAAACTTTGATAACTAAAAACAAACTCTTTATTTATAATTGATTTACATAATTATCATAAAACCTTATTTATCTTCATAAGTTAATTATTTGAATTAATCAAGTCTTATTAACTTAAAGACAAATTATTTTATTGGTTATAAAATTTTAACTTTAACCTTATTTGAAAATAAAACATTTAGAAATCAATTTGAAATTTAAAATAATTTAATCATCTAATTTAAACTTATTCATTTTCAATAAAATTTGAAAACTTAGTTTATAAACATTACTTAAAAACTTTGATTTAATACTTTAAAAGTAAAACACTTCATTTGAATTAAAATTCAAAATTTAATTAAGTTAATTTCTTCAAAAGCAATCATCTTAAAACATTTTAAATTTGAAAATAAATTTAATTAACACTTTTAAAAGTTTGATTAACTTTTACTTAGAAAGAACAAGTTTTAACTTTTATAAATTTGTTTCCTTTTATAAAAACTTAAGCATTTTATTAGCACATGAGAACGTCTCGGGTCAAACCCGAGTGGAACTCACCAAAAACTCGAGCAAGTCTCGAGTCACACTCCAACCTATCTGCTTCGAGACTAACCCTACGCTTGCACGTACCAAAACCCGAGAATACACCTTCTTCCCAAACACCACTATTTCCAGTGCACAAACGTACAAGCGTGTACGTGCGCGACCCAACCAACCTCCTTCGACCATCAATCCGGTCGCCGACCAACCACACGAGACGTCGACAACCTTTTCCTCAACCCAGAATCAAGAATCCAACAACGAATCAAAATTCAACCCTCTGCTCGAAAATCTGAAGCAACTCGACCCCCAAAAACCCATCGCCTCTGATGAACTCACCACCGGAAACTCCAGCAACCCTTCCAAAGCACCGCCGTATCACCATGCCTCCATCCGCCTTCTCGCGATCGCCTCTGGTCCACTACCCATGTCAAAATAGCCTCGACAGCCAAGACGAACCAAAAAAACAAACTTAAACCCTAGTTCGAATAAATCTGCACAATTCTGCCATAGGAAAAATTCGACAGCATTTTCCCCTTCATCCACGATACCATAGCTAGCTACGACCAAGAATTCAACTCAAATCATCGAGTTGATCATCGGCAATTAATCAAATTGCTGGAAACATTCAACTCAAAATTCCCTATTGAATATCAACTTAAAAATTCTGAAATGCATATGAAAATTCGTGATTTTCAATCACGAATTCATTCCTAAAATGCAAATTTGAAATTAAGAAAGTTGATTATTATGAAAAATTGGGTTTTCACTGTTATTTTAAAATTTTCGAAATGAATATTTGTTATAAATACCTGGAATGATTTTTGGTAGTGATGTTTCATGATTTCAATCATTTCTTGTTTGCAAATCAAAGACTAACGGTGATTAAAGAATGAGATATTAAATTTAAAGAGGAAAAATCAAAATCTGTTTAAACAACAGAACTTATATTCCCATTTACAGGCATTCAATACTTATTATAAACATGCATTCATGTAAACAAATATTCATTATCAAAGCAAAATTCATCACATGCATCATCATTCAACCACAGATTTATTAAAACTGGTTTTAAAAGGATTTACTCACCTTAAAAAAATAAATAGAGGCTTCAGTTTGAAGAAAACTTTTGAACAGAAAACTTGCATTGCTGTTGAAATTGAATCCTTTGCATGCCCCGAAACGTTTGATTTTAAATGCTGAAACTTGATGTTGCTATTGATCTTCCATTTTAGTTGCAGGTTGAAGTTGCAGTTTTTAATTTTTGATTTTATTTTTTTCTTTTGGGTTTCAATTTCAGGTTTGAAAATGGGTTACAAGATTTTGAAAATTTTGAAATGGTTGAAAAGTTTTTTACAAAATTTTGGTTTGAATTCTTTTTGCTTCAGCTGAAAAATAAGAAAGAAGAGTGAAGAGATGAAAAGTTTATTTTAATGAATTATGTTATGGTTTATTAAAAATTAAAGAAAGTAAATTTTTAAATGAAGACACTTGTTTAAGAACTTACATTTGTCACTCATAGTACTTAATTGTCTTACATATGTTACATAGGTGTCTTAAGATATCAACACATGTTTCTTAAGTATTTTTAAATAAATTTTTATTTAATTCAAATGTTAATATAAGCTTACATGCTTAATCCACTTAAATAAATAAATACTTATATATGTATACATAAATTTACTTTTTAAAGAAAATATTATAAAACTAATTATAATACAAATAAATTCTTATACATGTATTCTTTTTTAAATCTAAAATATTTATATTTATTGTTTAAGAGATAATTTTTTTAAAAGAAAGTTTATTAATAACTTTATATATATATAACCATTTTAAATTTAAGCACTTTAATGTAAACAAAATAAAACTTTGTTTAAATCTTAGTTAAACTATCACATTCTAAAATAAATAATTATCTTATACTTTGAAAATAATTGAATTAATCTTAAATTAACTTTTGAAAAATATTAATTTTAAAACAAAGCTTCAAATTACAATATATTCATACATATATGTATTATCAATGGATTATATTAAATTTCAAAACAACTTCAAATTATAACACATACATACATATATATTACAATCTGAAAATTCATCTTTTATTTTGAAGAAAAATTTTCCACTCACAATATATATACCAAATATATATATTATAAATAGAATGTAATTTTATTAGTTTTGAAAGATAAATCCTTATCAGTTTTAAATTGTTAGAAAGATAACGATCAATATTGTCAAATTAAATATTAACCTTTAAAAGATTAAATTTACCAATTTAAACTAAAATTATGAAGGAAAATTATTAAATCAATTTAATTATTAATACAGATTATTAAATTGATATTGCCTAAAATTTCGGGTCGTCACATTCCTCCCCCCTTAAAAGAATTTCGTCCCCGAAATTTAAAAGCAAAGATAATTTAATAACCCAGCAAAGATTTTAATTTTAAACAGCAAAGCATTCCTTTCATCCAGTAACTAACAACAATAGCAATCAATCAAACAAACAAACCTAACTAATTATCCGGACACAAATCAGGATAGATCTTAGTAACACTATCTAAAGTTTCCCAAGTATAAATCACTGGGAGACTCGCTCTACAGAAGCTCAACTAACTACACCACCATAATCCAGAGCTCCTCTTATTTCTAGATCCCACAATCAGAACAGAACATCAGACTATACTCAAGTCTAGCACAACTTCCAAACTCTCCTAAACTATAGATTCTACAACCAACAATGAATCATACATGTGCTCCCTTAGAGATACGTGAAATACAATGAATCCCAGCTATCCAAACTGGCGATTCAATCTTATAGACAAAAGAATTTATTCTACCAAAAAATACCGATAAAAAATCCCAAATGCATCGGAGCTATCTTTCCAATCTTATCCAATTATCGCTCTCTTAACCAGAGAAATCTTAACAACAATGAAGTCTCCAACTTTGCAAACTCTTTATCTCAAATCTGCATAACTCAATAGACAATCTTGGGCTGCCAATCTCTTCCTGATCAGCTCAACCTATGCTGATGCTTCGAGAAACAACTAGACCAAAACAAACCAGTTTCTGGACCCTATCCAACAGAAAGTCTTCCAAGATCCGACGAAATCCAGAAAACAAGCTCTACTTCCCAAGCAATAGCAAACTGAACTTACTTCCTTCCTCGCACAGCTGCTACCTCGCTTCCGCTGCACAACTCTGATTCTGAAATAGATGAGAATGCTGTTGATGAACACGAGTACAAACTTATCCAATATATCTGGGAAAACTTTGTTCATCAAATTCTTAAAATCTTAGTGGCCCATATGACTCGGTCACACAACCTTATAGCCGAATCCAAACTCAAAAACTAGATCTGACCAATCCATTTCAAAAATTCCTGAGCTGCTACACCAACTCTTCTTTCTCCAAGAACCATCCTACTATTAGGCTAACCACCAGTATCGCTTCTGGAACCCATTCAATACGGAACTCACTCCAGATGCAAACAAACTTCTGATTACTTCAGTAGCTCCTACTTTCTCATGAGAACCCTCAGTTTCAAACAAAAGATTGCCTAAGATAAATTTCCATATTAATCGCAAGTCACTTTTATGATCTGGCCTAGTTCAGATTTCAAAGAAACTGTCCTCTCTTTACCAATTAGAACAGCTTTAAGCTTCTCCAAACAAGGTTATCCCTTCAAGAAAACATACACCATCTGCTTGGACTGCTGAAAGAAGAATAAAGATTCCTGAACCCTCGGAGAAACGCACCACATTGCTGCTTCCAAACTCAACCTCGATGATACAACAAAGCCAAAAGATCTTCTTGTCAGCAGATCGAACACTTGAGCTGCACTGCTTCCACGGCTAACCAAAGACTTCTAATCCCAAGGCTCCTCGAACCCCAAAATGATCAACAAACCACACAATAGACCTTCGAGATGGCAGATATCCTCTCAAGAAATTCAGGCTCCAAACCAAGCATCAACATCTCGCTCTCCTTAAGGGATGACAAATGAGATCATGCCGAAGCGAAACAACTTATAGACCTTAGTCTCATAGTCCCAAAACAGCCAACCTCCTTACTGAAGATCCAGACAACTTCCTACATAGACAAGTCTTACCTGTGGCAGGTAAAGACTACTCCTCAACTACTTCTAAAACTGCTTCAAGAGAAAACACCTTCGTAAATATCCATGGATACTGCATCTCACCACGCAGCTATCAAGATACCATCACTTACTTATACACTTCCGACAGATTCAAACTTTAGAAAATTCGCTTACCCGAGCGAAATCCAAACTTACACTTCCAAGATGAACTCCGAATCTTTTAAAAGATTTCCTTCGGAGATCAGAGAAATCTTTACTCCAAGCCGCAAAGCTCACTTAATACGGTATTGGGTCTACAGTCTCGTCAGATATACTTCCAACCTCAACATATGGACCTTTTCCATTAGTGGTAGTTGTGTTACACACACACCACTGCTCCATCTACCTCTAAAACTTATGATGGAAAAACCCGAACAGATAATCCAACAGATCAGGTAGAATAGATATATATGTAGTTATACATAAAAATTACAAGTACGCTCTCTTAAGATGATCGTCCACTCTACAAAACCCACAATTCAATTTGACGATCGGACAAAGATGATCGTCGCGCGATGTACGACCGTGACTAAATTAAGGGTTTGTGGAAAAATTATGATTCGATTTCAAAACGAATTGCTAATCTGAGATGCGTTCATCGAGAGCTTCAGATCGATATATAATTCGATATAGTTTGAGGAGTTTGAAATTTAAAGTAGAAATTTTTTATTTGCAATTGACTGTGAAATTTAGAGTTTGTCTGCCATTGAGAAAGAGGAGCAACAGAAGTTTTGTACATATAGAAAATGAGGAATAAGAAGTCGGCAAGGGTTTATAACGACGTGTATATATATATATATATGCAAAGCTGAATCAGAATGGATGGACACGATTGATATACGCGTTGAACGATAAATGGCCCGAAAAGCCCGTTCTAACTCCAGAACGAAATTGGGTCAACCCATATATCAAAATAGATGTTTTAAAATATATTAAAATCAATGGAATATGTTTCAGGTCCAAATTCCATCGTATGAAGAGGTTATGCTAAAATCAAATAATTTCAAATTGATTTCAATTGATTTCGGTTTAATTGATTTCAAGACGTTCCACGTTCGTACGATCAAATGACAAGTCCGATCGCTACGAATCTTTAAATCCTACAATAATTCATCGTTATGGATCCGATGAAACTGGTTTCGTCGGAATCCGAGTCAGTGGCCAAAATGGCTATTTTCCAGTTAATTAAATAAATTAATAATTAATCAATTAAATAACTTTCAAATTTAACCTTTAATAATTTACAACTTCTATCAATTTTGATTTCTTAACCATTCACAAAATATTTTAAACAAATTTAGCTGTCGATTTAAGTTGATTGATCCATCAATTTCAGTGTTTAATTTCAATGTCATTAAATTCAGAAATTATAAACTAAAATTCCCAAAGATCCATTTATTAAATTTTAAACCTTGTTATTTACATCTTTTATCACGATAAGAAAGCAACTAACATTGGTTCATGATTTATTACATTAAAATCTTCAAATTTCATCTAAATCTCCATTAATATAATATTTAAATATTTAACTTCCATTTATTTGTAATTAATTCAATTATTAAATTTAAATTCGAAAATTTTAATAAATCCTGATTTTCCATTCCTTTTCTTTAACCAATTGTCATATTATGAATAAATAAATGTTATTTTCCATTATAAACTAAATTTACATTAACAAAATATTAAATTTAGATTTATTGCAAATTTTTACCAAATTTAAATTAACAGGCTAAATAAATAGGCAACATAAAATATTTGTTACCATTTACTTTCAACCACACTTATAAGTTATTATTCCTAAACAATTGTTATAATTTTTACATAACACAAATTTCATTCAATCATCATTAACATACTATTTAATTATATCTATTTAATTTTTTTCCAATTTGCTAAATTTAAATTAATAATCTTGATTCCCATTCTTACTTTATTATCAAACAACAATTATTATAATTACTTTCTAGCATTAATCCTATCAGACTACAATTTATTATGTATTATTTTATCAATTAATATAACTTTGAATCTATTTCCCAATTTACTAATTTCAATCAATTAAAACCTCACAATTGTTTCAATTAATTAGGATTGAACTAAATTTGTTATTTATTAACTAACATCAACATTCTTACATTTCATTCCCGTTATAAATTCATTAACGAATTACAAATTTTTATTTATTCTGGATTTAATTACCAAAATCTTATTAAATAAACAAATTTAAATCGTCGAAAATTACGGGTCGTTACAAAACCTTAATTATTAATTAGTATCCCTTAAAACAGATTAATTAATCCATAATTGCTCTTATAATTAATTAATTAATTAATCTTCAATTAACTAATTAATTAGCCCTTAATTATTAATTAATAAATCTTAATTATTAATTAACAACCTTAGTTACAAAGTAATTACTCCATAATCGCCAGTTGATTAATCCTTAATTAACAGTTAACCCATCCTTAATTAACAGTTAATCAATCCTTAATTAATCTTTAATTACATATAAATTATCCTTTAATTATTAATTAATAAAACCTAATTATTAATTAATAAAACTTAATTACAAATTAAGTACTTCTTAATTACTAATTAAGTAACCTCTAATTACTTAATTATTCAATCTTAATTTCTTAATTAATTAGCTCTTAATTACAACTTAATTACTCGTTTAATCTCTAATCATTACTTAATTATCTAATTAATAATCTTTAATTATAATTAATTAACCTTTTACTAACTAACTTTTAATCCTTAATAATTTATTAATTAAATCAATTAATTATTCTTAATTAATTGCTTAGTTAATCCTTTATAATTAATTAACCAAATTAATTAATTATACTTAATTTCCTTAATTAACTTAATTAATCTCAAGACATTAAACACCTTAATTAACCTTAAGATAAAACATTATCTTTATTAATGCCTTAATAACCATTAGCATTTTTAAAACATTTTATCATTATAATTTACTTTACTTAATTAAATCATTAAATAAACATTTAACTTGATAAATTAAAGTTAACAAAACTTCCTTTAAGTACTTTAAAAATTATTAAGTAGTAGTTTAGAAACTAGTTTAAATTTGAATTCTAAACTTTGCTTTTATAAAAATCTTAAAATTTCATTTTTAACTTAATTTTTAAAATCATTTTAAATTTCACAAAATTTAAATTAAACAAATTTTCAAAACTTCTTAATCAATTGTTAAAGAAAACAATTATTATAAAAAAAGTAAGTTTAAATAAGAAAGTTTAAGCTAGATTTAATTTTAAATTTCAAAAATATTGATTTTAAAACATTTTAAAAACTGCTCAACACTGTTGCTTCGAGTCTAGCCCGAAGACCACTCGGGTTTATCCCCAAGTTTCCTCTGCTACCTCCCCTTATTTCAAAAAATTACATTTATTTTTAAGTTAAAAACCTTGCAGCTCTATCACCTAAAAATTACTCGAGCGCAAACTCGAGTCGCCACCACAAAACATGAATCCCTCTTCGAGTCAAAAACCCATCCCAAACAACGGTCACCAATCGACCTCTATGCACCTGCACAGTTGACTTCGACAGCGGTGACCACCTCCGATAACTTCGTCACACCAACCATCTCCCTTACATCAGTTCCCTATCATCCAAACATTTTCCCAAGCCTCAAATCAATATCGAGCACCTTAGAAGGAACTGCATCAAAACCCAAACCAGATAAACTACTCGCATCCACGTCTCCGATCATTGAAGCTGCTGCAACTCCGGCCACGCCATGCCGACACCCCACGCTGCCATTTCCTAAAATCCCAAGCCACTCGATCATCCAGAGGTGTTGCAGAAATTCAGTTTCCAGACTTCGACCAAATTAGGGTCAAAAACCTAAATCAACTCGCTGCCGACGCCACGACGATCAGGAACCCCACCAGCCATTTTTGCCGAACTCCTTGAACCTTCCCCTATATCAAGCCAAGATCCCAATCACCCTAGATCCCTTGGCCACCATAATTTACCCAAAAACCAAATTCCAGTCAACCCCAAAATGCACAATCATCCTAATGCTAAAAATTTTGATTTTTGTTTTAAAAATCCTATCTTTTGAAGTAGATTCAAGATATAATCCTGAAACAGCAAATTAAAATGATTTATTTTAACATGTTTTAAAAGAATTTCTACTACCTTCCCATTTTTCAGATAATCTTCTAAATATTTTACTTAAATTCATATTTAGGATTTAGTCTATGACTAAGCAAACATTTATTGTTTGCAAACCAACCCTATCAGAAATCAAAGGAAGAGGAAATGATTTTTTTTTATCTAACTTTATCACTTTGTAACAAGAACAGAGAAGAATAAGAAGGCATCAAACATGCACACCTGAACACAAACATATGTACAGATACTATACTCATATATACATGCAGGGCATTATCATCACAGAAATATGCAAGCACATATTTATATTTACTCAAAACTTTTAAATTAAAAGTTTACTCACAGATTTAAAAAGGCAGAGACTTCATTTTTACTGGGAAGATTTGAAAATTGAATTGCTTGGATTTTGAGACTGGAAACTTTGAATTGCTTTTGATTTCTTTTGAAGCTGGAAAGCTTTGAATTTTGCAGAAAAAAATACTTGATGTTGCTTTGCAAATCTCAGATTTGAAAATGGTTACAGGCTTGATACTCCAGGCTTTTGAAAAGAATACAGGGTTTACTTTGATTTGGTTTGAGGAACTTTACAGGCTTGAGTTACTGGTTTGCATTTTTTTTTGGATTGAAGCTTTTGAAACTTGATTTAATTCCAGATTTTTGAAAAGAATACATGTTTTTGAACTTCCCTGTTTTGATTTGAGTATGAGAGTGCTTTAGGTTTGTTTCTGGCTTTGGAAAAATAGTTTTACATGGTTTAAGTATCTTTGTTTCTTAGAAATGAAAATAAGAAAAGAGATGGGAAAAAGAAGATGTGTATTTATATTATGAAAATTAGGATTTATTTATAATTAAAGAAAATAAGAATATGACACTTGTTCAAATGTTAACACTTTTCATTACCACTCTTTAATTAAACAATACATGTATTTAACATGATTTTAAAGGCTACACTTGTAATAAGCAACTTTTTATATTTTAAAACGATTTAAAAGCTTTTAAAATAAATTTCCTAATTAATAAATACCTTTGTAAATTAATAAATGCTTTTCTAAATTTATATAAATAAAACCTTTAAACTAAAATAAAATACAAACTAATTATATTCTAAATAAATCATATAAAATATATTTAATCCGTTTTTAATGTTAATATAAAGCTTTTGTATTTATTTTACTATTTAATAAATACTTTCCAAATTTATATAATAATATTCTTTTAGGAAATTAATATAAAATAGATCTTATTTTAAATAAAAAAACCATATCCATCTATTTTAAATCCAAAATATTTTTAAGTTATATATCCTTTAAATTCAAATTTAAATCCAAATTTTAAATTCAAATTTAAATCCAAACTTTAAATTCAAATTTAATTTAAAAAAATCAAATTTAAAATCAATTCAAATAAACATATATATTAATTTAAAAAAACACATTACTACTTTTAAAATAATAACTGTTTTAAAAATCTATTTATATAACAACATAAATTAAATTTGAAAATAATTATTCTATTTTAAAATCCATTTATCTATATATATAAACATCACAATGTTAATTATTGATTGAAATAAATAAAAATTTGACCAATTTTAACAAAATAAGGAGATTATCACATTTCAAATTCCTAGAAATTCCCGGATATCACATTCCCTCCTTAAAAGAATTTCATTCCCGAAATTTAAAACAAAGATAATTCAAAAGCTTTTATTTCATTTTATCCATCCAAGTATACCTATTACCCATACACTATCAACCAAACAACAATTTCATCCAAACAAACAATTTATTCGAACAAATATCACTAGCTAGTCGGACATAATTTCAGATAAGCCTTCCTAAAACTATCCAGAATTTCATAAGACAAACTCTGGAATTCTCGCTCCACAAAACCTTAACTAGCTATATCACTATGATCCAGAGCTTCCTCTCACTCCGATCTATAAATCTGAACCAGATATCAGACCACACATAAAACCAGCTCAACTATCAGATCCTACTGAACTGCAAATCCCAATTAAGATGGACCATTCACGTATGTCCTCAGATGAGATACATGAAAAACATTGTGAATCCCAGCCATCCAAACTGGCAATTTAATCATGTAGGCCACACACCAATCCTTTCGAACACTAGAAACGGAACAAAACACCTTGGGGCAAGTTTTCCCGTCTTTCCAAATCTGATAACTCCTTTAATCAGGAAAACTTTGACAAAGACTAAATCTTCGATCTCAAATTCCAATTGTCTTTGTCTCTTGTCCACATATCTTATCTGGAAATCCTACGCTGCTCTCAATCTCTTTTAGATAAGCTCCACCTTCGCAGATGCCTCTCGGATCAAATCTATACCAGGAACAAGACGATCTCTCAACTCTACCCAACAGGATGGGAATCTAAAAAGTCTTCCAAACAAAACTCCATAGTGTGCCATCTAGATATTCGCCTGATAACTGTACGAGAATTCCATTCAATGCAGATGGTCCTCCCAAAATCCATCAAAATCCAAAACACAGTCCTCAGCAAACCTTAAAAATTCTATTCAGCCTTTCTGTCTAACCATCGATCTGGGTTGATAGACTGAATTCATACTCAAACTCAAACTCGAACCTAAAGTTGATCACAAAGCCTCCCAAAATTCGCCGGATAAGATAGGATCACGGTCGCTAACAATGCTGACTGAATCACCAAGCAGTCGGAAAAATTCTTTCAATAAAACTCAGCCAAAGATGCTGCAGTACGGGTTGCCTTAACTGGAATAAAATGGGCGTTCTTGGTTAACCAGTCTATAATCACCCATATTCCTTCATTTCCCTTTTTGGCCCTTGGCAAACCGTCGACGAACTTCAAAAAAATCACTTTCCATTTCCACTTCGTAACTTCCAAAGGCTACAACAAACCGGCGGTCTTCTGCCGATCACCTTCACCTGTTGACAGATCGTACATTCCTTTGACGAAAGCAGCAACATCCTTCCTCAAGCTCGGCCACCAGAAGACTCTCTGACAGAACTCTTTGCCTCAAATCCTTGATATTCGGAACACAAATCCTTCCGATGATCTTCAATGTTCCTTGCCCATTAATCTCAAAACTGGAACTCTGACCATTCTTGCTCAATCCATCCACTTCTGGCACACATAACTGTCTGCGTAGATCTCAAACTTACTCTTGCCATCAAGAATAGCTAGAACAGGCAACCTGGTCAGCATTGCCTTCAAAGCCGAGAAAGCTTCTTCACACTCGGGGTCCACTTAAACCTTGTTCCTCTCCAAGTCAACTTGGTTAAGTGCGAAGAAATCTTATAATAGACCTGATAAACTTCCTGTAGAACCCTGCCAAATCCAGAAAAACTGCGGATGCTTCCACTCCTGAATAGTAGCTACCTTGGCTGTATCTACAGAAATATCCTTACCAGAAATAATACGCCCAAAAAAAACCGACTTTCGATTTCCAAAAATGGCATTCCGAAAACTTAGCCTTCAGAATATGCCTCCTCAGGGTCTCTAACACTGACCCCAAATGCCGCTTGCTCCTCTTCAGACTTGGAGTAGACAAGAAAACATTGACGAACACAAGAAAACACTTATTCAATACTTCCCGAAAAACTCGATTCATCAAATCCACAAAATCTCAAAGATCTATCCAACTTGGTCACAAAGACTACGACAGAACCTCAACTGGAAAAACTAGGCGGGATCAAACCTCCGCAAAGAAGTCTTGGATCTGCTTCTCCAACTTTTCTCTCACCTTCGGCGCCATCCTTCTATTGATGCTGAACAACAGGCACTGCACCTGGAACTAAGTCGATCCGAATCTCTATCTCTCGATGAGGACAAACCTCACTCCCTCGAAAACATCTGAAAATATCTGACCACCCCGATGGACTCTATGCCTTCTGGAGATGCCTCGATTCCAATGTAGAAGATTACTCAAATGTACTCCAGAATCATCGCAAGTCACTTTTGCGATTTTTCCCAACTCAATATCCAAAGATACAATCCTTGCTTCATATACCAAAAACAGCCTTATACTTATCCATCCAATCCATATCCAGAATAAGATCAAACCCTTCGAGATCAAATACCGATGGGTCACAAGAAAACTATAGGGGAGATAAGAAAATTTTAAGCCTCTATAGATCTTATCTAACTCAGTTGCTCCGCCTATAGGATTAGATACAAGGATAGGAGGGGTCAACTAAACAAAGAGAAAGATAAAACTTCTCTAGAACTCATGTTGGAAATCCGAACAGATACTCAAGATAGAAACTACTCCAGAGCCTAAGTATTATCTCCACCTATGCTCTGATACCAACTGTAATGACCTGCCTTTCATTCCACAGAAAGACGCATCATCAATAAGAAAGAAAGAGGTAGAAATAGAATAGATAGAAGAAAGAACTAAAAAATTATTAGAATCTCACAGCGAAAATGGAACAAAATATAATATATCACATAGATATTACATAGTCAATACATCAGAGTTAAACAGATTACAATAATATTTCACGTTAGACAGTTATAAAGTTCTGTCTAATTCATTACATTTCAAGGTACAACAGACCAAGACTTCACCACAGCGGAAACAGATAGATATAGCTACGTCTGGACTCCTGCTCCATGCTATCCAATATTTGTCATGCCAAAACCTGATCACTTAGCTACTCATAAAATTTAAGTACCCAAGAGTTTAAGAAAAACAGAAATAAACTCCATGTCAGACATGGGTCTGGTGTGAGTAAACGGTTAAACTGTTTAACTTGGAAAACCATTGAAAGAAAAAGTATCTTGTAAGACTCTCCACCAAAAAATACAAACAAGTTTTCCCTTACGATAACCATAATATTTGATAGGAAATCTGGTTATATTATAATAGGGTCTAGGGTTTTCAAATAAATATTTACATAGCCGAAATTGCTACATTTATTAAATTCTAGAATACTAGCCACAAAGTGGGTTATACAATCAAATCCGAGGGCACTTATTGGAGATTGGATTTCCATACAATGGCAGTGACACTGGGGTACCGCCCGTCACAATATGTGGCCTAGATCAACGTACCGAGGACCCACCCTAAATCCCCTACAGCACAAGGCCGGAACTATCACTTACTGGACAGTCCCGAATAAGATAACCCCGTAGTTGGCCACAGACCAACTGCCCACTAAGCCGAATAAAAAGGGACCTCTAGATAGGGGAAGCTCTTATCCTACCTGAGCGTGACTCACTTAGCATTGCTGCATCTCCTCTGTTTTAGCCATTCCCGGTTGATGAGGCTTGAGGCTATAATTACCTTTATAGAACACATCTATCTTAGAATGCTCATCTTCCACCTTATGATGTTCTAAAAGCATTCAATCCATGCAAGTTCGATCCAGGTTCGAACGAAACCGAAGGCATTATCTCGTTATACTCATATTGGAATCACCTTCAGAGTTAACGATAATAACCCTTGCACTCTGAAACTCCATCTCGAACCTGAAAGCACTATCTCTGTTATACTCGTATTGGAATCACCCTCAGAGTTCTAACGACAAATAGTTCATACACTTTGAGTTTTCAAATTGATCTTCACTTGAATTCACAACCTAATGTCTAACTTGGATCGATGTGGTTTTCGAATAATCAAATCTGATACCCGATACCGGTCCCGTGGAAATCCAAACGTATATTAAAGGTCAAGTTGCTTAAGGTTAAACAATTTAATTCAATTCAATTAAATACTTTGAATTCACACAGCATTTAACAGAGATAAATATCACATGTTTATCATTGATATATCCAATATCACATCACAGAATACCACAGCGTATCATCCAATTCAAATATTCAACTCAAACAATTATCCACAAGCAAGAATTATTAATCCATATCATAATTAATTTAATTAACTTTAATTAAATTAATTTCTTAAGAATTAATCTCCTAACCTTGCTTAATCAATTATTAATTAATTACAACCCATTTAATTAATCATCACCTTAATTAATCATTCTTAATTAATCATCCTTAATTAATTATCCTTTAATTTCTTATCAATCAATTAATTAATCTCTAATCACAGATTAATAATTCTTTAATTATCAATTAATAAACCTCAATTATTAATTAATATCCCTTAATACAGAGTAATTAGTCCATAATTACTCTTATAATTAATTAATCTTTAATTAACTAATTAATTATCCCTTAATTATAAATTAACAACCTTAATTACAAATTAATTACTCCATAATCGCCAGTAGATCAATCCTTAATTAACAGTTAACCCGTCTTAATTAATAGTTAATTAATCTTTAATTACAAATAAATTATCCTTTAATTATTAATTAATAAAACCTAATTATTAATTAATAAAACTTAATTACAAATTAAGTACTTCTTAATTACTAATTAAGTAACCTCTAATTACTTAATTATTCCATCTTAATTTCTTAATTAATTAATTCTTAATTACAACTTAATTACTTAAATAACCTCTAATCATTACTTAATTATTTAATCAATAATATTTAATTTCAATTAATTAACCTTTAAGTAATTAACTTTTAGTCCTTAATTATTTATTAATTAAATCAATCACTTACTCTTAATTAATTACTTAATTAATCCTTTATAATTAATTAATCAAATTAATTAATTATATCTAATTTCCTTAATGAACTTAGTTAATCTCAAGATATTAAAAACCTTAATTAACCTTAAGATAAAACATTATCTTTATTAATGCCTTAATTACCATTAGCATTTTTAAAACATTTTATCATTATAATTAACTTTACTTAATTAAATCATTTAATAAACATTTAACTTGATAAATTAAAGTTAACAAAACTTCCTTTAAATACTTTAAAAATTAACAAATAGTAGTTTAAAAACTAGTTTAAATTTAAATTCTAAAATTTGTTTTTATAAAAAATTTAAAATTTCATTTTTAACTTCAGTTTTAAAATCACTTTAAATTTTACAAAATTTAAATTTAATTTTTTTTCAAAACTTCTTAATCATTTGTTAAAGAAAACAATTATTATAAAAAGAGTAAGTTTAAATAAGAAAGTTTAAGCTAGATTTAATTTTAAATTTCTAAAACATTGATTTTAAAACATTTTAAAAACTGCTCACACTATTGCTTCAGGTCATGCCCGAAGACCACTCGGGTCTATCCTCGAGTTTCCTCTGCTACTTCCCCTTATTTCAAAAACTTAAATTTATTTTTAAGTTAAAAACCCTACAGCTCTATCGCCTAAAAATTACTCGCGTACAAACTCGAATCACCACCCCTTAAACAAGATTCCCCTTCGTGTCAAAAACCCATCCCAAACAACAGTCACCAATCCACCTCTGTGCACCTGCACAGCTGACTTCGACGGCGGTGACTAGCTCCGATAATTTCGATATACCGACCATCTCCCTTGCATCAGTTCCCGATCATCCAAACACTTGCCCAAGCCTCAAATCACAATCAAACAACTCAGAAGGAACTGCATCAAAACCCAAACCAGATAAACTGCTCGCATCCATGTCTTCGATCATCGGAGCTGCTGTAACTCCGGGCACGCCATGCCGACACCCCACGCTGTCATTTCCCAAAATCCCAAGCCACTCGATCACCCAGAGGTGTTGCAGAAATTCAGTTTCCAAACTTCGACCAAATTAGGGTCAAAAACCTAAATCTACTCGCTGCCGACGCCACGACGATCAGGAACCCCACCAGCCATTTTTGCCGAACTCCTTGAAACTTCCCCTATATCCAGCCAAGATCTCGATCACCCTAGATCCCTTGGCCACCAGAATTTACCCAAAAACCAAATTCCAGTCAACCCCAAAATGCACAATCATCCTAATGCTAAAAATTTTGATTTTTGTTTTAAAAATCCTATCTTTCGAAGTAGATTCAAGATATAATCCTGAAACAGCAAATTAAAATGATTTATTTTAACATGTTTTAAAAGAATTTCTACTGCCTTCCCATTTTTTAGATAATCTTCTAAATATTTTACTTAAATTCATATTTAAAATTTAGTTTATGACTAAACAAACATTTATTCTTTTCAAACTAACCCTATCTGAAATCAAAGGAAGAGGAAAAGAATTTTTTTCATCTAACTTTATCACTCTTGAACAAGAACAGAGAAGAGCAAGAAGGCATCAAACATGCACACCTGAACACAAATATATGTACAGATATTATACTCGTATATGTACATGCAGGGCATCATCATCATAGAAATGTGCAAGCACAGATTTATATTTACTTAAACTTTTTAAATAAATTTTAAATAAAAAGTTTACTCATAGATTTAAAAAGGTAGAGACTTGATTATTACTTGGAAGCTTTGAAAACTGAATTACTTGGATTTTGAGACTGGAAACTTTGAATTGCTTTTCAGTTTTTTGAAGCTGAAAGGCTTTGAATTTTGCAGAAGAAAATACTTGATGTTGCTTTGCAAATCTTAGATTTGAAAATGGTTGCAGGCTTGATACTCCAGGCTTTTGAAAATAATACAGGGTTTACTTTGATTTGGTTTGAGGAATTTTACAGGCTTGAGTTATTGGTTTGCATTTGTTATTGGGTTGTTGCTTGGAACTTGATTAATTCCATATTTTTGAAAAGAGTACAGGTTTTTGAACTTCCCTGTTTTGATTTAAGTATGAGAATGTTTCAGGTTTGTTTCTGGTTTGGAAAAATAGTTATACATGGTTTAAGTTTCTTTGTTTCTTAGAAATGAAAATAAGAAAAGAGATGGATGTTTATACTATGAAAATTAGGATTTATTTAGAATTAAAGAAAAAAGAATAAATTATGACACTTGTTCAAATGTTAACACTTTTCATTACCACTCTTTAATTAAACTACACATGTATTTAACATGGTTTTAAAGGCTACACTTGTAATAAGCAATTATTTATTTATTTTAGAATGATTTAAAAGCTTTTAAATTAAATTTCCTAATTAATAAATACCTTTGTAAATTAATAAGTGCTTTTCTAAATTTATATAAATAAAACCTTTAAAAGAAAAGAAAATAAAAACTAATTATATTCTAAATAAATCATATAAAATATATTTAATCCATTTTTAAATGTCAATATAAAGCTTTTGTATTTTTTTTACTATTTAATAAATACTTTCCAAATTTATATAAATAATATTCTTTTAGGAAATTAATATAAAATAAATGTTATTTTAAATATAAAAACCTTATCCATATATTTTAAATCCAAAATAATTTTAAGATATATGTCCTTTAAATTCAAATTTAAATCCTAATTTTAAATTCAAATTTAATTTAAAAAATCAAATTTAAAATAAATTCAAATAAATATATATATATATTAATTTAAACAAACACATTACTACTTTTAAAATAATAATTGTTTTAAAAATCTATTTATATAACAACACAAATTAAATTTAAAAATAATTTTTCTATTTTAAAATCCATTTATCCATATATATATATATATATATATAAACATCACATTATTAATTATTGATTGAAATAAATAACAGTTTTACCAATTTTAATTAATTTAAAATAGGAGACTATCACATTTTAAATTCCTAGAAATTCCGGGATATCAAAAATTGGCATTTGAAAAGAATTTCGTACAAGCAATTATAAGGGATTAGACGTAGGGTAACTCCGAACTGGTATAAAAAAACCAAGTGTAATCTCTCTAGTTCTTTACATTTTACTTTACTGCATTTATACTTATTTATGTTTGCATCAATGATTGTTGATTCAGTGTCGGTTAATAATAATCTTGAAAGAATTTTAAAATGATACATAAAAATTCGAAAACACTATTCATCTCCCTCTAGTGTTTCCATAACCTTAAGATCCGCAGTTCCTCCACCCACATTTGGTATCAGAACCTTAGGTTTTCAAAAACTTGTAATTTGATTTTTGAAAAGTTTAAATGGCTAGTAATATTATTAAAAAAATTCATAAAAATAATTTTGTGAAACCAATATTATTTTAGAAACTGGTTGTTTTTAAAAATCACTTGACTTCGTGGAAAGTTATGATTTTGAATTACAGGATAAGTTAGTTATATGGCCAATGTTGAACAGACACTTGAAAATGAAATATCGTAAATCAGGAAGGACAAATAGATACTAGATATGGATGCTCGAGACATATGACTGGAAATTCGAAGATCTTGAAAGATATAGTGTATAAGATGGTTGACCGATAAACTTTGGAGACAATTCTAAAGGATATGTGTTGGCATCGGCACTGTCGGTAACTTTAAAACTCCAATTATTTGTAATGTTTTGCTTGTTAAGAATCTAACACATAACTTGCATAATATTAGTCAATTGTGTGATAAAGGGTTTTAAAATTAAGTTTGAAAAAGATAAATGCCATATCGAAGATAATAAGTCAAACATTATCTTTCAAGGCATTCAGAAACATAACATCTATATTTTAGGTATGAAGGTGTCCAATGATAAATTATGTCTTTTGACTGAATTTAATGACCCTTGGATTTAGCATAAAAGATTTGGTCATTTGAATTTTAAACACGTTTCTAAAGTTACTAGATATGAACTTGTTAGGGGTCTTCCTAAAATGTGTTTTAATGCCAATAATTTACGTGATGTCTGTCAGTAAGAAAAACTATGTAAAATCGCTTTTAAATCTAAAAACTTGATTTCTACTTCTCATCCTCTTAGACTTCTTCACTTAAATCTTTTCGGACCTTCGCAAATACAATCAATAAATCACGATATGTATGTCCTTGTAGTTGTACATTATATTCCTAGAGTTACATGGACAATTCTCTTCAAACTTAAAAGTGATGCTTTTAAAATATTTAAAAATTTTACCAAAAGAATTCAAAATCAAATGTCAACTAAAATTAAAACAATTAGGAGTGATCATGGAGGAGAATTCAAAAATGATCATTTTGAAAACTTTCGTAATATGAAAGGAATAACTCATAATTTTCTTTTTAAGAACTTCACAACAAAATGAAGTAGTAGAACGTAAAAATAGAACATTACAAGAATGTGCTAGAACAATGTTAAATGATATTAAATTGACTAAAAAATTGGGCTGGAGCAGCTGCTGCAGTATGTTATATTTTAAATAGAATTGTAATGAGACCTTTGACAAAGAAAACTCCTTATGAATTATGTTTACCCAAAAAATGGATCAACACTCTGGATTGAGTGTGAAAGCATCAACTATGTTTATTAGTGAAAATAAAATAGAAAAGAAATATATGCTACAACAAAATAGGGTTTCCATAGCGTTTGAAAAATGTTATTATATTTTACCGTAGCCTTTCAAAGAACACTCTGGAATGACATGCTATAGTAGATCATCAACTTGTAATAGCATAAACTAAATGCTATATGGAATCGTGTTCCCATAGCATTTGGAATTTTATGATAGAACTTGCTTTTTTATAGCATTTTCGTTATGATAGCACTTTTTAAACCCCATAAAATGTAATATCATTTTTGCAGCTAATGTTGTTTTAATTTTCATAAGAATTAATTAACTAAGATTATATAAATATTCCAAATTTTCACAAATATAATATCTTTTTACTCATTAATTCATTAGACATAAATATAATAGATTTCCACATACACTATATCAAACAAAAAAATGTAAATTAAAGCACATGATAGTACATACATATTGTTCAAACAGTTTTTCTCATGTTAATACATATTACATATTTGCAACAACTGCTTTACAAACAACTTCCTAACAAGGAGGCTTCATATTGATCTCCTAGAAAATGATGAATCATAACAACAACTCACCTAGTAAAATGATACACTTCAGCTAATTATACTCTTCACCTCACTTAGTCCCAAATTAGCTATCAACAAGCTTTGACGATTCCTAACAAGCTTTGAGTGAGAATATCTCACCTTTTCTACGCATGCAATTCATTTCCAATTCGACTTGCTTTCTTCTCAAATTTAGACCTTGTATAAATATTATATGATTTTATTAACATTCGAACTTATCGAAAATAAATTTCCATTTATTAATTTGATTTAAATTATAATTTTAACAAATTTCTTTTTCAAATCTAACCTACAAAAATAATTTTTTTCTCTATTCCCTGTTTTAAATATAAAAAATATATATGTGAGTTAATATATATATATATATACTAAATTAAAACATGATTACTTTTATACCTTACTGTATTTATATTTTCTTATCTGTATTCACTTGAGATATCAAGTTAAATCGAAAGGGAAAAGAATGAATACCTAGCCGATCCTCTGATAATCGTCGAACACAACCTCAGACATCGCCGAACACGCCTGGCTTCACCAACGACCCCTGCCTTAACTCGAATTACATTGAACCCTCATGCGACCCATCACTATCAATTCGAGCTGGGCGACATCGTGGATCGACCGACGTACGTCGCGACACCTACCCATCGAGCTCGCCCCCTTTCATCGTGAGCCTCCATGAGTGTGCGTGTGATAAATCTCGAAACCCCTAAATCCTCTGTCATCGCTTCGCCTAGCTTCACCCTTCCACGACCCAAAGGCTTCCACGACTTCTCACCTGGCGTGCGCATGTCGACCTGGAGTCGCGATGCTCGTCTAACTTGGATTCGAACGATCTCGCCTCCGCCTTTTTTTTTCTACTTTCGATTCTGGATTTGGGGCTTAGGGCTTCAGTTCGAAATTAAGAACTAAGGAGTTTATCGGCCATTGAATTTGCAATGAAGGCGGCTACCAGATTAGATTTAGGGTTGTGACTGAGCGTGAATAAATATACATTTATTAATATTATTCTAATATTGTCTCAAACTATAACATGCTTTTCAAACGAACTCTGAATCACACATGCCGCCAGGCGATTATAATGTTTTACCCATATTTCAAACACAATGGAACGTGTTTCGGAGCCCAGTTCAATCCTATATGGAAGATAGCTTTTTAAATCGAGTTTAAATATTAAATTCTCGATATAAATTTCAACGCGTTTATATATCGTATGCTCACATAACAACTCCAAACACTACGAAAATTGAAATTCGATAATAATACAATATTATGGATCCAAGGGAACTGGTTTCATCGAATTCTGAGATTGTGCCTTGGAAGGATACTTTTAAATATCGATTTAAACGATATAAATTCAAAATCGAACAAATTGTTTTCAAATTCACTTTTAAAAGTTTTTTTTACCTCCAGTATTATTAATATAAATTTTCTAAGCCTTTAAAATATTTTTAATCAGCTTAAAACTGAAGATTCAAATTTTTATCCAACTTCAATAAATTAAATTCAATAATTTAATTGCCAAATCCATAGTTATATTTGAAATTCAAGCTAAACCATCAATCAAATATTCCATTTCAAATGTTAAAAATTTTTGGGTCGTCACATCCTTCCCCCCTTAAAAGAATTTCGTCCCTAAATTACTAGTTAAGAAGAATGATCCTCAACCCGTTTAATATTTTCCAAAACAAACAGTTTTATCAACTTTCCAAAACAAATCTTTTTATTTAAAGACTCATTATCATTTCAGCTAATTTTCCAAAATCAACCATAAGTTCCAAACAACATTGTTTTCAATAATTCAAGTTTAAATTTTAAAATCAAATTTCAAATTTTCAAAATTTTCTCAAATTTTTTTAACTCCCTAAATTTCCGAAAAATTTCGCCAGCGTCTCCTTTGCACGGTTAGCTCGGGATGACTACAAAATGGCACCACAGGCCCCCAGATTCAAAAAGAAAACAAAACGCCAAGTGGCTTTACAAGAAAATCATCAAATTTCATATAAAAATTTAAATACATACCTTTTTGTCGAGCAATTCAATTTTATCTTCAAAATCCCAATTTTCTTTTTTCCTGTAACATACCTGTATATTCGGATATCCATAATATTCAATAACATTCATATATCATTTTTGCACATTCCTTTACCAAATTTTCAGTATATACTTCTTATACCATCTTTAGTTTACTATTGAAGTTATATATTCATTTTCATTCAATCTTGCATTTTCAATTTCATTTGAGTTCGATTTACACTTTCAATTTATTGGATTCAATTTAACTTATAAATATTAAATTTTTATCAACTATCTTTCATTCACAACCGATTCATATCACTATTTTAAATTAGTTTTATTTACTAATTTGTTACAAATTCCAATTCGTTTTATCTCAAACCATTTCTTTATTTCACTTTTATTATCTTTAGTTCACTTCGAACTAATTTTACAACTTCATTTTATTTCACACAATTCAAATTGGTTTTCAATATGCAGTTTCAGTTCCCAGTTTTATTCTTTTGTTCATTCCCAAACACAATTCAATTTCAATTCACCATTTGGTTTATAACCACTTATATTTAAACTGGATTTCAAACTCCATATGAATTTAATTTACCTTTCATTTATAAATATTGAATTCAATTCATTTCAAACCATACCAATTTGTCATTTCTTCAACTATTTTTACTTACTAATTTCATTTCAATACTTCGCTTTGTTTATGGAAATTCAAATTCAATTCCAATTCCAGTTCTATTTACTTATAAATTCAAAATGAATTTCAACATTCAATTCACTTTCATTTACTTGCAATTGAAAATTTATTTATTCATTCACAATTTATTTTTCACCTTAATAGATTTTATCCCAAACACTTTGTCTATAAGACTTCTCAAATTCACATTTATTCAAATTAACTCAAATTTTCAATTTCAATTCTTTTATTCAATTTTCATTTTTTAATTCCACTTGAATTAAATCTTCCTTCTAACTTATTTTTTCCCGCATTTACTTTTATCTAACTTTTCTTTAAGTTAGATTTTATTTCCACAACTTTAAACTTTATAAGTTATCAAACTTAATGATATTCCATAAATATTTTATATAGTATTCCAGAGTCTTTCCATCTTTTTTAAAATCATTTTTGAAATCAATTCAAATTATCTTTTAAATTTTCAAGACAAACCCAATTCGTAAACAACTTCTATTTAAAATAATTTGACAGCAATTCCTCTCTTGGAAACTCGAAAATAAACACCAATGATACTGAGTCATCACCGAAGTTATTTTCCAGCGACCGAAAAGAGTTTAGAGCTTTCATCCCTTCAAAAACATTTTTCTAAACCCTTGAAAATCATCTTCAAAATCAAAAGGGATTTAAACTTCCCAAATCTCCAAAATTTTCAAATTCTTTTCAAAACATTTCCAAATACTTCTTTTGAATTCCGTTTCAAAATTATAAATCACATTTACAATTTATATTCTCAAATTCCATTTGCATGTGAATTTATTTCTTAACTTTGGAGTTACGATTTCAATTTCCTACTCAAATAATAATAATATTATCACTTCCTAACAATCAAGCAACCATATACTATAATAATTTACAAAGATTATTTCCTTTATCTATGAAAATAGTTTTGGGTAAAATTATTTCATTCACCCTATTTTAAAACAATATCGTGTCAAATTTTTCTGTACGAGTGTTTAGAGATCCCTATCGATAGAGTTGTACAGACTATATCGACCAGAATCCATATACCACTCAACAAACCAATCATCACAATATAAAACAATTTTGTATTCACTAACAAATACGCGCTCATAACAATTATTACACTCAAACTCATTCTAGAGTACTACCGACTCTATCTCTAATGAGTAACACCCACCAGAGCCGAGGTTGTCGCTTAACCAAATGCTCTGATACCACTTGTAAGGGCCCGTAAATCCATACCCCTTTTGGGCTGGAAAAATTCCACAACAATTCAGCCCAAAGTGGAACAAATGCACGAGTCTTCGGGTTTAAAGAAGAAAGAGGTAGAAGAAGAAGAAGATAGAAGAAGAACAAAACAATAACAGAACCTCACGTATCGCAGCGGAACAAATATAATAGATAAATGAATATCTTTAAAACAAAGAACTATATCAGTTATTACATTGCATCACATTACATTATCAGAGTGTTATAACAACAAACAACGGAAAAGAATATAACATATACTAGTGATATGCTTCGCCATCTAGCTTGCTCCTGATCTCCACAACATCTCTTTTTCGACTTCGCTCCAGAATAATGATAACCTGACTCAAGGCTGCCCATGTGGAAAATTGTGGGCACCCAGAGTTTAGAAAGGGAACAATAAACTCCAGGTCAGTCGTGAGACTAGTGTGAGATCTTAAAAACAGTTATTTTCACAAAGAAAATAAAAAGAATCCGCTATGCTTTTTGGAAAATGAAACTACCATAAAGCCTCCCGCCACACACACAATGCAAATGTAGAATTGGAGGAGATTTCTCCTTATGATGGTCAAACATGCTTGATACGCAAAATCCTTTGATATTATTATTATTAGTGCATAGTGTGGAAAACATTTCGAAAGTATAATATTGATCTTAGGCAGCATAGGCATTTCGCACTTATGCCTACTATAGCTACCATGTTCAATAGCAGGTTACCGCCACATTCCATGGCAGGTTATACAACTAAAACCATACAGGGCGCGTATTGTTTCTCTGGATTTTGAATAAATGGTCAGGCTAAGGAACTTCCTACTGCCACATGGGTACGCCTCTAGAGGGACGCCCCGAGAACCTACTCGAATCTCTGCCAACACAAGGTCGGGTTACCTTTATAACTAGGTAACTACTACACGAGTATGCCATCCCCCGGTCGTTTGCAACCTTTATCCGAGGATCCTCAACCACAAAGCAACAACCACATAGTATATATATATAATATTTGCGGAAACAACATAGGTTAAGTATCTGGGCTCCATACCATGATGCCACCCTTTTCCAGAAGGAAATGACATATCCTAAAGGGCGCGACCCTCATAACCTTGCCGCATCTTTCATGTTTCGACCATTTCCGAGGTGTGAGATCCGATGAGGTCTCGTCCACAAAGCTACACTTTTCACCAAGTCATGCTTTGATGAACAAATGATCAGCAGCGCTTCGTATGCCACATTACCAGTTTTAGGAATATATCACTAATAACCATCAACTATATAACCTTTGAGCTCGTATGTCTCAGAGAAGGGTGTTAAGCTAAGAGAATAAATTCTCCGCCACCAACAGAAATGTATTTGATAGAAACCAGCTTTACATCTCAAAGTGTAATGTCAGACACACATCCATACAAGTCCGTTCCGGGATCGAACGGAACCGAAGGCACTTCAAAAGAAGCCCTTGCAAATCCGGATATTCACTAATCACGTCCGGAATCCCCATCACAAAGGATGATAAAATCTCTATACCGGAGCAACCCGGTGCAGAAACATTCGATAGGTAATCCTTTCGTTTTCGAAAATTCCCGGTCTTCAACACCATCATCAAATACAATTCCAATTCGTCGTATCATTATTCGGAATGGGTTTTATGACACAAGGTCCTCTCCCGGCTAATTCGAATAACGAGCGCTTATTTTTAAAAATAAGTGTTACATTCAGATTCAAACAAATCACAACAAATTTCCACTTTGATCTTTTAAACAAATCATTCATCACAAAGATTCAATGCGGGTTTCAGATAACCGTTTGGAATCCGACCCCCGGTCGCATCGAAATTCAATTGTCGTTTAAAGACAAATATCGATAGTCAGTTATTTAACTATCAATTAATATTCACAACAATTACCAGATTTAAATAATTTTCCCAATTATTTATTTTCAAAATATCTTCACAAGGTATATTTTCACACTTCAACCATTTGAAAACAAATTTCAAATCACTTTTCACTCGCTGAATAAGATTTCCGATATTATTTATTTCCACTGAAAGTCTGCCGAGTTCAAATACTTTAAAATCCTTCAAATCACTTATCCAAAATATATACTTAGAAACATTTAGATAAATTATTTTAAAACATTTATTTAAATATTAGCTATGAAAATATTATACCAATATCTCATATAAAACTTTAAGTCTAAACTAACTTTAAAAAAAAATTAGTAGATAGGGTATACCTATTTTAAATAACCATTTTCTAAACAAATATCAATTTAATCTTTAAATAACCACTTCTATAATTAATTAAATAAATCTTTACATTAAAGATTTTCAAAATAACTTAAGAAAATAATTTCTCCAAAATAATCTTTCCTTAAAACCATTTTCACAACCTCAATTTCATATTTATAGACTATATTGAAAACATACTCGGCTTTCCAGGAAAATACACCTTCCATTCTAAAATGGTTCATTCAAATCGATTTATAAATCCTTCTGGATTTACTTTAAATTTACGTTCCAAATCCGTAAATTCCTTTCCACACTCTTAAAAATAAAACAATATTTATTTTTAAAACAAATTTTCCTTTCCTTTATAAAATTCCCATTTTGGGTTTAAATTTATAAATATCCACTAATTTACGATTTTCAAATCGATTCCCGAGTATTCACTTTCAACACCAAATCCATTTTCAGAATTGGTTTACCAAAATTTATTTTTAAACACCAAGTCAATTTTAGATCGATTTCCCAAATATTTATTAGTTTTTACCAAATCAATATCAAATTTATTTTCTAATTTATTTTCAAAACACCAAATCAAATTTCAAATTGATTCTCAAATTTATTTCAAACACCAAATTTATTATTTTTTGAAACAAATTCCTTCCTTTAAATTTATTCAATTTTCTAAAATTAATTTACCATAATTTTTTTACTAAGTTTCAGAAATCAAATTTTATTTATTTCTTGTATCCTACGATACCAAAAATATATTCGGCTAAATTATAGCCTTCAACAGTTTCAATCACAAATAGTCACACACAGATTATGAATGATCAGCACACAATATTGAAACTAATTCAAATATTTGAGGAATCCAGTTAGATCCCTCCAACATGTTTTTCCTGCATCCGCAGACGTTAGCACAACAATTATATACCATTTCCACTTCGAGGTGGAATATCGCGGTATATGGGATTTATAAAATATCAACCGCTATTATACGGTGCATAGGGTCTCATCCGGATGATAATGCGGGAAATCAACAACTCCAAATACATATATAATACCAATTCCACTTCGAGGTGGAATATCGTGGTATATGGGTTTAACATAATATCATCCGCTATTATACGGCGCATAGGGTCTAAACTAATATAACTAGTAATAAATCAATCATCCAAGCACACCATCACAAATTCTAAATTTCACTATCACAATTCAACAATAAATCAATAACTGAAATTTTCAATTATTATTTTTGAGTGAGAAGATCTAACCTTTGTCTACGCATGCAATCCATTTCCAATTCGGCTTGCTTTCTTCTCAAATTTAGACCTTGTATAAATATTATATGATTTTATTAACATTCAAACTTATCGAAAATAAATTTCCATTTATTAATTTGATTTAAATTATAATTTTAACAAATTTCCTTTTCAAATCTAACCTATAAAAATAAATTTTTTCTATTCCCTATTTTAAATAAAAAATATATATGTATGTGAGTTAATATATATATATTTACTAAATGAAAAACATGATTACTTTTACATCTTACTGTATTTATATTTTCTTATCTGTATTCACCTTAGATATCAAGCTAAATCGAAAGGGAAAAGAATGAATACCTAGCTGATCCTTTGATAATCGTCGAGCCCATCCTCAGACGTCCCCGAATACGCCTGGCTTCACCAACGACCCCTGCCTAACTCGAATTTCATTGAACCCTAACGTTAACCGTCACTATCAATTCGAGCTGGGCAACATCATGGATCGACCGACCCACGTCGCGACACCTACCCATCGAGCTCGCCCCCTTTCATCGCGAGCCTCCATGAGTATGCGTGTGATAAATCTCGAAACCCCTAAATCCTCTGCCATCGCTTTGCCTAGCTTCACCCTTCCATGACCCAAAGCCTGCCGCGACTTCTCACCTGGCGTGCGCACGTCGACCTGGAGTCGTGATGCTCGTCTAACTTGGATTCAATCGATCTCGACTCCGCCTTTCTTTCTTTTTTCTTTCGATTCTGGATTTGGGGCTTAGGTCTCCAGTTCGAAATTAAGAACTAAGGAGCTTATCGGCCATTGAATTTGCAATGAAGGCGGCTACCAGATTAGATTTAGGGTTGTGACTGAGCGTGAATAAATTTACATTTATTAATATTATTTTAATATTGTCTCAAACTATAACATGCTTTTCAAACGAACTCCGAATCACACGTGCCGCCAGGCGATTATAATGTTTTACCCCTATTCTGAACACAATGGAACGTGGTTCGGTGCCCAGTTCAATCCTATGTGGAAGAGAGCTTTTTAAATCGAGTTTAAATATTAAATTCCCGATATAAATTTCAACGCGTTTATATATCGTACGCTCACACAACAACTCCAAACACTACGAAAATTGAAATTCGATAATGATACAATATTACGGATCCAATGGAACTGGTTTCGTCGAATTCCGAAACTATGCCTCGGAAGGTTATTTTTAAATATCGATTTAAACGATATAAATTCAAAATCGAACAAACTGCTTTTAAATTCACTTTTAAAAGTTTTATTACCTCCAGTATTATCAATATAAATTTTCTAAGCCTTTAAAAATATTTTTAGTTAGCTTAAAACTAAAGATTCAAATTTTTATTCAACTTCAATAAATTAAATTCTGTAATTTAATTGCCAAATCCATAGTTATATTTGAAATTCAAGCTAAACCATCAATCAAATATTTATAATCAATTAAATATTCCATTTCAAATGTTAAAAATTTCCGGGTCGTTACAAATCTTAACCAGGCAGATTGCATTTTTATTCCAAATAGACATTGCATTGATGTATAAAGAACACTAGATCACTACCACTCAAGTGTTCAATGTTATATAAAACAATACATTAACTAATATATTATAGAAGCTTGGATTCAACTTTAATTTTATATCCATGTAACATACATTATAGCACCTTATAAGTATTCCAAGAAGAATGTAGAAAAAAGACATCAATTCTTTAGTAGGGGATGGTAAACGATATGGTTACCAATATATATATTGAATTCAACTTACAATAATTATATTAGTAGGAAGTGAGATACAAAAAGTATACACAATAAGAATATTAAAACTTCAATACTGATTGTAAATTAGGAAAAGCTATCATCCATCTTAGTGCTAAAGGGATATCTCCCTGAGATAACGAGAGATAATAGGATTTAGCCACGTTGCTTAGTTTTATCTACATTTATATGTTGGGCATCACATCACCTGTATAATTATATAAATGTTAAATATGGACCCAAATGCTAATGCTGAAAAACCATTAGGCAACTATTTCTTTATGATTATACTTCTTGGCCAATACATTTATGTTAATCATTTTTATTTGTGGTGAAGTAGTAGCTACTTTAAAACTACTTTTCAAATAGGTGGTGGATGTAACTAAGTTATGTGAACTTGATTTAGTAGTAGTACAGTCAAAAAAATTGTTAGCAAACTGATTTGGACATG
The DNA here is from genome assembly GCA_030765085.1 of Allium cepa. Lineage (NCBI taxonomy): Eukaryota > Viridiplantae > Streptophyta > Magnoliopsida > Asparagales > Amaryllidaceae > Allium > Allium cepa. The sequence continues at coordinate 484,556,245 of CM060929.1, forward strand.
TATACATTATATATATGAACACGCATATTTATACAGTTTTTAGTTTACAATGATTATTGATAGAGCAAACAACATGAATTATTATAATTAAAAATCAATAAGTGATGTGATATGTATTATTCTAATAATTTAAAATGAGTTTTTTCCTCGGAATTCAATAGTTGGACATTTAAACTTTTTACTAAATGAGTTCTTGTGGTGGTTGTGTTACAGAAGAAGCAGTAGAAGGTAATGTGAGAATCCAGAAGCCAAACCAAAACTTGAGCCAAGAAGTAAAACAACATTTGGTTTTTATCACTTATTCCCTTTCGCCAAAATTGAAAAGACTAGTTCATCAAATAAGAGGACGGACAATGTCTCAAAGTTCAAATTCCAAACAACCTTACATGTTTACATTAATAAATATCCAACTCTCAATTCAGTATTTTATCATTCTGAATATCCATAAATAAAATAAATGGTCTAATATGTGCAAAACATGCGTATTGACAAAACTCAAAATGAAAATCAACTATAAGTACAACTTATTCGGATACTATAACATACCTGACATCACATTTACCTTACTATTTTAGTTCGTTTTTTGACTTTCCGACCCATGCATGACTAGCGTAAGTTCTATCAACAATTCAAACATAGTAAATTCATAACGATCACATACAATGCATCTAAAGAGCAAGTCCATAAATTAAGCATGCCCATAGACCGTGTAAATAATAAATTAGAAAAGAAAATTAAAAGTAAGGAAAAAGACAAAGGTTTATGTAAGTAAAACATGGAAAAAGTAAGGAAAAGACACATCTCTGCAAAAATTTCAATTTAGACAACTCGAACAACTTTCATTGTGTAAATCTTACTATACATAATCAGAATGAGCAACTCATAAAAAATAATAATGTACATGTTGGCTAACCAAAATAATAACTAGGGCCAGTATTGTTACTAACCTCCCTTATGTTGTTGTTGGTGTGTTCAGACCTCTTCTTCTTATTCTTGATGATGTACTTGTGCTACTACCAATACTTGCTCCCACAACGCTATAACTTAGCCAACCAAGTCAGATTAACAGAAATGAAAATTATGAGCAACAAGCTATCAAATTCAATAAAAACTTGCTTTTATGTTCTTATAATATTAGGTAAACTAATTTTTGCAAGTTTTACCTAGGTGTAGCAGGGTAGGTGCATCCAGACTGGCCTATGGAAACAGCAAGAGTTGAAACTTGAAGAAAATAAGTTTTGAAAAATACATAGCGAGAAGTGATTAAGAAAGTGAACATACCGCATAGGATCGGTATTGGGGTGTTGAGCAAGCATAGCACTCGTTTACACTGATATAAAAATGCATGTAAACATATGTAAAAACATGCATGTTAGAACGATCTCATCACCAAAGTGTGGAAAATTTACACATGCATGCCATGCCATCTTGTATTCAGCTTACCAACACAGGATACCAAATATCACTTGGAGAAAGTATTAAACTTTCGAATATTAATAGATGTAGGATCGATTTCAACCTAGAGGGGGGTGAACAGGGTGATACTATCAATTTTAAAAATTTAATGCAGAAGTATATAAAATAATTTCAACACAGATATAGCAGAATAATAGCAGCATAGACAATAGTAGAATAATAAATACAGAAATAGAACAACACAGATTTACCCAAGTTCAACAAAATCCTACCTACGTGCTGCCCCTCAGGTTTCTACTAGAAATTAAATAATTAGACCCTTACACACGTAAACTCGCAACACCCGCTATCGACTAACCTAAATCTACGCTCAAAACCCTGCCATAACTCAGCCACCAAGTTGTAAATTCTCAAACTATGTCCCGTAGTTTGTCCCTAGTCACACGACTAGAAAATTATAAAGGTTTAAAAGAAAAATACAAATTAAAAACAATTTTAAAGACAAAAACCCTAACAAAAAATAAAAGCCCAAAAAAAATATAAGCCGGCCCAAATTAAATGTAATGTAAAATATTGTCCCCCTAGTCTTTGTTCTTTCTTTGGCCTGGTATCTCTTTCCTTTTGAAAAAATGGCAGCTTCCTTTAGCTCATTCGTTCCACTTTATTTCTGGTAACTAGGGCTTCGTGGGAATTGAAAGGCATTGACTTCAAATTGATTGATTGAATAGATATTCTCGTGTAGCTTTATTGATCGATCATTTTGCTTTTTTACCACATTCCGCTGTTTCAATTCTTCGAGTTCATTTCGATAAATCTAGTATGTAATTTGCTTTGTTATTCTCATTGATATGCTTGAACTCGATTGTTGTTTTAGGCCGACGATGATTGGATTATATAAGATTCGATTCCTATAGTTTCGTTTGAATATTTTTACTTGAATTCGTCAATAAATTTTTCTCGGCCACTGATTTTTGATTGAACACATGTGATATTTTCTGACTTTTTCAATTTGTATAATTTCTTGCTTGATCATCACGGCTTTGAATTGCTTAGATGATGTTTCCTTGGTCATCATGGCTTTGAATTCTCTGATTAAACTTGACTTTGGTTCCGTGAATTTCTGGCATCGTGGATACATGAATTTTGTTACCTTTATGACTTCGGCACTTTGATTTAGTGATGATATTTTTGAGATGAGAATTTTATCTTCGACTTGTTAAATTGACAATGTGTGACCACGGCTTTGCTTTCAGATTGAACTGCATACGTATTCATGTTGTCTTTGACTTGATTTAGTTATTTTGACATCTTGTAACAACCCACATATTTATCGATTTTATATTTAAATATTTTATTTAAATATTTTATCGTTAGTCGGATTTTAGTCCGAAAAGCTACTTTTTGCATACGGTCGAATTAGGACTCGGGACCACTCCCATTGAGTTTAAAATGCCGTTTGCGACCTTTTTGAGTATAAGCTTCGATATGTTTGGAGAAAGTTGATTTTTGCTACTTTTCACTTTGGGTTTGGTTTGGGCTCAGCCCTATGTTAACTTATGCTCAAATCTGAGCCACTCTTCCCCACTCACCCTCATTCTCTTCTCATTTCAGTCTTCTCAGCATTAATGGTGGGAGAGATTGGAAATTAAAACTCCAAAACCCTAGTTTCTCTTGCAAATCAAATTCCTAGCTCCAAACTCAAGAAGAACCCATTGGTAAGCTTCTCTTCTTCTTCTCCGACTTATTCTCTTACCAATTTCAGAAATTCCTAAACCTAATTTTGGGAATGTTCTTGTTTTTGAGCATAGATTCAAGCTCATTTGGGTTGTGTTGAAGAGAGGTTGATTCTCTATTTGCTTTCAAGCTTCTTCTTGTTCGATTTTGTGAAAAGGTGAGATTTTTATCTCACATCTATGACTATAATTATCTTTGGTTGTTGGGTATGAATTCCTAACACTTATTCATGTGCATTTGCTCTTGATTTGGATTGGTTTTGTGAATATTCCAATTTTTGGGTTTTTAAGTCAAATTTGTGTGAAAATCCTTTGGATGTTTGATCATGCTTTTGGTGATGCATCGAGGAGCATATAGGGCCGGGTTGCCGATTGGCATAAACCCTTAGAGCCAATGTTCGTCCGGTTGCATTTTGGAAGAGTTTGCCCTTCATTTGAATAGGCTGAAAAACAGCCCAGGCATGATTCAGTCGACTGAAAACTCTGTACAGTCGACTGAACCTGGAAACAGAAAGTTTCCAGGCATGATTCAGTCGACTGAAAAACTCTATACAGTCGACTGAACCTGGAAACAGAAAGTTTCCTGAACCTGGAAAATTTCCAGGTACAGGGTCAGTCGACTGAAAACTCTGTTCAGTCGACTGAACCTGCTGTTTGAGTCCATTTTGCCTTTTTGGATTGAATTTCCAATTTAAATCGATTCATGATGATCCTATTTATTGTCATCATTTATTATCATCTTTGATGACTTATTTTCTTTGGGAATTTTAGATATATCCACTTCGATGGATCCTTTATCGATTTCGTTGGATTTTTATTCACATCTTCGAATGTGATCTTTGTGATTGATTGTTTCTACAATCCCCCTTGTACTTTGTCACTTTAAAAATATAAAGGTTTTCTATACTAGTAGTAAATATCAAAACTCTTTCCTCAAACGATTTCAATACTATTTTAATACCAAATTCGTTTATAAAACCGTTTTCCAATCTATTAGTATATATAAACCTTTACCTCACTCGTATGAGAAATCTAATTAAACGACTTAGTAAAACAAGTGGTATGAAACGCTTGCGTTCACTTTGTTGGTTAATTCTTGGACTTGTTCGATTGAAACTCTTGTGACAATTTTCTAGTGGAGATATACAATTCGTTCGTAAATATTTAAGTTAAGCTAGTGGTTATGGGACATGATGCTAAGCTCATATATTTACTAGCTTACTGTAATCGACACTGCTCGTTGATCATGACGATCATCTTTGTGATTTAGACTAGCAATGTGCGATGTCTCTTTGTCTGTGTGGGAGACTAAACCCCGTTTTGTGGAGTTTCGACTCAATTTGGTGGGGTAGCAACCCATGGTCTTCGGACCGTTTGTGGAGCTTCGGCTCAATTTTTTATGGTTAGCGACCATGGAATTAGCGTTCCGTTTGTGATACACGTGTTGGTGAGCTTTATGCTCCCGATTGTGATAGGCCTCCCCCCCTTTGTGATTTTTGGATTTCTTGAGATGATTTCTAGAATTTGTGTTTCACCAATTTTCAGATTTCCATTGATAAGTTTTATCAATATTTGTGCATTGGTGAATTTGTGTGTCATTGACTTTTGTGTTTGACATTGATATTATTGTCAATATTTGTGCATTGGTGAATTTGTGTGTCCTTGACTTTTGTGATTGACGTTGATATTATCGTCAATATTTGTGGTTTGGTGAACGAAATAAGGAGTATGACATTTCTTTGATTCTTGTGTAGACTTGGTGATATTGATTAATCTCTTGTTGATTTTCAATTACTTATATATATCACAGCTTGGAATTGTGATTATTATGTGTTTAGTCATATCTCTTATTCTATATCGTTTCATCTGATATCTATAGTTAGACTGATCCGTTTATTATTTTCTTATTAAATAATACTCGGGTCAGACCGAGGTGTTACAGGTGCTTCTGCTTGACTTCTCTCTTGGGATTGATTTCTCTGACTTTTGGTTAACTACTTAGATTAGTAGTTTTTGTTGTATACATTTGAGATATAGACTCCATAATGTATACTTATTCTTTTGTGTAGTTCATGTAACTATTCTTTTGTGATATTGTGGATCTTTTAGACCACTACTCTGATTTACACTTCCTAGTGTAGTATTCATATCTATTTCCGCCTTTGTGATATGAATTGTCTGTGACTGATTTGTGTTATGCTTATTTCTATATTTGTTTCCGAAGACCTTTATAGCCACTGTGTAGTAGCTTTGGGTTTGTGTCGATATGTCGGATTTCCTCTTGATATGAAAAGTTATATTTTTATCCGGTATATCGGTACTCGCACAAAGCAATTATACAGATGGTCGCTCCTCAACAGCCTTATTCTCCGTGCTAGTTGACAGCATTCACCGTAATGTTCTTGGCTAGCGTGGGTATAGAGGTGGGGCGTCACAGCTTGGTATCAGAGCCAAACTTCGGAACAATATGGAATATTATAACAAGGATCATTGTCCTAAGTCCATCTTAGGAGTCGTGCTTTAGGATTTAATTCGAGTCTTCGTACCGATTCATCCTATTTTCCTTATGATTCCTTGTTTATCTATCAAGATTGCTTGATATTCAATTTGGTGAATAACCTTTTTCTTCTTCTTCTTTCTTTCTAAAGGAAGAGAAATGTCTAGACCAGGCCGCCCCAGAGCCGTGCCATCTAGCACTCCACCCCAGGATGGAGTTTTTATGACTGCTCAACAGCTTCTTGATTTGGTAACTAATGCTCAAGCAGCTGGAGCTAACCCGGAACCTACTCACCCAAAGTCGGGATTTGCACGCTTGTGCAGCGATTACACCAATTTGGGTGGGGATCCATTCAAATGTTCCGAAACTGTTATTGAAGTCCAAGCTTGGCTTAGAACATGCAATCGCGTCTTTTCGCGCATGAATCTTATTGACCTTCACCGAGTTCAGGTGGCCTCTAGTATGCTCCGAGAAAGAGCATTGGACTGGTACGAGCTTTTTATTTCTGAGATTAATGAAGCGGATCTCACTTGGGAGAAATTCCGAGAACGCTTCGAGTTGAAATTCGTACCGGAAGCTGAGAAAGTGACATTGGCTCGACGATTTATAAACCTTGTTCAAGGTGAGTCCTCCGTGACTGATTACGTCGCCTCTTTCGAGTCGCTTTCCAAATATGGGGTTGAATATATCAACACCCCTTTAAAGAAGAACCAGAGATTCGTCTATGGCTTAAACAAAAATCTCAAGAAGCCATTACTTCTAAAGTTTGAAGTTTCTTTCGACCAACTCGTTGATATCGCTCTTCGTCTTGAAGAGGCGGATAGAGAGAATGATGTTGAAGTGGTGGGTTCCAAACCAAACTTCAACAATAACAAGAAGAGGCCAAACAAATTTAAAGGTCCTTATCCCAATAAAAAGGGGAAACAAGCAACCTCCGTGGCAAAGACTTCTTCCTTTGGCCGTGGGGAATGCTATAATTGTGGTTCGAAGGACCATTATGCGAACAAGTGCCCAAAGTCTCTCTCTTGTCGCTACTGCAAAGTTCCCGGACATGTTATATCTTCATGCCCCAAGCTTCAGGGCAGGAAGGAGGGAAAGTTAAATGTTACTCAAGCCCTTGGCAACACATCTCGTGGTCAAGGTATGCCTCATTCTATCCTTGATGGAATTATTTTATTTCGTGATCATCCTATTCGAGTTCTTTTTGATACGGGTGCGTCCCATTCTTTTATATCAAAAGAACTTGTTGATGTTTTTCTTTGGATGTTTTGTGTTTGATGACTTCTTTGAGAATTGTGAATCCGGTTGGTGGATCCGCAACAATCAGTTTATTGTGTAAAGATATCGAAATTATTTTGTGTGATTTTCCTTTCCTAGACGATTTGCATGCCATGCGTTATTTAGGCTTTGGAATGATTTTGGGAATGGATTGGCTTAACCGTTATGAAGCTCATATCCTATGTCCTGAGCGGACTATTCATCTTCGACATTCTCAATCTGTTAAGCAGATTTCTATTAATCTTAAAGATTCAGATTCCAGCTTGGTTGCATCTTTATATTCTTTAAATCCTCATGATGACGATGATGACGATGAGGGTGATATTATTTCTCTTATTCACGTCGTTCGTGAATTTTCCGACATATTCGAGCCCGTTTTAGGATTACCACCTAAGCGAGCAATTGAGTTCAGAATTAATCTTATTCTTGAAGCTCAACCTATCACTCGTCCTCCGTATCGTATGTCCAATAAAGAAAACGAGGAGATGCGTAAACAATTACCCAAATTGGAGACGAAGCAATTTATTCGCTCTAGTTCCTCGCCTTGGGGAGCTTCAGCTATTTTCGTGAAGAAATCCGATGGAACACTTAGGCTTTGCGTTGACTACCGCAAGCTTAATGATCTTACTATCAAAAATAAATATCCTTTACCTCGGATTGATGATCTATTCGATCAACTTAGTGGTGCCAAAGTCTTTTCACAATTAGGCTTAGCTACTGGATTTCATCAGCTTCATATTTCAGAGGATAGCATTCCTTTGACATCGTTCCGTACTCGTTATGGATCTTATGAATGGCTTGTCATGCCATTTGGTTTGACGAATGCCCCTGCTTATTTCGTTGACCTTATGAATCGAGTCTTCAAAGATTTTCTTGATCGATTTGTTCTCATCTTTATTGATGATATTCTTGTGTATTCAAAAACCGAAGAGGAGCATGAAAAACATCTTCGGATTGTGTTGGAAACTCTTAGGAGTAATCAATTAAAGGCAAAATTTTCTAAATGCCACTTTTGGCAATCTCGTGTGAAGTTTCTCGGTCACATTATTTCCGAATCCGGAATTTCCGTGGATCCTTCAAAGATTGAAGCGATTCAAGATTGGAAGAGACCGGAGAGTGTGACAGAGATTCGTAGTTTTCTCGGATTGGCGGGCTATTACCGTCGTTTTATCAAAGACTTTTCTAAGATTGTCGTGCCTCTCACTAGCTTGACGAAGAAATGTGTTAAATACATTTGGTCGGACAAATGTGAAGCTTCTTTTCAGAAATTAAAAGAGCTTCTTTCTGATGCTCCTATTCTTGTTATTCCCGAGGGGAATCAGGATTTCGTTGTTTATACCGATGCTAGTCGCGTTGGTTTGGGTGCCGTTCTTATGCAAAGAGAACGTGTTATTGCTTATGCTTCTAGGCAATTGAAGCCTGCCGAGACTAGATATGCCACTCATGATTTAGAACTCGCGGCTATTGTTTTTGCTCTTCGGATTTGGCGTCATTATCTCTTGGGAGAGAAATTTGTTCTTTACACGGATCATAAGTCTTTGAAATATTTATTCTCCCAAAAGGAACTTAATTTGCGTCAACAGCGTTGGCTCGAGTTCCTTGCTCCTTATGATCTTGATATTCTTTATACCCCCGGTAAGGGTAATCGTGTCGCCGATGCTCTTAGCCGTAAACAACAAGCTGTTGTTTCTATGATGATATCCGAATGGAACGATCTCCAGATCTTATCCACTTGTGAGATTCGAGACCGCGTATCCGATTTATGTTCATCTCTTGTTTTATGTAGCCTTGAGGCTCATCCTTCTCTTTTAGACCGCATTCTTGAAGCTCAAAGGCTAGATCCCGAATTGGCTCTTCTTAGCCAAAATATTAAGGATAAGATTGATATTGAAGGATTGAAAGACCTTGATATCGATTCTCGTGGCGGCGTTCAGAGATTTGGTAGACTCATCGTGCCAAATATTAGTGATCTTCGTAAAGATATTTTAGAAGATTCACATCGTTCTAAATTCACCATTCATCCCGGTAGTAGTAAAATGTACGCGGATATGAAGCGACTTTATTATTGGGAAGGAATGAAACTTGACATTGCTAATTTCGTTAAGCATTGCATGACTTGCCAACTCGTTAAGGCCGAACATCAAAGGCCCGGTGGGTTATTGCAACCTTTAGAAATTCCAATTTGGAAGTGGGACCAAATTTCCATGGATTTTATAGATGGCCTTCCCCGTTCTCGTTCGGGTCATGATAGCTTATGGGTGATCGTTGATAGACTTACTAAATCCGCCCATTTTATTCCCGTTCGATCTAATCGAACCGTTCCTCTTTTGGCCAAAATATTTATCAAAGAAATTGTTAAATTGCATGGTGTTCCTACTTCTATTGTTAGTGATCGTGATCCATTGTTTACTAGTGGATTTTGGAAGAGTCTTCAAAAAGCTTTAGGAACGAAGCTTAATTTTAGCACCGCTTATCACCCCCAGTCCGATGGACAAACCGAGCGTGTGAATCAAACTCTTGAAGATCTTCTTCGTGCTTGTGTTCTTGATTTTGGTGGAAGTTGGGAAGATCATATTTCACTTGTTGAATTTTCCTATAATAATAGCTTCCAATCTAGTATTGGTATGGCACCTTTTGAGGCACTCTATGGAAGGCCATGCCGATCTCCTTCTTGTTGGCTTGAGGCCGGTGAGAAGCTGGTTTTAGGTCCAGATTTTATTCGTGATTCCATAGAAAAGATTGATCTTATTCGTCATAGGATGAAAGAAGCCCAGAGTAGACAAAAATCCTATGCCGATAACCGGAGAAGGAAGTTAGAATTTTCTGAGGGAGATCTTGTGTTCATTTGTGTTTCACCTATGAAAGGTGTTGTACATTTCAGTCGATCGGGAAAATTGGCGCCTAGATATATTAGGCCATTTCCTATCATTGAACGTATTGGTTACATGGCTTATCGCCTTTTATTACCGGCTCAATTTTCTGCTATCCATGACGTGTTTCACGTTTCTCAACTTCGGAAATGTCTTCGAGATTCCGATTCTGTTCTTGAGCCCGGTGTTGTGGAAGAGATTGATGTTTCGCCTAATTTAATTTATGAGCAACATCCTATTCGTATCATTACTTCGGAAGTCAAACGACTTCGAAATAAAGATGTTCTGCTTGTTAAGGTTCAATGGTCTTCAAATCCTAAGGATTGTTCTTGGGAATCTAGAGAGTACATCGAGCGAACACACCCGGACTTACTTTCTCGTGCTTTTTGAGGTGAACTTCTTATTTCAAACTTCTTTTGTGTTGAATATGCTTTTATGGTTGTTACTATATATCATCTTCTTGTAATATTGCGAGGACGCAATTTCTTTAAGGAGGGGAGTCTGTAACAACCCGCATATTTATCGATTTTATATTTAAATATTTTATTTAAATATTTTATCGTTAGTCGGATTTTAGTCCGAAAAGCTACTTTTTGCATACGGTCGAATTAGGACTCGGGACCACTCCCATTGAGTTTAAAATGCCGTTTGCGACCTTTTTGAGTATAAGCTTCGATATGTTTGGAGAAAGTTGATTTTTGCTACTTTTCACTTTGGGTTTGGTTTGGGCTCAGCCCTATGTTAACTTATGCTCAAATCTGAGCCACTCTTCCCCACTCACCCTCATTCTCTTCTCATTTCAGTCTTCTTAGCATTAATGGTGGGAGAGATTGGAAATTAAAACTCCAAAACCCTAGTTTCTCTTGCAAATCAAATTCCTAGCTCCAAACTCAAGAAGAACCCATTGGTAAGCTTCTCTTCTTCTTCTCCAACTTATTCTCTTACCAATTTCAGAAATTCCTAAACCTAATTTTGGGAATGTTCTTGTTTTCTAGCATAGATTCAAGCTCATTTGGGTTGTGTTGAAGAGAGGTTGATTCTCCATTTGCTTTCAAGCTTCCTCTTATTCGATTTTGTGAAAAGGTGAGATTTTTATCTCACATCTATGACTATAATTATCTTTGGTTGTTGGGTATGAATTCCTAACACTTATTCATGCGCATTTGCTCTTGATTTGGATTGGTTTTGTGAATATTCCAATTTTTGGGTTTTTAAGTCAAATTTGTGTGAAAATCCTTTTATGGATGTTTGATCATGCTTTTGGTGATGCATCGAGGAGCATATAGGGTCGGGTTGCCGATTGGCATAAACCCTTAGAGCCAATGTTCGTCCGGTTGCATTTTGGAAGAGTTTGCCCTTCATTTGAATAGGCTGAAAAACAGCCCAGGCATGATTCAGTCGACTGAAAACTCTGTACGGTCGACTGAACCTGGAAACAGAAAGTTTCCAGGCATGATTCAGTCGACTGAAAAACTCTGTACAGTCGACTGAACCTGGAAACAGAAAGTTTCCTGAACCTGGAAAATTTCCAGGTACAGGGTCAGTCGACTGAAAACTCTGTTCAGTCGACTGAACCTGCTGTTTGAGTCCATTTTGCCTTTTTGGATTGAATTTCCAATTTAAATCGATTCGTGATGATCCTATTTATTATCATCATTTATTATCATCTTTGATGACTTATTTTCTTTGGGAATTTTAGATATATCCACTTCGATGGATCCTTTATCGATTTCGTTGGATTTTTATTCACATCTTCGAATGTGATCTTTGTGATTGATTGTTTCTACAATCCCCCTTGTGCTTTGTCACTTTAAAAATATAAAGGTTTTCTATACTAGTAGTAAATATCAAAACTCTTTCCTCAAACGATTTCAATACTATTTTAATACCAAATTCATTTATAAAACCGCTTTCCAATCTATTAGTATATATAAACCTTTACCTCACTCGTATGAGAAATCTAATTAAACGACTTAGTAAAACAAGTGGTATGAAACGCTTGCATTCACTTTGTTGGTTAATTCTTGGACTTGTTCGATCGAAACTCTTGTGACAATTTTCTAGTGGAGATATACAATTCGTTCGTAAATATTTAAGTTAAGCTAGTGGTTATGGGACATGATGCTAAGCTCATATATTTACTAGCTTACTGTAATCGACACTGCTCGTTGATCATGACGATCATCTTTGTGATTTAGACTGGCAATGTGCGATGTCTCTTTGTCTGCATGGGAGACTAAACCCCATTTTGTGGAGTTTCGACTCAATTTGGTGGGGTAGCAACCCATGGTCTTCGGACCGTTTGTGGAGCTTCGGCTCAATTTGTGATGGTTAACGACCATGGAATTAGCGTTCCGTTTGTGATACACGTGTTGGTGAGCTTTATGCTCCCGTTTGTGATAGGCCTCCCCCCCTTTGTGATTTCTAGATTTCTTGAGATGATTTCTAGAATTTATGTTTCACCAATTTTCGTGATTTCCATTGATAAGTTTTATCAATATTTGTGCATTGGTGAATTTGTGTGTCATTGACTTTTGTGATTGACATTGATATTATTGTCAATATTTGTGCATTGGTGAATTTGTGTGTCGTTGACTTTTGTGATTGACGTTGATATTATCGTCAATATTTGTGGTTTGGTGAACGAAATAAGGAGTATGACATTTCTTTGATTCTTGTGTAGACTTGGTGATATTGATTAATCTCTTGTTGATTTTCAATTACTTATATATATCACAGCTTGGAATTGTGATTATTATGTGTTTAGTCATATCTCTTATTCTATATCGTTTCATCTGATATCTATAGTTAGACTGATCCGTTTATTATTTTCTTATTAAATAATACTCGGGTCAGACCGAGGTGTTACAGGTGCTTCTGCTTGATTTCTCTCTTGGGATTGATTTCTCTGACTTTTGGTTAACTACTTAGATTAGTAGTTTTTGTTGTATACATTTGAGATATAGACTCCATAATGTATACTTATTCTTTTGTGTAGTTCATGTAACTATTCTTTTGTGATATTGTGGATCTTTTTAGACCACTACTCTGATTTACACTTCCTAGTGTAGTATTCATATCTATTTCCGCCTTTGTGATATGAATTGTCTGTGACTGATTTGTGTTATGTTTATTTCTATATTTGTTTCCGAAGACCTTTATAGCCACTGTGTAGTAGCTTTGGGTTTGTGTCGATATGTCGGATTTCCTCTTGATATGAAAAGTTATATTTTTATCCGGTATATCGGTACTCGCACAAAGCAATTATACAGATGGTCGCTCCTCAACAGCCTTATTCTCCGTGCTAGTTGACAGCATTCACCGTAATGTTCTTGGCTAGCGTGGGTATAGAGGTGGGGCGTCACACATCCCCTGTGACATTTGAACTGCTACAGCTCATTCACTTGTACATCATTGACACTTTTGTTTCACTATTGGTCTGCACTTGATATTTGTGCCTGCAAATTGATTTTTTTCGTCTTTGTGCTTGAGTTGATTTGGTCGTACTACATATATATACATGTATACATGTGTGTTTACGCAAGTATATATGTATGCTTGTGATGCACTAGTCTGTGTTGCATTGAGCTATTTCTCTTGCTCTGTTCACTTTGAGTTTTTTTTATGTATATACATGGTGCACATGCTTCAATGTTGCCAGGCTTGCACTTATACCATTCGAGTTGCGGTACTGGTTATCACTACATATATGATATATATGTATATATGTCTGGGTGTGTGTATATATATGTATTTGACCATGGTTTAATATGAATGTGGTCTTGAAGTCTTATGTCTAGTAGCTTGTTTCATATGATGTTGTATGTGGTCTTGTTCTCGAGTCATGTACCATGTGGTCTCTAGTCCATATGCATTAGTGCTTCTTGGGGTGTGGTTGCTTTACTTGGAATCACACTTGTTGTCACATATTGTCACTTGAATTTGCACTTGATATTGTATTCCACCCATGCATGCATGCATAGCTTCGAGTCATTTCAAGGTTTTGTTTCATGGTCCACTGTCGCATTGTGTGCTAGTTCATTTGAGATTTGTACTGGTCTGATTCTAGTTCCACTGACTTGTCTTTTTGAACTGGTTCATGATATCTTCATGTTGACTGATCTAGTGCAAGTGTACATGGAGTTTGGTCTTGTTTCATTTTAGTTCTTGGTTTGGTTAAGTTTCTGGTTCTGTTTGTATATGCACTTCCTATGTATATATGTATATTTGCATATGTATTTGTGTATGCTAGTTGTATTCAGTCATTTTGAGATCTGACCATGCTTTATTGTTTGGTGAGTTGTTGTCTTGTACATGGCTCGTTTACGTGTTGTTCACAACTGTTGCACTGATTTTGTACATTTTGTATTTCTTTGAATCCGCACCATGTATATATATGTGCTAATTGCTCTATTGCTTGATCATTGGCTTTCACTAGACATGTATATATATGCTCAGTTTGATATTTACAGTCTTGAGTCGGTTAGACTTCATGTAGTCTGGTGGCTGCATATTGGACTGCTTTTAATTCTAGGTTTGTTGCTGTAGTATGGATTTGTGATGAACCGGAATTTCTGAACATTTGAAATTAGAATATTTAATTGATTTTAAATATTTGAAAGCTAGTTTAACTTAAATTTCAAATATTACTATTTGTTTGGTAATTAAATTATTAAATTTAATAATATGGAATTGGGTAAATTATTGTATCTTCAGTATTGAGCTTGTTAAAAAAAATTGAAATCTTATAAAATCTACATTAATAATACTGAAGATAATAGAAGTATTAAAATTGAATTTGGAAGTGTTTTGTTAAGTTTTGAAAATATATTGTTTAAATTGATATTTAAAAATAGCCTTCCGAGGCACAGTCTCAGATTTTGACGAAACCAGTTCCACTGCATCCGTAATAGTGTATTATTATCGGACATCAATTTTCGTAGTGTTTGGAGTGATCGTTTGGCCATACGGTAGATAAACGCGCTGAAATCTATATCGAAAATTTAATATAATAACTGGGTCCAAAAAACTATCTTCTCCATACGATCAAAATAGGACTCGAAACCTCGTCCATTATGTTCGGAATAGGGGTTTAACATTATAAATGCCTAGGAGCACGCTTCGATAGGAGGTCGAGATTTTTGAGTGTGTAATTATAATGATTTGAATTTGAATTTAAAAATAATATATTTATGTATTTAATATGATAATGTTTTCACAAGACAACGTATACATGTTTCTTCACTCTTCAAACACTTGGCAATTTTTTGACATGCGTTTGATTTAAAAAATATATATAAAAATAAACTAAAACCGAAATCCACCATCTTTAACAATTCGAATTCGTTCGTTCAAAACCCACAGATGTAATCCTCTCCTCTAATCCCCAATTCAAATAGATTCGTTCCTAAAAAAATTTATCATCAATGGCTGAACAATGGTTCGATTTCGAACCTAGTTTCCTCCTCCCCAAATCAATCATGCACCCCTTCATTATCCTATTCTTGAAATAATCAAGCGAATTTTCAACGCGGGAACCAAGTTTCGATCATTGTCCTTTTCTATCTGAAGCAGCTCGAGGAAACCCAGTCTTCGCGGACGACAATCGTAGGGTTTCAAAGGCGAGCTTAACTGTCGTGTCATTCTCAGCACGCGGCGGTTTTCGAACCCACGGTGGTAGTTAAGATTCGACGAGGGGGAGGCGCAGGCGTCGTCGTAGAGTTTGGTGGTCACGGCCTGTAGCGCGACTTGGATCGAGCTGAAGCTCGTTGATTTTTGTCTACGTTCATTTGAGGTAGTTTATAATTTTAAACATTTAATTTAAATGTTCTCAAGTTTATCTGGCAAAAATTGTTATTTTAAAAAAAATTAAAATTTACAGTTTGATTTTATATTCTGTTATTAGGTACTAATTGGGTTGTTATATGTATATGTATATGTATATGTATATGTATATGTATATGTATATGTATATGTATATGTATATGTATATGTATATGTATACGTATAGATTAAGAAATTTTTAGCAATAAAGAAATTATTACTTTTGCTTATTTACAGAAAAAGAAAAGAAAGTTTATATATGTAAATATATCCATAATAAAATAGACATATACACATATTTTAGTGTATATATATAGGAAAGCAGAGAAATTTTTATAGAAAAGTTTTGGAAAATATAAGGATTTGAATGAAGATTTTTAAAATCTATATAGATTATTTTTACAAATATATATACATACTTAATATATTGGATTTGGTGAGTAATTTGTTCAATTAACTTATTTAATTATTTAATTACGAGAAGTTTGTTTTAAAAAGGAAATTATATTTATAGGTAAGGTTTTGAAAAGAAGGTAGGAATTTTAAATGTTTGAAAGGTTCATATAAAAAAACAAAATTTTAAATCTTTATATTATTTTATAAGTATATATGTGCAGTTTCAAAGATAAAAATGTATTTAGGGTTATTAATTTATTTAGTAAAATTGTTTAGCTATTTAGTTACTAAAGATAATTTGTTAGAAGAAAATTTGTTTGTTATCAAATTTCTAGTTAAAAATGATTAGTTTGAATTAAATTGTTGGTCCATTTAGTTTATTAAATGGTAAATCATTGTAGATCATCTCTGATGTTAATGAATCATATAATGTTGTACAAGGTCTAAAACTGTGAAGAAAACAAGTCAGGTTGGAATCAGATTGCAAATCAAAAAATCAAAGGTGAGTTAATCTCACTCATTTGGAATACCATTAGATTTAAATAGTTAAAATTTAAATTATTGGTTGCTTGCTTGAATTGATAATTTATTATCAGCTTGAATGTGATATGTTATATATAGTGTGTGTGTGTGTGTGTGTGTGTGTGTATATTGGAGTGATTGATTTCCTGTATTATATAGCGGATGAGACCCCATACGCCACGCTTAATAGCGGACGATCCCATATACCACAATATTCCACCTTGAAGTGGAATTGGTATTTTATATTATGCTAACATCTGTGGATGCAAGGAAATAGGTTGGAGGGATCCAACTGGATTCCATTTCATATGCTGTGATATGATTTATTGATATGTGTAATTAATTATATTGGTAATTGAATTTATTTAATGCTATGTCTTGGTTGAATATACATTGGAATATGAGAAAATGAAACATATATAAAGTTTGGATTTTTAAAGGAAATTAAAAAGGGAAATTTCTAAGTAAATTAACTATAGTAAATTTAAATAATTTAAAGGAATGATTTTGGAAAAGGGATAAAGGTTTGATTTTAAATCCTATATAATAAATTCAAGGATGGGGAAAATAGGGATTATAAATAAATAAAAAAAATATTTTTAAAATAAGGACTTAAGTAATGTTTTTTTGTAAAGTACAAAGAAAATATTTTTTTAAAATCTAAGATTTGAAATGAGTTTGGGAAAAATAAAAAGAGAATTTGAAATAAGTATTAAATTGGCATTTCCGATTTAAATAAGAATTTAAATCATAAATAAAGGTATGGATATGGATAAATGGGTTTTGAAATAAATCTGGTTAAGTAAAGGAATTTATTTTAAAAAAGGAGTTGGTTTTTAGAAATCGATTTGAAAACCGACTAAGTGTTGAAACTTTGAATAAAGGAGAACAAGATTGTGAAATTTATAAACAAGGTTTATAAATAAAGTGAAATATTTATCAAAGGATAATTTGAAAGTATAAATTCGGGATGGAAATTTATAAAGGTAGGTGATAAGTTTAAAAATAGATCTTGGTTTATTTCTAAAAGGTGTGAAAGGAAAGTGTATTTCCCTAAAAAGCCAAGAACGTTCTCGAAACAGATTTTTAAGTATAGGTAAAAGTTTTAAAGTGGTTTTAAAGGAATGTTTTAGAGAAATTTTATTATTTTAAATCATTTCAGATTTTTTTTTAAATTATATATTTATTTAAACTAATTGTAATAGTAATTATTTAAAGGTTTAACAAGTATTGTGATTTAAAGATAATTATTTAATATTTATACCTTATAGAATAAATTTCATTTTAAAATTAGTTTGGCTTAAGTTCTATATGAGAAATTATCATAAAATTTTCATAACTAGTATTTTAAATTAAATATTTTAAGTAGTTATTATTTTTAAATGTTTTAAAGTATATATATACATATATATATATTTGGATAAAGTGATTTAAATTGTTTTAAAAGTCTAACGTATTTAGTCTGGGCGATTTTCGGTGGAAAGAAAACAATTGGACGGAATTTATTCCGCAAGAGAAAAAATGTTTTGAATGCAAATTTTTCAAAGGGTTAAAGTGTAGAAAAAATATCTTGCGAAGATATTTTGGAGTAAACAATTTGGGAAATTATTTAAAAATCTGATGGTTGTTTGTGCATGTTATTTGATAGTCAAATAACCGACTATCGATATTGGCCAATGCGCTGATCATTTCGAAGAGACCAGGATCGAGATTGATTTTTCGAAAACCACTTCGATCCGGTTTGAACGTTTTCATGAGGAAGAGAAGTGCTTGGAGTTGAAGATGGAGCAGTGAATTGCAAGGGCTAAATGCTACTAATCCTGAAGGTGATTCCAAAATGGATGAGTAGGAGTAGTGCCTTCGGTTCCGTTCGAACCCGGAACGGACTTGTATGGACGAATGCTTTCAGAACATCGTCAGGAGGATGATGAGCATTCTAAGTGAATGTGTGCTAAAAAGGTAACGCATAGCCACGAGCCTTATCAACCGGGAATGGCTAAAATAGGGGAGATGCACATAAGGCTAAGTGGCTAGCAACCAATTAAGGTAAGGTCACCCCTTTCTAGATGTCCCTTTATTTCGGTTGTGTGGGCGGTTGCTGATCCCAACCGTGGGGTGAACTTATTCGAACTATCCAGTAAGGGGTAGCTCCGGCCTTGTGATGCAGGAGATTAGGGTGGATCCTCGATACGGTGATCTAGACCACGTACTATGACGGGCGGTACCCCAATAGCCCTACCATTGATGGAAATCCATTCTCCCTAAGTGCCTTTACAGTTTTGTTTGTAGAACCCACTTTGTGGCTAGTATTGCTGGAATTTAATGAATGTAACAATTTCGGCTATTAGAATAAGTATTTGTATATAGACACTATTATAATATCGGAGGATTTGATAAGAAATGTTTTGATTATCGTAAGGTAAAAACCTGACATGTTTATTTGTGGCGTAGTCTTACAAGATACCTTTTGTAACGACCCACTATTTTGGACCATTCAAATCGACAATAATCCACACATGTCAGACTTGAATAATTCAAAATAACAGATTGTAATAAAATTGGAGAAAACAAAATCAATCACAGAAATAGAAAACTCAGAATAACTCGCAGCGGAAATAAAATACCATAGTAGTTCATGAAGCTACTATATACAAACGCTCAAAACATATACAAAATATTATATTTTAAAAATGGATATAATAGATGTCTGGATACATAAATCAATAATACAGAGACAGATACCGAATATGAACTAACTGGAAGAAGTAGACGAATAGATAGACAGACAAGCTCCAGCTAAACTCTAGCTCCAGAAGGTGAATCCAAAGTTGTGATTCTCAGGCTGACCCGAGCGTAAGGTAAAACATAAAACACTCGAGTCAGGACATACATACTCATACAATGTAAACCAACTCAAGTGAACTGTAATAGCAATGCACAATAACTTAAAGGATGCTTGGGATCGCCCATCCTTTAAGGATCCGGTAAACCATCAATTAAGCAGAAATAAACACTATTAAAGAAATACCCATATTTAAGTAATTAATGCAAATAGTAGTGTTAATTTGACTAGGGTGGCACAAAGCTGCAGTAATCGCTCACCTCTAGCCACACTCTCAAATTGAAGGTGTGCATCAAACAATCACAAGGAAATCACTTTGCACGCAAAGAAGTGTACCCGTGGTTATAAATTTCAAAATAGTATTTTATACTTCAAAAATAAAAGATCATTTCAAATACAAATCTTAATCAAAATAAGGATCAAATCAGTTCCAAACCATTTCAAAATATCATATTCTTCAAAATCTCATTGTCAAATCATTATTTGAATTCAAATTTAAATGCCTTTTAAATTCAAGCATATCATTCATTTACTATTTTAAATACCATTCCAAATTACATTTTCAAAATGGTTTATATTATAAAAAAATGAATAATTTAAACCATTTAAAAGTGAAGTTATTATAATTTTAAATCAAATATTCAATTCCTAAACTTTTAGACATTTCAGAGTTCATTTATTAAAAAGAAAAACTATAAACATTGAAATTTCAGCCCTACAAATAAACTTCAATTTAAACCATTTTCAACTTATAAAATTTCATATTTTCCACTTTAAAAATGGTCATTTAAATACCCTTGAACTTATGATTTTTATAAAGTAAATTTCACAAATAAATATCAAATTTTCAATAATTTACTTATTACATTGAAGTGTACAATTTTCCTATTCTTTGCATTTTAACAATTTATTTAACACTTAAATTTCTATACTACCATTTCATAAATTAAATTAATTCCATTTTATTTAATTTACTTAAACTTCAAATTTAAAACAAATCACAAATTTCCAAATTAAGTTATATTCCAAATTTCCATTTAACTATCCATTTATTTAACATTTTAAACCAATTCAATTTTTCTCCCCTTTACTTATCAAATTTATTTTACTTTTCAAAATTCATTTTTTGTATACCATTTAACCTATAATTTTAATAATTAACATCTTTATTTGATGAACATCCAATTTTAATTATAATTCCTTTACATACAGTCAAAATCTACTATAAGTTGCTTACTTTACTTTACAATAACTTGATGTTTTCTTTTACTTTAAATTTATCGAATTCATACCTCAATTATATTAATTACCAAGTTGAGCTTATAATTACATTTTTACTTAAATTCCCATAATTAAGTTAAAACACTACAACTCAAACCATCTATTAAATTATAACATTTAACTTTTTAGAAAATCACTACTTAACCATTTTAAATCCAATATAAGTCAAATTTCATTTTTTTATTCTTTCATTTACAATACATGAAATTTATAAGAAATCATATTTTGAAATCAACCATGGGTCTGGAAAATATTTCACACCTAAATCAAGTGATATGGAAAATATCTTTTAAACCCGTAATCAGTAAAATTTTTGGGTTTTTGACTATTTAAAACCCGCAATCCCAAGTCAAATACAAACAAATAAAAATCACCCAGGCTTATCATTTCAGCCCGTAATAGTTTTTTCCTATTCTAAAGTCCGTTCGGGTGTGTATCATTTCAACCCATAGTGATTCTATTCTACAGGGAACTTGCAGTGTGAGAAACAGAAATAAATAAACAATATAACATAATAGAATATAACAGATGATGTGACAAGTTAGTAACAGGGTATAACATTATATAAATGATATCACGGGCAGGTATAACATAATATAAAAGTTTCTACACATTCACTTGGTGTCACTTCACAATTATATAGGCATATATGTCATGTGTGAATTACTTACCTCTTTAAAGCTGGAGTTCGCAAACGACACACACAAAAGAGAATCCGAAAAGCATGATAGCACGATTTGATTCAAGTGGAAAGAGAGCCAAGATGTATATCTTGTATATAACAATTAAACAAGACCACACATAAATATAAATACAATCCAAAATTATTGAAACAAATTGAAATAGAGATAAACAAAGACATCATCAAGTTTTAAACAAGTTTTGCTTCCTCTTGACTCAACATGTGCTCGGCCTTAAGGCTAAATTGGTTCAGCCATGACATGTTTCAGGTTGTAAAAGATCAGGTTTGGACTGAAAATAACAAGGCTTGGTCAAGGATAGGAAGGGTTTGGAAGTTACAAAGTGTGGAAGGTCAAAAGGCAAGGCTAGAAAGGGTCTTGGTTCAACTTGGGCTCGGTCAAAGGCATATTTGGGCACAGCCAGAGGCTACTACAGGTTAGGTCAGATGTTAGTAATGGTGTTAAGAGGTGGTGCTTGATGGTGGTGGCGGCTAAGGAGGTGGCCGTGGCAAGCAATGAAGGTGGTGTTGCATATAGGGCTCGGTTGGCATGGTTTTGAGGAGTTTTTCATAGTTTTTGTAAAGTTCTGTTCAAGGGGAGGCCACGGCACTTTCAGGTCAGAGGAGTATGGTGGTTAGGCCATGTATTAGGAGGGGAAGAAGTGGTGGTGGTCAGTGGAGGAAAACGGCCGAGCAAAAGCATGATGGATCCAAGGCAAAAATCAAGGAAAAATCAATAAAAGTGAAAGAAAATGTGAAAAAAGAAAGAAGACATTACCTATTTTTTTTCAGATCTGACTTGCGTGAAAATGAAGTGGAAAAGATGTTTTTCTCATGTGAAATATGATGGAGGCGGCTAGGTTTTTGTATGTACGGCTAAAATTGTGGATAGGTTAGAGAATAAAAAGGCTAGGAAATTTAAAAAGGTACAATTTAAGGAAGAAAAATCCTATGTATATATGTTTTCTTTGGTTGCACAAAAATAAAAAGAGGAGTTGAGAGACTTTGTGCGTGATTTGAAAAAAAAAGAAAAAAAGAAAAATCAAGGCTAAAAATTTGGAGAAGTTAGGGTAGAAAATTAAGGGATGGAAAGAAAAAAGGGTAATAAATCAAAACATGCCTTTAATTAAAAATAGGTAACGTATCTTTAATTTAATTTGTTTCCCATCTATTTAAAATAAATATGCCAAAGGAATAATTCAATAAATACATACCATTTGTATAAACACTATATAAATAAATAAGAAAACGGTTATAGAAACGTATAAATTAATTGCTATTTACATCTTTGTATGCTACTTAATTTACAAAGTATATATCCAAATTAAATGAAACAAAAACGGACAAATGCTGTAAATATATACATGAATGTAATGTTACGTATATATTCACAATTATAACATGATATATCAACCAAAAATATTACTTATATTAATTAAAATAAACATATAAAGGTATGCCGTTTAAAACAATAACGCGCGCGTGTGTGTGTATATATATTTGAAATTTCTTTCCAAGAAATAAATAGGGAACTAAATACTTATCCATTTAATTACTAAATGAATGTATAAATAATAAAAGTATGGTAGAGATAGATATTATGAAGAATAAATAAATAGTTTTAGGAAAAGTAGGAAATAAATAAAGAAAATACTTTATTTAATGGAAACTAGAATTAAAAATTGAAAACAATATACAATCAACATTTGAAAATTATAACTATACTTTAAAAATGTTTTAAAAATAAAATATATGTATATCATATCATGTTACACAAATTAGAACATGATTTTACAACAAAAATATTATTTATATAAATTAAAATAAACAAATTTGTTAAATAAAACAATTTACACATAATATTGTAAAAAGCATAACTTTCACAATATTAATCCGATTTCAACGAAATGAAAAGCATTATTCTTGAAATTAAATCTTTTTTCATAATAAAAGATAAAATTCAAAAATTCAAAATTTTAAATTTTTAAATTTAAAAGTCAAAGTCTGACCATTTTGACCAGAAATCCACTTTTTTGGAAATATTCCATTTATTCAGGTTTGGAATTATAATTCACATAAAAATAAAAATTTATATTTAAAATAACAAAATTTATTCATTTTAAATAAATAAAATAAAGTTTTTAAATCAGAAAATTAAAATAATTAAAATAAACAATTAAAGTAATTACAAAAAAAACAGGGTTGTTACACCTTTGATTTCAAAGGATTTTGAAAACTTTAATAATCCAACGGAGTGTGTTTTCTCACGCTGGTTTTCCAGAATGACTCGGGTGTTATTTAACTATAATGCTCGGGTCAGACCGAGTATTATAGAATACAGGAAAGTATGCTATGGAGCTTAGAAGACGAGCTGGATGGCGAGACGTATCACACATATTTGTTATATACTCCGCTGTGTCTGATTAACTGCATAGTTATTTTTGTGAGGACAGGTTAAAAAAACTGTCCAGTTTTGTGTGCTATAGATTTTGTGTACTCTGATAACGTAATGTATAAACAGATATAGTTCTTTTGTTTTAAAGATCAATCATTTATCTATTATATATTGTTTCTCTACGATTGTGAGATTCTGATATCGTTTTCTAATTCTTCTTGTGATATCCCGGAATTTTTGGCAATATCAATTTAATAATATTTATTTAAATTAAATTGATTTAATAATCTTTGATAAAAATTAGAATTGATTTAATAATCCAATTAAATAAATATTTAATTGGTGAATTTTATCTTTTAAAAGCTAATAAAATGTTTCTATTTATAACGTGTGTGTATATATATATATTTGTATATATTGTAAATAATGAAATTGTTTTGAATTTAATAAATAAAATCTTGTTTTCAAATTCTAATATTTTTCGTAATTTGGAAATAGTGATTTAAATTAATATTAAGCTTTTCAAAGTCATTTAATTAATAACTATATGGTTTGTAAATACTTAAGATAAATGTTAATTGCTTAAGATTATATCTTAGCTTAATTTTTAAATTAAAAAAAAGTTTGTTTCATTTCTTTTAAATATTACTTGATATATATATATGATTTGAAATAGATTTTTAAAATAAAATATAGCATATGGTCCTAATTCATTTAATAATAGAAGGGATTTATAATCTCTTTTTTAAATCATTTAAAATTGTTAAATTTTTTATTTTCAAATGGTAATTATAATACTTAGCTTCTATAAACATAAATAGATTTTATAGGAATAGGATTGTTATTTTTAAATTTAATAAGTAGTTATATATGTATAGATATAACTTGATTCTTAGATTTGATTTTATAATTTAATTTGAATTTAAAGCTTTGAAATTCGAAAGAATAGATACTTAAAAATAAATATTTAAAATGTTTTGGATCTTAAAAATATTTGAATAAGCTTTTATTTATAATTTGTTTTATTACATTTTCTTTACATAAGAAATTCACATATATATTTACATAAGTATAAATAAATTAAGTAAAAACTTTATTAACATTCAAAATAAAAAGAAAATAAAACAAAGATATGTGTTAATTCCTTAAGTAATCTAAACAACATGTGTTAAGTGATAGATTAAACAATATGACAAGTGTCATTTAATTCCCATTTTCTTTTCTTTTATTTGGTTAAATTATTTCAGCCTTTATAACATTGTTTCCTCCTCGTCAATTTTCTTTTCAAATTCTAAGCTAAGAAAACTTAAAAAACTCTTTATTTTAAAAAAAATTGAAACTCACACCTCAAACCAATTCCTCAAAGCAAAACCAGAAAATCCAATTCAAATTCAAATTTTCAAATCCAAAATGTGTTTATCAAAAGCCAGTAATTCATTTTCATTTTTCAAAAAGAAAACTTGTAACCATGTTTGCAAAGATCTAATCTAAATCTGGAATCAATAAAGCTTGAGAATTTTTTTTTCAAATCTGGAAGCCTGCATGCAACTGCAAGTATTGTCTTCCAATCTGGAAAATATCTGGAAGCATGTTCAAACAGTCATCTCTGCATGCAACTGCATCTTTTCAAACTTAAGCTAGCATTCCAGTTTTCAAATCAAATCAAGCATTCCAGTTTCAAGATTTTATAAATAGGCTCTGTCCTTCTTAAAAATCAGGTGAGTAACTTTTTTGTTAAATTACTTAAGCTTAAACATGGTTGCGTAATTATTCCTGTGATAAGTATGATTTGTGTGGATATAGATAAGTAAGTTTTGCATATATACATGTGAATTATCTGCGAGTATTTGAATGTAAATGTATGCATGTCTGTATCATTGTAATATCTCTGTTCTTGTTTTTCCAAGACACAGATTTGCAAACAAAATCCTTATCTTTTGATCTAAAATCTGTTAGAACTTAGAATATAAACAAATATTGTTTGTTTGATTATGAAGTAAGTTTTAAAATCATTTAAGTTAAAATAAGTTTAGAAAATCTCACTGGAAACCTCCAGGAACAGTGCAAGCTTGATTGATGTTAACTTTCAAACATATTAATTCACTGATCTAAGTACAAAATTTGAAAGCTTATTCAAAATCATGATTTTTTAAAACTAAAAACAAAATTTTTAGTTTCGGAATGGATGTACATTTCTGGTTTGACCAAAAATGGAGTTTTGGTTTATCTCTGGTGATCTGAATGATCTGGAGGTTCGAGTTTTCTTCTGGTGATAGTAGGATTATCGGAGAATCATGGAAAAAGGCCTGTATGGTGATCAAGTTAGTGTGGCGACGGCGGTGATCAATATAAATTTATAACCCTAGGTTTGTTTTGCTCGGCCAATTTGATCAACACGGCCTCTCTAGTTGATCGAGTGCAGTAGGATTTTGGGTGATGGAAGTTGGTGAGCTATCGAAGCTTTGGCCGGAGTTTCAAACGACACGGTGATCGGAGACTGGAGATTAAAGATGTTCCAGGTTTTGATGTTGTTCTAGTTTTTGGTTTATTTGCTCGAATCTGATTTCGAGATGATGGTAATAATCTGATGATCAGATGAGGATGTTTGGGAGATCATTGACTTGCTCGATGGTGTGGTGTCGACTGGAGATGGTTGGCGGCACCGTGCATGTGCACGGTGCACCAGTTTTCTGGTGATCTGTGTTTGTTTAGTTTGGGGTGCTTGCAGGATTTTTACTCGCGTTTGTCTCGAGTAATTCGAGTATTTTACTCAAAGATATGTGGGTTGTGACTCGAAGTAGTTTAGTCTGGCTCGAGTCATTTTAGATTACGGGTTTCTATTGAAACTTGTCAGTGTTTTGAGTTTTTAAATTTAAAACTAAATTTCAAAATAAAAGGCAGGTTATAATCAAAGTTTGAAGCAGATTTAAAGTATGGATTCAAAAATAAATTTGAATCCTAGTTTTTAAAATAAATAAGTTTTAAAGAAATGAAATGTTTTTAACAACTTTAAATTGTTAAAGTATTTTATAAAATGGTTTTAAAATCTGAAAATAAAGATTTAAACAGGGTTTTAAATCTAAGTTTAAAATCTGGATTCAAAAATGAATTTGAATCCTAGTTTGAAATAAAATAAATTTTTTGAATTTAAAATGTTTTAAAACGGCTTTGAATATTTAAAGTGTATTTTAAATTGATTTAAATTGAATATGGTTTTAAAACTATTTTAAATTCCCTTTAGAAGATAAGTATTTCTTTAACATGTAATTAAAGGATTTTGGAATCGTTAAACTTTGTTAAAGTTAAAATTGTATCATTTTAAATCTTAAATTTAAAATGGAATTTAATAGTAAATTTGAAATCAAATTGTTTTTAAAATAATTTGTTAATGATAATTAAATAATTAATAAGATTAAGGTTTATCTTAAAGTTAATTAGGACTTAATGATATGTAATTCATTAAATTTTTAAGATAATTAAGATGGGTCATTAATTAATTTAAATAATTAATGATTTGGGTGAATTAATTAAGTAATTAAGGGTTTAATTTAATTAATTAAAGGATTAAAGTTAATTAAGATTAATTAATTTGTAATTAAGAAATCATTAATCAGATAAGATTTGATTTTAAATAAATGATTTGAAATTTATTAATCAAGTAATTAAAAATAAATTAAGTTATAGATTAACACTTAATTAATTAAATAATTAGGATTAATTAATGGAATGTTTAAGATTGATTAAATTGTAATTAATAATGATTAATCTAAGTTAATTAGTATAGAAAAGTAATTAATGATTTGTTAATAGTTAATGAAGGTCATTAACTTAGGATTATTTAATAAATAATTAATGTGATTAATTTTAATGATTAATTATATTAATTAATTAAAGATAATCCTTTGTGAATTGTTTAAGTGTAATTACTTAATGGTAGTAATTAAGAAATTAATTACTTAAGTTTATTTGATTAGTTTAAGTTAATTAATTAAGTTTAATTAATTTAAGATAATCACTGGATAATTTAAGAAGTAATTACTCAATGTAATTAATAAAGAATAATTACTTAGTGAAGTAATTAAGAAGATAATTACTGGATGTAATTAAATTGAATGATAATTAGGTAATGGAAGGATTTGGAAATTAATTACTTTGTGTAATTAATATGAAGAATAATTACTTAGTGGAAGTAATTAATAATTAAGTACTTAGTGTAATTAATTATGAATTGACTAATAAAGTTATTTGAAGATAATTAAGAGATGTAATTAATTGAGGTAACTGATTACTTAATGAGATTAATCTAGGGTGATTAATAAATATAATTAATTAAAATTAATTATTAGAGATAATTAATTAAGGAGTAATTAATTTATCTAATGAAGCAATTAAGGGTAGTTAATTACTGAATGTGATCAATCAAGAGTAATTAATCAATATGGTTTAATTGATGATTAATTACTTAATGTAATTAATTTAAATAGGGTAATTAAATAAAAATAATTACGGATCATTAATTAATATAATGATGTAATTAAGGATTGATTAATTAAGATCAATTAATCAATAAAGGAATTAATTAATGTAATTAATTAAGGATTAATGTAATTAATTATAGTTAATTAATTGATGAAGTAATTAAAGGTTAATTACTTCATTTGGTTTAGAATAATTAATTTATGAAATTAATTAAAGGCTAATTACTTAAATGTAATTACAGGATAATTAATCAAGGGAGATTAATTAAGGTGATTTATTAGAGGGTAATTAATTAACGGTTATGTAAGAAAGATTTTTATTGATGAAGTAATAAATTTAACTTACATTAAATTAATTAATAATGAAGTAATTAATTTAATTCATTTTAAATTAATTATAGAATGGTGATTAATAAATCTTTGCTTATGAATGTTGATTGATATTGATTTCCTTAAATGGTTTATGTAATGACCCGAAATTTTCGATCCCGAAAATTCCAGATAGTTAGAAAAAAAGAAGAAAAGAGATGGAAGAAAAGAAGAACAGAAACACCAACATCTCACATTCGCAGCGGACAAAATATAATATCAAATAAAATAACAGTTTTACAAAGAAGAACTGTATCAGTACATTTACATTTATATTTTATACATCAGAGGTACAACCATTACCAATCACTGGACAGTTTTAAAACAATATGTCCTAAGATATATACAACAATATCTCACAGCAGAAACACTCCATACATTTTTGCCATCCAGCTCGCCTCCTGAGCTCTAGAACGTCCTTACCTGAAAATCTGTAATACTCGGTCTGATCCGAGTATCACATCAAAGTAACACTGGGGTCAGGCTGGAAACCAGCGTGAGTAAATCCATAATTTGAAGTTCTAAGCTCAAACCGTAAAGAAAACCCGGGTAACTCGTACTTCACTACGAGTTCATTACTTGATATGCTCAAAACATATTCCACAAATCAAATTCTAAGTATTCTAACTTAGTTCAAAGGTCCATATTATTTCATTTCAGTATATTTATCCTACACATCAAATCCAAAAAGAATTATGTAGATTACAAATCGAAGTGGTTTCGGATATTACTAATACCCGACCCTGGTCTCTTCAAATCCAATGTCATCTTAACCAAAGTTATTCAAGTGATTAAATTTAAATACTAGATGTCACTTTACATAGCATTTCATCATAGATAACCACATTATCACTGTTCAGCCCAACATATTGTATTACAGAAACATTTCATACCACATAGCATCACGATCACATACCAGGGATACAATTAATTCAAAGCATTTAATATCTTTCAATCATCCATAAGCAAGATAAATTAGTCATATCATTTCTAGTTAATTCAATTTTCTACCAATGAATTAAATTAATTACTTATTACTTTAAATCTTGCTTATATAACATTAATTAATTATATTCAATTAATTAATCATCCCTTAATTATTCATCTTGATGAATCATTCTTGATTAATCATTCTTTAATTACATTAAGTAATTTGCCCTTAATTAATTACACAAATTAATTATTCTCAAACCCCTCACATTAATTAACCTTTAATTACCATCTTACTTAATTACCCAATTTAATTATCCATCAATCCATTGATTAATTAATTCTCACTCATTAATTGCATAAATTAATCAATCCTTTAACTCATTGTACTAAGTAATTAACCCTTAATTTCTCCCGTTAAGTAATTACCATTAAATAAATCACCTTTACTAATTACCCATTAATTACCTATCTTAATTAATGGCATTAAGTAATCACCTTCATTATTATCATTGATTAATTAAGTGATTAACCTTTGATTACTAATTAAATTAAATAATTCGTAACAGTTAATCCTTTAAATTACTTACATTAAGTAATTATCATTACCTGATTACACTAAGTAATTTAGCCTTAAATAAATTAATCATCCTTTAATTAATTTCCTTAATTAATAAATCACATTAATAGATCAATTCTTTAATTTATCCCACATCATTATTAATTAAATTAATTAATCGTACCTAGTTTTCCTTAATTAACTTAATTAATTTCAAGACATTAAAACCTTAATTATCTTTACGATAAAACATTATCTTAATAATGGCTTAATTTCCATTTACATATTTTAAACCATTTTATTTTTATGAATAACTTACTTAACTCAATCATCAATTAAGATTTAAAATAAAATAAACATTTTAACTTGATAAATTAAAGTTGTCAACACATAACTTCCAAAACCTTAAACATTTATCAAATGATAGTTCGAACTAAATTCAATTTAAATTTAAACTTGTCTAAATGCCTTGCTTTGTACTTAAATCATACTTTAACTTGGAGACCTGTTTTAATTATTTTTAAACTTAGTACTATCTCTCCATTTTAAAAATACTGTTTAAGTTTTAGAATAAAATAATCATTTAACTAGAAAATTTTAAAGTTACTAAAACTCATCTTCCTTAAAATAACTTAAAACATTATCAAGTATATGCTTTAAGAGCTAATCCTAATTTGTATTTTAAAACTTGTTTTACTATGCTTTGAAGCCTAGAAGTACTGAAGAGTTCAGGTCCTTTGATCTAAATCTGAAACACTTTCCTTATATTTTATATTTTAAAACTTGATTCC
Source organism: Allium cepa (assembly GCA_030765085.1). Taxonomy (NCBI): domain Eukaryota; kingdom Viridiplantae; phylum Streptophyta; class Magnoliopsida; order Asparagales; family Amaryllidaceae; genus Allium; species Allium cepa. The sequence goes on from CM060929.1 coordinate 484,587,104, forward strand.
TAACTCAAAACATAACCCGAGACCCAAACGTCCACTTCCCCGAGAATACCCTATACTCACGTGCTACCCTCTTGCTTCGAGACCATCTCGAGAAAGACTCGAGTAAAACTCGAGTTACTCAAAAACATCAACCCATCAGAACCTGATGTACACGAGTGCACGGTGCACAGCGAACCCTTTGACGCCGACCAACTGCAAAGCCTCCCACACGTCATCGATGACTTCGCGAAGCCTCCTCATTGACCAGATCTCACTAATCTTTCTCGAATCGAAATCGAGTGTTTCAACCCCAACTAGAACCTCAACTCGAAAACAAAGAACCACCATCGCCGATGATCTAGGTGACCGAAATCCACGACCTTTCTTCCATAGCAGCGTCACACCATCACGTCTCGATTGCAACCATCACGATCAACTCCGAAGCTTCCTTTTCGCTGAGATCACCATGATTATCCGGACATCCCAATTAGGCTATTGAACCCTATATCATCTTCAATCACCAACCTCAGCCATCAGAAAAATCCTTCACCAATCTTCCCTTGATTCACGGTACTCTGGCCTCCTCTAGACCAAACCTCACCACAAACTTCGACGCCGTTCACCAGAAATTTACAAAAATGTCAAAACCCATCATTCCACCCTAACTCATCCATTTCTAATCTAAAAATCGCAATTCCCATCTCTAAATTCATAAGTTCCAAATTAGAATTTGGTTATAGACTTAATTCATAATATACTGATAATTAAATTTGGACCAGTTTTGATCAGGCCTGGATATTTCATATTTTGTATATAAACAATTCATCTATATTTATGAATTTTATTTTTGAAATTGAATTTATACACTCACTAACATTTCAATTTAGATCTTAAAAATTCTAGTTTTCTATTACAATTCAAATTATCAACCTGAAACAAGAAATCATATAAATCGAAGTTTGAAAAAAAAATTAGGATTTTACTGTGCTTCTTCCATTCTGTACAAATCTCGCTTTTTTTTTAGTTTCAAATATTTTTAAAATTGATACTATGGTGTAACTAATAAGTTTTGTTCATATATTATATCTCAAGAAGATCAGGGAAGAAGATCATGATTTTTCTTGTATCAAACCTTAAAACTAGACTACAAGAACAGAACAATGTTCTGTAAACAAACATACACATCATTTAATTCATATAAATATATATAAATTTCATATTAAACAATTCTATAAACATTTGTCACACTTCACTTCACATTACTGCATGCAACAAGATTTTTTTTAAACAGAACTGAAATTTGTTTGCTCAGCTGTCTCTTAAGAACAAAAAAGCCTGTTTTGATTTTTCTTTTGATTTGCTTGGTCTGGAAATTTATGATTATCTGCTCTTTTCTTTGAAGTTGAGTCTTTGCTTGATCTGATCCTTGATTGGGTTGATAACTTGAAAAGATTTCTTGATTTCTTTAAAACTGGAACACTTTAAATTGCTGCTTTTGATTGAAAACTGAATTTTGTTTTGAGAATTTATTACAATATATTGAACTTGAGTTTGTTTGTGGGTTTTTTTTCTTATGTTTTAAAGAAGTTTTACATGGTTTAGTTCTCTTGGCTTTGCAAATGAGCAGATGGAAAAAAAAGATGGAAAAGAGGAGCAAGGATTTTATATAGTGTTAATTAGAATTTTTTTAAAATTAAAGAAATAAACACAATGAGTGACACTTGTTAAAATATGGAGTAAATTAATTACACTTGTATTTGCATGTAACAATAGGTTGACACTTGTAATTATAATTTATTAATGTGTTTTAATTTTTTTTATATATCTTATTACAGTTAAATTTTAGTTTTATATTAATAATATCTTAAGTGTGTTTAATAATCAAACTTATCTTTGTTCAAATTTTATTTATTAGACTTACATTTGTAATTATGCATGATGTATTTATTTTAAATGTTTATAAAGCTCTTTTTTTATTAATTAACAATCACTTTCCTAATTTATACAAAGAAAGTTTCCTTTAAGGAAAATAATAAAAAAAACAAATCCTATTTTAAATCCAAAATAATTTTAAAGTATTTATCTTTTAAATTTCAATTTAAAACCAGAATTCCAATTCTAATTCAAAATTAAAGTCAACTCATAAATATAAATATACACTTTTAAGCAAACACATCTTAAATTTGTTTTAAAAATAATTTTTTTCCTATTTAAAATCTGCTTATCTATGTATATTCAATCTTTATTATTTTTAGATATTTATAATTCAACTTTTGTTAAAATTATAAATTCATTTATATATCCAGATACCTTAATTTATCAAATTTCATTTGTTTAATCAAATGAAATCAGTATCTCAATAGTTTAAAATTAGTTAACTATCAAATTAACAGATGTTCAAAAATCCGGGTTATCACATCCCTCCCCCCTTTGAATCTTTTCGTCCTCGAAAAGGAACGAAGTCAGAATTTATTAAAATGCTTATTATTAGGAAATTATTCTTTGATTATTTTCAAAACACCTTTAAAATCTACATAATATTATAAAATAGATTTTATAAAAATACTTTTTATAACTCGATGTCTTAACCATTCCATCCTTGTTCTCATAGAAATTCGGTCATACGTTGATCAGGCGTAGGACTGAAAATCTATAAGTACTTAGTAGACTCATTTTCAACACCCAGTGAAAATACTTTAGAAAATAATTTTCTTGAAAATATAGAAAATACTTCTGAAAATAGAGGAAATATTCTTGGTGAGAATGCTTTGGAAATCTTCACCCCCATCCATGGTCGTAGTTAACCCGATGGTTACGTTGCCATCCTGGCAAAATCCATAGATAACCGTAGGCCTCCGCACCCCACGATTACACCATGGAACCCGCTATAGATCGCAGCTACAACTGAGGTTACGTTGCTATCACAGCAAAAACCCATATAACTGTAGGCCTCAGTGCCCTCGAATTTCGCTGCCAAAAGAATGAAACTTCTCCACTCCACTCGACCATAGATCGCAGTCTACCGATGCCATGCCTTCCCGGCAAAATCAATCGTAGACCGTTGACACTCACCTCCACACGATTTCCTCTATGGTCCACACAGTAGGCCGCAGCGACATCGAGTTACACTGTTGTCACAGCATAATCCAAATGCCTCTGTAGGCATCAACGCCCTCGAGTTTCGCTACCCAATAATCCTTAGGAACTAGTTTGTCCGGACTCCTCACAGGATCAACTTTAGAACCTCCACCTTAGAGGCTCAAGGCAGTACAAACCTATGGTACTCCTGAGAAGTTCATCCCGAGGGTGCGCCTTTTTCTCCAGAGCCATTTTCAAAACACTTTACACTATACACATATAGTATCTTCCAAATCATACACCTAATATGAATCTCAAGTAAATCTCCTTTCTCAAAATCGATTATCCCAAAATCGATAATTCTTAAATTAGTCTTTTCCAAATTTCAATATTGATTTTACCCAAAAATCAAAAGCCTTTCCAAATCCAAAGGTTTCCAAAACCTTTTTCAAATTATTCTCTCAAGATCCTTTATATATTTAGATATATATAATTTTAAAAAATCTTTGGATCATTTCAAACTTGTATAAAACCCTTTTTATACTTCAAATATTTTCTAAAATCCTTTAATTCTGGCTAGATTCAACAAGGGGAGATTTATCTTATATATCAAAGATATATAGCTTGGTTTATTCAAAACAAATATTCAAATTTTGATTACTCTTTTAATATCATTCTCATTCAAATCCGTACGATGTACACACATCATCCGTACGCTATACGAATCTGATCGCTCACTCGATCACACAATTTCACTTCCGAACTAGTATCTTCAACCCGACTTCTTAGTGCGGACACAGATCTAGTTTCTTGATTAGAAACCGTCATTCTCCTTGCATAGCCATAACTATGATAGAGAATATCCAGAACCAATCAACAATCCATATCCAGGTTCGCCGTCGAAAATCGAGTGAAAAATCCCAACTCGGATCGACATAATTATCTCGAAATTCTGTGCTCGAATCTGGATCAAATCACTATGCGAATAGAATAATATACATACATCTTAGTATTTATCTTCATTGATTATTAACCAAATCAATTCTCTTTTCCATTCACATTCACTTAAATTTTCATTCACTTATTCACAATTGCTTCAATCCCATTTGGATTATCACCTGCTTTCCTCAAATGGATATTTAATCATAAACAGTTTAAACTCTATTCCAGCTTAATTTTAGAAAATAGCTTGAAAAGTTAAAAATAGATAAGTAGTTGAAAAATAATTATTAGTTTGCAATATAGTTGTAAAAGAGTTAACTAATTGTAAAATAGTTGTAAAATAGTTAAATAGTTATAGAAATTTTAAATAATTGCAAAATAGTTGAAAAATAATAATTAATTTGTGAAATAGTTGAAAAATAGTAATTAGTTTATAAAACAGTTGCAAAATAGTTAAATAATTCCAAAAATATTTGTAAAACAAGTATAAGATAGTTTTAGGTTTTAAAAGATAAGTTGTATAGTAAATAGTTTGGGAAAAATAGATTTATCAAAACAATTTATTTTGAAAATAGTCTAGAGTCAAACTGTTCAGTTTCCAATCTCCAATCCTATCAATTCAATTTACATTTCCACTTCCATTTAAATTGACTCAATTCCAATATAAATAACTTCAATTCCCAATTCAAGTTGAATTAACCTCAGTTTCTTTACTAAATTTAACCTTATTCAACTTTGATCTCAGATTCTACTAATTCAAATAAATTTCAATTGAACTAGTTCCAATTTCAATTCATTATAACTCCAGTTTGAATTAATCCCAATTCCAATTTGAATTTGAACTTATTCAACTTCAATTTCATTTCAAATCAATCCAATTAAATTTTCCATTTGAATTTTTAAACTTATCCATCTTCAATCATAATTCTGATTAATTCAAATCAAATTTAATTTGAACTAATTCAATTCAAATTTCAAATTTAAACCATCCCGAATTATATAAATTCGAGTTAGATTTTTAAATGTTGATCTAATCCTTTAAATCAAATCAACTTATATCTTTAAACCATTTAATTCTGAATCCAAATTCCATTTTTATCCTATTTCAAAGTTCAGATAATAATTCAAATCCTTTTTAAACAACTAAATCTTTGAAATTCAATTTATCATCAAATTTAAATTTTAAAACCAAACCTTTGACGTTTTATCTTAAACATTCAAAATTTAAGTCCAAGATGATTCCATTTTATCTTAACAATGGATGTATTACCACACCTCATTTCTTCATTCATTTGAACAAATCCAATTTCAGTTTAAAGATTATTAATAACAACAGGATGGTGTCATCCAAATTATTTCAAAACATTCATCCCTTTCCAATTTCCAGATCTCAAACTCATTTTGAGATCACATAAGCTCCCCATTCAAATCAACCATTTTAACTTAACAAGTTAAATCCCAATTTCATCATGAAATTTCCAATTCAGGTTGCTTGTTGAATTATTTAACTTTCCCAAAGTTAAATTCAATTTACTTAATCCAGCCAACCTTACCCAATTTGAATTCCCGTTTCAAATTTACAGCTTCACATTAATAATCCTCCCACTTATAAGTTCCAAAATTTATCACTTTGGGTATCACATCTCTTTCCAAATTTAAAACTCAACATTTAGAGTTTATTACAAATCATTCTCTGATATTATGTATATCCACAAATATATATATATATATATATATATATATAAATTTCCTTTACACACCAAGTTATACTTCAAATTTTAAACCACCCTGGTTTTAATTCAACAAATTCCTTTAAAGTTTACAAACAACTTCTTATTCTAAAATAAGATTACAATCAAAATAATTTGAATAACATTATTTCCTTTAACATTTTGAAAACAATTTCAAATGTTTAAATTTAGAATTCAAAACTTCACAATTCAAAACCCATCTCAATTTATAAGTTATACTCATTATCAAATATTTCATTATTAAACATAATAAACATTTATGATAATAACCAAGATTATCGTATTTGGAAAACAATTCATTACCATCTAATTTTGGAATTCTTCCCCAAATTCAAGATTTTAAATTTCAGTTTACATCCATTTCAAACTCATCTTTATTCAATTTCAATTTGGTTGTATTTCTATTACCACTCAATTTAATTCCAATAATTTAACAACCAATTACCTTAATATTTGTTAGGAAGAAATATTGCTTTATATATCAAAATATATTCTTATATAAAATCATTTAGAATCTTTATATAAGGAAATAACAAGTACGCTCTCATATATATACACTCAACTCAATCTAGGGTACTATTGACCCTATCTTTATGAGTAATCCCACCAGAGCCAAGGTTCTCACTTAACCTTCTGCTCTGATACCAAATGTAACGACCCAGAATTTTCGATCTCGAAAATTCCAGATAGTTAGAAAAGAAGAAGAAAAGAGATAGAAGAAAAGAAGAACAGAAACACCAACATCTCACATTCGCAGCGGACAAAATATAATATCAAATAAAATAACAGTTTTACAAAGAAGAACTGTATCAGTACATTTACATTTATATTTTATACATCAGAGGTACAACCATTACCAATCACTGGAAAGTTTTAAAACAACATGTCCTAAGATATATACAACAATATCTCACAGTGGAAACACTCCATACGTTCCTGCCATCCAGCTCGCCTCCTGAGCTGCAGAACGTCCTTACCTGAAAATTTGTAATACTCGGTCTGACCCGAGCATTACATCAAAGTAACACCCGGGTCAGGCTGGAAACCAGCGTGAGTAAATCCATAATTTGAAGTTCTAAGCTCAAACCGTAAAGAAAACCCGGGTAACTCGTACTTCACTACGAGTTCATTACTTGATATGCTCAAAACATACTCCACAAATCAAATTCAAAGTATTCTTACTTAGTTCAAAGGTCCATATTATTTCATTTCAGTATATTTATCCTACACATCAAATCCAAATATAATTATGTAGATTACAAATCGAAGTGGTTTCGGATATTACTAATACCCGACTCCGGTCTCTTCGAATCCAATGTCATCTTAACCTAAGTTATTCAAGTGATTAAATTTAAATACTAGATGTCACTTTACATAGAATTTCATCATAGATAACCACATTATCACTGTTCAACCCAACATATCGTATTACAGAAACATTTCATATCACATAGCATCACGATCACATACCAGGGATACAATTAATTCAAAGCATTTAATACCGTTCAATCATCCATAAGCAAGATAAATTAGTCATACCATTTCTAATTAATTCAATTTTCTACCAATGAATTAAATTAATTACTTATTACTTTAAATCTTGCTTATATAAGATTAATTAATTATTCATCCCATAATTATTCATCTTGATTAATAATTCTTGGTTAATCATTCTTTAATTACATTAAGTAATTTGCCCTTAATTAATTACACAAATTAATTATTCTCAAACCCCTCACATTAATTAACCTTTAATTACCATCTTACTTAATTACCCAATTTGATTATCCATCAATCCATTGATTAATTAATTCTCACTCATTAATTGCATATATTAATCAATCCTTTAACTCATTACTAAGTAATTAACCCTTAATTTCTCCCGTTAAGTAATTACCATTAAATAAATCACCTTTAGTAATTACCCAATAATTACCTATCTTAATTAATGGCATTAAGTAATTACCTTCATTATTATCATTGATTAATTAAGCGATGAACCTTTAATTACTAATTAAATTAAATAATTCGTAACAGTTAATCCTTTAAATTACTTACATTAAGTAATTATCATTACTTGATTACAGTAAATAATTTAGCCTTAAATAAATTAATCATCCTTTAATTAATTTCCTTAATTAATAAATCACATTAACATATCAATTCTTTAATTTATCCCACATCATTATTAATTAAATTAATTAATCGTACGTAATTTTCCTTAATTAACTTAATTAATTTCAAGACATTAAAACCTTAATTATCTTTAAGATAAAACATTATCTTAATAATGGCTTAATTTCCATTTACATATTTTAAACCATTTCATTTTTATGAATAACTTACTTAACTCAATTATCAATTAAGATTTAAAATAAAATAAACATTTTAACTTGATAAATTAAAGTTGTCAAAACATAACTTCCATAACCTTAAACGTTTATCAAATGATAGTTCAAACTAAATTTAATTTAAATTTAAACTTGTCTAGATGCCTGCTTTGTACTTAAATCATACTTTAACTTGGAGAAATATTTTAATTATTTTTAAACTTAGTACTATCTCTCCATTTTAAAAATACTGTTTAAGTTTTAGAATAAAATAATCATTTAACTAGAAAATTTTAAAGTTACTAAAACTTATCTTCCTTAAAATAACTTAAAACATTATCAAGTATACGCTTTAAGAGCTAATCGCAATTTGTATTTTAAAACTTGTTTTACTATGCTTTGAAGCCTAGAAGTACTGAAGAGTTCAGGTCCTTTGATCTAAACCTGAAACACTTTCTTTATATTTTACATTATAAAACCTGATTCCTAAATCAAAACATAACCCGAGACCCAAACGTCCACTTCCCCGAGCATACCCTATACTCACGTGCTACCCTCTTGCTTCGAGACCATCTCGAGAAAGACTCGAGTAAAACTCGAGTTAATCGAAAACATCAACCCATCAGAACCTGATGTACACGTGTGCACGGTGCACAGCGAACCCTTTGACACCGACCAACTGCGAAGCCTCCCACACGTCATCGATGACTTCGTGAAGCCTCCCCATTGACTAGATCTCACTGATCTTTCTCGAATCGAAATCGAGTGTTTCAACCCCAACTGGAACCTCAACTCAAAAACAAAGAACCACCATCGCCGACGATCTTGGTGACCGGAATCCATGACCTTTCTTCCATAGCAGCTTCACACCATTACGTCTCGATTGCAACCATCGCGATCAACTCCGGAGCTTCCTTTTCGCTGAGATCACCACGATTATCCGGACATCCCAATTAGGCTATTGAACCCTAAATCACCTTCGATCACCAACCTCAGCCATCAGAAAAATCCTTCACCAATTTTCGCTTGATTCACGGCACTCCGGCCCCTCCAGACCAAACCTCACCACAAACTTCAACGTCGTTCACCAGAAATCGACAGAAATGTCGAAACCCATCATTCCACCCTCATCCATTTCTAATCTAAAAATCGCAATTCCCATCTCTAAATTCATGAGTTTCAAACTAGAATTTCGTTATAGACTTAATTCATAATATACTGATAATTAAATTTGGACCAGTTTTGATCAGACCTGGATATTTCGTATTTTGTATATAAACAATTCATCTATATTTATGAATTTTATTTTTGAAATTGAATTCATATATCTCAAAATTTGAAAAAAAAATTAGGATTTTACTGTACTTCTTCCATTCTGTACAAATCTAGCTTTTTTTAGTTTAAAAATAGTTTTACAATTAATATTATGGTGTAACTAACAAGTTTTGTTCATATATTATATCTCAAGAAGATCATGATTTTTCTTGTATCAAACCTTAAAACTAGACTGCAAGAACAGAACAATGTTCTGTAAACAAACATACACACCATTTAATTCATATAAATATATATATATATATATATATATATCATATTAAACAATTCTATAAACATTTGTCACACTTCACTTCACATTACTACATGCAACAAGATTTTTTTAAAACAGAACTGAAATTTGTTTACTCAGCTGTCTCTTAAGAACAGAAAAGCCTATTTTGATTTTTCTTTTGATTTGCTTGGTCTGGAAATTTATGATTATCTGCTCTTTGCTTTGAAGCTGAGTCTTTGCTTGATCTGATCCTTGATTGGGTTGATAACTTGAAAAGATTTCTTGATTTCTTTAAAACTGGAACACTTTAAATTACTGCTTTTGATTGAAAACTGAATTTTGTTTTGAGAATTTATTACAATATTTTGAACTTGAGTTTGTTTGTGGGTTTGTTTTCTGTTTTAAAGAAGTTTTACAGGGTTTAGTTCTCTTGGCTTTGCAAATGAGCAGATGGAAAAAAAAGATGGAAAAGAGGAGCAAGGATTTTATACAGTGTTAATTATAATTTATTTAAAATTAAAGAAATAAACACAATGGGTGACACTTGTTAAAATATGGAGTAAATTAATTACACCTGTACTTGCATGTAACAATAGGTTGACACTTGTAATTATAATGTATTATTGTGTTTTAAACTTTTTTTATATATCTTATTATAGCTAAATTTTAGTTTTATATTAATAAATTTTAAGTGTGTTTAATAATCAAACTTCTCTTTGTTCAAATTTTATTTATTAAACTTACATTTGTAATTATGCATGATGTATTTATTTAAATGTTTATAAAGCTCTTTTCATATTAGTTAACAATCACTTTCCTAATTTATACAAAGAAAGTTTCCTTTAAGGAAAATAATAAAAAAACAAATCCTATTTTAAATCCAAAATAATTTTAAAGTATTTATCTTTTAAATTTCAATTTAAATCCAGAATTCTAATTCTAATTCAAAATTAAAAATCAACTTATAAATATAAATATACACTTTTAAGCAAACACATCTTAAATTTGTTTTAAAAATAATTTATTTTCTATTTAAAATCTGCTTATCTATATATATTCAATCTTTATTATTTTCTGATATTTATAATTCAACTTTTGTTAAAATTATAAATTCATTTATATATCCAGATATCTTAGTTTATCAAATTTCATTTGTTTAATCAAATGAAATCAGTACCTCAATAGTTTAAAATTAGTTAACTATCAAATTAACAGATGTTTAAAAATTCGGGTTATCATAGTCTAAGATCTCAGATATGAGATAGGTGATGTGTGATATGGATGCTTTGGTTGCATTGTGATGATAATATGAATTATCTATTTGTGATAATGATATGCATTATTTGTTTATGATGATAATGTTGATTATCTATTGTGATATGTGAATTATCTATCAGTGTGTATATAGATAATAGAATAGAATTGTTTTAAACTTCAAAATAACTTGGACCTAAAACATGGCGTTTTGGATTTCGATGAGACTGGGATCGGGTTTCCCTATTTGGATATCCGAAAACCACATCAATTCAAATTAACGATAGGTCGTGAATCTCAAGTGAAGATGAAGATTCAGAGTGCAAGGGTTATCGTCGTTAACTCTGAGGGTGATTCCAAAATGAGTGTAACGAGATAATGCCTTCGGTTTCGTTCGAACCCAAAACAAACTTGTACGGATTGAATGCTTTCAGAACATCGTCAGGTGGACGATGAGCATTCTAAGAGATGTGTTCTCTAAAGGTAATCGTAGCTTCAAGCCTCATCAACCGGGAACGGCTAAAACAGGGGAGGTGCAGCAAGGTTAAGTAGGCCATGCCCAAGTAGGATGAGATGAACCTCTATCTAGAAGTCCCTTTATATTCGGCTGTGTGGGGCAGTTGTTTGCAACAACTGTCGGGGTTGTCTTGTTCGGGACTGTCCAGTAAGGGATGGTTTCGGCCTTGTGTTGCAGGGGATTTAGGGTGGACCCTCGGTACGGTGATCTAGGCCATGTACTGTTACGGGAGGTACCCCTATATCCCTGCCATTGAAGGAAACCCATTCTTCCTACACGCCCTTACGGTTTTGATTGTATTACCCACTTTTGTGGCTAGTAGCTGGAATTTAATCATGTAACAATTTCGGCTATTTCTTATTTACTTAAAAACCCTAGACACTATTATAATATCATCGGATTTCCTATCAAATGTTTTGGTTAGCGTAAGGTAAAAACTTTTCCATGTTTATGTGTGGGAAGTCTTACGTGATACCCTTTGTTTTCAAAGGTTTTTAAAGTTAAGCAACCTTAACCTGTTACTCACACCAGACCCATGTCTGACCCGGAGTTTATCTTATGTTTTCTTAAACTCTTGGGTACTCAAATTTTTTACGAGTAGCCAAGGGATTCAGGTTAGCTTTGACGAATTCTGGAGGGGCAATGGAGCAGAAGGCTTCAACGTTGTTGATATATATAGTATTCTGCTGTGTGATCTCTGAGTCAAATTTTGTATGTATTGAGTTGTATAACTACGCAGGTGTTTATAACTGTCTAGTATGTTGTATAAGCCGTGTAACTCTGTTTGGTGTTTTATATTATGTAATACTTATGTTATTAATATAATTTATTCGTTTCGCTGTTAAGATTCTCGTGTTGCTTCTTCTTTTTCTTCTTTCTTTTCTCTTTTCTATCCCTTTCTTTCTTAAAGATGATGCGAATTTTTGTGGAGAAAAAGTCGGGTCGTCACAGTTGGTATCAGAGCGCTAAATTGAGTGAATACCTAGGCTTTGGAGTGATTTGTTTCTTGGGAGAGCGTATTTGTAATTTTGATATATATATTTATTTCTACCTATTTGTTGGGTTACCCGTACAGATTTTCCAATATAAGTTATAAGGTAGATAGGGTAGTGGTGTGTGTAACACGACTACTACCAATGGTTGGAGTTTGAGTGTTGTGGTTGGAAGTGTATCTGTCGGGACTGCAGACCAATACCCTCTCGAGTGAGCTTTGCAGTGGTGTAAGGATTTCATCGATCTCTGAAGGTAACCTGTTAAGGTTCGGAGTCCATCTTTGAACTTGGATGAGTAGAGTTTGGATCTGTTGGTTAGGCAGAAGCGAGTGATGGTATCTTGATACCTCAAGAAGTAGTAGCTGCGGGATGAGATGCAGTGACTATAGATGTTTCTGAAGATATTTCTTTGGAACAAGTTTAAGGAAGTACGTCTGTTTCGGTGTTGTGGCTGAATTCTGCAGGGTGTTTTTGTTTGGTTTGAAGTCCGAGTTTCTCGAAGAGTTTTGGTTAGGAAGTCTTTGGCATCTGTGTCAGCACTGCAACTCGGAGTGTTCTGTGTGCTGTCAAGGAGATCTTCTAGTTTAGTAGTTTTTCTAGAGGTGGTGTTCAGAAGCAGTAGAGTGGATCCATTTCTTCGATGGATTGGCTAGACCGGCATAAGCTATTCTGATTGGTAAAGAGAGAACAGTTTTCTTTGAATGTTAGGCTGGATTGATCGCAAAAGTGACTTGTGATAGCTGAGTGTTCTCTTGGTTATCAGAGATCTTCTAGGTTATGTTGTCCAGTTTATTCTTGTGTTCATCATCAGCATTTTCAGTTACTCCAGATTAGATTTGTGCAGCGGAAGCAGTTTGGGAGTGCATTTCCTTTTCTTTTCCGGATAGGAGAAGTTTGTTTTCTTTTGATGGTTGTGAGTGGAGTTTGTTCTTGATCTTGGTTGATCTTGGAGGATAATTCTGGTGGATTGGGTTTGGTCCAGTTTGTTTCTTGAGACATCGGCGAGGGTTAAGCTGATCAAGAAGGAAGTAGGCAACCCAGGATCGTCCGAAGAGTTTTGTGGATCAAGATCAGAGATCTGATTTTGGATAAGTTTTCTCCGGTTTTAGGAGCTATAAGATTGGGTAAGGTTAGGAAGATAGCTCCGAGGTGTATTGGATCTTTTCTGTCTCTGTTAAGATAAGTGTTTGGTCTTCTGGATTGAATTGCCAATTTGGGCAACTGGAATTCGATGTGTTTCACGTATATCTAAGGGAGTACGTGTATGATTTATTTCTGGTTTTGAAACCATCTGTTCTAGGAGATTTGGTTATTGAGTCAGACTTGTCTGTAGTCTAATATCATGTTCAGTTGTAGATCTAGATGAGTAGGAGCTTAGTAGTGTTGAATGTTTGGATTCTGTAGAGCGAGTATCCCGATGTTTATACTTGGGAAACTCGAGAAAATTCTATTCAGAATTTTTGTCTGGATAGTAAGATTTGTTTGATTGGGTGAATTGGTTGCTATGGTTATTAGCATATGTTAGATAATATATGCTTGTGTTTTAAAATTAAAATCTTTAAAACGATTATTAAATTACCTATGTTTTAAATTTCGGGGATGAAATTCTTTTAAGGGGGAAGGAATGTGATATCCCGGAATTTTTGGCAATATCAATTTTAAAATCTTTATTTAAAATTAAATTGATTTAATACTCTTTGATAAAAATTAGAATTGGTTTAATAATCCAATTAAATAAATATTTAATTGGTGAATTTTATCTTTTAAAAGCTAATAAAATGTTTCTATTTATAATGTGTGTGTGTATATATATATTTGTATATATTGTAAATAGAAAAGTTTGTTTTGAATTTAATAAATAAAATCTTGTTTTCAAATTCTAATATTTTTCGTAATTTGGAAATTATGATTTAAATTAATATTAAGCTTTTCAAATTTATTTAATTAATAACTATATGGTTCGTAAATACTTAAGATAAATGTTAATTGCTTAAGATTATATCTTAGCTTAATTTTTAAATTTTAAAAAAAAATTATTTCATTTCTTTTAAATATTACTTGATATATATATGATTTGAAATAGAAGTTTAAAATACAATATAGCATATGGTCCTAATTCATTTAATAATAGAAGTGATTTATAATCTCTTTTATAAATCATTTAAAATTGTTAAATTTGTTATTTTCAAATGATAACTATAAAACCTAGCTTTTATAAACATAAATAGATTTTATAGGAATAGGATTGTTATTTTTAAATTTAATATGTAGTTATATATGTATAGATATAACTTGATTCTTAGATTTGATTTTATAATTTAATTTGAATTTAAAGCTTTGAAATTCAAAAGAATAGACACTTAAAAATAAATATCTAAAATGTTTTGGATCTTAAAAATATTTGGATAAGCTTTTATTTATAATTTGTTTTATTACATTTTCTTTACATAAGAAATTCACACATATATTTACATAAGTATAAATAAATTAAGTAAAACCTTTATTAACATTTAAAATAAAAAGAAAATAAAACAAAGACATGTGTTAATTCCTTAAGTAATCTAAACAACATGTGTTAAGTGGTAGATTAAACAATATGACAAGTGTCGTTTAATTCCCATTTTCTTTTCTTTTCTTTTGTTAAATTATTTCAGCCTTTATAACATTGTTTCCACCTCTTCAATTTTCTTTTCAAATTCTAAGGTAAGAAAACTTAAACAACTCTTTTTTTTTAAATTTGAAATTCGCTTCTCAAACCAATTCCTCAAAGTAAAACCAGAAAATCAAATTCAACTTAAAATTTTCAAATATGTTTACCAAAAGCCTGTAATTCATTGTCATTTTTAAAAAAGCAAACCTGTAACCAAGTTTGCAAAGATCTAATCTAAATCTGGAATCAATAAAGCTTGAGCAATTTTTTTTCAAGTCTGGAAGCCTGCATGCAACTGCAAGTATTTTCTTCCAATCTGGAAAATATCTGGAAGCATGTTCAAACAGTCATCTCTGCATGCAACTGCATCTTTTCAAACTTAAGCTAGCATTCTGGTTTTCAAATCAAATCAAGCATTCAAGTTTTAAAAAGAAGCATTCCAGTTTCAAGATTTTATAAATAGGCTCTGTCCTTCTTAAAAATCAAGTGAGTAACATTTTTGTTAAATTACAAGCTTAAAAATGGTTGCGTGATTATTCATGTGATAAGTATGATTTGTGTGGATATAGATAAGTAAGTTCTGCATATATACATGTGAATTATCTGTGAGTATTTGAATGTAAATGTATGCATGCCTGTATCATTGCGATATCTCTGTTCTTGTTTTTCCAAGACACAGATTTGCAAACAAAATCCTTATCTTTTGATCTAAAATCTGTTAAAACTTAGAATATAAAAAAATATTATTTGTTTGATTATGAAGTAATTTTTAAAATTATTTAAGTTAAAATAAGTTTGAAAATCTCACTGGAAACCTCCAAGAACAGTGCAAGCTTGATTGATGTTAACTTTCAAACATATTAACTCACTGATCTAAGTATAAAATCTGAAAGCTTATTCAAAATAATGATTTTTAAAACTGAAAACAAAATTTTTAGTTTGGGAATGGATGTACATTTCTGGTTTGACCAGAAATGGAGTTTTGGTTTATCTCTGGTGATCTGAATGATCTGGAGGTTCGAGTTTTCTTCTGGTGATAGTAGGATGATCGAAGAATCATGGAAAAAGGCATGTATGGTGATCAAGTTAGTGTGGCGACGACGGTGATCAATATAAATTTATAACCCTAGTTTTGATTTGCTCGGCCAATTTGATCGACACGGCCTCTCTAGTTGATCGAGTGCAGTAGGATTTTGGGTGATGGAAGTTGGTGAGCTATCGAGCTTTGGCCGGAGTTTCAGACGACACGGTGATCGGAGACTGGAGATTGAAGATGTCCCAGGTTTTGATGTTTTTCCAGTTTTGGGTTTATTTTCTCGAATCTGATTTCGAGATGATGGTGATAATCTGATGATCAGATGAGGATGTTTGGGTAATCATTGACTTGCTCGATGGGATGGTGTCGACTGGAGATGGTCGGTGGCACCGTGCATGTGCACGGTGCACTAGTTTTCTGGTGATCGGTGTTTGTTTAGTTTGGGGTGGTTATAGGATTTTTACTCGCGTTTGTCTCGAGTAATTCGAGTATTTTCCTCGAAGATATGTGGGTTGTGACTCGAAGTAGTTTAGTCTGGCTTGAGTCATTTTAGATTACAGGTTTCTATTGAAACCTGTCGGTGTTTTGAGTTTTTAAATTTAAAACTAAATTTCAAAATAAAAAGCAGGTTATAATCAAAGTTTGAAGCAGATTTAAAATATGGATTCAAAAATGAATTTAAATCCTAGTTTTTAAAATAAATAAGTTTTAAAGAAATGAAATGTTTTTAACAACTTTAAATTGTTAAAGTATTTTATAAAATCGTTTTAAAATCTGAAAATAAAGATTTAAACAGGGTTTTAAATCTAAGTTTAAAATCTGGATTCAAAATGAATTTGAATCCTGGTTTGAAATAAAATAAAGTTTTTGAATTTAAAATGTTTTAAAACAACTTTGAATATTTAAAGTGTATTTTAAATTGATTTAAATTGAATATGGTTTTAAAACTATTCCCTTTAGAAGATACATATTTCTTTAACATGTAATTAAAAGGTTTTTGAATTGTTAAACTTTGTTAAAATTGAAATTGTATCCATTTTAAATCTTAAATTTAAAATATAATTTAATAGTAAATTTAAATCCAAATTGTTTTTAAATACTTTGTTAATGATAATTAAATCATTAATAAGATCAAGGTTTATCTTAAAGTTAATTAGGATTTAATGATATGTAATTCATTAAATTTTTAAGGAAATTAAGATGGGTCATAATTAATTTAATTAATTAATGATTTGGATTAATTAATTAAGTAATTAAGGGTTTAATTTAATTAATTAAAGGATTAAGTAAGTTAATTAAGATTAATTAATTTGTTATTAAGAAATCATTAATTAGATAAGATTTGATTTTAAATTAATGATTTGAAATTTATTAATCAAGTAATTAAAAATTAATTAAGTTATAGATTAATGCTTAATTAATTAAATTATTAGGATTAATTAATGGATTGTTTAAGATTAATTAAATTGTAATTAATAATGATTAATCTAAGTTAATTACTATAGAGAAGTAATTAAAGATTTGTTAATAGTTAATGAAGGTCATTAACTTAGGATTATTTAATAATTAATTAATGTGATTAATTTTAATAGTTAATTAGATTGAATAATTTAAAGATAATCATTTGTTAATTGTTTAAGTGTAATTACTTAATGGAAAATAATTAAGAAATTAATTACTTAAGTTTATTTGATTAGTTTAAGTTAATTAATTTAGTTTAATTAATTTAAGATAATCACTGGATAATTTAAGAAGTAATTACTCAATGTAATTAATAAAGAATAATTACTTAGTGAAGTAATTAAGAAGATAATTACTGGATGTAATTAAATTGAAGGATAATTAGGTAATGGAAGAGATTTGGAAATTAATTACTTTGTTTAATTAATATGAAGAATAATTACTTAGTGGAAGTAATTAATAATTAATTACTTAGCGTAATTAATTAAGAATTGATTAATAAAGTTATTTGAAGATAATTAAGAGATGTAATTAATTAAGGTAATTAATTACTTAATGAGATTGATCTAGGGTGATTAATAAATATAATTAATTAAAGATTAATTATTAGAGATAATTAATTACGGAGTAATTAACTTATCTAATGAAGTAATTAAGGGTAGTTAATTACTGAATGTGATCAATTAAGAGTGATTAATCAATATGGTTTAATCGATGATTAATTACTTAATGTAATTAATTTAAATAGGGTAATAAAATAAAAATGATTAGGGATCATTAATTAATATAATAATGTAATTAAGGATTGATTAATTAAGAACAATTAATCAATGAAGGAATTAATTAATGTAATTAATTAAGGGTTAATGTAATTAATTATAGTTAATTAATTAATGAAGTAACTAAAGGTTAATTACTGAATTTGGTTTAGAATAATTAATTTGTGAAATTAATTAAAGGCTAATTACTTGAATGTAATTACAGGATAATTAATCAAGGGTGATTAATTAAGATGATTTATTAGAGGGTAATTAATTAATTAATTTGTAATTAATTAACGGTTATGTAAGCAAGATTTTTATTGATGAAGTAATTAATTTACTTTACATTAAATTAGTTAAAGATGAACTAATTAATTTAGTTCATTTTAAATTAATATAGAATGGTGATTAATAAATCTTTGCTTATGAGTGCTGATTGATATTGATTTCCTTGAATGGTTTAAGATCTCAGATATGAGATAAGTGATGTTGTGCGATATGGATGCTTTGGTTGCATTGTGATGATAATATGAATTATCTATTTGTGATAATGATATGGATTATCTATTTATGATGATAATGTTGATTATCTATTGTGATATATGAATTATCTATCTGTGTGTATATAGATAATAGAATTGAATTGTTTTAAATTTAAAACAACTTGGACCTAAAAGATGGCGTTTTGGATTTCGATGAGACCGGGATCGAGTTTCCGTATTTGGATATCCAAAAACTACATCGATCCAAATTAACGATAGGTCATGAATCTCAAGTGAAGATGAAGATTCAGAGTGCAAGGGTTATCGTCGTTAATTCTGAGGGTGATTCCAAAATGAGTGTAACGAGATAATGCATTCGATTCGTTCGGACCCGGAACGAACTTGTATGGATTGAATGCTTTCAGAACATCGCCAGGTGGATGATGAGCATTCTAAGAGACGTGTTCTCTAAAGGTAATCGTAGCCTCAAGCCTCATCAACCGGGAATGGCTAAAATAGGGAAGGTGCGGCAAGGTTAAGTGGTTCATGCCCAAGTAGGATGAGATGAACCCCTATCTAGAAGTCCCTTTGTAATATCCCAGAATTTTTGACAATATCAATTTAAATCTTTATTAAAATTAAATTGATACAGATAATTTTGTTAATAATAATTCAAATTGATTTAATAATTTTCTTTAATAAATATTTAATTGGTAGAATTTATCCTTTTCAACTAATAAATTGGTTTCTATTTATAATATAAATATATAGTTTATATTGTAAATGGATTAACATTGTTTTAAATTTAATAAATAAAACATATTTTCTAATTCTAATATTTGTAGTAATTTGAATTTTTTTATTTAATATATAAGCTTTTCAAAGTTATTGAATAAATAATCTTGGTTTAAACTTAATAAATGAATCATGATTTGAAATTCTAATATATGTGTTAATAATTTGGGAATTTTGATTTAATTTAATATTAAGTTTTCAAAGTTATGTAATAAATAAGTATATGATTTTAAATTGTTAAGAAATATGTTTAAAATTTAATCAAGATTTAATTGAATTAACAAAAAATGCTATAGCTTAATAAAATGAGTAATTTATCAATAAAGACATAATTTCTTTTATAATTATTTTAATTTAATAATGAGTCATTTCGAAAAATAATATTAATAGTGTATTGTTTTACAATTGGATTTTTGAATAAAAATAGCATTTGCTATTTCAAATTTAATTTGTATGTATAATTTAATTTTTATATGCATAAGCTTTATTTATAAGCATAATTTGTTTTTATTTCTTTTATAAATTAATATACATATTAAATATTAACTAACAAATTAATTAGGCATAACTATATATTAACATGAAAATTAAGTACAATTTACTTTTAAATAGGACAAGTGTTGTATTCTTAAGCCTCTTATAACAAATGTTAAAAGATTAACATATTAAGTTGACAAATGCTGAAATTTGTACAAGTGTCATTTTTAAATTTGTATTTTCTTTTATTTTTATTAAGTCATACCTTCATCTGATAAAAATGCCTCTTCTCTTCAGTTTCTTTTTCTTTTTCTAATCAAAAGCAACTTAAGGATTCAAAGTATCAAAATAAAGGTGTTTTCAAAAATCTGGGAAGCACTCAAGTTTTAAATCTAAGGGGGAAATGTAGTTTTAAAGTTCAAAAACAAATTCAAAAAGCATTTCAACAGAGGCTATGCTTTCTTTTAAATCTGTGAGTAACTTTTTAAATCTAAAAGTTAAAAAATAGGTTGCATGCTAGTATACTGAAATGAAATAGTATTGCTTGTGTTTATAAGTAAATGTTGATGAGAAAATGTATTGTGTGCATGCTGCTATTATTGCCTGTTCTGTTTTGTTTTCCAGGCACAAGTTTTTATTTAATATCCTCATCTTTTAATTAGTTTCAGATAGAATGTAATCTATAAATCAAAGCTGTTTTATTTATCTTAGGTTAAGTTTTTTTAAATTTTTTTTAAAAATAAGCCTGTTGTCTCTGTAAACCAAGCAGCTCTGTGCATGTTAAAAATTTAGTAATACTCAAACCTTGTAATTTGTAAATCCAGTATCATAAACAAAATACACAATCAAAAATATGATTTTTAAAACTAGAATTAATGTTTTAGGTTTGGGTTGAAGGCAAAGTATTGTGATGAACTGGAATGAGATTATTTGAAAATTCTGGTGATCTTTGTATATTGGAGTCTCGGGGTTCTTCCAGGTGATGAAGGAAGGTTAGGAGTTGCTAGGAAAAAATTTGGTTGGTGCTAAATTTCATTGTGGAAATTGCAGTAGTGAGATTTCTTTTTAAACCCTAGTTTTTAATGGGTTTGAAGAACCGATCATTTCGGTTTGTAGGGTTGATCGAGTGTTAGGATATCTTGGGGATTGATAGCTTGGTCGTAGTTGAAGTCGAGGCCGGAGTGGCTGACCTTCAGGTGGTCGGAGCGGCGAGGGTTAGGTGTTGACAGGTTTGAAGGGGAAACCTGATTGTTGTTTCTAGGTTTGGGGTTTAAGGATCTCGAACTCGAATTTGAGAGTTGAAGCATGAATCAATGATTGTGGTGGGTTGCTGAGTCGTCTTCTGGTTTGTTGAGATCATCGCTGATGATCTATGGTGGTCGGATTCGCCGTGCATATGCACGGTGATGAGATGTGTCTGATGATGTTTTGGTTAAGTTTGGTAATAGGGGAAGTTGCTTGAGTTGCTCGAAGTGATTGGGTTGTTGGCTCGGGGAAGATGGACTTTTTACTCGAAGCAGATTTGGGGTTGTATCGGGTATTCTTCTGTTTACAGGTTTTGAGGAAACCTGTACTGTTTGTTTAGAAATTTTAAAAACAGAAGATTTTAAATGTAAATCTTGAGTTTAAACTAAGTTTTAAATTCAAGTTTAAAAATTTTAGAATCCAAGTTTAAATTTAAAATATCAGTTTTAAAATAAAATAAAAAGTTTAAACTTGAATTGTTAGCTTCTTTAAAAATGGTTGAGTATTTTTTAAATTTATAAAAATGAAGTTTTTAAAAATATGAGAAAATTTTAAAGTAAGGTTTAAATCTGGAAATCAAAGATTTAAAAATGTATTTCAGTTTTTGAAACAAAAGGAATTTTAAGATTTGAAAGGTTTGATCAAATTTGTATGTTAAAGTGTAAATTTAAATTATTAAATTTAAAAAAATGAATTTAGTTTTAAACTCTTATGAATTTCTTTTATAAGACAAGAACTTGTTTGCCTTGTAATTTAAAAAGGTTTTAAACTTTGTTAAGTTTAAATTATATTCATTTTTAAATCTTGTATTTGAAATGAAATTTAAAAGTAAGTCCAAAAGTAATTTATTTTCAAATAAATTTGTTAATGACAATTTAAACATAATTAAAAAAAATTTATCTTAAAATTTAATTAAGATTTAAAGATTTGAAATTAATTAAATTAATGCAGTAATTAAGGAGCAATTAGTCAATTTAATTAATTAATTGATTAGGGATTAATAAATATTTGATTAAGGGCTAATCAATTTGTAATTAAGATCATTAATTAGATTATTAAATTAATGATTAAAGAATTATTAATTAAGTAATTAAGTTATAATCATGGTTAATTAATTAAATAATTAAGGATTAATTAAGTTACAGTTAACACTTAATTAATTTAATAATTAGAGATTAATTAATGAATAATTAAAGATAAATTAAACTGTGATTAACAAGGGTTAATCTAAGTTAATTACTTAATGAAGTAATTAAAGAATTGTTAATGAAGATCGTTAACTAGGATTATTAAATAATTAATTAATGTGATTAATTTTAATAATTAATTAGATTAATTAATTTAATAATAATCATTTGTGAATTATTTAAGTGTAATTACTTTATGGAAGTAATTAAGCAATTAATTACTTAATGTAATTAATTGAGTTTATTAGGATTAGTTTAAATTAATTAATCAATTTTAATTAATTTTAAACACTGGATGTTTTGTTGACAATTACTTAATGTAATTAATGGATTGGAAATTACTTAGTGAAGTAATTGATTGGTAATTACAGGATGTAGTTAATGGACAATATTTTAAGAATGGAAGTAATTTGGAGTACAATTACCTTGTAATTAATCAAAGGATTAATTAAGAAATTAATTAAGGAATAATTAATTTATTTTAATGAAGTAATTAAGTTAGTTAATTACTGAATATGCTTAATCAAGAGGGATTAATAATTATGGGTTAATTACTTAAGGTAATTAATTTAAGAGGATAATTAATTAAATATTATTAAGGATCATTAATTAATACAATTAATGATGTAATTAAAGTTGATTAATTATGATTAATTAGTCAATGATAAGTGATTAATGTTAATTAATTAATGTAATTAATTAAGGATTAATGTAATTAATTATAGTTAATTAATTAATTAATTGAAGTGATTAAAGGTTAATTACTGTTTTTGGTTAAGAATAATTAATTTGTGAAATTAATTAAGGATAATTACATGAATGTAATTAAGGATAATTAATCAAGGGTGATTATTTTGAATGATTAATTAATTGGTTGTAATCAATTAAATGGTTAAGTAAGCAAGATTTATATTGATGAAGTAATTAATTTAATTTATTTTAAATTAATTAAAGATGAAGTAATTAATTTAATTCACTTTAAATTAATTAGAGATGGAGGTAGTTAATTTAATTCATTTTAAATTAATTATAGATGATGTGATTAAGTAAATCATTGCTTATATATGAATGGGTGATATTGATTACCTTGGATGCTTTGTGATCTCAGAAATGAGATAAGTAATGTGGTGTGATATGAATGCTTTGGTTGCATTGTGATGATAATATGGATTACCTATTTTGATGATAATGTGGATTACCTGTTTATTATGATAATGTTGATTATCTATTGTAACAACCCGGTATTTCGCGTCGATTTACAATCGACATTAAACGATTAATATTGACACAAATTTCCATTTGAAGTTTTTAAATTTGAATTAAAATTCTTTTATAAATTTTAAAAGGAATTTTGGGCTTCGAAATTAAATACTGGTCCATATTTTATTGGGCCGTGATAATTTGCTAAGGCTTTTAACCGGTTTCTTTTCCCCCTTTTAATTCATTCTCGTTCCAACCCTAAAACGAACGAACGAAAATAAAATGGAGGCTGTCTCGTTCGCCCCCTTCTCCAGATTAGGGCTTTGCTTTCGTTCTCTCTGCTCTGGAAATTAGGGCTTGAAGTCACCGCTTTAATTCGATCGATCCAGTGATGTTTTGCGTGTCGCCTTGATCGATTGATTCCTCGTAGCTTGCTCTAGCTGCTTCGACTCGTGAGAAGGTGAGTGACCATTCGCTCACATCTAATTCATCTCGCATTCGACTGTTTATTTTTGTTTGAGTGTCGTAATTGTTTTGATGATTCCTAATCACCCACGGCTTCAGTTTTTGTGACTTCAATCACTTGATTTTGGGTAGTTCGATTTTTACCATTTCTTTGGTATTGATCTGATTGACTTTGGCCACTTGAATTTGTTTAAACTTGTTCTCTGGTTATCTCGATTCTCTGATCATTGGAGTGTTGCATTGTTTTGGTTAACAATACTAAGCTTCGGCTTTGATTTTTGTGGCTACCATGACTTCAATTTCTATTGAACATGGCTTCAACTTGATTTCCATCTGAACTTCAGTACTGACTTTTTAAACCTGATTTTTATCACTTGACTTCGAGTTGTTTAACATTATATATTTCGATCTCAGTTTCAAATACTGTCTTCATTGCATATGGATAATTTCTGAGACATATTGTGGCATTGCTTGCATTACTGTCTCATTTCGATTTTGAGGTTCACTATTTGGTTAGACTTGAACTGACTGCACACATATATGTATATGTTTACTTCATATACATATTCATATTCATATGTTGGACTGGTCCTGTTTTTGCATTGAACTGTACTCAGTTTAACTTGAGTTTTGTTGCACTGCATGTTGTATGCATTGAGTAGCCTGGTCTTTGTTTCTAATTCATCTGATGGAAAATTAGTCCAGATTTGTGTCCCCATGTACATGTTCACATGAGTTTGCTTTGTGTTGCGTGGTGTTGCATATTCACCACTATCTTAACTATATTTGACTCACTGCTTTGAGTCTCTTGCGCATGCTCTTTGAAGTTGTGGCATTTATTCTTTACTACCCTGATTATGTTGCAGCCATTTTACTGTATATATATATACAATGGAGGCTGTACATTAGAGTCTTGTTCATGCCATTTGGCACTGTGCTTCGAGTATATAAGCAGTTTCAATTTGTGTTTAAGCTGTCTTGACCCTTTAAATTTAGTTGATGTTGGTTTTGTGATTTTTGGTTCATTGCAGTTTGATGTAAATTGCATCTTTCTTTTGCACCATGTTGTACCATTGCCATGTGCATTTGGCCATTCGAGCCTTCGTGCTCTGTTGGTTCAGGTTGCATAAATCCAGTTTGCCTGCATCACTTGTGTACTACATTTGCTAGACTAGTCATTGAACTAAACTTGTTTATGTGCACTTGTATATGCACAGTACTTGTTCATGTGCATTTATACGTTCTTGACTTTGTTTTAGTGTACATGACTTGCTACTTTGCTCATCGCCGTGTGTTGAGCCTAAAATTCATTGGGCTTGACCTCGCATTTGTCTCTGCAATTTAATTGACACTTGGCCCTTATGATATTCACGGCGACGCTTGTGAATATTCATTGGGTACATCATCACTGTAGTGGCAAGGCAGTGCACGCAAGCGTGAACTGCAGCCACACGGTATTCAATGGGTACCTCATCACTGTAGTGGCAAGGCAGTGCACGCAAGCGTGAACTGCAGCCACACGGTATTGGTTTTATTGTTATTTCTTTTGCTTTTGATTTATGGAACTATTTCGTATTCCATATGTTGTAGTGGCGTGGCAGTACACACTTGCGTATACTGCAGCCCTACTCGAGTTGACGTCTTAATTGATGTTTCCAATTACTTGATTGATTCCTTTGTCCAATTCATCCTTATTAGTGATTGGATAGACGAGATTTATTGTGATTGTCATCTATTCGTTATTTGATTATTATTGCTTCTGTGCATTAATAACTGAGTTTGAATTAGACTGACCCGGGTATTATTTTCTTTTGAATGTAATACTCGGGTCAGACCCGAGTTATTTCAGGTTGTAGATATTCTGCTTTGGGATGCTGCTTGAGCTATGAAGTCCTTTCATATCTTTTGGAGTTGTCGGCGGCATTTGTAGTAGTCTGTGTAATTGTATTGGAAGATATGTATTCATGTATATTATATACGTTAATGTACTTGTATGTGTAACTTCTTGAGTCGACTGTTGTAGTTGTATCACATGCACCGTGTCAAATGTATTGTAACTGACAGCAGTTATTATATATATATATATATGGGACTTTCTGTTTTATCTGTGTTTCGCATTTATATTTATCTGTGTTATTAGTTTATATTTTGTCCTAGACTATTATAGCCACTGTGTAGTAGCTTTGAGTTTGCATCGGCATGTCGGATTCCCTCCCGAAATGAAATGCATGTTTTTACTATCTGACATATCGGTGCTCGCACAAAGCAATTACACGGATGGTCGCTCCTCAACAGCCTCATTCTCCGTGCTAGTCGACATCACTACACCGTAGTGTTCTTGGCTAGCGTGGGTATAGAGGTGGGGCGTCATAGCTTGGTATCAGAGCCTGGGGTTTAGAACAAATATAAAACATAACTTAGATAGTACATGTGTTACAATTATTTGTCGATGTTTTATCTCACATCTTTATCTACGACCATCTTTGATTGTTAGGTATGAATTCCTAACGCTTCTTCATGAGCATTGCTGCAACTTGAACCCACTTCGATTTGAACTCGCATTGTTTATTCGAACTGCTGTATATATGCATTCTTATCTCGGATTCGTGTACTGGATGGAGTCTCCATGCAATTGGGTTTTGGGTATCAATCTTTGAGACAAATTGAGTTTCAATTGTCGACTCTGTCTGTTTATCCATGGTTTGTTGGTTTTCATGTGCCTCTCTGATAGTTTTAAAAATTTCTTTGGTATAAAAGAAATTGTCTTGGACTTTGCCTTGTCAATATCGACATTGACTTGACTTTTACTTTTGCTAAAGTCATTCAAGCATTTATGCTCGTTCTGCTTTGTTTTTCCAATTGTTGATCGATTCTTCTTTTCGGATTAGTTGTTATCACTTTTGTCGACTTTGATAACTTCTATTTCAGGAATTTTTGGGTATTCCTACTTTGATGGATTGGAATCGAATTCTTCGGATTTTATTCACGTCTTCGAATGTGAATCTTAGTGAATTGATTTGGTTTTCGAATTTAATCGATTCTTGATTATTTCCCGCTTGGTTGCTATTATTTATTAGCAACTTTAATGACCTTTTCTTCGGGATTTTTGTGAACATACCTTTCGATGAATTCGGTATCGATTTCTTTGGATTCTATTCACGTCTTCGTATGTGAATTCTTGCGATTGATTGTTTCTACAATCATGTTTGTGATTTGTCACTTTAAAAATATAAAGGTTTCAATACTAGTAGTAAATATCAAAATCAATACCAAACTCGTTTTTAAAACCGTTTTCCAATCTATTAGTATATACAAATCTTTATTTCACTCATATGAGAAATCTAATTAAACGGCTTAGTAAAACAAGTGGTATGAAACGCTTGCGTTTACTTCGTCGGTTAATTGTTGGACTTGTTCGATTGAACCTCTAGCGACAATTTTATTAGTGAAGATTTACAGTTTGTTCGTAAATATTTAAGTTAAGCAAGTGGTTATGGGACATGAAGCTAAACTTTTACATTTACTAGCTTAGTGTAATTGACACTTCTCGTTGATCATGACGATCACTTTTATGATTTAGACTAGCAATTGAGCGATGTCTCTTTGTCGGCGAGGATAGCTTAGGCCTCGTCGGTGTGATTTTGACTCACACATATCTCTTTATCGGCGAGGATAGCTTAGGGCTCGTCGGTGTGATTTTGACTCACACATATCTCTTTGTCGGCGAGGATAGCTTAGGCCTCGTCGGTGTGATTTTGACTCACACATATCTTTTTGTTTGCGAGGTTAGACTAGACACCACTTGTGTGATTCTACTCACACATACCTTTTTTGATTTTTGGTTAGTCTGGACCTCAATCTGTGTGATTTCGACTCACACATGTGGGGTAGCGCCCCATGGTCTTCGGGCCATTCGTGTGTCAAAATTAATGGCTTGCAACCATGAGATAGCGTCTCATTATGCATTGCACGTGTTGGTGATTTTCATGCTCATGTGTAGGTGAGATTCCGTGCTCCCGTTCTTGCTTTGCGTTGCACGTGTTGATGATTTCTCATGCTCGCGTGTAGGTGAGATTCCGTGCTCCCGTTCTTGCTTTGCGTTGCACGTGCTGATGAATTTTCATGCTCGCATGTAGGTGAGTTTTCGTGCTCCCGTTCTCGCTTTGCGTTACATGTTCTGATGAATTTTCATGCTCGCATGTAGGTGAGTTTTCGTGCTCCCGTTCTCGCTTTGCGTTGCACGTGCTAATGAATTTTCATGCTCGCATGTAGGTGAGTTTTCGTGCTCCCGTTCTCGCTTTGCGTTACATGTGCTGATGAGTTTTCATGCTCGCGTGTAGGTGAGTTTTCGTGCTCCCGTTCTCGTTATGCGTTACATGTGTTGATGAATTTTCATGCTCGCGTGTAGGTGAGTTTTCATACTCTCCTTCGAGTTTTCATACTTTGTTCGAGTTTTCATACTCTCCTTCGAGTTTTCATACTCCGTTCGAGTTTTCATACTCTCCTTCGAGTTTTCATACTCCATTCAAGTTTTCATACTCTCCTTCGAGTTTTCATACTCCGTTTGAGTTTTCATACTCTCCTTCGAGTTTTCATACTCCGTTTGAGTTTTCATACTCTCCTTCGAGTTTTCATACTCCGTTCGAGTTTTCATACTCTCATTCGAGTTTTCATACTCCCGTTCGAGTTCTCATACTCTTATCTTGTGATTTCTGGATTTCTTGTGTAGATTTCTAGAATTTGTGCTTCACCAATTTTCGTGATTTCTATTGATAAGTTTTATCAATTCTTGTGCATTGGTGAATTCGTGTGTTATTGACTTGTTATGAATACAAGTTTTGGGTATGATATCCCTTTCTATCTTTGAGAGGATTCTTGTGACATTTTTGATGAATGAAAATCCACTTATCGATGTTTCTACTGATATCGCTGTTTTAATCACGTGTTTTAAAAATTGTTTCAAAATAAAAATCGTTTTCAAAATTTTTATAGTTTACGCTTTCAAAAGAATGAGGAAGCGATTTAAACGTTTCAGCAAAATCGAGGACTATGACCCCTTTCTTTTACTGGTTCGTTTAATTCCGGACTTGTCCGTTTGAGGGTGAAAATTTGTAAATTACTTTTATGAAATTAAGAGAATATTTTGTGATTGTATTGCCCATTGAGTGCTTTAAGAATTCTGGTCGATGCGCTTGATCAATGTTATCGATAGGAATCTCCTAGACGCTTTGATGAGACAATCAGACACAGTAAATTGAATTTTAAAATGAAAATTTGTCTGAAAAGATAATTACATAAAGTAAAATTGTAAATTTCGAAAGTTTTAGCTTTTCGGGAAAGAATATTATTTAAAACAACTCTTTTTCGATGCTTCTATCCTTGTAATTCCCGAGGGAACCAAGACTTTATCATTTGTACCAATGCTAATCGTGTTGGTTTGCATACCATTCTCTCGCAAAAGAGAACGTGCTGTCTCTTATGTTTCTAAATCATATATGCCCATTGAGACTAGATATGCCACGCATGATCTAGTGCTCTTGGCTATTGATTCCGTTCTTCAGAATTTGGCATCATTATTTTTGGGTGAGAAATTTGTTCTCTACCCTGATCATGAATCTTTGGAATATTTATTTTCTCATAAGGAACTTAATTTACGTCAACCACGTTGGCTCGAGTTTCTTATATATCTAATGATCTTGATATTCTTTACACTCCCGGAGGGGAAATCGTGTTACCGATGCACTTGTCGTTGGCAACAAGTGGTTGTTTCTTTGATGATGTCCAGATGGAATCATCTTTTTACCAAGTTCATCAGACGTTCGATGTACTTCGTTTTATTGAGCTTCATCTCGTTCCTTTTATGGACTTACGTCTGATGTTCTTTTATGTTGAGCGGTTCATCGGATGTACCTTGATTGTACTATATCGATGTCCCGACTTTTCGGTTCATTGGACGTACTGTTTTTGTATTACGTCGGCGTTCCGAATTAATGAAGCTTTGATTCATCTAGCGTATCGTTATTGTACTACGCTGTTGTTCCAAATTATTCGTGTCTCACCTATGATAGGTGTTGTGCGTTTCAGTCGGTCGGGGAAGTTAGTGCCTCGATATATTGGGCCATTTCCTATCACTGAACGTATTGGTTTCTTGGCTTATCGCCTCTTATTACCGGCTTAATTTTCTGTTATTCATGACGTGTTTTATGCGTCTTCCTTCTACGGAAATGCCTTAGGGATTCCGATTTTATTCTTGAGCCCGATATTATTGAAGAGATTGAAGTTTCACCAGATTTGACATCGAGCAAACACGTTCGGGCTTTCTCTTTCATGCTCTATATGGTGAACTTCTTATTTTCAAATTTCGTCATTTTATGATGACATGCTTTTACGGTTGTTACCTTTTGTCCATTTATTCCTTATGATTGCGAGGACGCAATTTCTTTAAGGAGGGAAGTCTGTAACAACCCGGTATTTCGCGTCGATTTACAATCGACATTAAACGATTAATATTGACACAAATTTCCATTTGAAGTTTTTAAATTTGAATTAAAATTCTTTTATAAATTTTAAAAGGAATTTTGGGCTTCGAAATTAAATAGTGGTCCATATTTTATTGGTCCGTGATAATTTGCTAAGGCTTTTAACCGGTTTCTTTTCCCCCTTTTAATTCATTCTCGTTCCAACCCTAAAACGAACGAACGAAGATAAAATGGAGGCTGTCTCGTTCGCCCCCTTCTCCAGATTAGGGCTTTGCTTTCGTTCTCTCTGCTCTGGAAATTAGGGCTTGAAGTCGCCGGCTTTAATTCGATCGATCCAGTGATGTTTTGCGTGTCGCCTTGATCGATTGATTCCTCGTAGCTTGCTCTAGCTGCTTCGACTCGTGAGAAGGTGAGTGACCATTCGCTCACATCTAATTCATCTCGCATTCGACTGTTTATTTTTGTTTGAGTGTCGTAATTGTTTTGATGATTCCTAATCACCCACGGCTTCAGTTTTTGTGACTTCAATCACTTGATTTTGGGTAGTTCGATTTTTACCATTTCTTTGGTATTGATCTGATTGACTTTGGCCACTTGAATTTGTTTAAACTTGTTCTCTGGTTATCTCGATTCTCTGATCATTGGAGTGTTGCATTGTTTTGGTTAACAATACTAAGCTTCGGCTTTGATTTTTGTGGCTACCATGACTTCAATTTCTATTGAACATGGCTTCAACTTGATTTCCATCTGAACTTCAGTACTGACTTTTTAAACCTGATTTTTATCACTTGACTTCGAGTTGTTTAACATTATATATTTCGATCTCAGTTTCAAATACTGTCTTCATTGCATATGGATAATTTCTGAGACATATTGTGGCATTGCTTGCATTACTGTCTCATTTCGATTTTGAGGTTCACTGTTTGGTTAGACTTGAACTGACTGCACACATATATGTATATGTTTACTTCATATACATATTCATATTCATATGTTGGACTGGTCCTGTTTTCGCATTGAACTGTACTCAGTTTAACTTGAGTTTTGTTGCACTGCATGTTGTATGCATTGAGTAGCCTGGTCTTTGTTTCTAATTCATCTGATGGAAAATTAGTCCAGATTTGTGTCCCCATGTACATGTTCACATGAGTTTGCTTTGTGTTGCGTGGTGCTGCATATTCACCACTGTCTTAACTATATTTGACTCACTGCTTCGAGTCTCTTGCGCATGCTCTTTGAAGTTGTGGCATTTATTCTTTACTACCCTGATTATGTTGCAGCCATTTTACTGTATATATATATATACAATGGAGGCTGTACATTAGAGTCTTGTTCATGCCATTTGGCACTGTGCTTCGAGTATATAAGCAGTTTCAATTTGTGTTTAAGCTGTCTTGACCCTTTAAATTTAGTTGATGTTGGTTTTGTGATTTTTGGTTCATTGCAGTTTGATGTAAATTGCATCTTTCTTTTGCACCATGTTGTACCATTGCCATGTGCATTTGGCCATTCGAGCCTTCGTGCTCTGTTGGTTCAGGTTGCATAAATCCAGTTTGCCTGCATCACTTGTGTACTACATTTGCTAGACTAGTCATTGAACTACACTTGTTTATGTGCACTTGTATATGCACAGTACTTGTTCATGTGCATTTATACGTTCTTGACTTTGTTTTAGTGTACATGACTTGCTACTTTGCTCATCGCCGTGTGTTGAGCCTAAAATTCATTGGGCTTGACCTCGCATTTGTCTCTGCAATTTAATTGACACTTGGCCCTTATGATATTCACGGCGACGCTTGTGAATATTCATTGGGTACATCATCACTGTAGTGGCAAGGCAGTGCATGCAAGCGTGAACTGCAGCCACACGGTATTCAATGGGTACCTCATCACTGTAGTGGCAAGGCAGTGCACGCAAGCGTGAACTGCAGCCACACGGTATTGGTTTTATTGTTATTTCTTTTGCTTTTGATTTATGGAACTATTTCGTATTCCATATGTTGTAGTGGCGTGGCAGTACACACTTGCGTATACTGCAGCCCTACTCGAGTTGACGTCTTAATTGATGTTTCCAATTACTTGATTGATTCCTTTGTCCAATTCATCCTTATTAGTGATTGGATAGACGAGATTTATTGTGATTGTCATCTATTCGTTATTTGATTATTATTGCTTCTGTGCATTAATAACTGAGTTTGAATTAGACTGACCCGGGTATTATTTTCTTTTGAATGTAATACTTGGGTCAGACCCGAGTTATTTCAGGTTGTAGATATTCTGCTTTGGGATGCTGCTTGAGCTATGAAGTCCTTTCATATCTTTTGGAGTTGTCGGCGGCATTTGTAGTAGTCTGTGTAATTGTATTGGAAGATATGTATTCATGTATATTATATACGTTAATGTACTTGTATGTGTACTTTCCTGAGTCGACTGTTGTAGTTATATCACATGCACCGTGTCAAATGTATTGTAACTGACAGCAGTTATTATATATATATATATATGAGACTTTCTGTTTTATCTGTGTTTCGCATTTATATTTATCTGTGTTATTAGTTTATATTTTGTCCTAGACTATTATAGCCACTGTGTAGTAGCTTTGAGTTTGCATCGGCATGTCGGATTCCCTCCCGAAATGAAATGAATGTTTTTACTATCTGACATATCGGTGCTCGCACAAAGCAATTACACGGATGGTCGCTCCTCAACAGCCTCATTCTCCGTGCTAGTCGACAGCACTACACCGTAGTGTTCTTGGCTAGCGTGGGTATAGAGGTGGGGCGTCACATCTATTGTGATTTGTGAGTTATCTATCTGTGTGTATATAGATAATTGAATTGTTTTAAACTTTAAAACAACTTGGACCTAAAAGATGGCGTTTTGGATTTCGATGAGACCGGGATCGGGTTTCCATATTTGGATATCCGAAAACCACATCGATCCAAATTAACGGTAGGTCATGAATCTCAAGTGAAGATGAAGATTCAGAGTGCAAGGGTTATCGTCGTTAACTCAGAGGGTGATTCCAAAATGAGTGTAACGAGATAATGCCTTCGGTTTCATTCGAACCCGGAACGAACTTGTATGGATTAATGCTTTCAGAACATCGTCAGGTGGACGATGAGCATTCTAAGTGATGTGTTCACTAAAGGTAATCGTAGCCTCAATCCTCATCAACCGGGAATGGCTAAAATAGGGGAGGTGCAGCAAGGCTAAGTGGGTCATACCCATGTAGGACGAGATTTCCCCCTGTCTAGAGGTCTTTTTTTATTCGGCTGTGTGGCCTGTTGCTAGATACAACTGCGGGTTTGTCTTGTTCGGAACTGTTCAGGAAGGAATGGTTCCAGCCTTGTGTTGCAGGGGATTGAGAGTGATCCTCGGTACGTTGATCTAGGCCACGTACTGTGACGGGCGGTACCCCGGTAGCCCTGCCATTGTATGGAATCCTAAATCCAATAAGTGTCATACGTATTAGTTATTCCCAACTATGTTGGAACGTGAGATGTAAACATTCCAGCTATTTCTGTATTTTACTTGAAAACCCTAGACACTATTATAATATCACTGGATTTCCTATCAAATGTTTTGGTAGCGTAAGGTAAAAACTTTTCCATGTTTATATGTGGGAAGTCTTACGTGATACCTTTCTTTTCAAAAGGTTTTTAAAAGTTAAGAAACCTTAACCTGTTAGTCACACCACACCCATGTCTGACCCGGAGTTTGTCTTCTGTTTTCTTAAACTCTTGGGTACTCAAATTTTTACGAGTAGCCAAGGGATTCAGGTTAGCTTTGACGAATTGTGGAGGAGCAATGGAGCAGCAGGCTTCTGTGTATAGATATATAGTGTTCCGCTGTGTTGATTTCTCTGAGTAGTTTCCTTGAATTGTATTGAGTTGTATAACTAGATAGGTGTTTATAACTGTCTAGTATGTGATGTGTAATTTGCGTAACTCTGATTATGATTGTAAACTATGTAATATTTATGTTACTAATATAATTTATTCGTTCCTGTGTTAAGATTCTGATGTTGTTTCTTCTTTCTCTTCTTTCTTTTCTCTTTTCTATCCCTTTCTTTCTTCAAGATGATGCGATTTTCTGTGGTGAGAATGTCGGGTCGTCTCACTTGGTATCAAAACATTAGGTTGAGTGAATACCTAGGCTTTGGAGTGGTGTCTATCTTGAGAGAGCGTATTTGCAATTTTAAATATATATATATATATATATATATATATATATATATATATATATTTCTACCTATTTGTTGGGTTACCTGTTCAGGTTTTCCAATGTAAGTTATAAAGGTAGATGGGGTAGTGGTGTGTGTAACACGACTACCATTGGTTGGAGTTTGAATGTTTGAGATTGGAAATGTATCTGTCGAGACTGTAGACCTAATGCCGTCTCGAGTGAGTTTTGTAATGATGAAGGATTTCATCGATCTCTGAAGGAAACCTGTTAAGGTTCGAAGCCCATTTTCAAGTAAAGTTGGATGAGTAGAGTTTGGATCTGTTAGTTGGGCAGAAGCGAGTGATGGTATCTTGATACCTCAAGAAGTAGTAGCTGCGTGATGAGAAGCAATGACTATGGATGTTTCTGAAGAAGTTTTCTTTGGAACAAGTTTAAGGAAGTGAGTCTGCTTCGGTGTTGTGGCTAGGTTCAGCATGGTGTTTCTGTTTGATTTGAGGTCCGAGTTTCTCGAAGAGCTTTGGATTATGAAGTCTTTGGCATCTGTGACAGCAGTGCAGCTCAGAGTGTTCTGTGTGTTGGCAGGAAGTCTTCTGGCTTAGCAGTTTTCTGGAGGTGGAGTTCGGAAGCAGCAGAGTGACCCGTTTCTTCGATGGGTTGGCTAGATAAGTGTAAGCTGTTCTGTTTGGTAAAGGGAGAACAGTTTTTCTTGGATTTGGTCTGGATTGATCGCAAAAGTGACTTGCGATAGTTGAGCGTTTTCTTGGGTTATCGGAACTTTTCTGGATGTCTTCAGGGGAGTCAGATTTTGTCCGAGTCTGGAGATTGAGTTGGTGTAGTAGCTCAGGTTTTAGTGGAGTTTCTAAGTTTTCTTTATGGATCTATTGAACCATATTTCTGGGATGTGTTGTCCAGTTGTGCTCGTGTTCCTCATCAGCATTTTATCTACTTCGGATCAGAGTTGTGCAGCGAAAGCAGTTTGGAAGTGCATCTGCTTTTCTTTTCCGGACAGGAGAAGTGAGTTTAGTCTTCTGTTATTTGAGGAGTAGAGTTTGTGTTCCTGGAACTGGGTTGATCTTGTGGAGATGATTGGTTTTTTTTATTTCTAGAGGCATCAGTGAAGGTTG
Source organism: Allium cepa (assembly GCA_030765085.1). Lineage (NCBI taxonomy): Eukaryota > Viridiplantae > Streptophyta > Magnoliopsida > Asparagales > Amaryllidaceae > Allium > Allium cepa. The sequence continues at coordinate 484,623,046 of CM060929.1, forward strand.
AGCTAATCAATAAGGTTGTGGGAAGCCCAGGATCGTCCGAAGATTTTTGAGGATAAGAGTCGGAGGAATTTGAATTCTGAAGTCGGAGATTTGATTTGGATAAGTTTTCTCTGATCGAAAAGGAGCTATAAGATTGGGTAAGGCTGGGAAGCTAGCTCTGAAGTGTTTTGGATCTTTTCTGTGTTCTTGTGAGAATAAGTGATTGATCTACAGGATTGAATTCCCAGTTTGAAAAACTGGAATTCGATGACTTTCATGTATCTCTGAGGGAGTACGTGTATGATCTATCTCTGGCTGTGAAACCAACAGTTCGGGAGTTTTGGTTGTTGATTCAGACTCGTCTGTAGTCTGATATCCCGTCTAGTGTTGTAGATCTAGATGAATAGGAGCTCTGTAGCTTAGTAATATTGATGGTTTGAATTCTCTAGTGCGAGTATCCCGGTGATTATACTTGGGGAAACTCGAGGAAATTCTATCCAGAATTTTGTCTGGATAGTTAGATTTGTTTGATTGGATGAATTGGTTGCTATGGTTTAGCATATGTTTGATATATGCTTGTGTTTTAAAATTAAAATCTATAATGAGATTATTAAATTACCTTTGTTTTAAATTTCGTGGATGAAATTATTTTAAGGGGGAAGGATTGTAATATCCCGGAATTTTTGACAATATCAATTTAATAATCTGTATTAAAATTAAATTGATATTGATGATTTTGTTAATAATAATTCAAATTGATTTAATAATTTTCTTTAATAAATATTTAATTGGTAGAATTTATCCTTTTCAGCTAATAAATTGGTTCCTATTTATAATATAAATATTTGGTTTATAGTGTAAATGGATTATCATTGTTTTAAATTTAATAAATAAAACATATTTTCTAATTCTAATATTTGTAGTAATTTGAGAATTTGTTTTTATTTAATATACAAGCTTTTCAAAGTTATTGAATAAATAATCTTGGTTTAAACTTAATAAATGAATCATGATTTAAAATTATAATATATGTGTTAATAATTTGGGAATTTTGATTTAATTTAATATTAAGTTTTCAAAGCTATGTAATAAATAAGTATATGATTTTAAATTGTTAAGACAAATGTTTAAAATTTAATCAAGATTTACTTGAATTAGCAAAAAGTTTTATAGCTTAATAAAATGAGTACTTTATCAATAAAGACATAATTTCTTTTATAATTATTTTAATTTAATAATGAGTCATTTCTAAAAATAATATTAATAGTGTATTGTTTTACAATTGGATTTTTGAATAAAAATAGAATTTGTTATTTCAAATTTAATTTGTATATATAATTTGATTTTTATATGCATAAGCTTTATTTATAAGCATAATTTGTTTTTATTTCTTTTATAAATTTATATACATATTAAATACTAACTAACAAATTAATTAGGCATAACTATATATTAACATGTAAATTAAATACAAATTACTTTTAAATAGGACAAGTGTTGTATTCTTAAGCCTCTTATAACAAATGTTAAAAGATTAACATATTAAGTTGACAAATGTTGAAATTTATACAAGTGTAATTTTTAAATTTGTATTTTCTTTTTATTAAGTCATACCTTCATCTTATAAAAAGGCCTCTTCTCTTCAATTTCTTTTTCTTTTTCTAATCAAAAGTTAAGAAATCTGAAACATACAAACCTGCATTTTTTTTCTTCTAAAATCAGTAAGTCCTCTTCAGACAAATCTGCACTTCCCTGTAAGTCTTCAAAGCCCAAAATCAGTTTGCAAAAATCTTCAATCAAAATACAAATCCCTGCATCATTTTTCTGCAATCAGTAATTCCCCTCATTATCAAATCTGTAGCCTGCATGTTCAAACCAAAAATCAGTTTACAAATCCAAATTCAACTCCTCATAACAAAAAGCATCTGCATCATTCATTTTTTTTCTGCAATCTGGAAAATGGGCTCTGCATGCAACCTGGAAACAAAAGCAACTTAAAGATTCAAAGTATCAAAATAAAGGTGTTTTCAAAAATCTGGGAAGCTATAACAACCCTGGTTGGAGATCACCGTAAATATTAAATTATAATGAATATTATAATTTAATATTGGAATTAATTGAATTAATTGGAAGAAAATGATGAATTATATTGTTTATTTGGAATAAACAATATAATATGAATAAATTTTGGGAGAACAATATAAAATAAGGTTTATTTCAAATTAAATGGTTGAAGAAAATTTAAGATGAAGTTAAGATGAAGTAAACAACTTAATTATGATCTTTGAGTTGGAAATTGTCATTGATGGAATTTAGTAGGAGCATTAAAGGAATATTGGAAATTTATTCCAATATTCTCCTTTTATTGTAAAATAAAAGGGAAAATAAAAGTAGAAAGATTTTATTGTATTAATAGTAATAAACATATGTGTGAGATAAAGTTGTTCCTTTATTTCATGAATTTTGAATATAGAGATGCAACTATATTCAATTAACATGTACGATTTGGCGATAATATAATTTATTGTCAAATTGCATCTTTTCTTTGTTAAATACAAAGAAAATTGTTAGATAATTGTTTAATCATCATATGCATAATGAATTTGAATTTTTGGGCTAATGAATTGTAACAAAATAAATTAATCACTCAATTTCGATGGTTGGAGTGGTCTGGAATAATTAGTGGAATTTTGTTTGGGTTAGGGAAATCATATTGGTAATTCTAAAACCAATAATACATTTTATTGTAAAATAAAATGTAGGGAATAAGAAGAAAAAATAATCTTCTTTGAGTATAAAAAATGATGGACATGAGTAAAATAAAGTTTCTACTTTATTTCATGAATTTGAATGTAGTTAATTGACTACATTTGATTAAATTGATAATTTGTACAATATTGTGCTTGTTTGCCAATATTGTCATTTTATTAATTAAATATATATATAAGAATGAGTTAATAAAATAATTAATCATGATAACTATGATTAAAAATGTGAGAAATAATTTAATAATGTCTAAACCTGTATTTTTTTGTTTTGGGTACATAACATCTTTTTATTTAACCAATTGTATTAAATTTGCAATTTATTTTGCAATTATGGGAAAATTGGATAAATTGAGTAATAAATGAAAATTTAATAACAAAATTGTTAAAACTTATGTTTTGATAATTTTATTAAAAACTAGATGACATAACGAATCCAACGCATCCAAAATCATTAACAACGGATTAAAAATGTAGAAGTTATGAAGATTTAAGCATTGTACAAGCGTAAATAAACTTAAACAAATTTTTGCCTAAGTAAAATTAATATGGGTCATTGGGTTAAGCCCAAACCCAATATCCACTAGAGAAACTTCTGGAGCCTGGAAAGAAGTACGTACACTCCTTCCTCCTTCAGCTCATTTGAGAAAAGGAACGGTAGAAGTTCAAAAATTAGAAACAATGGCTGCCTTCTCAAACCCTAGCCATAATTAATAAAATTCTTTGCTAAATCAATAGAAATTCGGGTCTAATTCAACAAGAAGCAATCAAAGGTACGATAAAGGCGAATTCGAGTTGAAAACTTCCAACTTCAAGCCTAAATCATCATCTTTTTGCTGCTAATAGGTAAGCTAAGGCTTATAGCAACTACAAGTGAACAAATTTCAGCAGCAAATAATCTCTTGCTTGAAATATTTGGTTAAATATGTTGAATTTTACCTCTGTTCTATATTGATTGATGCTGAAAATGCCCTGTCCTGTTTTGCTCATATCTGGCTCGTCCGGTGTCGGATTGATGCCACTCTTTATTCAGATTGTAGAGGACTGATTATAGTTTGTTCATGTTAACTTTCATTGGGTTTTGAGTCCGTTTGGACCTTCTTATTTGCTGTCAAAAATGAAAATCCGAGAGGGATTAAGCCCAGAATATTATGGTGGCTGGTTAGTGTTTTCGCCATAACTTTTGTGTTACTTATCGGAATTTTGATTTCTTAGATGATCTGAAATCCTTGTGAAATATACCAAAACTTTCATGTTTTCGGTTTCGACTGATTTAGAAGTATACATAGTGGAAAATTGGCATTTTCATCGCTGTCCTGTGTTGACAGGCAGCGCAAATAATTTCTTTCTTAGTAGTATTTCTATCATAACTTCTTCGTTACTGATCGGAATATCAAAATTTATAAAGTTTTGGAAACCTAAGGCTGTTGGCTACAATTTTTGTATTTTGTGTTTTGTAGAATTTCGAAGTTTGCATGGTGGAAAATTGATGTTTTGCAATGTTGATCTGTTATGAACTGCCCCAATATTGATGTAATTATTCGACTTTGATGATTTCATTTGCATGCTTTTGCAAGAATTTTACTACGAAATTTGATGCTGACATTTGATTCTTTTGTCCAGCAATGGACTAGTAAATTTAGAATGTGACTTGAATTTAACTTGGTTTCAAATTCGATTTAAAATTTGAATATCGGTTTTTTCCGATTAAATTACAAATTGATGTTTTTCTGAGTTTTAAAAATCCGAATAAATTGCATAAAATCTTCTAAAATCATGGTTTGAGTAATAAATGTTTTTATACATTTTTAAAGGTGTTTAAACAATTATTCTTTATTTTCTAGGCTTTCAAAATTCATTAAAATTCTTTAAATGATGGGTTTTCACTCAAAATCCTTTAGATAAATTTCTATAAATTGGTTTAAAATCCCGTTTTCTCTAGTAAAATATATTATAATTAATTTTATTTACTTTAATTACTTTGATGCTTTTTCTAACGTATAAGAAAATAAATTAAACGATTTAGTAAATCCGCGAAGTATGGGACTTGAGTATTTACTTTATCGGTTAATTTCGGACTTGTACGACTGAAACGATTTTGAGGAATCATTTGATTTCCTCCTTGATGTTAACCACATTGTGGTATGAGTTTGAGATTATATTAGTCCATTTGGCTAATACGTATAGTCCAAGATCTTCTGTTCGGGAGTATATACGAGATTAGGACTATATTGATGGAGATATACTTGCCAATGATATGAGGCAAGATTTTGATGGAATTTGATGAGTTTGATGTTTTTATGGAGTTTCTACTCGTCGATGAGATGAGACGGGTTTAGCATCTTAGACCATATGCCGATGACGAGGCGATTCTTTTGATGATGTTGATGATTTCTTAGTGTGGCACGAACTAGCGGCTAGAAAACCGCTAAGTGAGAGCGTATGGTATGGGACATACGTTACCACTTTCCGGGTTACTATCCGAGAGTTGTTGACACATTCTGAGAGAACTACCAGTACTTAGAGTCCCGATCGGGTTAAGTAATACTTGACTCGATCACTTTTGATGGCGGGGACTCAGCGGAGACCGATTGGAGTGAGGTGCTCCAATCACTTTTGATGCTGGGTGTTCGGAGAGAATATAGATGACGTCATAGACCGGATTAATTCGAGATGAGGATTCCGGTCGAGAGATGGATATTGTACCATGATGGTGAACTGTACTGGTAAATAGCACGTGCAACATGCTTTTGCATGTAATAATTGGCCAATATGAGATTTCTTTTATGAGTTATGATGATTTCGATTTCACCATTTTTGATGTGTTTACCTAGCCTTATGATGTAAATAAGGCAAATATGATTTCTTTGAGGATTTTGGTGATTTCAAATTTTATGGATTTATACTTGGGATTTATATACGACTTGAGAGATTTATTTATTCATGGATAATGTTTGAATGTTTTCCTTTATACTATACACATGAATTCCTTTAGATTATCCCAAGTATATGTATATGCAAACCACCATAGAGACATAGTGAAGTTACTTGATATCAACCCTAGATGTTCATACCTACTTATGTTATCCCGTTGCGAAGCTCTTCTCTTTACCTTATCATATTCCTTTCTAACGATAAGATTCAGTTGCCTGACCCGTGTGTTTATCACTCGGGTCAGACCGAGTTGTTTCAGGTTAGCTATCAGTTACGGGACTTTTCTTTGATGCATCTGCTTGGATATCATCCTAGCACTTTTGTGGTTTATATTTCTTTTCGCTTGACTCTGATGTATTTATATTCGATTCCATGTATATAGTGTGGTCGAATACCACCTTCATTGTATTCATATTGTATTGTACTAAACATGTATCAGTGTATATGTATATAAATGATGTTGATTACTGCTCTATGATGTGCTTTACATTTAGTTATGGTATTTTGTTCTGATAGATCCGCTAGCCACCTATAGTTTTGGATTAAGCATTTACTGTGTATGTCGATCCTTTGAGATAGAAAAGAAAAATCATAGTGCATTTATCGACGTATTCAGTAGATGTTTAAGACAAAGTTATAGATGGTCGCCCTTAACCAGCCCTATTCTCTGCTTTAGTAGACAGAATTACTCATTAATTCTCTTTACTAAGGTGGGTCTCGGGGTGGGGCGTTACAGCATGGTATCAGAGCTGTGATCAGAACAAAGTAGAATAAACACAGAACAGTACGTAAATCACAATACGTCGAAGTACAATATGAGTGAATCATTGTCCTTTATTCGAGCTTGTTTTCGAATCATGCTTTGATTCTTTTTCGAGTTTTGGGATATGTTGAGATGGAATATGTCTAGGAATATAAATTGTATTCCGTAGTATTCCATAATTGAGTTTGATGTTATCTTATCTTATGAATAATCTTATTTGGGATAATCCTATTTTTTTTTCTTTTTCTTTTTTGTCGATACGAGTGAGTTCGTATCGATGGAGTTGATCGATTTCTTTGAGCATTCTTGTTGCATTCATTTGAGAGTTGTGAATGCTATTGAAGGGATCCACAATGATTAGCTCATTGTGGGCATTCTGAGATTTTTATTTGATGTTGCTTTTGTGAGTATTTGTTTGTTACTCACAATCTTGAGATGTATCTGATTTGAGATGGACTAACTTATTTGATGTTAAGCCAAATCCTTTTGTTGTTTTAGGATCCTGTATTTATTTAGGCATCCTAGCTTTATTGGGTTATTATTTCTATCACTTTGAAATGTTAATGATGATTTCGAAGTTTCTGTATTCGCTCTTGAATATCGAGATGTTGATGATATATCTCGAATTCCAATCAAGGTGACTTTGTTGAGTTTTGTAAGTCCATTTGGATTTGACATTCAATTGAGAAATCGAGTGTTGAGGTAACCTTATTCCTAGCTCTTAGCTCTTCGGTTATCCTTCCACGGGGATATCCACTAAGGAATGATGAGAGTTTCTAGATTATTCGAGTTTGATTGAGTTTATCATTCTACTTTGTTTGAGCGTTCTTTTCAGATAGTCAATCAGTGTTATCCTTTAGCATTACTTCGTTTGAAGTAGTGATTCGTGGATTGTGTGCTTCTTCTCATTCGAGAAGAATATCTTGATTATCCTATGTCTTGCTGATTTTTTTTTGGGGCGGCTCGTGACATTGTAAGATTGACGAACACTCTATCTGCTTTTGATGATTTTGAGAATCGAGTATTCTGGGAAAATCTCGATGCATTCTCTTAATGTTCTTTGGTTTGATTTTTTTTAAAGCTATATATATGAGTTTTAAAAAGAGAAATTGGAGTTTTTAGATATTTTAAAAATCAAAGAATGTTTTGAGAATATATTTATATGAGTAGTATTCTTTCATAGAAATGATTTTAGAGTGTTGGGTTATCCATCAAGTAGTTAAGAGTTCCGGTCGATACGCCTGATCAACGTTATCGATAGGAATCTCCTAAATGCTATGATGAGGCAATCAGACACAATGGTTTGTGTTTTAAAAATTGAGATTTTGAAAATAATATTTTGAGATTTTTGAACCTATATTAGATACATTGGATGTTTTAAGAGAAGAGTTACAAGAGTATTTGAAGATTGTTTTTAAAATATTTAACTGGTTTAATAAAAAGAGTAAAGAGAATTTAAACCCTTAATTTATTTTGAGGGATATTATTATGGGTTTACAAATCTCTTTGGAAATTAATTTTGAAGTAAGAGAAGAAATTTGGACTTTTAATTTGAGTTTTAAATTACTTACTAAGTAGTATAGTAAAGAGTTTGAAAATTTTCAAATGATAAAAATTGAGATTTAAAATTTAAAAGATGTTGGGATTTAAAAATTCTAAATAACTTGGATTGAAAAGTAATTTGAGCTTATATCCTTATTTCTTGAGTATATTCTATCCTTGAGTTAATATCAACGACATGCCTTATCGCGGTCGTTCGAGTTTGGTGGCCTTGCAAGAAGTCATTCCGTGATTTATTAATCTTGTCTATTGTGTTTATCTTGTTGTAAGGATGTTCTTTCCGCATTATTAAGCAGAAAATCTTATTGATGATATTCTTTATTACTTAGAGTTTGGGTTTAAGTGAGTTTGGTCCCGACTCTATTCGTAGAGTTTTGTGAAATCGATCATTTTCGATTGATTAATTGTTGAGCATCTTATTGAGTTTTTTTTTTTCGAAGATGGGATATCTTCGAAATTCTTTCAAGTTACTTGGAAAATTCGATGGTTTGCTAATCGCTATATAAGCATTTGATGGGACATTGGATTAACCAAGGAAGTTTTTCCTTGTTTCTCTCTACCATTCTATGTTGAGAATATGAATGGTTTGAGTTTCAAGCTTCTCTTTTATCCTTTGTCGATTGAATAAATTGTGTTGAATACAGATTTCCTCTAGAAATTGCGAGGACGCACTTTTTATAAGCGAGGGAGTCTGTAACAACCCTGGTTGGAGATTACCGTAAATATTAAATTATAATGAATATTATAATTTAATATTGGAATTAATTGAATTAATTGGAAGAAAATGATGAATTATATTGTTTATTTGGAATAAACAATATAATATGAATAAATTTTGGGAGAACAATATAAAATAAGGTTTATTTCAAATTAAATGATTGAAGAAAATTTAAGATGAAGGAAAGATGAAGTAAACAACTTAATTGTGATCTTTGAGTTGGAAATTGTCATTGATGGAATTTAGTAGGAGCATTAAAGGAATATTGGCAATTTATTCCAATATTCTCCTTTTATTGTAAAATAAATGGGAAAATAAAAGTAGAAAGATTTTATTGTATTAATAGTAATAAACATAAGTGTGAGATAAAATTGTTCCTTTATTTCATGAATTTTGAATATAGAGGTGCAACTATATTCAATTAACATGTACGATTTGGCGATAATGTAATTTATTGTCAAATTGCATCTTTTCTTTGTTAAATACAAAGAAAATTGTTAAATAATTGTTTAATCATCATATGCATAATGAATTTGAATTTTTGGGCTAATGAATTATAACAAAATAAATTAATCACTCCATTTCGATGGTTGGAGTGGTTTGGAATAATTAATGGAATTTTGTTTGGGTTGGGGAAATCATATTGGTAATTTTAAAACCAATAATACATTTTATTGTAAAATAAAATCTAGGGAATAAGAAGAAAAAATAATCTTCTTTGAGTATAAAAAATGATGGACATGAGTAAAATAAAGTTTCTACTTTATTTCATGAATTTGAATGTAGTTAATTGACTACATTTGATTAAATTGATAATTTGTACAATATTGTGCTTGTTTGCCAATATTGTCATTTTATTAATTAAATATATATATAAGAATGAGTTAATAAAATAATTAATCATGATAACTATGATTAAAAATGTGAGAAATAATTTAATAATGTCTAAACCTGTATTTTTTTGTTTTGGGTACATAACATCTTTTTATTTAACCAATTGTATTAAATTTACAATTTATTTTGCAATTATGGGAAAATTGGATAAATTGAGTAATAAATGAAAATTTAATAACTAATTGTTAAAACTTATGTTTTGATAATTTTATTAAAAACTAGATGACATAAAGAATCCAATGCATCCAAAATCATTACCAACGGATTAAAAATGTAGAAGTTATGAAGATTTAAGCATTGTACAAGCGTAAATAAACTTAAACAAATTTTTGCCTAAGTAAAATTAATATGGGTCATTGGGTTAAGCCCAAACCCAATATCCACTAGAGAAACTTCTGGAGCCAGGAAAGAAGTACGTACACTTCTTCCTCCTTCAGCTCATTTGAGAAAAGGAATGGTAGAAGTTCAAAAATTAGAAACAATGGCTGCCTTCTCAAACCCTAGCCATAACTAATAAAATTCTTTGCTAAATCAATAGAAATTCGGGTCTAATTCAACAAGAAGCAATCATAGGTACGGCAAAGGCGAATTCGAGTTGAAAACTTCCATCTTCAAGCCTAAATCATCATCTTTTTGCAGCTAATAGGTAAGCTAAGGCTTATAGCAACTGCAAGTGAACAAATTTCAGCAGCAAATAATCTCTTGCTTGAAATATTTGGTTAAATATGTTGAATTTTACCTCTGTTCTATATTGATTGATGCTGAAAATGCCCTGTCTTGTTTTGCTCATATCTGGCTCGTCCGGTGTCAGATTGATGCCACTCTTTATTCATATTGTAGAGGACTGATTATAGTTTGTTCATGTTAACTTTCATTGGGTTTTGAGTCCGTTTGGACCTTCTTAGTTGCTGTCAAAAATGAAAATCCGAGAGGGATTAAGCCGAGAATATTATAGTGGCTGGTTAGTGTTTTCGCCATAACTTTTGTGTTACTTATTGGAATTTTGATTTTTTGGATGATCTGAAATCCTTGTGAAATATTCCAAAACTTTAATGTTTTCTATTTTGACTGATTTAGAAGTCTACATAGTGGAAAATTGGCATTTTCATCGTTGTCCTGTGATGACAGGCAGCGCAAATAATTTCTTTCTTAGTAGTATTTCTATCATAACTTCTTCATTACTGATCGGAATATCAAAATTTATAAAGTTTTGGAAACCTGAGGCTGTTGGCTACAATTTTTGTATTTTGTGTTTTGTATAATTTCGAAGTTTGCATGGTGGAAAATTGATGTTTTGCAATGTTGATCTGTTATGAACTGCCCTGATATTGATGTAATTGTTCGACTTTGATGATTTCATTTGCATTCTTTTGCAAGAATTTTACTACGAAATTTGATGCTGACATTTGATTCTTTTGTCCAGTAATGGACTAGTAAATTTAGAATGTGACTTTAATTTAAATTGGTTTTAAATTCGATTTAAAATTTGAATATCGGTTTTTGCCGATTAAATTACAAATTGATGTTTTTCTGAGTTTTAAAAATCCGAATAAATTGCATAAAATCTTATAAAATCATGGTTTGAGTAATAAATGTTTTTATACATTTTTAAAGGTGTTTAAACAATTATTCTTTATTTTCTAGGCTTTCAAAATTCATTAAAATTCTTTAAATGATGGGTTTTCACTCAAAATCCTTTAGATAAATTTCTATAAATTGGTTTAAAATCCCATTTTCTCTAGTAAAATATATTATAATTAATTTTATTTACTTTAATTACTTTGATTCTTTTTCTGACGTATAAGAAAATAAATTAAACGATTTAGTAAATCCGCGAAGTATGAGACTTGAGTATTTACTTTATCGGTTAATTTCGGACTTGTACGACCGAAACGATTTTGAGGAATCATTTGATTTCCTCCTTGATGTTAACCACATTGTGGTATGAGTTTGAGATTATATTAGTCCATTTTGCTAATACGTATAGTCCAAGATCTTCTATTCGGGAGTATATACGAGATTAGGACTATATTGATGGAGATATACTTGCCAATGATATGAGGCAAGATTTTGATGGAATTGATGAGTTTGATGTTTTTATGGAGTTTCTACTCGTCGATGAGATGAGACGGGTTTAGCATCTTATACCATATGTCGATGACGAGGCGATTCTTTTGATGATGTTGATGATTTCTTAGTGTGGCACGAACTAGCGGCTAGAAAACCACTAAGTGAGAGCGTATGGTATGGGAGATACGTTACCACTTTCCGGGTTACTATCCGAGAGTTGTTGACACATTCTGAGAGAACTACTAGTACTTAGAGTCCCGATCGGGTTAAGTAATACTTGACTTAATCACTTTTGATGGCGGGGACTCAGCGGACACCGATTGGAGTGAGGTGCTCCAATCACTTTTGATGGCGGGTGTTCGGGGAGAATATAGATGACATCATAGACCGGATTAATTCGAGATGAGGATTCGAGTCGAGAGATGGATATGGTACCATGATGGTGAATAGTACTGGTAAATAGCACGTGCAACATGCTTTTGCATGTAATAATTGGCCAATATGAGATTTCTTTTATGAGTTATGATGATTTCGATTTCACCATTTTTGATGTGTTTACCTAGCCTTATGATGTAAATAAGGCAAATATGATTTCTTTGAGGATTTTGGTGCTTTCAAATTTTATGGATTTATACTTGGGATTTATATACGACTTGAGAGATTTATTTATTCATGGATAATGTTTGAATGTTTTCCTTTATACAATATACATGAATTCTTTCAGATTAACCCAAGTATATGTATATGCAAACCACCATAGAGACATAGTGAAGTTACTTGATATCAACCCTAGATGTTCATACCTACTTATGTTATCCCGTTGCGAAGCTCTTCTCTTTATCTTATCGTATTCCTTTCTAACGATAAGATTCAGTTGCCTGACCCGTGTGTTTATCACTCGGGTCAGACCGAGTTGTTTCAGGTTAGCTATCAGTTACGGAACTTTGCTTTGATGCATATGTTTGGATATTATCCTAGCAAATTTGTGGTTTATATTTCTTTCCGCTTGACTATGATGTATTTATGTTCGATTCCATGTATATAGTGTGGTCGAATACCACCTTCATTGTATTCATATTGTATTGTACTAAACATGTATCAGTGTATATGTATATAAATGAAGTTGATTACTGTTCTGTGATGTGCTTTACATTTAGTTATGGTATTTTGTTTTGATAGATCCGTTAGCCACCTATAGTTTTGGATTAAGCATTTACTGTGTATGTCGATCCTTTGAGATAGAAAAGAAAAATCATAGTGCATTTATCGACGTATTCAGTAGATGTTTAAGACAAAGTTATAGATGGTCGCCCTTAACCAGCCCTATTCTCTGCTTTAGTAGACAGAATTACTCATTAATTCTCTTTACTAAGGTGGGTCTCGGGGTGGGGCGTTACAGAAGCACTCAAGTTTTAAATCTAAGGGGGAAATGCAGTTTTAAAGTTCAAAAGCAAATTCAAAAAGCATTTCAACAGAGGCTATGCTTCCTTTTAAATCTTTGAGTAACTTTTTAAATCTAAAAGTTAAAAAATAGGTTTCATGCTAGTATACTGAAATGAAATAGTATTTCTTGTGTTTATTAGTAAATGTTGATGAGAAAATGTATTGTGTGCATGCTGTTATTATTGCCTGTTTTGTTTTGTTTTCCAAGCACAAGTTTTTATTTAAAATCCTCATCTTTTAATTAGTTATAGATAGAATGTAATCTATAAATCAAAGCTGTTTTATTTATCTTAGATTAAGTGTTTTTTTTAAAAAAAAAATTAAAAATAAGCATGTTGTCACTGTAAACCAAACAGCTCTATGCATGTTAAAAATTTAGTATTACTCAAACCTTATAATTTGTAAATCCAGTATCATAAACAAAATACACAATCAAAAATATGATTTTTAAAACTAGAATTAAAGTTTTTAGGTTTGGGTTGAAGGCACAGTATTGTGATGAACTGGAATGAGATTATTTGAAAATTCTGGTGATCTTTGTATATTGGAGGCTCGGGGTTCTTCCAGGTGATGGAGGAGGGTTAGGAGTTGCTAGGAAAAATTTTGGTTGGTGCTAAATTTCATTGTGGAAATTGCAGTAGTGAGATTTCTTTTTAAACCCTAGTTTTTAAGTGGTTTTGAAGAATCGATCATTTCGGTTTATAGGGTTGATCGAGTGTTAGGATATTTTAGGGATTGATAGTTTGGCCGTAGTTGAAGTCGAGGCCGGAGTGGCTGACCTTCAGGTGGTCGGAGCGGCGAGGGTTAGGTATTGACAGGTTTGAAGGGGAAACCTGATTGTTGTTTCCAGGTTTGGGATTTAAGGATCTCGAATTCGAGAGTTGAAGCATGAATCAATGATTGTGGCGGGTTGCTGAGTCGTCTTCTGGTTTGTTGAGATCATCGCTGATGATATATGGTGGCCGGAGTCACCGTGCATATGCACGGTGATGAGATGTGTCTGATGATGTTTTGGTTAAGTTTGGTAACAGGGGAAGTTGCCTGAGTTGCTCGAAGTGATTGGTTAGTTGGCTCGGGGAAGATGGACTTTTTACTCGTAGCAGATTTGGGGTTGTATCGGGTATTCTTCTGTTTACAGGTTTTGAGGAAACCTGTACTGTTTGTTTAGAAATTTTAAAAACAGAAGATTTTAATTGTAAAGCTTGAGTTTAAACTAAGTTTTAAATTCAAGTTTAAAAATTTTAGAATCCAAGTTTAAATTTAAAATCTCAATTTTAAAATTAAAAAAAAGTATAAACTTGAATTGTTAGCTTCTTTAAAAATGGTTGAGTAGTTTTTAAATTTATAAAAATAAAGTTTTAAAAATATGAGCAAGTTTTAAGGTTTAAATCTGGAAATCAAAGATTTAAAAATGTATTTCAGTTTTTGAAACAAAAGGAATTTTAAGATTTGAAAGGTTTGAACAAATTTGTATGCTAAAGTGTAAATTTAAATTATTAATTTAAAAAAATGAATTTAGTTTTAAACTCTTATGAATTTCTTTTATAAGACAAGCACTTGTTTGCCTTGTAATTTAAAAAGGTTTAAATTGTTTAAACTTTGTTAAGTTAAATTATATTCATTTTTAAACCTTGTATTTGAAATGAAATTTAAAAGTAAGTCCAAAAGTAATTTTTTTCAAATAAATTCGTTAATGACAATTTAAACATAATTAAAAAAATGTTTTTATCTTAAAATTTAATTAAGATTTAATGATTTGAAATTAATTAAATTAATGGAGTAATTAAGGAGTAATTAGTCAATTTAGTTAATTAATTGATTAGGGATTAATAAATATTTGATTAAGGGATAATCAATTTGTAATTAAGATCATTAATTAGATTATTAAATTAACGATTAAAGAATTATTAATTAAGTAATTAAGTTATAATCATGGTTAATTAATTAAATAATTAAGGATTAATTAAGTTACAGTTAACACTTAATTAATTAATTAATTAGGAATTAATTAATGAATAATTAAAGAAAAATTAAATTGTGATTAACAAGGGTTAATCTAAATTAATTACTTAATGAAGTAATTAAAGAATGGTTAATGAAGATCATTAACTAGGATTAGTAAATAATTAATTAATGTGATTAATTTTAATAATTAATTAGATTAATTAATTTAATAATAATCATTTGTGAATTATTTAACCGTAATTACTTATGGAAGTAATTAAGCAATTAATTACTTAATGTAATTAATTGAGTTTATTGGGATTAGTCTTAAATTAATTAATTAAGTTTAATTAATTTTAAACACTGGATGTTTTGTTGATAATTACTTAATGTAATTAATAGATTGGAAATTACTTAGTGAAGTAAATGATTGGTAATTACAGGATGTAGTTAATGGAAGATGTTTTAAGAATGGAAGTAATTTGGAGTATAATTACCTTGTAATTAATCAAGGGATTAATTAAGAAATTAATTAAGGGATAATTAATTTATTTTAATGAAGTAAGTAAGTTAGTTACTGAATATGGTTAATCAAGAGGGATTAATAATTATGGGTTAATTACTTAAGGTAATTAATTTAAGAGGATAATAAATTAAATATTATTAAGGATCATTAATTAGTACAATTAATGATGTAATTAAAGTTGATTAACTATGGTTAATTAATCAATGATAAGTGATTAGGGGTAATTAATTAATGTAATTAATTAAAGATTAATGTAATTAATTATAGTTAATTAATTAATTGAAGTAGTTAAATGTTAATTACTGTTTTTGGTTAAGAATAATTAATTTGTGAAATTAATTAAGGATAATTACATGAATGTAATTAAGGATAATTAATCAAGGGTGATTAATTAAGGTGATTATTTTGAATGATTAATTAATTGATTGTAATCAATTAAATGGTTAAGTAAGCAAGATTTATATTGATGAAGTAATTAATTTAATTTAATTTAAATTAATTAAAGATGAAGTAATTAATTTAATTCACTTTAAATTAATTAGAGATGGAGGTAGTTAATTTAATTCATTTTAAATTAATTGTAGATGATGTGATTAAGTAAATCATTGCTTATATATGAATGAGTGATATTGATTACCTTGGATGCTTTGTGATCTCAGAAATGAGATAAATAATGTGGTGTGATATGAATGCTTTGGTTGCATTGTGATGATAATATGGATTATCTATTTTAATGATAATGTGAATTACCTGTTTATTATGATAATGTTGATCATATATTGTGATTTGTGAGTTATCTATCTGTGTGTATATAGATAATTGAATTGTTTTAAACTTTAAAACAAATCGGACCTAAAAGATGGCGTTTTGGATTTCGATGAGATCGGGATCGGGTTTCCATATTTGGATATCCGAAAACCACATCGATCCAAATTAACGGCAGGTCGTGAATCTCAAGTGAAGATGAAGATTCAGAGTGCAAGGGTTATCGTCGTTAACTCTGAGGGTGATTTCAAAATGAGTGTAACGAGATAATGCCTTTGGTTTCGTTCTAACCCGGAACGAACTTGTATGGATTGAATGCTTTCAGAACATTGTCATGTGGACGATGAGCATTCTAAGTGATGTGTTCACTAAAGGTAATCGTAGCCTCAAGCCTCATCAACCGGGAATGGCTAAAACAGGGGAGGTACAACAAGGCTACGTGGGTCATGCCCAAGTAGGACGAGATTTTCCCCTGTCTAGAGGTCCCTTTTTATTCGTCTATGTGGACGGTTGCTAGCTACAACTGCAGGGTTGTCTTGTTCGAAATTGTTCAGTAAGGAATGGTTCCGGCCTTGTGTTGCAGGGGATTGGGAGTGATCCTCGATACGTTGATCTAGGCCACGTACTGTGACGGGCGGTACCCCGGTAGCCCTGCCATTGTATGAAATCCAAAATCCAATAAGTTCCGTACGTATTAGTTGTGCCCAACTATGTTGGAACGTGAGATGTAAGCATTCCAGCTATTTCTGTATTTTATTTGAAAACCCTAGACACTATTATAATATCACTGGATTTCCTATCAAATGTTTTGGTTAGCGTAAGGTAAAAACTTTTCCATGTTTATGTGTGGGAAGTCTTACGTGATACCTTTCTTTTCAAAAGGATTTTAAAAGTTAAGCAACCTTAACCTGTTACTCACACCAGACCCATGTCTGGCCTGGATTTTATCTTCTGTTTTCTTAAACTCTTGGGTACTCAAATTTTTACGAGTAGCCAAGGGATTCAGGTTAGCTTTGACAAATTGTGGAGGAGCAATGGAGCAGGAGGCTTCTGCGTATAGATATATAGTGTTCCACTGTGTTGATTTCTCTGAGTAATTTCCTTGAATTGTATTGAGTTGTATAACTAGACAGGTGTTTATAACTGTCTAGTTTGTGATGTGTAATCTGTGTAACTCTGATTATGATTGTAAACTATGTAATATTTATGTTACTAATATAATTTATTCGTTCCGCTGTTAAGGTTCTGATGTTGTTTCTTCTTTCTCTTCTTTCTTTTCTCTTTTCTATCCCTTTCTTTCTTCAAGATGATGTGATTTTCTGTGGTGGGAAAGTCGGGTCGTCCCACCCTTTATATTCGGCTGTGTAGGGGTAGTTGATTGCAACAACTGTCAGGGTTGTCTTATTCTACACTGTCCAGTAAGGGATGGTTCCGGCCTTGTGTTGTAGGGATTTAGGGTGGATCCTCGGTACTGTGATCTAGGCCACGTACTACGACGGGCGGTACCCCAGTAGCCCTGCCATTGATGGAAACCATTCTTCCTACATGCCCTTACGGTTTTGATTGTATTACCTACTTTTTTGGCTAGTAGCTGGAATTTAATCATGTAACAATTTTGGATATTTCTTATTTACTTGAAAACCCAAGACACTATTATAATATCATCGGATTTCCTATCAAAAGTTTTGGTTAGCGTAAGGTAAAAACTTTTTCATGTTTATGTGTAGGAAGTCTTACGTGATACCCTTTGTTTTCCAAGGTTTTTAAAGTTAATCAACCTTAACCTGTTACTCACACCAGACCCATGTCTGACCCGGAGTTTATCTTCTGTTTTCTTAAACTCTTGGGTACTCATTTTTTTACGAGTAGCCAAGGGATTCAGGTTAGCTTTGACGAATTCTGGAGGAGCAATGGAGCAGAAGGCTTCAACGTTGTAGATATATATAGTATTCTGCTGTGTGATCTCTGAGTCAAATGTTTGTGTGTATTGAGTTGTATAACTAGACAGGTGTTTATAATTGTCTAGTATGTGTTGTATAAGCTGTGTAACTCTGTTTGGTGTTATATATTATTGAATAATTATGTTATTAATATAATTTATTCGTTCCGCTATTGAGATTCTGGTGTTGATTCTTCTTTCTTTTCTTTCTTTTCTCTTTTCTATCCCTTTCTTTCTTAAAGATGATGCGACATTTTGTGGATAAAAAGTCGGATCGTCACACTTCTTCTACCTCCTTCTTCTTTAACCCTAATGATTCAGTTTTTCGGCATTCGATTGTTCAGCATTTGATACAGTGGACGTATTGATGTCGATTTTTGGACGTCAAAAAATCGGGACATTCAATGGTATCATAGCTGAAGGTTAAGCGAGAACCTTGGCTCTGGTGGGGATTACTCATTAGAAATAGTGTCCATAGTACTCTAGAATGAGTTTGTGTATATTAATAGATATGAGCGTGTATTTGTAAATGAATATAAAAAAATTGTTTTACATTGTGTTGACTTGTCGTGAGTGTTTATGGATTCTGGTCGATATGTGGGACGCCATGTCATCGATAGGGATTTCTAAACTCTTAAACAAGATAAATGACATAGTATTGTTTTAAAAATAATGTAAATGAAATAATTTTACCCAAACTATTTTTGTGTATAAAAGAAATAATTTTTCATAATTTTTACAGTTATTTATGGCTTGTCAGAAGATGATAATACTAAATTATTATTATTGTTAAGTGGAAATTGAATAAGAAATGGAAATTATAAACAAAAGTTAAGGAAATAATTATATAACCAAATGGAATTTGAAATGTAGATTATGAGTTCTAATGATTTAAATTTAAATTTGAATTTAAAAATAATATATATATGTGTTTAATATGATAATGTTTTCACAAGACAAAGTATACACGTTTCTTCTCTCTTCAAACACTTGGTAATTTTTTGACACACGTTCGATTTAAAAAATATATATATAAAAATAAAATAAAACTGAAATCCACCTTCTTTAACAATTTGAATTCGTCCGTTCAAAACCCACAGATGTAATCCGCTCCTCTAATCTCCATTTCAAGTCGACTCATTCCTAAAAAAAACTATCATCAATGGCCGAAAAATGATTCGATTGCGAACCTAGTTTCCTCCTCCCCAAATCTGATCGCGCTGCCCTTCATTAACCTATTCCCGAAATAATCGAGCGACTTTTCAATGAGAGAACCGAGTTTCGCCCATTGTCCATTTCTATCACAAGCAGCCCGAGGAAACCCAGTCTTTGCGGACGACAATCGTAGGGTTTCAAAGGTGAGTTAATCTCACTCATTTGGAACACCGTTAGATTTAAATAGTTAAAATTTAAATTATTGGTTGTTTGCTTGAATTGATAATTTATTATCAGCTTGAATGTGATATGTTATATATAGTATATATATTGGAGTGATTGATTTCCTACATTATATAGCAGATGAGGCCCTATGCGTCCCGCATAATAGCGGATGATTCCATATACCGCGATATTCCACCTCGAAGTGGAATTTGTACTTTATATTGTGCTAACATTTGTGGATGTAGGGAAATAGGTTGGAGGGATCCAACTGGATTCCTCAAATGTTTGAATTTAATTCATTTGTTGTGATATGATTTATTGATAATCTATGATTGATTATATTGGTAATTTAATTTATTGAATGTTATGGCTAGGTTTAATATACATTGGAATTTGAGAAAATGAAATATATATAAAGATTGGATTTTTAAAGGAAATTAAAATGGGAAATTTCTAAGTAAATTAATTATAGTAAATCCAAATAATTTAAAGGAATGATTTGTGAAAAGGGATAAAGGTTTGATTTTAAATCCAATATAATAAATTCAAGAATAGGGAAAATAGGGATTTCAAATAAACGAAAAAAATTATTTTTAAAATAAAGACTTAAGCAATATTGTTTTGTAAAGTACAAAGAAAATATATTTTTAAAATCTAAGATTTGAAATGAGTTTGGGAAAAACAAAAGGAGAATTTGAAATAAGTATTAGATTGGAATTTCCGATTTAAATAAGAATTTAAATCATAAATAAAGGTATGAATATGGATAAATGGGTTTTGAAATAAATTTGGTTAAGTAAAGGAATTTATTTTAAAAATGGAGTGGTTTTTAGAAATCGATTTGAAAACCGACTAAGTGTTGAAACTGTGAATAAAGGAGAACGAGATTGTGAAATTTATAAACAAGGTTTATAAATAAAGTGGAATATTTATCAGAGGATAATTTGGAAGTATAAATTTAGGATTGGAATTTATAAAGGAAGGTGATTTTTTTAAAAATAGATAGTGGTTTATTTTTAAAAGGTGTGAAAGGAAAGTGTATTTCCTGAAAGGCCAAGAACATTTTCAAAGCAGATTTTTAAGTATAGTTAAAAGTTTTAAAAGTGTTTTAAAGGAATGTTTTAGAGAAATTTTATTATTTTAAATTGTTTTAGATTTTTTTTAAACAGTAAATATTTATTTAAACTAATTGTAATAGTAATTATTTAAAGGTTTAACTAGTATTGTGATTTAAAGATGATTATTTAATATTTATACCTTATATAATAACTTTCTTTTTAAAATTAGTTTGGCTTATGTTCTATATGAGAAATTATCATAAAATTATCATAACTAGTATTTTAAATTAAATGTTTTAAGTAGTTTTTATTTTTAAACGTTTTAAAATATATATATGTGTGTGTGTGTGTGTGTGTGTGTGTATTTTGGATAAAGTGATTTAAATTATATTAAAGGTCTAAAGTATTTAATCTTGGCGATTTTCAGTGGAAAGAAAACAATTGGGAGGAATTTATTCTGCAAGAGAGAAAGTGTTTTGAAAACTAATTTTTCAAAGGGTTAAAGTGTAGAAAAAAATATCTTGCGAAGATATTTTGGAGTAAATAATTTAGGAAATTATTTAAAAATTTGACGGTTGTTTGTGGATGTTATTTGATAGTTAAATAACCGACTATCGATATTGGCCAATGCGCTGATTGTTTCGAAGAGACCGGGATCGGGATTAATTTCTCGAAAACCACTTCGATCCGGTTTGAACGTTTTCTTGAGGAAGACAAGTTCTTGGAGTCGAAGATGGAGTCGTGAAGTGCAAGGGCTAATTGCTACTAATCCTTTGGGTGATTCAAAATCGATGTAGTAGAAGTAGTGCCTTCGGTTCCGCTTGAACCCGGAATGGACTTGTATGGACGAATGCTTTCAGAACATTGTTAGGAGTACGATAAACATTCAAAGTGAATGTGTGCTATAAAAGGTAACGCATAGCCTCGAGCCACATCAACCAAGAATGGCTAAAACAGGGGAGGTGCACACAAGGCTAAGTGGCTAGCAACCAATTAAGGTAAGGTCACCCCTGTCTATATATCCCTTTATTTCGGCTGTGTGTGCGGTTGCTGATCCTAATCGTGGGATAATCTTATTCGGACTATCTAAAAAGGGGTAGCTCTTGTCTTGTGATGTAAGGGATCAGGGTGGATCCTCGGTACGGTGATCTAGACCACGTATTGTGGCAAGCGGTACCCCAATAGCCCTACCATTGATGGAAATCCATTCTCCCTACGTGCCTTTATGGTTTTATTTGTAGAACCCACTTTGTGGCAAGTATTGTTGGAATTTAATGAATGTAACAGTTTCAGCTATTTGAATAAATATTTGTATATAGAAACTATTATAATATCAGAGGATTTGATAAGAAATGTTTTGGTTATCGTAAGGTAAAAACCCGACATTTTTATTTGTGGCGTGGTCTTACGAGATACCTTTGATTTCAAAGGATTTTGAAAACATTAATAATCCAATGGAGTGTGTTTTCTCACGCTGGTTTTCTAGACTGACTCAGGTGTTATTTAACTATAATGCTCGGGTCAGACCGAGTATTATAGAATACAGGAAAGGATGCTGTGGAGCTTAGAAGACGAGCTGGATGGTGAGACGTATCACACGTATTTGTTATATACTCTGTTGTGTCTGATTAACTGCATAGTCAGTTTTGTAAGGACAGGTTAATAAAATTGTCCAGTTTTGTATGCTATAGATTTTGTTGTACTCTGATGATGTAATATATAAACAGATATAGTTCTTTTGTTTTAAAGATCAGTCATTTATCTATTATATATTGTTCCATTGCGATTGTGAGATTTTGATATTGTTTTCTAATTCTTCTTCTACCTCCTTCTTCTTTAACCCTAATGATTCGATTTTCCGGCATTCGATTGTTTGGCATTTGATACAGTGGACGTATTGATGTTGATTTTTGGGCGTCAAAAAATCGGGTCATTACAATGGTATCAGAGCTGAAGGTTAAGCGAGAACCTTGGCTCTGGTGGAGATTACTCATTAGAAATAGAGTCCATAGTACTCTAGAATGAGTTTGATTGTATTAATAGTTATGAGCGCGTATTTGTTAGTGAATATAAAAAATTGTTTTATATTGTGTTAACTTAACGGTTGAGTGTTTATTGATTCTGGTCGATATGTGGGACGCCCTGTCATCGATAGGGATTTCTAAACTCTTAAACAAGATAAACCGACACAGTATTGTTTTAAAAATAACGTAAATGAAATAATTTTACCAAATTATTTTTGTTCATAAAAGAAATAATTTTTCGTAATTTTTATAGTTATATATGGTTGCTTGGTTGTTAGAAGATGATAATACTAAATTATTATTATTGTTAAGTGGAAATTGAATAAGAACTGGAAATTATAAACAAAAGTTAAGGAAATAATTATATAACCAAATGGAATTTGAAATGTAGATCATGAATGTAATTTATAAATTGAAATAAAATTCCGAAGCAATTTTTGAATATGAGTTGAAGGGATTGAAATTTGAAATTTTGGAAAAAGTTTAAATTCCTTTGGGTTTGAAAATGGTTTTGGAAAAAATAATAGTAATATTGTTTCGAAATATTTTTGAAATTTGGATTATGAAATCTGGTGAGATTTAGAATTTAAAAATATTTAGATAAAGTTTTTTTTGAAAGGATAATAACATTGAACTCACTTCGGTCACTAGAAAATAACTACGGTGATGACTGTAGCATCATCGATGTTCATTGTCGAGTTTCCAGGACAGGAATTGCTGCCAAATTGTTTTAAATTGGAGTTGATTGCAAAACTGGGTTTGGTTTTGAAATTCAAAGAATATTTTGATATGCAAATGAATTATGTATATAATTGATTTCAAAAATGATTTTGAAATGTTGAGTAATTGTTTAAAAGAACTTTGGTTCGTATTAACAATGTTTATGGAATAATAAATAAGTTTGGAAACTTATAAAAATTTGAAATTTGTTTAGAATAAAATTTAACTTAAGAAGAGTTAAATTAAAATAAGTATGGAAACAAAATAAGCTAGTAAAGTAAACCAATTAAATGAAGTAAAAATATTTGTGAATGAAAGGTAATTAAATTGGAAAACTAATGGAAGTTTAAAAATTTGAATAGAATGGAATGTAACTGAAATAGATTAAAGCGAATGAATCTAAGTAAGCTGGATGGAATGGCTATTGAATTATTTTTTACTAAATTGAAATAAATTTGTGCATGAAAAATGAATTTGCATTTGTAAGTAAATAGAACTAGAATTGAAATTGAATATTGGAATCAATTTAAAATGATGTTAAATAAAGTGAAAATGTAGAAATTATCCGAAGGAACTAAAGAAGCAAAAGTTTGGAAATAAACTTCTAATTTAGATATGAATAAATTAGTAAAGGAGCGAATTAAAGAAAATTAAATATGGTTTGAGAGGGGATGGATTGAATTTAATATTTAAAATTTGAAGGGTAAATTGAATTTATATGGAAATTAGAGATCCAAATTGAATAAAAAGTAGATATAAACCAAAGTGGTAAGGTGAGGTTAAATATTTAAGTGTGTGAAATATCTATCTTGGGCTTAAGCGAAATGGTGAAACCCATAAAGTAAAAATTTGGTATTTGATAGTATTTGATAAAGATTTAGTAAAGTTGGGTAAAAAGGAAAATTATGGATAAGAGAATGGGAATTGAGATAATGTGAATAAAAAAGAATTGATATAGTTAATAATCAATTGATATAAATACGTAGGATGTACGTATATTATTTTATTCGCATAACAATTTGATCCAGAATTCGAGCATAGAATTTCGAGATAGTTATATCGATCCGAGTTGGGATTTTTCACTCGATTTTCGACGGCGAACCCTGGATATGGATTTTTGATTTGGTGCTGGAAATTCTCTATCATAGCTTGTGGCTATGCAAGGAGAATGATGGTTTCTGATCTAGAAACGAGATCTAAGTCCTCACTTGGAAGTCGGATTAACGATACTAGTTCGGAAGTGAAATTGTGTGATCGAGTGAGCGATCGAACTTGATATTGCATACAGATGATATATGTGCATCATACGAGCTTAAGTAAAACAAATTTGGTAAAAAAATGAATAAAATGATTTTGAATTCCATGATAGGATATTATTGCTAAATAGGTTATACAGGTGTTTTAAAAGCAAAAGGGAATTGATGATTTTGATTTCAGAAGATAAAATTTGTATGGCCCGACAAAAAGATATGTTTTTAAATTGGCATATGAAATTTGATGTTCTTATAATCTAGCCACTTGGCTTTTTGTTTTATTTTAAAATCTGGGGTCCGTAGAGGCATTTTGTAGTTATACCCATCTAGTCGCGCAAAGGAGACGCCGGCAAAAAATTTTGAAAATTTAGGGAGTTAAAAACATTTTGAGAAAATTTTGGTGATTTAAAATTTGATTTAAACTATAAATTTGAATTGTTAAGTAAAAAAATATTGTTTGGAAGTTATAGATAAGTTAGGAAGTTAGTAAGAATGATAGTGTCTTTTGTAAAAGATTGTTTTGGGGTGTTGTTAAATTGTTTGGTTTTAGGAAGTTGTTAAAATTATTTGGATTGGGAAAATAGTAACGGGTATCGGACCATTCTTCTTAACTAGTAATTTCGGGGACGAAATTCTTTTAAAGGGGAGGAATGTGACGACTCGGAATTTCTAGATATTTGAAATTAGAAAATTTAATAGATTTTAAATATTTGAAAGTTAGTTTAAATTTCAAATATCATTGTTTGTTTGGTAAATAAATTATTGAATTTAATAATATGAAATTGGGTAAATTATTGTATCTTCAGTATTGAGCAGGTTAAAAAATATTTTGAAGTCTAGTAAAATCTACATTAATAATACTGAAGATAATAGAAGTGTTAAAATAGAATTTGGAAGTGTTTTGTTAAGTTTAGAAAATATATTGTTTAAATTGATATTTAAAAATAGCCTTCCGAGTCACAGTCTCGGATTTCGACGAAACCAGTTCCATTGGATCCATAATAGTGTATTATTATCAGGTTTAAATTTTCATAGTGTTTGGAGTGATTGTTTGGCCATACGGTAGATAAATGAGCTGAAATCTATATCGAAAAATTAATATAATAACTGGGTTCAAAAAGCTATCTTCTCCATACGATCGAATTATGACTCGGAACCTTTTCCATTGTGTTTGGAATAGGGGTTTAATAGTATAAATGCCGAGCGACATGCTTCAATAGGAGCTCGAGATTTTTGAGTGTGTAATTTTAATGATTTAAATTTAAATTGAATTTAAAAATAATATATATATGTATTTAATATGATAATGTTTTCACAAGACAAAGTATACACGTTTCTTCTCTCTTCAAACACTTGGCAATTTTTTTACACGCTTTTGATTTTAAAATATATATATATATAAATAAAAGAAAACCGAAATCCACATTCTTTAATAATTCGAATTCGTTTGTTCAAAACCCACAGATGTAATCCGCTCCTCTAGTCTCCAGTTCAAATCGACTCGTTCCTAATTTTTTTTATCATCAATGGCCGAACAATGGTTCAATTTCAAACCTAGTTTCCTCCTCCCCAAATCAGATCGTGCTCCCCTTCATTAACCTATTCTCGAAATAATCGAGCGATTTTTCGACGCGGGAACCGAGTTTCGACCATTGTCCTTTTCTATCGCAAGCAGCTCGAGGAAACCCAGTCTTCGCGGACGACAATCGTAGGGTTTCAAAGGCGGGCTTCACTGTCATGTCATTCTCAGCACGTCGGCAGAGGTGGCGACTCTGTTAGGAAATCATTTATATGGTTTCGATGATAACAACTATATAATGGAAATCGAATATACATATATATCTATATTTACAGATAGTTGATAAAGTAACATCACTAAAGAGACAAAAACAAGACTCAAAAGAAGTATCAAAAGACTTCAAGTCAATAGAAGTGGAAGAGGGATGACACAGACACAGATAAGGCAATATGCACACATTCAGACGTCTGGGTACACTAGTCAGACGTCTGATTGATTCTTCTGGTTTGATACTCAGGAAGAATCAGATGTCTGGTTAATACACTCAGACGTCTGAAAAGCATCAGGATATAAAAATATATGAAAGCCAGACGTCTGGTTAATGAACATAGACGTCAGAAATATAAACAGATACAAAAAATATATGAAGACCAGACGTCTGAAATATTTTCCAGACGTTTGATTTTGAACTCGGCCATGTAAATTCAAAGAACAACTGTCACATCCGAAAGGACACTTTTGCTTCTCTTCACTGCAACTCTTCATCACCATGAGAAGCAACCTTAGAGCACTTACTAACAGTTGCAACTACACAAAGGATCTCTCCACCACTATAAATAGAATCAGTAATTCAAGAGAAGAAAAACAACTTACTTACTTACTTACGCTCTTAACTCTTACATACTGATTTATACTTGATCTCTAAGCAATCAAAATACCTGTAATTGACTCTTTTATATCTATTGGTAGTAATTGTACTTAATAGTCAACATCTGTGTTATAGAACACATTCTTGACAAAGAAACTCTGCTATTGTAAACCTGTTCCTCCAGGTCAAGTGAGGGTGAGTTGAAAGAAAATTCCAAAGAGGAGCTTCGGGACTGGACGTAGAACGGAAGGTCCGAACCAGTATAAAATCCTGGTGTGATTATTTTAATTTACTTTGCTACTATCATCTATCAAGTTATATTATATAGTTAGTTGCATATGCATCCTATACGATCCACTCATATAGATTTTCAATTGGTATCAGAGAAAGGTTTTGATCAAATAACAGTAACATGTTTTTGAATCACTTTAATATGGCAAGTATTTTTCAAGAAGGACAATCCACAGCACGACCCCCACTCTTTAATGGATCTAATTATGCATATTGGTCAACACGTATGAGAACTTTTATGGAAGCTAATGGTCTTGAAATTTTGTCAGCCATACAAGATAAATATGAAGCACCTACTACTGCTATGAACACTTGGCCCGATGCACACCTTAGCATCAAATAATGCTAAAGCTATGAATGTTTTATTTTCTCTTTGGACAAAAATGAATTTTCACGTGTCATGTTATGCACCACTACATTTGATATTTGGCGTACCTTACAAATTACACACGAAGGTACAACAAAGGTCAAACAAACCAAGATTTCAATCTTACAAAACCAATTTTCTTCATTCAAAATGAAGCAAAATGAAACTATTGTTGACATGTATTCTAGATTTCAAACTTTCCAACACGATCTTATGGCATTAGGAGTTAAATTTACTGATTTTGATTTAGTCTCTCGAATACTCAACTCTTTAACATCAGATTGGGAAAGGAAGGTTTTAGCTATTGAAGAAGCTAATGATCTTTATACTCTCAAAGTTGAAGAGTTAATAGGAAATTTAATGTCCTATGAATCTAATTTTCAAGCTCGAAAAGAACTAAATTCGGAGAAGAAGAATATAGCATTTCCAGCAACAAAAAATGATGACTCCGATTTAGATGAAGAAGAAATAGTCTTCATTGCTAAGAATTATAGTAGATTCAAGAAATTTAGAAAGATGACCAAATTTCAAAAAGAAGGGAAATCGAACACAACAACTCAAATCAAGTGCTATGAATGTGATCAATACGGTCATATGAAGAAGGATTGCCCTAAACTCAATAATGAAAAAAAGAATAACAAAGTTCAAAATTTTAAGAAGAAGGCTTTCAAAGTAACTCGGGATGACTCGGGTTCTTCATCCTCTGAAAGTGATAGCGATAGTGATGGAGAACGGGCTAATGTATGTTTTATGGCACAAACTGAAGAGGTATGTCCTGAACTTAGCTATAATGAATTATTAAAACTTAGCATGGAATTAGATGATAAATTTAGACAAATAAAAAAATTGAACAAAGAATATATAGTCAAAATAAATAGATTAGAACTTGAGGTAGGAATGTTGAAAGATGAAAAAATCATTCTAGAAGAAGAACTTGAAATATCTCAAGAGAAAATAAAAACTAAATTGATAGAAAGTGAGAATATTACTATAGTAAAAGAAAATTTGTTAAATGAAAATATTGAGTTTAAAAATATTATCGAATCATTGAAAATTGAAAATATAGAACAAAAAGAAAATTTAGATAAAATTACCAACAATGTGTCAAAATTTAATATAGGAAAACAAGATTTGGAAAATCTTATCAAAACTTCAAAACCATCAGGCAATAGAAATGGAATAGGATTTAAAAATTCTTCTAAACGAAAAGGAAATAATGCTAAAAATATTAGTTACATAAAAAATAGATGTTTTTCTAAGTCGAAATTAAATATCAAAAATATGAAAAATTGGATTCCTAAAACAAATAATAATTTGATTAGACAAAAGCATATTAATAATTACTTAGAAGGAGTAGTCTATAACAAAAATTATATTTATAAAGGTACCAAAGCATCTTGGGTATGGCTGTCTTCCTCTGACAATTAGGACCCTAATAAAATATATGGGTACCAATTAAAAAAT
This sequence comes from Allium cepa, assembly GCA_030765085.1. Taxonomy (NCBI): domain Eukaryota; kingdom Viridiplantae; phylum Streptophyta; class Magnoliopsida; order Asparagales; family Amaryllidaceae; genus Allium; species Allium cepa. The sequence goes on from CM060929.1 coordinate 484,652,290, forward strand.
TATTTATTTTGCAGGTACCCAAAATAAAAAATAAGAAGAAATGGATACTAGATAGCGGTTGCTCCAAACATATGACCGGAAACTCAAAAATGTTATTAAATATAACATACATTGATGGTGGAACGGTAACCTTTGGAGGTAATTCAAAAGGATATGTCATAGGCATTGGAGAAGTCATCAACTCTGGTATATCTAACTCTCCTATTATTACAAATGTTTCATTAGTAGAAAATTTAAAACACAACTTACTAAGCAGTAGTCAATTATGCGATAAAAGTTTTCAAATAAATTTTGTAAAGGATAGATGTAATATTTTAGATAATAATAAACAACTCATTTTTGAAGGATTTAGAAATAAAAATATTTATGTATTAAACATGAATAAAAATAAAAATTCAAACATATGTTTAACGGTCAAACATGATGATCCATGGTTATGGAATAAACGTTTTTGTCATATCAATTTTAAGAATATTAATAAGTTAGCAAAATACGAGTTCGTAAGAGGATTACCTAAAATAAATTATAAAGTAGAAAACTTATGTGATGATTGTTAAATTGGAAAACTAAAGAAAAGCTCGTTTAAATCTAAAAATAATATTTCCACAAAACAACCATTAGAATTATTACATTTAGATTTATTTGGTCCAACACAAATAAGGTCTATAAATTACACTAAATATGTTTTCCTAATAGTCGATGATTTTTCGAGATATACATGGACTTTATTTTTAAAACACAAAAGCGATACTTTTGGTATATTTAAAATATTTGCTAAAAGAATTAAAACTCAAATGAATTAGAAAAATAAAAATATTAGAAGTGATCACGGAGAAGAATTCGAAAATAACCTTTTTACAAACTTTTGTAATAAGAAAGGAATAACGCATAATTTTTCTTTTCCTCGTACCCCTCAACAAAATGGTGTCGTAGAAAAAAAATCGTACATTACAAGAATGTGCACGAACATTACTAAATAGTAGTGGTTTACCAAAACACTTTTGCGCTGAAGCTATTGCGACATCTTGTTATGTATTAAATCAAGTAACCATACGTCCCATGACTAAACAAACTTGTTTTGAAATATTTTTTGGTAAAAAACCTAAAGTATCATACTTTAAAACTTTCGGTTCAAAATGTTTTATACTAAATACAAAAGATAACTTAGGAAAATTTGACCTAAAGGCCGATGAAGGTATTTTTGTTGGATATTCGGATCGTAGCAAAGCATATAGAACCTTTAATAAACGAAATAATACTATTGAATAGAGTTTACATGTCTCGTTCGACGAAAATCTCTTTAACCGTCATACTAATGATGAAGAAGAAATTATTCCACTAACAAATTCAACAAATTCTATTAATAATGAAACAAATATGTAAAATAACACCTTGATTTCATCCCATAGAATTCTTAAGAATCATCCAATAGATAATATTATTGGAGATCTTAATTCAAGAGTAACTAGAAATCAACTCAATCAAATAAGCCATATAGCATTTGTGTCAAACTTTGAACCAAAAAATTATAAAGAAGCCTCAAACGATAATTTTTGGATAATCGCTATGCAAGAAGAACTAAATCAATTTAAACATAATAACGTATGGGAATTAGTACCAAGACCTGAAGATCAATCGGTAATAGGAACAAAAATTAAAAACAAAGCAGACGAGAATGGAAATATCGTAAGAAATAAAGCACGTTTAGTTGCTCAAGGTTACAATCAAGAAGAAGGAATAGATTATGATGAAACCTTTGCTCCAGTAGTAAGACTAGAAGCCATTCGTACATTACTCGCCTTTGCAACTCATCACAATTTTAAAAATTTTCAAATGGATGTCAGAAGCGCTTTTTTGAATGGTTTTATTAAAGAAAATGTATACGTCGAACAACCACCATTATTTGTTCACGAAATATATCCCGATCATGTTTTTAAATTACATAAAGCACTATATGGATTAAAACAAGCCCCTCGTGCATGGTACGAACGTCTTAAAAATCACTTAATAACATCTGGTTTTCATATAGGCAAAATAGATACAACTTTATTTATTAAAAGAGAAAATAATGATATTTTAGTTGTACAAATTTATGTTGATGATATCATTTTTGGTTCAACTAACGAAAATCTATGTAACCAGTTTTCAAATATTATGAAAAATGAATTTGAAATGTCACAGATGGGAGAATTAAATTTCTTCTTTGGTCTACAAATAAAACAACTCGAAAATGGAATTTTTATTCACCAAGAAAAATATTGTAACATTTTATTACGTTGATTTGAAATGGATAAAACATCAAGCAAACCAACACCAATGAGTACCACTATTCACTTAGGAAAAGATGAAAATGGAAAAGATTTTGATGAAAAGTTATATCAAAGCATGATTGGTTCTTTACTTTATTTAACGGCCAGTCGACCTGATATTATGATGAGTGTATGTCTATGTGCTCGATTTCAAGCAAAACCAAAAGAATCTCATCTAAGAGCTGTTAACCGTATTTTACGTTATCTATCTAGTACTAGAGATTATGGTTTGTTTTACCCTAAAGGATCATCGTTTGAACTTGTTTCATATAGCGATGTGGATTTCGGTGGATGTAAAACAGATCGTAAGAGTACTAGTGGAACATGTCACTTTATCGGACAATCATTAGTTTCATGGTTTAGCAAAAAAAAATTGTGTTTCCTTATCTACTTACGAAGCCGAATACATCTCTGCAGCTCTAGAATGTGCACAAGTGTATACATGCAACAAACACTAACGGATTTCGGTAAAATCATCAAAAAAATCTCCAATATATTGTGATAACATAAGTGCTATAAATTTATCAAAAAACCTTGTTAATCACTCACGGACCAAACATATAGATATACGACATCATTTTCTATGAGACATTGTTCAAAAAGGAACTATTTCTTTAGAATACGTTAATACCAAAAATCAAATAGCCGACATTTTTACAAAACCATTAAATGAAAAAACTTTCATTACACACCGACGAAGTTTAGGTATTTGTTCACTTCATGATCTTCTTCCTTAAAAAATTCAATTAAAGACTAGGTTTAGTTATCTATTTTATTACTACAAATTATACTTATTAATTTCTGAACCATTAAATTTTTAGACAATTAGCTGTTCTGTAAATAATGTTTTCAGCTTATATATATACATAGTTACATAACAACTATATACAAACAATTAATTTTTTAAAATAAAATATAACAGTGTCTTCCGGGAACTCCTATATATCCATCTCCATCTCAACACCATCGACGGATAGCTCGGTTGACACACCACAACGTCTTCCTACGCCTACACCAAAACAAGAGTCAACAAATATGTGGTCCTCGTATCATATGGGTTTTACTCCAGATAATAAGAAAACTAAAAGATCTCTGTTTATTTCTCCTAACACAAAGAGAAAATTGATGAAATTCATCATTACCAGAAACAACAGATAGATCTTCAACGAGAACTTTATTTCAAACAAAAAGTTACGGCACGACGGCTAAGCTTTCTTGAGTAAGTGGCGATGAAATTTTGTTCGTCACGAAAGAAAGATGTTCATGAACCGCTACCAAAACCTTATGGTTCATTAGATCCATTTTTTCATATCGTACTCCTTCAGATCCCTCACCAAGACGATATTCTGGCTCCCCACGGACCCACGAATGTGGAAATATATGGTCTCCACTTAGACCATGGAAGGATAACGAGTCAGGAAATCCTAAAACTCTGTCGCCGTCTAAATAAATAAATCGTATTAATTATTGTATATATCTATACTTATGTGTTATTATATTTTACAACAATAAAAATATTTGCTATCAACTTTCGATAAATAAGTAAAACCATCAAACTTCAGGTAATTTCTAGCCAAACTGAAAATTTCAGACGTCTGTCTACATCCTCCAGATGTCTGACACAATTAAATTTTTTTAGCAGTGTGCATATGTAAGACGTCTAATACATCCCTCAGACGTCTAAATTTAAGTTTTGCCTCCTAAAAATAGAATTCAAAAAATTTCAGATGTCTGACACATTGAACCAGACGTCTGACCAAGTCTTCTGTCACAAATTTATCTAAACCAAACGTCTGACATATATAACCAGACGTCTGTTTAAAGTTTCTGCCTATTAAAACTCACAAATTAGACCAAAACAGACATCTACTCAAAATACCAGACGTCTGTTTGTATCTTCTGTAAAAAAAATTAGGGCAAACCAGACGTTTTCCTTCAAATCCAGACGTCTGGAATTTAATCGACCATTTAAATACACCCAGATAACGTCATTTTTTTCTCTATCTCAAAATTATTCCATTTTACCATCTACTTCTTGACCATTTTTTTTGCAAAACTAAATCAAAATGCCTCCTCGCACTAAGAATATCAAGGCTCCAAAACGAAAACAGATCAACCCACTTCATCTTCAAACCCCCAGGTGTGCTCCGACGATCAAATCGAGAGGTGGATGCATAAAGCTCTGCATTCTAATAAAAGGTATCAAGATATTCAAAATAAGAAACTTCATATAGGACCATTCTATAATCTCCTAAAATTCCCTATGTATGATCTAGATGAACTTTGTGAAAATGCTGGATTGGAAACCCTAATCTCTTTTACTCCAAATGATGTTCAAATAAATCAATTAGCTATATTTTTATTCTACGCTAATCTAAAGAGTACTTTAGTATGGAATACCGAAGATGAAGACAACTGGCTACGGTCTAGTGTTTAGGTTAATACAATTAGGTTAACTCCGGGGATAATTGGTAGAACTTTGGGATGCTCTGACACCGGGGAAGATTTATACAACATACCGGATATGCGCTTTAAGCCACGGAATAGTATTACTCATCAAATTTGGGAGGACGACATGCCAAAATTTGCTTCGAAATATTTACGTCCAAAAGCTTGACTCTTGACAAGAATGATAATAAATACAGTTGTTCCACGTATGGGGAGTCACGAGAAAATAATAGAAATGGAGCACAAAGCTCTATATGCTCTCTTTAGTGGAACTCGGGTAAATTGGGCAAAATTCATCTTCGACGAGCTCAAGCACTTTTGGACTCGATCACGGCGATCGATCATTTACCCTACTTCTATTATGAGACTTCTTCGTGCACATAATATTCCTTCCTGCCTATAGACATTCGAAGAAATCTCACCTAAATATGCTTTCACCAAATTCTTCTCTCTGATGCACCTACCTGAAATCCCTTCAGAGTTTATGTCCTTCGAAGATTGATGCACGATCGTCAATCTCGAAGAGTTGAGCCTCCTCCTCAACCAAACATTGATCCATCCCAAGAAGAAGTACAACATCGAGAAGTCACTCCTCCTCCTTCCGCACCATTTGATTGTTCAGGACAGGATGAAATTATAGAGACTCGAACAGATACAAATCCAAATGAAAGTGTTCGAGATCTTACTCTTCGGAACCAAAAAATTCTATCTCAAAATCAGAAAATTTTGGTTAAGCGAATTGATAGTTTCGAAACTTCATTTGCTACACGACTTGCCACAGTTGAAGAATCCCTCTCGACTGTTTTATCGGTCCTTAAAGAAGTATTACAACGGGTTCGTGGTCCAACACTTCCCTCTGAGGATTGGGCAACCCCTGTTCCTTCTCCTCCTCCAAAACATTCAAAACTAACTGAGGATGAACCTCCAAAGGAAGCTTTGACATCTCCTTTAAAGAATAGCACTTCTGAAAACGAAGAACCAAGGGAAGATGATCCAAATAAAGCTTCCCCGAAGGAAATCTAGAATTTGGACGTCGTAGTTTTTATAATTTTTGTACAAATCTATGATTGTAATCACTTCATGTTATTAATGAACTTTTCCTTTTTGACGATTGGCTTCACTGTTATAATTCTGTTTGATAATGTCAAAGGGGGAGAAATATTGTAGAATCGTATAACATTAAAAATAAACACATATTCAGGGGGAGATTTATAATCTATATATAAGTACATTGAATAGTTATCATCATCAAAAAGGGGGCGATTGTTAGGAAATCAATTATATGGTTTCGATGATAACAATTATACAATTGAAATTGAATATACATATATATACCTATATTTACAGGTAGTTGATAAAGTAACATCACTAAAGAGACAAAAACAAGACTCAAAAGAAGTATCAAAAGACTTCAAATCAATAAAAGTGGAAGAGGGATGACACAGACACAGATAAGACAACATGCACACATTCAGACGTCTGGGTACACTAGCCAGACGTCTGAATGATTCTTCTGGTTTGAAACTCAGAAAGAATCAGACGTCTGGTTAACACACTCAGACGTTTGAAAAGCATCCGGATACAAAAAATATATGAAAGCCAGACGTCTGGATAATGAACACAGACGTCTGAAATATAAACAGATACAAAAAATATATGAAGACCAGACGTCTGAAATATTTTCCAGACGTCTGATTTTGAACTCGGCTATGTAAATTCAAAGAACAACTGTCACATCCGAAAGGACACGTTCGCTTCTCTTTACTGCAACTCTTCATCACCATGAGAAGCAACCTTAGAGCACTTACTAACAGTTGCAACTACACAAAGGATCTCTCCACCACTATAAATAGAATCAGGAATTCAAGAGAAGAAAAACAACTTACTCACTTACGCTCTTAACTCTTACACACTGATTTATACTTGATCTCTAAGCAATCAAAATACCTGTAATTGACTCTTTTATATATATTGGAAGCAATTGTACTTAATAGTCAGCATCCATGTTATAGAACACATTCTTGACAAAGAAACTCTGCTATTGTAAACATGTTCCTCTTGGTCAAGTGACGGTGAGTTGAAAGGAAATTCCGAAGAGGTGCTTCGGGACTGGACGTAGGACGGGAGGTCCGTACCTGTATAAAATCCTGGTGTGATTATTTTAATTTACTTTGCCACTATCATCTATCAACACTACACCGAAACAGGCAAATTCTAACATTTATAAGTGTTACAAATAATTTCGGTAACACTTTTAAAGTGTTACTAATGGACTGTGAGGAATGGAGCGGTCAGATTTGTAACACTTATAAGTGTTACAAACATACGTATTACTAACACTTATAAGTGTTGGTAGCTAAATATACGGTAACGCTTATAAGTGTTGGTAATGAAATATACGGTAACACTTATAAGTGTTGGTACAGAAATATACGGTAACGCTTATAAGTGTTGGTAACGAAATATACGGTAACACTTATAAGTGTTGGTACAGAAATACATGGTAACGCTTATAAGTGTTGGGAAATGATTATTTAGTAACACACATATATATACACCAAAACTTAAGCGCAAAGTTTAAATATAAACACACTGCAAATAATGGTTTCCATATCACAAATAATTCATCATACATATTCAATGCAAAGTTTAAACGCTCTGCAAATGTAGTATAATATATCATAAACAGTTATTTACATATCTAAAATACCACAATGTCATATATTCAGATATTATTACAACATAAGCTTCAAAAAATATATTTCAAAATACACTTAAAGTTAAACTTACGGTTAACCTTACCATTCCTGATCATCCACTCCAAACACTAATGGTTTTGAATAATCTTCAACGTCCAACACAACAATCCAAAGCATCCTTCTTCAAGTTCCTGCATTTAATATAAACACTCAATAAAAACTTATACCTTCAAAATCAAAAGGTTAAAGACTGGGTTACAACTCAGGTTCTAATTTTTTTTATATTTATGAATTCACAAACTTAGTATGCAAAATACATGTTAATCAAACTACATCAGCACTTATTATGCAAAATACATGTTAATCAAACTACATGAAGATAAAATGGGGTAGCCATACTTATAGACAAAGTATTAATCAATGACACCTTTCTGCAACACTTCCAAGATTTCATAGTGATCTTAGTGATCACAACCCTATCATAATTAAACTACATTCACAAGGTGCTCAAGGAAAGAGGATACATTCCAGATATATCAATGCACTACCAATTTTCAAAGCATTAGAGGCACTAAACTAGAGGCAAAAAAATATTTTGGTCCCTAATGATAATTTATTACGGGCATAAATTGCATCAGCCTTTATTAAATATTTGAGGGAACAAATACATCTGCCCCTAGGCATTGTTGTATTCATGGAACTACTGGCTCATTAGTTGCACATGTATCAAACTTAGCAGCATTTGCGACCTGAGAGAAGTTGACATACAGAATAACAACAAATTCCTGGACAGCTTTAGATTGGAAACGAACAATTTACTCCTACCAGAATATCAAGCATTTAGCTATCAATCATTTTACACAAGCAAACACGCCTCTTATAATAAAACTTAGTTTTTGTCACTGTCGCATTATTTCAGCTGAGATTTTATATTCATACATGTCCATTTTGCAATAACTTTGTTGCATTCGAAAGCCTTATTTAAGTTATCAAATCTATGAATTAGTAATCATTAGTAACTTAAAAAACCAATTAAAATGTTGTAGGTCTTCTGCAACTAAGCATATAAGAGTGGTTCGCTAGTTTGTTTACGGTCTGGTTTATTATAAGTGTGTTAATAATAATAATGTGTTTTAGTGATATTGTTGTTTTTCACTATAAAACATATAAATTTTTTGAACTTTCTGTATATTTACAATTTTGAATCATGTATGATGATGATGATGATGTTCTACCTGACTTCATACAAACTTCTAGCTGACTTCATCATCTGTTCTGCCACTGTTTCTACCTTATTACAACCTTTATCCTTCATTCAAACTGCCCATGTCTCAGCAGTAACCATCCTACAGTTCACCATCTCACACTTCATTCACCAAAATTCAGACCATTTGCTACTTCAGACCACATACTGTTACTCGCATCACAACAACAACAATCACATCCTTCCCTCTGACCATCTCTTAAACCAAGTCTGCCTTAACATCACAACATATCCACTTTCCAAACCTACCTGTGCACATATCCATATATCAACACTTCCCTTGCACCAACAGTGCCATCAATACCAAACACTTCCCATTTTGCACACCTACCATAACATCCTATACAATACACACATGTACCAACCATTTGCCCAATCTGCCAACAGCCACAACTCCAATACCATCTTGCTCTGTCATAACTTCTTTCACCTGAAAATTCCAACTAACCACATCCACCACAACCTTCCCACCACATACAACAAATCATTACCTCTTCCTTGTCAACACACTGCTACAACTCATAACTATCTCATCCATCTTGCAACCTGCTCCATTCATCATTCCCCTAACTACCCTGTACGACTGTCTTCCTCCCCCGGTCACAACCACCTGACCCTCAACAAACCACCCTACATCACATTCATGAACGATTTTCTTACCGAGTGAATCTTGAAGCATGCATTATAACCAGTTTGCATTGTTTCACTTCATGTTGCTCTATTCAGCATTACAACCAGATATATTATTTATTCAGCCGGGTATATATCATCTGCCTCAGAGTGCCCTTTCTTTAGCCTATTAAAATTAACCTAAACTGTAATTTATAGAATAGAGCTTGGGTGGATACCATAAAACCTATGTATATGATTAGTGATGTTTAAAAAGTAAAATGTTGTTATTTAATCAAATTCCTTTCTAATTATAATATTTTATATTGTACTTCAACTGAGTATGATACATAAACAAATTACACTTTGATATTTGAAGTTAAAGTTAAGAACATTGCAGAATGAGCATGCAAGAAAAGTTTTTATAAGTATCGCTGCATTTGTATTTTTACTCGTAAAACCTATAGGAGTTTTTTACTAAATATAATCATATAAAAAATACTTAAAGCATTTTTGGTTTACTTAACTTCATAAGTTATGTTGTTATGAAAGCATTGTATAACAATTTAGTAAGGTATGCTAGCTAATATAAAATGTACAGACTTTAATTGCAAATTGCATAAACAAATTGTTTTTTGACTCTGAAAGATGCTATAAAGGAAATACCTGAAGAAACATTACTAAAGGTTGTTTAACTATGATTGAATAAGTGTCAAAATATAAAAAAGTATATGATGTATTAGCATCAAGTAATAAGACCAAAGCTAATAGAAATTTTGTTAATAAAGAAGCACCAATTAGAAATATTGCTAATTAGGGTATCGTTCTTCATTGCACATATTACCATGGGAATCAAAGTCAATATATAATTGATAATGTTCGGTTGGTTTAAATTTAAACTAAGAATGTATGAAAGATAATCATTAGGTAATAGCAATAAAACATCACCTACCATTTGGCCTTGCTAAGCAATTTTCTTATTCTCAATTGTCGATGTTCTTTCGTGATTCTACAATGTTTGTCCCTCCCTTTCAATATATCCATCCGATCGATTAAGAATCTGCTTATTTAGCTCCAAACTAGCGGTGTTATATCACATGCATACCAAGAGGAAGTTGAGTAGAATCACCAAACATTGTTTCTATCAACATCACTATTACTACGTGAGAAAAAAAAATGACCATTAAATTAAAATAATTTAGTAATATTCATTATCTCTTATAATGAAGCAAAAGTTGGCCAACTGGGGGTCAAACTGGAGCCATTTTCAAACTTCTAAAAATGTCCCTGTAAGTTATAGCTACAAAATGAAAATATAGTAAGATAGCACCAATGTTCTATGAAATCAAAGCGATCAAACTCTAGCCCAACACTAGCGCTATGAAAATTCACTGATCAATGGTTGGTGATATATTGGATGGCTTTCCACTATTTAGAAAACTCTATTTTTGGGATTTGGATTATTTTCGTTTTTTTTAAATTGCAAGTGGAACAAAAAAAGACAGTTAATTTTGGGCAAAAATCATGTTAGCCCATAGCCATTTGTTTGACAACAAAGCCCACACAAAACTAACAGACAATAAAAAGTTAGCTCATCTACACCAACTGTTAAACTTTGAATTCTAAGTTTATTTTATAAATTTTGAACCATCATATTCATCATTCAGCTCTCGTTCAAAACGAACAAAAAATAAGGAAAGCTGTAAATAAATTAAAGTTGTCAGACAGCTCCTCCATTGTTAATAACTTAAATAATATTACTTACTTTATTTTATTTAATAAAAATTAATAATCTGTAATGTCATAGAAAACAAAAGTATATAACGAATTAAAACATGCATAAAGCCATCCAAAGTTGATAGAATCAAATAAATTATACATTTATTACCTTCATGTGCAGAATTAATATGCGCATCTGCTTCCAGTAATTCAATTTCTTTAGTCCTCACACCTGGGATATCCAAGATTTTAAACCCTGAAAGCGTGTAATATATGATATACAGGTAGTGTGAATTATGCAAGCATAGATGTGCATATCAAAATATATAAGACTAACTCAAGATGGTTGTGTTTCTTTTTTCTTTCTAATGATCTACATTTGAACACAGTAATTTGCATCTTAATCTACACTAAAAATTACCAAGTCTGGCAGTATTCAAGATAAAATGGAAATTATCCTACCCTGAATACAATTAAAAGTTAAACCAAAACCTGATACTGATTGAACTATGTGACATAATATTGATGTTTTAATAGTTTTTTCTTTTTTCTCAATTTATATTGTCATTCAACCACGTAGCATTTGAAAATGGAACATTTGTTTTGATTGGCAATAATAGACTGTTGATTAATTGGGTAATTTTCAATGAGAAATTATGTTTGACAAGTAAATTTTAAGGTATAATGTGGTGCAACTAGTAGAACTAATGTGTTTGGATAGACACTTAATATGATTTCTTCCTGATAACATGAAATATTTGCATAAAGGAACAGTGATCAACTTAAAGCATATTCGCTAGATAGAGATAATTAATTGTAAGTATTGCGGTGCACAATTATATCTGTATCTTCCATCAAGATTCAAGGTAATTATTATTTCTTAGTAGTTCAAATAAAGAATAAGTTTATCAGTTAAGTTGAATCAAGGCAATTAATACCGCTTGGCAAAGCACTGAAAAATCATAAGAAAATGGACAAAAGGCGCATTTAATCAAACACATTAGAACAAAATTATCAAACGCCCTCTACTTCAATTTAAAATTGAAGTACCTTAACGCGAGATGGATCAATAGCAGTAACATCGTGACTACTCTCCATAAGAAGGAGGTTAGACTCGTCATCGACGACTGCACAGAGAGCTCTAACCACTTCATTCGCAGTTTGAAGACTCCTTAAAAACGGCGAAACTATGACGCGATGGATCGGAAAACTGTGAACAGTGGCACGAAGCTTCTTTCCGGTGGACCAAGAACGGATCTTGCCGCCTTCGATCAGAGGTGGGCCCCACCTCCTTCGATCAGAGAGTCTGACTAGAGTTGAAATAACAGCAAGAATAAGAAAACATGTAAAACATAATTCTGCAACACAGCTTACAATCTCATATGACAAATCTCACAATTGGACGTTGCGATTGAGCGCGATTGAAATAATTTCTGGGAGAGGCTGAAACAATTAGACAAATCTCACAATGGGAGCGGCTGAAATAATTTCTGGGCGTGGATTTATTTCCGTGCGATTGAGGAAAAGAAGGATGTTAAACCCTAAATTAAATTTTAGGCGGCCAGAATCTGTTTAGGAATGGGCAAGCATGGGAAAAGAGATCCTATTTACAAATTACAAAAGACTCCTTTTGTTATTAAATTATTTACATTTTTACCAATTGTTGTAACACTTATATGCGTTGGCAAAATTAATGCAGAAGACTATTTATTTTTACTAAAACTTTTTAGGTATCCTAACACTTTTTTACTGTCGGCGGTCTGTGACATTTATAAGTGTTAGCAATTAACAGATATAAAATGTTGCAAAATCACTTATTTGGTGTAGTGCAAGTTATATTATATAGTTAGTTGCATATACTTGCATATACATCCTATACGATCCACTCATATAGATTTTCAGACTCATCTTGATGGCCGCGGCGGTTTTCGAGCTCACGGTGATAGTTAAGATTCTACTAGGGAGAGGCGCAGCTTCGTCGTGGAGTTTGGTGGTCACGGCCTGTAGCACGATTTGGATCGAGCTAAAGCTCGTTGAGTTTGGTCTCCGTTCATTTGAGGTAGTTTATAATTTTAAGCATTTTAATTTAAATGTTCTCAAGTTTATCTGGCAAAAATTGTTGTTTTAAAAAAATATTAAATTTACAGTTTGATTTTATATTCTATATAGATTAATTTTACAAATATAGATAAATTTTGGAAAATATAAGGATTTAATTAAAGATAGATTTTTAAAATCTATATAGATTATTTTTACAAATATATATATATATACACACATATATATTTAATCTACTGGATTTGGTGAGTAATTTGTTCAATTAACTTATTTAATTTATTTAATTACTAGAAGTTTTTTTTAAAAAGGAAATTATATTTATAGGTAAGGATTTGAAAAGAAGCTAAGAATTTTAAATATTTGAAGATTTATACATTTATAAAAAAACAAAATTTTAAATCTGTCCATTATTTTATAAGTATATATGTGAAGTTTTAAAGATAAAAATGTATTTAGGGTGATTAATTTATTTAATAAACTTGTTTAGCTATTTAGTTACTAAAGATAATTTATTAAAAGAAAATCTATTTCATGTCAAATTTTTAGTTAAAAATGATTGGTTTAAATTAAATTGTTGGTCAATTTAGTTTATTAAATGGTAAATCACTGTAGATTATCTCAAATGTTAATGAATCATATAATGTTGTACAAGGTCTAAAACTATGAAGAAAACAAGTCGGGTTGGAATCAGATTGCAAATCAAAAAAGCAAAGGTGAGTTAATCTCCATTTGGAATACCATTGTATTTAAAAAGTTGAAATTTAAATTATTGGTAGTTTGCTTGAATTGATAATTTATTATCAGCCTGAATGTGATATGTTATATATAGTACATATATTGGAGTGATTGATTTCCCGCATTATATAGCGGATGCGGCCCTATGCGCCTCGCATAATAGCGGATGATCTCATATACCGCGATATTCCACCTCGAAGTGGAATTGGTATTTTATATTATGCTAACATCTGTGGATGCAGGGAAACAGGTTGGAGGGATCCAACTGGATTCCTCAAATATTTGAATTTATTTCATATGCTATGATATGATTTATTGATAATCTATGATTGGTTATATTGGAAATTGAATTTATTGAATGTTGTGGCTTGGTTGAATATACATTGGAATTTAAGAAAATGAAATATGTATAAAGTTTGGATTTTTAAAGGATATTAAAAAGGGAAATTTCTAAGTAAATTAATTATAGTAAATCCAAATAATTTAAAGGAATGATTTTGGAAAAGGGATAAAGGTTTGATTTTAAATCCGATATAATAAATTCAAGGATAGGGAAAATAGGGATTTCAAATAAATGAAAAAAAATTATTTTTAAAATAAGGACTTAAGCAATATTGTTTTGTAAAGTACAAAGAAAATTTATTTTTAAAATCTAAGATTTGAAATGAGTTTGGGAAAAATAAAAAGAGAATTTGAAATAAGTATTAAATTGGAATTTCCAATTTAAATAAGAACTTAAATCATAAATAAAGGTATGGATATGGATAAATGGATTTTGAAATAAATTTGGTTAAGTAAAGGAATTTATTTTATAAATAGAGTTGGTCTCCAAAAATCTATTTGAAAAACGACTAAGTGTTGAAACTGTAAATAAAGGAGAACGAGATTGTGAAATTTATAAACAAGGTTTATAAATAAAGTGGAATATTTATCAGAGGATAATTCAGGATGGGAATTTATAAAGGAAGGTGATTTGTTTAAAAATAAATAGTGGTTTATTTTTAAAAGGTGTGAAAGGAAAGTGCATTTTCCTGAAAAGCCAAGAACGTTTTCGAAGCAGATTTTTAAGGATAATTAAAAATTTTAAAGTGGTTTTAAAGGAATGTTTTAGAGAAATTTTATTATTTTAAATTGTTTTATATTTTTTTAAAAGTAAATAATTATTTAAACTAATTGTAATAGTAATTTTTTAAAGGTTTAACTAGTATTGTAATTTAAAGATGATTATTAAATATTTGTACCTTATAGAATAACTTTCATTTTAAAATTAGTTTGGCTTAACTTCTATATGAGAAATTATCATAAATTTTCATAACTAGTATTTTAAATTAAATGTTTTAAGTAGTTTTTATTTTTGAATGTTTTAAAGTATGTTTTTTTTGGATAAAGTGATTTAAATTATTTTAAAAGTCTAAAGTATTTAGTCTTGGTGATTTTCAGTGGAAAGAAAACAATTGGGTGGAATTTATTCTGCAAGAGAAAAAGTTTTTTGAAAACTATTTTTTCAAAGGTTTATAGTGTTGAAAAAAATATCCTGCGAAGATATTTTGGAGTAAATAATTTGAAAAATTATTTAAAAATTTGATGGTTGTTTGTAGATGTTATTTGATAGTTAAATAATCGACTATCAATATTGGCCAATGCGTTGATCGTTTCGAAGAGACCGGGATCCGGATTAATTTCCCAAAAAACACTTCGATCTGGTTTGAACGTTTTCTTGAGGAAGACAAGAGCTTGGAGTCGAAGATGGAGAAATGAAGTGCAAGGGCTAATCGCTACTAATCCTTAGAGTGATTCCAAAATGGATGTAGTAGGAGTAGTGCCTTCGATTCCTTTCGAACCCAAAACGGACTTGTATGGACGAATGCTTTCAAAACATCGTCAGGAGGACGATGAGCATTCTAAGTGAATGTGTGCTAAAAAGGTAATACATAGCCTCGAGTCTCATCAATCGGAAATGGTTAAAACAAGGGAGGTGCACACAAGGCTAAGTGGCTAGCAACTAATTAGGGAGGTCACCCCTGTCTAGATGTCCCTATATTTCGGCTGTGTGGGTAATTGCTGATCCCAACCGCGGGGTGATCATATTCGGACTATCCAGTAAGAGGTAGCTCCGGTCTTGTGATGCAGGGGATCAGGGTGGATCCTAGGTACAGTGATCTAAACCATGTACAGTGACGGGCAGTACCCCAGTAGCCCTGCCATTGATGGAAATCCGTTCTCCCTACGTGCCATTACGGTTTTTTTTGTAGAACCCACTTTGTAGCTAGTATTGCTAGAATTTAATGAATGTAACAATTTCATCTATTTGAATAAGTATTTGTATATAGACACTATTGTAATACCAGAGGATTTGGTAAGAAATGTTTTGGTTATCGTAAGGTAAAAACCCGACATGTTTATTTGTGGCATGGTCTTACGAGATACCTTTGATTTCAAAGGATTTTGAAAAATTTAATAATCCAATTGAGTGTGTTTTCTCATGCTGATTTTCCAGACTGACTCGGGTGCTATTTAACTGTAATACTCGGGTCAGACCGAGTATTATAGAATACAGGAAAGGATGTTGTGAAGCTTAGAAGACGAGCTGGATGGCGAGACGTATCACACGTATTTGTTATATACTCCGCCGTGTCTGATTAACTGCATAGTCAGTTTTGTGTGGATAGGTTAATAAAACTATCCAGTTTTGAGTGCTATAGAATTTGTTGCACTCTGATGATGTAATGTATAAAAAATATAGTTCTTTTGTTTTAAAGATCAGTCATTTATCTATTATATATTGTTCCACTGCGATTATGAGATTCGGATATTGTTTTCTAATTCTTCTTCTACCTTCTTCTTCTTTAACCCTAATGATTCGGTTTTCCAGCATTCTACTGTTCGGCATTTTATACAGTGGACGTATTTATATCGATTTTCGGGTGTCAAAAAATCAGGTCGTTGCAGGATTCAATTAAACCTTTGAGCTTTGTACATGTTCATTGTTGTGTTGAATTGTTTTCAGGTGTACACAACCGAATTTTCGATCGAGGCTTGTTTTAGTCATTAAAACTTGACCATTATTTTGTATTCCACCTGAGTTGAACCTAGCTTTGGCTCGGGTTTGACCTTGTGCTCATATCGTGACTTGAGTTGAACTTGGTTTTAGCTCGGGTTTGACCTTGTGCTCACATGTCCCTGCAGTTTTCTCAAGTGTACAATGGTATGCACGACCTTGTGGCATGTACAATGATTCACGACGTGTCACAAGCTGTTCGTGTATGATGAATTCAAAAATAAATATGATGACGAACAAACAAAATAACTGATGCAAATAAAATTTTCAAAATACAAATTTTATTTTACATTGCACAAAAATTCCTTTTTCAATTTTACAGGGTCGGTATGTATTTTGTTGATAACTCAGATGCTAAATTCAATCTGGACTGGAGTTGAAAGCACTAGTGAATGAGTGAAAGGTGGTGAGGTGAACATTATAAATGGAAAATTGTGATGTAATCGAAATTGTATTGTAATCAAAAAATTTGTGTGTGTGTGTATATATAGTGAAAGCACAAATTTGTACTATTCAAAATTCTAATGAAATATTTTTTTGAATAAAATATCTACTTGAATTTAAATTCTGTGTTATTTATTTTATTCAGAAAATATTTATTTAATTATGTGAAAAATAAAATAGCACATTAATAAATATATTTAAATTAATATATATATATATATATATATATATGTTTATTATCATCAAACAAAAATCATATACTAGCATATTCAACAATAGAAATAGAATTAGTTCCCATAGTTAACCTATCATTAGTTTTCCAAGGACCAAATTGGAAGTGACACTGATAACATTCCTCCATCAATTCTCACTCGATATGAGTGCAGTCGTTTATGGAGCCCCATTATTGATTTCTTTGAAATTCCTCTATTAGCTTTTCAATTTAAAAGAGCATGAGATTATGCTAATCTTTTGTGTACATTTAATTAAATCACAGATACAAAATTTTGGTAATTTTTGAAACTTCTAACACTTAAAATTTACATATAGAACAACAATGAAAATAAATATTTTCAATCGCTAATATTATTTATGATTTTAAATGGGATGAAAGTTTGAATAACTAGTCTTACTACCTTAGCAGAAAATAAATAGTGCGAATAATAGAAGCAAGGTAGGACAGAAATTGCAAAAAATAAAGATAAGCATTCTGAATTAATTTTCACCTGCAAAAAATTTAAAGAAAAGCAAATCCGGAAGCATATCTTTTTTCCAACTTGTATTAATGTCCGAGAATGTCATGCCATTGTATGTGTGTGATTTCCTATAACGTAGCCTTTTTACATTCTTCTATTTCATTGGACTAGACTTGGTCATATTTTTGATTGATCAATTAGTTGCAAAATACATATGAGTGCTTTGCTTAAAACTAAGTACAACTTTTGTTATCAAAAAACAATTAGTGGAAAAATAGATTCAAATTATAAAGCGTTGTCATGAAACGAATGCCAAAATAAATAAATTCAAGGGACGTGTTGAAAAGAACTCAGTTTGTTGATATTTGTTTTATCAAATATTAGTCCCCATGATACGGTCGGGTGATTGAGCAAAATATGTGAATTCTAACCATGATGACAATATAAAACATAGCTTTTTCCTGATTTCCTGGATATATGTTATAAGGCATGTATACATCTCTCAGGGTTCATTCACTAACTTTTTTTCTTTCCATCAAGTATTTGCCTTGTAACACCCTACATTTTTATATAGTTGAAATTCAACAAACGACAATAAGCAATGAAAATAATTATTTTTGGAATTATCGAAATATGGCTTCGGGACTCGTACCATTGCATCCAGGGCGATTTTTTTATCAGTTTCCATATATAACTTGTCAAAATCCATGCTAATATGAAAAGGTTAGGAACGAAATGAGAATGAGTAACAGAAAGAGAAAAAATATAAAATATACTTATATGGGCTGACCAGGAGGTCGACCCAATTAGCCCAATGGTCAACCACCCGGTCAACTCGCATAGCGACCTGGACGAAGCCCCATCCAGGTACGCACAGTGGCGAATTTTCTAGTTTTTAAGTGATCAAAGTCATGCGTTCTTCAATCCGATGGCTCCAGATCGTCTGTAACGTGGTGGCTCCAGATTCAATCTAAGAATCCAATGGTTTGAGATCCCTAAGCTTCCATATACATAGAATCCTAGGCCTATCTCTTTTCTCACAATTAGATTTTCTTCTAGTGTGTTCTTGGCCTATGGTTGAACCCTAAATAGAAAATATTTCTTTGGGCCCTTGGTTAAAAGGCTGGACCCTAAAAAGAAAATATTTCTAGAGAAAAGATCTTCTAAATTTAAATTTTATGCATCTTGGAGGGAGATCCACAAGGACAATGGAGCCAAGCTGAGCACAAGCAAAACTAAGGACGACTGCTGAGTGGATTTATTTATATATCTTTTAAGTTTAAGATATATTATCGTTAAATTCCCATTTAGATAATTTTATACAATAATTAATCCTATTAATTAACTTATGCTGAACTATAAGGAATTTACAGTTTATTTACGATATTAGTATTTATTTACATCTGTTTCTACGTTTTGGATTTCTATGCAAGCGTCATTCTTCTTCTATTTCCTCATCTTTCTTTGTATATAGATTAGAATAGATTAAACATGAATATGGATTAAATAATTCAGAATATTGAAATGAAGGAAATAAGATGTAAAGTAATAAAAGTTTAGGGAATAGAATTACTGTAATAAATTACGATAAATGAGAAAAGTTAATTAATCTAATAACTGGATTTGAGAGTAACTAAAAGGTTAATTGATTGGTTTAGAAAATAGGATTCATTTCTACAATTTAATATTTAAAGGACAACAGTGAATGTAATTCCTAAAATAAAAGTAAGAAAAAGAGAATTAGTGTAAAATAGAGAAACCACTGTATTTTACACTATTCCAAAATAGTAAAAGAAATATCAAGCAGTTACGAATTATTGTTTATTATATTATTTAATATTAAAATATGGAAATGGATTTTCAAATATAGTTTTCATAATCAACCAAATAAAATAGAATTTCTTCCTAGAATAGAAGATAATAAAGCAAAGTATGACATGAATCAAGTAAATTACTAGATAAGAACTTGAAGCTGTAAATGATAATGAATCTAGGTCTGCATTCACTACGTAGACTATTTAAGAGGATAGTTATTATGATAAGTGAACTATATAATACAAGAGAATAAAAGAAGGCATAACAAGCAAAAAAGAAATTCTGGAATTATATACGGACTATAAATGTAGAGAAAATGACAATTACAGGTAGAATTATAACATAGATTATAATTAAGCAATAAGAATGGAAAAGCTTATTTTGAGACTTTGGATAAATTAATGAGCAATAATAATGGTAAAAGCTTATTTAAATAATTTATATTAAGTCAATATGAAAATAAAGCAGGAATGATATAAGAGGTTTATTTTAATGAACTTAAGATTTATATTAAGTTAAATAAGCAAGATAATGAATGTGGCTCATACCAACAGCATTCCCTATTAAGTAAATGGAAATCTCACAATAAATAAAGGAGAGACGAGGGCAAGAATTTGCTAATTATGGTAAATATGTAGCTAACAGAATAAGAAAAGTAAACTAAATGCGAATTAAAAGATTAGACTTAAGGTCTAATAAAAGAGTGAGATCTGTTTGGAGCAGCCCAAAGGATGAAGAGCCTAACGAAGCAGTTCATCACAGATTCAGCAAAGGAGAAGCACATCCAACATAGTTATTTTTGGGCTAGAAGGAAGTGTGAGACTACAATGGGACGTGAGGGTACTCTAGGATGGCCCTCTGGGTTGGCCCAACGAAGCTGCATTCCCGAAGGCAGGTTTGTAGGCGCTCCATCAAAAGATTATGCCTTGACAACATTTGCATTGTAGGCCTAACGAAGCATACCTTTATAGGCAGTCAGAAGGGTTTGGTGTTAGGAGTAGGATATTCGTATGTCAAAGTACTTGCAAGTAAGTTTAGTGGGCAGGACCCAAAAGGATAGTCGCATGCGGATATCATACCAGCATCAAAACCAAGAACGAGTTCCGGAAAGACTAGAGTTAAACCAACAAACCAATGATTCTTTTACTATCGAGACATTGGATGAGGGGCACTGCCAATTGGATGTTAGATTATTTGCCATAAGGCACGACCACTTAACACTTTAGAAGTCTTTCGGTTAGTTGAAAGGTGGTTGCATGGGGCCATAACCACGATGAAAAAGAGACAGATCAACCAGAATATATGTATTGTAGGCCTAACGAATCATTCCTTTACAGATACAGAAAATCCCAACTGAATTCTGTACAAGGTAGACCTTGTTGGCGGGATTCAGTAGTAGATAGAACGATTACGTAGTCTTCGATGTACACACTAGGTGGCGCACTGTGAATGTCCGAGCACTGGCATAGACTAGTGCGGATGCGATTTACATTTTCATACTAAGTAGTGGAGCATCTGTATTGTAGGCCTTACGAAGCAGTCCTTTACAGATGTAGCTATGGAACACTCACGAAGCAAGACGATGGAGTATCTGTAGTGTAGGCCTTACGAAGCAGTCCTTTACAGATATAGCTACGGAGCAAGATGATGAAGCATCTGTATTGTAGGCCTTACGAAGCAATCCTTACAGATGTAGTTACGAAACGCTCTCGAAGTAAGACGATGGAGTCCTTTGCGAGGATGATACAGAAGGTACTATGGGTAGTACCAAGGACCAATATGGTCATTGAGCATCTAGCTATATATATATATATATCAATTATTAGATTTTAACCTACTAAGGAGTAGATGGGTACGATTCACGCACGGAGGTGTGAGTATGATAAATCTAGTGAACCTAATATAACATTAAATGGAAATAAAGTGATATATGTAGAATTAAGATTAAAAGTGTATAATTTATCCATTCACCAAAACTTTAGTTCTAACCCCCTCCTCATAACATCCTACAGGTTAGGTAGATGGCAGAGATTTCTCAGCTTTAAGACCCTTGTTTAGAAAGTGTTATTATATTGCTGAGTATTTACTTACTATTATATTTTGGTCAATTCCGCTGTGAGATATTTAATTGAGCTCTGATATATTTATCTTTGCCTATTTACAGGATACCAGATACCCAATCGGACTTCAGTGGGCTTGGGTCTTAGCATTTTTGCGAAAAATTCGGACCACTAAAATTCGGGTTTTTACATGTCTCCACGAGGTGGTCGGATGATTTGAACAAAATGCATGCGGTTCAGAACACAGTTATAGAGCACACCTCTTTTTAGTTATCCATACGTATTTATAGGACATGCATACATTCGTCAGGTCCACCGGTAGTGATGAAAATCTAGGCTATAGAAATCTTGAAATTGAGTTCTTTTAGCATTAAAAAACCATTTTCAATAATAATAATAATAATTAACTAATTCTAAAATTGGTAGATGACTTTTTTTGTGAAAATATATAAATGGGCCGAGCCCAGAAGGTTACATAAACTAAAGAATGGGTAAACCCTATGAGACCCGAAACAATTATACAAACACATCGCCTCAAACCCTAGAAATCTAAAGACCAAACAGCGCCTCCACAAAGCTTATCACAAGAAAAATGGCAGAGCAACTTGAGCGGAAAAAAATACTCTGCTATCATCATAAAAAATACTCACTTAAGCCAGAGATAGATGCTTAAGGAGGACTCCACTCCATAATATCTTTAGCGCGAAGTCTGTAGATCTCTGGATCCAAGCTAAAATGACTTTGGCGAGTTGTTTTAGTCTTAGTATCCTTGTAGTTAACCTCCTTGTTAACATGATTGCCCCCAGATTTCAGATCTGAGGAAGAAGTGAAAATGAGGCTGGAGCCTCCTTTGGATCCGACCTTGAAAATTTGAGGCAGGCTTCGACATAGGAGTTGCTGCTCTCACCTCTTTCCCAATCAGATAAGTGATAAATCCGTTCGTTAAGCTTGCTGATGTAGTATGAATTCCTTAATCTTTGCCCATTAATGGGCAGAAGAGAATTGTTGTCAACCTTAGTATTATTGCTGCTCCCCTTGCTATAATCAGGTAAAAAAAACATTATCATTAGTACAAAATCCTTTACTAATCTTAATATTAACAGTATTAAGTTCCTTGTTACTTCCCTGACAGGTTGAGATCTGATTACTTAGGAGATTGTCTGCAGTAACCTTGCTAGCGACATTAAATTGAGCCAAATCAGATAAGTGCTTGAAAGTATTGATGGCTTTATCACTGTGTACAGCGGCATTGTATATAACGGTGTTGTTGTTTTGTAGTTGACAGTCATTAGGAAGCAGAGGCTCGGAATTGGATGGACGACTCTCCCTATGCATATCAGGTAAATAGGAGTAAAAAAATTTATTTAAGAAACTTTTAAAATTAGAATTAAAAATGAAGTTATGGTTACTTCCCTTGCAGGAAATGTTTCTGGTATGCATAATGGAGTAGCAACCTTCAGCTGAGGAACTCTGATCCATGAATTCTGTTGACTTCACCACTAATTTTCCATCAGCAGCAGGATATTGAGAATTTTTTTTAAATTCTCCTTTTGTAAGCATTCTTCAACGAAGTTCTCATAGTTGTCATTTTCTAAGATGCTATGAGTTCTGTTGCTGTTTCTGCTGAATTTATGAAGAATGATGTTGGATTCGATTTCAATAGTTTTTCAAAGTTGTATACTATCTGTTTCAACTTTATTATGAAGCCTATTATTTCTCTCCTTCCAAATGAAGTAGATGACTGTAGTAAGCACTACAGTTGCTTTGTTGAATTCTGTTTTCTTACCTTTGTATGCTTTCTGAAAATATTGAATGTTGTCTCTAATGTTTTGGAGAGCCAAATGTTGATTTATGTTGAGCTTATTTTTAGCAATGAACCAAACATGTCTAGAGCAGGGACAGTCAAAAAAGAGATGTTTAGTGTTTTCAATTTCGGTTTTGCAAAATAGGAAATTGGTATTTCCAAAGTTTTGTTCCATTTTTCACATCTTTCTCTAGTCGGCAGACGATTTAATAATGCAAAGTAAGTGCAGAAAGCCATTTTTGGGCAGTTGGATGAGTTCCAAACTGATTTATGCCAATCAACTTCCATTTCCCCTCCTTTTAGAAAGTCCTAATTGTTTTTAAAAGAAAATCTGCCTTTATAGATAATTTCCAACACCAAGCATCTTCTTCTGTATTTGGGTCAATCTCAATTTTATTAACTGAAGAATTGAAGATGTAGTTGCAGGAAATGCTTGAGCATTCCAAGTAGAATTTTGAATGAAATTGTCAACAGAAGCATTAACTTTTCCAGAGTAATAAAGGTTGTTCCAGCCTAATAAGTTGATAAAAGAGTTTCCATTAATCCAAGGGTCAAACCATAGGCTAGTGCATTTACCATCTTTAAATTTTCGCTCTATAGCTTGGCTCCAATTTCTCTGCAATTAAGAATATTTTTCCAAACATAAGAATAATGGCTTTTGATGGGCATGGACCAGAAATTTTTGTTTTTGACATATTTGGTTGTCATCCATTCAGCCCATAATGTTTTTCCTTCTATGAATTTCCAAAAAAATTTGAATTTGCATGCTTCATGAATGTCTGAAAAGTTTCTGATTCTCAATCCCCCAGCTTCTTTGGTTTTTGTTATGGTGTTCCAAGATATTTTATGAAATTTTCCATTCCAAATGAAATTGGCACATTGTTTTTCAATTTTCTCTAATGTTTTTGCTAGTATGTTGTGAGATTGCACCCAGTACATTATGACTGCGGTGATGACTGTATGAACAAGCTCTACTCTTCCTGCTATAGATGACAATTTGCTTGACCAGTTGTTAATTTTATTTTGAATGGTTTGATATAGTTTGGCACAGTCTCTTTCCTTGATCTGATTATTACTGAGGGGTAGACCAAGATATCTGACAAGGAGACCACTCTGTTGGAATTTTAGAATGTTGAGGATTTCCGTCTTGTTCCTGCAGTCTTTGCTGAAAAAGATTTTGCTTTTATTTTCATTAATTTGAAGGCTAGCTTGATTTCTGAGGTTGTCAAATTTTTTTCTAATGGTAACTGCAGAGAGAGTATCTGCATTTAAAAATATTAGTAAATTATCAGCATATAATAGATGAGAGATACAAGGAATAATTGAGTTAATTAGTTTTATGTTTTTACACATCAGTTCCATTTCCATTTGTAAATTAAAATATTCCATAGCAATTGTAAATAAATAAGGGGATAAAGGATCTCCTTGTCTAATTCCCCTATTGCTGTGTAGGAATCCACAAGGAGAACCATTAATAAGAATGGAATAAGATACATTACAGATACATTCCTTAACTAAGTTGCAGAATTTTTCATTGAAGCCTAGTTGACCCATCATGTGGATAATAAAGTTTCTGTTTATTTTGTCAAATGCTTTGTGCAGGTCAATTTTGAGACACATTTTATTTGTTACCAGCCTGGTTAAAATCTCTTAAAAGTTCATGAGATAAAAGAGTATTTTCAACAATAAGCCTGTCTGGAATAAATGCACATTGTTTTTTTGAAATGAGAAATTTTAAAAAACATTTAATTCTGCTACTAAGAATTGAGGCTATAATTTTGTAAAAGAAATTGCAGCATGCAATAGGTATGTACTCTCCCAGACAGGAAGGATTTTTGGTTTTAGGAACAAGAGTTATAAAAGTATGATTTATGTTTTTTAATAGCCTACCAGTTATGAAAAATTCTTTGACAGCCTCATATAACATGTTTTTTATACAATCCCAGTGAGTTTTACAAAATTTAGCCCCAAACCCATCAGGTCCAGGCCTTTTATCATCTTTGGCAAAAAAATAATTTTTTTATGTCTTCAAGACAAATAGGGGCAAGAAGGATTTCCTCACTGTTAGAGTGTACGACATATTTAGGAGAAATGGTTGGAAAAGTGCAAGAATTCTCCTCAGTGTAAAACAGATCAGAGAAATATAGAATAGCTTCTTTCTCTAATAAAGAGGCATCATTAATAATCTTACCATTACTATTGATTAATTTACCTATATTGTTATGATATTTCCTGCCAGACATTTTAGCATAGAAGAATTTTGTAGGTAAATCCCCTTGAAAAAGCCAATTAACTTTGGTTTTCTGCCTTATATTAGTAGCTTCACATGGAGGGAATTGGAAAGATTTTTCTGTAGTTGAAAGAATTCTTTAATTTTGGTTTTATCTGAGCTGTCTTTATCAATACCATCTTGCAATTGAACACAGTCCTCTCTAATTTGGTTAATTTCATTATTGCTTTTGTTTTTGGTATAATTCCAAGCTTTAAGATTATTTTTAGTAAGGTGGAGAAATTTTCTGAATTTAAATTGAGCAGTACCATTTGAGGAAATTTTGTAAACTGTTTTGAATAACCCTTTTATAGTCTGAGTCAAAGACCCATCCATTCTTGAATCTAAAAGGAAAAAATTTCCTGGTTGAAGAGTTTTGGGATAAAGTAAGTTGAATGCGAGTATGATCACTAGTATATTAGGGTAAGGTGTAGCAGTTAAAATCAGAAAAATGATTTATGAAAGTTCTATTGACAAGAATTCTATCAAGTTTACCGTGAAGGTTTCTATATTCACCTGATTTCCATGTGTATTTATTGCCCTTAATGGTAGGCTCAATCAAACCAGTTTTAATAAGAAAATTAGAGAAAAATTCTAGTTTTTTTAATGGGACTGAAATTCCTCCTCTTTTTTCATGAATTTTAGTAATGGTATTAAAGTCTCCCATTATAACCCATGCGAGAGAAATGTTTGTATTAAGTTGGATAAGAGAATTCCAGAGTTGAGTTCTTTCATTTTCAAAATTGGAGGCATAAATAAATGAGACAAATATTTGTAAGCCTCCTTTATTTTTAAAGTTACAGTGAATATATTGTAGATTTAGAGTGAAATTACAAATGTCCTAAATGGTAGGATCTTAAAAAACAATGATCCTACCATTTCTCCATATTGAGTTATTATGAATAAGTTGCCAATTATTAAGGTTACTGATCCTAAGCAAATCAATGTTTTTATCTGACAATTTGTGCTCTAAAATGCCTACTAAGGATGGTTTATGGGAAGACAGTAAATTTGTAAGGTCTAATTTCCTCTCGGGGGAATTAAGACCTCTAACATTCCAAGTAATTAAATTCATAATTGTAAAATAAGATAAAAGTATATTAAAAGGATACAATAGCAGCTAAATTAGGATTTTGCTACTTATTTCCAAGCTTTTAGTTGCTTTCTCTCCTTTCCTTTTACAGTCTTTTTTGTCTTGGACTTTGAGGAATTCCTCCCATTTTGGTATTTTAATAATGTATTTCTTCTAAAAAAGCTTTGAATTGGGGACTGGACTGTCTGGATTGTTTTCTGAATTTTTATTCATAATATCATGAATAGACTTTTTCCTGGCTTTGTTCCTTTTTTTTGGCAAAAGAGGAGGAAACGGAAGAGAAGAGCAAACCAGCGTTCCCCAACATGGATTCAGGCAGCGTAGAACTTTCTAAGATGCTGTTTTTTGAGACTATTTGAGAATTATTTGAATCTATGTCTATAATTAAAATTGCTTTCTCCTGAAGGGGGTGAGAAAGCAAGAACTGTTCTTTATAATCCCCTTTGTTTTGAGCCTGATTGCTTTTAACCATTTGAGAATTGCCATGATGATCTGGAAGGGCAACTGTCTCAATCAGTTGCTGATCAGTATCCATGGCTACATTAAAAATTGGGGCTTTTGCCTTATTGTTTCTTGGAAATGCTTGTGGAATGTATCTCTCTGATTGCTCAGTCGTTTCAATAAGATTCTTTTCAGTATTTTCTTTTGAAGCCACCATGCTCAAATTGTTTTTAGAATTTTGAAAAGAATTTTCAGAATCTAAGTTGCTTGCAGAAACATTATTATCGGGAGAGGTTTTTTTCAGTAGTAGATTTTATTGATTTTGATCTCTTTCGATTTCTAAAACTATCAAAGAATTTTTATCTAAATTGTTGTTAGAAGATTCTTTTTCTTTCCAAACTGTTTTCCAAGAGCAATAATCAGAGAGGTGTCCAAAACAAGCACATTTCTGACATCTAGGAGGAATAAATTCATATTCGATTTTCTGTTTGATGTTTTCTCCATCATGCATGGAAAATAGAGCAAGATCCGGTAACTCATCTGTGGCTCTTATTTCAACTAAAATTCTGGCATGGCTAAGACGGGTTTCCATTGCTGTAGGCTCATCTAGTTTTAGTGGTTTACCCACTACACTAGCTATGGCGGCAAAAGCCTCTTTATCCCGTAATCTGAGGTTTAATTCAGGCAACCTAATCCAGATTGGATAGGTAGAGAGGAGATCTCGGTCAAGAATCAAATTCTTGTCCCATCTTTTCAAGATTATTAATTTGCTATTAATAAAGAAGGGGTCATTTTGAATTACTTTGATGCAGTCTTGCTTCTCAGAAAATCTGATGATAAAGAAACCGTTGTTTCTTATAAAGATTTCAAAATTAACAACAGGGTTTCAAGTTTTTGAAACAAAATTCCTGAAATGATTATAATATGGACGAGCTCCATACACATAAGCTATAATAGAGTTACTCCATTTACTCTCAGTCCTTTTGCTAATTTCCTTTTTAAGAACCACTATTTTCTTGTCTCTCAATTTAATGGGGAGAGAATAGTTTAGATCAGAATTATTGCAGAAGCCACCGTTCTTGACTAAATCTGCCCAGGAAGAAGCTGACTTTGTAGAATTGGACACGGCAGATGGTTGAGTTCTTGGTGGCTTCAGAGTTTGGTTGGATCTTGATTGCCTATTGAGTGAATTTGGGATTGATCTCTGGCCTAAGGACAGGGATCTATCCAAAGGGTTCACTGCTGATCCATGCAGACGAATCTGAGATTTTGCATTGCTGTTTTTGTGTCGATTCTTAACAATTTGAAAATCATTCTCATCTTGATCAGAAGGCTTGTCTTTTGGATTAGAAGATAGAGTGGGAATTAGAAGATGACTGAAACGGAGAGGAGAATCTCTATCATTCTGATCAGGATTGCACTCAAAAATTGGGTTATTTTTGATGGACATGTCATTTTCTAAATTGGTAGATGACTTAGATCTAGCACATATATAGCCACGAAAGATTTCACACTGTGCAGAAATGTGTGCATAATTGAAAGAAAAGGTACACTTAGTTACCTCAAAAAGCAAACTGCGTTCATCTCATTAAGCTATTCCTACGATCTTTCTTAACACCATTACCTTCCATTTCCCTTCTTATTTCTTTCGCCTTTCCCACTCCTCCAAATCTGTATACAAATTAGCCCGCATTATATACCACCTTGCATCAAGCGGTTCCAGTTCAATCAACCTCCTCCTTACCCGTTCCCCAACTTCAACATCTCCAAGCATTTTACACGTTGACATAAGTGCTCCCCACCGTGATGCTTCTGCCTCCATTGGCATCGAAACCAACATTTTCTCTGCCTCCTTCACCCTTTCAGCTTGGCCTAGTAAGCCCACCACACACCCATAATGGTCCATCTCAGGCCAACTCCCACCACTTTTATTGACTCAAAAATCTCAATGCCTTCATCCACCATTCCACCATGCACACATGCAGTTAACACTGCAATATATGTCGACCTATTTGGTCAACTTTTCATCTTCTTGAAAACTTCTACAACCTTTTGGCTTTCAGCATGCGTAGCTAAGCCACTGATAATCGCATTCCATAAAACCACATCATTTTTTTGGGAATGTTCTCGAACAACTCCATTGCTTCATCGATGCAGCCACACTTAAAGTACATGTCTATGATAGCCGTTTTTAGAATAAAATTGCCTTACATCATAAGATTGTTTTGATTAACATAATGATGAATTTTGCAGCCTTCATCTAAGGACCCTGAATGGGCATAGGCCTTTGATACACTTACAGGCACGACATGATCAGGCTTAAGTCCTTCATATTGCAATTTGCAGGACAATTTTAATGCTTCAAAGTAGTCGTTTTTCCTTACAAACCCATCCACCAATGCACTCCAAGCAACCATGTTTCTATTCCGTGTCCTTTCAAATGCATTTATAGCAGTTTCTATTGCATATGCTGACAACAATATGTTCCAAGAAATCAAATCTAGATTGTAACTTGTCATGAATAATTCTTGAGCTTCCTTTACAAAACCCAAACTGCGGTATATTACTCTTGTATACTAATATAAAAATACATAGCTTTTTTATTAGTACATACATAGAAAGCAAGCAAGCATATCACTCTTGTATACTGATATAAAACATATATTTTGTATAATAAATAGAATAGTTTCTCATCAACATATTATGCTAATATGTTTAGGTGTTGATTGTGAAGCAACAATGCAAAGGCATTAGTAATTTTCTATACTGAATGAATAAAAAATAAGATGTAATATCTACAAGCGATATTATGTTTATTTTTATGATGCTAAAGTTTTTAAAATCCTATAGTCTAAAAAAATTATTTTTATCTAAGTATTTTTTTGTAGTGTAAGCAGCTATTATAGAATATATAGGACTAAACATTTTTCCTAATCATAAACTTACCTTAATATGAATTGGCCACTAAATCAAATCACCACCCCGGCCAACAACCTGACACCATCTTTTATTTGTTTCCCTATTGCTATTGTGTCCTGTTAGCAAAAATGAAACTGATTAAACTTGGTGCATTGTAAACCAAAATTTTCTAGTCTACTGATGGATATGCTTTGAGTAAAAAAATACCATAAGACTTTTCATTGTCCCATCAGCCGCACTTTTATACCTCATTTCTTACAATGACAAATATGTTAATAAGTAAAAACATCAACTCATTTGAGTAATAGAGAAACTCATTTGACTATTCCTGTGCAATGCATGCACTGCTGCGTTGAAGAGTAAAATCATTTCTATTTGCGTGCATTGCTTTCACAAAAGCTCAGTGTCTTATTGCAACCTTCTACAATCGAAATGAAATGATGATATTTTGATCATTCACTGACTTCTTCTTTTATACTTTGTATATTGTGCTCTGTTATTTTCTATAGACACCCAGAAAATGGTGATGTGTCAATATGTGCAGGATTCAGACACTAGTTTTCTTCATCAATGAATTTGGACTTCCCTTAACTATGAACTTAAGTTTGCCGTACTCTTCTACATAGTAAGTTGCTCAGTAGTTATACAAAAAGTTCCTTTAACAATATTATTTTTGTATTAATGCAAATTTTGAAGATATGAGTTGTGAAATTATATGCGAACAAATACCTCCTTTTGAAGATCGTCTCTAATTGTAATGAAGAATTGGATAAAATGATATAGAACTTTTATTATTGAATTGAAGAGAAAGTTACACAATGATTTTTTGTTCCAGACTTGTAATGTTGCGTACAGTATTTATACAAACTGAAAGAAATATACTTGGGCCATAATGTAAGCCCATGGCCTGTGTAAATAATACAGTGATCAGTAATATTCGTCATAGTAACTCTTCAGTCTTGTAATCTGCTTTCACAATACTCCCCTCTCAATCCTAGCGGCGACTCTAGGGTTTGCAATCTTCATATGAAAAATCGTGTCGCCATTGATGAGATATTCGAAACAACTCAGATCCATAGCAAATAACTCAGATCTGAAGCACCTTGCTTGAGTATTTGAAGAGAAATTGTGGCGCTACATGAATCAACTCGGATCTGAGGTGAATAACTTGGATCTGAACTAAAGTTGGGATCTTTGCAGTTTTGCTAGAGTACATGAGCGAGCTATGCTAGACAAAGTATATTTTGTAAGATATTCTTGCAAAATATACTTATTGTCTTCTAATTGAGGCTGAAAGTAGTGCATGTGAGCTCTGAGAAGAAGATTGCTAAAGTACGAACATTTATTGTTCGTTTGATGATGCTTGTTGAAGTTTTGACTCAGGGCGAGGCAGAGCATTACTTTCTGTCTGACATTTGGGATCTGTAACACCAAGCTTTTCTCTGAATCGAGTGAAGTTTGGCTTTGATAAGGGTTTCGTTAGAATGTCAGTAACTTGGTAAGTGGCAGGTACGTATTAATATCTAGTTTTCCCTTGGCAACTTGTTCTCGAACAAAGTATAAGTCTAACCCCATGTGTTTTGTTCTGTAATGCAAAACTGGATTTGCAGTGAGTGACACAGCACTTAAATTATCACACCATAATACAGTCTTGCGATCACTTTTAATTTGTAGTTCATTTAGCAATGACTCTATCCACATTATCTCTGCCACTGCATTAGCAACACTTCTATATTCTGCCTCTGTACTAACCTGGATACAGTTGTTTGTTTTTTTGAACACCATGAAACCAGATTTTTGCCCAAGTAAATGCAGTGACCACTTGTTGATCTTCTGTCATCAATGTCACTTGCCCAGTCTGTTTCTGCATATCCAGTAATACTGATAGTTTGACATGCTTCAATAGTTAGACCATAGTTTAATGTTCCCTTGAGATATCTTAGAATTCTTTTGACTGCTCTCCAATGCTCATCTGTTGGGCATTGCGTAAATTGACTTACTTTATTTACACTGAAAGAGATTTCTGGTCTAGTGATTGTTGCATACTGAAGTGCACCTACAATACTCCTGTATTGACTGTCATTTGTGATAGCTTCTCCTTTTGTTTTTGATAGATGAGCATTGGTTATCATAGGTGTTGAGATAGGATTTGACTGATTCATTTTGGCTTTGTTGAGAATTTCATTGATTTATTTTCTTTGGCTGAGATGCATTCTGGACTTTGAGAATTTATTCATTCAATTCCCAAGAAATAGCTCAGATTTTCAAGGTCTTTAATTGAAAATTCCTTATTTAGATGCTTGACAAGATCACTGATTTCTTGATCATTGTTACCTGTAATAATGAAATCATCAACATAAATTAATATTTAAGTAACAGTATTTGAATTAAATTTTGTAAAGAGAGAATTGTCTGATTTTGTGCTGCTGTAGCCCAATCTGAGTAATATTGACTTTAGTCTTTCAAACCAAACTCTTGGCGCTTGCTTAAGGCCATAAATTGCCTTGTTCAACTTGCATACTAGTTTTCATTTCCCTTCTTTATAAATCCATGAGGCTGCTCCATATAAACTTCTTCCTGCAAAACACCATTTAAAAAGGCATTATTTACATCAAGTTGCTTAATATTCCAGTTTTTATATAGGGCAATACTAAGTACAATCCTAATGGTAGAGGGTTTCACAACTGGAGAGAAAGTCTCAGTAAAGTCGAAACCATTTTGTTGTGAATATCCATTTGCCACTAGTCTTGCCTTATATTTTAAAATAGAACCATCAGCATTTCTCTTTAATCTATATGTCCACTTACAGCCTACTATATTTTTATCATTAGGCTAAGCAACAAGATCCCAAGTCTTGTTGTTCATGAGGGCCTCATATTCTTCATTCACAGCTGTCTTCCATTTGTCATTTTGTATAGCTTGCCAGTATGTACTTGGTTCTTCATTCTCTAGAGCTGCATTGTATAATTTTGGTTTGAATATGCCACTTTTAGCTCTGGTGATCATGTGGTGTCCAGTCCTTTCAATGATTTGTTGATGATTGTTGTTGATTGCTTCTGTCTCTTGACATACATTGGGTGATTGCAAGTCACCTGATGTCTGATTTGAACTTTGCTGTATCTGATTTTCTGACTGTTGTATTTGAGATGATGAATTAGGTGATTCAGATGGTTCATGACCTGATTCTGGAGAGGACACTGTGTGTTGTGGACTTTCATCACCTTGAACTTCACTTTCAGGGATGTGAGCTGCTTTGTCACTTATCACAGGTATTGACATTGAGGTATGTCTAGTATTGTACACTTTCTGTGTAGTTTTAATTCCTGAATTGCTATAAGGAAACACTTGCTCATTAAAGACAACATGTCGAGAAATAAATATTTTGCCATTACTAGATAAACATCTGTAACCTTTTTGGTTTGCTGCATATCCTAAAAATGTGCATGGTGATGATCTATAGTTTAACTTGTGAGAATTATATGGTCTGAGATAAGGGTAGCATAGACAACCAAATACTTTTAAACTATGATAGTCAGGCTTGATACTGTACAGTATTTCTAATGGACACTTTGAATTTAAGATTTTTGTGGGTAATCTATTAATCAGAAATACTGCAGTAGCAAATGCATCAGGCCAGAACTTAAGAGGTAGTGATGCATTTGCTAGTAGTGTCAAGCCTGTTTCTACTATGTGTCTATGCCTTCTTTCAATCAGACCATTCTGTTCTGATGTGTAAGGGCAAGTTGTCATATGTATAATACCTTTTTTTTGAAAGAATTTCTTTAGTGATAAAAACTCTGTACCATTGTCTGTCTGCAGTATTTTCAGTTGGAAGTTTGTTTGTTTTTCTGCCTGCACTATAAATTGCTGAACTGCACAATATGTTTCAGACTTTGTTTTCAAAAAAAATATCCATACATATCTAGAATATGCATCAACAAAAGAGATATAATATTTGTACCCATAGTCAGTTGATATAGGTGCTGGACCGCATAAGTCAGTTGCAACAAGTTCCAGCGGTTTGTTGTAACTAGCTTGGGAGTCCATAAATGGCAATTTGTGGCTTTTGCCTATTTGACAATAAGTGCAAATATATGGATTTGAAATATTGCTAAAGAAAATATTGTTTTCATTCAATACTTGTTTAACAACATTTACATGAGGATGACCAAGTTTACAATGCCAAATATCAAAGGTCTTACAGTCATTCACAGTTTTGATATCACAGTAATTACACCATTTTTCTCTACATCCTGAGATTCTTGAATTAGCAACATTGAAAGTATACAATCCCTTAACTTCTCTACCCTATAAGAGAACATTTTTAGTTAGTATGTCTCTAACTAAACAGTGATTTGGGTAAAATTCGAAAAACACATTATTGTTTTTAGCAAACTGAGATACACTTAGTTTTTCTTGACAGATGGTACTCTTAATAGGTTATGTAAATATAGCTGTTTCTTTGCTGATATGTAACCACTACCAGAATGTGTGATTTTAACAGCCTTACCATTACCCATAAGTAATTTTTGTGTACCTTTGTACTCTTTGTTGCCAAGATTTAAGTTTGCCAAGTTGTTAGTGACATGATTTGTTGCTCCAGAATCGAGATACCAGTTGTTGTCATGAATATCTTCAATTTTTGCACTTTCATTGTTGTTGCTGTCACTTTGGCTTCCAGTTTCTTGATTAGCACTTATCATATTTGCACTTGGATTGTTGTTTCTTGTGTTGCTGTTGTTTTGCTGAGATGATGAGTAATTGATGTCAAATCTGAAATAGCATTTGCTAGCAATATGACCAAATCTTTCACAAATTTGACATCTGGGTCTGCTATTTCCACTATTGTTAGGCCATCTTCCACCTCTTCCTCTTAACCTGTAGGACTGACCACCCCTCTGATTGAGATACTGTTGATTTCTGTTATTTGATGGCTTTGCTTGATTCTTGTTTCTTCTATTTGAGATGAAATTCAGAGACATATCTGATGTAGTTGATTTCTTTTGTTCCAGCCTACCCTCATGGGCTAGAAGAGTAGAATGAACATATTGAATTGTAGGTAAGGTTTCTTTTGATGATATAACTGCTACAACTGATTCATATTCATCGTCTAGCCCTCCAAAAATTGATAAAACATGCTCTGTGTCACTTACCTTGTGTCCTGCAGAGGACAAGTGATCACACAATGTTTTTACCTTTACAAGGTAGTCTCTCATTGACTGATTTTCTTTCTTTACATTTTGTAATTGTCTCTTGTAGTACATGATCTTGGCTGCAGACTGAGTACTAAAGATTTGCTCGAGTGTGAACCAGATTTCATGTGATGTATTACATCCAATTAGCCGTGGAAGAAGATTAGCACTAATAGATGATATTAACCAAGAACTGATTAAACTGTCTTGTCTTTGATGCATTATGAATTCTTGATTACTAATAAGTTTTCCATCCTTATCTGCAGTATATTTGGGTGGAGCAATTATGGTTCCTTGAATGTATTGCTCTAGTCCATAGGCTCTGACTGCTGTTTCGACTTGAAATTTCCAAAGTAAAAAGTTTGTTTCGTCAAGTTGAATGGACAACAGCTGGCTCTGAGGCTTGATAATTTCTTTCATAAGTTCTTCAATAGGATTTGGCCTGACATTGGTATGAGTGCTGGAGGAGACAGACATGTCTTGATCACCTTCAGCCACAGTTTCAAGAAATCAGTGAGATGTTACCTTTTAACAAGGAGAGAAAGAAGAAACTGTGCAGCCTAGAAATTCTTGATTGCTTCTTGGGCAAGGCACGGTGAGATTTGACAGATGGGTCCAGAACAGGTATGAATGATAGCAACAGAGATGATGGGAGGTATTATTACCTCCCAGATGATTCAACACTTGTGTTCTTTGATCTTGAGGTGATGATTAGTCTGATCTCGATCGAAGAACAGAGAAAACAGTAGTAATCTTCAAGATGAGAACTAAAGTTCTCAAATGATTCGGATACACTAGTAGCAAATGATCAAGAAGTGATGATACACAATCTGATCTTGATCTTACACTGGTAGCAGATGATCAAGAAGTGATGATACACAATCTGATCTTGATCTTTTCATGATGAGAACCTTCTTTGATTCTCAGATGATTCAGATAACAAATGCAGCTTGATTGAGAGATGATGATGTTGAATCTGATCTTAATCACTGGCAGGGCATTATGCTGTTAAGCGATTATTGCTCTGATACAAAATGAAGAATTGGATAAAATGATATAGAACTTTTATTATTGAATTGAAGAGAATGTTACACAATGATTTTTTGTTCCAGACTTGTAATGTTGCGTACAGTATTTATACAAACTGAAAGAAATATACTTGGGCCATAATGTAAGCCCATGGCCTGTGTAAATAATACAGTGATATATTCTGATGCTTCAGTAATATTCGTCATAGTAACTCTTCAGTCTTGTAATCTGCTTTCACAATACTCCCCTCTCAATCCTAGCGGCGACTCTAGGGTTTGCAATCTTCATATGAAAAATCGTGTCGCCATTGATGAGATATTCGAAACAACTCAGATCAATAGCAAATAACTCAGATCTGAAGCACCTTGCTTGAGTATTTAAAGAGAAATTGTGTCGCTACATGAATCAACTCGTATCTGAGGTGAATAACTTGGATCTGAACTAAAGTTGGGATCTTTGCAGTTTTGCTAGAGTACATAAGCGAGCTATGTTAGACAAAGTATATTTTGCAAGATATTCTTGCAAAATATACTTATTGTCTTCTAATTGAGGCTGAAAGTAGTGCATGTGAGCTCTGAGAAGAAGATTGCTGAAGTACGAACATTTATTGTTCGTTTGATGATGCTTGTTGAAGTTTTGACTCAGGGCGAGGCAGAGCATTACTTTCTGTCTGACATTTGGGATCTGTAACACCAAGCTTTTCTCTGAATCGAGTGAAGTTTGGCTTTGATAAGGGTTTCGTTAGAATGTCAGCAACTTGGTAAGTGGCAGGTACGTGATTAATATCCAGTTTTCCCTTGGCAACTTGTTCTCGAACAAAGTATAAGTCTAACTCCATGTGTTTTGTTCTGGAATGCAAAACTGGATTTGCAGTGAGTGACACAGCACTTAAATTATCACACCATAATGCAGTCTTGCGATCAGTTTTAATTTGTAGTTCATTTAGCAATGACTCTATCCACATTATCTCAGCCACTGCATTAGCAACACTTCTATATTCTGCCTCTGTACTAGACCTGGAAACAGTTGTTTGTTTTTTTGAACACCATGAAACCGGATTTTTGCCCAAGTAAATGCAGTGACCACTTGTTGATCTTCTGTCATCAATGTCACTTGCCCAGTCTGCGTCTGCATATCCAATAATACTGATAGTTTGACATGCTTCAATAGTTAGACCATAGTTTAATGTTCCCTTGAGATATCTTAGAATTTTTTTGACTGCTCTCCAATGCTCATCTGTTGGGCATTGCATAAATTGACTTACTTTATTTACACTGAAAGAGATTTCTGGTCTAGTGATTGTTGCATACTGAAGTGCACCTACAATACTCCTGTATTGACTGTCATTTGTGATAGCTTCTCCTTTTGTTTTTGATAGATGAGCATTGGTTATCATAGGTGTTGAGATAGGATTTGATTGATTCATTTTGTCTTTGTTGAGAATTTCATTGATGTATTTTCTTTGGCTGAGATGCATTCTGGACTTTGAGAATTTATTCACTTCAATTCCCAAGAAAAAGCTCAGATTTCCAAGGTCTTTAATTGAAAATTCCTTATTTAGATGCTTGACAAGATCACTAATTTCTTGATCATTGTTACCTGTAATAATGAAATCATCAACATAAATTAATATGTAAGTAACTGTATTTGAATTAAATTTTGTAAAGAGAGAATTGTCTGATTTTGTGCTGCTGTAGCCCAATCTGAGTAATATTGACTTTAGTCTTTCAAACCAAACTCTTGGCGCTTGCTTAAGGCCATAAATTGCCTTGTTCAACTTGCATACTAGTTTTCATTTCCCTTCTTTATAAATCCATGAGGCTGCTCCATATAAACTTCTTCCTGCAAAACACCATTTAAAAAGGCATTATTTACATCAAGTTGCTTAATATTCCAGTTTTTATATAGGGCAATACTAAGTACAATCCTAATGGTAGAGGGTTTCACAACTGGAGAGAAAGTCTCAGTAAAGTCGAAACCATTTTGTTGTGAATATCCATTTGCCACTAGTCTTGCCTTATATTTTAAAATAGAACCATCAGCATTTCTCTTTAATCTATATGTCCATTTACAGCCTACTATATTTTTATCATTAGGCTGAGCAACAAGATCCCAAGTCTTGTTGTTCATGAGGGCCTCATATTCTTCATTCATAGTTGTCTTCCATTTGTCATTTTGTATAGCTTGCCAGTATGTACTTGGTTCTTCATTCTCTAGAGCTTGCATTGTATAATTTTGGTTTGAATATGCCACTTTTAGCTCTGGTGATCATGTGGTGTCCAGTCCTTTCAGTGATTTGTTGATGATTGTTGTTGATTGCTTCTGTCTCTTGACATACATTGGGTGATTGCAAGTCACCTGATGTCTGATTTGAACTTTGCTGTATCTGATTTTCTGACTGTTGTATTTGAGATGATGAATTAGGTGATTCAGATTGTTCATGACCTGGTTCTGGAGAGGACACTGTGTGTTGTGGACTTTCATCACCTTGAACTTCACTTTCAGGGATGTGAGCTGCTTTGTCACTTATCACAGGTATTGACATTGAGGTATGTCTAGTATTGTACACTTTCTGTGTAGTTTTAATTCCTGAATTGCTATAAGGAAATACTTGCTCATTAAAGACAACATGTCGAGAAATAAATATTTTTCCATTACTAGATAAACATCTGTAACCTTTTTGGTTTGCTGCATATCCTAAAAATGTGCATGGTGATGATCTATAGTTTAACCTGTGAGAGTTATATGGTCTGAGATAAGGGTAGCATAGACAACCAAATACTTTTAAACTATGATAGTCAGGCTTGATACTGTACAGTATTTCTAATGGACACTTTGAATTTAAGATTTTTGTGGGTAATCTATTAATCAGAAATACTGCAGTAGCAAATGCATCAGGCCAGAACTTAAGAGGTAGTGATGCATTTGCTAGTAGTGTCAAGGCTGTTTCTACTATGTGTCTATGCCTTCTTTCAATCAGACCATTCTGTTCTGATGTGTAAGGGCAAGTTGTCATATGTATAATACCTTTTTTTTGAAAGAATTTCTTTAGTGATAAAAACTCTGTACCATTGTCTATCTGCAGTATTTTCAGTTGGCAGTTTGTTTGTTTTTCTGCCTGCACTATAAATTGCTGAACTGCACAATATGTTTCAGACTTTGTTTTCAAAAAATATATCCATACATATCTAGAATATGCATCAACAAAAGAGATATAATATTTGTACCCATAGTCAGTTGATATAGGTGCTGGAC
Source organism: Allium cepa (assembly GCA_030765085.1). Classification (NCBI taxonomy): domain Eukaryota; kingdom Viridiplantae; phylum Streptophyta; class Magnoliopsida; order Asparagales; family Amaryllidaceae; genus Allium; species Allium cepa. The sequence goes on from CM060929.1 coordinate 484,692,205, forward strand.
CGCATAAGTCAGTTGCAACAAGTTCCAGCGGTTTGTTGTAACTAGCTTGGGAGTCCATAAATGGCAATTTGTGGCTTTTGCCCATTTGACAATAAGTGCAAATATATGGATTTGAAATATTGCTAACGAAAATATTGTTTTCATTCAATACTTGTTTAACAACATTTACATGAGGATGACCAAGTTTACAATGCCAAATATCAAAGGTCTTACAGTCATTCACAGTTTTGATATCAGAGTAATTACACCATTTTTCTCTACATCCTGAGATTCTTGAATTAGCAACATTGAAAGTATACAGTCCCTTAACTTCTCTACCCTGTAAGAGAACATTTTTAGTTAGTATGTCTCTAACTAAACAGTGATTTGGGTAAAATTCGAAAAACACATTATTGTTTTTAGCAAACTGAGATACACTTAGTTTTTCTTGACAAATGGTACTCTTAATAGGTTATGTAAATATAGCTGTTTCTTTGCTGATATGTAACCACTACCAGAATGTGTGATTTTAACAGCCTTACCATTACCCATAAGTAATTTTTGTGTACCTTTGTACTCTTTGTTGCCAAGATTTAAGTTTGCCAAGTTGTTAGTGACATGATTTGTTGCTCCAGAATCGGGATACCAGTTGTTGTCATGAATATCTTCAATTTTTGCACTTTCATTGTTGTTGCTGTCACTTTGGCTTCCAGTTTCTTGATTAGCACTTATCATATTTGCACTTGGATTGTTGTTTCTTGTGTTGCTGTTGTTTTGCTGAGATGATGAGTAATTGATGTCAAATCTGAAATAGCATTTGCTAGCAATATGACCAACTCTTTCACAAATTTGACATCTGGGTCTGCTATTTCCACTATTGTTAGGCCATCTTCCACCTCTTCCTCTTAACCTGTAGGACTGACCACCCCTCTGATTGAGATACTGTTGATTTCTGTTATTTGATGGCTTTGCTTGATTCTTGTTTCTTCTATTTGAGATGAAATTCAGAGACATATCTGATGTAGTTGATTTCTTTTGTTCCAACCTACCCTCATGGGCTAGAAGAGTATAATGAACATATTGAATTGTAGGTAAGGTTTCTTTTGATGATATAACTGCTACAACTGATTCATATTCATCGTCTAGCCCTCCAAAAATTGATAAAACATGCTCTGTGTCACTTACCTTGTGTCCTGCAGAGGACAAGTGATCACACAATGTTTTTACCTTTACAAGGTAGTCTCTCATTGACTGATTTTCTTTCTTTACATTTTGTAATTATCTCTTGTAGTACATGATCTTGGTTGCGGACTGAGTACTAAAGAATTGCTCGAGTGTGAACCAGATTTCATGTGATGTATTACATCCAATTAGTTGTGGAAGAAGATTAGCACTAATAGATGATATTAACCAAGAACTGATTAAACTGTCTTGTCTTTGATGCATTATGAATTCTTGATTACTAATAAGTTTTCCATCCTTATCTGCAGTATATTTGGGTGGAGCAATTATGGTTCCTTGAATGTATTGCTCTAGTCCATAGGCTCTGACTGCTGTTTCGACTTGAAATTTCCAAAGTAAAAAGTTTGTTTCGTCAATTTGAATGGACAGCAGCTGGCTCTGAGGCTTGATAATTTCTTTCATAAGTTCTTCAATAGGATTTGGCCTGACATTGGTATGAGTGCTGGAGGAGACAGACATGTCTTGATCTCCTTCAGCCATAGTTTCAAGAAATCAGTGAGATGTTACCTTTTAACAAGGAGAGAAAGAAGAAACTGTGCAGCCTAGAAATTCTTGATTGCTTCTTGGGCAAGGCACGGTGAGATTTGACAGATGGGTCCAGAACAGGTATGAATGATAGCAACAGAGATGATGGGAGGTATTATTATCTCCCAGATGATTCAACACTTGTGTTCTTTGATCTTGAGGTGATGATTAGTCTGATCTCGATCGAAGAACAGAGAAAACAGTAGTAATCTTCAAGATGAGAACTAAAGTTCTCAAATGATTTGGATACACTGGTAGCAAATGATCAAGAAGTGATGATACACAATCTGATCTTGATCTTACACTGGTAGCAGATGATCAAGAAGTGATGATACACAATCTGATCTTGATCTTTTGATGATGAGAACCTTCTTTGATTCTCAGATGATTCAGATAACAAATGCAGCTTGATTGAGAGATGATGATGTTGAATCTGATCTTAATCACTGACAGGGCATTATGTTGTTAAGCGATTATTGCTCTGATACCAAATGAAGAATTGGATAAAATGATATAGAACTTTTATTATTGAATTGAAGAGAATGTTACACAATGATTTTTTGTTCCAGACTTGTAATGTTGCGTACAGTATTTATACAAACTGAAAGAAATATACTTGGGCCATAATGTAAGCCCATGGCCTGTGTAAATAATACAGTGATATATTCTGACGCTTCAGTAATATTCGTCATAGTAACTCTTCAGTCTTGTAATCTGCTTTCACAATACTCCCCTCTCAATCCTAGCGGCGACTCTAGGGTTTGCAATCTTCATATGAAAAATCGTGTCGCCATTGATGAGATATTCGAAACAACTCAGATCCATAGCAAATAACTCAGATCTGAAGCACCTTGCTTGAGTATTTAAAGAGAAATTGTGCCGCTACATGAATCAACTCGGATCTGAGGTGAATAACTTGGATCTGAACTAAAGTTGGGATCTTTGCAGTTTTGCTAGAGTACATGAGCGAGCTATGCTAGACAAAGTATATTTTGTAAGATATTCTTGCAAAATATACTTATTGTCTTCTAATTGAGGCTGAAAGTAGTGCATGTGAGCTCTGAGAAGAAGATTGCTGAAGTACGAACATTTATTGTTTGTTTGATGAGGCTTGTTGAAGTTTTGACTCAGGGCGAGGCAGAGCATTACTTTCTGTCTGACATTTGGGATCTGTAACACCAAGCTTTTCTCTGAATCGAGTGAAGTTTGGCTTTGATAAGGGTTTCGTTAGAATGTCAGCAACTTGGTAAGTGGCAGGTACGTGATTAATATCTAGTTTTCCCTTGGCAACTTGTTCTCGAACAAAGTATAAGTCTAACTCCATGTGTTTTGTTCTGGAATGCAAAACTGGATTTGCAGTGAGTGACACAGCACTTAAATTATAACACCATAATACAGTCTTGCGATCAGTTTTAATTTGTAGTTCATTTAGCAATGACTCTATCCACATTATCTCTGCCACTGCATTAGCAACACTTCTATATTCTGCCTCTGTACTAGACCTGGAAACAGTTGTTTGTTTTTTTGAACACCATGAAACCAGATTTTTGCCCAAGTAAATGCAGTGACCACTTGTTGATCTTCTGTCATCAATGTCACTTGCCCAGTCTGCGTCTGCATATCCAGTAATACTGATAGTTTGACATGCTTCAATAGTTAGACCATAGTTTAATGTTCCCTTGAGATATCTTAGAATTCTTTTGACTGCTCTCCAATGCTTATCTGTTGGGCATTGCATAAATTGACTTACTTTATTTACACTGAAAGAGATTTCTGGTCTAGTGATTGTTGCATACTGAAGTGCACCTACTATACTCCTGTATTGACTGTCATTTGTGATAGCTTCTCCTTTTGTTTTTGATAGATGAGCATTGGTTATCATAGGTGTTGAGATAGGATTTGATTGATTCATTTTGGCTTTGTTGAGAATTTCATTGATGTATTTTCTTTGGCTGAGATGCATTCTGGACTTTGAGAATTTATTCACTTCAATTCCCAAGAAATAGCTCAGATTTCCAAGGTCTTTAATTGAAAATTCCTTATTTAGATGCTTGACAAGATCACTGATTTCTTGATCATTGTTACCTGTAATAATGAAATCATCAACATAAATTAATATGTAAGTAACAGTATTTGAATTAAATTTTGTAAAGAGAGAATTGTCTGATTTTGTGCTGCTGTAGCCCAATCTGAGTAATATTGACTTTAGTCTTTCAAACCAAACTCTTGGCGCTTGCTTAAGGCCATAAATTGCCTTGTTCAACTTGCATACTAGTTTTCTTTTCCCTTCTTTATAAATCCATGAGGCTGCTCCATATAAACTTCTTCCTGCAAAACACCATTTAAAAAGGCATTATTTACATCAAGTTGCTTAATATTCCAGTTTTTATATAGGGCAATACTAAGTACAATCCTAATGGTAGAGGGTTTCACAACTGGAGAGAAAGTCTCAGTAAAGTCGAAACCATTTTGTTGTGAATATCCATTTGCCACTAGTCTTTCCTTATATTTTAAAATAGAACCATCAGCATTTCTCTTTAATCTATATGTCCATTTACAGCCTACTATATTTTTATCATTAGGCTGAGCAACAAGATCCCAAGTCTTGTTGTTCATGAGGGCCTCATATTCTTCATTCACAGCTGTCTTCCATTTGTCATTTTGTATAGCTTGCCAGTATGTACTTGGTTCTTCATTCTCTAGAGCTTGCATTGTATAATTTTGGTTTGAATATGCCACTTTTAGCTCTGGTGATCATGTGGTGTCCAGTCCTTTCAGTGATTTGTTGATGATTGTTGTTGATTGCTTCTGTCTCTTGACATACATTGGGTGATTGCAAGTCACCTGATGTTTGATTTGAACTTTGCTGTATCTGATTTTCTGACTGTTGTATTTGAGATGATGAATTAGGTGATTCAGATTGTTCATGACCTAGTTCTGGAGAGGACACTGTGTGTTGTGGACTTTCATCACCTTGAACTTCACTTTCAGGGATGTGAGCTGCTTTGTCACTTATCACAAGTATTGACATTGAGGTATGTCTAGTATTGTACACTTTCTGTGTAGTTTTAATTCCTGAATTGCTATAAGGAAACACTTGCTCATTAAAGACAACATGTCGAGAAATAAATATTTTGCCATTACTAGATAAACATCTGTAACCTTTTTGGTTTGCTGCATATCCTAAAAATGTGCATGGTGATGATCTATAGTTTAACTTTTGATTGCATTACATTGTCTCCACATGCTTAATTCCTTGCCCATTGGTTTCTAAATTTGCATCAGGTTTATCATTGGGGTGCTTGGCTTGTTTTTGTGTGCGAATAAGCTTAGACTTATATATACCTAGCTACAAGAACAAACTAGGGGAAAGTATAGCGCAAATGCATAAATATGCTATCATAAAATAAGGACAAGTTTATACTTTTAATTATAAGTCCAATAACAACATAAATTAAAATTATCTGATATATACACATAATATATATATATATATATATATGTATGTATGTATCTATATGTATATGTATATGATGTATGTACATATATATACATATACATTCATACACATATTGCACATTACACTACTAATCCAAAGCTGTCCATGTAGAAAATAATGTATCATCACTCAACTACTTAACTGAAAATAATTTCTTATCACCTCAAAACTCAGCAATTTAATGTGGCATTTGATGCAGTAGAATATCACACTCTTTGTTATCATCTGATGAATTACTCTAACCATGCAATTGTCAGTTCATTGGTTATCTGTTCGAAATTCATTATCTATTTCACCCTTTCAAATCTATTGCTCCTTCGGTAATTTTATTACTAGAAATAGAATTCTAGCCCAGTTTTATTCCAATTTTCCAAAATAACTTTCTTTTTATTCTGTGTACAAGCAAATTTTGAAGCTATGACAAAAAAATATTGCTGTCAAAACTACTATGTCTATCTGTCAGATTTACAATGCAAAAAAAATGAATTTAGCTATAAAACAAAACAGCAGAGCCACAAGGATTTGGATCCAAATAATTTAGTTGGTCTAGCAAGCCTTTTGACCTCCAAGCCTATATTGCTTTGATTTACTACATCAAATTTTGATTCTATATCAAACATTTCTGAAGTGCAACATCATAAAAATACATGGATGGTAATAGTTAATAAATCTCAATATACACATGAAGAAAATTGTCCAAAAGAATCATTACCAAAACCAAAAAAATAATGCACATAGAAAGAATTAAAAGTTGTTTGCAGTAAGCAAACATTTTGACTTCCAAGCTTATATTGCTTTGATTTACTGTACCAAACATTTATGAAGTGCAACATCATAAAAATACATCCATGGTAATATATTAACCAGTCTAGAAATATGTGGTATAAACCACCTTTTACCAAAAACAATTAAAAGTAGTTCCATTTTCACCATTATAGCCAGCAAGCATTCTGATTACAAGCTTATATATTGATTTGATTTAGGATATCTAAGTAGTTATTATTCACAACCACCGTGTTTAACAAAATTGTTTTTCTATGAATTTGGAAAAAAGGTAGCCACTCTATTTCTATTAGTAATAGTATTTACTCTTTTTGGCTAGTGAGATTAGTTGAAATTGCATCACTTGCTAGAAATAACGAAAGTTGGCATGACCCATTTATATTTTTATCTACTTAATCTTAAATCTACGTATTATATCGATTACATATCAGACATGATACATTACAAGTATGATAGTTATTACAGTGCACTTGTGCATTGCTAAAATCATTAGTTAAACGATGGATATTCATTATTGGTCGGGGTAATACATTTGAAATAATATTGTTCCAACAGTATGTATCCGCTAGCCATATTACTATTCCACTAGCCATATTAGTATTCCGCTGGCCATATTAGTGTCACATGCATATTTTGTTTAAAATCTTTTTCTACCATAACATGGTTTGGGCATCAAATAAGAATATTAAATGCTAGGTATAAATGATAAATCATCAATCTCTAGTTATTCAACATGATGTTTCATAGGCTCTGGACAATTTATTTGGTTTATAACACTAGATCATAGAAGAAAGGCCATTAGAACAATACCGAAGGAAACAAAGTATTGATTAATTTGCTAAAATAACAATGTAAAAGTATTTTATTTATGTGGACCTACTGAAAAAATTGGGTAGTGTTGTAGTATCAAATTGCATGGCAATATTTGCTATATAACCTATCTTTATGTGAATTATGTCGAAGACTCGTTCCTTCAAAACAAAATACTTAAGGATTTTCATTTTTCACGGGTATATTTATTGTAACTTTATATAAACAAAGAATCAGATGTATGCATTTAGGTCATATGGAGCTATTGTTTATGCCTTGCAGGTTCATATGGAGAAAACAAAATTTGAAAGAAATTGCTTGCTTCTATATGCAACCATAAGAAGTATCATTTTCCACTCTATATGTCAAAAGCTATATTAGTGTTGGGTAAAATAATTACTCTTTTAGTATGGATGGATGCGTATTTCTTCAAACATCCTACCTTTTATTAAGTACCTATTAATTATCAGGTACAAGCAAAGAAACCATTCGATTCTAGCATACAGAAATTTCTATGAAGACAAATGTATATTATGCATGATTGTATAAATAATACGTTAAACCAAAATTGTGAGATTTTTTGCTACACATTAAGTACATTCCAATAATTTTGTCTATATGTGCGCAATATTTTGTATCAATTCTCATATTTCTAAGGTGAAATTTCATTGTACATCCCAAGTTTAATACCTCAACGTTCAGATTTTAGTTTAATCACATTTATAACTATAAAATTTTACATAACTAAAACAGGACTTGCTAAGTCTAACTTCTTCTATAAAATCAAATCATATTTAATAATTTATAACTTCTTTTACAAATGAAGCGTACCTTTCCCCACTAAAGGGTTGACGCTTTTGTTTAACAGGTTTTGGATTGATATTAAGGTTATCACAAAATGTTTTACGATAAAATGTTAATCATATGAGAATGACGCTAAGTAAATACATGATCAGGACACAGTTCAAAAGTAATTTATTAAATCGACCCTTATATTCGGGATTATATTTCCCCAATTTTAACAGTTTTACTAGGGTCATTTCGATCCAATTATTTCTTCTAGTTCTTTAGCTGGATCTAGCTTTTCATCATCAAATCTGTGGTCTAATCTGATTCATATTTTCCACTTTGATTTCAGCTAAAGATTTTTGAGTCATATCTGGTATGACAATTCAGTAAAAGAACCACGCTGTATACACCCAGGCTGGGTTGTTCGTTTCTTACATTAAAAGGTAGTTTATCTTGTAATGCATCCTTGGTAGGATTATAGATATTACCCCGAGAATCATTTAGAGCTATATAAGACTTATTCATAAATTCACTATTATGGTAGAAAAACACAAACAAAAATGAAAAAAAGGAGGAAACTGATAATGAATCTCACGGCAGTTCCAAACAGGTTAACTTATAAAAGGAAAAAAGTGATAACGAAATAAAGGAGAAAATTGATAAGTGATAAAGCTTGTTCAAAAAAAGTTAATGTATAAATATATATAATAATACCTCTCACGGCAGTACAAATCGGAGAAGCGTGGATGGTGGCTGGATTTCGGGATTGGGATTGACTGTGTGGGAAAGAGATTATGGCTCTGATCTGTAGTTGATGACGGTGGTTAGGATTAAGCGATTCAGGTTATGCGACTAGGATTTCATGAAGTTTTTGTTTTTTTAGAGATGATGAAGTGGAAGGAAGACTGTTTACTGAAGGAGTTGACAAAGGCAACACACGCTTTTTTTATTCCCGCACAAATTTTATTTCCCGCGCATTGGATTTTATATTGTCGAATACACGGTGTTTGTGGAGGCAATAGCGTTGGAAACCCAAGATAGCAGAGCGTTTAAAGGGGAAAGGCTGAAATGATATATCACGATGCTAACAAAAGTCAACATTTGTTTTAATATACATTAATGATAGGGATGAATATGCTAAATAAAAAAGGGCACTATTATAATCTGCACTGCATAAGGAATCTATAAATATGAAGCTTGATTGTATTTAAGATGTATGTCAATTCAATAAAATTATTCTCTCCCTCTAATGGTCTCACTCTCTTTATTTTGTAACAAGTTATCAGCATGAACTTTCTATATACTGCATTCTCAATATTCTGCATTCTCAATATTCTGCATAGAAATGCGAATCAATTATTGTTCTGAAGCTGTTCACCTTCAAACTTTCCAACTTCTCAACTAGTAACTATATATTAATTACTCTGACTATTACACTTCGAACCATTCCAATTCTAAGGCTATTCATATTCAAAATCCTATTATATATTGGAGCAAACGAGTCTTTTATAATATAGCTACATACGTTCTATTTCTTATTTCCTTTAAAACAGCAAGCAGGTAAAGGAATTGTTCTTGCATTTCTTTATAAACTCGTTACTTTTCCTCTCTACAAAAAGGTAATTGTCAATATCATGTTTTTTTTTGATAAAGCTGTCTAGTTTGGGGTTCGCTTCTATATTTTTCATGTCTTTTCTTGTATCACTCTTATTTTAATTCTTAGGCTTCTAAATTCAATATTTCTTTTTTTTTCTTTGTGGATTTGTTGCCAAATAAAATTCAAACATTTGCAATGGAATATACGCAAAAGCTAACTTTCCTTTCTTCTATAATAAATACATGAAAGTTGCAAAATCCAAATGTTTGGTTTTATTGATACATTAATTTGGGGTACAGTTGTTTGATACCATGAATGAAGACTTTTTTTTTTACTTTTTAGCTGGAAATAAACAAATAGTGAATGCTGTTGTGGCGAATATTTTCACCTTATGCAATTTATTTTATGAACAGTTTAAAAATGACAAACATCGCCAAGCTTGAATTTAAAGCTTTGGATATATCTGGAGACAACTACTTATCATGGATACTGAATGTTGAGATTCATTTGTAATCTCAATGCTTAGAAAATGCCATTAAAAATGGCAATACTATGTCCCAGCAGGACAAGGCAAAGGCTCTAATATTTTTAAGACGTCATATCCATGACGATCTAAAAACAGAATATTTGACTGAAAAAGACCCTCTCCATTTATGGAACTCCCTGAAGGAGCGTTATGACCACCAGAAGACGGTCATACTTCCAAAACACTAGGCAAGAGTGGTCGAACCTGAGGTTTCAGGACTTTAAGTCTGTAAGAGAATATAATTCTGCAACGTTTAGAATCACTTCTAAACTGAAATTATGTGGAGAAAAGGTGGATGACGCACAAATGCTTGAAAAGACTTTCTCAACATTTCATGCCTCGAATATACTCCTACAGCAGCAATATCGAGAGCGTCATTTTACAAAATATTCTGAACTCACAGAATGCTTATTAATTGCTGAACAAAATAATGAATTGCTTATAAAAAATCACTCCTCAAGACCAACTGGTTCGAGTGCATTATCTGAAGCTAATTTTGCCCACTCTGGAAGAGGTAGGGGTCGAGGTCGAGGTAAAGGACTTGGTCGTGGACGTGGATATAACTCTAGCAGAGGAGGTTATGGTGGTTTTAAAGGTAACAAAACCACCAACTTTAAAAAGCAACAAAAGAAAATTGAGCCTGTAAAAAACAATGAATCGGCTTCAGAAAATAAAAGGCACTATGAGGAAGTTTGTTATAGATGTGGACGATCTGGTCACTGGTCACGTACATGTAGATCATCAAAAAAAACAGTTAAAGAATATCATCGCTCAAAGAATATTGAGGCAAATAATGCCGAAAAGTTACCCGAAAACACTAACCTGAAGTTAGATGATTTCTTCGAAGATGACAATGGAAATTCCATTAATGATGAAAATCCAAGTGCAATGATATGGCCGAGTTGATCAATTAGAAATATCTTGAAGTTTGTTATGTGGCTTTCGTTTTATTTCATTATCTTGCATCAATAAATCAGTTTGAAGTTTGTGTTCGTTTACTTGTATTTCCCTTTGCAGCACTAGTTAAAAATAATGTGTAATGTGGATGTTGTTTTTAATCAGTAACCTATTTTAATCATATTACTTTGTTTGTTTACATTACATTTATTTATGCATACAAATTTTTAGTGATTGACTAATTATTGCCTTTAATTCTTAAGGTATGGAACGTCATTTGGGTGATGATATATGCTTACTAGATAGTGCAACTACTCAAACAAATTTGAAAAACCAGAAGTTTTTCTCTGAACTATCTGAAAATTTCTCAGCTAAAGTCTCCATTATAGCTGGATCTGCTAATATAATTGACGGGTCTGGAAGAGCCCATATAATATTACCAAATGGTACGCATATCTTTATCCAGAATGCATTATACTCAAGCAACTCTAAAAGAAATTTGCTAAGTTTCAAAGATATAAGAATGAATGGATACCATATTGAAACTATAAATGAAAACAACAAATAATATCTTTATGTTATTTCTAGAATTGAAATCCAGAAGCGTATCCTAGAAAGATTTGGTACAATTTCAACTGGTTTATATTTTACAAAAATTGGCATGGTTGAATCTCACTCTATAAACATGAGCCAAAAGCTCACAAATACAAAGACATTGATTCTTTGGCATGATCACTTGGATCATCCTGGATCAACTATGATGCGTAAAATTGCCAAAAACTCAAATGGACATGATTTATCAAACCAATTGAATTTACCAAGTGATTACTTATGTGCCCCATGTGCACAAGGAAAATTAATCACTCGACCTTCATACAGTAAAATCACATCTGAATCTCCAACATTTCTACAAAGAATTCAAGGTGATATATGTGGCCCTATTCACCCTGAATGTGGACCATTCAAATATTTTATGTTATTGGTTGATGCATCAACTCGTTGGTCACATGTCTGTTTACTTTCTACAAGAAATTTGGCATTCACCAAGCTACTTGCTCAAATAATAAAATTGAGAGCACACTTCCCTGATCATCAAATTAAGTCAATTCGACTAGATAATGCTGGAGAATTTACTTCTCAAGTATTTGATGATTATTGTCTATCATTGGGAATTGAAATTGAACATCCAGCAGCTCATGTTCATACTCAAAATGGTCTAGCAGAATCATTAATTAAGCGCTTGCAACTTATTGGGATTTGATTCTCCATCGATAATTCGTTACCTTGAACTCCTTATAGGTGATGTCTTCACTGCAAAATTTTCAGACTGTGAATTTGATGTGACGATCTTCCCACCGTTAGGGGGAGGAAAGACCGTTCGAGTAGAACGGCGTGAGATGTCATGGAATAATCCATCTATGTCTTATTTGGATCCATGTACCAAACAATGCCAATATGAGGTACAAAGAATTTTGCATATTCAAAATATTGCAAATCAACTGTCAGATGCATTTAGTGACACTGCAAACATAACTAAATCTCATATTCCAGTAGCAAATGCACCAACAAAAATTAATGTCCTTGTAGGATCAAAAGAAATATAGCAGCAAATGAATCTAAAGCAAGACAAAAACGTGGAAGGCCAATTGGTTCAAAAGACTTGGCGCCTAGAAAAAGAAAGTCTAATGAAAAATCATCAATTAAGGAACCTTCTGAAGAGGTTATAAATGATCAAAAGGATCACTCAAATGAAAATCCCAATTCTCCTATAAGTGTGGAAGGAAATATTATCCCAGAAGAGATAAAAGAAGATTCCAACGATAAAATGGTACCTAATAATAATGAGATCTCAATATTTTATACGAACTATGGAGAAATATGGGATCAAAGTAAAATAATAATTGATGATGTATTCTCATTCGCAGTAGCTACTGAAATAATTGAAAGTCATGACCATAATGAGAATAATGAGAATGACGATAATGAACCAAATAGCATAAATGAATGTCGAAAAAGACACGATTGGCCAAAATGGAAAGATGCTATCCAAGTTGAACTAGATTCACTTCAAAAACATGGTGTATTTGGACCAATAGAGAAAACACCAGAAAATGTTAAACTAGTAGGTTATAAATGGGTATTCGTTAGAAAACGAAATGATAAAAATGAAGTCGTAAGGTACAAAGCATGACTTGTCGCATAAGGTTCCTGCAGAGACCAGGTTTTGACTTTAAGGAAACTTACTCCCCTGTTATGGATGTTATAACATTCCGATATTTAATAAATCTTGTAGTTTTTGAAAAACTCGATATAAGATTAACGGATGTTGTGACAGCTTACCTTTACGGTGAATTGGATACCAATATTTACATGAAAATCCCAGATGGATATAATTTGCCTGAAGCAAAATCAAAGTCCATGTACTCATTAAAACTAAGACGATTGCTATATGGCTTGAAACAATCTGGAAGGATGTGGTATAACCGTCTTAGTAAATATTTGGTAAAAGAAGGATACGAAAACAATCTCATTTGTCCATGTGTCTTTATAAAGAAATCGGTAAAGGGATTTGCTATCTTAGCAGTTTATGTTGATGATATAAATTTGATTGGGACTCCAGAAGAGATTGATGAAACAATAAATTATTTAAAGAAGGAATTTGAAATAAAAGATCTTGGCAAATCTAAGCACTGTCTCGGTCTACAGATTGAGCATAGCACTAATGGCATATTAATACATCAATCAAACTACATTGAGAAAATTCTAAAGCATTTTCAAATGGATAAAGCACATCCACTTAGTACGCCGATGGTTGTTAGATCTTTAGATATTAAAAAGGACCCTTACCGCCCAAAAGAAGAAGATGAGAATGTGCTTGGCACGGAAGTGCCATATCTTAGTGCCATTGGTGCATTATTATATTTGGCCCAATGCACAAGACCAGATATTGCATTTTCGGTAAACCTTCTAGCAAGGTACAGTTCAGAACCAACAAAAAGACACTGGAATGGTATAAAACATATCATGAGATATCTTCGTGGAATGACAAATTTTGGTTTGTTTTACTCTAACTCAGCCAATAATTCAAATCTAGTTGGCTATGCTGATGTAGGTTATCTTTCTGACCCACATAAAGCAAGATCACAAACTGGATATGTGTTTAATAACAGCAATGCAGCAATTTCATGGCGATCTACAAAACAAACTTTGGTAGCAACATCATCCAATCACTCTGAAATACTAGCACTACATGAAGCAAGTAAAGAATGTATTTGGCTGAGATCACTAATTGAGCATATTCGAAAAAGTTGCCAACTTCCATCAGTAACAGAAGGGTCAACCATTATTTATGAAGACAATGCAGCTTGTGTAGCTTAAATTCAAGCGGGTTACATTAAGGGTGATAGAACGAAACACATTTCTCCTAAATTTTTCTTCACACATGAGCTACAAAAGGATAATAAGATAGAAGTGAAACAAATCCGATCCCAAGAAAATCCGGCGGACTTATTCACAAAGGCGCTTCCAAAATCAACATTTCAAAAGATGGTGTACAAAATTGGTATGCGTCGGCTGCATCAACAAACTAATTGAATAATGCGTTATAATTCAGGGGGAGCGTATGAAATACGCTATAGTGTACTCTTTTTCCTTCACTAATATTTTTTCCCACTAGTTTTTTATTACTAAGGTTTTAATGAGGCATTATCATGATCCAAAAGTATCAACCCTCATAGTAACATTATAAAATATATGTTACATAAAGATGAAATCATGTTGTACTCTTTTCCTTGTTTATGATTTTTTCCCACTGGGTTTTCCATAACAAGGTTTTTAATGAGGCAATTACTCTTATCATCTTTACATACGCATATTCAAGGGGGAGTGCTGTAATATACATTAATAATAGGGATGAATATGCTAAATAAGAAAGGGCATTATTGTAATCTACACTGCATAAGGAGTCTATAAATATGGAGCTTGATTGTATTGTAAGATCTATCTCAGTTCAGTAAAATTACTCTCTCCCTCTAATGGTCTCCATTCTCTTTATTTTGTAGTGATAAAAAGAGCATAAATAGTACAGAAAAAACAATTTTATAATGGTTCGGTTGTTAATAAAGCATACGTCCACTTTATAATTTTTCTTATTAACTGACTGCTGTTACAAGTTTAGTTGGATTATAACATGAAAGAATATCCTAAGTTAGATCAAGTCACGGGTACTTAAAGATGACTGGAGAATCATAATTGCTCCTTGATGTCTATTTTATGGGAGAAAAAGAGTGAAGAATAACAGTGAAGAACAATCTCTGCAGTGTTCCAGCAGACAGTCCCGAAGATCCTTTTTATGTTGCAACTAGGTTTGTATATATATGGGTTGTAGAGAAATTGGGCTAGACTGCTTTACCAAATGCCTATATTTGATGCTATGAAGGAGCTTAGAGAGTTTCACGATGACCCATGCCGCTTTGATGGATCGCTAGTGATCCATATCCAACTACTTGGAGTATTTTTGCTTCAATCCTTTTGTTTTGTGTTGTACTCCTCATTTCATCCGGATGCTCTCCATGTAATCTTGTATTTCCTTGTTTAGTTTTGGTGATGATTCAAACATGAGTTAGATTGATCTATAACTAGAATCAAACGGGTCTTCGCTTCTTGAACTAGATTGCTTGGAAGGCTATGTAACTTGGCAAACATACTTAGAAGAGGCAATGAATTGAGATGCAAGATGTTACAATGACTCATGAAATTTCCCTATGGGTCGCTAGCGATCCATCACCTATGGGTCGCTAGCGATCCATCTACCTAGTTTATCTTTTTTGACTTTCCTTGAGTGATATTAGCTTGTTCTTTTTGATGCCTCATTCAAGTTTCAAGTCATTTTGGCATAGTCTGCATGTTCTAACTTCTATTGAATTATGCTGGGTTAAAAACTCGATTAACATTTGCCCCTAGAGTATGCCTTGGTTGAAAACAAGGCATGCTTTGAAACTGGTCATCTTTGAATTCGTATTCCGTGAAATTTGGTCGATCTTGTTAGGCTTATCGTTAAGTATTGTTTTTGGCTTTTCAGTTTTTTGTTGGGTTCGGGATGTGAATCATCATTATTCATCGAAACTTATCAATTTCGACTCTGTAATTTCCAAAGTTTTTACAAACGGCAAGGGGATTCAGTTTGAAAAGTTTGAGCAAAAATTAGCGTAAAATGATGGATCGCTAGCGATACATAGGTGATGGGTCGCTAGTGATCCAATCACTTTAGTATTTTCATAGACATCTTTCCTACTTAATACTCTTTTCGAGCCGACCCTCCTTACTTGCTTTTTCCTCACTTTCTTTCCTTGCAACCCGAGCCAACCACGACCAAAACCCTAACTAAATTTTATTGTCGCCACCGTTGATCTTCACCGTTGTAGCCTACTGTCGCTGACCTCAGCTACCTCCGCCGTCACCAGGAGCCAAATCCTAGCATCAGAATCGCCGCTCTCTTAAATCGTTGTTGACATTGTAGACGGCTAACCCTAGCTTGGATCGCTATGAACACGAAAACAAAGCCATTTGCCTTTGATTCAAGGTTGGTGATGGTTCGGTTATCGTATTGGTGATGGTTGCCAGTGAATTTGGGGCGATCGATGAGAATGGTGAACGAAGAAAGTTGATTGTGATTTATTGGACAGCTGATTCGTGTCTTCCACGTGACGCATTATACTATCTCCGTCCAATAAATCAAAATCGATTAGCTCATGGCCTCGATGGTTTTGATGTGACGGTTTACTACGGACTTGATTATCCTAGATTAGTCTTACTATCGCATGCTCGGTGTACCTGAGAATAGAACAAGCTTTCATTGTCACTTTGGATAACGGATCCATTATCGATCGTCGACCGATAACGGGTAAGTGTAGAAGGAATAATTTCAATGAATAATATGCAAAGCTTTTTCTTTTTTCTACTACGAGTGAACTATCTACACGGGGTACAGCGTTCGTAGTGTTCAGGACACCGAGCCCATCTCATATAGATAACAGACTATACTTGTGCCAGTCAACGCTTGGAATCCTATAAGTTGGCACTAGTCCACATCTTTTTGGAATTCAGGCGTTAAACATACGGGGATTTTCTAGTTAAAAATAGAATTACCTGACCATGTTGGATACAATTTCTGTTATATATAATGAAGCATCCGTCCTCTTGACATAAATCCAACGGAGGAAGCTCGGCACTTTAAGAAGCGGAATCATCATTGATTATGCCTTCGCAAATGATTCTAGAAGTTCCTACTTCTCCAGCACCACAGCCTTAATATGGTCAATTGGTGCCGATTGGTCTAGTCATCAATCGAACTCCTTCAAACTTTAGAGTTTTACTTAACCCTCTGAAGAGAGGTTTTAATGTCATTTCTACTACAGACAATATTTGTTTACGACATGGTGTTCCAGACAACAATGTATGCCTTCCATTGAAAAATGAGTTTGCATACATGCCACCTTCGGGGTACACTGCCTACCGTTGGCACATGTGCTTGAATGGTGCAGTGTCGCCATTCAATCCTTTCTTTAGAGACACTCTTATGAATTTGGGAATAACCCCATTTCATATTCATCTCAAGGGTTATGCAATTTTGACATGTCTTCATGTTTTGTTTATATAGACACTCAATCATGCCCCAAGCTTCAATGAATTGAGATACTTCCTTTCATTCAAGGGGAGAGAGGAATGTCCATCTCTTGTGACTACCGAGGCTCAAATAAATCACAAAATCTTGTTGCAACTCCAAAGCAACTTATCCCATTGCAAGACCCAATATTTCTTCGTTAGATGTGGTGAAGGTTTTAATCATCTTTGGATGATGGAGGGAAAGATTTCCCTTCTCTCGTTGAGATTTATTATGAAGGTGTGGGGTTTTAATAGACAGAATGCTTCTTACAGTTCTCCTGAGGCCAAACAAAGATCCAGCATTTGACTCCATCTTTCATACTCTAAAGGTCATAGATGCTAGAGAGAGATCGGTCAGACTTTTGCTGAAGGATGAGAATTTACATCGGTATAGATTGTAACATCCTGGGAGGTATGCCATTGCTGCTAAGGTTCCATCCCCTACTCGTTCCAAGATTAGAACATGCTCCACTTCTTCATCGCACGATTCCGAAGAGAGCGGTCTGCAAGGAGAAGAAGGTCCATCTGGTGGATCAACTGAGAAAATTCG
This sequence comes from Allium cepa, assembly GCA_030765085.1. Taxonomy (NCBI): domain Eukaryota; kingdom Viridiplantae; phylum Streptophyta; class Magnoliopsida; order Asparagales; family Amaryllidaceae; genus Allium; species Allium cepa. The sequence goes on from CM060929.1 coordinate 484,710,065, forward strand.
TGAAGAAAAGGACATTATAATCAGAGCTATTAGTCCAAACAGGATGCCCTCGATCTCAGAGGAAAAGGAAGAGGAGTTTAAATAATGAGAAGGCAAGGCTGCAGTGATCGTAGAAAAAGAGGAAGGTGAAATTGAGAGTGGAAGTGACAATGACCCCTCCTTTAGTGATGAGGAGTATGATGCACGTTCCAGTGAAGGAGATCTCGAATCATGTGATGAAACTCTGGTAATTAGTCCGATTGTCCTAGGTTCGCCTCACCTATAGGTTATTACTAAAGACACTCCTACAACAATAGAATGACTTCATGGTTCTCTGCTTAAGGAAATCAGTATCAACTTTGGGGACTTGAGCAAGGTTTACGTGGACATTGCGGAACTCGTGGGAGATGATTTTGGGTCATGCCGTTTTTAGAATTAGCCTAACTCCTACTGTAGTCACTTTCTGACCTGGTTTATAAAGTGCTTTTAGGGCACCTACAATGCGTTACATCCTTCAATTGGGTCACGTACACTCATATATGCATTAGATAAGCTTGTTTCTCACCGCGAAAGTTACTTCATTTTTTATATTAGGTACTATTGGAGGTCGTGGACTCTATGAAGATTTTGAACAATTTATGGATGCATAATGTGGGTCGAAACGGACTTCAAGCTGCCACCAGTCTTGAGTAACTGAAGAATGAAGGAGAAAAGATTGGGAAGTTGAAGCTCGTCGTCGAGATGACTAGGACTGAGCAAGAGTTCATAAGGGTGGCTAAGAGAATAGGAAGACTGAATCGCGATGATTGGGAAGAGCCATCCAAAAAGTCAAAAGTAGATCATGATCCTCACCCTTTCGAGAACCATACATCTGCCCTGGCTCCAGTTTCTATCGAAATTATGGTTCTGACTTCTACTATTTTGGTTGCTCCATCAACCCAGATTCTATCAACTCATGTTGTGCCTGCTTCTGGATTTTCATGTCCTCATAGGAGGCTTGCTTATATTCTCCTATCTGGTCCACCTAAACTTGAAGCCGCATTCCCTGGTTGGTTCCTAAAGGGAGCTAAATTCGACCATGACGCATGTCCAATTTGTAAAGGTTCTTATACACCCCATCTCCAGGCGATTCAGAGCGACTTGGATCAAGTTGAAGGATGGGAGAAATTATATAAGGATCTGGCAGACACAAACCAAAACAACTATCAAGAGATTCTTACTTTCGAGTTAGAGAAGGATGATTACAAAAGGATGCTACCAGAACATGATGCCGGAATCGATCAATGGATAAGAGAGAGAAAAATGCTACCATTCGAGATACCACGAGCAATACTAGTTTGCTCAAGGAATTAAATGAGGCTTATGCAAAAATTGAAACCGTGTTCAAAGATGAAATGAAGAAAGCGCATGTTGATGAAGTCAAGCTGAAAGAGGAGATGAGATCATTGAAGCTCAAAAGAGAACCATTCTGGTCAAGATGAAACTGTCGAAGCTCATAAGAAATCAATTGTTGATTATGTAGGGATGATTGAATCCCGAGATAAGACCATCTCTAACTAGGCTCAAGTGATTACTTCACTTTGAGAAAAAGCTGCGCAACTCCACTTTGTAAAGACCAAAGTCAAAGTTGAGAAAGCTGCTATGACGGTGGACTACTTAGAGCTGGAAGATATCTTCATAAAGAAGATGGTGAAGATGGATAACGCCATCTAGAACTTCTACATCAACTCTCTATTGCATCACGATAGTCTCTGTTATTAGGGCTCCAAATTCCCAATTACTCTTACTCTGGTTTGGGAAAAAATCCTTGCCCGTTTCCAAGAAGATGGGAATGTGTATACTGAACAAGAGCTGGTGAATGCCTATCTAAATGAAGAATCAAAGAAAGCTTTGGTATAGGGTCGAGAGATAATTCGAGTTGAAAGGGAGCGAGAAGCTGCCGATGTGGCATAGGTGAAGCTGCTAAAGCACTATTAGAGCCTTTTAGTTCTAGGCCTGGCGAATCGTCCAAGCAACCTCATGATCAGATAGAAATCATTCCGACTTCGATCGGCATTGCTTTGTTATCCTCACCTTTAGTAGCTATCTTCAAAGCCATGGGTGGTCCTGAAACTTCGCCCAAGATTGTGCAACCATCTACAAAAGGAAATGATAGGGAGTACAAGGTTGAGATTCACAATCACACTTCTGATGCAAGTGACTTTCTTGTTTCTCCCAAGTTTGAGGACTTCCAGCTCACGCCACAAAAATAAGATGAAATGAATGCTTTCCTTTTTGATATTATAGGTCCGTCTTCTTTGCCCCTCGAACTACTAATTTCTCCAGTCCTAGGACCTCCTCCTACTTTGACAGCTTCAATGCTTGTTTCTGTAGCTGCTTTGATCACCACACCCGTATCTGGCTCACAGCTAGGGACGGAATCTAAGAAGATCGTTGTTGTTGCAAGGCCCGGACGACCCCTTCATACCTCTAGAGAGAAATTTAATAGTAGTTGACACTCGGAAGCAGACAAACCAAGCTAGCCAACCAGGTAAAATTGAGCAGCAGATGGTGGCGGTTAAGAAGGAAAAACTAAAGGAGCGAAAGTCTTCGAGGAGCTCCCACACATCCCGTAAGCACAAGACCAAGGGGAAGCCTTCCTAGAGGGCCAAAGAACAAGAAAGAAACATAGGCAGGAAGCCTGTAATCGATATCTCTTGCAACGATACAACTCCTGGTGGGGAAGCTGAGGGAAAGAAGAAACTTCTGACCAAAGGAAGAAAAGGAAGTGGTGGCAAGAAGCACTGATGGGCTCGAGTATAGTGGAGCTAGATTTTGTGGCATTTTGATTTGTTTGACATGTATTTTGTACAAGTTCATAGTCTGCACTTATTACTTTTATTGTTGTAGCATCTATACTTTTCTTTTTGTTGGCCGATATCTGTGGGTATGGCCCCCATATTTTGACTTTGTACAGAAAATATTATGAAAAATGAAAAGATTAATGTTTCTATTGCTACCTCTTTTTGTTATTTCTTATTTATCATGTACTTAGCTTGTTTTTATACCACTTATGTGTGCACATGACATGATTGCTTATTCTGCAATTTCTACACTTCATATTGTCGTGCCATGTTTTGTGGTATACGAAGCGTTTATATCTGTGATTTCACGAATTATGTATGCATTTTTTCAGTTTTATAACTAGATCTGTTGTGATTTCAAAAATTCTTTGTTCGATGTAATAGGACTGTGGAGTAGTTTTCCTTTCAACTAAGTGTTGGTGTATATGTGCCCCTACTACACAGGGTTGTTTACTACGAACACTTGGTAAATGACTGGTTGTTCCAAGGGATTCCTCGGATGTTTGTAGCCAAATTTACCTTGTGGTTCCTATCTTCGGGGACTTGTGACTTTAATATCTCAACTCTAGAGATTTTTTCAGTCAATGATCGGAATTCTTTACCGATTTCTAGTTTTGCAACATTGCTAGACTCGCATTAATTCTTTTTTATAGTTGGAGTTAATCCCTATTAGCCTTGCAATAGACAAGTTTACCAGTGTTTTCAAGACAATGCCGGTACTTAGAAAATCTTAACGGTTTGTTGATGATGTTAGAGCAACATCAAGCAGTTCTTGGGTGGCTTATGAAATGCATGGCTTTTGAGAGTGCACGGCTTACGACATGCACGTCTTTTGATTTTAGTAGATTTACTTTCGTTGACTTAGCAAGTAGGTGGAGCGTACTTGGGTGTAGTTTCACTTTCCCAAGCAGCTAATGAATGATTCTGAGTCGATTTACTTTTGTCGACTCGGCGAGTAATTTATATGAACACATTTTTATAGATTCAAGAAAATAAAGAGGTTTTATTGATAAAACAAAATGTAGAGCAAATTTGGCCTATTTACAATGCCCCTAGTGTAGTCGGACGGCTTATTTAGGAAAATAGGAAATACATAGATAAAAGTTAAATAAAGTAATGCCGAAGTGAGTCGCTGTTAGAAGCATGAGGAATCTAAATTCTATCGACTGTGATCAGCTTGAAAGTGTCATCTCCGAGCTTTTCCCCGATTGAGTATGGCCTTCTTAGTTTTGTCCGAATGTTCCTGTAGCCGGATAGATCGGTTTCAGGACGAGATCTCTCATTTTGAAAGTATGGTTGTGGACCTTGGATTTGAAGTGCCATGTTACCCTTTCCTGGTAATTCATGATCCATAGCTTGGATTCCACCCAATTCTCATCAATCTGATCAAGTGATTCAAGTAAGAGCTGCTCGTTCTCTTTTTGATTGAAGTACCATTTTCGATGGGAGGAGACTTCCAATTCGACCAGGATCACTACTTCGGATATGTATGCTAGTGTGAATGGCAAGTGTCCAGTTGCAAACTTGTGCATCGTCGGGTAAGCCCATAGTGCAAGTGGGAGCTCGTCAACCCCGTTTCATTTAGTTTTCGTCAGCCATTTCTTGATAGTGGACTTGATGATTTTATTTATCGCCCGCCTTTGCTTGTTTGCTTAAGGGTGTGCCACATTAGAAAACTCTTTTCGATGCAGAAACACTTGTAAAAATCCTTGAATTTAGCGCTTTTGAATTGAATTCTGTTATCTATAATGATGTTCTGCGGCGCTCCAAACCTAAAAAATATTTTTAGTGACAGAGTTAATTACTTTCTTAGTGGTAATAGTAGCCAGCGCTTTCTTTTTGGCCTATTTTGTGAAATAATCAATGGCAACGATAGCATATTTGGTTCCTCCTTTAGCAATAGGGATCGCATTAATCAGGTCAATTCCCCAAACCGCGAACGTCCTTCAGCCAACAATAGGCATAAGTTCTATGGAGGGATTTCTTTGTATTTTGGCGAACATTTTGTACTGTACACATCGCCCGGCATAGTCCGTTGGGTCATAGTTGATAGATGGCCAGAAGTAACCATATCGGAGGATTTTCCTTGCTAGAGTTTTCCATACAATGTGGTTTCCATAATCTCCTTCATGGACTTCGTTAAGGATCCTTTTGGCTTCGCTGTTGGTTTCACATCTGAGAAGGGGAGTAGAGAATCCCCTTTTGTAAGGAATTCCATCCTGCTAGACGAACCAGGGTGCCTTGCAGAGTAGCTTCTTTTGCTCATTTTGATCCTTATGGAGTGTACCTTTAATCAGTTAATCTTTAATCGACATCATCCATAATTGCTCTTCCTCTATGGTTTCCATAATCCAATTGATATCCATATCATCTATGCTGGGTAATGTAAGTGTTTCGACTGGAGCCAGTCTCATTGACCGAGCATCTCCGAAACTAGCTAGTTTGGCTAGGTGATCTATTTGCTTATTATGCTCCCTCGAAATGTGACTTAAAGTGTAGTGATCGATTTCCTATAGTAAATCCTACGCTTTGGACAGTTAGAGGGCAATGTTGCCCCTTGCCTGGTACTCCCCTTTCACTTGGAAGATGACTAGCGGAGAATCACTATAGATATGCACAACTTTTATTCCTAGTTCTTTAAGGATTTTTAATCCTGCCACCAAAGCCTCAGATTTTGCTTATTTGTTGGTGGCTGGAAATTCTAGTCTCGGAGCGTAGCAAATAGATTGTCCTTAGGTGGTTTCAAGTACAACCCCTACACCTAAGCAGAATTCCACCATCAACAAACAACTTCCACTATGTCACCATGTCCAAAGTGCTTTCTTCTTCAACATCCCACTTGGTAAATTCGAAGATAAAATCTGCCAGTGCATGTTCGTAGATAGCTCTTCGAAGGTGATAAGTGATATTATATTGGCTTAACTCGATATTCCATTTCAGAAGTCGACCTGCTGTCTTTGGGCAATGCAGTACTTGATTCAGAGGTTGATCCGTCAACACCTTGATGGGATGAGCCTTTAATTACTGTTGTAGCTTCCACGATGTGATCAACAGGCAATATCGTGTTTTTAAAACTTCAGGTAGTTCTTTTCAGCTCCAGTGAACTGCTTACAGATGTAGTAGACGGGTCACTAGAACCTAGCCTCTTCGTGTATTAATGCTACACTCGGAGCATGGGTCGACACGGTGAGATAACTGAACAAATCTTCCCCATTTATCGACTTGGATAAGACCAGTGGGGTTTCCATATGATGGAGTAATTCTTCAAAGTCCATCTGACAGGCTTTGTTCCATTCGAAATTCTTCTTTCCCTTCTTCAATGCATCGAAGAACGATATGCATTTATCGGTCGCTCGGGAAATGAATCGGCTCAATGCTGCGATCTTTCCATTTAGACTTTACATTTCCTTTTTGGTCGTGGGGACTTTCGCGTTCCTTAGGGCGATAATCTGTTCCGGATTAGCTTCAATGCCACTTGCATTCATGATGAACCAAGGAATTTGCCGGAAGCAATGCCGAAACAGCATTTCAATGGGTTGAACTTCATTCCATATTCCTATAATATTTCAAATATCTCTACGAGAATGTCTAAGTGATTCTCTAATATGTGTTATTTTGCCAAGCATATCATCAACATATACTTCCATAATTTTCTCAATCTGATCTTTGAACATTGTGTTTACCAGTCGTTGGTAGGTTGCCTCTGCGTTCTTTAGTCTGAATGGCATGATTCGATAACAGTATAACCCAAGGTCAATAATGAAACTAGTATACCCTTGATCAGGTTCATGCATCATGATTTGGCTGTATCCCGAACAGGCATCCATAAATGATAGTAGCTCATGGCCGGCCATGGCATCAATAAGTTGATCGACCTTGAGCAATGGAAAGCTATCCATTGGCCAGGCTTTGTTCAAATCTGAGCATCGGATTTGTTTACCAAAACTGGATTTGATGTCATATGGGGTAGGTTGCATCGAGGATAAACCTTTTTTCCAATAGCTTATCCATTTCCTCTATTACTGCAGCAGACCGTTTCGGTCCTAGTGTGCGCCTCTTCTACCTCATGGAGTGTACTTGGGATCGATATTAAGTGCGTGACACACTATCTCTATCGATATCCCACACATATCAGAATGCATCCAAGCAAACATATCCAGATTACCTAACTAATTCTTGGTTCCAAGAAGTGATCTTATTTTTAGTACTCGTGTTAAGTCATCTATGTCTACAGGGATAGGCACTGTAATCTCTACTAGTGCAACACGTTTCTCCCCTGAACTCTTCTTTCTAGGGTCCATAGACTTATAGACTAAGGTTGTAGTGCCCAAGCCTGGGGGCAGTTCTGTAGTTGCTATGCCGATGGTTTGCAAATATAGAGAATTTTCTCCATACTCTTCCCCTTTTCTTTCTTTCTTGTTTCACGTAATTTAGCGATGTAGCATACCCTTGCGATACTTTGGTCTCCCTTTTTCATTCCTACTCCATTTTTCCTAGGGAATTTCATAGTGAGACACCATTGTGCCAAGATAATTCATAAATAGACAAGGGTCGGCCATCCTAAGATGCATTATAGGTTGACATTTCATCAATTATCACAAAGGTTTGGGTGAGAACCACTCTTCGATCTCCTTTTTCGAGTTCAATAGGTAGATTGACTGTGCCAACCGGATGTAGTGGATGACCAGTGAATCCTTGGATTTTGGTTTAGCACACAGAGACATCTTTCATGTTAAGATTCATTTGGTCGAACGTATGTCAAAACAGAATTTTTATTGATCCTCCATTATCAACCAACACCCGGCGTACGAAAGTGGGTCTGATTCCTATCATCACCACCATTGGACTAAAAGTTGGAGCTTCTATTCCTTCACTATCTTGGTTTTGGAACACGATGTGTCATTGAAAATCCTCTATTGTTTAGCGGGGGTGTCGTTTTCGATTGCAAAGCGAGTTTCCTTCAGAGCATGTTTGAGTGAACTAGCATATCTTTCCATCTTGCCCCAACTTTTCTATGTCGGATGAGGACCTCCCGAAATAGTATTGATGGCAAGTCTCTGTTCAGCTTATTTGGATCCCTCTATGTTAGATCCATATTGGTTTCCTTGGGTGTTAGGAGCATGAGGTCCAATTGGCTGATCGGAATTTCAGGGAATCTTCCCATATTGTTGCAGCTCGTTTTCTCAAATCAGTTCTTTGATCTCATTCTCCAAATAGCAGCACTCTTTTGTGTTATGACCATGGATTTTATGGAAGTGACAGAGCTTCCCCGACTTGCTTTGTTCCTCATACTCTTCTTTCGAGGTGGCTTCGGGTACTCTTGTTTTCCCTGAGTTGCCAAGTAAATATTCACCATGCTATTGTTTAATGGAGTGTATTATCCGCATTTTAGACCTCTGATTTCCTTTTCGCCTTTGTTTCCCTTGTCGATGTACTGATCTTGGTTCTTCCTTTTGTGGTTCCCATCTTTTCCAGCAGTTACTTTAGACTTCTTGACGTTTTAATTGACTGTACCATTACTCTGAATTGATTCATTTAGTCACATATCAGTATTTTTACCTTCTAACGTATTTTCCTCTTCCAATCTCAAGTACCTACTAGCCTTTCGATTGAATTCTTTCATGGTGGTCTCTTGCTTCATTTTAATCCGTCTTCCAAAATCTATCTCTGGATGGATCGAGCGGACTAAAGCCATGAAAATCATATCCACTTTTGGTTTGCTTACTTCGGTGATGGTTGTGTTAAAGTAGTTCATAAAGGATTTTAGTGATTTGTTGGGTCCTTAAAAGTAACCGGATAGAGACATCATGTCCTTTGGCTGAGCCATATGCAATCTAAATTGTTCCAAGAACTTCCTGGCTCAAAGGTTGAGATAGATCGCGAAGGGAGTATGGTAAACTACATTAGGGCAACTCCTTCCAAATAGATGGGGGAAACGTCTACATTGAACTACATCCGTTGCCCTTGCTCCATCCATATTACAAATGTACTTATACAAGTGCTATTGAGGGTCAATAGTTCCATTGTAGGAGGGCATAACTATTGGCATGGTGAATTTCTTAGGGTAATTTGCCCTTATAATACTATCAGTGAAAGGAGTTCAGATCGAGGCGGAGCCCTGACAATCATCCTTTCTACCCGTGCTTTCTTCCATTAGGCATCTGACCATGTCCATAATGTTTGCCTCACGTGTCCATTCATCCGCAGGTCAGTTGTCAGTAGCTACGCCAAGTGTTTGTTTTTGCAAATAATCTTGGTTAGCTGGTCGAAGCCTAGGCTTTTCAGTCTTTGGGTATGTCACTCTCGCAGAGGTCCGTTGGCAAACGGTTGGTTTTGCGGGTGAAGTGTAGTTATTTGAGTTCAATTCACCTTCCTTAAGTTACTTGCCTTCCTCAGAGTCAATATCAGCTAATAGCATTTCCTCCCGTGGAGTTCTCACTCCTAAGTTCAGGTTTGCAGTAGGCACTTTTACAATGGGCGGAATTTTAGCATTTTCCACTATCATGACGCCTGGAGCTCCACCATTACTTCCTTTTGCTTCTATTTTATATTTCTTCTACTCGAGCCAAAAATAGAAGAAAACTCTTGCTCCATAGCAGCTATGACTTTGGATGTCGTTCTATGAGTAGTTAGTGATTGGAGTGCTAAGAGAGCATCTATCTTTTCCATAAGAGCCTTTTGATTGTTTTCCATTTTTTGGTTAATTCATCAACTATCTGGTTTAATTCTCCCTTATTCAAAACTTCATGCGGAGTAAAGGATCCTGGCACTTGTTATCCGATGTTTGCTCCAAGTTGTAGGTTGTTGAGGTTGTTGACTTCATCCTGCTGAGGTCTTGTTTCTTCTTCAGTAATAGTAGCTCCTATGGATCTTCCGGAGGTAGTTCTCTTCCTCCCTGGTGCCATTGGGTTTCAACAACAAATCTTCTAAGTAAAATTTAATGATCTAACTTATGAACCTATCCAATCCAAAGTATAGAGCCAGATCTAAACGTAGATTCAGGTTTCTCCGTGAAAGTACCAAAATGATAACCCAAAAAATGGATCAACACCATGGATTGAGTGTGAAAGCACCGGCCAAGTTTATCAGAGCAAATAAAATATTGAAGAAACATAAAAGTAGCAGAAATAGTAAAGAGACAAGAGATTTTTATAGTGGTTCGACTGTTAACGAAGCATACGTTCGCTTTGTACTTATTAACTGACTGTTGTTACAAGTTGAATTGGATTACAATATGATAAAATATCCTAAGTTAGATCAAGTCACAAGTACTTAAAGACGACTAGAGATCATAGTTGCTCCTTGATGATATTGTGTGGGAGCAGAAGAGTGAAGAATAACATTGAAGACTAATCTCTACAGAGTCCCAGCAGCCAGTCCCGAAGATCCTCTTTATGTTGTAGATATAATTTTATTTATAGGGGTTGGAGAGAAGTTGGGATACGGCCGCTTAACCAGAAGCCTATAATTGATGCTATGAAGGAGCTAGAAAGTTTCACGATGACCCGAGCCACTCTAGTGGATCGCTAGCGATCCATAGGTGATGGGCCACTAGTGATCTAATTACTAGTAGTATTTTTTCTTCATCATTTTTGTTTTGTGTTATACTCCTCATTCCATCTTGATGCTCTTCATGCAATCTTTATTTAGTTTTGGTGATGATTCATACACTAATTAGATTGATTTATGACTAGAATCGGATGGGTCTTCGCTTCACAAAGTAGATTGCTATGAATGCTATGTAACTTGGCAAACATACTTAGAAGAGGCAATGAATTCAGACCCAAGAGGTTATGATGGCATGTGAAGCTTCCCTATGAATCCCTAACGATCCGTTGGTGATGGATCGCTAGCGATCCATCTCCTTAGCTTATTTTTTCTAACTTCCTTAATTGTTATTGGCTTGTTCTTTTGGATGCCACGTTCAAGTTTCAAGTCATTTTGGCATAGTCTGGATGTTCTACTCCTATTAAATTCTGCTGGGTTAAAACTCCAGTTAATAAATTATTTTATAATAAAAAGCCTAAAGTATCTTATTTTTGAGTTTTTGGTAGTATATGTTTATATTAGATACAAAGGATAATTTAGGTAAATTTGATGCTAAATCAGACAAAAGGTATTTTTATTGGTTACTCAAATAGAAGTAAAACTTATATAGATTTTAACACCAAAACTAACACCATAGAAGAAACATTACATGTTTCATTCGATGAGAATTTTAAAGTCAACAATACCGGTTTTTATGAAGATGAAAATGTTAATAAAACTAATGAGATCACTAATAATGAAATCTTTAATGATGAAAATAATAATCAATCCAAAAATTTACATCTATATAAAAGAACAAGATATCTGAAAGATCACCCTATTGAAAATATTCTAGAAAATATAGAATCTGTTATAAAAACAAGAAACCAGTTAAATAAAATGAGTAATGTTTCTTTTCTCAACTATTAAATCTAAAAATCCAAAAGAAGCATCATTAGATGATTTTTGGATTCTTACTAGCAAGAAGAAGTGAATCATTTTACTAGAAATAATGTTTGAGAATTAGTCCCAAAACCAGAAGATAAGTCCGTAATTGGAACTAAATGGGTATACAGAAATAAATGAATAAACAAGGAGAAGTTATCAAAAATAAGGCTCATTTAGTTGCTCAAGCATATAGTCAAGAAGAAGGTATAGATTTTGATGAAATTTTTGCTATTGTAGCCAAATTGGAGGCTATTAGAATTCTACATGCTTTCGCAAATCATAATAACTTCAATTTATTTCAAATGGATGTCAAAAGTGACTTTTAAAATGGACTAGTTAAAGAAGATGTCTTTGTAGAACAACCCTCGATTTTTAAAGATGAAAAATAACTTAATCACGTTTATAAATTAAAGAAAACTTTATATAGTAAAAACAAGCTCCTAGAGCATGGTATGATAGACTAAAATCCTACTTATTACAATCTAACAAAATAGGAAAGGTAGATAGTACTCTATAAATTAAAAGAAATAATAATAATATTCAGCTTACACAAATATATGTAAATGATATTATTTTAGGATTAACAAATGAGCAATTAAATAAAGAATATTCATATATAATGACCAAGGAATTTGAAATGAGTCATATGGGAGAACTAACATTCTTTTTAGGACTACAAATAAGGCAATTAAATAATGAAATTTTTATAAGCCAACAAAAATATGCCAAAGACTTACATAAGGAATTTGGTATATCAAATACTAGTGGTAAGCCGACTCCCATGACAACTAATGAGAAATTAGATAGGGAAGAAAAATCAAAAAATGTTGGTCAAAAATTATATAGAGGTATGATAGGGTCGCTACTATATATAACTGCTAGTAGACCGGATACAATGCATAGTATATGTCTGTGTGCAAGATGTCAATCTCAACCTATAGAAACTCAACTAAAATCTGTAAAAAGGATACTAAGATATGTAACCAACACAATAGACTATGGACTTTTTTATCCAAAAGTATGTTCTTTCTATTTAATCTCATATAGTGATGCTAACTATGCTGGTTGCAAATCATACCGAAAAAGTACCAGTGGAACGTGTCACTTCTTAGGACATTCTCCTGTTTCCTGGTTTAGAAAAAAAGAATTTTTTTGTATCTCTGTCTATAATAGAAGCAAAATATATTTTAGCCGCCTTAGCCTATTAATGGGTTATTTATATGCAACAATCATTAAAAGATTTTGGTTTAAATTTTACTAAATCACCAATATACTATGAATAATGCTAGTACAATAAATCTATCTAAAACTCCAACATATCATGCTAGAACCAAACATAGAGATATCAGACATCATTTTCTGAGGGATAATGTCAATAAGGAAATAATTTCACTCGAATTTATAAAAACTAAAATCAAATGCTAATATTTTAACAAAACCATTAACTCAAACATCTTTTATAAAGCTTAGAAGAGAGTTAGAAAGATGTTCTTTCTCTGAAATATAAATATAATAAAATTAAAATTACATTTTTAAAGAAAAGTAAAATGTCAAAATTGAAATATGTCAACATACCCCTCATATATGTCAACATATACTGGGAATTTCAGAAAATGTATTTCCTTCCTAAATTCAAAGATTCAAAATGCAACTACATAACCACCAAATTTTGAAATTAAACCCATTTCTCTACCTTTTATCGTATGTAAATTCTAAATAAAAATAAATTAATGACATCCTCTAGTTCCAAACGCCTAAGAGAAGATAATGCACTCTTTTCCTTCCAAATTCACACTCTAGGCCATTTTCAAATCGTAACCATTGCCAAAATTGAAAAAGATCTGAAGCATACACTCAATATGCTTTTGGAAATAGAGTTGTTCAACTACGCCTCTTGAAAGAACAAGAGAAGCAAGGCGGATTCTTCGTAATCTCCCAAAATACCTATTGGATAGCCTAATGAATCTAATTATAATCGAAGAGGATAGTCCTAGTCAAGTCATTCACGATCCTAATAATGATGAAGAGGAATAAGAGAAAGAAGAAGTGGAAGAGGAAGAAGATTATGATGAAGTTAAATGCATTGGTGAAATATGCTTTGATCGAGATGGAAATCTCATCGAAAAAAAGGTGGAACTTTTGTCTCGACTACCCTTTATGTCTTATCCACAAATCCCCCATAATCAAGAGAAAAATCAAAGATTTAAGTACGCAATGGTTTGGTTTGTTAGGATTAGATTTGGCTTTGCATGCATTTTATTTTTCTATTTGGATTTGTATGTTTTAATTTGGTTTAATTTAGATTTGAATTGGTGTGTATACATGAATTGGATTGGTTTATGTATAGTTTGAAATTGCACAAATAAAATCTACTTTCATTACTATACATAATATTGTTAAATAAAGTAATTCATTATCTATCATACTTATCATATATCGTCATGCATAACCGTATCAGTTTAACTTAGATTATTGATTTTGAATGTATATTTTCTAAGCATTTGTGTTAGGACGAGTTTTTAGTTTTTCACCAATTTTTGTTGATGACAAAGGGGGAGGAGAATATAAAACATACTTACGTATATATGCAGGGGAATAATCTAATTCGAGGGGAGTTATATCATATGTTATGTATACAAGATATTAATGGTTTTGATCATCAAAAATGTGGATATTATTAATACCTCAGTTATTGACTTTGATGATAATAACCTTGACAATAATAATACATTCATATAAAATGTGGATACTATTGTTTTGCCAAGTTATATAGCATATAGTTCAGGATACTATACAGGTGTTGAATCGAGACTGTATAGTATAAAGACTCAAAGAATTGATATAAAGACTCATGGGTACAAAGAGCAAGATATAAAGATTTCAAGACTATAGTAAAGTTAATAGACTCACAGAATATTTTTAAAGTTCCTAGTAGCAATCTTTAATCTCTATTTCTCATTTTCTAATCCTTTATCTTTAAAACAAAATATATTTTTAAAATGTATTTAATAATATTTTATAAAAAAAAATTCAAAGGTTAAAATGTTTATAAACTATGTTTAAACAATTTTACATAGCATATGATTTTCAAAACATTTTAAAATAAACTAGTTTTCAAATTACAGTAGCCTATGTCGACATATAGGAAAATGATATGTCGACATACATGCCGCAATTTTGAAATTTAAATTTTGAAATGAAGTGTTTATTAGTCGTAACACATCACGAATGGACATTTTGTTTATTCTCTATATTTAGGGGGGTTTTCAAACAAATTTTTAATAAATACTTTCTTATTATCTTCTCTCCTCTTACTCTGCCAAAATTTCTAATGGAAAATATATTCAAATCTTCTCCAATTCAATCAGAATCAATTCGATCTTCATTATGTTGATTCTCTTCTATTTACTCTTTGATTTCAACCATCTCTCTCTCAGTCAAAGGTTAAAGAGTTGTCCAAGAGGCTATAGGATCCATTGTAACCAAAGATTAAGAAATTGTCTTCGGAAAAACCATCAAACTCTAGTTCTGTTTGCTTGGGTGTGATTGTATCCCATTCCAATCAATTGCATGTGCTGGATGGCCCGAAAATTAGATTGGGTGTGCTTGTAGCCCATCCAAATCAAGTGGGTATAGCCTGAGCTCGAAAAATTTGGAGGGTGTATCTCGTAGCCTCGAAATCGAGATTGTAATTGGATTTGCTTTCTACCCATTTAAAGATTGGCATTTGAAAAGAAATTCATATAAGCAATTGTATAGACTGGACGTAGGGCAACTCTGAACCTGTATAAAAATCCTCGTATGATCTCTTTACTTCATTACATTTTATTTTACTGCATTTATATGTATTCGTATTAGCATATGTGATTGTTGATTGTGCATTGGTTTATAATAATCTTGAAAGTGTTTTAAAAAGATTAAAAAAATTAGAAAACAATATTCCCCCCTTTGGTGTTTAATTAATTTAAGATCCATAATTATGCAACCTACAATTTTAATTTAAAGAAATAGGTTATGCAAACTACAAATTATCAAAAATCATACTTTGCATACCATTTCTAACTTTACTTATTTTTAGAATTTTTAAACACTATAAGAGAAATCAAAGAGATGAAATGGGATAGATTATAAATTACTTAAATCTCAATACAAATCCGATTCTTTAGTATGGTCTTAATGGTTTTATTAGCAGCCTCAATGGCTCCGTTTGCCTTGGGGTGTGCTAGGGATGAAAGCTCTTGAAATTCCATTTCTATTGAAAAATTGGGTAAATTTATCGCTTTCTAATTGAGTTTTGTTTATTAGGTATTATCTTATGTGGAATTCCAAACCTAGTGATAATATTCTTAAGTACGAATTTAAGCACTTTTTCGGACGTAAAATTTGATAGTGGATTTGCTTCCACCCATTTTGGTAAAATAATCAATGGTTACCACTGCAAATTTAGCTCCTCCTTTGGACGTAGGTGGTGGCCATATCAAATCAATTCCCCACATATTGAAAGGCAATTGACTTGAAATTGAAGTTAATTCACTCGGTGGCAAGCATGGAATCTTGGAGAGTTTTTGGCCTTTTTCACATTCCTTCACATAATTTATAGCATGGCTAGTCATCTGAGGCTAATAAAACCTTGTATAATAACTTTTTTAGTTAGCGTTATGTCGTAAGAATGGTCCCAACAGAATCCTTCGTGGGCTACTCTCAATAATTTTGCTCTTTTCCCCAGATTAACACATCTTAAACAAGGGAGTGAATCAAACTTTCTTATAAAGTATTCCATTTGCCATAACGAAGGTTGGGGCTTGAAGTTTTATTCTCCTTGCCACCTTTTTATCCGCTAGAAATTTCTCTTTCGTCATATATTTGATGATATGTGTCATTCAATTATTCTCATATTAATTATCAGTTTTTGCATTAGAAGATTTTTCTTGAAGAATTTCATTTTCCTCTTCCTTGTGTGTTAGAGCTTGAGATCAAGTCAATACCAAGGACTTATTTTCTGAATTTGGGCCTTTCTTCTTTATACTAGGATTCGATTGACAGCCTACTGGCATAATTTGGGTTTTTGGTGCTCCTAGTGAGCTGGCCAGCTTAGCCAAAGAATTAGCTTGGGAGTTCTTTCCTCTCGGCACTAGTTTTATTGGGAAATTCTCAAACTTGGTCAACATTATCAATATCCTTTTGACATATAGAATCATTTAGTATCTTTTGTTTGATATTTTTGGTTTAGCCGATTCACCATTTATTGTGATTCACCGAAAAGTTCAATTCCAGGAATCTTGAAATAAGTGGTGAATCCTGTTATTATTGACTCTTATTCTACCACATTATTGGCAATTAGAAATCCTAATTTCATTGCATAATGTAAATGGTTCCCATCGGGGGTAATGATTACATCCAACTCCATCCCTGGTTCGTTTGAAGCTCCATCTACAAATAGTGGCCACTTAGGCTTAGATCCTTTTCCTTTTCTGATTGCTCTTTGATGAATCTTGTACATTCATTAAACGAATCGACTAAAGCTTGTCTTTTAATTACCACTTGAGGTAGAAATTCAATATCATATTGGTTATGCTCTATCCCACATTTTTCCCGTCTTTCCAAAGCTTCGGGTTTATTGAAAATTTGCTTGATTAGAAAGTTGGTCAGAACCTTAGTCGAATGTGCCTTAAAATAAGCTCTTAACTTTCATGCTATGAGCATTAAACAATATGCTAGTTTTTATATGACCAGATATGTGGTTTCATGCTGGGATCTGAATTCCTTTTTCTTCCCTTATTAGAAGAAAACTAACAGCGTGTTCAAAAACTACCATATATAGATAAAGGTTTACCCCTTCTATGAGACTGGATAAATTTATTTGCCTCTCTAGATGTTCTTTTAGCTCCTTAAAAGCCTTTTGGTAATCCCCTCCCCATTCAAAATTTTTATTTTTCTTAATCATATTGAAGAATGAGATGCATTTTTCAGTGATCTTGGAAATAAGTCTATTTAATGCTGTTATTCTTCCATTTGAAATCATCACATCTTTACTTGTTTTGGGCTCAGGCATGTCTTTAATAGCTTGGATCTGATAGTGGTTGGCTTTTATTCTCCGAGCACTAATAATGTACCCTAGATACTTTTTATATTGGATCCCGAAAGAACATTTCTACTGGTTGAGCTTCATCTGATATTTTCGCAATACTTCAAAAAAAATTTCAAGATCACTTAGATAGTTACTTTTCTATCAAGATTTGACCAGGATATCATCCATACATACTTCCATATTCGAAAGAGACTGAGGATCGTATAATATGGGATGTTAACTAAGTTATCTACAAGTGCGGAATATAAATATAAAGACAAAAAATAAAGTAAATGACATGGAGATTTTTATACTTCTTCGAACTTCTCGTTCTACATCCAATCTCAGACTCCTTCTGGAATTCAACTATAAACCCTCACTTGACCCGGAGGAACAAGTAGTACATTGCCTGAGTAACTGAACATAGCTTCTACCGTCTAAGCAACATAATAGGACTTCAACCGCCTGAGCAACCAAACAGGACTTCTAATACAAATAGTAAAATTGCTTCTGAATGAATATGTTCTTGAGTAGCACTGATAAGCCAATAATATACACCCTTCTTATAATCTTCTCCTTTGTGGTATATAGTATAATTCGCGAAGGTAGGATGTTTATTTAATCAATAGTGAAGTTTTCTTTGAATGAACAAGTGATTAGAACGAAAACATTGAATTGAAATGGCAAGAATATTTAGACAATAAGAATGAGAAATAAAATCAAAATTAAATGATTAAAACAATATATTTCATGTCTATATATGGTGATTAAGAGTTGCAATCATTCGTGAAAAGTAGCCATGAAAGAATATCGAAGTAACTCTTGAATCAAGAGTTGTTTCTATTCGCTGAAATGAAGTGTCTTTCCAAAATATAGCCGTTATGAAGATTCAGCCATCTAATTGGACTAATTCAGCCAGCTGAATCGATTGAAAATCAAATTAGAAAGAAAATGGTGTAAAATTCATGTAATTCAGCCAGAAAAATCATATAGTTCGGCTGTCTGAATATTCAAGTGTAATTGTGCATGTGCGCAGGCATTCAGTCGACTGAACTATACGCTTCAACCGGCTAAATTGCCTGTTTTTTTGCCATATCAATGATTTTTTATGAAATTTTTTTTTATATGAACTATGTTATGAAATCTTTAGCATATGAAATATTTTTTGAAAATACTTTAGATTGTGTGTGCATGCATATACCACTTCGGAGAGATTATAACATGTATTAACTAGTAGACTCAGACCATAGACTAATTTCCTATTGAAGCTTCTATCTGGAATTTGGTATGTAATTTGTTAGATCATTTGTCGAGGAAAATAGTATCTTCTCCTACAAATATGGTCAGTTCATATATTGTTTACTTATATAGTTGTCACAATCAAAACATCAAAATTCAAGGTTCTAACAATATTAACGCCGATCTATCCCCTAACCATTCTTTTACCAATCTTTGGTAGGTGGCTCCGACATTCTTTAATCCGAATGGCATTACATTGTAGCAATATGTTCCCCAATCAGTTGTGAAGCATGTGCTCTCCTCATCTAGCTTGAACATTAGGATCAAATTACATCCGGAATATGCATTTATGAAAGATAAGATTTTATGTCCACTTGTGGCATCAACCAATTGGTCCATTCTTGGAAGGGAATAGTAGTCTTTTGGGCATGCTTTGTTCAAATCGGTATAATCAATACATTTCTCCATTTCCAGTTAGACTTCTTAACTAGTACTAAATTGGCCAACTATTTTGGATAAAGTACTTCTATGATGAACCCATTTTCGTGAAATCTCTTGAATTCTTCTTTCAAAGCATTGGATCAAAATTTGTCAAACTGCCTTTCTTTTGTTGGATAGGAGTGATATTCAGGTCAACATTCAAAGCATGGCTAGTGGTGTTTGAATCTATTCCAACCATTTCGGAATGGGTCCATGAAAACACATCTTTACTGGACTAAAGAAACTGAACCAATTCTCCTTTAAGATTGACTTTCCGCTCTTTCCTAATTTTTACTGTCTTAGTTGGGTCAACTGGATCCAAGCATATGTTACAACCGTTCTTACCACGAACGATTGGGAAAAGAAATAAAATAAATAATTAAAGAAAGAGAAACCATCCCTACAATAGCAGAACTGAACACATAGCAGGCTTTAAGTCATAGCTTCTAACCAAACACAAACATTCTTCAATAAGATCAAAGCCACATAAAGAAGATGCTGTGTGCATGAAAAAGACAAAGCAGAACACATTGAATGCATGCAGACGCAGAGGCCAAACCAGAATACAAAACCAAGGCATAAGAGGCTAGCATGCGAGACTCTAAGTTAACTATATTAACATTTTGTCAAACACCTGCATGAATGGGTCTATACAAGAATATATAGTGGCAACCTAGATAGCGCAACACAGAGTCGAAAGCAGTCTATAGGGGCAATATATAGTAACAACCAAACCATGCTTCAACAAAGACCCGACCTTACAGGAAAACGAAAGTGCAAAGCTTGCCTTCTCAAGATCTACCATTAACAATACTAAGGAGATAATTCAAACAGTACAAAAGTCTCAAACTTGCCTAACCAACATTCAGCATAGATTTGGAAGAGTTCCCCCATTCTGACCTAACATGGTGATAAATTAAGCAAAGAAAGCAAGAGCAACCATAGGGCGGTGAGATCTAAACGCCAGACAACTTCACTACCGCACTCGTTCTTATGCGTTAATAACACAACAAGGCTCTAAGAAGGTCTCTTATCATTCCACTCAAAGTAGCTTGATATTTCAAGAGAAAGGAGGCTAACCAATGTAGGCTTGGGCTTCCCGCCCACTTTTTCAGTCTTCCCGCTTCAAAATTCCAAACTCCAACCAGTATTAGGGTTTCCCGCGTAAAACACATCAGCAATCCAGGTACAAAGTACTAGCGTCATGGATGAACAACACAGGGAAAAATCCAATCGCAGAGATTGAAGGGAATGTGGAAGATGATTACCACCATTAGCAATGCATTTTTCATGCTATAAAAGAAAAGACATAAGCCCAAAGAAGTAGATCTTTATTTTAAACTTCTTCTCCTTCCTAAAAAGAAAAGTAAAATTTTGTACGCCCAAGGGACAATAAAATCACTTGTACAAAAATAATCAAATATAGTGGATAACCTCGTGGATGCTGGATTAATAATCCGAACCACGTAAAAAATCTCCGTTTCTTTTTATATTTTCTCTATTTAACATATACCACATCTTAATTTATCAATCCATTTCGACATTTCAACAACAGTTGAAGTGTGAGTACTCGGTTGTGCAAGCACTCAGCAACACAGTCACTTTCTAAAGGTAAATTAACCTAAGCTTAAATTCATTGATTCCTAATTCTGAGGATGAAAAATCATAAAGATTTGTCTCGTGATCTAGTCGAGTGTGGTAAAGATGAAAATTTTCACCAAAATTTTTTGGCGCTAGAAGGAGGGCGGGAAACTCCATCCCTTTGTCCCTCCATCCCCCATTCCTTCGTCCCTCTATCTCTCCATTCTTATAGTTATCAAATTCTAGTAATCCTCTAATTTCATCTTCCATCTCATCATCGCCAACGGATCACCGCCCCTGCTTGTATGTTGCATGAGTCATACAATAGATAAACAGTCACGGCGGCCTCTAAAATGGGAGTGGTGAGACCAGCCACAAGCTTCATGGTAGAATGACCGAGTAATACCTAGTGTGTGGAATCTCATTCAATGACACTTACCGGTCATCCGTCGCTCTCCCATGTCAATTAACGAATACCGAGGGAACGCGATCACGTAGGTATTTGTTGGTTTTGACAACAGTTTGGGTTAGGGCATTGAACCAAAAACTAGAATCGAGAAAATCCAGTCATAATAACATGGATTTTTCGTTGCCATAACCTATAAGACATATCTTAATCACCTCGGCAAGTAGCAAGCCAAAGTGATTGGGATGCACATGGATTTGAAAAATTGGTCATTGCTCCCTCCCCATCGAAACCGGTTTCTGATGCTCGTGCATGCATTTCTTATGCTTCCTCACCTATGCCAAGGTGGAAGCAGAGCTGAGGAGATAGCCGAGGTCTTGCATGGGACGACTTCAAATTATGAGAGAGGAGCTAGCGTCTGAGCAGAAACTGCAAAAACAAGCATCTAGTACTTCACTGAAGGGCCCAAGCCAATAAAAAAGTGTATTAAGCTGTAAAAAAGCTCTATGAAAAATAGTAATAATAAATGTATCACTGTACTAAACTAATTGTAGGGATATTAGACGGTCCAAACAAGTACAAAAATATATGTATTATTTCTCTATAAAAAGAAGTTATATATATATACGCACCTTCACAGTTCACTACCAGTAGTCACTGATTCAACAAACTGCTATGAAAGTAGGCGAAAAAGGAAATCTCAACACTGAGAACAGTGATACTAGACCTACACACTAGGACTTCCGTCAATGCGAGTCCGGCTCTTTCAGCCAAAATATTTCGCTAGATGGAATGACAAATTTCCTGCTCCAGTATGAACTTTCTATGATAACAAATCATAAAACTGGTCATAGGGATATTAGACTGCCTGAATCAGTATAAAAAACACTTATGTCGGTTATTTTGACATACCATGCTGGAAGTATGGATATTAAATAGCCCAAACCTATTCAAAAATACCATGTGCATGTGATTGTAGGTTGTATCATGACCTGACTTCTCACTCAAACTACTCCCGCAATGGGAATGACGATGCCCAGTACATTACTATTCTCTTTTCCTGGCCCACCGCCATTGTTCCAAAGGTATGGTTTCCTCTAAGAACAATAACGGCAATCTCTGCAGTAAGAACGGTAAAGTTGGAAAAGAATTTGAATCAACATATGTATGACATTTCGCCATATAATAAGGTGGTAATTTGTACCAAGCTCATAGCCAAGGAAATTTTCATCCCAGAACCCAGGGTAGGTCAAAACATATGTTTTACCCCAGGATAGGGGTAGGTTTGATATTCAGCCATGCACGTGACTAAGGAAATTTTTGCCACAGAACTTGGGGTAGGTCAAAACAGACATTTTACCCAGGATAGGGGTAGGTCTGATATTTAGGCACACACGTGGATAAGATCGTTTTTGCCACTGAATCTGGGGTAGATCAAAACAAATGTTTTGTCCCAGCACAAGGGTAGGTCTGATATTCAACCATGCACGTGGCTAAGGATATTTTCGCCCTAGAACCCGAGGTAGGTCAAAACAGACATTTCTCCTCAAGATATGGGTAGGTTTGGTGTTCAACCATGCACGAGGGTAAGGACATTTTCGCCCCCAAAATAGAGGGCATGTCAAAACAAGGAGGGTAGATCATCTGAGCATCCATTAATAGACACTTCATTCCTAGAACAAGAAGCAGATCTTGATGTGTGGATCATCGAATTGGGATTTGCTCATACCCATTCTACAACTAATCCAGCAAAGGATCAAATCGAATCTGCAAATACTGGGAAGTCGCGACCTATCAAGTCATTATCAGGGACATATACACTACTCCCCAAATTATATCCTAGGTGAATGCAAACGAGTATACCGCAGGGATCATACTATTAGTCATGTACAAGCACGAACACCACACAGGTCTTATCAGGTGTATAATAGAAAACCGAGCAGTTGGTACTTAGCTAGGATCTTACAATAACATTACATGTTTTACACTTATGCGTAGTTTACAAAAAATTACCACTCACGTCATATTACAAAGAAAACACTACAAGGTTAAATTACAAATTTAATCGAAGTATGACCACACCACATCATTCTGATCTATGAAACTACGTCATGGTGAGCTGAGACAAAAACTAGCCCTCCAGCTCTGCGATCACCATTGATATTCGTGAGCGAGAGACCTAGCCATGAGCCGATCTGTGATATGCCACGCACGGATCATAATTGGTACCCGCAAAAACATTTCTGTAATCTACAAACCTGTATTTATAGTTAGCTCAATTGTATAAAAGGACAAGTCAAGTCCAGGCCAAAAAAATTTAAAACGTCAATCACATGTTATCAACTGATTTCTGCTATTCTGGTCTTTACCTTCTCTTTGTGAAGTTCATCCAAAAGGGACGCCCTATCCATCCCACCATTGGAAATCGCAGTGGTTTCTAATAGGGCCTCCAAACTATATATCTTGTTTTCTAAGGAATTTATTCGCCTTATAGCATTTTTATAATTTTATCAATTTTGACGTAAGAGTTGCTCCTTTGACTTTTTAGTATCCTTAAAGAAGGGACCAAAGAATTCATCCTCGGTAGACAAGAATGGGGAAACATGGGTATCTGGCGTCACTAACTCTCCCTTGAAACAATTTTCTAACTCTTTAATCTTGGCCTCATAATAATCCATCACATCACTCTTCCACTTAAGAATCACGGTAGGATTAGCCCCAGGTGGAAACATTAGGGCCGCGTCTTATCCAAGAGATACACGTGATGCTGGACTCGTTGGGAAATTCTCCTCCGTACTCATACGCAATGCCAACTCTCTATCCATCTCTACAATCATTTTCTTCAACTTGATAATTTCATTTTGTGTACAGCTTCGTAAATACTCTCTATATTCTTTAAGAAATCCTCCAACTCTAATATTTTGAGCTGAGTAGAGTCCAATTTCTTTTCAGAGCATCCACCTCTAAATCTTAAGTAAAACAAATTAACCAAAGAAAAGTCAAATAATACTACAATCAACAACAATAAAAATAGACAATTTAGAGTTACTAAAAGACTCATAGCTTTCTGTAAGTAAATATTAATCAAAAACATCCGTGTCTCAAAATGACAGAGTATCATATTACAAAAAAGTGTCCTCCCCATCTTAACTCAAGTTTAATGTTAGTAGGATATTTTCCTAATACTAAAGTCAAGATAACAGAAATTAGGTTTGAGTGATAGACTATCTGGGGTCATATCGAGCTCCTGCCTAGGGGTCCTTATCCAATCCATCTGTCATTTCGAAATCTTCCATATTACTTAGAAAACCTAGATCCAACGAAGGATAGAAAAATTCCAAAGCATCGCAAGAATGTTGCAAAAATGCTTCAACCTTCGTACTCCTAGCTTTCTCTTGCTCAAGCTTATTTGAGTAAGAAGTGACCCTATCTCCAAAGGACAACAGTGTACCTCCAGTCTGTACACTTCTAGTGCCGCCCTTCTTCTAGTATCGTTTAAGACCTTTATTAATTAACCCGTCGTCTTCTTACTCTTACTTGAGAAATCACCAAACAATCTCCTAGTAATAACCTTTAAACCATCAATTCAAAGGAAAGAGGAGTCGAAACTTGTTAGAGGAAAAGAGGCGATATTTGATTGAGTCACCTCGATCAACCTTGTATATCCGGTAGTCTCGAACTCGTCGAGTAGTCCGGCAATCTCAACGGACATATCCTCCGCTTGCTTCTTATTTACAACAATTGTGATATCCCAGAATTTGAAGAAATTTAAAAATGTTATAATCTCCTTATTTAATTATTTAAAACTGGTAAATTTGTTATTTTTTCGAACAAAAATAATATTGTGATGCTTTTAAATATAGATATAGATTGATTTTTAAATAGAATAATTATTTAATAATGTGTTTGTTTAAAGTAATATATATATTTATTTTAATTGGTTTTAAATTTGATTTTTGAATTTGAATTTGAAAATTTGAATTTGAAAATTTGGATTTAAATTTGAAATTTAAAGGATATATATCTTAAAAAATAGATTGGATATAAAAATATATGAATATTATTTAAAATAAGATTTGTTTTATAAGATTTTTTTAAAAATGAAATTTATTTATATAAATTTGGAAAGTATTTATTAAATAGTAATAAATACAAAAGTTTTATATTAACGATTATAAAATGGATTAGATATATTTTATATGATTTTAATTTAGAATATAATTGGTTTTTATTTTATTTTCTTTAAAGGATTTTATTTATATAAATTAAGAAAAGCATTTATAAATTAATAAAAGTACTTATTTAATAGGAAAATTAAATATAAAAGCTTTTAAAATCATTTAAGAATAATATAAAAATAAATATAAATAATTACAATTGTTTAATTTTAAAGCTTATTGTGAACATGTGTAAGACAATTGCAAATGAAATTTGACAAATGTTAACCATTTGAACAAGTGTCCTTCTTTTTATTTTCTTTTTCTTTAATTTTAATAAATCATAATTAAACACTACATAAACATTCACCTTCTTCCGTCATTTCTTTTTCTTATCTTCTCATTTTCAAAGCAAGTAAACTTCACCTGAAATTCATTTCTAAACAAAGAAACTCAACCTGTTCAACTATCTACAAACCAGAAGAAAAATCTGTAAAACATTATTAAAATCCACTAGAAAATCCTAGAATCAACGCCCTATAAACATTTTCCAAATTAAAATCCAAACCTGTAAAGCATTTTTCAAAACCCTATAAACATTTTTCAAATCTAAGCTTCAACCTTCTCAAGAAACCATCAGCAAACATGCTTTCAAACAATTCAAGTCATCAAAGTTTCCAGTTCAATTTCAGTTTAGTTTTGAAAAGCCTTGAATCATCTCAACAATTCAAAGTCTTCCAGGTTAAAACCAATCAAAGCTTCAGCAATTTAAAGTTTTAAGTTTTCAAGACTCTATTTTTTTAAATCTGGTGAGTAAATAACTAGCAGTGGTTTTTAATTGTTGTTTGTGAAAAATAGGTGTTGTGAAAAATTGTTTGCTTGAGTGTGAATTTTGCCTTGCATGTTGATAAGTATGGATGATATAACTGTGCATGTTTGATATCCGGTTTATCTCTATTAATGGTTACAGACTTTATATTTAGATCAAAAAATTCTTAAATCTCCCGATCTAATCTTTGTTAGGCCTAGGTTTTTAAACAAGATTTGTTTATCTAAACATTGATTAATATTTAAAAATATATTTAAGTAAATTAAGATTGAAATTTTCAAGAAAATGGAAAATAACAGTGAAAACTTAGAAATGGGTTGAAATCAAACTAAATGATTTATTAATTCAAGTATATAATCTGAATTCCCTTTGTAAATTAGGATTTTCAAAACCAAAATCATGATTTGTAGTTTAGAAACCTGTGAGAAATTTTTGGTTGACCAGAAATTGGTTTTGGAGTGTTTTCTGGTGATCGGCAGTGACGGGATGGTCTAGGTTTTTGTCGAAGCTAAGGTAGCGATTGGGGATGTCAGTAAAAATGGCGGAGGTGATGATCATTCGTCGTGGCATTGACAATTATAGGAACTAGGGTTTTAGAACCCAAATGAGATGAGATCGAATTTTGGGTCATCACGGCGTCGTGGGTGATTCGAGTTGCTCGAAACTCTGGGAAATGGTGGCGTGGAAGGTCGGCAAGGTGTGGCCAAAGTTACTCAACCTCTGGTGGCCGAAATAGCCTTGACGAGCTATTTTATTGGTGATGGTTTAGTTCCAGGATCGACTGCATTGCTCGATTTTGGATCACGAGATTGTGATGATGCTTGAGGGGTCGAGATTATTTGTAGAGGTGTTCATCGACGAGACGAAGGTGTCGTTGATGGTCGGAATAGCCTCGGCCGATGGTGCATATGCACAGTGAAGTTTTGGTGTTTGTTGTTTGGGAGTGGTTTGGTCTCGAAGGAAGGATCAGGGGTTTGAGGTAGGGACTCGAGTGTAAACTCGAGTAGATCATGAGTATTTAGTCTTCAGGTTTTCAACTCAAAAATAAACTAATTTTGTTTTTAAAAAATGGAAGAGAAGAAAGGAAACTCGAGGCAAGAGCCGAGTGGTCTTCGGGTGGAACTCGAAGCAAGTGTCGAGCAGTTTTTTTTAAAAGTTTTTAAATCGAGTTTTTGAAATTTAAAAATAAGTTTTGTTCAAACTTTCTTATATAAATTTACTTTATATATAATAATTGTTTTCTTTAACAATTGGTTAAGAAGTTTTGAAATTGGTTTAATTTAAATTTTGTTAAGTAAAATTTAAAGTTATTTTAAACTTAAGTTCAAAATGAAACTTTAAAGGTTTTTATAAAAGCAAATTTGTAAATTTAAATTGAAATTAGTTTAAAACTATTATTTAATAAATGTTTTAAGTTATTTTAAGGAAGTTATTATTTGGTAACTTTAATTTATCAAGTTAAATGATTATTTTATTTTAAAACTTAATTAATGATTTAATTAAGTAAAGTTAATTATAAAGATAAAATGTTTTAAATATGTTAATGGTGATTAAGACATTAATAAGATAATGTTTTACCTTAAGATAATTAAGGTTTTAATGTCTTGATATTAATTAAGTTAATTAAAGGAAATTATGTATAATTAATTAATGTGATTAGTTAATGATTTAAGATTTATAATTAATAATTAAGGGTTAAAATTTAATTAATTAGAGGTTAATTAATTTGTAATTAAGGATTAATCAACTGTTAATTAAGGATTGGTTAACTGTTAATTAAGGATTAGTTAACTGATGATTAAAGATTAATTAGTTTTTAATTAATTTTGTTAATTAAAAATTAAGGTTTATTAATTGATAATTAAGGAATAATTAATCAGTTAATTAAAGATTAATTGATTGATTATAAAATTAATTAAAGATTAATCAATTTGTATTATGGGATATCAATTAATAATTAAGGTTTATTAATTAATAGTTAAGGGATAATTAATCTGTGATTAGAGAATAATTAAGTGATTAAAAAGGTAATTAAGAATGATTCATTAATTAAATGGTTTGTAATTAGTTAATGATTGATTAAGTAGGATTTGGTGATTAATTCTTAAGTAATTAATTTAAGTTAATTATATTAATTATGATATCGATTTATAATTCTTGTGGATGATTGTTTGTAGAATGTCTGGATTGGTTGATTTTTCTATTAGATGATATACTTTGATATTCTGCGATGTGATATTAAATATATCTGTGATAAATGTGTGATATTTATCTGTGAATGATGCTGTGTGAATTTAAAGTGTTGAATTAATTGTTTAAACTTTAAACAACTTGGCCTTTAAAAAATGTTTGGATTTCGATGAGCTCGGGATTGGATTTGCTTCAATATAGCATGATAAGGGGTTCTCGCTTCGCGTTTGGTGGTGAACAGGAGACTCTTACCCCTACATTTCCTTTTGAGGTAGTATAAGGCCTTGGGTTGGTTGCGAGTCGAGAGGCTGGCCGTTAAAGCAAATTCGAGGTACCAATGTGTGCCACGGCGGGGAGTGGCCGCTGTCGATGGTTGAAAAGCCTGGACCGTCACAGCTGGTATCAGAGCATATGTTGAGATAATACCTAGGCTCTGGAGTAGTGTCTATCTTGAGAGCGTGTATTTGTAATTTTTATGTAACTATATACCTATCTAATTTGTTGGGTATCTGTTTGGGTTTCCAACATGATTTTTAGAGAAGTTTCATCTTTCTTTTTGTTCGGTTGACCATCTTATCTTTGTATCTAATCCCATAGGCGAGGTAATCAAGTTAGATAAGTTCTGTAGAAGCTTAAGATTTTCTTATCTCCCCCATAGTTTTCTTATAACCCTTTGTATTGGACTTCAAAGAGTTTGATCTTATTCTGAGTATGGATTGGTTGGATAAGTATAAGGTTGTCTTGATGTGGGAAGAGAGGACCGTGTCTTTGGGGACTGAGTTGGGAAGGATCGCAAAAGTGACTTGCAATAGTTCTGGAGTTCTCTTGAGTAATCTTTTGCATGGAAGTGAGACATCTCCAGAAGGCGTAGAGTCCATCGAAGTGGTTGGATATTTTTCGAATGTTTTCAAGGAAGTGTAAGGTTTGTCCTCATCGAGAGATAGAGATTTGGATCGACCTTAGTTCCGGGAGCAGTGCCTGTTGTTCAACCTAGTAGGAGGATGGCGTTGAAGGAGAGGGAAGAGTTGGTGTAGAAGACCCAAGATTTCTTAGTGAAGGTTTGGTCCGGCCTAGTTTTTCCAGTTAGGGTTCTACCGTAGTCTTTGTGACCAAGTCGGATGAGTCTTTTGAGATTCTGTGTGGATTTGATGAACCGATTTTTTGGGATATGTGATATAAGTTCATTCTCGTGTTCATCGATGATATTTTGGTCTTCTCCGAGTCTGATGAGGAGCTCAAGCGGCATTTGGGGATAGTATTAGAGACCTTGAGGAGGTATGTTCTGAAGGTTAAGTTTTCGAAATACCATTTTTGGAAATCGAAAGTCAGATTTTTGAGGCGTACTGTTTCTGGAGAGGGTTTTTCTATAGATCCAGCCAAGGTAGCTGCTATTTAGGAGTGGAAGCAACCGCAGACTCCGACAGAAGTCTGCAGTTTTCTGGGTTTGGTAGGGTTCTACAGGAAGTTAATTAGGGATTATTCTTAGATTTCTTCGCACTTAACCAAGTTGACTCGGAGAGGAGCGAAGTTTAAGTGGACCCCGAGTGTGAAGAAGTTTTCTTGGATTCGAAGGCAAGGCTGACCAGTGTGCCTGCTCTAGCTATTCTTGATGGCAAGAGTAAAGTTGAGACCTACACAGATGATTATGTGTGCCAGAGGTGGATGGATTGAGTCATGAATGGTCAGTATTCCAGTTTTGAGATTGATGACCAAGGAACATTGAGGATCAACGGAAGGATTTGTGTTCCTAGAATTTGAAGCAAATAGTTCTGTCAAAGAATCATCGCTCCAGGCTGAGTGTCCACCCAGGAATTTCAAAGATGTGTAAGGATGCGAGGAGAGTCTTCTGGTGGCCGAGCATGAAGAAGGATGTTGTTGTTTTCATCAATGAATGTGTGATCTATCAGCATGTTAAAGGTGATCGGTAGTAGACCTCGGGGTTGTTGCAGCCTTTAGAAGTATCTAAGTGGATGAGGGAAATGGTTTCTTTGAATTTCTTCGACAGTTTGTCAAGGGCCATAAAGGAAAATGAAGGAATATGGGTAATTGTTGACCATTTAACCAAGAGAACCCATTTTATTCCCGTTAAGGCAACTCGTACAGCAACATCTTTGGCTAAGATTTTCTTGAGGAGTTTGTCCGACCGCATGGTGTTCCAGTCAGCATTGTTAGCTATCGTGATCCTATCTTCACCACCAAGTTTTGGGAGGCTTTGCGATCAGCTTTGGGTTCGAGATTGACTTAGAGTGCAGCCTATCATTCCCGAACAAACGGAAAGGCTGAATAGAATTCCTGAGGATGTGCCGAGGGCTTGTGTTTTGGATTTTGGTGGATCTTGGGGGAGACCATCTGCATTTAATGGAATTCTCGTATAATAATGGTTATCAGGAGAGTATTAAGATGGCACCCTAAGAAGATTTGTTTGGATGACCTTGTAGATTCCCATTCTGTTGGGTAAAGTCGGGAGATCCTCTTGTTCTCGGTTCAGTTTTGATCCATAAGCATCTGCGAAGGTAGAGTTCATCAAGAAGAATTTGAGAGCAGCGCAGGATCGCTAGAAGAATATGCGGACAAGAGACAAAGATGATTGAAATTTGAGATCAAAGGATTTAGTCTTTGTCAAAGTTTTCCGATTTAAAGGAGTGATAAGATTTGAACAGACGGGAAAACTTAACCCAAGGTATATTGGTCCGTTCCAAGAGCTCGAGAGGATTTGGTGTTGTGGCCTACAAGATTGAGTTGCTAGTCTGGATGGCTGGAATTCACAATGTTTTCACGTATCTCATCTGAGGAAATACGTGAATGATCTATCTCTTATTGTGGAGCTAGGATTCCAGAGTTTGTCTTAGGAAACTTTGAGTAGTTTAGGAAAGCTTATCCGGATTTGTATCCGGATAACTAGTGATGTTTGTTTGAAATGAATTGTTTGTTGAATGAATTGTTTGTTTGGTTGATAGTGTATGGTCGATATGAATGCTTGAATTGTTTAAAATAAAAGTTTTTGGATTATCTTTTCTTTTAAATTTCGAGGACGAAATTCTTTTAAAGGGGGAGGAATGTGATATCTCATAATTTCAAGAAATTTAAAAATGTGATAATCTACTTATTTAATTATTCAAAACTGGTAAAATTGTTATTTTTTCAAACAAAAATAATAATGTGATGTTTTTAAATATAGATATAGATTAATGTTTAAATAGAATAATTATTTAATATTGTGTTTGTTTAAATTAATATATATACACACACACACACACATATATATATATATATATTTGAATTGGTTTTAAATTTGGATTTTAAATTTTAATTTGAAAATTTGGATTTAAATTTTGAATTTAAAGGATATATATCTTAAAAATAGTTTGGATATAAAACTAAATGAATAAGGTTTTATTTAAAATAACATTTGTATTATAATATTTTTTTTAAAAAGAAATTTATTTATATAAACTTGGAAAGTATTTATTAAATAGTAATAAATACAAAAGTATTATATTAACAGTTATAAAATGGATTAGATATATTTTATATGATTTTAATTTGGAATATAATTGGTTTTTATTTTATTTTCTTTGGAGGATTTTATTTATATAAATTACGAAAAGCATTTATAAATTAATAAAAGTACTTATTTAATAGGAAAATTGAATACAAAAGCTCTTAAAATGATTTAAAAATAATATAAAAATAAATAATTACAGGTGTTTAATTTTAAAGCTTGTTGTGAACATGCGTAAGATAATTGAAAATGAAATTTGACAAATGTTAACCAGTTGAACAAGGGGGCATTTCACTAGAAGGACAAACTTTGCAATCAAATTAGTTTCTAGGACACACATCCACATAAATTAATTTCAAGGCCAAAGTCAGCAGAATAATTACTTTTAAGGACAAAGTCAACAGTCCAATTACTTTCAAGGACATAATTTCATAGGTTTTTAGGCCTTAGAAACTAACTATTTTTCATTTTTTCTTAAAAGTAATTATTTCAGTTGTGTGTCCTAGAAACTAATTGGCCTTGATAAAGGGCCCTTGTGACTAATTTCCACTTTGAACAAGTGTCCTTCTTTTTATTTTCTTTTTCTTTAATTTTAATAAATCATAATTAAACACTACATAAACATTCACCTTCTTCATTCATTTCTTATCTTATCATTTTCAAAGCAAGTAAACTTCACCTGAAATTCATTTCTAAACAAAGTAACTCAACCTGTTCAACTATCTACAAACTAGAAGAAAAATCTATAAAACATTATTCAAATCCACCAAAAAATCCTAGAATCAAAGCCCTGTAAACATTTTCCAAATCAAAAGCCAAACATGTAAACCATTTTTCAAAACCCTGTAAAAAAATTTAAAATTTGAAGCTTCAACCTTCTCAAGCAACCATCAGCAAACAAGCTTTCAAACAATTCAAGTCATCAAAGTTTCCAGTTCAACTTTAGTTCAGTTTTAAAAAGCCTCGAATCATCTCAGCAATTCAAAGTCTTCCTGTTTAAAACCAATCAAAGCTTCAGCAATTTAAAGTTTCAAGTTTTAAAGCCTCTTTTTTTTAAAATCTGGTGAGTAAACAACTAACATTGGCTTTTAAATGTTGTTTGTGATAAATAGGTGTTGTGGAAAATTATTTGCTTAGGTGTAAATTTTGCATCGCATGTTGATAAGTATGTATGATATAACTGTGCATGTCTGATATCTGGTTTATCTCTGTTAATGGTACAGAGTTTTCGTTTAGATCAAAAAATTCTTAAATCTCCCCATCTAATCTTTGTAGGCCTAGGTTTTCAAACAAGATTTGTTTATCTAAACATAGATTAAGATTTAAAAATATATTTAAGTAAATTAAGATTGAAATTTTCTGGAAAATGGAAAATAACAGTGAAAATTTAGAAATGGGTTGAAATCAAACTAATTGATTTATTAATTCAAGTATATAATCTGAATTCCCTTTGCAAATTAGGATTTTTAAAACCAAAATCATGATTTTTAGTTTAGAAACGTGTGAGAAATTCTTGGTTAACCAGAAATTGGTTTTTGAGTGTTTTTTGGTGATCGACAGCAACTGGGTGGTCTGGGTTTTTGTCGAAGCTAGGGTGGCAATTGAGAATGTCAGGAAAAATGGCAGAGGCGACGATCATTCGTCGTGGTATTGGCAATTGTAGGAACTAGTGTTTTAGAACCCAAATGAGACGAGATCGGATTTTGGGTCATTGCGGCGCATGGATGATTCGAGTTTCTTGAAACGCTGGGAAATGGTGGCGTGGAAGGTCGACAAGTTGTGGCCATAGTTGCTCGACCTCTTGTGGTCGGAATAGCTTAGACGAGCTATTTTTCTGGTGATGGTTTAATTCCAGGATCAACTGCATTGCTCGATTTTGGATCACGAACTTTTGATGATGCTTGAGGGGTTAGGATTATTTGTAGGGGTGTTCGTCGACGAGACAAAGGTGTCGTCGATGGTCGGAATAGCCTCGGCCGATGGTGCACGTGCATGGTGAAGTTTTGGTGTTTGTTGTTAGGGTAGTGGTTTGGTCTCGAAGGAAGGATCGTTGGTTTGGGGTAGGGACTCGAGTGTAAACTCAAGTAGATCATGAGTATTTAGTCTTTAGGTTTTCAACTCGAAAATAAACTAAGTTTTTTTTTTAAAATGGAACAGAAGAAGAAAGGAAACTCGAGGCAAGACCTGAGTGGTCTTCGGGTGGAACTCAAAGCAAGTGTCACGCAGTTTTTTTTTTAAGAGTTTTAAAATCAAGGTTTTTCAAATTTAAAAATAAGTTTAGTTCAAACTTTCTTATGTAAATTAACTTTATATATAATAATTGTTTTCTTTAACGATTGGTTAAGAAGTTTTGAAATTGGTTTGATTTAAATTTTGTTACGTAAAATTTAAAGTTATTTTAAAATTAAGTTCGAAATGAAATTTTAAAGGTTTTTATAAAAGCAAGTTTTTAAATTTAAATTGAAACTAGTTTAAAACTATTATTTGATAAATATTTTAAGTTATTTTAAGGAAGTTATGATTTGGTAACTTTAATTTATCAAGTTAAATGATTATTTTATTTTAAAACTTAATTAATGATTTAATTAAGTAAAGTTAATTAAAAAGATAAAATGGTCTAAATATGTTAATGGTAATTAAGGCATTAATAAGATAATGTTTTATCTTAAGATAATTAAGGTTTTAATGTCTTGATATTAATTAATTTAATTAAAGGAAATTATGTATAATTAATTTATGTGATTAATTGATGATTTAGGATTTATAATTAATAATTAAGGGTTAAAAGTTAATTAATAAGAGGTTAATTAATTTGTAATTAAGGATTAATCAACTGTTAATTAAGGATTGGTTAACGGTTAATTAAGGATTAATCAAATAGTAATTAAGGATTGGTTAACTTTTATTAAGGATTGATTAACTGATAATTAAAGATTAATTAATTTGCTATAAGTTTTGTTTATTAATAATTAGGGTTCATTAATTAATAATTAAGGAATAATTAATCATTTAATTAAAGATTAATTAGTTGTTTATAAAATTAATCAAGGATTAATCAATTTGTATTATGGGATATAATTAATAATTAAGTTTTATTAATTAATAGTTGAAGGATTATTAATCTGTGATTAGAGATTAATTAACTGATTGACAAGGTAATTAAGGAATGATTCATTAATTAAATGGTCTATAATTAATTAATGATTGATTAAGCAAGATTTGGTGATTAATTCTTAAGTAATTAATTTAATTTTAGTTAATTAAATTAATTATGATATGGATTAATAATTCCTGTTTGTGGATGATTGTTTGTAGAATGTCTGGATTGGTTGATATCTATCTATGATATTATGTGATGTGATATTGAATATATCTGTGATAAACGTGTGATATTTATCTGTGAATGATGCTGTGTGAATTTGAAGTATTGAATTAAATTGTTTAAACTTTAAACAACTTGGCCTTTAAGAGACGTTTGGATTTCAATGGGACCGGGATCGGATATCAGATTTGATTATCCGAAAACCACATCGATCCAAGTTAAACGTTAGGTCGTGAATTCAAGTGAAGATCAAGTTGAAGACTTGAAGTGTAATATGAACTTTTGTCGTTAAAACTTTGAGGGTGATTCCTATATGAGTATAACGGAGATAGTGCTTTCAGGTTCGAGATGGAGTTTCAGAGTGTAAGGTTATTGTCGTTAACTCTAAGGGTGATTCCAAAATAAGTGTAACGAGATAATGCCTTCGGTTTCGTTCGAACCCGGAACAAACTTGTATGGACTAAATACTTTTAGAACATCGTCAGGAGGACGATGAGCATTCTAAGATAGATGTGTTCTATAAAGGTAATCGCAGCCTCAAGCCTTAGCAAACGGGAATGGCTAAAACAGGAGAGGTGCAGCAAGGCTAAGTGAGTCGTGCTCAAGTAGGATAAGATCTTCCCCGGTCTGGAGTCCCTTTTTATTCGGCTGTGTGGGCGGTTGCTATCTACAACCGCGGGGTTGTCTTATTCGAGACTGTCCAGTAAGGAATGGTTCCTACCTTGTGTTGTAGGGGATTTAGGGTGGATCCTCAATACGGTGATCTAAACCACGTACTGTGACGGACGGTACCCCAACAGCCATGCCATTGATGGAAACTCATTATCCCTACGTGCCTTTACGGTTTTGATTATATAACCCTGGCTAGTATGTTGGGATTTAATCATGTAACAATTTCAACTATGTACTAAATATTTATTTGCAAACCTTAAACCCTATTATAATATCATTGGATTTCCTATCAAAAGTTTTGGTTAGCGTAAGGTAAAAACTTACCATGTCTATGTGTGGGAAGTCTTACGTGATACCTTTGTTTTCAAAGGTTTTCAAGTTAAACAGCTTAACCGTTTATTCACACCAGACCCATGTCTGACCCGGAGGTTGTTTCTATTTTTCTTAAAGTCTTGGGTGCATAAATTTTTATGAGTAGCCAATTGATCGGATTTTGCTTGACGATATTGGATAGCTTGGAGCAGGAGTCTAAACATTGCTATATCCATTTATTTCCACTGTGTGGTGTCCTTGACTGTTGTATTGTGGAAATGTAATGGACAGACAGGCCCTGTATAACTATCTAATGTGATGATGTTGTAAAATCTGTGTAACACTGATGCAAATACTATGTAATATCTTTGTGATATATTATATTTTATTCCATTTCCGCTGTGAGATTCTGATATTATTTAGTTCTTTTTCCTATCTATTCTATTTCTACCTCTTTCTTTCTTATTGATGATATGTCTTTCTGTGGAATGAAAGGCGGGTCGTCACAACAATTTCTTCCTTGTATACTATACCATAAACTTCTTCGCCTACTTGTATGGTCCGTTATATTCCTTCTAGTTTAGATGGAATATTCCATACCATAATCGTAATTTCCAAATGCGGTCATATTGGCACTCGAGCGCACTTTGGGTCTTTGCGAGTTCTACACGATCGAACTTTAACTTTGACTCAAGCCTCCTTACATGATGTCTAAGTTGAGCAACATCGTCTTCAGGAGTGTCATCCGCCTCAACCATATCAGAGCCCTTTTAGGTTGGAACAATAGTAGGGGCCGAGGCATCCTTGCACCAAATACAATTAGTATATAACAGAGTTTGAAGGAAATGAATTCAAACCATTACTGAAATAAAACATAATCACTTAATGGTAGACAAGCCTCAAAATCACAATGTTTGTTGCATAATACCTACATAACCAGCTTACATAAATTTCATAGACATGAGAAGACTACTCATCAATCAAAGTTCTACACTTAAGCCTAAACCACTCAAGATCAGTGATATCAAATGAAAAGATCCACTCTCTAACGCGTGACACCATCGTAGCACAACAAGATCACTAAGGGCCTCCCTCACTTGAACCACATGATTAATTCGAGCAAACAACTCCAGGATCTCATTTTTAAGATTTGTACGAGCCTGGTCTAATTCCTTTCCATGTTTAGCCAGGGTTACTAAACTTAACCCAAGATGATCTAATGTGTTTTTCCATAGTCTAGCCTTAGTCGCCCTTAACAGTTTTGCAAACACAATCTCTCTAGAATACTAAACAAAACAATTAAGAAAAACACGATCATTTAAAACATAACAAATATCATGCCATATTACAAACCACCAAAGTGAACTTCATAACTTCTAATACAAAAACATAGAAGGATATCTATGACTACTCATCTAAATCTATCATTGAAGCAAAGTTAACCTTTTTGGCAAGTTGGTCTTTCCCTTCAGATTGTAGGTTTCCTTAAACCATCAAAGCTGCTCCCCTTTCTCCTTGAGAATCATGTGCAGAATGCCCAAGATCAACATTCTTTTCCTTAGCCTCCTCCGCCTTCCACTTGTTCTATCAGAATACAAAAATTGGGTCCGCCCTAGATTCATCATCCACAAAGTCGGGGCCTACCTCCACCTCATATTGACGTTTGGTCACAACATAAAAACCATAGGCGACCTTTAATGGAATGGTGTTGAGATCCCTCTTAGTTTTCTCTAGCTCCTTTTTAACTCTAGCAAGACCTTCATCCCTTTCCTCCAACTCACGCTTCTTCATAGCTCGAGCTTCTTTAGCAGCCATAGCCACCCTCTCTGCCTTCTCAACCTACTCTCAAAGCATTCTGGCCTCCTCCTATGCCTTAACCTTAGTAGCAGCCAGTGCAGCATTAGCCAAAGCAAGATCGGCTTCAAGCTTGATAGCCCAACTCAAAATCCAAGCTTGCACATTTTCCTAATTCGCGCACTGTTTGTGCCAAAATTGGTCACAAA
The DNA here is from genome assembly GCA_030765085.1 of Allium cepa. NCBI lineage: Eukaryota > Viridiplantae > Streptophyta > Magnoliopsida > Asparagales > Amaryllidaceae > Allium > Allium cepa. The sequence goes on from CM060929.1 coordinate 484,748,122, forward strand.
CACCCAATTGTTGATGAAAGCACCAATTCACAATCGCAGATCATATATAACAAGTATGTAGAGAACTAAAAATGAAGAACACTCAGAAAATTAAGAAAAAGCAGTAAAGAACGTAGATTTTATAGTGGTTCGACAACCCGGCCTACATCCACTTTCAAGTTGATCACTTTATTGATGTTTTATTGCTGATTACAATTGATTATAGCGGATTACAGTGATGAATTTCGAGTATGACAGTAGCCTTGAGGTGCAAAAACGAATTCGGCAGAGTCAGGACGTAGAAGAATCCAAAAGTCCCTTTTCTGTAGACCCTGGAATGCTATTTATAGGCCTAGGATGCAAATATCTTGCTCTAATTTCAAAAGACCTCTTCTGGCACGTAAACGGGCCCACGTGATCGATCTCATGCGATTTTAACTCGATCCATGATCGATATGAACGAATTTCTTATCGATCAAGATTTGATCCAATCAAGTCGAAACTTGGCATGAACATTCCTCAGGTCATATGTAAGCTTCTATTAAAATTTGGTAGCATTTGGACTTGTAGATTGCGAGTTATGATCGATGCAATTTAGGGTTGTCGGTAGGTAGTACAATTCGTATCCACCCCTTCACGTCGCTCTTGTTCATGTCGATCAGGGTACGTGTCTGTGAGTTGGCATGGCACTTGTTTTTAGGATCGATCCACTCTCGACGCCGAATTGACCGAGTCCTTCCAATGTTTAGCCTCGTTCGTATCAACCTAATGGACTCCATTCTTCGTACTGGTCCTAGGATGCTTATTTTGTATCGATGATTCAATAGCCTTCTCATATTGATCGAAAAGAGGTTACATTCATATTGATTCATTATGTGCCCTTCCTATCGATCAATGGCTGACTTATACAAAATACGTGGGTGGGTGGATCGATACGAAGTACACGGATAATTGACAGGAAGCGATCCCATGGATTAGAATTATCCGGTGGTGATGGATGCGAAGTGGGATGAGCTCAAAGCGATACGAAGTAGGGCATGCTTGATGGATATGAACAGTGTATGCTTTGTGGATATGAACAAGGCCCATTAATTGATGGATAAAGTGTACTAAACCCGATGGGTACCAACGAGAACAATGTTCAATTTTGCATCGATCATACCTCGAGCATATGAACTCGGATTTACTTGAAATTTGGAGCACTGGCTTTCATGGCTTTGCTTGTCTCGTCATATCAATTGTAGCCCAATCTGGACTCGGTTAAAATTTACCGACGTCCTTAATCGACCTATACATAACTGGCAATTGAGGAGAACTATTTTTGGTTTCCAGTCAATCTTTTGGTGTCACGTTCTTTCCATAATATGAGATAACACTTGCCCCCCAAAACATGCCTCGCAATGGGAAGGTGTGTTTTGTATACCATAAGTTGTATGTTCATATCCTGTTGATGACCTATAAAAGAGATTAATGGTCTTACCCGACTGTGAATGATGATCGTTTGAGATCGTATGTCATTTGAGGTGGTATGTGATCGTTCGAGGTCGGATGCCGTTCGCAGCGAGTGGTGACTGTTCATGGTTGGGGTGTTGTTCGAGGCAATTTGTGATCGTTCGTGATCGGGTTCCATTCGCGATGAATGGTGACCGTTCGCAGTCGGGTGCCATTCGAGGCAAGTTATGACCGTTCGCGGTCGGGTGCCGTTCGAGGAAAATTGTGACAGTTCGTGGTCGGGTGCCGTTCGAAGCGGATTGTTTGTGCCTGGGGAGGGACTTAGAATCATTAATGTCAAATTTCACGTTCCGGTGAATTTCTGAACTGTTTGTTATGGCGGTTTATTGCCATCTCAGAGCATGCCTAAGAACCGTTCGCGATCCCATACATGTGTAAGTAACTTGGCCATAATAGAATTATTAAAACCAACTTTACATTCCAATGAGTCTTTCAATAGAAATGTCCAACAAAATCAAGTCCAAATATAAGAAATGGAAAACAAAAGCAAAACAGAGACGTCAAAGTGCAAACACCCACACTGATGCGATTAATAGTCGTATCAGAGCATGCTTGAGGATCGCTTGCAATCTTGTACATTTGTAAATGACTCAATCGCATTGGTGTGGAGTTTGTCACTTATTCGCTGTTATTCTAATCAATTGATAACAAGCTGATGCCTCGATCCAAGGCCACCTTCATTTGATGCAAAGGGTGGTTGCTTACTCTCCCCCGCTGTTGCTTGCCTTCTCACATATTGCGATAGCAGACCATTTTTGACATGTCCCTCAACCCCATCCCTCAGGTGCCTGTAATCATCCGTGCTATGACCGTTTAGCTCATGGAATAAGCAATACTTGTATGATCTTCTTTCATTGCAGGTCGGATCCCTCCTTCGGCCTTCTGTTTCATTGCAGGTCGCTTTGGTCCATCATTGTTATCCTCGGCCTTCTGTTTCCCCTTATCAGTTCCTGAATCATTTTCAGGAGGGTTTCTGCCCTTGACTGCATAAACATTGACTCCTTCTCCTTCCTCTCTTCTAGGATTTGCGTCCTCTAATCGTAAAAATCCTTCAGCCTCATGATAAAATTCTCCTAGATCCATAGGGGGACCCATGCCAATGAATTCTTGAATTTTGTGCCATCAGCTATGCCAGATATAGCTGCCATCAAAACCATGGATGGATCTGGTCGATCCATCGATGCTACTGCTGCATTAAATCGCATCAGAAAGTTCCTCAAAGGTTCCCCGATTCTTTGCTTTAGTGTTTCCAAACTCAACATATTATTGGGTCTCGAAATGTGAACTCTGAATTGCCATATAAACTTCTGAGTCAAATCGGTCCATGTTCCAATGGAACCACTCTCTAGTTGCCTAAACCATAGCACTACAATGTCTGTCAAATACAATGGAAAGCACCAGGCCATGACCTCCTCCGATGCCCCTAGTACTTCCATGTGCCTCATATACCTTGTCAGATGAACCGTAAGATTCATCTTCTCATCGTATGTCTCCAGTGTTGGTAGCTTGAACTCCGGTAGGTTCCTAGCCTGTCTAATCGCGGGAGCGAAGGGGATCCTGGTCATGTCTTCCAAATCTCTATTCACTAGTCCACCTCTCATGGCTTGTTTGACCATCTTCGCCAGTCTGTCGCTATTGCAAAGCGTGTTCCTTATCTGTTGCCTCTAACCTGCTCCCCGAGTTCACGAGGGAATCTTTATATCTGGTCTCCTAGACGGGCGTCCATTCCTCTATCAATGCCACATTGAACAACTCCATCTGGTATCCTACCTAACGTTGGATAAACATGCTCCTGGTGAGTGCCGCCTAGCTCTAGGGCCGCTCCTGATGGTACCGCTCTATTCCGGGTCCTCATTGCTACATGCTCTTGACTCTATTCTCTAGCATCTCCTACAGCTGCGTTAGCTTGATTCTACACTCCATTTTGTCCTGTTTGTCGAAGCAAACTCTGCATCATCTCCTCTTGTCTTTTCAGAAGCTCTTTATGCAAAGCTCCCATCATAATCCCCATCATGTCTCGGGTGATGATGACTGAAGCCTGATTCGCTCCTGAGGAACCCTCCTGACTCCCTTCGTGTTGACTTCTTTTAGTCTTTTGTCTTCTCATTGATTGCTTGGTCATGATTGCTTCTAGATCGGATCCTTTAGCTTTCCAAATCCAAACTCCAAGCTTTAGAATCCCTGAGCAATAGCCCCTCTAAATAAAAGGACCAAAATGTTTGCACCAACATTTGTCACGAACACCTAATTGTTGATGAAAGCATCAATTCACAATCGTAGATTAAAAATGAAGAACACTCAGAAAATTAAGAAAAAAGCAGCAAAAGAACACAGAGTTTATAGTGCTTCAGCAATCCGGCATACATCCACTTTGATGTTGATCACTTTATTGATGTTTTCTTGCTGATTACAATTGATTATAGCGGATTACAGGGATGAATTTCAAGTACGACAGTAGCCTTGAGGTGCAAAAATGAATTCAGCAGAGTCTAGACGTAGAAGAATCCAAAAGTCCCTTTACTATAGACCCTGGAATGCTATTTATAGGCGTAGGATACCAATATCTCGCTCAAATTTCGGAAGACATCTTCTGGCACGTAAGTGGTCCCATGCGATCGATCTCATGTGGTTTCGACTCAATCCGTGATCGATATGAATGAATTTCATACCGATCAAGATTTGATCCAATCAAGTCGAAATTTGGCAAGAACATTCCTCAGGTCATACGTAAGATCCTGTGTAAATTTGGTAGCATTTGGACCTTGCAGATTGCGAGTTATGATCGATGCAATTTAGGGTTGTCGGTAGGATGTACAATTCGTATCCATCCCTTTCGCGTCTCTCTTGTTCGTATCGATCACGGTACATGTCTGTCAGTTGACATGGCACTTGTTTTTTGGATCGATCCACTCTCGATGTCGAATCAACCGAGTCCTTCTAATGTTTACGCCTCGTTTGTATTGAACTAATGGACTCCATTCTTCATACCGATCCTAGGATGCATATTTCGTATCAATGATTCAATAGCCTTCTTGTATCAATCGAAAAGAGGTGACATTCGTATCGATCCATTATGTGCTCTTCGTATTGATCAATGGTCGACCGATATGAAATATGTGGATGGATGGATCGATACGAAGTACACGAAATGACCGACATGAAGCGACAATCGCCATGGATACGAATTAGCCGATGGTGATGGATGCAAAGTGGGATGAGCTTGGGCCGATATGAAGTAGGGCATGCTTGATGGATACGAACGGTGTATGCTTTGTGGTTACGAACAATGCCCACGAATCGATGGATGCAAAGTGCACTAAACCCAATGGATATGAACGAGAACAATGTTCACTTTTGCATTGATGATATCTTGAGCATACGAACTCAGATTGACTTGAAATTTGGAATGCGGGCTTTTATTGGCTTTACTTGTCTCATCATATAAATTGTAGCCCAATCCGAACTCGACTAAACTTTACTTTCATCCATAACCGACCTGTACATAACTGGCAATCGAGGAGAACCGTTTTTAGTTTTCAGTCAATCTTTTGGTGTCACGTCTTGCCATAAGGTAGGATAACACGCACCTTCGTCATCAAGGCCGCAGAGTACAATAATGAAAATCATAAAACAACATAAGTAACGAGCCAACGTAGAGTGAAAAAGAAAAGAAGGAGAGTACATGATCACTCATATAAGAACAAAGCTTCTTGAATTCTGAAAAAATAGCAGCGTGGGGCATCTCAGAAGCTAAAGCAGGAAGAACAAAAGAACCTTATACAGATTCCCAACAATTTCCATCAAAATATGAAAAGTGTGTGATAGTGAACGTGCTAGTATAGTACACACGGATCGTGTAATATGGACTTATAATATAAATGCGAAAAATAGACGATAGTAGCAAAGTAAATAAAAATTGAAAAATCACACCAGAGATTTTTATACTGGTTCGGAGCACCGTCCTACGTCCAGTCCCAGACTTCTATCTGGATTTTCACTATTAACTACCTCGCTTTACCCGGAGGAACAGGTTTACAATACCCGAGCAAACGAACGGGATTTCACGCCTCTAATACACTGAGGACTTCAACACTTGCCTCTTACAACACCGAGGACTTCAACACTTGCCTCTTACAACACAGAGGACTTCAACAACGATGAATATAATTGTTTGTTGATGGTATGTGTTCTTGTTAACACAGTTTTGTCACTTGTAGTACAAATTTCCTATAATCTTATCCTCAAAATACGCGAATGATGTTTTGTGAAGATTAAGGAAAGTGTATTAATTATTAAATTAAAAGATATGAAATAGTTTCAATGATTCAATAAGCAATTAAAATAATTGAGAGCTTTTAGAATGCAGGAGTATGTAGAAAGTAAGATCAGAGATTAGAGTAAAAAGCATATACAATCATGTTATTTTAATCAATGATTTAGATGACTTTATATAGAGAAGAATGGTTGTAACTCTTTGTGAGCAGTTGCCATTAAGAGATATGATCTTTGATGAAAGGTAAGAGATGCAACCTTTTGGAGAAAGAAGTGTCTTTTGAAAAAGTTGCTCTCTGTTTAAAAACGGTCGACAAGTCAAAAAATGACCAGTAGACAGGAATTCAAATATATAGTCGTTATGTGCATGTGTGCACGTTTCAGTGTGCAACTTATACTGGAACGGTCGACCGTCTATATTATGACCGGTCGACCGGTCCCTGTAAAGTTGCATACTGAATGTGCAACTGCAATTCAGTTGTATATATATTGATTCCCTTGAGATGCATGAGTATTTGAGGATAGATTTTAACAAGTTTATCACTATTACAACATCAAATAATCAACCTATAATCTAGAGTACCATATGTAGCTCTTTTGGGCATCTTTATAGCCATAATGACCTTGTTTTGTCGATCGCCTTTATTTCTTTGTCAGAAATCAAAATCTTCATAGAACCTGTGACTCAACATTCTCCCCCTTTTTGATTGATGACAATATATATCTGAAAATCTGAATCTCCCCCTGAGTATGTGATCTCCCTCTTTGAATTTTTTATATATATGTATATTCCTGCAAACAATTGTTAGCCCTTTCTCCCCCTTTGTCATCGACAAAATGGAGTAACAGATACTGGAATAATATAGGAGTGTAATCACCATAATGTGCATAGCAAAATAAAACTTAACACATCCAAAACATACCAGAGTATGATACAGACCATAATGTCAAATGAAAAATAAAAATAACGACACTATTTAGTACAAGTGTCGATTGATGTTTTTAAAGTACTTAACCATAATAGACAATAGAATCTAAGACGAGGTCAGATCCTATCTCCTCTTCATCATCATCATCGTCGTCGTCGTCATCATCTTCTTCTTCATCATTGTTACCTCTAGATGATTCTCCATGTCCATGTCCACTCATACCAGTAGACTCCTCAGATGATGTCTAGTTGAAAACAGGAGGAGCAGGACGTTTTCCTGGGTCTTGTGCTTGAACAGAGGTGGATGTGGTACATGATATAGCATCCCATAACATACCAAAGAATGACTTGACCTTATTGAAGCGTTTATCAATTTTTGTGTCCATGCGCTTGAGACGTGATTCAAGCAAGAATTGGTTACGCGCAATAGTTTCAAGTGATTCTTTTGTGGATGATTTTGATTTTAACAGTTTAACTTCATCGGAATGAGGTCGAGAGGAAGTTGCTTTTTGTTTGCTTGGACCTCTTTGTTGCCATTGTTCAAAAGGCAGAATCTCAAGATAAGGTGGAGGAAGCTTCATGCGTTTGATGGTTATAGAATCAATACATTTTGGTTTCGAGGTGGCAGAGTCAGGAGGCTTTACCCCACAAGCTAACAAAAGACGCATGATATATTCATTGTAGAATAAATGAGGTCGCGTAGAGTTATTTACCTTGAGAATTTCGTCAAAAAGCATATGAACCCAATTAATTGGGATTTCCCCATAAATAGCATAGAGAGCCTTGAAGTTTTCTTTATATACCGCATCATAATTTCCAAGTCTAGGAAACAGAGAATGCATCAAGACGCGATGTAGTAGTCTGACGGTGGGTCGAAGTCCAATAGACTTTGTGCCATCACTATTGTACTCTATGAACTGATGACTGATGCTATCGCGAGTGAAGACTTCACAGAAAGTAGATGAAAACTCATCGCCTTGATTTGGTATACCAAGTATAGAGGCAATCCTATCACGAGTAATAAAAAAAATTTTGCCACAGACGACAGACCAAATGACTCCATTCGGATTATCAGGTTGATACTCGTCGAGGTTCATGTTGGCATAGAACAATTTTATCATCAAATGATTTATTTCCACATTGTTTTCTGAAAAATCTATCAATGGAGAAATGTTGGAGTTATTGGCTAACCTACGAATTCCATAAGACGTGAAATCATCAAACTTGATGAAAGAGCCCGGATGAAACTTGTAGTTAGTCATTTGATGCCATCTTGTTATAGCTACCGGACTTTCGAGCCATTTCTTAGCGGAGAAATTAAGAGATGAAGTTTCGGAGGATGATGCTTTCTTGGATTTCTTTTGCGGAGGAGCCATTGTTAGAAGATTTGGAGATTTGGAAATTGAAATTGAGAAACTAGGATTTGTAGAGTTTGGGGAAAAATAACTGGTTGAGTAAAATGAGAAGAAGGATAGGAAGAAAATGACGCATAGGATATATATAAAAAAACTGGAAATACGTCAACCGGTCGACCTATGGATTATGGCCGGTCGACCGTTTTCAACCAGAGAGCAAACGGTCGACCGGTTATAATTTTGGGGGTCGACCGGTTTGACAATATGCTGAATGAAATCCTGTTGTGCAATTTTTTTTTTTTTGAATATATTGTGCTACATTTTAACTCTTATTGTAGAATACAAGTATTATTACATGAGTGAAGGAAAATAAAGAAGAAAAAAATGGAATACAATGAGTATATGTATAAATCTAAGTGGAAGGTTCGTCATTAGAATTATCTTTGTTTTCTTCAATACGTTTTGCCCATGGACTCCAGTTTTTCTGAGCACCTTCATTCATCTCATAATTCTGATCCCAAGAGTTAGGACTTTTAGATGTTGATGGCCTAGACGGCATTGGTTCATGCACGTCATGCTTGTTAGAACTACAGAAGAATGATGCCACCTTCTCTAAAACGGATAAACGTGCCGATGTCCGTTGTTGCTCATGATAAAGTTGGCTTTGCCCATAATGGAGCTGTCTCTGAAGATCTATTTGATGTTTCTGATAGTGGTGAATCTCGTCGATCTGTGATTTGGTACGAGGAGAACAAAATAATGTCCTCTTCACTCGTTTTGAGGTTGGTGTATTACCAGGAATACAAAAGCATTGATGATGATAACATGTTTTTTGTTTTGGTGTTTTGGAAGAATAATATTCCTCCGACTCAGAACTCGTAATGGAAATGTGTGATTCTTGAGCACATTTATCACAAATGTGAGCCATAGAGAATTTTATATAGAATCTTATGGTCAGATAAGAAAAGATGAATAAAATAAGAAATTTTGACAAGCTCATATACAAGTTTCTTATGTATAAACCTATGGATGTGAGTGAATAGAAAATTTTGACCATGAAAACAAGCAGAGGCTTATGTTAACTCTAAAAATAGGTCTCCTTTCGTTAGTATTTAAAACTGAAGTTATAAAATAGGAAAGGAAAAGACTGTCATTTAAAAGAAAGGATGATCGTTAGTATTTATTAGTTGAGATTATTTCTTGAGATCAAATCAAGCTCCCTTCATAATCTAATAAAGCTAGATTCGAGCAGAGGCTTAGTAAAAATGTCTGCTAATTGATTGTCAGTTTGAATATATTCAAGACATATATTTTCTTTTTCAATATTATCTCGAAGGAAATGATGACGGATATCAATGTGTTTGGTTCTAGAATGATTCACCGGATTCTTAGAGAGATTTATAGCACTTGTGTTATCACAGTATATAATTGAATTTGATAAATGAATATCAAAATCTTGAAGAGTTTGTTGCATGTATAGCACTTGAGTACAAGCGAGAGCCGCTGATATATATTCGGCTTCACATGTTGATAGTGAAACACAATTCTGTTACTTACTAAACCAAGAGACAAGTGATTTTCCAATAAAATGGCACGTACCACTTGTACTTTTTCTATCCGTTCGTGATCCGCCAAAATCAGCATCACTATATGATACTAATTCAAATGGACATTCTTTTGGATAAAAAAGACCGAATTCTTTGGTATTATTCAGATAACGAATTATACGTTTCACTGCTCGTAGATGTGATTCTTTTGGATCTTCTTGAAAGCGTGCACATAGACAAACACTCATCATTATATCTGGACGACTAGCTGTAAGATAAAGAAGAGAACCAATCATGCTTCGATATAATTTCTGGTCAACACTCTTACCATTTTCATCTTTTCAAGATGTGTAGTTGTACTCATAGGAGTTGGTTTACCAGATGTATTTTCTAATCTGAAGCGTTTGATAAGATTTCTGCAATATTTTTCTTGATTGATAAAGATACCATTCGGAAGTTGCTTGATTTGAAGTCCAAGAAAATATGATAGTTCTCCCATATGAGACATTTCGAATTCTTTGGTCATAATACTTGCAAATTCTTTGCAGAGTTTATCATTTGTTGAACCAAAGATGATGTCGTCTACATATATTTGGATAACTAGAATATCTTTTTGAGAATGTTTAATAAACAAAGTTTGATCGACTTTGCCTATTTGAAATCCTGAGTTAATAAGATAGCTACGTAATCGTTCATACCAAGCACGAGGTGCCTGTTTTAAACCATACAGAGCTTTCTTAAGTTTGAACACATGGTCAGGATATTTTTCATGTACGAACAAAGGAGGTTGTTCGACATAGACATTCTCTTTGATAAATCCATTGAGAAAAGCACTTTTGACATCCATCTGATAAAGTTTGAAATTATGGTGACAAACAAAAGATAATAGAATTCTAATAGCTTCTAGTCGAGCAACTGGTGCAAAAGTTTCTTCATAATCGATACCTTCTTCCTGATTATATCCTTGTGCTACTAATCTTGCTTTGTTTTTGGTGATATTTCCTTGTTCGTCGGCCTTATTTTTATAAACCCATTTAGTACCAATAACTGACTGATCAGTTGGCCTTGGAACAAGTTCCCAAACGTCATTGCGCTCGAACTGATTTAGTTCTTCCTGCATGGCAATGATCCAGTAATCGTCTGTAGCAGCTTCTTTTGGATTCTTAGGTTCGATATTTGATAGAAACGCAACATGACCCATTTGATGTAATTGATTCCTAGTTCTTACTTGTGAGTTAACCTCGCCAATTACATTTTGAACCGGATGGTGTCTCAATAATCTTGGAGGGGAACGTATCTCACCAACTGGTTGTTGTTGGGAAATATTGTCAATAAGATTTTCAGAGTCAGAATCATAATTTATGATGAGAGGAGTGTCAGTAAATATAGTTTCGTCATTATCTGGTTTTGATTGAGAAGGTTTAAAGAATTCATCGAAAGAAACATGAAGAGATTCTTCAATAGTTTTGGTTTGTTTATTGAAAATACGATACGCTTTGCTTCTTTCCGAATAACCGACAAATATACCTTCATCAGCTTTCGGATCAAATTTTACGAGATGGTCTTTTGTATTTAAAATAAAAAATTTTGAACCAAATACTTTGAAGTAAGATATATTTGGCTTTCTTTCGTTAAATAATTCATAAGACGTGTTTCTGGTGAGTGGTCGAATGGACACACGATTCAAAACATAACACGCAGTAGCGATGGCTTCTGCCCAGAAATGTTTTGGTAAAGTGGATCCATTTAATAACGTTCTTGCACATTCTTGTAATGTTCGATTTTTCCGTTCTACAACTCCGTTTTGTTGTGGAGTTCTAGGACACGAAAAATTATGGTTAATACCTTTTTTTGTACAAAAATGTTCAAATTTGTTATTTTCAAATTCACCACCATGATCACTTCTTATGTTTTTAACTTTTAGCCCTTTTGATTTTTGAATTCTTTTGACGAAAGATTTGAAATGGTCAAAAGTGTCACTCTTGTTTTTCAGAAAAATAGTCCACGTATAACGAGAATAGTCATCAACTATTACAAATACATATCTATTATGGTTTATTGACTGAACTTGTGTTGGTCCGAATAAATCCATATGTAGTAGTTCAAGTGGTTGTAACGTTGATATGACCCTTTTTGACTTGAATGATGATCTGGTCAATTTTCCTATCTGACAGTCATCACAAAAATTATCGTTTTTATAACTAATCTTGGGTAGACCTCTAACTAGATTGTTTTTGGCTAGCTTGTTAATAGTTCTGAAGTTTATATGACAGAAGCGTTTGTGCCATAGCCATGGATCATTATCATTAGCCACAAGACACATATCTGAATTATGATTAATATTCATATTCAGAATATATATATTTCTGTCTCTATAACCTTCGAAAACTAAATTGTGGTCTTTATCTAAGATACTAAACTTATTATTCGAAAAGGAGATTGTAAAACCTTTGTCACATAACTGACTAATACTAAGTAAATTGTGTTTTAAATTTTTAACTAGCATGACATTTGTAATAAGAGGTAAGTTAGATGTACCTCAATTTCTCACATCGCCTTTGCCGATGATATAGCCTTTTGAATTGTCTCCAAAAGTGACGGAGCCACCATCTGAGTATGTAATATTTGTTAATAAGCTCTTGTCTCCCGTCATGTGCTTCGAGCAACCACTGTCCAATATCCACTTTCCTCTTTTCTTAAGTGAGACCTGCAAAAAATAGAATTAAGTCCATGGTACCCACTTTTTATAGGCTCCTAAGAGTTAGGTCTTAGGAGTCCAAACCCATATGGGTCCGGTATCCCCTTTATATATATAATTATTATTAAGATGCATAGTATTCATGAATTGCTGAATGTATTTGTTCCTAATCAAATTGTTATTTGTTTTAGGAACCCATATTTTGATAGTCTTTGTATTTTTCTTTTGAAATTTCACAACTGGTTTTGGTTTGGAACATAATAAACTAAGATTTTTCTTAACTTCAATCTTTTGTACTCTCTTCTTTCTTTTATTACCCTTGATTTCTTGTTTCTTATATCCCAGACCTTGTTTATTTGATGCAGATTGTGAGTTTTCAATGATTTTTGTCAAATTTTCTCGACCTTTGTTAAAATTAGAAACATTTTGAGTAATGTCATCAAACTTTGTTTGTAAACTAGCTTTTTCTAGATCTAGAATTTTGACTTTTGCCTTAAGCTCATGATTTTCAGTAGTGAGAGCATTATTTTTTTCTTTTTGAGCTTCTATTTCTTGACTCAAAAGAGATAGTTGAGAGTCAACATTAGATGATGATTCTTGAATTTTTTCAAGTTCCTCTTCTAATATTTTCTTCTCATCTTTTAACATATCTCGTTCAAACTCTGCTCTATTTAAATCTGCTTTGACTACTTTTAATTGACGTTTTATCTTTATATTTGATTATCAATTCAGCATTAATATCAAGTAATTCATCAAATGTAGGAATTTGTACCTCATCTTCTGTTGCCATAAAACAAACATTAGCTTGTTCATTCTCCGAATCACTTTCACTTTCTGATGAAGATGACTCTGAATCATCCCATGTTACTGAGAAGGCTCGTTTCTTTGATTTGTCCTTCTTATATTTGAATTTGTCATTTTCTGACTTCTTCTTTTGTTCTGGACAATCCTTCTGCATGTGTCCCTTTTTGTGGCAGTTGAAACATTCTATAGCAGATGAAGATGGTTTATTTGATCCAGGTTTCCTTTTATTGTAACGACTGGCTTTTCGATATTTTAGGAATTTTTTGAATCCTTTCGCAATGAATGCCAAATCTTCGTCTTCATAATCTGATTCATTTTCATCTTTCTCAACATGAAATGCTACATTTTTCTTTTCTTCTTTCTGTTCTTTTCTAGCCTGCAAATTCGCTTCATAGGACATTAAATTTCCTATCAATTCATCTGGCTTCATGACGGAAAGGTCATTAGCTTCCTCAATTGCTAATACTTTTCCTTCCCATTCACTAGTCAGAGAATGTAGAATAGTTGAAATAACATCAAAATCAGAATATTTTTGTCCTAAGCCAATAAGTGCATAGTGGATAGTTTGAAACCGTGAATACATATCATTGATTGTCTCATTTGGTTTCATTTTGAAATTTTGAAATTGACTTTTCAGCATGGCTATTTTGGCTTGTTTAACCTTGTTATTACCTTCATGAGTAGTTTTTAGCGTTTGCCAAATTTGATATGCAGTAGTGCAGATACTGACACGGTTATATTCATTTTTGTCTAATGCACAGAACAACATATTTATTGCTCTTGCATTTACGGCTGCTGCCGTTTTCTCAGCCGCAGTCCATTCTGAATAATCAGTTATTGGATTCACTATTTCTCTTTGAGTGGCATTCCAAGCATCATAGCTATTTGATTGCATAAAGAATGACATACGTGTTGCCCAATAACTATAGTTAAGACCATTGAAAAATGGAGGTCTTTGTGTCGATTGACCTTCCATGTACGTGGTGTTCTGAGTGCTAGTACTTGCGTTATTTGCCATATTACAAGAATATATCAAATAACTGTGTTACGGTTATGTGATAACCTTGCTCTGGTACCAAATGAAAAGTGTGTGATAGTGAACGTGCTAGTATAGTACACACGGATCGTGTAATATGGACTTATAATATAAATGCGGAAAATAGACGATAGTAGCAAAGTAAATAAAAATAGAAAAATCACACTAGAGATTTTTATACTGGTTCGGAGCACCGTCCTACGTCCAGTCCCAGACTTCTATCTGGATTTTCACTATTAACTACCTCGCTTTACCCGGGGGAACAGGTTTACAATACCCGAGCAAACGAACGGGATTTCATGCCTCTAATACACTGAGGACTTCAACACTTGCCTCTTACAACACCGAGGACTTCAACACTTGCCTCTTACAACACAGAGGACTTCAACAACAATGAATATAATTGTTTGTTGACGGTATGTGTTCTTGTTAACACAGTTTTGTCACTTGTAGTACAAATTTCCTATAATCTTATCCTAAAAATACGCGAATGATGTTTTGTGAAGATTAAGGAAAGTATATTACTTATTGAATCAAAAGATATGAAATAGTTTCAATGATTCAATAAGAAATTAAAATAATTGAGAGCTTTTAGAATGCAGGAGTATGTAGAAAGTAAGATCAGAGATTAGGGTAAAAAGCATATACAATCATGTTATTTTAATCAATGATTTAGATGACTTTATATAGAGAAGAATGGTTGTAACTCTTTGTGAGCAGTTGCCATTAAGAGATATGATCTTTGATGAAAGGTAAGAGATGCAACCTTTTGGAGAAAGAAGTGTCTTTTGGAAAAGTTGCTCTCTGTTTAAAAACGGTCGACAGGTCAGAAAATGACCAGTAGACAGGAATTCAAATATATAGTCGTTATGTGCATGTGTGCACGTTTCAGTGTGCAACTTGTACTGGAACGGTCGACCGTCTATATTATGACCGGTCGACCGGTCCCTGTAAAGTTGCATACTGAATGTGCAACTGCAATTCAGTTGTATATATATTGATTCCCTTGAGATGCATGAGTATTTGAGGATAGATTTTAACAAGTTTATCACTATTACAACATCAAATAATCAACCTATAATCTAGAGTACCATATGTAGCTCTTTTGGGCCTCTTTATAGCCATAATGACCTTGTTTTGTCGATCGCCTTTATTTCTTTGTCAGAAATCAAAATCTTCATAGAACCTGTGACTCAACAAAATAGAGTTAGGAACTTTAGATGCAACAAAACCACCGACATTAGAAAATGATTCTCCCTATGAAGAAGAACCAATCAATCCTGAAGATGCGAGAACTTGAGCGGCAAGGAATAGAAGGATCATCAGACTCCTCAAGTGGCCCCTTCAAAGTAGCTATCTTCTTCTCCTTTAACTCCGTGGACTTGCGAAGTTTGGCAACGGCATTTTATCCATGTTGCCAATAAAAAGAACGATGGTAAAAAATTAAAACCATAGTTATGGCAGTTCTCAGCATTAGTTATCGACTATTTATACCCCCAATTATAGGTAGAGTGAGCTTAATTCTGCTCCTAGAAAATGTTTTGTTTGGATGTAGCAAACCATAATCTCTCAGCTTTGACTCAACAAAAAAATTAGGTATCTTCCTGACATCTACTGGAAACCCTTAATTTGATTATATGGGACTCGTACAACCATGCATTTTCCTTTGAAGAGATAGTACGAACAAAATAATCACGGGAAAAGGAAGGGAATTCATCGCTGAATATAGAAGATGCCCTCATTCTCCTTTCCCGGACTTCTTTTAACCTCAAAAAGTAATCGAAGTTCCTCGCTAGTCAGGTTAATACTATTGTTGGTATAAAGGATAAAGGTTTTCAACGCGAAGGTATAAAAGGGCAAGTTTAACTGGAGAAATACCTAAAGTGGCAGCATTCATGGATTACTTGATGCATAGGAAGAAACAACCATCAACGAACATGCTCGGGAGTAGTGGTGATATAACCCTTCGACGGAGTATCCATCCTCTCATGAGATTCCGAAACCCTTGGAGCATACCTATGGAATCCGAATTGCTTGAGGATTTTGATAGTATCCTCAAGATGAGTGATTTCAAAAGGAGGTAACAAAGAAGAAGAAGTAGAGGGATCCATGCTAAAAACCTTAGATACTATTTTAAAGAAAGATCGAGCGAGAGTTAATGTGGCTTATCTTATTCTTAACCTATGAAAATACCCTTAAATTTGAAAATTAAGCCAACTCATTACAAATAAGAAGATGTTGAAAAATTTAGGGAAGATGAAGAAAGAAGAATACACACCTGAGTATTAATTACAACTGCACGATTGAAATGGTCAAATATTAGGTAAGGATTTGCTGTAGAAAATATTGAGTATAGATGACTAATAAAAATCAGCATAGACTGACGAGGCAACTTGAATAGCTGTTACAAGATGGTTCAACTGCACTAACACATGTACTAAAGCATGCGCTATCGGCTGAAAAAACTTATTCCCAGCGCCAAAAAAATAGATTAAACATGAATAAGTAGGGATATAGATCGGGTGCATACAGCGACAAGTCTACCCTGGTTATAGTCGCCGCAGACTTCGAGGGAAAGTGTTACTCCCATTCTTACCACAAACAATGGGGAAAAGAATAAGATAAATACTTGAAGAAAGAAAAAACCATCCCTACAACAACAGAACTAAGCGCATAGAAGGCTTAAGGTCATGACTTCTAACCCGACCCAAACCTTCTTCAATAAGATCAAAGCAACATAAAACAGACGTTTTGTGCATCAAAAAGAAAGAGTAGAATGCGTTGACTACATTCAGAAGAAGATGCCAAACTAGAATACAAAACCAAGGCATAAGAGGCTAGAACGCATGGTTCTAAGTTAACTATATTCACATTTTTCCAACACCTACGTGAATGGGTCTGTACAAGCATATACAGGAGGTAGCCTAGAGAGCGCCGTACAGAGCTGAAAGCACTCTACAGGGGCTATATATAGGATCACCCAAACTTTGCTTCAACATAGACTTAACCTTTTAAGAAAATGACAAATGTGAATGTCACCTTCTCACAATCTTTCGTCAACAACAACTAAGGAAATAATTCAAATATCACAAAAGTCTCAAACTTGTCTAACCAACATTTAGCCTAGAATGGGAAGAGTTCCCCCTCTCTTATTTGACATGATGACAAATGAAGTAAAGAAAGTAAGAGTAGCCATGGGACAATGAGGTCTGAATTCCAGACAACCTTCACTACCGCACCCATTCTTATGCGACAAAAACATAACAAGGCCCAAGGAAGGTCTATTATCATTCGTCTAAGAGAAACTTGCTATTTCAAGGATAGGAGGCCAACCTATGCGGACTTGGGCTTCCCGCCTACTTTTTTAGGCATCACGCTTCAAAGTTCCAATCTCTCGCCAGTGTTTGGGTTTCATACCTAAAACTCATCATCAATCTAGGCAAAATGTACAAGCGTCAGGGATAAACAACACATGTCAAAATCCAAGGTCAGAGATTGAAGAAAAATTAAAAGATCATTACCACCATCAATAATGCACTTTTCATGCTATAAAAGGAAAGGCATAAGGCAAAACAAAGGGGTCTTCTTTTTAAACTTCTTCTCCTTCCTAAAAAGAAAAGTAAAATATTTTACACCTCAGGGCCATTAAAATTACTTGTACAAAAATAGTCAAATATAGTGGATTATCCCATGGACGTAGGATTTACAACAATCCAAACCACGAAAAAAATCTCCATGTCCTTTTGTACTTATGTTATTAACTTTCAGTCGCGTCTTAGTTCATCAATCCATCTTGACATTTCAACAAACAATTGAAGTGAAACTACTCAACCATGTAAGCATTCGGCAATATTGTCGCTTCCTAAAGGTGAATTTAACTGAGCTTAAATTCGTTGATTCCTAATCGTAAGGATAACAAATCGTAAGAATGCCTCACGATCAAGTCGAGTATGGTGAAGACTAAAAATTTCACTAATAGCATATTTCTTCGAGGTCCTCATTGGGCTTCATTTTTTCTCATTCACTTCTACAGTCTAAATCAGTGATAATTTCTTCCTCCTCTATTTCTTCTTCTACCAAATTTGTTTCTTTCTTCTTTCCTTTCCTTTTAGAGAAGTTAAGTCGTCTTAATGCATGCTTAGATTTTTCAATGGTTTTTGCTATTGTCTAGGATGATTGGCCTAAAGGACCTCCGTACATGGGCTTTATTTGTCCCAATTATAATCGATCCATTTTTGTCCAAGTTATGTCAAGAAAGATTATCTCGTTTGTATTGGTCAGGAGTAGCAAAGTACAATTCTCAAGAGCTGAATTGCTCTCCCAATACTGTTTCACATCTGCTCTTGGTCAAGAACTTCACCATCGGATATTTGGTGAGACAAAAGCATCAAACTCACCGAAAGACGGCCTCCGGAGAAGGCATTGTAATAAGATGGCTATTCTATAATGACAAATAACGTCTCGAAGGTCCTGGAATGCGGTGGAATTTTCATCTGTACCAGAAGCTTTATCTATCCTATGGGAGTTGATCCTTTGTTATTGAACCTAAAGATGGGCTCAAAGCTTGGCTCTAGCTTGTTTTTCGAAATTCCCATCTAATCAAAGGCATGTTTGAAAACAACATTCACTGCACTTCCAATGTCCATAAGGATTTTTGTTACCATAAAAAGTCGAATTTGTGCATAAGTGGGTCATTATGTGGATGGCAAACCACTCTCAATTCCTATGGGGTTATGGTTAGATTGTGCATTTAGAATTGAAATGTCACGACCCGAATTTCAGCGTTCGAAAATCGACACCTGTACCTCACTTGTACTCGAATGCCGCAGATTCAACCGTTGAAATCTAATTCGTGTCGGAGCTTACAACACATTAAGTACAACAACACAACGGAAGAAAATGAATAATATCATTGATACACAATATTTGATACAACAGTGATACAACTAAATATCAACGTTTATCAGAGATACACAATAGCGGAAAGAAAATCTTTGACAGAGGAACACCAACATTAACTTCAATAGAAAGAGAGGGAGCTTGAGAATCCAATATTGCATTTCCACCTCTAATGCTCCAAGTAATCCAATCCAAAAGCAGTTATATCGAAACCACAAGCTCGAACCACCATCATTGTTGTATTAAGCAAGGCTGGTCCAGAATGTTGAAGAGAAGCTCAAAGTGATAACCAAAATCCAAAGACCTCCAAGATATCGAATCTACATCTGTTATTTGATTATTTGAAAAATCCCAACTGTAGGCTGCCCGTGTGTAAAATTGTGGGCACCCAGAGTTTAGCAAGGGAACAATAAACTTCAGATGAGTCATGGGACTGGTGTGAGCAAACAAAAACAGTTTATCTTTATCAAAAGTAAAACAAAAGAATTTAAAATAAATTCGTAATGCTTTTTTGAAAATGAATCTACCATAAGGCCTTCCCAGACACACACAATGCAAGCGCACAATTTGAGGAGATTTCTCCTTATGATAGTCAAACATGCTTGATACGCGAAAATCTTTTGATGTTATTATTAGTGCGTAGTGGAAAACATTTGCAAGTATAGTATTAATCTTAGCCAGCATACGTACCATTATAGTATGCCTATTATAGCTACCATATTAGATGGCAGGTTCTATAACTAAAACCGTACAAGGCACGTATTGGATGATCGGATTTCCAACAAATGGTCAGGCTAAGGAACTTCCAAGTGCCACATGGGTACGCCTCTGGAGGGACGCCCCAAGAACTTAACCAGCTCTCTACCAACATAAGGCCGGGTTACCCTTGCCCGGAAGTAACACCTATAAGTATGCCATCCCCTGTCGTTACCGACCTTTATCTAAGGATCCTCAACCACAAAGAAACAACCACAAAGTAATAAATTTGCAGCAAACACATAGGTTAAATATCTGGGATCCATATCATGATGCCACCTTTTTCCTAAAGAAATGGACATACCCTAGGGGCGCAACCCTTAATAACCTTTCCGCATCTTTCCTGTTTCGACCATTTTCGAGCTATGAGGTCCTGATGCAGTCTCATCCACAAAGCTACGCTTTACACAAAAGTCATGCTTCGATCAACAAATGATTAGCAACACTTCGTATGCCGCATTACCAAATTGGGAATGTATCACTAGTAACCATCTACTACATAACCTCTGAGCTCGTACATCTCAAAGAAGGGTGTTAAGCTAAGACAATAAATTCTCCGCCACCAAACAGATATGTATTTGATAGAAACCAGTTTTACATCTCAAAGTGTAACGTCAGACATACATCCATACGAGTCTGTTTCGGGTTCGAACAGAACTGAAGGCACTACAAAAGAAGCCCTTGCAATCCGGGTATTCACAATCCCGATCAGACTCCCCATCACATATGGAAATCTCTACACCGTAGCTATTCAGTGTAGAGTCATTCGACGGGTAATCCCTTCATTCTCGAAAATACCCGGTCTTCACCACCGGTCTTCAAATCCTATCCATATCATCATATCATTATTCAAAATAGGTTATATGACACAAGGTCCTCTCCCGGCTAAATCGAATAATGAGCGCAATATTTAAAAACATATGGATATTGGGATCTCAGTTAAGTCACGACTTATTACCCAAAACCTTTCTTCAAATGGTTTAAACAAATTGCCATTTTCAAATATTTAAACCAAAAGATTCACTTCACAAAGTTCACCAATCTTTCACAAAGAATCATTCATAGCTTTCAAAACTATTTTCAATTCCAAATCTTTTATATAAAAGATACATCTTTAAGATCCTCTTCAATTTGGAAAAAAATTTCATAAACCTTTCACAAAGATTCAATTATAGCTTTCAAAACAATTCCATTTCAAATTTGAAACCCCTTTTAACAAAACTAGAAATCCTTTCTTTCTTTGAAAGCTATTATAATTTGAAAATAAATAGCTTTCATTCCAGGAAAATCCAATTACATCTGTTCAAGTTAAAGCCTTTCAAGTATAAACTTGGGTTGAATTCAAATTCTCAAATAATATATTCAACATGCTTCAAAGATGGTTTAAAAATCCATACACACACACACACACACACACACACACACATATAATAACTTGTATAAACCTTTCAAACCAAATTTCCAAAACAATTTCAAAGTTCAAACAGGATATATTATATTCAAACTATATTCCAATTTCAAACTTTCTTTCAAAAGCTTTTCATATTCAATCCAATTCCGTTTCCAAAACCATTTAGATTCAAAATTCAACTTTAAAACCATTTCATTAAATTCAAATATCTGTGACTTAACCAATTTCCTCGTGCAATCCATATTTGTGTGCCTACGGTGTAGTCCAAGGGTTTTACACAATAGTGCAACATCGTCAATGATCACAATCCAAACACGGCAATATCGATAAGCGGTATAATTTATAACGCTTATCTTCCATTCACAGATTCATAGATAAATAATATAATTTCACCACAGAATAATAAATTACATACATCACAGCTCAAATCAAAACAATTCATATCACAAAGCATCACACAAAAGAGATATCAAACAATTTCAAGCATTCAATATAATTCAAACTTCCATAAGTAAGGTTAATTAATCATCTGATTAATTGAAATCAAATTAATTACTTATGAATAAGCTACTAATCATGGTTAATTAATATTAATTAATTACAAACCATCTTAATTCATTAACCTTTAATCATTTATTAATTAATAAATAATAAATTAATCAACCTTTAATTATTAATTAATCAATCTTAATTAATAAATAAATCAACCTTTAATCATTAAATAATTAACCTTTAATTATTTAGTTATCCTTAAATTAATTACCCTCAATTAATTAATCAATAAATTAATTAACCCTTATTAATTACCATTAAATTAATTATCCTTAATTAATTACAATAAGTGATTATCCCTAATCAATTTTATTAATTAATTAACCTTTAATTAATTATCCTGAAATTAATTACCTTAATTAATCACATTAATTAATTTTCCTTTAATCTTTAATTATAAATTAATTAATCTTAAATTAATAATTAATTAAGCTTTATTAATTAACCTTAATTAATCTTTAATTAAGTGATTATCCTTTAATCAATTCTTTAATTACTTAGGATTTAATCATTTAAGAGATAAACTACTTATCTTTATTATTTTTAATTATTATTTAATCCTTATTTAATAATTCTTTGGAAATAGATCATCATCAATATAATAATTAACTTAAAATCTTTAATTTAGATTAAGGATTATAAAACAATTCATTTTCTCAATTATTTACTTAATTACAAAAATTAAGTTCATAAACTTTAAAACTAAAGTTACATAGATTAAAACATTTTCAACTTAATAAATTTGAAATAATTTATTTTCAAACCTTTTCCTTTAAACAAATTTCTAAACTTAATTAAACATTTATTATATAAAATAATTAAGTAAGAAACTGTTTACTTTTCAAAACTTGTCTAATGTAAAAACTTAAAAACTGCGAAAATATTAAACCTTAGGTAACTTTGAGTTAAAGACCAAAATCCCCGAGCCTTACTTTGAGCTTCACCCAATCTTCTTCTTCTTCGAGACACTCACGCGAATAACTCGAGCACGAAACCGAGTAACTTCATCTTCCCAAATCCTTTAACTAAAACCAGATACACAGATACCCCGTGTATGTGTACTAATGCTCTGGTCACCTCCGACCAACATCGCCGTTGCCTTCTCATCACCGACGACCCTCACATGCATCGCGACCGCCCAGGTTTGACGAACTCGACCGAAAATTGAAATTTTACAATCGAGCAACTCATGAACTCAAACTGGTTGACAAAAACTCCACGCCACCTCCGGCCATCTGGATCGCCGGCCCCTCGTCTAGAGCCTTGCCACTCAACCACGAACCTATTCCCCTTGGTGCGATCCTTTCTAGTCCACCGACGATGATGCAGCGATCAAATTTTCAATACTAACTAAATTCTGGGATTAAACCCTTGTTCAAATTCGCCCAAGCTCCTCATCAATCTACAAATCAAGCGATTATTTTTCTGATGCTCAGTAAACCGCAAACTACCTTCAATATCGACCCCGAGCTTTAATTCGTCATTGATCAACAGTAGTTGACAATGATATGAATTTTGTTTAACTCGGGATATCACGATAATTCCAAACTTTAAAATCTTGAAGTCGCTATTAAAATTCATAGTTTTCTAGTACAAAACCGATTATTAAATCAAATCAGAATTTTATGGAAACTGATTTTCTGGTTTGAACAGTTTTTCCACTATAATTTTCCATTTTTAGAATATTTACTAAATGCTTTTAATTGAAACTACTTTTATAAATGAAATTACATTATTTCAAGCAATCTCTTTTTAATGATCAAAGCATAACATTTATTCTTTGGGTGATATGAATTTTTGAACTTATTTTTATAGCTTGGAAAACAAAACAGAGGTGTGTTCATGCATATACAGGCATGCACATCTATATACATATATATTCTTTCAACATGCAAACATATTTAACAGCTAGACAACATTTCTATAATATGTTCAAACATCAACCACAAACATCAAAACATAGAGGTAGATATAAGTGTGTTTGCTCACCTGACTTTTGAAAAAGAACAGAGAACCTGAGACTTGAAACTGAAGTGTTTTTGAAGCTGAAAACTTTGATTTGTTATTTGATTTTGCTCTTTGAATCTGAACATGATTGCTTTTGATTTTCATTCCTGCTTTTGCTTTAGGTCTTGAGGCTTTGATTTTTTGGTTTTTGATTCACACTGATTCTCAGGTTTTGCTTTGATCTTCTTTTTCCAGGTTTGAAGATTTTGAAAACAAGTTTTGATTTGTTTATGTTTTGATCTGGTTGCATTGATCAGGTTTTACGTTCAGATTTGATTCTCTGGTTTTGAGATGTTTTGAATTCTGATTGAACTTGATTTTCTTTTTTAAAACCTGATCTTTGATCTTCATCTTACTGGTTTTGTGAAGTATGAAGAGAAAATTATGAAGCACAGAGTATTCAAGCCTGGTTTTCCATAATAACCTTTTATTTAAATTTTATAAATCTTTAATTTAATCAATTACCACTTGTTAACTCATAAGATAAAATGGCAACACTTGTTTATTTGCTTGTTAAGATGATTACACATGTAATCTTTTATGCATTAATAGTTTTAATATGTTTTCATATAATATTCTATTTGTATTTCCTTTTATACTATTTAAATATGTTTACAACTTTAAAGAATATAATTTAGTAATTAGTTAAACACTAATATATAAATACATATATATTTGAATTTAACTCCTTAAATAGCTTTTGGAAATTTTACCTTGTTATATATTTACATTTGTACAAATTAAATTTATCTCTATTTAGTTTAGTATATACATTAATAAGAAAATCATATATACGTATATATATTAGTTTCCCAAAATATAAAGTATTTAAATCAAATTTTATTTATAAAATATTTACTTATTGAATTCCCAAATCAATTCTCTATTTATAAACTTCTTTCATATATATAAATAAACATACATCTTTATTTATTTTGGAAAATTCAAATTATTTTACAATTTAATCAAAATTTTATATTAATTATCAATTTAAATTCGATTTAAAAACGGGGATGTTACAAATTCTCCTTCTGAAGAAAATTTCGTCCCCGAAATTTGCTAGACAGGGAGACAAACAAAGAATAGATGGAGAAATAGCTTCCCAGATCAAACTTTATATTTATTCTGCATTTGGCTTACCAAATCATAATATCATCAATAAATATGAGAATGATCTCATATGATACTACACAAGATACCCGAGCCACTCGGTCTACGAATATGTAGGGCATTGGTTAGTTCGAAGGATAACTAACCGCTCGTAGAATGTTTCTCGACCCAAAAGAATAGACAAATAGATTCAATCTTCCATAATTCTCAAACACTAGGTATGGATTCCAAACTCAGGTTGGAATACCCTAAAGTTTACACCGGCTTGTCCCTCTTCGGGCTATGATCCTCATAAGAAATTACAACAACATTTCAAACTTTGGTTTTAACCTAAATCGTTTTATCGATACAATTCAATTTAACTCCATTTCTGTTAACCAATTTATTTCAAAATTCAAAATTTATTAAAGTTGAATCGAAAAACTGATAACGAGAATACGAGATGGGAAGTTATCTACATGATTCGTAGGGCCACCACCATACCGAAGCCTCTTCTTCGAGGTGCCACGAAGCCACCAAAGAATTTGAAAGATGAATCAAAAGAGATTGAGAAGAGTTGCTTCCTTGTTTTTGTAGGGTATTGACCATTTGTAGTGGTACTTCCCTGTCCCCTATCTCATCCTCTTCTTACACTCATACTTACTATCAATGGATAGTAAGAGAATTTACTAAGGCATTTGGACGGATATCTTAGGGATAAACTCATTCTAAGGCATTTTAATCCCTATCTTTAATGATTTACCAAATGTGTTATACTCTTGAGCTAAAGTTCAACCTTTGGCTCTGATACCAAAATGCCACGATCCGAATTTCAGCGTTCGAAAATTGACACCCGTACTTCACGTGTACTCGAATGCCACAGATTCAACCGTCGAATCTGATTCGGCTGGAGCTTATAACACATTAGGTACAACAACACAGCCGAAGAAAATGAATAATATCATTGATACACAGTATTTGAAACAACAGTTATATAACTGAATATCAACATTTATCAGAGATATACAACAGCGGAAAGAAAAACTTCGATAGAGGAACACCAACATTAACTTCAATAGATAGAGAGGGAGCTTGAGAATCCAATATTGCATCTCCACCTCTAATGCTCCAAGGACTCCAATCCAAAAGCAGTAATATCCAAACAACAAGCTCGAACCACCATTATTGTTGTATTAAGCAAGGTCGGTCCAGAATGTTAAAGAGAATCTCAAAGTGATAACCAAAATCCAAAGACTTCCAAGATATTCAATCTACATCTATTATTTGATTATCTGAAAAATCCCAACTGTAGGCTGCCGTGTAGAAAATTGTGGGCACCCAGAGTCTAGAAAGGGAACAATAAACTCCAGGTCAGTCATGGGACTAGTGTGAGCAAACGAAAACAATTTATCTTTATCAAAAGCAAAACAAAAGAATTTAAAAGAAATTTGTAATGCTTTTTGAAAAATGAAACTACCATAAGGCCTCCCTGCACACACACACAATGCAAGCGCACAATTGGAGGAGATTTCTCCTTATGATAGTCAAACATGCTTGATACGCGAAAATCTTTTGATATTATTATTAGTGCATAGCGAAAAACATTTGCAAGTATAATATTAACCTTAGCCAGCATACGTACCATTATAGTATGCTATTATAGCTACCATATTAGATGGCAGGTTATGCAACTAAAACCGTATGAGGCGCGTATTGGATGATTGGATTTCCAACAAATGGTCAGGCTAAGGAACTTCCCATATCCACATGGGTACGCCTCTGGAGGGACGCCCTAACATCTCAAAGTGTAACGTCAGACATACATCCATACAAGTCCGAACGAAGGCATTTCAAGAGAAGCCCTTGCGATCCGGGTATTCACAATCCTGATCGGACTCCGCATCACATATGGAGATCTCTATACCATAGCTACTCGGTGCAGAGTCATTCGACGGGTAATCCTTTCGTTCTCGAAAATATCTGGTCTTCACCATCGGTCTTCAAATGCTATCCATATCATCGTATCATTATTTGGAATGGGTTATATGACACAGGGTCGTCTCCCAGCTAAACCGAATAATGAGAACAATATTTAAAAACATATGGATATTGGATCTCAGTCAAGTCACAACGTATTACCCAAAACCTTTCTTTAAATGGTTTAAACAAATTACCATTTTCAAATCTTAAAAAAAAAGATTCACTTCACAAAGTTCACCTATCTTTCACAAAGATTCAATCATAGATTTCAAAACTATTTTCAATTCCAAATCTTTTATATAAAAGATACACCTTTAAGATCCTCTTCAATTTGGAAACAAAGTTCACAAACCATTCACAAAGATCCAATTATATCTTTAAAAACAATTCCATTTCAAATTTGAAACCCCTTTTAATAAAACTGGAAATCCTTTCTTTCTTTGAAAGCTATTATTATTTGAAAACAAAGAGTTTTCATTCCGGGAAAATCCAATTACATTTGCTCAAGTTAAAGCCTTTCAAGTATAAACTTGGGTTGAATTTAAATTCTCAAATAATATATTCAACATACTTTAAAGATGGTTCAAAAATCCATATATATATAAATGTATATAAATTATAACTTTTATAAACCTTTCAAACCAAATTTCCAAAACAATTTCAAAATTTAAATAGG
Source organism: Allium cepa (assembly GCA_030765085.1). Classification (NCBI taxonomy): domain Eukaryota; kingdom Viridiplantae; phylum Streptophyta; class Magnoliopsida; order Asparagales; family Amaryllidaceae; genus Allium; species Allium cepa. The sequence goes on from CM060929.1 coordinate 484,775,623, forward strand.
ATATATTATATTCAAACTATATTTCAATTTCAAACTTTCTTTCAAAAGCTTTTCATATTCAATCCAATTACATTTCCAAAACCATTTAGATTCAAAATTCAACTTTAAAACCATTTCATTAAATTCAAATATTTGTGACTTAACCAATTTCCTCGTGCCATCCAATCCATATTTGTGTGTGTATGGTGTAATCCAGGGGTTTTACACAAAAGTGCAACATCATCAATCACCACAATCCAAACACAGCAATATCGATAAGCGGTATAATCTATAACACTTATCTTCCATTCATAGATTCACAGATAAATAATATAATTTCATGACAAATAAATAATTACATTCATCACAGCTCAAATCAAGACAATTCATATCACAAAGCATCACACAGCAGAGATATCAAACAATTTCAAGCATTCAATACAATTCAAACATCCATAAGTAAGGTTAATTAATCATCTGATTAATTTAAATCAGATTAATTACTTATGAATAAACTACAAATCCTGGTTAATTAATATTAATTAATTGCAACCCTTCTTAATTAATTAACCTTTAATCATTTATTAATTAACCTTAAATAATAAATTAATTAACCTTTAATTATTAATTAAAAAACTTAATTAATAAACCAACCTTTAATCATTAAATAATTAGCCTTTAATTATTTAACTATCCTTAAATTAATTACCCTTAATTAATTAATCAATAAATTAATTAACCCTTAATTAATTACCATTAAATTAATTATCCTTAATTAATTATAATAAGTGATTATCCCTAATCAATTTCATTAATTAATTAACCTTTAATTAATTATCCTGAAATTAATTACCTTAATTAGTTAATCACATTAATTAATTATCCTTTTCTAACGACCCTGATTCGATCTTCGAAAATCGGCACTGATACGTCACTCGTATGCAAATGCCGCAGATCCAAATGTCGAATCTGGTTCGCCGGAGCTTATAACACATTAAGTACAACAACACAGCGGAAGAAAATGAACAATATATCATTGATACAACAATGAATACAATATTTGATATAATATGATACAACAATATCAGAGACAAATATACAAAGCGGAATATGATAACAATGAAAGAGATAACTAAAATATGATCTTTGATGAAGAGTGAATCCAAAATCTATAACTCCAAACCAAAAGCTCATCCCAAAAGCTACGAGGACTCCAATCCAATAAGCTCGAACCACCATCAAGTTGTAGGTTGATCTCGAATGTTTAAAGAGAAGCACAAAGCGATAGCAAAAATGCACAGACTTCGAAGGCAATTGAATCTACACCTATTGTATGATTATCTGGAAAAACCTAACACTAGACTGCACGTGTTGAAAATTGTAGGCACCCAGAGTTTAGGAAGGGAACAATAAACTCCGGGTCAGTCATGGGACTGGTATGAGAAAAAAAACGGTTTTATCTTTAAAACAAACAACAACAGATTTAAAATTGAAATCCGCAATGCTTTTTGGAAAATGAAATTACCATAAGGCCTCCCGCCGCACACACCATGCGAACGCAGAATTGGAGAAGATTTCTCCTTATGATAGTAAAAAATGCTTGAAACGCGAAAACCATTTGATATTATTATTAGTGCATAGTGCAGAAAACCTTTCGAAAGTACAATATTAATCTTAGCCAGCATACAACCATTAATGTATGCCTACTATAGCTACCATTTAAATAGTGGGGCGCCACCATAAGTGAACGGCAGGTTATACAACTAAAATCGTACATGGCGCGTATTGGATGATTGGATTTCCAACAAATGGTCAGGCTAAGGAACTTCCTATTGCCACATGGGAATGCCTCTGGAGGGACGCCCCGAGAACTTACCCAGCTCTCTGCCAACACAAGGCCTGTTTACCCCCCTTCCTGGGAGTAAAACCTAAGATATGCCACCCCCGGTTGTTTGCGACCTTTATCCGAGGATCCTCAACCACAAAGCAACATCACACAGTAATAAATTTACAGTGTCCACATGAGTTAAGTATCTGGGCTCCATACCATGATACCACCATTTTCCAAAAGGAATGGACATACCCTAGGGGCACAACCCCTGCAACCTTGCCGCATCTTTCATGTTTCAACCATTTTCGGTTTGTGAGGTCCTGATGCACTCTCGTCCACAAAGCTACGCTTTTTCACAAAGCCATGCTGTGATCAACAAATGATCAACAACACTTCGTATGCCACATTACCAAATTGGGAATGTATCACTAGTAACCATCAACTACATAACCTCTGACTCATACGTCTCAGAGAAGGATGTTAAGCTTAGAGAATAATCTCCACAACCAAATAGAAATGTATTTGATAGAAACCAGCTTTACATCTCAAAGTGTAATGTCAGACACACATCCATACAAGTCTGTTCCGGGTTCGAACGGAACCAAAGGCACTTCCGAAGAAGCCCTTGCAATCTGGGAATTCACAATCCCGATCGGACTCCCCGTCACATATGGAGATCTCTATACCGACATGACTCATTGTAGAGACAATCGACGGGTTATCCTTTCGTTCTCGAAAATACCCGGTCTTCACCACCTGTCTTCAAATGCTATCCATAACGTTGTATCATTATTCGGAATGGATTATATGACACAAGGTCCTCTCCCGGCTAAACCGAATAATGAGCGCAATATTTAAAAACATATGAATATTGGGATTTCAGTTAAGTCACAACTTTTACGCAAAACTTTTCTTTCAAATGGTCAAACAAATTACCATTTTCAAATCTTTAAACAAAAAGACTCACTTCACAAAGTTCACCAATCTTTTAGAAAGATTCATTCATAGCCTTTCAAAACAATTTCCCTTTCAAATCTTTTATTCAAAAGATACGCCTTTAAGATTCTCTTCCATTTCTAAAACAAGGTTCAACAGTCTTTCACAAAAATTCATTCATAGCCTTTCAAAACTATTTCAATTCCATTTCAAACATGAAATCTTTCAATACAAATTGGAAATCCCTTCTTTATATGAAAGCTATTATTATTTGAAAACAAATAGTTTTCACTTCGAAAAAATCCAATTTCATTTATACAAGTTAAAGCTTTTCAAGTATAAACTTTGGGTTAAATTCAAATTCCCAAAACAATACTTTTAAGATGGTTTAACCCATATAAACACATTTATAACTTGTATAACATCTTTAAACCATAGTTTCCAAACATAGAATTCAATTTCAAATTTTGAATTCAAATTTAAATCAAAGTATTTAAATTTCATAACTTTATTAAGTTATTCAAAATAACTTTTATCTTCAAAACTCCTTTCAAAAGATTTTCAATCCAACCCAATTCCATTTCCAAAACTGTTTGGATTCAAAATTTCAATCTTTATAATTATTTCAAAAATATGCGACTTAACCGATTTCCTCATGAAATCCATATTTGTGTGTGTATGGTATAGTCCAGGGGTTTCACACAAAAGTGCAACAACATCAATTATCATATATTCAAGCAAAATAATTATAGATAAGCGGTATATCTCTATAACGCTTATCTTCCATATACAGATTCACAGATGAATAATATATATTTATCACAGATAAAATAAATTACATTCGTCACAGCTTGAATTAAAACAATTCATATCACAAAGCACCACACAATAGAGATATCAAACAGTTTCAAAGCAGCTCATACAATTCAAACATCCTTAAGTAAGATTAATTTTTCATCTGATTAATTTAATCAGATAAATCCCTAATCCTGGTTGATTAACATTAGTTAATTACAATTTATGTAAATTAATTATCCTTTAATTATTTATTAATTTACCTTAATTAATAAATTAACCAACCTTTAATTATTAGAGAATTAATCTTAATTATTTCATTACCCTAAATTAATTATCCTTAATAATTTAATTAATAAATTAATTAACCCTTAATTAATTACCATTTAATTAATTATCCTTAATTAATTATAATAAGTAATTATCCCTAATTACTTAATTAAATTTAACCATTAATTAGTTACTTTTAAGTAATTATCTTTAAGTAATTAATTACTTCTAATTACTTATTATTAATTAATCAACCTTTAATTAATCTTAAAACACTTAAGACTTTAATTAATTTAAAAGATAACCCCTTTTATCTTAATTGCTTACCTAATAATCATTAAAATCTTAATTTAATAAACCGTGTATTTAATTTTCATTAACAAAACAAATTTATTAGATTTTAAAAGTTAATTAACAAATTAACATCTTTCATAATTAACTTCTTAATATTACGAGTTTATTTAAAATAAACTTTAAAAACATTTTTTAAACTTGGTTAAAAAAAATTACTTAAACCAATTAAAACTTAGATAGAACTTTATTATTTACCAAAGGAACTTGCTTTTACAAAATTTTGTTTAAATTAACTTGATTTGCTTTAAAGGTTTAAACCTGTATTACGCTTGATTTTCACAAACCCGAGCAAATTTTTATTTTACCCGAGCCTTACATCAGGCAACCCATCCTCTATTCTTCTTCAAGTCATTCACTTGTTTTTCCCGAGTTTAAAACCGAGCTTCCTTCTTTTTTTCCACTTTACCCAATTCTACTGATACACTTGACTCGGGTGTATCGTGCACACCGATTTGGTCACCTCCGACCAATGTTGCGACCATCCACACATCATCAACGACCACCTCCCCTCAAGCAACCACCTAGAATCTTGTTGGCAGCCTTAATCGAAATTGAACCAGTGGACACCATCAGCCAATAAACCCGATCATCAAACTTCCCGCATGCCAAGACCTCCGACCACCTGGGGCTGTGTCATCGCGGCCATCACTTCGCCACACGGTCAACTCTCTTTTCCCCCCATCCTAGTCCAGTCCGATGCATTAACGAAGACCAAGTGACCACGATTTCGACGATGACCAAATTTGAGTATAAAACCCTAAATCAACTTCGCACCATCACCCCGCTGATCAGAAACCCCTACAACTATTTTTCCAGTGACCACCGTCGCACGAGCCACCCTGAACCCAAGCTCGACGTTCAACCATCACCGGTCGTCGTGAAATCAACGAAAATACGTTTTTTGTTCAACACGCGAATGCTCACGATTTCCCCACTTAAAAATCGAGACTCGATTATCAAAATTCATCAACTGTAATACGTATTAAATTGCGAAGTCAAATTACCAAATTAAAACCATTAATTTTTATGATTTTTTATAGATTTTACAGTAATCTTTATTTTAAAAATATCCACATATTAACTTTACTTAAGACCATTTTTAAAACTTAAATTTTAATGTTACAACCAATTTCTTTTTGAAGATCAAAGCTTAATCTAGCCTGAGAATAAAGATATGAATTTTCATTGGTTTTTCTTAGGTCTGAAAATATAACAGAGGCCTGTGTATAATTATACATAGACATGCATGCCCCTACTGATCTATATATTCAAACATAAAGCATATTACACAAACATCTCCACTACATACTTCAATCATCAATCATAATATCAGAAGATATAGGCAGATATGAGTGGGTTTGCTCACCTGACAGTTTGAAAACAAAGAAGCAAACTTGACCCTGGATGTTTGAGAAGAACAAAGAACCTAAGACTTAAAACCGAAATGTTTGTGAGGCTGAAAACTTTGATTTGTTTTAATTTTTCCTTGCTTTAGTCATTGAACTCGGACTTTGATCTGATCTTCTCTCTGCTTTGCAGTTGCTCCCAGGTTGAAAATTTCTTGACCAGGCTTTGATTTTTCTAAACTTGCTTCAGTTTGGAACTGAAGTTGCTGTTGCATTTGATTTTGCTTATGTTTTGATCTGGAAATTATATTTGAGCCTGAACTTTGATAATCAAAGTTTTAGTTTATCTGATTTACTAAATTTGATCTTTCCATTTTCAGTTTTTTTTTGAAAAATAGGGGAGATAGTTTCCAAATAGCTGATTACTATTCTCAAGTTCATACTATTTTTAGCTAATTCAAAATGAAAAGATAAATGCCACTTGTACTATTTCAAGTTACATTACCTTTACACTTATAAATGCAATTTATTATTAAGCGACACATGTTAATATATAGGCATTTTATGTTTTTATCCATGTTTGAAATTAATTTAAAACTTTGTTTTAAATCCTTACTTTATTATAAATTACTTAATTTACATACAAACTATGTTTTAGCCCTTGTTTTTATTTTATTTTAAAACTTTTATTATTTATTATTTATTTATTTATTTATTAATAATTTAACATATGTAAATGTTACATTTTAATTTCATGAATATGCAAACTATATTTATTTATTTCAAAAGATAATGTGCTTTCAAATCTAATAAATAAGTATATAATATGTATATATTTGACTTAAACTTTTCAAATGGCTTTTGTAAATTTATTTATATCAATTTCAAAATATAACTTTCAAAATATAAACGTACATATGTATTATAATACAAAAACAGATTTTCATTAATTTATATTATAGAGTTTTTTTTCAAACTCAAAATTATTTTTGAAAGGTTTTTATTTTGGAATTCACTAATCAAAATTTCTATTCATAATCTATTGGTTTTCAAATCAATTCCTTTATTTACAATCTTTTGATATATATTTATTCAAATTTTCAAATTAATCCACAATTAAACTTATAATCAAAATATTATTCAAATTATTTATTTCTGAATTTCCAATTAGAGATTTATTTTAAAATCATATCTATATTCATTTATATTAATTAACAAACAAATATCTATTAAATTTGGAAAATACCAAATTAATTCACAATTTAATTTCAAAATTAAATTACTTACCAATTTAAATCTGATTTGAAAACAGGAATGTTACACCTTTAATCTTTAATTAGAAATTAATTAATCTTAAATTAATTAACCTTTATTAATTAACCTTAATTAATCTTTAACTAATTAATTATCCTTTAATCAATTCTTTAATTACTTAAGATTTAATGAATTAAAAGATAAACCACTTATCTTTATTATTTTTTATTATCATTTAATCCTTATTTAATAATCCTTTGGAAGTAGATCATCATCAATACATTAATTAACTTAAAATCTTTATGTTAGATTAAGGATTATAAAACATTTCATTTTCTCAATTATTTACTTAATCACAAAAATTAAGTTTATAAACTTTAAAATCAAAAGGTATATAGATTAAAACATTTTCAACTTAATAAATTTGAAATAATTTATTGTCAAACCTTTTCCTTTAAACAAATTCCCAAACTTAATTAAACATTTATTATGTAAAATAATTAAGTAAGAAACTGTTTAGTTTTCAAAACTTGTCTAATGTAAAAACTTAAAAAATGCGATAATGTTAAACCCGAGGTAACTTCGATTTAAAGACCAAAATCCCCGAGCCTTACATCGAGCTTCACCCAATCTTCTTCTGCTTCGAGACACTCACGCGAATAACTCGAGCACGAACCCGAGTAACTTCATCTTCCCAAATCCTTTAACTAAAACCAAATACACAAATACCCGATGCATGTGTACCAATGCTCCGGTAACCTCCGACCAACATCGTCGTTGACTTCTCATCGTAGACGACCCCCACATGCATCACGACCACCCAGGTTTGACGAACTCGACTGAAAATTGAAATTTTACAATCGAGCAACTCATGAACTCAAACTGGTCGGCAAAAACTCCATGCCACGCCACCTCCAGCCATTTGGATTGCCGACCCCTCGTCTAGAGCCTTGCCGCCTAACCACGAATCTATTCCCCTTGGTACGATCCTCTCTAGTCCACTGACGACGATGCGGCGATCAAATTTTCAATACTAACTAAATTCTAGGCTTAAACCCTAGTTCAAATTCTCCCAAACCCCTCATTAATCTACAAATCAAGCGATTGTTTTTATGATGCTCAGTAACCGCAAACTATCTTCAACATTGACCCAGAGCTTCAATTCGTCGTTGATCAACAGTAGTTGATGATGATGTGAATTTTGCTTAACTCGGGATATCACGATAATTCCGAACTTTAAAATCTTGAAATCACTATCAAAATTTATAGTTTTCTAGTACAAAATCGATTATGAAATCAAATCAGAATTTTGTGGATATTGATTTTCTGGCTTGGACAGTTTTTCCACTATAATTTTCCATTTTCGTAATATTTACTAAATGCTTTTAATTGAAACCATTTCTATAAATGAAATTACATTATTTCAAGCAATCTCTTTTTAATGATCAAAGCCTAACATTTATTCTTCGGGTGATATGAATTTTTGAACTTATTTTCATAGTCTGGAAAACAAAACAGAGGTGTGTTCATACATATACAAGCATGCACATCTACATACATATATATATTTTCAGCATGCAAACATATTTAACAGCTAGACAACATTTCTATAATATGTTCAAACATCAACCACAAACATCAAAACATAGAGGTAGATATAAGTGTGTTTGCTCACCTGACTTTTGAAAAAGAACAGAGAACCTGAGACTTGAAACTGAAGTGTTTTTGAAGCTGAAAACTTTGATTTGTTATTTGATTTTGCTCTTTGAATCTGAACATGATTGCTTTTGATTTTCATTCCTGCTTTTGCTTTAGGTCTTGAGGCTTTGATTTTTTGGTTTTTGATTCACACTGATTCTCAGGTTTTGCTTTGATCTGCTTTTTCCAGGTTTGAAGATTTTGAAAACAAGTTTTGATTTGTTTATGTTTTGATCTGGTTGCATTGATCAGGTTTTACTTTCAGATTTAATTCTCTGGTTTTGAGATGTTTTGAATTCTGATTGAACTTGATTTTCTTTTTCAAACCTGATCTTTGATTTTCATTTTACTGGTTTTGTGAAGTATGAAGAGAAAATTATGAAGCATAGAGTATTCAAGCCTGGTTTTCCATAATAACCTTTTATTTAAATTTTATAAATCTTTAATTTAATCAATTGCCACTTGTTAACTCAAAAGATAAAATGGCAACACTTGTTTATTTTCTTGTTAAGATGATTACACATGTAATCTTTCATGCATTAATAGTTTTTAATATGTTTTAAATATATTTTCATATAATTTTCTATTTGTATTTCCTTTTATACTATTTATATATGTTTACAACTTTAAAGAATATAATTTAATAATTACTTAAACACTAATATATAAATACATATATATTCGAATTTAACTCCTTAAATAGCTTTTGGAAAATTTATCTTTTTATATATTTACATTTGTACAAATTAAATTATCTATATTTAGTTTAGTATATACATTAATAAGAAAACCATATATACATACATACATACATATATATATACTAGTTTCCTAAAATATAAAGTATTTAAATCCAATTTTATTTATAAAATATTTTCTTATTGAATTACCAAATCAATTCTCTATTTACAAACTTCTTTCATATATATAAATAAACACACATCTTTATTTATTCTGGAAAATTCAAATTATTTCACAATTTAATCCAAAATTTTATATTAATTATCAATTTAAATTCGATTTAAAAACGGGATGTTACATGAAATTTGTGAATCTTAAGAAGCGGTCTTCTTGAATGGAGAGAACCCCAACTCTTGCTTCTTTAATATATCAGTTTCTGGCCTCCTTGCACTTTTTGGAAAAATGTAGGCCTCCATGAATTGCATTAATTCTGTTGATGGGTCGAAAGAAATCTGGTTGAGCATCACTTTCTGCGAAGTTTGAAGTGTTATTCGGGAGCTGATTATTGCCTTCATTAGGACATACATTTTTCTAATCATTTTTGATTAACTCTTTCAAATGCCCAAAATGGATCATGCTCTGAATTATCCATGCCATTGCATGGCATTCATCCGTCTTATGCACGTTTACCTTATGATAGGCACAATAGTGTCCATGTTTACTCGGCTTAGGGTCATTACTAGCTTTGTAGGAAGTCGAAAAGTTACCGCTTTCTTTTGATGTTGTGAAGATCCAGGATATTGGATTGTTCAGAGCAACATAATTGGCCTTTTCTTACCATCTTGGTTTCTTATAGCTATGATTAAAGCCAGACTTTCCCATTTCATTCTTTATTTGGGATTTCTTCTTGGCTTGATACATTTCATTCATATAGATGAATTTATCGATTTGAAAATGAAAGTCTTAGAGATCACTGCATCCATGAAGATAAAGCTCTTGGCAAAAAGGTGTCGGCACAATTAACCTTAACCATACTGCCATTAATTTGTCTCTGTCGATCATATCCTCTTCCTTTAGTGCCTCTACACTAAATCCCTTAAGATAGTCATCTAACAGCTCTCCCAATCTATGTTTGACGTTAGCCAAAACAGTGAAGTCAATTGTAGGATCAATGCAAAAACAAAATTATGCTGAGAATTCATAAGTGAATTTCTCCCAAGAGCATATAGCCTTCTACTGATAGTGTCTATACCAATTAGCTGGCACCCTTAGGAAGTGGTAGAAAAAAGTTGACAGTGTACAGCTCTGGAAGCATTATAGAGGTATATCTGACTTTTGAATGCCATTAGGTGATCATCCGGATTAATAGTCCCATTGTATTTCAAGGATGAAAATTTAATGTGAGATGGAATTCTTGTGGACATGATCCTATCTGTGAATGGGTCTTCCCAAAAGTTACTGTTGATTCTAGCATCAAGGATCCTTTTCCCTTTAAGGTTAAGCACATCCCGCTTTTTCAGCCATGTCCCTTAAGTAAGCTTCATCATTTTGATAATTGCTCCTGTCAGGCACATACTCTTTGGAGACGAAACTTCCAGACTGCTCATAGGACTTCTCTACTAGTCTCCTTGATGACCTGCTTTAGCTTTATTATTTGCCAAGGATTTAAGGGAGAATTCTACCGCTTCAGCTTCTTGATTTCCTCTCTTTTTATGTGGAGTCACAATGAGTTTTCCTTTGCTCTAAGCAAAGAAGCATCCAAATTCCTTCTTTGAGATTCAACTTCTTATCCCTCAATGAGCTTGGAAGATTTTTGTGCAAGGATTTTTTCTAATAGCTCTTGCATCATTTCCGTTTGCTGAGTTAGATCTATGATCTCAGCTTCGCTACTGGTAGGCTTTGCTAGCTCTAATGGAAGTCTAGGTTTTACATTTCCTAAGTTGAAGTTAGGAACGATATTTTCTTTCAATGTCATCATTTGGGTGACTTCTTCATTTGGAACTTTAATTTGCCTCGATCTCCCCATTTGCCTAAAACAAAAGGTCGTTTAATTAGTTTGAGGAGAGAATTAAATAGAATCAGAGGTTCACACCCTCCTTCTAGCATCAAAATGTTAAACCAAAAATTGGCATAGCTCCTATGATATTAAGTATGATGAGCCAAAATTTGATTCTAACACCTTTGATGACATGACTAAGTGCATAGTTTGGTTGATGTTAACCAAATAGTGTTAAGAAACCACGAATGTGCTTATCATTTAATGCCAAGTACAAGATGGTATCATTAAGAAATGGTTCCATTATTGACGATGGGCTTTTGGAATAAGATATTCGAAAGCCCATATGGACTTTTGGAATATATATTCGAAGGCTCATGCCACATGATCAGAGGAGAAAAAGAATAAGCCATGAATATGTGCAGTAGCCCATTAAGCATGTCAATGAACAAGATATGTCTATATATGGTGGGCAAGATAGTGATTATGCAGATAAACACTAGTTTAGACCGAAGCTAATGTGAGATATGAAATAAAATCATGATATGCTTTGGGTCCAAAGAGCTTTATTATATGCATATCCAAGTTCAATAATTCCCACAGTGCACAAACAAGGTATTAGGCATGTTCAGATCCTTATTTGTATAATTTTTCCATGATCACAGTAAATCAAGTTTTTGTCCAATTCAACTTACGGTTACAATTGATTAATTTAAGAGGAGAAAAAAGAAATGATCGCCCCCTCCTTTGTTGCCCTAGGTTCGCATTTATAAGGGTTAGAATGTATAATATGGTTGTTGTGCCCAAGTGGCATGCTTGACCTTTGGCATTAACCATTTTGATGGCGCGTGGCATATGTTTCATTTAGATGATACTCGACAACAAGGTTCAACTTTGTGGTATCCAGCGGTATGCTTTTTTTTGATACTCCACGGTGGCCCTCTATATATTAGTGAATTATGGAATCAAAAAGGCGGGGAATTGATAATAGGCGGAATTAAAGGGACACGACATTGCCTAAGAGACAACATTGCATTACAAAGAGGCGGCATTAATAATAGATGTCATTGATGATGAGCGGAATCAGAGAAGAACGACATCACTTGAAGTGTGACATCGAAAGAAGGCGGCATTGAAGGGACATGGCATCAGCTTGAGGCAATATCAACTAGACGCGACATCCATTTTATCTTCATGGGTAAAGTGCGACATGGATAGAACGTAGCATCAATGAAGTGCAACATGGATGATATATCATGTGTTGCAAGATTGATGGCTTATGGTATGATGTCACTCAATTCCATTACCTAGATGACATACAATACCAATGGTGCACAACATCATTTCCTATCTATAGATTAGCTTTATATGATGTCATCTATTGGTGATTATCAACATATTGTTGTATGACATCATTACTTCTCTAATGGCATGTGCAATTAATAAAATGCAGCATGGAATCAATATGGCTTGATTGAGTGCGCCATGGATGACACGCGGTATTATTATAGTTGTAGGCTTTTGATATCTTCCGCTTGCTAGTCTTCGACATTGACTTTCATACTGATGAGGTGCGGCATTCCATGTTGCATTGATGAGTTAATTGATGAGGATTGATTAGCTAGTGTAATTAATCAAAGGATAAATATAATTAATTGATGAGTTAATTAATTAAGGTAAGTAATTATAAGATGATTAATTACTGTTTATGATTAATTAAGACTAATTAATGAAGATAGTTAATCAAAGCTTAATTATTTATTTAATTAAAAGGTTAATTAATTAATGAAGTAATTAGAGGATCATTAATTAGTATAATTAATGAAACTAATCAAGGTTAATTAATGAAAGTGATTAATTAAAGCATGATTAATTAATTGTAATTAATTAAGGATCAATGTAATCAATTATAATTAATTAATGGAAGTAAATGGAGGATCATTAATTAATGTGATTAATGATAGTAATTAAAGGTTAATTACTGTATATGGTTAAGGATAATTAATTTGTGTAATTAATTAAAGGTTAATTACTTAATGTAATTAAAGGATAATTAATCAAGGAAGATTAATTAAGGAAGATCATTAAGAGATGATTAATTAATTAATTTGTAATTAATTAATGTTAAATAAGTAGGATTAAAGTAATCCAAGAGATTAAGGTTAGTAATTAATTTAATTAAAGGTTATTAAATTGATTAAGAGTGAATCAAACCTGCTTATGGATGATTGATTGATGTTGGATGATTGATATTGGATGAATGATATTGGATGATTTGGTTATGATATCTCTGATATGAGTTATATGCTGCTTTGTGAGATGATTGGTTGATATGAATTATCTATCTGTGATAATATGAATCATCTATCTGTATATGTTATTCTGAATATAAGTTTAAATTGTTTAAACCTTTAAACAGCTTGGACATTAAAATGGTGTTTTGGATTTCGGTGAGACCGGGATCGAGTTTCCATATTTGGATATCCGAAAACCACATTGATCCAAATTAAACGTTAGGTCATGAATCCAAGTGAAGTTCAAAGTGAAGACTCGAAGTGTAAGAACTATTCATCAGTATAACTCTATGGGTGATTCCGAGATGAGTTTGACAGAGATAGTACTTACAGGTTCGAGATGGTGATTCAGAGTGCAAGGGCTATGGTCATTAACTTTGAGGGTGATTCCAAAATGAGTGTAACGAGATAATGCCTTCGGTTTCGTTCGTACCCGGAACGAACTTGTATGGATTGAATGCTTTCAAAACATCGTCAGGTGGATGATGAGCATTCTAAGATAGATGTGTTCTATAAAGGTAATCGTAGCCTCAAGCCTCATCAACCTGGAATGTCTAAAACAGGGCAGGTGCAGCAAGGTTAAGTGGGTAGCACCCAAGTAGGATGAGATTTACCCCTGTCTAGAGGTCCCCATTTATTTCGGCTTAGTGTGCGGTTGATCGCGCCAACCATGGGGTGGTCTTGTTCGGGATTGTCCAGTAAGGGATGGTTCCGCCCTTGTGTTGCAGGAGATTTAGGGTGGATCCTCAGTTCGGTGATCTAGGCCCCGTACTGTGACGGACGGTACCCCAGTAGCCCTGCCATTGATGGAAACTCATTCTTCCTATGAGCCCTTACAGTTTTGATTGTATACCTATGTAGCTGGAATTTAATAAATGTAACAATTTCGGCTATTTTCTATTTACTTGAAAACCCTAGACACTATTATATATCACTGGATTTCCTATCAAATGTTTTAGTTAGCGTAAGGTAAAAACTTTTCCAAGTTTTTGCGTGGGATGTCTTACGTGATATCTTTCTTTCAAAAGATTTTTAAAGTTAAGCAATTTTAAATCGTTTACTCACACCAGACCCATGTCTGAGCCAAGTGTTTATTTTCTGTTTTATTAAACTCTTGGGTACTCATATTATGTATGAGTAGTCGAGGGATTCAGGTTAGCTTTGACGAATTCTGGAGGAGATTTGAAGCAGGAGGCTTCAGCGAGTGAAATATAGTGGTTCCGCCGTGTTTTGAGTTGTGTCTGTATCTCTGTGATATCTTGAATTGTATACTTAGACAAGTGTTTATAACTGTCTAATTTGTGATAACTCTGATGTATATGATACTATGTAATATTTTATGTGATATATTATATTTCATTCGTTCCGCTGTGAGAATCTATCGTTGTTGAGTTTCTTCTTTCCTATCTTTTCTTCTTCTATCCCTTTCTTTCTTAATTCAAGATGCGTCTTTCTGGTAGATGGAAGACGGGTCGTGACAAGGAACCTTCATCAGCATGTACGCAAGCTCCTGTGAAAATTTCGTAGCATTTGGACTTATGGTTTGGGAGAAATGATCGATACGAATTGGGATTTTCGATTGGCTACTTCGTTCGACTCGATCCTTTCATATCGCTTCCCTTCAAATCGATCCGAGCATGTGAGTGTAGATGGTGACTTGGCATGAGATTCTTGGATCTCCCCATCTTTTGCACCGAGTTGACCGAGCCTTATTCGTACCCAAGTTTGAAGTCTTGCTCGTATCGGTTGATCCATCTTGTTCGCATCGATAGTTCGCATCGACGGTCACAGCGCTATTCGCATCGTTTTTTCATGTTTCTCCCGTATTGATTGATAGGGGTTCTATTTGTATCGATCGACTATCGACACCAATTGATACAAACTATAGTTTTCCTGTTGATCGATACGAACTATGTAGTTCTCAGGGGGATGCGAACAAAACCGGTGCATTGTCATGGATTCGAACTTATGGAGTGAGAATAAGATTTCTCTGGGATGACACGAACACAACGGATACGAATAGCACGACCAAGGATCGATTTGAACATCATCGATTCGAACCTGATCGATTCGAACACGATCGATTCGAAGTTGCTCGTTCTTGATGGACACGAACAGGATTTCTTTGGATGGATTCGGATGTGGTGTTGGGGTCGATTCGAACGGTGTGTTTCCTCAGTTCGTATTGATCATATCTTGAGCATACGAACTTGGATTGACTTGAAATTTGAAACGTCGGCTCTTATGGCTTTGCTTGTCTTGTCTTGGCAATTATAGCTCGATCCGGACTCGGACAAAATTCATCGATATCCATACCGAGCCTGCGTACAACCCATCTTCGGTACGAATTGTTCTTGTTTTATAGTTAATCTTTTGGTGTCGTGGCCTTGCTAAAAGGCGAGATAACACTTGCCCCTCAAAACATGCCTTGCGATAGGAAGGTGTGTTTTGTAATGCCATATGCCGGATGTTCATATCCTGTAGATGACCTGCAAAGGAATTGATAGTCTTATCTGAGCACGAATGACGATCGTTCGGGATCGTATATCATTCGAGGTGATATGTGACCGTTCGCTGTCAGATGCCATTCGTGGGGAATGGTGACCGTTCGCAGTCGAGTGCCATTCATGGAAAATTGTGACCGTTCGCGGTCGGGTGCCGTTCGAGGCGAATTGTGACCGTTCGCGGTCGGGTGCCTTTCGTGGCGAATTGTGATCGTTCGCGGTCGGGTGCCATTCGTGGCGAAATATGACCGTTCGCGGTCGGGTGCCTGTCGTGGCGAATTGTGATCGTTCGCGGTCGGGTGCCATTCGTGGCGAATTGTGACCGTTCACGGTCGGGTGCCGTTCAAGGCGAATTGTGATCGTTCGCGATCGGGTGCCTTTCGTGGCGAATTATGACCGTTCACGGTTGAGTGCCATTCGAGGCGAGTGAGTATGCCGGGGGGACTTGGTATCATCAATACCAGATTCCATGTTCGAGGGAGTTTCTAGATTGTTTGTTAGGGTGGTTTATCGCTATCTTTAAGCATGCCTAAAGACCTTTTGCGACCCCCTACATGTGTAAGTAGCTTAGCCCTTTCAGAATTATCAAGACCAAATATCCATTCAACTGAGTTTTTCAATAGAAATGTCCGACAAAATCAAATCCAAACATGAGGATAAAAAACAAAAGCAAAACAGTGACGTCAGAGTGCAAACACCTACATCGATGTGGTTTATAGTTGTATCATAGCATGCCTGAGGATCGTTCGCGGTCCTGTACATGTGTAAACAACTTAATCGCGTCAGTGTGGAGTTTGCCACTCGTTCGTCATTATCTCAATCAATTGATAATAAGATGACGTCTTAACCTTAAGCCGTCTTTAGTTGGTGCATGCGGTGGTCGCTCTTGTTCCACCGTCGTTGCCCTCCTTCTCACATATTGCGATAGCAAACCATTCGGGATATGCCCCTCGAATTCATCTTTCAAGTGTCTGCAGTCATTTGTGTTGTGACCATTCAACTTGTGGAATAAGCAATACTTGTCTGACCTTCTCTCATTACTGGTCGGATCTCTCCTCATCGGCTTTCGATAAGGAACATGTCCCTTGGTGTCCTGGTAGATTCGCTCCAAAGTCTCGTTCAGCTCCGTATATGAGGTGAATCTTGGTTCCTTTCGTGGTCGTGCTGATATGTTATCGTTATCCTCGGCCTTTCGTTTCCCTTTGCTAGTTTTGCACCTTTTTTAGGGGGATTTCCGCCTTTGACTGCATAAACATCGATTCCTTCTCCTTCCTTTCTTTCAGCATTTGTATCCTCTAACCGTAAATATCCTTCAGCCTCATGATAAAATTCTCCTAGATCCATAGGGGGATCTCTTGTCAGCGAATTCTTGAATTCTGTGCCATCAGCTATGCTCGATACAACTGCCATCAAAACCATGGATGGATCCAGTCGATCCGTCGATGCTGCAGCAAAGCTCCATAAAGATTCCTCAGCTCTTTGCTTCAGTGCTTCCAAACTCATCACATTCTTAGGTCTTGAAATGTGAACCCTGAATTGCCTCATAAACCTTTCAGTCGAATCATTCCATGTCCCGATAGACCTATTCTCCAGTTGCCTAAACCATAGTGCCGCAATACCTGCCAGGTACAATGGGAAGCACCGTGCCATGACCTCCTCTGATCCCCAGCACTTCCATATGCCTCATATACTTTGTTAGATGAACCGTAGGGTCTGTCCTCCCATTATACATCTCCAATAATGGTAGCTTAAAATCCGGTGGGTTCCTAGCTCGCCTGATTGCTGGAGTAAAAGGACTCCTATCCACATCCTCCAAGTCTTTGTTTACCAATCCGCCTCTCATAGCTCGTCTGACCATCCCCGCCAACATATCACTATCTTCGAGTTGTAGTCCTCGCTCATTGCCTCCGACCTGCCCCCCCCCCCCCCCCTCGAGTTCACGAGGGAATCCTGGAATATGTTCCCCTGGCTGAGCATCCGTTCCTCTACCAATTTCATGCTGCTCGAATCCACCCGATGTTCTTCTTGGTACTAGGTCAACATGTTTTAGGTGAGTGCCCCCAAGTTCTGGTGCCACCCCAAATGGTCCCGCTCCGTTGTGAATTCTGGTTGCTCCTTGGTTTTGCGCTCCAATTTGCCCAACCCGTCGAAACAAATTCTGGATCATTTCTTCTTGTCTTTTCATCATTGTCTTCATCTTATCGCTGGTGATGAAGACTGAGGCTTGGTTCACTCCTGAGGAAGCCTCTTGACTCTCTTTATGTTGACTTCTCTCTAGTCTTTGCCTTCTACTTGATTGTCTTATAATAGCTTTTCAGATTTGAATCCCTAAGCCATCAAATTCAACTTTTCCAGCTGATAGAACTCCTGTATTAGCCTTCTCAATGGAAGCACCAAAATGTTTGCACCAAAATTGGTCACAAACACCCAATTTCCAATTAAATCTCTAGTTCACAATCACAGATCACAAATAATAAGTATATAGAGAAATAAAAAAGAAGAACACTTGAAAAATTCAAAAGAAAGCAGTAAACAACACAGAATTTATAGTGGTTAGGCAATCTGGCCTACGTCCACTCTGAAGTTGATGACTTTATTAATATTCAATTGGTGATTACAATCGATTACAGTGGATTATAAGGAGTTATAGCTCTGAAATTCGAGTACAACCGCAATGATGAAGTGCAAAGTTGGATCCGACAGAGTCTAGACGTTGGATAGCCAAAAAGATCCTTTTTCTATTGGCCCTGGGGCACTATTTATAGGCGTAGGAGGCTAATATCTTGCTCAAACTTCGGAAGACTTCTTTAGGCACGTGAGGGGTCCCACGCGATCGATCCCACAAAGTTTCGACTCGACCTGTGACCGATACGAATGTAATTTATATCGATCAAGATTTTGTCCAATGGAGTCAAAACTTGGTAGGAACCTTCGTTAGCATGTACGCAAGCTCCTATGAAAATTTCATAGCATTTGGACTTATGGTTTGGGAGAAATGATCGATACGAATTGGGATTTTCGGTTGGCTGCTTCGTTCGACTCGATCCTTTCGTATCGCTTCCCTTCAAATCGATTCGACACATGAGTGTATGGTGACGTGGCGTAAGATTCTTGGATCGCCCCATCTTTTGCGTCGAGTTGACCGAGCCGTATTCGTACCCAAGTTTGAAGTCTTGTTCGCATCGATTGATTCATCTTGTTCGCATCTATAGTTCGCATCGACAGTCACAGCGCTATTCGCTTCGTTTGCTCATGTTTCGCTCGTATCGATCGATAAGGGTTCTATTCGTATTGATCGACTATCGACACCGATCGATATGAACTAATGGTTTGCCCGTTGATCGATATGAACTGTGTAGTTCTCAGGGGGATGCGAACAAAACCGATGCGTTGTCATGGATTCGAACTTATGGAGTGAGAATAAGATTTCATTGGGACGACACGAACACAATGGATACGAATAACACGACCAAGGATTGATTCGAACATCATCGATTCGAACCTGATCGATTCGAACATGATCGATTCGAAGTTGCTCGTTCTTGATGGATATGAACAGGACTGCTCTGGATGGATTCGAACGTGGTGTTGGGGCCGATTCGAACGGCATGTTTTCCTCATCTCGTATTGATCATATCTTGAGCATACGAACTTGGATTGACTTGAAATATGAAACATCGGCTCTTATGGCTTTGCTTATCATGTCTTGCCAATTGTAGCTTGATCTGGACCTGGACAAAATTCGTTGTTATCCATAGCGAGCCTACGTACAACCCATATTCATGACGAATTGTCCTTTTTTTCCAGTTAACCTTTTGGTATCGTTGTCTTGCTAAAAAGCGGGATAATAGTTATCTTCATTCTTACCGTTATATGTCATTATTTCTTTCTTAATCCATTTTTAAAACCATTTCCAAATTAAAATGACAATATAAAGTCAAAATATAAAATTTCCATTTTATTGATGTTTCATTATTCATAAAATATTCTATTATCAAAATAATCATTTTACTAGCTTCTAAACCACATTTAGAAATTTTATAATTTTCACAAACTTATTTTTACTAGGTTGAATTATTTTTTCCTTTCACTATAATTTTATTCATTAAACAGACTTTTACTTATTCGCATTTAAATACTAGCCAAAACAATTAATTCTTTTCTTCAGTTCCAACAAAATTTTCCATCGGTAAAATTTTCCCACTCCACAAAATACTTACTCTTATATTTTCAAAATCAACATAAATTCCCATGATATACTTATTATATAATCATTTTAAATTAAATTTAAATTTAAAATCTCGAATTTATTGCTTCTCAATGCCAAGGTATTGCAGTTTTGATAATCACCAACTACTGAACAATAAAACTGTACAGTAATCATCAATACCGAGCAAGAAATTTGGTTCGGTAGTTTTCACTGCCAAACAAGATAATTGGTTCGGTTGCTAGATGTCAAACCGAACATTCACTGTACCAAAGGTTCACCAAACTAATCACAACCAAACACAATAAATCGAACATGGAAAGTGCCCATCTTTTAGAAAGTGCTGAACCAACTACTTCATACTCTATACCTATAAATACCCCCATGGATGAACAATTATGGCAGTCAATTTTTTAGAATCAGAAACAACCGAATATATGGTGTCAAGTTGAATCATAATAAAATATTTTTCTTTTCTTTTGAACATTAAATCATTGTATTTTGTGTTCCTGCATTGTACTTGAGATCTATATATACAAAATTGAATGAGAATTGATAATGAATGTAGGTAATCTTTAGCTGAATCACTATACATTGTGTGTTCTTTATTTTCTATATAATATTTTCTATATCGTCGACCTCTGATAAATATTAAGTCTCAAACAAACAAATTGTATAATATACTCATTATGTGCTAGTTGCAAAAAACCCTTACAGGTGTTTGTCCATTTTTTGAGCACTAACAATGAAAGTGGTAATAATAACAGATAATTTAGAAGAAAAGACATGATAGCTTATTAGCATTGTTCCTCTATTGTTTGAAATTAGACCTACAATATATACTAATTTCATTAATACAAATAAGTTATCCGATAAAAGTTCTTAGCTAGTAAATTTCATGTTCTATATGGATATGTGGATTCTTATTTAAACTTGCATTTATATTAATTCAAGTATAGTAACAATGGTTGAACTTTATTTTTACCATTAAATCGCAAATTTAATACCATTTCTAACAAAATCCATAAGTTATATGTTTCTACAACATTTTGTATTATTAATATTTGCAAAGGTATTTATGATTTGAATCAAAAATAAAAATAAAAATGATTTTTATACTTTGAAAAAGTAAATGAAAATATTCACAATTATCTAAAACAGAAAAATAGACACAAGGAAGAAGTTGCAAAAAATTTATTCTCAAGGACGACAAGTTTGTTTTTTTATTCTGAAGGACATTTTTCAATGAAAATAAAAAATGGTAGTTAAAACTATAATTCAATGATTTACACTAAAAAGTGTCCTTTAGACTAAAAAGCAAACTTCTTGTCCCTAAAGCTAAACTTTTCTCCAACTTTTTCCCAGAGCCTAAAAAACCCTATCTAAAATTCAATGCATCAAAATTTCACCTTTAAATCATAAATCTTATTATCTCTTAAACATAGTTCATATGATATATGTTTGAAAAGATTTGGACATTGCAAAGATATTTATCATTCGAAATAGAAACTGTAAACATATGTAGTTACAAATGCATAAAATAGCAAATACAAACATTTGCATTTCTTCTAAACATTAAATAACCATAATACGACAAAAAAAATCAACTAGATTCGTTATTGATGATGTGGCAGTGATCTCTTAGTATCTATGGATGACTTGTTATATTTAAACAAAATGAGACTATTCCTAATACCCTCGTGCATGTAGCGTATTTTGAGTCAAATACGAGAATATTTATATTGGGTAAAACACATAACAAGCGTGGTGGTCATGCATGCACATTATAGAACCTAACTTCACAAAAAACAATTAGTGGTCAAGCGCACATATAACTATATACATTGGGTAACACTCATAACATTTATGGTAGTCGCGTGCACAAATTCTACGTAGCACGATTTGAACCACTTATGTTTACTTTAGTATGTTATATACTACTTAAGACTTGAAGTACAACTGTGTGTTAGGGTGTTTCCTAGGATCTCAACACAATTAGGTTTTAGAAGAGATAAAAAATGAAGAAAAGATAATGACAAATAGGTTCCTCCAAATAAAACCTTTTTTATTCTCTCAAAAGATCACAAGAGAAAACTAAAAATTAAAAAGATATCTCAATACCTAAAACCTTAGACAAACCAACATTTTTTCCACACACATCTAATTAACCATATACATGCCTATTTATAATAGTCTTGACACAATATCTTCTCTTAGAAGCTATTGAATACTTCCATAAATCTTTTCCATGTAGATAATTCATTTCCTTCTTTGATGTTATAAAAGAGGCAATTAATCACTCTTCAAAATCTATAAAAGATGCAATGTATTTGAGTCACAATTCCATTTAGACTCAAACATCTCCAAAGTCTACTTAAATATGGAATATTGTATCACCAAAATCTAACCATCACCATCTTAATACGATATTTCATAAATATCATCCAAGCTTCATCTAAAACCTCAAACTTCAAACAATCTCCAATATTACAAAGGAAATAAATGTCACCATTCCAAGAACTAACTAACCTCCAAACCATCTAATTACGCATGCCCTCCAATTAAACATATATATCATTAATAAATCAAAATAATTCGTAATACCACAATGGCCTTCATGCGGTATTTGTAGCTTTCCTTTGCTAGCTCCACCTTAATTCAGAAAACTTTGTCTCTTCAACACTACTTTGAGAAGTTTCTCCATTCTCAATTGTTTTCCCAAGCAATTGTATACATTTTTGCCTTCTCTTTTTGCATGCAGCACCTCTCTATTACCCTTTCAAATCCTTATAACTCCACCGCGAGTCAAAAAATTGCAGTCTTTTACCTCCAGTTTTCCTACAGAGACAAGATTCTTTGTAATTTATGGATATACCTAACTCGCTTAAGCTTCACCATCCTTACATCATGCGTCCGCAATCTAACCGAACATATCCCCTTAACATGCAAGTCTCCACCGTCGACAGAGTCCACCTTAGCATCTTACTCTTCATAATGGATAAACGCTTCCATTTGATTATATGTGGAAGCAAGCACCTGAATCAAGCATCTAGTTTTTTGCTTATAGCTTCATCCACATAGAAGATGTTGTCAATAAATTCCTCACCAAAATGCACTTCATCATCACTATCTTTTTGTTCCTTTTCGTCTTCTTCCAATGCCTTCATTCTCTCCTTGTCCATTTTAAGCTTATTGCAAAATCTCGGTTGATCAGGTTTTTCACGGTAATAGTATATGAAATCCTTCTCCAAGTTTAATCTATTGGATCACCTTTCCATGTTCGGTCGGTTACCCCTCCTTACAAGACGAACCCCCTCCAACTGGGGTTCAAATTACCTCTTTTTTTCTTATCTTTTTCTTGCATTAAATTTATCTTCTGCATCTCCTCATTAAGTAGGCTACTAATTGGTGATCTTATTGAAACAACTCCATCTGAATTTGAGTTGGTCAATGCAAGCACAAGCATTTTCAACTCTCCGGCAATGAACTCATTAACATCAAGGCCTATGTATCGTCATGCACTTTGTAATTCGTAACCACCAATTGGTTCACAATTGCCTAAAATCGTTAAGATGCTCTCCAATTGACCCATGTTTCTTAAGTTTTTGATTCACCAATCCTCCTCATAAGAAGAGCCTTATTTGTTGAAGAGTTCTTTGCATAAATTCTTTTCAATTTCTTCTAAATTGATAAGAGGATGTTTTATTAAAAACAATATGAAACACTATATTCTTCAAAAAAAATATTGAATAGCCGTTATAGCCTCCATATTCAAGGTTTTCCATTTTGCTTCAGATACATTACAAGGTTTTTCCTCTTTGTTCTCCAATGGTTGGTGATGATCATTGAGATATAGAAAACCTTCCATCTTTGCCTTCCATAAACCTCAATTTCTCCCATTAAGTTTTTCAACACTTATCTTCTCCTTAACCAAAACTCTCTTCAAAAGATTTATGTAGTGGGCTCTGATATCAATTGTTATGTAATGGCGGTCGGACCAAGCTCCCCATCTACAGTATATAGCGCATGCATATGAGTTGGCACACACTCTATTGTAACAAAAGGAATACCATATTCTACATGCCTACTAACCCACATTTATACATCACTTCTTCAAGTTATTTAGCGATATGAGATTATTTCAATTTCAAATCGTCGTTCCTTTTTGTTATATGCAATAAACCCTAATAATCTCCCCTCTTAATTCGCATCCCCTTGAAGTACTTTGAGAGCATTGTTTGTTTGCATAGCACAATTCGTAACATTCGGCTCTGATACCGGCTGTTAGTGTTTTCTTAAGATCCCTACACAATTTGATTTTAGAAGAGAAAAGAAGTGGAGAAAAAATAATGACAATAGATTCCTTCAAACAAAACATTTATTAATGCACCAAAAGATTACAAGAGAAAGCCTAAAAGTTGGGAATATATCTCAATCCCTTAAACCTTAGAAAAATAAACATTTTCTCACATATCTATGCCAATTTATACCTTCTTTGTTAAGCTATTGAATACTTTCATAAATATTTCTCATGTAGATAATTAATTTATTCCCTTCTTTAATGCTATATGAAAAAAAAAGCAATTAATCACTCTATAAAACGTATAAAAGAGACAATGTATTTGACTCACAATTCCACCTAGATTCAAACATCTTTAAAGTCTATTTAAATATGAAATATTATACCACTAAAATCTAACAATCTGGTATCGAAGTTTAATGCTGGGTCATGTAGACAAACAATGCTCTCAAAGTACTCCAAGAGTATGTGAGTCAAGGGGGGATTGTCAGGGTTGTTTCATATGTTACAAAAAGGAACGACGGTTTGAAATTGGAATAGTCCCACATCACTAAATAACTTGAAGAAATCATATATAATTATGGATTACTAGGCACGTAACATTGGATATTGTTTTTGTTATAATAAAGTATGTGTCAATTCATATGCGTATGTCACTTACTGAATATGGAAAGCTTGGTTCGATCCCCGTTAAACAACACTATGTACTGCTACCTAGGTATCTAATAATGATAAAAAAGACGATTCACAAAAATAATTGATAATGTGATCATGATATTTTAGTGTTTGTACATGGCTTATTATATTATTTGAAAGTGGTGAGACAATTCTCAATCGATTCATGCACTGTATGGCAATGCATTTTGTAAAATAATAGTTATAGGTATCTATTTTTAATATTGTTGTAATAAATTTCCATTAGAAATGAACATGTGAAAGTTCTTTCACTTCTAGAAAAAAAGGTGCAAGCTCAATTGTGTTTATCTTGTACAAAACACAAGCTGACTTATGATGTTCGAATAAAGATGACAAAAGTTCTATAAATTATGTTTATGGTAAAATAAAAATAATGTTATTTGTTAAAATTATACAGGAAATTATTGTCAAGGACAAAATTTCACAGCTTTTTAGCCTCAAGGACAGACCTTCAATATTTTATCCTGAAGGACAACTTTCTGTAGGTATCAGTTTTTAGTTATCGGTAGCAGTTTTTAGGTATCAGTTTGTAGTTATCGGTAGCAGTTTTTAGGTATCAGTTTTTAGCTCGGTATCAGTTTTGTTGTCCTTATGAATAATTTTGGAAAATGTTTGTCCTTGTGAATAAATTTTAAAAGAATGTTTGTCCTTGTGGCAAAAATATTGAGGTCGTGTCCTTGAGATAAAAAATACAGAGATTTTTGTCCTTTAAATTAATTCCCCCAAAATTATACTTAAATAACAACCCTAACTATTTGCGAATAACGAAATTTATTTCCTAAGTTTTTGGAACTTTCGTCTTTTTGAAAGTTAAATTGTTGCATCATTAGAAAAACTCAAGTTAGTTTTCTTTTGGTTGCTTTAAAAAAATGAATGTTTAACGCTTTTTCTTTATAAACTTTTGTTAGTACCGCTATGTTCATGAGATGGTTTACATATATAATATATGTTACTCGGCTTAAAAAGAGGTTGATACAAAACCAATCTATAAATTAAACCGTTACTTTACCACGTTGGAATTGTTCTTCTTTGTACGCACCGGAAAGTTGCTCTTAAAATGGCCGCCGTATTTGACATCATCCTAAAACAAAAAATTAAGTCATAATCATCGTAACAAGATAAGATGCAATTTTATAATGTCCCTATCAAACATCACATATCATATAATAAATACTGTAGATATGTATATATATTAGATGCAGCACTAGGCCAAATGCATCGGGATTACGTTATACGGTTGCGTGTGTAACATATGCAAACACTGAATACTTTAGAGTTTTAGTTAATAAAGACAGAGAATGGACATTTTGTCGCAATATACAAACATATGGCATATGTTATTATGTTACATTCGGAGTGCAGCTACATACAACAGCTCGCCTTGTTTATTAGTTATTACCCCATCAGCAGTACTCTTCATTCCGTGTAAATATTTGTAGTTAAAGGAGACAATGAGATCCGATATTTTAATTACAAAAGAAAATGACTGACATAAATATCGTATCATCTCAAGTTTCGCAAAATTTGAACCTTAATACAATTTATTTTCAAAAGTATAACTTTTCTTTTAGAATTATATGCATTTTTGAGAAAATTCACAATTAATTTCTGTTTATATATGTGATGGCCCTATTGTGGTTTTTTAATTTTGTTCTTTAGTTTTCATGTGGTGAAATTATGCTAAAACACGCAGTCTGATATAAATGTAAATAGTTCACAGCTGTAGTATAGAAAGAAAAAAAAGACTAAATACGAGTCTAAATGAATAATTGAGCAAACAATGGAAGCAATTCTGAATAACTCTGAATAACAGAGCTATAACAAGTAACTTGTTAGAATATAAAACTTAACATGTTGTACAATATTAATAGGAGATTGAGAAACCCAAAGTAAAGAACAGAGATAAAGTGTTGTATAAAGTTAAATAAAATTTATATTATAAAACTAATAAATTTATTTATATAAAAGCATTGGTTTATTTTGGTTTGGAGAAGTAGAAAAAATGAAAAAGACGAGGCAAAACAATAGTTTCACGTTATGAGATATTGTTAAAAATCCTATTTAAATATAGAATTCTATACAAAACGATTATGATTTCTGTTATTTATTTACTTATCAATTTATTATGAAGAAAAAAAACCATGCATGTTAACATATACACTACGAGTCGACCGAGCATGTCGAGTTAAGTTTTGAAAAAGTAATTTTGAATGAAGATAAATGTTCTATTTTCACTTTTATAAAATGGTAACTAAAGAACCTCCTCATGAAATCAGAAATGTTGGAAATCTCATCAAGAACATATAGTATCAATTCAACTATCAAATTTGTCCATAGATTGACATACACGTATTATACTATAAATAGGCATCCTCCAAGTCAGAGTCACACATAAAAAATATGAATCTTTCTTCTTTCCTTTTGATTTTCTGCCATTGATATGTATACGGATATAACAAAGTTTGTGATACTGCGAATAACAAGTTCATCACTCTTGTCACTTCAACATTCAAAAGATGGTACAAATCGACTTCTCTGTTGCGAACGTAGTCGATAAGAGAGATTGAATTATTGATCTCCCTTGTATATTGAAAGACGATAAGTCATAACTCGATATGCCCACTAGTTTACTTGAAGAGCAGCCATAACAAAAAACAATGACTTAAAGAAACATCATTATACATATCTTGGAGAACACTCACAGCTACCATCATTGTCATTATCTCATGGAGAAGAACGCTCACTGTATTTTGAAGATAATCACTAACAAACTTAAGATGTTATCTTTGGGAAAGTGACATCACATAGTCTGAAAGAGTGAGTTTGTAGTTTCACAAAATCGAAAGACTTGACTGTGTTAACTTCATCTCTTGGTAAAAGAAGATGCATTAAACGACAGGATGAAAGTTGTTTATGTACATGATGTTAATACCAACCGAGAAGGAGGAAAAAAAATAATCATTTAAGCATAAGGACCCTGACACATGCTATTGTAAATAATGGTTGCTTATTTTAAAACATTTCATACCATTGAATGTGTTTGTTTTAAATTTTAACATTTTGAGTTTGAATTTCAAATTTTAAAATTTCAATTTGATTTTGAGTTTTAAAATTTTAATTTTGATTTTAATTTTTTTTACTATCACTTAATTTATTAATTTAATTAAATTAATTTTCTATATAACATTACCATGAACATCATATGTTCGATGAATAAATAGGATGTACAATAATAACTATATAAACATCTAACATGAATGTGTGATAATACAAGTTTGTATATGTGATTAACATTAATATATAAGTGTTTATATGCTATACACATGAATAAATATTTGTATTATTTTAATCTACACAACCACAAACACAAACACACATGTGTTTGATAACACTACAGGAGGAAAGCCATTTTCCGACGGCTGGAAAACGTCGATGGCCGTCGGAAGCCGTCAAAAATAGCCATCGGAAATTAAGGCGTCAGGGAGCAGTGTTTCCGACGGCTTCCGAGGAACCTCGCCGTTTGTATTTCCGATGGCTTCCGATGGATTCTGGAGGATTCCGACTGTTGTCGGAAGCCGTTGGAAAAATAACCCAAAAGTCATCAGACGCCGTCGAGAGCCGTCGGGAATATAAAACCTGAAAGCCGTCGGAAATCTGCTGAAATTTTTTCGTATTTCTGCTGCAATACAGTCTTCCATCCATATTTCCCATACAAACACTATTCCACCAATACCGCAGAATCCAATATATAATATTCCAACCAAATATCAAAAACCAAACGATACACAAATCACCAAACAAAAAATACATAAAATTAAATCAATACACATAATCATCACCCAAACTAATGTACAATACATAATAATATCCACAACATCAAATGTTCTATCAATACATACATCCCCAACATCCACATAATTTTAAGTGTATCATAACATAGTACACAAAACAAACAAGTACCTCTACCATCTACCAAATCATACATAACAAAAAAAAAAAATTTACCGACCAAAGCAATCAATCAATCACCTCAAGAACCTGAGGCAGCAGAGGAAGGGAAGCGGCCACTGTGACGCCCCACCTCTATACTCACACTAGCCAAAAACACTACGGAGAAATGACATCGACTAGCACGAAAAATAAGGCTGTTGAGGAGCGACCATCCGGGTAATTGCTTTGTGCGAGTTCCGATATGCCAGATAGAAGGTCACATATTTCATTTAAAGAGAAAATCCGACATATCAAGTACAAACCCAAAGCTACCACACAATGGCTAAGTGGTCTTCAGAAATAAATATAAAATAAGCATAATATAAATTAGTCACGAATATTCATATCACTAAGGCGGAAACAGATATGAATATATCACATAAAAGTGTACATCAAATTAGTGGTCATACAAGTTACACTACATCACAAAAGAATAGGTACAAGTGCTATACAAAAGAATATGTATACATCAAGGAGTCTCTATCTCAAATGTATAAAATCAAAAACTACTTAACTAAGTAGTTAGCCAAAAGTCAAAAGCTAGTCCCCACTAAGAAGTCAAGTGGAAGCACCTGTAACACCTCGGTTTGACCCGAGTATTATTTAAGAAGAAAATAATAAACAGATCAGTTTAACTATAAATATCATATAAAATGAGATAGGACACGAAATATGCCAAAAAAATATGATAAGAATAATGTCATACTTTGACAAGTATACTTTAGATAACAACAAAAATCATACAATATCTCGAATATACTCAAACACAAAAAAGAATGTCATATTCTTTAACATATTCACCAAACCATAATTATTGATAAAACTTATCAATGTAAATCACAAAAGTTAGTGAAATAGATATTCTAGAAATCATCAATTAGAAATCCAGAAATCACAAAGGCGGAGGCCTATCACAAACTGGAGCATGAAAACTCACCAACACGTGCATCACAAATGGAACGCTATTCCATGGTCGCTAACCATCAATTTTTGAGCCGAGGCTCCACAAACGGCCCGAAGACCATGGGTCGATACCCCACCAAATTTTGAGTCGAAACTCCACAAACGGGGTTTAGTGCCCCACATAAATAAAGAGACAACACACATTGCTAGTCTAAATCACAAAATGATCATCATCGATCAACAAGAAGTGTCAACTACTCTAAGCTAGTAAATAAATGAGTTTAGCTTAATTTCCCACAACCACTGGCTTAACTTAAATATTTACGAACAAATTGTGGATTTCCACTCGAAGATTGTCACAAGATTTTCAATCGAACAAGTCTAAAAATTAACCGACGAAGTAAATGCAAGCGTTTCATACCATTTGTTTTGCTAAGCCGTTTAATTAGATTTCTCATACAAATGAGGTAAAGCTTTGTATATACTAATAGGTTGGAAAATGATTTTATAAACAAGCTTCGTATTGAAAATAGAGTTGAAATCATCTTTCCGAAAGAGTTAGAATATTTACTACTAGTATAGAAATCTTTGTATTTTAAAGTGACAAGTCACAAAAATGATTGTAAAAACAATCAATCGCCAAAAATTCACATACGAAGACGTAAATCAAATCCAAAGAAATCGACACCAAATCCATCAAAATGGATATTCCCAAAAATCCAAAGAAAGAAGTCATCAAAGTCGATAATAAGGGATGGAAACTAATTGGATTAACATAAATCGATTATAATTGGAAAATCCACACAAAAGGCAACATTGGCTGAGAGAAGCAGATTCAGTCGATTTAACCAGGGTGGTTAGTGGATTGACAATATGCCTGAAAACTTTCGGTTTCTAGGTTCAGTCGACTGAACCAGGATGGTCAGTCGACTGAATCTATGCTTAGAAACTTTTTGTTTACAGGTCCATTCGACTGAACCAGGGTGGTCAGTCGACTGAATCTATGCCTGGAAACTTTCTGTTTTCAGATTCAGTCGACCGAACTAGGGTGGTCAGTCGATTGAATAGCAATTTGCAGTATTTTCAGCCTATAAAAATCATAACGGAAGCGATCAAACGAGCAACGGGGACTAGGGATTTATGCCAAGCGACAACCCAGCGTTATAGGCTCTTCGATACACCCCAAAAACATGTCCAAACATCCATAGTAGGTTTTTCATAAAATTGGACAACAAAAACCAAAAATTGAAAATTTCACCAAATCCATTCAAATAAAAAATAAACGAACATGAATAGATGTTAGGAATTCATACCTAACCACAAAGAAATTTATAGACATAGATGTGAGTTCAAAAACTCACATTTAAACCCAAATATAGAAATGAGAAGCTCTAAAACAAGCAAAGATTGATTTCTCTTCAACAACACCTCTAGAATCTTAAATCTATTATCAAATGAAATGAATTTCCTAAGTTAGGGTTTAGGAATTTTTCTGAAAATTAAAGAGAGATTGAGATGGAGAAGATGAAGAGGATCCTTACCTAAGCTTCTCTTGGATTTCTAGAGCTTGAATTTGAATTTCCTAATAATCTACGGCTTAGAAATTTTAGTTTCCTTTCTCTTCCCCCATTTTCACTAAAGCTTGAGTGTTAGGAAATATTATGAAGGAATGAAGAGGAATGGAGTGGAATTGGGTTAATATGTTGGGTTAATGGGCTGAAACCCAAACCCAAAGCCCTAAGTGAAAACGTTAAAATTTTACTTAACTCCAAACATATCGACGTTTATACTTAAAAAGGTCGCAAACATCATTTTGAACTCAATGGAAGTAGTCTCGAGTCCCAATTCGACTATTTGCAAAAAGTATCATTTCGGACTTAAATCCGACTAACGATGCTATATTTAAATAAACATTTAAATATACAATCGTAAAATATGCGGATTGTTACAGACTTCCCTCCTTAAAGAAATTGCATCCTCGCAATACTTAAGAAGAAAACAAAGAGTAACAACCATAAAAGCATATCAACACAAAAGAAAATATGAAATAAGAAGTTCACCTCTAAGGAGCACGAGAGAGTAAGTCCGGATGCGTTCACTCAATGAATTCTCTAGATTCCCAAGAGCAATCCTTAGGAATTGAGAACCATTGAACTTTCACAAGAGGAACATCTTTATTTCAAAGGCGTTTAACCTCCGTAGCAATGATACGAATAAGATGTTGCTCATAAGTCAAATTAGACGACACTTTAACTTCTTTAATAACACCGGGCTCAAGAATAGAATCAGAATCCCTAAGGCATTTCCGCAGTTAAGAAACGTGAAACACGTCATGAATAGTAGAAAATTAAGCCGGTAATAAAAGACGATAAGCCACAGAACCAATACGTTCGGTGATGGGAAATGGACCAATATATCGGGGTGCTAATTTTCCTGATCGACTGAAACGCACAACACCCTTCATAGGTGAAACACGAATAAACAACAAATCTCCCACAGAAAATTCCAAATTCCTTCTTCGATTATCGGCATATGATTTTCGTCTACTTTGAGCTTCTTTCATCCTACAACGAATAAGGTCGATGTTTTTCGTGGAATCACGAATAAAATCTGGACCTAAAACCAGCTTCTCACCGGCCTCAAGCCAACAAGAAGGAGATCGGCATGGCCTTCCATAGAGTGCCTTGAAAGGAGCCACACCAATACTAGATTTGAAGCTATTATTATAGGAAAACTCAACAAGAGAAATATGATCTTCCCTACTTCCACCAAAATCAAGAACACATGCATGAAGAACATCTTCAAGAGTTTGATTCACACGCTCAGTTTGTCCATCAGACTGAGGGTGATAAGCGGTGCTAAAATTAAGCTTCGTTCCCAAAGTTTTTTGAAGACTCTTTCAAAATCCACTAGTAAACAATGGATCACAATCGCTAACAATAGAAGTAGGAACCCCATGCAATTTAAAAATTTCTTTAACATAGAGTTTGGCCAAAAGAGATACGACCCGATTAGACCGAACGGGAATAAAATGGGCAGATTTCGTAAGTCTATCAACTATCACTCATAAACTATCGTTACCGAAATGAGAACGAGGAAGACCATCAATAAAATCCATAAAAATTTGATGTCACTTCCAAATTGGAATGTCCAAAGGTTGCAATAACCCACCGGGCCTTTGATGCTCGGCTTTGACAAGTTGGCAAGTCATGCAACGCTTAATAAAGTTAGCAATATCATATTTCAATCGATCCCAATAATAAAGTTGCTTCATATCCGCGTACATTTTACTACTACCAGGATGAATGGTAAATTTAGAATGATAAGAATCTTCTAAAATGTCTTTACGAAGATCACTAATATTTGGCATGATGAGTCTACCAAATTTTCGAATACCGCCACGAGCATCGATATCAAAGTCTTTCAAACTTTCAATATCAATTTTATCCCTACAACTTTGGCTAAGAAGAGCCAATTCAGGATCTAGCTTTTGAGCTTTAAGGATGCGGTCTAAAAGAGAAGAATGAGTCTCAAGGCTACAAAGAACAAGAGATGAACATGAAATAGATTCACGATCTCGAATCTCATAAGTGGACAAAGTCTCGAGATCATTCCATTCGGATATCATCATGGAAACAACCGCTTGTTGCTTATGACTAAGGGCATCGACAACACGATTTCCCTTTCCGGAAGTATAAAGGATATCAAGATCATAAGATGCAAGGAACTCGAGCCAACGTTGTTGACGCAAATTAATTTCCTTTTGAGAAAATAAATACTTCAAAGATTTATGATCGGTATAGAGAACAAATTTCTCTCCAAAAAGATAATGGCGCCAAATCCTAAGGCCGAAAACAATAGGCGCGAGCTCTAAATCATGAGTGGCATATCTAGTCTCGGCAGGCTTTAATTGCCTAAAAGCATAAGAAATAACATGTTACCTTTTCATGAGAACGGCTCCCAAACCAACACGACTAGCATCGGTACAAACAATAAAGTCCTGGCTCCCTCGAGAATCACAAGAATAGGAGCATCAGAAAAGAGTTCTTTTAATTTCTAAAAAGAAGCTTCACATTTGTTCGACCAAATGTATTTAACTCCTTTCTTCGTCAAACTAGTAAGAGGCACAGAAATGTTAGAAAAGTCTTTTATGAAACGACGGTAATAGCCTGCCAAGCCAAGAAAGCTAGGAATTTCCGTCATACTCACGGTCTCTTCCAATTTTGAATCGCTTCAATCTTTGAAGGATCCACGGAAATTCTGGATTCAGAAATGATGTGTCCAAGAAATTTCACATGAGATTGCCAAAAGTGGCACTTAGAAAATTTAGCTTTCAATTGATTTTTCCTAAGAGTTTCCAACACAATCCAAAGATGCTTTACATGCTCTTCCTCGGTTTTAGAATAAACAAGAATATCATCTATAAAGATGAGAACAAATCAATCGAGGAAGTCTTTGAAAACTCGATACATAAGGTCAACGAAATAAGCTGGAGCATTCGTTAAACCAAATGGCATAACAAGCCATTCATATGACCCATAACGGGTAACAATGTCAAAGGAATGCTATCCTCTACAATACGAAGCTGATAAAAACCGGTTGCTAAGTCTAACTATGAAAAGACTCTAGCACTGCTAAGTTGATCGAATAGATCATCAATCCAAGGTAAAGAA
This sequence comes from Allium cepa, assembly GCA_030765085.1. NCBI lineage: Eukaryota > Viridiplantae > Streptophyta > Magnoliopsida > Asparagales > Amaryllidaceae > Allium > Allium cepa. Next base: position 484,810,330 of record CM060929.1, read on the forward strand.
TATTTATTCTTGATGGTAAGATCATTAAGCTTGAGGTAGTCAACGCAAAGCCTAAGTGTACCATTGGATTTCTTCACAAAAATAGCTGAGGCTCCCCATGGAGAGGAACTAGAACGAATAAACTGATTTATTTCCAATTTAGATATTTTTTTACGCATCTCCTCATTTTCCTTACTGGACATACGGTAAGGAGGATGAGTGGTAGGTAGAGCTCCAGGAATTAAATTAATTCTGAACTCAATTGCTCGCTTAGAGGGTAATCCTAAAATAGGCTCAAATGTGTCGGAAAATTCACAAACAACGTGAATGAGAGAAATGACATCTTCCTCATCATCATTATCATCATCATGATGGTTTAGAGAATATAAGGATGCTGCCAAATTGGAATCTGAATCTTTAAGAACAATAGAAATCTGCTTAACAGATTGAGGATGTCGCAGATGAATAGTCCTCTCAGGAAATAGGATATGGGCTTCATAATGGTTAAGCCAATCCATTCCCTAAATCATTCTGAAGCCTAAGTAAAGCATGACATGCAAGTCGGCTCGGAAAGAATAATCACATAAAATAATCTCGACATCTTTACAAAGTAAACTAAGTGTTGCGGATCCACCAACCAGATTCGCAATTCTCAGTGAAGTCATTAAAGCCACAACAATTAAAGACAAAGTATCAACAAGTTCTTTTGATATAAAAGAATGGGATGCACTCGTGTCAAAAAGAACTCGAATAGGATGATCATGAAACATAATAATGCCGTCAAGAATAGAATGAGAAGTACCTTGACCATGAGAAGTGTTACTAGGCGCTTGCAAAACATTTAGCTTTCCCTCCTTCTTGCTTTGAATTTTGGGACATGAAGATATGGTATGACCTGAACTTTTGCAATAGCGACAACTAAGGGGCTTCAGACACTTATTTGCATAATGGTCCTTAGAACCACAATTATAGCATTCTCCACGGCTAGGGGTCGGAGTCTTTACTACCAAAGTTGCTTGCTTCCCTTTCTTATTGGGATAAGGACCCTTGAACTTATTAGGCCTCTTCCTGTTGTTGTTGAAGTTCAGTTTAGCACTTCCAACTTCAACATCACTCTCTTTATCCGTCTCTTCAAGCCGAAGAGCAATATCAACAAGCTGATCGAAATAAACTTCCAGTTTTAGAAGTAAAGGCTTTTTGAGATTCTTATTCAAGCCATAGATAAACCTCTGATTTTTCTTCAATGGGGTATTTATATACTCGACCCCATATTTTGAGAGGGATTCAAAAGATGCGATATAATCTGCCATAGAAAATTCACCTTGAACAAGGTCAATAAAACGCCGAGCTAAGTTACTTTTTCAGCTTCTGGCACGAATTTTAATTCAAATCTTTTACGGAATTGCTCCCAAGTAAGATCTGCTTTAATAATCTCATAAATCATAAGCTCATACCAATCTAGTGCTCTTTCTTGGAGCATGCTAGAAGACACTTGGACTCGATGAAGGTTAATAAGATTCATGCGAGAAAAATGCAATCGCATGTTCTAAGTCAAGCATGGACTTCTGTGATGTATTCGGAACCCTTGAATGGCTTTCCACCCAAATTGGTACAATCACTGCACAAGCGTGCAAACCCAAATTTAGGGCGAGTAGGCCCTGGAATGGGTCCGGCGGCTTGAGCATTATTTACAAGATCTAAAAGCTGTTGGGCAGACATAAATACTCCATCCTGAGGAGTAGACTTGGAATGACCGACGCTGGGACGGTTTGATCTAGTCATTTCTCTTCTTTAAGAAAGAAAGAAAGAATAAGAAAAAGGTTATTATCAGAATGAATATCAAACAATCATGATTGATAAAACAAAGCATCATAAAAGAAATTAGGATAGAACGGGTCCTAAGACTTGGATAAATCCTAAGGCACGACTCCTAAGAAAGACTTAGGACGATGATCCTTGCTACAATATTTTATATTATTCCGAAGTTTGGGTATGATACCATGCTATGACGCCCCACCTCTATACTCACACTAGCCAAGGACACTACGGAGAAATGTCAACGACTAGCATGAAGAATGAGGCTGTTGAGGTGCGACCATCTGGGTAATTGCTTTGTGCGAGTTCTGATATGCCAGATAGAAGGTCACGTATTTCATTTAAAGAGAAAATCCGACATATCAAGTACAAACTCAAAACTACTACACAGTGGCTAAGTGGTCTTCGGAAAAATAAGCATAACACAAATCGGTCACATATATTCATATCACTAAGGCAGAAACAAATATGAATATACCACATAAAAGTGTACATCAAAGCAGATGTCATACAAGTTCCACTACATCACAAAAGAATCGGTACAAGTGCTACGCAAAAGAATATGTATACATCAAGGAGTCTCTATCTCAAATGTATGAAAGCAAAGACTACTAAACTAAGTAGTTAGCCAAAAGTCAGAAGCTAGTCCCTGCTAAGAAGTCAAGTGGAAGCACCTGTAACACCTCGGTCAGACCCGAGTATTATTTCAGAAGAAAATAATAACCGAATCAGTCTAGCTATAAATATCACATAAAATGAGATAGAACACGAGATATGCCAAAAACATATGATAACAATAATGTCATACTTTGACAAGTATACTTTAGATAACAACAAAAATCATAAATATCTCGAATCTACTCAAACACCAAAAAGAATGTCATATTCTTTAACATATTCACCAAACCACAATTATTGATAAAACTTATCGATGTAAATCACAAAAGTAGGTGAAATACAAATTCTAGAAATCATCAATTAGAAATCCAGAAATCACAAAGGCGGAGGCCTATCACAAACTGGAGCATGAAAACTCACCAACACGTGCATCACAAACGGAACGCTATTTCATGGTCGCTAACCATCAATTTTTGAGCCAAGGCTCCACAAACGGCCCGAAGACCATGGTTGCTACCCCACCAAATTTTGAGTCGAAACTCCACAAACGGGGTTTAAGGCCCCACACAAATAAAGAGACATCACACATTGTTAGTCTAAATCACAAAATGATCATCATCGATCAACAAGAAGTGTCAATTACACTAAGCTGGTAAATAAATGAGTTTAGCTTAATGTCCCACAACCACTGGCTTAACTTAAATATTTACGAACAAATTGTGGATTTCCACTCGAAGATTGTCACAAGATTTTCAATCGAACAAGTCTAAAAATTAACCGACGAAGTAAACGCAAGCATTTCATACCATTTGTTTTGCTAAGCCGTTTAATTAGATTTCTCATATGAATGAGGTAAAGCTTTGTATATGCTAATAGGTTGGAAAATGGTTTTATAAACAAGCTTCGTATTGAAAATAGAGTTAAAATCATCTTTCTGAAAGAGTTAGAATATTTGCTACTAGTATAGAAACCTTTGTATTTTAAAGTGACAAATCACAAAAATGATTGTAAAAACAATCAATCGCCAAAAATTACATACAAAGACGTAAATCAAATCCAAAGAAATCGACACCAAATCCATCAAAATGGATATTCCCAAAAATCCAAAGAAATAAGTCATCAAAGTCGATAATAAGGGACGACAACTAATTGGATTGACATAAATCAATTATAAAAAATCCACACAAAAGGCAACATTGGCTGAGAGAAGCAGATTCAGTCGATTTAACCAGGGTGGTTAGTGGACTGACAATATGCCTGAAAATTTTCGGTTTCTAGGTTCAGTCGACTGAACAGGGTGGTCAGTCGACTGAATCTATGCCTGGAAATTTCTATTTCCAGGTTCAGTCGACTGAACCAGGGTGGTCAGTCGACTGAATCTATGCCTGGAAGCTTTCTGTTTCCAGGTTCAATCGACTGGACCAAGGTGGTTAGTCGACTGCACTACAATTTGCAGTATTTTCAGCCTATAAAAATCATAATGGAGGCGATTAAACAAGCAACCGATACTAGGGATTTATGCCAAGCAACAACCCAGCCTTATAGGCTCTTCGATACACCCTAAAAACATGTCCAAGCATCCCTAGTAGGAATTTTATAAAATTGGACAACAAAAACCAAAGATTGGAAATTTCACCAAATCCATTCAAATAAAAAACAAATGAATGTGAATAGATGTTAGGAATTCATACCTAACCACAAAGAAAGTTATAGATATAGATGTGTGTTCAAAAACTCACCTTTAAACCTAAATATAGAAATGAGAAGCTCTAAAACAAGCAAAGATTGATTTCACTTCAACAACACCTCTAGAATCTTCAATCTATTTTCAAATGAAATGAATTTTCTAAGTTAGAGTTTAAGAATTTTTGAAAATTGAAGTGGGATTGAGTCGGAGAAGATGAAGAGGGTGCTTACCTAAGCTTCTCTTGGATTTCTAGAGCTTGAATTTGAATTTCCTAAGAATCTACAACTTAGGAATTTTAGTTTCCTTTCTATTCCCCCATTTTTACTAAAACTTGAGTGCTATAAAATATTATGAAAGAATGAAAAGGAGTGGAGTGGAGTTGGGTTAATATGTTGGGTTAATGGGCTGAAACCCAAACCCAAAGCCCTAAGTGAAAATGTCAAAATTTTACTCAACTCCAAACATATCGATGTTTATACTTAAAAAGGCCACAAACGTCGTTTTGAACTCAATGGAGGTATTCTCGAGTCCCAATTCGACTGTTTGCAAAAAGTAGTATTTCGGACTTTAATCCAACTAACGATGCTATATACAAATAAAACATTTAAATATACAATCGTAAAATATGCGGGTTGTTACAGCCATCATACTACTGCATGTACTCGGCGATACGCTGGTCTAGCAACTATGTAGTCTCTATGGCCTGCCGACGGTTCTGCTCCTCCAGCTGCGCCACTCTAACCCGTAAATCTTCGATCCCTGCTAGATCGATCTGAGCTCTAGTCTGCTTACCCCATCTCTGACTATTGGCCTGTAATAAATATTTAATTTAGCTGTGTGATTTCTGTAAGTGTATGTGCAGTTATGTGAATGATTAGCAGTGTGATAACGTTATTTAATTTAGTTTATGATGTTTATGTATGTGTATGTGCATGTTGATAACATTTTAGATTGTGGTAACACCAAATAACTATAGGGACAAGATTGTTGATTTATATTTTGAATTACTATATCTTTGGAACATTTTAGCATAAGTAAAGTAACTATAGGGAAGGATGAGAGCAATAAATTTAAAATTACTCCTTGACTGCCAATATATTATTTACTTACCTCTTGATTCTAAAATCCATAACGTCTACCATGCCCTGATGGATCCATAACTGACTCAAAAATAGCATCCTCCTCATCCGTCATTAGCTGATGTTGACTCGTATCAGCAAGGAGTTTCTGGCGCTTCTCCATAAACTTTTCCTGCATTAATACATTAATATCATCATATCTTATTTCATTATATTTTAACAAGTATAACATTTACTAATACTACATAAAATGAAATATGCTTACATGACTCTTGTTGGATTTATCGTCATGCCATGTATACAAAACTGTCCCATCCGGATTTACATGCTTGACAGCTTGCATACAAGTAAACACGTCCATATAGCCCATGGGACCATGCACCTCAGCTTCCGGAAATTGTTTTTTACATACAATTATTGTACATTTAAAATTACATAGCACAAACTATTTAAAATTTGCATTTAGTAAATTTACCAACTCCTGCCGATACTGCTGAAATGACTTCGACCCTCTGCGATGAGTGACGGGATTTTTGTTTCTGTTTAAATTTTTTTTGGACTCTGCCTGTAAATTCAAAAATTGATACATTATTTATCGATCACATATTTTTTGATATTTACTATTAGTCAAATAATATATAAAAAACTAGTATACTTTCCTTCGCTGGGTCAGTTTCCCAATATCCCAACCATGCTTGCCATACGCTCTCCCCCATCCAACGTGGTTTCTTAACTGATTTCTGGATTTCAGATATCGAGTCCCTATAGTTTTTACGCATCTTCTTCATCCAATATTCTCATGCCAACTGCATATCGTCCGTTTGAATGTCTATCTCAACCTGTGTTTCACGATAAAAAGCAAAAAGAATATTAAACTGTAAACGATAAACAGTTAAAAAATGACAAAAATGAATTAAAAATGAAAACAGAAAAATATACTTACTAGGACATCCTGCCAAATACACTCTACTATGTGTGGAGGGATGTTATCCCACTTCGGCCAACTAGCGCTCATCCTACTCCGGTAAGAAGCTCTAGAAACATCCAACACAACCTTCCAAGGAAGTAGGTCGAACCCCCTGTTTTTAATATGATACAGATAAGTACGTACGTATATAAAAAAAAGATGCTGAATAAAATTTAATTCTTACCCCTCTGCTCTAGGTACTAAAGAAACGACAGGACGCTGTGATGCTTGCGATGGACCACTGCCATTGCCTCCTGAAGATTACGAAGAGCACCTACCTCTAGATGACATTACGGTAATCCTGTGATATATATACACATCATTTCAAAAGAGAATAATAACATGATAATGAAATATATTTCATACGTAAATGAATACATCAACGGTATAAATTGCTTGATTAATGACTGAAAAGGAAATAGAAATGGAAGTGTGTTATACCTGATTCATAATGGGTCTCATGTTCCAACGATAAGCAGATTACATTGCATTTTTAATAATAATTGCTAAATAAATGATAAATGAAAATGACATAAAACATGTAAACAATGGTAAACGTACAGATTTGGTTTCCTAGTTACATCAATTTCATAATACATCAATAATTCAACATAGTTACATCAACTGCAAAAAAATCAGTTTCAGATTTTTATCAATCATCATCGTCTTCTGATTCAGATTCGGTCTCGTTTTCTACGATATTTTCCTCCGCACTGTCAAACGCTTCTACCAAAACATTTGATTCATCGATCAAATGACCAAAATCTGTATGATCGTCTGTAATTATTATTTCGTTATTTTCCTTAAGATCTGCCTGATAAGCTTGTTCGTCTCGAATATTCTTCCCATCGAATGTAAATCTGGCCTTTGTTTTCAAAACTGCAGGCCAATCTGCTTTATCTCTTTTCAGAGACGGATAAAGAGCGTAATACACTTGAAATGCTTGTTTGGCTAGTACAAAAGGATCGTACTTGTGATAATGCGATGTATGCTTTATTTCGATAAGATTATAACCTTGTGCACATTAATTCCAGAACCTAGAATATTTCTAAACCAATTGCGTCTAAATAGAAACACCTCCTCTACGGGTCATGAGAAATATGTCAGTTGTAAAATTTGTGTTAGAATGCCATAAAAATCATTTATGTGATTTCCTGAATCGTCACTACCTTTAATAAATGCACCAGTATTATTCGTTAATTTTTCTGCACCGTATTCTTTGGTGTTAAATTTATATCCATTGACGAAATATATTGGATATGACTTGACCACTCTTTTTGGTCCCAATGTAAGATGTTTCAACCCTTCGTCAACAACACAATTTCTCAGCTCATAAACGTAATTTGAAAACCAACCGATAAATTCTTTACTGAGATCTCCATTCAGATGTTCACGTTCATAAACACTGTATATATAAATAAATCATTGCATTAGGATATACACGTGCATGCATTATAGAAAAGAAAAAAACAAATTATTTCAGATTACCTAACAAACAGTGCAAACTCGGCACAATTTAGAAGAATATAAGTGTGTGCTACATGAAGATTTCTATCGTTTAGCCATATTTCTACACATTTTCCAAAAGGCCGACCATGTTGTCTAAAAATAGATAACATTGCTTGAGAGGACTCTTGTTCGTCGCCTTCGTCATTACGAGGAACACTTTCAAATAATATATTCACATGGTCACTGAAATAGTGAGAGAAAAAGAACGAAGCTTCTTCTTCGATGTAAGATTTACACATCGAACCTTCAACTCGTGCTTTTTGCCTCACTTTTTTCTTCAGATGATTTAGATATCTATGCAAAATTAGTTTACATTAACTTCATCTTTCAAATGCAATTAAATTACGTGATAACATATTGCATACCTCTCAAATGGATACATCCATCCATATTGGATAGGATCTCGAAGTCGTGCTTCAGATGGGTGATGAACAGGTAAATGTTCCATTACATTAAAAAACCTAACGGAAATATTTTCTCTAATTTGCAGAGCAATATAGGAATATCTACTTCAAGTTTACGTAAACATTGCACTTTTAAAGTAGTCGAACAAAGCTCTTTGCAAAACATACTAAGCTCCGTTACTACCTTCCAAACTTTTAACGGTAGTAGTTCTTTGAACATAACGGGTAATAAATTTTCCATCATTATGTGATAGTCGTGGCTTTTTATTTTGCTCAATCTACCATTTTTAAAGTCAACACATCTACGAAGATATGATGATATCCCATCATTAAATCTTAACCCTTCCACCCGTTTTAACACAATTTTAACTTTATTGTTATCTAATTCGTAACACGCTTTGGGTTTTTTTACTGTCGTTTGGTTTCATATGAAGCTCAGGACGTTTGCATAATTCTTCAATATCGCGTCTTGATTTCAAATCATCCTTCGTCTTCCCTTTCACATTCAAAATTGTGTTAAAAACATTATCAAATACATTTTTTTTATTGTGCATCACGTCTATATTATGACGAATCAGAAAATGTTTCCAATATGGCAACTCCCAAAAAATAGTTTGTTTGCACCAGTTATGAACAATCGGCTTGCCTTCAATTTCTATTTGCATTCCAGTTTCATATATCTTGGGATAGTCCCTAACAAGTTCATATATGTCTTCGCTTGACTATATCGTTGGTGGTTGTCTGGTTTCTACTCTATTAGCTAAAAAGTTTTTCTTGTCTCCTTTGAAGGGATGATTTACATAGAGAAAATATCGATGACAGTTAAACCATGAAATTTTCTTACCATAAGGTAAAGAAATGCTCGTGTTTCATCCATGCAATTTGGACATACTAGACGATCGGCCGTACTCCATCCTAAAAGCATTGCATAGGAAGAAAAATCACTTATAGTCCACAAAAAAGAAGCAAACTACGAAAAATTTTCTTCTTGAACACATCTTATGTTTCTACTCCTTCGTTCCACGGTATTTTTAACTCCTCAATCAACGGTTGTAAATATACATCGATTCCTTGTGTCGGATCGTCGGAGCCAGGAACGACTACAGTAAGAAACATATATTGCGTTTTCATACAGATGCATGGAGGTAAATTATATGGTGTGATGATAATGGGACAGGATGAATATTTAGAACCAAATTGAGAAAATGGCGAAAAACCATCCGTACAAAATCCTAATCTAACATTTCGATTCTCCATTGCAAAATTTGGATACGTTTTATCGAAATGCTTCAATGCTTCTCCATCGGCTGGATGTGTCAACGTACCCTCTTCCTCCGTTCTCACACTATGCCATCTCGTATTAGATGCAGTTAGAGAAGATGCATACAATCTTTGAAGCCTTGGAGTGATCGATAAGTAATGCATATGCTTGTACGGAACTTCCTTCCCCTTCTTTTTTCTCATTTTGTATCTCTCCTGATTACAAATTTTGCAATTTCTAAGGTTTGCGTCTTCTTTCCAAAACAACATGCAGCCTTTTAAACATGTATCTATTTTCTGATAAGGTAAACTAAAAGCCGACATAAGTTTTATAACTTCATAGTGATTTTCACACATTAGATTGTCGGGCGGCATATGACTTTTTGCAGCTTGTATAACAGCCGTAAACCCAGCTTCAGTGATATTGTATTTTGACTTCATCACAATGTATTTTCCGATTACTGACAGCTGAGTGCCGCTTTTACAAGCATCCCAAATAGGTTTCTTAGCAGCATCTAGTAAATCATAAAAAAAATTGCTGCAATATTTGGTTCTTCAACATTTCCATCATTGTTGTCAACTTCAACCATAGGAAACATTGATTGTGCTGCATCTTCGACCATATTTTTTATATGGGTCGTCGTAACTACTTTGTTAACGACACTTTCAGACTCTACAAAAGTATTTACTACAACTTCTCCATGTCGATCCCAAACATAATATTTGGATACAAAACCGTTTTGGCACAAATGGACTTTCACAATATCTTGTAACAAATACTTCAAATGTCTACACCCACCACACGGACAAGGAATTTCTGGATCATTTCCGTTATTACTTAAAGCGAATTCAACAAATACGTTTATACCATTATAAAAATCTTCTTTTATTGAGCCTCTCAGTCCTTTTCTTTGGTACATCCATCTCCTCCGATCAACAAAATAACCAATCTTTTTTTCTATTTGAGAAAATGAGTCACAAGTTCTAAATTTAATATTTATTTTCAAGAATACAAATTCTAAAAAGGCTATTATCATGGTCGTATAATATTTGAATTTAAAGACTATTTCACAAATTAAAAATATTTTCAAATACGACAAATTTTATTTTTTAACGTATCGACACAAAATTTTGTGCAAAAAGATATTTTTTTTCTAATGGTCAGACATCCTACTTCCCATTACAAACACAGTAAACATTTACATTTCGTGTATTACTTCGTCTCAAATGATTCAACAAAATTTCGGCATCATTTCTCTTTTGTTCCCTGCATTGTACACAAATGCATGTACGTAGGAAACAAAAAAGAAAAGTTAGGACGAAATTTTATGAACCGTTTGAGACGAAGTAGTATACAAAATGTGAATGCTTACTGTGTTCATAACTTGTCCAATACATGGACAAATCCCACAAACATTGTACCAGATGAATATAAATGGTCGTTTTTTTGAAAAAAATGACTATTTATATAACGATCATGTACAACACTCGTCAGACGGGGCCGAAAACTCTCTAAGGGATATTAAATTTGCGCATTTGACGAAAAAATACAGTTTTACTAACTGTTCACATTTACAAAAATATATTTTAATTTAACACATTTATTGGACTTATTACATCAACTTAAGGCAGGTGTAACATTTTTATCATTTTTAAATACACACAATTATAATTTAGACTCATGCATTTTTTTGTTGCATTAGTCAATACGTGCACAATATATTACTCCTAGCTCGTTCATTTATTTTATCTTAATCCAAATAATACAATACAATGATAACAGTGCTACACACATATACAATCGTAGAATCAAGGCATACACAACGATTTACTTATACACGAACAAGCACAAAATATACATGTTTTTTACAATTTCATGATGAAAGATGAAATAGGTATACCATAGAATGCTAGAAACTATTATCACACTATTGGAAACAATTTCAGTCGCCAATTAGACCTAATTTATCATCTTATGCAAATATAGAAATAGGGTAAAAATTGAATTTTTCATGAAAATAAGAGATTATACCCGAGCTAGAAAGCAAGAGAGGTTGAATTCGTAGTCGGGGAGGATGCAAAAACACGGAATTAGTGATTGGAGGTTTGGGGAGTGAATTTGGGATTTTAGAAATGTAATATAGGTTTTTCTGAAATGAGGAAGAAAGACTCGGTTGGAGCCTGTAATTCGCGATTTTCCGACGGCTTCCGACGGCCAGCAACAGCCCGTCGGAAGCCGTCGGAAAATAGTCGTCGGGGACCGTCGCCCTCCTCTGTCACTTTTTAAGCATTTTCTAATAGTGTAAACCACTAGACCACATTAACAATGAGTTGGAGCTTATAACTGAGATTTGCACACCAAGTTAGGAGGAAGAAGAAAACATACATCGAGGAAATGCTAGCAATATGATGTATCAACAGCATGTTCGATCTAGAGATATAACATTTCATTTAAATTGTATTACATATACATACATTAATACATGCATGTGCGTGCGGAGACATATACATTTAATTATGACATTTAAAAAAATTATTTTCGTAATTACATTAAAATTTTAAAGTATATGTTTTTCTATAATTTAAATCTAATATATATGCGTACATATGCAAACAATTTTTTAATATATAAACTTTCAGTCAGTGTGTTTGAGTATTACTAGTATACATACATACATATACATATATATACATATATATAAACATACATACATATACATATATATATGTGTGTGTGTGTGTTTTTTTATGAATTAGTATGGGTTTTTGAACCACCCACTTCTCCATTTTCCAGTTTTGCAACAGATAGCCTCCTCTTCTTAAAATTTGCACGTATGATAATAACCTGTATTTACTGAAATAGCAATTGGAATGAAATTTTAGGTACTATAATATACACAGGTTTGTTTTAAAGCTGGACCAAAAATCAGATGATCAAAATTTATAACACAGGTGGATTGCTGAGTCAACGCATTGCTTCATCTCAAATTTTGGATGCTACACATAATTTAGTATATCGAATAGCACATATCTTTACTATTAATAAAGAGAATTCAATAGATAGAATTTTCAGTGTCCTATTGAAATTTCAAAAATACTCTCTTTTATCAACAGAACCTTATTATCTGTGAACTATCTCCACCACCATCCTCTTCGCAACCACCAATCAACGGATTTCACTATCAATTTGCAACCAACACCACCAACAACTATTTGAAATAAAAGCATTGTGACCATCAAAGATTTTGCACTTATATCACATATCCATCCATTAATTTTTTTAAATAAAAACCAAATATTTTTAGCTATTAGATGCACGTACCGTGCAATTTATACTAGTGTACATAAGAGTTCTTATCGCTATTAAGATTTTGATTTATAATTAATGGAGAAAATCAAGATTTTTTTGTAAAATAAATTGTTGGATTTAATTTTTTTTTTTAAATGTAACTATATCTTCTTAACATGTTCAGTGCATCCGCTTCAAATTAAGCATTGTCATAGCTATTATGATATACATACTTATCGATTTTGATGTATAACTAATAGAAAAAATTATTTTTTTTGATCGAACTATGCTGATGGATTTCAATTTATTTTTTTAAATATAAAAATATCTTCTTAACATAATTAGTGGATCTGTTTCAAGTAAAGTATTGTCATAATCATCAAACAATCAAAAATTCGTATGTACGCTTATAACTATTATGATACATGCACTTATCGATTTTGATGTATAATTAATGGAAAAAATAGATTTTTTTTGAAATATGATGACATATTCTACTTATTTTTTTAAAAGAGTTAGGGGTATCCCGTAGGAGCAATTTTGTAATTTGTTATTTGTCCAATTTGTTGACCAATCTTGTTCAAAATAAAGGGGTTTTTCTTTCGACGGTATACTTTATATAATATGGTTATATTAATTAATTAATTTAATTAAAAGTATATTTAATAGAAAATTCATAAATGGTAAGTTTTGTGATAGTAATTACATAGTCTTGTAACTGCGAGTAATTTATCACAATGAAAATAAATATATCATTTTAAATGTTCTTAGTCAAGTTGCATCAAAACTGGATATCGATGTATTCATTGAGACTAGAGCTCGTAATTCTCTCCAAATGTTGGGCAGTGTATTACTAATGGCTGTTGGGGCACTTAGGGGTTACGTATAGATAGTTATTGAATAATTGTAGAACGAATCACTTGATAGTTTTTGTTGGTTAATATGACTAAGTCAAACAGAACATATCGTTGCGACTTATTACATAGTTCTCTCTACTTGAGAATATTATGGATCTGCCTTGCCAAAAGAATATTATGGATCTTCAATATGAAAGCTCTACTGTGATTATAGTCAAATCATGGCATAGCGTCAATCGAGTGTCTATAGTTGCGTCGAGTGAAATTATTGAAAGTAAAGTACTATTCAAGGGAGGATTTGTCTCCTCGATTGTATGAGGTTAGTATCACAGTCACTAAAGTTGACTCAAAGTCTCTTGCCAGAACATTTTGGTTAATAATAATCATTGTTATTATTGAACCAATGACTTTGTGTTTAGATTATAGAGCTGAATATAGACGACGTAATTTTTTTGACCATTATCAAATTCCATAAGTCAAAAGTGATATAGTTTTGAGGAAGAGAATTTGTGTAAATAAATGTCATAGTCGGATAATGCTTGCTAAACTAAAATTCAATTTTACCGAAACTGAGTAAGCAAAAAAATTGGTCATAATGTCACACCACCTGCTAAGTGACGTATGAACGTTAACATTCAAATAGTTCGATGTTAGTTGTTGATAAAATTTATACCCACGAGTTACACAACCAAAATGTGAATTCACTTAAGACCAAACGATTTAATTACTTTATAATTGTTATAAATTAATTAATTAATATAAAATATTAATTATAAAATTTGAATATGATTTAAGAAATAAATAATGTTATATATATTTATAATAGTTATAAATATATCGATCAATATGATAGTGATAACAGATTAAATCAAATATAATCATATATATTTAATTTGGGCTAAATAGGCTCATGGCCCATGATGTTATAAGGGAGAAATCGACTGGTTTGGGTAGATATAGGAGGAAGTTAGAATATAGGGATAGGCTTGGAGATAGATTGTTTAGATTAAGAAAGAATAAGTAATAAGATTAACCTATTTTCTCTCTTATGCAATTATATATATATAAGTGTATTATTATTTAGTATTATAGATATAATATTCATTCGTATTATAGATATAATACAATGTAATATAATCTATTAATTATGGACACCCAAATACATACATACATACATACATACATACATACATATATATATATATATATATATATATTATTATTTTATAATTAGTTAGGCGAGATTTTTGTATGTAAACATAGTTATCACAATTAGATTGGTTACGTGCATGATTTTTGATGTTTATGTTCATAATTCAAATATATTTAGACATTATTTGTTCTACAAAATTTATTTAGTATTATGTTAATTAATATATATGTATAAATATATTAATTTGTATATATATACATATACATTGTTCATATAAAAGCATAAATGATTATATACTTTATAAAATTGATTCAAAAAATTTCTCACACTAGTTTATGTTTGTTATGAATTATAAACACCAAAAATTAATTTAATATCATATTATATATTTTATTATCAATATTTAATGATTATATGGATTGATTATTTTATGTATTCTAAGATTATATTTCATATTTTTAAAATTACTATATCAAACCAGAAGCTATAGTGATATTTTTCCAAAATATTTTAACGTTATTTTTTATTTTATTAAAAATAATATTTTAATTTAGAAAAATCTCATATTTTTCCAAAACCCCTATAATGTTATCCTAAATTTTCAAAAAATTTAAAATTTGAATTTTTGTCATACAATTATTTTATTTCAGTTAATTATGGCTGAAACTACTAACTAATTTATAGAAAATATATATTAAAATATTAAAATCATAATATTTGCAAATCTAAGTTAGTTTTGACCTGGAAGAAAATTTAAAATTATTATTATATATATTATTTATATTTATGTATGTATAATAAATCATGAAATTATTTACCTTTAATTATATATATATATATATATATATATTATCAAATAGTTATTTTATATTTTGCATATGTTAAAAAAATATTTTATGTGTATATTTATATATGCATTTATTTAACAACATATAAATATACATATACATACATTAATAAATGATTTAAGTTATTAATTATAATATTATATAATTATAGGTATGTACGTATAATATGTGTATATATATAAATATATTTTGTAATATTTAATAATGAAACATATTTATAACACACACACACATATGTGCGTGCATAATTTGGAATTTATAAAATATATACATGCACATATTTGGACAACATACAATACACATAAAATGAACTAATGTGTCCATTGCGATGTACATCCCAGCATCTATATATGAGCATGTTATATCCTCCATGGATAATTATGTTACAGGTGCACACATAAACACACATGATACATATTATGTATAAATTAAACCAAAACAAATTGACTTTATATTACAAAATATATAAATTTAAATAAAACACATGATTTTATTTAAATCAAATTTAGAAACGTTCTAAACAAATTAAACTCCATAGTCCCAGTAAAGATCCACTAAGGTAAAAAATTAAAATTCACCTATAACTTCCATCGCGGGCTGGTCGAGGTCCAGCATTTTTAAATGTTAAAATACCTTCACACAATAAGTGGATCTATTTCAAATTAAGCTTTGTTATAACCATTAAACTATTAAAAGGGTATTAAAGTACTTTTATACCCTAAATGTACAATTACTTGACCTAAAAAATAATAGATAGTAAAATAATCCCCTTCGACCAAAAAGTAGTAAAAGGATATACAATAATGAAATCAAAATTGAATGACAAGTAGCATAAGTAATATATTTGTGACCTATGTGTGTTTTGAGTGATGATAAGGTATACAAACTAACAAAAGATTAACTAAATAGAATGATAGATTTTTATCAAGGGCGGATAGGATAACCCTTATTAACTCTGTTTTGTCAACATTACCAATTTATTAGATGTCGTTTTATCATTTTCTAAAATGGTTAATTGATAAATAGATAAAAGTATGAGGGATTTTTTATGGAGTGGTGATACTCCTAATGATAATTCAAAACGTTTAGTTAATTGGGAAATAGTATGTAAATCCAAAGATGGGGGAGGGTTGGGTATTATAATAATTTACATAATTTAAGCACTACTTTATTAGGAAAATGGATATGGAAATCTACAAATAATAATGTAAATTTAATTTGGAAAGAAATAATATCGAATTAATGGATAATGGTACTTATAATATACAACATATTTCTACTAAAAATACGAACGATATCTCTCAATTTTGAAAATCAATAATAGAAATTATAATATTTATAAATTAGGAATTAATGATGTAGTATATTCAAAAAATAATACATTTTTTGGTATAATAGTTGGAGATCGATAATTCCTCTTAAAGTAGAATTTAATGAACTTTACGAAATTTGTAATTTTAAAAATGTGTTGTCAGAAATATATAATCCAAATTTAATTTTTCCAAGGGAGTTTAGTTTTAATCATACTTTAGCTAGAAATACATTATTGAAGTTTGCCTTACTTTATGCTAAATTAGAATTATATAACATTGATAACAAAAATGAAATTAAAATACGGTGTTAGGATAGTAATAAAATCAACACATCATACTCTTTTTATAAATTTCTTAATTTTTCGGGAACAATGTTGAATATATTAGGATATATTTGGAAAGGTAGTACTCCATCCACAGCTAAAGTACATATGTGGTTAATTTTACATAGAAAATTAAATGCTATAAAACTATTAGGAATGAAATTATAGTTACGGAGAATAAATGTTTTTTCTGTAATGTGGGAATGGAAAATCTTTTGCATATATATTTCGAGTTCCATATCACTAATTATATTCTAATAATGTGCCTTAATATGTTTTTCTTTAATATAATTAATAATGATATTGGTTGTGAATTATTTTGGGATAAGCTTAGGTCCCATTTTAGTGGTTTCTATAGATTAGTAATTGATACTATTTTCACGATAATATGTTAATATTTATGGTTTGAAAAGAATCAGAGTTTTTTATTAATATAAATACTCCAACAGACAATTTAATATATATAATTGGTTTGTTTCATGTTAATTTAATTTCAAACCCTAGTTATAATAAAGATTATAATATTATTTTCAATGAATACCTTAAAAAAGTTAAATCTTATATCAATTTAGTTAAAAAATGTTGTATTTAAAAATAAAAATATCATTTTAAATACTTTTTTAATTAGCATACATCATTTTAAATACTTTTTTAATTGACATGTATGCAAATAAATCCGATGCTATATTATATTTAGGAAATTAGTCAAATTTTAAAATGTTGCAATTCGGGATATAGCATTCATCTTAAAACTTAGGATATTTATTCTCAATGATAGACAGCTGATTTTGAGGACAAGATCACTCATCTTATTTAGTGGATTATAGTGTTGTATTATTTTATTATGGGTCTTAGCTCTCTATGTTTGGGGTTTCATTTTATTTTACTTTATCACATTGTACGGGACATGCATTGCTACCTGTCAAGCATGTTGACAACTTCTTTTTTTAGTGTAGAATAAAATAAATGAGTATTCTCCTCTTCTAATAGAGGACCACACATTTCTCTCAAAAAATATTGAAAAGTATTCAAACAAATTATGAAGGAAATACCCATGTCGATCTTTTTGTTACACATTAAGAGCCTCATTTTTTAGTGAGCCCTGACTAACCTCTTTTTGTCTCAAAGAACCGCCAGCCACCATTATCATAATGTAACATAAAGAATGGATGAGCACATTAGTAGTGTTTTTTTAATAGAGGTACTTGGATCTTTATTAATGAAAACCAAAAACTGTACAAATGTTTACGAATATTTCACTAACCCAACAATACACGTTTACAAATCCTTCAACCATAAGGCCACTAACTCTACACATGCAAAATAACTTAACTTCCCAACCTTCCTTATTCATAAACTCACTTTATTCAATGCTTCTCGAGTCTTCTGCCTTATGCACCACATTTCAATAATACATTTCTAGATCTGGCTTCTTACCTTCATTTATCCATCTTTTTCCATCTTTTCTCTGCTAAAAAAGTCTGTTTATAGTTGATCAAGCCTATCCAAATCTTATGCCCTCTTCAGCTCCAAAACACGGCGGCTGATGGTTTCGATATCGTTCTAAGGCCAAAAAACTCTCTACGTGCAGCTGCTTTTTCTCAAATGCTAAGTTTCTGAACTAAAATCTCTTACAGTTCATGAAAATGTATACTTTTCTAACCTTCGATTTGAATTATTGAAACAAGGTAGAATTTCCCTTGGCAACACTTGCTCTTTAACTTCGAATCATTTGATTATGTAATAGAAGCATGTAATGTAGTTAAGTTTATATAACGACCTAGAATTTTAGTCATTTGAATTTGCAGCATTTAAGTGATTTTAAATATTGAAAAGTTAATTTTATATTAAACAGTTTGAATTTCAAAAATAAAGGTTATTTGAATATTTGGAATAAATAATTGAAAATTGAATTTAATGAGAATTAAATTATTTTGAAAGCGGATTTAAATTCTATTTGAATAAGAATAAAGATAATAAACTTTTAATTAGATTTAAACATGATTAATTGGTTTATATAACAATTCATTTTAATTAACACGTAACATGGCTTTTTGGGGCATTGTCTTGGAATTGGACGAAACTAGTATATATATATATATATATATATGTATGTATTTGAATTCTAATATTTTTGTTAATAAATATATATCTATGCATATGTACGTATGTATGTATGTCTTTATAATTTAATAGTGTTTATAAATTTAATTTTAAATATTATATATGTAATGTTAAACAACTATATGTATGATACTGAATTTAAATTTTGAACCCAAATTTTTTTATGATTATGGCTGAACATAATATATTTGAGAGTTATGGCAGAATATAATATTTTTTAGAATCCATAATGTGTTTCATGTATCACATCTTCTACAAGACCTTATGGATGTTGTAGTTTTGGGAGCTATGGAAGATTTCGTTATCGAAACAAATATGATCTAGGTGAGGAAGCCCATTCGATTATTGGCCAAGATGTGAAGGAGTTTTGGATTAAGATGGAAAAGCTTGTGCAAGTCCAATGGAGTGAGGACTTGGTGGTTATACATGAAAAACAGAGAATAGTTTAAGAGGACTTATCTAAGTTAGTTGTTTAGATTAGCATCTATGTTTTCTAATAAAACATATGCATGTATAATGTTATGGTTGGTTTGTACATTGAGTTGATACATATTTGTTAAGAGCGTATATGTCTATGCCTTCAAAGCGTTAGGAAAATTAAACTGCAAATGCTCAATCGAAGTTTTTGAACGAAACTCTTACAATAGGAGAGCCTGATTTCGAAATTCACCTATATATATATATATATATTTATTTAAATGTAAATAAAATATTTACCTTGACTCAAGCCTAGTTGTAGCATGATGAAGTGTTGAATCGATGAACTTCTTGAATCAGTATCCGAACTTCTAGAACGGCTACCAGACTAAATGCAGCAACCACCGATCTACTATTTTATTTAGTTTCTATTTTATTTAATTTTAAAATATGGAGGAAGCTAATAGTGGGTGGCTTAAAATGACGAGGACGGAAGCAAAAATCAGAAGTGGCTAAAGTGGGGTTTGAGACATTTAAACAGTGGAGATACAGAGGAACAAAAGGAGAATCTGGATCTACATTTCCTCTTACTATTTTACATCTTTTTGAATAAATATATAACCCCAATTAACCACTCAATAACTGGCCATACATTCTCATTGTCTATGCCTTCAAATTGTTTCAATCCTGATCAAATAAATATGAACTTAAATCTAATTCATACATGCATGGATATCATATATCAATATGTATACGTATAACTTTTATACACGTACTATTCTAATACCGATTAACACAAATCAAGTAAAATTTTATGATTAATATTAATTAATTTAATTAGTTTATAACATTCATAATTGATTAAATCAAGTGGTAGTAAGAGTAGTCAATGTTTCTGCAGTGTGACTCTTAGGTATAAATTCAATGAATAATTTATATCGAATATCAAATACTAACGTTCAAATGTCACTTTGGCAAGTGGTGTGGCATTATGACCAAATTTATCATTTACATAGCTTTTGCAAAATCTAATTTTACATATTTTAGGTGTTACCCAGCAGTGGAAATTATGTACACCAATTCGATTCGTCAAAACCATATCACATTAGGACTTATGCAATTTGGTAATTAATGATCAAGATTTCAATATCATCTATATTCAACCTTTTAGTCTAAATACAAAATCCTTGGTTCAGTAATAATTATTACTATTAATGTGACGACTGCTATACACCACAGGCATCCAAACGTATAATCGGTATAGTAGTGTGCACTAGAATAGTGCCCAGTCGATGTAAGATGACCATCAAAGGTTGTAGTATAACTTAAGTCAATTACATCATAAAACCAGTCATATATCTCCAGTGCATCGAATACAATATAATAATAAACATCTCAAATATAAAATAGGCGAGACATGAATAACTAAATGAATCACAAAAATCAGAGTACTCAGATCCATATAGTTATACATCATAAGTGATAGAGTTTATATAACCGATAGTAAACTCAAAATAGATAACTGTCTCTACACAGATACTAGCATTAGTAAGCTTCATAGTGCTACATAATGGAATGATAAGCAATAACAGCTAAATATTATAATACGAGAGTATAACCTTTTGCTCGTCACCTGTCCAGCTCCACATGCTCATCAGACCTAATACTCCTAATCAACTCATTTAAGAGTACCCGAAATAATAGGAAGCAAAGCATACAATTCTAAGTTAAATAACATTCTGATGTGAGCGATAGATAATCTCAAATACTATAAAGTCAATATATTAGGACAAATGGTATGGGAAATCAAACTTGACATGTCCCTGCATTCGTGTAGTTAACACGTAAAATAAAATATATGTTATTCTACATCGTAATCAAAATGGTGTACTATGCAAAAGTACTAATGTGTGTCTAGATATCTACATTGACAATATCTACATCATGTAACATCCCTAGGGTGATAAGCAATCCAGCAAACATAGCATACATCATCCATCCTCGCATACACTCACTTAGTACGTTGGATATTTGATATTCATATCACCTCATCGCATAGTCAAGGATTACTCAATGTTTGAATTTCTCAATACTCGAACCCATGCCACTTAGAAGGTCAGTACCTTGACTGTCATCGCACTCCATCCAGGGCAAAATTAAACAAAACATCCTATAATCCGAGGTATTATCACTCCCAAGTGAGCGTCCATACATACACCTGCTTTACGAGTACACTCTGAAATCTACAAATATCAATGATCCCTTTGCGTAAATCGTCCGTAGTAGAGCATATACTAGAACTATCCCTACAATCCCCTCTGAAGTCCTCACGTTTGGGGACTATTTGTAACATTCTGAAATTTTATCATTTTGGAATTGAATATTTAGTTAATTTTAAATATTTAAATAATTGGTATTTTAAAATATAAATAACTTATATTCAATATGAAGATTGAATAAATATTTGAATGGTGAATTATATATTAATTAAATAAATGAGATTACCTTATTTTACTCCTTTTAATTAATATATCAAAATGGTGAATTCATTTTGTAAATTTATTTACAATAATAAATAGCTCGAATAAATAACAAGAAAATCAATTATTATTAAAACGACTTAGTTTTATTGACGAATTTACATTTTACTTGTTTTATTTTTCCATGATTTTTAATTTAGAAAATATTTAAATTTTCATTTGACGTATTTTATGGCAAAAGGTGGTATTTTTGAAATTTTACAAAATGTAATAATCTATGCCTTCTATTGCTGATTTGTGATCATATCACATTTTGGTACACTATCGTATTTTTATTTTTATTGTTCGTGGTTCATACGCGAACAGAATATTTTGTAGCGGAATACTGCGAAAACCTTCTTTTTAAAAATCTTTTTTTGATCAAAAGTAAAATTTTCGAAATGATTTAATGTTGAGGTGATTGGCGGCTTGAAAAGTTTGTTTAACTTAGGAAAGATATTTTGCTTAAACTTGAAGTAAGAAATTTATTTTTTGTTTATAAATTTAACAAACTCATTATCTCCTTTCCTCCCTTCCTTTTCATCTTTCCCTTTCTCTATTATCAAATCCAGTAAACATAATAATGGCCTGTTCAAAGAAAAATCCAAATCAAAAAATTTAGTCAATGAAAAGTTGCAAAGTTTTTTCCTTTGAGTTCGTCTAGGCAAGAGCTTCATTTCTAGGTGAGTTATGTGAGGTGCGGCATTGGTTCGTGGTGGACAACGTAAGCTTGGCCGAACTAGGGTTTTATTTTGCTGGAGATTGGGGAGTCTAGGGGCAAAACTAGATTTGGATTCGAGTTTAAATGATGTCAAATAGCATCGGTGGTGAAGTATTGGAAGGTGCCATGCTTTAGGGTGAAATGCGATATTATCAAACACTATAAGAAAATATGTTATTAATAATTCCATTTAATAGAGCGTTATTCTTAAGCATTGTTTCTTACACTAAATTATTTGTTCTTTAACTCATTATGTGTTGTACCGTGCTTTGTAACGCTCTTGGCTCCAAAATTTTCGTTTTCCCTCCAGAAACACTTAACCATTTTCGTCTCACTCCCAAAATAACATTAACAATTTTCTTCCCCAATAAAATAACCCTAATCTAAATTGTTCGCTCCATCTCCAATCTTCGCAGCCATTCTCCTCCACTTCAATAGTTTTCTCTTCAGCAGTCCACTGGAGCAATTGGAACCCTAATCTCCGATCTTCGATTTCACTCTTCATCAATATTTGCCAGAATCGAAATCGAGGAACATATATTGGAAGCTATATTATCAAACACGATAACTTATAAATGATTTCGCTCCTTATCAATCTCCTACTATAGTCTAGAAATATTTGTTTGGTACATTTGTTTATGAGTTGCGTGTTCATTTTTCCAAAGAATGTTTAATAATTTATTTTCGATAGCTTCTATGTGAATAGATAACTAGAATTGATATTTTTATTTGACTTGCTTGAATGGTTTAGTGGGAAAAGTTATAAAAATAATAATTGTGTTTCAGTATATTTAAATGGATATTTGTTGCAGCAATAGTAAGTGATTTTCTTATTGATTGTAGTATGAGTAATCAACTAATACAAGGACCAAGATTTTGAGATAGGCATTTGATTGTTATATAAAAGAATGAAGATGACACTTTTTTTTATTGTTAGCTACTTCAGATATTTGATTATTAGTTTAATCGATATATTTCGTGATTTGAATGCATGTTCAGTCATTAAATCAGAGGGTCTAAAATTACAAGAAGTTACACAAATATTTGTCATTCGTTAATCTAGCAGATATTTGCTAGGAACTACTCTTACATATATTTGTAGGAGTTGACCTGGTGCTAGGAATTGTTTTGGAAAATTTTCCAAGTATTGGCCTGGCAAGTATTTGTTCAGGAATTACCACAAATATTTGCCAAACGTCGGTTTAGCTAATATTTGCCAGTATTATGTAGCAATGTTTGTCATGCATTAGTTTGTTAAGCATTTGATAGGCATTAGTCTAGAAAATATTGTCAGATATAAATTATTAAATACATTATTCTTACATTTGTACCTTTTTATTGATATATGATTTCAGTTTGTTTGGAGTTACTTGCCATATAGACCATTTTCTAGCAGTATTAGAGTTTTCTTCAATATTTTCTTTACCAGGTATAATGTTTATCGTATCACAAACCAATACTGCATACATATATAACATTTGAACTTTAGTTTATACACATATTTTTATGAGAGACTATAGCATATAAAATAAGTAATAATGATATGCCACTAATATTGCTACGCAAGAACGTATTATACATTATAAACCAAAAATCCCTTTGTAAGCATTATTAAATTCATGGTTGTCAATATCATAATTGCAAGAGACCGAATTTTAAAGCTTTTATATTTATGATATTTGTTAACATAAACATTTTGCATATGCCCTCTATTTTTAAAACATGTGCAAATTAAATTTAGGCTTGCACTGATAATATCAGTGCCGTATACCTTCTACCGTAAATGGTAATACTGTTTTTGTTTATTAATTGCTGGGATTCAAAATGAAACCATTGGATCTTTAAGTACTACTTGATCACGGTGAAGGGAAATTATTTTGCTTCTCTTCTCTACCAAATTAAAAAAGCAAAATAAGCTCCCTTTTCCAGTTTATTGGTACAAGATCTATAGAAGTGTAGTATCAAAGCACTTATCCGATAGGTGTTGACCTTCATAAAGCACCAGTTTCCTTTTTTTAAAGGACTTACTGCAGCGAGTATTTTTTTTAATGTTTAATTTTCAAACAAAGACAATTGGTTATGCCAATTCTTAAAAAGTAAACTATGTAATTTTATGATATTATTTTTCCAACCTTACAGAACGAACATATTCATCAAAATCCTTGATAATTCCGACCACTTGGAATTGTATTATATAGGTAAATGTATAGGTTGGCCAAACAAAAATGCATTGGCATTTATTTTCATACTACAAATCAGTTATGATATAGCAAATACAATCAATCCCCTATTTTTTTATATAAAATGGTGGTTAAATTATAACAATTTTTGTTGAGTTGCAATTTACCTATCTTAGAATGTGTAGCTAACTATAGTCCTTTGTTATTATGCATTAATTTAAGTATTTCAAAATTATTTTACTTCTTAGAACAAACATCTAAATTGCGTTAAAGAAACTCTATGCTAAAAAATTATACATATGTGATCCATAAAATTTAAATAGATATGAAAATCAACGATATACATAACTCATCATTATGGGGGTCGTTGTGTGGGGTTAGTGGTCTTATACTTGATGGAAAGAACTTAATTGTAGGATTGATTTCACCTTAGAGAGGGGATGAATATGGTGATACTAATAATAATAATAATAGTTAATGTGGAAATATGTAAAATAATTACAGCATAGATAATAGCAGAATAATAAAAGCAGAAATAGAACAAAACAGATTTATCCAGCTTCGGCAAAACCCTGCCTACGTGCTGCCCTAAGGTTTCTACTAGAAATTAAGTAGTTAGACGATTACACACATAAACTTGTGACATCCGCTAACGACTAGCCTAACTCTACGCTCAAAATCCTGCAAGAACTCAGCCACCGAGTTGCGAATTCTCGAACTACACCACCGTAGTTCATAACCTAGTCACATGACTAGAATTTTACAAAATTTTAAAAGAAAATTACAAAATAAAATAAAAACTAAATAACAAAACCCTAGTTATAAAATTAAAGCCCAAAATAAAATAAACAGCACCGGCCTAATTATTAATAAAAGAGAACGTCTCCCCTTTTTCCTTCTGTGCACTTCACCCGGTTTTTTTCGTTTCTCTTCTGAATTCAGGGTTTTGTTCCAAATTGAAGATGCAACTTGATAATCAATCGATTAAAGAGATTATGTTGCTTTGATTGGCTTTGTCAATCGACTCCTTGCTTATGATTGCGTGCAGTTGCTTCAATTGTCGAGTTCGAATTAGTGATTTGAACTGGTACATGAATTGCCTTTATTTATTATCGTTGTTATGCTTGAACTCGATTGATGCCCTACTGATGATGATGATTTGGATTTTATAGGGATCGAATACCATATATATTCGTTCTTATAAATACGTTTGAATTCTTCTTAATTCTTGCTTGGCCGTTCGATTTTGCTTAAATGCTTGGGATAATTCTTTTACTTGTTCATCTCTGAATTTTAGCTTAACTTGCTTTGGGTCGGTTCCTATAACTTCAGCATTTGATTATTGTGACCATAGTTTTCGGCTATGACTTTGGCGTCATGAATTTTTGAGATAATCCCGACTTCGACTTGTTTAATTATTTTTAGTACCCTGATTGACTTCACTGCTCGTACTTGTTCAACCTTCTACTGTTTTGATTTTTCTGTAAACTCTACTTCATATAGACTACTAGCTTTCGACTTGCTTCAACTATTGCCTTATTTCGAATGTCTTCATGTTGCATATATATATATATATATATATATATATATTTGTTTCACTTGAAATGTGTCATGATGTGTATACATACATATGTATGTTATGTCTGATTGCTGTGTTGATGTTCATGCAGTTGAGATAGTTCATTCATGTTATACTGCTTTGGTTGATTGTCTCCATACATATATACATACTTATATGTATGTATATATGTGTGTGATTGACTTGATTGCACTTGTATCAATTTGTGGTCGTTCATATATAAGTCTGCACTTTTGACTGATCTAATTCTAGAAGTCTTTATGTGTGAGCATTTATATTTTGGTTTTGTCTTGTGTGGTTCTACTTGAATAGGTTCCAGTTAAATCATCCAGTTGCATGTCTCTGTTGTATACCTGGACTTGGAGTCTCTTGCATTTACCTTGTACTAGTTGTTGAGATGGTGGTCTGTCCTTGTGTACTTGTTGTAGATGTTAAAGTTTGTTCTGGTCAGCTTAGGTCTGGTACTTCATGTTGTATGTTGTGTTCAATTTAGTCTATCTGGTGTGGTTCCTTAGTGTAGCCTTTATCTCATGCTTGTGCACTAGTGTCAATTGGTTACTACTTCTTCACTGTGATCATATGTGTCCTCACTGGTGTTGTGTGCTTTGAGTAGTTGCATTACATTGTGTTTATGCAGTTTAGTTTGATATTGACTCTAGTTGTTGCTTTGTACTTAAAGTCTTGAATGAGACTTCACTTCCATGTTCTGTTGTCATGTGATCTGGTATCATTATAATCAACCTAGTTCATTTATCTGATTTGGCTGCACCCCATACCCGAACTGATGTTGATGCTTTATGTTTTGCATTTACTTGTATGCTATCATTGATCTTTCTGTGATCTTCTTAGAGTCTGGTTCGAGTGTTCATATGTACATTGATTTGAAAACTGCCTTGATTTCATTTGTACATACTTGTCTATTGTGTCCTCTGGTTCATTTAGTTTTGCATTCATCCTGGACTGACCATGTGTTATATGATCTAGATATACCACATATCTGAACAGGTGTTTCATTGAGTCTTTTTGTTGTTGCAGTCTTATTAGCCTTGAATGCATTTGATACTTGATCACTGTTTTTTCTTGGAGTTGAATTGTCTACATATCCATGCTAGGTTGCATTGTTGATGTTGAAACTGGTCAGTTCCTTTTCTGGTTTCATTGTCCATGGTTCCACTAGCTTGTACATTGATAGTGTGTTACTTTCTGATCTGTTATCACTTCAGTTCTGTATAATTAATTCATGTTGTCTCGAATTTAAATGGTCTATACAAGTCTGGGTTGCTTGTATTTTGGTTCGATGAATGTTGATCATGCACATCTGTACTGGTTAGTTTGCTACATGTCATTTCTATTCGCCACTTTGTTTTAATTGTACTGCCCTAATCTTGTTCATTGACCTGGTTTGGTTCAATATTGAAGCTGCTTTTATTCATATTCATGCGTACTAATGTCTCTTGGCTGAAATTCGAGATGCTGAGGCAGTGCACATGTGTATGTATACACATGTGTATATGCAGACATTAGTGTATTTGAAACTTTGTGAGTTGTTTTCGTATTGCACCTGAGTTGAATCCAACCTCGGTTAAGGTTTTACCTAATGCTCGCCTGTCCCTGCTGTTTTATCAAGTGTATATCGGTGTGCACGGCCTTGTGATATGTACAATGATACATTGTGCATGTTACAAGCTGTTCATGTAAGATGAATTCAAAATAAATGATGACGAACAACCTAAATAACCGAGGCAACTAAATTTTTCAAACACACTTTTGTTGTACACTGCAAAATATTTCTTTTTCAATTTTACCGCGTTAGTGTTTATTTTGCAGATAATTCAGATGCTTGATACTAACTAGAATAGAGTTGAAGATAAAGATACGAAAGTTGTAGATTGAAAGATGTATTGTAATTAAAATTGTATTGTAATTGAAAATGTATATATATAGCGAGAGCTCAAATTTGTACTAGTCAAAATTGTAATAAAATATTTGTTTGAATAAAATATTTGTTTGAATTTAAATTCTGTGTTATTTATTTTATTCAACAAATATTTATTTAATTATGCGAAAAATAAAATAGTACAATGACAAATACATTTAAATGAATACATATATATATATATGTTTATTATCATCAAACAAAAATCATATACTAGCATATTCTACAGTAATGCTTTGATGCACATTATTCTTGTTATTATGATTATTATCATCGATAGGGCTTTCTATTGTCTGTGTTGTTGATAAATCTAAATTAACTTCGGAGCTATTTTCACTTCTGTTGATACATGATCCTTCAGTTTCTTTGTTCAGGTTTATATGCTCCGAAGTCGGTTCTCTTCCACTAAGATTCATTATCTGTAATAATATGTATTAGTAACTAATAGCTTTAACAAGATAAACAATATTCTAGAAGAGATGATTTACTTTAAGGGAAAAAATAATAACAAATTCTGGAAATGGTCCATGAAGAGATTGTTGTTGTGAAATGAGATAGCAAAGTTCTAAAGTAATTAGTTAGTTCAGTGGCTAATTAAATGGTAGGACATCTCATTGAAATAGACACTTCTGTGAACAATCCAGTGTTATTATAACAAAATTATAAAGGTCTTTTCTCGAAACAAACATAAATGTGATGAACCAACAAAGATGAAATTAAATGTTACTAACAGATGACATTTCTAATCTTGAATAGTGATATAAAAAGTATGAAGTTTAATGAAAGATGAAAAGATAGAAAATGCAATACATCAATGATTGTAATTAAATGTTACCAATAGATGGCATTTCTTATCTTGAGTAGTGGTATAAAATGTATGAAATTTGATGAAAGATGAAAAGATAGAAACAATGATACATCAATGATTTGGGAAAAAATATTTCTTTCTCTAAAGATTCAAACTTCAAAACACATATTTATTACTAATCCCAAAGTAGATGATGTAAAATAAAAATGGACACATGGTGATGTTTTCTTTAGTAGATCTTCACCTTTTCAGGTGTGTTTCAATGACTAATTAATATTGAACCATAGTAGAGTTATAACACATCATAATCAGTTAAATCGCCTTATCTTGAAGGTTTTTGTTTTGGGAGAGAAAAGACTCATTCTCTATTCTAATAGCATCAAATTTTCTCTTAAGCACCTCATAATCTTTCTCTAATTGCTTTGTCTTCCATCTACCTCTTCTATTTAAAACCAAATAGCAACCCGCCTGGGCTAAAGCCCAAGTGCTCTTGCCAGTTGCTTTTTCCTTTCTAGTTCCAGTTTGTTCCCTACTTCGAAACACATTTCTAAAGTCCTAACTTGTTGTACGTTAAGTAAATAATAGAATATTGTTGACATAGTGTATGACATATAATTATATATCTATACTCCATGGTTATAAATAGATAGCCTTTTGTGTTATACCTATTTATATATATTTTAGGATTTCCAGAAAATAGAATTTGACCATATACATTTTCATAAGTATCACCTATCTCCGTATCCAAAATGTATTTTTCAAAATGGACAAATAAAATTTCTGATCAATGTTTTAATGAATTTATTCCTAGCCTTTTTATAGATTTTCGACCATAACTTTCATGCTTTTGATCTAAATTTGGCATTCTTGGTCTTTGTTGAAAGGTAAGGAGATACGGAGTAACATTCGTTTTGGAAATTTTTAGGAATTTTAGCGTTTGCTATTTTTAAATCACTTCGAATGCAAGCAAAGACTTCGGTCTGCTGTGTATTTTTCCCACCATAGGACTATCTACTAATTCAGTCATATCTCCTTCAAGTCTGATTGAATTTTAATGTTCTAACCCTTTTCGGAAAGTTAAATTGATATTGAATAATTTCATGTTGACCACTTTTTGAAATTTTGGAGTTTTCTATTTTTAAAAATCATTTGAAAGTGGAAACCAATTGCTGTCTTGCCCTAGAAAAATCTAGGCTGAATCATGTTACTATTGATTTATGTATTTACAGATTCATTTTGTTGGGCGTGTATTTCATTTTATTATTTGATACTTTTTTGTTTGCTAATATTTGCTGACGAATTTATCTTTTTTTAGCAGAGTGAGTACAAATTTAATATACGGTTTGTGCTTTAGTAATCCTTTTTCACTTTAGTTTTGGAGCTTGAGTATTCTTTCTTCCCGTGTTTCTCCTTAATTATATGTTGATGGAAAAAGATTGGGTTCATATACACAGGTAAATAGATAATCCAGTATTCTCAACCATGTTTAATTTCAGGAAATAAAAATATTTGATGCTAAAACTCAACTATTATGTTGAATTTTTTTCATTATAGAACTTCAAAGAAGTACGCGCAAAGGGCAAGATGTTTTGTAGATGCTGCAAAGAGAAATATGAGAAATGTAGAGAAGCTTTTATGCCCCTGTATAGATTGCCCAAATCTTAGTCAACGACATGATGACATTATCGTTGAACATTTGATTATAAGGGGGATGGATCCTAAGTACATGAGCCGCAATAAGTGGTATCATCATGGCGAACAATTAAATGTGGGCGTAGAAATGAAGTTAGATAATACATTTAACCTACTTAAAGCTAGTCATTTTGAAGATGAAGATTTTTTGAATCATACTTCTTTTACTAATGTTAAAGAAAATAAAGATGTTCGAAAACAGGAGGATGATTTACTTAAGAATTTAGAAGATGCAGAAACCCCCTTGTACCCTGATTGTGTAGATCAAACTAAATTATCCGCCATCACTACTTTGTGTAATCTTAAATGTGAGGTTGGATTATTCGATAATGGTTTTGATAAGCTTTTGAACTTGCTACAGTTGTTACTACCAAAGAATAATGTAATTCCTAAGACTTTTTATGATGTAAAAAAATTTCTTAATGTATTTGGCATGGGGTTTGAAAAGATTAATGCTTGCAAGAATGATTGTTTTCTTTTTAGAAACGAGTTTCAAGATTTAGAAAGTTGTCTGAAATGTTACACTTCGGGATCGAAGATAAATGAGGACACTAAGGAAATTATACAAGGTGTTCCAGCTAAAGTGTTGAGATACTTTCCAATCATTCCAAGATTTAGGAGAATGTACAGATCTCAAAAGATGGCAAAAGACCTAAGATGGCATTTCAACAATAAAAGTAGTGATGGAAAAATGCAACATCCTATAGATTCTGTAACATGGAATGTAGTGGACAAGATATGGAAATCATTTTCATTTGATTCGTGGAATCTCAGGCTTCGTCTTGCTATAGATGGTGTCAATCCATTTGCCCCGATGAGCTCCAAATATAGTTGTTGGCCAGTAATGCTTGTGACATATAATTTCTCGCATATGTTATGCATGAAAAAAGAAAACATTATGCTAACATTAATAGTTCATGGTCCAGAGCAACCTGGAAATGATATTGATGTGTATTTTGTGCCATTGGTAGAAAATTAAATTACTTGTGTAATGATGGAATTGATATATATGATGCATTTAGCAGATTGGTTTTTTAATTTAAGAGCAATTTTACTATGGACAATAAATGACTTTCCAGCCTATGGAAATCTTGCAGGATGTTGTGTAAAAGGCGAAAAATATTGTCATTATGCGGTGTCAACACTCATCAGCGGTGGTTGAATCATTGTTGGAAAAGTGTTTATATGGGACAAAGAAGGTTCCTAGATCCTTCACGTCCATGAAGGAAACAAAAATACTTGGTTTGATGACACTGTAGAGGAAGGTAATAAACTTAGAATTCTAACGAGAGGAAATATTTCTACTATTTTGAAAAAATTTCGAAATGTTTTTGGAAAAGACGGGAATGAAGAAACAAAAAGGAGAAAGAGTAAGAAGAAGTTAAAGACGGTGTTGAGTAAGAAAATAAAACGTAAAAGGAGGAAGAGTAACCACAGCAGAAAAGATGAAGATGATGGAAAAAAAGAGCTATTAGGGTGGAAAAAAGACCAATCTTCTTTGATTTTCCATATTGGGAGATTAGTATTAAAATTATATTTTCTTTTATTGACCTAAAAACAAAAAAGCTAATAAAGTGTTGTATTATTGATATTTGTAGGAACTTCCCTTGCAACATAATTTAGATGTGATGCATGTTGAGAAAAATGTCGCTGAAAGCCTACTAAGCACGATGTTGCAAGACAGTAAATTGAAAGATGGAATTAATTCTAAGAAAGATTTGGAGGATTGGGGAATTCGACAAAGTCTTTATGCACAACCCCGTGGGAATAGAACATATCTCCCACCGGCACCCTGTGCATTGTCATTGTCCGAAAAAAATATTTTGTAAGAGGTTACATGGTTTCAAAGGTCCTGATGGTTATTGTTAAAATTTCAAAAAAGATTTGTATCATTAGAAGATTGCAAAGTTAGTGGTTTAAAGTCGCATGATTATCATGTCCTAATGCAGCAATAGTTATCTGCTGCGATTAGAGAATTATTACCAAAGAAAGTTAGAATAATAATAATTCGTTTATGTTCGTTTTTCAATAAAATTATCAACGCGTTCTTGAAAGAGAGACGTTGCGACAACTTAATAATGAGATTTTTGAAATTTTATGTGGATTTGAAAGATATTTTCCACCTTCCTTTTTGATATAATGGTACATTTGACAATTCATCTTGGAAGAGAAGTGCAATTGTGTGGTCTTGCTCATTTTCGTTGGATGTACCCATTTGAAAGGTATATGAAAACACTTAAAGACTATATAAGGAATTATGCACGACCAGAAGGGCGTATTGCAGAATCTTATGTTGTAGAAGAATCAATGAGAATTTTTATTGAATTTCTACAAAGGAAGGTACAAATGGAGGAGAAAGAAGTCTGAAACGAAGATTATGAAAACAATGCGATACTCTAAGGACGTCTTATTTCAAAACCGAAGACAATTACATTGTCATCGAATGAATAAGATATAGCTCATTTGGCCATGCTAATGAATAAGGCTATGGCGGAACCATATTTAGAGTAAGTATATATTATATTTTATTTATACCTATTTAATAAATTTTTAACGTTTAATATAACTTGGGTAAAATTATTTAAACGCCAGTATGCATTTGGAGGAGTTATAAAATTTTGATAAGCATTTGGAAAAGAATGCGACATTGTATAGAAAAAACATACACATAATTTCTCAGATTGGATTAAAAAGAAGGTTAGTTTAATTTTAATTTATCCTTCCGTTGATGAAAAAAGATTTCTTTTTTCTTCAAAATTTACGTAAAGTGATTTGTTTGCAAATGATTATTCAATCAACAGGTGATGAAATACTAAAATGGATTGCCTTTGGCCCAAGTAGCAATGCATTGTGCTATAAAAGATATATAATCAACGGACATTGTTTTCATACAAAAGATGTTGAAAGAGACACTCAAAACTATGGAGTCACTTATGATGCCAGTGCCATGTGTAGGGCAAGTGCAAGAGATATTTCTCAAAGAGTTGATTTGGTCACTTATTATAGGGTAGTGACAGACATAATCTTGCTAGACTATCATGTTTTTTATATTCCCGGATTTTAGTATCACTGGGCAAAATATAGGAAATGGAGTGAAGATTGAAGATGGATCCACTCTTTTCAATTTACAACAAAATCAATCTTCATTTGTAAGAGATCCATATATCCTTACGTCTCAAGCAAAACAAGTTTTTTATTCAAGAGAGAATGATCACTCTAATTGGTATGTTGTAATGAAAGCACCACCAAGACGTTATCATGAATTAGAGACAGATGATCACGTCATGAAAGCTGGCTTTGTTAGGAAAGATTGTGAAGAAACCAATATGGATATTGATTCCATGGAGAATGTTATGCTAGAGAAGATTGTAAAGGCATATTTGAGTAGATGTCCATTCTTATTTTCTTGTGAGGTTTGTTTATTTAATTTAGAATTTAGAAACATCCACTATATGTACACGCATTCGAAGTGCTTAAATTGTTGTTCAAACCGTTTACAAAAAATATTTAATCCTTTATTTTCTTAGATGCTTGATCCTGTACATTAATTTGTTTTGTGTACTCAAGTACATAATCATAATGAAATTGCGTGCGCTTCTGTATTTTTTTACATTTTTAATTCAGCATGCTTAAGATTTACTTAGTAGTTTAAGACCAAAAATCCTGGTTTACAAAAATTGTGAAATGAATTTTTAGTGTTCTTATATCTGGTAAATGATCCACAAGCGTTCTATAAATAGACAAGTATTTGGTAAATTTATTTCAAATATATCTGATTTTAGTTAGCCATGGTAAATAATCCATAAGAATTTTGAATTTTTTTCTCCCTCCTGGAGGCATAATATTTTTTTGCATCAGTTGTTCATGTTTTAGTTTAACTTTTTTTTGAAACGGTACTTAGATTCAACATGCTGTTGGGACAACAAGCCACAAATCCTATATCAATAAATGCTCGAATCACGCTACGTAAATTTCGAACTTGTGACATCTCGCACCATAGTCGAATCACTTAACACTAGGACAAGCTTGCCTTTAACTTGTCTTATTAATTCTAAGTAAATTTGCATCATGTATCATATTATGCCTCCATGATTTGCATCAATTTGTGCAGATACTTGATTATATGCCTCATGAAGTACTTTTATCGCATCATATTCCTTGAGATTCATGTTCTAAACTTGTAGATTTTCCTTTACATGTTTAAGATTTGCAATAAGATTATGAGTGAAATCCCCTCATGTGGTAGCCTTATGCCCCTCTAATACACATTGATGATATCCTTCAATATTACACCATGTATTGATATATCTGAAAGGCATATTCTTTATTTATATTTTATTTCATGTAAAACGTATCCAAACTAGTGCATTATATCTGTTTCCTTGTTTTAACTATGCAGATAAACGAAAATTTATTTCCGTGCTTTATGTTGATTGAGTAAAGGACTAGGAAAGAGAGGGAGAAAGTTGACTTCATAAATGCAGGTATAATTCTACCTCAGTGCTTTCACCAGATTAGCTACTTTTTGATAGTCTATTAAAACTTAAAAATTTTATTTAGTGTGATGTTTTTACCATTTACTGTGATATTTATAAAAGCTAGGTTTAATTAACATTCCATTTATTTAATAAAGGATCAGTGAGCGATGGACTGTTCAAAGCATTGCCCTAATTGGTGTTGGAATAGGAAAATTTCCAAATTTTGAATAAATGTACTTGCATATCTACATAATTTCAAGTCTTGATTTCAGTTAAACCAGGAGAACATATCCATTTGTTTGATCGTAAAAATTGAACCTTTTTATATTAACGTGTACATGTAATTTTTTACCATTAGTTATATTAACTTATTAACGTTCATCCCATTAACATCTAAGATCATGCTTAATACATCACTTTTATTATTAGAAAAAAGATTGTTTCTGTTATGCACTATAGTATAATACACTTCTTTTATGAGTAGAAAAAGGTTATTTTAAATGCCAGTGTGCTAAATGTATAATCTATCTGGGAATGCAAATTTTATTAGACAATGAAAATTATTATGTAGGTTGGAGTCCTCGTGCATATATAAAGATATTGGCTAAGTTAAGTAAAGACGCAGCCAATCGAAATACCATGCTGGGATTAATATAATCATGTAGTCGCGAAAAAAGAAAAGAGTTAAAAGCCATTTAATAATAAGTTTTAACTAAGAATTTAGTCTTACTGTATCAAAATAGCTCATTTAATTATTACCTTATCGTAAAACTTTCTTTGCTGACAAGCACCTTTGTCCAAGTGGTTAATTGATTCGGCTTTGGTGCAGGATGTCACAAGTTTGAAACTTGCTTTCGAACTTTTATTTGACATGGGATATGTTGTCCCAATGATTTGTTGTATATAAAGTACCAGTTCAAAAAAAACTTTCTTTGTTAATTGCTAATAGAACATTTTCCTTATCTCTTTAGCTGAATTGAAAAGAAATTTAAACACTAAAATATAGATTGACATTAGTTCTCTTCAACATCAAAATACATATTTGGCTCAAAATTTTTTTTTTTTTTCAATCTTATGCTCCACTGTGAGTTTTGTATGTTATCTTTGAGTAAGGCCTATGGTTTAATATTTAGCCAAAAAACATCAAAAGTCCTACCTATGGTTTAATATTATTTTGATAATTTTTAATATGTTATGTAAACATTAGAAATATCCACTGATTTCAGCATTGATTGCAAATTGTGGCTATGAGTTCTGCACTAGATGCGCGTTGTACCTGTGCGTAACAAACACAAAGGTCCATGCAACAGGCCCAACGGGCTCAATCACTTGTCCACTCTACCTCAAACCAATCATCACATTCACAAAATTTTCTATATTTAAATACTACACCAAAATTTCTATATGTTGCGTGTGCATATATATAGGTGGCTTAGTGTTTTCATATCTTAATGTCTTGCTTTCCTCTACTCATGTGAAAATATATTTAAACACTTCACCGAATTTTTTGCACTTTTATCCAATTTGTATATTTTGCACCTATTTTTATGGAAAATAAGCAAGAGCGGGGATGTGAAAACGAGAGCTCACATGCAAAAAGAAATCGACGAACAAAAAAAAGAAATGTGCAAGAAAGAAGCAGCTTGAAGACTATCAAGTAGACGATGAGATTCATAATGAAAACAACCCACAAGCATTAAGAAAAATCACGTATAAACTTTTCACCATTCTTCAATTTTCATTTATACCTTTGTATTACCGTAAAGTTTTTTGTATCATTCAACAAATATTAAATTTTTTTTTATACAAAAAATGGGTAAGAAGAGTAAGGCTGTGAAAAAGAGAGGTTGCATGTAAAAAGAAATCGACGAACACAAAAAGAAACGTGCAAGAGAAGAACTGCTTAAAGATAATCAGGTAGAAGATGAGGTTCATAATAAAGACAACCCATAGGACTTAGAACAAAATCAAGTACAAATCGAAGTAGAAAACAATACTGAAATATAAGACAACCCACAAATAGTCGAAGACAATGTAGTTCAGTCGAAAGGAAATTCTGAAGGTCCAATAGGTAGTGAGAGACATATGCAAGATACCAATGCAAATATAAATCCGATAAGAAAACCTAGAGGGCCAACTAAAGTTAGAAGACTTTCGTTCAATTCAGAAGTAGAATTTAATAGTGTAGGCGAACCAATAGGACCATGATCGATCAAATTATCTTCTTATTTAGGACCGCTTGTATGAGTAATTGTTCTAGTTACACTAAAAGAGTGGAGACAACTTATTACTTAATTGAAAGATGTTTTATGGGAAAGCATTCAGATGACACTCTCTCTTTTCTTTAAGATCAAACCTTATATTGATTGCTTAACTCAAACAATTTTTTATGCTGAATTTTGATTGTTGTAGGCGAGGTTTAAATTGGATTTAGATTGGCACAAAACATTCATTTTTCAACAAATGAGTGGTATTTGGCGGGCGTCAAAATGTAGATTAGTTCCACAACCGGTACTAGCAAAGTCTAAGGAGGAAAGCCTTCAAATGAAACCAGCTAACATCAAATGTATGAATGAGTGGAAGAAATTTATCAAGTTGAAAACAAGTTCAAAATTTAAGGTATTTGTTATAAACAACACTCAATTATGTATCATATCGAAGGGATATCATTACATTAACATTATGGATAATATTTTAAAATCTCTTATTTTAGGCTTTGAGCGAAAAGAACAAAGCTATTAGACCGAAGTAGTTCGACACACATGCAGTCGTAAAGGAATGGCTCGACTGGCTAAAGATTTGGTGACAAAAGAATAGTTTATTTGATGTAATATTTATGTACTTTTTGACTAATTAACACACAAAAAAAGTTCTTTATCCTCCTTGAACACAAAATAGACAGAAAAAACATACGTATTCTGAAAATTTCTCAAAATGAAAATTAAGAAATGCATGTGGTTTAAAATTTGACCTTTTTCTTAGTTTTTTCTTTTGTGACTTGCTAGCTTCTTCGAAGTTAAATTTACAAGTAAATTTCTTTGGATTTTAATAAGAAAAAACATTAGAAAACACAAATTAATTTGAATTTCTAAAAAAGTTTAGAAATAAATTAAAATGTTACAATTTGTTTGTTAGATAGTTATAATTATTAATTAAGTATGATTTTATCGAATAACTTCAATTTTTAATCATTATCCAATTCCGTGCAATTTTGCAAAACCTTTTCAAAAAGTAAATTAGTTTGCACCTTTTAATATAAAAAATCCAAAAAAATTAACTTTTATTTTATCTTTAAATATATTTCATATTGCGTTTTAAAAAAATTAACTTTTAATATAAAAAGAGAGCTTTATGAAAATAACTAAATTTCTGAGTAGAAAAATATCATATATACGCTCCAGCTATGAAATGATTTAAAAATACTCAACCCACCTATATACAAAAATAAAGTTCTTCATTCATGAGTGGTTGTGAATGTTGACATAAACAAACAATCCATGCAACAAGAAAATTTTAGTTAAAGCTATCAGAACATCATTAATAAAAACAAGAAAACTACAACTAAAAGAATTCATGCAATATGACAGTCTCTATTACAATATTAAGCCTCTAACACACTGCATATGCAACCAGTGTTCATAGCAAAGAACTGCAAATTTTAGATAAGATGCACTGATTTCCCCCCTTTATCCGAATCAACTGCAAAATTGAAATATTATGAATTTATTTGCCTAAGAAATTATATACATAACTATTGCAAAAGACTGTGGAAGAACAAGTTAGTTCGGAACTAAATCCAATAGTATGAAAACTTTCCTAAATGGGTTAAAAAGAAGAGTGAGAGAAGGAATCCTTAAAGTTGTGCTCATGTTTAACTTTGAAAGATCTACCATCTTAATTGTTCCTTGTTATTTTCCAGACTATGTTGACAAAAAAGAAATGTTGGTTCCTTGTTTCTAAAAAAACTGAATATTTTTCTTTTGAATGTAGAAAACAAAAGTAGCGATCACTCTTCAATCTCTAGAAGTGTAGTTCGGATCAAATCTCGCACTAAGAAAAATGGTGAACCGGTGAATATGATTGTTGCAGATGCTATAGTAAGTCCATACTTTATGGATAACCTTAAAATTTTCAAGTTCAATATTGGTCATCTTAACTCGTTTTACCTTTTTTTTTTTATAACATCTTAACTCATTTCAATATTAGTCACAAGTACGATCATTTCTATATCACTATTTAATTTAATTTATATCCGTTGATGTTTTCATACTGAAAATCTAGGAATTTACTTTTTAGATCATCGTTAACTAGCAAATGAATGTGTCGTCTAAAAGGACATGTTTGCCAATCCATTGTTCTTAACCCAGTTTTAGTCTGAACTCTAAAAGAGCATGATATCCTTATGTTTTCAAAATTATCAATCTGTTTGCATAAATGTTATTTTTGAATGTAAAGATCTTGGATATAACATGGTCAAGTTACAATGCATATGAATTTGACGTCTGTCTTTATTTCCTAAAATTTTAGTCAAATCTTAGTTTCGAAAGTGTGATTATCTTGAGACAAGCACAGATTTAAAGTTCTAAAGTATATTACATTTTGGATATACACACACACACATTCATATATTTATATATATGGGGTATGTGTGTATGGGTCTTTGAGTATGTCTGAGTCTTCAAGTATACATAAGTTTATATATAGAGAATTTTAGATATATGCAATCTCAATTCGAATTCATTTTGGATGAGAATTGGTTTTAATATGACCAAATGAATTTCGATAACTTATTGCTGGTATATACGAATAATGAGATACATACCCTTTTTGTGCATATATTCTGTGCATTTCAAACTCTACTTTGGGTAAATATAAAATTTCTTTTGAAATTGGATCTTGTATACATCAATATTCTGATATATAAAATTTTCTTAATTTAGAACGTTTACTGTCTGTTTTGAACATATGTAACTTCGGGATAGTCAAGCTTTAGAAAATAATTGAATATTAACTTTAACAGAGGAATATTTCTTACATATATAAGCAAATTCAGAAGTATGTAATTCTAGGTCTCTAACAATTTTGTACAAGTATAATTATGGTTTCAAAGCCTCAAGTATATAACCAATTTTAAGTGTATAAGTTTCGTGTTTATATATATAAATAAAATTCTTAGATTTGCTCCAGACCTTAGAATATCTATATGAGTCTTTGGCATATAATGGATTTTGTAAAAACAAATTTTAAGCGACACGTATATATATGTAATGGTTGATTTTAAGACACGTGATTCTGAGAACATAAAGTGTCTTAAAGAAACTGAAGTTTAAAACTTTATTATTCTGAGCATTTTGAGTTTCTAAACTTATAGAACTTTGAAATATGTTTCGGTTTAAAAGAATTTCCAAGTGAAATATATATCAATAATTTGTTATTAATCATGTTTTATCGAAAAAGATTAAACAAATTGAAGGTGTTTCATAATCGACCATGCTAATAAACTACAAAGAAGATGCACTTGCATAAGTGTTGGGGCAAGAAAGGCCGAGTCGACTAGGAGCAATGGGAAGTGGAATGAGTCTTAGTAGAGCAACTTTAGCGCAAGTTAGGGATAAACAAACATTGCAACTTTAAAACAAAATGTTAGAATTACATAAGAAATCTACAACTGGAGAAATATCAGATAAGATACATCTCTTACCTATTGAATTTGAATGCTATATTTGCTAGTTATTATATGATTGTATTCCATGTTATTATGGTTGATTGCTACATGTAAAATAATGCTAAATTTCCTTTGGTTTTGTAGAGTAAGAAGAGTTGGACAGAAGTAAACAAACCTCAAGTGATTAATTTTTTATTGGTTTGACACCATTTGTATTTTAACTTTTTATTCAATAATTAATATAATATTACTATGTTTAATTGTAGTGCAACTATGATAATAATATGTAGAAGTGTGATTTATTGGACTGGTGAGGGGTTGAAGAGATCGTTGGTGAAGGAAGAGCTATGTCGAACGATCCTAACAAGCTTATCAATGATGTTCCTTTAGGGCCGGATACAATGATAATCTTGGTTAACTATCCGAAAAAGCCGGATTCTTTTCTATGGAGGCCTA
The DNA here is from genome assembly GCA_030765085.1 of Allium cepa. NCBI lineage: Eukaryota > Viridiplantae > Streptophyta > Magnoliopsida > Asparagales > Amaryllidaceae > Allium > Allium cepa. The sequence goes on from CM060929.1 coordinate 484,852,006, forward strand.
TGACTACTTTCACACTTATTGGGGAAATAAAGGATAATATAATGGTGTGGCCAATGAATAGCAAGTGATCACATTGAAGAAGAACAGGACATGGTAATCATTTTTCTTCATAACGAACATGCAATTTTATTATATGCAATTTTTACTAAATAAATATTCTTACCTCTAATAGAGTAGAACTAGCAACCTAGAATGAAATGCAAGATTTTTGATTGGGGAGGGAGTAAACATTAGTGGCTGTAGGATGATTACATTTGAGCATCTCAGAGGAAATTGTCAACGATGTTCCTTTTGGACCATCAGCCATGATTGTTTGGATAGATAATCCACTAAATCCAGAAGCTTTTTTGTGGAGGCCAGCCTATGATTTGATCCGAATTGCGGATGCTATTGGTAAGAAGGTTGTGTGGCCTGAATCGCAAGTAGTTGTTGAGAAGTTGATGCTACTGCTCCTATTACGCCTATGACTATACTGAAAAAATTTTATGGTACTTGATTTTTATGGTGTATTTCTATTTATTAAGGATTAGCAATTTCATTATTTTTCTCTTTTTTCAACTTACCAACTGCAAATTCAAGAACAAATGATAAATGCAAGTTGATGGATTTATCAGGAAAGGGGAAAGTAGTTGCTTTAGGACACGTAGAGTCAACCGATCCTAATGCAAGGGTCCATTTCAAACCACTAGGAAACAGTACAGTTAAAGTTTGGACACAGACCTTAAAAGAGCTGACCGAAGAGCTTTGGAGACAAACATCCGAATTACAGTACATGGAAGATGCACTCTCTTCTGTTATAGCTTGGCCTGCTAGGCGTATCGTAATAGAATGAAGAGTAAGTCTTTACCGTTTCATTTTTATTTTTGGTTTGTTTTTGGTTAGTCTACACGATGATGAATGTTGGAAATTTCTCAACCCAGATAAATTCCCACAAACTTAATTTACATAACGATGATGAATGTTGGAAAGTCTCTTCACATTGAAGATGCCTAATATTAATATCTATTGTCCCAACTGCACTGCATAAAACAATGCGCTTGGTATAAAATGATTAACTTTTTATTAAGGAGTTGAAATAAAATAACAAGTTTTGAGTGTAAGCATTAGTTTATCTTCAAACAAGAATGAGTAACATTTGATACAGGAGGAAGAGAAGAAGGGTTAAAACTGAAAATGCGATATGTACATACATTTTTAAAGAAGTGCATTTAGTTTACTTTTCATAACATGCCTCCTCTTGAAATTGAGAATAATTGTTGAAGAATAAGTTCTATTGTAATATATCTTTCACAGGATTCATTATCGAGCATTCCCTGTTATCATATTACTACTTTATTTTCTGTATTGACTAACTGATTTTGCATCAGATGCTTAATTTTTACTTCCAAAAACTATTAATTCAGTTGATTTAATTCTTGTATCTGATAGTCTATAAAGTAAATACTCTTTTTTGCATACGTGACAACTTGTTTTCCTTTTGATTATAAACTATCTAGATGTTATAATTTGGATTTATGCCCGTTGGACTAAATCTCACTATTGATCAAGAATTCCAATGCTGGTAAATTACATTTGGTGTATCTAATATCCTAGTATTAAATTCTATGTGAGTATTTTATTTCAAATATTAAATGATAGCTCCAGAAACAATTACTATACGTATTCATTGAAATATGCGTATTTAAATAAATTATAGTTATTTTAGTCCCTTGCACGATGAATGAATAATTCGATTAAGACTGAATATCAGGCATATATCAATCACTCTCACTCTCACTGGTGTCCTGGAGATTGATATAATGTATGACAAACATCGTCTCAGACAAACACATGAAATTAGTTTTAGACAAATGAAATTAGTGCATATTTTCACTCTTCACATGAAATTAGTTTCATAATGTATGAAAAACACACAAAATCAGTTTCAGATAAATGAAAATAACATATCGATCACTCTCACTGGTCTCCTGGAAGAGTCTTAATGATGTCCGAATCACTCTCACCGTTTTTCCATGTAGAAAATATTAATAAAGACTTACACTAGTACACACTATAAAGTACACAATTCCCACTAGTCCAGGTTATAATGTTCAAACAAAGTGTGTGTGTGTGTGTGTACACACATGACTATTAAGTCAGATGTTTTATACACAGTACTGTATTTATAGTGTAACAATATTCCATTACGGAAGAAAATTTTAACCGCGGAAAGCACTCGCCTCGATCAATAACGCTCAGGCAGCGAACATAGACATACTTTCCACATGCAGTTCCAAGATCAACATTATCTGTAGCAATACACAAGGAGACTTATAATGTAGGTATTTCAAGTACTCTAACAAAGTTGCCTTCTCTATTTCGCGAAAATAAAGGTGTTCTCTTTACAATACACCAGGTTTAAGATGAACTTCAAGTAGCACCAAATTAAAAGAGTCTAAGACACATGTCTGAGATTTAGTCTTAGTCAAATAAAAGATAAGTAAATTCTAGGTTTATGTTAATCTCTCCATGGCCTGTCTCATCAACATTCTCTGTTTTTTTCTTCACTGAACCCTTTTGCCTGAAAGTACTACCATCCATCTAATAATAGAAAGTACTACCAATAGCCTGTAATTTTCATCACAGTTTTATATAATTATTTTCATATTGTTCTAAATTTTCAGGAAGTACTACCAATGACCGAAGACATGCATGAAGAAAGGATTTGAGCAGTTTAGGTTCTTAGTGATGCATTTTGTACTTGTAGACGTTAACTTTGAACTATGTTGACTTTTGTTATCATGAATATGTATTGGATTTGGTAACTCATGTATTGAACTCAATTTTTTGTTAGTTAATATATTTTGTAATCATGAATATACGTTACATTTGCTGATTATTATATTTTTTCATTCATACATTGTTCAAATTGTTATCTATTTAAAGAAGATTCATTTTGATTGTTATTATTAAAATGTAATAGTGGGGTGCATCAAATATATAGTAAAATAAAGCATAGCTCTTAGAAGCGTTATAACTATATGATATAAGTGCTATAAAAAGATAAAGCAATGTATGAGGTTACTGTCAAAGGGTAGCAGCAAATATGTGTTATTGTACACACATTTTATCGCGATATATATATGATGTAAAGTGATATATAATATACAAATATGTTGATATATAGCGTGAAATAGGCGCTAAAGAATAACTATTTTATAGTGGCTATATTTTGTTATAAAGATTCTGTTATTTTCATTAAGATTAAGATGTTTTATAGCGATAATAGCGAGCTACCATCTTCATGTAACACAATGGCTACTTTATGCTATGAAATCATGCTCTTTGCCTTTTTTTGTGTTATAAATGTGCAATTCTTTTTTATATCATGCCGATATACACCGTTTATCAAACCGCAATAGTTGTGTTTAACAGCGGCTATATGCCGCTATAAAAGACTGTTTTTCTAGTAGTGAAGGCCATGATAGTAAGATGCTCCATTGCATTTCATATGGCGTGCTTGAGTGTAGATTTGTGGTGATGGAAGGTGGAGATCATCGAAGTTGTCAATTGTCGATTTAGTTGAGTATGGAAGGTGATTTGGAGGATAGAAGATCAGCCATTGATGGGTTCTATGCATATCTCGTGCCTATGCACGTTTTGTAAATCAGGGAAGATTGGTTTTGATTAATTAAAGGTGATTAATTAATGGTTAATCAAGTAATTAATGTATATTTTAAAATAGAAAAATTATAAAATCAATATCTTCTCCATACGAGGTCGGATTTGAACAAGGTCTTTTGCGTTACCTTCACAGGAACGATATCTATATGCTTGAAATGATTGCATAAAATTTGGAGCTAGTGAAATTTTAAGCCGATTTTAGGCCAAACCAGAATGCCAAAGCGTCAACTAGAATTTCACTGAGTTTACTCACCTATAAATATATATACGATATCTGTGTTGATATAGATTATTGTTGAATGTTTGGATGATAGTTATATTATTGTTTGATCAATTGTTTGGATTTAAATTCCCACTTAAAAAGCAAATGACATAAATAACCATCGAGTTGCGCAAAACAAAAAATGGAAAGTTGAAGTGTACATAGCAAACAAGTCACCACAAAACACTTCAAAAATGCACATTCATCTGGGTAATTTACAAGGGAATTTTGTAGAGAGACCCTAAGGATTTTCTCGCTAATGCTCATTTACTTATATTTTGATGTTGCTTAAATTATTATTTGGTTGATATATTTTTTCACATATTGATTGATTTGTATAAGTGTCGTTGTAGGGATTATCGCTATACCGACACTTATGAAATATCATTCTTAAACCTTCGTTATGTATTGAACTTGAGCTTGTGCTTCTATAAAATAAATGTTTGGTCGTGTTTTTACACTTTGAAAATTGTTTAAACTATATTTTCATGTCTTTTGAGAATTTTCAGAATAAAGGATAATTATCGGTTAAAATTTATAAAAGTAGTTATAAATTTATTCAATTACCGTTTTCGAATAATTAATAATATTTTAAATTTATAAAGAGATTATAAATCTTGATTAATTATCATTCGAGATAATTAATATCATTTTAAATTTATAAAAGATTATAAATTGGGTTTAATTATCTTTCGGGATAATCAACGTTGTTTAATTGACAAAGGTTGTATACCTTCAATAATTTATAAATCCTTTTCAAATGGGTTTGTAAGGATTTTATAAGTATTTGAAAAGAATTTAAGGTTTAAATATATTCTTAATTATTATTTAACTATAATAAGTTAATTAATAAATATAATAATGAAGTTTAAAGATTAATTAAGCGATTTAATAGAAGTGTGTTAAATGTTTACTAACCGATGTAATAAAAGTTAATTAACTAATGTAGTAAAGGTGTAAATGATAGTTTATAAATGAGAAAGTCTTTTAAAAGGAATTGTTTTAAGGAAATAAAGCTAAGTGCAAACTGTTTTGGGTTTATAGTGAACAATATTTTAATGATATTTGTTTTTTACCCTTCTTTTTTATATGCCTAAAATTATAGTTGGTTCTTTAAAAGAATTTTTAAAGTATTTTATAAATATTTGTAATGTGAAAACCAAGCAGAAGTCCGATTTTAAATGTTTGAAAGATTATTCAGATATGGAAAAGGTAAGAAACTTAATTTCCACAAACGATTTATCACGTATGTGGAAAGATTTGGTCATATATTAGCACTAAACGTCAAGGTATGGAAACTCGTCCTATCTCGAAGGTTAAAATATACGTCAAGACAAGGCATTGAGGTAACACTACCTTAATTTTCTCGACTTCATTTTCAACCGAGGGAAAAGACAAGTTTGAAATCGACGAGTAGTGGTAAAGATATGAGATTTAATTCCGATATACGATCATTTTAGCATTATTCCCGATAGTTGCTTTATTAACTATTGACTTACCTTTCTTCTTCATGTATCGTCAATTTAAGGCAATTTATTGCTCATTTGAGTGTTAATATCCTTTATTGGAAATAATCAAAACCAATGCGCGAGTAGGGGCCAGCTATGTAAGGTTGCTCCCATTATGATATTTTCACATTTACTCTAGGCGGTATGCATGCGGAGTTATGAGATACTTGAATACTCGATAAGGTTGGTGAGGTTCGGCTTGGACCTCCCGAAAGGAGTCACAGTGTATATGACCCGCTCAAGTATATTTTATAGAGGTATTCTTTCAATGAGTGGGGTGCACCCTCCTAGTCATTGTTGAAAAACTTCCTTTTCCTTGTAGTTGATTCAAATCTTTGAATTACCTTCTCAATTGCATCGAGCAGTGACTAGGGCACTTCTCGATATTTAATTATTTTTGTCCATTCTTTAAGTTTGGTTTTTGACCTTGATTATACCCATCCTTTGATGTTTGGGTTTTTTTAATTTGTTTCCATTCATTCATGTGGTTGTGCTTCTAAGGTAAAACCCATTCTTTGTTTAGCGGTGTGGTCTCGTAAAATTATTACATGTTCGCTACTTTATTTGAGTTTTCTCATGTTGGTTTCCCAAACTGATGCAGGTGTTATTTTATTATAACGCTCGATTTTGGCCGAGTACTTTTCCAAGTTATCGTTGGTGAGACATGGAGCTCATGGAGTGGAGCTGGATATTCATCTGCCATAGTATTTTCATTTTTCGCTGTATTATTGTATATGCCCATCAATAATTGTAAAGTCGGAAAGTTATAACTCTCCAGGCTGATGAGGTTTGTTTTTAACTCTAATATACCATGTATTTCAAAGTGACATCTTTTACTATATTTGTTATATTATATGTCGTTGGTCCGATATGAGGTTACGTTTTCCCTATTCTTTTTCTTTTTCTTTCTTTTTACCCAAACAATATGACTTTTTGGTGATTGGATGTTCGTCATTTGAATACCGTAGGTGTATTGAGTTCCAACTTTCAATGGTTGAAAAGGTGGGTTGTTACACTTGGTATCAGAGTTGAAGGTTAAGCGAGAACCTTAGCTTTGATAAGATATGGCTCATTAGAGATATGGTAAGTGACACCCTAGAATGAGTTTGAGAGTATTATATTTACGAGAGCATATTTGTTATTGTTATAAAAATGTATTGTGTTAATTTGGTCTATTGAGTGGTTTATGAATTCTGATAGATAAGTGGGACGCCACGGCGTCGATAGGGATTTATAAACACTTGAATAAGGAAAACAAACACGATATTGACTTTTGAAAATTGGTAAATGAAAAAATTTACCTAGGAATATATATTTATAGATCCAAAGGAATAATTTTCCTATTTATATAGTTATTTATAGTGTTTGTTTGGTAATGATATTTTTATCATTATTAATTGAATTGTCGTGCTCAGAGAGCATTGACTATTGTTTATTATTTGTTATTTTACGCTCGACCCATTTAGATAAACATTTTAATAAAATTGTTTTAACATAATCTAAATGGTAAGACAAACCATTTAGAGGAAAACCATTTGTGAAAAGTTTATTATAATAATGGAAATTTATTATAATATAGATGAATTTAAAGGTATGTTTTTAGGGGTATGGTATATAAAATGATTTATATAACTTATAAATTTTGCTTTATAAGCAGAAAGGGTTTTTGAGAATTTATATTCCGGCATTGCTTGTAGTGATTTTAATAAGATTTAGTGAAAAGTAATAATGGTATTGATTGGAGTAGTTATAAGTATACATATTTAGGAAGAGAAATTTTAAGCGAAATACATTTTCTTTGGATAGTTTGAGGAAAACATCTTGATTGGTTTGTGGTAATCTAAATAATCTTCCAAGTGAGGATTGAATGTTTGTTAAGGTAAATGTTGTATTGCACTTAGTAAATTATTCTTTTTATCATTATTCAATCGAAATGAGTTCAAATCTGAGCGAATCCAAAGTGAGTGTTGATGAAAAAATCATTAAAGTTATTTTATGTATAAAATTATATGTAGTATGATTTCAAAAGGGGGTTTTGAAATAAAAACCGGGTATTTAGCTCTCAAGTTTCGTTAAAGGAAATTGATTTAAAATAGAAAGGTATAATTTAACTCAAGTTTTAAAACAGGTTAAATTGGATAAGAAGGTTTTAACAAGCATTGTTTTGTTATACCATAGTTTTTGTTAATCAAGTAAGTTGTGTAAACTATTTGGTGATATAAGGCCAACTTATAAACATCTTTTCGTAGAACACTTTAAGTTAAAAAGGTCAAAAGGTTGACTCAATTTTAAAGACCCTAATTTTGTTTGGGCCTTCATCTAAATTTTGAAAAGTAAAATGAAATTAATGTTCTATATGTACTCTTGGGATATAGAAGAGTATTATACAAGTAAACAATGGTAGAGTAAGTTTTTAATTTAATGTTTTATAAAGTTGTGTCTTTATAAAATGTTTATAAACTTAAATGAAAATTTATAAAATAATTCATAAATAATTTTAGTATTGAATGAAATACTAGAAATGAAAATGAAAGGGATTTTGAAAAAGATTTCTGTGGTTAAGAAACCAATAAAAAATTAAGTAAATAAGTTGCACGTAGATCATTTTATTTGCACGGTTCTCGATTTAGGATTTGAGTACATAACCTTAGGGTGTTTCGCACACGTCCGAAAATGGATTTCTCACTTGATTCTTGTCAGTGGACACTTGATCCGGATTCTTGATATGATATTAAGATTTTCTATCATTGTATATGGTTATGTAATAGGAAATGATGTTTCTAATCAAGAAACCTGATCGGAGTTCACGCTAGGAAGGTCGAGTCACCGATACTAGTTCGAAAGTAAAGTCTATATATCTCACCAAGTGGTCGAATCAAATACCGCTAGGGATGATTTATGTACATCATACGGCTTAAGTATAATTGTATGCTTTTTTGTCTGGCTTAGGATGTTTGGAAAATGACTTTTAATTTTGTTCAAAGTTAGCCTAGATAATCTTCTAAAAAATAACCAAAGGCCGATGAGCGTAATGTATGCTTAGAAAATTATATATATCCTTGGACGATCGAGGAAGTTGTGAACCTAAGCAAAAATTCTAAATATTTTTTATTAAGTTATGTAACATTTTAAACAATGTTAAGTGTTCGTTTATTCCTTGATGGAATTTGATCTGATTGATAATGTGATTTTATGGACTACGGTATATAAATTTGTTATTTGTTTGGACTTAAATCCCATTGGTTTTGAAAACTTATTGTTAAAGGATTTGTGAAAGAAATAATTAAAAAAAATATTTTGAAAACATTGGTGATTTTTATTATTTCAAGATATTTGAAGGAGTTTTTTTGAAGTGGTTTTTCATATATTTTGTTGTGACTAAAGTTGGGCTATTGGGAGTTTCCAATTGGAAGACTTGCCGGGTATATTTGTTTAATGTAATCATTGTTTTAGGAGGAACCAAAATACCACTGGATGCTCTGTATAATTTTTATTTTATAGTTATACCATGCTTCAATATGAGGAGCCCCCTCCTTGTCACAATTGATTTTGGTTCTGATATATTTCTCTTTGGAGGAACTTAAAAATATATTTGAAATATAAAAACTCGGGCATTTATTTCTAAATTTATCCTTTGAAAGAATTGAACGCTTAATATTTTATTACAAAGTATTCTTTGTACTTTTGTTAGATATTGTCAAGACCCGAAATCCAGCGTTCAAAAATCGACATCAAATACCTCACTTCTATTCGACTGTCGCCGATTCAAACGTTGAACTTCAGTTCGATGGAGCTTATAACAGCATTAGATGATACAATACAGCGGAAAACAAAATGAATTCATTGTCAAACATCACAGATACAACATTATACAATCATTCATCGCAATATTTGAACAACACCAACATTAGAGTGTTATATACATAATACAACAACAGAATTATAACACCACAGCGGAACAATAACAGCATGTCTTCAAAAAGTTTCCAACATACTTTGACTTCGATAAGGTCTTCCAAGACTCCAAACACTTTTAGATCCAAAAGGCATCAAATGATCTCCAAACCAAAGCTTCCAAAATCCGATAGCTCCCAGAAGACTTCTAAATCCAAATCTACTATCCAAGCTAGCTCTAGAACACGGATAACCTGCTTCTAGCTGCCCGTGTGGAAAATTATAGGCACCCAGAGTTTAGGAAGGGAACAATAAACTTCGGGTTAGTCATGGGACTGGTATGAGTAAACAAAAATAGTTTTTGTACAAAAACAATTTAAAAAGAAATCCGTTCGTGCTTTTGGGAAATGAAACTACCATAAGGCCTTCCGGCACACACACAATGCAATCGCACACTTGGGGGAGATTTCTTCTTATGATAGTCAAACATGCTTGATACGAGAAAACTATTTTGATGTTATTATTAGTGCATAGTGCGAAAACATTTTTGAAAGTATAATATTAATCTTAACCAGCATACGTACCATTATAGTATGCCTACTATAGCTACCATATTAGATGGCAGGCTCTACAACTAAAACCGTACAGGGCTCGTATTGAATGATTAGATTTCCAACAATGGTCAGGCTAAGGAACTTCCTCACCGAATAGGTACGCCTTTGGAGGGACGCCCCGAGAACCTAACCGGATCTCTGCCAACACAAGGCCGGGTTACCTCTGTAACTAGGTAACTACTGACATGAGTATGTCATCCCCGGTCGTGACCGACCTTTAACCGAGGCCTCGACACCAACAAATTCCAACAACCACGTAAGTTAAATATCTGGGCTCCATTCCATGTTATAACTTTTTATCCAGAAGGAAATGCACATACCCTAAGGGGCGCTACCCCCACAATCTTGCCGCATTCTTCCTGTTTCGACCATTTTCGGGTTGTGAGATTCGACAAAGTCTCATCCACAAAGCTACGCTTTTCACAAAAGCCATGCTTTGATCAACAAATTATCAGCACTCAGCATGCCACACTACCAAATTGGGAGTATATCACTAATAACCATCAACTACATAACCTCTGAGCTCGTACGTCTCAAAGAAGGGTGTTAAGCTAAGAGAACAAATTCTCTGCCACCAAACAAAAATATATTTGATAGAAATCAGCTTTATATCTCAAAGTGTAATGTCAGATTTACAACCAAACAAGTCCGTTCTGGGTTTGAACGGAACCGAAGGCACTTCCAAAGAATCCCGTGCAAATCCAATCATCCACAATCCCGATTGGACTCCTCATCACAAATGCAGATCTCTATACCGGAGCAACTCAATGCAAAGTCATTCGACAGGTTATCCTATCGTTCTCGAAAACACCCGGTCTTCACCACCGTCTTCATATGCTATCTATTTCGTCGTATCACTATTCAGAATGGGTTATATGACACAAAGTTCTCTCCCGGTTAAACCGAATAATGGCCGCTTAATTTAAAAACATGTGGATATATCAATCACAAAGATTTACCATCAAGATTCGATGTGGGTTTCGGATAACCATCTGGTATCGGACTCCCTGTCGCATCAAAGTTTAAATGTCGTTTAAAGGCCAATAGTTTTCACATTCACAAGAAACATATCATAGACGTCACAGTTCAATTCACAGCAATTTACATCACAAAGTATTACATCCATATATCCGAGGTATCAACCAATTCAAGGCATTCAATAATAATTCGACATCTATAAACAAGATTAATTAATGTGTGATTATAACTAATTAGTAACTTAATTATTTTTATTAGTTATCCTTTATTTATGATTAATTATCCTTGATTTTTAAATTAATTAATCCTTAATTATTAATTAATTATTAATTAATTAATCTTAATTGTAAATTAATTAACCTTAATTATTATTTAATTAATCTTAATCACTTTAATTAATTAATTATTCCTCAATTAATTACATTAATTAATTAATCCTTAATAATTAATTAATTAACCTTAAATTAGTAATTAATTAACCTATAATTAATTATTCTTTAATTATTAAGTAATTATAAATAATTTATCTTAATAAATCATTTAATTATTTTTAAAAATCTTTAATTAATAAACCTCAAAATTAATCATCATTAACACATAAATTAATTCAAGAGATTAAGGTTAATTAAAAATCAAAAACAACATTTCATCTTAATTAACTTTTAAATTTCATTATTTATTTTAAAATAAATTAAGAATTAATTAATAAATAACGTCACAAAATTAATAAAATAAACTTAATTACTTTGATAATAACCTACTTAAAACCTTTATTAATCCAAACTTAAATTAAAACAATAATTTAAAAACATGGGTTTTAAATGTTTTAAAATTTGAATTTGGTTTTAAAGATAAAAACTGCTTTTATCTCAAACTCGAGACCTTCTCGAGTGTCACCCAAGCTAGAATACTGTCTACTCCGAGTCTTCCCGATCTAACCCTAAATTTTCTTTTTAAAACTTAGATTTTTGTTTAAGTTTTTAATACCCGAAACATACTTAAAAACCCCTGATCTCAATCTCAAGCCAGCGCACGAATTCCTCGAAGTCGACTTCGAGTCACAACCTTTCTTCCTCAACTCCTATCTACTGACACAACCAAAGACATGTGCATGTTGCAAATCGCTTTGATTATCTCTGGTCGAAGCGACCATTGACAAGTCAACGACAACCACCACACATCACCAGACCACCTAGAACCCGCGAATGGCGGCGAACTCGCGATCGAGCTATCTGACCAAAACTGGAACAAAACCGACACCCACAAAACCACCACATACTTCCACCTCTGACCATCAGAGGCCATGTAATTACATTCAGAGCCACGCCGCCCCATCACGCAACGATTGGACTTACCGCGATCACCTCCGATCGAATTATGATGACGCGGCAATACAATTTCCGACCTCGACCAAACATGGGTTTTAAACCCTAAATTGATCACGCACTGTCGCCTTGGTAAATTATAAATTCACCGAGCATTTTTCTAATGATCCCCGACCACTACGCGTGCTTCAGCTTCAATCACGAGACGAATTATGTTGCCGATTACCAGAATTTTCCATAAAACCCAAATCCGTTCATCCTCGCATTTCTCATTGAATACTTACTTAAAAATTTTGATTTCACTTTTAAAAATCCTCATTTTCAAAAACATTTCAATTGATATACTTGAAATTAGAAATCATGATGATTGAATTTTCAACATATTTTGAGTTTGCTTGTATTTTCAAATTTCTAGAAAAAGCTTTAATTGATTTTGCTTAAATTTATTTTTAGAACTTAAAACATGTTTAAACAAACAATTTTTTTTAAATCCTAAAGTCTAACAAGAATCAGAGAAGAAGTAACTTGGTTTTGAACAGGTCTTTGAAATCTGGAAACAAACAGAGGTAGTATGCCTGTATATCGAGCATGCATAAACAAATGTATATATATATACACATATTTGTACACATGCAAAACAATTTTCAGCCTTACTTCAAGCATAAACTCAAACAACAGATTAAATTCTAGAATTTCAAAAGGTTTACTCCCTTGATACTTTTGAAAACAGAGAGCTTTTTGTTACCTGGAAGTTGATTTACTTTGAAAATCGGAGTTGTGCTTTTGATTTGGGCTTGATTTTGAAAATCTGTTGTTGTTTGATCTTGAAAGCTTTGATTTTTGTTGAGTTTAATTGCTTGATTGCTGAGTTAAAGATTTGAATTTGCTTAATTACTTGATAGCTTTGATTTTTAAGATGATTTTCAGGCTTCAGACTTTAAATTGTAAAAGATGTTTAATTTTCTAGATTTGATTATTTTCTTTTGATTTCTTTTGAATTTGCTTTGATGATTTTCTGGTTTGAGTTTATACAGGCTTTTGATTTCTGATTTTTAAAGTTTTGAAAAGTTAAAAGAAATGAGAAGAGAGGAGTTAGAGAGATTATATAACTTATTTCTATTATTTTTAAAATAAAAGAAATAAAAAGAATTTAACACTTGCTCATCTTCATGATTTAAATCTTAACGCTTATTAATTTTCCCACTATCTATCTTACATTTGTAATTTGCATGTTAATAACGTATTTATAAACTTAACACTTGTCTTTTTATATTTTATATTGATTTTAGATTACATTTTCTCACATAATTTTTAAATTAATTATATACTAATAAAAATCCAAGTGCTTTTAAATTAGTGAATTTTTAAATTAATTATATACTAATAAAAATCTCACATAATTTATTTCTAAATCCAAGTGCTTTTAAAATATTTATTTTTGAATTTCATATTCAAATTCAAATTTCAATCTATTCCTATATATATAGATAAATCAATACTTATCTCATTTGTTTTGAAAAATTCAAATGAATCCAAAAATTTAATTCCAAAATTTATATTAGTTACTAATTTTAAATTTGATAAAAATTGGGATGTTGCAGATTCATCCCTTAAGAAAATTTCATCCTCGAAATTTGAAAGAGAGAGACGAACAAAGAATATAAGAACTATATAAAAAGATAAAGAAATGGCTTACCAGATTAAGCCGAGATATCCACTCTGCAATTGGGATATGACTTTTGCATTCTATCCTCTGTTTCCTAAGTACAGTCATTTGGATCATCACTCCATTTTACTTTAACCAGTTTCACTACTTTATTCCTTAACTGCTTTCAACTTGATCAATTATTTTCAACGGTTCTCTTTTAACTTCAGATTTGGTGTGATTTCCAAATCCTGCTGAGCGGCCTCTTCAATGATACAGTGTGGATCGTGCACATATTTTCGACGGTGAGAAATGTGAAATACATTGTGTATGCCAGATAACCAATTGGGTAACTGCACTCGATATGCCAAAGGACCGATCCTTTCCAGTATAGGAAAAGGACCTATATACCGCGATGCCAGCTTACCAGTCTTTCCAAACCTCAATACACTATGCATTGGAGACACTTTTAAGAAAACATGATCTCCAACATGAAATTCTAGAGCTCTTCTCCTATGGTCAGCATGATTTCTCTGACGACTTTGATCCGTTTTCAACTTCTTTCGAATAAAATCAACCTTTAGTAACTTATTTTATCATATCTGGTCCAAGGACAAGCCTATCACCTAACTCAATCCAACACGCAGGTGATCGACAAGGACGACCATATAATGCTTCGAAAGGAGCCTTTTTGATACTGGCCTGATAACTATTATTATATGAAAATTCAACCAGATGCAAATGGTCCTCCCATGAACCATCAAAGTCAAGAATACAAGAACACAAAAGGCCTTCTAAGATTCGATTTATCCTTTCAGTTTGCCCATCAGACTGCGGATGGTAAGTAATAGTGAAGTTCAACCTGGTTCCTAGTGCGGCTTGAAGTGCTTCCCAAAATCTACAAGTGAAGATCGGGTCACAATCACTCACTATACTGCTCGGTATACCATGGAGACGAACAATTTCTTTCGCATACAACTCAGCCAAACTCGCTGTTGTTCTAGTAGATTTTACTAGGATAAAGTAGGTAGTCTTGGTCAGATGATCCACAATAACCCAGATCGATTCATAACCTTTGCGAGTTCGTGATAACCCGTCTATGAAATCCATAGACACTTGATGCCATTTCCACTTAGGCACCTCCAATGGTTGGAGTAAACCCACCATCTTCTTCTGATCACTTTTGATTTGATGACAGGTTGCTGTGACGACCCGGAATTTTTAAACATTTGAAATTGGAATATTTAATTGATTTTAATATTTAAAAGTTAATTTTTAACTTGAATTTCGAATATCACTATTTTTTTGATAATTAATTATTTGAATTAAATAATTTGAAGTTGAGCTAAATGTCGAATCTGAAGTTTTAAGCCTGTCGAAAATAATTTGAAGGCTTGTAAAATTTATACTGATAACACTGAAGATAATAGAAGTTGTAAAATCGAAACTAACAGTGGTTTGTTCATTTTTAAAATTTTATAGTTTAATTGAATTTAAAAATAGCCTTCCGAGGCACAGTCTCGGAATTCGACGAAACCAGTTCCATTGGATCCGTAATATCGAATTATTATCGGATTTCAATTTTAGTAGTGATCGATATTGTTGTGTGAGCGTACGATTTATAAACGCGCTGAAAATTTAATTGATAATAGTTGATTCAAAAGCTATCTTCTCCATACGATCGAATTAGGACTCGAAACCTTTTCCATTGTGTTGGAATATGGGCATAACATTATAAACGCCTAGCGGCACGCCTCGATAGAAAATCAAAATTTTGAGTTGCAAAATTCGAGACAATTTAAATTTAAAAATAATATAACCTATTATTTCATTGGTCAAAATATTTCAACATCAGCCGAGTTTCTTTCTCACATCAGAAATTTTTATAGTTCTTTCCTAAACACGCTGCCTTATCTTCCTCCTTCTGAAAGCCAAGTCGAACCCTTTCTATTAATATCACGCACTCTTCTTAGCCTTCGTTTGCAAATCAATAACCCTAAATAAATAAATAAAATGGCGGCAAATATGCGAATCAAATCGCCCCACCGCGTACAAATTAGAATCGGTCAAAGGCAGCTCGAAGTGGATGTCGCTAGTTCCCATCGTCTTCATTCAATCTTTCAGGTCGCACGAATTTGGCGTTCGTGCTAAGCATCGGGGGAAGGGGTTCGTAGGCTTGAGTTTAGGGTTTGGTCGCTGGAAGGGGCAAAGCATCGAGGTAGGGTTCTTGACCGGGGTAGCTCGAGCATGGCGCCTTAGTGGAGGCGCGAGTTTCCTCGTGGTGGAGGCACGATTTTTTTTGGCTCGCGAGGGTTGGAAGGGGTTCAATATCTTCAGGTATATGCGATTTTCTTATTTTTCAATTTAATATTATATGCTTTACCGTAAAAAAATGTGTATATATATATAGACACACATTTCAGTTTCAGTTTAAATTTACAGTAAATAAGTTTTAGTTTAAAGATGTATATATATAAAAGTATGTTCACACAGTAAAGGAAAAGGGTAATGTAAGTATAGATATATGCATGTTTTCGTTTAAAAATATAAACAGTAATGTATTTTCACTCAAAAGAATATTGATTATTTTTGTAAACAATTGAAATGTAAAATAAAGTAAATATATCTATTCACATTTCATTTAAATATAGTGAAGACTTATTTGTTTAATTAAATCTAAATTATTCTAGTTACTAAGGAAGTTATTTAAAAGGAAAACTGGTTTAAAAGTTAATTCTTTGATTCAAATTAAATCACTAGTTTAAAACTAAATTATTAGTTAATTAGATTTTTTTTTAAAAATAAAAAAATGAATAGTTGAATAAATTTTTAGTCAATTAAATAATTTAATAAATTTTATAAATTTTTATACAAGGTCAAAGTACTGAGAAGGAAACATGCTGGTCTGGAGTGGATTACAAATTAAAATCAAAGGTGGGTTAATCTCACTCAGCTGAATTTTAATTTGAATTTAGATGATTAAATTTAAATAATTGTTTGAATGGTTGAATTGTTTGATGTGTTATATTATAGTATATATTACATCTTGGAATGATTGAATCCCGCACTTTTATAGCGGATGAGACCCTATGCACCGCATAATAGCGGATAATATTATATTTAATCCCATATACCGCGATATTCCACCTCGAAGTGGAATTAGTAATTATATTGTGCTAACATCTGTGGATGCAAGGAAAACAGGTTGGAGGGATCCAACCGGATTCCTCAACACTTATTTAAATTATTTAATATTCTCTGTTGTGATTATTTGATATTCTATGATGAAATATACAGGAATATTGAATGTTATGGTTTGATAGGTTATACTTGGGTATAATGAGTTACCAAAAATATATAAATTGGATTTCGGAAAGAAAATAAGAGAAGTGAATTTGTAAGCGAAATAATTATAGAAAATCTGAATAAGTTAAGAATGAATTGAAAGAAATGGAAGTGATATTAAAATACTAATAAATAACTTCGAGTATGAAAAGAAACAAGATTTTGAAATAAACAAAAATTAATGAATTGTAAAATTAAGTAATATTATTTTAAAGGAATAAAGAATTATTTTAAAATTTAAAGTTTAAATTTATTTAAAAGGATTAAGAAGTAATTTGAGAAATCTAAAATTGGTATTTTCAGTTAAAAGTATTTTAAATCATAATTAAGGAATAAAATCTGAAATTAACGGATTTTGGAATAAAAGGGAATAAATTGGAAATCAATTTGGAAATTGATTCAAGTGTTTGAATTGGAAATTTAAAGAAGAATGTGAAGAGAAGTATATTTCTCTAGATAGCCAAGTATGTTTTTTCAAAGTAAATTTTTAAATATAAGATAAAAGTTTAATGTTGTTTTAAAAAACATGTTTTAGAAAATTTATTATTTCTAAATGTTTAGATTCCAAAGTAAGTATTTTTTTTTAAATCTATTATCGTAATAATAATTTAAAAGATGATTTGGTATTTTGTTTAAAGAAGAAAATCTAGTTATATTTATAAAGTAATCCTATTTTAATTACTTCTAAAGTATTATTTTAAATTAAGTATTAAAGTAATTTTTCTAAATTTAAATGTTAAACATATTTTACAATAAAGTATCTTTAAATTATTTTAAAAAACTTAGTTTTGTGCTTAGAGATCTCAGAGGAATAGAAAATATTTGGGAAATTTATTCTATAAAAGGAAGATAGCTTGAAACTGCTTTCAAAGGGTTGAAATTGGAAATATATCTTGCAAAGAGATTTCGAGATAAATAAATAATTTGGGAAATTATTTATTGTGTGATGGATGTTGTGAATGTAAATTGATAGTTAAATAACCGACTATCAATATTGGCCAAATGCGTTGATCGTTACGAAGAGACCAGGATCGAGATTTATTATCGAAACCCACATTGATCCGGTTTGTAC
Organism: Allium cepa; assembly: GCA_030765085.1. NCBI lineage: Eukaryota > Viridiplantae > Streptophyta > Magnoliopsida > Asparagales > Amaryllidaceae > Allium > Allium cepa. The sequence continues at coordinate 484,870,312 of CM060929.1, forward strand.
GTTTTCATGGAAAAACGAGTTTGGATTCGAGATGGAGCAGTGAAGTGCAAGGGCTAATCGCTACTAATCCTGAGGATATTTCCAAAATGGATGTAGTAGGAATAATGCCTTCGGTTCCGTTCGAAACTGGGACAGACTTGTATGGATGAATGCTTTGGGAACATCGTCAGGTGGACGATGGGCATTCTAATGGATATGTTCTATAAAGGTAATGCTTAGCCTCGAGCCTCATCAACCGGGAATGACTAAAAATCAGGGGTTATGCAGCAAGGCTAGGTGGGTAGCACCCATTCAAGGTGAGGTCATCTCTGTCTAGATGTCCCTTTTTATTTCAGCTTAGTGGGCGGTTGCTGATCCCAACCGAGGGGTGATCTTACTCGGGACTGTCCAGTAAGGGATGGTTCCGGCCTTGTGTTGCAGGAGACTTAGGGTGGGTCCTCGATACGCTGATCCAGACCAGGTACTGTGACAGGTGGTACCCTAGTGCCTAGCCTTAGTTGGAAATCCATTCTCCCTACGAGCTTTGTACGAGTTTTGTTTGTATTACCCACTCTGTGGATAGTAGCTGGAATTTAATAGATGTAACAATTTCGGTATTTTAATAAGTATTTGTATATAGACCCTATTATAATATCATAGGATTTTAATATAAAAATGTTTTAGCTATCGTAAGGTAAAAACCCGACATGTTTATTTGTCGCATGGTCTTACGAGATGCTTTTGTTTTTCAAAGGATTTTTGAAACTTAATAATCAATTGAGTGTGATATTATCATGCTGGTATTCCAGACTGACTCGGGTGTTATTTAACTGTAATGCTTGGGTCAGACCGAATATTATAGGATACATGATATGATGCTGTGGAGCTCTGGAGACGAGCTGGATGACGTTACGTGCTTTCATACTTGTTTAATATATATATATATATATATATATATATATATATATATATTCCACTATGTTGAGTAGCTGTGTATCCAGCTGTATGTTATTGATGTTGTTGAACTCTGATTATGTACTCTAATGATGATGTATGTATAAAACAGATATATATTAGTTTATGTGTAAAGATCATGTATTATCTATTATATTTTACTCCGCTGCGATGGTTAGATTCTGATATTGTTTTCTATTTTCTTCTTCTACCTCTTTTTCTTTAGCCCAAATGGTTCGTATTTCTGTGCATCTTGGGTTGATTGATATAGAAAAGTGTCGACTCAATGGGTACCGATTTGCGGGTCGTTTCACTTGGTATCAGAGCATAGGTTGGTGATAACCTTAGCTCTGGTGGGAATAACTCATAGAATAGAGTCTGATGTACTCTAGAATGAGTTTGACAGTATTAATAGATATGAGCGCGTATTTGTTAGTGAATATAAAATTGTTTTTATATTGTGTTGATTTATCGGTTGAGTATTTATGGATTCTAGTCGATGTGTGGGACGCCATGTCATCGATAGGGGTTTCTAAACTCTTAAACAAGATAAATCGACACAGTATTGTTTTAAATAGGGTAAATGAAATAATTTTACCCAAAATTATTTTGTATATAAAGGAAATAATTTTTCGCAAATTGTTATAATTATATATGGATGCTTGGTTGTTAGGAATGATAATATTAAATTATTATCATTAATGTGTAAAACCGAATAAAAAATTTAAATAATTACCAAAGATTAAGGAATAAATTAATAAAATAGATGGTATTTGTAAATGTGATTTATAATTGAATAAGGAATTGAAATCATAATTAAAAACTAAGAAACCAATTTGTATACAAATGAAATTTGTAAATATAAACTAAATGTTAATTATATTATGATTAATAATTAAAATAAGATAAAATTTCAAAGTAATGTTTGAATATAAATTTAAAGGATTTGGGATTTGGAATTTGGAAATTTAGATTCCTTTGAATTTGAAAATGATTCCCAAAGGTTGGGAAAAATAATATATATGTGAGAAATATTTTTGAATCGGATTTGAAATCTAGAGAGATTTGAAATTTTAATTATTTGAAGCTTTTGAAAGAGATAAAAGCATTGAACTCTTTACGGTCGCTGGAAAATAATTCCGATGATGATCGCGACATCATCGGTGTTCATTTTCGAGTTTCCAAAAGAGGGATTGCTACCAGGATGTTTTGGATTAATGTTTGTTGGAGAAATTTGGTTGATTTTGAAAATGCAAAGGAATAGTTTGGTTAGATATATATGTTTTCAAAATTGAATGTTGAACTTAAGTTTTGAAAAAAAAAATTATAAGTAACTGATTAATTAATATGGTATGCAAATGAAATGAAATTCAATAATGGATGATGCTTGATTTAAATGTGTAAAATAAGGTGCAGAATAAGTTCAAATGGACTAAAAATAAATAATTAATGTTTGGAAATAAAATTTATTGGTTGAAAATGAATTTGTGAATGAATAAATGGATTGACTATTGAACTTATAAAGTGAAGTTGATATTAATAAGAAGAAATTGGAATTTTTAATCCGGGAATTAAAATTTAACTTAAATGAATGAAAGTGAAGCAAATATATCTGAATTTAACTTGAGATAAGTTAAATAAAATTGCAATTGAAATTGAATTAAATTTGGATTGAATTGAAACAAAAGTCAGTTGTGTCATGAATGATATTAAATGGAATTAAGTCCTTGTTTAACAAAAATTCAAAGGAATGGTATGTAACAAGATTTAACTGGGGTTAAGTTAAATAGAATTGAATTGGAGCAAAATTCAATTGAATTATGGGTGTTATTGAATGGAAATAGATTCTTACCTGAATAAATGGAAGTAAGTTGGATAAGAAATAAGTTGAAATTAATAATCTAGAATAACTTATAAAAGAATTAAAAAAAAGCTTAGAATAAAATATTCTTGGGCTATAAGTAAGCATAAATTTGAGTTAAAAATAAGAGATGAATATATTCAAGCCTAGAATGAATGGAAATGTGTAAAATAATAAGTCGTGACTTATAAAATTGGAAAGTGGGATAGAAAACCCAAAATAAATATTTTTGATGAATTGGAAAATAAAACAAAAAATCCAAACTTGAATTATTTGAATTATAAAATAAATTGCGCTTAAGAAATTTAATGAAGAGATTCTGAGATTAAAAATCTAGTATTGAATTAAAACCAAGGGAGAATTAAGTAGATAATAAATTAGTTAATGAAATATGGAAATGGAACTCGAAATTATTAACTTAAAATTGAATTGTGAATAGATAATTGAGTTTGGAAATGAAGCTTGAGTTATAAATAAAAATTCAACTTAGAATTGCAAGTGAATTAAATATGAGTTGAAGTTGTATGGAATTGGATTAAAATAAAAATGATTTGAGATGAAAATAAATCCAATTCGAGTATAAATAAATTAAAACGAGGATGAACTTAAGTTATGAAATGGTAGTGAATTGAAGTAGATTAACTTAAGTTTAAATTTAATAGAAGCATGGGATGATGTCGAGTATAATAAATGGTTTGGAATCACTTTTCAGAAATGAAAGAAAATGCAATGAAAATTTTGGAATAAATTAAAATGGGATGGAATCAAGTGAAAATTGAGTGGTAATCAATTTAAATTTGGTTATAAAGCTTACGTAATTATTTATTCACATTAATATTGTCAAATTGCATTAGAAAATGGATCGTTTGATGTGAACAGGAGTAAATTAAATTCTATGAGTTATTAGAAGTGAATAGGATGATTTTGAAATCAATTGGAATTGAATATAAGTTTGTTTTGCTTAGAAATGAAGTGAATGTAAGCAACTGAATTATAAACCATTTAAATTGAATAAAGTTGTATACGAATTGGTTGTAAACAATTAAAATTAAATTTTAATGTCGGAATCCTATAAGTGGCTTATAAATATTGTTTAACCTGCATTTGCTTATAGAAACTTATATGTTGGCTAGTTAAGTTTGTTAAATGTTGTTAAATTTCACGATTTTGGCACTTACATATTTAAATTGAGTAAGTACAGGTATCGAGTAGCCGTTAGGCTGGATTGGACGCGCTAAATGCTAAAATAAATAAGCCGCTTGCTTATAAATGCTAAATAAGGTACGCCTACGCAATATAAATAGAAAATATGAACTGTTTTTTGTTTTTTCGACCGTGTGGGTCGATATATATATTTATATGTCAAATTTACAAAAGAGACTCTGCCAAAATTTTCCGAAAATTTTGGGAGTTAGAAATTTTTTTTGAAAATTTTGAGAAAATTTTAGTTAGCGGCAAAACGATTCCAAATTGAAAATCGAAATAAATTAGGGAATGAAACTACTTTAAAATAACAATATGAATCAATATAAATGGAAGATAAAATTCAATATTCAGAACTAAGAATAAATTGAATTCATATGGAAATGAAAGAATCAATTTAAATAGAAATAGATATAAACTAAGATGGTAAGGTGAAAATAAATAAAGAAACGTATAAAATGCTTATACTACTTAAGAAAGGAATGGTGAATTCTTAATTGGAAATTGATATTACAAATATAATCTAAGATAATATTTGAATGGAAAAAAAAATTGACATTTTGTAAGAAAGTCGATAAAATGTTTTTGGAATGTTATGATTGGATATTATTGCTAAATAAGATATGCAGGTATTATAAAGGGAAAAGAGAATTGGTTTAGATTTAAAAAGATAAATTTGAATTGATCGACAAAAGGTATGTATTTAAATTTCGGTATGAAATTTGATTGGGTTTTTGTTCTTGCCACTTGGCTTTTTGTTTTCTTTTGGAATTTGGGAGCCCGTAGAGGCCTTTTGTAGTTGTACCGAGCTAGCCGCATAAACGATACACTGGCGAAATTTTTCGAAAATTTAGGGTGTTAGAAAATTTTTGATAATTTAAATTTAAATTTAAATTTAAAGTTGAATAAATGAAGCAAATAGTATTGTTTGAAACTATAGGAGAGTTGAGAAGTTAGTAAGAATGGTAGTGGTCTTTTACAAAAAGATAATTGGTAGGATGTTGGATTGTTAGTGTTGGAAAAGTGAATGGGTATTGGACCATTCTTCCTAACTAGAAATTTCGAGGACGAAATTCTTTTAAGAAGGGAGGAATATGACGACCCGGAATTTTTAAACATTTGAAATTGGAATATTTAATTGATTTTAATATTTAAAAGTTAATTTTTAACTTGAATTCCAAATATCACTATTTATTTGATAATTAAATTATTGAATTAAATAATTTGAAGTTGAGCTAAATGTTGAATCTGAAGTTTTAAGCCTGTCGAAAATAAGTTGAAGGCTTGTAAAATTTATATTGATAACACTGAAGATAATAGAAGTTGTAAAATTGAAATTAACAGTGGTTTGTTCAGATTTAAAATTTTATAGTTTAATTGAATTTATAAATAGCCTTTCGAGGCACAGTCTCGGAATTCGACGAAACAAGTTCCATTGGATCCGTAATATCGAATTATTATCGGATTTCAATTTTCGTAGTGATCGGTGTTGTTGTGTGAGCGTATGATATATAAACGCGCTGAAAATGTAATTGATAATAGTCGATTCAAAAGCTATCTTCTCCATACGATCGAATTAGGACTCGAAACCTTTTCCATTGTGTTCGGAATAGGGGCATAACATTATAAACGCCTAGTGGCATGCCTCGATAGAAGATCGAAATTTTGAGTTGCAAAATTCGAGACAATTTAATTTTGAATTTAAAAATAATATAACCTATTATTTCACTGGTCAAAATATTTCAACATCAACCAACTTTCTTTCTCACGTCAAAAGTTTTCACTATTCTTTCCTAAACATGCTACCTTATCTTCCTTCTTCTGAAAGCCAAACCGAACCCTTTCTATTAATATCACGCACTCTTCTTAGCCTTCGTTTGCGAATCAATAACCCTAAATATAAAAAAATGGCGGCAAATATGCGAATCAAATCGCCCCACCACGTACAAATTGGAGTTGGTCAAGGGCAGCTCGAAGTGGATGTCGCTAGTTCCCATCGTCTTCGTTCAATCTTTCAAGTCGCACGAATTTGGCGTTCGTGCTAAGCATCGGGGGAAGGGGTTCGTAGGCTCGATTTAAGGGTTTGGTCATTGGAAGGGGCGAAGCATCGAGGCGGGGTTCTCGATCAGGGTAGCTCGAGCGTGGCGACTTAGTGGAGGCGCGAGTTTCCTCATGGTGGAGGCGCGATTTTTTTTGGCTCGCGAGGGTTGGAAGGGGTTCGATATTTTCAGGTATATGCGATTTTCTTATTTTTCAATTTAATATTATAAGCTTTACAGTAAAATAAAAAAAATGTGCATATATATAGACACACATTTCGGTTTCAGTTTAAATTTACAGTAAATAAGTTTTAGTTTAAAGATGTATATATATAAAAGTATGTTTACACAATAAAGGAAAAGGGTAATGTAAGTATAGATATATACATGTTTTCGTTTAAAAATATAAATAGGAATGTATTTTCACTCAAAAGAATATTGATTATTTTTGTAAACAGTTGAAATGTAAAATAAAGTAAATATATCTATTCAAATTTCATTTAAATATAGTGAAGACTTATTTGTTTAATTAAATCTAAATTATTCTAGTTACTTGTGACGACCCGGCTTTCTATGCCCAGAAAACCGCTTCGTCTTGAAGAAAGAAAGGGGTGAGAAAATAGAAAAGATAGAGAAGAAAGAACAACAACATCAGAATCTCACAGCGGAATGAATAAATTATAATAATCACATAAGTATTTACATATTATACAACATCAATCAGAGTTATACAGACAAAAGATCACATACTAGACAGTTATAAACACCTGTCTAGTTATACAACTCAATACACAAGTCAACACAGAGATACCAACACAGCGGAACGATAAATATATATATCTACAACACTGAAGCCTTCTGCTCCATTGCTCCTCCAGTATTCGTCAAAGCTAACCTGAATCCCTTGGCTACCCGTAAAAATTTAGGTACCCGAGAGTTTATGAAAAACAAAAATAAACTCCGGGTCAGACATGGGTCTGGTATGAGTAACAGGTTAAAGTTGCTTAACTTTGAAAATCTTTTGAAAACAAAAGGTATCACGTAAGACTTCCCACACATAAACATGGAAAAGTTTTTACCTTACGCTAACCAAAACATTTGATAGGAAATTCTGTGATATTATAATAGGTCTAGGGTTTTCAAGTAAATAGAAAATAGCCGAAATTGTTACATGATTAAATTCCAGCTACTAGCCACAAAAGTGGGTAATACAATCAAAATCGTTGGCGCTTATTGGATTTTGGATTCCATACAATGGCAGGGCTACTGGGGTACCGCCCGTCACAGTACGTGGTCTAGATCAACGTACCGAGGATCACTCCCGACCCCCTGCAACACAAGGCCGGAACCATTCCTTACTGAACAGTCCCGAACAAGATAACCCCGCAGATAGCCGTCGCTACTTCCCGCTAAGCCGAAATAAAGGGACATCTAGACAGGGGAATATTCTTGTCCTGCTTGGGCATGACCCACCTAACCTTGCTGCACCTCCCCTGTTTTAACCATTCCCGATTGATGAGGCTTGAGGCTACGATTACCTTTAGAGAATACATTTCTTAGAATGCTTATCGCCCGCCTGACGATGTGTTGAAAGCATTCAATCCATACAAGTTCGTTCCGGGTTCGAACGAAACTGAAGGCATTATCTCGTTACACTCATTTTGGAATCACCCTCATAGTTAACGACGATAACCCTTGCACTCTGAAACTTCATCTTCCTTCAGATTCACGACCTATCGTTAATTTGGAATCGATGTGGTTTTCGGATGTTCCTAATGCGGAAAACCGATCCCGGACTCATCGAAATCCAAAACGTGTCTTTTAAGGCCAAGTTGTCTATTTAATCTTAACAGTTCAATTCAACATCATCAATATACACACAAATGGATAATTCATAATATCACAATAGATAATCACATCATCATAAACAGATAATTCATATTATCATCAAAACAGATAATTAAATATTATCATACTTTAAACCAAGCATCCATATCACATAGATATTACTCATATCATATCTGAGATCAGAATCAATCAATGAAATATCAATATCATTCATCCATAAGCAATGATTTATAATTATACCATTTGTAATTAATTTAAAATGAATTAAATTAACTACTTCTATTTCCAATTAATTTAAAGTAAATTAAACTAATTACTTCATCTATAAATCTTGCTTATACAACTATTAAATTAATTTTAAACAAATTAATTAATCAATGTCTAGATATTTATCTTGATCAACTTCTTCGATTAATCACCTTCTAATCACAGTAAGTAATTAGTCTTTAATTAATTCTACAAATTAATTATCCTAAATCATTTATAGTAATTAACATTTAATTACTTCATTTATTGATTAATTAAATACAATTAATTACATTATCCTTAATTAATCACCACATTATTTATTATTTCTTAATTAAACTATTCTTAATTTCATCATTAATTACATTAATTAATGATCTCTAATTCAGATTTAAATTAAATTACTTTGTTTAATTAGATTACATTAAGTGATTAACCCTTAATTAAACACAATTATTAATCACCTTGATTAATATCAACCAGTAATTAACTACCCTTAATTACTCATTACCAAATTAATTATCCCATAATTAATTATCTCCATTTAATTAATCCCTTGATTAATTACAAAAGTAATTATCCCAAATTACTTTATTAACACATCTTCTTCACTAATTACATTCAGTAATTATATTAATTACTTCCTCAAGTAATTATGCTCCATTGAATACACTAAGTGATTATACAAATCAAATCATCAAATGATTTCTTAAATTAATTAAACTAAATTAATCAACTTAATTAAATCATTTTATTAAATCAATTACAAGTAGTAATTAAAGTCTTAATTTCTTTTATCAAGAAATTACATTTAACAATTTATAATGGATTATCTAATAAATTTTGATCAATTATCAAAATTAATCACATTTATGAATTTAATTAATAATCCTTTAGTTAATTACCAAGATTACATTTCTACATTTATTTCTTAATTAATTCCTAATTATAAATTAATCTAAATTATTAATTTATAAGTTAAATACATAAGTCATTCATTAATTAACTTATTCATTAAATATTTTTAGCACCTTAGTTATTCCTAAGATAATTTATTTCTTTACTAATGACTTCATTAATATCTATGTGTGTTAGAACTTTACCTTCCAAAATTTTAAATTTGAATTCCATTTGGAATTTAAGATTCAAAAGTATTATTTATTTAAACATTAATCAAGTTTAAATTCAATTTATAATCTTGTGAATAACTTTAATTACATACACATGAAACTTATGTAAGAAAGCCTTTAAATTCAATTGTTTGTTTGAATCTTTAGTTAATTTCACTTTCCAAAAGTCATTCATATTGTAAAAACTGAATTAAACTTACAGATTTGAATTCGAAATAACTTGAATTATCCATTAACCTTTGATTTAAAAACTTTGATTCAAACTTCCCGTCAACAGCTTGAATTAAACTTGATTTTTTTTTCAAATCCAAATCTATTTTTAAATCCTTAAGATTCAATAATTATTCAAAACTGAGTTTTAACCATAGGATTTAAAACATTGTTTAAATCATATAGTTCAGGTTTTGGCTTTGTCAGGTTTAAACCTGAAACCTTTCAAAATGAATTCAGAAATACAAAATTTTAATTTAAACTTAAATCTGGATTTGACTTTCATTTAAATCAAACCTTACACTAATTCAACTTTTGGATTATGATTAGCTTGCAATTTTAATTTGCTTTTAAATTTTTTTAAATGTAAAACTGCAGGCAGTTTTATGTTTCCTGAAGCAAGTATCCTACCCGAGACCAAAGCAAGAATGCTTCGAGTCAACTATCCCGTTGCTTCGAGTCGCACACACAAATCCCCCGAGTACGCACCGAGGCCTAAACTCCTGCACCACCCCAAATACTTCAGAATCTCACTGGGCACGGTGCACGTGCACCGTGGCCCCAGTCAACTCCGGCCATCCACATATGCTCCACCACGCCACTGACTACCACCAGACTCCACCACGACCCCCAGAGCCACCACAGCAATCTGAAACAAAAGCGAGTTCGAAACTCCACCTGGAAACCAAAAAAAAAAAAATCAGGTTTCTCTCGAAACCTGGAAACTCCACCTCACTCCAAACTCCATCCACCAGAGCCCCAGCACCACCGTCCACCACTTCGACCATGACCGAGCTACTACCCTCCTGAGTTTCAGCGAACTCGATCACTCCTAGGCCACGCGACAAATCAAACATCACAGCATAGCCCAAACTAGGTTTAGCAACTTAAAACCGCCACTGCCACCACCACCGTGATCTGCCACCACTTCAACTAATTTTCCCACCATCACCGATGGTCCTACTATCACCTCTGGCAATTACAACCTCTCAGATACTCGAGAACATCAATAACCACTCAAATACTAATTCCCAGTAAAAACAGAACTACACATTCAATTTGCTATTAAAATTAGTGATTTCATTTTTAAAAATCATTATTTTGGTTAAGTATTCAGTTCATAACCCTGAATCAATAAATTCGAATGTTTGAATTTCGTCCAGGACTTAACTTTCTTGTTTATTTTTAGTTTCCAAAGCAACACACAATTTATTCCCACTCAGATAAATTTTTATACTTTGACAAATGATTAGACAATCAATTTTTGTTTATATCATAAATTCCAAAAATGACTTGATTCAGAGATAAAGGATTTTAAACTACAGCTATAGTTTTAAAAACTGGAGATATATGTGTTTACAGATATACAGAAACATGTATACAACTCACATCCAAAAATGCACAGAAATTCACTAACATATATTCACACAAACCCACCTATTCCATACATAGATCATGCAATCCAGATTTATATATTTAAGCTTTTAAAAATAATTGTTACTCACCTGAATTTATGAACACAGAGCTTCTGTTTTGATTTTGAAAAAAACTTGAGAATATTGCACAGGCTCTTTATTTTGCAAAAAGTACAGGCTAATGGCTTGATAAAAATGAAGCCTTTGATCTGGTCTTGAGGAAGTTGGTCACAGATTTGAATGAAGACGGCTTCAGGTTTTGCAAAGTTGATGGAATTTTTGTATGATGTTGTTTAAGCTTGTTGATGTATAAAACTTCAGTTGTAAAAAAAGAAAAGCTTGCTATTCTTCACAAATGAACTGAGAAGATATGTATATATAGAAGGAAAATATTACAGGGGAAGGTGGCATCTGAGACAAGCAAATGCTGTGCACTGTTTAATCTTGTTTTATCAGGCAGAATTTTTCAAAATGGAGGCTGAAAAGATTTTGAACAATTTCGAATAGACTCTTGTTTGCTGAGAAAATCTGAAACATTAAATGTTAATGTACTCAATGTTCCCTATTTAGCTAATTTAATCATTTCTTATGTAAAGATATTTTAGTTAGCTTTCTACTTCTCCTCTCTGACCTGCCTATATTTAGATATTTTCTTTTTACTTTATTAATTTGCTTGCTTTGTTAACCTTACTTTGCCATGTTTACTTTTCTTAGCCTGGTATACATTACTTACAATTTACACAATCAATTACTTTTACACTTTGTTCTTACCTTGCCTCTTATTTTTACAGGATATGCATAATTTACTTGCCTGGTTACTTTTATCATTTTGTCTTTTGTCTAAGTTTTATTCTAGTTATTAATTATAAATTTTACTTATGTGCTAAGTTTTATTTCTAATACAAGTGCTTGTTATTATTACACTTATTATTTTAAACTTAAATTAACAATACTAAATTTACTTCTTATTATTTCAAACTCAGGTAAATCTTTGTTACAATACTTATTTTATTTATTTCTTTTCTCTTTTAAGTTCAAAAATATCTTATTATGTTATTTACTTATGTTAAATATAAATAAGATTTATTTTATTATAAACAAATTTTGAAAGATTCAATTTTATCTTCAAACCATAGTTTCTCCCAAATATAAGTATATATAATAGTTCCTATTTATATAGAAAATCTATTTGTAAAAAATATATATTACATTATTGACATTGTTTAAATAAAACTCATTATTAAATTAAAAATAAATTTCAAAAGAAACGAACTCTTTTAAAATATAAATACTTATTTATCAAGCTATATTTTAAAAAAACATAACAAAACTTTTTATTTAAATTTTAAACTTTAGGCTAAATTTATTTCTAAACAAATTAAATTTATCTTGAGTATTTTTAAGATCATATTATTATTTATTCAATATTAAATAAAAATCAAATTCCTAATTTTCCAAAAATATTAGAGTTAGAAATCATGTCTTTATTTTATTAAGCTTAAAACAAAGAAAACCTATTTACAATATATACAGATATATATATTATAAATAGAAAACAATTTAATTGGCTTTTAAAAGGTAAATTATCAGTTAATCATTTGTTTAAAAGAAGATTATTAAATCAATTCAAATTATTATTAACAAATATTATTAAATCAATTTAATTTTATCACAGATTATTAAATTGATATTTCCTCAAATTTCCGGGATATCACATTCTTCCCCCCTTAAAAGAATTTCGTCCCCGAAATTTAAAACAAAGGTAATTTAATAATCCAATTTAAAATTTAATTTTAAAACACAAGCATATATCAATCATGAGCTAACAACCATGGCAACCAATTCATCCAAACAAACAAATTTAACTATCTACACAGAATTCTAGATAGAATTGTCTCGAGTTTCCCCAAGTATAAATACCGGGTTACTCGCTCTATAGAATCCAAACAAACAATACTACTAAGCTACAGAACTTTCATTCACCTAAATCCACAAAACAAGACAGGATATCAAACTACAGACAAGCCTGAATCAACAATCAAAACTCCCTGAACTGCTGGTTCTAAAATCAAGATAGATCTTATACGTACTCCCTCAGAGATACGTGAAACACTCCGAATTCCAGTTATCCAAACTGACAATCCAATCCTGAAGACTAAACACTTATCCAAAATCAAATCTCCAACTTCGGAATCCAAATTCATCCGTCTCTTATCCATAAAACCTTTTAGACGATCCTGGACTTCGCCCATCCTTACTAATCAGCTCAATTTTTGCCGATGTCCTAGAAATAAACTGGCCCAAAAATAATCTATCAAATTATTTCTCAAGATCAACCAAAACTCAGAACACAAACTCTATTTCAAATCAGAAAACAGAACTCACTTCTCTCATCCAGAAAAGATTAAACAGGTGCACTCCAATCTGGCCTCAGATCCTGAAAAATTTTCTGTAGAACTCTCCAAATCAAACACTGCAACATCCAATTGCTTCCAAACTAAAACAACTACCACCATGCTTCCACTGCGTAAATCTGACTGAGCAGATGAAAATACTGTAGTCAAACACCGATTGGACAACACATTCCAAAAATAAAGTTCATAGATCAAAAAGAAAATTCTGAAGTTTCTCTAAAATCCGGGTTACTTTACCAAGCTCAAAAATCATCCTATTACTGAGTTGAACCATCGGTACCACTTCTGAAATCCCGTCGATACCAAATTAAATCTTCAGATGCTGACCAAACTCTGACTTCCTAAAGACATCTAGAAAAATTCACAAGAGAATACTCAAACCATTGCAAGTCACTTTTGCGATTGATCCAGCCTAATCCCAAAGATAACGCTCTCTTTTTACCAAACAGAACAGCTTACGCTTATGTGGCCAATCCATCAAAGAAATGGAACTACTCTGCTGCTTCTGAAGTTATCTCAAGAAAAACTGTTAAGCCAGAAGACTTCCTAATCCCAAGCTCTTCGAGAAACTCAGATTCCAGAGCAAACAGAAACATCTAGCTGAACACAGCCACAACACCGAAGCAGAACTCTTTCTTAACTTGTCCCAAAGAAACATCTTTGGAGGCATCCATGGTCACTGTGTCTCATCACACAGCTACTACACCTTGATGTATCAAGATATCATGACTTGCTTCTGTCCAACCGACAGATCCAAACTCTAGCTCAACCAAACTTACATTTCAAAAATGAACTCCGAATCTTAACAGATTTCCTTCAGAGATCGATGAAATCCTTATACCACTCAAAGCTCACTCGAGACGGTGTTAGGTCTACAGTCTCGACGATTTACTTCCAACTTCAATCATTCAAAACTCCATCCATTGGTAGTCGTGTTACACACACTACCTCCCTATCTACCTTTATAGCTCATTGGAAAACCTGAACAAGTAACCCAACAAATAGGTAGGAATATATATATATATATATATATATATATTGAAATTACAAATACGCTCTCTCAGAAAAGAAATCACTCAAGAGCCTAGGTATTCACTCAACCTAGCGCTCTGATACCAACCGTGACGACCCGGCTTTCTATGCCCAGAAAACCGCTTCGTCTTGAAGAAAGAAAGGGGTGAGAAAATAGAAAAGATAGAGAAGAAAGAACAACAACATCAGAATCTTACAGCGGAACGAATAAATTATAATAATCACATAAGTATTTACATATTATACAACATCAATCAGAGTTATACAGACAAAAGATCACATACTAGACAGTTATAAACACCTGTCTAGTTATACAACTCAATACACAAGTCAACACAGAGATACCAACACAGCGGAACTATAAATATATATATCTACAACGCTGAAGCCTTCTGCTCCATTGTTGCTCCACTATTTGTCAAAGCTAACCTGAATCTCTTGGCTACGCGTAAAAATTTGGGTACCCGAGAGTTTATGAAAAACAAAAATAAACTCCGGGTCAGACATGGGTCTGATATGAGTAACAGGTTAAAGTTGCTTAACTTTGAAAATCTTTTGAAAACAAAAGGTATCACGTAAGACTTCCCACACATAAACATGGAAAAGTTTTTACCTTACGCTAACCAAAACATTTGATAGGAAATTCTGTGATATTATAATAGGTCTAGGGTTTTCAAGTAAATAGAAAATAGCCGAAATTGTTACATGATTAAATTCCAGCTACTAGCCACAAAAGTGGGTAATACAATCAAAACCGTTGGCGCTTATTGGATTTTGGATTCCATACAATGGCAGGGCTACTGGGGTACCGCCCGTCACAGTACGTGGTCTAGATCAACGTACCGAGGATCACTCCCGACCCCCGGCAACACAAGGCCGGAACCATTCCTTACTGAACAGTCCCGAACAAGATAACCTCGCAGATAGCCGTCGCTACTGCCCACTAAGCCGAAATAAAGGGACATCTAGACAGGGGAATATCCTTGTCCTGCTTGGGCATGACCCACCTAACCTTGCTGCACCTCCCCTGTTTTAGCCATTCCCGGTTGATGAGGCTTGAGGCTACGATTACCTTTAGAGAATACATTTCTTAGAATGCTCATCGCCCGCCTGACGATGTGTTGAAAGCATTCAATCCATACAAGTTCGTTCCGGATTCGAACGAAACCGAAGGCATTATCTCGTTACACTCATTTTGGAATCACCCTTAGAGTTAACGACTATAACCCTTGCACTCTGAAACTTCATCTTCCTTCAGATTCACGACCTATCGTTAATTTGGAATCGATGTGGTTTTCGGATGTTCCTAATGCGAAAAACCGATCCCGGACTCATCGAAATCCAAAACGTGTCTTTTAAGGCCAAGTTGTCTATTTAGTCTTAACAGTTCAATTCAACATCATCAATATACACACAAATGGATAATTCATAATATCACAATAGATAATCACATCATCATAAACAGATAATTCATATTATCATCAAAACAGATAATTAAATATTATCATACTTTAAACCAAGCATCCATATCACATAGATATTACTCATATCATATCTGAGATCAGAATCAATCAATGAAATATCAATATCATTCATCCATAAGCAATGATTTATAATTATACCATTTGTAATTAATTTAAAATGAATTAAATTAACTACTTCTATTTCCAATTAATTTAAAGTAAATTAAACTAATTACTTCATCTATAAATCTTGCTTATACAACTATTAAATTAATTTTAAACAAATTAATTAATCAATGTCTAGATATTTATCTTGATCAACTTCTTCGATTAATCACCTTCTAATTACAGTAAGTAATTAGTCTTTAATTAATTCTACAAATTAATTATCCAAAATCATTTATAGTAATTAACATTTAATTACTTCATTTATTGATTAATTAAATACAATTAATTACATTATCCTTAATTAATCACCACATTATTTATTATTCCTTAATTAAACTATTCTTAATTTCATCATTAATTACATTAATTAATGATCTCTAATTCAGATTTAAATTAAATTACTTTGTTTAATTAGATTACATTAAGTGATTAACCCTTAATTAAACATAATTATTAATCACCTTGATTAATATCAACCAGTAATTAACTACCCTTAATTACTCATTACCAAATTAATTATCCCATTATTAATTATCTCCATTTAATTAATCCCTTGATTAATTACAAAAGTAATTATCCCAAATTACTTTATTAACACATCTTCTTCACTAATTACATTCAGTAATTATATTAATTACTCCCTCAAGTAATTATGCTCCATTGAATACACTAAGTGATTATACAAATCAAATCATCAAATGATTTCTTAAATTAATTAAACTAAATTAATCAACTTAATTAAATCATTTTATCAAATCAATTACAAGTAGTAATTAATTTCTAAATTTCTTTTATCAAGAAATTACATTTAACAATTTATAATGGATTATCTAATAAATTTTGATTAATTATCAAAATTAATCACATTTATGAAGTTAATTAATAATCCTTTAGTTAATTACCAAGATTACATTTCTACATTTATTTCTTAATTAATTCCTAATTATAAATTAATCTAAATTATTAATTTATAAGTTAAATACATAAGTCATTCATTAACTAACTTATCATTAAATATTTTTACCTCCTTAGTTATTGCTAAGATGATTTATTTCTTTACTAATGACTTCATTAATATCTATGTGTGTTAGAACTTTACTTTCCAAAATTTTAAATTTGAATTCCATTTGGAATTTAAGATTCAAAAGTATTATTTATTTAAACATTAATCAAGTTTAAATTCAATTTATAATCTTGTGAATAACTTTAATTACATACACATGAAACTTATGTAAGAAAGCCTTTAAATTCAATTGTTTGTTTGAATCTTTAGTTAATTTCACTTTCCAAAAGTCATTCATATTGTAAAAACTGAATTAAACTTACAGATTTGAATTCGAAATAACTTGAATTATCCATTAACCTTTGATTTAAAAACTTTGATTCAAACTTCCCGTCAACAACTTGAATTAAACTTGATTTTTTTTTCAAATCCAAATCTATTTTTAAATCCTTAAGATTCAATAATTATTCAACACTGAGTTTTAACCATAGGATTTAAAACATTGTTTAAATCATATAGTTCAGGTTTTGGCTTTGTCAGGTTTAAACCTGAAACCTTTCAAAATGAATTCAGAAATACAAAATTTTAATTTAAACTTAAATCTGGATTTGACTTTCATTTAAATCTAACCTTACACTAATTCAACTTTTGGATTATGATTAGCTTGCAATTTTAATTTGCTTTTAAATTTTTTTAAATGTAAAACTGCAGGCAGTTTTATGTTTCCTGAAGCAAGTACCCTACCCGAGACCAAAGCAAGAATGCTTCGGGTCGACTATCCCGTTGCTTCGAGTCGCACACACAAATCCCCCGAGTACGCACCGAGGCCTAAACTCCTGCACCACCCCAAATACTTCAGAATCTCACTGGGCACGGTGCACGTGCACCGTGGCCCCAGTCAACTCCGGCCATCCACATATGCTCCACCACGCCACTGACTACCACCAGACTCCACCACGACCCCCAGAGCCACCACAGCAATCTGAAACAAAAGCGAGTTCGAAACTCCACCTGGAAACCAAAAAAAAATCAGGTTTCTCTCGAAACCTGGAAACTCTACCGCACTCCAAACTCCGTCCACCAGAGCCCCACACCACCGTCCACCACTTCGACCATGACCGAGCTACTACCCTCCTGAGTTTCAGTGAACTCGATCGCTCCTAGGCCACGCGACAAATCAAACATCACAACATAGCCCAAACTAGGTTTAGCAACTTAAAACCGCCACTGCCACCACCACCGTGATCTGCCACCACTTCAGCTAATTTTCCCACCATCACCGATGGTCCTACTATCACCTCTGGCAATTACAACCTCTCAGATACTCGAGAACATCAATAACCACTCAAATACTAATTCCCAGTAAAAACAGAACTACACATTCAATTTGCTATTAAAATTAGTGATTTCATTTTTAAAAATCATTATTTTGGTTAAGTATTCAGTTCATAACCCTGAATCAATAAATTCGAATGTTTGAATTTCGTCCAGGACTTAACTTTCTTGTTTATTTTTAGTTTCCAAAGCAACACACAATTTATTCCCACTCAGATAAATTTTTATACTTTGACAAATGATTAGACAATCAATTTTTGTTTATATTGTAAATTCCAAAAATGACTTGATTCAGAGATAAAGGATTTTAAACTACAGCTATAGTTTTAAAAACTGGAGATATATGTGTTTACAGATATACAGAAACATGTACACAATTCACATCCCAAAATGCACAGAAATTCACTAACATATATTCACACAAACCCACCTATTCCATACATAGATCATGCAATCCAGATTTATATATTTAAGCTTTTAAAAATAATTGTTACTCACCTGAATTTATGAACACAGAGCTTCTGTTTTGATTTTGAAAAAAACTTGAGAATAATGCACAGGCTCTTTATTTTGCAAAAAGTACAGGCTAATGGCTTGATAAAAATGAAGCCTTTGATCTGGTCTTGAGGAAGTTGGTCACAGATTTGAATGAAGACGGTTTCAGGTTTTGCAAAGTTGATGGAATTTTTTGTATGATGTTGTTTAAGCTTGTTGATGTATAAAACTTCAGTTGTAAAAAAAGAAAAGCTTGCTATTCTTCACAAATGAACTGAGAAGATATGTATATATAGAAGGAAAATATTACAGGGGAAGGTGGCATCTGAGACAAGCAAATGCTGTGCACTGTTTAATCTTGTTTTATCAGGCAGAATTTTTCAAAATGGAGGCTGAAAAGATTTTGAACAATTTCGAATAGACTCTTGTTTGCTGAGAAAATATGAAACATTAAATGTTAATGTACTCAATGTTCCCTATTTAGCTAATTTAATCATTTCTTATGTAAAGATATTTTAGTTAGCTTTCTACTTCTCCTCTCTGACCTGCCTATATTTAGATATTTTCTTTTTACTTTATTAATTTGCTTGCTTTGTTAACCTTACTTTGCCATGTTTACTTTTCTTAGCCTGGTATACATTACTTACAATTTACACAATCAATTACTTTTACACTTTGTTCTTACCTTGCCTCTTATTTTTACAGGATATGCATAATTTACTTGCCTGGTTACTTTTATCATTTTGTCTTTTGTCTAAGTTTTATTCTAGTTATTAATTATAAATTTTACTTATGTGCTAAGTTTTATTTCTAATACAAGTGCTTGTTATTATTACACTTATTATTTTAAACTTAAATTAACAATACTAAATTTACTTCTTATTATTTCAAACTCATGTAAATCTTTGTTACAATACTTATTTTATTTATTTCTTTTCTCTTTTAAGTTCAAAAATATCTTATTATGTTATTTACTTATGTTAAATATAAATAAGATTTATTTTATTATAAACAAATTTTGAAAGATTCAATTTTATCTTCAAACCATAGTTTCTCCCAAATATAAGTATATATAATAGTTCCTATTTATATAGAAAATTTATTTGTAAAAAATATATATTACATTATTGACATTGTTTAAATAAAACTCATTATTAAATTAAAAATAAATTTCAAAAGAAATGAACTCTTTTAAAATATAAATACTTATTTATCAAGCTATATTTTAAAAAAACATAACAAAACTTTTTATTTAAATTTTAAACTCTAGGCTAAATTTATTTCTAAACAAATCAAATTTATCTTGAGTATTTTTAAGATCATATTATTATTTATTCAATATTAAATAAAAATAAAATTCCTAATTTTCCAAAAATATTAGAGTTAGAAATCATGTCTTTATTTTATTAAGCTCAAAACAAAGAAAACCTATTTACAATATATACAGATATATATATTATAAATAGAAAACAATTTAATTGGGTTTTAAAAGGTAAAAATTATCAGTTAATCATTTGTTTAAAAGAAGATTATTAAATCAATTCAAATTATTATTAACAAATATTATTAAATCAATTTAATTTTATCACAGATTATTAAATTGATATTGCCTCAAATTTCCGGGATATCACATTACTAAGGAATTTATTTAAATGGAAAACTGGTTTAAAAATTAATTCTTTGATTCAAATTAAATCACTAGTTCAAAACTAAATTATTAGTTGATTGGATTTTAAAAAAAAGAAAAAAATGATTAGTTGAATAAATTTTTAGTCAATTGAATAATTTAATAAATTGTATAAATTTTTATACAAGGTCAAGTACTGAGAAGGAAACATGTTGGTTTGGAGTGGATTACAAATTAAAAATCAAAGGTGAGTTAATCTCACTCAGTTGAATTTTAATTTGAATTTAGATGATTAAATTTAAATAATTGTTTGAATGGTTGAATTGTTTGATGTGATATATTATAGTATATATTACATCTTGGAATGATTGATTTCCCGCACTTTTATAGCGGATGAGACCCTACGCGCCGCATAATAGCGGATAATATTATATTTAATCCCATATACCGCGATATTCCACCTCGAAGTGGAATTGGTATTTATGTTGTGCTAACATCTGTGGGTGCAGGGAAAACAGGTTGGAGGGATCCAACTGGATTCCTCAACACTTATTTAAATTATTTAATATTCTCTATTGTGATTATTTGATATTCTATGATGAAATATATAGGAATATTGAATGTTATGGTTTGATTGGTTTTACTTGGGTATAATGAGTTACCAAAAATATATAAATTGGATTTCGGAAAGAAAATAAGAGAAGTGAATTTGTAAGCGAAATAATTATAGAAAATTTGAATAAATTAAGAATGAATAGAAAGAAATGGAAGTAATATTAAAATACTAATAAATAACTTCGAGTATGAAAAGAAACAAGATTTTGAAATAAAAAGAAAATAATGAATTGTAAAATTAAGTAATATTATTTTAAAGGAATAAAGAATTATTTTAAAACTTAAAGTTTAAATTTATTTAAAAGGATTAAGAAGTAATTTGATAAATCTAAAATTGGTATTTTCAGTTAAAAGTACTTTAAATCATAATTAAGGAATAAAATCCGAAATTAAGGATTTTGGAATAAAAGGGAATAAATTGAAAATCAATTTGGAAATTGATTCAAGTGTTTGAGTTGAAAATTTAAAGAAGAATGTGAAGAGAAGTATATTTCTCTGGATAACCGAGTATGTTTTTTCAAAGTAAATCTTTAAATATAAGATAAAAGTTTAATGTTGTTTTAAAAAGCATGTTTTAGAAAATTTATTATTTCTAAATGTTTAATTTCTAACGTAAGTATTTTTTTTAAAAATCTATTATCGTAATAATTATTTAAAAGATGATTTGGTATTTTGTTTAAAGAAGAAAATCTAGTTATATTTATAAAGTAATCCTATTTTAATTACTTCTAAAGTATTATTTTAAATTAAGTATTAAAGTATTTTTTCTAAATTTAAATGTTAAACATATTTTACAATGAAGTGTTTTTAAATTATTTTAAAAATCTAAGTTTTGTGCTTGGAGTTCTCAAAGGAATAGAAAATATTTGGAAATTTATTCTATAAAAGGAAGATAGCTTGAAACTGTTTTCAAAGGGTTGAAATTGGAAATATATCTTGCAAAGAGATTTCGAGATAAATAAATAATTTGGAAAATTATTTATTGTGTGATGGATGTTGTGAATGTAAACTGATAGTTAAATAACCGACTATCAATATTGGCCAAATGTGTTGATCGTTTCGAAGAGACCGGGATCGAGATTTATTCTCGAAAACCACTTCGATCCGGCTTGTACGTTTTCATGGAAAAACGAGTTTGGATTGGAAGATGGAGCAGTGAAGTGAAAGGGCTAGTCGCTACTAATTCTGAGGATATTTCCAAAATGGATGTAGTAGGAATAGTGCCTTCGGTTTTGTTCGAACCCGGGACGGACTTGTATGGATGAATGCTTTGGGAACATCGTTAGGTGGACGATGGGCATTCTAAGGGATATGTTCTATAATGGTAACGCTTAGCCTCGAGTCTCATCAACCGGGAATGACTGAAAATCAGGGGTTATGCAGCAAGGCTAGGTGGGTAGCACCCATTCAGGGTGAGGTCATCTCTGTCTAGATGTCCCTTTTTATTTCGACTTAGTGGGCGGTTGTTGATCCCAACTGAGGGTTGATCTTGCTCGGGACTATCCAGTAAGGGATGGTTCCGGCCTTGTGTTGCAGGAGACTTAGGGTGGGTCCTACGCTGATCTAGACCAGGTACTGTGACCGATGGTACCCCAGTGCCTAGTCATTAGCTGGAAATCCATTCTCCCTACGTGCCTTGTACGAGTTTTGTTTATATTACCCACTCTGTGGCTAGTAGCTAGAATTTAATAGATGTAACAATTTCGCCTATTTTAATAAGTATTTGTATATAGACCCTATTATAATATCAGAGGATTTTAATATAAAAATGTTTTAGCTATCGTAAGTTAAAAACCCGACATGTTCATTTGTGGCGTGGTCTTATGAGATGCTTTTGTTTTTCAAAGGATTTTTGAAACTTAATAATCAATTGAGTGTGATTTTCTCACGCTGGTATTCCAGACTGACTCGGATGTTCTTTAACTGTAATGCTCGGGTCAAACCGAGTATTATAGGATACAGGATATGATGCTGTGGAGCTCTGGAGACGAGCTGGATGACGATACGTACTTCCGTACTTGTTTTATATATATATATTCCGCTGTGTTGAGTAGTTGTGAATCCAGTTGTATGTTATTGATGTTGTTGAACTCTGATGATGTACTCTGATGATGATATATGTATAAAACAGATATATATTTGTTTATGTGTAAAGATCATTTATTATCTATTATATTTTATTCCGCTGTGATGGTTAGATTCTGATATTGTTTTCTATTTTCTTCTTCTACCTCTTTTTCTTTAACCCAAATGGTTTGTATTTCTGTACATCTTGAGTTGATTGATATAGAAAAGTGTCAACTCAAGGGGTACGGATTTGCGGGTCGTTTCAGTTGCACAGCGACTGACATAAATAGATATATCTCTCTTCATTGTTTTCCACCAGAAAGTCCTTTTGATATCTCGATACATCTTATTAAATCCTGGATGGATACTAAGTTGGGACTTGTGACACTCATCCAACACTTCCCGTTTGAGATCAGGGATGTCTAAACCTACCTTTCAATCTTATAATTCCACTATGATTGGTTTCAAAACTAGAATCTTCGCCTCGAAGGATTCTCCCGCAAATTTCTCGAAGAAACTTGTCTTCTTTCTATTTGCTGGTGATCTTCTCATGAAGAGTGGAAGTAACAACAAGATGAGCAAGAATAGAATGTCTACTCAAAGCATCGGTAATCACATTAGCTTTTCTGGGTGTATACTGAATATCCAGGTCGTATCACGCTAGAAATTCTAACCAACGTTGCTGCCTAAAATTTAAATCCTTTTGGATAAAGAGATACTTCAGAGATTTTTGATCGTTGAACAATTCAAAATTTTCACCTAAAAGAAAGAGGGTTTATTAAGGATATACATTAACTTAAGTTAAACTTCTTTAAAAAAATTAGGAAGGCTGAAAGAGATTTTTTTTCCCAGAAGATAATGACGCCATATTTTTAAAGCAAAGATAACTGCCAGAAGTTCTAGATCGTGGGTTGGGTAAATTTTCTCATGTGGATGCAATTGTCTACTCGCGTAGGCAATCACTCTACCTTCCTACATTAGCACAGCACCTACACCATCACTACAAGCATCCGTATAAACAGATAGACCTTGATTCCCGTTAAAAAAAGCGAGAACGAGAGTGGTGGTCAATCTTCTCTTCAACTCCTGGAATGCTTCTTCGCGTTTTGGAGTCCAATCAAACTTAGCATTCTTCATTGTCAGCTTATTCGATGGACTGGCTATCTTAGAAAAATCCTGGACAAATTTCCGGCAATATCCCGCTAAACCCAGAAAACTTCTGATGCGACGACCCGACTTTCTACTCCCAGAAAATCGCGTCATCTTGAAGAAAGAAAGGGATAGAAGAAGAATAGAAAGAGAAAGAAGAACACAAACAACATCAGAGAACTCACAGCGGAACGAATAAAATATAATATATCTCATAAAATATTACATAGCATCGCATTACATTAGAGTACACAACTTAAACAACAGATATTAGACAGTTATAAACTTCTGTCTAACTATACAACTCAAGTATACAAGATACAGACACAACATACACAGCGGAATCAATATATATAACTACACGTCGAAGCCTCCTGCTCCATACCTCCTCCAGAATTCGTCAAGCTAACCTGATTCACTTGACTACTCATACATAATATGAGTACCCAAGAGTTTAATAAAACAGAAAATAAACACTCGGGTCAGACAGGGGTCTGGTGTGAGTAAACGGGTTAAAATTGCTTAACTTTAGAAAAACCTTTGAAAGAAAAGGTATCACGTAAGACTTCCCACACATAAACATGGAAAAGTTTTTACCTTACGCTAAACAAAACATTTGATAGGAAATCCAGTGATATTATAATAGTGTCTAGGGTTTTCAAAATAAAATACAGAAATAGCTGGAATGCTTACATCTCACGTTCCAACATAGTTGGGCACAATCAAAACCGTACAGGCACTTATTGGATTTTGGATTCCATACAATGGCAGGGCTACTGGGGTACCGCCCGTCACAGTACGTGGCCTAGATCAACGCACCGAGGAGTACTCCCACTCCCCTGCAACACAAGGCCGGAACCATCTCTTACTGGACAGTCCCGAACAAGAAGACCCCGTAGTTGGCGCGACCAACCACACACTAAGCCGAAATAGAAAGGGACCTCTAGACAGGGGTAAATCTCACTCTCAAGTGAGGGCTACCCACGAAGCCTTGCTGCACCTCCCCTGTTTTAGCCATTCCCGGTTGATGAGGCTTGAGGTTACGATTACCTTTATAGAACACATCTATCTTAGAACGCTCATCGCCCACCTGACGATGTTCTGAAAGCATTCAATCCATACAAGTTCGTTCCGGGTTCGAACGAAACCGAAGGCACTATCTCGTTGCACTCGTTTTGGAATCACCCTCAGAGTCAACGACCATAGCCCTTGCACTCTGATTCGCCATCTCGAATCTATAAGCACTATTCCGTCAAACTCATTACGGAATCACCCACAGAGTTATACTGACGTATAGCCCTTACACCTCGAGTCTTCACTTGCTCCACTTGGATTAACGACCTAACGTTTAATTGGAATCGGTGTGGTTTTCGGATCCCAAATATGGAAACCCGATCCCGGTCTCACCGAAACCAAACGCCATTTTAATGTCCAAGTTATACTTAAGGGGTTAAATTGTTTAAACTTATATTTAGGATGATATATAAACAGATAGATGAATTATATTATCATAACAGATAATTCATACTAACATTCATCTTCACAAAGCAGCATATCACATAACAGAGATATCCAGTATCAACCAATATCAATCAACATCCAATATCAACCAATCACCCAATATCATTCAACATCCAATATCAATCAATCATCCAATATTAATCATTCATCCATAACAGAATTGATTAACTCTAATCAATTGGATTACTTAAATCATTCTTCATTTATTTATTCCAAATAAATAAATTAATCATCTCTAATGATCTTCACTAATTAATCTTTCTTTGATTAATTATCTTTAATTACATTCAAGTAATTATTCTATCCATATTCAGTAATTATCCTTAATTACTATCATTAATTACAATAATTAATGATCATTCATTAATTAATTAATTAACATTAATTCTTAATTAATTACAATTAATTAATCACATTTAAATTAATCACTTATATTAATCAACCTTGATTAATATCATTAATTATATTAATTAATGATCCTTATTAATTAATAATTACTTTAATTAATTAAATAATTAACTTATAACTAATCAACTCATTAATCATAATTAGTAATTAACAATATGTAATTACTTATTTTAATTAATTATTAATCTTTGATTAATTAATCTAATTAATTAATCTTTAATTACTTGATTAAGTAGTTATTAAACAATTCAATAAATAAATAAATCCTTAATTAATTACTTTATTAATAAATTACAATTTTAATTAATTACCCTTAGTAATTAATCCTAATTTAACCTCATTCATTAATTAATTAATCACATTAATTAATTAACTAAAATAAATCAAGTAATTAACTCTTAATAATTAATTATCTCTAATTACTTTCATTAAGAGATCTTAATTAATCTCTTAATTAATTACTTAACAAATAATTAATTCCATCATTAAATAATTCTTTAATTAATTAATCACTTCATAATTAAGCTTTAAAATAATTAAATTAATTCTTTAATTGATAACAACAAGTGATTTCCCCATAATCACTTCAACTTAATTACTCCCATGGGTATTTCCCATTAATTACTTCCATAAGTAATTAACTTTCTTAATTACATTCAACAATTCATCATTAATTTCTTTATTAAGTAATTACACTTAATTAATCCATAATTAAGTGATTATTTAAAATTAAATAATTAACTAATTATTTAAAATTAATTAAATAATTAATTAATTAATCTACTTATATTCTCGAAATACTTAATTAATTAAGAAAATATTTTTCTTAATTAAACTTTACTTATTAACAAATCTTAATAAATTAAGTATTCTTAAGTTTACACAATTTAATCTTAATCATCAAAATTTTAATCATTTGTATTTATTAAATTTTAATAACCTTAAAGACAATCTATTTTATTGGTTACAACATTCTAACCTTACCCTTATCTGAAACAAAACATTTAGAAATCAAATTGGAAATTTAAAACACTTTAAATTATTCAATTTGAACTAATTTATTTTAAAATAATTTGTAAAATTCTGTTATTAAACATTACTTTAACAATTTACTTAATATTTTAAATTCAACATTTCCTTTAAAGTTAACCTTTAAATTAAATGAAGTTAATTACCTTGAAAGAATCATTTTAAACAAATGTAAATTTTAAAATAACTTTGGTTAATATCTTTAAAAGTTTGATCTATTTTAATTCAAAGTAACATGTTTGAACTTGGTTTACTTTATAAACTGATCTACCCTATAATACTTACGTCCAGTATTCAAACACAAGTCAAATTTTCACTAATCATCAATACAGACCTAACTACAAACCACCTTCCAACCCAACCCGAGACAACACCCCACATCCCCGTGCCTACCCCGAAGCGAAATCCCAACTTCCTGCATCGAGTCACCCCCGAGACGCACGCGAATGTTTACCCGAGGCCCAACTCATCTTCTCCAAACGAATTCTCCCCGTGCACACACGTCCACTCGTGTACGTGTCCACTCAACTTCGGTCGGCAACGATCAACGCGCCGACCCACTACGGTCACGAATTCACATGCGAGTACGATCCCAAACCCAGAATAAAGGAAACCATCTCGAATCGAATTCGAGCATTGAGCATGACCACTAGCAGAAGACTCAAGCATAACCACACCCACCGCCTACCATCGCCACCACCGGAACCTCCATCAATCCCTCGAAACATCGCTACAACATCCACGCCACTATTCCCCTCCTCGCGATCACACTCGATCAAACATTCATGTCGTACAAAAACACTACAGCAAAGCCTAACTAAAACATGCTAAAACCCTATTTTGTTCGAATTCGAACATTTCATGCATTAGAAAAATCCACTTGCATTTTTCCCTTCATCTACAATTCATTATCTAGCTTTAATCCAGATTCCAACCCAAACCATCAAGTGGAGCATCGGTGATTTGTTAAATTGCCGACAACGATTATCCCTAAATTCCCATTTGAATATCCATTTTAAATTATAAAATGCATGTCAAAATTCATCACTTTTAACTACAAATCCGTTTATATAATCCAAAGTAGAAATTTAAGTTAACGATTTTTATCATAAAACAGTATTTTACTGTCCTTCTTGATTATTAAACATATTTGCTAAAGTTAAAATCCTATAATTACTTTAATAACCATCGTCTTCCTCGGACAAACAACTTTTATTTATATTTCGAAATCAAATAATGATTTGATTTGGAGCTTTGAATATATTTTTTTAAAACAGAACAAATACTCTGAAACACAGAGAATGGGTCCATCATGTATATATATAGACATGCTAACAATTTCCATAAATATATCAATCCAAACAAGGCTGATAATCTTTCATGCATGATAATTAAAAACCGAATCAAACTGTTTTTTAAAGAAGTTTACTCACCTCAATATATGTAGTGCACAGAATAGGTTAATTTCCAGGCATTGAAATTTAAATCTGAAAAATACTTTCGCTTTTGAACTTTCCTTTGCATGCTTCAATTAGTTGTTTTAAACTGGCTGTTGAAACAGATGTTGAACTTTGAACTCCCCTCTTAAGTTACAGGTTGAAGCTTTTCTTCAATTGCATGTTTAAGTTGCAGATTGAAGTTAAATTGCAGGTTGAATTGATGATATGAACAACATTCAAATCTGTTGTTTGCAGGTTGATATGAAGAATTTTGCTTTTAATTACAGGTTTGAATTGCCTTTGGTTTAGATTTCAGATTTTAGAAAGTAAATTTTCTGGTTTTAGTTAAGAAAAACAAACAAAGAAAAGTGTTATGTTTTTATTAAAATTAAAGAAAGTAAAGTTTTTAAAATAAAGACACATGTAAATAAATCTTACACTTGTCATACAATACTTAATTATCTTACATGTGTTTTTAAGGTGATGTTAATATGTTACATATGTCTTGAATATTTTTAATTAATTTTTCATTTAATTTAAATGTAATATAAACTTACATATAATTTACTTTATAAATAAATACAAGTTTACCCTTAAAAGAAATATTTTAATATTAATAAAAATGCAAATAATTCTTATACATATATTTTAAAATCTAAAACATATACATATACATTTTTAACCATTGAAAATTAAACACTTTAAAGAAAACATAAATAAAACATTGATAAATTTCTTTATAAACTATCATATTTAAAATAATAACAATCTCATATTTAAAGAAGACAAAGCAAAACTTTGTTTTAAAAATCTTTTTAAATTATCTTATTTAACAACAAACTGATTATCTTATATTTTAAATGAATTAATCTTTAAATTAACTTTTGAAAATATAATTTCTAAACAAAGCTTTAAGTTACAATGTCCATTCATATACAAATTATTAATAGAATAAATTAAATTTCAAAGCAACTCAAATTATAACATATACATACATATATATTACAATTTGAAAATTCAATCTTTAATTAAAAACAAAAGATATTCCCATTCACAACATATATCAAATATATATATATATTATAAACAGAATAAAATTTTATTGGCTTTGACAAACAATCTTATCAATATTTCCAGATTAAAAATTTATCAACCTTTAAAAGATTAAATTAGCCAATTTTAAATTAAAATTATAAAGAAAATTATCAAATCAATTAAATTATTTACACAGATTATTAAATTTATATTGCCCAAAATTCCGGGTCGTTACAATCCTTCCCTCTTAAAAGAATTTCGTCCCCGAAATTTAAAAGAAAAGGTAATTTAATAATCCAGTACATAATTTTAATTTAAATTAGCAAAGCATTCCTAACAACCAGTTACTAACATCCATAGCAATCAAATAAACAAACAAACTTAACTAATTATTCTGACACAAATCAGAATATTTCTCTAATACTATCTCGAGTTTCCCAAGTATAAATCACCGGGAGACTCGCTCTACGAAAGCCAACAAACTGACTACACAACCAAATCCAGCGCTCCTCTCATCTCCAGATCCATCAATCTGAACAGAACATCAGACTACTCTCAAATCCAGCTCAACTTCCAGCTCCAACTGAACTACAGATTCAGCAACCAATCGATGAATCATACACGTACTCTCTCAGAGATACGCGACACATAATGAATTCCAGCTATCCAAACTGGCAATTCAATCTCATCCTATCAAAAACACAGATAAGAAATCTTCAAATGCCTCAGCACTAACCAACCAATCTTATCCAATTTCTGTTCTCTTAACCAGAGAAATCTTAACAACACTGAAGTCTCCAACTTCGAATACCAAACTCCTTATCTCATATCTGTATAATTCAACAGACAATCCAAGGCTGCCAAACTTCTTCCGATCAGCTCGACATATGCTGATACTTCCAGAAACAACTAGACTAAAGCAAATAGCTTCAGGATCCTAATCAGCAGAAAAGTCTTCCAAAATCCGTCGAAATCCAGAACTCAACCTCTACTACTCAAGCAAAAGCAAACAGAACTTGCTTCCATCCTTGCACAGCTGCTACCTTGCTTCCGCTGCACAACTCTGATTCTAAAATAGATAAGAATACTGCTGATGAACACGAATACAAACTTATCCAATATCCGGGAAACTTTGTTCATCAAATCCATAAAAATCTGAGTGACTTATCTGACTCAGTCACACAACCTTATAACAAAATCCAATTCATGAATTAGATCAGTCCAATTCCAATTCCAAAAATTTTGAGCTGCTACACCAACTATTTTCTCTAAGAACCATCCAACTATCAGGCTAACTACCAAAATCTCTTCTGGAACCAAAACAAATATGGAACTCAACTCCAGATGCTGAAAAACTCCTGATTACATCAGTAGCTTCTACTTCCCATGAGAATCCTTAGTCTCAAACAAAAGATTGCTCAGAAAAATTCCCAAACTAATCGCAAGTCACTTTTGCGATCCTACCTAGTTCGGACTCCATAGAAACTGTCCTCTCTTTACCAATTAGAACAGCTTTAAAGCTTTTCCAAACCAGGTTAATCTTTCAAGGAAACATCACCACCTTCAGCCCGGACTGCTGAAAGAGAACCTCAAAGATTTCCCAACCATCGGAGAAACAGACCACACTGCTGCTTCCAAACTCCTCTTTGATGATACTACGAAGCTAAAAGATCTCCTCGTCAGCACACCGAACACTTCGAGCTGCACTGCTACTACAGCTAACCAAAGACTTCAAATCCAAATGCTTCTCCGAAACCAGAACCTTCAACAAACCACACAATTGACCTCCGAGATGCAGACAACTTCTCAAGAAACTCAGACTCCAAACCAAGCATCAACAACTCGCTTTCCTTAAGGAATAATAAATGAGACCATGCCAAAGCGAAACACTTCATAGACCTTAGTCTCATATTCCAAAACAGCCAAACTCCTACTAAGATCCAAACAACTTCTACACAGACGAGTCTTCTCTTCAGCAAGTAAAGACTGCTCCTCAACCACTTCTAAACTGCTTCAAAAGAAAACATCTTCGGAAAATATCCAAGGATACTGCATCTCATCACGCAGTTATTAGGATATCATCTCTTATTTCTACACTTCCATCAAATCCAAACTCAAGAAAAATTCTCTTACCCGAGCGAAATTCAAACTTACCCTCCAAAGATACACTCCGAATCTTTAAAAGATTTCCTTCGGATATCAGAGAAATCCTTACTCCAAACTACAAATCTTACTGAAGACAGTATTAGGTCTACAGTCTCGACAATACTTCCATCCTCAAACATATGGAACCTCTTCAATCAGTGGTAGTCATGTTACACACACAAACCACTACTCCATCTACTTTTAAAACTTATGTTGGAAAATCCGTACAGATAACCAACCTATTAGGTAGATATAGATATAAATATATAGATATATATAAAAATTACAAGTATGCTCTCTCAAGATAGACACCACTACAGAGCCTAGGTATTCACTCAGCCTAACGCTCTGATACCAAGTGCGACGACCCGACTTTCTACTCCCAGAAAATCGCGTCATCTTGAAGAAAGAAAGGGATAGAAGAAGAATAGAAAGAGAAAGAAGAACACAAACAACATCAGAGAACTCACAGCGGAACGAATAAAATATAATATATCTCATAAAATATTACATAGCATCGCATTACATCAGAGTACACAACTTAAACAACAGATATTAGACAGTTATAAACTTTTGTCTAACTATATAACTCAAGTATACAAGATACAGACACAACATACACAGCGGAATCAATATATATAACTACACGTCGAAGCCTCCTGCTCCATACCTCCTCCAGAATTCGTCAAGCTAACCTGATTCACTTGACTACTCATACATAATATGAGTACCCAAGAGTTTAATAAAACAGAAAATAAACACTCGGGTCAGACAGGGGTCTGGTGTGAGTAAACGGGTTAAAATTGCTTAACTTTAGAAAAACCTTTGAAAGAAAAGGTATCACGTAAGACTTCCCACACATAAACATGGAAAAGTTTTTACCTTACGCTAACCAAAACATTTGATAGGAAATCCAATGATATTATAATAGTGTCTAGGGTTTTCAAAATAAAATACAGAAATAGCTGGAATGCTTACATCTCACGTTCCAATATAGTTGGGCACAATCAAAACCGTACAAGCACTTATTGGATTTTGGATTCCATACAATGGCAGGGCTACTGGGGTACCGCCCGTCACAGTACGTGGCCTAGATCAACGTACCGAGGAGTACTCCCACTCCCCTGCAACACAAGGCCGGAACCATCCCTTACTTGACAGTCCCGAACAAGACCACCCCGTAGTTGGCGCGACCAACCACACACTAAGCCGAAATAGAAAGGGACCTCTAGACAAGGGTAAATCTCACTCTGAAGTGGGGGCTACCCACGAAGCCTTGCTGCACCTCCCCTGTTTTAGCCATTCCCGGTTGATGGGGCTTGAGGTTAGGATTACCTTTATAGAACACATCTATCTTAGAATGCTTATCGTCCACCTGACGATGTTCTGAAAGCATTCAATCCATACAAGTTCGTTCGGGGTTCGAATGAAACCGAAGGCACTATCTCGTTGCACTCGTTTTGGAATCACCCTCAGAGTCAACGACCATAGCCCTTGCACTCTGATTCACCATCTCGAATCTATAAGCATTATCCCGTCAAACTCATTACGGAATCACCCGCAGAGTTATACTGACATATAGCCCTTACACCTCGAGTCTTCACTTGCTCCACTTGGATTAACGACCTAACGTTTAATTGGAATCAGTGTGGTTTTCGGATCCCAAATATGGAAACCCGATCCCGGTCTCACCGAAACCAAACGCCATTTTAATGTCCAAGTTATACTTTAGGGTTTAAACAGTTTAAACTTATATTTAGGATGATATATAAAAAGATAGATGAATTATATTATCATAACAGGTAATTCATACTAACATTCATCTTCACAAAGCAGTATATCACATAACAGAGATATCCAGTATCAACCAATATCAATCAACATCCAATATCAACCAATCACCCAATATCATTCAACATCCAATATCTATCAATCATCCAATATTAACCATTCATCCATAACAGAATTGATTAACTCTAATCAATTGGATTACTTAAATCATTCTTCATTTATTTATTCCAAATAAATAAATTAATCATCTCTAATGATCTTCACTAATTAATCTTTCTTTGGTTAATTATCTTTAATTACATTCAAGTAATTATTCTATCCATATTCAGTAATTATCCTTAATTACTATCATTAATTACAATAATTAATGATCATACATTAATTAATTAATTAATTAACATTAATTCTTAAATAATTACAATTAATTAATCACATCTAAATTAATCACTTATATTAATCAACCTTGATTAATATCATTAATTATATTAATTAATGATCCTTATTAATTAATAATTACTTTAATTAATTAAATAATTAACTTATAATTAATCAACTCATTAATCATAATTAGTAATTAACAATTTGTAATTACTTATTTTAATTAATTAACTTCTTAATTAATTATTAATCTTTGATTAATTAATCTAATTAATTAATCTTTAATTACTTCATTAAGTAATTATTAAACAATTCAATAAATAAATAAATCCTTAATTAATTACTTTATTAATAAATTACAATTTTAATTAATTACCCTTAGTAATTAATCCTAATTTAATCTCATTAATTAATTAATTAATCACATTAATTAATTAACTAAAATAAATTAAGTAATTAACTCTTAATAAGTAATTATCTCTAATTACTTTCATTAAGAGATCTTAATTAATTACTTAACAAATAATTAATTCCATCATTAAATAATTCTTTAGTTAATTAATCACTTCATAATTAATCTTCAAAATTATTAAATTAATTCTTTAATTGATAACAACAAGTTATTTCCCCATAATCACTTCAACTTAATTACTCCCATGGGTATTTCCCATTAATTACTTCCATAAGTAATTAACTTTCTTAATTACATTCAACAATTCATCATTAATTTCTTTATTAAGTAATTACACTTAATTAATCCATAATTAAGTGATTTTTTAAAATTAAATAATTAACTAATTATTTAAAATTAATTAAACAATTAATTAATTAATCTACTTATATTCTCAAAATACTTAGTTAATTAAGAAAATGTTTTTCTTAATTAAACTTTACTTATTAACAAATCTTAATAAATTAAGTATTCTTAAGTTCACACAATTTAATCTTAATCATCAAAATTTTAATCATTTGTATTTATTAAATTTTAATAACCTTAAAGACAATCTATTTTATTGATTACAACATTCTAACCTTACCCTTATCTGAAACAAAACATTTAGAAATCAAATTGGAAATTTAAAACACTTTAAATTATTCAATTTGAACTAATTTATTTTAAAATAATTTGTAAAATTCTGTTATTAAACATTACTTTAACAATTTACTTAATATTTTAAATTCAACATTTCCTTTAAAGTTAACCTTTAAATTAAATGAAGTTAATTACCTTGAAAGAATCATTTTAAAACAAATGTAAGTTTTAAAATAACTTTGGTTAATATCTTTAAAAGTTTGATCTATTTTAATTCAAAGTAACATGATTGAACTTGGTTTACTTTA
Organism: Allium cepa; assembly: GCA_030765085.1. Taxonomy (NCBI): domain Eukaryota; kingdom Viridiplantae; phylum Streptophyta; class Magnoliopsida; order Asparagales; family Amaryllidaceae; genus Allium; species Allium cepa. The sequence continues at coordinate 484,905,652 of CM060929.1, forward strand.
TAAACTGATCTACCCTATAATACTTACGTCCAGTATTCAAACACAAGTCAAATTTTCACTAATCATCAATACAGACCTAACTACAAACCACCTTCCAACCCAACCCGAGACAACACCCCACATCCCCGTGCCTACCCCGAAGTAAAACCCCAACTTCCTGCATCGAGTCAGCCCCGAGACGCACGCGAATGTTTACCCGAGCCCCAACTCATCTTCTCCAAACGAATTCTCCCCGTGCACACACGTCCACTCGTGTACGTGTCCACTCAACTCCGGCCACCAACGATCAACGCGCCGACCCACTACGGTCACGAATTCACATACGAGTATGATCCCAAACCCAGAATGAAGGAAACCATCTCGAATCGAATTCGAGCATTGAGCATGACCACCAGCAGAAGACTCAAGCATAACCACACCCACCGCCTGCCATCGCCACCACCGGAACCTCCATCAATCCCTCGAAACATCGCTACAACATCCACGCCACTATTCCCCTCCTCGCGATCACACTCGATCAAACATTCATGTCGTAAAAAAACACTACAGCAAAGCCTAACTAAAACATGCTAAAACCCTATTTTGTTCGAATTCGAACATTTCATGCATTAGAAAAACCCACTTGCATTTTTCCCTTTATCTATAATTCATTATCTAGCTTTAATCCAGATTTCAACCCAAACCATCACGTGGAGCATCGACGATTTGTTAAATTGCCGACAACAATTATCCCTAAATTCCCATTTGAATATCCATTTTAAAATTATAAAATGCATGTCAAAATTCATCACTTTTAACTACAAATCCGTTTATATAATCCAAAGTAGAAATTTAAGTTATCGATTTTTATCATAAAACAGTATTTTACTGTCCTTCCTGATTTTTAAACTTATTTGCTAAAGTTAAAATCCTATAATTACTTTAATAACCATCATCTTCCTCAGACAAACAACTTTTATTTATATTTCAAAATCAAATAATGATTTGATTTGGAGCTTTGAATTTTATTTTTTTAAAACAGAACAAATACTCTGAAACACAGAGAATAGGTCCATCATGCATATATATAGACATGCTAACAATTTCCATAAATATATCAATCCAAACAAGGCTGATAATCTTTCATGCATGATAATTAAAAACCAAATCAAACTGTTTTTAAAGAAGTTTACTCACCTTAATATATGCAGTGCACAGAACAGGTTAATTTCCAGGCATTGAAATTTAAATCTGAAAAATACTTTCGCTTTTGAACTTTCCTTTGCATGCTTCAATTAGTTGTTTTAAACTGGCTGTTGAAAAAGATGTTGAACTTTGAACTCCCCTCTTAAGTTACAGGTTGAAGCTTTTCTTCAATTGCATGTTTAAGTTGCAGATTGAAGTTAAATTGCAGGTTGAATTGATGATATGAATAACATTCAAATCTGTTGTTTGCAGGTTGATATGAAGAATTTTGCTTTTAATTACAGGTTTGAATTGCCTTTGGTTTAGATTTAAGATTTTAGAAAGTAAATTTTCTGGTTTTAGTTAAGAAAAACAAACAAAGAAAAGTGTTATGTTTTTATTGAAATTAAAGAAAGTAAAGTTTTTAAAATAAAGACACATGTAAATAAATCTTACACTTGTCATACAATACTTAATTATCTTACATGTGTTTTTAAGGTGATGTTAATATGTTACATATGTCTTGAATATTTTTAATTAATTTTTCATTTAATTTAAATGTAATATAAACTTACATATAATTTACTTTATAAATAAATACAAGTTTACCCTTAAAAGAAATATTCTAATATTAATAAAAATGCAAATAATACTTATACATATATTTTAAAATCTAAAACATATACATATACATTTTTAACCATTTAAAATTAAACACTTTAAAGAAAACATAAATAAAACATTGATAAATTTCTTTATAAACTATCATATTTAAAATAATAACAATCTCATATTTAAAGAAGACAAAGCAAAACTTTGTTTTAAAAATCTTTTTAAATTATCTTATTTAAAAACAAACTGATTATCTTATATTTTTAATGAATTAATCTTTAAATTAACTTTTGAAAATATAATTTCTAAACAAAAGCTTTAAGTTACAATATCCATTCATATACAAATTATTAATAGAATAAATTAAATTTCAAAGCAACTCAAATTATAACATATACAAACATATATATTACAATTTGAAAATTCAATCTTTAATTAAAAACAAAAGATATTCCCATTCACAACATATATCAAATATATATATTATAAACAGAATAAAATTTTATTGGCTTTGACAAACAATCTTATCAATATTTCCAGATTAAAAATTTATCAACCTTTAAAAGATTAAATTAGCCAATTTTAAATTAAAATTATAAAGAAAATTATCAAATCAATTAAATTATTTACACAGATTATTAAATTTATATTGTACAAAATTCTGGGTCGTTACATCTGACTTCCTTCGGAGTAGTGGGTTGCTTCCAGTCTAGAATAGCGGAAACCTAGCTAGGATCTATAGAAATTCCCTATTCAGTTTCAATATGACCTAGAAATCTAACTTCCTTTACCTAAAAATGACACTTAGAAAATTTGGCGAATAGAATGTTCTTCCTCGATATTTCCATAACAATCCTCAAGTGCTCAGCATGTTCTTCTTTGGTTTTGGAATAGATTAGAATATCATCAATAAATACGAGAACGAATTTGTTCTAACACTTCTCGGAATACACAGGTCATTAAGTCTACGAAGTATGCGGGGGCATTGGTTAGTCCAAAAGGCTTGACTAACCATTCAGAGAACGTGTCTGGACCCTTGAAAGTAGTTAAGTGAATACAGTCTTCAGCAAATCTCAATTGATGGAATCCTTGGGCTCAATCCATCTTTGAGAAGAATCGAGCGACGTGTAATTGATCGAATAGATCATCGATTCTAGGCAACGGAAATTTGTTTTTAAGAGTTAATGTATTGAGATCGCGGTAGTCCACACACAATCTCAGAGATCCGTCAGACTTGGCAACAAACACCACAACTGATCCCCAACTGGAAACACTGGGACGTGTTAATCCTTTCTCCAGCAAATCTCGGGTTTGCTTGACTAATTCTATTCTTTCCCTTGGTGCCATCCTATGGCGTGCATGAACAATTGGACGAGCATTGGAAATCAAATCGATTCTGAATTCAATTTCTCTATGCGGAGGTAAAGATTTCACCTCTTCGAATAAGTCTGGAAATTCTCGGACAACAGATATGGATTCCAAATTAGGTTCGGGATATCCCAAAGTATACATCAGCTTATCTCTCTTAGGACTCGGATCCTAACAAGAGATTTCGATAAAATTCCCAAATTTTGTTTTAACTGAAATCGTTCTATAATTTAGCTTCGTATTTCGTTACCCAGTTCATTCCGGGTAAGATTTCAAATTCGTTAAAGTTGTGAAGAAAAAGGTTGATAGGAAAATCGATGGCAAGAATATGAGATAGGAACCTTCCTACAATATAGACAAAGATTTGCAGGACCACCAACCGGATTCTTCATGCAAATGGGCTCGTCGACAAATTCGGGTTCAAGTTTTAATTCATTTACGGTCTGTTGGGAGATAAAGCTATGTGTAGCTAACATGTCGAGCAAAACTCTAACAACTCTATCATAAATAAGAATGTTACCTTCTAAAACTCCTTTTCCTTTATCTGCCTTTGAAGTTGAGGGGTCATCCTTTATCGCATACACCTTCGCTACTTGAGCTTGCTTCATTGCTGGGCAATCTTTAACTACGTGACCTAGCTTGTGACAATAATAGCATTCTCTGGTTCCCTGACTTGTCTTCATAGGTTGATCTTTCTTTACTTGTTTCTTTGGCTTCTTACAACTGTTTGAATAATGGCCCTTCTCCCGAAAATTGTAAAAAGTAATATCCCTCGTCGGGTTTTCCTGATTACTCTTCTTCTCCTTGCCTTGATATGGTTTCTTCCCTCCGAACATCCTTTTCTTCCAATTCGAATTGCTTGCATTTTCTTTCTCCTTCGGAAGTTCCTGCTTATCTAGGGTAGCATATCTATAACCCATATCTATTAGATTAGAAAAAGGTTCTTTTACGTGGGCTGTCATTCTCTCATGAAACTTCTTATTCATTCCATGAATAAATATTTCATTCTTCTTCAAAGGTGTATTCACCAGCTCCGGACGAAACCGAGATAACTCGTTAAATTTGTTCAAGTATTCCTCAAACGATAAACTTTCTTCCCTGGTTCAAATCCGTGAAATCTTGGTACATCCTGGAGATACCAGCAGACGTCATATATCGCTGCTTAAACACCAGAATCGACCCCAGGTGAACTCATCCTCCGGCTCATCCACTACATCAGTCTCCCACCAGGCTAGAGCTTCCTTTTGGAGTTGCCAAGAAGCTATCAATCTCATCTGGTCATCCTCCAACTTTAGTCCTAAAAATCCTTTCACACGATCGAATCCAGGCTAGTGCTTCGATAATAGACTCCTTGCCTGTGAATGTCTTTCCACCAAGTCTGGAAAAACATCGATATAAATTAGCCAGATTCGGCTGAGGTTGAGTGGGAATAGCTGTTTTCGTTGTTGCAGGGCCTTGGCCAGTTGTAGTGGTACTTCCCGGTCCCCTAACTCGTCCTCTTGTAATGCTCATTCTCACAATCTGTAAGTAGTAAGAAAACTTGATTTAGACCATATGGAAGAGATATCTTAGGGATATACTCATTCTAGGGTATTTCTAACCCTATCTCTAATGAGTCACCTAATGTGTTATACTCCGAAGCTAAAGTTCTTACTCAACCTTTAGCACTGATACCACTTATCACGACCTGAAATCCAGTGTTTAAAAATCGACATCAAATATCTCACTTGTATTCGACTGTCGGAGATTCAAACGTTGAACTCCAGTTCGGTGGAGCTTATAACAGCATTAGATGATACAACACAGTAGAAAACAAAATGAATTCATTGTCAAAGATCACCACAACATTATACAATCATTCATCACAATATTTGAACAACACTAACATCAGAGTGTTATATAAATAATACAACAATAAAATGATAACACCACAACGGAACAATAACAATGGGTCTTCAAAAAGTTTCCAACATACGTTGACTTCGATAAGGTCTTCCAAGACTCCAAACACTTTAGATCCAAAAGGCTTCAAAATATCTCCAAACCAAAGCTTCCAAAATCTGACAGCTTCCAAAAGACTTCTAAATCTAAATCTACTATCCAAGTTAGCTCCAGAACACGGACAACCTGCTTTTAGGCTGCCCGTGTGGAAAATTATGGCCACCTAGAGTTTAGGAAGGGAACAATAAACTCTGGGTCATTCATGAGATTGGTATGAGTAAACAAAAAAGTTGTTGTACAAAAACAATTTAAAAATAAATCCATTCATGCTTTTGTAAAATGAAACTACCATAAGGCCTCCCGGCACACACACAATGCAATCACACACTTGTGGGGGATTTCTCCTTATGATAGTCAAACATGCTTGATACGAGAAAATTCTTTTGATATTATTATTAGTGCATAGTGTGAAAATATTTTCGAAAGTATAATATTAATCTTAGCCAGCATACGTACCATTATAGTATGCCTACTATAGCTACCATATTAGATGGCAGGTTCTATAACTAAAACCATATATGGCTCGTATTGAATGATTGGATTTCCAACAATGGTCAGGCTAAGGAACTTCCTCACCGAATGGGTACGCCTCTGGAGGGACGCCCCGAGAACCTAACCGGATCTCTGCCAACACAAGTCCGGGTTACCTCTGTAACTAGGTAACTACTGACACGAGTATGCCATCCCCTGCTCGTAACCGACCTTTAACCGAGGCCTCGACACTAACAAATTCCAACAACCACATAAGTTAAATATCTAGGCTCCATACCATGATATAAATTTTTATCCAGAAAGAAATGCACATACCCTAAGGGGCGCAACCCCCATAACCTTGCCGCGTTCTTCCGGTTTCGACCTTTTCTGAGTTGTGAGGTTCGACGAAGTCTCGTCCACAAAGCTACGCTATTCACAAAATCCATGCTTTGATCAACAAATGATCAGCACTCAGCATGCCACACTACCAAATTGGGAGTATATCACTAATAAACATCAACTACATAACCTCTGAGTTCGTACGTCTTACAGAAGGGTGTTAAGCTAATAGAATAAATTCTCTGTGACCAAACAGAAATGTATTTGATAGAAATCAGCTTTATATCTCAAAGTGTAATGTCAGACATACAACCATACAAGTCCGTTCCAGGTTCGAACGGAACCGAAGGCACTTCCAAAGAAGCCCTTGCAAATCCGGGCATCCGTAATCCCAATCGGACTCCCCATCACATATGGATATCTCTATACCGGAGCAACTCAGTGCAGATTCATTCGAAAGGTTATCCTATCGTTCTCGAAAACACCCGGTCTTCACCACCGTATTCAAATGCTGTCCATTTCGTCGTATCACTATTCGGAATGGGTTATATGACACAAAGTCCTCTCCCAGCTAAACCGAATAATGAGCGCTTAATTTAAAAACACATGGATATATCAATCACAAAGATTTACCATTAAGATTCAATGTGGGTTTCGGATAACCATCTGGAATCCGACTCCCCGTCGCATCAAAGTTTAAATGCCGTTTAAAGGCCAATAGCTTTCACATTCACACAGATAACACGGTTCAATTTACAGCAATTCACATCACAAAATATTACAACCACATATTAGAGGCATTAACCAATTCAAGGCATTCAATAATAATTCAACATCTATAGACAAGATTAATTAATCGTGTGATTATAACTAATTAATCACTTAATTATTTTCATTAATTGTCCTTAGTTTATGATTAATTATCCTTAATTTTTAAATTAATTAATCCTTAATTATTAATTAATTATTAATTAATTATTAATTAATTAATCTTAATTATCAATTAATTAACCTTAATCGTTATTTAATTAAACTTAATCACTTTCATTAATTAATTATTCCTTAATTAATTACATTAATTAATTTGTCCTTAACTATTAATTAATTAACCTTAAATTAATAATTAATTAACCTTTAATTAATTATTCTTTAATTATTAAGTAATTATAAATCATTTATCTTAATAAATCATTTAATTATTGTTAAAAATCTTTTGTTAATAAACCTCAAAATTAATCTTCATTAACAAATAAATTAATTCAAGAGAATAAGGTTAATTAAAAATTAAAAACAACATTTCATCTTAATTAACTTTTAAATTTCATTATTTATTTTAAAATAAATTAAGAATTAATTAATAAATAATGTCATAAAATTAGTAAATTAAACTTAATTACCTTGATATTAACTTACTTAAAACCTTTATTAATCTAAACTTGAATTTAAAAAATAATTTAAAAATATGGGTTTAAAATGTTTTAAATTTTGAATTCGGTTTTAGAGATGAAAATTGTTTTTATCTCAAATCGAAGACTTTCCCAATTGTCACCCGAGCTAGAACACTGTCCACTTCGAGTCTTCCCCGATCGAACCCTAAATTTTCTTTTTAAAACTTAGATTTTTGTTTAAGTTTTTAATACCCGAAACATACTTAAAAACCCCCGATCTCAATCTCGAGCCAGCGCACGAATTCCTCGAAGTCGACTTCGAGTCACAACCTTTCTTCCTCAACTCCTATCTACTGACACAACCAAAGACGTGTGCACGTTGCACAATGCTCTGATCATCTCTGGTCGACGCTACGACCATTGACAAGTCAACGACAACCACCACACATCAACGGACCACCCAAAACCCCTGAACGATGGTGAACTCGCGATCGAGCTATCTGACCAAAACTGGAACAAAACCGACACCTACAAAACCACCACATACTTCCACCACCGACCATCAGAGGTCATGTAATTATGTCCAAAGCCACGACGACCCATCACGCAATTATTCCACTTGCCCCGGTCACCTTCGGTCGACTGACGATAACACAGCAATACAATTTTCGACTTCGACCAAACATGGGTTTTAAACCCTAAATTGATCTCGCATCGCCGCCTCGGTAAATTATAAATTCACCGAGCATTTTTCTGATGATCCCCGACCACCATGCGTGCTTTAGTTTTAATCACGAGACCAACTATGTTGCTGATCACCAGAATTTTCCATAAAACCCAAATCCGTACATCCTCGCATTTCTCAGTTAATACTTACTTAAAAATTTTGATTTCACTTTTAAAAATCCTTATTTTCAAAAATGTTTCAATTGATATACTTGAAATCAGAAATCATAATGATTGAATTTTCAACATATTTTGAGTTTGCCTGTATTTTCAAATTTCCAGAAAAAGCTTTAATTGATTTTGCTTAAATTTATTTTAAAAACTTAAAACATGTTTAACAAACAAATTTTGTTTAGATCCTAAAGTCTAATAAGAATCAGAGGAGAAGTAATTGGGTTTTGAACAGGTTTTTGAAACCTGGAAACAGACAGAGGCAATATGCCTATATATATGACATTCACAGACAAATGTATACATATATACACATATTTATACACATGAAAAACAATTTTCAACCTTACTTCAAGCATGAACTCAAACAACAGATTAAATTCCAGAATTTCAAAATGTTTACTCACCTGATACTTTTGAAAACAAAGAGCTTTTTGTAACCTGGAAGTTGATTTACTTTGAAAATCTGAGTTGTGCTTTTGATCTGGGCTTGGTTTTGAAAATTTGTTGTTGTTTGATCTTGAAAGCTTTGATTTTTGTTGAGTTGAATTGCTTGATTGTTGAGTTAAAGCTTTGAATTTGCTTAGTTATTTGATAGCTTTGATGTTTGAGATGATTTTCAGGCTTCAGATTTTAAATTGTAAAAGATGTTTAATTTTCTAGTTTTTATTATTTGCTTTTGATTTCTTTTGAGTTTGCTTTGATGATTTTCTGGTTTGAGTTCATACAGGCTTTTGATTTCTGATTTTTAAAATTTTGAAAAGTTAAAAGAAATGAGAAGAGAGGAGTTAGAGAGATTATATAACTTATTTCTATTATTTTTCAAAATAAAAGAAATAAAAAGAATTTTACACTTGTTCATCTTCATGATTTAAATCTTAACACTTGTTAATTTTCACACTATCTCTCTTACATTTGTAATTTGCATGTTAATAATGTATTTATAAACTTAACACTTGTCTTTTTATATTTTATATTGATTTTAAATTACAGTTTCTATTTTATAAATATATTCTTCTTTATTTAAATATATACAACCTTTAATAAAAAAATGATTTTTAAATTAATTATATACTAATAAAAATCTCACATAAATTATTTTTTAAAATCCAAGTATTTTTAGAATATTTGTTTTTTAATTTCAAATTCAAATTTCAATCTATTCCTATATATATAGATAAATTAATACGTATCTCATTTGTTTTAAAAAATTCAAATTAATCCCAAAATTTAATTCCAAAATTTATACTAATTACTAATTTTAAATTTGATAAAAACTGGGATGCTACATATGGTTGTTATATTGCTTTTGGTTGCATCATTACTCTAAGTCGCTTACTAAAAATCAAACAGAAAATGTGTATGTTGTAGATTTAGAGATTGGTTGGTAATTTTATGCGCCGGCTATGGGAGGCGACCTGGCTTTTGTTTTCTTTGATTGGTTTGGGCCATTGTGGCAAGTTGCAATTTTTCGAATCTAGTCGCTCAGAGGAGGTGCTGTCGAAATGTTTTGTAATATAAGGAACTTTAAGAGTTTAGTAACTCATTTTAATTAATATTTTTAAACTTAAGGGTTTGGTGACATTTTTTCCTTTTGGGAATTTCAAGGATAAAATCCTTTCAAGGGGAGAGAATATAACATCTTGGAATTTTATCATTTTAAATTATAATATTTAATTAATTTTAAATATTTAAATAATTGTTGTTTAAAAATGTAAATAACTTATATTCAAATATGGAGATTGATTAAATAGTCAAATGGTGAATAAAATATTAATAAATAGATGTAATAACCTTATTTAACTCCTTTTAATTATTAAATAATAATGGTGAACTAATTTTGTAAATTTATTTACAATAATATATAGCTTGAACCAATAACAAGAAAATTAATTGTTATTAAAACGACTTGGTTTTATCAACAAGGTTATATTAATAAATTTATATTTTAATTTATTTAATTTTTCTATAATTTTTTTGATTTGAAAAATATTCAAATTTTAGTTTGACATATTTTACAGAAACGGTGGTATTTTTTAAATTTTACAAAATGAAACAATCTACGTATTTTATTTTTGATTTGTGATCGTACCATATTTTAGTGCATGATCATATTTTTAATTTTGTCGTACACGGTTCGTATGCGAATAGGATATTGTATAGTGGAATAACATGAAAACCTTTGTTTTAAATTCTTTTTAAATCAAAATAAAAAATTTAAATTTTCAAAATGAGTTGATGTTGAGGTGATAGGTGTATTTAAACGTTTGTTTAACTTGAGAATATTGTTTAACATAAACTTGAAGTAACATTTTGTTTATAAATTTGGCAAACTCATTATCTCCTTCCCCCCCCCTTCCTTTTCAATTTTCCCTTTCTTTATTTCCAAATCCAGTAAAGATAATTGTTAACAAATAAATTCATCAACACCCAAATGTTATTGGGATAGAAGTTGATCAAAGAGAGGCCTCTCTAAGGCTCTTTGAGGTTGTTGAAGTCATGAGTTCAGTTCATAATTCATAGTCTATAGTTGTTCTTCTCATAGGTAATGTGGTCACTTCGAATGTTATAAATAGTTTTAATTAGTATGTAATAGTTTGGGCTATGTTCATGTTAATAAGTAGGTAACTATTCAAATCAATGCGCATATCTATATTAAAGTCCAGGTTTGAAATTAATAAAATATGAAAGTCGTAAGTTTGAATACGTAAATCATGAATTTGATCTAGATTGATATGATATGTCGATCGCAAGTCACAATCCAAGAGTTAGGTAATTAGTTATGCTATGAAATTGTTTGATTCCAAATCCTTATGTGTACAATTGTACAAGTGTTACAACGGGCAAAATCCCAATTCAATTTAGGGTTTACAAAGTTGAAAAAGTAAGAAATAAGAAGAGAAAGTTCTGTCCCAAAAATGGTGTCGATAGGGTCATATTTGTAGAGGTAGGTGGCCACCACTTCGCCGTTAGTGTCTTCGAATGGATGACTCTAACAACGTTTGTTTTAGTCTCTTTGCTGGTTAGCATCCATAATAAGCGGCAGTAGATATTGGAGAGGTGCGGAGTCGTCATTTTGCACTATTAAGCGGGAATACCAACGAAGTGGTTCGATATTAGCTTCCTTGCTGACATGTTTTTAGCAATGTTGACTTTAACTTCATCCTCAATGTCTTTGAAATACTTGCATAAGAATTACGTGTGATAGATTATCGATGTCATTGACGTCTTCGACAATAGCTGATGAGCAGGGATGATGCTAAACATAACGGAGATCGGCATTATACTATATTCCTTAAATGTCGAAAATCCTTGGTGCTGTTTTTAGGCAATGTCTTTGAAGTGATGAAATATGCGATGTTGATGCAGCCTGGCATCAATGAAGCGCATTAGGGCTAATTCGATGCTCATTAATGGCTTTGAGGGTATTGATGGCGTTATTACTTAGTGTAGACATTCGATGTGATTTGAATGAAGACCCTTTGTATTTTCCCTAGTAATGAGAGTAGTTTCCTACATCCTCGATGTAAACCCACCTCATTGGTCATATGTCTTCGACTATAATGAAGGTGTTGAATAGATTCAACATCGTCGATTCAACATCGTCGCTTTTTTACCACTGTCGATGTTGTTTATGTTTCTTTACACATCTTCAAAATCAGTAGATGTGACATCAACCAAGTGGATCCCATCCTTTAGTTGAACATCGGATTTGTCTCTCCAACGTAACCTCCCGATCTTTGACACTGTCGTGGATATCTTCATTTGCCTTCAATGTTATTTTACCACCTAGAGCTTTAGACTTCGACATTGGTTCTTGCTTCCTTGTTTTTGATCTTCTTGAATTATATCCTTTGACAATAATAGGGATAACAATTGCCCCCTCCTTGTGTAAAGAAGCTTTTTGCTCTTTAGTGTAAAGCCATGAATTTTCAATGCTTTACTTGGCCTTTGAGATGCATTAAATCTGATGATGTTCTTTCTTTTCCTACGATTTAAACTCAAATAAAGGAATTTTTTGAATTATTGAAATCATTTAAAGTCTAAAATTTTGTACATTCGGATTAATACAAGTATATGATTTAATACTAACATACTTTGCTCTATAATGTAACTCGTATAGCATTTGGTATTAATATACTTACCTGACATGGTTTTCTTGTCGCAACATCGCATTTAAATTTTTCTATCAATTCAAGTTTCTTGTACATACCCATAAATTTATTCTTTCATCATAAGTTTAACATTTATGTTCTTTTAACAAATCCAAAAGTTTAAGCTTTTCATGCTAACTTGAAATTAATTAGTTGATAATTATTCAGTAGTTATAAAGGTTATTTTGGACTCCAAAATTCTTATTGTTTGGATATTGTGTGAATTATCTTAATGCTTTTTTTTAAATGAGTATTCAAATTTTGAATGATATTACCTAGTAGGCAGATGGAGGGTAAGCAAAAAGCCCTTCCAGAGAACTAGTATGAAATTCAAAGCTGTCCTTTTTGGGCGAATTATTCTTTATTTGTCGAAAATTGGCTCTCAACATTGAATTGCTTATAAACTTTAAAGTCAAATTTCCTTATCATCTGAATTTTTGTTCCTTCTTATCTTCTCACCCGAGACTTATCTGAAGAAAAAGTTAGGAAAACATCTGATAATAGAAAGGGAGATAGGAATTTGGATTATCATCTGATGATAGCAAATCTAAGATTTCGTCTTTTGGCAATGAGGAATCCATAATATTCTCCAATAATCAGAAGGCCAGAAAACCATCTGGTAATAAGAAATCCAGAATTTATTTGATAACAAGTAGACTAGAAAACTGTTCGGTAATAAGAAATCAAGAATTCCGTCTTATAATACGAAGACAGGAAATATGTCCAGTAATAAGAAATCCAGAATTCCATCTAAAATCTTGTAAGTGATGAAAAAAGACCTAAAATCCATATCTGACGACAATAATTGAAGACCAGAAATCCATATTTAGTAATAATAATAATAAAAGTCCAAAAATTACCATCTAAAGTAATAAAAGGCCAGAAATTCAATCAGTAACAATTTGAAAACTCGAATTACACAAGAAAACTAAAAGTTCAATAGAAAACTCAAAAATATCAATAAAACCAATAGGAAAACTATGAACCCAAATAATAATAAGAAAATTAAAAAAAACAAAAAAACAAAAATTTAATCAAAAATCTCAATCGAGAGCTTGTCATAATTTCATATGATAATAAGAGTGGTCCAGAAAATCATAAAGAAACCAGAAATCCAACGAGAAACCCAGAAAACTAATCATAATTAATAACAAAATCAGGAATCAATTTGTCAGAAAAATAAGAGATTTAATCCAAAATTCATCAAAATTATGTTTTGCAATAAGAAACTCATAAATTCATTCGGAGGCAAAAGAGAATCAGAAAACCATCTAATTAACAATTCAAGTTGTAGTAAAGCAAAAGTCTCGTGTTCTCTCCGACATTAATTTGTAGACTTATTAATTCTTTGAAGGTTCCCATTACTTAAAGATTTCTTTCTTATTTGGATATATGTAGTTGCTAAGGTATTTATTATTTATTATAGTTATATTTGATCCAAGTAGTTCCGTTTAGCCATTCAACCTTTCAGTTAGTAGTTCCATTCAACCATTTAGCAAGTAATTCCGTTCAGCTGTCCGACTATTAAACCGTTCAGCTATTCAGTAGGTAATTCCATCCAGTTGTTTGACTGTTTAGTAGGTAGTTCCATTCGGTTGTTTGGTTGTTCAGCTAGCCCAATTTGTTTGCTAATATTTATTATTTAAACCTTCTTTGAAGGTTTTCTAATTCCCAGGTCTATATTAGGCCTACTAAAGGCTTGCTTTGTTTTATGCCTTGAAGGAAGCAATTCTTATTTTCTAGTGAGGATTTGTTCGTTGACTAATACTCTTTGCTGATCTGTTAGGTTTCGGGATCCTTTATATCTTTTGCCATTATCTCTTTTCGATCTTTGGACACCTTAATCCTTCTTCTCCTTGCCTTTTCTATCAGAGCCACTCTTTAGGATCCAGACTTCTTCGCTCATTCTTGTTTGCTCCCTCTTTTAGGCTTTGGCTTCGCTTTAGGTTGTAGGTATCTTCGTCCATTTTTCTTATTTGTTCCCCCTTTTGGGCTTTGACTTTTCTTTAGGTTGTGGACATCTTCATCCATGTTTCTTGTTTGTGCCCCTTTTGAAACATGGATTTCTTCATCCTTTCTTGTATGAGCCACTCTTTGGGCTTTGGCTAGACCGAGGATCGCTAAATGGCATTTTGTCCATTTCTCTATGGGATGCTCAAAAGAGCAATGGAGGTTTTAACCCTTCCTCTAGGAGATGCTTCGGATTAGATGTCAGAGGCCTTAGTCCCCCCTCTAGGAGGTGCTGTGGATTGGGTGTCAAAGGCTATAGTCCCTCTCTCTAGAAGGTGCTCCGAATTGGACGTTGGAGTCTTAGTCCCTCCCTCTAGAGAAGGCTAAAAGAAGATTCTTGAAAAACTTATTTTGTTTTTGGCCAAATAAAGTACTTATGAAAAACCCTTTTTGGTTCATAGAACTTTCAACATAGGGTTTTCTTGACTAATCAAGAAACCATTTCTTTAAATTGGTTCTCCTTTTTGAAAAGTTTTTGGGAAATTCGAAGTCTCTGATAAATAATTCTTTTCTTATAGTTTCCTCGAGAGAGGTTTTTAAATTATTCTCATGGTAGAAACACTAATCTCAAATAAGGTCAGTGTATTTATTTCCACCATTATATATATAGCACCTTCTCAGGTTTTGTGTAACAAAAAGGAATGTCTTGTTTGTAAGTTTGAAAAGTCATGATTCATGAACTGATGGACTTTTACGGACAACAACATGCTTTTCCTAAGAATCCCTTCTTTTAGGAAGATTTTAGATGTTTACCTTTCCCTAGGGACTGGCTTATATCGGAAAGTTAATTGATCCAATCTTTTGAGAGAGAGAGAGAGTCAATTTATACTGGATATCTGAGTTATAGTCCTTCAAAAATGGCTAGAAATTTATTATGCTTTGATAGGGAAATTCCAACCATTCCGAATGAAGTGGATTGGTTTTGTTTTATCATGTAAAGACACTCAAATTTCATGTTAATAAATGATCAATTTCAAGTACAAATCCAATTAGAAATATTTACGAGTAAAGATAATCCATGGTGGGGAACTACTACAAGACTTCATAGTTCGACCGGGGTTTAAATGTCACTAAGGCTATTTTCTTTAACATGGACGACCCTTTAAGATTCCTTATCTATTCCTTTAGAGATCCTGACTAGACCATATTTTGAATTGTTCTTACAGGACGTGGCATTCATCAGTCTTGTGTCCATTTACTTTGTGATGATTGCAGTAATCTTCTTCTCTATCTGCCTCTGGATGATTCCGTATTTTGTAAGAAATACATATATTTTCATCATTTTGTGTTACGATGAAAATGTGGGGGAGGGGTTTGCTCAAATTTATATTGTTGGATTCAAAAACCTCCTTTTGAACTTCTCTTCTACTATTACTCCATTTTGGCCTCTTGTTAAGATGTTTGGAATTGAATTTTTCCTCTTTTTAGTTTTATAGGGATTTCTTTATGGCATAGTACATCTTATCTATTCGAGCGAAATTTTCATCTTGGAAATATGAGATTGCTTATCCATGATCGAACTGCTATCAGTTTGTCCCTATCAATTGCATTTTCTGCTTTCGGTGCTTCTGCATTAAATCTCTTCAGGTATCCACCAAGCAATTCTCCTGGTCTTTGCTTAATAGTAGCTAAATGCTAAGGTGTATAATTAGGTCTTTTAATATATAAAACTATGCAATGAATTCATAACAGAATTTTTCCGAAGAGCAGTTGGTCTCTTTCTGATAGTGCGTAGATCATTTGATGGCTGCTCCATAAAATGTTAGAGGAAAACTTTTAGCGAACTATCCCAAAGCATTAAATTCGACTTTCGAAAGCTACAAGGTGATCATATGGATCAGTAGTTCCATCATACCATAACGGAGGAATCTTGATGTGAGTCAAAATTCTAGCAGCAAATATTTCTTCTGAAAAAGGAGTTTTCCAAAAGTTATCTTTTTATTTCCAAGGTTCCTTCTTCCTTAAGCATATCCTTCTTTATTTGGTTGGAAACATCCTTTTAGTCAATTTCATCCTTGTAATAATCTTTACTATCTCCTTGGATTAAACAATCTGATTGTTCAAGAGGTCTTTTTGCTTGGTTTTCATCTTGTTCTTCATTTTGAATTTTATTTGGAGATTGCGCTTCGTCTTCTTCTTCCATAAGCTTCGTTACCCTTGAAGATTCTTGAAATGGTGCCCCTTCAAGAAGTTCTTGCATAATTATAACTAGTTATATTATATCCTGAATTTAGGTCTCATTGCTTGCGAATCTTGTTAGAGTTGAAGGTTGCCCTACTTTCATATTTCATAAATTGAACTCAAGGTCGATTGTGATATGGCTTCTTCATTTGGAGTATTATCATTATTCCTTCTAATTCTCATAATCTTTTCTATAAAAAAAAGCATTTCACACAATTAGTTTATGGAGAAAACTATAAGGATCAAAGTTCGAGCCCTCTTTCTAAATTCAAAATGTTAACGAATAAATTTGTCAACACCCAAAAGTGAATAGGGATAGAAGTTTTCTCTAATATTTATTTACTTATATTTTGATGTTGCTTATATTGTTTTTTGGTTGAAATATTTATGACATACTGATTGATTTGTATAAGTTTCGTTATGGCGATTATTGTTATACCGACACTTATAAAATCCCCTTAAACCCTTATAGTGTATTGAACTTGAGCTTGATTCTTACAAAATAAATGTTTGGTCATATTTTTGCACTTTGAAAATTGTTTAAAGTATAGTTTAAAGTGTCTTGAGAATTTTGAAAATAAAGGATAAGTGTTGATTAAAATTTTTAAAAGAAGTAATAAATTTAATTAATTATCTTTTCAAAATAATTAACGATGTTTTAAATTTATAAAGAGATTACAAAATTTGATTAATTATCATCCGAGATAATTAATGTCGTTTTAAGTTTATAAAACATTAGAAATGGGGTTTAATTATCATGGAATAATTAATGTTGTTCAGATTGACAAAGGTTATTTAACTAAAATATTTTGAAAATTCTTTTCAAATGGCTTTGTAAGGATTTTATAAGTATTTAAAAAGAATTGGAGGTTTAATTATATTCTTATTTAATATTTAACTATAATAAAGTTACTTAATAAATTTGTTAATGATGTTTAAAGATTACTTAACTAATGTAATAAAAGTGTTACAAAGATTTATTAACTTATTTAGTTAAACTAATTGAAGTTAATTAACTGATGTAATAAAGGTGTTTAATGTTAATTATTTGATTAAAGGAATTTTAAATTTGATGAATTGTCTCTTGGGATAATTAATGAAGTTTTGAAGTTATAAAAGATTATAATTGATTTATTTTCTTTCGAGATAATAAATGTTGTTTGAAATATATAAATGATAATTCATAACTGAGAAAGTCTTTTAAAATGGGTTGTTTTAAAAAAAATAAAGCTAAGTGTAAATTGTTTTGGATTTATAATAAACAATGTTTTAATGACATTTTTTTACCCTTCTTTTTAACATGCTTAAAAATATAATTCGCCCATTAAAAATAATATTTTATAGAGTGTTCTGTAACTACTTATGATGTGAAAACCAAGTACTCTTAATAAAGAATATTTTAAAGAGTGTTTTTAAAGTGTTTTACAAATATTTATAATGTGAAAACCAAGCACAAGATCGATTTTAAACATTTGATTTGGATATGGAAATGGTAAGAAATTTAATTTCCAAAAACAATATCACTTATGTAGAAAGGAATTGGTCATATACTTAGCACTAAACGTTGGGAGTATGGAAACTCGTCTCTATCTCAAGGGTTAAAAATGTATATCTAGGCAAGGCATTGAGGTAATACAACCTTAACTTGCCCAATTTCATTTTCAACCGAGGGATAGTATGAGTTTGAAATCAACGAGTAATGGTAAGAGTATGAGATTTAATTTCCATATACGATCATTATGAATTATTCCCGGTAATTGATTAACTGATTATCGATTCAGCTTTCTGCTTTGTTCATCGTTAATTTAAGATGATTTGTTGTTCATTTGTGTGTTAATATCCTTTGTAGAAAATGACCAAAACCATGTTGAATATGCGCTTTGCGCTATATGATTTTTGTTTGATGATAATAAACATATATACATTCATTTAAATGTATTTGGTAATGTACTATTTTGTTTTTCATAGTTTAAATAAATATTTGTTGAATAAAATTAAATTACACAGAATTCGAATTTGAATTCAAACAGAACAAGTTAAACAGATTTTGAATTCAAACAAATATTTTGAATAGTATGTATTTGGTTAGATAAATATTTGTTGAATAAAATTAAATTACACAGAATTCGAATTTGAATTCAAACAGAACAAGTTAAACAGATTTGGAATTCAAACAGAAATTTTTATTCAAACAAATATTTATTACAATTTTTGAATAGTACAATTTCAATCTCTCACTATACATATACATTTTGATTACATCACGATCACATCACATTTCACATTTACAGTTAACCTCACTACATATCACTCACACTCGTATTTTTGTCTTCAACTGCATTCCGGTTTGAATCCAGCATCTGAGTAATCTGCAAAAATATTTTCAAACGCAGTAAAATTGAAAGAGAAATATTTTTGAAATTTGAAAGAAACGATGATTTTGAAAACATTGTTTGCCTCAGTTATTTGGGTTGTTCGTCATCATTTTTGACTGTGCAATATCTGTGCATATCGGTATTTTTATCAGGGACAGGTAACTATAAGTGGCTGCAGTACACACGTGTACATTCGTATACGTGTGCACTGCCTCGCCAACTTGTGTGCAAAAAATCAAACAAAAGCACAGAAATCAAAAACAAGGTCAAACCCAAGATAGGTTCAACTCAAGGCAAATAGACAAAGCAATTGACTACAAACAGTTCCAGTTCAAGCCACAAGTGTACATGAATACAACTCGACTGCAACAGTACAGTCATGAAGACTGCAAGGACATGAATGCAACAAAGTTCAAAAGTGCATCAAAAGCAGTTCAATGTGGATAGCAACAGCAAAAAGGGACTGCAACAAACATGTATTGTAACGACCCAGAATTTTTAGAAATTAAAATTTGAATATTTAATTAATTTTAAATATTAATAAGTGAATTTATAAGTCAAATAAATTTTTTTATTGGAATTATTGGATTTAATTGGATTATTAAATCGATAATTTAATATGTTAAATTATGGAAATAATTGAAAATTGAGTTAAATATGATTGAAAATGATTTGTAAAATTTTATTTTATCATATGGAAGTTAGAATGATATTTTAGAACTTTTAAAATCGAATTAAAAGTTAATTTGTGAAAATTGAATATTTTAATATTTAATCGACTAGTGAAAATAGCCAATTTTTGAACAGTCTCGGAATTGAACGAAACCAGTTTCATTGGATCCGCAATAGTTAGTTATTACCAGATTTCAATTTTCGTGTCAATTGGAGCTATCGTTTGATCGTGGCAGCTCGAAACGCATCGAATTATTTTTAATTTAAATTTGACGAGTGAAAATAGCCATTTTTCAAAAAGTCTCGGATTTCGACGAAACCAGTTTCATCGGATCCGTAATGTGATATTATTGTAAGGTTTCAAATTTCAAGTCAATTGGATTTACCGTTTGTCCGGTACAAATTAAAACGCCTAGAAAATCGCTTAAATCGGTTTAATTCAAATTGAACGTTTATAGCCATAACTTGCACAGATGTCCGAATTAGCTTCCGAAACCTGTTCCATTGTGTCCGGAATGCGGGATAAACCCTAGAAACGCTGGTTACGGCGCGTAAATCGGAGTTCGGAATTTCCGGATGAATAGTGTTCGATTTTTCTTTATAAATAGACCAACACCTTCATAAATTTGATAAAAAAAAAAAAAAAAAACCTAAACCTAACCCTAGCCGCCACCCTATAAACCGAAGGCCAGAATTTAATCTCACTTCTCCCTCAATCTCTCTCAATCCAGCAAGAATTAGCCAAAATTGTTAACTACAACATTGAAGATCATGAAGAGAGCTTTCAATCCATACGGTTGAGATCGTGTTTGGAGCATCGTAGGACGAGCTACAGGGGGCCGACCGTGCTTACTTGCGCACATATTTCGAGGAGAGGGGGGGTGGCCGAGTGTGCCGAGCTTCAGGCCGAGCATGGTTGTGGTCGAGAGCTTCGAGATGGCGGTGGTTTGATGTGGTTTCATCGAGTGTTGGAGGAGAAAAATCAAACCCTAATCATGAGCTTATGGGTTTGAACGGCCTCTAGTTGAACGTGATGAAGGAGAAGAAGACGTGCAGCCTGATCTTGCTGGGGGATTGATCTATGGCCAGGATTAACTTAGGTTTATAAAATTTTAATTTAAGTTATAAATTTGTGTATATATATCGTGTACAAACTTCATAAATTCATATCTTTTTCATACGAGGTCGAAAAAATGCAAACCCAGTTGCGTTGGAATCGTATGGACGAGCACTACGTGATGGAGTTGGTTTGGAGTCGTTTGGAGTTAGTGAGAATTTCGAGTAAAATTAAACGTCCGTTTAATTTTATTCGAAATAAATCGCTAAAACGGAAAATAAAATCAAGGTGAGAACTTCTCACTCAATCGAATCAGTTTCGATTTTATTTTAAATAGTTAGATTTAAAATATTTGAATGCATATTAGAATGATGATTGATATCTATTGATTGTTAAAATAGACATTATGCGCCGTTATTAAGCGGATGTTATTTATTAAAAACATATACCGCGAATATTTCATAAACAGTGAAATTGGTATTATATATAGTAGCAATATATATATATTGGCATATGTATATATTGGAGTTATTGATTTCCCGCATTTATTTGTTTAGCGGATGAGACCCTATTGCGCCGTTATTAAGCGGATAATATTTGAAATCCCATATACCGCGATAATTTCGTACTGGAGCGAAATTGGTATTGTGCTAATGTTTGTGAATGCAGGAAAACAGGTTGGAGGGATCCAACTGGATTCCTCAACAGTTTTTATTTGATTTCAGATATTTTTATATTTGATGGATTTTCATATTGATATATGATATCGTTGTAGTCGTGATTGACTATTTGGTGTGTAGCATCATTGGACCCAGATTTTGGGATTTTAAAATGATTTTAAAGTGATTTTAGAAAGTATACGTTTTATAAAATAATTTTGGAATTGATCCATTTTAAATAAATAAACGTTATAATTTTTAATGTTATAAAAATTATGATTTTTGTGAAATACAGTTAAAAACTGATTTTTGAGAATATGATGCTATTGATTTTATAAAATAGTTTAATCGAGATATTTTAGAATTATTGTGAAAAGTTTAAATATAGGATTTATAAAATTTGATTATTTTATAAATCAAAATGATGAAATTATAATGGAGTTTAAAGACGTTTTTAAAATATTAATATGAATTGATTTATATAAGAGATTTATAAATGGATATTTATAAATTGAGATATTGAAATTATAAAACAAGTTTTTATAAGTGTTTGAATGAAGTGAAAATGGATTGCATATGTGAATGGGATTTATAAAATTATAAATGGTGAAGTTATAAATGAAATTTATAAACAGTAAGATTTATGAATTTTGTGAGGTTATTAAAGAATAGTTTTGACTAAATCAATGAATCTTATAAGTTATAAGATTTATAATTATGAAGTTTAAAAGAACGATTCTGTAAAATAATCGTTTTATAAGTATTTAACTTATAATATGAACTTTTAGTTTATAATTGAGTTATAAACTGGAATAGGTTAATAAAAGAATTTATAAAAAGGAAGTTTTTATAAATAAATAGAAATGGAGTTTATAAACGTTGTTTTATAAATTCACAAACGACTTATTTTGATAAGTAAATTGTTGAAACCTATTGATGGAGTTATATTCACGTTTTTGAACTGTGAAAAATCCTTTAAAATGAAATGAATAAAAGGATGAAATTTGTTAACAAAGAATATTCACGTTTTTGAATAGTGAATAAGATGTTAAAGAAATTGTTTTGAATGTGATATTTGAAATAGAATTAAAACGATCTAACAAAGTTTTAATTGTGTTGAGATTCGAAACCATAGATTTCAACATTAATTGTTGAAATAGACGTTTTCGAGAAATGAAAAGGAAATAGTGGACTATAACACTGTTGTTATAGTAAATGATTTCCGAAAGGAAATGTTTTGTATAGTATTGGGATTTATATATCTATTTTAATTTCGAATCCCTATACTAGTGATTTTGGGTTGTCGTAACGATGTTTTACGCAACATTCGTTTAGACCCAAATAAATATGTTTATGAGAATGATTTCCTTAAAGAATGAAATATATACTTAATCTCGATTTAAGTATATTGAATATTTTCTAAGTGTTGAAAATAAATAGAATTTGTGAATTACTTATGAATAAGTAAGTATGGAAATGTTTTCCAATATAAGGTGAATATTTTGAGAATTTATTTTTTTGAAGATAAATTGAAAATGAATATTAGAAATCGAATTGAAGTCGTATATTCATGAATATTTTGGAATGTAAATTCACTATTGAATTTATAAAAGAAAGTGGGATTGGTTTAAAAATAAATATTGATTTATTTTGAAATGTGAAAATTATATATCTTGTAAAGATATTTTGGAAAATAAATAATTTGGAAAATTATTTGGAAACTGGTGATGTGTGCATATCCAGTGATAGTTCAATAACCGACTATCAATATTTCCCTTTGAATGGGTATTTGATGTGATTTGTTTGAATGTGAATGCTACACTTATTTTTGAATAAGCGCTCACTATTCGGGTTAACCGGGAAAGGACCATGGGGTTGTATAACCCATTCCGAATATGTGATACGTCGTTGTGAATTGCATTGAAGATCGGTGTTGAAGACCCGGTATTTGCGAGAGCGATAGGATGACCTGTCGATTTACTCTGCACCGAGTTGCTCCGGTATAGAGTTCTCCATATGTGATGGTGAATCCGATCAGGATTGTGAATATCCGGATTGCAAGGACTTCTTTGTAAGTGCCTTCGGTTTTGTTCGAGCCCGGAACAGACTTGTATGGATTGTATGTCTGACATTACAAGTTGAGATATAAAGCCGATTTCTTTCAAATATATTTCTGTTGGTGGCGGAGAATTTATTCTTTTAGCTTAACACCCTTCTCTGAGACGTACGAGCTCAGAGGTTATATAGTTGAAGTTATCAGCGATATATTCCCAATTTGGTAATGTGATATGCTGAGTGATGCTGTAAATGATCATTGTGTTGATTATTGTGATAGGATCGTTTATTTGATCGTCTATCTTAGTGATCATTGTGTTGATCATTTGTTGACCCAAAGCATGGATTTTGTATAAAGTATGTTTTTGTGGACGTGACTTCGTCGAACCTCACACCCCGGAAATGGTCAAAACAGGAAAGATGCGGCAAGGTTATGAGGGGTAGCTCCCTTTAGGGTATGTACATTTCCTTCTGGATAGAGGTGGTATCATGGTATGGAGCCCAGATATTTAACCTATGTGGTTACTACGAATTTATTACTTTGTGGTTGTTGGTTTTCGGGATCCCGTGAGAAAGGTCGTTTACGATCGGGGAATGGTATGCTCGTGTCAGTAGTTACCCAGTTAGGGGTAACCCGGCCTTGTGTTGGCAGAGTTCCGGTTTGGTTCTCGGGGATGTCTTTCCAGAGGCATTCTCATGTGGCAATGGGAAGTTCCTTGGCCTGACCATTTGTTGGAAATCCAAAGAAACAATACGTGACTTGTACGGTTTTAGTTGTAGAACCTGCCATCTAATATGATAGCTATTAGTAGGCATAATATAATGGTGCCTATGCTGGCTAAGATTTATATTCTACTTTCGAAATGAATTTTCTACACTATGCACTAGTAATAATATCAAATGTTCTTTTTAAATGCGTATCAAGCATGTTTGGCTATCATAAGGAGAAATCTTCTCCAAGTCTGCGTTTGCATTGTGTGTGTGGCAGGAGGTCTTATGGTAGTCTCATTTTTAAAAGCATTGCGAATTGAATTTAAAAATATTCCTCTATTTTGATTTTAAAGATAAATAAACTGTTTTGAGTTCTCGCACCAGTCACATGACTGACTCGGAGTTTATTGTTTTCCTTCCTAAACTCTGGGTGCCCACCAATTTCCACACGGACAGTTAAGAGTTAAGGTTTATCAGGATATTCTGGATATTCTGGAGTTGCTGGAGGCAAGATGGATGGCATGGCGTATTACTAGTTTATATAGTATTTCTTTTTCCGCTGCACTGTTTGATGTTGTATATTGTTGTTGTACACTCTGATGATATGATGTAATGTAATGTATAAAATGTAATAACTGATATAGTTCTTTGTTTAAAGATTATTCATTTATTATTATATATTGTTCCGCTGCGAATTGTGAGATTCTGATGTTGTTCTGTTGTTTTCTTTCTGTTCCGTTCTATTTTAAAATTTTGTTCTATTCTCTATTTTCTTTCTCTTCTCTGTTCTATCTTCTCTATTCTCTTTTCTTTCTATTTTCTTTTCTTTTTCTTCCCTCTCTTCTTTCTTCTTTCTTCTTCTTTTCTTTTTAAAAAACCCTCAGTGTTCGGTTTTCCGTCGTTCGATTCCTCGGCAGTCGATAAAGTGAGTGTCGATGTCGAATTTTCGGAAGACGAAGAATCGTGTCCTGACAATGTGGTATCAGAGCATATGGTTAAGCGACAACCATGGTTATGTTGGGTATTACTCATTAGAGATAGAGTCAGCAGTACTCTAGAATGAGTTTGAGTGTAATAATAGCTATGAGAGCGTATTTGTTAGTGAATATAAAAATTGTTTTATATTGTGATGATTGGTTTATTGAGTGGCATATGAACTTTCGTCAGCGTGGTCCGCAAGACTATGCCGAAGGGGTTTCTAAACACTTGAATAGAACAATTCGACACAATATTGTTTTAAATTGGGTAAATGAAATAATTTTACCTTGATTTTATTTTATATATAAAGAAATAATTTTTCAAAATTATTAAAGGAGTGTATATAAGTTGATATTAGTATCAAAGTAAATTAATAAAATTAAGTGATGGATGTGAACTTAAGTTATATAAATAAAATTCAACTGTTGTAATTGAATTGAATGAATGGATTGAATGATGATCAATTGAATGAAAATAATTGATATGAAATAATGAATATAAGTGTTAATTCATTAAAATGTAATGTTATTGAAAGTTTAATAATTGAATGAAAAACAATTAAATTAAACCAATTATAAGCAAAGGAATTTGGTTGTAATGAATATACTTTGGTTGATATATGATTGTTAGTTGATTGTATAAAATTCATTAAGTGTTAATGAAATGGAAAGCTAAAGTAATTGGAATTCGATTGGAAGTTAAGTGAATCTTAAATAGAATTGAATTTGATTTGGAAGTGAACCAACTTGAATATGAATTAGTGAATATAAACTAATTGAAAATGAATGCTAGTAAGAACATCCACTGCAATAAATCAAATATGATTAAATTGAAAACCAATTCATTTAATATTAATGAGAATATGAATGAATATTTATTGGTTATGGATGTTAGTTGGATGATAGTTGGTTGACGTTTGCATTTGTTGCTTTTGTTTCAGTTGCTATATGTTGTATATCGATACTATTATCTATATGCATGTTCTCATGTTGTTTGTTGAGTGATTAGTAGGTGCGGATCGCGTTTGCTTCGCATTTGGAGCTCGCTTTCGCGCTATATTAGCCGTATATGCTTGCTAATAAAATATAAGGTACATATCTCGGATTAAATATCGTACTTTTACACTTTTTCCCTGCGGGATGCCTCATTACTTGATGAGATGTATATTTGTGATATATATACTGTCATTTTTTTTTTCGGATCGAGCCGCGCAAATGAGACTATGGCGAATTTTTCCGAAAATTTAAGGCGTTAGAAAATTTTTGAGAAAATTGAAAAATTTTGAAAACTTTAACTTTGATTTTGGAATTGAAAGTTAAACAATAGTAGTTGTTTTTGAAAAGATAACTAAGTATGATTTGAAAACTTAGTAAAAATTTGTAAGAAGTTTAACTATGAATTTTGGGAAAATTAATAGATTCTGTAACTTTTCTTACTTAATAATTTCAAGGACGAAATTCTTTTAAGGGGGGAAGATTGTAACGACCCAGAATTTTTAGAAATTAAAATTTGAATATTTAATTAATTTTAAATATTAATAAGTGAATTTATAAGTCAAATAAATTTTTTTATTGGATTTAATTGGATTATTAAATCGATAATTTAATATGTTAAATTATGGAAATAATTGAAAATTGAGTTAAATATGATTGAAAATGATTTGTAAAATTTTATTTTATCATATGGAAGTTAGAATGATATTTTAGAACTTTTAAAATCGAATTAAAAGTTAATTTGTGAAAATTGAATATTTTAATATTTAATCGACTAGTGAAAATAGCCAATTTTTGAACAGTCTCAGAATTGAACGAAACCAGTTTCATTGGATCCGTAATAGTTAGTTATTACCGGATTTCAATTTTCGTGTCAATTGGAGCTATCGTTTGATCGTGGCAGCTCGAAACGCATCGAATTATTTTTAATTTAAATTTGACGAGTGAAAATAGCCATTTTTCAAAAAGTCTCGGATTTCAACGAAACAAGTTTCATCGGATCCGTAATGTGATATTATTGTAAGGTTTCAAATTTCAAGTCAATTGGATTTACCGTTTGTCCGGTACAAATTAAAACGCCTAGAAAATCGCTTAAATCGGTTTAATTCAAATTGAACGTTTATAGCCATAACTTGCACAGATGTCCGAATTAGCTTCCGAAACCTGTTCCATTGTGTCCGGAACGCGGGATAAACCCTAGAAACGCTGGTTACGGCGCGTAAATCGGAGTTCGGAATTTTCGGATGAATAGTGTTCGATTTTTATTTATAAATAGACCAACACCTTCATAAATTTGATAAAAAAAAAAAAAAAAAACCTAAACCTAACCCTAGCCGCCACCCTATAAATCGAAGGCCTGAATTTAATCTCACTTCTCCCTCAATCTCTCTCAATCCAGCAAGAATTAGCCAAAGTTGTTAACTACAACATTGAAGATCATGAAGAGAGCTTTCAATCCATACGGTTGAGATCGTGTTTGGAGCATCGTAGGACGAGCTACAGGGGGCCAACCATGCTTACTTGCGCACGTATTTCGAGGAGAGGGGGGGTGGCCGAGTGTGCCGAGCTTCAGGCCGAGTATGGTTGTGGTCGAGAGCTTCGTGATGGCGGTGGTTTGATGTGGTTTCATCGAGTGTTGGAGGAGAAAAATCAAACCCTAATCATGAGCTTATGGGTTTGAACGGCCTGTAGTTGAACGTGATGAAGGAGAAGAAGACGTGCGGCTTGATGTTGCTGGGGGATTGATCTATGGCCAGGATTAATTTAGGTTTATAAAATTTTAATTTAAGTTATAAATTTGTGTATATATATCGTGTACAAACTTCATAAATTCATATCTTTTTCATACGAGGTCGAAAAAATGCAAACCCAGTTGCGTTGGAATCGTATGGATGAGCACTACGCGATGGAGTTGGTTTGGAGTCGTTTGGAGTTAGTGAGAATTTTGGGTAAAATTAAACGTCCGTTTAATTTTATTCGAAATAAATCGCTAAAACGAAAATAAAATCAAGGTGAGAACTTCTCACTCAATCGAATCAGTTTCGATTTTATTTTAAATAGTTAGATTTAAAATATTTGAATGCATATTAGAATGATGATTGATATCTATTGATTGTTAAAATAGACATTATGCGCCGTTATTAAGCGGATGTTATTTATTAAAAACATATACTGCGAATATTTCATAAACAGTGAAATTGGTATTATATATAGTAGCAATATATATATATTGGCATATGTATATATTGGAGTTATTGATTTCCCGCATTTATTTGTTTAGCGGATGAGACCCTATTGCGCCGTTATTAAGCGGATAATATTTGAAATCCCATATACCGCGATAATTTCGTACTGGAGCGAAATTGGTATTGTGCTAATGTTTGTGAATGCAGGAAAACAGGTTGGAGGGATCCAACTGGATTCCTCAACAGTTTTTATTTGATTTCAGATATTTTTATATTTGATGGATTTTCATATTGATATATGATATCGTTGTAGTCGTGATTGACTATTTGGTGTGTAGCATCATTGGACCCAGATTTTGGGATTTTAAAATGATTTTAAAGTGATTTTAGAAAGTATACGTTTTATAAAATAATTTTGGAATTGATCCATTTTAAATAAATAAACGTTATAATTTTTAATGTTATAAAAATTATGATTTTTGTGAAATACAGTTAAAAACTGATTTTTGAGAATATGATGCTATTGATTTTATAAAATAGTTTAATCGAGATATTTTAGAATTATTGTGAAAAGTTTAAATATAGGATTTATAAAATTTGATTATTTTATAAATCAAAATGATGAAATTATAAAGGAGTTTAAAGACGTTTTTAAAATATTAATATGAATTGATTTATATAAGAGATTTATAAATGCATATTTATAAATTGAGATATTGAAATTATAAAACGAGTTTTTATAAGTGTTTGAATGAAGTGAAAATGGATTGCATATGTGAATGGGATTTATAAAATTATAAATGGTGAAGTTATAAATGAAATTTATAAATAGTAAGATTTATGAATTTTGTGAGGTTATTAAAGAATAATTTTGACTAAATCAATGAATCTTATAAGGTATAAGATTTATAATTATGAAGTTTAAAAGAACGATTCTGTAAAATAATCGTTTTATAAGTATTTAACTTATAATATGAACTTTTAGTTTATAATTGAGTTATAAACTGGAATAGGTTAATAAAAGAATTTATAAAAAGGAAGTTTTTATAAATAAATAGAAATGGAGTTTATAAACGTTGTTTTATAAATTCACAAACGACTTATTTTTATAAGTAAATTGTTGAAACCTATTAATGGAGTTATATTCACGTTTTTGAACTGTGAAAAATCCTTTAAAATGAAATGAATAAAAGGATGAAATTTGTTAACAAAGAATATTCACGTTTTTGAATAGTGAATAAGATGTTAAAGAAATTGTTTTGAATGTGATATTTGAAATAGAATTAAAACGATCTAACGAAGTTTTAATTGTGTTGAGATTCGAAACCATAGATTTCAACATTAATTGTTGAAATAGACGTTTTCGAGAAATGAAAAGGAAATAGTGGACTATAACACTGTTGTTATAGTAAATGATTTCCGAAAGGAAATGTTTTGTATAGTATTGGGATTTATATATCTATTTTAATTTCGAATCCCTATACTAGTGATTTTGGGTTGTCGTAACGATGTTTTACGCAACATTCGTTTAGACCCAAATAAATATGTTTATGAGAATGATTTCCTTAAAGAATGAAATATATACTTAATCTCGATTTAAGTATATTGAATATTTTCTAAGTGTTGAAAATAAATAGAATTTGTGAATTACTTATGAATAAGTAAGTATGGAAATGTTTTCCAATATAAGGTGAATATTTTGAGAATTTATTTTTTTGAAGATAAATTGAAAATGAATATTAGAAATCGAATTGAAGTCGTATATTCATGAATATTTTGGAATGTAAATTCACTATTGAATTTATAAAAGAAAGTGGGATTGGTTTAAAAATAAATATTGATTTATTTTGAAATGTGAAAATTATATATCTTGTAAAGATATTTTGGAAAATAAATAATTTGGAAAATTATTTGGAAACTGGTGATGTGTGCATATCCAGTGATAGTTCAATAACCGACTATCAATATTTCCCTTTGAATGGGTATTTGATGTGATTTGTTTGAATGTGAATGCTACACTTATTTTTGAATAAGCGCTCACTATTCGGGTTAACCGGGAAAGGACCATGGGGTTGTATAACCCATTCCGAATATGTGATACGTCGTTGTGAATTGCATTGAAGATCGGTGTTGAAGACCCGGTATTTGCGAGAGCGATAGGATGACCTGTCGATTTACTCTGCACCGAGTTGCTCCGGTATAGAGTTCTCCATATGTGATGGTGAATCCGATCAGGATTGTGAATATCCGGATTGCAAGGACTTCTTTGTAAGTGCCTTCGGTTTTGTTCGAGCCCGGAACAGACTTGTATGGATTGTATGTCTGACATTACAAGTTGAGATATAAAGCCGATTTCTTTCAAATATATTTCTGTTGGTGGCGGAGAATTTATTCTTTTAGCTTAACACCCTTCTCTGAGACGTACGAGCTCAGAGGTTATATAGTTGAAGTTATCAGCGATATATTCCCAATTTGGTAATGTGATATGCTGAGTGATGCTGTAAATGATCATTGTGTTGATTATTGTGATAGGATCGTTTATTTGATCGTCTATCTTAGTGATCATTGTGTTGATCATTTGTTGACCCAAAGCATGGCTTTTGTATAAAGTATGTTTTTGTGGACGTGACTTCGTCGAACCTCACACCCCGGAAATGGTCAAAACAGGAAAGATGCGGCAAGGTTATGAGGGGTAGCTCCCTTTAGGGTATGTACATTTCCTTCTGGATAGAGGTGGTATCATGGTATGGAGCCCAGATATTTAACCTATGTGGTTACTACGAATTTATTACTTTGTGGTTGTTGGTTTTCGGGATCCCGTGAGAAAGGTCGTTTACGATCGGGGAATGGCATGCTCGTGTCAGTAGTTACCCAGTTAGGGGTAACCCGGCCTTGTGTTGGCAGAGTTCCGGTTTGGTTCTCGGGGATGTCTTTCCAGAGGCATTCTCATGTGGCAATGGGAAGTTCCTTGGCCTGACCATTTGTTGGAAATCCAAAGAAACAATACGTGACTTGTACGGTTTTAGTTGTAGAACCTGCCATCTAATATGATAGCTATTAGTAGGCATAATATAATGGTGCCTATGCTGGCTAAGATTTATATTCTACTTTCGAAATGAATTTTCTACACTATGCACTAGTAATAATATCAAATGTTCTTTTTAAATGCGTATCAAGCATGTTTGGCTATCATAAGGAGAAATCTTCTCCAAGTCTGCGTTTGCATTGTGTGTGTGGCAGGAGGTCTTATGGTAGTCTCATTTTTAAAAGCATTGCGAATTGAATTTAAAAATATTCCTCTATTTTGATTTTAAAGATAAATAAACTGTTTTGAGTTCTCGCACCAGTCACATGACTGACTCGGAGTTTATTGTTTTCCTTCCTAAACTCTGGGTGCCCACCAATTTCCACACTGACAGTTAAGAGTTAAGGTTTATCAGGATATTCTGGATATTCTGGAGTTGCTGGAGGCAAGATGGATGGCATGGCGTATTACTAGTTTATATAGTATTTCTTTTTCCGCTGCACTGTTTGATGTTGTATATTGTTGTTGTACACTCTGATGATATGATGTAATGTAATGTATAAAATGTAATAACTGATATAGTTCTTTGTTTAAAGATTATTCATTTATTATTATATGTTGTTCCGCTGCGAATTGTGAGATTCTGATGTTGTTCTGTTGTTTTCTTTCTGTTCCGTTCTATTTTAAAATTCTGTTCTATTCTCTATTTTCTTTCTCTTCTCTGTTCTATCTTCTCTATTCTCTTTTCTTTCTATTTTCTTTTCTTTTTCTTCCCTCTCTTCTTTCTTCTTTCTTCTTCTTTTCTTTTTTAAAAACCCTCAGTGTTCGGTTTTCCGTCGTTCGATTCCTCGGCAGTCGATAAAGTGAGTGTCGATGTCGAATTTTCGGAAGACGAAGAATCGTGTCCTGACATGTATGCAGCATCAAGTCAGTGGTGAAGCAAACAACAATGTCGAGCTCACTGCAACTCAAGATTACAGACGGCAGTGGACAGTACAAGCCTGCAGAATGCAAATGGACTCGACCAAGTATACAAATGCAACAGTGAAGCTACTGAAGGCAACATGAAGCAACAGTCAGACCAAAAGGCTACATGAAGAACCAGAATACAAGTACAGGAGGTAGTTCAATATAAACATGCTCAGGTCAAAGACAACAAGTACAACACTGTACAAGTGCCACAAGCAACATCAACAAGCAGTGCAGACTCAAAGCACCACTGACCAGAATACAATGCAACAACACAGTCAACAAGGCAACAATGCAAATGAACAAATATCACAATGAACCAACAATATTACAGGGATGAACACATGAGAATGGACAAGGCACAAATCAAGTCCAGCTATAAGTGCAGACCACAAAGACTCAATATTCAATGGAGCAACACTTCAATGAGCTACATACAGTGATACATGCACTAGTGAACAAGTATGGCAGCAGGTCAGTGCAGTGCAACATGAACCAACTCAAAAAATGTATCACTAACATATACTACAGGGAAGAACACTCGAGAATGGATAAGTCAAGACAGCTACAACACAAGTACAGGTGAAACCATACTTGACACAGTGGCAACACTGGAAGCACACGAGCTAATGAAGACTGCATGAATCAAGCTCAGTGGCAAATGCATAAATATATCAGAGTGAAACATTTGAGTTGAAACATGAATAAAAAGAACCAGACACAACAGTGAAAGTGCAGACCAAATGTAATTTGAAACAAAACCAAGCATGATACAGGTGGACAGTGAAGGCAGCAATACACCACCAAGTAAATGCACAGCATAAATAAGACCAAACTGCATAAGTAACCTCAATGACAGATGTGCATTTATCAAGAACACAATGAAGCAATACAGAATAAAATACAAAGGCATAGCAAGAGTCACAAGACCATCAAGCAGTGAGCAAGTGCAAATCGAGCTCCAAAAATAACAAATGCAGACACAAATTTCAACAGTGCAGTGAAATGCAGTGGTATGCAGCAGAGAAAATATAAAAGCAATGGTGATGACCGAAGCTAATACAGAGTAGTGGATTCACATACCCAAAATCAAGTTGAAATCAAACATTATTCAGCATCAAGCCAAAGCCGTGATCAAAATTTCAATGTTGAACAAGTCAAAATCGAAGCCGTGTCAACCAAGCATCAAAATACGAAATTGACAAAGTCAGATCAATCCCAAGCATCAATACAAGATCGAACGACTATTGACAAATTCAACTATATTCAGACGAACGTAATTCAAGGAGTTCGAACGCATATATAACCCAATCATCACTGGCAAATTAAATCATCGAGTTCAAGTATCAACTTAGAAAAGCAAAAGGAGACAGTACATACCGAATTCACAAGCAACGAACTCGATCGAGCAACTGTAAAACGAGCAATAGTCAACCATCAGAGAAGCAGTGAGCTAGGGCAACATATCTCAGATCGATTGAAGAAACCGAAGCCCTAATTGGAACAAAGAGCCGAAGCCCTAACTGGAACAAAGGGAACGAAGCCCTAATCAGAACGAAGCCGCCATTATTCTCACGAACGAGACAAAAGGGGATCGGGCTGGAGATAACAAAAGAAAAAAAAATAAGGAACGGGTTTAAGTGGGTCGGTCTTATTAAATCAAAAGGGGGTTTTGTTTTCTTTTAAATTTAAGGCTTCTTTATATTGTTAATTAGTTTTAGGGTTATTGTTTATTGTTTTTAAATTATTGTTTTTTATTTTACGAATCAAAGAATTAGTAAATCACCACCTAGGTTTAGGTAGTGTCAGGTTGTCTATTTTGAATTAGTTCAGTGAGCAGGGTGTGCGAGTTTGCAAAGCTCTATAGGCGGGAGCAGTGTTTGCGAGTGAGCAAAACTCTATAGGCGGGAGCAGGGTGTGCGAGTCTAGTAGAGTGTTTGTGAGCGGGAGCAAAATGGTCTGCGAGTCTAGTAGAGTGATTGTAAGCGTGATACTGTTTAATTCTAATAGAAATCTGTGAATGCAGCAGTAGGCAGGGGTTGCCGAAGCTGGGTAAATTTTGTGTGTGATTTACTTTTCAGCATATTTATTTCTGCTATTATATTTCTGTGTTTAATTCCAGAAAATTTGCTATAACCCTATTCACCCCCCCCTCTAGGGTTAATCTAGATCCTACAAGTGGTATCGGAGCCCGGTATATTTTTTATTTAACTCTAGAGTCATGAGTCTACAAAATAATGCTTTTTCTGAGGGGCAATCTATTGCTAGGCCACCCATGTTTAACGGAAACGATTATGCTTATTTGAAAGTTAGGATGAGTATTTATCTTAGTTCCGTTGATTATGATGTTTGGGATATTATTGAAACTGGCTATAAACCTCCCACTATAATCGTTGGTGGTACTGAGATTCCTAAACCCAAGGATAGGTGGGATGCTAACGATAAGA
Organism: Allium cepa; assembly: GCA_030765085.1. NCBI lineage: Eukaryota > Viridiplantae > Streptophyta > Magnoliopsida > Asparagales > Amaryllidaceae > Allium > Allium cepa. Next base: position 484,940,366 of record CM060929.1, read on the forward strand.
AATTGAAAACGACAAATGCTAAAGCCATGAATGCTTTGATATGTGCTCTTGATAGAAATGAATTTAATAGAATTTCTCATTGTACAACAGCACAGGAAATATGGCATACTTTGGAGGTGGCACACGAAGGAACTTCTCAAGTCAAGGAGTCTCGGCTAGCCCTATTCAGCAATGAATACGAAAACTTTGTGATGGACAAAGGCGAGAGCATAAAGGATATGTTTGGACGCTTTTCAACCTTGGTATACAATGCTAGAGCGCTTGGGAAGGTATTCACTGAGGTAGAGCTTGTGTGGAAGATACTACGAGTTTTACCAATGAACTTTGAGGCAAAAGTCACAGCAATCCAAGAATCGAAAGATCTGAGCAAACTAAGCATGGAGGAGTTGATTGGCAACTTGATGACATATGAGCTTGAGTTAAAAGCAAAGGAAGAACGCAACAACTCCGAACCAAAGAAGAAGACGATTGCCTTAAAAAGTAAAGAAGAAAGCAATGAAGAAGATCCAATTGAAGAGCTTGCAATGGCTGTCAATAATCTTAGAAGATGGTCTAGATTCAAGCCACGCAAGAAGAAAACAAAGGGCAATAGGTTAAAAGATTCCGAAAATTCCGATGATGAACTGACGTGTTATAACTGCAACAAGCCTGGTCACATCAAACCACAATGCCCACTTCTCAAAAACAACAAAGGAAAGAAAAAGAAAAAGAAGGCCTTTGCAGCAACTTGGGATGATGAAGAAGGAGAAGAAGTTTCAGATAGCAGCTCAGAGGAGGCTAATTTGTGTCTTATGGCAAAATCAAATTCAGAAGCAAGCTCCGACGAATCTAGTGAGGCAGGTGAGTTTTCTTATAAAGAACTTGTTTTTATGTGCTCTGATCTTACTAAAGTAGTTGATGCACTTGAATCTAAAATTGAAAAACTGAAATCTGAAAGGAGGAAACTCGCCCATGAAAATTCTAGGTTAGAAACTGAACTTAAAAATATTCAAAACCTAGAATGTAACCAATGTAAAATTTTAGATTCAGAACTATCAAAAATTAGGAATAACTCTGAGAATCTTGAAAAAGAAAACTTGAGTCTTAAAGAAAACATTGACACTAGAAAAAAGGATTTTATAAATCGATGCACCTCACTTGTCGCTGAAAATACAACACTAAAAACCAAAGTCCAAAATCTTGAGAAATCTTTGAATAACTTTTCAAGAGGCGAAAAATCTTTCAACATGCTATTGGGAAATCAAATTTTTGCTAACAATAGAAAAGGACTAGGCTTTGGGAAATCACAAAATGATGATAATGCAAAAAGTAAAAGTGTTTTTGCTCGATCTGAAATAATTGGAAATTATGTTGAAAATCATAGTCATAGGAACACAAAATTTAATCAAGTCAATTTAATGAGCACGTTTTGTAGAGAATTTGGACATAATCGAAATAATTGTTGTTATAGACCCAAACACGTGAAAACTATACCAATTTGGGTTCCAAAAGGCACAAATATAAAATCTTTGAAAGTCAAACAAATTTGGGTGTCAAAAGGAACATATATAAATAGTTTTGGGTCTCCAAAAACATATTTTTCATATTCTGCCACTAACAACAATGGACCTATAAAAACAAATAGGTCACATAAATCTTTTATCGTGTAGGTGTGGTGGCAGGCTAAGGAACAACAACAGTGTTCTCTGGATTTCGGCTGTTCCAGAAACACAAAAGGGCGACAAAGCAAAGTTCCTTAGCCTAGTACAAAGGTGACAGAATCACAATGGACAATGACGAAAAATTATCGTAAAGGTAAAACAGGTAAATTTATTTTTGAACGATATATCAAATGTGATAATCTGCATCATATTCTGAATTAAATCAGCCAATATTGAGATAAACAAAAGATGATGATTTTGATGTTATGATTCTCTTTCAAAATATTGACCAACCATCTTTAAATAGAATTACTTGGAGTAATTATGATGGTTTACTGATTCGAACTTAATTGATATTTTTTTTAACTTGTTCTTATTTATGACATTGATTTGTGCTTAAATGATGACCAATCAGATTTTCAATTTTGAACTAATTTATAAATTTGTTAGGTCAAATGATGGTTACTCATGCTACACGTAGATATATTGGTTCTGACATTTTGGTCACTGCTTGTAAATTTGCACGATTTCAAATTCATGTGAAAAAGGATTTTAAGAAATTGTTTTTTTGAAATAATTATGATGTTGATTGACTGTTGATTACTCATGAATATAATTGTTTATGCTATGGTTTCTGAAATTAACATCATGATATTTGTTTGAGTGTTAACACGGCTTAAATTCAAATTCAAAAGAATGATGTTATGTTTGAAATTTTTGGTGCACACTTCATGATTCAACGAGTGAATATTGAGTGAAATTTAAATTCAGATGCAGATTACACTGGTAATATAGTTGACAGAAAAATTACTAGTGGAACGTGATTAATTTTTTTAACATTCATTTGCTGCATCGTTTTTTTTAAAAGAAAATATATGCATATTTTTTTCATTTGAAATAATTTTCAATTAGTAGAAAATTTTCTTATAAAACCCCCTCGAGAAAATCATGTTTTGACCATATTTACAGCTTAATCATTTTTGAAAAATTGATTGTATAATTTTTAATTTGATTTTAAATGACAAATTTGACTAATCTGACTCCCTTTGATTATTGAAAAGATAAATATTGATTGAAAAAGAGATGAGTATTGATATTTATCATATATTATAACTCGAGAAAGTATAATTAGAAAATTTCTTTAGAATTTCATAACAAGAGTTATAAAAACTTTTTGTTGGGTAAAAATTCCATGACCATTTCTATTTCTATCATCTTTCTATCGAACATCACTCATCAAGATCATATTTAGTATGTAAATTTGTGGTAGTTTACAAAGGAAATCATTTGTTCTTCAATATCTTTAAATCGGTGAAGGAAATTATTTGTGCTTCAACTTATTATATTCAGCAATTAAAAATAAATATCCAAAGTATTCACTCTCATTTAAAAGTCCTCACGGTTATGCATGGGTGAATTACTTGGTTTTTTGATTATGTGCTTCCATGCTCATTTAAAAGTCCTCACGGTTATGCATGTATGGAACGCATATCAAAATTAATTGATTCAAATAGACAAGTTGATTATAATCCCATTTAAAAGTCCTCACGGTCATGCGTGATTAGAAGATACTTGATTTCATTTTTTAAATAAAAAAATTGTGAATATTACTAATCTCATTTAAAAGTCCTAACGGTTATGCATGGTTAGTAGATATTCAAATTTCCTGAAATAAATATACCACAAATAGACATATCTATATGAATTTTTGATGATTCTATCTCCATCACTTCTGAAAGTGGAATATGCGCTTGACAAGGGTAATTATGATTTTTGTTTGAGTTTTATTGAAATTTGACATTTATATTTAATTGAGTTAAATGTTTGATTCATGTCTATCACTTCATCCCTATTTTTATAACACTGATATTCTTTTGCTGATAACAAAAGGGGGAGAGAAAAGTTAAGATTTTGTCAAATAGAATCAGGCAAAGGTCAAATAATTTTCACTTTGCATATAGGCTCATTTACATATTTTTATTTGTATGCATATATGTAGGGGGAGCCATATATGTAGGGGGAGTATTACATAAAAAGGAAGCATTCAAATAGGGGGAGCAAATGAAATTATCAAATACATTTAATATATTCAAAATCTTAAATATATGTTTGTTATCATCAAAAGGGGGAGATTGTTGAATATGCGCTTTGCGCTATAAGATTTTTGTTTGATGATAATAAACATATATACATTCATTTAAATGTATTTGGTAATGTACTATTTTGTTTTTCATAGTTTAAATAAATATTTGTTGAATAAAATTAAATTACACAGAATTCGAATTTGAATTCATACAGAACAAGTTAAACAGATTTTGAATTCAAACAGAAATTTTATTCAAACAAATATTTTGAATAGTATGTATTTGGTTAGATAAATATTTGTTGAATAAAATTAAATTACACAGAATTCGAATTTGAATTCAAACAGAACAAGTTAAACAGATTTTGAATTCAAACAGAAATTTTTATTCAAACAAATATTTATTACAATTTTTGAATAGTACAATTTCAATCTCTCACTATACATATACATTTTTGATTACATCACGATCACATCACATTTCACATTTACAGTTAACCTCACTACATATCACTCACACTCGTATTTTTATCTTCAACTGCATTCCGGTTTGAATCCAGCATCTGAGTAATCTGCAAAAATATTTTCAAACGCAGTAAAATTGAAAGAGAAATATTTTTGAAATTTGAAAGAAACGATGATTTTGAAAACATTGTTTGCCTCAGTTATTTGGGTTGTTCGTCATCATTTTTGACTGTGCAATATCTGTGCATATCAGTATTTTTATCAGGGACAGGTAACTATAAGTGGCTGCAGTACACACGTGTACATTCGTATACGTGTGCACTGCCTCGCCAACTTGTGTGCAAAAAATCAAACAAAAGCACAGAAATAAAAAACAAGGTCAAACCCAAGATAGGTTCAACTCAAGGCAAATAGACAAAGCAATTGACTACAAATAGTTCCAGTTCAAGCCACAAGTGTACATGAATACAACTCGACTGCAACAGTACAGTCATGAAGACTGCAAGGACATGAATGCAACAAAGTTCAAAAGTGCATCAAAAGCAGTTCAATGTGGATAGCAACAGCAAAAAGGGACTGCAACAAACATGTATGCAGCATCAAGTCAGTGGTGAAGCAAACAACAATGTCGAGCTCACTGCAACTCAAGATTACAGACGGCAGTGGACAGTACAAGCCTGCAGAATGCAAATGGACTCGACCAAGTATACAAATGCAACAGTGAAGCTACTGAAGGCAACATGAAGCAACAGTCAGACCAAAAGGCTACATGAAGAACCAGAATACAAGTACAGGAGGTAGTTCAATATAAACATGCTCAGGTCAAAGACAACAAGTACAACACTGTACAAGTGCCACAAGCAACATCAACAAGCAGTGCAGACTCAAAGCACCACTGACCAGAATACAATGCAACAACACAGTCAACAAGGCAACAATGCAAATGAACAAATATCACAATGAACCAACAATATTACAGGGATGAACACATGAGAATGGACAAGGCACAAATCAAGTCCAGCTATAAGTGCAGACCACAAAGACTCAATATTCAATGGAGCAACACTTCAATGAGCTACATACAGTGATACATGCACTAGTGAACAAGTATGGCAGCAGGTCAGTGCAGTGCAACATGAACCAACTCAAAAAATGTATCACTAACATATACTACAGGGAAGAACACTCGAGAATGGATAAGTCAAGACAGCTACAACACAAGTACAGGTGAAACCATACTTGACACAGTGGCAACACTGGAAGCACACGAGCTAATGAAGACTGCATGAATCAAGCTCAGTGGCAAATGCATAAATATATCAGAGTGAAACATTTGAGTTGAAACATGAATAAAAAGAACCAGACACAACAGTGAAAGTGTAGACCAAATGCAATTTGAAACAAAACCAAGCATGATACAGGTGGACAGTGAAGGCAGCAATACACCACCAAGTAAATGCACAGCATAAATAAGACCAAACTGCATAAGTAACCTCAATGACAGATGTGCATTTATCAAGAACACAATGAAGCAATACAGAATAAAATACAAAGGCATAGCAAGAGTCACAAGACCATCAAGCAGTGAGCAAGTGCAAATCGAGCTCCAGAAATAACAAATGCAGACACAAATTTCAACAGTGCAGTGAAATGCAGTGGTATGCAGCAGAGAAAATATAAAAGCAACGGTGATGACCGAAGCTAATACAGAGTAGTGGATTCACATACCCAAAATCAAGTCAAAATCAAACATTATTCAGCATCAAGCCAAAGCCGTGATCAAAATTTCAATGTTGAACAAGTCAAAATCGAAGCCGTGTCAACCAAGCATCAAAATACGAAATTGACAAAGTCAGATCAATCCCAAGCATCAATACAAGGTCGAACGACTATTGACAAATTCAACTATATTCAGACGAAGTAATTCAAGGAGTTCGAATGCATATATAACCCAATCATCACTGGCAAATTAAATCATCGAGTTCAAGTATCAACTTAGAAAAGCAAAAGGAGACAGTACATACCGAATTCACAAGCAACGAACTCGATCGAGCAACTGTAAAACGAGCAATAGTCAACCATCAGAGAAGTAGTGAGCTAGGGCAACATATCTCAGATCGATTGAAGAAACCGAAGCCCTAATTGGAACAAAGAGCCGAAGCCCTAACTGGAACAAAGGGAACGAAGCCCTAATCAGAACGAAGCCGCCATTATTCTCACGAACGAGACAAAAGGGGATCGGGCTGGAGATAACAAAAGAAAAAAAAAATAAGGAACGGGTTTAAGTGGGCCGGTCTTATTAAATCAAAAGGAGGTTTTGTTTTCTTTTAAATTTAAGGCTTCTTTATATTGTTAATTAGTTTTAGGGTTATTGTCTATTGTTTTTAAATTATTGTTTTTTATTTTACGAATCAAAGAATTAGTAAATCACCACCTAGGTTTAGGTAGTGTCAGATTGTCTATTTTGAATTAGTTCGGTGAGTAGGGTGTGCGAGTTTGCAAAGCTCTATAGGCGGGAGCAGTGTTTGCGAGTGAGCGAAACTCTATAGGCGGGAGCAGGGTGTGCGAGTCTAGTAGAGTGTTTGTGAGCGGGAGCAAAAGGGTCTGCGAGTCTAGTAGAGTGATTGTAAGCGTGATACTGTTTAATTCTAATAGAAATCTGTGAGTGCAGCAGTAGGCAGGGGTTGCCGAAGCTGGGTAAATTTTGTGTGTGATTTACTTTTCAGCATATTTATTTCTGCTATTATATTTCTGTGTTTAATTCCAGAAAATTTGCTATAACCCTATTCACCCCCCCCCCCCTCTAGGGTTAATCTTGATCCTACAAACCAAAGTGCCAGTGGGGGCCAAGCTATGTACGAAACAAAAACAAGAGGAAAGTTGAAGTGTACATAGCGAACGGGTCACTATGAAACACTTCAAAAAAGGATATTCATTTGGGTAATTTACTGGGGAATTTTGTAGAGAGACCCTAAGGGGTTTCTCGCCAATATTCATTTACTTGTATTTTGATGTTGTTTAAATTATTGTTTGGTTGAAATATTTTTGACATATTGATTGATTTTTATAAGTATCATTATAGGGATTATCGCTATACCGACACCTATGAAATATCATCTTCTTAAACCCTTGTTATGTGTTGAACTTGAGCATGTACTTCTGCAAAATAAATTTTTAGTCGTGTTTTTACACTTTGAAAATTGTTTAAACTATATTTCCAAGTATCTTGAGGATTTTAAAAATAAAGGATAAGTGTTGATTAAAATTTATAAAATGAGTTATAAATTTAATTAATTATCTTTTTAGAATAATTAACGTTATTTTAAATTTATAAAGAGATTATAAATTTTAATTAATTATCTTCCGAGATAGTTAGTGTCGTTTTAAATTTATAGAAGATTATAAATTAGGTTTAATTGTGTTTTGGGATAATTAATGTTTTTTAGTTGGCAAAGGTTATTTACCTTAAATATTTTGTAAATTCTTTTCAAATGGGTTTGTAAGGATTGTATAAGTATTAGAAAAGAATTGAAGGCTTAATATATTTATTGTTTAACTATAATAAATTTAGTTAATAAATTTATTGATGAAGTTTAAAGATTAGTTAAGTGATTTAATAAAAGCGTTTTAAAGATTTATTAATTGATGTAATAAAAGTAACTAAAGTTAATTAACTAATGTAATAAAGGTAATTGAATTAATTAATTGATTTATTAAAGGAGTTATAAATTTGATTTTTTGTCTCTACGGATAATTAATGTGGTTTGAAAGTTATAAAAGTATGTTAATTGATTTATTTCCTTCCAGGATAATAAAGGTTGTTTGAAATTCATAAATGATAGTTTATAAATGAGAAAGTCTTTTAAAAGGAATTTTTTAAAAATAAAGTAAGTGTAAATTGTCATGGGTTTATAGTGAACAATATTTTAATGACATTTATTTTTGACCCTTCTTTTTTATACGCTTGAAAAAACAATTAGCACTTGAAAAGGAATAGTTTAAAGAGTGTTTTTAAAGTATTTTACAAATATTTGTAATGTGAAAACCAAGCACAAGTTCGATTTCAAACGTTTGGAAGTTTGATTCGGATATGGAAAAAAATTTAGTTCAAATGATATCAGTATGTGGAAAGGATTTGATCATATACTTAGTACTAAACGTCGAGGTATGGGAACTCGTCTATATCTCGAAAGTTAAAAATGTACGTCGAGGCAAGGCATTGAGGTCACTGCCTTAATTTGCTCGACTTCATTTTCTACCGAGGGGTAGGACAAGTTTGAAATCGACGAGTAGTGGTAACGATATGAGATTTAATTTCCATATACGATCATTTTCAATTATTCCTGATATTAGATTTATTAACTATCGATTTAGCTTTCTTCTTTGTGTATCGTCAATTTAAGATGATTTGTTATTAATTTAAGTGTTAATATCCTTTATCAAAAATGGCCAAAACCAAAGTGCAGGAGGGACAAGCTATGTGGGGTTGCTCCCATTAGGATATTTTCACATCTACTCTGGATTGGTTTCGGTGGTATGCGCATGGAGATGTGAGATACTCGAATACTCGGTAAGGTCGACGGGCTCTGGCTTGGAGTACCCAAGAGGAGCCACAGTGTATAACCGTCTCATGTATATTTTCTAAAGGTATGCTTTTGGTGTATGCGCCCTCCTAGTCATTGTTGGAAAAACTTCTTTTTCCTTATAGTTGATTCAAATCTTTGAATTGTTTTCTTGATTGCATCGAAGAGTGATTGGAGCTCTTTTTGAAGTTTAATTATTTGTGTTCATTCTTTAAGTTTCGTTTTTAACCTTGATTATACCCGTCCTTTAAATTTTGGGTTTTATTTTAATTTGCTTTCATTCATTCATGTGTGGAAGTTACGCTTGTGAGGTAAAACTCGTTCCGTGTTTAGCGGCATGGACTCACAAAATTATTATAAGTTGACCATACTAATTGAGTTTTCTCAAGCTGGTTTTTCAAACTGATCCGGATGTTATTTTATTATAATGCTCGGGTCATGCCAAATACTTTTTCAGGTTGTCATTGGTGAGACATGGAGCTCATGGAGTGGAACTGGATGTTCATCGGTGTGGTATTTTCATTTTTCCACTGTATTATTATATTTACCCATCGGCAATTATAAGGTCCAAAATTTATAACTGTCCAGGCTAATGAGGTTGTTTTTAACTCTGATATACCATATATCTTAGAGTGATGGCTTTTACTGTCTTTGTTATATTATATGTTGTCGATCCGCTGTGAGATTCTGTTTTCCTTGTTCTTTTTCTTTCTTTTCATCCCAACAATCGCCTTTTCGACGATTAGATGTTCTGTGTTTGAATACCGTAGATGTATTGAGTGTCGACTTTCAATGGTCGAAAAGGTGGGTAATTACACTATTCTCGACAGCCATCATTGGTCATAGAATATCATCGTTTGTCCCGTAACCTCGCTCCAATAGTTCCTTCAATTTGACTTATAGTCCTCTAATCTATGTCTTGAAGTACAACAATCCTATCATTGAAGTCTTCGCTTCCCATCAAGGAACCATCATCAACGAACCGTGCGTCGCTATTATCGAAAATCGCAACTGAGCCTCATTGTTCGGTACCGACCTAAGCCTTAGCTCGAAGAAACATAGATGTGACTTAAAGCAAATATGAGTGTAGATGGCCCAAAATATGTATGAAGAGAACTCCAAGTGGCCATGTGAATGACTCAAAGTAACCAGCAAATGCTTGAAGCACCCAATTCCTCTTACCGAACCATCACCACTGATCCAAGGTCATCACTGATCCAAGGTCATCACTGATCCATCTTCATCATACATCCAACACCTCAACACAAACGACCCATTCTCCAACCCCAAACCATCTCATCAGCGAACAAAGTCACCCCCGTGGATCAATATCAATCCATGGGCACCACCGACCAAACACCTAGAAGATTTTCCAACCTTAAAAATAAATTCCAGGCAAGCATACACATAACTCGAAGCAAACCCCAAACCATTCCCTCCTTTACTCGATGTCGGCTCGAGCACACTGATCCCATACTTCACCTTAATTTCCCAAACAAACTCCAAGTTAGCCTTATCTGACTAGAAGTAGAGACCGAAGTAAACCTTCATAAATCTTGAGCAGGACTTGAAGCAACCTCCCACCGATCCAAGACTTGTGCTCCATCAAACCAATCTCCACTAACCCATTTTGTTTCAACCATAACTCGAGCAAACAAACTACAAACGACCTGAAACTTGGAACATAGCCTTGTGAGGCCTTCCTTGTCACCCTACGCGGATCCAACAAAATTTGGGTTAAGTCGCCTTCATGGATCATCGCTGATTCATGACTTTGTTCCTAATTCAAAAGCGCCATTCGATCAGCATTTTCACCTAAACAAACATATACATTCAAGCAATCATTATATACAATATATCCCAAAATGCATACAACCATACACATCAAAGTGAAGCATAAATCTAAAGGTAAAAACTAGATAATATAAGAACATAGGAGATCCACAAGAATACAACTCCATAAATATTTTCCAAATCTTTTGAAATTAACATATGTGATTAGTTATGGTTTAAAAAACTTTTTAGGATCAAAAAATCATTTTAAAACGTCATTTTAAGATTACTAATTAGTAAGTGGGAGGCCCTAACTACTCAACTAAATCTAAAGCAAATCCAAAAAGCCTTAACCCCGAGATGAACAACAACTCCATGTGATCTCTAACAGAAAATCTCCAAATCCAAATTATAATTGCGTTATCTCTCCTTAATGACAAAATTTGGCTAATTAAAGTAGGGATTAGGGCAGTTTTATAACTTAGAAGTGGTTAATGGAGGTTTCTCTAAATTTTGGAAAGTGTGAGTTGATGGAGAGATGTCCCGCCAGCCCCATCATGATGCTAATCCCAAAATGGGATTTGGGCCTAGAAACTACCTCATCGATTATCCATTAAGTTATTCAAAATCAAGTGAAACTTCATATGGCCATATTTCCCAAACGGTAAGTCTGTTTTTCTATTATGGCCACTTTACGGAACGAGAAACCATCATCACAATCTAATGGAAGTGATAATCAAGCTCACTAATATCTCTAGCTCTAGCTCTAGCTCGCATCTCGGTCGAAAATCATAGCCAACAATGTACTCTAACTACGTCTACCTAGCAACATAGCCTTTAAGATGGCATGTCTCCTACTCAATGCATCAGCAACTACATTACCTTTCCTTGATGCATATGCAATATCTACGTCACAGGAGGCTAGGAACTCTAACAATCGCTGCTAATGAAGGTTAAGATACTTCTATGAAAGAGGTACTTCAATAATATATGGTTACTTAATAGATCAAAGCTTTCTCCTAAAAGATAGTGCCTCCAAATATTTAGTGCATATGCGATTACTACTAACTTAAAATCATGAGGCAGGTATTTCTTTTCATGTGGCTTTAGTTAACGACTAGCATATGAAACAATTTTTCCTATCTACATCAGTAACTCTCATAATCCTGTACCATAAGCATTAGTATATACCTTCACCTCTTCATTCCTGCTCGGAATGGTCGATACTGATGCACTCATCAACTTTTCTTTCAAACTCATGAATGCATATTCACATCTTGCATCCCAAGTAAAAGTCTAATTCTTGCGAGTTAACAGTGCGACTACTTTAGAGAAGTCCTAGATAATTGTCTATAATATCAAGCTAACTCCCAGAAACTTCTCACATTCATAGCATTTTTGGGTCTTGCCCAATTTTGGACTCCTGCAACTTTTGAAGGGTCCACAGCAATGCCCTGCTTAGAAACAACATGATCGAAGAATCGTACTTCCCTCATGTAGAAGTGACACATAGGAAACTTCATTTTCAGCTGGTTCACTCTTAACACCTCAAGCACGATCCTCGAATGCATCTTGTGTTCCACATCTGTCCATGAGTAGATGAGAATATCATCAACGAACATAAGAACAAATTTATTTAACCGACCCTTAAATCCAAAGTTCATGAGATCGACAAAGTATGCTGGTGCATTTGTTAGCTCGAACGACATAACTAACCACTCATATAAACCAGATGGCATACGAAACCCTATAATCGAAACACTCTCCTTCACTGCTCTCGGCTAGTGAAATTCCATTGCTAGATCCAACTGAAAAAATACTCTAGCACCATGAAGCTGATCAAATCAAGTCATCAATACATGGGAGTGGGTACTTGTTCTTCCTCGTCACTTTATTCAACTTATGGTATTCGACATATAGTCTAAGGGAGCCATCCATCTTCATAGCGAATACTATGGGTGCTCACACTCAGAAATACGTATATTAATGAATCCTCATAGTAGTAGGTCACTCGCATGCACCTCGAGCTTCCGCTGCTCTCTAGGTGTCATCCTCCTCTATGGCATCACCATTGGCCCAGCTTCTTTCACCAAATCAATGAGGAACTCGATCTCTCTGTATGGTGTATTTGGTTACCTCCTCAAATATGTTCAAATACTACTTAGCGATAGGAACTAATGAAAACTCATCATGTGGGATATCGATCGAATATAAAAATCTAATCATCACCTCACCATCAGGTATACATCCTAACACTATCATCCACCTATCATCATCCCTCCATATTTACAAATTACTTCTCACATTCCACCATCACTCCATATCTATGAAGCCAGACCATACCATAATAATATCGAACCGTGCACAACCAAAACAAAAAAATCACAATCAAAAGAACATTAATGACTCAATAAGACCAAACCATGGAAAACCGTACGTAGGCTAGTAGAGCCTCCAACATAGTTCGTTAGAATCATAGGTCAATCAACAATTTTGGGTCTCAATCCTAATCTATCTACTAGGTCACTGGATATGAAGAAATGTGGAGCCCTGGTGTAAAATATACCACGTATGGGAACATCATAAATGGAAAGCATATCTTGAATAACGATGTTTTCCGCTTCTCTTTCGTTGATGGAGCACTCGATGAAGTTGGGATAGCGTTAATAGAATATGCTTTCACTGCCTGCTTTTGCTTGGGTAGCTTTGGATAGTTCTTCTTAAGATGCCTACACTTGTTATAGATGAAACACTTCTTCCCCATGACTTTATAGTCTTTACTAAAGCGACCCTTTTCCTTTTGGTCTTCTTCGTTCGGTCTTCTTTATTTTGAAACTACTTCCTCTTATTGTTATTTTTCCACTTCTACTTGCCACCCTCGTCCGATTGGGCTTTGGCTCATCTTGAGGAATAATAGCTTTCGGCTTCAGATATAGACTCTCATGCCTTGGGGCCTTCTCAACTATCATCTTGAAAGTCTTATCAATATGACTCGTGAGTTTCCCCTAAGTAGTAATCTAAGCCAACGATGAACTTCTCGTTCTTCTTTAATGAAGTGTCGATGAAGGACATCCCATATTTCGATGGGGCATCGAACTTTTTAATGTACTCGGAGATAATCATATCCCTTACTTCAAATCCACAAACTTATGGAACAAAACCAACCTCTATGCTGCAAGAATAAACTTTTCCTTGAATCTGACTTTGAGCTGGTCCCATGTGAAATGATCCTCGGGAGTAATAGCCCTTACTGCATTCCACCAGTTCATGGTTTGACTTGAAGTTGTCGGGAAGCCAATCTCCTTTTAAAGCATCATTCAGCTCTAAGTCATAAAAAATCCCTTTGCAGGTATCAAGCCAATCCCTTTGCAGGTACCTAGACTAGTAATGTGATTCCCCACCCCAAGACCTACATTAAGAAAAATAATCACTTGGTAATTATGTATGCTAATGCAGATAATAGGGCTGGTTTAGGGCGACCATCATAGTCTTGCATTAGATAAGAGCTAAGTATGTCGATATTTGTACTTTTTTCCATCCCAAGTATTTGACATACTTAATTCATATCTAATACACTACTATGGTGGCTACAAGATTGATTCTGAAACATAACATAATAACTATATCAATTACAATCATAGAACAATAGCACATAAACAATACATATGAATACATAAATCAAATGTAACACAGCATGCCACTAGTGGTATACAACCACAATATATACATACATTCCCCCATAAAAGAATATATACATCACAAGTTCCTAATAGAAAGACTACTACACAAAAACTATGCCATATCCCAAGTCGATGGTGAAGTCTAAAAGGTAAAGCAAGCTAAGAGTCCAACTACCTAACCTGCAACTCGGTCTGACCCGAGTAATAAGTACACAAATCAGGCTAGCTAGAACTTGATAATAGCATAAGATAAGAGGAATATAAGTTCATAAGGGAATTCTTCCTTTAACTATAAAGAAAGGGTACTAGTATAATCTCAATAAATGGTATATGTTCACCAAGGGTTGTCGCATGAATAGGTTTAATTTAACATAAGAAATCCATACTTAATGGCACTCAACTCAAATGCAAGGAATCATACAAAAGTCATAAAAGAAACTCATTAAAATTCCAATATGAATCTCATGGAACTCAAGATAGAGTTCAAATCTCATAAAAATGAAATCACCCCATATAACATCTCATGTAGCACTAGGCTATCGATGTAACAAAAATATTTCAAAATCGTTAAATCGTATAAAACTTATAAAACTCAGAAAACCTGGATTGCCCAGATCCCTGATTGCAATGCCGAAGCAATGATGCACGTGGTAAATTCTTGTCCAGTGCTATTTATAATTTAGGTACCTAACTCGTGGACCCGAAGGACATACCTGTGGTGACCGAAGTCACATAACTCGTATGACACGAAGGTGTATAGCACTAGCATACTTGTGGACGTGTCACAAACTCTCAGAAAGGAACCCGAAAAGTGTTAACGTGCGTCCCCTACCACGCATTCGCACTAAACAGTTTACTTACCGCTAGTTAAATCCACATCATAAAAATAAAATATCAAATATCAAAAATCTCAGAATACTCATATAATTTGCCTCGTATCATCGGCAAGTGCAAATATTTCTCATAGTGGTTTCTCATAATACATAATTCCCGAAAAGGGAAATCTCATCTCAAGACTCACCTCGTCTCATCGGCGAGTAAAACAGCATATATATATGGTTCTGATCGATTATTACCGTATAATAGGAGATCTCAAACCTCTCAGTTCGCCAAATATTTGCTAATTCAAATAATTCCTATAATAGGAATTATAAATCTCAATTATCAAATCAAAACAATATACTCAAGAGGTTTCGATCATACAAGTCTGGAATTAACCGAAAAAGTAAACTCACGTGTCCCATACCATGTGTTTTACTAAATCATTTAATTCTCTTTCTCATACGTCTGAATAGTGCAAAAATATATATTATTATATAGAAAATAATTTATTACAGAAAACAAGCTTTTATAACTATTTTCGAAATCGTTTGAAAAATAATTTTTGAAATTCTTTTATTATAAAAAATGTATAATTTTAATAGCGTTAAATTAATTATAAATATTGTAAAATATTTATTTCGAAAGCTAAAAATATCTTTCGAAAATGGTTTAGAAAGCATGTGCAAAGAAAAATCAACAGAAATTCAATGAAATTATTCATAAAATCGTCATACAAAAATCTCCTAAAAAAACTCACCAATCCAAAATATGGATAAGCGGTAATACTGGCTCTTCAATCTTAGGATCAAGTTGGTCAAAACAACATCAAAAAAAATCCATGTAAAACAATTTAGAAATTCTAAGCTGGAGCAAAACATGCTCCAATTCAAAGTTTCAAGCAAATTTTCAACTAGTTACAAAGGTTTAAAGCCTTGAAATTTTGCAGGTAGAGAGTTCAACAATTCTACTTTAAATATAAAAATGAATAGATATAATTGGACAAGAAACGAGAGAGATATGATCTCTCAAAGTGGGACTTACAGCCAGATTTCAGTGTCAACGGCTGCAGCAAAACATGCTCCAATTCAAAGTTTGACAGCATGTTTCTATAGGCTATAGAGGTTGGAATGACCTAAAATTTAACATGCATAATGCTCAACAACTATACTTTAAACTTCAAAAATAATCACGTAATTTAGACAAGGTATGAAAAAGTTATAAGATCTTAAAGTTGAACTCAGGCAGTGTTTTCACTGTAAAAAATCTAGGCAAAAACATGCTCCAAATCAATAAGCTATATAGGTCAAAATGATCTAAAATTTAACATGCATAAAGCTCAACAACTATACTTTAAACTGCTAAATGAATCATGAAATTTGGATAAGGTATGAGAAAGTTATAATGTCTCAAAGTTAAACCCAGACAGTGTTTTCACCATAAAAATCTGGGCAAAAACATACTCCGAATCAATGTTCGGTAGCATATTTCTGTAAGCTATATAGGTCGAAATAATCTAAAATTTGACATGCATAAAGCTCAACAACTATAAAAAGAATCATGCAATTTGGACAAGGTATGAGAAAGTTATCATTGCATAAAGTTGCAACTCAAGACAGTTTACACGGAAAATCAAAATAGTTCGTTTTTTAGCAAATTTTTGATTTCAACTTGCGATTTTTGGCATTACAAGAGCTAGATTTTGTAAGATTGGTACTCACCTTTCAAAATATCTGAGCTTAAAGATTAAATTGGTGAAAAGAGGCGAGCTTTTGCTTGAAAGGTGCTTCAACAACCTAGAAACGGAGTTTTCAAAGACATGCAAGAACAAAATAGAAGAGTTTCATGCAATTTCATGGATTTTGATGAAATTTTTATAGTATTGGTTTGGTTTACCTTTTCTAATCTTGGTTTAGTGATATTTCTCATTGAATTTCCATCAATTTTTGATTGAAATTTTAATTTAAAATAGGATGGCTATGGAAATCTATTTTCTTTTTTACTGTAAAAGCTTCTAGTAAAGATGAGTAGTGAAAAAAAAATACTACGTACAGAAGATTATTTCTCACCATAAACTTCTAGGAAGAATTTTGGATCTAAATCCTTGCATGAAAATCCCAAAAGTAATAATTCTTGGTGAAAATACCATGTTATGCACACTTTTAACCTATATTATAAACATATTCACATATACTTCATTTTTAAGGCCAAATAAAATATGTACAAAAAATGTATGTACATAAAATTGTTATCTTAACAAAATAAAATTTATTTTAACAAAAAAAGTTATTTTTATCAATAAAACTCTATTTTTGACAATATTATACAATTTACACTATTTTAATACAAAAACACTATTTTTATCATAACGGTCAAGAAAAGCCTATAATCGTCGATCCTATATGGAGGATTTGCTCTGCTTCAACTCGAGGAAGCGACGGGCAAGAAAAGCCTTCTCGGATTCTGGCATAAACTTGAGCTCAAAACGGTCTCTAAAATGCTGCCATGTGAAGGTGAACTCATCCATCTCTGCTATAAGGAGGTCGTACCAGTCTAAAGCCCATTCCTATAGCATACTCGATGCCATAAGAACTCGACGCTGATGGGATATCTCTATGTGAGTGAAGATGTGCTCGCAAGTACGGAGCCAAGCCTGAACCTCCATAATTATCTCAGAGCCTTTGAGTGGGTTGCCTCCGAGATGGGTGAAGTCACTGCACATACTACAAATGCGGATTTGCATGGAGGAGAGGAGTGAGCTGGGGTAGGAGGCTGAGTGCTCCTAATAAGCTCAAGAATTGGGTTAGTCAACATATAAACTCCTTCGGAATGAGAACCACCGGACGGTCCTGCCTTCAAAGTGTGACCTCTTCCTCTTCCAAACATAGCTAAAAAATAATATAAAATAGGATTATTCATATGGGTAGATATTAGCAATTCAAATGCATTAAATAAGGAATATTACAGGATTTAAAATTAACATTCCTAGACATATTCCTTTCTATCTACCCCCAAAGGAATTAAAAGGTAAGGACAAAGTCGGATTTGTTTACGATTGGGGATGATGTTTACACTTGTAATATACTTGATGTATGGCAATCGTGTATACTATTCTGCATTTATTACATTTTGTTCTTAAACCTGCTCCGATACCAAGCTATGACACCCCACCCCAAGACCTACACTAACAAAGAGAATTACTTAGTAATTCTATCTGCTAATGCGGAGAATATCGCTGGTTAAGGGCGACCATCATAGTCTTGCATTAGATAAGAGCTAAGTATGTCGATATTTGTACTCTTTTTTTCCATTACAAGTATTCGACATACTTAATTCCTATCTAACACAATACTATGGTGGCTATAGGATCGATTCAGAAATAAAACATAATAACTATATCAATTACAAGTCACATAACAACAATACAGAAACGATACATATGAATACATACATCAAATGTAATACAACATGCCACTAGTGGTATACAACCACAATATATACATCCATTCCCCACAAAAGAATATATACATCACAAGTTGCCAACAGAAAGACTACGACACAAAAACTATGCCATATCCAAGTCGATGGTGAAGTCTAAATGGTAAAGCAAGCTAAGAGTCCAACTACCTAACCTGCAACTTGGTCTGACCCAAGTAACAAATACTCGGGTCAGGCTAGCCAGAACTTGGTATTAGTATAAGATAAGAGGAACATAAGTGCATAAGGGAATTCTTCCTTTAACAATAAAGGAAGGGTAGAAGTATAGTCATCCCAATGCATGGTATATGTTCACCAAGGGTTGTCGCATGAATAGATTTAATTCAACATAAGAAATCCATAATTAATGGCATTTAACTCAAATGCAAGGAATCATACAAAAGTCATAAGAGAAACTCATCAAAATTCCAATATGAATTTTATGGAACTTAAGATAAAGTTCAAATCTCATAAAAACGAATCTATATAACATGTCATGTAGCACTAGGCTATTAATGTTACAAAAATATCTCAAAATGGTGAAATCATATAATACTCAGAAAACCTAGAAAACCCGGATTGGCCAGATCGCTGATTGCAATGCCGAAGCAACGATGCAAGTGCTAAACTCTTGTCCAGTGCTATTTATAATTTTGGTACCTAACTCGTGGACCCAAAGGTCGTACTCATGGTGACCGAAGTCACATAACTCGTGATGACCGAAGTCACATAGCTTAGATGACTGGAAGGGCAAAAGCACTGGCATACTCGTGGATGTGTCACAAACTTTCGAAAAGGAACCCGAAAAGTGTTAATGTGCGTCCCATACCACACATTCGCACTAAACAGTTTACTAACCGCTAGTTAACTCCACATCATAAAAATTAAAATCTCAAACCTCATAAATCTCAGAATACTCATATATCCTGCCTCATATCATCGGTAAGTGCAAATAATTCTCATAGTGGTTTCTCATAACCCATAATCCTCGAAAGGGAAATCTCATCTCAAGACTCGACTTGTCTCATCGGCGAGTAAAACAACGGATATATGTGGTTCTCATCGATTATTACCCCTATAATAGGAGATGTCGAACCTCTTAATTCGTCAAATATTGGCTAACTCGGCTAATTCCTATAATAGGAATTATAAATCTCAATTATCAACTCAAAACAATATACTCAATAGGTTTTGATCGTACAAGTCTGAAATTAACCGAAAAAGTAAACTCACATATCCCATATCACATGTTTTACTAAATCGTTCAATTCTCTTTCTCATACGTCTGAAAAGTGCAAAAACATGAATAATTATATAGAAAATAATTTATTATAGAAAACAGGCTTTTAAAACTATTTTTGAAATCGTTTGGAAAATAACTTTTGAAATTCTTTTATTATAGAAAATGTATAATTTAATAGCTTTAAATTAATTATAAATATTGTAAAATATTTATTTCGAAAGCCAGAATAATATCTTCCGAAAACGGTTTAGAAAGCATGTGCAAAGAAAAATCAATAGAAATTCAATGAAATTATTCATAAAATCGTCATATAAAAATCTCCTAAAAAACTCAACAATCTGAAATATGGATAAGTGGTACTATTGGCTCTTACATATTAGGATCAAGCCGATCAAAACAACATAAAAAAAATCCGTGTAAAAGAATTTAGAAATTCTCAGCTGGAGCAAAACATGCTCTGATTCAAAGTTCCAAGCAAATTTTCGTCTAGTTACAAAGGTTTAAAAGCCTTGAAATTTTGCAGGTATAGAGATCAACAACTTTACTTCAAATATAAAAGAGAATGGTACAATCGGACAAGAAACGAGAGAGATATGATCTCTTAAAGTTGGACTTGCAGCCAGATTTCACTGTCAATAGCTATGGCAAAACAAGCTCCAATTCAAAGTTTGACAGCATGTTTTTTTAGGCTATAGAGGTTGGAATGACCTGGAATTTAAAATGCATAAAGCTAAAAATTATGATTTAAAATTCAAAAATAATCATGTAATTTATACAAGGCGTGAGAATGTTATGAGGTCTCAAAGTTGAACCCAGGAAGTGTTTTCACTGTAAAAATCTGGGCAAAAACATGCTCCGAATCAAAGTTCAGCAGCATATTTCTATTAGCTATATAGGTCGAAATGACCTTAAATTTAACATGCATAAAGCTCAATAACTATAATTTAAGCTAAAAAATGAATCATGCAATTTAGATAAGGTATGAGAAAGTTATAATGTCTCAAAGTTGAAAGCAGGCAGTGTTTTCACTGTAAAAATCTGGGCAAAAACATGCTCCGAATCAAAGTTTGGTAGCATATTTCTATAGGCTACATAGGTCAAAATAATCTAAAATTTATCATGCATAAAGCTCAAAAAATATACTTTAAACTGCAAAAAAAATCACGCAATTTGGCCAAGGTATAAGAAAGTTGTGATGAGGCAGTGTTTTCACTGTAAAAATCTGGGCAATAACATGCTCCGAATCAAAGTTCAGCAGCATATTTCTATAAGCTATATAGGTCAAAATGATATGAAATTTGGCATGCTTAATCTACAAAGCATGGTTTACAAAAAAAATTTGGTATCATTTCATTGTCGGAATAGAGAGATATGATTGCACAAAGTTGCAACTCAAGACAGTTTACACAAAATCAAAATAGTTCAAAAACGAATTTTTTAGCAAATTTTTGATTTCAACTTGTGATTTTTGGCATTGCATGAGCTAGATTTTGTGAGATTGATGCTCACCTTTCAAAATACCTAAGCTTCAAGATCAAATTGGTGAAAAGAGATGAGCTTTTGCTTGAAAGATGCTTCAATAACCTAGAAATGGAGTTTTCAAAGACATGCAAGAACAAAATAGAAGAGTTACATACAATTTCATGTCTAATTCATGGATTTTGATGAAATTTTTATAGTATTAGTTTGGATTACCTTTTCTAATCTGGATTTGGTGATATTTCTCATTGAATTTCCAGCAATATTTGGGTATTTAATTTAAAAGAGGTGGCCATGGAAACCAATTTTCTCTTTTACTGTAAAAGCTTCTGGAGAAGATGAGTAGTGGAAAGAAACTATGTACAGAATATTACTTCTCACTAGAAACTTCTAGGAAGAGTTGTGGATCTAAATCCTTACCCAAAAAGCCCAAGAGTAATAATACTTAGTGAAAATACTATGTTATGCACACTTTTAACCTATATTATCAACATATTCACATATATCTTCATTTTTAAGGCCAAATAAAATATGTACAACAAATGTATGTACATAAAAAATTTATCTCAACAAAATAAAATTTGTTTTAACAATAAAAATTTATTTTTATCAACAAAACTTTATTTTTGACAATATTACACAATTTACACTATTTTAATACAAAAACACTATTTTTATCATAATAAGCTCAATAAAAATTACTTTCTTGTCAAATAAATTACGAAAAATCATTTTAACTTTATTAAAACAACAAAATATTATTTTCAAACAATATTTAACATTATTATACTTATAAAACACATAAATACACTAAATTCCACTTTTAAAATCAAGAAATGCTTTAATATAAGCAATAACTTACAACCCTATTGCATAACTCAAATAAAAATCAACAATTGATCTTTTCTTCTCAAACTTAACAAAATAAAGTTTTAAAACTTTGTTTTCAACTATAAATATCTATTCCAACCATTAAATGTTAAAATTAACCACTCAATAGATTTATTAACTTTAAGTTAACATAAACCCAATATTTATTCTCAAGTCACATTGTTTATTCCAAATAAACAACTTTAATAAAAATTCTTCTTTTCAAATTTATTTGATTCTCAATATTAAATTATAATCAATATTACATGTAATCACCAATACCAGGGTTGTTACAAGAAAAGTCTTAGTCCAGCTTAGCAAAATCAACTCTAAGTGAATGCACTTAAGCACCACTACCAATAACCACATTTAGAGCAGCTGCGTGAGCATTTTGCAGCATGTTCGCCATCATTGCATTGAACATCACCTCCAAGTCAGGGTTAGAAGTCTCCAAGCCTGCATCTTCTTCGACTCCAGATATGTGGTTCTTGCAGCGTTTCTTGTATACTAGCTCATTCTTGATCCGTAACAAGAATGATCGGTCTCTCATAAAGAAACCTACATCAATGGTACTCGTTTTTACATGCAACTTATATAATATATGCTGCTATATAGTTTTAAAAACCAAAATATATAACAAGTACGATCTCTCTCTCTCTCTCTCTCGTATATGTATATACTCTTGATCCAGTTTAGCGTGATTACTCATTTCCTATCTCTACAGGATCACGATATCAACTTAAGTCAATCATGCAACCTAGGCTTTGATACCAAATGTGATGACCACCCCACACCATCGACACTCAACCATTTAACATGTAAATTATTATGCAGTGCATTAGCGCTCGATTGATGTAGGGTGATCGTCAAGGGTTGTAGTATAAAGTAAATCAATCACATCATAGAACCTTTCATGTATCTCACAGCACAGCGAACAAAATATAATAGCAAACATCTTAGATATAAAACATGCAAGACAAAAATAACCGAGCGAATAAGAAAAATCAAAGTATTCAGATCTATATAGGTATACATCATAAGTGATAGAATTCACACAACTTATAATAAACTCAAAATAGATAACTGTCTCTACACGGATACTAGCATTAGTAAGCTCCATAGTGCTATATAGCGAAATGATAAGTAGTAACAACTAAATATAAAAAAACGAGGGTGTATCCTTCTAGTCGTCACCTATCCAGCTCCACGTACTCGTCAACAGTCTAATATGAGCAGTAGAAAATCTCTATTACTATAAAGTCAATATACTAGGACAAATGGTATGGTAAATCATACCTGACTCGTCCCTGCATCCATGGATTTAGCACATAAAACAAACTATATGCTACACTATATCGTAATCATCATGGTGTACTATACATAAAAGTACTAATAGTACTCGTACGATATACATCATGGTGCACTATACATCCATAGGGTGATAAGCAATCAAGCAAACATATCATCCATTACCTATCCTCACGTTCACTCACTCAATGGGTTGGATATATTGTACTCGTATGACCTCATCGCATGGTTAAGGACTACTCAACTCCCGTTTTCTCAGTACTCGACTCCATGCCACTCAGTATGCCAAAAACTAGACTGCCACCGCACTCATTTTAGGGTAAAACCGATCCAAACATCCTGTGATCCGAGGCACATCACACTCCTAAGTGAGCGTCCTCATATACCCCTGCTTTACGAGTACACTTTGAAACGTACAAATATCAACAATCCCCTTGCATCCATCATCCGTAGAAGAGCATATTCTAGAATAGTCCTTACAACTCTTGTTTGAAGTCGTTTCGGTTGGGGTTTATTCTCGACAACCATCATTAGTCGTAAAATGTCATCGTTTGTTTCGTAACCTTCCTCCAACTGTTCCTTCAATCTAACTCATTGTCCTTTACTCTGCGTCTCGAAGTATATCCATCCCACATCGAAGCAGTCGCTTCTCATTACGGAACCATCATTATCAAATCTTGCATCGTCATCGTCAAAAATCACCATCGAGCCTTATGGTTCGTTATCGACCCGAGACTTAGCTTAAAGAAACTTGGATGTGATTCAAAGAAAAAATGAGTGTATATGAACCAAAATAAGTATGGAGAGAACTCAAAGTGGCCACGTGAATGAACCGAAGTAGCCAGCAAATGACCCAAAGTAATCCAATTGCTCCTACCCAAACCATCACCACTGATCCAAAGTCACCACCGAACTATCCCCATCACCGATCCAACACATATACACAAACATACCTTGCTCCACCCTAAACCATCTCCTCATCGAACCAAGTCATCCCCATGGATCAATACCGATTCATTGATACCATTAACCCAACACTTAGATGATTTCCCACCTCCAAATGAATTCCAAGCAAGCAAACACATAGTTTAAATCAAACTGCAAACAATTCCCTCCTTGACTCGATGCCGATCTAATCACACCAATCCCACACTTTACCTCAATTTCCCAAACAAATTCAAGGTTAGTCTTATGTGACCTGAAGTAGAGACTAAAGTAAGCCTTCATATGACTCGAGCATGACACAAAACAACTTCCCATCGAGCCAAGACTTGTACTCCACCGAACCAAGCTCCAACTACCCATCTTCATTGGTCTTTAGCTTGAACAAACAAAATCCAAATGACTTGAATCTTGGTAGTAGCCTTTTGAGGCCTTCCATGTTGCCACACATGGATCGCATCAAATTTGGACTAAGTCGCCTTCATGGATCATCGTTGATCCATGACTTTTTCCTAATTCTAAATTGCCATTCGATCGGCGTTTTCAACCAAACAAATATCATACATTCAAGAAATCATTATATACAATATATCCTAACAAGCATACATCCATACACTTCAAAGTGAAGCCTAAATATAGCGGTAGAAAGTAGATAAACTATAAAAACAAGGGAGATCCATAAGAACATAATTTCATATATCTTCTCCTAATCGTATGAAATTAACATATGCGATTAGATAGGGTTTAAAACACGTTGATGATCCAAAAATCATTTTAAGGCGTGTAGTCACTAATTAGTAAGTTATAGGTCCTAGCCACTCTCCTAAATCTATTGTAAATCCAAAAAAGCACTGATCCGGAAATGAGTAGCAACTTCAAGTGATCTCTAATAGAAAATCTTTGATCCAAATGTTAATTCGACCAATCTCTTTTTAGTGATAAAATTTGGCTAATTAAAATAGGGTTTAGATTAGCTTTTGTCTCAGAAATGGTTAATGGAGATTTCTCTCTCTATTTTTGGAAGTGTAAAATGATAAAGAGAAATCTCATCAGCCCTATCATGATACTATGCCTAGCCATTAACTCACTAATTAGCCATTAAGTTTTTCAAAATCAAGTGGAACTTGAAATAGCCATATTTCCTCAATAGTAAGCCCATTTTTTCATTATGGTCACTTTACGAAAAGAGAAACTTATTCGAACCGGGCTAGCCCGCGGCGGAGTTAAAGGGTAAATTTTAGAAAAATTCTTTTATTGGGTTTATGTAGTCTAAATTTATTTAGAACTTTTCTAAAATTTCCTTTAAAATTTCTTCACATCATTATAATTGTTTAAACATAATTTAATTTAGTTTTAATTAATTGTATATAGTAATAAGCACATTACATGCACCTATGTGTATAGTGTAAGAGCAACAAATGAAAAATGTCCATAGTTAAAGTAAACGTTGTTTAGGTGTTGGGATTCATAACGTAATGAAGACATGTCCCCTCTATATATGCCTTTGTCATCTAAAACAAAAACAAAATTTTAAATATATATGTATTTATATGTATAAATGTTTGTATACATGCATAATAAATGTTTTGCAAAGTAGTTCAAAATGAAATAGACTTCATTTATGTCACATGTAGTAAATCAAAGAATGCTAAGACCAATTAAGATAGTTTAAAAGTTTACTATTAAATTTTATACAATGAAACTATAAGTTAAATATAATAAACACACACGTATCACATAATTATGTAAACTCGAGCACACGTACAACCATAACAAATTTAGAACAAAATAAATAATATACAAGGGATTTGTGTAAAAGAATGTTTCCTTATTAAATAAAGATGTAATGCTAAATTAGATGCAATGGTAAAAAATGGAATAAGTCATTGATTAATTATTTCAAATTTTCTTTTAATTAGCATAGTTAATTTTAGAATGATTTAAAACATGACAATTAAATCATGACAATTAAATCATCACATTATTTAGTAATAAAGATTATTTAATGCAATTATTACTAAGTTTCATTTACATAAAAGTTCAAGTGTAAAGATTCAAATATAAATCTTTTGTTATGAAAACTTAATTATTAACAAGAAAATTCCAAAGTTTAATTTTTCTTTTTTTTCTAGATTTTTTAACAACAACAAAATCAGATGACATAGGCATATGGAGATTCATGGTAAAAAGATCTAGATCTAAATTAAACAAACTAGATGCATAAGCATACAAAATAGAGAAAATAAAATTAAGCAGGTCCATATCTAGGTTAAACAAACTAAATAATCAATCATACTAAACAGTTAAAATGAAATATTGATATCCACAACAAAATAGGACTGAACAAAGCAAAGGTTCTATGTTTCAACATGATAGGAATATACATTAGAGTCAACCACGGGATTATAGATATTCAAATCAAAATTCAAAGTCACATATATGAATAGAAAGGAGAAATAGAGAATTAAGAGGACATAAACAAACTAGAAGATGTGTAAGTGTGTGTATGTAATTAACTTAGGATGAAGGCTAGAGAAACACCTTGAATGGTAAAACAGTTCCTAGATCTGATTGATCACTCTCTAGATCCGATAAATCTTGCTCTTCATCATATCTTGATTTGTGACTTCTCCTTAGATTTCAAACAAATTAGCATCATATCCTACAAGAGGAAGATGAACCATCTTTCTTTATTCTCATTTGATGTTGATTTGAATAGTTTTTGAAGTTTTTTTAATTTAGAAAAAAGTTTCAGCAATGAATGAATGATAGAGAAAAGGAAGAAAAAGTTACATTCTGTTAAAGAAATCAAAACGAAGAGAGGTTGTTTTTAATAAAATCAATGGAACCTTTCCCATTCTCTTATCAAAACTTCTTTCTTTAATTCCATTTTTGAATTTCAATCAATTCAATTAATTGACTTCCCCCTCTCACAATTATAGGGTTGGTCCAAGCATATTCTAAATGAGCAAATTTTAAACCTTGTTTAAAATTGTACCAATATTGCATATTGATATATGCATATATAACTTTTTTGTATATGCATTAAATAATTACCAACAACATTCAAAACATCAAATAAATTAACAATAATTACTATTTCATAAAAATTTATTAATGATATAACATTTAACAAATTAATTAATCAAGTGGTTTATGGAGAAATCACAAATGCGGATGTGCGATTCAGAGGTGTGAATTCAATCGATGACTAATACTGAACGGTTCAAATATTAATGTTCACATGTCATATTAGCTACTGATGTGACAGCTTTGTTGAATTCATTGCTTATGGGTCTTTTCGGTAAAATCAAATTTCATGAACACTTAAGTGGTACCTTTTAGTGATAATTATTTACATTAATTCTCTTCATCAAATCAATATCACTTTGGGCTTATGGAATTTGGTAATGGTTAAAATTCCAATATCCTCCATATTCAACCTCATAGTCCAAACACAAAGTCCTTGGTTCAATAATAATACTTATTATTAACCGAGATTCTCTGGCCAGAGACTTTTAACTTTAAGTTGACTTTAGTTCACCGTGATACTAGCCTCATATGATAGAGGAGACAAATCCTCTCTTGAATAGTGTTTCACTTCTAATATTTCCACTCAACCTAACTATAGTCGTTCGATGGACACCATGTCGAGATTTAATTATAATCAAATCGGAGCTTCCACATTGAAGATCAATAGTATTCTCAAGTCGAGAGAACTGCATAAATTAGTCACATTGATATTTTCTGTTTGGCCATAGTTAATCAACCAATGAAAAACTATCGAGTGAGTCATTTCATAGTTATTCAATAACTATCAATATGTAACCCCTTGGTGCTTCCAGCAACACACTGCCCAACAATATGTGAGTGTTACGAACACTAGTCTAATGGATATATCGATATCCAATCTTGATAGTATATTCATTTTCATTGTGATAATTACTCATGGTTACAAAACTTTATAACTGTTATAACAAAACATACCGTTTATGGATTTTACATTAAATAAACATTTAATTTAATTAATTAATATATAACACACTATATCAAGTATATAATATAAAGAAAACACCTTTTATTTCGAACATGATTGGTGCTATATGTAACAAATTGCATAATTATTCATAGGGCATACCCCTAACTCTATCAATCTCTCTTTGTACTTGTGGTCAATTATGGAATCTCATTACAACTTCTCCAATCGGTTTTCTCAATACTAATTGGGTTAATCCCTCGATGAACGGGTATGCTATTATGTTTTAATTTTCTACTCTATCAATCTACTCTCTTCGATGCTGATAAACTACCTTTATCACGTGGAAAAATTTAGAGTATGTTTCTTAACTTCTAGTGAGCTCTAAATTTTGTTATGAACCATAACATCATATAACAATGTTATGGGATTCTTAACATTGGAATCACACTTAGCTTAGTTATAGATTTGTGCTATTATGTTTATATGCATTGCTTTTATTGCGGTGCTATTCAAGGCGATGCATTTAACCTTTTTCATTGAATGTGCCACAGGCTTTCATAACATTTCCAAATTAAAGATTCTTAACTTGAATTTCTTGTTGATAAATTATACTCAATATCACTTATGAAAGTTTGGGCCCAAACACACCTTCGTAAGAGTTTGTTGTTTCCATAAACAAAGCTATAGTAGTTCATAAATACATAAGAGCACTTCAAACAACCATTTAGTGATATCAATTTGGATTTGATACTTGCTTCATGTATTAAATACATAAACGAATCATGATATCGTGGACAATATAACATGTATGATAATTTCTATTGCCTATACATAAGGAATCCATCTTACATATTCGGTATTAAACATTTTAATAAGGTGACCTTGCATACTGTTTGGGATATTCCTAATATCTTTTATACTTACTATAAACGTCATTATTAATAGATCCAACGTTAAGTGTTAAAACAACTAAGGCTAATTTTAAATCAAGTACATCGTTAACGATCGGAAAAATGTTGTTTACTTATGGCTTGGAAATAGCTATGTACTTTTTAATGTTCTTCTTTACGAACACATGCTTCCTCTGAATTTTGGTTGATAACCAAACCATTTGATATTTCTATCAAAACACTTGTTCCATTTTGATGCTTTTCCGAGTAATACTTTCATATCCATTCTCAAATTGTATCTGAAAACCCACAAACTCAATATCACTCTAACTAACTTTGAGACACTTTGGTTATTATGTGTAAATAGTTTACTCTAAACCATTGTTTAGCTGTTTCAACACATATGTGCCAAAATATAAAGTCATACTATATGATGATATTGTGAGATAAATCTGAACCTCTTGATCACATCAAATGGTAAATCTGTTATGTTAATTTTAACAATTAAAATTTATGTTATTATTCTTATCAATACGGCTCACTATATTCCAATTGTAATTTTCATTCTCTTAAAAGACACATTTACGGCCAATGGATCATACCCTTTTGGGTACAATTTTCAAAATCGTGTTTTGATAATGTATTGAAATCTATTTCGGATTTGTGCATCATACCATCATAGAGTTAATAATCTTAATGGTTTAATTGACTGCGGAGGACTATCTATTCTCGACATTGATAAGAAACTCATAGTTTCTCTTTAATGGATAAGAATACTTATTATACATTCTAATGTGTTATATTCATTTTGGTTTGGTTAATTTCATTTCAACCCTTGTAGTCAGTTTTTCCTTGGATCATAACTGTTTGCGCCAAAATTGGTCACAAACCACAAATATAAGCAAAGCACCAGTGTATGAACACAGATCAGCCGTATATGATTAGAGATTATAGATCTAAATAATGTAGAGGATAAAAATGAAGAGCAACAAATTTGAAACAGAAAGAAGTAGACAGAGACACAAGATTTATAGTGGTTCGGCTATCTCCGGCCTACATCCACATCAAAAGATAATATTTTATTGACTTTGCTCGTTGGTTACAGCGGATTACAGTAGTAATTTTCGAGTACAACAGTGAAGTTTGAGTACAATAGTGATTTCAGCAGAGTCTGGACGTAGCAGAATCAAAAGTCCCTTTTCTATAGGATTTAAGATGTTAGTTATAGGCATAGGCTACAAATATCTCGCTCGGATCTCGGCAGACCTCTTCTGGCACGTGGGCGGGCCCACGCGATCGATCCTAGTGATTTGCACTCGGTCCATGATTGATACGAACCAATTTCATATCGATTAAGATTTGGCCCAATCGAGTCGAAATTGAGCAGGAACATTCTTTAGGTTGTACGTAAGCTCTTGTGAAAATTTCATAGCATTTGAACTTGTAGATTTTGAGATATGGTCGATGCAAGTTTGGGCGTATCGATTGCTGCTCACTTCGCATCGGTGCGGTTCGTATCGATCAGTTCGTATCGATTTTCAGTCACGTGCTTGCAAGTTGACATGCCGCTAATTCTTCGGATCGATCCACTTTTCGGGCCGAGTGACTAAATCTTTCGTTTGAGTGTATCTTGTTCGTATCGATCATTTCGACTTTGTTCGTATTGATCGTTATTGCGTTGTTCGTATCGATCGATTGCATTTCACTTCGTATCGAACCGATGAAAGGTCGATCGATACAAAGCGTGCGTGATACTTGATCGATACGAAATGGACACTGACGTTACAATCAGTGGATACGAAGTGCGATGCTTTTCCATGGATGTTAATCAGAGGACATAACGGATACGAAATGATGACCGCTTGATGGATACGAACCAAGGTCACCTGATGGATACGAACTGCCGAAGCGCAATGGTTGCGAACAAGGCCCTTTAATTGATGGATACGAAGAGTGTGATTCTCCCGATTGATACAAAGACGAGGGCATCCGATGGATTCGAATAAGAACAATATGAAGAAGGACTTTCTATGGTCGCTCGATGGGTACGACAAAGGTGATTGCCTGAATTTTATCGATCATATATTGAGCATATGAACTCGAATTGACTTGAAATTGGAAATATTGGTTTCCACGGCTTTGCTTGTCATGTCTCGTCAATTGTAGCTCGATCTGGACTCGGACGAAATTCATTGACATCCATAGTTGACTTGCGTATTAATGATCTCCAAGACGAACTATCATCGGTTTCCAGTCAAGTTCTTGGTGTCACGGCCTTGCCGAAAGGTGGGATAACAATAACCAAATCCATTTTATACCAATGATTTCTAAATAAATTCCTTCGCTAGGAAGTTGCTAATTCTTGAAACAACAGTTGTTTCTCAATGCAACGAAATGAGCACTCATAAATTTATGAATTGCCTTATATAAAACCGATTTTGTGTTAGTTCACAATATGTTATGTTCACAACATAAACCAGTCATCTAATAATATCATTCCTAGAATACTCTTAGCATGATTCATACATGATCTCTTACATAAAACTATCATGTGCAGCCTTTCAACTTGCATAACCTATTGACTCCTTGACCTAAGAAATATAGAAATGATAATTTTTATCAGTCGAACAAAATTAAATTTCTGATACAGGTAATATCTGAATATATAAATTTTGAAGAATATATTTAAAATTTAAATTCTAATTTTTGAAAGTAATAAAATAGATATATTTATGTATGTAAAACTTAACCATTTCGAATTATGATAAAATATCTTTATGTATATATAAAGCTTTGTGATGTTTAAAAATATATATAAGTATGTGTGTATATATGTATGTGTATATGTTATAAGAATAGAGTACATGAAAATATGTATGTATGTACAAAATTTATGATGGCAACTTTCAAACCTAAGAGAGTATATATGTGTGTGTGTGTGTATGTATACCTATATATATATAGGTATAGGTAAGTATGTAAATACATATATGGTCAAAGTAGTGTACATGTAAATCTACATATGTGTGTGTGTACATAGAAACATCATGATGACAAAATCAAATCAAGCCGACAAAATATCAAATCACTTGTAAAATCAAATCAAACACATAATAAATCAAATCACTTAAAAGATCAAATCAACATACAAGAAAATCAAATTAGCCCACATATACACAAAAGCAAAAGAAAATGAAAAAAAAAGTTAATAAAAGAAAAAATGAAGCATGTACATGCATCAACCACCTAGTCTGTCTATATATATATATATATATATATATATATATCTTATATATAATGGAAATACTTGAGGAAGTGAAGCCTTTTTTGAAATGCCATAAATGCCCCGTTCTACCTAGAAAAGATGATTACTCTCCACTATTCACACAAGGGACATATTTGTCTTCAACCGTTCTATCCACCACGTTTCGGTTTTCCATCCCATTTACTCCCGTAACCGGTTTCTCAACCCCACTTACCTTTCCTCCTGTGTCTTCTCCGCAAATAAACCAAAGTAGAAAAAAGGCTAAAATTTGCTCCACAGCAACTGTACATATATGGAGTTACTACCAACAAAATTAACTACAGCCAAAGCATCCAAATAGTTAGACAAAGAGACCAACTTCAGTTATGTTCGGAAGGTACCCACCGATCTGAAATTATTCTATTTGAATATAGATCAATTTGTTGTGTACTAGATTGAATATTCCCTCTTTTTTAAATTCAATACTGATAGAAATATAGCTTATTTTAGTTTATGCTTCATTGATTTTAGGTAAATTATGCTTTGGGTTTTTTCTTCCAATGTTAACTACAGCACGTGTTTTCTTCCTCAACGAAAGATGGTATATACCCTTTCTATTACATCAATAAGATATATTTATTTGAAACTGTAATAATTATAAGTACTTCCTCTCTCTTTTTTATTTCAAGCTCTCCATCTTTCATATCTAGGAATTTGAAATTATACTCTAAAGTTGTTGTAATTCATAACCTTTTTGCAGTTCATTATTATAATGTATACATAACATTTTGGAAAAATGGATAGTTTATCCATGATATAAGATGAATCCACGTTATTGCATAATTATTCGACCTTAAAGTTTTATAATTTGGATAGTATTTTTTGTTCATGACTGATATCGCTACACACATTTCACTCATAAGGAAGATATGAAACTAAGGGTTTTTTATTATTATTATTTTTGGTAAAATAGGAATGTGAGAATAAAATTTTGATGTTATTCTTTATTGCCAAATTTATTACACTAAAAACACTTAAGCTACCATATCTTACAGCTATTGAATTTGTTGCCAGAAATTTTATTGTAAGTTACGTTCAGTGCAACGTTGTAACAAAAAACAATAACCATTGATTTCGCTATACAATAAAATAGTTTTGAATCTGTCTAAGTATATGGATTTTTAAAGAGGGATGAATGCAAACACATGTCATATGATCATGTAATTTTCTAAAGGAGGATATATTTTGACCTTTTTTATTAATTTGCTGGTTCATTGATTGTTCATACGAGGATGAGAGTGCATGATTTCTTTTTACTGTCTACTATAGTGACATACCCATATTATAACACTAATGACAAAGTCACACATAACCTTTTTTATCAACAAAATGATATATGGCTTATCTCAAGCAATCTACCTCTTTGAGCATGGCGAAGAACTATTGTTGCCTTTGATAATTATATTACTATATTATTGCCATCAGTTTTGAATCTAACTACTAAGTTCATTCTTTTTCATTTATTTGCAGTTACTACAATTATGGATGCTTCTATGTTGACATGTTCGCCTATAATTTTCCAAAAAAGATGTAATATTGTTGCCTAGAATATCATAGTTTATATCAAGCATGGTTATGATTCACATATAAAAACGTCTATGTATAGAATATATTTTTTCCAGCAGGTAGCAGGTTGGAAAACTCTCCAAAACGGTATTCATCATAGCATCGCCAGTTTCCATGAAATGTCTTATGGAGAATCATAGCCATTACAGTTGCTAGATCAAAATCAAGTAGGTTTCCACGTTGAAAAAGTTTTCACAATGTTGGGTAAGATTATAGTTTTCAGTTTGTCTTTTTGAGAAGGTTTAATTTGGTTCAGTGTCCAATATTTATTAAGAAATTGTTATTCAACATTTTATTCTAAATTAACAATGTTTGGAAATAGGATTATAGCTACTTTAAACATTGGTTATTCAATTATTTGCCTTTTAGGCCCAATTTTGTGGCAATTGTAAATAGAGTTTCAGCTTTGGTTTGTATATCAATTTTCTTTACATGTAATTATATTTTGTAGTACTAATGACTGATGAATTTTTTTGGTGATTCAGCAAAGTAACGAATACTCTAAAGAGGTGATACTGGAAGTGGCAATGTAATTGTAGACAAAACACAATTGTTGACAAGGTAATGTTATAAGTTTGCCTCCATTTATTGAAGCTTATATAGTTTATCTCATTACAACATATAAAAGTAATTTAGTTTTTCTTTTTGATCTAAGAATGTTTTTTTGCTTTTCTAATAGGTAGACCCACTACTATCCTTTATTGTTCCCATGGATCACCTGGAGTGTTTATTAAACAATGGGGAAATTTTAATTTATCATCTTGACATCCATTCATCCATATTTATTTACATATTCTAACTTCTCAAACCATTTGAGATTTTTTAGTCACTTCTACGTGTGATAGATTTTTATAATACATTTAAGAAATATCTATTTTGTAAAATACACATCAATGTGCATGCCAGTATAAAGGTTACTTAATGGTTGAGTTCTTTGCTTAGTTTGATGGTTTGGTTAATTATGTGGTATAGTTAACCATGCTTTGACATACATGGAAGAATTCTACAATGTAGTCCGTGCAAAATCCAGTATTAGCTAAATAATAATGGTTATTTTAATTTCTTTCCATAGCTTCAACTGCTGATTGTAGTTATGTCTATGGACAAGCCAAGAAAAAATACTGACTTACGAAAACGCATACAAAGACAAAAGCCTTGGATAATTGGTTTCAATCCATTTTGTGGAACTTTGAGTCAGAGAACATTTTTTTGATGAAAGAGTGGTCCTTCTTCAAGGAGAGCACTCATATTTTATTAAAAAAAATCAAAATTCGCACAAAAGTTTGTTGGTAGTTACTTATTACAAATATAGAGGATCATCACTATGATGATTAACAAAAGGCGTAGATAAATAAGGAATATAACATGCTTACATTTTATTATGTTAATACAATAGTAACTAAGAGAAGGGAGATATCAATGGCTACGCCGCTGGATTAGTTTTCAATGAGATGGATCTAAGGAGCGTGTGTGCTTACAAGGGAATTTAACATGTTTTTGCTTTTATTTTTGTTGATTTCAAGTTGGTCCTAACAAGGTATTGCAAGGTTGTGCAAGATGGTGCAGGTCCTATTGATGATTTTGCTTTTGATGTAGCTGAGGTTGCATGTTGTCGTTGATGTTGTTGGGATGAGCAAATTCAGAAATGAGAAGTTGTTGTTGTTGCTACATCAACAATGAGCTGCATTTGGCCCTAAATCAATCAAGCAACATCAGTGATCAAGTCCATCAAAGGCTAGCAGTTATCGACACTTGACAGTAATCAGAGTCAAGCAAATGGAGAGCTGAAGTGCTGAAGAGTGTGAACTGAAGAGTGCTAACTGAATTGCTGAAGACATGTAGCTATTGACCATAATGTGCAACATGACCAATCGTACATCTTTGTTCAATCGTATGGTTGGTTGTATGGCTGGTTTGAGCCGAGAGTGCAGGAGAATGGTTAGCCTGAGCAGAGAATTGGGATGAATGGTGGTATACTATGTTGCTGCAGATTGTTGAAAATGGCGTATTGCATAAGATCCATGTTGCTGCAGTTTACTGACAGGGCAAGCCGTTGAGGCTGATAGAGGTGGCGGCAATCTATACATATGAGAATCTATGTTTCCTATGGAAAAAAACTGCTGTTGTTGTCCGTACATATATATATGCACATACTTTGGTGGTTATATGGCTCATTTAAGAATAATATGGTTGTAGGTGTTTTGAATATATGGCGATTAAGGTGGTATGTGAATTTGTACAAGAATATTTAAATTTCTATTGTATTTATGCATATAAGTATTTATGGTGATTAATTCTCTGTATTTGCCTGGAGATATATGTTTGTATATGTTTACTCTTAAAGGTAAATGATAATTATAATGTAAAGCTTTATATAAAACTATGGAAGGTAATTGAATATTTTAGTTTCTGTTATAAGTTCATTTGATTAAAAGTGATGTTAGATTGATCAAGGTCACATTCAAAATAGTTGTGACACAATGAAAACTAAATTATCCATAAAGGAAACTCTGTTGCGTACGATTGATTTTTGATTGATTACTTTAGTTGTCTTCTAACTTACCATATTATAATTTAATAATAAAACTACCGCGTCAATCTAAAATGCAAAGAGTTTTATTAGCATTCTAAGACAACGTATAATAGTTAAAGGAATGGCTGCTTTTTTCCCTTAATATCATGAAATAAACTATAATAAAGTTATACCAGTAAATGTGAATTTATCATACATGTATTAATAGGGCATTACAATACCTATATGCATTACTATATTAGTAAAGCTATACCTGTTAACAACAGCTATACCACTAGGTGCATAAACCTATCTCTATTGGTAAAGAAATTCTTTTTACTTAGCGAAGTGTCATATTCTTATTACAAAAGTAAATAACTAAATGAAAGATATGTTTGGATATTACAGTACTTCGGCTTTCAAAGTTGCTTTCTCATAAACATATTTGTTATAACAATATGTGGTGATATTAGTAGTTTAGAAAAATACATTAGAATTAAAAGATGAATATCAAGAACTTGATCTCAATAAAGCATCACTTATACTTTAATTTTGATATTATCAAATATTTCAATATGTTAACTCTTATATATGTATATTGCAAACCTATTATGGCATAAGAATCTAACATATATAGGTACAGTTTTCACCATTTACTTTTCTAGCAGTTTCACCTTAAATTATGCATCAAGTAAAGGGATACATCAAGTGAAGAGATGACTAATTTTAGGTATACCAATTTTCAACATATCTTTAAGTTATAATATAAGTTATATCAGCTAAAGCTTGATTTTCCCCTTATTTGCTTATTTATTGATTTATGTTTTCATAATGTTTTAGTAATTTGCAGCATGTCAGTAATAGTCAATCATCATGGAAGTAATATATCATCAATATTAGACAATATTTTTTAACAGTGAGGTATTAACAACACAACTCTATCCTTGAAATAGCAGGTCTCACTTGCTCGAAATTTGTATGCTAGCATCAAGCAGCTTTGTACTTCAGCAAGCATTGAGCGTTTGTGAGGAAGAGAGTATCTTGGAAAATTTACAAGAGTGATACTTTAATCCAGCAGATCACTCATAATGATGTCTCAAGGGCTCGAACCCACGACCTGTAAAACATCTGTCTGAAACATCATATCTCTAACCATTTGAGCTAAAGATTCTTGACTGAAATGCAACCTTTATCGAGGACAGGAAATTTTTTCTATATATTAATATAGTTATATATTACTTTTGAAAAGAGAGATGATGCAAGTTTTCTAAGTTCCAAACTACTCGAAGTGCTAATTTTAATATGTGTTACATTTCTCAAGTTATTGATGTAATAGTTGGTCACTTTCTTTATCTATTTAATTATTTTCTAAAATAACTTAGTCTCATTCAAATTTCAATGAACGATTGATTTATGCATTTACACAAAAAAAAATGAAACATTACGTTCATGTCAATATTTTTTTATAAGATCTAAAAAATCTTACAAACATTGTTTTTCATACCAACTCCTCCTATGCACGTGCATCGCACGTGCCAAACTACTCGTATATATATATATATATATATATATATATATATATATATATATATATATATATTGGACACAGGCATCACTTCTCGGGCCATTCACATATTATTTCACGGGCTGCTTCGAGTCATTCTCTTCTCCACTCTCTTTTCTAAATAAAAAATTTCCCTTCTTTAATCAAAAAATCAAAAGCTCCCAAATCATGGAGTTTTAGCTCGAGCAATCAAAAGGGATATTGTTCATCTTTATCCCTAGTATTTTTAGAAATTCATCACTCGAATTTTCATCTTTATCCCTAGTACTTTTAGAAATTCAAAATTTTGGAACAATGATTTCTCCCAATCCTTTGTGAAATTAATAGTGCCATTAGTATCGTCGGATTCATATGGAGGAGTGTTGTATTCAGTGTAAGTTTGACAGAAATTGGTGCTGGTCGTCGATAGTCCTGGAAATTAGGGTTTGGGTTTGGGCAAGATCCTAATGGCGGTAGGCTTCGGGAAGGATGGGGTCGAGTTCGGGGTGGCAAGGCGAGGTCATGGCCGAAGTTTGGAAGGGTCTGGTCGTCTATGGAGGGGTGCGGCCATGGGATTGTTGCGCAACCTGTAGCTTACAAAGATGGATTGGATTTTGATTTGGTGGTGGGATTGTTGGTTCGTCGAGTTCAGAGCGTCGAGGAGGTAAAGGGAAACTCGATGGCAGAGTCGGCGATGGAGATTGGTGATTCAATGGGCGGTGTAGATGCACGGCGTGTACGTAGATGGTGGGTTATTGGAGCAGCTCAGTTTCTTTTCATTTGGTGAAGAAAGGATGGTTACGGGTTCAAGTGAGTGGGTTGGGCTTCAGCCCGAAGGAAGACTGAGGTGAGAAACAAAATTATAATTGGTTTGTTATATTATTTAAATATGTTAGGCTCTAAAATATGTGCTGGGCTGTAAAATTTTGGGTTGACAAATAATTTGGTTGTTTGAATATTTAAATATTTAGGAATGTTAAAAACTTTGAAATGGGGTAATTTGTTCGTTTCAAATCTGTTTCGCTCACGGATTTTTGCGATGGACTCGTATTGATGAATATAACGTTGTCGTATGATTTATGGATAGCTTAGGACAAGTAAAAATTGTGATATATTAATATGGATAGAATTTAAATCACACTATTTTAAATAATAACGTCGTATAATTTTATATACCTTAAAGATTGATGTTTAATTGTCCTAATATAATACTGTTAAGTAAAATTGAACTGAATGTGGTAAATTGGACATTTGTTAAGTGGAAATAAATTACTATTTCTCTAAGTAAATTAATTGGACCCTATTTAGGAGGATAAATCACCATTCTGCTATATTAATTAGATAAGTGAATCTGGACATTTATTTAGCAGAAATAAACTCGTTCTGCTATTACATTAATATGGACACTTAACTACATTCCAACGGACTAGTTTGGATAAGTGTTGTATTGACAATTGCTTGTTAATTATGGATTTAATTTACATATATGATGTTATGTAAAAACTAGATTATAACTTGGATGGTTAATTTAATTAAAGATTATGTCCCATTGAAGTTGCTAAGCCTTGTGAATCAAAGTTATTTGAAGGACAATTATTATTTATTAACAAGATTATTAAAGATAATTATTATTTGTTTTAAAAGATAATTAATAATTGTTTAGTAATGATTTTAAGTTAATTGTTTTATTAATATGATTCTTAAAGGTTATTTAGGAATATTTAATTATTGTTTCAAAGTTATTAAATTATTTAAAATATTTTACATTATATTTAATTATTAATTAAGGTTATTTTATAATAATTTGATTTTAAAGTTATTATTATTTTAAGTCTATTAACATTATTTGAAGTTGATTCATTTAAATTATTTAAAGTTATTTTTAAAATATTAAATGTTCATTTTACCATAATTAAATAATGTTTTGTTCTAAAGAAATGGGTTTTAAACGAAAGGATATAAGAAAGGAAAGTTTTACAAATGGTTTGAGATTTATAAAAGAGTACTTACTTAAATTAAACTTGGAAATTTATATATATAATTTATAAGCATTATTACGAGATATTTATTAAAATAAAAGATTTTTGGAAGGCAACGATATATTCTCATAGCGTAATTCGAAGGCAGAGATTGCCTACGGTTTGGGATGTTTTCGCTGGGATAGCGATGTTACCATTGTGCAAAATGTGATCCATGATTGATTGCATGGCGGAAATCTAGTGGCAGAGATTGCCTAAGTTATGTTTGGATTTCTCTGGAATAGAGATGCAATCATTGAGCTGCGATCCATGGTCGATACCGAATGGTGCTTTCAATATTTATTTTAAAAGATTTCAAGTATTTTTGGAAGATATGATTTGTTAATAAACTTATTTCGGTGAGATAAGTATATGACTATTTTTTATTAAGAGATTTAATTTATTGGAATCAAAATTAAATGAGGCTTAGTGATTTCAGTGGAAAATGACATCTTTGTTCGAATGTTTGTTTATTTGATAGTTAAATAACCGACTATCAAATCTTGATCAAAATATGCGATCCTTCTTAATTTTGGTGGTATAGAATTATTCCCTACTTAACACCGAAGGATTTTAACTTTGGAAATATCTAGGGGAAACACGGGAAATATATGGTATAGTTACAGCTCGAGGAGTTATACTGTATGTATAAATAGGTGGATCTTCTAGGACAAATGATAAGGAGATCTATCCACTTAAAAAGTTAGGGGGTGATACCTGATCTAATGTATTGGCTGATTATTTCCTAAAGAACCGGTCTTGAGCATTCCGGAAATCGATGAAT
The DNA here is from genome assembly GCA_030765085.1 of Allium cepa. NCBI lineage: Eukaryota > Viridiplantae > Streptophyta > Magnoliopsida > Asparagales > Amaryllidaceae > Allium > Allium cepa. Next base: position 484,981,324 of record CM060929.1, read on the forward strand.
TATTTTGGAGCACCCAGGAAATGGAGAGTATACTCATAAGAGATGAATCAGAACCCATGACCTACTCCGAAACCATATAAGGTAAAATGGAGGAGAAGCATTATATTTTGGGATGTTAAAATTCATATGTGGTTCTGTGATTCGTTGGAGTGTGGGAATATGTGTGAGATTCCAAGATCTATTGAAATGTGGAATTCAGGTGTGTGATTTCGTGACCTATTAAGGTATAGGGGTCCATATGGGATTCCATAATTCATTTGGAGATGGTGCGTAAGCCAGAATGCCGGACGTGGCCTCATCAGCGGAGAAGACTAAAACCGGAGATAGAATGCATAGCCAAGGGGCTAGCTAACCCATGAGGGTATAGTCATCTCTCTTTCTACCAAGTCCCGATCGATTATTTTATGCATGATCAAAGCAATGCACTCGACCTCGGTGGCCAGTTATGTATTTCTTATGGTACCCCGGCTAGACTGGTATAATGCGTCGGAAGGATAACTCTGATCCTTGTGCAGGAGGACCGTTCTCAAAGTACTGAGGGCACCAATGTGGAAATCCTACACAATTAGCGAACGAGCTTTATCAGATTCTGATTTTTATGACTAGTATTCTTGTGATGTATACAGCACATGCATCAGAGCTATTTGTTATTATTACTTTGGCGATTAGACACTATTATAATATCAAATGATTTTCTATAAAAGAGATTTGGTCGTCGTAAGGTAAAAACTCATCCGTGCTTATTGGCGGTAAGGTCTTACGAGATACTTTGGTTGGAAAGGCTATTAAACTTTAAAATCAAGTTGATTGTGTTTCTCACGCTGGTTTTAACAGACTAACCCGAGCGTGGTTTTTCATATATGCTCGGGTTAGACCGAGCATATTTTCCAAATTTACTCGGATATTTTGGAGCTTAGGAAAAGGAGGTGGAGGCCTAGAGACGTATTCACATATATGATTATATTTCTGTTGCATTTTAGTTGTGTTTATCAGCAGTTGTAAGGACAGGTTGTTATAACTATCCGTGCTGAATATGTTAGCATACTCTGATTGATGTTTGTGTGTATATATATATGTGTATTACAGTTTTTTCTTTTGTGTAAAGATTTGTTATATAATATAGATTATTCGTTCCGTTGTGAGATTCTGTTTTCTATCTTCTTTCTATCTTCTTTCTACTTTCTTTTTTCTTAAATATCCACCTTCCCGTTCAATTTAGGCTGGACACGTATGGTAAATTGTTAGTTTAAACTAAACGAAAAAAGTGGGTCATGGTAGTGTCATAGGGAGCAGTGACCTTTAAGGCTAAATCTTTATACTTATTAGGTACACATGGAACTCTTCCTATATACTCACTCATTCGATCGAATTAAATCAATTCTTCTACATGTTATATTATTTACTTCTGTTTTATATTCTATAAGCTTATCATAGACTTATACATGCATATCAAGTACACATGTTTACGTCTGTGATAACTTATTAGTGAATATGGTGAAGTACGAGGAACCATTTTGGTACTGATACACTTATGATTGCATACATCTATATGTATCAATCTGAAGAATTCATTAACTCTTATGACGCTTCCAAAAATTCGAAGTATGGCCCTTAATTGTTTGAGATATAAAACATGTACCATATGATTTGCAATCATATAATAAAAATTATTTCTGAAAATGACTTAGTCTATAATTCCAAGATAATTATAATTTTTTTAGATACTTCTATATTTTCCATTGCATCAATTTTATTATTAAAAAACTATCACCTACTGTTTTATTTCATAATGAATATTCATAATATTCACATTAAAATATAACTATGACTATTTTTTAGTCGATATAAAGAAACAGTCATTATTTCATGAATAATGTTCGGTAACTTCATAAATAATGTTTGGTTTCTTTTACAAAAATAATTTTCATAACTTAACGCAATCAATAAGTGTTATATGGCATGCACCCACTATTTTCGCCGTTACTATAATAGTCTACCGAATTCGATGGTCCATTATTCACTTAATATAGATAATTTATTTCATATATTATAACTAGTTTACAAATGAGAGTTCTTTGATCATAGAAAACAATTTTCTATGCTAGAATAAATTTTAGAATATAAATTATATTTCTTATTCCAGTGTTAAGTACCACTCATTAATATTACAATTCCCGTCTTTGATGTTTGTTTATGAAGCAGAGGTAACCATTCGTTCTCTTCAACCCAATTTTACCTTAAATCACATCTACTCTTATGCATTCATTTTTCTTTTTAAATGGTTGAACCATTCAAAATAATATCCTTACTGCAACATTATAACGAACTCTTTACAAAAGCGCACTCGATCATCCTTAGCATTTAAGGACGTCTATATATTGCACTTTGTGTAAACTGATCAAAATGATATTTCAGCGATAGAGTTCTTAGATCTGTCTTGTAGTTTTGGTCTAGTATTATTGTTAAATGTATGTAATCTTTATTGTAATCAATCAAATTGAATACTCAACCTCGTAGTGCGGTTTTTTTTGCTTCAAATGAACTAATTTCATCGAAGTATCATACATTATAAAATGTGACCGTTCACCATGTAACACTTATATGTGATAGTATATGGATCAAATATCCATAGTCTTATATTGCTTTTGAGTTTGGAACTCATTAAATGCAGTACATGATCTTGACCAAATAAACATTTGAGCAACCAAATTAGGAACATATTAAGTGGTTGTAAAATTAGGCACTTGCATATGGGTGTAGAAAACATTAACATGCAAGAAGTATTTAATAGTAATTATACATATAATATTTCTATTTTTCAATCTTCACTTCATATTAGTTTGTATATTTTAATTGATAAACAATTTATCAATCATATTAAATGCAAAAATTTATCAACGTAAATTATTATAACATTATTTAGCATATGTTCTTACAGTATTGGAAGGGTTAAATGTTATCAAAGGATAAAAGTTATCATTTCATTTTTCTAATAAAGCTCCCACTATTTTTCTATGTTTATCCAAACCTAAGATGAAACATAGAAGTTTTTCGGTCGAAAGGTGCTGCCATAAGTGGCGTAGCAAATAAACCATATAAAACTGATTTTCAACTTCATAAAGTAATTTCTTTCTTACTAACCTGCTTTGTTTGTCAACATATCATTGGTTGGCAGTAAGTCCCAAAACTTTTTCTCAAAATACTGCCGAATTTCAGATATTAACAAATTAAAACATTTACAAATTGCCCCTTCTCCTTTTATAAACATATAAAACATTTAAGTTTCATACCTTAAATAATTTTATATACTTATTAATACATTTAGGAAAATTCTCCAAAAATTCTCATAATTCACTTTTAATATATCTTCTAACATATATAAATTTCTGACCCAAAGCTAACATATAATGGCTGTAATTAATTTAAACCAAATTTAACCATTTTCTTCACTAGAAACTCATAGTAAATCCGCATTAATTTAAAAAATTATTAAACTTGAAACCCATCCCTAAATAATATTTCTGGTCGTCTATCAAAATCGCAGGGCATTTGGATGTCATTTGTTAGGTTTTTCAATCATGACTTGTCATAAAAATCTATATGAACAAATAAAATTCATCAGCAAGCATATATATCTATTTATCATTCAAAACATGGCATAATACTTTGCAAAACATATTCAGATCCGATCTAGAACCGAAAATAAGAAAATATGAGATGTAACCTATTGTTCGCCTTAGCTTATGATTAAGGAGTTCAAGAATTGCTCTTGAATGAATTTGATTAAGCCTCTTCCTTTTGATTCTTGCTTATCTTCCTCTTGATCATCTTCTAATGATGGTCGACCTTACTCAAGTTTAATTTTGGTTTATTGTAACATCCCTAATTTTAGTAACATTATTCATGAAATTTAATTAGATAAATTAATAAGAATAATGATGATAAGGGGATTGCGATTTGAATAAACAATATAGAGGGTCGTGCTTAGCAATAAAGTAAATGGGCATTAATTGAGATATTAGCTAATTAAGGTACACATGGGCATACTAGTAAAATAGCCACTTTATTATACACAGCAATACACTTCTCAATCTTGTCTATTCACATTAATTGTTCTCATAACAAAAATAAACGTGAATACCCTAACGAGCCGGCCGTTATTAAAGAGGAAGATTACAGTCTAAAGCTAAGGATCAAAGCTAGGAAGAATTAATCAACAATAAATCTCAAATTCTTTATCATATCTAAGGTGAATAATAATTTCGTACCATCTCTATTTTGTTCTATGATTATTATATGTTTTCGAACTTATGATTAAATTCGTTTTATGATGATATGGATGATGATATGCCTAAGCTATATTTTGTTTAGTTTATTTTAATTCATTCACATATGAATTTGCACGTTTTTGATGCAAAACTAAGATTCTATTATTTTAGAATGCCATAGCAAAAATTTATGTTAACAAAAACATGATTTTGAAAATGGGTTTTAATGTTCAAAAAGTTTCGATCTATAGAAAATTTATTATAAATTTCTAAAAGAAAATATGATATAATTGGATTTAAAATTGATTTCAAGTATTTCATGAAGAAATTAGGTCTGAAATTTTAGTATGTTTGATTACCTAATAAAGTTGAATTTCTATGATTTTTGATGATTTTTCCCAATTGATTTACTAGGGAAAATAAATTATTTCTAGAGAAGGACTTGTTTGCAAATACTAGTTTTGTTAATGAAAGGGCTTAAATGTTATAATTTCTTTGATTTAGATCTGATTAAATGTGGTAGTTTTATCTGTAAAGTACTTGAAAAATTTTGAGGCAACCAATCAAAGATTTGAAAATAGGTAAGTAGTTACAAAGCAATTACTAAAAGTGGCTAAATGTTAGCCTTTAATTTAGAAAAGTTGGTTCTGTCTCAAATAGCATCACCTTTTGACTCCATTGACTCTGCACCATCCCAGCAGAAACCCATATAGTCGAAACCCACACAGTCGAAATCAATATACAAGGTATCTCTTAGATTGTATACAACAGATTGGAAGGAAGGCGAAAGCCACGGTGTCGAAAGGGTTGCTTTCGAAGGGGACGAAACCTTGTTTTGTTTTCCAAAGTTAAATTCAGGCCTTGTTTTATTTAAATCCTTCAACGTAGTCAAAATAGATGCCTTCGAAAGGGTTTTTACAAATAGCTTTCAAACAAGGTTGCTATACTATGCAAAGGTGTTAGCTTTCGAAGGGGTACCTTTTCCTTTAAATAAGATCTTTCGAAAGGATTGGTTCCGACCAAGTCGAACCCAGCCACTAATTTTCCCTTTCGACGGTATTGAAGCCATCTATGCTATCCAAGGGTTAACTCTGTTTTAACTTAAACTAAGCCTTTTTCCTGAATGCTTTCAAAGGGGGTTTGGGGTTTTGAAGGCAGTGGAGTCGAAAGGGGGTTTCGACTCTATCCTTCAATGTTTTAATTTAAAAGGTTGTTGCTCTCGACCGGATGGTTCCGACACCATCAATTTTTTCCCCAAAACAATTTTATATTGGTTTTGAAAGAGAAACTTTCGTATATAATCATTTTGACCCAAAGGACTTTTTGAAGAGTAAACCTAATGCTTTCGAAATGGTACATTTATTTGTTATGAAGCTATGTTTTAAAGAACATTTTGACACCATCGAAAGGTATGTTTATTATGTTTTGAAAAAAAGTTTATGCTTTCGACGGAAGTCATCCAGAGGTTTCAAAAGAGATGTTTTAAGATTTCAAAACATAAACCCAATCTCAATTTAAAGGAATAGCAATGGCATAAGTAAACAAAGGGTTTTGAAATGAAGAAGTTTTCATTGATTATAAAGGGTTTAACCAGGATATATATAAAGAAGATGATAAACCATAGTGATGGTATTATTTGTTGTGATGAATACTTCTTCATATACTTATTCACATTGTTATTAACCCATAATAATATTTTGGGGAAGGGCAGAATAAATAGCTAGGTTGACCTAATGGTGAATATAATTTAAGTTATAAGGACCCCACCGCTATACCTAGATTATCAAAAAACATTACAAGTAATGTTGTCTGCTAATTCGGAGAATACAGCTTGTTAAGGATGGTCAAATGTGAATATATGTTTATACTAACACTGACACGTCATTTATACATTTTCACATAATATCTGAACTGAATTTGACATGTACAGTATTAATACAAAGTAATTAGCACATCGATTTCTCAAAATCAGAACAATATATATAAGCATTAGTCATAGATCACAGCGGAATAATAATCTTATGTACATATACAAATTGTAGTCTACAAAATAAAACACTAAACTTACATTATATACAAGTTTTACAATTCCCTGATCTCAATTATACATTTTATATACAAAGTCCAAATTCCTAAATGGGATAAACTTAAAGTCCAAATGTTTATATCCTTGCTAGCACAACTATTCAAAGGTCAACCTATCCTGTTAATTAAAAAGTCTCGGCCTGATCCGAGCAAAATAACACCCTGGTTAGACTATCTCTAAATATCCAATAGGGTGAGAACAAGATATAACACAAGAACAAAAACATATAAGTAAATATAGATGTCCATGAAGTAGTGGGTCACGAGAATTAATTTAACTTATAGTTCATCACAAGGCACGTAGTATGCATTTAAGTCATAAACACATATTAATCACTAAACACAGATAACAAAATTAACTTAACATCCACCACAAGACACAAGAACATATGTTTATTTCACTAACACAAGACACAAAATATATATTTATTTCGTTAACACAAGACACAAGAATATATATTTATTTCTCTAACACAAGACACAAGAATATATATTTATTTCACGAACATAGAATTGTCACAGAATCCAAATATCCAAAATCCAAGAGATCTTACTCAAAATGATCGTAATGATCGCACATGGAACCATAGCAAACAAACAAACAATTTGCTTTCACATGAACCGATCTGATACCAGGGATCGTACCCAGGACAGGAATCACGGGATCACAAGATGGTCTCAATAATAGCAGCCATGACCAAACCTTTCAGATTTATTTTGGATTATTACACTTGAAAAGAAATCCAGGAGTAACTTCTTAAGGATTTAGCAGCCACTTGCCGCACACCAAAAGAGAGTAAACTCTAAAGTGCCAAATACTATAGCCTTTAGTAATTACTACGATTTAACCAATACGTTCCATACCGTATGGTGAAATCAAAGTATTTACTAAAAGCTAGTAAATAACACCTATTACGGATACAATTGGAAAACCTGAACTACATTCTCTAAAAGATCTAGCAGTCCTTATTGCACACCAGAAGAGAATACAACTCTAAAGTGTTAAGTACTTTCCCGAATAAGATCACAAGAATTTAAGCAAGGCATCCCATACTACCCAATGGAATTCGAGTATTCGCTAGTGGGTTAGTCAATTCCACTCAAACATTCTATTCAGCATTTAAAACAATTGATAACATTAAGTCGAATAATAGTACTTCCCAAATTATAGAATTAAGGTTTTCAAAACACTTTTTCTCTCTGATTTTTATTATTTAAAAAAAAAACACTTTTTGTAATTTTCCACAAATCCACTGTTATTTACTAAGTGTCCACTTGTTTAATAAAATATTCTATAACCCCAAATTGTTCCAAGATTCCACTTATTTATACAAAGTCGTCTCAAATTTCCATATACTTGTATTATTCACAAAACTATATTTTAAAACCATATTTAAATACTCTTCCAAAATCCATATTAAAATATAACTATTTATTTATAATAAGTTAAGTTTATACTTTTCAAAATCACAGTTTCAAATTCCACCAATCCTATATTATTTGTTTATTAACCGTAATACTTGTATTTCAAATCCATAATAACTTTTCTGTAAAAATAGATTAGATTTGTGTTTCCAATGTCATATTTCCAAATCCATAAATATTTTACTAAGCATGCTAAATATATATAAAAACTTGATAAAATAATATTTTTAATACCTATTAGCTAAATTTAGAAACAATTCTAAGATTTGTAAATAAAAATAATTCTCTTTTGTAAAATTACTTATATACGAATCTTATTAACTTATTTCATTTAACTCAAATTTAGAGTCTAAATATCTGTATTTATGACCACATAAATCTCATAATTTTACAAGACTCAAAACATGAAAGTTGTAGATAAAAGTATAAGCTTTCAAATAAAAAATGATCATCAAATTTGGACTTACGGTTCAAAAGCTATGGCCAAAATAATTCTCAGATTTTAAATTCACTATCGCCGTCGTTTATTCTCAGGGCAGTGATAAAGAAATATGATTTCGACTATATAAAACTCAAAACTTTGCAAAACTCAAAACATGAATGTTTTAGATAAAAGTCTAAGCTTTCAAACAAGAAACATTCACCAAATTTAGACTTATGGTTCAAATGTTATGGTAAAAATAATTCTTAGATTTTAAATTCACTATCGCTGTCATTTATTCTCAAGGCAGTGACAGAGAAATAAGATTTCGACTATTTAAATCTCACAATATTGCAAAATTCAAAACATAAAAGTTTTAGAACATAGTCTAAGCTTTCTAGAACTCTAAGAATTATTAACCGATAAGTATCCAAAAAGATGTGGGAAATTTAATTTCAGGTTTAAATTCAGCCAATTACACAGGGCAGTGCAACACCATCTGTTTCAAACTCAATTTCGACCCGATAAACTGCAGAATTTCGACAAGTGATTAAAAGAGAAGTTGTAGCTTACTGAATGACCTTTATACCACAAAAAGATTGGGTCATTTTTTTTATTTTACGTTGAAATATCATTTTTTTTACTGTAGCAAATTTTCGCTAAATTTTCGGCAAACAACAAAACAACGATTGCCTAAGTTTTCAACCAAATTGCAAACCAATCAATCCACAAATTAATTCATTCAATCCCAACAGCAAATAACAATTATACATATTTATTAGAGATAGTAGGATGAGTGTTCAACCTACTTTAGGCCTGAATTTGATGATTAAAACTCGGATTCTCCTATGTTAGCCACTACCATTAACTAAACCTAGATTAAACTCAGAAATTTGCACAAACCCAATTACTAACCAAAGTGAAATTTTAAGCTAAACCCTAATAGATGGACAAAATGATAGAAGAGATTACCTTATTTGATTTCTACAAGTATTAGACAAAAGCCCTTTGATTTGCATCTCTGATTTGGGGATTCAGCTTTAGGGTTGTCGGGATAAGGAGTTTTCTGATTTTTGCTTGCTATTGAAATGAAAATGAAAAAAGGAAATAAACCTATAAGTTTATTTCTCACCTAGCTACATGGGTCTAATGGGTTTGGAAATGGATCCTAAATCAAAGTGTTACTGATTAATTTCTTAAGACAAGTGTTGTTATTTCCTTCTTATTTCATGTATTTACACGAATCAATATTTTACAAAATTGCAAGTTAATTTCTCAAATTTAACAAGACCAAACTAACAAGTTTAAAACACTCATTTGTAATAATATTAAGATATTATAAAATGTTAAATATGACTACTAAAATAAAATTATTCTCATTATTTTTAATAATAAATCTCAATATTAACACTTAACTGAATGTACATCATTTCTATTAAAATAAACAAACCAATTATTTATGAAAATATGTTTAGTTTCGTAATAAAATTTTACAATTATAATTTTTCAATTTGAAATACAAATCACAAAATTCACATTTTACTCTAATCACCAAATTTTATATAATTGATTTAATAATATTCAAATTTAAATTGAAATCCTTTGTTTAAGAAATAAAACTTATTCCTTAGATAAATCAAATCAAATATTCTCAAAATATGTTTTAGTTTCTCAATTAAATTTCACAAATCATTAATTAAAATTAATCATTCCTAATTAAATTTTATTAATTAGTTAATTTACACCAGGGTTGCTACAGACTTCCCCCTTAAAGAAATTGCGTCCCCGCAATTTCCTTAACGAAAGAAATTATAATATTATTTCTTTGTAAAACAGTATTTGGCTAACAGGTTTCTAATTTCATTTTCAAAATCTCCCAATTAATATCAGTCCAAATTATAAAACCAAACTCAAATTTTCAGTTACCAAAATTTCTCAAAATTTCGAAAATTTTCTCACGCCTTGAATTTATGGAAAATTTTGCCAGTGTCTCCTTTGCGCGGCTAGCATTTCACAAATTTACAATATGAATATAATTACATAATATACATCTCATCTCAGGGATGAGGCATCCCATAGGAAAAAACATAAAAATGCAATATGTAATTCGAGATAAGTACCTTATATTTAGAATATTGGCGAGTCTGCTAATATTCCTTAAGCAAACAATTTGTAGTCTTTTAAATGATATTTATTTAACTTCAGATACCTGCACTTATCTCAAAAATTCATATTAGTATTTAGTCTCGAATTCATATCGTATAGGAGATATTAACAATTCATGGTTACACATTAATTAGATTGACATCATAATATTCCACCGCGAAAGAAATCTGTAATTAAATTTCGAACTTTTAATTAGTACTTATGTCAAAATGTCATATTCGATGTTTAGGAATTCCTATCGATAACATGGCGTCCCATATATCGATCAAAACCTTAAACAATATCCAAATAAGTTAACATAATAGATAATCACAAGTTTAGATGCGTTTATTTTATTATCACTAACATCCATGCATCCAATTTTAAATAAATTCAACCAAGCAATTAATTACTAGCAACCAATCAATCAAAACATATATAATCACTTACAGTGGAATAATTCAATGTCTGAAATTCCATTGCGCAACTCTGATTAATTCTGGACCATTTAACTCTTAAACTTAGTTACTCAGTTTTCTCTAATTCTCTTAGTTAAAAGTGAAATTGTTTACTTTAAAATTAATTTTATTCCAGTTTAATTCCAATTTTCTAAACTCTAAAAGATTCTACTCATTAAAATTTTAATGTCACAAATTCCAATTTATCAATTTAAATTTTTTAAATCAATTCATGCCCCCAAATGATTATCCCAATAATCATTTTATATTCCTATCCCTAAATAAATAATTAATATAACTATCTACCACACACCCTAGTGGACAGGACTTTAAGTCATCAAGGTCTTGGATCCGTAATATTTTATGCTATAATGTTTTGACACATCTCTGATACCAAACTATAACGACCCCACCACTATACGCAGATTATCAATGAACATTACAAGTAATGTCATCTACTAATTCGGAGAATACGACTTGTTAAGGGCGGTCAAATGTGAATATATGTTTATACTAACACTGACACGTCATTTATACGTTTTCACTTAATATCTGAATTGAATTTGATGTGTACGGTATTAACACAAAGTAATAGACACATTGATTTCTCAAAATCCAAACAATATATCATATATGCATCAGTGATAGTTCACAGCAGAATAATAATCTCATATACAAATTATGAGTCCACAAAATAAAACACAAAACTCACATAATATACAAGTTTTACAATTCCCTGATCTCAGTTATACATTTTACATACAAGGTCTAAATTCCTAAATAGGATAAACTAAAAGTCCAAATATTTATCTCCTTGCCAGCATAACCATTCATAGGTCAACCTATCATGTAACCTGAAAAGTCTCGGCCTGGCCCCGAGCAAAATAACACCCAGGTCAGACTATCTCTAAATATCCAATAGGGTGAGAACAAGATATAACACAAGAAAAAACAACATATAAGTAAATATAGATCTCCATGAAATAACAAGTCACGGGAATTAATTTAACTTAGAGTTCGTCACAAGGCACATGGTTATGCATTTAAGTCACAAACACATATTAGTCTCTAAACACAGAATAACAGAATTAACATAACATCCATCACAAGACACATGAACATATTTTTATTTCACTAACACAAGACATAAGAATATATATTTATTTTACTAACACAAGACACAAGAATATATATTTATTTCATGAATACAAAATAGTCATAGAATCCAAATATCTAGAATCCAAGAGATCTTACCCAAAACGATCGTATGATCATACACAGAACCGTAGCAAACAAACAAACAATTTGGTATCACGCGAACCGATCTGATACCCAGGATCATACACAGCACGGGAATCACACGATTATAAGACAATTTGAAGGATAACAGCCATGTCTGAACCTTTCAGTTTCATTTTAGATTATTACACTTGAAAAGAAATCCAGGAGTAACTTCTTGATGATCTAGCAGCCACTTACCACACACCAAAAGAGATTAATCTCTAAAATGCCCAAATACTATCGCTTTTTACGATTTAACTAATATTTCCCTTATCGTATGGTGAAATCAAAGTATTTACTAAAAGCTAGTAAATATCACTTATTATAGATACAACTAGAAAACCTGTACTACATTCTCTAAAGGAACTAGCAATCACTTATCGCACATCAGAGGAGAATACAACTCTAAAGTGTTAAGTACTTTCCTAAATATGATCATAAGTATTTAAGCAAGGCATTTCATACTACCCAGTGGAATGCGAGTATTCACTAACAGGTTAGTCAATTCCACTCAGAAATTCTATTCAATAGGCGATACCAAATTCAACGAAGCGTTTTTCAAAAGCATTTAAAACAATTAATAACATTAAGTCGAATAATAGTACTTCCCAAATTATAGAATTAAGGTTCTCAAAACAATTTTTCTCTTTGATGTTTATTATTTAAAAAACACTTATTATAATTTTCCACAAATCCACTTGTTATTTACTTTAAAAAAGCCTCTACTTGTTTAATAAAGTATTCTATAACCCCGAAATGTTCCAAGATTCCACTTATATACACAAAGTTGTCTCAAATTTCCATATAATCATATTATTCACAAAACGATATTTTAAAACCATATTTAATTACTCTTCTAAATCATTATTAAAATATAACCATTTTATTTAAAATAGGTTAAGTTTATACTTTTCAAAATCACATATTCAAATTCCACGAATCCTATATTATTTACTTAATAACCGTAATACTTATATTTCAAATTCATAATCACTTTTCTGTAAAAATAGATTATATTTGTATTTCCAATGCCATATTTCTAAATCCATAAATATTTTACTTGCCATGCTTAATATATGAAATAACTTGATAAAAAATATTTTTAATACCTAATAACTTAATTTAGAAACAATTCTAAGATTTATAAATAAAAATAATTCTCTTTCGTAAAATTACTTGTATACGAATCTTATCAACTTATTTCATTTAACTCAAATTTAGGGTCTAAATATCTGTAGTTATGACCAAATAAATATCATAATTTACAAAACTCGAAACATGAAAGTTGTAAACAAAAGTCTAAGCTTTCAAACAAAAAATGATCGTCGAATTTAGACTTACGGTTCAAAAGTTATGGCCAAAATAATCCCAAACTTGAAATTCACAGTCGCTGTCATTTATTCTTAGAGTAGTGATAAAGAAATATGATTTCGACTATATAAACCTCAAACTTTATAAAACTAAAAACATTCAAGTTTTAGATAAAGTCTAAGCTTTCAAACAAGAAAAAGTTCATCAAATTTGGACTTACGGTTCAAAAGTTATGGCAAAATAATTCTCAGATTTTAAATTCACTATCGCCATCGTTTATTCCCAGGGCAGCGACAAAGAAATATGATTTCGATTATATAAATCTCATAATATTACAGAACTCAAGACATAAAATTTTAGAACACGGTCTATGCTTTCAAGAACTCTAAGAATTATTAAATTTTGATAAGTAGCGAAAAAGTTATGGGCAACTTATTTGTAGGTTTAAACTCAGCCAATTACACGGGGCACTGCAACACCATTAGTTTCAAACTCAATTTCAATCTGACAATCTACAGAATTTCGATAAGTGATTAAAAGAGAAGTTGTACCGAATGTCCTTTCTACCATAAAAAGATTGGGTCATTTTGGTTTATTTTACATTGAAATATTGTTTTAAACCGTAGCAAATTTTCGTATTAAATTTCCAGCAAACAACTAAGCAACAATTACCTAAGTTTTCAACCAAATTGCAAAGCATTCAATCCAAAAATCAATTCATTCAATCCAAACAGCAAATATCAATTATACATATGTATTAAAGATAGTAGGGTGAGTGTTCAACTCATCTTTAGGCTTGAATTTGATGATTAAAACTCGAATTCTCCTATGTTAGCCTCTTCCATCAACTAAATTTATATTAAACTCGAAAATTTGCAAAACGCAATTACTAACCAAAGTGAAATATGAAGCTAAACCCTAATAGATGGGCAAAATGATAGAAGAGATTACCTTATTTGATTTCTACAAGTAATATACGAAAGCCCTTTGATTTGCTCTCTGATTTGGGGATTTAGCTTTAGGGTTCGTGGGATAAGGAGCTTTCTAATTTTTTCTTGCTGTTGAATGAAAATGAAAAAGGAAATAAACTTATAAGTTTATTTCTAACCTAGCTACATGGACCTAATGGGTTTGGGTATGGATCATAAAGCAAAGTGTTGCTAATTGATTTCTTAAGACAAGGGTTGTTATTTCCTTCTTATTTCATTTATTTACACTAATGATATTTTACAAAATCACAAGTTAATTTCTCAAATTTAACAAGACCAAATTAACAAGTTTAAAACACTCATTCATAATAATATTAAGATATTATAAAATGTTAAATATGACTTCTAAAATAAAATTATTCTCGTTGTTTTTAATAATAAATCTCAATATTAACACTTAACTGAATTTACATCATTTCCAAAGTTATCTTAGGATATATTAAGATAAACAAATCAATTATTTACAAAAATAGGTTTAGTTTCATAATTAAATTTTACAACCACAAATCGTAATATTAACATTTTACTCTAATTACCATATTTTATATAATTGATTTAAATAATATTCCAATTTAAATTGATGTTCTTTATTTAGGAAATAAAACTTATTCCTTAAATAAATCCAACCAAATATTCTGAAAATATGTTTTAATTTCGCAATTAAATTTCACAATCATAAATTAAAATTAATCATTCCTAATAAATTTAATCAATTAGTTACTTTACACCAGGGTTGTTATATAAGAAATGTTAAAATCTAAACTAAAGATATTGGCAGGGGTCAATAGATTCATAGTAAGGCCACAAAAACCATGTTTAACTAAGATATAGGCAGGGGCCAATAGTTCATAGTCAGCCCATGAAAACTATGATTGATATTGGCAGGGGCCAATAGGTTTATAGTTAGCCCATTAAAACTATATCCGGATTAAGATATTGAGAGTTAGTCAATATGTTCTTAGTTAGCCCATGAAAACTAGGATAAGAGAAAAGATATTAGAGTTAACGATTGGTTCTTAGTGATCCTATGAAAACTATGAAATTGGACAGATAGTCCATAAACATTTAAAGGTTAATAGTAGCCCTAGAAACTATAATTGAGATAGGTAGTCAGAATGAATGAGGACGGGTAATGTAGATTTGATATACTTGTTTATCATGTCATCGTAATGTTTTAAAATACTATGTTTAAACCATTGTGTTTGTAGGAGCACGGTATATGGTTTTATAAATATTTTAGGATATTAGTGAAGGGAAAGCCCGTTTCGCTAAGTGGCGTGGTCTCACTAGATATTTAAATGGTTTGAGATGGTAAATTATTATTCATACCAAGCTTTATGTTCGACTCAAAGTCTTTGTTTTCCCCTTAAACTCTTAAGTACTCAATTGATTTTGAGCAAGTTGAGAGTTAAGGTTTCTAGGTATTCTTTTAGATGAGTAAAGCTTCTGAGGATGGGCAGGATGTTATTAGAGTTCCTTTATATCCGTTGTATGTTTTGATTGTAAAGGAAAATTTGTTTTCTTGCCTTATTGTATACTCTGATCAACCAATGGGGCATTTTCATATGTCACCCTTGGCGAATTTTGTAATAATTATATGTTATCTGAACATGGTCTGCGAACTGGGATTATGCAATCAATTTGGAATATTTGAAATGGAACATGGAATTTATTTTATGTTTAATTTTTTTTCCATATTCTTGTGTTTCTGTGTATCAATGTATCTAATATCGTTGTATTTGGTCGCTAAGGATTAATAATTATGGATGACTGTAGCATCTGTGCCGCTAGTTTTGGGCCTCCAAGTAGGGGGATGTTACAAACTGGTATCAGAGTATAGGTTTATGAAACATTAAAAGAAACTTAAACCTAAAATATTTTTAAACATAATCCAATGAATCAAATAATAAGATTGGGTTTTGTGTTAACGCTGTGGTAACGTACTTGTATTTGATATATATAGTTACATATATAAGTATGTATTCCCCGATCTCTTGGACCATTCTTCTTTATCTTACTAAGGCTCGTATGCAGATTTATAGGAAAGGAGATATGGAAGCGGGAAACAGAAGTGGAAATCTCGGTGGAGGAAGACCACAGCTGATGGAAATGCTTGACCCACTACAAGGAGGAACCAGGGTCGACCAGCTAATGCTAGTAATCAAAATGCTGATGCCAATGTGTGTGCTGGAAATCCACCAGTAGATATGGAGGCAATGTATTAGTTCCTTGTAGGTTTGATGCAACCAGGAGCTGCTGCTGGTGTTGCTAGAAATGTAACAGGAGCTAATCTTCTAGCTCCAGTTGGGAATAATTATGCTTTGCTGAGTAGAGATTACACCAGTTTGGGTGGGACGCCGTTCTTAGGAACAGAGAGTGCTATAGAGGTTCAGAATTGGCTATTGCATTATGAGTGTATATTTACTGATTTGGGTCAGAATGATGAGCTAAAGAGAAGGTTGGCCTCTAGACTGTTGCAGGGGTCAGCACTACATTGGTGGAATAGTGTCACTGCCGGAGTTGCGGAAGAGCAGTTAAGTTGGGCTGATTTTAAAACGAGATTTGAGTAGAAGTTTGTATTTGAGTTTGCTACGTCAGAATTGATGAGGAAGTTTATGGATCTAGTTCAGGGAGAGATGCCAGTAGTTGAGTATGTTGCTAAGCCTGAAGAGTTGTCTCGGTATGGATATGCTACTATAGATACCGACATCAAAAGAAATGAGAGTTTCATTTGCGGATTGAGGCCCGAGCTTGCTAGAATGACCATGACAAATGTCCGTGATCCTTATAATATAGTGGTGGAGATGGTCATTCGCCATAAGGAGTTACTTGCTGATTTTGCTAAAGAAAGGCCAGTGGAAACTCAGGGTTCTCAAGGTAAAAAGTGGAAGTTCTTTAAAAAGAAGTGAGCCTGGATGGGAGATACTGCTAAGAAGTCAAAGTCTGAGGTAGTTTGCTATAAGTGTGACAAGGAGGGTCACTTTGTGAATGAATGCCGATCGGGAAATGGGAAGAAAGCTGCAACCAAGAAGAATGTGAAGTGCTTCAACTGCGATCAAGTTGGGCATTACAAGAATCAGTGTCTAGAGCCAGTAAGGGAGGACAAAGGAATTTTTTTTATTGGAATAGCTAGGCCTACTGCAGCTGATAAAGGAAAGACTGTGATGGAAGGTATGTTTTTGATTCAGAGTATACTAGTTGGGGTACTTTTTGATAAATTATGTTTAGAACCCACCTACCTTGTTACTTCCTTATGGATTGTGAATCCAATAAGAGGATATGCAACTCTAGGGTTAAGATGTGACCAGGTAGAACTTGACTTATTAGGTCATAAGTGTACTTGCAATTTGTATGTTATTGATTTTGTAGATATCAGAACCATTTTGGGTATGGGTTGGTTGGGTAGGTATGAGGCTTGAATATTTTGCTAGGGTAGGAAAATACCACTGAGACACCTTGATAGTCATAACCGAGTGATATTCTCAGTAAAAAATACTGACTGGAGTGTTAATGCTATACTTAATTCTATGGAGGTATGAAATGAGTTAAGTCAAGTTCGGGTAGCAAGAGAATTTGCAGGTGTCTTTGAGATGAAATATTCAGGGTGACATCGACCTTGAAGGAAGGAATTTTATTAGACCAAGCAATTTGCCTTGAGGAGCGGTCGTAGTGTTTGTAAATAAACTAGATGGGTCTTTATGACTATCGTAAGTTAAACGAAAGGATGATTAAGAATAAGTATCCTTTGCCCAGAATAGATGATCTGTTTGATCAGTTGAGTGCAGCCAGAGTGTTTTCCTAGTTAGATTTGGTGATAGGTTTCCATCGGTTAAGAATGAAGGAGAACAGTATTCCTTTGACATGAATTCAAACTTGGTATGGTTCATATGAGTGGTTGGTAATGACATTTGGATTAACAATGCACCTACTTTCTTTGGGGATTTGATGAATCGAGTTTTCCAAGAGTATTTGGATAGATTTGTGCTGGTGTTTACAGATGACATTCTATTCTACTCTAAGGATGAATGAGCATGGAGTTCATCTTAGAGTGGTACTTGAGACGTTGAGGTAGAACCAGCTAAAGGAAAAGTTTACCAAGTGTCATTTCTGAAAGAAAGAGGTTAAATTTATTGGTCATGTGGTTTCAAAGAAATGATTGTCAGTCGATCCAGATAAGATCGAAGCCATGAATAATTGGAAGAGATCAGAGATGGTGACTGAGATCAGGAGTTCAATTGGACTTGCTGGCTACTACTGGAGATTCGTTAAGGATTTCTCGTGGATAGCAGCACCCTTAACTAAACTAACCAAGAAGGAGGTAAAATTTGTTTGGTCCGACAAATGTGAGGAAGCATTCCTTAAATTAAAGCATTTGTTGACCATTGCACCCATGTTAGTAGTTCCAAACAGAAACCAAGGATTGGTGGTATATACAGATGCATATGGAACTAAATTAGGAGAAATGTTGATGTAGAATGGAAAAGTTATTGCCTGCGCATCCAGGCAGTTTAGACCACATGAAGTTAAATACCCTACTCATGATTTGGAGTTGGCAGCAATGATCTTTGCATTGAAGATATGGAGGCATTATCTCCTAGGGGGAGAGGTTTGAGCTTTATACCGATCATAAGTCTCTACGGTATTTATTCTCTTAGAAGGAGTTGAATATGAGGTAGCGGAAATGGCTGGATTTTTTGGTTGGATATGACTTTGGTATAGTGTATACACCAGGAAAAGGTAATAAGGTAGCAGATGCTCTTAACAGAATACATCAGAATATGGTTTTAGCTATGTTGGTAGCATGGAAAGATTTAGAAGCTTTAGTCAGTTGTGACGTGCAGTTAAGATCGACTGCTGGTTCTAGTCAGAGTTCCACCAGGTTGTCTTGTTTAGAAGTTCGACCAATATTGGTTCAGAAAATTGCTTCTAAGCAGAAGGATGATCCAGTGTTGGCTGAGAGAACCAAAAGGCTTGAGGTTGGAACTGAGATCGATGATCTAAAGGATTTTTGCCTTGACGAGAGAGGATGGTTGAGAATGAAGGGATGATTGTGTACTCAGAATATTGGGGACCTGAGGAAAGAAGTTCTTGGAGAATGTCATCGATATAAGTTTACGATTCATCCAGGAGGGACCAAGATGTACTAGGATATCAAGAGGAGCTTCTATTGGGAAGGTATGAAGAGAGATGTTGGCTTGTAGGTTAGGTAATGTGCAAACTGTCAACAAGTGAAAGCCAAACATCAAAAGTCGAGTGGGTTGCTTCGGCCTTTAGAGATTCCAGTTTGGAAATGGGATTCGATATCCATGGATTTTATAGACGGGTTGCTAAGGACAAATTGGGATAATGAAATTATATGGGTTATAGTGGACCGATTTACAAGGAGTGCCCATTTCATTCCAGTTAGGTCAACCAGGATGACACATGTTTTAGCTAAGTTGTTCCTAAATAATATAGTTAGACTACATGGAGTACCTAGTAGTATAGTCGGTAACAGAGATGCTTTGTTCGCTAGTGAATTCTAAAGAGTCTACAGGAAGTGATGGGTACCAAGCTTAATATGAGTGATGCATATTTTCCTCAAACAGACAGGCAAACAGAGAGAGTCAACAAAGTACTCGAGGATCTACTGAGAGCTTGTGTATTGGACTTTGGTGGATCTTGGAAGGATCACCTACATTTGGTTGAGCTTTCCTAAATAATAGTTATCAAACTAGTATAGGAATGACGCCTTTTGAGGCTTCATATGGAAGACCATGCAAATTACCAGCATGTTGGTTAGAGACTGGAGATAGACTAGACTTAGGTCCAGATTTGGTCAGAGAGGCATCAGAGAATATAGAGTTAATCCGAGGAAGGATGATGGAAGCTTAGTCAAGACAGAAGAGTTACGCAGATAACAGACGTAAGGATCTGGAATTCTTAGTTGGGAATAAGGTTTTTATTAAGGTATCACCAATGAAGGGTGTGATATGATTTGGAAAGTTAAGAAAGTTAGCCCCAAGATATGTAGGTCCATTCCAGATTATAGAGAGGATTAGAAAGCTCGTATACACAGAAGAGTTGCCGAGCAGTATGGCAGGTGTCCATAATGTATTTCATGTGTCTCATCTTTGCAAGTATGTGCATGATCCAGAGACTACTATTCCTCCGACAGGGTTGGAAGACTTAGTAGTAGAGCCTAATTTGACTTTTGTTAGACAAACAGTTCGGGTTATAGCTAGAGATGAGAAAAGATTAAGAATAAGACAGTCAGGTGGATGAAAGTTCAGTGGAGCGACAATAAGGACTGTACTTAGGAGACAGAGGACAAGATTAAAGATGCTTATTCTAATCTGCTTTGAGGGTATGTCTATGTTAGATTTATATAGATAGTTGCTTGTCAGTTAGACTAGTATGGTTGTTAGGAGTTGTTACAAATGATTGCTATGTTTTGTATTTTGTCCTTACTGAATTTCAAGGACGAAATTCTTTAAGGGGGAGCCTGTAACATCCCTAATTTTGATAACATTATTCAAGAAATTTAATTAAATAAATTAAATAAAATAATGATGATAATGGGATGGAGATTTGAATAAACATATATAGGGTCGTTCTTAGTAATAAAGTAAGTGGGCTTTAATTGGGTTATTAGCTAATTAACGTACACATGGGCATATTAGTAAAATAGCCACTTCATTATACACGGCTATACACTTCTCATTCTTGTCTACTCCCCGTCATTTTTCTCAAACAAAAATAAACGCAAAAACCCTAAGGAGCCGGTCATTTTCAAAGAGGAAGATTATATTCTAAAGCTAAGGATCAAAGCCAGGAAGGATTAACCAACAACAAATCTCAAATTCCTTATCATACCTAAGGTGAATAATAATTTCATACCATCTCTATTTGATTTTATGATTATATGTTTTCGGACTTATGATTAAATTTGTTTTTATGATGATATGATTGAATTATATTATGTGTAATTTATTTTAATTCATTCACATAAGAATTTGCACGGTTTTGATGCAAAACCGAGAGTATATGATTTTAGAGTGCCATGGAAAAAATTTGTGATAGGCTAAGCTAAAGAAAATTTATTACAAATTTATAAAGGAAAATATGATATAATTGGGTTTAAAATTTATTTCAAGTATCTTAGGAAGAAATTGGGTCTGAAATTTTAATATGTTTGATTACCTGATAAAATTGAATTTCTATGGTTTTTAGGGACTTTTCCCAATTGATTTACCAAGGAAAATAAATTGTTTCTAGAGAAGGATTTATTTGCAAATATTAGCTTTGTTAATGGAAGGACTTAAACGTTATAATTTCTTTGATTTAGATCTGATTAAATGCGACAGTTTTATTTCTAAATTATTTGAAAAGTTTTGAGGCAACCAATTAAAGCTTTACAAATAGGCAAGTAGTTACAAAACAATCACTATAAGTGGCTAAATTTTAGCCTTTAATTCAGAATAGTTGGTTCCGCCTCAAATAGCAGCACCATTCGACTCCATTGACTCTGCACCATCCCAGTAGAAATCCATATAGTCGAAACCCACGCAGTTGAAACCAATACACAAGGTATCTCTTAGATGGTATGTAGTGGATTGGAAGGAAGGCGAAAGCCATGGTGTCGAAAGGGTTCCTACCGATGGGGACGAAACCTTGTTTTATTTTCCAAAGTTCAATCCTTACATTGTTTTATTTAAAGCCTTCGACATAGTTGTTAGCGTCAAAATTGGTCACTAACACCCAATCCAGATGAAAGCACCAAGTACCAGACACAGCTCATAGATATAGAGTATGTAGAGAGTATAAATATGAAGAACGATGAAAATTAAAATGAAAGTAGTAAAAAACAACAGATTTTATAGTGGTTCGGCTAACTACGGCCTACGTCCACTCCATAATTTTCCTTTTTATTGCTGTAATAATCGGTTACATTTACAATCTAAAGTTTGACAATGGCCGAGTGCCTTAGCCTTTGAGAAGAGAAAGTAAGAGAGCAGAAAAGAAGATCCCTTTTCTGAATCCCCACATGCTGTATTTATAGGCAAATCCTGAGTTGTTGGGCTTTCTGAATGATATGGGCTCATCAAGGCTATAGCCGAACCACCTAGAATTCCGATCCATATATGCCGAGCGAGAATGCCGATCCACGTATGCCGAGCGAGAATGCCAATCCCATGACTTGCATGCCGACTGACTCATTCCAGTGTCGAACGGCTCATATGTCGATCCACTTGTGTCCCTTGTCCTTGACTGAAACACCTTATCTAGGCCGAGCCACCCACCAATGCCGAGCGACCCTGACCTCACCAATGCCGAGCCGTACCACCAAGACCGAATCACCTCACCAATGCCGAGCCACCCACCAATGCCGAGCGACCCTGACCTCACCAATGCCGAGCTGTGCCACCAAGACCGAACCACCTCACCAATGCCGAGCCACCCACCAATGCCGAGCGACCCTGACCTCAACAATGCCGAGCCATACCACTAAGACCGAATCACCTCACCAATGCCGAGCCACCCACCAATGCCGAGCGACCCTGACCTCAACAATGCCGAGCCATACCACTAAGACCAAACCACCTCACCAATGCCGAGCCACCTACCAATGCCGAGCGACCCTGACCTCACCAATGTCGTGCTGCATAACCTCACCTCAATGTCGAGCAGCATATCCTCACCTCAACATCGAGCGGCATAACCTCACCTCAACATCGAGCGGCATATCCTCACCATAATGTCGAGCGGCATAACGTCACCTCAATGCCGAGCGGCATATCCTCACCACAATGCCGAGCGGCATAACCTCACCTCAATGCCGAGCGGCATATCCTCACCTCAATGCCGAGCGGTACGTCTAGGTGAACTTCATCCCTCTAAACTGAATCCAACATATTTTAGCCTCAATAGTTGTGAAGTTGGTTAGGCTGAATCCGCCTGTTTATGGCCTTGATAAAAGGCGGGTTAACATTTGCCCCTCAAAACATGCCTTGCTATTTGGAAGGTGTGTTTTGAATAGCCTCAAATCCGATATCTGAAATCCGTATCCTTTATAACCATATTATTAAATCCATGACCTCTCCGGTTTTAACCTTGAATCCGTAGACCTTACCGGGTCGCGTCATCCTATTCCAGCCTTTGCTCTTTGGTCAAGGGATTGTAAGTTCTCCGGCCTCGGCCCTCCGACCAAAGACTTTTTATATTTACCGGCCTCGGAACTCCGACCAAGGACTTTGATATTCACCGTCCTCGGCTCTCCGGTCAAGGACTTTGATATTCACCGGCATCGGCTCTCCGACCAAGGACTTTGATATTCACCGACCTCAAATCTCCAGCCAAGGACTTTGATATTCGACGGCCTCTGCATTCTGGTCAAGGACTTTGATATTTACCAGCGTGGGCATTCCGGCCAGGACTTTGATATTCACCGGCCTTGGCTCTTCGGCCAAGGACTTCTTATATTCTCCGGCCTCGGCTCTCCGGCCAAGGACTTGAATATCCACCGGCCCCGGCACTCCAGCCAAGGACTTTGATATTCACCTGCCTCGGCTCTCCGGCCATGGACTTCTTATATTCTCCGGCCTCGGCTCTATGGCCAAGGACTTTGATATTCACCGGCCTCGGCACTCCGGCCAAGGACTTTGATATTCACCGGCCTCGGCTCTTCGGCCAAGGACTTCTTATATTCCCCGGCCTCGGCTCTCCGACCAAAGACTTTGATATTCACCGACCTCGGCACTCCGGCCAAGGAATTTGATATTCACCGGCCTCCGCTCTCCGGCCAAGGACTTGATATTCACTGGCCTCGACTCTCCGGCCAAGGACTTTGATATTCACCGGCCTTGGCTCTCCGGTCAAGGACTTCTTATATTCTCCGGCCTCGGCTCTCCGGCCAAGGACTTCTTATATTCTCCGACCTCGGCTCTCTGACGAAGGACTTTGATATTCACCAGCCTCGGCTCTTCGGCCAACGCTTTGATATTCACCAGCCTCGACTTTCCGACCAAGGACTTCGATATTCACCGGCCTCGACACTCCAGCAAAGGAACTCTTATATTCTCCGGCCTCGGCTCTCCTGCCATGGAATTTGATATCCTACCGGAGTCCATTCCATCGCTCTCCGACGAAGGGACTCGTAACTTGCGATCACTGCCCCATCTCACCGGTCGGGACCGTGATCGCAAGACCTTTGTTATTTGTTACACTGATCCAAATCCATTCGTTATAGAGTTCAGTTATCAAAGGAAAAGTTCATACAACGAAACGAAATAAATGTCCAAAGTACCACATAAGAAACCAAAGTTTGCAGAAAAATAGAAAGAAAGTAGGATTTCATAGACCCAAGTAGTATTGTTTTTCGTCATCTCAGAGCATGCCTAGGGACCGTCCTCGATCCCATACGTGTGTAAGTGACCTAGCCGTATTACTTTGAGTTCTATTACTTATTCAGAACCATCAAACCATTCAATTGATAACAAGCCGATGACCACTAGATCCAGCGCCACTTTCGCTCGAGGTAGGCGGTGGCCGCTCCCATTCCATTGCTACAGCTCGATTCCTTACGTACTGCTACAGGTGACCATTCCTTACATGCTCCTCTACGATATCTTTCAAATGCCTACAATCATTTGTTTTGTGCCCATCTAGCTCATGAAATAGGCAATGCTTTACCGATGCCCGTTTGTACTTAGAAGGTTCCCTCCTTTCCGGTCTTCGATACTGGAGGTGCCCTCGAGTATCCAAGTAAATCCGTTCCAGAGTCTCAGTTAGATCTATGTAAGAAGAAAACTTTGACTCCCTCCACAGCCTCTTCGGAGTGCTACCATTGCCATCCATTTTCCTTTTTCCTTTACCGTTATTTTTATCCAAGCTTCCACTGTATGGCCTTCCATCCTCAGCCGCATTCACCTCCTTTATTTTCATATCTGAACATGCATCTTCCTGTTGGAGGAATCTCTCAGCTTCGTGAAAGAATTCTCCGAGATCCATTGGTGCATCCCATATCAATGACACTTTGAAATCCAAATTCTCTTTCACTCCTTACACTGCTGCCATCAAAACCATTGATGGATCCGATCGATCCACCGAAGTAACTGCAGCGTTGAATCGAGTTAAGAAAGCTCTGAGCGATTCCTCTATCCTTTGCTTGACCGATGTCAGGGTCATTACATTCTTCGGCCTTTTGATATGAACCCGAAAGTGCTTCAGAAACCTGTCTACCAATTCTATCCATGTCCTGATAGATCCCTCTTCCAACTGTCCGAACTATATATCAGCTATATCCATCAAGTACAGTGGGAAACATCGGGCCATCACTTCCTTCGATGCCCTCAACACTTCCATATGTCTTATGTACCTCATCAAATGATCAGTAGGATCAGCCTTGCCATTGTACATTTCCAGAGTAGATAGCTTGAACTCCAATGGGTTCCGGGCCATTCTGATTACATGGGTAAATGGACTCATGTTTACTCCTTCCAGATCTCTGTTGGTCAAACTTCCACGCATAGTCCGACTGATAATCTCAGGCAATCCAGCATTGTCCACCAAGGATTTCCCTCGAGTTACCGAGGGAATTCCGGTACGTACTCTTCATCATGCACTCTTATATTCCTTCCAGCATCTCGTTGTGTGGTATCATCTAGAGTTCCTCCAGGGATCGGGTCCACCGTTTCTAGGTGGTATGCCCCCTAGCCTGGATCCATCCAGATTAGCCATTATGTGCTGATTAGGGGTTGCGCCTTGTTGAGCTGCTTCACTTGATTGCCTGTTGGGTCCTCCCGTTCCAGCTCCGTGGATCTGAACTCCAGCAACGCCGGCTGTCCCTGCCTGTCCAAACGGTCTGAGGAAGTTCTGCATCATCTACTTTTTCCTTTTCATCATCGCTTCCATCTCATCTTTGGTGATGTAGATGGACGCTTGACCTTCTCCAGCTCTAGAGGAAGCCTCTTGACTTCCCTTCTGATTGCTCCTTTCTGTCACTTGATTCCTTGCTGATGGCCTAGCCATTGCCTCCGAAAATCCAAGTTCCTTGCTTTAAAATTCCCGAATGCTTGCCTACTCAGTGAAAGCAGTAAAATGTTAGCGCCAAAATTGGTCACTAATACCCAAATCCAGATGAAAGCACCAAGTACCAGTCATAACTCACAAATATAGTGTATGTAGAGAGTATGAATATGAAGAACGGTGAAAATTAAAATGAAAGAAGTAAATAACAACAGATTTTATAGTGGTTCGGCTAACTCCGGCCGACGTCCACTCCAGAAATTTTCTTTTTATTGCTGTAATAATCGGTTACAGTTACAATCCAAAGTTTGATAATGGCTGAGTGCCTTAGCCTTCGAGAAGAGAAAGTAAGAGAGCAGAAAAGATGATCTCTTTTCTAAACCCGCACATGTTGTATTTATAGGCTAATCCTAAGTTTTTGGGCTTTCTGAATCATCCAGGCCCATCAAGGCCATAGCCAAGCCACCTAGAATGCCGATCCACATATGCCGAGCGAGAATGCCGATCCACGTATGCCGAGCGAGAATGCCAATCCCATGACTTGCCTGCCGACTAACTCATCCAGTGCCGAACAGCTCACATGCCGATCCACTTGTGTCCCTTATCCTTGACCGAAACACCTTATCAAGGCTGAGCCACCCACCAGCGCCGAGCGACCCTAACCTCACCAATGCCGAGCCGTACCACCAATACCGAATCACCTACCAATGTCGAGCCACCCACCAATGCCGAGCGACCCTGACCTCACCAATGCCGAGCCGTACCACCAAGACCGAACCACCTCACCAATGCGAAGCCACCCACCAATGCCGAGCGGCCCTGACCTCACCATTGTCGAGCCGTACCACCAAGACTGAACCATCTCACCAATGTCGAGCCACCCACCATTGCCGAGCGTCCCTAACCTCACCAATGCCGAGCGACCCTGACCTCACCAATGCTGAGCGGCATAACCTCAGCTCAATGCCGAGCGGCATATCCTCACCTCAATGACGAGCGGCATATCCTCACCACAATGCCGAGCGGCATAACCTCACCTCAATGTCGAGCGGCATAACTTCACCTCAATGCCGAGCGGCATATCCTCACCTCAATGCCGAGCGGCATAACCTCATCTCAATGTCGAGTGGCATATCCTCACCACAATGCCGAGCGGCACCTCAATGTCAAGCAGCATATCCTCAACACAATGTCGAGCGGCATATCCTCAACACAATGTCGAGCGGCATATCCTCACCTCAATGTCGAGCGAAACATCCAGGTGAACTTCACCCCTCTAAACAAAATCCATCATATTTCAGCCTCGATAGTTGTGAAGTTGGTTAGGTTGAATCCGTCTGTTTGTGGCCTTGATAAAAGGCTGATTAACAATAGTCGAAATAGATGCCTTCGAAAGGGTTTTTATAAATAGCTTTCAAAGAAGGTTGATATACTTTGTAAAGGTGTTAGCTTTCGAAGGGGTACCTTTTCCTTTAAATAAGAGCTTTCGAAAGGATTGGTTCCTACCAAGTCGAAACCCAGCTGCTAATTTCTCTTTCCAACTGTATTAAAGCCATCTATACAGTCGAAGGGTTACCTCTATTTTAACTTAAATTAAGCCTTTTTCCCAAATGTTTTGAAGGGGGTTGGCGATTTCAAAGGAAATGGAGTCGAAAGGGAGTTTCGACTCTATCCTTCAATATTTCAATTTAAAAGGTTATGCTCTTGACCAGATGGCTCTGATACCATCAACTTTTTCCCCAAAACGATTTTATAATTGGTTTCGAAAGAGATGTTTTCGTATATTACCATTTTGACCCAAAGGATGTTTTTAAAGAGTAAACTCAATGCTTTCGAAATGGTACTTTTATTTGTTTTGAAGCTATCTTTTAAAGGACCTTTTGATACCATTGCAAGGTATGTTTATTATGTTTTGAAAAGAAGTTTATTCTTTCGACAGAAGTCATCCAGAGGTTTTGAAAAAGATGTTTTAAGATTTCAAAACATAAACCCGATCTCTATTTAAAGGAATAACCATGGATTAATTAAACAAAGGGTTTTGAA
The DNA here is from genome assembly GCA_030765085.1 of Allium cepa. Taxonomy (NCBI): domain Eukaryota; kingdom Viridiplantae; phylum Streptophyta; class Magnoliopsida; order Asparagales; family Amaryllidaceae; genus Allium; species Allium cepa. The sequence continues at coordinate 485,009,756 of CM060929.1, forward strand.
ATAAAGAAGTTTTCATTGATTATAAAGGGTTTAACTAGGATATATATAAAGAAGATTATAATTTTCATTGATTATAAAGGGTTTAACTAGGATATATATAAAGAAGATTATAAACCACAGGTGATGGTATTATTTGTTGTTATGAATACTTCTTTGTATACTTATTTACATTGTTGTTAACCCATAACAGTATTTTGGGGAAGGACAGAATAACCAGCTAGGTTGACCCAGTAGTGAATATAATTTAAGAAATGTACAAATCTAAATTAAAGATAGTGGTAGAGGCCAGTAGGTTCACAGTAAGCCTATGAAAACTGTGTTTAACTAAAGATATTGGCAGGGGACTATAGGTTCATAGTCAGCCGATGAAAACTATGATTGATATTGGCAGGGACTAATAGGTTTATAGTTAGCCCATGAAAACTAAATCTGGATTAATATATTGACAGTTAGTCGATAGGCTCCTAGTTAGCCCATGAAAATTAGGATAAGAGAAAAGATATTGGTGTTACTAGTAGGTTCTTAGTGATCTCATGAAAACTATGAAATTGGACAGATAGTCCATAAACATTTAACAGATTAATGGTAACCCAGGAAACTATAATTGAGATAGGTAGTCAGAACGAATGGGGATGGGTAATCCAGATTTGATTTACTTGTTTAGCATATCATCCTAATTTTTTAAATACTATGTTTTAACCTTTATGGATGCAGGAGCACAATATATGGTTTTACAAATGTTTTAGGATACTTATGAAGGGAAATCCCGTTCCGCTAAGCGGCGTGGTCTCGTTCGATATCTAAGTGGTATGAGATGGTATATTATTATTCATACCAGGCATTATGTCTGGCTCGAAGTTTTTTCCCCTTAAACTCTCGGGTACTCAATTGATTTTGAGTAGGTTGAGAGTTAGGTTTTTAGGTGTTCTTTTAGATGAATAAAGCTTCCGAGGACGTGCAGGAGGCAAGCTTGTTAATAGAGTTCTTTTATTTCCGCCATATGTTTGATTGTAAAGGCAAATTTGTTTTCTTTCCTTATTATATACTATGATCAACCATGGGGCATCTTCATATTTCACTTTTGGAGTATTTTGTAATAATTATATGTTATCTAAACGTGGTCTGCGAATTGGGATTATGTAATCAATTTTGAATATTTTGAAATGGAATGTGGAATTTGTTTGTTGTTTAATTTTTTTTCATATTCCTGTGTTTCTGTGTATCAATATATCTAATATCGTCGTATTTGATCGTCAAGGATAAATAACTAAGGATGGCTGCAGCATCCGCAGCCGTTAGTTTTGGGCCTCCAAACAGGGGGATGTTACATTTATGAACGTGGAAATGAAAGTGGCAAGAAGCCTTAAGGTATAAGAATATAACCTATTCCTATTTTTCCCCTAGCTATTACCCTTACTTATTTCATTTCAATTCTCTTTTGTTTATTTTTTAATTAGGCATGGCCACCCTCTAATTAGACAAATCTCAATTCCCATAACCATTTACATTATTTCATTTAATTTATCTTGTTAGATGTCTTAAATAATGTTAGTCAAATTTTGGGGTCGTTATAGACTCCCCTTCTTTAAGAATTTTTTCGTCGAAATTATGATAAGGTACACATCAAAATCAATCATAAAGGTAAAACATACCATAAAACAAGTCAGGATAAGTGTCTCTAATCTTGCTCTAAGTTTCCCAAGTACTATCTCTCCCGTCGTCGCTCCACTAGACTTTGACTAATCTAACTGTCTTGTTCCTTAGCCTCTTCACATCTCTCGTGACTATACGAACTGGTTTTCTAACTATAGTCAAATTAGGTTGCACTACTAAGTCATCTAACACAGTCGGCACTATAGTAGCCTCTGGATCTCGAATATACTTCCTTAGATGGGAAATATGAAAAACATCATGGACTCCTGCCAAACTATACGGTAACTCTACTCTATATACGAGTTTCCCGATCCTTTCTACAATAGGAAATGTTCTAACAAATCTCGGTGCCAATTTCTCTAATTTTATGAATCTGATTGCACCTTCCATCGGTGATATCTTGACGAAACATTATCTCCAACTGAGAACTCTAAGTCCTCCGTCTTCTATCAGCATAGCTCTTTTGCCTGGATTGAGCTTCCTTCAATCTGGCTCGAATGAACTCAATCTTTTCTGCAGCTACACTAACCAAATCCGGACCAAGAACTGACTTATCCCTAGTCTCTAACCAAAAACGGGAGATTGCATGGCCTTCCATACAAAGCTTCAAATGGTGCCATCCCTATGCTAGCCTTATAATTATTGTTATATGAAAATTCGACTAAGTGTAGATGGTCTTCCTATGATCCTCCAAAATCTAGCACAGAGACTCGTAACAAATCTTCTAAGATTTTGTTAACTCTTTCTGTTTGCCCATCTGTCTATGGATGGTAAGCGATACTCACCTTGAGCTTGGTGCCTAAAGTCTTTTGTAGACTCTTCCAGAACTTGCTTTTGAATAAGGAATCTCTGCACATACTATACTGCCAGGAATTCCATGCAGTCTAACTACATTCTTCATAAATAATTTAGCTAAAACAGGTGTCATCCTGCTTGACTTAATTGGAATGAAATGGGAACTCTTGGTCAACCTGTCCACTACAACCTATATACGTTCAATTCCTCTATTTGACCTTGGCAACCCGTTTATAAAATGCATTGAAATAGAATCCCATATCCATAATGGAACATCTAAAGGCTGAAGTAACCCACTTGGCTTCTGATGTTCGGCCTTTACCTGTTGACAGTTCAAATACCGTTTCACCCATAAGCCTACTGTTAACGCTTAAAATTGAATGCTAACACCCCGGTGTAAGTAGAGATTAAGTGAAAGCACCACCCGTCGATACGGGAATTAGAAGTAAGTAGAAAAGCCGCAGAGAAAGCAGTAAAAAGACAACAGTTTTATAGTGGTTCGGCTTCAAGTTAAGCCTACGTCCACTTTAATCTTCTTTATTGCTGAATCAATTACAACTTTACAACAATCTTCGATTACAACACTGCTAGGACAAATAGCTAGAACTCCGACGTAGAAGAGCTCTTTGAATCCATGTCGAATGTGTTAGATTTTTTCTTGAAGTTCGTTGAGATGTCTTTCGTGTTTGAAGTGTCAAGTGAGTCGAGAATTCAACAGAGTATCGGCGTTCCAGAATGAGCCAAAAGATTATCTTCCAGTTGGAGTAGGTGGGGTATTTATAGGAGAATTCTGAATCAGGTCGTAGGTCGCGAGCGACCTTGGATAGGTCGTAGGTCGTGAGCGACCTAGTGGGAGCGGTTTACGGCTTAACTAGGGTGTACTTGATTACCTTGAACAATCTAGCAAGTCATAGGTCGTGACCGACCTAGGGAGGAAGCGGCATAAGAAGTTACTTTGGTATTGTTTAGGTCATGAGTGACCTAGGGGAGGATGGTTGGCGACCTAAGGTTGGGAGCGGCCTATAAGAAAGCGGCTTCATTGTGTGATAACTCGCTAGGTCGCTGGATCTTCTAGGTCGCTAGGTCGCGATATCTTTATCTCGCTAGACCGCAAGAGACCTTCTGGAGTTAGGTCGCAGGAGACCTTCTGGAGTTAGGTCGTAGGAAACCTTCTGGAGTTAGGTCGCAAATTTCTTTATCTCGTTAGGTTGCTAGCTTGTTATAGATTGTTAAGTCATGAGCCTTAGGTGGCTAGGCTGTTAGGTCGTTTGGTCATTGGGTCACTAGGTCGTCGGGTCGTTGAACCATTAGGTCGCTGGGTCGCTGAACCATTAGGTCGTTGGGTCGCTGAATAATAGAGGGTTAACACTTGCCCCTCGAAGTACACGCCTAGGAGTTAAGTCGTGTGCTTCGATATCTCTTAACCCATGCTACTTTAGATCATTTAAGTCGTGAGTGACCTACGAGGGAGTTAGGTCGTTCGTGCCGATTCGTGTTCCTCTGCTCCTGTATATAAGCCGCTGAGACCACTTCTTCCTTTCTTTACCTGCTCTAGCACTCTAACCTTCTCTCAAAGGATTTTTCAAGCTCTTAAAGAAGAAATCAATTAGTCGCCGATCATCTCTACATTCACACTACGTAAGTGAATTCCGATCATCCTCCAACCACGATCACCGTTGAATTGTGAACTCCTCATTTTTCGACCCTAACCCGATTTCACATGCCATATTTTGCTACGAATCACATTACGATAGATTTTTGACGGTTATTGGACATGCCGTCACTGTAGTTCATGTGAGCACAGCAATGTATCGGGTTTATGATGGATCTGTGGCATTTTAAGTTGGTTTTGGATGATCTGGTGGTGTGGGGAGACGGCGGAATTTACTGTAGAGAGGATAACAGGCTATTAGGTTAACCGGTTAGTGGGTCAGGCGATTTGTTGAAAGAAAAGGAGTCCGCGAGTTAAGGAGAGTTAGGTCGTGCTCGACCTAAGAGCCTTGAACGACTTAGGGATTCAACAGTGTGGACATGAATCGCATGTCTTAGCTCTATGAACGACTTAGCCATAAAACTCCAAACGACATTAGGGACAGCGACTTAACTTGCCAGGATTGTATGCGACCTAAAGTTGAACGACCTAAAGGACCAGCGACCTAATTACCAGAATAACACACGGCTTAAAACCAGGTGACTTAAAGAATCAGCGACCTAACATAATTCGTAGCATAGCTTTAACTTTTAGGAAGATAACTGATAAACTTCACAACTTGAGCAGAGCGACCTAGGGAGAATAGTTGGCTTAACTTCTTGCGGCATAGGTCGTAGGTCGCATGTGTATAGGTCGTAGGTCGCGTATGCATTTGAGCGACCTAGGACTTAGCCTGTTTTGCTTTGCCTTGAACTCCTTTCAACTTGAATGAACATGACATTGTTGAATTGAATTCCCAACTTGAACTGCCGAGATAACATGCTTGAACTTGATGTACTTCTTTACAGATTTCATTAACTTTTAACGCTAATAACCTGTTAAATACAACATTTGCAGAAAAATGGGATGAATACACTGCCACCGATCGCCCACATCGAATGACAGATTAGTCGATAAAAGATAATCCACTTAAAGAAATTATATGAAATGCTGTGAATCAACAAACTCAAGTGAAGTATTAAAGCAAAGCAATGTTAATCAATTAAAACTGATTTGTTTGCATCAATACTGCACTTGTATTTGGACTTAAAACAACAAGCCCTGAAACTTTATAATTGACAAATGCCTGTTAGTTTAATTTCAGTTATATTTGCTTGTCGTTTTGTTAGTTTTGCACAACACTTCACATATTTAGGAAATGTACACCTTCATATTTGAATATCCAGTTCCTTGTGTAGAATGTCTTCTCAAGAGGAGATAATAGAGCAAGCTGAAGGGGTCTTCCCGATAGCCAACCTATTGGATAATCCCCCAGAGAGGACTCCAACTACCCTGAGTCAACGGGCATTCAATCAGTTATGCATTCAGTTTGGTATTGCCGAAGCGGATTCTATACTTCCTGGGCCAAACGATATTGCTGACAGGCCACCTCTCGGTTTTATCGCTGTCAACCGTCAGATGTGCCCATGTGGTGCCATTCCTCCTTTTAATGACTTTCTTCAACGACTCCTTCTCCGATTAACTATCTCTCCTTTCCAACTGCATCCCAATGGCCATGCCATCCTAAAGGGACTTTGTGTGCTATTCAGGAGGACACTTGATCGTCTTCCGAGTTTTGAAGAAATCTGTTACTTGTGCACATTCGCAAAGAACAAAGTTCATCCCTCTATCACACTCGTGAGAAGCGCCAGGAACCGTAGATTGATTGTCGATCTTCCGGAAAGTGCCCACGGGTTCTTAAATCAATTCTTCTTCGTTCGTCGCCCTCCAGGATATTACACCATCTGGAGAGTAGGAAGTAAGATTGATTATCCCCGCTTTTTCATTTTGAGCTTTTCAAAGTCCGAGTTGCTAGGTGCCAATTTCATTCTTTTCTTTTACAGCACTTCCTCCTCCCTCTACAGATCCCAGCCACAAGCCGACTTTTGAAAGATTAAGTGTCGTGACGGTTGAGGAAAGAAGTATTAAATTTCTGCTGAAAGACGAATTTCTTCACCAATACCGACTTCTGCACCCTTCCCGTTCTACTCAGCCTCATGAAGTCCCTGATTCTCCAGTAGAGACATCGGATGCCCCGGTTTCCGTCGGAGAACTTGCACCGAAAGAACATACTGTTGAGGCTTCACTGGTGAAGTGCTCTACTTCTATTGACGTTGCGGGGTCGTCTGGCAAACTTGCACTTGCCCCAGTCATTGAGAAAGAGGAACCTCCTCACCAGTTCGGGAAGACTGTTGATGAAGGAGCTGAGGGAAAGGGTCCCGCCGGGCACAATGGTGACGACATTTTTGAGGGGTTGGGCGACTTGATGATCACTTCACAGGAGCTTTTTAAAGATGATCCTATCACTGCTAAAGTTACTTCTCCAGCAGTTGAAGCGAAATCTGTCTTGCAACAAACTCCGTCAGCCCAGGAATTAACACTTGCTGTAAAATCTGCCATCACCCCCAACCAAGAAGTGGTTCGTAGTTTGACGCGTGTAGTTTGCACGTTACACACACTTAGGACTTTTCAGCACTTATATGCATTCAACTTTCTTGCTTTGAAGATTTCTGAGTTTATCTTTTCTTCATTTTTAGGTTCTCCAATGGGACGAAGTGGCTCCTACTACGATGATTTCCAGCGTTATGGGAGGCGCGGTTATGACCCCAAGAGGTATCTTCCTACCTCCTGGGAAACCGATGAAGAAAGAGCTGCGAGGAAAGCTCGTGAGAAGCGTGCTTATGAAGAACGCTACGGGAGACGGGATGAACGACATGATTCTTCCCAGAGAGAGGATGATTCTCACAAGCGAAAATTCCGTGATGACAAAGGGAAAATTCATGTCACTGAAGATCCGAGTAAACGGGCCAAACTTGGTGAAAAACCGACATCTGAAATTTCTGAAAAGCTCGCTGCTCCCGTCTCTTTGGAAATTCCTTCCAGCTCTCCCGCCCTTCAAAGAGCCGATATTCAAACAATCATAAGTAGGCCCCCGTATCAAGTTGGACAGGGTCCGGCTACTCTTCAAAGTCAGTTTCCGCACTGGTGCTTAAAGGGAGTGCGTTTCGATCTTGACTTGGTCCCAATCGATAAGCAAGCCATGTTGTGAAATCTTGATGCCGTCAAACTCGATATCGAGAGAATGACTGGTTGGCAGAAACTTGTTGACGAGCTTCAAAGAGTAAATCGCGCAAACCTCGAAGCCATGCTGACTATGGAAAATGACAAATCCAAGTGGCAGAAAACACTCGATCAGCATGATGCGGAGATGAAGAGTATTGCTGCTTATAATGAGAAGCTTGAAGCGGAAGTTGAAAAACTTAAAGAAGAGCTCGCCACTTCTTCCACTTCCTATTCTCAAAGAGAAGAAGTGCTTCAAAAACAGGTGAGAGATGATCACGCTGCACAGAGAGACGCTGAAGCTAAATTTGAAGCATAGTAGCAAATCCTAGAAAGCTACCGAGTTGACGTTGCTCAGCTGCGAGAAAAAACTAGCTCCCAGAACGTAGAAATCGAATTGTTAAAAGCTCAACTTTCCGAAGCTGAAAAAGAGCATGATGAAGCTATTGCCGGCAAAGCAGCAGCCGAGGAATCTCATATGGCTACTAAAGCCGAAGTCATCTCTACTTTGTTCGAGTTTTACATTCATAGTGTTCTGGGGCGCGGTAGCCTTAGATTTTGGGGGTCAAAGTACGAAATCACTTTGGCCAAAGTGTGGAAAGTCGCACTTGACATGCTTGGAGGAGCTGGATATGCTGAAGTAGATTTAATGGCGCACTATCTAGATGATGATGCATGTGCTGCTCTTGCCAGGGGAAAGGAGCAACTCGCTAAAGAGAGAGCCGAAATGGCAGAAGGAGAACATTTAGGGAAGGCAATCTCAACCGACCCAGTTCAACCTTCGGTTTCGGCCGACATCGATATTGTTGGCTCCAGTTCCCATTCTCCTCCTCCTGCTAAAGCTGTTATTGAAAGTGCCACCGCCCACACTGGAGATGAGACTCAAGAAAGCACTGAAGCACAGGACTTTGAAGTTGACATAGTAAAGCCTACTTCTCCAGGTAACCTCAATGTTGATCTCGCTCAAGTGGACTGCTTGCTTACTTCACATGAGCTTGATGAACTATTTGATTATTACTTAAATCTTGACGCATCACTTTCTCCCCTTTTTATGAGAGACACTGACTTTAACTTCTCTTCTCCTGTAGTGAAAGCGCCAAGTGTTGTCCAGCCTTTCCCTCTTCCAGCTGTTCTCTCTCCGCCTCTTCAGATTACTCCTCCTTCTGTTTCTCAACCGGGGTCACAAGAGGAGCAGATAGAAGCTCTTCAAGGCTTGGATGATCCGGTTGCTTCACAAGAACAGAAGGCCGAAGAACCTGAAGAAGGCGAAAGAACCCCGGAGCAAACTATTTCTGATGACATAAAGTTATCTGCACTTTTCACCCCGGGCAGTGAGTCTTCTTCAAGGAAGAAGGGGAAGTGTGGAGTCTCAAAGAAAAAGAGGGAAGCTTCTGCCGGCGAAGAAAAAGCAGAAGAAAGTCCAATTGCACCACTTTCTCTTTCTTCCCCTACTCTCACAAGCCGACCCAAAAAGTTAATCATCCGACCAGGCGAGGGCTCGAAAGGTGGCAGGAAGAAGAAGTGACGGGTTTGGGGCCTATGCTTTTTGCTTTTTTGCTTGTATATATAAAGACTTGTGTTGACCAGAGATTGTGCAGGTACCGGTCCCCGCCTTCTTTTGTTTTGAAATCTGCACATGTATAAAATTTTCATAGTATGGAATAAAATGATTCTTTTACTTGTACAAACTTCTGTCTGTATTTGAGAATGCATTTATTCTTCTTTTTCATACAAGTTTCTTTATTTTCTCTGTGTGATGTTGCAGTTAACCTATGGTATGTTTCTTGAGCATTGCTTTTATTTTTGTAACTATATTATATTGCCCCCATATCATGGTTTATTGCAATCTCTTTCACATTGGCAAAACTTTGGGGAACAACCGTTATGTTTCGAGAAGACTTGTACTCTTTCTTTAGAGAAAAACTTTTCCATTTGAAGGAGGTTTGCATCTATACTTTAGAGAATAATTTTTCCATTTTAAGGAAATATTTTTCTGATTTAGTAGAATGCGACTCGTATTGGAGAAATCTTCTCTTTCTTTCTCTTTTTTTTAAAAGAAGTTTTTACACTTTACTTTCGAAGAAAGTCACTTTTATTCTTGGCAAGCAAATTTTTCCACGCGGTAAGGTGGGCCTCCGAAAAGGGCTTTGACCTGTTTGTGCCTCCGAAGAGGGATTTTTTTTAATTGTGCCTCTGGGAAGAGGGCTTTTTTGTTTGTGCCTCTGGGGAGAGGGCTTTTGTTTTTTCCCTGCACGCGGGGAAGCAGGCCTCCGAAAAGGGCTTTTTGTTTCTGCCTCTGGGGAGAGGCTTTTATTTTTTCCCTGTTCGCTGGGAAGCGAGCCTCCGAAGAGGGCTTTTTGTTTCTGCCTCTGGGGAGAGGCTTTTATTTTTTCCCTGTTCGCTGGGAAGCGGGCCTCCGAAGAGGGCTTTTCACATTTCGACTCGTGTGAAGTTTTATTTCAGATCACGGTGAAATGTGTGCCTCCGAAGAGGTCTTTTAACATTTCAACTCTGGTGAAATGGGCCTCCGAAGAGGGCTTTTCACATTCCAACACTTGTGAAGTTTTATTTCAGATCTCGGTGGAATGCGTGCCTCCGAAGAGGTCTTTTCAACTTTCAACTCGTGTGAAGTTTTATTTCAGATCACGGTGAAATGTGTGCCTCCGAGTACGGCTATTTCCTGAAAGTTTCTTTCTCATGGTTGGATGGATTCACGAGGCGGACACAAGTTACTTGGATGTTTGTTTGCACAAACGTTCTCAGCTAGTTAACGAGTGCCCTGTGCCACCGGTCATTCCACCAATCTTTTTTGGTTGAGAAAGTGAACATTCTTTTTCTGGCAAGTCCCATTAGAGGTCTTTATCCTTCGAAGAGTTGTGCCTCCGAAGAAGGCTTGTGCCTCGGAAGAGGTCTTTTGCTGTTTCTTGCCTGCTCGCCCATGTCTTTTCGCCATTTGCTCATATCAGCGGTTCCCTGTTATCATTTTCAAGCACACATTCCTTTCTTTTGTAAGTAGTTTATTTTATCCAAAGAAGTGTACTTCATTGTTAAATGAGTTCGCAGGGGCAGACACAAGCTATTTTGCACAAACGATCACAATTAGTTAGGAAGGGTCCACCTCCGGCGAAACCACTAGCTGTTTGCTTGAAGCACTTCTTATATCGGATTTGAGTCTGGAATTTTTGTGGCTGAACATTCATTTTTTGAGTGATGTCAGGGATCGCTTGGCCTTGTGATGGGTAAGCTTTGCTTTAATGGCCTGCAATATTAAATCGACATTTTAGCAATACAATTAAAGTACTTTATATATCGAAATAAAACAAGCAGTTTATAATAGTAGAAAACACAAGATTTATAGTGGTTCAGCCAAGAACTGGGCCTACATCCACTTTATAGTTCTTATTATTCACTTGCACTGGCTTTACAATGGCCTTCAATACAAGAATCATACATCCACAATTCTTTTACAGTATTTCAGTAAAGCTTTTAAGTAAAATATGGGCGCAAGTGATTGATGTTCCAAGCCCTTGGAATTGGATCTCCTTCGACAGTTGTCAGTTTGAAAGTGCCATCAAGAAGTTTTTTGCCTATGACATACGGCCCTTTCCAGTTTGGCGCAAACACTCCTGTTGCTGTCATGACCCTTTTCAAGACTAGATCTCCAATCTCAAAGCTGCGTTGGCGAACTTTGGAATTGAAGTGCCTGGCAATTCTTTGCTGATGGGCTGCAATTCTGAGCTGAGCCTCTTCCCTTTTTTCATCAAGGAAGTCAAGTGCTTCAAGTTGCAACTCTTCGTTTTCAGCTTGGTTGAAATGAATTCTTCTATGTGAAGGGACTTCTATTTCCACTGGAATCATTGCTTCTGATCCATATGCCAATGAAAATGGAGTGTGCCCAGTCACAGTTTTGTGGGTAGTTCTATATGCCCATAGTGCTAGTGGTAGCTTATCGACCCAACCACCTTTCGCTTTTTCCAGCTGTTTTTTGATGGTTGATTTGATAATTTTGTTTACTGCTTCCACTTGCCCATTTGCCTACGGATGAGCCACTGCTGAGAAGCTTTTTTGGATCTTGAATTGCTTGCAAAAATCTTGGAACTCTTCACTTTCGAATTGGGTTCCATTGTCTGTGATTATCTTTTGAGGCACACCATACCTGCAAATGATATTCTTAGTTACAAAGTTTATCATCTTTTTAGAGGTAATAGTAGCTAATGATTCAGATTCAGCCCATTTAGTAAAATAATCAACAGCAACAATAGCATATCTGATTCCGGACTTGGCGGTTGGCAAAGGCCCGATGAGATCTATTCCCCAAATAGCAAATGGCCACGGACTGACCATCTGTGTTATTTCGGTGGATGGTGCTCTTGGGATTTTTGCAAATCTCTGCCATCGGTCACATTTTCGGGCATAGCTTGCAGCATCACGATTAATATCTGGCCAAAAATACCCATAACGAAGAATTTTCTTTGCTAGAGTTTGACCACCTGAATGATCTCCACACTCTCCTCCGTGTACTTCAGCTAGAATTGTCTTAGCTTCTTCCTTGGTCACACATCGGAGTAATGGCATCGAGAATCTCCGCCTGTACAATCGGCCATCTTGAATTATATATCTAGAGGCTTTTCTTAGCAACTTCTGTCGTTCTTTTGAATTTTCTGGTAGAGAACCGTTGAGCAGATATTCCATTATCGGAGTCATCCATGATTCTTGCTCTTGAGATACAGTCATGATCCAGTCAATATCCATCTCATTAGTGCTTGGAGTTGACAGGACTTCCACAGGAACTAATCCCAATAATTGAGCTTCACCAGTGCTTGCGTACTTTGCGAGAGAATCTGCCTTCATGTTCTCTTCCCGGGGTATATGATTTATCGTATAATGGTCAAGATCATCGAGAAGTTCCCAGGCTCTTGACAAGTAAGCAGGCAGATTTCCTCCTTTAATTTGAAACTCTTTCTTAACTTGACATACAATAAGCTGTGAATCACTGAAGATCTGCAACACTTTGACATTCAATTCTTTAGCAATTTCAAGCCGGCAATAAGAGCTTCATACTCCGCTTCATTGTTCGTCGAAGGGAATTCCAATCTCAATGCATAGCACAATGACCGCCCTTCAGGGGTTTCAAGCACAACCCCAGCTCCAGAACAGTAATCGTTTCTTGCACCATCAACATTAATTTCCATCGAATTGGGGTATTATCAGTCACCTCTTCCTCACTATCACCTTTATCTGTACATTCTGCGATGAAATCTGCCAAAGCTTGTCCATTGATTGCTCTCCGGGGATGATAAGTGATGTCGTATTGGCTGAGTTCAATATACCACTTCAGAAGACGACCCGAAGTCTCAGGACGAAACAGGACTTGCTTCAGAGGTTGATCAGTGAGGACTTTGATAGGATGAGCTTGGAAATACGGCCTCAACTTTCTTGATGCAATCAGTAGACAATAGGCGAGCTTTTCCAATTTTGAATAATTCATCTCTGCCCCAGTGAATCTTTTGCTGATATAATAGACCGGGCGCTGAATTTTTGCGTCTTCCTGTACCAACGCTGCACTAAGAGCATGAGATGAGATTGCCAAATATACGAAAAGATCTTCACCATCGTCGGGGTTAGAAAGTATTGGAGGCATTTCCATATGACGAATCAACTCATCGAATGCTTTCTGGCATTCAGGAGCCCAGTCAAAATTTTTCCTTCCTTTCTTCAGAGCATCAAAGAATGGAATGCATTTATCAGTAGCTTTGGAAATGAATCGACTTAAGGCAGCGACTTTTCCATTAAGACTTTGCAATTCCTTCTTCGTTCTAGGAGCTTTGACTTCTTTTAAGGCAGCAATCTGAGTAAGATTAGCTTCAATGCCCCTAGCACTTACAATGAAACCCAAGAACTTTCCGGATTCCACCCCAAATGAACATTTCAAAGGATTAAGTTTCATTCCGTACTTTCGGAGGACTGCAAAACATTTCTGCCAAGTGATCCATATGGTCTACTGCCTTCTTTGATTTCACCAGCATATCGTCAACATAAACTTCCATAGTTTTTCCAATCTGTGGCTTGAACATAGCATTGACGAGTCTTTGGTAAGTTGCCCCTGCATTCTTAAGTCCGAAGGGCATGACCCTATAGCAGCAGAGACCAACATCGGTGATGAAGCTCGTGTCCTCCTGATTCGGCTCATGCATCATGATCTGGTTGTATCCGGAGTAAGCATCCATAAAAGATAACAATTCATGTCTCGCTGTTCCATCCACCAACTGATCTATCCTGGGTAACGGGAAGCAGTTTTTGGGGCAGGCTTTGTTTAAATCTGAGAAATCGATGCATACTCTCCACTTCCCATTAGCTTTCTTAACCAGTAATGGATTTGAAACCCAATTCAGATAAGTAGACTCCCTGATGAAACCATTCTCCATGAGCCGGCCTACCTCTTCTTTCAACGCTGCTGACCTTTCAGGACCCTGGGTTCTTCTTTTCTGTTTTACCGGTGTAAACTTCGGATCAATATTCAGAGTATGTACTGCAATTTCTGGGGATATTCCACACATATCAGCATGAGTCCAAGCGAATACGTCCAGATTTGCTTTCAAGAATGATATCAAGGAATTTTGAACTGTCACACTAAGTTGCGAACCCACATTCACCACTTTGTTCGGATCTTTCGGGTCAACAGGTACTGACACCGTTACTTCCACTGGCACCACTCTATTCTCCCCTGCACTAGCTTTTCTGGGATCCATTTCTCTTCGTTCCCCGCTATGCTCGCCAGTGCAGGGTCCACCCTGTAATTGCTACAAGGTTGGTTCTTTGATGCGGACTGGGGCTGTCGCATCTTTTCCCATCTCTCTCTTCCTCGTTTCACGCAACTCTATTAGATAACATTCTCGCCCAGCATTCTGATCCCCTTTAATAACTCCAACTCCATTATCCATGGGGAATTTCATAGTGAGGCACCATGGGGTGAGAATTGCCTTAAAAGCCGCAAGAGTTGGTCGGCCTAGGAAGGCGTTGTAGGCAGAAAATTCATCAACAATTACAAAAGTCTGTTTCCGAACCACCTTTTTCTGCCCCTCTCCAACCTCCACGAACAAGTCGATAGTTCCAATCGGCTGCTTCGGTTCCCCAGTAAACCCAACAATTTTTTGCGATGAAGCTTAAACATCAGCCATCGGAATTTTCATTTGGTCGAACGTCTTTTTGAAGAGAATATTGCAAGAAGCGCCACAATCTACAAGCACTCTTCTCACAATAGCCGGCCCAATGCCTACAGAGATGACCAAGGGATCAATGGTTGGAGCTTCAATGCCCATAGAGTCCCTGGCTCTGAACACAATATCATCATTAAAAGTTTTCTGCTGCTTCAAAGGTGCAATATCTTCTAGCACATAAACACTCTCTTCTGTTGGTGCATACTTCAAGGCATGGGCATATCTTTCCATCTCGCCCCAGCTTCTGCCTGCTGGATGAGGACCTCCTGTAATCACATTAATAACGGGCCTTTCTGATTCATGCACAGTATTCCTCTCACCCGAGCCAGATGGATGAGCAGGAAGTTGCTGGCCCTTAGTAGATGAAGTTGGGTCATTCCTATTTCTCTTAACATATTGTTGCAACTTGTTCTCTCTCAGCAGTTCTTCAATCAAACTTTTCAGATGGCGCCATTCATTGGTATCATGGCCGGGTTGATTATGAAACGGACAGAATCTCCTACTTTGAGCAGCTTTTTTCCCAACTCTCATCTCAGGCGGTTTAGGATATTCTACCGCATCTTTGGTAGCAAAAAAGATATTCTCCGGGGTGTCAGTCAAAGGAGTGAAATCTGAAGGTTTTGAGAAGCAAGGTTTCTTCATATCTTTCTGTTTCTTCCCACCATTATTCTCCCTCTTCTGACTTCCGGATTCCTTTTTGGTAGGAGCAGCAGTATTATCCTTAACCTCTATCAATGCCACTTTAACTGGTGCTTGAAGGATTTCCAAACGCATGAATTCATCAGCTTTCTTATAGAATTTCTCAAGCGAATTCGGTTCTTTCATCTTCAGCCACTTCCCAAATTCGCTTGACTTGTCGATTGCCCTCATCAAGTATGTCAAGACCATTCGTGGCTCTGCATTATCCACTTCAGCCAAAGCTATGTTGAAGCGGTTCGAGAAAGATCTAATAGATTCCCCAGGCTTCTGTTCCAGGCTCGACAGTGACATAATATCATTTTCCTTTGAAGCATACAACCTGAATTGTTCTTTAAACTTCCGAGTCAAATCGGAGAACTGGTCTATGGATCGGACCGGTAGCTTTGTGAACCAGAGTAGAGCCACTCCTTCCAAGTATACCGGAAAGTACCGGCATTTGATCTCATCAGATGCTCTAGCACCAGTCATGTGCCAATCATACTTATACAGGAATTGATTAGGGTCGCTTGTTCCCTTATAAGCCGGGATGGTAGGAGGAACAAACTTCCTTGGAAATTCATCTTTCAAAATCCTTTCAGTGAACGGAGTTTTGCTCGGAGCGAATCCCCATTCCTTTTCATCTTCATCCCTCTGCATGCTCTCTTTCATGATTTGTCGCACCATGCCCGAAAGGTATTCCTCATCATTTAAAGGATCTGCAGGACAGATGTCGGCCATTTTCTCAGAAGTTTTTCTGGACAAACGTTCGTGGAGAGTTGGCTACGGTCTCGATCCTCCAGCTTGGGGAGGTGTTTCTTTGGCGGGGCTAGTTGCCCTTTGAGGAATATCCCTCTCTTCAGGATTACGAACATCATCTGCAAGATTTTCTTCATTATTCACCGGTTGACGGTTAGCTCCGAGCAATACATTTAACCTTTCAAGCATTAAAGCATTCTTGGTTTCCATCTGCTGGTATAACCCAGATATTGCAGCATCTAACTTCGCTCGTGTAATCCCAGCACTTGGTGCTGCTTGACTTGACAAAGGAGAAGTGGCAGTATTCTCATGGACATTACTGTGCCTTGTAGATCCGCGCTTTCTTCCAGGAGCCATTATCTCTGATAGACTTCTGGTTTTGAGAGAGATTTTTTCAACAAACTTTTGCGAAGCAATGACGAAAGTAGCCTGAGTTGGGCTCTCAGTAAAAGCACCAAAAATGTTAACGCTTAAAATTGAACGCTAACACCCCGGTGTAAGTAGAGGTTAAGTGAAAGCACCACCCGTCGATACGGGAATTAGAAGTAAGTAGAAAAGTCACAGAGAAAGCAGTAAAAAGACAACAGTTTTATAGTCGTTCGGCTTCAAGTTAAGCCTACGTCCACTTTAATCTTCTTTATTGCCTAATCAATTACAACTTTACAACAATCTTAGATTACAACACTGCTAGAACAAATAGCTAGAACTCCGACGTAGAAGAACTCTTTGAATCCATGTCGAATGTGTTAGATTTCTTGTTGAAGTTCGTTGAGATGTCTTTCGTGTTTGAAGTGTCGAGTGAGTCGAGAATTCAGCAGAGTATCGGCGTTCCAGAAATGAGCCAAAAGATCATCTTCCAGTTGTAGTAGGTGGGATATTTATAGGAGAATTCTGAATAAGGTCGTAGGTCGCGAACGACCTTGGATAGGTCGTAGGTCATGAGCGACCTAGTGGGATCGGTTTACGGCTTAACTAGGGTGTACTTGATTACCTTGAACAATCTAGCACGTCATAGGTCATGACCGACCTAGGGAGGAAGCGGCATAAGAAGTTACTTTGGTATTGTTTAGGTCATGAGCGACCTAGGGGAGGATGGTTGGCGACCTAAGGTTGGGAGCGGCCTATAAGCCAGCGGCTTCATTCTGTGATAACTCACTAGGTCGTTAGATCTTTTAGGTCGCTAGGTCGCGATATTTTTATCTCGCTAAACCGCAAGAGACCTTCTGGAGTTAGGTCGCAGGAGACCTTCTGGAGTTAGGTCGCAGATTTCTTTATCTCGTTAGGTTGCTAGCTTGTTATAGATTGTTAAGTCGTGAGCCTTAGGTGGCTAGGCCATTAGGTCATTCGGTCATTAGGTCACTAGGTCGCCGGGTCGTTGAACCATTAGGTCGCTGGGTCGTTGAATAATAGAGGGTTAACACCTACATCTCTCTTAATACCTTCCCATAAGAAACATCTTTTCGTATCCCGATAATCTTAGTTCCTCCCGGATTAATAGTGAACTTCGAACGATGACATTCTTTTAGAACTTCCTTCCTAATGTTTTCCACATTCGGAACACACAATCATCCTTTCTTCCTCAACCATCCATTCTGATCAAGACCGAAATCTTTCAAGTCCTCACTCTCATTCCTTAACTTTCCGATCCATTCAACTATTAATGGATCTCCTTCTATTTAGAAGAAATCTTTTCGATCATCACTGGTCGAACTTCTAAACATGACAACATAGTAGTTTCTGTACCAAAGCCACTCTGAGATCTCCATTGTGCTCTACATGTAGTCAATGCTTTCAAATTTTCCATTCAGTTATCATTGCCAATATCGCATGCTGATGTTTTTTTCTAAGTGCATCTTCAACCTTGTTGCCTTTTCCTGGTGTGCACTCAATACCAAAGTCAAAACAGCTAAAAACTCTAATCACCTCTACTTTATCATATTCAACTCCTTTTGAGATAATAAATGCCTTGGGGACTTATGATCCGTACACAACTCAAATCTTTCTCCCAATAGGTAATGTCTCCACACCTTTAATGCAAAAATAACTACAACTAATTCCATATCGTGAGTTAGATATCTAACCTCATGCGGTCTAAGATATCGAGATGCATAGGCAATCATTTCACCCCTTTGCATTAACACAGCTCCTAATCCCCTTAGGGACTTATGCTCCGCATACAACTCGAATCTTTCTCTTAATAGGTAATGTCTCCACACCTTTAATGCAAAAATAACTGCAACTAATTCCAAACCATGAGTTGGATATCTAACCTCATGCGGTCTAAGATGTTGAGATGCACAGGAAATCACTTTACTCCTTTGCATTAATATAGCTCCTAATCCTATTCCACATGCATCCCTGTACACCACTAAATCCCGATTCCCCTCTGAAACAACTAACACATGTGCATTAGTCAATAGTTGTTTCAATCTCTGAAATGCTTCCTCACACTTATCGGTCCAAACGAATTTTCATCCTTTCACGTTAGCTTGGTCATCAGTGTCGATATCCGTGAAAAATCCTCTATAAATATCTTATAATACCTAGCTAATCCAAGAAAACTCTTTATCTCAGTCACTATCTTGGGTCTCTTCCAATTATTCACCGCCTCGATCTTAGTCAGATCTACAAACAACCCTTTCTCTAAGATTATATGACCAAGAAACTTCACTTTCTTCTTCCAGAAATGACACTTCGAAAATTTCACCTCCAGTTGATGCTACCTAAACGTCTCAAACACTACTCTAAGATGAACCTCATGCTCTCTTTCATCTTTAGAAAATATCAAATTATCATCTATGAAAACCAACACGAACCTATCTAAGTGTTCTCAAAAAACTCAGTTCATCAAACGTAAAAAGAATGCTGGCGCATTCGTTAGTCCAAATGGTACTACAAACCATTCGTATGATCCTTATCTAGTTCTAAACGTCATTAAAGGAATAATCCTCTACCACTCGGAGTTGATGGAACCTTGTTGCTAAATGCAACTAGGAAAATACTTTGGCTCCACTCAACTGGTCGAACAAATCATCAATTCTAGGTAACTGATATCGATTATTTGTCGTCTTTACATTCAACTTACGATAATCAATACATACCCTTAACGATCCATCCGGCTTCTTTGCAAATACTACGGCTGCTCCCCAAGGCGAACTACTTAGTTTGATAAAATTCTTGCTTTTAAATCAACCAACAGCACCTCTAGTTTCCTCCTCTCGGTAGGTGTCATTCAGCTTGGCGGTCTACTCACTGGTTCTGCTCTTGGTACTAGGTCTATCCGAAACTCAATGGCTTGCTTCGGGAGCCATCCTACTACAAGTTCAAAGACACCTATGAATTCTCTAACAACGAAAACTCGATTCAATTCGTATTCTGCCTCCACAACACCCAATAAAGCATTAACCTCGAAACTAGGGTTTTCTACGGTGTACACAATCCGATTACTACAGTCAGGGTGTCTAAGTGATATTTTCCTATCATGGAAAAATATCTTAGCATCATATTTACTTAACCAATCCATACCCAAAATAATTCTGAATCTTACGAATCAAGCACAAGCAAACTACAAGCAAATGTATGACCTGACAATTCAAACTCAAGCTGGTCACACTTCATCCCAAGTGTCGCATACCCTCTGTTAGCATCGAAATTGGTCACTAACACCCTCAGAAAGATTGTGTAGAGAGATTAATGAAGAAAGCAAATTAAAAAAGAGAACAATATATGAATTTCAATGCAGAGAACAAGAACACCAAATTTATAGTGGTTCGGCGTAACTGCCTACGTCCACCTTGAAGTTGATTTCTACCGATTTCCTTGATAGTTGATTACAGGTACAATCCGTTTCTAATTACTTAAATACAATTGCAAAGTAAAAGATTAAGTCTTGAGTGAGTGTTGAATGCGGCAGAGTTTCCCCAGTGTTCCTTAAAAAGATGATCCTTTTCACTGTGCCTCTGCCGCTCTATTTATAGACGAAGACGGGTTGGACTTCCCTGGTAGACCTGGTAGCTGAATATCTTGGCCCAAGTGGAGTGGTCTCTGCGCGCCGAACCAGTGAGGCCGAACGACCAAATGCCGAGCCTCCCTCCTTATGCCGAATGAGGTGAGGCCAGACACTCTGAGTGCCGAGCATCCGTTTGTGTCGGGCGAAATGACTCGCCGAACAAGGTGTGGATGCCGAACGATGCTTTTGGCCGAACGAAGTCCAATGCCGAACGCTCTTCCAGATGTCGAGCGCTCTTTAGATGCCGAGTGATGTGGTGCCGAACAATCTTATTAGGCCGAACGAGATGAGGCCGAACGATCTAAATCTTATGAGAAACTGCCTGCCGAACACTCCCCAATGTCGAACACCTCTAAGTGCCGAGTGTTCCTTTCTACCTAGTGTCCCTTTATGCCGAGCAATCTAGATAAGCCGAGTACTTAGCGGCGGTCCCATGCCGAACGGTATAGTATGCCGTACGTACTTGGTATGCCAAACGATATCTTTTGATCGAACGATAGCTTGACCAAACGATTCCTTCGGCCGAACGATATCATTAGCCGAGTGCTGTCTAACGCCAAGCGCTCTTTAGATGTCGGACGTTCCTTTGTACTGAATGTTTCTTGGATGTCGGTCGTAAAGTGCTGCCAAACGAACCAGCTTAGCTGAACGATGGGGAGGCCGAGTACTAGGTTGCCTGGTCAAATCTCCAGGAAACACTTGCCCTCCAAAGTGTATCGCGTGACCGAACGCGATGCGCTATGAACCATGAGCCCTTTGTGCTTTGCTTCGAACCTGGGCCCATTACCCTTGGAGGTTGTTTTTTCGTGAGTACTCGTCGAGGTGGCGTGTGCCGAATAGTATTGCCGATGGCCAAACGTTCTACGTTATACCGAATGACTCCGCATGCCGAAACCGGATGGTGCAGCCTTGACTGGTTCCACCGGTCATGGGCTCTTCATCTTCTTCTTCTCCCTATAAAACCTGGCCTCCTCCTTCTTCCCCCTCTTTCTCACTTTTACTTCCGTTATTTTTCGAGAATTCGCAATTTACCTCGCTAGAATCTACCACGTCTTCCTCTAAACATGTTCAAACAATCTTCAATCCCAAAATTCACTAGTCCTCAAGCTCCCTCCGCAATCTTCGATAAGAAGCCTCTGATCCGTCTTGATTTAGGAGACATTAGGTATTACTTAAACACATCGTGCATAGGCCATAGAAAAGTAGGGAGACTGTGAATGAGGGTGACGAACTATGGCTCGGTCATGGTCTAGGGTTGTAACTTAGTATGAGTATGCTCTTAGGTGGCTTCGAGGTGGATGGACCAGAGAAGATAAGGGTGGAGGGTGTATTGTAGCGGCTTGGCATGATCTTTCGATGCCGAGTAGTCAAACGGTGGCACGAGAGTGGACTTAGTGCCCGAGCCTATAGGTTGACTAGGCTGTGGTTCGACATGATCTCCCTTTGCCGAACGAGATTGAAGTGGGTCAAATTCGAAAGGAAACAGGGAATGGAGGGGAGGCTGAACGACAGTTATGCCGAACAATATTTCGTTCGAACAATACCTGGACCGATCGATGGTTTGGCCGGACAGACTTAGGCCGGACAATGATTTGGCCGAACGATGGTTTGGCCGCTCACTATTTAGGCTGGACAATGATTTGGCCGAACGATAGTTCGGCCGGGCGATAGTTTAAGCCGAACGATAGTTTGACCGTACTGTAATTTGATCGAACAACCTTTAGGCCGAGCCTTGTTGAATGCCGAACCATCTTCTAGCTTAGGCCGAACACTTAAATTATCTTGCCTACTCATATAACAAAACAAGGACAAGGACTCCAGCATACCAACATATCGAACTAATCCGGACTGGTAACTTCCTAGCTTCAGTAGACATAAACCTGGACTTAGATTGACATAACCGGATAGCTTCTTCTAATGCTTTCTGAATTCGAAACCGTAATCACCGTAGGACAGGCTTTTGGAGACGGTAAGCGATGACCGTCTCCGAAGTCGACGATTCGCAACTTAGTTTTATATCAGTAACTGTGTGACTTTCAATTTTTTAATGCTTACACCTGATTGATCGCACTAGGTCACACACCACTTGGGGGGAAATATTTGTGTTGTTGATTCTAATGTCGAACATTTTTCAAGTATAGCTCACACAGGTGCTTAGCCAAATTTACTATTTATCAAAGATGTCGAAAAAATCCAGCTTCGCCACGATTTCTGACAGACCAGGGCCATCCTTTGGATAGGAAGTCGCAGACGTCTCAAATCCATCAATCTCCCCTGCACATAACTTAGCCCTCGATGTTCTGGAGGCATCGATCTTCTTGGACAACCCTATCGATTCACAGGCTTAAAAAATCAATGAAATTGCGCCCCGACGAATATGCTCCATTCATGGAATACCTTTTGATGACGTGCTAGTTCCGTCGAGGCACGACCGGCCACACTTGCCCCCAGTTGGATACACAGCGTGCAATAAATTCATGTGTTGGGTTGGAAGTGTGCCACCATTCAATTTGTTTCTTCGGGATGTGCTGCAATACATCAACATCGCCCCGTCGCAGTTGCACCCAAACGGTCACGCCTTCATCTATGGCACTTACCTACTCTTCATGACCGTTTTCTCTAGGCCTCCCACTCCTGGCAACATCAGATATATTTATATAATCAAGAAGCGGAGAGAAAGCCCCTCCTTTGTGTTCCTCGAACCGCATCACAAATGCCAAATTTTAACCGGGGCATGGAGCAAGTTTTTCCTGTACAAATAGGAATGGTTCTATGCGCGTTGCCCCCTGGTTTCGCGAGGAGATGGGTTGAAGGAAGTAAGTCTTTTTCTTGGAACGATACTCATGCTTTGGCCGAAGCTATTCCTATTCTAACTCTTGTTTCACCTTCTCAAGTATCAATCCACGTCCCGACGGCCGCGGGTATTCTGAAGCCGTTGAAGCTATTAGAGCTCTTCCCGCCAAAGAACGAGACATCCGAACTCTTATCTCAAATGAGTCACTATCGAGGTTCGGGTTGTTTGCAGAAGGTCGTCAGGTAAGTCTTCCCGAAGGCGTTAATGTACCCAGACCAGTCTCTGGCAAAGGGAAAAAATTAGCTGAGTCGTCAGCACACCACACCCCTGAGGTACAAGAAGAGGGGGAAATCAAGGAGGGTGAAACACCTGAAGCACAAGGTGAGAATTTGGGTCCAACCCAAGATCCTATAGTTGAAGTGCACGATATCGAAACGTCAACTTCTCCTTCACAGAGGAAAAAGGGATTGACGTACAAAATCAGAAAGGAGAAGGTTGGCGGAACTTCGAAGGTTATGCTTATCCCGACAGAGAAAGAGGCTTCTTAACAGCACGTAGAGAGTTCTTTAAAGGACATATCGAACCTCTCCATTCCAAACGATCTGCCCAATTGTGACTTTGATGATCCGGAGGTATTCAAACTTCATTTGCCCATCATAGGCGACGCGGGCGCTCCGACCCAGAGTCAGGGAGAGAAAACTCCTATTGGCAAAGCGACTGGACCGTTGGGGGGAAACACTAGGACACACACGAACACCCACACTCCAATTTTCGCTTAGATTTTTGTCGTCACACTACTCTTTGCTAATTCGCTGTTATTTGAATTCTGTACAGGTGGTATGGGGCGTTCACATGGATTCGATCGCCTTCGCGGTTCGTCAGTTCTTCATCATTCCGGATGGGACTCGGGTTTCGGAAGACGCCGAGATAGGGATGGCGATGGCGATAAAGACTATCATTCCCAGGATTCGTCATCTCGGAGTAAAACTCATTACCAACCAAAATACCACCAGGACATCTTCTCACGCGGAGCAAAGTAGAGACAAGCGCGGCCATAAGAGGTCGCAACCTGATGCTACCCGGGACCAACATTCTGATTCTTCTTCCACTCATCAGTCCCGAGATTCCTACAAGAGGGGCGAACTTTCAAAGCTGTCTCCTCCCGCTCCTGCAAAGGACCCGTCAGTGCCGGAGAGGCTGGCCGAGCTTAAAGATAAATTTCTGAAAATCTGCTTCGATGGCCTGAAATTCCTCCTGGCTATTCGCCCTATTCCCGGACATGCCAAACAGAGCGCCCTTGCTTGTACGAATGACGTCTATGTTCAACATGACGCGTTTGTTCATCTAGCCGAAAAACTTTCTGAAGTTTCCATGGAGCGCCAGCATGAAATCGACCGCCTGAAGCTTGAGGCTATCCATGACAAGGATATCATTAAAGCTCAGGACAAAGAAATGGCCACTTACAAGTCTGAGCTCGAGGTCGCCCGTCAAAGAGCTAAGGACACTGCTGAGGTTGTTACTCGTCTGGAGTCAACTCGTAAGAAAGAACTTGACGAGGCGGTTCAACGGTGTGGGGCTTTGGCTCTAGAGAAGGACTCCGTTCAAAAGGAGAGGGACATGCTTAGCCTCCGAGTCAAGGAGCTTGAGGAGCAGCTTCGCAAGGAAAGCGAAGAGAAAATGGCCGCCCAAGAGGAGTCAGAACGATACTGTGATGAGATCGTTGCCACTCGAATTTTGAAAGAAAAACTTGAGGGCGAGCTTTCTAGGGTTGAGGCGTTAAAGAGGGAGGCCCGTGAAGAGGGCGAAAGGATTGTGTCCATCCATATTGACTCGCGTCTTGAGGCGACTAGAGAAGAAGGCAGGGAGGAGGTCAAAAATATGTTTGACCCACTAATCGCTGAGTTCAACGCCCGCGTTCTCATGCATCGTGACTTGACTTTCTTGGGCAAGGGTTATCTTGAATCTCTAGCCGAGGCATGGGAGGCATTGATAGAAATCAGGAAGGCCGAGCACGGCACCGAAGAGATTGATGAGGGGGCGTTGATAAAAGAATATCTCAGGGGAAACGAGCCTTCGGACTTGTCTGCAGCTAAAACTATATATGGCAAAGGTTCCCCTGCAAGGAAAGGGAAAGAAGTTATTACTAGTCCATCCGGGGCCGCGCCTCCAGCTCATGCGCCTATTCGGTCGGCCGATCGGCCATTACTTGATCCTTTTGAGCAGCACATTGGCTATGACCCGGAAGCTCCCGGCTTGGGCATTCATGTTTTGTCTCCTATCCCGGAGTGTGAGACCCCCATGACGGCCTGAAACTAGCCGGAATCTGGTAGGCAATTCTTTTGCTTTAACATCCCAAGTGTTTCCTTGAAAGCTATCGCATTCTAATACTTGCTTTTCGTGATTTTGTGCAGGTCATTCCGATCCTGAACCCACTCCGAGGAGCGATGTCGCCAAGGAGGCGCAGAAGGAAACTAGTGAGGCCCCTCGTGCTGGAGAGGCTCCCAGTCCAAACGCCCAAGTGATCAGAGCGCTTGATGAAGATAAATCTGAGGCTTCTTCTCCCATCGACGGGAGTTATGATGTCAGGACCCGATTCTTCGTCTTCCGAAAATTCAACATCGATACTCACTTTATCGACTGCCGAGAAATCGAACGACGGAAAACCGAACACTGAGGGTTTTAAAGAAAGAAGAAAAGAAGAAAAAGAGAGAAAAAAGGGAGGAGAGATAAGAAAATAGAAATTAGAGAAAATAGAAAATGGAGGGGAAAGAAAATAGAAAAATAGAACGGAACAGAAAACAACAGAACAATATCAGAATCTCACAATTCGCAGCGGAACAACATATAATAATAAATGAATAATCTTTAAACAAAGAACTATATCAGTTATTACCTTTTATACATTTCATTTCATTACATCATATCATCAGAGTATACAACATCAAACAAACAGTGCAGCGGAAAAAGAAATACTATATACTAGTAATACGCCATGCCATCCAGCTTGCCTCCAGCAACTCCAGAATATCCAGAATATGCTGATAAACCTTAACTCTTGACTGCCCGTGTGAAAATTTGTGGGCACCCAGAGTTTAGGAAGGAAAACAATAAACTCCAAGTCAGTCATGTGACTGGTGTGAGAACTCAAAATAGTTTATTTATCTTTAAAATCAAAATAGAGGAATATTTTTAAGTCAATTCGCAATGCTTTTAAAAATGAGACTACCATAAGGCCTCCCGCACACACACACAATGCAAACGCAGAATCGGAGGAGATTTCTCCTTATGATAGTCAAAGATGCTTGATACGCATTTAAAATAACATTTGATATTATTACTAGTGTATAGTGTAGAAAAAAAATTCATTTCAAAAGTAGAATATAAATCTTAGCCAGCATAGGTACCATTATAGTATGCTTACTATAGCTACCATATTAAATGGCAGGTTCTACAACTAAAACCGTACAAGTCTCGTATTGTTTCTTTGGATTCCCAACGAATGATCAGGCCAAGGAACTTCCCATTGCCACATGAGAATGCCTCTGGATGGACATCCCCGAGAACCAAACCGGATCTCTACCAACACAAGGCCGGGTTACCCCTAACTGAGTAACAACTGACCGAATATGCCATCCCCCGGTCCTTTGGGACCTTTTCACCGAGCGCTCGTAATCAATTCACACAATCGTAACAAAGTGTTTTCAACATGAGTAAGTATCTGGGCTCCATACCATGATACCACCCTTTTCCAGAAGGAAATGCACACATCCTAAAGGGCGCTACCCCTCATAACCTTGCTGCTTCTTTCCTGTTTTGACCATTCACGGGGTGTGAGGCTCGACGAAGTCACGTCCACAAAAACATACTTTATACAAAAGCCATGCTTTGGGTCAACAAATGATCATAGAAATGATCATCAGGATAGACGATCAAATAAACGATCCTATCACAAATAATCAACACAATGATCATTTACAGCAACACTCAGCATGTCACGTTACCAAATTGGGAATATATCGCTGATAACATTCAACTACATAACCTCTGAGCTCGTACGTCTCAAAGAAGGGTGTTAAGCTACAAGAATAAATTCTCCGCCACCAACAGAAATATATTCGAAAGAAATCGGCTTTATATCTCAATCTGTAATGTCAAACATACAATCCATACAAGTCTGTTCCGGGATCGAACAAAACCGAAGGCACTTACAAAGAAGTCCTTGCAATCCGGATATTCACAATCCTGATCGGATTTCCCATCACTTAGGGAGTCTCTATACCGTTGCAACTCAGTGCAGAGACAATCGATAGGTCATCCTATCGCTTTCGCAAATACCGGGTCTTCAACACCGATCTTCAATGCAATTCACAACGACGTATCACATATTCGGAATGGGTTATACGACCCCATGGTCCTTTCTCGGTTAACCCGAATAGTGAGTGCTTATTCAAAAATAAGTGTGGCATTCAAATTCAAACAAATCACATCAATTACCCATTCAAAGGGAAATATTGATAGTCGGCTATTGAACTATCAATGGATATGCACACATCACCAGTTTCCAAATAATTCTCCAAATTATTTGTTTTCCAAAATATCTTTACAAGATATAAAATTTTCACACTTCAAAAATAAATCAATATTTATTTTTAGACCAATTCCCCTTTCTTTTATAAATTCCATAGTGAATTTTCATTTTTAAAATATCCATGCATATACGATTTCAATTATTCATTTCAATTTATCTTCAAAAAATAAATTCTCTAAACGTTTCATTTCACATTGGAAAAACATTTCCATACTTATTTAATAAGTAATTCACAAATTTTATTTTCAACACTTGGAAAATATTCAATATACTTGAATCGAGATTAAGTATATATTTCATTCTTTAAGGAAATCATTCTCATAAACATATTTATTTGGGCCAAAACGAATGTTGCGTAAAACATCGTTACAACAACCCAAAATCACTAGTATAGGGATTTGAAATTAAAATAGATATATAAATCCCAATACTATACAAAACATTTCCTTTCGGAAATCATTTACTATAACAACAGTGTTATAGTCCACTATTTCCTTCTATTTCTCGAAAACGTCTATTCCAACAATAAATGTTGAAATCTATGGTTTCGAATCTCAACACATTTTAAAACATCGTTAGATCGTTTAATTCTATTTAAAATATCACATTCTAAACGTTTTCTTTAACCCATTATTCACTATTCAAAAACGTGAATATACTACGTTTAACAAATTTCATCCTTTTATTCATTTTATTTCAAAGGATTATTCACAGTTCAAAAACGTGAATATAACTCCATTAATAGGTTTCAGCAATTTACTTATCAAAATAAGTCGTTTGCGAATTTATAAAACAACGTTTATAAATTCCATTTCTATTTATTTTATAACAACTTCCTTTTATAAGTTCCTTTATTAACCCATTCCAGTTTATAACTCAATAATAAACTAAAAGTTCATATTATAAGTCAAATGCTTATAAAATGATTATTTTACAAAATCGTTCTTTTAAAGACTTTCCAAATCATAAATCTTATAACTTATAAGATTCATTTATTTAACCAAATCTATTCTTCAAATAACTTCACAAATTTATAAATCTTATAATTTATAAATTTCATTTACAACTTCACCATTTTTAATTTTATAAATTCCATTCATTTACAAAATTCATTTTCACTTCATTCAACACTTATAAAAACTCGTTTTATAATGTCAATATTCCAATTTATAAATATCCATTTATAAATCTCTTAATATAAATCAATTTATACTGTTCTTTAAAACGTCTTCAAATTCCTTTATAATTTCACCATTTTGATTTATAAAAAAAATCAAATTTTATAAATCCTGTATTTTGACTTTTTATAATAATTCAAAAATCCAATTTAAACTATTTTATAAAATCATTAACCCTTATTTCTCAAAAATCAGCTTTTAACTATATTTCACAAAAACCAAAATTTTATAACTTTGAAAATTATAACGTTTATTTATTTAACATGGATCAATTCCAAAAATATAGTATATTTTCAAAAATCACTTTTAAAAATCATTTTTAAATTTTCAAAGTTTGGTCCAATGATGCTACGTACCAAATAGCCAATCACGACAACAACGATATCATATATCGATATGATAATCAACGAATATCAAAATATCCATAATCAAATAAAAACTGTTGAGGAAACCTGTTGGATCCCTCCAACCTGTTTTCCTGCATCCACAAACATTAGCACAATACCAATTTCGCTCCAGTACGAAATTATCGCGGTATATGGGATTTAAAATATTATCCGCTTAATAACGGCGCAATAGGGTCTCATCCGCTAAACAAATAAATGCGGGAAATCAATAACTCCAATATATACATATGCCAATATATATATATTGCTATCATATATAATACCAATTTCACTGTTTATGAAATATTCGCGGTATATGTTTTTAATAAATAACATCCGCTTACTAACGGCGTATAATGTCTATTTTAACAATCAATAGATATCAATCAACATTCAAACATGCATTCAAATATTTTAAATATAACTATTTAAAATAAAATCGAAACTGATTCGATTGAGTGAGAAATTCTCACCTTGATTTTATTTCCGTTTTAGCGATTTATTTCGAATAAAATTAAACGGACGTTTAATTTTACCCAAAATTTCACTAACTCCAAACGACTCCAATCCAATTTCATCACGTAGTGTTCGTCCATACGATTCCAACGCAACTGGTTTCGCGCGTTTTCGACTTCGTATGAAAAAGTTATGAATTTTATAAGATACACGATTTTATATACATAAATTTATAACTTAAATTAAAATTTTATACCCTAACAAATTACAGGCCGTAGGATCCACTGCCCCACCATCATCACCGTCCCTTCCCTCCATCTTCCTCACATTCACTCCCTCCAGCAAATAGCCGCACACACAAGAACCCATACCCATAGATTAGGGTTTCAATTTGCACCATCAACACTCGACAATACTTCATCATACCCTCACCATCTTGAAGCCCTCCACCACCACAACACTCGGCCCCACTATGGTCAAGCTCGGCTGTGTATTCACCTGGGAAAACGTGCCCAAACTCGATGCCTTCATCCCCATTTTCCCGTTGATCCACTTATCAATTTTCGATCATAGCCGTTGAATATAAGGATCTCAACGTGCTCTACATCTTTCTAGTTGTAAGTTTCTTGAATCGTTGAGTGGATGAAGAGATAAGAGGAGGAGAACGTTGAGCATTTCTGGCCGTTTATCAGGGAGGTGGCGGCTAGGGTTTTGCAAATTAGGTTTTTTTTTCTTTCTAATTTATGAAGACTTATGGTCTATTTATAGGAAAACGAACGACACTATTCATCCCGGAAATTCCGAACTCCGATTCACGCGCCGTAACCAGCGTTTCTAGGGTTTACCACACGTTCCGGACACAATGGAACAGGTTTTGGAAGCTAATTCGGACATCTGTGCGAGTTATGGCTGCAAACGTTCAATTTGAATTAAACCGATTTAAACGATTTTCTAGGCGTTTTAATTTGTACCGGACAAACGGTAAATCCAATTGACTTGAAATTTGAAACCTTACAATAATATCACATTTCGGATCCGATGAAACTGGTTTCGTCGAAATCCGAGACTTTTTGAAAAATGGCTATTTTAACTCGCCAAATTAATATTAAAAATAAATCGATGCGTTTCGAGCTGCCACGATCAAACGATAACTCCGATTGACACGAAATTTGAAATCCGGTAATAACTAACTATTACGGATCCAATGGAACTGGTTTTGTTCAATTCTGAGACTATTCAAAAATTGACTATTTTCACTAGTCGATTTTAATATTAAAATATTCAATTTTCACAAATTAACTCTTAATTCGATTTTAAAAGTTCTAAAATATCATTCTAACTTCAATATGATAAAAAAAAATTTACAAATCATTTTCAATCATATTTAACTCAATTTTCAATTATTTCCATAATTTAACATATTAAATTATCGATTTAAAAATCCAATTAAATTCAATAATTCAAATAAAAATTTATTCGACTTATAAATTCACTTATTAATTATTTAAAATTAATTAAATATTCAAATTTTAAATTAATAAAAATTCTGGGTCGTTACAATCTTCCCCCCTTAAAAGAATTTCGTCCTCGAAATTATTAAGTAAGGAAAATTACAGAATCCATTAACTTTCCCAAAATTCGTAGTTTAAACTTCTTATAATAACTTTACTAAGTTTCCAAATCATACTTAGTTATCTTTTCAAAAACAACTACTATTGTTTAACTTTCCATTCCAAATCAAAGTCTAAAGTTTTCAAAATTTTCCAATTTTCTCAAATTTTTCTAACGCCTTAAATTTTCGGAAAAATTCGCCATAGTCTCCTTTGCGCGGCTCGATCCGAAAAAAAAATGACAGTATATATATCACAAATATACATCTCATCAAGTAATGAGGCATCCCGAAGGGAAAAAGTGTAAAAGTACGGTATGTAATCCGAGATATGTACCTTATATTTTATTAACGAGCATATACGGCTAATATAGCGCGAAAGCGAGCTCCAAATGCGAAGCAAATGCGATCCGCACCTACTAAACACTCAACAAACAACATGAGAACATGCATGTATGAAAATAGTATCGATATACAACATATAGCAACATAATAACTATATATGTCAACATAGCAAATGCAACAAAACAACAAATGCAAACATCAACCATCTATCATCCAACTAATTCATAACCAATAAATATTCATTCATATTCTCATTAATATTTTAATGAATTGGTTTTCAATTTAATCACATTTGATTCATTAACAGTGGATGTCCTTACTAACATTCATTTTCAATTAGTTCATATTCACTAATTCATATTCGAGTTGGTTCACTTCCAAATCAAATTCAATTCTATTTAAGATTCACTTAACTTCCAATTGAATTTCAATTAATTTAACTTTCAATTTCATTAATACTTAATGAATTATAAACAATCAACTAACAACCATATAACAACCAATGTATATTAATTACAACCAAATTCCTTTGCTTATATTCATTTCATTCAATTATTCAACTTTCAAATAACATTAGATCTTAATGAATTAACACTTATATTCATTATTTCATATCAATTATTCACATTTAATTGATTAGCATTCAATCCATTAATTTAATTCAATTACAAAAGTTGAATTTCATTTACATAACTCAAGTTCATATTTATCACTTCACTTTATTAATTTATTTTGATATCAATATCAACTTCATTCAACATCACTTAAGTTATACTTCCATTTAACTTTAAATTCATTTTTATTAACAATTCATATTCATAAATATATTCATATAGTTTCACTTCTTATATATATAAGTTTATTTCACTATTGTAAATCACTTTAATTATAATTCCATTCTTATAATTCTTTTGCTTATACAATTCTTCCTTTATTTAGATTATTCAAACAACTAAACAATCAACTTATATACACTTTAATAATTTTGAAAAATTATTCCTTTATATATAAAAATATAATCAAGTAAAATTATTTCATTTACCCAATTTTAAAATCAATATTGTGCCGAATTGTTCTATTCAAGTGTTTAGAAACCCATTCGGCATAGTCTTGCGGACCACGCTGACGAAAGTTCATATGCCACTCAATAACCCAATCATCACAATATAAAACAATTTTATATTCACTAACAAATACGCTCTCATAGCTATTATTACACTCAACTCATTCTAGAGTACTACTGACTCTATCTCTAATGAATAATAGCCAACAGAACCATGGTTGTCGCTTAACCATAAGCTCTGATGCCACATTGTCAGGACCCGATTCTTCGTCTTCCGAAAATTCAACATCGATACTCACTTTATCGACTGCCGAGAAATCGAACGACGGAAAACCGAACACTGAGGGTTTTAAAGAAAGAAGAAAAGAAGAAAAAGAGAGAAAATAGGGAGGAGAGAAAAGAAAATAGAAATTAGAGAAAATAGAAAATGGAGGGGAAAGAAAATAGAAAAATAGAACGGAACAGAAAACAACAGAACAATATCAGAATCTCACAATTCGCAGCGGAACAACATATAATAATAAATGAATAATCTTTAAACAAAGAACTATATCAGTTATTACCTTTTATACATTTCATTTCATTACATCATATCATCATAGTATACAACATCAAACAAACAGTGCAGCGGAAAAAGAAATACTATATACTAGTAATACGCCATGCCATCCAGCTTGCCTCCAGCAACTCCAGAATATCCAGAATATGCTGATAAACCTTAACTCTTGACTGCCCGTGTGAAAATTTGTGGGCACCCAGAGTTTAGGAAGGAAAACAATAAACTCCAAGTCAGTCATGTGACTGGTGTGAGAACTCAAAATAGTTTATTTATCTTTAAAATCAAAATAGAGGAATATTTTTAAGTCAATTCGCAATGCTTTTAAAAATGAGACTACCATCAGGCCTCCCGCACACACACACAATGCAAACGCAGAATCGGAGGAGATTTCTCCTTATGATAGTCAAAGATGCTTGATACGCATTTAAAATAACATTTGATATTATTACTAGTGTATAGTGTAGAAAAAAATTCATTTCAAAAGTAGAATATAAATCTTAGCCAGCATAGGTACCATTATAGTATGCTTACTATAGCTACCATATTAAATGGCAGGTTCTACAACTAAAACCGTACAAGTCTCGTATTGTTTCTTTGAATTCCCAACGAATGATCAGGCCAAGGAACTTCCCATTGCCACATGAGAATGCCTCTGGATGGACATCCCCGAGAACCAAACCGGATCTCTACCAACACAAGGCCGGGTTACCCCTAACTGAGTAACAACTGACCGAATATGCTATCCCCCGGTCCTTTGGGACCTTTTCACCGAGCGCTCGTAATCAATTCACACAATCATAACAAAGTGTTTTCAACATGAGTAAGTATCTGGGCTCCATACCATGATACCACCCTTTTCCAGAAGGAAATGCACACATCCTAAAGGGCGCTACCCCTCATAACCTTGCTGCTTCTTTCCTGTTTTGACCATTCACGGGGTGTGAGGCTCGACGAAGTCACGTCCACAAAAACATACTTTATACAAAAGCCATGCTTTGGGTCAACAAATGATCATAGAAATGATCACCAGGATAAACGATCAAATAAACGATCCTATCACAAATAATCAACACAATGATCATTTACAGCAACACTCAGCATGTCACATTACCAAATTGGGAATATATCGCTGATAACATTCAACTACATAACCTCTGAGCTCGTACGTCTCAAAAAAGGGTGTTAAGCTAAAAGAATAAATTCTCCGCCACCAACAGAAATATATTCGAAAGAAATCGGCTTTATATCTCAATCTGTAATGTCAGACATACAATCCATACAAGTCTGTTCCGGGATCGAACAAAATCGAAGGCACTTACAAAGAAGTCCTTGCAATCCGGATATTCACAATCCTGATCGGATTTCCCATCACTTAGGGAGTCTCTATACCGTTGCAACTCAGTGCAGAGACAATCGATAGGTCATCCTATCGCTTTCGCAAACACCGGGTCTTCAACACCGATCTTCAATGCAATTCACAACGACGTATCACATATTCGGAATGGGTTATACGACCCCATGGTCCTTTCCCGGTTAACCCGAATAGTGAGCGCTTATTCAAAAATAAGTGTGGCATTCAAATTCAAACAAATCACATCAATTACCCATTCAAAGGGAAATATTGATAGTCGGCTATTGAACTATCAATGGATATGCACACATCACCAGTTTCCAAATAATTCTCCAAATTATTTGTTTTCCAAAATATCTTTACAAGATATAAAATTTTCACACTTCAAAAATAAATCAATATTTATTTTTAAACCAGTTCCCCTTTCTTTTATAAATTCCATAGTGAATTTTCATTTTAAAATATCCATGCATATACGATTTCAATTATTCATTTCAATTTATCTTCAAAAAGATAAATTCTCTAAACGTTTCATTTCACATTGGAAAAACATTTCCATACTTATTTAATAAGTAATTCACAAATTTTATTTTCAACACTTGGAAAATATTCAATATACTTGAATCGAGATTAAGTATATATTTCATTCTTTAAGGAAATCATTCTCATAAACATATTTATTTGGGCCAAAACGAATGTTGCGTAAAACATCGTTACAACAACCCAAAATCACTAGTATAGGGATTTGAAATTAAAATAGATATATAAATCCCAAAACTATACAAAACATTTCCTTTCGGAAATCATTTACTATAACAACAGTGTTATAGTCCACTATTTCCTTCTATTTCTCGAAAACGTCTATTCCAACAATAAATGTTGAAATTTATGGTTTCGAATCTCAACACATTTTAAAACATCGTTAGATCGTTTAATTCTATTTAAAATATCACATTCTAAACGTTTTCTTTAACCCATTATTCACTATTCAAAAACGTGAATATACTACGTTTAACAAATTTCATCCTTTTATTCATTTTATTTCAAAGGATTATTCACAGTTCAAAAACGTGAATATAACTCCATTAATAGGTTTCAGCAATTTACTTATCAAAATAAGTCGTTTGCGAATTTATAAAACAACGTTTATAAATTCCATTTCTATTTATTTTATAAAAACTTCCTTTTATAAGTTCCTTTATTAACCCATTCCAGTTTATAACTCAATTATAAACTAAAAGTTCATATTATAAGTCAAATGCTTATAAAACGATTATTTTACAAAATCGTTCTTTTAAAGACTTTCCAAATCATAAATCTTATAACTTATAAGATTCATTTATTTAACCAAATCTATTCTTCAAATAACTTCACAAATTTATAAATCTTACTATTTATAAATTTCATTTATAACTTCACCATTTTTAATTTTATAAATTCCATTCATTTACAAAATTCATTTTCACTTCATTCAAACACTTATAAAAACTCGTTTTATAATGTCAATATTCCAATTTATAAATATCCATTTATAAATCTCTTAATATAAATCAATTTATACTGTTCTTTAAAACGTCTTCAAATTCCTTTATAATTTCACCATTTTGATTTATAAAAAAAATCAAATTTTATAAATCTTGTATTTTGACTTTTTATAATAATTCAAAAATCCAATTTAAACTATTTTATAAAATCATTAACCCTTATTTCTCAAAAATCAGCTTTTAACTATATTTCACAAAAACCAAAATTTTATAACTTTGAAAATTATAACGTTTATTTATTTAACATGGATCAATTCCAAAAATATAGTATATTTTCAAAAATCACTTTTAAAAATCACTTTTAAATTTTCAAAGTTTGGTTCAATGATGCTACATACCAAATAGCCAATCACGACAACAACGATATCATATATCGATATGATAATCAACGGATATCAAAATATCCATAATCAAATAAAAACTGTTGAGGAATCCTGTTGGATCCCTCCAACCTGTTTTCCTGCATCCACAAACATTAGCACAATACCAATTTCGCTCCAGTACGAAATTATCGCGGTATATGGGATTTAAAATATTATCCGCTTAATAACGGCGCAATAGGGTCTCATCCGCTAAACAAATAAATGCGGGAAATCAATAACTCCAATATATACATATGCCAATATATATATATATTGCTATCATATATAATACCAATTTCACTGTTTATGAAATATTCGCGGTATATGTTTTTAATAAATAACATCCGCTTACTAACGGCGTATAATGTCTATTTTAACAATCAATAGATATCAATCAACATTCAAACATGCATTCAAATATTTTAAATATAACTATTTAAAATAAAATCGAAACTGATTCGATTGAGTGAGAAATTCTCACCTTGATTTTATTTCCGTTTTAGCGATTTATTTCGAATAAAATTAAACGGACGTTTAATTTTATCCAAAATTTTCACTAACTCCAAACGAATCCAATCCAATTTCATCACGTAGTGTTCGTCCATATGATTCCAACGCAACTGGTTTCGCGCGTTTTCGACCTCGTATGAAAAAGTTATGAATTTTATAAGATACACGATTTTATATACATAAATTTATAACTTAAATTAAAATTTTATACCCTAACAAATTACAGGCCGTAGGATCCACTGCCCCACCATCATCACCGTCCCTTCCCTCCATCTTCCTCACGTTCACTCCCTCCAGTAAATAGCCGCACACACAAGAACCCATACCCATAGATTAGGGTTTCAATTTGCACCATCAACACTCGACAATACTTCATCATACCCTCACCATCTTGAAGCCCTCCACCACCACAACACTCGGCCCCACTATGGTCAAGCTCGGCTATGTATTCACCTGGGAAAACGTTCCCAAACTCGATGCCTTCATCCCCATTTTCCCGTTGATCCACTTATCAATTTTCGATCATAGCCGTTGAATATAAGGTTCTCAACGTGCTCTACATCTTTCTAGTTATAAGTTTCTTGAATCGTTGAGTGGATGAAGAGATAAGAGGAGGAGAACGTTGAGCATTTCTGGCCGTTTATCAGGGAGGTGGCGGCTAGGGTTTTGCAAATTAGGTTTTATTTTTTTTTTCTAATTTATGAAGACTTATGGTCTATTTATAGGAAAACGAACGACACTATTCATCCCGGAAATTCCGAACTCCGATTCACACGCCGTAACTAGCGTTTCTAGGGTTTACCCCGCGTTTCGGACGCAATGGAACAGGTTTCAGAAGCTAATTCGGATATCTGTGCGAGTTATGGCTGCAAACGTTCAATTTGAATTAAACCGATTTAAACGATTTTCTAGGCGTTTTAATTTGTACCGGACAAACGGTAAATCCAATTGACTTGAAATTTGAAACCTTACAATAATATCACATTACGGATCCGATGAAACTAGTTTCGTCGAAATCCGAGACTTTTTGAAAAATGGCTATTTTAACTCGCCAAATTAATATTAAAAATAAATCGATGCGTTTCGAGCTGCCACGATCAAACGATAACTCCGATTGACACGAAATTTGAAACCCGGTAATAACTAACTATTATGGATCCAATGGAACTGGTTTCGTTCAATTCTGAGACTGTTCAAAAATTGACTATTTTCACTAGTCGATTTTAATATTAAAATATTCAATTTTCACAAATTAACTCTTAATTCGATTTTAAAAGTTCTAAAATATCATTCTAACTTCAATATGATAAAACAAAATTTTACAAATCATTTTCAATCATATTTAACTCAATTTTCAATTATTTCCATAATTTAACATATTAAATTATCGATTTAAAAATCCAATTAAATTCAATAATTCAAATAAAAATTTATTCGACTTATAAATTCACTTATTAATTATTTAAAATTAATTAAATATTCAAATTTTAAATTAATAAAAATTCTGGGTCGTTACATATGAAGTTGAAATTACAGGTGTCTCCGAACACACATCTGAGCTGAGCATGAAGGAGAGGCTTGAGAAAGAGAAGGAAGAGACGACCAAGATCAAGGTCGAGCCTCAAACTGTGGATCCGGACGATCCCTTGACCAAACCGTTGAAGACCATTCTCCCCGGCGGGTCCAAGCTCATGGATGTCCCCCCTACTTCTTCAGTTGTTACCCCTCCATCAAGGAAGGATTCCAAGGGTAAACGCTCTGGGGAGGAGCCGTCTGGGAAGAAGAAGAAGAAGCACAAGAAGTGATCACTATCCCCATCCAACGAGTGTTAATCTAAGTCATGTAATAACTTTTTTTGTAATTTTTGTAGATAGACTGTCGACTCCGAAATTTGGAGTGTTTGTAGCAGAAAACTTTTCCTGAATAAAGATTAGCTTCCTTTTCTGTCTTTTCGAAAGATTCTTATTATTCAGTTTTCTGCGTGATTGTGATTTGAATCCGAGCTGTTGCGAATAACATGGATTTCTTGATTCGCCTTCATATAGCTCGAAGGATCCTTGAGAGTTGTTC
The DNA here is from genome assembly GCA_030765085.1 of Allium cepa. Classification (NCBI taxonomy): domain Eukaryota; kingdom Viridiplantae; phylum Streptophyta; class Magnoliopsida; order Asparagales; family Amaryllidaceae; genus Allium; species Allium cepa. Next base: position 485,048,429 of record CM060929.1, read on the forward strand.
ATTTCCCCCTTTCGCGCTTCAAGCACTTAGAGTATTTTTTAGCTTGCACATTGGGGACCTAAAGTAATCCAGTCCGCCCTCTGGGGACTTGGAGGTTTTTAGTTATTTTATGCTCGAGCCCGCACTCCGGGGACTTAGAGTACTCCCATCTGCACTCCGGGGACTTGGAGATTTTAAATCATTTATACTCGAGTCCGTGCTCCGGGGACTTTGAGTGCTCCAGTCTGCACTCCGGGGACTTGGAGATTTTTAAGTCGTTTATACTCGAATCCGTGCTCCGGTGATGCAGCTCAGACCAAGATGGAAAAATTGCAAGTTATCGACATGAGTCGTTCACGACTTTGTGGGAGTTTAAGTCGTTCACGACTTAACAGATCAGAAGGAGAAGTCATGAGTCATACACGACCTAAGTTGTCACGAGATAAGGAACAAAGCTTTAAGTCGAATGGAAGAATTGAGTCGTCCACGACTCAACATGGAGGAATTGAGTCATACACGACTCAACTGGAGGCCAGAAGGGACACAGGGAAGGAGACGCGAGTTAAAGAAGGAGATTTGAGTCGTATCCGAGTTAACAAGCCACAAGAGAGGAAGGCGCATGGAGCTAAGACGCGGCTTGCTTGAGTCGTATGGACCTTGAGTCGGTCCTTAGTTGAGTCGTGAGTCGTTCACGACATAGGTTGAGTCGTATAACCTGTGTTGTTTTGTTGAGTTGTAGCATTTTTAAGTCGTAAGTGTTGTACTATGTGTTGCTCTTAAGTCGGTATGTAAGTGAGTCGTAAGTCGTAAGACTTCGTGTATTGAGTCGCCGTGTGATTGTGTCGCTGTGTGGTAACTCAATGAGTCGTTGTAACTTGTGTTGTAGGTCGCATACGACTTAAGGATGTGCTGAGTTGAAGGGGAGTAGGTCGTTGTTGTGATAAGTCGCTACCGACTTATGGTTGAGTCGTAAGCCGTGTACGACTTAAGGGGTCAGGGTCAAAACTCTATAAATAGTGAGTGAGTTGTACATTTTTGGAGGTTGATTTTTGAATAAAATTTCTTGTTGATTGCTGTGTGCTTTCTTCTTAAATTGGTAGTTGAGTGTAATCTCCTATCTCCTCTTTCGGTTCATCGAGTGCGCTCGATTCAACGATCGTAGAAGCCGATTCACGGTATCTAGTGCGCTAGATCAACGTACGAAGAATCGTAGATCTTGGTACACGGTATAGTGCGCTATCAACGTGTTTGAGATAGCTAGAATTCGGTATCTTCGGATCAACGAATTTGGGCATTTTGGTATTCATCAACCCACCGATTGCTACTTTCACCGATTGAAATTTATTTTGATTTATCCGCTGCGTCAGTTTGGTATCAGAGCCATACTTAGCCAATCATAGCTAAGTTGATTCTTGGAGCCAAGTATTTGGAGTTGAGTTGGAGTTCATCGTGTTCATCTTGAAGTTGCAACGAGTTTGAAGATTTTGATCCATCTCATTTTGGATCTAGAGTTGGAGAAGTGTTTGAATTTGAAGTTGTTTGGAAACCTTGAGCCGAGCCAAGCTAAGCCGTGAAGTGTTAAGGCCGAGCTAAGTTGAGCCGACCTAACTTTGAGCCGTGTAGAGCTATTGTCGAGACAAGTGTTTGAGGCCGTGACTTGTTGTTTGTGAAGTTTTGAAGTGTTTGTGAAGTGTTTCCAATCATGCCACCAAGGAGAGCTAATCGTCATCAAAACGTTGAAGCTTTGTATAGAAGAGAAGAAGCCGAGCTTATGGAGCAACGTATTAATGAGAAATTTTATGAAGGCATTGAAAAGTTAGAGAAGTTGATGAATGATTTGAATCAAACTCAAAGGAGGAGATCACCAAACTCGAACCATGGAGGAAACCGAGTTTCGCCATCGGTTACGGAAGCGAGGAGGGTATCACCGCATTCTTTTAGAGATAGAAGAGAAACATCAATTTCATCACGTAGAGATCATCATGACTATGGACATGAAGAGAGAAGAAGTCAACGTGAATTTGACAATGAGCCATATAGAGATGAAGAGAGACATAGTCGAAGAAGCATGCATGAACGAAGGGATGATAATGGTCGAGATCGACGTAGGCGTACTTTTGATTTTGATGAAGAAGGTGATAGAACTAGCATTCATTATCGAGATCGACACCAAGTTCGAAATTCTTATCGGGATGTTGAAGATGATCGTTGATGGGAATCGGGTATGAAGATGGAAATTCTAGAGTTCAAGGGTGGAATGGTAGCTGAAGAATTTCTTGATTGGTTGTCAAATGTTGAAGAGGTCTTTGATTTCAAGGAGGTTTCTGAGCATAGAAGAGTGAAGTTGGTTGCTACTAGGTTGAGGGGGAGAGCATTGGCGTGGTGGCAGCAAACTAAACTTACAAGGGAGAGAATGGGAAAGCCAAAGATTGAAACTTGGGACAAGATGAAGAAGTTGATGAGAGCTACTTTCTTACCTTACAACTACCAATCACTTATGTACCAGAGGTTGCAGAATCTGAGGCAAGGGACGAAGTCTGTTAGTGATTATGCTGATGAATTTTACCAACTCATTGCTAGGAATGATATTATGGAAACGGAAGAACAACTAACTGCTGGATTCATTGGGGGATTGAGAATGCAGATCCAGGATATGGTTAATATGTTTGATCCTAGATCAGTAGCAGAGGCACATCAGAAAGCATTGGCTTGGGAGAAGCAGGGAAGGCGCGGAGGTGGTGTGTTTACTAATTCCAATAATCACATGAAGGGTGTTAGTGGGAGTTCTAATGTTCCTAAACCTGTCAGTAAGCCAGTGGTGAAGGAGGCTGAGAAGGCGAAGGTTAACAGTGGTTTCAAATGTTATAATTGTCAGGAGTTGGGTCATAAAAGCAATGAATGTCCGAAGCCAAAGAAGAGAACCATGGTAGCAGAAGTTGAGGAGGATGATGGTGAGGAGGCAGAATGTTCAAATACACCTTATGTCGAGGAGGAAGAAGAATTGTCTGGAGATGAGGGTTGTAATCTTATGATGAGGAGGTCTTGTCTTACACCAAAGCAAGAAGAGGATTCTAGTTGGTTGAGAAGCAATATTTTTCAGTCGACATGCATATTTTGGGAAAAGTTTGCAAGTTCGTTATTGATGCTGGGAGCTGTGATAATATTATCTCTACTGAAGCAGTAAGGAAGTTGAACTTGAAAACTGAGAAGCATCCTAAACCGTACAAGCTAGCATGGTTAAGGAAGGGTGGTGAAGTGAAGGTGTGTCGAAGAGCTTGTGTGAATTTTTCTATTGGGAAGAAGTACAAAGACGAAATTTGGTGTGACGTTGTAGACATGGATGTGTGTCATCTGTTGTTGGGAAGACCATGGCAGTTTCATAGAGCAGTGCAACATGATGGTCGTGCTAATAGTTACAGTTTTATGTTCGAAGGTACTAAAATCACTTTAGTTCCTAAGAAGCAGCAACAGAAGGAAAGCAAGTTGGAGGAGATTGAAGAGCTGAAAACTTTGCTATCTTTGAAGGAGTTTGTTAAGGAAGTAGAAGATAAGCCTGAAGCCTATTTGTTGATTGGACGAGAGAGTCATGAAGAGGTTGAAATTTCAGAAGAAGCAAAGCCAGTTTTGAAAGAATTTGAGGATGTATTTCCAGAAGAGTTGCCTAAGGAGTTACCGCCACTGAGCGACATTCAACATCAAATTGATCTTGTTCCAGGAGCAGTATTACCACATCGACCACATTACAGGATGAGTCCAAAGGAACATGAGGAGTTGCGGAGGCAAGTGGAAGAATTGTTAGAGCAGGGACGTGTTCAGGAAAGCTTGAGTCCTTGTGCAGTACCAGCTTTGTTGGTGCCGAAGAAGGATGGAACATGGAGAATGTGTACCGATAGTAGAGCTTTGAACAAGATTACTGTTCGTTACAGATTTCCTATGCCGAGGTTGGATGACTTGCTAGATCAGTTGAGTGGGGCTACTATCTTTTCGAAGATTGATTTGAAGAGTGGATATCATCAGATTCGAATTAGACCGGGAGACGAATGGAAGACCGCATTCAAGACGAGAGAAGGTTTATATGAATGGTTGGTTATGCCGTTTGGTTTATCGAATGCACCTAGTACATTTATGCGAGTGATGAATCAAATCTTTAGACCATTCATTGGGAAGTTCGTGGTGGTTTATTTCGATGATATTCTGATATATAGCAGGAGTACGGAGGAGCATGCAGAGCATTTGAGAAAGGTGTTAATTATTCTTAGTGAGGAACAATTTTATGCAGCTACGAAGAAATGTGTGTTCATGACTCGAAGTGTTTTATTTTTGGGATATGTTGTATCCGAGAAGGGAATTCAGGTGGACTAGAGTAAAGTTGAAGCTATTAGAAATTGGCCACAACCGAGAACTATCACTGAAGTTAGAAGTTTTCATGGATTGGCATCATTCTACCGAAGATTCATTCCACACTTCAGTAGCGTGATGGCACCAGTTACTGATTGTATGAAGGGAAAACAATTTTCTTGGACAGAGGAAGCTGGGATTGCTTTTGAACAAATCAAAGAACTTTAGACGACAGCGCCAATTCTTGTATTACCAGATTTTCAGTTGTTGTTTGAGCTACACACTGATGCATCAAAGGTTGGGACTGGAGGAGTGTTGAGTCAGAGTGGAAGGCCAGTTGCTTATTTCAGTGAGAAACTATCAGGGGCAAAGATGAGATACAGTACATACGATGTTGAGTTTTATGCTGTTGTGCAAGCTGTTAAACATTGGAGGCATTATCTATTTCAGAAAGAGTTTGTTCTTTACACTGATCATGAATCTTTGAAGCATTTACAGGGGCAGGATAAGATTTCAGCGAGACATGCATCGTGGATTGCATATTTACAACAATTTACCTTTGTTGTTAAGCACAAATCTGGGATAACAAATTGTGTAGCTGATGCTTTGAGTAGGAGGAGTCATTTGTTGACTACAATGAAAGTTGAAGTGACAGGGTTTGAATTATTGCCAGAGTTGATTGACGAAGATCCTTACTTTGCAAAGTTCGTTGAGAAAGTTAAGGATGGAGATACTGATGAATTTATGTTGGTTGATGGATTCTTGTTTAAAGGAAATCAGTTATGTATCCCAGAGAGCAGTTTGAGATTAAAGATTATCAAAGAATTACACGAAGAAGGCCATGTGGGTAGAGATCGTACTTTGCAATTAATTTCTCAATCTTATTTTTGGCCATCGATGAGGAAAGAGGTTGAAAGGTTTGTGGAGAGGTGTCATATTTGTCAGGTTTCGAAAGGAACGGCGATAAATGCGGGATTGTATATGCCATTACCTGTACCGTCAAAACCATGGGTGGATATCAGCATGGATTTCGTTTTGGGTTTGCTGAGAACTCAAAGGGGAAATGATTCTATATTTGTTGTGGTGGACAGATTTTCAAAGACGGCACATTTTATTGCCTGCAAGAAGACAGCGGATGCAGTTCGAGTGGCACAATTATTCTTTAAAGAAATCTATCGTTTACATGGGTTGCCGGAGTCTATTGTTTCAGACAGGGATACCAGATTTTTGAGTCATTTTTGGCTTAGTTTGTGGAAGATGGTGGGAACAAAGCTGAAATTTAGTAGTGCTTATCATCCGCAAATGGATGGACAGACCGAAGTTGTTAATAGATCATTGGGAGATTTGTTGCAATGTCTTGTGAAGGATAATCTGAAGAGTTGGGACGTGAAGTTATGCCAGGCAGAGTTTGCTCATAATCATGCAGTGAATCGTAGTACGGGATTCAGTCCATTTCAGATTGTATATTCAAATTTACCCAGGGGACCGTTGGATTTGGCAGTAGTACCACAACCAAAGGGGACGGTTAAACGAGCTGCTGATTTTGTTGATGAGTTGACTGAATGTCATCAAATCGTTCAGGAACGATTGGTGAAAGCAAATGAGAAGTATAAGCGAGCTGCAGATTTAAAGCGACGAAATATAGAATTTAACGAAGGTGATTTGGTGTATGCTGTGTTAACGAAGGATCGTTTTCCAGTGGGCGCTTATAATAAGTTGAAAGCCAGAAAAATTGGTCCTGTAGAAGTTGTGAAACGGGTCAATGAAAATGCTTATAAGTTGAAGCTACCGGAGGACGTATACACTTCTGACGTGTTCAATGTCAAGCATCTTGTACCATATTATAGGGATGAACAATCTAAGGTGGAGGAATTTACAAATTCGAGGTCGAATTTTGCTCAACCAGGGGAGGATGATGCAGCTCAGACCAGGATGGAAAAATTGCAAGTTATCGACATGAGTCGTTCACGACTTTGTGGGAGTTTAAGTCGTTCACGACTTAACAGATCAGAAGGAGAAGTCATGAGTCGTACACGACCTAAGTTGTCACGAGATAAGGAACAAAGCTTTAAGTCGAATGGAAGAATTGAGTCGTCCACGACTCAACATGGAGGAATTGAGTCATACACGACTCAACTGGAGGCCGGAAGGGACACGGGGAAGGAGACGCGAGTTAAAGAAGGAGATTTGAGTCGTATCCGAGTTAATAAGCCACAAGAGAGGAAGGCGCATGGAGCTAAGACGCGGCTTGCTTGAGTCGTATGGACCTTGAGTCGGTCCTTAGTTGAGTCGTGAGTCGTTCACGACATAGGTTGAGTCGTATAACCTGTGTTGTTTTATTGAGTTGTAGCATTTTTAAGTCGTAAGTGTTGTACTATGTGTTGCTCTTAAGTCGGTATGTAAGTGAGTCGTAAGTCGTAAGACTTCGTGTATTGAGTCGCCGTGTGATTGTGTCGCTGTGTGGTAACTCAATGAGTTGTTGTAATTTGTGTTGTAGGTCGCATACGACTTAAGGATGTGCTGAGTTGAAGGGGGTAGGTCGCTGTTGTGATAAGTCGCTACTGACTTATGGTTGAGTCGTAAGCCGTGTACGACTTAAGGGGTCAGGGTCAAAACTCTATAAATAGTGAGTGAGTTGTACATTTTTGGAGGTTGATTTTTGAATAAAATTTCTTGTTGATTGCTGTGTGCTTTCTTCTTAAATTGGTAGTTGAGTGTAATCTCCTATCTCCTCTTTCGGTTGATCGAGTGCGCTCGATTCAACGATCGTAGAAGCCGATTCATGGTATCTAGTGCGCTAGATCAACGTACGAAGAATCGTAGATCTTGGAACACGGTATAGTGCGCTATCAACGTGTTTGAGATAGCTAGAATTCGGTATCTTCGGATCAACGAATTTGGGCATTTTGGTATTCATCAACCCACCGATTGCTACTTTCACCGATTGAAGTTTATTTTGATTTATCCGCTGCGTCATCCGGGGACTTAGAGTACTCCAGTCCGCACTCCGAGGACTTGGAAATTTTAAATCGTTTATACTCGAGTTTGTGCTCCGGGGACTTAGAGTACTCCAGTTCGCACTCCGGGGACTTGGAGATTTTAAATCATTTATACTCGAGTCCGTGCTCCAGGGACTTAGAGTACTCCAATCCGCACTCCGGGGACTTGGAGATTTTAAATTGTTTATACTCGAGTCTGAGCTTCGGGGACTTAGAGTACTCCAGTCCGCACTCCGGGGACTTGGAGATTTTAAATCGTTTATACTCGAGTCCGCGCTCTGGGGACTTGGAGTACTCCATCCCATACTTCGGGGACTTGGAGATTTTAAATCGTTTATACTCGAGTCCGTGCTCCGGGGACTTAGAGTACTCCAGTCCGCACTCCGGGGACTTGGAGATTTTAAATCGTTTATACTCGAGTCCGCGCTCCGGGGACTTAGAGTACTCCAGCCCGCACTCCGGGGACTTGGAGATTTTAAGTCGTTTATACTCGAGTCCGCGCTCCGGGGACTTAGAGTACTCCAGTCCGCACTCCGGGGACTTGGAGATTTTAAATCGTTTATACTCGAGTCCGCGCTCCAGGGACTTAGAGCACTTTAGTCCGCACTCCGGGGACTTGGAGATTTTTAAGTCATTTATGCGCATCCGCACGTTAGCCGGAATAACATAATTTTATTTTCCCATCACAGGATCATCATTTGTAGAGACATTAGTAATTCATGGAAAAGATGGCTTCAAGCCTTTATTAACGAGAGCAAGCTAAATTGCCTTATTACATGCCAAGAATTAGACATAAAAGCATAATGGAAATGAGTGCGACTAATACATGAAAGAAATAGACTAAGTATAATAATGCCACAAGTGCTCGCTGTTCCATGCTCGGGGGAGTGTCGCACCATCGATGGTCGCCAGCTTGAAAGTTCCTTCTCCAGGCTTCCGTTCGATGACATATGGACCTTCCCATGCGGTATTCATATGAGACGGGATCGGGAAAACTCGTTTCAAAACGAGGTCTCCCACACTAAAAGTTCTTGGTCGAACCTTCTCATTATAATATTTAGTGACTCTATGTCAGTATGCGGCCGCTCTGAAATTGGCTTTTTCGCGTTTTTCATCAATGAGGTCCAACGATTCAAATAAGATATTCTGGTTCGACTTGGGGTCGTAATAAGTTACCCGATATGATGGGACCTCAAGTTCCACGGGTATGACAGCTTCCATGCCATATGCCAATGCGAACGGAGTGTGGCCAGTCGCGGTTTTGTGGGTGGTCCTGCAGGCCCAAAGTGCTGTTGGAAGTTCATCCACCCACCTGCCTCTAGCCTTTTCCAGACGTTTTTTCAATATGGACTTGATTATTTTGTTTACGGCTTCTACCTGTCTATTCGCCTTTGGATGAGCAACTGCTGCAAATTTCATCTCAATGCCATATTTCTGGCAAAATTCTATGAACTCCTTGCTCTCGAATTGAGTTCCATTGTCCGTGACGATGGTCCTTGGAAGGCCAAAACGACATATGATATTTCGTACGACGAAATTAATAACCTTCTTGGCGGTTATCGTGGCCAGAGGCTCTGCTTCTGCCCATTTGGTAAAGTAGTCGACTGCAACCATTGCATATTTCGCTCCACCTTTGGCTAAGGGTAAAGAGCCTACTAGGTCGATCCCCCACATCGCAAATGGCCAGGGACTAACCATTTGTGTGAGTTCCGTTGGCGGAGCTCTCGGGATTTTTGATATATCTGTCATTTGTCACATTTTCTCACATAGTCTGCAGCTTCCCGATTGACACTCGGCCAATAGTATCCATAACGGAGGATTTTCTTTGCTAACGTTTGCCCCCCAGTGTGGTCACCGCACTCTCCTTCATGGACTTCCTTTAATACTCGTTTTATCTCATCATGGGCCACGCACCGGAGTAAGGGGGTCGAGAATCCCCTCCGATACATTATCCCGTCATGTATTACATAACGCGAAGCCTTACGAATGATTTGGCGTCTTTCATTCCTCTTTTCAGGTAAATGCCCTTGTAGCAAGTACTGTCTAATCGGGGTCAACCAAGATTCCTTCTCAGGTTTGGTTTCTAACACGAGACCTATCTCCATCGTCTCTATACGCGGAGCATGGAGGGTCTCAACAGGGAACAATCTCATTTACTGTGCATCGCCAGTGCTTGCGAATTTTGCCAATGAATCGGCTTCCCTATTTTGTTCGCATGGGACATGCGAGATGTCGTAATATTCCACATTCGCCAGCAGCTCTTGAACACGAGCAAGGTATGGAGCCAGTCTCTGTCCCTTCGCTTGATATGATCGGTCTTCCGGAGTCACAAGGACTACGCCAAATCCCAAGCGACGGTCGTTAGATGCACCATCGGTGTACATCTTCCATCGAACAGGAGGTATGACACTGTGACTGCTTGGTTCATCCGGCACAGTGAATTCAGCAATGAAGTCGGCTAGTGCTTGTCCTTGTATGGCCCTTCGCGGTAGATAGTAATATCGAACTGACTTAACTCAATATTCCACTTCAGCATCCTTCCAGAAGTTTCTGTTCGTTGGAGTATCTATCGCAAGGGTTGGTCAGTGTAGACACCGATTGAGTGTGCCTGAAAGTAGGGGCGAAGCTTGCGTGATGCAATCACCAAGCAATAAGCTAGTTTCTCAATCTTTGGATAATTTCTTTCCGCCCCTGTCAAGCGTTTACTGACATAGTAAACCGGCTTTTGAATCCGGTCTTCCTCGCGGACCAAGGCTGTACTGATAGCATGCTAGGATAACGCCAAGTATACATACATCATTTCGTGGTCTATCGGCTTGGACAGTACAGGGGGACTTTCCAAGTGCCATACCAGAGCCCGAAATGCTTCCTCACAGTCAGATGTCCATTCGAAGTTTCTCTTTCCTTTCTTTATAATGTCGAAGAAGGGAATACACTTGTCTGTAGCTCTGGATTTGAATCGACTTAGCGCAGCCACTTTACCATTCAGGCTTTGCACCTGCTTTATGGTTTTGGGTACTTGTATATCTCGGATAGCCTGGATCTTCTCTGGGTTATTGAAACGACCCGACTTTCTTACCCCAGAAAATCGCATCATTTTTAAGAAAGAAAGGGATAGAAAAGAGAATAGAAAGAAGAGAAGAAAGAAACAACATCAGAATCTAAACAGCGGAACGAATAAATTATATTAATAACATAAATATTACATAGTTTACAACCATTATCAGAGTTCACAGATATACAACACATACTAGACAGTTATAAGCACCTGTCTAGTTATTACAACTCAATACAACTCAAAGACAACAACTCAGAGAACACACAGCGGAAAACTAGATATATATCTATACGCAGAAGCCTCCTGCTCCATTGCTCCTCCACAATCGTCAAAGCTAACCTGAATCCTAACCTGAATCCCTTCGCTACTCGTAAAAATTTGAGTACCTAAGAGTTTATGAAAAACAAAAATAAACTCTGGGTCAGACATGGGTCTGGTGTGAGTAACAGGTTAAGGTTGCTTAACTTTAAAAACCTTTTTGAAAAGAAAGGTATCACGTAAGACTTCCCACACATAAACATGGAAAAGTTTTTACCTTACGCTAACCAAAACATTTGATAGGAAATCCGAAGATATTATAATAGTGTCTAGGGTTTTCAAATAAATAAGAAATAGCCGAAATTGTTACATGATTAAATTCCAGCTACTGGCCACAAAAGTGGGTAATACAATCAAAACCGTTGGCACTTATTGGATTTTGGATTCCATACAATGGCAGGGCTACTGGGGTACCGCCCGTCACAGTACGTGGCCTAGATCAACGTACTGAGGAGTACGCCCGCTCCCCTGCAACACAAAGCCGGACTCGTTCCTTACTGAACAGTTCCGAACAAGACAACCCCGTGGTTGTAGCTAGCAACCACCCACACAGCCGAATATAAAGAGACTTCTAGACAGGGGTAAATCTCGCTCTCCAGTGGGTGCGACCCACGAACCCTTGCTGCACCTCCCTTGTTTTATCCATTCCCGGTTGATGAGGCTTGAGGCTACGATTACCTTTATAGGACATATCACTTAGAATGCTCATCGTCCACCTGACGATGTTCTGAAAGCATTCAATCCATACAAGTTCATTCCGGATTCGAACGAAACCGAAGGCATTATCTCGTTACACTCATTTTGGAATCACCCTCAGAGTTAACGACAATAACCCTTGCACTCTAAACCACCATCTCGAACCTATAAGTACTATTCCGTCAACTCATTGCGGAATCACCCACAGAGTTATACTGACGTATAGTCCTTATACCTCGAGTCTTCACAAAGCTCCACTTTGATTCACGACCTAACGTTATTTGGAATCGATGTGGTTTTCGGATATCCAAATATGGAAACCCGATCCCGGTCTCATCGAAATCCAAAGCGTGTCTTTTAGGTCCAAGTTGTTTTAAAGTTTTTAAAACAATTCAATTACAGTATCTATATACACACAGATAGATAACTCACAAATCACAATTGATAATCAACATTATCAAATAACAGGTAATCCACATTATCAATATAATAATAGATAATCCATATATCACCATCACAATAGATAATCTAAGTTATCATCACAATACAAACCAAACATTCATATCACACAACCATACTTATCTCATTACTGAGATCACAAAGCATTCAAGACAATCAATGACATCCATTCATACATAAGCAATGATTTACTCATCACAATATAATTAATTTAAAATGAATTAAATTAACTATCTCTATTACTAATTAATTTAAAATGAATTAAATTAATTACTTATTAATAAATTAAATTAATTACTTCACCAATATATATCTTACTTACTTAATCATTTAATAAATTAATCATTCATTATTAATTAACTTAACTAATCACTCTTGATTAATTATCCTTAATTACATTCATGTAATTATCCTCAATTACATTCATGTAATTATCCTTAATTAATTTCACAAATTAATTATTCTCAACCAAACAGTAATTAACCTTTAATTACTTCAATTAATTAATCATAATTAATTACATTAATCCTTAATTTATTAATTAATTAATTACCTTTAATTACTTGTTATTGATTAATTAATCATAATTAATCAACTTTAATTACTTCATTAATTAAAATAATTAATGATCCCCTTTTATTAATTACCTTAAGTAATTAACTTATAATTATTAATCATCGCCACAGATTAACTACATTTAGTAATTATCTAGCTTAGTTACTATATTAAACAAATTAATTATCCTTAATTAATTCCTTGATTTATTATTAAGTAATTTAAATCCAAATTACTTCATTCTTAACATCTTCATTAAATTACATTCTGTAATTATTAATCAATTACTTAACTAAGTAAATTCCAAAATCATTAATTACATAAAGTAATTATTTATAAAAACCCAAGTGTTTAAAACTAATTAAACTTAATTAATTAAATTAAACAATCTCATTAAACTAAATTAATTACATTAAGTAATTAATTTCTTAATTACTTTATCAAGTAGTTACACTCAAACCATTTACAATTGATTATTATTAAATTAATTAATCTAATTAATTATAAAAATTAATCATATTAATTAATTGTTAAATAATCCTGTTAATGACCTTCATTAACATCCTCTAATTATTTTATAAAGTAATTAGCTTAAATTAATTACCATTAGATTATCTTTAATCATTCATTAATTAAAGTTAATTATTAAATTAATTTACCTTGATTAAAACTTAATTACATAATTAATAATATTCATTCATCATTAATTAATAATTTAATTAATGATCTTAATTATAAATTGATTAATCATTAATCAATTATTAATTCCAAATTCAATTAATTTATTAAATTAATTAATTAATCTTAATTACCTTATTAATTAAATTAATTCTGAAATATTAATCTTAATTTAATTTTCAAGATAAAACATAACTTAATTATGTTAAAATAATTTAATTGAAACAAAGTACTTTTTGAACTACTTCTAAATTTTCATTTTTAAAAAAAACAAGATTTAAAATAGAACAATTTTAAAACTTATCAAAGTTTAAATAATTTTAAACTTTTAAAATTGCAAATCAAACAAGTGCTATGTAAATTTTAAAGTTAAATTCATTTCAAAATTTTGATAACTTCAATTTTCATTTGGTTTAGAACTTCAAAATTTAAACCTTCTTTAAAATTTAAAATTGAACTTCAAATTTAAATTTCCAGATTTAAATAAAACTTCAATTCTTTTTCATATTTTAAAAAAAAACTCATATTTAAAAGGTTTAAACTATTTACCAAAATAAAATAGTTAATTAAGTCAAATTTTGAAACTTTTATTTTATTTTAAAAACTGGGATTTAAATTTAAATCAGAAATTCAAAGTTGAATTGAATTTGAACTTAAACTTTACTTTTAATTTTTTTTTTAAACCCAGATTTTAAAAACAGTTTTCAAAACCTGTAAATTACAGTTCATCCCGAGGTCCCCTAGTACTACTTCGGGTTTAGAGCTTGATTACTCCGAGTTCTCTTCCTACTTACTTCCAGCCATCTCAAAGATTTCCCCTGCAACATCCAAAACCCCAACATACTTCACCAGAATCTCATCGTCGTGCATATGCACGGCGACCACCGCCCCTACTAGTCATCAGAGATGATCAAACCACAACTAGAAACACATCAATACCCTAACACAATCACCAGAATGAACAAATAAACAAGAATTCAAAATTTAGCTCAAAACGACCCAAACCTGAAACATGTTTCAGGTTTTTAACCCAACCTGTCAATGGCAATTCCTTGCCGCTCCGACCACCTTGAGATCCACCTCTCCGGCCATGAAACCATCCACACACCTACTACACATTCACCAAGTACCAAGACACTCGATCAACCATCCAGATCGAAAAGACCCCTTTCACAAAACCCATCAAAACTAGGGTATAAACAAAGATTTTCAAACTGCACTCAAACTAACAAATTATAAAACCAATCATGATTTTTCTGAGCATCTCCTATACTTCCTCTATTACTCAGAAGAATCCCAGAGTTTCACAAGTCATGGATCACGAGAACTTGCTCAAATTTCATTCTTAGTTCAAGTACTAACTGCTACTGAAACTAAACTCTAAAAATTCTAATACTTGATTTAAAAATCAAGTTTCAATTAATACCATAGTTTACTGATACTGAAATACAAAATTAACTCGTTAAATTTTGGTTTGAATTAACATGCAGAGGCCACACTGTTATATCTTTAACTTACTTAAGTTTAATCAACTTCAGGCAGTCAATCGCTTCACCTAACAAAATATTTTGATTCTTATCTATAATAAGCAAACAATTTTTAATTATTTTAAGAACAGATACTAACACAAATTTAAACAAATTTTGGAGGATTCCTTTAAATAGGAAGATGAATTTAGAATCACTGCAGAGCAGACAAACATGCATTCACAAACATATTTACACCTGCCTTTAATAAACACAAACATTACTAAATTATATCCAACGTTAACATGCAATCTATTTAAAATTAAAAATTTTAAGTTACTCACCTTACTGGAAAAAAATGAAGACAGAGCTTTATATATGAAAAGCTTTGAGTTGAATTTGCAGGAAAATGGTGCAGGTGCTATTGCTAGATCTTGTTTTACTTCATGTTTGAAATGATATGCAGTTGATCCCAGAGACAAGAATGCAGTTGCATACAAAGCCCATTCATTTCCAGATTGCAGGAAAAAAACAGTGCAGGCTTATTTGATTTTTAGAAAGGGGAAGATGCAGGTCTATTTTGATCTTGATTTTTTTGATATGAAGATGAGAATTTGATTTTTGAGGAAATGCAGATTTCTGGATTTGAGGAAAATGAAAATGCAATATGAATGAAGATGCAAGCTAAACTAGATGTATTTCAGATTTAGTGAAAGAAAAGAAAAATAAAAACTAAAATTTTACACTTGTACAAATTTATACAACACTCGTCAAAATGTTATGTAAATTTTTAAACACGTGTTAAATGGATGTTAAAAAATGAACACTTGTCAAACGAATGAAATTAAGAGATCACATTTTAAAAAAAAATGATTAGTATCTAATTTACAAACAAATGTGTATGTTAGCCTAAATTTAAGTTGTTAGTTTATTTTTAAATATGTGTATAAATTTACAAAAGAAATAAAAACAAACCATGTTTTACAAATTGAAACTTATACATATAATAATTAAACAATTTAAGATTTATACTTTTGAATTTAAATTTAAACTAAATTCAAAATCAATTATTTTCAAATCAAGTTATGAATATAAATTCAATTTGAAATAAAAATTACAAATCATATTCAACTTATTTATAAAGACAATACAATATTAATATTGTTTTTAAAAATCTCTTATTATTAAATTAAAATCATTTTACAAGAAATTATACTTTTATAAATAAAATATCCATTTTATTAAGCCATGAAACCATTTTGTTTGTTTATTCTAAATTTAAACTCAATCCAATTTAATTTAAACATTTAATATTTTTCTTATCAATTTTAAAATCATATATTTATTTATGAAATAGTTTTAAAAACTCAATACTAGTTAAAATCAAAATTTCCAATTATAATGTATATATATTAGAATTTTAAAACATGATTCAATTATTAATTTTAAACCAAAATCATTCATTTAACTTTAAAAAGCTTAAATATTAAATAAAACAAATTTTCCAAATTACTACAAATATTAAAACTAGAAAATATGCTTTACTTATTAAAATTAAAACAATACCAATCTATTTAAAAGTATAAACCATATATTTATATATGAATAGAAATCAATTTATTATTTTTAAAAGATAAAATAACGAATTTAAATATTTATTGAAGAAGATTATTAAATCTATTTGAATTACTGTTAACGGAATATCAATATCATTTTAATCTTTAATACAGATTATTAAATTGATATTGTAAAAAATTCTGGGATATTACAGTTAGCCTCGATTCCCCGGGCATTCACAATGAATCCCAGAAACTTTCCTGATGCTACGCCGAATGAACACTTCAACGGATTGATCTTCATTCCATAACTCCTGAGTATGTCAAACATCTCCGCTAGGTCTCGGATGTGGTCGTTTGACTGCCGTGACTTCACGAGCATGTCATCCACATAGACTTCCATTGTTTTACAAATCTGATCTTTGAACATTCGATTCACCAGGCGTTGATAAGTCACTCCTGCATTCTTCAATCCAAATGGCATTACTACATAGCAATACAATCCCATGTTCGTAACAAAACTGGTGTGTTCTTGGTCCGGGAGGTGCGTTGGGATTTGATTATATCCAGAATACGCATCCATAAATGATAATAACTCATGTACGGCAGTTGAGTCGACCAGCTGGTCAATCCTAGGCAACGGGAAACTATCCTTAGGGCATGCTTTGTTTAAATTAAAATAATCAACACAGGTCCTCCATTTTCCATTCGCTTTCTTCACTAGCACTGGGTTAGATACCCATTCCGGGTAGAGGGCGTCGCGGACGAACCCGTTGGCTTTGAGTTTATCCACCTCCTCTTAGAGGGTCGCAGACCTCTCCGGGTCCATGCCTCTCCTTTTTTGTTTCACAGGTACATGTTTCGGGTCTATGTTCAACATATGACTTGCAACCGTAGGAGAAATCCCGCACATATCAGAATGTGTCCAGGCGAAAACATCAAGATTCGCTCGGAGGAAATCAGTAAGGTTCTCAGCTGCCAAAGGGTCGAGTTGCGACCCAATTTTAAGAACTCGTGATGGGTCGCTCCGGCTAACTGGGATGTCAATTGTGAGTTCAGCTGGTGCTGCATTGGTTTCCCTGGGTTCCCCATCATCATCTCTCGGATCTATCTCCCTATAGATCCGAGAATGTTGCCCGAGCCAGGGCTCGGGCGCTACTTGTCAATCATCAGCATTTTGGTTGCGGACGGAGCGGTCTGCAACCTTTCCTCTCTCAGCTCAGCCACATAACAGGCACGTCCGGTCGCCTGATTGCCGTGCACCACTCTAACGCCGCCGTCTATGGAAAATTTTAATGTCAGACACCAAGGGGCCAATGCTGCCCTAAATTCTACCAAGGCGGGACGTCCTAGAAATACGTTATATGGAGAGTCAACGTCCAACACTATGAATGGTAGGATTCGCACCCTCCTACGCTCGCCCTGCCTCAGTTCAACTGGTAACTCCACATATCTCACTGCATCCGTTGCTGCGCCGTTAAAGCCATGGATTCTGGCATTGGATGGTTTCAAATCCTTAGCTTCCAGTTTCATTTGGTCATATGCCTTCTTGAAGATGATGTTAACGGAGCTTCCACAATCAATTAGAATTCTCTTCACATACGCTGGCCCGATTGTCGCAGATATAACCATCGGGTCGATGGTAGGGGCCTCCACCTTGTCCGCGTCTCGGCTCCTGAATATGATATCATCATTCATCGTGCGCTGCTGCTTTGCAGGAGTCCTATCCTCCACATTCGAACAAAACTCATACTCCGCATGTCTTAAAGAGTTAGCATATCGCTCCATCTCCTGCCAATTCTTATCCGCAGGATAAGGTCCGCCAGCAATCGTGTTAATAACTAATCAGCCCACAGTTCGAGTAGGTTGTTCTAATTAGTGTGGGGCCGGCCCATGTCCAGGGTCCGATGTTTCTTGCCTCCCGTCCTGTGGGTCTTCGACAAATTCCTGCAGTTTTTTCTGTCTAATTAGCTTTTCTATAGCATCATGGAGGTAACTGCACTCCTCCGTGTTGTGCCCATAAGACTCGTGAAAACAGCAATACTTCCTGGTCTGCTTCTGTTCCTCCATCGACTCCTTTGGACGTGGCTTTCTTTATTAGAAAGTGTTGCAAGTTGATAGATAGATGTTTTCAAGAGATGCGTTCAACGGGGTGTATTCATTGTAGGTTGGGATCCTTGATTTCCATCTCCCTGTTTCTTTTTTCTTTTCGGGATTTCCACCTCCGGATCCTTTAGACTGCCCAAGCTTTTTCTGGATGTTAACTGGAGTTTTTCCAGAATTATCCCTGATTCGTTTCACGGCGACATTACTTTTTACAGACTCTTGAACGGGCCCTGGTGCCTTGTCTTGCCTTGTCCACCGAGCTTCCTCCCTTCTTATGAACTAATTAGCTTTCGAATAAAAATGTCCCAACGTAGCTGGGGGCTTCCCCTCCAACCAATCTCCAAACTCAGAATCCGGATCCGCTCCACGCATTACTGCCATCAAAATCGCGTGGTCGTTAGGATTGGTCACCTCGGTAGCAGCAACATGAAACCTTTGCAAGTATGCTTTTAATGACTTTCTCGGAGCTTGGATTACGCTTGATAAGGACATCACATCCTTTGGACGAGTGGTGTGTATCCTGAATTGTTCTATGAATTTCGTTGCTAATTCGTCAAAGCTGGAAATAGATCGAGGTGGGAGTCGAGTAAATCACATGGTGGCAATAACAGACAAAGTGATTGGGAAGCACCTACACTTGGTCGCATCATTGGCTCTTGCAGAATCCATCATCCATCCATACCTCATCACATGTTGTCTGGGATCAGTCTTCCCCTCGTAGGCCGGGATAGTCGGCATATTGAACTTCTTAGGGTACTCAGCCTGCAGGATACCATCCGTAAAGGGAGTATGGCTTCTGGTCACTCCCAGTCTTCATTGGTCAAGCCTTGGTTCTCTCTCATCAAATGCCTGACCATAGCTGTTAAGTCCGGAGTTTGTATGGAGGATGGAAGGTTGGGGTCCGTTCCACGGGACCGTGCGGGTTGTTGCCTCGCCTGATTTGGGTCTTGGAGATACGGGTGTCCGGTCTCTTCGCAGGCTTGATTCCCAACGCCTGTCTGTGCACCTTCATCCTTACGGCGTCTATGCCTAGGAGGTTCGTCAGGTGAGGTTGAACTATCAGATTCAAAATAAGGGGCAGGGTTACCTCCAGCATTTTGATGTTGTTGCTGAGCGAGCTGAGTCATGAGGTTAGTGTTGGCTTGAATCTTCTCGGCAAGTTGCCTTCTACTTTCCTTAAGTTCTCTTATCAAGTCGTTGAACTCTGTTCGGAAAACGACTTCTTCTTGGTTTTGGGTGGAGGGCCCTGCACCTCTAGTTGCTTGCTGATTTCTAGGTCCAACTTGTTGTATGCTAGCAGTCTCGTGGGCATCTGCGTTGTGCGAGGACGATCTGGTTCATGGTCGTCCCATGGTAGAGTTGTTAGCTGTAACTCTGAATAGAATCAACAGATGCCCGGTGAATGATCTTGGATCTCCTCTGGGGGATTTATGCAATCCAGTAGCTACAAAGCAGATCCTAACAGTCTGAGAATTCAATTCTCAGTGAAAGCACCAAAATGCTAGCACCGAAATTGGTCACTAACACCCTCATAAAGATTGTGTAGGGAGATTAATGAAGAAAGTAAATTAAAATAGAGAACAATATATGAATTTCAATGTAGAGAACAAGAACACCAAATTTATAGTGGTTCAGCATAACTGCCTATGTCCACCTTGAAGTTGATTTCTACTGATTTCCTTGATAGTTGATTACAGATACAATCCGTTTCTAATTACTTCAATACAATTGCAAAGTAAAAGATTAAGTCTTGAGTGAGTGTTGAATGCGGCAGAGTTTCCCCAGTGTTCCCTAAAAAACTGATCTTTTTCATTGTGCCCCTGCCTCTCTATTTATAGACGAAGATGGGTTGGACTTCCCTAGTGGGCCTGGTAGCTGAATATCTTGGCCCAAGTGGAGTGGTCTCTGTGCGTCGAACCAGTGAGGCCGAACGACCAAATGCCGAGCCTCCCTCCTTATGCCGAACGTGGTGAGGCCGGACACTCTGAGTGTCGAGCATCCGTTTATGCCGGGGGAAGTGATTCGCCGAACAAGGTGTAGATGCCAAACGATGCTTTTGGCCGAACAAAGTCCAATGCCGAACGCTCTTCCAGATGCCGAGCGCTCTTTAGATGCCAAGCGATGTGGTGCCGAACAATCTTCCTAGGCCGAACGAGATGAGGCCGAACGATCTAAACCTTGTGAGAAGCTGCCTGCCGAACACTTCCCATTGTCGAACCCTCTAAGTGCCGAGCATTTCTTTCTGCCTAGTGTCCCCTTATGCCGAGCAATCTAGATAAGCCGAATACTTAGCAGCGGTCCCATGCCGAACGGTATAGTATGTCGGAGTACTTGGTATGCCGAACGATGTCTTTTGATCGAACGATAGCTTGACCGAAGGATGCCTTCGGCCGAACGATATCTTTGGCCGAGTGATGTCTAACGCCGAGCGCTCTTTAGATGCCGGATGTTCCTTTGTGCTGAATGTTTCTTGGATGTCGGTCGTAATGTGTTGCCGAACGAACCAGCTTAGCCGAATGATGGGGAGGCCGAGTACTAGGTTGCCTGGTCAAATCTCCAGGAAACACCCTCCTATTAGATTTGCAACTCCTAAATAAGTAACTAGAAATGAAGGTTCTAGGTTAAGCTTATCTACCAAACAATGAGATATAAAAGAATGCGATGTACTAGTATAAAATAGAACATTAACTGATACACCATGAATCAAAAGCGTACCTCCCAATATAACTTTTCTCTTCTCATCTGTTGTTGGTCTCGAGGCGGCTGGCTCCAAAGCAAACATCTTGCCTTTTCCATCCTTGGTTGGCTACTTGCACTGGTTCTTATAGTGTCCAATCTGATAATAGTCGAAACACCTCACCCCTTTCTTCTCAGCAGCTTTCTTCCCTTTTCCTATTTGGTAGTGTCATTTCTTATCACACTTATAACATACAACTTTTGCCTCCCTTTCTTGGTAACCCCACTCTTCTGAGCTCCTTTCTTATGGAAAAACTTCTTTTTCTGGTTCTGCCCTCCTTGAACCTCCTTTGTCTTGTTTCCTTCAAGAAAAGCAAGCATATCTTCCTGCCTCAAAGCCATTTCTACAACTACATCGCACGGATCTATAATATGTGACAATGTGACCTTAGCAAGCTCAGACTTCAACCCACAAATGAACTTCTCATTCCTTTTAATGACAGTATCAACCGTAGGGTATTCATACCTTGCTAACTCCTCAAAATCTGGTTGCATACTCAAGCACTGTCATATCTCCTTGCTCCAGTTCAGCAAATTTCATGAGCAGAGTCGACCTAGCAATCTCTGACATAAATCTTTCTTCAAACCTTCTTCTGAACCCAGCCCAAGTCATAGTCTCCTCATTGACTCCAACAATAACACTATTCCACTAATATAGTGCTGCCCCTTATAGCTGTCTAGAAGCAAGTCTTCTTTTCTGCTTATCATTGAGCACCAAATCAGCAAAAATTCTCTTGCAATGAAGTAACCAATTCTCCACTTCGATTGCATCTTCAGTGCCAATAAACGGCTTTCCTCCCAACGGAGCATAATCTCTACTCAAAACAGCATAGTTATTAACCACCGGTGCCCCTTGATTTCCTCCTTTAGCATTTCTTTCAGCTAAACCCACAGCAACTCCTGCTTGCATCATATTAATGAAAAGCTGATACATACCTCCCATATTGACTTGCGGGACTCAAACACCCAAATTTTTAGCTTGTGCCTGACCTCAATTCCTTCTGGTATTTGGTCTAACATTCTCATTAGTTGTGGTGATCCCTTAACCAATGTTAATTCTTCCCTTTCTAGCATCCATGTATTATGTTCGTAAAATCTGCATTCGAGTCTTTATAAGATATAGAAGAATAGCCTAAGAAAGAAGAAAGAATAGAGACAAAGCATATACTTATGTATATAGCAAATACAAGTACGTTACTATAGCGTTATCCCATACCCCTGATCTTTTCTCTAATTCTCTAGGATTTTTTTTCAAAATCATTTTGATTTTGAAATTTCTTTTAATTTTTTATAAACCTATGCTCTGATACCAAGTTGAAACATCCCCTATCTTAAGGCCCAAAGCTAAGTGCTATAGATGTTGCAGTCATCTATAGTATTAACTTCCAGTGACAAAATATGGTAACGCTGATCACATCCATAATATCAGAAGCACATTGATATGAAACAAAATCATATATTTAAAAAAAACTTTACTAATTATATTGCAAAACCATGTTTCATATTCTATTTCATAATCCCAAACTATTCTCGGGTTTTGATCAAATATAATTATTATAAAATACGCCAAGAGCGACATATGAAAATGCCCTTGGACGATAGAATACTAAATAGACATATCAGTCTTAATACATCGCAACGGAAATAAAACTAAGTAGCTCTTACATAGCTAGCTTTGCCTCCTGCACGTCTTTGAAAGCCTTATTCGTCCAACCTACTAAACTTGAGAAACCTTAACTCTTAATCTACTCAAATTAATTTTGAGCACCCGAGAGTTTAAGGAGAAAACATAAACTTCGAGTTGGACATAAAGCCTGGTGTAATTAGTACTATTACATCTTGGTTTACTGATATTAAGTGAGACCATACCGCTTAAAAGAATGGGTTTCCCCTAACTAATATCCCTTTAAAATATATCTTTTTGCAAACCAGTATCCTACAATCAAAGTGATTAAAATAATAATAGCAATATCATATATGCTCATAAATCGGGTGATAAATGGACGATCTGTCCAAACAATATAGTTTTGTTTGGCTAACTACTAACCATTGGCTGACTCAGACCTACCAGACAAAATAAATAATCTAACATCTGTTAGACACAATTCTTGACGATCGGTCTTTAACTTACTTCTCCCAAAGTCAATTGATCCTAATGGTTTTTTGGGCTCACCAATAATCTATCCTCTTTCTCTATATATTCCTTTCTCTGTGTAATATCATTTAACTCTTACCTATGACTAAGCCCTACACGTTGGAATTTTGGACTAAATTAGTTAGGAGCTACAACTAATGTATAGGGCGCGATCCTATACCAGTCTCATCTGGTATTCAAATATCTGAGTCATTTATTTAGGGTTAATTACCATCAAATTTTCCTTGAAAACATCTTTCAAATTGACTTAACCCTTTAAATCATATTTAAACAAGGAAAACATACTGTTTTCTTTACTCAAATCTCTTTGCTATGATATATGCTTTACCCAAAACATTTTTGGTGAAAACATTTGAAAACCTTGTTTAAAATATTTAAACAATCTCTTTCGAAAACTCTGAAAGTACCCCTTTCAGAACAAGTTAACTACTTTACTTTATAACATTAGGCCGATAGGCCAAAACATACCTTTCAAAATCATTTACAAAAGACTTTTCGAAAACATTAAAAGCGTCCCATTTGAAAGGTTTATAAAACCTTAAATATTCTCTTTTCAAAACATTCCAAGCTGGCCTTTCGAGAGCATTGGAACCCTTCCATTCAAATACTAAAGTTAATCCTTTCGAAAACATTAGGGAATCGCCCCTTCGAAACCTTCATTAAATACCTTTCGACGGTATCAAAGTCCTTTACTTAAACAAACCTTTCGACAACATTAGGTTCAAGTGAAAGCTTGTGGAATATAGTATCGAAACCATTTAAAATGTTGCTTTTGAAACCTTTGGGTTTAGCTTTCAAAATATCAAAGGGTCTTAAAAGAATTGGGACGAAAGCATCACTTTTGAAAGCATTTGTCTAAATAAAAGAAAGTGAATGGTGTCGAAACCAACCTCTTCGAAAGCATTGGAGAAGCAGCTTCAAGGTTTAAAACCAAAAAATTCCTTTTGACGGCGTTGCTTTGAAAGGTAGAATGCGGCAGCGGGGGTTTCGACCCCTTCGAAAGCTTCTATTTAAGACAAAGGCGACACCTCTTTCGAATGCTCTTTTCTTTAAAACAATTGACTAAGTCGAAATTCATCTCTTTCGAAAGCCTCATTTATAACCAAAATAGTTCTAAGTTTTCAAAAGCTACTTCAACCACTTTGAAAGCCCTGTTTCGACTTCATACCTTTCGCCCAACTCCAATCCACTATGTGCTGAAGCTGATATCATGTGTATTGTTTTCAACTTAGATGAAGGCGGTAGTATGAGGTCGAAAGGTGATGCTATAAGTGGCGAAGTAGATAAACCTTATAAAACTAATTTTTAACTTTATAAAGTAACTTCTTTCAAACAAACTTGCTTTGTTTGTCAACATATGATTGGTTGCCAATATTTTTCAAAATCTTTTCTAAAAATTCTACCGAATTTCATAGATTAAAAATTTAAAACATTTATAAATTGCCCCTTCTCCTTTTATAAACATATAAAACATTTAAGTCACATACCTTAAATAATTTTAATATACTTATTAAAACACTTAGGAAAATTCTTCAAAAATTCTCATAAATCACTTTTAATATGTTTTCTAACATATATAAATTCCAACCCAAAGCTAACATATCATGGCCGTAATTAATTTAAACCCAATTTAACCATTCTTTGCTAGAAAATTCACAATAAATCCACAATAATTCAAAAA
This sequence comes from Allium cepa, assembly GCA_030765085.1. Classification (NCBI taxonomy): domain Eukaryota; kingdom Viridiplantae; phylum Streptophyta; class Magnoliopsida; order Asparagales; family Amaryllidaceae; genus Allium; species Allium cepa. Next base: position 485,073,209 of record CM060929.1, read on the forward strand.
ATTATAAAACTTTAAGCACATCCCTAACATAATATTTCTGACCTTATATCAAAATCGCAAGGCATTTGGAAGTCATTTGATAGGTTTTTCAATCATAACTTATCATAAAAATATATATGAACAAACAAAATTCATCAACAAGCATACATATCTATTTATCATTCAAAACATGGCATAATACTTTGCAAAACATATTCGGATCTGATCTAGAACCGAAAATAAGAAAATATGAGATATAACCTATTATTCACCTTAGCTTGTGATTAAGGAGTTTGAGATTTGCTCTTGAATGAATTTGATTAAGCTTTTTCCTTTTGATTCTTGCTTATCTTCCCCTTTATCATCTTCTAACAGAGGCCGGCCTTACTCATGTTTAATTTTGGTTTATGAATATAGAAATGAAGCGGCATGATGGCTTATGGTATAAGAATATAACTTATCCTATTTTGCCCTTTTCTATTACCCTTATTTCATTTTAATTCCCTTTTTTTCATTGTTTAATTAGGCACGGTTACCATCTAATTAGACAAATCTCAATTTCCTTAACCATTTACATTATTTCATTTATTTATCTAATTAAATGCCCTAAATAATGTTAATCAAAATTAGAGTCATTACAGTTAATTTTAGAATGATTTAGAAAACGATAATTAAATCATCATATTATGTTGACAAAGATTAATTAATGCAATTACTACCAAATTTCATTTACATAACAATTCAACTACAAACAATCAAATCTAAATCTTTTGATATGAAAATTGAATTATTAACTAGAAATTTCCATGATTTAATTGTTGTTTTGTTTTTTAACAGTAACAAAATCGACGACATAGGGATATACAGATTCATGATAAGATGATCTAGATCTAGATTAAACAAACTAGATGAATAAGCATACAAAATAGAGAAAGTAAAATTAAGCAGGTCTAGATCTAGATTAAATAAATCGATTAAAAAATCATACAGAAAAGAAAAATTTTAATATTGATATTCATAACAAAATAACAGTAAATAAAGCAAAGGTTCTATGTTTCAATATGATAGCAATATACAATTGATTAAAGCAGGAGATTTGAGATATTCAAATTTACCTATATGAACAGACGGGATAAATAAAGAATTAAGGGGATATAAACAAAATTAAGATGTGTGAATGTGTGTGTCTGTGTAATTTCCTTTGGATGAAGCCTAGAGAAACACCTTGAATGATAGAATAATTCTTAGATCTGATTGACCGCTCTCTAGATTGGATAAACCTCGCCCTTCATCACACTTTGATTTGTGATTTCTCCTTATTTCAAACAAATCTTCATCCCACCTTGCAAGTGAAGAATGAACCACCTTTCTTTATTTTAAGTTGATGTTTATTTGAATTTGTCTTGATGTTTTTTTTTGGAAGAAGTTTTAATCATAAATGATAATAGAGAAAATAAAGAAAAAGTTACGTTCTGTTAAAGAAATCAAAATGAGGAGATTTTATTGTTAATAGAATTAGAGGAACCTTTCCCATTCTTTTATCAAAACTTCCATCTTTAATTCTTTTTTAAATTTCAATCAATTTAATTAATTGATTTCCTTCTCTCACCATTATATGGCTGGTCCAAGCACATTTTTAATATGCAAAATTTCCAGATAAAAGAAAAAACTTTTATGTAAATATTGGTCCAAGCACATTCTTAATGTGCGAATTTCCAAAAAAAAGAAGAATACTTTTATGTAATTATTTTATTAGTTAAAGCTTGTTTAAAATTATATCGATATCGCACATCAATATATGCAAATTAAGTTTTATATATGCATTTAAATAATTACCAACAACATTCAAAACATTAAAAAAATTTAGCAATAATTAATATTTCATAAATATTAATTAATTTAAATAATTTACAACATTTTTCAAATTAATTAAATCGTATGGTTTTTGGAGAAATCGGAAATGCGGTTGTGCGACTCAGAGTGTGCATTCAGTAAGCGATTAATATTGAAAAATTTAAATATCGATGTTTATATTTCACCTTAGCTAGTGGTGCAACAGTTTGGTTGAACATATGGCTTACGGTTCTTTTCGACAAAAACAAATTTCATAAACACTTAAGCGGTACCTTTAAGTGACAATTATTTGCACTAATTCTTTTCATTAGAACTATATCACTTTGGACCTATGGAATTTGGTAACGGTCAAAGTTTCAATATCGCCCATATTCAACTTTATAGTCTAAACACAATGTCCTTGGTTTAATGATAAAAATTATTATTAATCGAAATGCTCTAGCCAGAGACTTTGACTTAGAGTTGACTTCAGTTTGCTGTGATACTAACCTCATATAAACTAGGAGACGAATATTCTCTTGAATGGTGTTTCACTTCCAATGCTTCCACTCGACCCAACTACAGTCGTATGATGGATATCATGCCACGAATTAAATATAATCAAAGCGGAGCTTCCATATTGAAGTTCAACAATATTCTTAAGTCAAGAGAACTACATAAATTAGTCACATCAATATTTTCTGTTTGACCTTAGTTATATTAAATAATAGAAAACTATTGAATGAGTCATTCCATGATTATCTAATAACTATCAATACATAACCTCTTAGTGCCTCCGCAGCCATGAGTAATACATTTTCCAACATTTGGTAAGCATTACGTACTCTAGTCTTGGCAGATGTATCGATATCCAGTCTCGATATACCTTGACTAGGAATATTTAAAAAGGTATATTTATTTTTATTGTGATAAATTACTCATGGTTACAACATTTTATAACTAGGAAATTATTGTCAAGGACAAAATTTCACAGCTTTTTAGCCTCAAGGACAGACCTTCAATATTTTATCCTGAAGGACAACTTTTTGTAGGTATCAGTTTTTAGTTATTGATAGCAGTTTTTAGGTATCAGTTTGTAGTTATCGGTAGCAGTTTTTAGGTATCAGTTTTAGCTCGGTAGCAGTTTTGTTGTCCTTATGAATAATTTTGAAAAATGTTTTTCCTTATGAATAATTTTTAGAAAATGTTTGTCCTTGTGGTAAAATATTGAGGTCGTGTCCTTGAGGCAAAAAATATACAAATCTTTGTCCTTTAAATTAATTACCCCTTTTATAACTATTATCACAAAACATATCATTTATGGATTTTCTACTAAATATACTTTTAATTAAATTAATTAATATATAACACATTATATTAAATATATAATAAAAAGAAAATGTCTTTTATTTCGAACAAGATTGGTTATCGAGTTAGATATATGTAATAAATTACATAATTTCCCCTAGGGCATAACTGTTATCCCGCTTTTTGGCAAAGCCGTGATACCAAAAGATCGGTCAAAAACAAAAGACAGTTCGTCTCAGAGATTAGTTGTACTTCACTTCGCTATGGATATCGATGGATTTTGTCCGAGCCCAGATCAGGCTACAATTGATAGGACATGACAAGCAAGACCATGAAAGCCAGTGTTCCAAATTTCAGGTTAATCGGAGGTCGTATGAACGAGATATGATCGATGCAAGTTAGCCAAAGTATGTCGTTCGAACCCATCAAAAAGTTGAGGAGATGCTCATTTCGAATCCATAGGATTCGTATCCATCACTGTCTGTCAAGTTCGAATTCATCAGGCTCCATGTACTTCGAATCGGTCACATTCGAATCGATCAGCAGGATATTGATCACTTCGAATCGATCGGTTCGAATCCATCAGATGAGCACCCCTCAGCACGTTCGTATCCATGCTTGAGCACTGTTTCGTATCCATCGAGTCCAGAGCACTTCGAATCCATCACCATCAGTATGCCCTACTTCGAATCGATCGGTCTCGTGCCCATGCACTGCTTCGTATCGATCGTCTTCGCATCCATCAGATTCGCATCCATGAACAATCACTCGTTCATGTCCACCAAGTCAACTAGCTTGGATGACGTGTCATTCAATGATACAAACGAGGCGAAGATCATGGATGCGAAGCGGTCGACTCGGAGAAAAAATAGGATCGATGCGAGGAGTGCGCGCCACGTCACCAAAGAACCACGTGACCGATCGAGTCGAAGGGAGTGGATTCGAACCAATGGATTCGAACGCAACAGCCCTCACAAAAAACCACAACTTGAATCGATCATATCTCCTAAACCACTGATCCAAATGCAATGCAATTTTCACAGTAGCTTCCATACAAGGTAAAGTTTGTTCCTGCAAAGTTTCAGCTCGAATGGGTCATTTTTTGATCGATTCGAATGGAGTTCGAATCGATCTCAGATCGAGTCGAAACTTGGTGGGGTCGGTCGCATGGGCCCACTCACGTGCCGGAAAAAGTCTCCCGAAGTTTGAGCGAGATCTGGGCCTCCAACGCTTATAAATAGCACCCTGAAGGCTACAGAAAAGGGATCTTTTGGCCATTCAACGTCCAGACTCTGTCGGATTCAATTCTACCCTTCACTATCGCTGTTGTATTCAGATTTCAAAGCTATCATCAACTGTAATCCGCTGTAATCGATTAATATCATCAAGTGAATCAATAAAGACATAAGCTTCAGAGTGGACGTAGGCAAGATCACCGAACCACTATAAATCCTGTGTTTGTGATTGTTATTTGTGAATTATTGTGACTGTTATTGCTTAGATCTGAGTTCTACATTGATTGTTGCTGATTTGTGTTCATAAACGGGTGCTTTCACGATATTGGGTGTTTGTGACCAATTTTGGCGCAAACATTTTGGTGCTTTCACTGAGAAAGGCTGATTCAGGATAAGTTGAATTTGAAGACTTAAGAATTTAGATCTAAGAACCATGACGGGACAAACAAGTAAGAGACAAAGGCCAGAGAGAAGTGAACACCAAGGAAGTCAAGAGGCTTCTTCGGGAGCGAATCAAGCGTCGATCTTCATCACTATGGACGAGATGGAGACAATGATGAAGAAACAAGAGGAGTTGATCCAGAGTTTATTTCAACAGATAGTACAACTTGGAGCACAGAATAGGGAAGCGGATGGAGTTCATAATGGAGAAGGACCATCTGGCATAGCACCTGGATTGGGAGGCACACCCATGGAGAACGTTGATCCAATTTCAGAGAGAGAAAGAGGAACATCTGCGCAACCCAGGAGTAGTAGAGGAGTGAACGCTCAGTCAAGAGGGTAGATCCCAGAGTTCCCTCGTGAACTCGGGGGGGGGCAGGTTGAAAGTGATGAACGAAGTTACATTTTAGAGACAACGACAAGTTGGCGGAGATGGTTAGGCGAGCTATGAGAGGCGGCTTGGTGAACAAAGATCTAGAGGATGTTAATAGGAGTCCTTTTACTCCAGCAATCAAACGAGCTAGGAACCCACCGGATTTCAAGTTACCATCGTTGGACATGTATAACGGGAGAACGGATCCCACGGTTCATCGGGCAAAGTATATGAGGCATATGGAAGTGCTGGGGGAATCAGAGGAGGTTATGGCCCGGTGCTTTCCATTGTATTTGGCGGATATTGCAGCGTTATGGTTCAGGCAACTAGAGAGTGGATCTATCGGAACATGGAATGATTTAACTGAAAGATTTATGAGGCAATTCAGGTTTCACATTACAAGACCCAAGAATGTGATGACTTTGGCGACCCTAAAGCAGAGAACCGGAGAGACTTTGAGGAGTTATCTAACGTGATTCAATGCAGCAGCAGCTTCGGTGGATCGAGCAGATCCATGTATGGTTGTGATGGCAGCTGTGTTCGGAGTAGCTGACGGCACAGAGTTCAAAAATTCATTGACTAAAGACCCACCTGTGGATCTAGGAGAATTCTACGACGAGGCAGAAAAGTTTTTACGATTAGAGGATGCGAATGCAGAAAGAGAAGAAGGAGAGGGAATATAAATTTATGCGCCTAAAGACAGAAAGCCTCTCAAAAAGGACTCAGGCAAGGATAAAGGAAAACGAAAGGCTGAGGATAGTGGTAACGGGTCAAAGCGACTGCGGAGAGAGGCACGATTCACCACCTATTCAGAGCTGAATGAGAGTTTGGAGCGAATCTACCGAGATACACGAGAGCAAGTTCCATACCGTAGGCCAATACGAAGGGACCCCACTGTTGACGAGAGAAAGTCAGACAGATATTGCTTATTCCACGAACTGAACGGTCATAACACTAACAACTGTAGGCATATAAAGGATGAGGTAGAAGAGCACATCAGGAATGGTATGCTGCTTCAGTATGTGAGGAGACGAGCCCCAACGGTAGAGCCAGAGCGGCCACCGTCTACATCAGCTAGGGGTGACCCTGAACCAGGACATCGTCTGGTTATCAATTAATTGAAATTACGATGAACAAGTAGTAAATCTCTCACTAACGTGGGTTAATCATTTACACATGTACGAGATCACGAACGGTCCACAGGCATGCTCTGAATGGCTATTAACCCTATCGTTGTGAAAATTTACACTTTGACATCCTTGCTTTGCTTTTGTTTCGTTTTGATTTGAACATTTAGACTTGGTTTGTTTGGACATTTCTATTTTAAAGCTCATCTGTTGAATAGATATTTGGTTCTGATAATTCTGAAATGGCTAAGCTACTTACACATGTACGGGGTCGCGAACGGTCCTTAGGCATGCTCTGAGATGGTGATATGCCCTGACAAATGATCCAGGGACCCACTCGAACGTGAACCTGGTATCAACAATACCAAGCCCCCCCCCCGGGCGCACTTATTCGCCTCCAATAGGAACACAAACGATCCAGGAACTCACCCGAACGTGACCCTGGCATCAATGATACCAAGACCTCCCGGGCACACTTTCTCGCCTCGAACAGCACCCGACCGCGAACGGTCACAACTCGCCACGAACGGCACAACTCAACTCACCTCAAATGGCTCGATCGCGAACGGTCGTCATTTGAGGTCCGCCACTTGACCGCGCACGGTCGCACTTCACCTCAAATGGCTCGATCCCGAACGATCGTCATTTGAAGTTAGGCGCTTGACCATCAACGGTCGCACTTCATCTCAAATATCTCGATCCCGAATGGTCGTTATTTAAGGTCGCATAAAACTGTAAATTCCTTTGCAGGACATCAACAGGATATGAGCATCCAGCTCATGGCATTACAAAACACGCCTTCCTACCGCAAGGCATATTTCGGAGGGCAAATGTTATCCCTCTTTTTGGCAAAGCCGTGATACCAAAAGATCGGTTAAAAACAAAAGACAGTTCGTCTCAGAGATTGGTTGTACTTCACTTCGCTATGGATATCGATGGATTTTGTCCGAGCCCGGATCAGGCTACAATTGATAGGACATGACAAGCAAGACCATGAAAGCCAGTGTTTCAAATTTCAGGTTAATCAGAGGTCGTATGAACGAGATATGATCGATGCAAGTTAGCCAAAGTATGTCGTTCGAACCCATCAAAAAGTTGAGGAGATTCTCATTTCGAATCCATAGGATTCGTATCCATCACTGTCTGTCAAGTTCGAATCCATCAGGCTCCATGTACTTCGAATCGATCACATTCGAATCGATCAGCAGGATATTGATCACTTCGAATCGATCGGTTCGAATCCATCAGATGGGCATCCCCTCAGCACGTTCGTATCCATGCTAGAGCACTGTTTCGTATCCATCGAGTCCAGAGCACTTCGAATCCATCACCATCAGTATGCCCTACTTCGAATCGATCGGTCTCGTGCCCATGCACTGCTTCGTATCGATCGTCTTCGCATCCATCAGATTCGAATCCATGAACAATCACTCGTTCATGTCCACCAAGTCAACTAGCTTGGATGACGTGTCATTCAACGATACAAACGAGGCGAAGATCATGGATGCGAAGCAGTCGACTCGGAGAAAAAATAGAATCGATGCGAGGAGTGCGCGCCACGTCACCAAAGAACCACGTGACCGATCGAGTCAAAGGGAGTGGATTCGAACCAATGGATTCGAACGCAACAGCCCTCACGAAAAACCACAACTTGAATCGATCATATCTCCTAAACCACTGATCCAAATGCAATGGAATTTTCACAGTAGCTTCCATACAAGGTAAAGTTTGTTCCTGCAAAGTTTCAGCTCGATTGGGTCATTTTTTGATCGATTCGAATGGAGTTCGAATCGATCTCAGATCGAGTTGAAACTTAGTGGGTTCGGTCGCGTGGGCCCACTCACATGCCGAAAAAAGTCTCCCGAAGTTTGAGCGAGATCTGGACCTCCAACGCCTATAAATAGCACCCTGAAGGCTACAGAAAAGGGATCTTTTGGCCATTCAACGTCCAAACTCTGCCGAATTCAATTCTACCCTTCATTATCGCTGTTGTATTTAGATTTCAAAGCTATCATCAACTGTAATCCGCTGTAATCGATTATATCATCAAATGAATCAATAAAGACATAAGCTTCAGAGTGGACGTAGGCAAGATCGCCGAACCACTATAAATCCTGTGTTTGTGATTGTTATTTGTGAATTATTGTGACTGTTATTGCTTAGATCTGAATTCTACATTGATTGTTGTTGATTTGTGTTCATAAACGGGTGCTTTCACGATATTGGGTGTTTGTGACCAATTTTGGCACAAACAATAACCATAAATCTATCAAAACTATCATCCCAATCTAATGGAACTGGTTTCAGACTCTAATTCGGCTCCTTTCAAATGTTATAGGCCATGCAATATTTTCAAGGTCAAAATCGTCTGATAAAAAATTTGAGATTGAAAAGTGTCTTTAGTGGTCTTTATCCAAATTTATAGAATCGTATAATCCTAAATAAAAATAATATTAATATTTTATGGTCCTCTAATACATAGAATACGGATCGTTATAATTAACCAAACTGCTCTAACTAGAGACTTTGATCTTGAGTTGACTTCAATTGACCATGATACTACCCCATATAACTAACGAGAAGATTTTCTATTGAATAATATGTCAATTCTAATGCTTCCACTTGACCTAAATATAGTCATTTGTAATAGAGTTAGGGTATGCCTGAGAGGAAATTATGTACTTTATTATATCTATCTAACTTGGTGAGTAATCCTATTCAAAATAATATATGTTTTTCTTTCTATTATATATTTGTTATATAGTGATATAAAAATATTAAGTAATTAATTAAAGTATACATATAGAAATCCTTAAATGATATATTATGTTGTGTTGTAGTCATCAGAATTTTATCACATTGAAAATAACATACTGTTTTAAGTATTACTAGTCAAGATATTTCAAGAAATGATATCAATTCATCCATTGAGACTAGAGTACATAACGCTCTCCAAATGTAGGGAAGTGTATTTCTCATAGTTGTTAGGGGCACCAAGGGGTTGTGTATTGATAGTTATTAACCATGGAGTGACTCTCTCGATAGTTTTCTATTTGTTGATATAACTAAAGTCAAAAAGAGAATCTCGAAGTGACGATGTTACATAGTTCTCTCAACTTGATAATACTATAGAATTTCAATGTGGACACTCCACTTTGATTATAGTTAAATCATGGCATGGCATGACATCCATCGAACGACTATAGTTGGGTCTAAATTGAAGCATTGAAAGTGAACACTATTCCATAGTGGATTCGTCTCTTTGATTATATGAATTTGGTATCACTGTCAATTATAGTCAACTTAAAGTCAAAATCTCTAGCCACAGTTGTGCGGCTAATAATAAATGTTATTATTAAACTAAGGACATTATTTATGGACTAACTAAGTTGAATGTGGACGATATTGGAATTTTGACCAAAACCAAAATTCATGAGTCTTAATATGATATAGTGTTGACGAAGAGAATTAGTATAGAAAATCGTTGATAAAAGATACCTCTTTGGAAAATATGAAATTTGATTTTACTTAAAAGGTCTGCAGGCAATGAGTTTGACTAAACTATCACACCATTAGTTAAGATGACGTATGAACATCAATATTTGAATTGTTCAATATTAATTACTGATTGAATTTACACCATTGAGTCGCTCAAACGTATTTGTGAATTCTTCACAAAACCACACGATTTAATTAATTTATAAAATATTGTAAGTTAATTAAATTAATTAATATTTAAGAAATAATAATTATTATTTAATTTATTTGATGTTGGGGAGTTATTTGGAATTATCCGAATGCATATATGAAATTTATATTTGAGCAAATCGATGTATGTCATTTGTGTATTTTTAAACAAGTTTAAATAAAAGATAATTGCATGAATGGATTGGTGGAAATTTTGTACCATTTGATGGCAAATAATTTCAGCCATACCATGTAAATAGAGAGGAATGGGGAGAGAGAAAGAGAGAAAGAGAGAATTAAGGGAACCAATTAGCGTAGTTTTAGTTAAAAGAATGAGAAATGTTGCATTCTTTTAATTAAAAGCAAATCCACTAGTTCATTTCCTATAGACATTCATTTTTATCATTATTCTCTTCTCTTCTTCTAACTTTTTATAGTTGAAAATCAAACCAATATTTTCAAGATTAATATACTCCAATACAAAATGCAAACACCAAATAAAAATAAAATAAGTGGTTTATCCTTCTTTTGCAAAGCTGGGTGGTAATCTGTTTGAGATGTGAGGAGAAATCACAAATCAAGGTGTTACAAAGAGCAAGACTTTATTAAAGTGTATGCAAGTTGATCTACCTTCAAGGTGTGATCAACGATGACATTTTCAAGGTATATCTCTTATTTATATTTTAATTCACATATAACATTTGTTGGATAATTTATAGAACGATTCCATATTCGCATGTGTTGTCTTATCCATTTATCTATGACAAAACTTATGTGTTTTACTTATGAAGTAATATTGAAAGATCTTTGACTAAAAAACAAATAAAGGTATTTTGACTCACACACATACACACATGTATGTATATATATGTATGTATATGTATGTATGTATGCATATATATGATTTTGCATTTAAAAACCATTAAAACTATATTTCAATATCTAAAATCATTATTTTTTTTTGAATTTTAAAACAAATATTCCGTACATTATTTTACAAAATGTTTTGACTATATATTCATTATTGAATATAAAGTTAACATATACAGTTAAAGATTTCAAATAGCATAATAAATCATAGTTATGATTCAAATGTTCTGAATTTATTGTATTAAAATCATTCATCATTCCAAATGTTATATTACCAAATATATAAAAAGCTATAATTACAAGCGTTTGAAATTTTGATTTAGACCTAATGATGAATTTAGTAGTGAATTAAGAAAGGTTTATTATAAATTATTTTCAAAATCAAAGTTAGATTTTATTGATATTGAATTTCAAATATACAATTTTGACTCTGTCAAATTAAGAAAAAAATTTGGCTGGAAACTTAATACATACCATATATAAATTTCCTTGTTTTAAATAGTCAATGAGGCATTTGAATAGCTAGATTTAAATCTAGTAGATGGTAACAAATAAATAAGTAAATTAAAGAGAGTTTGTCTCTTGATCTTCTTCCTTTGAAAACCACCCATGCTTTCAGTTTGTATCCTAACATATATAATTAAATGCATACATATTTGAATAATAATTTTAAGACAATAGATGCATATGAGGACGACAAATGTGTCCGTTATAGGTGTAGATCCCAACATCTATATATGTACACACTAACTATGCATATTTTATCAGATGTTACACATGCACTATATTTACACAAGGGTATATTATAATATGCTCATATAATATACAAAATACCCAATAATTAAATTCGCTAATTGTCTAATCAGAAAATTAAATAAAATTGGAGTTTATTCAAAGTAATTAGATCAGATGTAATAAATGAATTTAGACTTCAAATGTACGATAAGATCCAAAACGGTAATTTTTTGAAATTTAAGCTAGATGCTAGCCTGGTTCCTTTTATTCGATGGATGTCGTGTGTCACGATTTAACTATAATCAAAGTGGAGTTTTTACATTGAAGCTCGATGGTATTCTCAAGTCAAGAGAATTGCGTATTTTTGTTGTATCGATATTTTCTATTTGATCTTGGTTATATTTACCAACGAAAAACTTTGAATGAGTCATTCCATAATTATCCAAAAACTATCATCACCTAACCCCTTGGTGCCCCCAACTACCATGAGTAATACACTGCCCAACATTTGAAGAGCATTATGTGATCTAGTCTCAATGGACGAATCAATATCCAATCTCGATACATCTTGATTATGAATATTTAAAACAATATGTTTATTATATCATGGTAAACTGCTCATCATTACAATATATTGTAATTACTATCACAAAACATACAATTTGTGGATTTTCCATTAAATACACTTTTAGTTAAATAATTTGTTAATATAACATATTATATCAAGTATATAATAGAAAGAAAAACACTTTTTATTTCAAACGAGATTTTATTATAGAGTTAATAATTTACTATAAATTATAGAATTTCATCTATGACATAGCCTTAACTCTCTCACCTATAACTCCCCACAAATTAGTAAATAATTAACTAGAGAATTAATTATGAAAACTAATATTAAAGTGGTTAAATTGTGAAATTAAATAATGAGGTATGGTAAGTATTTGTTTGTACACTTACTTATCCCAATTATCATTTAACAGAACTCAACAAAGATGAATTAAAAAAAGTGTGGTGATGGGCCGACGCCTCAACCACTCATAAGAATAAAGTTACTTAATATCTTTCTTCTTATTTCATTCTGTTCACTTAAAATAAAAATAAAAGCTTTGAAGCATTTCAATGGTGGTGGCCTAAGTAAGAGAAAAAAGGGAAAAGAATACGATCATGCTAAGGGAATTAGATATGCCAATCAAACAAGAAATCTAGGTAAGTGATATATTCTCCAAACCCATTTTCATGTAAATCTCTTACAGTCAAATAATGATGAGTGTTTCTTATGCTTTTTATGATCTACATAATCTAGAAATTTAATATGATATTGAGAATACATTATTAGAGATGGGTTTTGATTCAGAGAGTTATCCCATAAGTAAATAGTTGGATATGAATTATTTAAGAAATTTTTATTATAGAAAATGGTTAGAAGTAAGGAGTTTGAGAAATTTTGCGAATGAAAATATTTGTACGTGAATTCTATGATTTTTCAAGGTATGAAACAAGTGATTAGAGAATGTGTGGGGTTGAAGAGATACTTTGGGTGCCGAAAGACAAATATATGCAGGCCAAGAGTTAAATTAATTAAATAAAGTGTCTAATAAATGGTTAATTGACCAGATCTGAATGTGTTAGGAAAGTATATATTAACAGTAAGAAAAGACTAAGTCAAATAAATCAGGAGTCGTCGCATATAAAGTAAATATCAAATGTGTGGGAGATGATTCCCAATGAGAACTGAAAGGCAGCACTAAAGGCAGGGGAGACAAACCGAGAGTAATAAACTGAAACCTTTTGCATAAAGACTTAAGTGAGAAAACTAAGAAGTATAAGACTCGGAATATTAAACGGAAGGTATTAATCGAAGGCCAAAGGGGGATGAAGGTAAGGAGGAACTATAGGCAAAGGGGGTGATTTCTGAAACCAAGGGTTGAGAGTTATTGCATATTCTAATTAAAACTCAACTAAGACGGACTTCCCCAGACGTGCCCGAGGGCAGTGTTTGTCGAGGATATTTTAACCCTCGGCAAGATGCTGAACTGATGATTAATTGATTTCCAGAGGAAGGATTTAAAGCTACCACTTAGGATGATCAAAAACTAGTACTTAGAACATTGATGATAATGTAGTAGCGTAGCTTAATGAATAGCTTAGTGTAAAGCCTAGCATGTTCGATAGATGGCATAAAGCGTAATGTGGCAGCCAAGAACCATAAGCAAAGGACTAAGCCCTTGGTGGCATTCGTAAATGAAAGAGTGTGTGTTGGGTCTTGGTGGAAGCTAAAACCATAAACGTAGATGTAAGATCTTGGTGGCAACTGAAACCGTAAACATCGGAGTAAGGCCTAAAGTGGAAATCACAATCGAAAGAAATTGGTGTAAGGCCAAATGTAGCAACCAATGGAACCAAACGACGTAAGGTCTACTGTGAATGTTAAGAACCAAAAACTAAGTAGGTGTAAGGCCTTAGTAACAACCTAAATATGAAAGCGTAGCTGTAAGACCAGAAGTGGCAACTTAAAATGGTAGCGAAGCGGACATTAGGTCGGATGCGGAAGCCGAAATACGTAAGCAAAGGTGTAAGGCCCAAGTGGCTACTAAAATAATAATGCATTTAGTAGAATTAAGGAAGCAATGAAGGCATAAATCCTTGGTGGCAATGGAATGCTTGAAACTTTTATCTTTTATAGAAGGCGTAAGGCCTTGGTGAGAGTCTAGGATAGAGTGTTTCAAGCTTTTGTTAGAGAAGAGAATGATCACCGAACCGAATGACATGCCAAGTGAAAAGACTATTTATGTCGGCTATAACAAATTTGTAAGAATAAGACTCTTACGAAGGAATTCTTGACTTATGCATATGTTTATAATTGTTAAAATAAATATTAAATTATAGTGAGGGGAAACCCATTTTGTGTTGTAGATGTGTGGTCTCGCAATATTTCATGTTTAGGTAATGTATTTCTTACACCAGATCTTATGTCCAATCCGTGTTTTTACTATTGGTTTCCTCATAAACTTATGGGTACTCGTTTGGGTATGTTGTGTTCATGGGTTTAGACATGATACTTCTAAACGGACAAATAAAGTGAGCCGAAGACGAAGCAGGAGGTTTGAGAGTAATATTTTTTATTTTGATTTTTCTATATTAGGTGTCTATGTGAACATCTTCATATATTGAGCATAACATTATTAAGTATGATTTTATTATATATTTGACTGCTGCATGGGCACGTTTACGATAAAATTTTGAATATGTAAAATGATGATGTTTTATAATGTTTATTAGCTGCTCTGTTGACTTAACTGTTACGATATAGTTGATCTCATCTTTATCGCCGAAAGATGATTTCAAAGTGATTACATCACATTAAAGATTCCATCAGTGAGTTTCGGAATGATGGATGTACAATGTATACACATATAACGAAAGCTCAATGACTCCCTTGTTTTGGAGTATTCCTTTAGCACATCTATCATGCTTTGAGTTACACAATTTTAGTGGCTAGAAATTTGAATATAATCTCTATAAAATATGAGATCGTTTTGAAAATTTGAAGCTCATCGAAATAATAAGTTAATATTAAGTGTTAAAATCTGTTGTTTATAATATTAAGCATATTTAAATGCGTTCAAATTTCATGGAGATGATTTTGAGTATGACATGAACATGTTCATAAAATTTCATAGCATTTAAAATTGTGCAACTCAAAATATGATAAGTGTGCTAAAAAAAATGCTCCAAAGCATGTGTGTCGTATTCATCACACACACAAATGACTTGGTGCACACTCAAAACGCTTTTTAACATTACTTCATTAACATTAGATGTGAGTTGCGATGATATTTCCTTAATTGGCGGCTTATAACATGTTGCGATATCATAATATCTCCTAGAATAAAATATCTTCTCATATCACTGTAGAGCTGAAACATAATTATACAATTTTGCATGTTCTAGGTAATGCGGTCTAAAACGACACACTTTCTAATCTATCAAGTAAAACGTAATGCAACACGAGATGCAGGGTTCATTTTTTTTTTAAATGTTATTTTACCACACATAAACACCTCAAGTGCAAAACTATCCTCTGAAGACCTGACCGTTACAAATTTGCAGGTCCCCGTCCTAGTCATACATGTATATTAAATAACAAATTTTTTATTCACAACAATTAAATTTTGACCTAATACAAAATCTTAAATCTCTATACAACTTCATCATCAATACATACAGACGACCCGTATCTTTCACACAAAATGAAAAAAAGAAAGAAAAAAAAGACAGACTTTAAGAATAAACTTTAAACAAAAAAATAATATGGATAAAAGGAAACTTTGACCTAAGCACCATCTTCATTCCAGATAGAATTCGAATTCCAATTCGGATTCGGATGCGAACCCTACCTTTTTTTTCCCTCTGTTCACAAATCAGATGCGAATAGTAACAGTAGAAGATGGTTAAACAAAACAGCGTATGAATACAGCAACGAAATCAATGATGCACTTCTTTAATGGAACCAATACTACCCAGATACTTGCCTCTCTTTGTACTGGACCCCTCTCCCTTCATCGAACGAGAACCCTCTCCTTCGCCTCGTCTTCCCCAATTGGGCCACTTTGCAGAAAGTGACCTCATCAAAAACGAACCCCACTTCTCCGACCTTGACCCACCCAATCTTATACTTCTCCCTCTCCTCCTTCCAACACTCCCTTCACCTACACCTCTAGGCATTGCCATGCTCCCGCTCCTTTCCAACACCTCCCTCTTTATCTCCTCCGGCAATCGCAGCGTGAACCTCTCTAGATTCTCCCCCGGCAGCACCAGCAACGAATGTCCAGTTGAGTGCGAACGAGGAAACCTAGATCTCGACCTCTTCATGTTTATAAACTTCTCCAGCTCCGCCAACTCCGTTTCAGATCCACTTGCTTCAGCCTCGATTGTGATTCTATGCTCGGCCGATTCTGCTGCTAGGGTTTCAGCTGGGTTTGTAGGTTCAGGAACCGGAATTGGAATCGGGACTGGATCTGGTTTGATTGGATCGCTATCGTCGTCGAGTTTAGCTCTGCAGACGGGGCAGGTGACGTGAGCGGAAAGCCAGGCGTCGATACAGTCGGGGTGGAACACGTGGCTGCACTTCGGGAGAAGACGGAGCTGATCTTCCTCGTCGAACTCGGAGAGGCAGACGGCGCACTCTAATGAGGACAGGCCGATTTTGTGGTTCTTGACGTCGGAGTAGATCATGGTGGGGAAGGAGGAGAGGATTTCGGGGTCAAGGCCGCGGGGGCCGCGGCGGCTGGTGGCGACGGCGTTGCTAGAGCGAGGAGCAAGGCGATCGCCGGCGCAGTTGCGGATGTAGATGGAGAAGAAGCCGAGGAGGAAGAAGGCAGAGATGAGGATGACGATGATGATGGCCATGGATGGGTTGAAGTTGTTTGATAAGTAAGGACTGTTTGGGGAGGTGGAGGAGGAGGTTCCAGGAGATGGTTGAGCTGAGGCGCACTGGAAGGCGGCCATAAGCAAGAGAAGGAGGTGACTGTAACGCATCTTTTTTTTTCCCTCGAAATTTGTATTTTTTGGAAGGAAATTGAGAATGGACGAGGTAGAAATATAAATGGAAAAGGAGAGGGTGTTGAAGTTTGACTGGTATGAAAACAAGGGCTGCTAATCGTAGCTTTGCTCACAAAATCTGTTTTTAAATACGTCAAGTGGAAATTTTTTGGTTTGTAAAGCAAGACATGCGTTGTTCTTATTAGGGTTCCGCCGACGTGGAAATGCCATCAAATTGGAATATTATGTTCATCAAAATTAGACAATTTATTCACCACTGACTTGTATATACCGAAAAAATCTATTTTTATTACGATTATGTTTTATACATCAAAATCATGAGTTAACTAAATTCTTAAAAGCGGACTGCAACAGTTCTGGTATTTTTCACACGAAGTTTGGTATTATAATTTTTTTTTTTCACACAACTCCGGAATTTACGAAATGGGTTTTTAGGTTAAAAAAAAAAGTGTGAACAAAAATTAATTTCAAGGACAAAAAGTTTGTTGTTTAGACTGAAAGACACTTTTTAGTGTAAATCACAGAATGATAGTTGCAACCGTCATTTTCTGTTCACACTAAAATGTGTTATTCAGACTAAAAAACAAACTTGTTGTCCCCGAGACCAAATTTTTCTTCAACTTCTTGCCTGTGCCTATTTTCCTTTTTACAAAATATTTATAAACTTTAACTGCTTTTTCAGTTTTCTTACAAAGTAATAATTAGTTTTTGTTTTTATTTTTTTTTCTTTAAAGATAATTGTTGTTTTTTTAAGAAAAACATCATGAAGTTGAACTTTTCTAAAATAAATGCTTACATCTTACTCTTGTTTAAAAATGGAATCTTTCTAAAAGCTACTAGTTTACACTACATTACACCCTGTAGGATCGATTTCACCCTAGAGGGAGGTGAATAGGCTGATGATATTAATTATAAAAATTAATTGCGGAAGCTTATAAAATTAATTTAACACAAATCACAGAATAATAGCAGAATAAAATGCAGAAATAAAACGACACAGAATTTACCCAGCTTTGGCAAAACCCTGCCTACGTGTTGCCCCCAAGGTTTCTACTAGAAATTAGATAGTCAGACGCTTACACACGTAAACTTGTGACCCCCGCTATCGACTAAACCTAACTCTACGCTCAAAGTCCTGCCACAACTCAGCCACTGAGTTGTGAATTCTCAAGCTACGCCACGTAACTTGTCCCCTAGTCACACGACTAGAAATTACAACGATTTAAAAAAAGAAAAATACAAATTAAAAACAATTTAAAATAAAATAACCCTAATTTTAAATAAAAAGCCCTTATATAATATAAAAGAGAAATAAGCCGGCCCCTTTTGTTTATTATTCGGCCCGTTCTCTTTATTTTGGTTAGTGGCGGCCTTGTTCTCTCGTTCGTTCCTCTTTGCGAAATTAGGGCTTTGCAAATTTAGGGCTTTTTCGAAGCTCCGACTCTAAATTGATCGAATCAGTGATTAATTGCGTGAAGTCTTGTTCGATCGAATTCTTGTTGCTCACTTCAGTTGCTTCGAGTTGATGGAGTTCGACTTCGATTCGGTATGCGATTTTCGTTTATGCTATTCTGTTATACTTGATTGAACTCCATGGTTTTGAAATTGCCGATGATGATTGTTTATATAGGGTTTGTAACCCTTGTTTTTCGTTCTAACAAATATATTTGAATTCGTCAATTTTGTGTGATCAGCCGCTTGATTATGCTTCGATGTTTGAGATGATTTCTGACCTTTTCATATGCGTATATTTTCGTTGCTTGCTTCCCACGGCTTTGATGTTTAACTTGGTCAATTGCCTTTGCTACCACGGTTTTCGAATTTGACTTGTTCGTTTGAGATGACTGTGGTGTTTTATTGTGACTTCGGTTTTGCTTTGCATTGACCTTGACCTTGATAAAATCGATTTGCTATTGCCTGTAAGAATTTGTTCCATATTGATTTCACGGCTTGATTTGTTCGACTCCTTGATGGTTTTTGGTACTGTGTCACTATGTTTGTTGAGTCACTGTACGGTTGAGGCTGATATATTGGTCTCCGAATATTTACCTCTGGTTACTGGTTATCTTGTGGCTTTGTTCATCATTGTGTATTCACTACAGCTCCATGACTTCGACTGTTCTTTATTAAACTGAATTCCGGACGGCTTCGACTTATATTCTTCACTGTATTCATTGAGATTGTAGCTGATCATTCACTATTGCCTGTTGCACTGAGTCTTGATATCACTGGTGTCACTCTATCAAGATACAGTTTGCATTTGTTAGCTTGTAGTTCATGTGTTCATTAGTTCATTTGATATGCTGTTGACTCATGTAGCTGTTTAGTTGCCATATTGATCCCTTTGTTTGCTTTGGCTTCATTTGATTATGTGATGTTGCATCACTTGATGTTGCCCTGTTCCCTGACCTTTGTTGCCTCTGTTCATTGGGCTGCACATGTTTCTCTGGCACATATGTTTTCATTTGAAGCGATATTGTCATCTTGATTGCTTGCATGTATATATATGCATTCATGTATGTATATATGTGCTATCATCTTGTCTGGAGTAGCTCTGCATTCACTTGCTGCTGTGTTGGCTTGATGGCTTTCTTCTTTGGTTGTATATTTGGTCGTCTGCACTTTGATATTATGTAGCCTGGTCTGGACATTTTATTGTTCAGGTTGCACATTTGTTCGTCTTGGTTCTGACCATGTCTGTGGTTGTTTGTGTACTTTTCTGGGTTTGGTTTCTTGATGCAGTTTGGTATGGTATTTTAGTCCGATTCAGTTTGCAAATAGTTTTGTTCATTTGTGATTATACTGGTCTTGTTTATATTGGACTAGTCGACACTTGATTCTTGAGTTTTGGCCATTTGCACCTGTGTTGAATCCAGTTTCACAACTCGGGTTTGACCTTGTGCTGAAGTCGATATTTTATTTATATTGCACCTGAGTTGAACCCGGCTTTTCATTTGGGTTTGACCTGTGCTCACCTGTCCCTGTAACATTATCAAGTGAATATCGGTGTGCACGACCTTGTGGCATGTACAGTGATACACTGTGCATGTCACATTGTTCGTGTGTGATGAATTGAAATGCAAATGATGACGAACAACCCAAATAACTGAGGCAAATAATATTTTCAGAATCACATTTTATTTTATACTGCAAAAATATTTCCTTTTCAATTTTACTGCGTCAATATTTATTTTTGCAGATTGCTCAGATGCTGGATTCATATTGGAATGAAGTTGAAGATAAATTATGAGTGTGAGCGATATGTAGTGAGGACAACTGTAAATGTAAAATTGTGATGTAATTGAATTTGTATCAAAGTTGTATAGTGTATAGTGAGAGCTTGAATTTGTACTATTCAAAATTGTAATAAATATTCGTTTTGAATAAAATTTCTGTTTGAATTCAAATTCTGTGTTATTTAATTTTATTCAGCAAATATTTATTTAATCTATGAAAATAAAATAGTACATTAACAAATACATTTAAATGAATATATATATATATATGTGTGTGTGTGTGTGTGTGTGTTTATTATCATCAAACAAAAACCATAGAAGCGCATATTCAACAATCTCCCCCTTTTGATGATAACAAACATATATTTAAGATTTTGAATATGTTAAATGTATTTGATCATAGATATATCCTAATTGCTCCTCCTATTTAAATGCTTCATATCTATACAAAGCTCGTCCTACAAATATGCATACAATTAAATAATATGCAAATGAGCCTAGATGCAAATGGAAAATATTTGTCCTTTGCTTGATTTTATTTGAAAAAATCTTAACTTTTCTCTCCCCCTTTTGTTATCAGCGAAAGAATAATAGTGTTAGAGAAAATAGAGATAAGGTGATCGATATTAATTCAACATTAAAACTCAATTAAATATAAATATTAAATTTCAATAAAAAAATCAAACTAAAATCATAAATATTTTGTTAGGCGCATATTCCACTTTTAGAATGATGGGAATTATGTCATCATATAAAACCATACAGTTGTGTCTATTTGTGGTATATTTATATCAGGAATTTGAATATCTACTAACCATGCATAACCGTTAGGACTTTTAAATGAGGTTAGTAGTATTCCAATTTTATTTTAAAAAAAATGAATTCAAGTATCTTCTAACCACGCATAACCGTAAGTACTTTTAAATGGGATTAGAATCAACTTGTTTATTTTAAAAATCAACTTTTGATATGCGTTACATACATGCATAACCGTGAGGACTTTTAAATAAGCATGGAAGCACATAACAAATTCCAAGTAATTCACCCATGCATAACCGTGAGGACTTTTAAATGAGAGTGAATACTTTGGTATTTATTGTTATTATTATTATTATTATTATTTTTAAAAAAATGTGAAAATGTAAAACGAACGATTCCTGTTTAAAGTACCACATATCGACAAACTATATAGAATTTTGATGAGTGATGGTCGTTAGAAGTATGATAGAGATAGAGATGGTCATGGAATTTTTACCAACAAAAAGTTTTATAACTCTTGTTTAAATTTCTAAAGAAATTTACTAATTATACCGTCTCGAGTCATAATATATGATAAATATCAACACCCATCACTTTTACAATCACTATTTATCTTTTCGATAATTATTAGGGAGTCAGATTAGTCAAAATAGTCATTTAAAATCAAATTCAAAAATAATTATGAAATCAATTTTTCAAAATGACTAATCTGAAAATATGGTCAAAAATGATTTTCTCGAGGGGGTTTTATAAGAAAATTTTCTACTATTTGAAATGAAAAATATGCAGATATTTTCTTTGAAAAAACGATGCAGTTACTAAATGTCAAAAAAATCACGTTCAACTAGTAATTTTTCTATCAACTAGATTACCAGTGTAATCTGCATCTGAATTTCTTTTTCACTCAAAATCATCATTAATTGAATTTGATCGACCAAACCATGAAGTGTGCACCAAAAATTTCAAACTCAATTTTAGCAGCAATTTAAATGACATTTTCTTGAATTTGAAATGAAGCCGTGTAAATAATCAGAAAACCGTGAATTTAGAATTAGCTATATTATAACCAAATGTATTATCCAACAAAACACTATTTTTAATTCAAACTGATATATATGAAGTAATTCAAAGAATCTAGAGATTTTTATAGTGTTTTTTTTGGCATAAGAATATAACTGGCTAACTATTTTGAATAAGTCAGAGTCAAAATCATCAATATCACATTATTGGCTGATTTAATTCAGAATACGGTGCAGATTATCACATTTAATATATCGTTCAAAACATACCATTACTTGTTTTACCTTTACGATATTTTTTCGTTGTTGTCTATAGTGATTCTGTCACCTTTGAACTAGGCTAAGGAACTTTGCTTTGTCGTCCGTTGTATTTCTGGAACAGCCAAAAATCCAGAGAACACTGTTGTTGTTCCTTAGCCTGCCACCACACCTACACGTTGAAAGAATTTTGTGACCTATTTGTTTTTATAGGTCCATGATTGTTAGTGGCAGAATATTTTGAAAAATAATTTTGTGGAGACCCAAAACTATTTATAATTGTTCCCTTCGGCGCCCAAATTTGTTTAACTTTGAGAGATTTTATATTTGTGTCTTTAGGAATCCAAATCCGTATAGTTTTCACATGTTTGGGTCTATACCAACAATTATTGTGATTGTGTCCATATTTTCTACAAATTGTGCACATAGAATTAACTTGATTAATATAGCTTTCAACAATTTTCGAACTACTATATCCAAGTCCTTGTCTAACCATATTAACTGTTTGCTTTCCTAATAGCATATTCAACGATTTTTCACTTTTTGAAAATTTATCTAAAGTCGTTGACAATTGTTGGACTTGTGTTTTGAGAGATTCATTTTCGTTCAATAATTGTGTGCACTTTTTGATAGAATTTTCTCTCCTAATATTTTCACTTTCTTTCAAAATCAGAATTTCATTTTCAAGTGATTTTATATTGATTTCTGATTTTTTAATTTCACCTTCGAATGTTGGACACTTATCACACTTAGGGATCCTACTTTGATAGGTTTTAACTAATTGATCAAGTTGTTCATTTAATTCTATCAATGTAACTTTTTGTGATTCAAATTTAGCATATTTTTCCCTAAGTCATTCAAAACAGCCATTTACTTCGTGGAAATAAATAAGTAATTCAGAGTGAGTAAGTTTTGATACCTCGCTTGGCTCGTCATCGTCGCTATCAGTTATATTTCCATGAAGGCACATATCTGCTTTCTCACTCTTACTGCTAGAACTTTGATTATCTTTATCACTTGTATTCCATGTGGCTGTAGCATTTCTCCATTTTGATTTCTTTTCAAACTCGCGTTGAAATCGGGGATAATTGGGCTTGATATCACAGGGTTTGTTGCAAATGACCCCGTGTTCTTCCAAGTTGTCTAGTGCTTTGATTATTCTGCTTTTTAATTCTTGATTTAGAGCTGGATTTCCATATTTGTGGTTCCATCTTTTGAATTTCTTCATTATTAACGCCAGCTCAGCTGCTCCATCATCATCATCCTCATCACAACTGCTTTTTACAAATCATGTTAAGCACATTTCTTCAACTGAGTCGGTTGTGGAGGACTTCTCATTGTTGTTGACTGTTGCACCATATATCGCAATTAAAGTATTCCAGATTTCCTGTGCATTTTCACAATGAGAGATGAAATTAAAATTATCTTGATTAATATGAGAATATAATATATGCATAGCAAGAGCATTAATCGAGATAAGTTTCTTATCTGTTATATCACACCCATTTTCAATAATATCCCAACATTTAATATTAACAGATTTTAAATAAAATTCCATTTTCAATTTCCAATTCAAAAAATCTGTTCCATCGAAAATAGAAGGAATAATATTGGAACGACCCTCAACAAAAGTATTATTAAAAGAATTCATTTTAAAAATTCAAATTTTTAAAACAAAATTGGTTTTTGAAAAACGAATTTTTTAAAACATTGACTTTTATTCCTAGCTCCGATACCACTTGTAGGATCGATCTCACCCTAGAGGGGGGTGAATAGGGTGATGGTATTAATTATAAAAATTAATTGCGGAAGCTTATAAAATTAATTTAACATAAATCACAGAATAATAGCAGCATGGAATAATAGCAGAATAAAATGCAGAAATAGAACGACACAGAATTTACCCAGCTTCGGCAAAACCCTGCCTACGTGCTGCCCCCAAGGTTTCTACTAGAAATTAGATAGTCAGACGCTTACACACGTAAACTTGCGACACCCGCTATCGACTAAACCTAACTCTACGCTCAAAACCCTGCCACAACTCAGCCACTGAGTTGCGAATTCTCAAGCTACGCCACGTAGCTTGTCCCCTAATCACACGACTAGAAATTACAACGATTTAAAAAAAGAAAAATACAAATTAAAAACAATTTAAAATAAAATAACCCTAATTTTAAATAAAAAGCCCTTATATAATATAAAAGAGAAATAAGTCGGCCCCTTTTGTTTATTATTCGGCCCGTTCTCTTTATTTTGGTTAGTGGCGGCTTTGTTCTCTCGTTCGTTCCTTTGCGAAATTAGGGCTTTGCAAATTTAGGGCTTTTTCGAAGCTCCGACTCTAAATTGATCGAATCAGTGGTTAATTGCGTGAAGTCTTGTTCGATCGAATCCTTGTTGCTCACTTCGGTTGCTTCGAGTTGATGGAGTTCGACTTCGATTCGGTATGTGATTTTCGTTTATGCTATTCTGTTATGCTTGGTTGAACTCCATGGTTTTGAAATTGCCGATGATGATTGTTTATATAGGGTTTGTAACCCTTGTTTTACGTTCTAACAAATATATTTGAATTCGTCAATTATGTGTGATCGGCCGCTTGATTATGCTTCGATGTTTGAGATGATTTTCGACCTTTTCATATGCGTATATTTTCGTTGCTTGCTTCCCACGGCTTTGATGTTTAACTTGGTCAATTGCCTTTGCTACCACGGTTTCGAATTTGACTTGTTCGTTTGAGATGACTGTGGTGTTTTACTGTGACTTCGGTTTTGCTTTGCATTGACCTTGGCCTTGATCAAATCGATTTGCTATTGCCTGTAAGAATTTGTTCCATATTGATTTCACGGCTTGATTTGTTCGACTCCTTGATGGTTTTTGGTACTGTGTCACTGTGTTTGTTGAGTCACTGTACGGTTGAGGCTAATATATTGGTCTCTGGCTATTTGCCTCTGGTTACTTTGGTTACTGGTTATCTTGTGGCTTTGTTCATCATTGTGTATACACTGCAGCTCCATGACTTCGACTGTTCTTTGTTAAACTGAATTCTGGTCGGCTTCGACTTTTATTCTTCACTGTATTCATTGAGATTGTAGCTGATCATTCACTGTTGCCTGTTGCACTGAGTCTTGATATCACTGCTGTCACTATATCAAGATACAGTTTGCATTTGTTAGCTTGTAGTTCATGTGTTCATTAGTTCATTTGATATGTTGTTGATTCATGTAGCTGTTTAGTTGCCATATTGATCCCTCTGTTTTCTTTGGCTTCATTTGATTATGTGATGTTGCATCACTTGATGTTGCCCTGTTCCCTGACCTTTGTTGCCTCTGTTCATTGGGCTGCACATGTTTCTCTGGCACATATGTTTTCATCTGAAGCGATATTGTCATCTTGATTGCTTGCATGTATATATATGCATTCATGCATGTATATATGTGCTATCATCTTGTCTGGAGTAGCTCTGCATTCACTTGCTGCTGTGTTGACTTGATGGTTTTCTTCTTTGGTTGTATATTTGGTCGTCTGCACTTTGATATTGTGTAGCCTGGTCTGGACATTTTATTGTTCAGGTTGCACATTTGTTCGTCTTGGTTCTGACCATGTCTGTGGTTATGTTTGTGTACTTTTCTCGTTTTGGTTTCTTGATGCAGTTTGGTCTGGTACTTTAGTCCGATTCGGTTTGCAAATAGTTTTGTTCATTTGTGATTATACTGGTCTTGTTTATATTGGACTAGACGACACTTGATTCTTGAGTTTTGGCCATTTGCACCTGTGTTGAATCCAGTTTCACAACTCGGGTTTGACCTTGTGCTGAAGTCGATATTTTATTTATATTGCACCTGAGTTGAACCCGGCTTTTCATTTGGGTTTGACCTGTGCTCACCTGTCCCTGTAACATTATCAAGTGAATATCGGTGTGCACGGCCTTATGGCATGTAGCGAGGACAACTGTAAATGTAAAATTGTGATGTAATTGAATTTGTATCAAAGTTGTATAGTGTATAGTGAGAGCTTGAATTTGTACTATTCAAAATTGTAACAAATATTTGTTTTGAATAAAATTTCTGTTTGAATTCAAATTCTGTGTTATTTAATTTTATTCAGCAAATATTTATTTAATCTATGAAAAATAAAACAGTACATTAACAAACACATTTAAATGAATATATATATATATATATATATATATATGTTTATTATCATCAAACAAAAATCATATAAGCGCATATTCAACACACCCTACCTCAAAATTATATAAAGAGTGTATCGTTGGAAAGCAAAGAGAATGAAACATTTAATGAGCAATGTAATTTACATGTTCCTTTGGGCTAGCACTAAACACTATATTATAACAATAATATAACTTACCATTATTGCCGCAAAACAAAATGATACACAGAAAAAAAATGCACATAACAATCTGAGATATAGTTGAAAATATGATATAGCAGTTTATTGTAAACAAAATAATGTAAGAAGTCAGGGGTATAAATAAAAGAAGATAAGAAGCCATTAGAGAAGGAGAAGTCACTTAGTGTCCGTATATAGAATCCAATACAAAGAGCTGTATTTATAAACTCAAGTTAAGAATGAATATTATAATAATGACCATATAATATTTAACATATTCATCCTTATAATTTATGTACATCATAACACTCCCCATGAATATGCTTCTTCAAAACCTTGGATGCTCATGCGTTATTTTGTGGCTGTCCCTTTTGAAACATATATAATCATTTTCCCCCTCATTATTACTTGTTTATATATTTTTACTCGGTCTATATTGATATTATCTATTGCCTCATTTAAAACTTCTATTAGGAAAGCCAATCGATTTGGAAAAACCTTGAAAGAGAAAAATGGTGCAACTTATAAAATCATATATACCATATTAAATAAGATAGTTCTTGCTAAGGAGTTTGATACTTCCGAATCAAAATAGCACCTCGTTAAAATTTTACTAAGAAAAATTCAATGCGAAAAATTTTAGTTAAGGAAAAAGAATACAACTTTCATAACTTTAATAACATATTTTAATATGTTATTTCTTAAGAAGAATTTGATGCTTTTGGATCAAGGTAATGCCTCATCAAAACCTTACTAAGAAAAACCTAGTGGAAAAAATCTTTGTGTAGGATAAAGGGTATATTATAACATACTTTTGGATGCTACTCAAGATTTTGTTGAAATTATTATTGGAGAAATTAAAATATAATTTAAAGAAGAAGAAGAGGAAATACTTTATTACTACTTGATCATAATACAATTCATTAATAGCGAATTATAAGCACATTACTTAGAGCCTAAATAATCATACAATAGGAAAATTATTGTAACATGCAAAAGGCTAAATATTGAAAATATCTTTGATTTATTCTTTAACGTATACAAATTATCTCTTAACATCCCCTCTCAAACTCACAATGTGACAGCTAGAAACGTTGAAAGATTGCCAACCAAAAATCGAAAACGAAAAACAGAGTGTGACTTGGTAAAGAGGTCTGCAATCTGCATGGAAGAGGAAATGGTAGGTAAGGTAATAATGCCTTTTTCAGTATGATGACATGTAATGTGACAATGAATTTCAATTTGCTTGGTTCTTTCGTGAAAAATTGAATTATGAGTTGAACAACGCTCTTACTATCACAATACATAAGAGTATGGTTAGAAAGTGATACTCTCATATTTGCAACTAACTTACATAGCTAGACAATCTCTTTAATGGTAGATGTCATAACACGATACTCTTCTTTTGTTGAAGAATGAGGAACATTAATATATTGTTTCTTACTCTTCCAAAATATAAAAGAGTCGCCCAGAAAGATACAAAAGCCAGTATTTGACTTGTGATATGTGGGATTGCTACCATAGTCAGTGTTAGACTACACACTCAATCCAAGGATGAAGTGGGTAAAAAAGAAAGCTGTGAAAAATAGTAGCCCAAAGATACCTTAAAATACGAAGGAAGACTGCCCAGTGAAATATAGTAGGGGAGCTACAAACTGACTAATAACTTAAACAACATATGATATATCCGGACGGGTGATGATTAGATAAACCAAGCTTCCAAAATAGTACAGTACAAAGTAGGATCTAACAGTGGTATACCATCTGAAGGATTGTATTTTGCATTAACTTCAATAGGAGTGTCAACAATCTTATTAACAATAAGTCTAGCTTTCTTAAGAATATCTTTGACATATTTTAATGGAGAAAGAAGATAATCTTTTGGTGTATGGCACCTCAATTCATAAAAAATATTTTAGAAGACCCAAATCTTTCATTTCTAATATTTTAGCTAACTTCTGTTTAAAGGAATAAATGTCATACATATCATCTCCTATAATAATCATATCATCAACATATAACGATAGTATGATACGTCCTTCACTAATGTTTTTAAGGAAAAATCCATTATCATGAAAGCTAGAGATGAAACCAAGAGATTTAATCACAATAGAAAAAATTTCAAACCAAGCATTAGGTGCTTGCTTAAGTCCGTATAATGCTTTCTTAAGTTTGCAAATATATCCAGATTCATTTGGAACACCTGGAGGAGGTTCCATATAACTTCTTCTTGAAATCACCATTCAAGAATGCATTTTTAAAAAGAAATCCGCGCAGTGGAGGATCTTGAATTTGAGACTTTATACACCAAAAATATTTTATTAAACGAAGGTATTCTTACTTTGATGGTGGCTCAGGATCAGCCTCAATTGACCTCCTACAAAGAGGAGGTCAATTGAGAAAAAATGATGCTTTTCAACCGTGTTTTGTTAAGTTTTTTTATTATGATTCAAAATAAAATAAATGGAATCACGTTATGTAGGATTTGAGCTTACGACATCGTGGTATTCCGTAGGATCGTAATATTATACTAATACGTTAGGTAGAAGTTGGACCAATTTTGAACAAGGCTCTATAAGTGTAAATAACAGAATTTTTTTTCCAGAAATATTTCTCAATTTAACCTGTCGAAAATTTGAACATGCGCTCAAAATGTTCTTACTGTTAATCCTTGAGATGATGGTTTTAATGACAACAACCTTAGAATAAGATTATAAAATATAAATACTAACATTATAGTTTAGAAATATATGTATATGCAGGATTTAACCATGCAGGTACCAAGAATAAAGACTGTACAATATAGAGATTCAAGATATCAAGATTGAAGATTCATGAATATCAAGAATATCAAGATTATCAAAAGTTCAAGATTTCAAGAATAAGTAATTTAATTAGGAATTTTGTTAAAACTCATAAAAAGCACTGACATCTTAAAATCCAATTTATTCGTGGAATGGAATCCACTTCGAGCCTGTTAAAGAGATGGAACTCTAAGTAGGATGGAACCTACGAAAAATCTAGTGGAACATCGTTTTATATTCGCTAACCTCTTATTCAAAATGATTTGCAAAATTATATCTTATTTTCAAAATGTTTTCAAAACCTTCCTTTTAAAAGAATAAAAAATATCTATCCTGATTTTAAATACTTTTAGCCTCAAAATAATCTTTAGTTTCAAAATCAAATTATCCTTAGTTATGAATTATCTTTAACAATAATTTTAACTTTTCAATATATATATATACACACTTAGATTTAAATATAAAATTATAGTAAAATTTTATATAAACCAAAATATTATTCTCCATATTTATTTATGTATTTTAAATATATTTAAGTATATTTATAAAAGTTTAAAATAGTTTTAATATAAGATAAAAGTTATTTTTTAAAGAAAAACAAAACACAAAAATTTCCTTTGGGATGTCGACATACCCAAGTTACCCATGTCGACATAGTGTCAGTTGATTTCAAAAATTTGAATTTCAAAGAAGTGTCTATTCGTCATATCCCTTCACAAATGAACATGGCTGTTGTTTTTCTATAAATAAGGGTTGTTTTCAACGAATTTCTATTCATATTTTTCTGGTTTTCACTCCTCTTCTTCTTCCACATTTCTTTATACATATTCTTACCATTACTCTGCCGAAATCAACATTGAATCTAACTAGATCATTTCTGGTTTGATTCTTTATCACTATCTCAACAAGATCCTCAGTGCTATTCAGAGTTATAGACTTCTTTGTAATAAATTTAGAGAGAAAAGATGTGATTGTAGCTTTGGAAATCAATCAAGTGTAAAAGGTGTGATTGTAGCCTTGGAAATCAATCAAGTGTAAAAGGTGTGATTGTAGCGTAGGAAATCAATTGGGTGAACTTGTTGCCCGTGAAATCAAGTATCTCTACCAAGAGGATTGTGAATCTGGAGGGTGTACCTCGTAGTCTTGAAATCGAGGGTGTAACTGTAAAGATTACTTTTGAAAGGAAATCCGTACTTGTGTGTGGGACTAGATGTAGGGTAACTCCGAACAGTATAAAATCCGGTGTGTTCTTTCCTTTACTGCTTTTACTTTATTTCTGCGACTATATTTGTTTCTGTGGTCATATATGTGTCTGAATATTTCATACATTTGTGTTCAAATTAACATAAACTCAAAAAGATTTAGTAATTTCTTTAAACACTATTCACCCCCCTCTAGTGTTTATTCTAGCCTTAAGATATGTAATCCGCATTTCTAACATTTGGTATCAGAGCAAGATTTTCAGTGTTTTTATAATCTGAATTTTGAAAAATTTCAAAATGGCTACCAACACTAGTACCGGTAACACTACCAACACTAGTTCTATCATCCCTATCACTAGTTCATTTGTAGAAGGTCGGTCTACTGTCAGACCACCACTTTTTAATGGCGGTAATTATGCATATTAGGCATGTAGGATGAAAATATATTTATAATCTATAGGATTAGACACTTGGAATATCACACAGACTGAATATTCTGAACCCACAACTGATTTTGCATAGTGGACCGCTGAGCAAAAGACTGTTGCACAAAATAATTCTAAAGCAATGAATATTCTGTTTTGTTCACTTGATAGGAATGAATTTAATAGAGTGTCAGTTTGTAAGTCTGCATATGAAATCTGAAAAACTTTGCAAGTTACTCACGAAGGAATAAGCAAAGTTAAACAGACCAAAATTTCCATGCTCACAAATCAGTTTCAATTATTTAAAATGAATTCTAATATGAGTCTATTTCAGATATGTATAGTACATTTCAGGATATTGTGCATTCTCTAATATCCTTGGGAAAGGAATTTTCGGAAGAAGATCAAGTCAGAAAAATCTTAAATTCTCTTATGCCAGAATGGGATCAAAAGACACTTGCGATCGAAGATGCGAATGACATCAGTACCTTAAAGATGGAATAATTAATTGGAAATCTAATGTCGTTTGAAGTTCAAATGATTGGAAGAAGAGAAAGCAAAGCATCTGAAAAGAAATCAATGGCATTCAATGCATTGACTGATGGATCAGACTCAAACAGTGATAATGATGAAGAGATAGCCTTTATGACCAAGAATTTTCGAAAATTCCTGAAATACAGAAAGATGAACGATCTCAAGAGAAACAACTATAAGAACTCCGAAAATCAGAATGTAGTGCCAAACAATGTCAAATGTTTCAACTATGACGAACCAGGCCAGATCAAAAGAGACTGTCTGTATCCAGATAGGCAAAATCTTCCTATAAACAATGATTCCATAAAGAAACGAAAACGTGCATTTACTGCTACTCTAGATGACTCAGACTCGTCCTTAAGCGATGATGATCAGAAGACTGATAATTCAAATATATGTTTCACAGCAGTTCATGACTTCGACGAATTCAGAGAAACGAACTCAGAAAATGGTACACATTTACAATACAATTGGTTGAAATTGCATGCTTAGAATTGGTTGCTTGATTGATTGATTTTTAATTGGTGTATTGTTTGAATTTTAAATTTTTTATTTTTTTACTATTATTTTATTTTTATTTTTATTTTTATTTTTAATAGTATTATAATATTTTATAGAATATACTATAATTTCAGAATTATTCCAGATATATATACATTAAAAATAATAAGTATGTATATATATATTAGAATACTTAGGAAAAATAAATCATAGAAATTCAAAGACACGTGTCGACATGGTCCCCATCATGATGTCGACATGGGTACAAAATTTAAAATTCAAAATTTGAATTCAAATGTTGAATTTTCCTATACCTTTTCACTTCATTCAATTCTCTGACAAGGCATTTTTTGACCAGAGAACATGTCCTTTGAGAATCTATTTATTCACTATAAAATTCACTATCTTTTATCACATCTTTTCAGTCTCATTTTCAAATTCAAACTCACGCTTCAAAACTTCAAGCTTTCTACTCTCTACTCTAATGGCTTCTTCAAGCAACCCTCCACCATGAGAATTTCCAGAAAGATAAAAGAGCAACTCTTCAATAATCCGGAGGCTATAAATGCATACATCAATTATGCTAACTATGCAAAAGTCCATCCCGGAAAGTTTGTTATATTTCAAGATTTCTCTTCTTATGAAATTGATTCTCTTTTTGCAAACAATCAAATTCTTGGTCTTGTTGATGCTTCTCAACATGATTTTGTTTGTTATCCAAATCTTGTTAAAATTTTCTATGCAAATTTAAACCATGGATTTTATACTGGAAATGATGATAAAATTTGGAGTAGTGTCAAAGG
This sequence comes from Allium cepa, assembly GCA_030765085.1. Lineage (NCBI taxonomy): Eukaryota > Viridiplantae > Streptophyta > Magnoliopsida > Asparagales > Amaryllidaceae > Allium > Allium cepa. The sequence goes on from CM060929.1 coordinate 485,106,250, forward strand.
CACTAGAATTGTTTTGAATTGTGATCTTTTGGGTACCATTCTCAGTTGCAAGAGTATGGGAATGGATCTTTCTAGTTTTAAAATCAATGAAAATTATTATGAGACATTTCATCGCATTTTCGAAGGAAATGATAGTTTTGAATTCAAAAATCGATACTTTCTGTCACGATCCAAACTCGATGTCCGATAACAACATCAAATTCGTATCGTGAGAGCTTGCAACACCCATTAGATGATAAATAACACAGCAGAAATAAAAGATGATACCACTGATATAACATAAATACAATATCTGATACATCAATTTGATACAATGATAATCATCAACACCAGAGAATATACAACACAGAATACAGCGGAACATGATATAATATGAAATAAGCCTTCACAGATATCCAATACTGCAACTCTGATCCAAAAGCTCCAACGACAAAGCTCCAAAACTCCTAGCTCGATCCACCATCAAGATTTCACCAAGATAAGCAAGTCTCGTCTGAATCCAAAGACTGAACCTAACTATCTGAAAAACCCAACTCTAGACTGCCCGTATGGAAAATTATGGGCACCCATAGTTTAGGAAAGGAACAATAACCTACAGGTCAGTCATGGGACTGGTATGAGCAAACGAAAATAGTTTTTCTTTTAAAAACAACCAGAGATTTAAATTTCAAAATCGCAATGCTTTTGGAAAATGAAACTACCATAAGGCCTCCCGCCATACACACAATGCAAACGCAGAATCAGAGGAGATTTCTCCTTATGATAGTCAAGCATTCTTGATACGCAGGAAAATTTCTTTGATATTATTACTATAAGTGCAAAGTGCAGGAAAGCATTTCGAAAGTAGAATATAAATCTTAGCCAGCATAGACATTTCGAACTATGCCTACTATAGCTACCATCCAAACAGTGGGGCGCCACCATAAGTGAATGGCAGGTAATACAACTAAAACCGTACAAGGCTCGTATTGGTTGAATGGATTTTCCAACAAATGGTCAGGCTAAGGAACTTCCTATTGCCACATGGGAACGCCTCTGGCGGGACGCCCCGAGAACCTAACCGGATCTCTGCCAAACATGGCCGGCTACCCCCCTTCCCGGGGAATATACAAAACCTCAGATATGCCACCCCCGGTCCTTTGGGACCTTATACGAGAGCTCTCTAACCAACAACATCACACAGTAATAAATATAGTGTGTCCACATGAGTAAGTACCTGGGCTCCATACCATGATACTACCCTTTTCCAGAAGAAATGGTCATACCCTAGGGGAGCTACTCTTGAAACCTTGCCGCACAATTCCTGTTTCGACCATTACCGGGTTGTGAGGCTCGACGAAGTCTCGTCCACAAAGCTACGCTTTTTACAAAGCCATGCTTTGATCAACAAATGATCAGCAGCACTCAGCATGCCACATTACCAAGTAGGGAATATATCGCTGATAACCTTCAACTACGTAACCTCTGAGCTCGTACGTCTCAGAGAAGGATGTTAAGCTAAGAGAATAAATTCTCCCCCACCAACAGAAATGTATTTGAAAGAAATCTGTTTTATATCTCAAAATGTAATGCCAGACATACAATCCATACAAGTCTGTTCCGGGTTCGAACAGAACCGAAGGCACTTCCAAAGAAGCCCTTGCAATCCGGGTATTCACAATCCCGATCAAAATTCGCATCACTTAGGAAATCTCTATACCGTAGCTACTCAGTGCAGAGACAATCGATAGGTCATCCTATCGTTCTCGCAAATACCCGGTCTTTACCACCGGTCTTTAAATGCTATCCATAACGACGAATCACATATTCGGAATGGGTTATACGACACAAAGATCCTCTCCCGGCTAAACCGAATAGTGAGCGCAACATTTAAAACATATGGATATAGGATTTTAATTAAGTGACAACTTAATGATTCAAAACTTTCTTTCAAATGGTTTAAACCAATTACCATTCTTTTAAACAAAAAGATTTACTCCACAAAGTTCACTCAGTTTCACAAAGATTCATTCCCGAATTTCAAAACAATTCCATTTCAATTGGATTAATTCATTAAATCTTTAAATCAAAGATTTATCTCATAGCTTTCAAAACTGTTTCCAAAGATTCCTCCATAACTTGGAAAATCATTTTCAATTTAAACTTGAAATGCCTTTAATATAAATTGAAGTTCATTACTCATATGAAAGTTTTTTTATCACTTAGAAACAATAGTTTTATTTCGAAAAAAACCCCGATTCCATTTATACAAGTTACAATCTTTGGTTTAATTCAAATTTCCAAATCAACGTTTAAAAATGGTTTAAACCCGTATAACTTGTAAAGTCCTTTTTAAATCATAATTACTAAATATAGAATTCAATTCCAGATTTTTGAATTTCAATTTAAATCCGATTATTCAATTTTCAAATCTTTATTAGTTATTCAAAATAACTTTTATTTTTAAAACACCTTTTCAAAAGCTTTTCATATTAGACTTAATTTATTTCCAAAACTATTTGAATTTAAAATTTCAAATTCAAAACTTATCTAAAAATCTGTGACTTAACTGATTTCCACGTGAAATCCAATTTGTGTGTGTATAGTGTAGTCCAGGGATTTTACACAATAGTGCACAACATCAATCATCACAGATATATCAATATCGATAAGCGGTAAAAACCATAACGCTTATCTTCATTCACAGATTCATAGATAAAGTAAATTTATCAATCACAAAGGTTCATCATTACGATTCGATGTGGGTTTCGGATAACTAACCAGAATCCGAATCCCTGTCGCATCGAAATTTAAATGCCGTTTTACGGGCAAAAAGGGATTTTCACACATATATATAAACAAATCACAAATTACAGTTCAACATAAGGCAATTTATATCACACAGTATCACAATTACACACAGAAATATCAATTCATTTTATAACAAATCAGATATCCTACATAACAATCCATAAGCAATCATCTTTAATTCTTATTGTAATAAATTCAAATTTAATCAATTACTTGAGGATTAATTACTTAATCCTATTTAATTAATCATTAATTATCAATTTATTACATATCTCATTTCAAAGTAGTTAATTAACAAATCAATTCTTAATTAATTTTTTTTAAGTCTTAATTACTTAATTCCTTTATTCACTCTATTAAATTAATTACTTCATAATCAATTTATTTAACCTTGATTAACTATTCTTTAACCATAAGTTTATAACTTTAATTATTAATTTATTTACCATTAACTAGTTAGTTAATCAATTATTAGTTCTTAATTAAATTCCTTAATTGATTAATTATTCACTAATTAACTTGAGTAGTTAATTACAATTTACTTACCACTTAAACATTAATTAATTCAAACTCTAATTATAATTAAAATGAAATCATTCTTAATTACTTTCTAAAATAATTACTTAATATTAATTATTCACTAATTAACATTTTCAAGGAAATCTTCTTTAAACTTTGAAAATCAATTTAATATTAACTACAACTTTAAATGTTAATCAATTTCACATTTAACTTAATTACTTGATTAAAAATAATAATTAGATGTTAAAAACTTTTTTGAAGCATTAACTAAAACAATGAAAACTTGTTTAAATTTCTTGACTTTAACTTTTGAACTCTTTACTAAGTTTCAGTGTTTAAAACTTGTAGAAAACAAGTTGTTCAACTTCACACCTTTACAACATACTATTCCAGTTTGACCAAAAACCCGATTCCATCCCTTAAATACTCGAGTATTGCTTCGAGTCGAACACCCCCTTTCCCCGAGACCTCTTCTCTCCCTCTCGCGTTCTTCTTCTTCTCTTCTTTTTTTTCCAGTCAAGTTTTAAGTTTAAACGAAAAACATCAGGTAAGCCTAGTTTGCATACTCGAGTTTGACCCTGAGATACTCACCCCTTGAACTCGAAAAACATCACGCGACATTTTCACCCATCACACTGACACCAAGCGGAACGTGCACGTACACGTGAACCCCCGCCACCTCCGGTTGAGTCGCCACCCACCACCAAGTCCCTGACCATCTGCCCAAGCTTCCAGTGCAACCAAATTGGTGAATTCATGAGCCAAACACGATTGAGCACTCTAACCCAAACTGCAACAAAACGTGATCACCAGAAATCGCCTCGATACGCCTACTCCGACCATATGGATACGAGCCACCAAACAGAAAACTTCACCACAACACGACGCCTCGATCCATCACTTCGCGACCCATCCCGATCACCCATCGAAACTAGAAATGCTCGAAGAAATAGTTCGAAAAAAAAACCAGTTCGAACCCTAAAAATGCTTCGTCCTCTCAATCCATGAATTAGAAAAATTATTTGACATTTTTCTCGAGATCAGGGGTAGCTATATTTGCTACAATCCAAGTTTCAATAATTTAAATTGATTCAATTCTCTTAAATTTGAAAAAATATAATTTTTATTCAAATCCAAACTGCTCGGGTATTACTAATCTAAAAATCTAAATTTTTGTTTTAAAAATCATAAATTGCAGTAGGAATTTAAGTTATGATCTTGAATCAACTTTTTATAACAATCAAATTTATCACTTTTTTTCTAGATTGCCTGTAAACAATGTTCCCTGCAGTAATATTACACTAACATGTTTAGTAAGCTTTGAAAAAAAAACTTGTGTGAGGTTTTAAACATCTTGTTTGATTTAAAACTGAAAGTGTTACAATGATTTGATGAGAATGATTTTTGAGTTTGAAGAAAATAATCACCCTGTAACAACAACAGAGATGTTTACTTGTGTACTAACAGGCACAAGCATATACATCTATACAGAGATTCATACCCATGCAAGCATCTTTTATATCATTCATTTACAGATCATCAGATGCAAACCCAAAAGATAATTATATAAGTTCAAGTGTTTGCTCACCTGAAAACAAATGGGAACAGAGAGTAGTTGTTTGGAAGCTGCAATATTGATTTTTCCCTTTTCTATTTCTTTTTACTTGCTTTGTTTCCTTTGAACTTGAAGGATATTTGAACTTTTAAAATGGTGATTTGCAACTTTTGCTTTGCTTGATTCTTCCAAGTTTGAAGTTGTTTCAGATGAAACTTCTTTTTTTTTTCCTTTTTTTCTTTCTTTGCTATTGCTTTTACAGTTTTTTTTTAATCTTTCAGGCTGGCTAAATTTGGTTTGAACAAAATGAAATAAAGTAGATGTATACATATAAAGGGAAGTAGTGTTTCATAGGGGAAGGTACTTTCTTGTGTGAGTTTATCTTTGGTCAGATTTTCTTTTGTTACTTCGACTAAGATATTTTTTTTTTCAATTTGTATTTCGGCTGAAGTGATATGTTTTGTGTTGAGGAGATAGGATATTAAATGCAATTGTTTTCAAATATGTTTACATACTTATGGTTTTACTGACATTTATTTGTTTGTACAAAGATATTTTGTTTGTTTGTTTTACTAGTGTCTTCTTTGACAAGCTTTCAAGTCTTGTTTGAATACTGGATTCTATTTGCTTTGCCTTATTATTTTGTCACATGAATATTAAGTTTTGTTTTATGCTTTGCATTCTGTTTGGTTTCTTTCTTTTGCAAGCTACATACTTGTATGTATATTTTGTTTTGTAATACTTCATTTATATGTTTACATACTTCATACAAAATTGCTATAGTATATATTTCACTTGTTATGTTATGTACATGAATATTTTGTTGTTTCTTGTCTTGCATACATTTTTGGTTTTGTTTATTTAAGTATTTATATTTATTGTTATTATTTTATAGTTTGATTACTAAACATTATATTTATAACTTATATTTTATTTTATACTCTTTATTACTATTTTAAAGAAAATTCATTTTGAACTTCCAGATCAAACTTTTGTTTATAATTCTATTCAATTGAAAATATTTAACTTTGAATTTCAAATTCAATTTATAAAATAAATAAGTATATACATCTTATCAAATTTGAAAATTTCAAACAAATCCATAATTTAATCCAAAAATTCGATTAAATTATAATTTTAAATTCGTCTTTAAATCGGGATCGTTACACTTTCGACCAAAAGCTAGAATTTGTTAATATTCTTTTACAGCATACTTTGACCCCAAGATCGGGAAATTTTAACAATCCTACTTCAAAAGTTTGCAAAACTCTTTTTGCTATTTTTGAAAATTATGATATTAATTGGGCGCAAGTTATTTTGGATGAACTTCGTCCCAAAAATCTTGAAATGGGTGAGAATACTTTGTATCATGGAATCTATCTCACTCGAATTTTTAACTATTTTGGAGTGGATTTCAAAGAAGAAGAATTTGTTTCAAGAAAGGTTTTCAATCACTCAAACATTTCTCTTATGAAAATTCCATTTGTTTTTCAACCTTATGAGACTCTTGCCGAAAAGGAAGAGCGTTTGGCTCATGAGGAGATGGAAGAGGAGGAAGAAGAAGAAGGGGATGAAATGGAAATTGAAGAAGAAGAAGAAGGTGAAACATCTTTAGAAAGCATTGATTATCCTCCTAATCCAACCAACAAAACCCTTCTCAAAAACCAAAAGACCATTGTTGAGAACCAACGAATTCTTAAACGATCCGTTAGTGAGAAGTTGGACAAAATTTCATCCAAGATGAACAAGTTTATTTCCAAAGTCAGTAAGAAGCTTGGATTATCTTCATCTTCGTCATCCTCTAACTAGTTCTACCTTTTTCGTATCTCGTTGTATTTGTTTTAGTTTATTTTGATTTGAATGTTCATATAGTTTTAATGTTAAATTATTGTATTGATCTATTATGTAATGAAATTGATTTTCCTTTCTGTTATCTAGCTTATCTTATCTCCAGAATAAATGTTAGTATATTATATAAATATAAAATATATACACACACACACACAAAATTATTCACAAAATCAAAATAAGCCATCAAAATTCACTGCACCATGTCGACATCCCCCCTATGACCATGTCGACATGTACCGGTCAGAAATGACACTTCATTTTAAATTTGAAATTTGAATAACTACCTTATGTCTATTCATTTCAAATGAATTTCTTCACCAATAAATACCTATTTCTTCCAGAATTCATCACTCAATATTATTTCTTATTCACTTTTTCTCTCATTCATCTCACAAACTCGAATATGGCCAATCCAATTCATAATTTATCCGAAAATCTTGAAGAGACTCTTAATTATTTCAAGAATATTCTTTCGTTCATTCTTCGAAACCAGCGACACTTAGAGTTGAGTCAAATGCAGATGATCAAGGAGCAAGAAAGGCATTCCGAATGCAATACGATAGATGATTTTCTCCCTATACAAGGATGATAATGAAGTACATCCTCCAGTCTCTCTCGCTAATGATAATGAAAATTGGGATGCTATTAAAGCAGACCCTATATTTGGAGAAGAAGGATGGGTGGAAGTTCCTCGTAATGTTTGACTTGATTGGTTTGTTTGATTTGAATTGATTGATTTGATTTGATTTGATTTGGATTGATATTTGGTGTGAAAAACATGTATAAATATGCATTGATATGATATTTAATTAAATATCATGTCTATCAGTATAATTATCTCTTAATCTATCTATTATACTCCATTGTATAGTTTATTAATGCAGATACTTTAGTCCAAGAATGAGGGGGAGTTATATAGTTTGGAGATTATATAGTTTGGAGTTAGTTTTTGTTGATGACAAAGAGGGATAAATATAAAATAGGATATATAAACATAGATTAAGTGGGAGTTATTAGTTTTAAGGGGGGTTATTAGGATAGAAATAATATTTTATAAACAAAGGTTGTCATCATCAAAAAGGGGGAGATTGTTAGTCCTTGAGATGATGGTTTTGATGACAATAACCTTAGAATAAGATTATAAAATATAAATACTAACATTATAGTTTAGAAATATATGTATATGCAGGGTTTAACCATGCAGGTACCGAGAATGATGACTATACAGTATAGAGATTCAAGATATCAAGATTGAAGACTCATGAGTATCAAGAATATCAAGATCACCAAAAGTTCAAGATTTCAAGAATAAGTGATTTAATTAGAAATTTTGTTAAAACTCCTAGAAAAACACTGGCATCTTAAAATCCAATCTATTCGTGGAATGGAATCCAATTTGAGCCTATTAAAGGGATGGAACCCTAAGTAGGATGGAACCTACGAAAAATCTAGTGGAACATTGTTTCGTATCCTCTAACCGTTTATTCAAAATGATTTTACAAAATTATATCTTGTTTTCAAAATGTTTTCAAAACCTTCCTTTTAAAAGAATCAAAAACATATATCCTAATTTTAAACACTTTTAGCCTCAAAATAATCTTTAATTTCAAAATCAAATTATCATTAGTTTTGAATTATCTTTAATAATAATTTTAACTTTTCAATATATATATACTTAGATTTAAATATAAAATTATAGTAAAATTTTATATATACCAAAATATTATTCTTCATATTTATTTATGTATTTTAACTATAGTTAAGTATATTTATAAAAGTTTAAAATAGTTTTAATATAAGATAAAAGTTATTTTTTAAAGAAAAACAAACCACCAAAATTTCCTTTGGGATGTCGACATACCCAAGTTACCCATGTCGACATAGTGTCAGTTGATTTCAAAAATTTGAATTTCAAAAGAAGTGTCTATTCGTCATATCCCTTCACGAATGGACATGACTGTTGTTCTTCTATAAATAGGGGCTGTTTTCAACGAATTTCTATTCATATTTTTCTGGTTTTCACTCCTCTTCTTCTTCCACATTTCTTTATACATATTCTTACCATTACTATGCCGAAATCAACATTGAATCTAACTGGATCATTTCTGGTTTGATTCTCTATCACTATCTCAACAGGATCCTCAGTGCTATTCAGAGTTATAGACTTCTTTGTAATAAATTTAGTGAGAAAAGGTGTGATTGTAGTCTTGAAAATCAATCAAGTGTAAAAGGTGTGATTGTAGCCTTGGAAATCAATCAAGTGTAAAAGGTGTGATTGTAGCCTAGGAAATCAATTGGGTGAATTTGTTGCCTGTGAAATCAAGTATCTCTACCCAGAGGATTGTGAATCTGGAGTGTGTACCTCGTAGCCTTGAAATCGAGGGTGTAATTGTAAAGATTACTTTTGAAATGAAATCTGTACTTGTGTGCGGGACTGGATGTAGGGTAACTCCGAACAGTATAAAATCCGGTGTGTTCTTTCCTTTACTACTTTTACTTTATTTTTGCATCTGTGTTTGTTTCTGTGATCATATCTGTGTCTGAATATTTCGTACATTTGTATTCAAATTAACATAAACTCAAAAATATTTAGTCATTCCTTTAAACACTATTCACCCTCCTCTAGTGTTTATCCTAGCCTTAAGATCCGTAACCCGCATTTCTAACACTTTCAAGTTGTAAAATGGACCATTTTTGAACGAAAGCTACATCATTGAGGGTACGAATGGTAGTCATCTTTGCAACTGGTGCAAACATCTCGTCATAATCCATGCCACGTCGTTGAGAGTAATCTTTTACAATCTTTATATCTTTCACTTGATCCATCAGATTTGGTTTAGATTTTATATACCCAACAACAACCAACAACGCTCTATCATAAGGTAGAGGAACCAAATCCCAATTACTTTTCCTTAGTAAGGCAAAAAGTTCTTTGTCCGTAGCCTCTCGCCAACAAGGATTAAGAACTTACTCTTTATAAGAAGTTGACTCAGAAAGTTTATGAATGGAGGTTAGGAACGAAGAAAAGGATGAAGCGTAGCAAGAATAAACAAAATCGGCAAATTTTGTAGACTTGCGAATGCGTGTGGATTGATGAAAAACTAGATCTACAGGCTCAGCTGGAGATTGAGAGACCATAGAAAGGGAGGACGCAGCTTCAAGAGTTCTAGTTGTTCTAGTTTCTGTGCTGCTATCAGCATTATTATTATCCTCAGAAAAGGGATCAATATGAATTAGATCAGATCTATTTAAACTACGAGTGTTGGATGGAATATAATAAAATGGTATATGTTCAAGAAAAACAACATTTTGAGACAGACAAAGTTTTTGAGTGGTTGGATCAAAAAATCTATAACCCTTTTTAACCTCACCATAGCCAAGGAAAACACAAACCGTAGACGAGAAGATAATTTATTACATTTCACATGAGGAAGTATAACAAAACAAATACGCCCAAACATTTTAAAAATAGAATAATCTGGTGCAAGTCCATACACATTTTCAAATGTTAAATACCTGATGTGAGAAGAAGGAATAATTTTAATTAGTCTAATAGACGTGAGAACAACTTCACCCTAAAATTCCTTAGGAATAGAAGTAGAAAGTTAAATAGATCGAGCAGTTTCAAGAATATGTCGATGTTTTCTTTCTGCAACTCCGTTTTGTTAAAGGGTATCAATACATGAGGTTTGTTAAATAGTTCCATCCAAGGAAAGTAATTTACAAAATTTCTTAGATGTGCATTATCCATCTAAATCACACCTAGAACATTTTATAACAGACAAATGTTGTGTCTTGATAAATGCTTTAAAGTTTTTGTATATATAAGAAAAGTGAGAATGATGTTTCATTAAATAGACCCAACAGTAATGTGTATAGTCATCAATAAAAGACACATAATATTGAGACCCTCCTTTAATGGGAATTGGAGATGGTCTACACGCATCTGAATGAAAATCAAATTGAGCATAAGAAATAGAGATGCTACTATTAAAGGGTAAAGTAGAAAATTTTGCATGTTTACATCCACTGCAATTAGAAATATCATGAGTTTGCAAAAAATTTAATGCACTTGTGGATGCTAAAAATTTTAAACGAGAAGAAGGAAGATGACCCAAATGAAATTCCATAAATAAGAACCAAAGGAAGAAGGATACAAACAAAAAGAAGATAAATAAACACTAGTAGCAGCACTAATTGGAACTTTTAATTCGTTCAATACATGCAGTCCCCCTTTCCTATGGCCTGTCCTAATCATTCTCTAAAATTGTAGATCTTGCACAAAAAAAAATAGAAACAAATGTTACTATTTACCAAAATCACATAATTGACCAATAGATACAAGATTTAATATGAAATTCGGTGTATGGTAAACATTAAAAAGAGATAATGTGAGAGTAACAACAAAACCAGTTCCCACCAAAGACATAGAAGTGTCATCAGCAGTCATAACAGGAATGGAGGATGATGAAGGCAAAGTAGAAAAAGATGAAAGGTCTCGAGACATATGGTGCGAAGTACCAGAATCCAAGACCCCTAATGGTTACTTATTCAAGGAAGTATTATGTATTTGACCTGAAAATGAAGAGGTAAGCATGACCTGTGGCTGTACAGAATGAAAGTTCCAAGAGATTTATAGCAGGTGGGAAGAACAGTTGCACTCGAGGAATTGTGAGACAATTGGAACCCTTTTCCAAATATTAAATTATGACGTATCTGAATACATTTTTCTATAGAAAGAATTCCAATAACAAACTTATGATTGCCAACTATTACAGATAAAACAATATTCTCCTCTGCATTCTTTGATTCTACGAGCGTAGTCAGTGAAAGATGTAAATATTTATCAACACTCGATTCACATTTGAGAGTTTGTTCGTCTTTCATTTCGGCACCCCAAAATTCCTTTTTGTTCTTCTTGTTTTTTTTCTTTCTCCTTTTTTTATTAAAGAATAAAATAACTTAGATTATCCGTGATTGTGTATTGTTCATCCTGAAGACACATGTGTTTATTACTTTGTACCCAAACCGAGTAGGAATACGGTAAGTAATATATCGTAAAGATACGTACCGGTGTTGGTCCGATGGAATATTCATGTATATGTCCCAGATCGCTTCATTCTTTATATTACTTGATGATGTTACTTAGAAATACTCTTGAGTAGCATGGGTATAGAAGTGGGGATGTTACAGATAAATTTCTCATGATTACAACATATTTTAATTATTATACATATTATTTAAGGACTTTCTATTATATATTTTCTATTAATTACTTAATTAATTATATCATTGTATAAAAATTATATAATAGAAATCAAACATCTTTGTTATGGACAAGATTGGTTATCAATTTAAATATATGTAATAAATTATATAATTGACCATAAGGCATACACCTAACTCTATTAACAGACATGTTTGTCTCCTCTTTGACCTTGGCCATACCATTGTGAGGTGCTTCATTCCACATTCCTACTCGACCTCTATAGGGTATCACGTCGGCCTTGGGTCGCGTACTCCGTCTTGCATGACTCAAGCAATGCTTGAGACCCAGGATAGCTAGGATAGCCACATTAACATCAAATCTCTTGACAATGGCGTATGTTGACACCTGTAGCTTAACAAGAGAATGCTGTTGACTATAGTGACTCATGCCAACTCAGCAAACAACGCAACGATGTCGAAGAGCTTAGAATGACATGTCTGGCCTATGCTTTGCATTCAACGGCTCACTCACTGGATATTTTGAGGGAATAGAAAGCATCTGGGCCATCCAACTCTTGCTCCAAGCAACTATTTATAGAGCAAAGCCTACTTTGGGTTAAAGGATCAAAGCTTTTTGGTAAGTAAACTCCATTACTCTATGTGTTCATTACATTCAAATTATAAAGAAATAAAACGAGAAGAATCATAGTGGACGTAAATTATTAGATCAAACCACTCCAAATCATTTGTTAATTCCCTCATCCGGACTGAGCAACTTTCTATCATTATTCATGAACATTTTTAGTCTACATTTTACGGCCAAAGATATGCACAAAATACGTAACTTTGAGGTTGGCCGAAGTATCCAGTTAGAAGTAAGATTTAGTGAACACAAGCATTTACACCAATGTAAACTTGGTCGAAGTTTCCACATATCATTCTATGTGACATGTTATGATTAATTGTGCACATGAACATTCTAACCAATTCATCAATTTGTAGAACTGAAGTAGTAAGTTAAGCTGTGACTTGTTGTTAATAAATCACAAAGACATTTAAAAGCAGCTACCTTTCATTCGAAAAATGATCTTATGCTATATTTTCACGATTATTAAATATAGTCAATCCACATTTATTTTGTACACCAAGAAGAATGATGAGCAGTACGACGCTTCGTTGAAATTTATTCATCACCATTTCAATGGTTGTTTCGAGATCATCATTGTACCCATTTAAATCCTCAAAAATATTTCCGCTATTATCGTTTTCTAAATCATCGTTAGAGTGTTCTGAATCGAATAAGCAATCTCTTCTAAATGGATATACTAATCGAGTTCATTTTCAAACGATTTCAAAAATAGCAGATAGTAAGGAAACTTATTTAGAGTAATTTGTTGAATGAGTCATGATCGATATTTCAATGCAAAGTTTCTAATTTTGAACGATCAAACTATTCATCTTAGACCGCGGATTTAAGTTTTTATGTTCGAGCAAGAAACGCCAAACATCATCAACAAAACATAATGTGTCCAAAAGTTTCCTTATTGGTGGCCATTTGTAGGTCTTTTCCCCCTATACTCGGCCCCATCAAATGTTTCTTTACATATAACGTTTAATAGATTTTCTATTATTATGCAAAAAATGAAAGGATCAGGCGTTTTTGAAACATCCAATTTGAGACAGACGAGCAAACCGTATTATATTATAAAAAAAAATGTAGTTAAGGTGGGTAGAGATCAATTAACAAAGTGCATTAACCTGAAAGTCCAAAGGCAAGTAAAGATAGTTGTTGTTTGACACACGGTAATCGAAGTGCATTTAACTATAGACGGAATAATATCGGCACAGTAATGATGAAAAGTGGACTTTAGGGTAAGTGCGCATGAGAAAAGATGTCCTATGTAGCAATACGATAGGAAGAATTTGGTAAAAGGTAGATATTAAATAAACAAAAAGGCAGCAAATTTTTATTTGGCTAAATTCATTGACATTGATTTAGTCAGCCCGAACAACCGGAATATAGAATGAAGAAAGAAAGCAGGCGATTTATTCTAGAAATTGCTACCTAGTTCTGTACGCTGGTGACTAGACCATTCTAGTTTGCCCAAAAGCGACGGTCTTCCCACGTTTATATTGTGGAAGCAGACACTTCATCGGGAGGAGCCTTCATTTGACAAATAACGGTCACTGAAGCGTCAAAACTCATTAACTATCTTATATTGCATGATGTTCGTTGAACATTGTGAATATCGTATGCCATCCCTCTCATCTGTGGAACACTAACCATATGCGCCACCCCGTCAAGCTCTTGGGCATCATTAACTTCCACCTCTACTAGCACCAACGTTCATCTTTCTTCAAAAATACGCCAGTTCTATTTTCACATTATTTTAAGCTAGCCCAAACATGAGTTTGATTATGTCACAACCGAATCGTTGTAATTTTGTTTTATCAACTCCTTTTATCTTCCAATCAAACAAATACGATGCTTTGGACTACAATCCACCGTACTAATTCGATACTATAGCTTAACTATCCATATAGGCTCTGCTTAAGAGTTTATTTTGAATGGTTCTATATTTCAGGTGTTATCGTAATTTTGTTTCTAAATTTTCTTTTCTACACCGATTGTTGTTATTGTTTATAAAACCAGTGAAAAAAGGTGCAGCGTAATTTTCATGGCAATTTTCAACCAATCAAATTTAGATGTTTTGAGGGATTATAACATTTTTTTTTTCAATTATGTCATCGCTAATTATATTATAGAATTAATCTTCACAAAATATAACGATACATATGTAATGTTACTCTAGTGGAAAACTCCCATAATCGGTGTATGTGAAACCTCAAGCATGCATTGATCGGTTATAACAAAACTTCATGTAAACCAATCAAAAACGCTACGATCATTGACAATCAAAACCGGCACTCTCAAAACCTCTCATCACCGATACTACAAAACTCCCAAAAGGAGCCATAATATCATCTAATGGAATAAATTTCATCTCAAGTATAAAATAACAACAATATGATCTAAGAACTCTACTCTCAATCGATGCTTTCTCAACACCTCTTACAACATTCTCAATTGCGTCTTGTGTTACCTTTATATCCATGAATAAACAAGAATATTATCGACAACACAAGTAAAAATTTGTTAATCCATTATCTGAAAACACTGTTAATAAGACCAACAAACTATATCGGTGCATTGGTTAGCTCAAACGGTATAACCAACAACTCATAAAGTTCTAACGCGCTCTCTCATCATTCTCAGTTGGTGATAACCCATCAGCAAATCCAACCAAGAAAACACCTTCGTATCATTGCACTTTGGGCATCATCCATCTTAAAGACATAACAAAATGTCTAACATCTTTCACAAAATTAATACGGAGCTCGATCTCTGTGTTATGTTAATCATGTTACCTCGTCGAGAATATCAAGATACTCTCTCACAATTGGTACCGATGACAACTCATCGTGCAGGGTCTTGGTCAAATATAAAAGTTAACCAACACTGCATCCTTGAGAATGCACCTCAACTGTAGTTTACACCCTACCATCATCGATAACCTCTCACAATCAAGGAACACCTGATATCTCTGCAACTAATCCATCCCCAAAATAATCTTAAATCTAACAAAACCAAGCACAAACAAATCACAAGCAAACATGAATACACGACTCGATAACATGATGTCATGACATACCATGCTCAAATTAGCTGAAACTCTCTCACGATTCGACACCACCAAGATTCTGTCAACTAGATTGAGTCTCAATTCTAACCTATCTACTAGGTCACCAGATATAAATGAATGTGATCCTACCATACCAAATAATACTCGAACAAGTATATTATAAACGAAAAGCATACCTGATCGTGAATGTCTTTCCCTTTCTCCTTCATCAATCATGCCGTTGACGAGTTGGAATAACAATTAGTGTATAAGCTTTAACAACTTGCTAATTCTTAACTCTTTCTGGACAATCATTCTTAATTTACCCAGACTTGTTCCAACCAAAGCACTTTCTATTTTCACTCATGCAATCTTGCTAAGGTTTCCTTTCTCTCCATAGTTACATTAAGTCGGCTCCCATTTCCCCTTCATCTGACCATATTTGATTGCAACTATTTCTTTATCTTGTTGCCTTGAAACTTCTTTATTCCACCTTCGTGCACTTGCGGTTTAGCTTCATTCTTAGGGACAACAGCTAGATTTGACTTTGGATACAAGCTCTCATGTCCCAATGCCTTCTTCACAATCTTTTTGAACCTTTCATCAATATGGTTCACCAAGCGCTCCTCAAGATAGTCATTCGATCCAATAATGAACTTTTTATTCTTCTTCAATGGAGTTTCAAATGCCATCCCACAATTCGACAAAGAGTCGAACTCAACTACATGTTCTGACACAGACGTATCCCATTGCTTTAAGGTCATCAAACTTTCCAAATAAGATGGATTTTAAAGCAGTTGAAATGAGCTTCTCTTCAAAGGGAGCCTTAAATTGATCCTAAGTAAATCGATCCTCTTGAGTAGCAGCCTAGATTTCATTCCACTAAGCCATAGCTCTTCCTTGAAGTTGTCGTACGACCAACTTCCTATTTTGATATCCTAAAGCTCCAAAGTATCAAAGATTCGCTCCAAGTGTCTATCTAATCCTGCACCTCCATAGAACATTCGGTAATGACTAGGATTTATGAAAGGTTTATAATTAAATATCGAGATTATTTAAATATTTGAATCTTGGATTTAATGTGAATAAAAAATGATTTTGAAAGTTTATTTAAATTCTTTTTAAATAATAATAAATGGTTATTGTAAACTTTAATTTATAATTAAAGTAATTAAACTTGTTTTAATAATTTATTTTTTTAAATTACTATTATCCATAAAATATTCTCAGGAATGAAGGTATGAAAAAAGGATCACAAGAGCATGGGGGAAGATCAGAAAGCACAATGATGTTCTGGTTAATCATATCTTTCGACAAGGAGCTTTCAACGAAGTCAAAGGGTATCTTTCAAAGCCCATGTGTAGGATGATACTCCAAAAATCTACATTTCGACTAAGTCGAGAGGTCTTTCAACAAAGACAAAGGAGAAAGAAACTCAAACTAAACCTTTCGAGGAAGTCAAAAGGATGCAGCCATCAGAATTTAATAGCTTCAAACCTTTCAAAGAGGTCAAAAGGTTCAATTCAGGAAGTTCTTACCTTTCGAAGAAGATGGAGAAGTCAAAGCAAGTATAAGCAACTTCATTGCGACCTTTTTGAAAGCATAGCAAGCCTATCGAACCGGTTGAAATTCATGCAAATGCCTTTCGACAACGTCGAAAGGTTTTATGAAGAAAGCAACTCTCAAAAGTCAGCAAAGAATGGAAGACAACCTTTCGAAAACTTTGGAGGGAAGCACGACTTTCAATAACGTTCAAGTGAATATCAGCCTTCCGACAAGGTCGAAGGGTTCACAATAAAGTAAAGAGCAACCTTCCAACAGTTCCAAAGGGTTCAAAACAATCAAGTAAGGAACAACCTTCCAACACGGTTGAAAGGTTCACAGCAGTGTAAAGAAGACAAACCCTTCGACAAAGTCGAAAGGTTAATGAAGGCATAAGGAAAAGAAAACCTTTCGACTATGCGAAAGGTCCATAATTGTATATGAAAAGGCAAACCTTTCGACAAAATCGAAAGCTTCATAGTTGCATATTAAAGGGAGACCTTCCGACCCATTCAAGAGCATGGAGTTGAAAGGTAGGCCGCCTGCATCTATAAATAAGATCCAAGGGGTCATGTTTTGGGGATCATAATTCTCTCATTCTACTCTTGTACCTTCTTAATCAATACATTGTAACCCTAATTGGGTGCTGATTTGGAAATTCAATAAAAAAAGAGTTTTTCATGGATAAAGAGGGAAGTCTTATGTTCTATTAATTACTTTACTGCTTGACTATACTTTTGTTGGATCAACTTCTAATTTCAAGTTTAACATCATCGAAATGTTCTTGTTAACAAGGTTGATAACACTTCCAATTTTAATAACTATTGAAACCTTCTGAAGCTATTGGCTCTATTGTTTAAACTTTTTGAAAACGATCAAATATACATCATATGAGTAACCTAACCTTTCGACAAGGTCGATAGCTTTTATATATCTGCTAAGGAGTTTGATATCCTACCAAAACCCAAGGAGGACCATTATTATGACCTTTCGACAATATTAAAATTAGACTTTAAAGGACAAACTCATGGAAATTTAACCAAATCAAAGAAGGAAACTCTTGAAGAGGGTCTCACACTAACTCAATAAAGTCGGAAGGTTCCATAACCCAGCACTTATACCTTTCGACGACAACAAAAGGTTTGATTTAAAAGCTATCAACTAGTAAAGCTAAATTTGATGGTAATTTTAAAGAGATTCACTTCCACCATTCATAGAAAGGATTTTCATCATTCTTAGTTCAACTTTGGGGTGTTTATAAGAAATCTTATTAACATTTTTTGCACTAGAAGGAGGGCCTGAACCTCCGACCTTGTGGTTACTTTAATCCTTGATCAGTTGCATAAAGGATATTTCAAAAAGAGCTTAAACCCAGGAAACAACAAGAGGATGAGGTGCAACCTCCAAATGAGATAAAATACAAAGGGTTAGACCGAGATAGTCGAGTAAATAAATCATTTGAGCAATCTAATAGCTTCATCCATGAAGAAAACAGGGGTAGTCATAGAAATGAGACCAATCAAGATGACAGCCTACACACACAATTGTAAATTCACCAAGAGGAAAAGAAATTTATGATCCTGAAGAATATGTTATCCTGCAAAAGGCCCCTTTTTCGAAGAAATAATGGCAGCAAATATTCCCCCACACGTCCAAATTCGTTCGCTAAAATATGATGGAACAACTGATCCAGACGATCATCTTGTCGTTTTTGAAAACAAGATGAACTTATATAATGCCCCAGGGGCAGTTCGCTATAATTTTTTTCCTATCACCTTTCAAGGAGCAGCAATCAAGTGGTATAGGAGTTACCAAATGGAAACTATAAAACTTGGGAAAAATTTACTTGCGACTTTGTAGCTCAATTTTCTTTATTCAGAGATACAACCATGGACTTTAGTTTACTAGCAACCATCAAACAAAAGCCGGGAGAACTGCTTGGTGAATATTTGAACGGATTCAACATAGGAGCGTTAAGAGCAGAAAGTACAACTGATAAAGAAAAGCTCATGGCAATTCAGTCAGGTTAGGTCAAACAAACACCTTTCTGGAAAGACCTTTATATAAATGGATGTAGGGACCAACAATATTTCTTTCTACGAGCTGAGAAATTCATTCCATTGGACGAGATGCACCGTGCTAGGAATGAATTCCATCGAGAATCCAAGGAAGAGAAATATGATCTCAAGCGCTTTGACAAGAGACGAAGGGAAGTCAAAAAGGGAGTTAAATTATGCAGTCCTAAAAAAAAACTCTCTCCTACATATTCACTAAGATGAAAAGAAATGATAATTTTGCTGCCCCTCAAAAATTTCGGAGTGCCCTAGAGCCAAATAAAGAAGGAAGTTACTATGAGTACCATAATGCAAATGGGCATGAAACTGATGAATGCCATGTCATATCGGACAAAATTCAAGACATGATCAAGTTAGGATTTTTACAAAGAGTTCGTCAAACAAGCTTGAAAGACATTTTATTCAAACTAAGAGGAAAACAATTCAGCGACTCCAAAAATGAAGATTCCTATCAAATCTTGAGGATTCACGACATCAATTTAACTATAAACTCTCTCTCTTTTCATGACTCTTTAACTTCATTCATGTCTCCATTCACACTTGAATTTGTATTAATCATGTACCGATTAAAAAATTTAGTGCTATTACAGGTGAAATCAAAATCAAACAAAGCACTCAATGAACTCCGAGAGCACAACAAACCCTAGAATACTTAAGGAGAACAACTCAGATGCCTCACACGAGATAATTATCAACATTTCAGTCAACACAACACAAAGGCATCCCTACAAAAAATATTGAATCACTGCCAAACTCGATACCAATTTAGGAGAGAATCCATGTATACAAAATCTATTTTTAGCAAATGATTTCGAAAGGAAATTTCTCAAATTATACCCTTTTATGAAAACTATTTTCAATCACCCCATGGTCCGGGGAGGAATAAATACTTATTTATGCCAAAAAAAAATGTATGCAACCAATTTGAGATATTATATAGCATTAATAAGTGCATATAAAAGGAATACAAATTGAGCAATTTCAATATTTCAAAGTTTACCAAAATTATGGGCGAAGGAAAGCCTATTCATAATTTTTCAAGACAGATTTTGAAAAGAACAATATGTTTATTGGAACTCAAATTAGAGAACCCTCTTCTCGACTAAAAGGCTGTTGGTTCATGAATCATGACCTCCTAGTCTCCTATTTGAGATTCGAGTCTCCGTTATGAGAACAACAAAAAAGTTCTTGCAAAAGATTAGATTGAGAAAAAACTCTTTCATAACAAAAGATTCATGAGTCCAAACTATTTTTCAAAAGAAACTCTTTAATGTAATAAAGGGTTTAATTACAAAATTCTTTCTCTCAAAGGAGACTCCATTTCAGTCGGCAAAAAATTATTTTCATATACAAATACTCAAGCCGACGATCTTATTCCGTAGTACCTCCTAGAGGGAGGGATATAAGCCCACGACGCTATTCCATGGCACCTCTTAGAGGGAGGGACATAAGTCTATAATGCTATTCCATAGCATATATAGGGAGAGATAGAATTCCTAACATCAAAACCACCTCTTAGGGGATGGGTCAGGGTAGCACCCATTAGCGGCCTTTTGGAGGAAGGTCAGCTAACTATATATCACTTTGAGACAAGGGAAGTCCAAATATAGGCTCACCAAACAATGGACTAAGATGTCCAAGCCCAAAGAGAGGCCATTAATTGAGACGTCAAATCCCAGTAGGGGCTCCAAACAGAAGAATAAAGAAAAAGATGTCTACAACTCAAGGCAAAAGTTACCCAAGAGAATAAAGAGTTAAGGAAAGAAACCTATCCGTCATTTGAGAAAAAGTTGGAATACTAGAAAAGGGATACACGCAGAGGTGAAAGAATGAGGATATCTAGCGTCATATCTACAAAAAAACAAAATATAGGCTAATGAATTATATAGCTTCCAATTCTAGAAAAAATGATTTCTACATCAAAGAATTAAGAAACTTTCATACCACAAAAAGGCATGAGACCACAATATGGAAAAAGGAATCCATAACATGGAAACGAAAATAAAGACTGATACGAAAATCAGAGGAATGGAGTAGGTAATAGATTTTTAGCTACAAAGATAATGTACTTCACTCCAACAGTAGGTTAAGAAAGCCACTCCTGAATCCTTTAAGATAAAGTGATCGATTGGATAGAAGAGCCTATTATACCTATATATACATATAAATATACATATATTTTGCAAACTTATAGGCACTTTGGGAGCAACACATTTATTAACAGGAAATTTTCCTTTGAATAACCTTAGAATCAAGGTTATATAAATTAGCTATCTTTTATTTGAAATCTACTAAGTAAGCTATTATTTGACATATTTATGGCTTCGTACTTATATTGAATGGGGTTTTGAATATTTAGTTCGCCAGATGAGATACTGATGACACTTTGTATAAATTCTTGATTTTGTGAATTTTGAGTTTCACCATTTCTATTGATGTAGATTTTGTTTTGGATTTCGTGAATTTTGAATTTCCATATTGCTTTTTATGATGATTTTTAAGTTTCATATTCATGTTTTCCTTGTTAAATTTCCATGATAACTTTTAATTGAATCCCTGATTTCATGAATTTTGAGTCCCCTATTGGCTTCTTATGATGGCTTATGAATTTCAGATATTGCCTTATTGAATTTTTGTGATGATTTCCTATTAGTTGCTTGGTTTAATGAGTTATTAATTTCCCTATTGACTTTTTATGATGATTCGAAGATTTTCCCTTTCTAGTTTCCTTATTGAATTTCTAGTTTCCATTTTTGTGAATTCTGGATTCCCTTGCCGATTCTCACAATGAGTTAGAAATGTTGTGTTTCTGGTTTCCTTGCTGAATTTTTGATAACCTTATTGGTCTTCGGGTTTAGTGAATTCTACACTTCCTTATGGATTTTTGTGATGATTGATGGATTTCACATTTTTGATTTCTCCATTTGAATTTTGAATGATCTTTCATTGGGTTTTTGAACTAATGAACTCTAAAATTTCTTGCTAATATTCATGATGATTTATGAATTTCCGATTTCCCTGTTGGGTGTTTGTTAATCCTTTGCGAGATTTCTGATTTAGCAAGTTTCGAAATTTTCTTGTGGATCTTTATGATGATTGGTGAATTCCATACGCTTAAGTTCCTCAATGGATCTATAAGCCTCATATTGAGTTTCTGATACGATGAATTTCAATTTTTTAGCTGGTTTTTATATTGTTCATGAATTTTGTCAGCTTCGTGCTGGTTTTCTAATTTAATGAGCTTTACAATTCTGTATGAATTTTAATAAAATAATTATGTTCTTTCATCTTCCCGATTGCTTTATTGGATCTTCGAATCCTTGAGTTTGATAATCCTGAATTTCCTTATCCATTTTCCTTAATGAAAATAATTATCTATTTTGTAGATGGCAAAGAAGAAATTTCATTGGAGTTTTGACCTAAAGAACAAAAGCTTCTTTCATACAAGGGGGCTAAATGTTATGCATAAAATATTCTCAAAAATGAAGGTATGAAAGAAGGATCACAAGAGCATGGGGAAATATCAGAAAGCATCAAGATGTTCTGGTTAATCATACCTTCCGACATGGAATTTTCGACGAAGTCAAAGGCTATCTTTCAAAGTCTATATGTAGGATGATACTCCAAAAATCCACCTTTCGACTAAGTCGAGAGGTCTTTCAACAAAGACAAAGGAAAAGAAACTCAAACCAAACCTTTCGAAGGAGTCAAAAAGATCTAGCCATTGGAATTTAATAACATCAAACCTTTCAAAGGGGTCGAAAGATTCAATTCAGGAAGTTTTACCTTTCGAAGAAGATAGAGAAGTCGAAGCAAGTGTAAGCAACTCCATGGTGACCTTTTCGAAAGCATAGCAAGCCTTTTGAACTAGTTGAAACACATACGGAATAACTTTCGACAATGTCGAAAGGTTTTATGAAGAAAGCAACACTCAAAGTCAGCAAAGAATGGAAAATAACCTTTTGAAAATATTGAAGGGAAGAACAACTCTCGACAATGTTCAAGTGAAGAGAAACCTTCCGACAAGGTCGAAGGGTTCATAATAATTAAGTAAAAAGCAACCTTCTGACAATTCCGAAGGTTTCACAACAATCAAGTAAGGAACAACCTTACGACATAGTCGAAGGGTTCACAGTAGTGTAAAGAAGGTAAACCCTTCGGCAAAGTTGAAAGGTTAATGAAGACAAAAAGAAAAGAAAACCTTTCAACTATGTCGAAAGGTCCATAATAGTATATGAAAAAGCAAACCTTTCGAAAAAATCGAAAGGTTCAAGCTGCATATAAAAGGGAGACCTTCCGACCCAGTCGAGAGCATGGAGTCGAAAGATGGGCCGCCTGCATTTATAAATAAGACCCAAGGGGTCATGTTTTAGGGATCGAATTTTTCTCATTCTAATCTTGTACCTTCTTAATCAATACATTGTAACCCTATTTGGGTGCTGATTTGGGAATTTAATAAAAATTGAGTTTTTCATGGATAAAGAGGGAAGTCTAATGCTCTACTAATTACTTTATTTTTTGACTATACTTATTGTTGGATTAACTTCTAATTTTAGGTTTAACATCACCGAAACGTACTTGTCGACAAGGTCGATAACACTTCTGATTTTAATAACTATTGAAACCTTCTAAAGCTATAGGCTCTATTGTTTAAACCTCTCGACAAGGATCAAATATACATCATATGAGTAACCTAACATTTCGACAAGGTTGACAACTTTTACATATCTCTAAGGAGTTTGATATCCTACCTAAACCCAAGGAGGGCAATTTTTCCAACCTTTAAAGGACAAACTCAAGGAAATTTAACCTAATAAAAGAAGAAAACTCTTGAAGAGAGTCTCACACTAACTCAATAAAGTCGGATGGTTCCATAACCCAGCACTTATACCTTTCAGTGACATCAAAAGGTTTGATTCAAAAGCTATCAACCTATGAAGCTAAATTTGATGGTAATTTCGAAGAGATTCACATCCACTATTCATAGAAAGGATTTTCATCATTCTTAGTTCAACTTTGGGGTGTTGATAAGAAATTTTGTTAAACATAATGTGTGAAATTATCATTATGGGGCACTATCCTGGATTTTGACGGAACCTGTATCTTTAGCTATGGAATAATGAATTGTCATACTCGATGAGATTCGTGACGATCGTATGCACCGCGTGGTCGTGCGTGCTTGAAACGCCTAGCGATTAATTTAGAAATTGAAATATGATATAACCAAAAGCTAGCTTCTACATACGATAGAATTAGGTCTTGATACTAGTTCCATTGATTTCGACAACGGAGTGTATGTACTAAAGGAGTGTATGTATCAATGCCTATATATGATTTTGACAATGGAGTATTTGTATCAACGCATATCAAAGAAGTACCTTTTGAAGGAGTAGGATTCTTCCGACTCAGTTAGAACCCATTAGATCCCATTAGGTTACAACCTTAGATTACCTTAACCTACTCGAAAGATGGTTTCGAAGGGGTCTTAGATTACTTTCAACTGATTCGAAAGGTGGTATCGAAGGGGCCATTCACACCTCTAGTTTCACTTTAGGATGGTGACAAGATTTCTTATTAAAATTAGATATTTAATAATTGAATTTAAAGAGCGTAACAAGTATGAATTGGTTTTGAGTTTTTTGTGGCAATGTGTTAGTAACATTCGTCTTTTACCTGTTTTGGTTATACTTATGAACGTAAATAGACCTTTGAAAAATGTTTAAGGATAATCACAAGTGACATAGTTTTGGGTTTGTATTGATAATGTTTAAGTAACATTTGTCTTAAGCCCTTTGAAATTGATCTGTGAATATACTTGTACCGATGAGATAAGTATTGAATACTTTTTAGAAGTATTGAAATGTGTAGAAATAAGTATTAAAGTTTTATTTAAATAGTGAAGTCTAATTAATAAATATATTTTCATTTCTAAAGAGAGTTATTGAGTAAAAATGAGTTTTACTAATAAAAGAGGATTTAATTAATAAAGGAAGATTAATTAAAAAGCGGATGATCATGCTTGTGCATTTCGATCATGCTTTATGTGTTACTTACTTATTAATAGTATATGGGACTTAGTTTCCCATATGTGATCATTCTCGTTGTTATTGGAATTGATCAAATATAACTCTAGAAGTATCTAGAAGAAACACGGGGTTATATGGTACAGTTATCTTCAGTTATGCTATACTGTATGTATAAACTCGTTTTGCTCTTCTTGGATAAAAGATAAGGAAATCCGTCCACTTAAATGGTTAGGAGATGATCTCTGCTCTTATGCATTATCTGTTTATTTCCCACAGAAAAGGGTTTGAGTTACTGAAAATCCATTGATTGGTTTTGGAGCACCGGGTTAAGAGGTGGAGTGTACTTATATGAAATGACTTGAAACTATAACCACTCTAAAATAATATATATGTTCTATGCTATGGAAGAGGTTTGTGATTGGTTCGAGATACTGGAATTTATGTGGAGATTTGAGATTTGTTGGAGATGCTTAAACACATGTAGTTGTTCGTGGTCTATTCAGGAAGTGGGGATCCATGTGTGATTCTAAGGTCTGTTGAGATATGGGAATCCATGTGTAATTCCAAGATCTATTGAGGAATATATGTGTGATCTCAAGATCAATTGATATATGGGAATCCACGTATGGTCCTAAGTTCTGTTCGCGTTGAGGACTTGTGTGTCGAGATCTGTTCGAGTTTGCTGAGATGCTGAACGTGACTTCACCATCGATAATAACATAAACCAGAGATATGAGACATAGATTATGGGGTTTAGCTAACTTAAAAGGTGTAGGTACTCCATTCTAGCGATACCTTTGGATATGCATGCGAGAGTGATGTGACTTGATGCCACGTGTTCAGCCGTTGACTGGCTATGTTTTTCGTATAGTATATTTTATCCAGAGATATACGATGCTCGAAAGGAAATCTCGATCCTTGTGCAGGGGGACTTTCAAAATACTAAGGGAACCTCATGGAATCCTACACAATTATCGACCGTGCCTTAGTAGATGTGATTATATACCTATTGTTGTTGTGATGTACACTCACATGGATCACAGCTATGTGATTAATTATATTTCACACCTCAGACATTATTATATTATCATTAGATTTTATAATAGAAATGATTTGGTTATCATAAAGTAAAAGCCCATCTGTGTTTATTGACAGTGTCGTCTTATGAGATATCTTATTTTAAAGGGTTTTATAAATGTAGAAAATCATATGATTTGAGTTTCTTACATTGGTTTACCGGACCGATCCAAATGTTATTCTCTTGTAATGCTTGTATCAGCTTGAATATGTTTCCAGATTTAATTATGGTTCTTTGGAGCTCTTGTAGAGTAGCTAGACGATTTCCTATCTTACTTATTTTCCATTGCATAAATTGATTTGTATCTACCAACATTTGTGTGGTCAGGCTATTATAACTGTCTAAGCTAATGATAGGTAAGTTTACTCTGACTAATGTATGTATATTAATTTTTTTTGGTAAAGACCGTGTGAGATATTACATATGTAACAACCCTGTTGAGATTTCTTGGAATCAAACATAATATATTATTTTATTTTATCAAACTAATTTTAAGATGAAATTTGGGAATTTTATTTGGTTTTGTTTCCAATTTGAAATAAAATTTGGAGTTAAATAAATCAAAAAATTATTAAATAGGTATTCCAAAATAAGATAAACATAAATGGAAAATTTATAGTATGATGGTTAGAAGTTGATACAAATAAATTTCTAGGATTAAATATAAAATTGACTGACCTAAATATAATTTTTGTGCATTTTTTTATAATTTATACGAATATATATATATATATATATATATATATCTGTGTGTGTGTGTATTTTATAATATGTGAAAACGGGTATGAAATTATGTTTTAACTGCTTGGGACATTTAATCATGTCAAATTAGTACAAAATTATTTTCTAAAGTTTGATATGGTGGTATCAGGTCTAAAAGGTATTATTTTTTGGAATTTTATTTAATTTATACGAATTTATATGGATGTGATTTTATAATATATGAAAATCAGCCCAATTCTGTATAAAAAATGATATGGGGGTATAAAATCAAAAAAAAGGTATGAAAATAATTTATGAAGCTAAGATACATATATATGTAAATTTATAAATTTAATTATGGATTTATAAATATATTCTAAGAGATATGATTTATTTAGTAAGAAATGGAAAATAAATAATGTTTTGAGCAATGAAATGAATATATTGAAATAAATACACAAATATGTATAAAAAATAGTATAAACGTGTTTATACATTGCAATTTGATATATTAGGTCTTATTTTTAATTTATAATGATTTTCGAAGGTAGTTTGAAGATATATATGTGAAAATGCTATATTTCTATTTTCTTGAAACTAGCTTGAAAACACCGATTTGCACAACAATTTTGAAATGGTTTTGATTCAAATTTTTTGATGAAATAAAAGTGGAAAGGTAGTAGAGAATCATATCTAAATTTAAAAGAAAATGGATCGAGAATCCAATTAAAAACGAGTGAGATACAAGCAAAATAAAAATCAGAAAAACTCATATAATAGGCTGCCTGTTTCAGCCGGCCACAATAAGTGCACGGCGGGCACAAAGGTTGCACTGGTGGCCACAAAGGGTGCACTGGTGGGAACAAGGGGTGCACCAGTTGGACATACTTTGATAATATTTTTTGATCAATTGGAGAAAAATCGAATGGGATTTAGTCCAGGATTCTTCTAGGGTTTTTTGTGCAGCGATTAGGCTACGTCTTTGGACTAGAATTTCATGTTGTTTTGATTGAAATTTTGAGAAATTATTATTTATATGTAAAATGGTGTTTTATAAATGAGAAATAAGATAAAATAAGTATACGTTTTCTTATTGGGTCTATTGAACCCACAAGGCCCATGTATTAATCTAATTTGTAAGAAGAAAAGTAAACGTACGTTCATTTTCCTGACACCACTTCTCGTTTCAGACATAGTCAAAAAATATAAAAACAAATCCCTCTTACTTTAACAAACCCTAGCTCTAATTTTCCCCCAAATTCAAGTGCAAATCAAATGGGTTTGAGCCAATAAATATAGAGATCAAAAGAAGGTAATCTCCTCCATTTTCTAGTGTGTTTAGATCATTGAATAATTTCAGCTTTACTTAGGGTTATAATTCTTTATTTTGCAAATTCTGAAATTAACCTAGGCAATTGTCAAGTGAAGCTAGCCTAGGAGAATCCAGGTCTTTTGCTACAAATTGAAGTTCAAATCAGTGAGTTTCACTCACATTTCTAGCCTATAGAAGGATGCATGTGGAATTTTGTTTGATTGAATGAATCCATTGTTAAAATGGTCTCAATCTCTTGTATCATTTGCATCTTTTGCTTTGAAATTCTCAGTTAGCTGAAAACCCACATCATATAATCATGATTTACATCAAATATTACATGTTTGCAAGCTTGTTTGAATGTTAATTTAGTGCGTTTGAGGTTAAGGAAAAATCAGTAAAGAAACCACCGCCAACAGGCAATCAGAGCACTACGGGCGACATCTGGGGCTCAGCCCAGGCGTGTCAATCGATGAACTGGCCATGATCTAGGCTGAGACCTAGGACATGCTGTTTTGGGTTCCATTTGCTCCTATTTTCCCTTTCCTTCGCCCGTTTAATCGCTTGAACCCAATTGTTTGATTTGTTGCTTTTTTCTATGTCGGTTTCAATGTTATTTATAGATGTTGATTTACGAATTTGAGAATTCATTTTGAAATTATTATACCATAGAAATGCTCTAAGGGTCCATGGAGATTATATACAAGTTTTCTAACATAATTTCAACTGGAATTTGAAAAGGACTGATTTTCAAAGTAAAGTATTTTATCCAAATCTCTTCTGGTACAACTTATTCTTTTATAGTAAGTTAATATACATATTTTATTGTTTACTATAATAGTAATGGTTTTATATCGAGATGGGGAAATATTCCAGATTACTCCTATTTACACTTATGTATAAAGAGATTTTGCAAAGGCTTTTCAATATATATATGTGTGTGTGTGTGTATATGTGTGTGTGTGTGTGTGTGTGTGTGTGTATTAGCTTACTAAACAATGTCTAAATGTATTTATGAATGTAAAGTTTTAAAAACTCCTTTTTCTCATATAAGTAGTAGCTTATAAACTAATATATAGTTTTAATAAGGTTTTTCAAAGCTTAATACCTTGATAAAAAGATCGCGACATCGATCGAGTGAGGAATTGATTTGAGCATATTAATAAAATGAGTGGCATGGAATGCTTGCATTTATTTTTTTGATTATGTCTTAGACTTGTTCAACAGAGCCATTTATACACAAGAGTGGAGTTTACTAATCTATAGTAAATGTTTAAATGAACTCATGTGGTATGAGACACATGGTTGTTGTTTATTTGGTTACTATTAGGGGTATGTGACACTTATCGATGAGTTTTTGACTTGCCTTTGGATTTCATAGGACTTGTTTCTATCTTGAAGTCTATAGGTCTCGTACCTATCTTTATGTTTATAGGTCTATTACCATCTTGATGTTTAAGGTCGCGTCCTAAATGTAGATGATAAGACTTGTACCTATCTTGATGATTATAGGTCTCGTACTTACCTTGATGTTTATAGGTCTCATACCTAGCTTAATGTTTATAGACTTATACGTCTATCTTAGGGTTACATGCATGTAGATGAATCTATTCACTAATCTTGAAGTTTGGCGCCTTTGTCCTCTTTTATGTGATTTTTTGATTTCTATTTATAATTTTTGGGTTTGATGTTATCTGTGTTATCACTAAATATTTTCAAGGATTTTGCTTGTAGAAGCCATATTGAGTTTTGATATTTGGTGATTTCGTTTATGTGGTTTAATGAATGCTTGATATTTTTCGATACATGACTTGATGACTATAATTGAATTTTAATTTACTTTATCTATCATTTACCTTGCTAACACATTCATTATAGTCTAGACTGACCCATCAGACGAAGATATTTCAGATGCTCCAGTTTGATAGTTTTAGAGAGGATTCGCTCTACTTATTTAGTTATCATTCATCTTTCATTCATCTTGTGCATGTATACACATTCATGTAGTGTAATATCTTATATCGAGTTTAAACTCTTTTGTATACATATACGTTCATGAGACGTAGTATGAATGTATTATAAGGATCATTTCAACCATAGTATTGTATTTGATATTATGTGCCTATTCGATTTGATCAGCCTGTATCTATTTATATTCCGTCGTGTACATTTCATACTTTATGATTCTTTGAATAATATATATTGTTTAGAATTAATATTATAGCCACTGTAGTTTTTTATAAGCCTCAATTGTATATGTCGGTAATAATTGAAAAAAAACAGCACCCAAATCGACGTAGCAATACTCACTTAAATTTCTCTACATTAACAGACAATATTGCTCTATAATATCCTTTGTTAGTGTGGGACTCCGGGTGGGGAGTTACAACTTGGTATCAGAGCCGAGTTCAGAAAAAAAATACGATATTAGAAATGAGAATCTTCTCTCAGTAGAGCTTTAGGATTTCTCCTTCAGGATTCATGGGATAGGTAATAGAAGTCATCTTCTATATGATAAGATAATATCTATAGGGATTATAGGAACTCACACTTTTGTCCTTCTTCCTTTGAAATTTCTAATATTAATCCATGTGGTATCTTCGTATTGGAAATTAGAATCCTACCTGAAAATTAGTAATCAAATCTCGTGGTATCTACGTATTGGAAATCAACACAAATGAAATCGAATTTCTTAGAATAAAATAATCAAGGATCAAGTCTTGTAGTTATAAAATTTAATCAATAGGAAATGGAAATAAGTTTTGGTATTTGATTGCCAATTAACCAAAAATAAATAATTTATCATTTACCCAAAACAAAGAGTTTGGTTAAGAATTGTTTGATGTAATCATCATCTAATTAGGAAATAACATCCTATGAGTTTTCTATAAGATGTGTAATGTCTCGTATCTAGAGGCCAAAAGCTAAGCGCTACAGATGCTGCAGTCATCTGTAGTATTAACTTATGGTGACAAACTAGGACTATGTTAATGGTATCCATAATATCAGAAGCACTTGAACAAAATCTCAGATTTCAAAAAGTAACATTTTATTGATTACATTTCAAATAAATTCATATTCAAATTACATAATCCCATATCTGTTTCCTAGGTAAAGATCAATTAACAAAAATATGCTAAGAGCGACATATGACGATGCCCCTCTAGTTGATCAGAGAAATATAGTCATATCTGACTTAATATACACAAGGAGAAAAATAAACAGAATAATCCATAATTCTTAAATTAGCTATCGGTCAGCCACCTCCTCTTCCCCGAAAACTTTATTCGTCAAAACCACAAAACCTGAAAACCTTAACTCTCATCCTACTCAAATCAATTTTGAGCACCCGAGAGTTTTAAGGGAAAACAAAAACTTTGAAGATATAAAGCCTAGTGTGAATAATTCTATTACATCTCGATTTACTGATATTAAGGGAGACTAATCTGCTTAGCGGAACTTGTTTTCCCTTACTAATATCCTTTTCAAAACATATATATTTTACAAATCCTTTCCTACAACCAAATTGGTTAATCAAACTGATTATATCAAAATAGTAGTATCCGTTATGCTAATAAATGGACTATCTGTCCATAAAACTAGTAATATGTGAGCTATCTACCCGCACATAATAGAAAGGTACGTTATGCTAACAAAAGGACTATCTGTCAGAAAAATAATAACATGGCCCATTATGCTAAAATGGACTAACTATCCAAAAAACTTGGTTGACTGCCTCCAAACTGGACTAACTATCCGAATTAAAATAGATTAACCGTCCGGATCTTTTTCTTAGGGTTAACTACCCTTTAAATTTACCTTGAAACCTTTTCAATGATTTAGTCCTTTAAATCATATATATGTATATGGAAAATATATCTTTAGCTTTACTCTAAGCCACTTTTCCATGATATATACACTTTACTCAAAAATAGTATTGATGAATTTTAATGAGGATTAGCTATCCTTCCAAAACAAGTTAAAATACTTTTTAATTTGAAAATACTTAGGCTACATTGCTTAAATACGTTCGAAACCTTTGTTTAAAACCTTTAAACATTCTTTCGAAACCCTTGAAGGTATCTCCTTCGAAACATTGAAAGTGACCCTTTTGAAAGCTTTAAAAACCCTTATACATCTTTCTTTCCAAAACTTTTAAACATTGCCTTTCGAAACCATTGGAAAATATTTCCCTTTGAAACCATTCGAAACCATCAGAAAACAACACCTTTCGACTCCTTCGAAACCTCTGGAGAACCACCCCTTCGAAACCTATTTTAAAACCTTTCGAAACCATTAAACCAAAATCTTTCAAAAGCATTTGGGTTCAATTCAAAACATGTGAAAACCTTTCAAAACCATTCCAAGTTAACTGCTTTAAGTCCCTTTGAAAACGTCTCGGTCAAAACCATCGGATTATGTCTTTACGTAGAAAAGGACATAATCCCATTAAAGTCGAAAGCATTTCCTTTTGAAATCATTCAAACCATCTCTTTTGAAACCAATTTGGAGTTTACTTCAATTTAACAAAAGGGTCATAAAAACCTTTTAAGTCAAAAGCCACTCTTTCGAAAGCATTTTCGAGGTAAAAAGTGATGGTGTCAGAACCACCCTGTGATGCCCCACCTCTATACCCACGCTAGCCAAGAACATTACTGAGAATGCTGTCAACTAGCACGGAGAATAAGGCTGTTGAGGAGCGACCATCCGTGTAATTGCTTTGCGCGAGCATCGATATGTCAGATAGTATAACATGCATTTTCTTTATCAAGAGGAAATCCGACACACCGACACAAACTCAAAGCTACTACACAGTGGCTATAAAGGTCTTCGGAAACAAATATAGAAATAAACATAACATAAATCAGTCACAGACAATTCATATCACAAAGGCGGAAATAGATATGAATATTACACATGAAAGTGTACATCAGAGTAGTGGTCAAAAGGATCCACAATAATACAACGGAATAGATACCAGTGCTAGACAAAAGAATAAGTATACACCATAGAGTCTGTATCTCAAATGTATACAACAAAAACTACTAAACTAGAGTAGTTAGCCAAAAGTCAGAAGATGGTTCCGGATAGGAAGCCATGAGGAAGCACCTGTAAAATCTCAGTCTGACCCGAGTATTATTTAAGAAGAAAATAATAAACGGATCAGTCTAGCTATAAATATCAGATGAAGTGATATATAATAAGAGATATGACATAAACATATAATAATCACAATGCCAAGCTGTGATAAATAAGTAATTGGAAATCAACAAGAGATTAATCAATATCACAATAATCTACTCAAGATAAAAAGGAATGTCATACTCCTAATTTCATTCACCAAACCACAATAAATGACATATATATCAATACCCATCGTAAAAGTTGGTGAAACATAAATTCCAGAAATCAACACACGAAATCCAGAAATCACAAAAAGGTATGTGTGAGTGGAATCACACAAGTGGTGTCTAGGCTAACCGAAAAAGTATGTGTGAATGGAATCACACAAGTGGTGTCTAGCCTAACCAAACAGCAAAAAGTATGTGTGAATGGAATCACACAAGTGGTGTCTAGGCTAACCGAAAAAGTATGTGTAAATGGAATCACACAAATGGTGTCTAGCCTAACCAAACAGCAAAAAGTGTGTGTGAATGGAATCACACAAGTGGTGTCTAGGCTAACCGAAAAAGTATG
Source organism: Allium cepa (assembly GCA_030765085.1). Lineage (NCBI taxonomy): Eukaryota > Viridiplantae > Streptophyta > Magnoliopsida > Asparagales > Amaryllidaceae > Allium > Allium cepa. The sequence goes on from CM060929.1 coordinate 485,140,291, forward strand.
TGTGAATGGAATCACACAAGTTGTGTCTAGCCTAACCAAACAGCAAAAAGTATGTGTGAATGGAATCACACAAGTAGTGTCTAGGCTAACCGAAAAAGTATGTGTGAATGGAATCACACAAGTGGTGTCTAGCCTAACCAAGCAGCAAAAAGACATCGCACATTGCTAGTCTAAACCATAAAGATGATCGTCATGATCAACAAGAAGTGTCAATTACAATAAGCTAGTAAATATATGAGCTCAGCTTCATGTCCCATAACCACTAGCTTAACTTAAATATTTACGAACAAATTGTAGTTCTCCACTAGAAAATTGTCACAAGGGATTCAATCGAACAAGTCCAAGAATTAACCGACAAAGTAAACGCAAGCGTTTCATACCACTCGTTTTACTAAGTCGTTTAATTAGATTTCTCATACGAGTGAGGTAAAGGTTTATATATACTAATAGATTGGAAATCGGTTTAAGAAAACGAGCTTTGTAATAAAATAGTGTTGAAATCATTTGAAGAAAGAGTTTTGATATTTACTACTAGTATAGAAAACCTTTATATTTTTAAAGTGACAAATCACAAAGAAGATTGTAGGAACAATCAATCACAAAGATTCACATTCGAAAATGTTTCCTAAGATCCAAAGAAATCGATATAAAATCCATCAAAGTGGATATGTCTAAAATTCCCAAAGAAAAGGTCATCAAAGTCGATAATAAATGACAACAACAAAAGGGAGACAACACGAATCGATTAAAGTTGGATATTCAAACGGATTAGCAAAATAGGCTAATCTGGCAAAAATCATCAGGTCGGTCGACCGGCTGCAGGGCTCGGTCGACCGGACCCTATTACACAAAAATCATCGGGAAGCAGGTCGGTCGGCCGAACCCCTGTAGTCGGTCGACCGGACCCTAAAACAGAAAGTGCTTATGCACTTAGAAGCAGGTCGGTCGACCGGACCAGGGGGTCGGTCGGCCAAGCCTGTTTCCAGCCTCATCCATGCCTATTACAAATGAGGTTCAATCTTGACCAAATTGCATTCGCACGAGCAACGGCGCTAAGGGTTTATGTCAATCGACTACCCGGCCCTATAAGCTCCTCGATGCATCACCAAAAACATGTTCAAACATCAAAGTTAGGATTTTTAATGAATCGAACTCAAAACACTAAAAATTGGAATACTCACAAAAGCAATCCAAATCAAAATCAAATGCACATGAATAAGTGTTAGGAATTCATACCTAACAATCGAAGATAATCATAAGCATAGATGTGAGATAAAAATCTCACCTTTGAACTAAATTTATGAAGATGAAGCTTGAAAGCAATGGCAAGAACAAGCTCTCTTCAATTCCAACTCAACAAGCTTGAATCTAAGCTTAAAAGAGAAACATTCCCTAAATTAGGTTTAGGCAATTTCTGAAATCAAAGAGAGAATGAGTTGGAGAAGAAGGAGGAGATGCTTACCAATGGGTTCTCTTAGATTTTTGGAGCAAGAACTTGGATTTTGCTATGGAACTAGGGCTTAGGAATTTCTATTTCCCATTCTCTTCCTCCATTTTTGCTTGAGCTTGAGTGTTAGGAAAATAGAAGAGAAGTGAATGAAGAGGAGAGTGTTGGAACTGAGTTAAGTGGCTAATTGGCTCAGCCCAACCAAAGCCATAAGCGGAAAAAAGTAGCAAAAATCAACTTTCTCCAAACATATCGAAGCTTATACTCAAAAAGGTCGCAAACGGCATTTTAAACTCAATGAGAGTGGTCCTGAGTCCTAATTCGACCGTATGCAAAAAGTAGGTTTTCGGACCAAAATCCGACTAACGATAAAATATTTAAATAAAATATTTAAATATAAAATCGATAAATATGCGGGTTGTTACATTCGAAAGCATTAGAGAAATGTGCAGATTTTCTAGAACAAAACAACCCCTTCGAAACCTACTGGGTCAAAAGGTAAAAAGGAGGCAGCTAGGTGTTTCGACTTAGTCTAAAGAATTCATTTAAAAAAAAGATGCAACCCAAACGAAAACGTTTCCTTTTAAATCAATTGACCTAGTCGAAACCCTTAGTCGAAAGCAAGCATGCACATTTTTCTTTAAAAACCAAAGTAAAGCTTCAACCATTTCGGAACCCCATGGTTTCAACCCCATACCTTTCACCCACACCAATTCAATACGTACCCATTGCCTAACACCATATGCATTGGTTTTGACTATGTCGGAGGCGAAACCTGGGGTCGAAGGAGAAGAAACAGTAAAAAACCTATTTATTTGTACTTTTAAACTATTTCTTTTATACCTAACCTGCCCTGTTTGTCTAATTTCGATTGGTTGCCATATTACTCTTTCAATAGTGCTGCCATTTTTCAGAATTAAAAAATTCAAATTATTTACAAAAAGCCTCTTCTCCATTTTAAAATATATAAAACATTTAAGTCCTATACCTTAAATAATTTTATATACCTATCAAAACTCTTAGGAAAAATTTGGAAAAATTCCATAAAATTTCTTTTAATATGTTTTCTAACATATAAAAATTCCATACCCAAACCATTTATTATTTAAATAATTTATTACCCAAATTATAATTTTTTTACTAGAAAATTCATATAAATCCACATTAATTATAAAAATTGAAACACGTCTCCAAAATATTAATTCTGATCTTCATAAAAATTCGCAAGGTATAAAGATGTCATTTGATAGGGTTTTTACCTTAAAATTTATCATAAAATCAATATGAACAGGTACAAATCATCAACAAATATATATGTAAATATTTCATCATTCAAAAATATGGTAAATCATTACAAAATATTCAGAATTCATCTTAAAACCGAAAGCACAATAAAAAAATGAGATGCAAACATTATTCATCTTAGCCTTTGTGATTAAAGAGATTGAGATATGAATAGATTTGATTTGCTTAAGCTTCATCCTAGCTTATATTCTTTCTTTTTTCCCTTTTCCTTATTAATGGTGGCCGACCTTGAGTTTTAATTTTTTTTTGAAGTGAAATGAACGTGTGAATTATACACGGCTATGAGATAAAGATATAGGAATGGCCTCTTTCTCATTCTATTCCTCCTCTAATTCAATTTAACTCTTATTTTAATTCATTGTTAAATGGAACAACTACACCTTAATTAAAATCAAATCTCAATACCCTAATCAACACATTGTTTATTTAATTTAACTAATTGAATATTCTAAATAATGTTACCAAAAATCTAGGGTGTTACAAGATGTTTAATGGCGATGATTATATTCTTGTTATTATATATATAAACTTGGGTATAAAAAGATACAAGTATTCTTCATTTTCAAAGAGGATTTTGAAGAGAGTGTGTGTATTTATGGATGTTGAATTGTTGTTGGATGCTTTAAGGATCTCGGTTGGGACGTCTGGCCAACATACTCGATAGGGATCTTTAAAAATTCAAACGAGACAATTGGAGATGCTCTTTTTAGAAAATAGTATTTTGAAAAAAAAAAAAATCATATTTTTGGAAATATGTTAGTTCGAGAAGGAATATAAACATCTTGAAACTGATGTGCACTACTGGAAATTGCAGATTTACCTATGCCAAAATAGCATAGCTAGGGGATAGCTAAATATAGTATCTATGTTGTGCCTAAGCCATTTATGTCGTAGGTGAAACCTGTGTAGGAAAAAGAATACTCACGCCTTACCTATGCCTAACATGAGATTGTTTCCTATGCCATTATTATCCTATGTCTTTCCTACGCCTTTGTTTCCTACGTTTTACCTATGGCATCCGCACGATTTATTTACTATAGTAAAATAGGATTTACCTATGCCTTTCCCACGTCTTTTCTGAAGCAATTTTGACATATTATTTTTATGTTTCTTTGCATCAAATACAATATTAATCTATAGCACTCTGTCAATATCAAACTAGCACCAATATTAACTTATTCAACCAAATAGACATAATATCAAATCATTCATCATCAATTAAGTTTAAATATCTCCTTCATACTATAAAATGAAACCAACATCAAACAAATTCTCATATTTAAAAAGTGCGATAATATGTTTATAATACATAGCATCATATGGATACATCTAAGAATAAGAAAAATACCCTCAACCCTCATCACGATGACTATTTGACTCTCTATCAATTTGTTGCCAAAGTATCTCACATAGTTGTTCATACTTCATTTTTAGAATTTGAATGTCTCCTTTTTAATGCTCCAACTTCTCCTCCAATTTGACTCTAGTCAGTGCTCTTGTTGAGGCTATACGTGGCATCTTTATATTTTTGCATTTTATAAAATATAACATCAATTTCTAATACATCATCGCTAAAGTATTAGATAAAAGTTGTGTAAATCATAACTATTACTCATAAAACGTCGATATATACATTACATCATTATTAGTATTTATTTATCGACACTAAATTACAAGAAACTATTACAAAATGTACCAATAATACATCCCTAGAAAGTACAATTTTAAATGAATAATACATAATCAAGCAATATTGTATTACTGTTATAACTCTTATTTCGTTTTATTATTCTTTTCCTTCTCCAGTTGAGTCAAAGTCCTGCATGAAATATTTTGCCGTCTGTATGAACATTTAAACGAAGAAAGAAAGTTATTTAAAAAAATGAAACATACAATGCGTCTAATTGAGAAGTTATGTTTCTTATCGATCGATATGGCATCTTCTTGCTACCATGAGAATTGCACAGGCATAGATGTTAACACATACATATAAGTTAAGATGTATCATGAATGTGTTGGTAGTTTCAAATTCATACAATTGCATTACCTGCTCATTCTTCAGCCCTGATTTAACAAAAGTCTACTATGCAGTCTAAATTTTGATCTATATAATCAAACATAACTTATCTTTCAAACCATTTCATAAATTGAATGCAGTTAAGTAAGATTTAAACTATTAATATCAGAAAAACCATAATTCTCAAAATGACATTTCCATACACAAAATAGGAAATGCACGTAAGCATAGGGTCCTGCCTTTATTAACCCACTTTGGCAATCGAGGAGCAAATACTGAAAAGCCTCAACAAATTTGCAAAAAATAAAATAAAAATAACCTCAAAACAACTTCCAGTCCACAATGCAAAGTATGGGCATTACCAAGCATGAAGTAGGAGTTCTAATAGTCATTCTGATGTACAATTCATTCTTCGATTGCCTAAAATAGGCAGCCCTGGGGTCACTATCCAAATCGACTATTATCTGCACGCAAACATTTCACTAGAACTCTAAGAAAAAGAACCAACAACATATTTGTGTTACTTCATGGAGCCTTTGGAGAGGATGCATGACAATAACATGCTTAGAAGCAGCAACAAGTGAGGATTCCATCAGTTTAGTATCAAAGTACCAAAATGAATACAAGTAACAAATCCATAAAATATGTTCACTACCTTTTCAAACATCTAATTTTAAATTATAAACCACAACTGATTTTATACTGTAAACCACATCTGATTTTAAATTGGCATCAATATTTCAGTTGATTTCATAAGGAAACATACATGGTCACTATTTCCATTTAGCTCCTATTTTGACAATTTATTTATGTCTTTTTTCACCTCTTCATCCGCATCTAAGGTATCAATGTTATCTTTTTTCAAAGTTCTCTATCCAAACAGGCATCCTGTAAGATGGTGTAACTTTAAATCATCTTATTTTTTAAATGAACTAAAAAAAGGGGCAACCAAAATGTAAGTCATAAAGATGACTTAGCAACTTTTATGCATCTTTCCTACATCTGTCTTGAGTATAGAAAATTAACGGAGAAGTAGAATTATCTTAGGAGATTATCTGCGTCCTTCCTACATCAAAATTTTTGGAGTATGACATTTCCTACGCCTTGGTTATTTTTGAAGTAGCTTAGGAAATACACATGAAATTTCCTACGTCATTTCTTCACCTTTACCTTTTTCTACCTATCTCATACGCCTTCCAATACTCCCCATCTTATAGCATAGGAAATGTGTAAGAAATTTTACGTTGGAAACTGTAGTGTTTTCTTGTAGTGGTGGTTTAAAATAAAATGATAGTTGGAAATGCATATAAAAATATGTATATACTAAGGTTTTGGAAATCTAAGCGCATTTCAATATCATAAAGGATTGAAATATAAATGTGGATAGGCTTTCTGAGTTAATAATCTAATAATGAGCTTAGATGCTAAATACTAGTGTTCACCGAGAATAATAGCAGGGACATGTTTATTTTATAATCAACACCGCAACCAATGGTCAAGACTATTTATTATGAGTAAATAGGGAGGCAACAATTATGTGTTGCTTAGGACATTTAGGAATTATTTTTAAGATTTACTCTAAAAATTGAATTTGATATAATGTTTTGGATAGGCTATGAAATGTATTATAATGAAGTGAAAAAACATAATTGTAAAATCCTTAAATAGCCAAATCAACAAAGGCTAAAAAAAATGATTCAATTACTTAAATCAATTGGAAGAAAATTCTGAATGTTAAAATGGGCAAACTTCAAGATTAGAAATAAGCTTAGGTTAAATAATATATGAATTTGAGTTGCTATTCCTAATTGTATTTGGAATAACAATTTGTGGAAATAATTTTATAAATTAATCCATCCATTGAATACTAATCTTGGTACTAAAGGAAGTTTTTAGTAAATCTTGGTGGAACATGATTATGTGGAACATAATTTATGCCTCACTATTCAAACTTGCTATTAAAACCATTAAGAGTTTCAAATATCTTGAAATTTTAGATGGTGGCTGTATGGATAAATTTATCTCTTGGATATTAACAAAAATATTAAGAGAAAATTGTAAACACTCCTAAGAAGAGGCCAGTGAATAGAATCTGTGAGATATACATATTATATATATATATATATATATATATATATATATATATATATATATATTTAACGACATTATACTAAGTAAAGTCTAAGATTTTCAGACCTATTACTGAGAAAAGGATTCATTTAGAATAGATGTAAGAAAATTACATATTTGAAAGAATATAATTTGTATGGGGTTTGCATGAAGAAAAATATGAAATATTTTAGAAACCTTAATTCTATAAGACGAGGAGTATTAATAATCAATTTAGCGTTATTAATTGGTTTAAATGCTTTCAAGTAAGTTTCATTGAACGAGGTACAACTCATTGAATAGAATGTTTAAGTGGAATTTACTAGCCCATTAGCAAATACTTGAATTTCACTAGGTAGTATGATATGCGTTGGTTAAATTCTTATGATCGAATTCGGAAAATTATTTAACAATTTAGGGTTGTGTTCACTTTAGGTGTGTGTTTGTGGGGCCGATAGATCCTTAAGAGAATATAGTTCAGCTTTTTTAGCTATATCCACAATCGGTGAGAAGAAATCCCAATATTAATTTAGAACCTTTGAATATGATTAATTAAGCAAGTATCTTAAAATAGTCAAAATGGTAAGTATTTTGAATAGATAAAATACTATTAATAAGTTGGAATGTGAAAATTAGGATTAAAACTTGCTCGGAAATTTACAATAGAGAACCTCGTTGGGTTATAACTTTTGTTTGACAAAATGAGGGTTGGTAAAATTTTAATCTTTTAAAACAAGGTAAAGATTATAGAAATTTTGATAATTCTAACCAATTATTTAAGTTTATTTTAGCAAAAATGTATATAAGGGAAAATAAATAAAGAACTTCTAGTAGTTTGAATGTAAATAAAATCATAGAAATTTACCTCATGATTGTATTCTTGTCTTTGTTAATGCTAGGAGAACCATGTCAATCTTGATTGAATCTTCCCATTGCTGACTAGTTTCTAATCCAACATCAATATAGCTCCTTTCGAGACTTTGTTTGGGAGACCATATCAATCACTCTTTTGATTAACTTAACTCGGGGAGAAGAAGTTGACTTAAGTCCTGACTCTATCTACGAATCTTTGAAAAAAAATCTTAGAATTAGAGATCATATCTTTATTTATGTTTCTTCCTTTATTGGATGACAGGTATTTCACTCAATACAAGATGATGACTCTTTGATATATGAGACCTTACCCAACCATTTAGTATAGTGGCCCTGTTGCTTACCGAGCTTTTTTAACTGTCTAGTTCTTTGGCATTCATGGTGCTCTTCATGTGTTTCAGTTTTGGAAATACTTTAAAAATTCCAATTCTATTATTGGACATAAAATACTTATTGCACTTGAGATTACCGTTTAAGTTATCCCTCCACATAGCTTATTTCTTTTGAATAAATGCAACATTCTTAGTTGGTTATTAACTCTTCCCTTAGGGAAAATTGCACAGATGCAATTTTTATGAGGGGAGTCCATAATAACCCTGGTCGAGATTTCTTGAGATTAAACATAAAATATGATCTATTTTATCTTAATTAATTTTATGATGAAATTGATAAATTCTATTTGGTTTTGTTTCTAATTTGAAATAAAATTTGGAATTAAATAAATAAGAAATTTATTAAATGGGTTTTCCAAGCGAGATAAATATAAATGGTAAATTTGTATTATAATAGTTAGAAATTGATATGAATAAATTTTGTAAGATGAAATATAAAACTGAAAGATGTAAATATAATTTTTGTGCATTTTTATATAATTTATATGAATATATACACATATATTTCATAGTATGTGGAAGCAGGTATGAAATTGTATTTTTAACTATTTGGGACATTTAATCATGTCAAACTGACTAAAAATTATTTTCTAAATTTTCATATGGTGGTATTAGGTCTAAAAAGCATTTTTGTTGAGTTTTACTTGATTTTTATGAATTTATACGGATGCGATTTTCATAATATATGAAAATCAGCCTGGTTTTGTGTAAAAAATTGATTGGGAGTATAAAACCACATTAAAATGGTATGAAAATAATTTATGAAGTTAATATGCATATATATGTAGCTTTATAAATTTAATTATGGATTTATAGATATATATTCTAAGTGATACTTGTTTAGTGGAAATGGAAATTAAACGATGTTTTGAGCTATGAAATGAATTATATTGAAATAAAAATATAAAATATATGTATATAAACAGAAATAAAAATATTCATAAATTGCTGTTTGATATGTCGGGTCTTACTATGATTTTATTTTGAATTTATAATGATTTTTAAAGGTGGTTTGAAGTTATATATGTGAAATTGCTATATTTCAATTTTTTGAAAACTATCTCGAAAACACCGATTTATACAACAATATTCAAATGGTTCAGTTTTTTTGATGAATGAAAGTAGAAAGGTAGTAGAGAATCATATCTAAATTTAGAAGAAAATGGATTGATACTTCGATTGAAAACGAGTGAGATATAAGCAAAATAAAAATCAGAAAAACGCATATAGTATGCTGGCCGTTACGGCCGATCACAACAGGTGCACCTATGGGCACAGTAGGTGCATTGGTTGGACATACTTAGATTAGTTTTTTTTATCAATCAGAGCTAAATCGAAGGGGGTTTGGTCCGGGATTCTTTTGGGGGTATTCGAGCAACGATTAGGCTACGTCTTTGGACTAGAATTTTATATTGTTTTGATTGAAATTTTGAAAAATTACTATTTAAATGTAAAATAGTGTTTTATAAATAAGAAATGAAAGAAAATAAGTGTACGTTTTCTTACTGGGTCTATTGAATCCACGAGGTCCATGTAGTCATCTAACTAGTAAGAAGAAAAGTAAATATACGTTCATTTTCTCTTTACTACTTCTCATTTCAGCCTTAGCCAAAAAATCAAAAAACAAAACCCTCTTCCTTTACTAAACCCAGCTCTGATTTTTCCATAAATTCAAGTGAAAATCAAAAGGGTATTGATCAATAGAAATCAAAAGAAGGTAATCTCCTCCATCTTCTAGTGTGTTCAATTCATTGATTACCCTTTCTTAGGGTTATAATTCTTCCTTTCGCAATTCTAAAATCAACCTACGTAGTTGTCAAGAGAAGCTACCCTAGGAGAATCTGGGTCTTTTGCTACCAATTCAAGTTCAACTCGGTGAGTTTCACTAATACTTGTAGTGTACAGATGGATGCATGTAGTTGTTTGTTTGATTGAATGAATCCATTGTTGAAATGATCTCAATCTCTTGTGTAATTTGCATCTTTTGCTATGCAATTATCTATTTGCTGAAAACCCACATCATATAATCATGATTTGCATCCAATTGTAAATTTTTGCATGCTTGCTTGAATGTTAATTCAGTGCATTTGAGGTTATGATGAAAATCAGCAAAGAAACTACCGCCAACGGGCAACAAGGGCACCGTTGATGATGCATGGGGCTCAGGCTAGGCATTCCAACCAGTGCACCAATCACAATGACTAGTGGACCAGCCATATCGTGTGCTAAGACCTAGTCACACCATTTCAGGCTCCATTTGCTCCCGTTTTCTCCTTTGTTCACCTGTTTAATCGCTTGAACAAATTGTTTGAATTTGGTATGTTGTTTTCTATGCTGAATTCAACATTGGACTTTGATTTATGAATTTTAGAATTCATTTTGAATTTATTATACCATAGAAATGCTCCATGGTTTCATGGAGATTATACACAAGTTTTCTAGCACAATTTCTCGAAATTTGAAAAATGTTGATTTCCAAATTAATGGTTTTATCCAAATCTCTTCTAGTACAACTTATTTTTTTATAATAAGTTTATATAAATATTTTATTATTTAGTATAATAGCAATGGTTTATATTGAGATGGGAAAATATTCTAAATTACTCTCATTTATTCTTATGTATAAAGAGATTTTGCAAATGCTTTCCAATATATTTGTGTATTAGCTTAAAAAACTATTGCCAAATATATTTGTGAATGTAAAGGTTCAACATACTTTCTCACATAAATTTTAGCTTATAAACTAATATATAGTTTTAAGATGGTTTTTCAAAGCTTAATACTTTTATACAAATTGCATGACATCAATCGAATAAGGAATTGATTTGAATGGATTAGTAAAACAAATGGTATGGAACACTCGCGTCTTTTTTCCGATTAGTACCCAAACATATTTGATTAAGCCATTTAGGCATAAGAGTGGAGTTTACTAATTTATAATAAACGTTTAAATAAACCCGTGTGGTATGGGACACATAGTTATTATTTATTTGGTTACTATTCGGGGGATATAACACTTATTGACGTGTTTTTGACTTATCTTCGGAGTTTATAAGACTTATTCTTCTCTTGGAGTTTGTTGATCTCGTACCTATCTTGATGTCTATGGACTTGTTTCTATCTTGATGTTTTGGTCTCGTACCTATCTTGATGTTTAAGGACTTGTTTCTACCTTGATGTTTCGGTCTCGTACCTATCTTGATGTTTATGGGTCTCGTACCTATCTCGAAGATTATAGGACTTGTCCCTGTCTTGATGCTTATAGGTCTCATACCTATCTTGATGCTTAAAGGTCCCATACCTATCTTGATGCTTATAGACTTATACGTCTATCTTGGAGTTACATGCATGTAGGTGAATCTATTCACTAATCTTGAAGTTTGGCACCTTTTCCACTTTTATGAGATTTTTGGAATTCTATTTGTGATTTTTGGATTTGATGTTATTTGTATTATCACCAAGTAGTTTCGAGGATTTTTCTTGTAGAAGCTATCTTGAGTTTTGATATTTGGTGATTTCATTATGAAGCTTTGAAGAATGCTTGATATTTATTAATACATGACTTGATGACTATAGTTGAATTCTAGTTCAATATATCTATTGTTTATCTTGTTAACGCATTCATTATAGTCTAGGCTGACCCGTTTATTATTTTATAATACTCGGGTCAGACCAAGATATTTTAGGTGCTCCAGTTAGATAGTTTTAGAGAGGATTCACTCCAGTTATTTAGTTATCATTCATCTCACCTTCATTTTGTGCATGTATATACATTTGTGTATCATTGTATCTTATATCGAGTCTAAACTCTATGTACATATTTGTTCATAAGAAGCAGTATGGATGTATTATAAGTATTGTTTCGATCATAGTCTTGTATTTGGTATTATGTATCTATTTCGATTTAGTGAGCCTGTATCTATTTCCGCTGTGTACATGTATACTCTATGATTCTGTATTCCGTGAATATTTTACATTTTTTAAGCCTAGATTGTATATGTCGACTTTAATTAAAAAAACTAGTACCCAAATCGACGTAGCAATACTCTCTTAAAGGAAAATTTATGGATGGTTGCTCCTAACCAACCCAATTCTTTACACTTACAGATGTCTCCTTATTATCCTTGTTAATGCTGGACTCTAGGTGAGGCGTCACAACTTTTATTGTTCTACATGCGAGATTTTGATATTATGTCCTTCTTTCTTGTTCTGTTTCATTTCATTTTTTGCCCTAATGTTATATCTTTTCGACACTTGGGTGTTCAACATGTAAATACAGTGGATGTATTTGTGTCACCATTCGGGAGTTGAAAAGCTCGACCGTTGCACATTCCTTCCCTATGAATGATTTTCCTTTAATACTAGCACAGTAGTTGTTCAACTTGGCAAAATATACTTGTTGTGCTTACACTTATGCACCACCTCCATTCACTACAACATGAGCTTTTCTTTGGGAATTTTGCATCATTTTCATCGTTAGTTGTATGAACATAGCCTGCTTACATGGGTTAACAATTATCCCATGCCCTGCTCCTCCTTCTAATCATGATATCGAGTTCCTTATTATGTTCCTCATCCGCTGGATCATTCTTATAATCTTTAAGAAGAATGATCGGTCTCTTATAAAGGATAACAATATTAGTGGTGCATGTTTGTGCAGTGTGTCTTACAATACACACAAACACACTATATGATTTTAAATCAAAATTACCAAGTATGCACTCTTATATATTGCTTGATCCATTCTAAGGTATACCTCTTACCTTATCTCTAATGAATGTACTTGTAGAGGCTTAAATGTTCACTCAATCTAAGCTTTGATACCAAATGTAGCGGTATCCCTCCGCTACCAGTACCCCATATACTCAAAAAATTAGAACACATCCTAGCAGTCATGGCATTGTAATGATACCTAATGGAGGAAAATCGCCATGGTAAATGACAAGACAATGCAATTGATACGCTATCATATATCTCCCAATGCATAGATAAATTACAATACAAAACATAGACCTAAAAAAGCAACACAATAATGTTTGCACCTTAGGTATTAGTTTTGATGATAACAACTATGGACATTATATAAATTATAAATACTAATGTTTTATCAAGTTATATATAATATATAGTGCAGGATATTAGGCATGTGTTGATTAAGAAGACTGTATGGATCAACAATTGATTCAAGATGTTGATATAGAGTTTCAAGAGTTGGAGAATGAAGACTCATGAGTATTGAAGAGTTAAGATTTCATGATATTCCTGATAAGTTACAGAGTTATAGAATTTATGTTAAAACCTTGATAGCACTTTCTTGATCTCTCTCTCTCTCTCTCCTTCGCTAACTTTGTTTTAAATTGTTTTTCAAATATCTTAGTTTTAAAATAATCTTTTCAAAATATTTCTCAAAATTATTTTCTACCTCTTATACTTATAAAGGTATAATTATAATGTTTCTAAGCTTATATATATATATATATATATATATATATATATATATATATATTGAATTTTTGTTTATGTTAATATGTTATAATTATATTAATTATGTATACATATTATTTACAATATATTAAAATTTTCAAAATTAATATTTGAAGTTTTATTATGAATAAAATATGTATAAACTATGCTTAAATGATATTACATAGTATCAAACTATTTTACAAAACAACGGGTCTTCAAAATAATGTTTTAACGTGTTTCAATTTTTAAAAAGAGTATGTTGACATACTCTATGTATGTATGTGGACATAATGGTTGATATTTTCAAATTTAAATTTCAAAGGAAGTGTCTATTCATCGTATCTCTTCATGAATGGAGACGACCGTTATTTCTCTATAAAGATCCGACTTCCAAAAATTTTTCAATCATTATTTTCTTATTCATCTCTCCTCCTTCCACTCTCTCATTTTCTAAATCAAAATATACCCAAACTCTGCAATAATTCAACTAAAATTAAATTCAATCATCACAAGTTTGATTCTCCTTCATGTACTCTCCGATTTCTCTCATCTCTCTCACTCAAACTAAGATCAAAGTGATGTTCAAGAGTTATAGGATCAATTGTAATCAAAATAGAATATCCGAGTCTGTAAAACTCTATCAAATCATACTATTATGCTTGTGGGTGTGATTGTAGCCTATAAAATAAATCGAGAGTGCTTAATAGCTTGTAAATCTAGTAGGTGTGCTTGTAGCTTGGGAATCAAGTGACTCTACCCAAAGGATGGGATCCTAGAGGGTGTGCCTCGCAGCCTTGAAATCGGCATTGTATTTGCATTTATGAGTTGAAAAGAAATCCATACAAGGAATTATGCAGGACATGATGTAGGGTAACTTCGAACCTGTATAAAATCCTAGTGTGTTCTTTCCTTTTTACTTTTACTGCATTTACTTTTATCTTTTCTTTGATTCTGTGATTGTTAATTGCATCATTTGAAGTATAGTATTAAAGAATTTGAAAAATATTCATATGATCCTTTAAACACTATCCATCCCCTCTCTATTATTAATCTAGCCTAAAGATCCATATTCTGCAGACTTATATATGGTATCGAAGCATTGGTTTTCAAAGTATTCACAATATTTTTTTTGAAAAAGTTTCAACAGAAATTTTTGATAATATTTTTAACACTATTTTCGAAAAGAATTTGGCAAAATCATCATGATGTCGTTCATAAATTTGCATCTATTTGTTATAAAAAATCACGTGATCTTTTGAAAAGGTATGAATTATAGGAACATATGTATTACACAGCTTTTGATTAAAACATGCCTAATGATCATAGTATATAGATCAAAAAGGACAAATGAATATTGGATAGTGGATGCTCAAGACACATGACTAGAAGTCCAGAGATTTTGAAAGATATAGTTTAAAAAGATGGCGGATCACTAAATTTTGGAGACTACTCTGAAGGATATGTAGGCCCGTCAATGGATGCTTTCGGATGCGGATAGTGTCATATCCACATCCGAAATCATTTTCGGGTATCGAATATCCGCATCCACGGATACCGGATATCCTATCCGCTAATGACCATTAAATCAAGAAACATAAATATAAAATTTTAGTTTAATATAACCTTTTTTCAATCCCGTTGATTATTAAGATGTTAAAAATAAACAAATATAAAAATAATAGATAGTTTTGAGCAATTAATATGCATTTAGTGCGTATAATATAAACTTCTAACTTAATAAAAGCATAAATAAATATCTTTCACTATACTACAATACACATAATTTAAAATATATTCTTGAAAAATGCTGGACACATAATTTTCGAATGCGGATGTCTTCTATCTGCATCCTCATCCATTTTTTTGAATATTAAATATTTATCCGCTTTTTGGATGCGGATACGGACGGATTTTGGATTTTTCGAAAATCCATTGACAGTCTCAAGGATATGTGACTGGCATCAACGATGTTAATAATTCTAAAAATCCTACTACTTCTAATATTAGTTAGGGATTTAAAACATAATCTGTTGTGTATTAGTCAATTGTGTGATAAGAGTTTCAAAATTAAATTCATAAAAGATAAACGTCACATTGAAGATAATGAGTCAAACATTATCTTTGAAGGTATTGGAACAAAACATCTATAATTAGGCATGAAAATCTCAAGTTATAGTTTGTTCCTTTTGGTTAAATTAAGCGATCGTTGGATTTGGCATAAAAGATTTGGTCATTTGAATTCCAAACTAATATTTTAAATTGCTAAAAATGATCTAGGTCTTTTCAAAATGAATTTTAAAGTTAATAAATTATGCTATGCATGCCAATTAGGAAAACTTAAATAATTTTTAAATCAAAAGATATGATTTCTACCTCTCAACCTCTTGAATTTCTTCACTTAGATACAATCTATAAATCACAGTAGATATGTGTTCTAGTTTTACCTAGACGATTTCTTAAAACTTAAAAGTGATGCTTTTGAAATGTTTAAAATCTTTGTTAAATGATTCAAAATCAAATGATTAGTAAAATTAAAACTATTCGGAATGATCACGGTAGAGAATTCAAAAATGAAAATTATGAGAATTTCTGTAATAAGAAAGGTATAGCTTGGAATTTCTGTAGTAAGAAAGGTATAACTCATAATTGGATAATTCAAGAATGCACTAGAATTATGCTAAATGATAGTAATTTACCTAAAATTTTTTAGGCTGAAGCAGTTTGTACTGCATGCCATATATTAAATAAATTTTGATAAGACATTAACTAAGAAAACATCATATGATCATTATATAATAAAAAGTCTAATATGTCATACTTCGGAGTTTTTGGTTCTAAATGTTTTATTTTAAATACTAAAAGTAATTTGGATAAATTTTGATGCTAAATCGAATAAAGAAATATTTATTGGATATTCAAATAGCAGTAAAACTTACAGAGTTTTCAATACTAAAACTACTGCTATTGAAGAGATATACATATCTCATTTGATGAAAATTTTAAAGTTTATAAACCAAATATTGATGAAGAAGAAAACATAGATAACCAAATGAAATTAGTAATAATGAGATTACCGAAAACGATAATAATAATAATTTAGGAAATTCACATCTAAATAAAAGAATAAGATACTTGAAAGAGCATCCTATAAAAAGTATATTTGGATATATTAAATATCAATTCTATTGTTCAAACTGGAAATTAACTAAATAAAATGAGTAATGTTGCTTTTATATCAATTATCGAACCTAAAATTCAAAAGGAAGCATCAACGGATGACTCATGGATTTTTTCTGTGCAAGAGGAATTGAATCAATTTACAAGAAATGATGTAGGGGAATTAGTCCTAAGACCTGAGGAGAAAAGAAATCCATAATAGGAACTAAATGGGCATATAGAAACAAAATGAATGAACAAGGAAAGGTTGTGCGAAATAAAGCTCGATTAGTTGTATAAGGTTATTGTCCAGAAGAAGAAATAAATTTTAATGAAACCTTTGCATATGTAGCAAGATTAGAAGCTATACAAATTTTACTTGCTTTCACTAATCATAACAATTTCAAGTTATATCAAATGGATGTTAAAAGTGCATTTCTAAATGGTTTTATTAAAGAAGATGTATATGTAGAATAACCCCCACTTTTTGAAGATGAAAAACTACCTAATCATGTTTACAAATTAAAGAAGGCTTTGTATAGTCTAAAACAGGCTCCAAGAGCTAGGTATGATAGATTATATCCTATCTATCACTATTAAATTCTGAAATAGACAATTTAGATAATATACTTTTTGTTAAAAGAGATAAAAATGTTATTCAGTTAATACAAATATATGTAGATGATATCATTTTTGGATCTACCAACAATAAGATAAATAATGAATTCTTAGAACTAATGAGTAAGGAATATGAAATGAGTCATATAGGAGAACTAAATTATTTTCTAGGATTACAAATAAAACAACTAAGCAATGGAATTTTTATTAATCATGCAAAATATGCTAAAGATTTAGTTAAGAAATTTATAATGTCAAATACCAACAATGAACCAACTCCCATGGCAACCAATGAAAATTAAATAAAGAAGAAAATTCAAAAGATGTAGATCAAAAATTATATAGAGGAATGATTGGATCTCTACTTTATATAATGGCTAGTAGACCTAATATAATGCATAGTGTTTGTCTCTATGTAAGATACAGTCTCAACCAAAAGAAACTAATTTAAAACCTATAAAATAAATTTTGAGATATGTAAATAACACATTAGACTATGGACTCTTTTACCCAAAAGAAGACTCCTTTAAATTAATTTCATATAATGATGCTAATTATACTGGTTGGAAATCAGACTGAAAAGGAACAAGTGGAATTTCTCACTTTTTAGGACACTCTTTGGTTTCCTGGTTTAGTAAGAAGCAAAACTCTGTATCTCTGTCTATGACAGAAGTAGAATATATTTCAGCAGCATTAGCATGTTTACAGGTTATCTATACGCAACAAACATAAAAAGATTTTGGTTAAATTTTATTAAATCACCAATATCCCGTGTTAATACAAGTGCAATCAATCAATCTAAAAATCAAATTCATCATGCTAGAACTAGACAAATTGACACAAGTCACCATTTTCTAAGGGATAATATAAACAAAGAAATAATATCACTTGAATTTATAAACACTGAAAATCAAATAGCTGATATATTAAAAAATTGAATCAAACATCTTTTACTAAGTTAAGAAGGGATATAGGAATTTGTTCTCCATCAGCAACATAGAAATAATGAACTGAAAATTACATAATATAATCATAACATATATGTTGACATATCCTACTCTCCTATGTCGACATATAAAGGTAATTTTTTTTATGATTTCCCTCAAAAATTCAAATTGGTGGTTATATAATAACCAAATTTCGACTTTCTTCTTCATTTTTTTGTATTATCTCTTTTTTAAACTTCTAAAACAAATAAATCATGGTCTCTTCTAATCCCAAACGTTCTAGAGAAGAGAATTCATCGTTTTTCTTCCTTTCTCCTACCTAAGGCTCCTTCTAGAATACTATTATGGCCAAAGTTATGAAACTAGAAGGAAAAATGAAGATTGGTTTGGAGACGTTGACTAAAATACAAGTTGTACAACTTCGCATGTCCAATTAAAAGAAGAAAGAAATATGAATTCATCGTGGTTTGCAAAATATCTATTGGACAATTCTACGAATCCAACAATTATTGAAGATGATTATGCGAATTTGGCCACCCATTCAAGGCAGCGATGACGAGGAAGAAGAGAAAAAAGAGTAAAAAGAAGAGGAAGAACACATGGTGGAAGATGACAAAGTCTAATGCGTCAGAGAAGTATGTTTCGATCAAGATGGAAATCTCATCGAATAAAAGGGGAACTTCTACCTTTGTTATCCTTGTTGTCCTATTCACAAATCTTCCATCATTAGGAAATCACGTTAGGATGGTACTTGTCTTCGTTATTATATGGTGTGTATATTTAGTTTAATTTAACATTTGTTTTACTTACTTTATGTACATTTTAAGTTATGATTGGAGTATGTTGTGGTACTGAATGAATATGTAGATTGGATTGGTTACTATTAACGATTTGTGTTATCACTCATTATTTCTTATATATCATTCTCTTCATTATTCCAATTTCCTGATTGTCCCATTTTAAGTATCACTTATTGTTCTCATATAAATGAATCTCATCATCATTATATGTCATTAGTCTATAATATTTTATTTAGGGGGAGTTATAGTTAGAGTGAGAGTTAGTGTTAGAGTTACAGTTTTAGGTGGTTATCTTTGTTGACGATAAATGAGGAGAATATATAGATTAGAGTTAGAGTTAGTGTTATAGTTTTAGGTGGTTATTTTTGTGATGACAAAGGGGGTAAATATATAAAATCTAGGCACAGATTAAGGGCGAGTTTTGTAACTGAAGGGAGTTATATTATATTTTATATATAGAGTTGTCATCATCAAAATGAGGGAGACTCTTAGTACCTTAGGTATTGGTTTTGATGATAAAAACTACAGACACTATATAAAATATAAATATTAATATTTTATTAAGTTATATGTATCATATAGTGCAGGATATTAGATAAGTGTTGATTAAGAAGACTGTACAGTATCAACAGTAGATTCAAAATGCTGATATAAAATTTCAAGAGTTGGAGAATGAAGACATATGAGTATAAAAGAGTTCAAGATTTCGGTATACTCCAAAAAAGTCATAGAGTCGTAGAATTTGTGTTAAAATCTTGATAGCACTTTCCTGATATCTCTCTAATTCTCTAATTTTGAATTAAATCGTTATTCAAATATCCTGGTTTTAAAATAATCTTTTCAAAATATTTCTCAAAATGATTTTCAGCCTCTTATACTTATAAAGATATTATCTTAATGTTTTTAAGTTTATATATATATATATATATTTAATTTTTGTTTATACTTTAATAAGTTATAATTATATTGATTATATATATTATTTACATTATATAAAAAATTCAAAATCATTACGTAAAGTTTTATTAAGTTTTATTATAATTAAAATATGTATAAACTATGCTTAAATGATTTTACGAAGTATCAAACTATTTTACAAAAAGGAAAGTTTTCAAAATAATGTTTCAAAGTAGTTTCAGTTTTTAAAAAGAGTATGTCGACATACTCTATATATGTACGTCGACATAGTTGTCTATTTTTCCAAACTTTAAATTTCAAAGAAGTGTCTTTTCGTCGTATCTCTCCACAAATGGATATAGCCATTGTTCCTCTATAAATAACGGACTTCCAAATGAATTTTCAATCATTATTTTCTCACTCATCTCTCCTCCTTTCACCCTCTCATTTTCTAAATCAAAATATAGCCAAACTCTATCGAAATTCAACTAGAATCAAATTCAATCATCACTAATTTGAATCTCTTTCATCTACTCTCTGCTTTCTCTTACTCTCTCTCTCAAACCAAGATCAAAGTACTATTTAAGAGTTATAGGATTAACTGTAATCAAGATCGAGTATATGAGTCTGCAAAACTCTATCAAATCATACTACTATACTTTTTGTTGTGCTATGAGTTGTAACTCCATATAATAGTATATGAGAAAAGCATAAGCCTCCTTCTTGTCCTTCATATAGCTCTCTGCTTTATCATCGTACTTGACTCATAATCTACTCATTTAACACTATCTCAGAGCAATAAACCGCAAAGGCAAATAACTACGGGTAAGATAATAGTCTAATATGGGTGATTTATAAGCCTAAGATAATAGATATAAACGCGATATATTGTAAAGTGAGAGCAACATAGTATTAAGGGTGGAAAATAGACCTAACTTGACAGAATCAGACCTTACTAAGTAGATCTTGGTCTAGGCGGGTTTGATTTGGCCTAGTCGAAACTATGCATTCTAAAATCTAGACTCGACCTGATTCGAGTTACGGTTCAGGTCTGGTTGGGATGATAAGTGTCAGGTCGGGTAATAACAATGAAAATGCATATATCTTAATGTTTTTTTGGTCGGTTTTGATTGGGTATTTAACATATTATTCATCACATGACCCAACTGAGACCCATTGGGTTTGGGTCAGGTCCAGATCTTCTTGGGTTGGTTAAGTTCGGATTTGCGGTTCTCATGCCTAATTGCCTGTCCTATGTGGCATATATAATCATACCTCACTGGCTTATGCATCCAACAAGTTAGTGCATATAAACATCATATGCTAATCGATTATCATCTGGGTAGGTATATTATTCTTCCTTAGTATATGCTAGGATGTCAGGATATTAGACTCAAAATAACTAATATCACATAAACAACCACAACAACCATCAAATAAGAATCTCTCATACTCACAATGCATGTAGATAAATGATGACAAAAATGACTGCCATTGAAAAGTTAATGGCCACTAAATATCGATTCGCCATAAATGCTCAAATCCCATTCCAGTCAGATGGTTAGGACCTATACCCACTCAGATGGTCTAGAGATACAAATCACTTAAACAATCCATGGTGAGCATCCGCACTTGCTCTTTCCTTATGATCATACATCAAGCCTTTGGTCATCAATGTTCCCTTAGCACACGTACCGATAGTAGATTCCACTTGTTCTGTTCCACAAGTCTTTACCATATAAAATTCTCTACTCGGACAAACCTTAGATATTCCAGCCATCAATTCCCCGTGATTACCATTGATCAGTACTAATCCATGATAGATTGGTATGGGTTCATGATTAGCCAAATTCCCATCTTGAGTTGATCTCTTCGTGCACCAACTTCAAAAAGTCGTAATTCACAACCAATATTAATCGGTACCAATCCATCATGGATCGATGTTAGTCTATAATTTAACTAATTTTCTTTTCCCTTGGTCGATGATCAATCCCCTTAATCTCTACATCTTTTTGTGTGTTCCTAATGACGATCTATATGATTTGGTACCAATCCATCTCAGTCAGTATCGATTGAAACCTTTACTATGTACCATTATAGTGATTGATCAGTCTTTAATCTTGTTGCTTCGATCTGTATGCATCCTCCAATTGCCACGATTAGCTCCATTCCTTCTAGATCAAATCCATCAAAGCGTTCTATGATCTGAACTCATCCTCTTTATGTAATAATCAAAGCCTCTATCATATAGAATCTTCCACATACACATGAGAGTTATTCATTCATTGAATCATCATCTCATTATCCCAGAATCGCTTATATGTGTGTTTTCACTCTGTCAAACATACATGCGACCACAACATACAACAAAAAATATCAATCAAGCAACATAAGTCATTCAAGCATTTCATCATATACCTAAACTACACAATAGGCATATACATTCAAAAACATGTTTAAAATTAATAAAACATTATTAGAAATTAATTTTCAAATCAAATTTGCAATGAAAAATAGTTTTTAGGTAACATTTTTAAATATACATATATTACAACTTGTATGAGTTAGAGGTTATAAACCACTTATCGAAGAATGATAAATTAACCAAAATAGATCCAAATCAGGGTGAATCTGAAATTGACAACAAAAGTAGTGAATTTCCTTATCCAGAATGATGGTAACTTAATCTCTAATGCTGTCACTAAGCTTAAATCTCTTAATCTTTTGATTTATCCTAATATAGTAAGCTTTTAGGTTGATTTTGGGTAAAGAGATGTTAATGGAGGTTTAAATAATGTTATAAGATGATGAATCTTTTGGTGACTGTTCTAACCATAGAATTTGCACAAAACCAAATTTCCTTAATCAATCCAGAAAACAAGCAATTAGGCTAATCACCAAATCCTATATAAAATTTCCTTGCCCATTTAGATATCTTAAAATAGTTATATCTTTCATGTACATAATCTAAATTGCCACGATGACCACATTTTAGATATCTACTGTAAAATATCTACGTTTTGAGACAAAGATGGATGCTTATTCATCTTCTATCTAAAGTTATTGCTAAAAAAGCCAAAGTATCAGAAACATAAGAAATTTATATCAAAGTTAAAAATATCGACGTATATGTTTTCTGAGAGTTTTAGCTCATTTTGAAGTTGTTTGTTTTTGTAGATCATATTTTACTTAACTAACTTGATGTAAAATTGGTGGTATTACAAACTCTAATCTAATAAATGCGTATATGATCAATTAGATCTACGATCACATCAAACGTAAGGTGTATAATATATATATGGTGCTGAAAAATTGTGATCGAACATATCTAGTTAGTTATTTATTTCTACCCATATATAAAATAATTTATTTATTTATACCACTCACGACTTTTCATTTATTTTTAAATATTTATATAAATGTAAATCAAACACATACATATAGACAAACACACACACATAATAGTTACAATAGTAAAATTTGTTCACTTACTAAAAAAATATTATGCTCAACCATGCGTAAAAAATGTTTTTCTTTTAGATTCGTATTTTAAGTTCGTATATATTTTCCATATACATGTGCTACAAATTTATGTATACAATTTAAAATATAAATTCAAAAATTTTCATTGTTAAATCATATTTTTTTTATTTGAAGTTGTAATATTTTTTTGAATAGAACAACTTATAATTTTACAACTTCATTAGTAAATATATTTATGTACAAAATATTATAATACATGCATGCATATGTATACATATTATTTGGAATATATATATTTGTATTAGCCAAAAGTTTAATGTAATTTTTTTATTTTACTATATATATATTAAATTTAAATTTGTATACATTTGTGTATAACATATAAAATTTGATTTTTTATAAATGGAAAAATAAAAATGAATATGTACATGTATGTATACTTAATTTAAATTTAAACGAAGAGTTTTACCGTTGGTGTAAGGACACAGAATTTGACCACTTTAAAATATACTATCTATAGTAATTTTAAATATAAAATATGCAAGGTTATATGATTCAAACAAAATTAGATAGAATTTGGAAGGAGACATATACACAAAAATAGTAAAATTTGCTTATATCGACAAAAGTGATAGAATGATGAATTTAGAAAAGTAAGTTTCAATGATTAAACAAATTATTTTAATTTATTTATGAGTGTTTATATTTTTAAATAGCATTATACAAATTTATTTTTAAATATGGTTTGCATAAATAAATAGTTTAGCTAAAATGTCAAAATGTGACCGTAAAACATTTTGCTGACAATCAACATTTTTAAATATGGTTTTCATAAACAAATAGTTTAGCTAAAATATCAAAATGTGACCATAAAACATTTTGTTGACAATCAACATTTTGTCGTTTAAAATTTGTCGCAATGTCGTCGCACCTTTATTTTCTTATATAGGAACATTTATTCAAATAGTGTAAGTATTAAATAATTCACTAATCAAGTCCACTTTTACTAAATAAAATTAGAAAACTTCTAGAAGTCATTATTAAAAGTAAGTAAGAATTAACAAAAGTAGGAAAAATTAAACATCAAGTCACATCAAATCATAGCCAATATAATTATGATATTCTTTACTTAATCTTTAAGTGACTAAGACATAAAGTAAGGATGTGAAAGATAATGTTAAGTATTGAAAAAGTGGATATTTTTTTAGACTGAAGTAATGTTAGTTTGGTAATTTGGTAAGTGGTTATTTTGGTAAATTTACCAATTCTTTCTTTTTCTATAAATGCCCACCTACTTCTTCACTTTCATTCACGTCTTCTTCTTATTTTCTCAAGCTTCTTCACCTTCTTCCTCTTATCTTTAATGGCTTCCAAGCCATAGAAAAAATTAGAAAGAAATAATGTCAAAATTTTAATAAAATATTCAAAAGAAATCAACGTTTATTCTCTTCAAATCAAAATCCTCTTTTCTCCACATTTTACCTCTTCTTCTCTCGAACATAACTTCTTCAAAACTGAACCAAAATACAAAATTATCTTTTTCAATCATGTATTTTTCCTGTGGCTACAACTTTCAAGTTGACCACTTTGTCTTATTCTAAAAATAACCATGTCAGAAATACACTTCTTTTAAGTGCATTTTCTGGCCCAGTTTTTAAGCCAGAGAATAGATCATTTTATTTTGATCACAACTTGATTGTAACAGAACCAAAGTAAGAATTTTTTTAAAACCTTATGAAATTTTAGTGGCTACAATGTTTATGTTGATCATTTTTTCCAGTTTTGCGGTTTGCTATACCTGAAACTCAATTATTTGAAGTGCATTTTCGGGATTCATTTTTGTCAATCCGATATTACCTCTTCTTCATTCTATCATATCTTCCTCAAATACAAACAAAATCAAGTGATTATTTTTTTAAATTCAAGAGAAATGAATTTTCAAAAACTTTTTAGTTAATATGTTTTTCAAATTTTAAGAGTAAGAGAGTCAAAAACAAGAGAGAATATGACATGTTTTTCGGAGCTAAATCTTGGGAATTCAAGTTCAAAGCTCACCGCTTCTTCTCTATATTTTCAGCCAACCTCCATCTCAAGCCTCGGCCAAGCTATTGGAAGGGAGAGGGTATTGTTTGCTAGTGTTTAATGGAGTAGGAATTAATTAATGAAGTGTTGGTTGATTAGAATGTTGATAGGAAGTTAATCTCTTTGGTTTATGGTGAGAAACTCTATTTAACATCTCTATTTACATATAAACATGTTTGATGTTGTGTTATGATTGCTATGGATGCCTATGTATACTTTGATCATTAAGTATTGATTGTTTGATATGATTGTTAAATTATTTTATCAAGTCACGTTAATACACGTCGATAAGCACAAAGGAAACCACTTTCCTTTTGAAAATAAAATGGTGTATATGGATGCTTAAACCTTTTGGAAATAGTTTCAAAATGAGTTAGAAATATTTTATAAACATTTAAATATTTTTAAAGAAATAAAGAAAACTAAAATTTCATCTTGTATATATTAAATATGTCGAAAACGATTTTCCAAAAAATCGTGCTTTTGCGGTAAAATGACCAAAGTTTATAATTGATATTTTAAATGTTTTAAAAATATGAAATAAAGCATTAAATATTTTAAAATGTATTAAATGAGATTTAAGTTGAAAATATGTATTCTGAATGTTATAAAAGTCATTTTGAAGAATACAACTTTTAAAATGCTATTTGCAACACTTTTCGCAACGGTTTGAAATAACTTTTGAAATGTAGTTTTAAACTTAACAATTCTTTCCTAAATCTTTTGTGAAGGATTTCAAAAGAATAATCAAGTGATTTAAAGATGATTTAGAAGTTTTAATAAGAGTTTGAATAAATGGTTAAGAGGAATTGTTTATAACACTTAAACAACAATTGAAGAATAATGAATGTAATAACAAACTGAGTATGCGGAAACGACTGGTACATTTGTCTCGTCTGTGAGATCTGGGAAGGTAAACAAGGTGTTTAACTAAGGTTAGGGATAGAGCAACCAGTGCCCTGAACTTACCTGGCCTATGTTTTCTCTTTTTAGGCGAGGGGTGGAACAGATCGAATGGAAAGCCCGGATGCTCTACAAGATCATATTTAAGTTTTCAAGAAAAGAGAAAAGAAATAAATTATTTGAATATTAACTAACCACTTAACATCTTTTATCGATGATTAGTACAAACGAACCAGGATCGGATTTGGGTGATTCCTATCCGAAGAACCAGGATCGGATTTGGGTGATTCCTATCTGAAAATCACTTCAAACTAATTTTCGAAACCCCATATGAAATTAACATCTTTTTATCGATGATTAGCACGAAGGAACCGGGATCGGATTTGGGTGATTCCTATTCGAAAAACCGGGATTGGATTTGGGCGATTCCTATTAGTAAACCCCTTCAAACTAATTTTCAGAATAAAACATATTGAAGAAAAAGATATTTATGATGTAGGATTACTTGTCACTAGTCCCCAGAGGTGAAATTTACCATATTTAAAGTGGTAGTAGTGCTCTGCTATGAAAATCTTCGATTTGCAAGAATATGATTTGAAGTTAAGAAAAAAAAATCTTTGATTAAGGTTTAATGAATGATTTGGGAATGTTGTTCCTAAGTTAAAAATTATAACTTGAATATAAGAAATCATTTATCAAGATTTAATGAATGTTTTGGGAAGGTTTTCCTAAGTAAAAGAGAAATAAATAAATCAAATGATCTGATAAATGAGGCTTAATGATTCCACATACTCTTGAAAAAAAGGAATAAATTGAAAAGAATATATCTAAGAAAGATATTGATTTAAATAAAAGATGAAGTAATTGATCGATGATAGATATCCACTTATGAGCTTAACATCGTTTTAAGCGATGATCGGCTTCGAAGGAACTGGAGTCAGATTTGGGTGATCCCTATCTGAAAACCACTTCGAACCAATGTATACGTTCGAAAGTGAAGAAATATTGAAGATAATGATTATTGAAGACCGTGGATCTTCATAGCGTGATGACTGCTTGTTGAATGTGCTCTGGGTAGCTCCCATTATAGAGTTATTTATAGCAGCGGTTTTTCCATTATGGAGATTTTTTCAGATTGCAAGGGCTTCTCACCTAGTAATGGTTGAGGAAAGTTCCTTCGGTTTCATTCAGTCCCAGAATGAACTTGTATGGACGAATGTCTGACATTGCATTTCTGAGACACAATGTTTGACTTTTGCAAATGTATATCAGTGGCGGCGGAGAAGGCAACTTCTCTTAGCTTAACACCCTCCTTGAGACATACGAGCTCAGGGGTTGTATTTTTATGGAAGGCAAAATTGATCAAAGGAATGACAATGTGGCATTCAAAGTGGAACCTATTATGATCAAAGCGTGGTTTTGTATGAAAAGCGCGGCTTTGAAGAAATTGAGCGTAGCCTCGCGACCTCACACCCCGGTCATGATGGGATACTATGTGGTCTAATAGACGCAAATTCGGAATAAGTGTGTGTGTATGGTGGTGTCAAATACATTTGACCCTTTGGGGTATACGTCCCTTAAGGCATTTATTGTCCCATTTGGATAAAGTGGTTAGCTTGAGAAAAGAAGGGAACTATCAATTATCGGTTGTAGTGTAGCAGTATAGTTCCAAGTGACTAGTTTGAGAAAAGCGATGAAGGCACCATGGGAACTACGTTTGTTATGTGTGGGTCGGAGAAAAAGGCCACTAGTTCCCTATCATGTTGGAAATCCAATTCCAATACGAGCTTTACAATTTTGATTGTATTCCCAAAATAGCTATAATGAATTGCAAATATTTCAGCTACCACTTTTGGTGTCATATATTCCATTCAATATATTCCATTGACCCAGTCCGGATATATTATCTTAGACTTCGTCTAGATATCGATACCTTATTTGAATAAGTTTATTTGAAAAGTTTTTCAAAAGAATGTCATTAAAAATAATATCATGTGTATGTTCTAGTTATCATAAGGTAAAAAATCATCTGTATTTATGTGTGGGCGTGGTCTTATGAGGTACTCTTTCTTTTCAAAGGATTTTGTTCAAAGGCTGATATATGACACTGTCATTTATATTTGAGTTTCTCACGCTGGTTTATCAAGCTTGATCCGGGTATTTTCAATACTCGGGTCAGATCCGAGTAGTCCCAGGTTGAGTTGAAGAAGGTTGGAATTTCCAAAGGAGAGCTGGAGATCTTCATCATCGTATGGACGTATTCTATTATCCGTTGCATCTATTGCATTTGTTTTGTTGTTTGTCAGCATTTGTAAGGGCAGGTGTTATAACTTTCCAAGCTGAATCTAGGTTAGACTATGATATTGTATTTTAAAATTTTCTGCTATAAAGATTATTATTGAAATAATATATGATATTCCATTCGTGTGAGATTCTGTTCTGTCTTTATTTTCTTTCTACCTTAATGATCCTTCTTTTTGTGCAATTTGAGTTAGACATGTGTGGTTTATTGTCGATACACAGGGTATAGAAAAACAGTTCATTACAGTTAGATCGGCCGGTTATTTCACATTATGTTGCTAGCCTTCCTCTTGAAGTATTATTCCTTCTTCCTCCTAAATTGGTGTGCAAATTCAGTTCTAAGTTCCAAGTTAATGTTAATGGGAGGTAGGGTTTGAGTTTGATTGTGTGTCCAGATATGTGAAAAGGAAGTGATATTTATAGCCTTAGATATCTCAAATATCACCTCGTTTTGCTTCTGTCATTACTCTAATCCTAATCTAATTAAATAGAAACATTAAAATCCCCATTCACCATTGTTTTGGATGCCTATTTATAAGGATCACTCCATAATATTGGGGCCAATTAATATTGCATATTTTAATTAATTAAATAATTATTTCATCCCATTTATTTAGCTACATTGATATATGATAAATAAATATTTTTTAATCAGTTCTAAGGCCCTAAATAAATAATATAAAGCCATAAGTTGTTAGTATAAGAATTTAATTTTTACTATTAGTTTATAACATTTATGAACTAATTTAAATAAGGTAAGTTCAGCAAATTACTATGGTGTTGACTACCTTAGTGATGAAGTTAATGGTGCACCCTCGGGATAATTATGTAATTTATTATATAACAAATCTTATAGTAAATCTTGTTCGAAATAAAGTAAAATTTTCATTTTCTTTTCCATTGTGCATATAGTTATATTGGGGTATGATTAGTGTCTTAAATATATTAAATATGTACAAGCAGAATTTTTTTGAAAAAGTATTTAATCGGTTGCTATTGTGGATGTGTTCATAACTATGGGTATTAAATCAAATGAAATAAATACTTGTCTTAGAATGTTCTTAGCCAAGATGTATCAAGAACAAGATATCAATATATCTATTGAGGCCAGTGTATATGGCGCTCTTCTTATAAGGAATCGTGAATTACTCACGATAGTTGTAGGGGACTAAGAGGTTATGTGTGTGTCGTTGTTTGGAAGAATTGTAAAAGGTCACCTAGAGTCTTTTCTAGGTTAAAAGTTAAATGGAAGATCAAACGTGGCAATATGCCGTAGTCTTTTGACTTAAGAGTACAATGAATCTTAAGTGTCCAAACTATACTTCGATTATGGTTAATTGCACATCAAAATGGATTGTGTTATTTTCGTAGTTGGGTATCAGTTGAACCATTTGAAATGAAACATTATTTAGTAGGGAATTCATCTCCTCCGAATAGGAGGTTAGTATTACTGTAATTGGTAGTTAACATAAAATCAAACCCTTTAACAAAAGCAAATTAGTTAATCGACAATTATTATTGGATTAAATCATGGGCTCCCATATTGGACTTTATAATAACTATGGATATTAATAAAGTTTTTTACCACTGACTAGGCTTTAGATATCGGAATGATATAGTGATGATGAACAAAAAACGTGCACGATATATCATTATCTAAGAGTATTGCTTCAAAAGATAAGAAACTGGATTTCACTTGGATAATCTATAAGCAATAGAACTTTTGTCTACTATTGTACTTCAACAAAATCTGTACATATTTTAATGTATAAATTTCCTAAATATTACCTGGAGTTGAGTTCACTCTTGGGAATCGCATAACCGCAACTCTCAGCTTTCGACCAAAAATTATTTATTGAAATAATTTTGTAAAATTAACTAATTATTTTATGAAAAAAGTAATATAATAGTTATATTGATTAATTTATCTTTAATTTTAATTATTATTGCAGTGCCTAAAATTAATTAGTAAAAAATATATTTATTTAATTATTTTTTGGGTTATAATAATTTTACAGGTAAATAGGCACATGGAAGAAGTTGCAAAAAAATTTAGTCTCAGGGACAACAAATTTGCTTTTTAGTTTGAAAGACATTTTGTAGTGTACATTGAAAATGATAGTTACAACTATCATTCTGTGATTTACACTAAAAAGTGTCCTTCAACCTAAAAACCAAACTTCTTGTCCCTGAGACTATTTTTTTTTGCAACTTCTTCCTTGAGCCTAAAAACCCCATAATTTTATATAAGAAATTATATATATTTATTTTATTTTGGTAGTAAATTGTTTAGAAATAAGGTTGGCCTGTATATGTATGTATAAGGTAATTAAATGGATTTAATTAATTAAGTCAAAATAAGATCTTAATTATCATACGTTAAATAATGGATTAGTGTAAAATATTTCGCATAGCACACTACTCCTATAAATGTACTAAGATGTCTCATTCTAAAGATACTTAATTTTGTTCTCTCTTTATAAAATAAATTAAATTGTAGGGTGGACTTTTTGACTCCTCTATTGAGTTTGAGATAGCATCTCCAGTGGCTAAGTTGAAGGTTTAAAGTGTATTCGATGGGCAAGTTTATTGATAACCTTTTATTTTAAAATTCAATTTATGTCAAAATTAAATTAGTGTGTGTATTAAAATAGTTATGATACAAGGGACATATACCGTTCATCATCGTGTACATCTTGGTCTTCACTTCCTATGCCAATATCGAGCTGATCATGTAATAGTAGAATGAAGTAGACCGATGAAGGAAAGTCTACTGGGTATCATGGCAATGAACATATCTAGTCGATGAAGTAACGATAATGGCTCAATGTTGAATTAGTTTCGATAAAAAGGTGTTAGACATGTGTTCGAGGACATTGGCATGATCATTTGAACATAGGAATTATAGTTGTGGAGCTTGTGGTGTTGTAAACAAGGTCAGATGGTAGTAATCATTGCAAAGGAAATATGGGATCTGGCAGGTATAGTTTGCACGAAGGGGTATATTTGTTAATAACACCCTTATAAGTACTAAAATCACATTTTGCTATTATATTTTATTATTTACACAAAAAAACTACATAAATTCTACGTACAAAAGACATTTACGCGAAACGCCATTGGGTTGTTATAATCCTATGCATTTTGATATTATTTAACAATACATACATACATGTACCTAACATAAGTTGGACTATACAATATATATATTGTTTTGTCAAAAGGACATTTATAAATTAACATTGTCAACAAAAAATAAAAACTAGGACGTAATTAATTACCACTTTTTCACATTCGAATAGAACAAATTATAAGTTATATACATGTGTAGATTTATTTATTTTATGTATACAAACATTATATATATAATTAAATATTATATTTAAATAAAATATTACAAAAGTTTACAAAATTATTTTGCTGAATATTACTCTAGAATAAATGCTTTTAAAATTAATAATATATTTATTTAAATGCTTCACCATACATAAATTTTAATATGAATTAGTAATGAAATTAATTTAGTAAATCCCACACATGGATAAACGTTATTCATGTTAATAACAACATGACTTACAATTCAAATCTGAATTATCCAATTAAACATTAAATATTAATTACTATTGTTATACCCAAAATTGCAAGCTACTGTAGGTTTATGATGAAAGCTATCGCTAGGTAATGTTATATAGCTATCGCTTGATCTTGTGAAGCACAAGTTGATGTTATAGAGCTATCACAAGTTAAAGAAAATAGAACTATCGCAAGTTGATGTTATAGAGCTATCGCGAGTTGATATTAAATAGTTATTGCTAATTGATGTTGTGAAACTATCACAAGTTGATGTTATATGTCTATAATAGGCTAAAGAAAATAGATCTACTGTAGGTTGAGGTTGTAAAGCTATCACTAGTTGGTGTTATATAGCTATCACAAGTTGATGAAAATAGAGATATCGCAAGTTGATGTTATATAGCTATCATAAATTGA
Source organism: Allium cepa (assembly GCA_030765085.1). NCBI lineage: Eukaryota > Viridiplantae > Streptophyta > Magnoliopsida > Asparagales > Amaryllidaceae > Allium > Allium cepa. The sequence continues at coordinate 485,173,077 of CM060929.1, forward strand.
CCAAGTAAAGCTATCGCAAGTTGGACTATAAAGCTATCATGGATTGATAAAAACAAGCCATCATAGGTTGAAGAAATGGAGCTATAGTATATTGGTAAAGGTTGGCTATTGTAAGCTATGGAAAAGTGCTATCGCACATTGAGAAAATTGCTAAAAATTGCTATGGTTAACCATGTGGGAAACCCTGATTGGTTCATTGCAGCAACGTCGTCACAAAAACAATGTGAAGAATTGTGCCACATGTCAAAGAGATAATGTGCAATGACAGAAAAATCTTGACCATCTGTTTTCTATGAATGCCACTTGTCAAAGATCTAAGGGCCCAAATTCTCTATATATAATTGTATGCTCCCAACTAAAAAGGGGCAAATTCTGGATTGTTCTTCTTCCTCATTTTTATTTTTCTTTGGCATAAATAAAAAGCTCAATTTTAGGACTCTAGTAGCCAATTAGGTCAAATTCAAATTATGACTTTGTGATTTAGCTCTTAAACAATTGTCTATTCGGGTGGTTGATTATTTTTGTGCACGATGAACTAGCATACTTTCCCAAGAGCCCGAACTCTTAACTAGGTACCACTAACCTTCTTTGATTATGTACGTATGTTAGGACTAAATTCTAGCCTAATTTTCTATGGTGGTTTCATTTAGAGTTGTATTCAGCGAATGATTATCTCTTAAGGAAATTCACCACAATTATTTCCCAGCAAGTGTCCTCAGAGCCACACTTACTTCGCTCGACCTCTGTTCTTAAGCATTAATCCTTTCTCATAGGAGTACAAATCACTTTCATATTGGAGGAAAGCCTATTTTTGTATTACTAACTAAACTAACTATGGAGAGAATAATTAAAAAGAATAAGAAAGATGACCCATATTCTTGGATGAGAATGGATATATAAACCCATGCTTAAGGAATTATATTTGAAGCGAAAATAAGTCTAGATTTTGATCAATTTTCTCAAAAGAGGTGAGGCATGACTGAAATATCTTCAAAAAGGAAATGGAAAATGAATAGAAAGGAAATCCAAAGCCCACAAAAAGGCATAATAATGAATTTGGAAATTATATTTCCAAGAGACCTAAGAGTAAGATGACTAATTTATGTATCCCGCAAGAAGAAGTTTACTAACTCACTAGAGAAAGATTGAACTATTGGCACCTTAAGAAGAACATATAGAAGGTAGAGAGATATCGTCACATCGTAAAAGGGCACAACACCTCAATATCAAATGAATGCACCATAAAATGCAGATCTATCAAAATAATCAAAAAAATAACAACAAACAATTGCTTTTTATAGTAGTTCGATAAACACTTTGGCCTACGTCCACTTTAATCTTATAATTTTATTGCTCGCTGGAATATAATGATCACAACTTAAATCTGACCACAATCTAGTAGATCTCGGATTTGGGAGCGTTTGAGAAGCAAAAGATAGAAAATAGTCAAAGCATCAAAAGTCTCTCCTAGTTGTAAGTTGCCTCCTATTTATGGCCAAATCCCAACATAGATCTTGCAACCCCACTATGAACAAGTCCCAATCTCCAGATCCAAACACATGGGCATAAAGGCCGAGTCATCCAATACGATTTCAAAGAAGACAATCATGTCGGCACTTACCTGAATTTGGATGCCTCAAGCTTGTTTTTCCTTCATGTTTTAGCTCTCCTCGCCGAACTCTTACCAAATCAAGTCACAAAATCATGTTGGGGTTTTCAATTCAGGTCAGTATTGACCTGAATTATTGGCTTTGATCCCTACCAAAATTTATGTATTCCTTTATTTTTTCATCCTTGATATTTTCGAAGTCATTGGATTCATTGCGTCATCATTCCTTAGTCCAATTTGTCTGTTTGAGTCTGCTATAAGAATGTGGAAAATTTGGCTATAGTACTTGCCCCTCAAAAACATGCCTTATGAATGTAAGATGTTATTTTGTTAAGAAAAAGTATCAGTATTAGTCAATCTTTGATGGTTGAGTTCTCTGGTGATCCATCAACTCCAATCGCAGTGAACCATCTAATTCCTTCAGATTCATCCGCAAAGAAAAGTTCATTCTAGACCATTATAGCTCAGGACTTTAGTCCTTGCTTAAATGTCAGAAATCATGATGATTTCGTTTTCATCCGGAGTTATCACATTGAGTATATCACTATCTTAACCATCTTGTGTTCGTTCAGGGTGAATTTTTCCTATATCAAAATCTTCCCATGTTTTCCTAAGATTTATTTATTTTAAGTTAATCACATGGATTTCAAATGCTAATCATTGTCAACGTCCATTCTAGGGGCTGATCTCTTCGAATCACCAAATCAACATCTACTCTAGGGTCTCATCTAATCTAGGTCTAATCTCCATGGATCATAAAATCAACATCAACTCTATGGTCTCATCCTATTCAGTGTCTGATCTCTCTGGATCATTCTACGTCCAGTCTAGGTTTCAATCTCTTCGGATCATTTAACATCCAATATAGGGTTCGATCTCTCTGGATCGTTTAACATCCAATTTTGGGTTCGATCTCTCTTGATCATTTAACATCCAATCTTTGATCGTTTAATACCTAATCAGGGTTCAATCCCTCTAGATCCATGCTAAGTCAAATTCGTTCGCTCTCCGATAAAGGGTCTCAACATCTAAGCAAGTCCATCTGCCCACTATCCATTAAGCGGACTTACTTTCCTAGATAGCCCATCCACTCACTCTCTAGTGAGGGTTTAGCTCTTTGTACATGTCTAATCCATTTTCTCTCGGGCAAGGGGACATGCACCTTATGGTCATCGCCCCGGCTCTCCGGATAGCATTGCCATATTCAATCTATATCAAATATCATGTTCCAGTGGTTTTCAAAAATCTAATATTCAAATCGAAGCAACAAATAAATATACTAAACAGTAATCTCAGACATCCAACTCTGAGCGTGCAAGGAGAACAATTAAGGATCCATACACGTGTAAGCGGTCGAGGTTATCGTCATCCTATTTATCCAATACAAAATGTAAAACATGGGAATCAAACCAGATTCCCGTTCATCCCGATTATGGGATTACCAATTACGACTCAGATCCATGGTCATGTCTTGATGTATTCACTATAGAAGATAGCTTCTCCAGCTACACCGCTGTAGTTTGGTTCCTTATAAACTATTATATATGATTACTCTGAACCAGCTCTTGTATAAAATCATGAACACGTTAGCACTTATTCATCTCATGTCTGTCCGTCCCATGGAAAATGCAAAATCTTTTGGACCTTTTCTCCCGATCTGTGGGATTTCTCCAACTAGTTTTAGCTATGAATTTTCCCCTTAGTATTGATATAAATCCTCTCTGGTGTATCATATAGATCAGTATAAGAAGAGAATTTATGTTCCCTCCTTTGTCGCTTTGTTTTTCTGAAGTCATCATCAACTTTTAGCTCTCCATTGTCTCTACCATATGTTGTTCTAGATAGTCCTTTGTCACCCATAACATTAACCACAACACTATCAGCTTCACTGTCCTTTTGACATAAATATCTCTTTTTTCGAGATAAAACTCCATGAGATCCATCGGTAGATCCTTTTCCAATGCAACTTCGAATTCAGTCTTGCTCGCGACTATAGAAAATGCCACCATCAAAACTGTCAATGAATCCATCTTATCGACCATGGAGATGCTGCGTTAAATCTCGTCAGATAACTTCTTGGTCTCTTTAGCCCTTTTTTTCATACTCGAAAGTGTTATCACATTCTTTGATCGAGAGATATGAACTTTGAACTATTTAAAAAATCCATCCACTAATTAGACCCACATGCTTATAGGATCCATTCTCTAACTGCCTAAACCAAATAGCAGCCAACTCCCTCAAGTATGCAGCTAATTACTTCCTTAGAAACACCCACTACCTCAATATGTCAGATATGTCTCATCAGATGAACATTTCGATTTGTTCTTCCATTGTACGTTTCCAACTTCAGTGGCTTAAAATCGACTGGATTCCTTACATATCGAATTTATGGGGTAAATCGATTCTTGTTCACATCCTCCAACCTCTTAGCTGGCAGGTCCACCTCTCAATATTCTTTGATCATCCTATCTATTCGCGCATTATCAGCTAATGGAATTCTTTGACCCTTGGCTATATTTTGCCTTCTATTCCTATAGGGAAACTCCAGCACATACTCCTTTGGCTTCACGTCTACATTCTGATTTGCATTTTCGGATCTAGCACCATCCACTCCCCGCATACCAGCTCACACTAAGCCCAAAACAACCATGCTCCATATATATTTATTGTCATGGGGGCTCAACTCTGGTTGGCTCAGCTCAAACTGCAGATGCACCTACATTGGTTTTTGGTCATTGGTTTTGAATTCCAGTTACTCTGACTGTTCTTTATTGATTCATCATTCTTAAATGTCCACTTAACATCTCTAGTTGTTGAGCTATTATTCCATCTTGCATCTCTTTCATCGTCGTCTCCCTCTTCTCTGACCATTTGATTGATGGATAGAACTTGAAGATGCCTCCTTGCTCCTATTAAGTTTTGGTTGAATATTTGTTTTTATAATCGCTTTGGTTGTCGGCCTCTTCGTCGCTTTCAAACTACAGATTCAAGCTTCAAGTCTTCCAATCTAGCTGTTTCTCAGTGAAAGCACCAAAAATATGGCATCAAAAAGTGTCATAACACACCGATATCTAATGAAAGCACCAAAAATTGTAGATCTATAGAACACATAAGCGCTTTTTATAGTGGTTCGATAAATATTGCGGCCTACGTCCACTTCAATCATATTATTTGATTAGTTCTCTCTGAAATATAATGGTTAGAACTCAAAGCCAACCACAATCTAGTAGATCTTAGATTTAGGGGTGTTTGGGGAAGAAGAAGGTAGAAAAAAGTGTCAAATGTCCTCTCCTAATTGTAGGCTGCCTCCTATTTATAGCTAAATCCTAGAATAGATCTTGCAACCCTGCTCTGAATAAATCCCAATCACTATATCTTAACACACAAGCATGAAGAAAGAGTCATCCAGCATGATTTCCAAGAAGAAAATCTTGTTGACATCAAGCTAAATCTAAATTGGTACTGACCTAAATTTGGGCACCTCAAGCTCAATTTTTCTCCATGTATTAGCTTCCTTTACCGAGCTCTTGCCAAATCAAGTAATAAAATCAGGACAAGGGTTGTTAATTCAGGTCAGTACCAGCCTGAATTATAAGCTTTGATCTTTGCCAAACTTTCCATATTCCTTTACTTCTTAATCCTCAAAATTTTAAATGTCTTTGGATTCATTACTTCGTCATTCCTTAGTCCAATTTGTTGTTTAACTCTGTTCTGATACTGTGGAAAATTTGGTAGTAACACTTGCCTCTTAAAGTATGACTTATGAATATAAGGTGTGCTTTGCTTAAGAACAAGTGTCAATAGTAGTCAATCTTTGGTAGTCGAGCTCTCTGGTCATCCATCGACTCTAATCATAATGAACCATCCAGTTCCCTCGTAATCACGTGCAAATCAAAGGTTATTCTAGACCATTATAGCTAAGGACTCTAGTCCTTGCATAAGTGTTAGTCATAAATCATAATCATTCTATTTTCATATGGAATTATCACATTAGGCATATCATTATCTAACCACATTTTCCTAGGGTTAAGTTTTCCTATTTCGATGTTGTCTCATTTTCGCCCAGGATCTATTTATTTTAGGTTAGTCGCAAAAAATTCAATTCCTAAGGTCAAGTTAACGTCCATTCTAGGGCTCGTTCTCTCTGTATCAGAAAATTTACACCCACCTAGGGTCTCACCCAATCGAAGGTCTAATATCTCTGGATTAAAAAATCAACATCCACACTAGGATCTTATCCAATCTAGGGTCTGATCTCTCTGAATCATTCAACATCCAATCTAGGGTTCAATCTCTCTGAGTCATTTAACATCCAATCTAAGGTTCGATCATTTCAAATCGTTTATCATCCAATATAGGGCTCGATCTTTCTAGATCCTTGTCAATTTCCATCCACTTGCTCCTAAGCGAGAGGACTCATCTCCAAGCATGTCCATCGATTCACTTCCAATGAGGGGGCTTACTTTCCTAGATAAACCATCCACTCACTCTTTAGTGATGGGACTAGCTATGTGTACAAGTCTAATCCACTTGCACTTCATTAAGGGGACATGAACCTTATAGCCATTGCTTCCGTCTCTTTGGACAGGACTACCGAGTTCAATTAATATCGATCATTCACATTCCAGTATATTTCAAAAATTAATTATTTAAATCAAAGTAATAATCGAATATCCTAAACATTCATCTCAGACATCCAACTTAGAGTGTTCCTATCAAGGACCCATAAATGCATAAGCCGAGGTTGTTGTTGTATTATTTATTTAAAACTAAAAGGCAAAACATGGGAAGCTATGGCCTTTCTGTAATTTTTATTGGCACTTTTCTGTCGAGAAAATTGATGAGATAAATTTTTATGATTACCTTCAAGCTTTTAGATCTTTAAAGCTATGTCATTCCTGTCATGTTCCAAAGCCTCTACCTTAAGTCTTAGAATAGAAAATGCTTCGATGTATTTCTTATTCCAATATTCTTTTGTCTCTAGATTTCATCCACAAATAAAAGATCTACTTAGGTTAAATAATTCACTAGAGTTATCCTTAGAAGACAGAGATATCGAGGAAGGAATGATAATATCGTCACTATGTGTCGATGACTTTGAGATGAGGAAGAGATCCGCAAAGAATTTTTCTCAATAGACTGGACTGAAGTAGAGATAGGAAATCATTTTTCCCCTTCAGTTAGAATAAGCTCATAAGATTAACACTCATTCCTCGAACTTAACAATTTAATCTATGAATCAAATAGCTTTGGTTAAGTTGCATAATTTTGACATTGTGTTTTAGTTGTTGGTGATAAAATTGTGAATTACACTTCCCTATTAACTCTTAAATTTCATGATTTTTGGATTACATTTTCTTTTCAATTTTTGAAACCATTTCTTGAGAGGTCCTATAAATCGAATTCAACCAAATATATTCTTGATACCACTTATTCACCTCAACATTGCCGATTTATGATAATCCCAATGTGGAACAAAAAGAATGATTCTCCATGTCTGAGATTAACCTAAACTAGGTACTATCAAGACATTGACTGGGATTAGGGTTGCCAAGAGTCAAAGTCGGATTTTGATTCTAGGTCCAAACATAAATAATGGCAAGCATTTAGTAAAAGGAAACAATGCAAATAAAGTACTTTATCGATGACTTGGAATGCAAACAACACCGTTACATTCAACTAACTAAAAAAAAGAAAAAGAAAACATACTTCCATATTAATTCTTAAATTTTGAAAGAACATCTCAAATTTTATGAAAAATGAAGGAGAGATAAGAAATGTAGTAGTAAAGGGAGCTCCAACGTTGGGAGAAGTATTACCAGGTGAAACCCAGATAATCCCACTCTTTATGAAGAGAGCTAATTTTGCCGCATAGTAATTTACCATAATTAGTATGTATATTATGAAGATATGGATCTTTTCGATCTCTCGGGAAAATATAATCCAAATTACGGAACTATTATACATATGTGGAGGTCGCAAAGAAAACAATATTTTGATAAGTGGAATTTTTCAATTGTGGAAGAACTTTCCTTACAAGTCCATTTTAGCCTAATCAATTTACCTAAAGCATATGTAAGGATATGAGATAAAGAATAAATAGATACAAACTAAAAAATCTACATACTAATAGCATAATGAAATTAAGAGTCAAAATGCAAATTTTATAAATGAAAAGTTATTCTGCATCAACAAATGCATAAAATAAAATTATACAAGTGTAATAGCCATTCTATACCTTTGGCATCCGACATACTTGTAAAGTATGTTACAACTATTCCCGTCGATGTAGGATGATAGTCAGGGGACAAAGTAAATTAAATAAATCTAAAACCTATCGTATATCTCATAGTGTATCAAATAAAATATAATACCAAAATAGATACAAAAATAAGCGAGATAGAGATATAATTAAATAAACCACCATAGACCAAAGCATAAATTCAATAAAGTTATATAAACCAGAAATATAGTTTATACAACTGATAAATAAACCTAAAATATTGGTCTATAAACAAAAACAAACATTGTTATAGCTCCACAATGTCATACAGTGGAAAGAGTAAAAGCTTACAATACATGCAAAAGTATATCCTCCTACTAGTCCACTTGCACCATGTTGCGTGTTATCCCACACCTACTATATAGTCTTCCCATTTAAGCATACCCGAGATAATAAGAAGAAAATCATAAATAACCTAGAGTAGGACAACAATCTAGTGCAAGTGATAAACAATCTCAAAATACAATAAAAAAGTTATAGTAAAGGGCATATGATACGAAGAATCATATCTAATATGTTACTACATCTAATAAGTTAGCATATAATAATATCTATTAACATACAATCATCATAAAGGTGCACTACATCCTAAGTGCAATATCGAGTGTCTAGGTATTCATATCCATAATACCTATGTCGTATGACATTCCTAATGTCATGAACGAACAAGGCAAACATGGCATCCATTAAAAAATCTTCACAGTCCATGCCACTCAGATGGCTAAGGAACTAGATCCCCCTCTTGATCAAGGGTACATGGATCCCATCCTCAACATGGGTACACGTCATAATACCCAATTAAATATCCTTAGATACCCTTGCTTTACGAGCACACTTCGAAAAAATCCAAATATCAATGATCCCTTTGTACATGACTCTGAACCCTTCGTCCTCTATTCATTTCCATAGAAAAATCCCTTCTCATTCTACCCATTTCCAATTTCCATAGTGGAAGCCTTCCTCATTCCATTTCCATAGTAGAACCCTTCCTTATTCTACCCATTTCCATTTTCCACTATGGAACCCATCACATTCCTTTTTCCATAGTAGAACCCTTCCTCGTTCTAGCAAAGAGCTCCATTCCTCAGACTTGTCCATATGGTCATCATAATGACTCCCATCGTTGACTCGTCGTTGTTGGAACGCTTCTTAACATCCCTCATAAATCGTAGAAACCTCATATCAAAGTTCCAATGTCATCATGTTGAAGCATCACACTATTGCTCTATCGTCATTCATCATTCTTTATTGCGCTTTAGTGTCAAAATTGAATGACGAACGAACAAATGTACGCACATAACATGATCTCCAAAGCATCCTTTGCCTCCATAAAATCTAACCAAGATTGGTCGAACCTTATCATGTTGGTACCAACATGATTAGACATCGATTCTGACATGATTTACTTTGCTAATTTGGCTAAGTACTTCATGTCCAAGCCAAACTTGAAGTACTATCGTCCTCGTCCTGAAGTAGCATCACAATCAACTCAGGGTCAAGTAGGTCTGCACCCATCGCTTTTCCTTAGCCATATATTTTTATGCCCTAAAACTTCTCTTTCTCTCGTCTTTAGATTTGGCATGAAGCTCCTCAGCAAAAATCCCATAGTTCCCTATGCAGCTGCCTAAGGTAAGTTACCATCGACATGATTTATACTTACCACTAACATGATTTGCTCTCCCATGATGACCTAATTTTCTCTGCTCAAAACAAATCAATCCCCATGCAATTTATTTTGGGGTCTTCCCAATCTTCAAACAAGAACATACTTTAGCTTTATAGCATTTTAAACATTACTTATACTAATTTATTCTAAATAACGACCATATTTTTAACTTCCCTAATTGACTAGCAATTATATCAACTCTACAATAATATCATCACATAACGCCTAAATATCAAATATAGTTAATCCAAACATGATTCAAATATGTATATCTTTGTTGATCCAATTTTATATAAAAATGACAATATAGTTGATAAACGATGTAAAATAAATAATAGTCAAAATACATCTTTTTAAATTTAGTTCTAAGATATTAATTATATCATATGAAAATTTTAAAACAATTAAACTTTGTAATTCATATTAAAAATCACATTTTAACTATATCAATAAGTATATGATAGTGAAAGAAGTACGACTCACCATTTACCAAAGTACACGAATTCCCAAGCAAAAACTGATGTATAACAGCAATTACATGAATCCCAAGGTCTCTAAGTAGTAGATTTGCTTCCCCTTTGCTATCCTTACTAAAACGTCTTAATTATGCTAATTTACTTGAAAAATGATGGTTTTTAGGTCTAATTTGGATTAATGAATGTTAGAAGGTAATTGGAAATGAAGAAACGTGATTTATGGCAGTTAAAAAAAGGTGGTATTAACCCTAATCCAAAATTGGGTTAAGGTGTTATACTAGCCACTCACAAATCACCCACTAGTTTGCTTAAAAAAGGTCAGACCTTTAAACAGCCTTAACTTCTAAGGCTGAAAAAAAATCTTTATTCAATTTAGCAAAATCGACTCTAGGAGATTGCACTTGCGTGCCATTACCAACAACAACACTCGAAGCAACCACTTAAGCATTTTACAACATGTTCCTCGTCATGGTGTTTGTCTACAAGTTGGAATTAGCAGATCCCAAGGCAACTCCTTCAACTCTAGAGATTGAGCTCCTAGCAGCGTTTCTTATAAGCAATATCATTCTTAATCTGAAATAAGAATAATCAGTCACTCATAAAGAAAATCCATATCAATGGTACTCGTGTGTGCAACTCGACTTATAATATATATATATATATATATAAATGTTATGAAGTTTTGAAATCAAAATGTATAATAAAAATTCTCTTTCGTATATACACTCAATCCATTGTACAATATTCCACTTACATTATGCTAATGGATCAGGTATCCACTTAGAATTACGCAAGTAAACCTGAGTCAAATTGCTTAGCCTAAGCTCTAATACCAAATGTGATGATTCCCTACACCTTCGACACCTAACATACCTATAAAGTGCTTTGCAGCAGTGCCTCATCGATGTAGGATGATAACCATAGGGTGAAATAAATAAATAAAACATAGAACCTACAATATATCTCACAGTGCATCAAATAAAATATCATACCAAAATAGATAAAGTAAGTGAGAAAAAGATATAATTGAACCGCTACAAAACAAAGCATAGGTTCAATAATGTTATATGAACTAGAAATAGAGTTTATACAACGGATAAATAAAACCAAAATATTCTCCTCTAAACTAAAAAACACAATTAAAGCTTCATAGTGTTACACAGTGAAAATAGTAAAAGCTCCAAATATAAATATATGTAAAAGTGTAACCTCATGCTAGTTCACCTACACCACATTGCATGCACTACTACACCTACGATCTAGTCTACTCGTTTAAAAGCACCTAAGACAATAAGAAGCAAAGGATAAAAACCCGAATCAGAAAATAGTATGGTATGAGCAATAATTAGTCTCAAAATACCATGAAAGCCGATATAGTAAAGGGCATATGGTATAAAGAATCATACTTGACATGTCCCTACATCCAAAGCTGTTGCACATAATAATGTATGTTAATCTACCACTATCATAAAATGTACTACATCCTAACTACAACATAAGATGTCCAGGTATACACATCCATAATGCCTATGTCATGTGATATCCCTATAAAGATAAATAAACATGGAAAACATAGCACTCATCAAACATTTCTCATATTCACTTGTGTGCAGTGGATATACGATAAATCATACGACCATCAACAGGCAGAGACAAATGGAAAGTATTAGTTTCTTGGTGCTCGAATCCATGCCACTCAAATAGCTAGGAAACTAGATCCCTTCCTCGATCTAAGGTACATGGACCCCTTTACCTATCTAGGATATATGACCTAATACTCAGTGGGCATCATCACATACCCTAGCTTTACGAGCACTATTTGAAACACTCTGAGTGTCGACGATCCTTTTACACATATTTCTAACTCTTCCTCGTTCTACTCATTTCCATAACAGAACCCTTCCTCATCCTACCCATTTCAATTTTCCATAACAAAATCCTTCCTCGTCCCATTTTCCATTGTGGAATCCTTCCTCGTCCTACCAATTTTCATTTTTCACAGTGGAACCCTTCCTCATTCCAGTTTCCATAGTAGAGCCTTTCTTCATTCTACCCACAAGCTCCTTTCCTCGAACTCATCCTTATGTCTCATCACCACAGTAATCACCATTGAGTTGACGTTATTGTAACACCACAGGACATCCCTCATAAGTCATAGAATCCTCATGTCAATATCCTAAAGTCATCATGTCTAAGTGTCACACCATTGCTCCATCGTCAATCATCATTCGTCATTGTGCCACAATGTCGAAATCAAATGAAGAACGAATGAACGAATGCACCCAACGCAATATCCAAGGCATCCTCTTCGACTCTAAAAAATTTGACTAAAATCAGCCAACCTATTATAATGTCGGTATAAACAGATTAGATATGTCGGTGTCAACATGTTTTACATAACTAATTTGGCTAAGTACTTCAAGCCCAAGCCAAACTCAAAGTCACTACCTTCTCGTCTCGAAGTAGCATTGCAGTCAACACAGGGCAAGTAAGGTCAACACCAATCACTATTCTTAGCTATATTTTTCTAAGTTCCAACACTTCGCGTTTTCTCATCTTTGGATCCGGCCCGAAGCTCCTCAACAAGAATCATGAATTTTCTCATGCACCAACCCGAGACACGTCACTATAGACCTGATTTTTCACTTACCACCACCTTGATTTTTTTTCCCATGATGACCTGATTTTCTCTATGCAAAATAACTCTAATATCCATGCGACTTATTTGTGGCATTTCCTAGTGTTTAAATAATAATATATTTCAGCTGCATCGCGTTTTGAACACTTTTTCATGCCCAATAATTCAAAATGATGACCATATTTCTAACTACCATAATTGACTAGCAACCATATCAAACAATTCAAATAAAAATTATACATCATCATATAACATTTATGTATCAAATATAGTAAATCAAACACGATTCAAATGCATATATCCTCTTAGACTTGATTTTATATAAAAAGGACAATATGGTTGGTAAATAGTGTAAAAGGTATAAAATTCCAAATCTATTATTTTAAATTCAGTTCTAAGGTATTGGTTATATTTGATATAAGTTTTAAAGCATTAAAACTTTTTAAATTCATATTAAAATTACATTTTTACCATGTTAATAAACATAGGATAATGAGATAAGTAAAATCACTCACCTTCATTGAAGCACATTAATTTTCAAGCTAAAATTAATGTAAAACAATGACTATAAGAATCCTAAGTTCTCCACACAGACTCTACTATTTTCCTTTCCTAATCTCACTTAAACCCTTTAATTATCCTAACTTACTTGAAGAAATGATGGTTTTTAGTTCTAGTTAAGATTAGTGGAAGCCAAGAAGGTGATTAAAAATGAAGAAAAGTGATTATGGGTTGAGAAAGGTGATGTTAACTATAATATCGAGTTGGGATAATATGCTGCACTACTCACCCACTAATTTACCTAAAAAAGGTCAAAACTTTAAACAACTATAACTTCTAAGTGGTAGTCCAAAATCCTATTATGACTACTTGGAAAGAGAAATCATCAAATCTTTCCAACAAAAGTGCTTTCAGACCCTAATTCAGCTCCTATCAAAAGTTATGGGCAATACAATTTTTTCAGGGTCAAAAAACCTTATAAAATTCCAAGGATGGAAATGTCACTTATTAGCTTTTTCCAAAATCATAGAGTTATATGACCTCAAATGAATTTAAAATAATATTTTACAATCATTTTGTACATAAAGTATGAGTTATTATACTCTCTCCCTCCTTAGGAATTTAACTCCAGGAATCCCCAAATCAAACAAGGAAAAGTCAACCATAATTATCCCCACATACTTAACAACCATAAGCAGTCATCTCAACTACGAAACTTGCAATCATAAGCAATCAAATATATGTGTGCATATTTTATCATGTGAGATGATAAACTATCCTACGTGATATCAAAAGTGAAAGAAAATGCGATAAATACAATGCCTCATCAAGTAAAGAGCTCTGGATAAGTGGTTTTTATGCTCTCCTAGGTTTTCCATGTGTAATCGCTCTGTATTCACTCCATCAAACATTCACTAACTTCACTATCTTCATCTTAAGCTGCATCGTATCACGTCCGACAATGTGAATGGGCATCGAGGACTTGAAGTTTCTGATTCAGTTTTGATATCATCCAATTGATCCAATGAGACTGTCATGCCTAAGTGGTGCATACTTCTGCAAATCAGAAACATGAAAAATATTGTGCACATCACACATCTTTTGAGGCAAGTCGACTTTATAAGTTAAATTCATAATCCCCTCTCATGTCAGAAAAGGACATATAGACCATGGTGCCAGCTTCCCTTTTGTACCGAATCAATTTACATTCTTCAATGGAGAAATCTTCACAAACATCAAATCATTGATAGAGAATTCCGAATCTCCATGTCTCTTATCAACATAGCTCTTTCCTATCTTTAATAGCTTTCATTTATTGTCAACTAATCTTGACCTTCTTTGATGTCTCCTTAATCATCTATGTCCCAAATATTAGTTTCTCGCCTGCTTCCACCTACACGAGGAGCATTACACGGTCAATATTCTTACCAATGCTACTTTATTAACTGTTGTTGTATGAAAACTCAACCAAATGCAAGCGGTCATCACAAGAGCCCCCATAGCCGAGTATGCAAGCTCATAAGCATCCTTTATGGTATAATTCATCCTCTCAGTTTGTCCATCAGTCTATAGGTGATAAGCCGTACTTAGATGCAGCTCTATCCCCAACGCCTCTTGTAAGCTCTTCTAAAATCCACTAGTGAATAAACGGACTTGAACACTCACAATGCTTTCCAGCACACAATAGAATCACACAATCTATTTCACTTACAACTTGACTAACTTGGAGGTCGTTCTATTATATTTAATGGTAATGAATCAGGCATACTTTAGCACTCTATCAGCCATGAACCAAATGCTGTCATACCCTTCACCAGTCCTCGACAATCCATCTATGAAGTTCATCGAAACTTGCTTCTACTTCTATTCTGAAATCTTACGTGGTTGCATTAACCCACTTGCCTTCTTCTGCTCTAACTTTACCAATTGGAAGTTCATGCACTTCGAGGTAAATGCTCGGTATCCTTCTTCATCTCTTCCTAATATTACGTCTGCTTTGTACCAAGATACATCTTATTACTATCAAGATGTATAGTCGACCTCGTATAATTACATCCTCATAGCACCTCATCCCTCATTCCATCAACATCACATACAAATAATCTTCTATCCTTACGTAGCTAACCATCTTGTCGAGTTTGTACTGCTTCATCTCATCAAACTCTACTCCATCCTCCATTTTAGCCATGACCTTTGCTAGTTTAATGTCATGCTTTTGACTAGTGCCACTCCTCTTAATCAAATTAGGTTTTACAGTCAAACTTGTCAACATATCTAGCTCTAACTCACAATGAAGTCTGAAGTCATAACCAATAATAAATAATGTTGTGTCCACTCTATCAAAATTACTCCTAAACTGCATGTCTTCTTCTCAAAGCCTCAATGACAGCATTTCCCTTACCGGACGTATAGGAAATACCAAAGTTATCGGAGGTCAAGAATTCCAACCGGTAGTACAAATAAAGGTTAAGATCCTTTTTGGAAAAGAGGTAGGTCAACAATTTATGATCTGTGAATGACTCGAAACTTTCCCCAACAAAATAGTGAATCCATGTGTTCAAAGAAAAAACTAACATGTCAATTCCAAATCATGGGTCGAGTGCCATCTTTCTTTGGCTTCGGCTGTCCATTAGCATATGCAATAGCCTTACCTCCTTGCATCATTACCGCACCAAATCCGGTGCACAAGCATCTATATATACCATCATCTCCTTATTCCCGCTCGGGATGGTCAACACTGTGCATTCACCAACCTCTTATTGAAACTCAAAAACATGTGCTTACACATTATGCTAAGCAAAAGCGTGGTTCTTGTTTATCAAATTGGTCGATGGTGATTCTACTTTGAGAAATCATTAATAAAAGGTCTATTATATCCCGCCAACCCAAGAAAACTCCTTATATCCGTAGCATTCTTAGGTTGGTTCCAATCTTAAACTGATGCCACCTTCGCAGGATCTACAGCTATACCTAGTTCAGAAACAACATGACCCAAGAATCTCGCTTCCCTCCTCTAGAAGTGACATTTCGAAAACTTTTCCTTCAATCGTTGTCTTCTCAACACCTCCAACATAATATTTAAATGTGTCTTGCGTTCCTCTACCATTCGAGAATAAACCAGAATATCATCCACAAACATAAGCATAATTATTTAATCTAAAGATACGGTTAATGAGATCAACAAAGTATGTTGGCATGATAATTAACCTGAATGACATAACCAACCACTTATAAAATCAAAATGACATATGAAAACCTATTATCGGCACACTCTCCTTCGCTACTCTCAATTGATGAATCCCGTCCCAAAGACCAATTATTAGAACAACTTTGCATCATGGAGCTAATCAAACAAAACATTAATACACGGGAGTGGATATTTGTTCCTCCTCATCACTTTGTTAAGCTTTGGGTAATTAATACACAGCCGCAAAGAGTCATCCACCTTAATGGCGAATACTACCGGTTCGTCTACTCAGATATACTCCTATGAATGAACCCTTTTTCATTACGTCATTCACTTGCATCGCTAGTTCCTTCTAATCTTTGGTTTCCATATGCCTCAAGGGCATAATTACTTGTATAGCGTTCTTCACTAAATCTATGTGGAACTCTATCTCTCAGTGCGATAGTAATCCTATCGCCTCCTTGGATATGTTCGGATACTCTTGAGCAAATGGCATAGATGAAAAATTGTCCTCATCTCTGGTAAATATAGAAAGCTAACCATAATCTCATCCTCCGGTAGGAAGCCTAACTCTACCTTCCACCCTCCTTTGTCCCAGCCGTCAGATGACTTCTCGCAATCCACCATCGTTGTGTACTTTCTCAGCCAGTCCATCCTCAAAATAATACCGAATCCTAAAAAATCAAAACAAAGAAATAAAAAACAAAAGACATCCACGACTCGATAAGACCAGACTATGACGTACACATGCCAATGGAGCCTCCAACGAGTTTTATCACAATCAAATGTTGGTCAAAAAATTTAGGTTTCAGTCCAAGCTTGTTTGCTAGGTCATTAGATATAAAGGTATGTGAGGCCCCGATATCGAACAAAATGGTAGAACCGACCAACATGTAACGGGCTAAATGAGTAGATTTCAATTTTTTGCCATTTTAGATTTTATTAGGCCCGCGAAGTCAAATTTATTTATTAGATATGATCTAATAACTTTAAATAAAATCCAGTTTTATTTAATTTTTTGATTGGGCAATCAATGAATTTAATTATTAGGCTGATACTATGACTAAAGTGATTACCAAGTCTAATAAAATACAAAATCATATAAATATATATAAGTCCAATTATTATTTTTATTTTTTATATTTAATAAAAGATCTATAATACAATATTACATAATGAGTAAAAAACATCAATTTAATTTTAATTAAATAGGTGAAACAACATATGCCAATATGGCGTCATTCTATAAATTATCCAACAAATAATATATGTAAATTAAAAAATATAATAGAAATACCTTGAAGATGTCGTCGTTGATCACACCCTGAATGATAGATCGTCCTACACACGATCTAAAAATTCTTGCCTTATGTAACACCTTGATTTGAGATTTCACCTCGGGTCTCAAGTAAATCACCACCCAACTTCGCAAGAAAAGGACACACCACTTATTTTATATTTTATATGATGTTTGCATTTGGTACTAGAGTTGATAAAATTTTAGAAATATTGATTTTATTTTTAGCCATGAAAATTTAGGACGAGAGAAGAGAATAGCAAATAGAAATGAATATCTATAGAAAATGAATTACTGAATTTGTTTATACTTGAATTAATGAAACATTTCCAATACTTTTAACTAAAACATCCATAATCAATTTCCCTAATTTTTTCACTCTATATTCACATGGTCTAGCTAAATTATTTACCATCCAATGGTACAAAATTTCCATAAATCCCTTCGTACGAATTTCTTTTATGTAAAAGTACATGTATATCATATATCAATGTGCATAAATATAACCCTACATTTGCATTTAAATAATTCCAAATATCTCCCATACATCTAATAAATTAAATGAAAAACAATACTTCTTAAATGTTAATTAATCTAATCAATTTACAACATTTTATAAATTAATTAAATCGTGTAATTTTTTGGAGAATTTACAAATACGTTGTGTGACTTAGATGTGTCTTTTTAGTCAGCAATTAATATTGAAAAATTTCATATATTAACATCCACACATTACCTTAGTTAATGGTGTGATAGTTTGATCAAATTAATTGCATACATACATTTTAAGTAAAATCAAAGTTCACATCTTCCAAAGAAGTACCTTTTAGCAATGGAAATTTATACCAATTCTCTTCGTCAATGCTATATCATAATGATTTATGGAATTTGACTTGTTTAGCCATGAATAATCCTTGGTTTGATAATAACATTTATTATTAATGGTTGGAGATTTTGACTTTGAATTGACTATAGTTGAACATGATACTAACCTCATATGACTAAGGAGATGAATCCTCTATTGAATAGTGTTTCGCTTCCAATACTTTAATTTGGACCCAGTTATAGTCATTCAGTGGACGTCATGCCTTGATTTAAATACAATCAAAAGTGGATTATCCATAGTGAAGTTCCACAATATTCTCAAGTCGAGGGAACCATGTAACATCATCACTTCGAGACTCTCTGTTTGACCTTAAATATATTAACCAACAAAAAAGACTTGAGTGAGTCATTCTATAGTTATCCAATAACTCTTAGTATATAACCCCTTGGTGCCATGAACATCCATAAGAAATATACTACCTACATTTGAAGAATGTTTCCTACTCTAGTCTCAATAAATTTTTCGATATCCTTTCTCAAAACAACTTGACAAGGAATATATAAAACAATATGTTATTTTTATTGTGATAAAATTCTCATGTTATAAAACATTGCAATTACTATCACATAACATATCATTTAAGGATTTTATATCATATATTTTAAATTAATTAATTTAGTTATATCACCGTATAACAAGTATATAATAGAAAGAAAGACACCTTTTATTTTGAACAAGACTAGTTATCGAGTTAGATATATGTAAAAAAATAACATAGTTGCCCCTAGGGCATACCGCTCAAAACATATATGGTAACATCATAAATAGAAAGAACACTATGTATAATGATGTACTTCTCCTTCTCTTTCGTTGAGGAAGCACTTGATGATAGTTTATTAGATATGCCCTACTTTGTTGTGGTTGAAAGACATTTTACCTTTAGCTTTGCAACTATAACTTAGATGGCCTTTTTTGCCATAGTTATGGAACATAGGGTCCCACTTGACCTTCTTCTTATCATCCTTGCTCAAGAGTTGCTTTCTCTTATTCCATATCTTCTTGCCTCCTCCGCCCGATTGTGTCTTTGACTCTTCTTTCGAAACAAAAACTGACTTAGACTTGGGATACAAACTCACGTGATAAAGAACTTTCTTAGTGACCTTCTCAAAGGACTCATCAATGTGTCCCACTAGTTTCTCTCCTAGATAATCATCCAAGCCCATGATGAACTTCTCATTCTTGTTTAGCGGTATATCAATGAAAAACATTCTATTCTTTAATAAAGCATCAAACTCAGTTGCATGCTCAAAGATAGACATTTCTCCCTGTTTTAGGTCAGCAAACTTATGGAATAAAACTTACTTCTAAACTGCTGGTATAAATTTCTCTTTAAACCAAGTCTTGAACTAATCCTAAGTGAACAATTCCTCGAGTGTGGCAACATTCACAACATTCCACAAATTCATAGCCCTTCCTTGAAGTTGTCGAGAAGCCTACCTCTTCCTTATAGCATTGTCCAACGCTATATCATCAAAGATCCTCTCAAGTGTATCCATCCAAATCCTACACTTCTATAGACGGCTCCATTCCTTGGAACGGTTTGCCACTAAAATTGGCATTCAGCTTAGCAAAATCGGCACCGAGCGCTTGCACTTGAGCACCACCACCAATAATAACATTTGAAGCAGCCACTTGAATATTTTATAGCATGTTCCTCATCACCTTATTGAACATCATCTATAAGTTGGATTAGTAGCACCCGAGCCAACTTCCCCTTAAATTCTAGAGGTGGAGTTTGTAACACTCCAAGAATTTTAATAATAAATTAAAATAATAATTAAGGTAAAAACATTATTTTACATAAAAGGAAAATATAGTAAAATTTCTATAAATTAAGGAGTTTAAGGAATCTTACTTTTTCTTTGGATCAAGTAGATTTTTCTAGTCGAAATTCATATATAAGTTGTCATAAACTGATACCATATGAAGAATGTATGAATGTTTACTATAGTGCACATTTTTTGTTTTGTCATAGTTGTTGAAGTAAATTTAAAGAATAAAGAAAGAATAAAAAGAACTTATTTGTTAATAAATAAGTTGAAATGTATAAGTTACCCCTAAGGAAAAAGATTAAAAAAAGATCATTTAATGATAAATGTGCATTTAAAAAAATAATGAAAAAATATTTATGTGCAAAAATGTAAAAGTGCTTTTAAGGAAAAGCATTAATTATTTGTGTAATTAGTAGGCTAGATATACAAAAGAAATGAAAAAAGGAGTATATCTAAATGGTTATAATTTTGTAAATGAACATTAATGGATAAGAGAAAGATATTTAGCGTAAAGAGATAGGACACTAATTATCCTTTTTTCAAAGTTATTACCGTAGTTAAAATATGCTACAAGTGTTAAAAAGAGAATATATCAAAATAATTTATAAAGGAAAGAATACAACTTCTTTCATATATGTATGAAAATTAAGAATAACAGCTTATGCACAAAAGAAAATATTTATTTTGAGAAGAAAGACAACTTAATAAAATATTTATAAAAGGGAAGACATTTAATAAAAGTTATATATTTTGAAAAAAATGGGTATGTCTACAATTATATGTTTGAAAGATAAATATATGAAAGTAAAAGAATACCTTTAAAGAAGTGTATCGATAAAGATGCTAAATAGTAAGGGGGTTTATTACCAAATATAGATAGATTAGGTTAGAACAAAGATATGATAATATGTGTAATGACTGTAATTTTGACTAACATTATTTTGGATATTATTTAGATAAATTGAATGAAATAATGTAGATGGTTAAGAGATTGAGATTGTTAATTAATAAGCGGTCATGCCCTAATGAATGTATAAGCAAAAGAGAATTAAAAAGAAGTAAGAGGAGGAATATTGTAAGAGCAAAATAGAAATAGTCTTTGTTGTTATACCTTAAACCCTTCTTACCTTCATTTCTTATTCATTTCAACATTCACAAACAAAACCAAAACACTTATAAGCTTGGCCGGCCACCATCAAGAAGAATCAAAAGAAGATAGACTAGGAAACAAGTAGAAAGCTTGAGGAAATTAATCAAAGGGCAAATCTCAACCTTCTTAACATCAAGCTAAGTTTAATAATTTGATTTAAATCTCACATTTGTTAATGTTTTCGGTTTCAATGTTTGACCCGAGTTAATTTTTCAAATAATATGCCATGTTAAGTTTGTTTAAATGGATGCTTACTAATGATTTATATTGTTTCATATAGTTTTTATGATAAGTTTAAATTGGAAAATCTATTAAATGACGTTCAATTGACTGACATTTTTGATATATGGTCGAAAACATTATTTCTGGAGTGAGTTTCAAGTTTTTAATTCCCCATGAGAGAAAATAGCTAATATTGGGTTTAAATTATTTAAGGAATTTTTTTTTGGGTTTGAAATTTAAATGTGTTAGAAAGTATATTGAAAATAAATTAATGTGATTTTTGGGGAATTTTTCTAAGTATTTTACTATGGTTATAAATTATTTAAGTTAAGGGAGTTAAATGTTTCGTATGTTTTATCAAGAAGAAGAGCGTATTTGTTAAATGTCTATAATGGATAATTTTGAATTCGACAGCCTTTTTGAAAAGGATTTTGATAAAGAAATGGAAACTAATTACATTTTGGCAAATAAGGCAAGCGAGGTGAAAATAAATTACTTTGTAAGGCATAAAACCAGTTTAGTTATGAATAACCACTTTGCCTCTTAGCATGCTTTCGTCAACATATCAGTTAGATCTTTCGCTACTATTCGAAATCAACGCACATGGTATCAAAAAATTGATATGGAGTGCATTAGAGAAAGGCAGAAGGGTGGATGATGTCGAAGGCTGGCTTTCGAAGGGTTGCTTTTAACTTGTCTTTGTTTCTAAAAGAAAGCTCTCGAACTAGTTGTCGCTTGCCTTTGTTTTTGTAAAAGAGCTTTCGAATGACTAGCTGCTTCCTTATGTTTTAGAAGAAGCTTTCGAAGGGATAGCCGCTTTGATCCTATTCGTAACCCATGCTATCGCATTCATACCTTTCGAACTAGTTAAGACTGCTTTTCTTTATAGCCATAAAACAACGTATTCGAAATGGTCGTTCCACTTTTTTACTCCAAAGCCGCCTTTTCAATGCTTTCGAAAGGGTCGTATAGCCACTTTCAAAATGGTTTTGGAGGCAATGGTTTTGAAAGGGTGGGTTTCGAAAATATCCTCTTTCTTTTACTTAGATTAATGCTTTCGAAAGTAATGCTTTCACCTCAATTTTTTTATGACCTTATGTTATATTATAAATTTAAACCCAACGATTCCGAAAGGAATAATTATTAAAGGTTTTGAAGCAATGTTTCCACAATCCTTTACTTTAACCCAATGTTTTCGAAAGGTGTATATTTGAAGGGGAGATCCCTTATGGTTTCGAATGGTATATTTTAAGTGTTTGAATGGAAGGTTTCCACTGATTTCAAAAGGGTTATTCGTAATAGTTTCAAAAGGCATTGTTTAAGGTTTAAACAAGGGTTTCGAATGTTTTAATTTGGCTTCATGGCCTAAAGTATTCTAAGTTAAAAAATGTTTTAACTTGTTTTGAAGTGATAGATAATCCTATTGATTATACTTCTTCTACATTATTTTGAGAAAAGCATATATCATGGCATAAGTGTTTTAAGTAAAACAAAGTATATGATTTCCTTGTTTTACAAAAATATGATTCAGGAGTAAATCATTTGCAAAAGGTTGTTTACAAGGAAATGAAATTTTAATAGTGTGGTCAACCCTAGTATAAGGTAGGAATTGAAAATTGAATAGGATAGTTAACCCTAAGTTTATGACTCGGATATTAGAAAACTAGATGGGACGGGTGTATAGTCACGTCCAATACTTTAGCTAATACCCCTAGCTAATATAAGTCCAAAAACTTCAATGTGTAGTGCTTTGTTACAGATGGGACTAAAAATAATAATTTATATGCAGAAGGAAATATGCTGACTAAAGATAAGTTATTGGTGATCTCGCAAAACCAATAAGTTCAGTTGATCCTGGTAGAAAACGGTTAAGGGAAGAAAGCCTAGTGTTGTGTCTAACGGAATTTAGATTATAGATTATGTCTGATAGGCCTGAGTCAGTCAATGGTTAATAGTTAGCCAGATATTCGTCTTCGTCCTCCATAGAAAAATCTTCGATAAGCTGAAAAATCAGGTCTGACCCGAGCGTAATGAAAGGACAAAACACTCAAGTTGGGACTAAAATATTCTTATGTGAGTCAAATCAATATCACATACAAAACGAGTGCCATGGCCTCAGAGAAGTTTACGGGGTATCACATCTCCAGTCCAGTGTATAACGTGCGTGTAACAATTCAAGGATGTTATGGGATTTTCCATCTCGTAAGGATCCGTCAAAATATTTATATATAGTAGAATATGCTATATATATATAATGTCTAATCAGTAAAATAAATTTTTTATTAACGTCAAGGCTTTACATTGATCCTCCTTAACGCATTTTAAGCATTATCATATATTTTTCATTTGACACCACCACCAGCATGTTAGCAGTAAGGGATGCGCTGTGATACAACATCACTAAATCAAAATCGTAGGGGTATCGTATAGGGATAAAATTATGACAAGGCATGTGAAGCAATGCCCAAGGTGGGATACTACCAGACAACACTAAACCAAAATCGTTTCCAAAATCATTTTGAATTATAATTTAGATTATAACTTAATTTTAACCCAATTTGTATTTAAATCAAAGATTTAAATATAAATTTTCCACCCTTTTGACCAGTTTGAAATTTTAGAAAATAGTTTAAATAGTTTTAAACTAGTTGAATAGTTAAAATGGTTTATTAGAAAATAGTTTAACCATTGAAAATGGTTTACATAGTAAAATAGTTTAGAAAATCAAAATACTTTGAATATTTGAAAAGATAGATTTTTAATTGCTTATACTAAAATAATTTTTTTGAAAATGATTTCAAAATCAAACCGATTCAGTTCCAAATTCCCCAATTCAAATCACTTTAAATTTCCACTTTCATTTAAATCGATTCAATTTTGATTTCAATTCGAATTTAACTTCGATTCCAATATTAATTTGAATCAATTTCAATTTAATTTTAGGGATGGATATATGCCATTTCTATCCAAATTACAGTGTCATAAGTATATATCATTTCAACCTATTTTTTAGTTTATTCAAAGTAATTCAATTTACCGTTCTATATACTATAAATAATTTACCAGGTGGTAACAGGATATATATATGTATATATATATATATATATATATATAATAAGCATCCAATCATTCGAATATCAATCAATTGGCATCCATCACAATCTTTCATCCAAACAGTTAAAATAATTCACAACAGTTTCATAGTTAAAAATATCAGGTATTTTAGTAGCCATTAAATTCCAATTTCAGATTAACTTCAATTTTAATTTTTAACAGCTAATTCGAATGACAATTAAATTTATCAAACAACGACCAATAAATTTATATCACTTCATAATTTCAAATTTAACTAGCATAAAAGTATTTTAGTACTTCGTAAGCATTATAAAACACTCAGCTTTTATTTTTGTTGTCGTTTCCGGGTTTTGATTCCGATTAAATTCGATTAGCTAAAATTCCAGAAGCTCCAAATTCAGTCAATTCAATTCCTATGCGTTGTATTTGTCGATACGAATGCAACACAACCAACCATGTCTCGATTGAACATAAAACGAACGAGATATGGTATTTCTAGGAATTTGAATTTACTTAACAATTTATATAACTTAAATATAATTACATTGCCCACTTACCCAGCCCAACACGTATGCACCCGGCATAAAATTTTAAAACCGGATCCACTCCTCTCTCTTCCCTTTTTTTTTCTCTTCTCTCATTTTTCCTTCCCCCCTTCTTCCATTTGAAACCACGAAGCCATGCACAAGTGTGTGCACGTACATATCTGCCTCTGGCCAAGGTACTCGCCGTCGATCATCCATGCACATCGCCCACCACCACCGTGTCACGTCCAACCAATTGGAACATGACCGTAGCCCTCGTTTCGAATTTCGAACTCACACCCGAAACCTAGAACGAATCCACGCCCCTTTAAACACCTTGCCACGATTACCCATGTCACCATCCATGACCAGAATCTACTCCGAGTTCCATCACAACGTCCTCTTCCTTTTTCCCCCTAGCGCATGCCTCCTTCGTCCTCTCTTCGTCGCCAAAGTCGTAAACATGAAACCCAAATCAACCTACCCTAAAACCCTACAACGACCTCATATAGCTTGTACACTTAACTAAAAATCACAGCAACATTTTTCGTGGTTGCTCCATCCCCTACACCTCCTTCATGCCAGACTCCATGCCTTTAAATCGATCGCCTCTCCGTAATTTAGCCAAATGCCCAATTCCGTTCATCTATAAAATTCTACCTCAACGCACCCTTAGAAATTACCAAAACACCTTTAAAAATCGAGTTTTTCGATGATGAACATTGTTGTATGATCCATTTATCAAATTATGGAAGTTGAATTTTCACCATAGTTGACCTGTTTATGTAAAAATGAGGTTTTGTTGCTTGATGGAATTTGATAGAATAAATTTTAACGTAGTCTATACCCAAAAACAAACAACTTTCCTTTTGGAACCATAGTTTAAAACTGAGTAGATGGTGAGATTGCATAGGCGTCCATCTTTCATATATTTTTCTTCTTTTCTTTTTCTGATTTGATTTCATGGCTTGATTTGACATATTATATACCGATTTGGTTTTATAAGTGATTTGATTTTATCTTTTGTGTGCTTGATTTTAAGCTTTGTGAGCTTGACTTGAAATTTTCATCATGAAGCTTACATGTATATGTATAGCTTACATGTATATATATATACATACACATACCATGAGTTCGAAATTCGCCATCATGAAACTTATACATTTATATATATATATATATTTACATATACCTTATTATTATAAACATGTATTCATATATATGTACACTTACATATATTTTTTTCATCAAAAATTTGAAATTTGAATCATGAAGTTCGTATATATTTATATACATACGTATATCGATATTTTATCATAAGTTTGAAATGGTGAAATACATATACATATATATTTAACATATTCAAAACTCTATATTTTAAAATTTAATGTAATTTTAAAAATTTATATATTCAGTTATCTCCAATATCACAAAATTTATTTGTTTGACTTATAAAAATTAACATTTCAATATTTAAAATTAGTTAATTGTTCGAATAACAAATGGCTAAAAATTCGGGTCGTTACATTGTTTCCCCCTTAAAATAATTTCGTCCTCGAAATCACTAAGGCTGGACGAATGATTCAAACCCATTAATCTTTCTTTTCAAAGAAAAACGACTTGGTTAATTTGCTATTTCACCTTCCTAATTCCTTTAGTTCCAGCCCAAACAATTGGTTTACATTCCTAAATCAATCCCTTATTTCAAATTCAATCCAAAAATCAACCTATGATTAACAAAACTTTCCCCATAAATTTCCAAATTTTTCAAACATCCTAAATTTCCTATTATCATATATTTTGTTTCCACAAGCTAAGTCCATATTTATACCATAGAGTTATTACGATTATAATTCAGTTCACTACTTAATTTTTCCAAGTAGTTCGTTTCCAATTAAAAATATGATTTTTATCTCAAGCGTCACTTCATTTGGTTTTGGCTTAGGTTCAATTCTAATTTATAATTCAAACTATAATTTCCATTCCTTTAACAAGTCAATTAACCGATTTAATTAACGTGAAAATAGCCATTTTTTCAACTATCCTGTATTTTGACGAAACTAGTTTCATCAGATCCATAACGGTGAATTATTGTAGGATTTCAACTTTCGTTACGATTGAACTTGTCGTTTGATCGTATAGGCTCGAAATGCCTAGAAATCAATTTAAGTAAAATCAATTTGAAATAAGCTGATTTTAAGCTTAGTTCATCATACGATGGAATTAGGACATGAAACCCGTTCCATTGAGTTTAAAAATATCCAAAACACTTATTTTGGTATATGGGATTTTCCATTTTCATTTCGGAGACAGTATAGGCTTTTTAGGTTGGTTATCGTTCAGCTTTCAAATCAATCTAACGCATTCTTTCATATTTCAGCTAATCCTACAAATAGCGTGTTGTAAACCTTAGCGTTTCTCAACTTATTTTGTATGTACATACAATTCCATTTGTTTCTCACTTTCCAATGGCAGACAAACAAATTCCCAAATTGCAAATTCAATTTCAAAATAAAATCAAAAATCAAACTTCTCCATGATATATCGAATTATATATCAGTTCGAAGATCTCCGCGAGCGTAATCCACTTTAATGATTCGTTTTCCAATTCGAACTATCATTTGACCAAAAAATAAGGTTGAACATCGACTGTCTACTTTAGGGTTTTGACGATCCAATGGTGAATAGTCGTCCGATCGACGATCGGGAAGCACCTTTGCGTAGAGCATGGAGAGCAAGCTCTGCATTAGTCATAGTTTGTCGTATCATGCTAAGGGTTCACCAAAAAATGGTTAGAAGGCGGCGGAAGCGGCCACCACTAGGGGACGGCGGAGTTGAAGAGATGGGGATCGTTTGGAGCGGCTTGGGCCGCGGTGTGCTTTGGTGTGCTCTGATCTGGGTTAAGGTAGGTGGATGGTCGACCATTGGTAGATGGAATCGATGGCAGGATTCCCATGCGATGATTAGTTAGGGCTTTGGAACCGGGTTGAGCTTCGAGTAGCTAAAGGTGACGTGTACCACTTTTTCCTTATTTTAGTTATTTTTAATTTAAAAATCGTCTAACTTCTAATTATCATAACTTCTACGTACGAGGTCTGATTCACACGTGGTTTGTTCCACTGGGATCGTATTGAAATTTCGAAAATTTTGACCATGTTTAGTCGAATTTTGAGATCGTTTGAATATGAGATCTAAATTGGATTTTAATCGATTTAAAATCAAAGGTGCGTGTTTTGACTCACCCACAACTACTAAATTATCTTATGTTAGTTAAATTTAATTTATGACGTGATTAGGAATTTACTGATTGCTGTTTGGTATGTTAAATTATTATTCTGGTTAAATTTGTCTTTTATTGCATTTAATCACCATTTAATTCAATATTGAATTTAAATTGTCAATTTAATACCTGCTATTGATTATCGGTTATCTATGTATGTTACTGATTTATTTGAATGATATTGTGATGTATGTTTGATCATTGATATTGGATGACTGGATGTTGTATTTTATATTGATATAATATAGAAAATTCTCTATGGGTTGAAATGATACATACCCGAATGACCTACAGATTAGGGAAAAATCGTTATGGGTTGAAATGATAGACTCAAGCGATTTTATAGATTTTATTTAATTTGGGATTAAGGTTTGAAATGTTATATAACCGTAAAAATTTTAAAATGCGGATTGAAATGATAAATATTCGTATCACTTTACCCTAGAGTTAAAAATTATATACGTACACTGGATTGCTTAAATTAAATGATTTTTGAATCTTTAAATTTTGAATTCAGTTAACTAGTATTTCGAAATGGCAATTGATTTGTATAAACTGAATTATTTTCGATAATCCATGTGTTAATGTTGAAATTGGAATTGATTTAATAAATCATTTAAAGGATTTTTAATTGGAATTTCAAAGTTGAAGTGTCAAATATAAATGAATTTATCGAAATTGAGTTATTGAAATGTTTGGTTATAACTATTAAATGTATTTTTAAACTAATTAAACTATTTTCATTAAATTAACTATTTTAATCAATTTAAACTATTTTAATTTATATTAGTCTATTATAACCTATTTGATCCAATTTAATCTATTTTTACCAATTTTAAACAAATTAAATTTATCTAATCTAGTTTAAATCTATTTAATATAATTTAAATCTATTTAGTCTATTATAAATGTAATAATCTATTTAAATCTACTTAATATAATATAAATCTATTTAATCTATTTATATTATTTTAAATATAAATTAAACCTATTTAATATATATTTAATATATTGAATCCTTTTAAAAATCTAATTAAGTCAAATTTAAAACCTTTTTAAACTATGTTACTATTTAAACTATTTTAAATCTGTTTAAACGATTTATAAAACTGTACAAACAATTTTATAATTGCCTTAACTATTTTCTAAAATTTCAGACTACGTAAGGTTGAAATATTTGTATTTAAATCCTTGATGATGATACAGCCTAAGTTGTAATTGGAACTTATATTTTTTTGTGAAACGACTATTTGAGTAAATAAAATGATTTTGAAATGAAGCATTAATTTACATAACTTATCGATAATTTCAAAGTGAATGTGATTTCAAAAGTGAATATGATTTAGAAGTGAATATGACTTTGAAAGTGAATATAGTTCTAAAAGTGAATATGATTTCAAAGGAGATATGATTAGAAATTGAATATGATATTTTGATATAAATTGTGAATTGACTTTTTGAAATGTAAAATAAACCATCTGGTGTGTAATAATCGTTTGGTTGTTAAAGAGATCAGGATCGGATATTGTCATACTCTCTGCCAATACCGAAAACCACTTTAACAACTGTGTACATGGTGGAGATTCCAAAAATGAAGTAGGATGGTTTGGCGAACGATTTCTGTATAAGGTATGACGTGACACCGACTTCCATGAGTCAGCTTAGATGTGACTAAAACATAAGCTATACCTAGGCCCAGTAAGGTCATTCCTCCGATCGGACATGCTTCATCGATACCATATTTTGGCATTTGTGATAATTTGATAGCCACTCCTTGATTTTGATTATGGAAGCGTGTTCCGAGGTGGGCGGTAGTAGTTGCTATGCATTACCACTAGCCCTGTTCTGCAATTGGTAAATCTACCCTGGCATTGCCTCAAGTGCCGTGTTCATATGCCCTAGAGCGCCTACTATGAGTTTATTTTGTACCGTACCTATGGGGTGTCCTTTGGGTAAACCACCAGTTTGGTGGAGCTTACGGCATTGTATAGACTATGGGAATACGTAAAATGTGTTAAAGGGGATATGGGTAACGTCTCAATGCTATTTTAATACTTTTGCTTTACTGTAGAAACTATTATAATAGCTTATTTTACAACATAGTAGATAGTTTAATGGATCCTTAGGAGATGGGAATTTCGAACATCTCTTAAGTTATTGTACTCACATTAGACACTGGATCGGAGACGTCAAAACCCGTAGACATATCTGATGCCATTACACTCATATTTATTGCTGTTGATTTAGCTTGCATAAGATCTTTTAGTTCTGACTTGAGTGTTTTGTCTTTTCAATTCGCTTGGGCAGCCCGAGCATTTCAAGGTTGAAGACCTTATTTCTTGAGGACGAAGATGAAGATTTATACTATTATTATTAATGATATGTACTCCACCGCATCATGTTGTTCCGCTACATCTATTATTCATTTCTTCCTGTCGGTAACTCTGATTTTTTGCCGTAAAAGTTTAGTCAAATATAACTATAAAATAGCTTCATAAACTATTATTTGATTATTATATTTTATGATTTTGCTGCAAGATTCTATATTTGTTTTATTTCTTTCTCTTTTTCTCATTTATCCCATAACAATCTTCCCTTTTGAATGGTTTGAGTTTGACATACATGTCTGCTTAAAACATCCAAAAAGGCAGATCGCTACAATATATTGTGTAATACGCTATATATATAATGTCTAATCAGTAAAATAAATATTTTTCTTAGCGTTATGGCTTTACATTGATCCCCTTTAACACGTTTTGAGCATTGTCGTATATTTGCATTTGACACCACCAATAGCACGTCGATAGTAAGAGATGCGCCGTGATACGACAACACTAAACCAAAATCATCGGGGTCTCGTATAGAGATAAAATTTTGACAAGGCACGTGAGGCAATATCCAAGATAGGATACTATCAGTTTATCCTTCCTAATTGGTGGTAACGCATCATAGCCATGACCGCCCACCGCGTGCATCCACCCCATATCGAGTCAACGGGAGAATATCCCGAAATCGAGGTGCACCAATCGAAACCAACAACAAGAGTAATAATATGGACCGAGTCCAAGAAAATCGGAGAATGGACGTCCGCTCGGGGCAGCTAGCCCACTCTGCCGGTACGGCTCCTGTTTCAGTCATTTCAAACTGGCATAAGTGCCAGGCTAATCCATCATCGTTCTCTTTCTTCAAATCTAGCAAACGTACGCCAAATCCAACTAATTCATTATGTACGGTTGATGTGCACGTAAATGCGCATATTTTTACCACCATATTTATTCTATTTAAATTAAATAAATGATCATATTGGGTATTTTAACTTGTTTTAACCAAAATTCTTATTAATTCCAAATTTTCACATATTCATCTTCATATAGGGGCAAAACGGTCATTTAAGTGCATATATTTCTTTGAGAAAAATTGATTGGAAATTTATATATATTTTTGTAGGAAAATGGTCTCAATAGGAGTGATTTCATGAAGGAATATGCATGCACAAAGAATATAAAGGAATGAAGATGGAAATAATTCAAAGTGAAGATCATGGAGGACCCCACCTACCCACCTACCTTAATGTACAAATTAAAGGCTAATGCACATGCTTATGGAGTTAATTGTTTCATGTACACTTAATGGGGGATTAAGACATGTTAATGGTTACTTGGCCTCCACACTTCCTAAGGGGCATTTCGGGCATTCCCCAAAATTATGAATTAGGGTTTCATACATGTATAAATACCCATATGTTTCATGTAGCCTCCACTCTCTCAATCTCTTCCCTTAGTCTCTCTTAGGCCTCCTCTTTAGTTTAGATCAAAAATAAAATGAAAGCTCATCTTTCTCTTTTCATGGCTACTTAGCCATTTTTATTTTATGTAATATTTTTTATTTTATGCAATTTAATACATGCTCTTTCATTTTCATGTTCATTTACTTTCATGTTGTAGTGTAGATCTCTTCTCTTTTATGCAAGCAGAATAATTTTTCCTTTCATTTTGCTCTCTTTTTCCTCTTCTTTTTATTCAATGTTGCTTGCTACATTTATTCATATGGTGACAAATATGAGAGGCTAAACCCCTTCAATTTAGGGGTAATGAAGCTCTCTAATCATGTAGCTTCAACTTAATTTGATGTTTATGCTCTCTTTTTGTGCTTAATGAGAATGATTGAAGTGGTTTAATGATGTTGTTTAGCTTTGCATTTGATAGTCTATGTTGTTCATAACAAATAGGCTATGCTTAAACAAACAAAACACAAATTGTCTCTTCATCTACATATGATTATGGCAAAGAAGTGATTGTTGAAATTAAAGTTTGAGGGCTTATATTTCTAATTAATAGTTAATAGGCCATGCTTAAAATAGATTTTTCTTTCAACTTTGTTGTCATATTTTATGAGATTTAAAAGTGTATTAGTAGTTGTGTTATAGTTTGATGGTTTATATTGAGCTAATTAATAGCACAAATATACCATACTTATGATAAGCACATCAACTAATTCACTAATGACAAGAAAAGAGAGATCATAACTTCATTTTGTTGATTTATGTGATCTAGAGAGTGAAAATTGCCTCTAAATTGTCTTAACACTCTCATATTTTTATCTATTTTCTTTTGTCATTTTTTTTCAGTTAATCACTCTTCCAACTTTGGTTAATTTGATTGAGTAGAATTTTAAAATCATCAATTCCCTGCGGATCGACCCGTATTCGCCACGTGCTACATTCGTACACCGTGCGCTTGCGGTAAATTTTATTTCAAAATTCGTTCGACGGTTTTATAAACTGATAGAATTTCCGTCGACGAATAAGTTTTTGGCACCGTTGCCGGGGAATTGTTTTGATTTTGATTTTCTATTTTTCGAATTATTTTTGTTTGATTTTATTGTGTGTTTGTTTTGTGTTTTTGCATTGAAAAAAAAAAAATTGTTTTGTGTGTTTGATTTGTGCTTGCATTTGTTTGTGTGTTTGTAGTTTTTCATTTTGCATTTGCATTTCCATAAAAAAAAAGGCATACAAAATTTCAAAACAAAAACATTTTATTTCCCATTCATTTTCTTTACAATTTCAGTTACAATTTACAACTCAATTTCTTTTACAAACTTGATTGCCTAAAAACTGTTCAGTTCTCCCCCTTCTCTGTTACTGTTACTGCACAATCTTCTCACTGTTATTCACTTCACCACTTCAAACCATATACAAACCACTGCTATCCACTACTTCTCTTCTGCCCACAGCCATCCCCTACTGCCACTGCACAGAGTAATATCATCATAGTTTGATACCCCCCCAACTACCACTGTCAAGCAGCAACCACTCGACTTCTGCCATCACCAGTGCTACAACATCCCCAGCCCATTTCAACTTCCTTGTTCCACTGATCACTACCCACAATCTGACCAAAATCACTGTCATCCACTGTTGCTAACTGCAATCCAATTCCACACTCTCCTGCCACTTCATTTTCGACAACAGCAAATTTCAAACTTCAACAACAACTAAACATACCTCTTCTGCCCATCTCCCCTCTTCCCTAGACATCACACAACCATCCACCACTGTAGCAAGCGTTTCCCATCCAACTGCCTTTTGCCTTCAACCACCACAAATCTACTTCCATAATAAACCATTCACATCCACATTACAACACAAACAATTCACTGCCGTTTCAATTCAACTCAATTCCCCTTCCACTTCAATTTACTCCACTACATAATCCACCCGCAGCCATTTCAACACTTCCACCTTCTGACTACTACCTTCACTTTCATCTGTGCATACACACCTCATTGACCACCTTTCAAACTGCTGTTTTGTGCATTTTCATTTACAAACTGTCACATACACTTCATCTTCTACCCAACAAACTGCTGCATACTCCAAAACAAACCCACTGCCATTCATCACACTTACAACAACAGACTCCCCCGCCACACACCCAACTTCATTCAATCACAACCAACATCACCTCCACTGCCTTGCCTCTTCATACTTGCTTGATACCATCACTCAGACCACCCTCCTCTCAATCACAAAAACCACATCCACCACTACCATAGTACACTTCACATTGCCACTGTCATTGCCTACAAACTGCAACCATCAACTCACCCTCCAATTCGACCAGCATATCCCACCGGGCACTGCAAACTGCAGTACACCACCCATCATCTAGCAAACACCCCTACTGCCTAAAAAAAAAAACTTGCCTCTGTTGCCCCTGCCTATTACACAATTGCAAGCTACCACTCACGAACTCCCAGCCATCAAAAGCTCCTCCTTTGTTCTCACTATTCTAGCACACCTCCGAAACAACCATTTTCCAGACCGGATCATCAGCTCTTCTGCTGTCTACTGCTTTATTATCTCAACACTGAAAGCTTTTATACGACTACCATTACTTCAACTCAATAGCTGCTACAACACTCCAGTCAACACCATCACCACTTCACAACTACATCAAGCAAACACTCCACTGCAGTACACCATCATTCCCTGCCCATAACTGACCCGTCACGGCCTCCAATCCAATTGACTGAGCCTCCCAGACCATCACGAACTCCACCTCCATCCCCTCAACCTCTGCAATCGCCTCTCGAACCAATTCACATCACCATCCCCAAATCATCTCATTCGAACTACCCTCAACAACCACGAATTCCACACTGCAACCAGTACCACCATCGCCACCCAAACCTCACCGCAACCAATCCCCAAATTCCATTCCATTCGAAACCCAATTCGTGAAACAATCTCGTAAGCAAGCATCGCGATTTAGTTTTGAGAATTGAACACTCGAGAAATCGAACTTGATTTTGATTTTTGATTTTGATTTCGGTTTTGAGAAATTTTCTGTTAGAAGAATTCGTGAATTGCATTGTGAATTTGGTCAGGCTTGATTTTAAATTGTGAAGGGGTTTTAATTGGGCCGGGTTTGCTTTCTTTTTAGGTTGAGTAATATTGTTTAGGCGGAGTAATTCTTTGTTTAAAATAAATAAATAAAAAAGGGAATTTGTTTTGTTTTGTTTTGTTTTATTTTGTTTTCAAGTCGTTTCATTTTAGTTTCTCTTTGTTAAAAAAAACCAATTTTTTTTTTTAAAGTAAAACCCTACTTTTAAGTTTCCTTTCAAAAAAAAAATTGTACATATTCTTGTTTTATATTTCAGGTTGCCAAAGCAGATTTTCAGAAGGAAGACTGCTGCCAAAAAAAAAAAATTTGCTGGCTTGCTAATAAAAAAAAAATTTGCTGCTTTCATCTCCAGTTTTATTTGTATTGCATTGTTGATTTCTTGCATTTGCATTTGTATATAAAAAAAATTTCAAAAACCAAAAACAAAATCCATTCGTAGTTGCATTGTTAATACACGTTTATTTTCTGCTTTGCATTTCATCATAGAATTTGTTAATAATAACGATTAGACATCAATAACACTTAATTGTATATTGACAATTTGTCTTCTTTGAACAATTTAATTTCTTGGTGTCTAGGCTACGGCAGAGTAATAACCATTTATAAATATTACGGTGATTCGTAAATATTATTGTGGTTGTTCCTCTGAAGGTACTTAAACCTTCGGCTGCATTGCTAAGGTGATTCATGGTGCACCGATAAATCCTGCCCGTTACCTGGCTGAGAACTATCTTGTTTATCTTAGACAATTTGTGATTATACAATTTTGGGTTAACTTAGGATAATAATTTGTAGTTAGACCCTTGCATTCATTTAGTTGCATTAGTTCATGTATATTTAAAAAAAATTCAAAAATCCAAAACTAAATTTTTTTGTAAATATTCCTTTTATTTTTCTTTGAATGTTTTAAATCCTTTTACTTTGAAATTTCAAAAATCAAAAAAAAATATAAAATCTTTTCTAAAGCAAAAAAAAAATTGAAAATCCAAAAACAAAACAAAAAATCAAATTTTCAATTTGAAAAATAAATTCTATTTGTAAATATTTTTCTTTTATAAAAAAAAACCAAAAAAAAATCTTGAAAATGACCGAGTTTCCTTTTTCTTACTCGGTTGATTTTAGTTTGGAAAATCAGTATAATCCATACAATTTCACTCAAATTTCTTATGGATATTTTAACGACAACTATTTTGTAAATAATTCAAATTTTGAACAACAAAGTTTTCAAAACGATGATCAACCTTCGACTCTTGAAAATAGCATTGAAATGATTTCATCTTTACTCGAACTCTCTACACAACAAAATCAAGAGATAAATGATTTGTGCAATTCATATTTGTGTAATAACTCGAGTCAAGGATTTCAAAATTTGAGTTCAATTCAAAATTCAAACAATTTCGATCATAATCCATGCCAATTCAATTTTGATCTCCAAAATGAATTTCAAACTCAAAACAAAAATGGAAACAATTTTTTAAACGAATTTGGCAATGGGTATAATCTCAACCACAATACAACTGAAAACTTTAGTCCTCATCAAATTCAAAGTGAAAATTTTCAAACTAATAATCATGAATTTGATTTTGTTGACCAAATGGAAGAAGACAACGGGGATTTATTACTTGAGAAATACAAAACTTTTCGTGAAAATCATAATCAAATCCCAACTTCCGAAGAATCGAATCCACCATTTATTGAAATTAGCGATTCTTGTCCTCAACAAGTACAAATCAAAAGTTTTCAAGTTAATAATCACAAATTTGACTTTGTTGAACAAATGAATGAAATGTACAATGATCACATGGATTTGGTGTTCGAAACATATTTGAATCAACGTGATAAACATACTCAAATCCCAACATGTGACAAGTCAAGCGTTAATCCATCTTTTACCCAAATTGACGATTTTCAAATAACAAATTTTGAAATGGAAAATGATGATCTTAACGAAGTTGTTGAAAATTTGGTAATTGAGTTGGATTTCAATTCTATTGAGAGTGAGAAAATCGATTTAAATTTCGATCTTCCTTTTTCTGAAAATTTGAATACAACAACTTTGAATTTTGAACTTGATTTATGTAATAAAGTTGTTGATAATCCAACAAAGGAATACGAATTTAATGAACATGAATTTTTTGGACTTTTAGATGACGAGTTGTTAAATTCCAACGGGGAAGATGAAAATCACCATTTTGATTTCGAAATCAATAACTCTGAAAATGTTTTCAATAATCAGCTTGAATTCCAAATTGGTGAAAATAAACTAGAACTTCAATTAATTATTTTATCGCCCCAAAAATCATCGAAAACAAAACAACTCGTATAATTTTCAATAAAAAACATTCATTTTCCAAATCAATGTTCAACTTCGAAATCTTTTATGGTTTGGTTTTTCGAGCTTAAGCTGTGTCTCGTATATTTGATGAGACGGATGAATTGGTTTTTGGAAGACCGTTTCATTTACTTTTTGACAATATACTTTCTGATCTCGTGTAAATACCGTTCGTTTCATGTAAATAATAATAAACATCCCTTTCACTTGGGTTGACTGTGGGGACACAGTCAAAATCAAGTGTGGGGGGGAGACTGACCTTCATTTTTTTTTCATGGTTTATGTTTGCTTTAAAATCACAAAAACAAAAAAAAATTAAAAAAAAATCCCAAAAACAAATTTTCTTTTGATTTATTTTTAAAAGAAACACTATAAGATAAATATATGGCTTGGGTTTGTTAAATTGAAATTTTTGAAAATTTGTTGGTCTTAACAAAAATAAAAATGAAGTTTGATTACAAATAATAATGGTTTAACTAGTATATAGGAAGATTCATACGTGTTAATTATGAAGTACATCCTAATTGAAAATCTTTGTTTTAAAAAGTGGTTGATTTAAAGTAAAGGATATAACTTTTTTTTGTCTTCTAAGTTAAATGGTGCTAAGATGATTTTGCAAAACTCCCACTCAAAAAAATATAAAAATAAAAAATAATAACATCCAAGTATTCACTCTCATTTAAAAGTCCTCACGGTTATGCATGGGTGATTACTTGGAATTTTTGATTATATGCTTTCATACTCATTTAAAAGTCCTCACGGTTATGATGTATGGAACACATGTAAAAAAAAAGAAAGACTTAATAAAAACCACCTACGGTCGATAGTGTATGCATGAAAGTGTGTGCACTCGCCATGCTCTGTACTCCCCTCACATAAGCCCGAAAGGCAGTGCATGGGAGGTATATCTGGCCTCAGTTTACCTGAGCTAGGTGTGTAATTTTTCTTGCAAATAATGAGAGAGCAAGCAATTGAAATCCTAGCACTATTTTTACTTATTTGATTTGATTTGTTATTGAAAAGAAATGAAAATACCACTTTGATAAACTTTGATAATCAACTAAGGATCTATTTTATAATTACACTTTGTTATCAACCAAAACAACAAGTTAAACTATTGTCTATTTGTTATGATAACTTGATTTTTGTTGGAAACTTAACAAGTAAATGACTTAAATTTTCAAGATAATGACCAAAACCAATATTTAACTTATCTGTGTCGATTTAAAAATAAATCATTAATTTTGTAAATATTTCAAAAACTTGCATTCATCACTTTGTAAATAAATCTTGCATTTTATAAATATTTTCATCCTGCATTTGGATTTTGTGGGTAGTATCCGCTGAAAACCCTCACGAGACAACACTTGTCCTACTAGGGACACCTAGAGGTTTAACGGCTTGTGGCATACGCTCAATGCAATCGTGCTCCCTACGAAAACGGATTTGTCTTAGTTTTTCTTTATTCGAGGACGAATAAAAGATAAGTGTGGGGGTATTTGATGTGCACGTAAATGTGCATATTTTTACCACCATATTTATTCTATTTAAATTAAATAAATGATCATATTGGGTATTTTAACTTGTTTTAACCAAAATTCATATTAATTCCAAATTTTCACATATTCATCTTCATATAGGGGCAAAACGGTCATTTAAGTGCATATATTTCTTTGAGAAAAATTGATTGGAAATTTATATATATTTTTGTAGGAAAATGGTCTCAAATAGGAGTGGTTTCATGAAGGAATATGCATGCACAAAGAATATAAAGGAATGAAGATGGAAATAATTCAAAGTGAAGATCGTGGAGGACCCCATCTACCCACCTACCTTAATGTACAAATTAAAGGCTAATGCACATGCTTATGGAGTTAATTGTTTCATGTACACTTAATGGGGGATTAAGACATGTTAATGGTTACTTGGCCTCCACACTTCCTAAGGGGCATTTCGGGCATTCCCCAAAATTATGAATTAGGGTTTCATACATGTATAAATACCCATATGTTTCATGTAGCCTCCACTCTCTCAATCTCTTCTCTTAGTCTCTCTTAGGCCTCCTCTTTAGTTTAGATCAAAAATAAAATGAAAGCTCATCTTTCTCTTTTCATGGCTACTTAGCCATTTTTATTTTATGTAATCTTTTTTATTTTATGCAATTTAATACATGCTCTTTCCTTTTCATGTTCGTTTACTTTCATGTTGTAGTGTAGATCTCTTCTCTTTTATGCAAGTAGAATAATTTTTCCTTTCATTTTGCTCTCTTTTTCCTCTTCTTTTTATTCAATGTTGCTAGCTACATTTGTTCATATGATGACAAATATGAGAGGCTAAACCCCTTCAATTTAGGGGTAATGAAGCTCTCTAATCATGTAGCTCAACTTAATTTGATGTTTATGCTCTCTTTTTGTGCTTAATGAGAATGATTGAAGTGGTTTAATGATGTTGTTTAGCTTTGCATTTGATAGTCTATGTTGTTCATAACAAATAGGCTATGCTTAAACAAACAAAACACAAATTGCCTCTTCATCTACATATGATTATGGCAAAGAAGTGATTGTTGAAATTAAAATTTGAGGGCTTATATTTCTAATTAATAGTTAATAGGCCATGCTTAAAATAGATTTTGCTTTCAACTTTGTTGTCATATTTTATGAGATTTAAAAGTGTATTAGTAGTTGTGTTATAGTTTGATGGTTTAAATTGAGCTAATTAATAGCACAAATATACCATACTTATGATAAGCACATCAACTAATTCACTAATGACAAGAAAAGAGAGATCATAACTTCATTTTGTTGATTTATGTGATCTAGAGAGTGAAAATTGCCTCTAATTGTCTGAACACTCTCATATTTTTATCTATTTTCTTTTGTCATTTTTTTTAGTTAATCACTCTTCCAACTTTGGTTAATTTGATTGAGTAGAATTTTAAAATAATCAATTCCCTGCAGATCGACCCGTATTCGCCACGTGCTACATTCGTACACCGTGCGCTTGCGGTAAATTTTATTTCAAAATTCGTTCGACGGTTTTCTAAACCGATAGAATTTCCATCGACGAACAATGGTCACTCCACGCACGTAGTTGTTAAAGCGGTTCAAATATTGGCAGAGTATGCCAATAAGAGGCCATAGTCTCTTTAATAACCAAACGTCGTTTTACACACCTGTTGGCACTTCTACATTTCAAAAGCAATTTGTATTTGATTTCAAAATCTCATATTTGCTTCAAAACCAAATCCATTTCGAAACTATCATATTTACTCAAAATATAACATTTCATTTCGAATTCATTTTCGCCTCAGTTTCTCGATTCGTTTCCAAAATTGTTTGAATTTCAATTTAGGTTATAACATAGTT
This sequence comes from Allium cepa, assembly GCA_030765085.1. NCBI lineage: Eukaryota > Viridiplantae > Streptophyta > Magnoliopsida > Asparagales > Amaryllidaceae > Allium > Allium cepa. The sequence continues at coordinate 485,214,245 of CM060929.1, forward strand.
TAAACCCAATATGTGTTTGAATCCAAGATTTAAATATAAATATTCCACTCTTTTGACCAGTTTGAATTTTTAGAAAATAGTTTAAATAGTTTTAAAATAGTTAAATAGTTAAAATAGTTTAATAGAAAATAGTTTGAGTATTGAAAATGGTTTATACAGTAAAATTGTTTGGAAAATCAAAATAATTTGAATATTTAAAAAGATAGATTTTTAATAGTTTATACAAAAATATTTTGTTTTGAAAATAGTTTCAAAGGCAAACCGATTCAATTCCAAATTTCCCAATTCAAATCACTCTAGATTTCCATTTCCTTTTAAACTGACTCAATTCGTATTTCAATTCGAATTTAACTTTGTTCCAATTTTAATTCAAATCAATTTCAAATTAATTTCAATTCCAGTCCCAAATAAATTTCAATTCCAGCTCCCAAATTTAAGCCATTTCGATTTATATCAATTCCATGTTTGATTTTCAAAATATCGATTCAAACACTTAAATCAAATTTTCCTTCAATATTAAATTTAAAATTCAAATTTTCAAATATAATTCAACTCCGAGCTCAATTTTGAAATATTATTTTGTATCGCTTTTACTTAGTAAAATTCAAAGTTTGAACAAAAGTCCCATCCTTTAAATCAAATAAATTTTTGAAATTTAAATCATTATTCGATTATAACTTATGAATATGAACTTCAATTATTTAAAACATTTCGTTTACCAAATTTAAATTTCAACATTCCACGCTCAACATCGAAAATAATTTGATTCCTATAAATTTGGTTTTTATATCTTTAAATTAAAATCATTTAAATAAATTTTAAATCAAGAATTTAAAATCCTTTAATGTAACCAATCCGGTGTCTGTATAAAAATTTATATCCTATGGCTACGTGATCAGTTATTTCAATTTAAATTCAAGGGTGGATATATATATCATTTTAATCCAAATCACAGTGTTATATGTGTATATTATTTCAACCTATTTCTTAATTTATTCGAAATATTTCAACTTACAGTTTTATATACTATAAATAATTTACCAGGTGATAACATGATATATATAAAAATAAATAAGCATCCAATTATCCAAATATCAATCAATTGGAATCCATCACAATCAGTCATCCAAACAGTCAAAATAATTCACAAAATTTTCATAGTTAATAATATCGAGTATTTTAGTAGTAATTAAATTCCAATTTCTAATTTAATTGTCAATTTTAATTTTTAACAGCTAATTCGAATGAGAATTAAATTTATCAAACAACGATCAATAAATTTATTTCACTTCATAATTTCAAATTTAACTAGCATAAAATTTTTCTAGTAGTGGTATAAAATACTCACCTTTTATTTTGTTGTCTCTTCTGCATTCTGATTTTGATTAAGTTCAAACGCATTGAAATTTAGCGAAAATTCCTAAAGCTCTAAATTGAATCAACTAACTTTTATGTGTTGTATTCGTCGATACGAATGCAACACAACTAATCATGTCTCGATTGGACCTACAACAAATGAGATATGATATTTTTAAGAATTTGAATTTATTTAACAATTTATATAACATAAGTTAAATACAATTACATTACCCACTTACCCAGCCCAACATGTACGCACCCGACCCAAAATTTTAAAACCCTATCCACTCCCCTCTCTTCCCTTTTTTCTCTTGTCCCATATTTCCTTCCTCCCGTCTTCCATTTGAAATCACGAAACCGTGCACGACCGTATGCATGTACACACTTGCCTCTGGCCAAGATACTCGTCGCCGATCATCCATGCACATCGCCCACCACCGCCGCTTCATGTCCAACAACCTAGAACACGACCAAATCCCTCGATTTGAATTTCAAACTCACACCCGAAACCTGGAACGAAGCCATGCCCCTTCAAACACCTCGCCATGACTACCCATGCCACCATCCATCACCAAAATCTTCTTCGAGTTCTGCCACGACCTCCTACTCCTTTTTCCCCTAACAACGCCACTTTCGTCCTCTCTTTGTCGCCAAAGCCATAAACCCGAAACCCAAATCAGCCTACCCTAAAACCCTACAACGACCTCGTATAGCTTGCGCACTTCACTAAAATTCACAGCAACATTTTTTATGGATGCCCAATCCCCTACACCTCCTGCACGCCAAATCCCACACCTTTGAATCGATCGCTTCTTCGTAATTTGGCCAAATGCCCAATTTCATTCATCTATAAAATTCTACCTCAACACACCCTTAAAATTACCAAAACACCTTTCAAAAATCGAGTTTTTCGATGATGAACATAGTTGTATGATCCATTTATCAAATTATGAAAGTCAAATTTTCACCATAGTTGTCCTATTTTTGTAAAAATGAGGTTTTCTTCATCCATGCTTGATGGAATTTGATGGAATAAATTTTAACGTAATCTATACTCGGAAACAAACAACTTTCCTTTTGGAATCATAGTTTAAAACTTTGTATATGGTGAGGTATTGATTTTTGAAGTTGCAAAGGCTTACCGTGTTACTAAAAAACATGTACAGGGAAGATGATGTAGGGTTTATGAGTTGTATGTGGCACTGATCATGATATAAGGAAGATTATACAAGATTTAATGGAAAAAAAATTTCTGTATATTATACGTGAACAAATAAATAAGTATGGTTTGTTAGTCCGTGAGATGATGGTTTTCATGACAACAACCTTAGAATAGATTATAAAATATAAATACTAATAGTATAAGTTTAGATATATATATGTATATGCAGGATTAACCATGTAGGTAACAAGAATGAAGACTGTACAGTATAGAGATCCAAGATTAAGACTCATGAGTATCAAGATTATTAAGAGTTCAAGAATTCAAGTAATTTATTATTTTTTAATTAGAAATTTTGTTAAAACTCATAGAAAAGCACTGGCATCTTAAAATCCAATTTATTCGTAGAATGGAATTTACTTCGAGCCTGTTAAAGGGATGGAACCCTAAGTAGGATGGAACCTACGAAAAATCTAGTGGAACATTGTTTTGTATCCGCTAACTTTTTATTCAAAATGATTATTCAAAATTATATCTTGTTTTCAAAATGATTTCAAAACCTTCCTTTTAAAAAGCATCAAAAAATATCTATCCTGATTTCACATACTTATAGCCTCAAAATAATCATTAATTTCAAAATCAAATTATCCTTGTTTTTAAACTATCTTTTAAATATAATATATTTAACTTTTATATATTTATACTTAGGTTTTAAATATAAAATTATAGTAAAATTTTGTATATATTATTCTTTATATTTACTTATGTATTTTAATTATAGTTAAGTATATTTATAAAGTTTAAAATAGTTTTAATATAAAATAAAGGTTATTTTAAAGGAAATCAAAACACCAAAAATCCCATTGGGATGTCGACATACTCAAGTACCCCATGTCGACATGGTGTCAGTTGAGTTCAAAATTTAAATTTCAAAGAAGTGTCTATTCGTCATAACTCTTCATGAATGGACATGGTTGTTGTTCTTCTATAAATATGGGTTAGTTTCAATGAATTTTAATTCAGTTTTTCTAGTTTTTCATTCCTCTTCTTCTTCCACATTTCTATGTACAAACTCTCATCATTACTCTGCCGAAATCAACATTGAATCTAATTAGATTATCTCTGGTTTGATTCTCTATCACTATCTCAACAAGATCCTCAGTGCTATTCATAGTTATAGGCTTTTTGTAATCAACATAGCGAGAAAAGGTGTGATTGTAGCATTGAAAATCAATCAAGCAAGAAAAGGTGTGATTGTAGCCTTCGAAAATGAATTGGGTGAACTTGTTGCCTGAGAAATCAAGTATCTCTACTCAGAGGATTGTGATTCTGGAGGGTGTACCTCTTAGCCTTAAAATCGAGGGTGCAATTTTAAAGATTGTTTTTGAAAGGAAATCCGTACTTGTGTGTGCGGGACTGGATGTAGGGTAACTCCGAACCAGTATAAAATCCGGTGTGTTCTTCCTTTATTGCTTTTACTTTATATTTGCATTTATGTTTGATTCTGTGATCATATCTGTGCATGAATATTGCATAAATTTGTGTTTAAATTAACAAAAACTCAAAAAGATTTAACAGTTCTCTAAAACAATATTCACCTCCCCTCTAGTGCCTATCCTTAGCCTTAAGATCCTTAATCCACATTTCTCACATGGTTCTATATATACGTGAATGGAAGGGGACATTGAAACAAAAAGGTAGCTGAGATTGTACAGGCTTCCATCTTATATATTTATTTTTCTTCTTTTCTTTTGCTAATTTGATTTCATGGCTTGATTAGATATATTATATGCTAATTTGACTTTATAAGTGATCTGGATTTATCTTTTGTGCGCTTGTTGTATGATTGAATTGATGATCTGATTTTATCTTTTGTGTGCTTATTGTAGGATTTAATTGAAAATGTCATCATGAACCTTACATGTATATATATAGCTTACATGTATATATAGACACACACACATATATATATACATTTACATTACTTTATCATGAGTTCGAAATTTTCCGTCATGAAACTTATACATGTATATATATTTACATATACCTTATTCTTATAAACATATATTCATTTATATATACACACTTGTATATATATTTGTTATAAAAAGTTTGAAATTTGCATCGTCGAGCTTGTACACACACACACACACACACACATATATATATATATGGATATTTTATCATAAGTTTGAAATGATGAAATACATATACATATACATTTAACATATTCAGAAATCTACATTTTAAAATTTAATATAGTTTTCAAAATTTATATATTCAGTTATCTCCAATATCAAAAAATTTATTTATTCGACTTATAAAAATTAACATTTCAATATTTAAAATTAGTTAATTATTCCAATAACCGATGGCTAAAATTTCGGGTCATTACATTGTTTCCTCCGTAAAATATTTTCGTCCTCGAAATTGCTAAGGCAGGGTGAATGATCCAAACCCATTAACATTTTTTTCTCAAAAAACCCCACTTGGTTAATTTGCTATTTCACCTTCCTAATTCCTTTAGTTCCAACCTAAAACAATTAGTTTACATTTCTAAATCAAAATCCCTTATTTCAAATTCAATCCAAAAATCAACCTTTGGTTAACAAAAATTTCCCACAAGTTTCCACATTTTTCTTACATCTTATATTTCCGATTATCATAGATTTTGTTTCCACAGCCCAAATCCATATTTATATCATGGATTATTACGATTACAATTCAATTCACTTATTGATTTGTCCAATTAGTTCATTTCCAAATTAAAAATTTGATTTTTATCTCAAGCATCACTTCATTTGGTTTTAGCTTGGGTTCAATTCCAATTTATAATTCTAATTCTAAATTCCAATCCTTTAAAATGTCAATTAACCCATTTAATCGATTTTCCTTTTCATTTACTCAAATTTATAAGTTATTTAAACTTATTTACTCACAATTCCATAATTTTTCACTTAAGTGGTATTCCATTCAAAATTTTATAACTTACAGTTATATAATCATTTTCTAATCCCTTTTTTATATTCAATTCAATTCGACATAGTTCGAATCCAATCTAATTTTATTTAACCTAGCTTAAGTTAAAGTTCATTCATCTTAACTTACTTGAGTTAAAATTTAATTCCAAAAAATCAAATTGCATATTTTTCTTACTTATTAAAATCATTATCAATTTATAAGCTCAGGACTTATTTCCCAATGTTTTTCCCAACATTATTATTAAAATTCCAGAATTCAAACACCCGGTTTTTATTTCAAAATCATTTGAAATCAATATATATATATATATATATATATATATATATATATAATATAGCGTTTTGGTTTAACAAATCATTTCTTTGGAATTTAAAAATCAACTTGTTTTTTCCAAAACAATTTCCTCCAAATTTCGAGAACTACACCTGTTTTTCAATAAAAATTTCAATATCAAATTATTTTTGTAGTAATCTGTCACTTAGAAACTCGAAAATGAATGTCGATAATGCTGCAGTCACCACCAAAATTATTTTCTAATGATCGAAGTGAGTTCAGTTCTTTTATTCCCTTTAAAACCATTTTAAATATTTTTATTCAGAACTACTTCCAAAATAATAATAATATTATTTTTCCAAAACACTTTGATATACATTTCAAAATTTCTGGAACTTAGATTCAAAACTTCTCAATTTAAATCCGTTTTACTTTATAAGTCATAATGATAAATTATACTTAAATAATTTCAATTTATTAAAACATTTAATAAATATTTTATCATTGTTCATTTTATAATAAACATCTTTTATTAAGGCGTAATAACTAATTAATGATAATAATCAATATTATCGTTTTAAACAATCAAACTCACTATATATACCCTAATAACTTCTAAAAATTATTCCTTTATATAAACCTAATCTTGGTAAAATTATTTCACTTACCCAGTTTTAAAACAATATCATGTTGAGTTGCTCGAATCAATAACGTTAATTACTCATATTGACCAGAATCCATAAGCCACTCGATAGATCAACCAATAGACTATAAAACAATTTTATATCTCCAATAAATACACGCTTATATCTATTAATAAAATCAAACTCATTCTTGGGTTCTACTGACCCTATCTCTAATGAGTTACCCTATCAAAGTCAAGGTTATCGCTAAACCAAAGCACTGATACTAACTGTGACAATCCATATTTCGGAAGGTTTAAATCGACAATAATCCACACATGTCCGACTTAAAAAATCCAGAACGTTGATAATCGATGTGGTAAATTAAGAAAAATAGGAAAAGAAGATGAAAATAAACACAGAATCTCGTAGCCGAACGATAAAATATAATAATCAAATAAACAGTTCATGAAGCTGATTACATGAACTGATTATATTATACATTTGATTATATTTTTTACAATATTCATCAGAGTTATATATATACACGCCAAAGATAAATAAAGTATTTTAGTAGACAACATGATGCAGCAATAATAATAGCACTAATATAACAAATCTTCGTCTTCGTCTTCGGCTTCCAGAGAATAATCTTTGATAAGCTGAAAACTCAGGTCTGACCCGAGAATAATGAAAAGACAAAACACTCAAGTCATAACTAAATATTCTTACGTGAGTCAAATCGAAATCACATATAACATGATTGCCATGGCCTTAGATAAGTTTACGTGGTATCACATCACCAATCCAGTGTATAACGTGCATGCAATATCTCAAGGATGTTATGGGATTTTCCATCTCTTAAGGATCCATCAAAATATTTATATGTAGTAGAATACACTATATATAATGCCTAATCGGTAAAATAAATATTTTTCTTAGCATTAAAGCTTTACATTAATCCCCTTAACGCATTTTAAGCATTATCGTATAGTTTGCATTTCACACCACCAATAGCATGTTAGCAGTAAGGGATGCGCCGTGATACGACAACACTAAACCAAAATCGTAGGGGTCTCGTATAGGGTTAAAAGTATGACAAGACACGTGACGCAACGCCTAAGGTAGGATACTACAGGTTACCCTTCCCGACTGGTGGTAACGCATCATAGCCATGATCGCCCAACGCATACATCCATCCCATCTCAAACCAAGGGGAGGTTATCCCATAATCGAGGAGCACCAATCGAAACCAACAACAAGAGTAATAATATGGACCGAGTCCAAGAAAATCAAAGAACGAATGTCGGCTCGGGGCGGCAAGCCCGCTTGGTCGGTACGACTCCTTTTTTAGTTATTTCAAACTAGAACAAGTGCCAGGCTAATCCATCATCATTCTCTTACTTCAAATCCAGCAAACGCCAAATCCAACCACTTCATTCTAGACCATTACTCCATGTACACAGTTGTTAAAGTGGTTCCAATATTGGCAGAGAGTATGCCAATAAGAGGCCTCGGTCTCTTTAACAACCAAGCGTCGTTTTACACACCTGTTCGTACTTCTACATTTTGAAAGCAATTTATATTTTATACCAAAATATCATATTCGCTTCAATAATAAATCCATTTCGAAATTATGATATTTACTCAATATATAACATTTCATTCCGAAATCATTTTCGCCTTAATATCCCGATTTTACTTCCAAAATTGTTTTGAATTTCAATTTAGGTTATAAATTCATTTTAACCCAATTCGTATTTAAATTCAAGATTTAAATATAAAAAATCCACCCTTTTGACCAGTTTGAATTTTTAGAAAATAGTTTAAATATTTTTAAAGTGGTTAAATAGTTAAAATAGTTTAATAGAAAATAGTTTGCGTATTGAAAATGGTTTATATAGTAAAATAGTTTGGAAAATCAAAATAATTTGAATGTTTAAAAAGCTATATTTTTAATAGTTTATACTAAAATAATTTTATGAAAGTGTTTCAAAGTCACATCGATTCAATTCCAAATTTCCCAATTCAAATCACTCTAAATTTCCATTTCCGTTTAAATCGATTCAATACCGATCTCAATTCGAATTTAAGTTCGATTTCAATTTTAATTCAATTCAATTTCAAATTACTTCAATTCCAATCCCAAATTAAATTCAATTCCAATTCCCAAATTTAAATCATTACGATATAAATTAGTTCCATGTTCGATTTTCAAAATATCGATTCAAAACCCTTAAATCAAATTTACCTTCAATATTCAATTTAAAATCCAAATTTTGAAATAGTATTCAATTCCTAGCTTAATTTTGAAATATTGTTTTATATCACTTTTACTCAGTAAAATTCAACGTTCAAGTAAAAGTCCTATTCTTTTAATCAAATCAATTTTTGAAATTTAAATCATAATTCGATTATAACTTAAAAATCTCAACTTCAATTATTTAAAATATTTCGTTTATCAAATTTAAATTTCAACATTCCGAGCTCAAGTTCGTAAATATTTTTTTTCCATAAATTTGGTTTGTATTTCTTTAAATCAAAATCATTTAAATAAATTCCAAATCAAAATTTTAAAATCCTTTAAATTAACCAATCTGGTGTCCATGTAATTTTTTTTATCGTATGGCCAAGTGATCAGTTATTTCAATTTAATTTCAGTGATGGATATATATCATTTCAATCTAAATCAAAGTATCATAGGTATATATCATTTCAACCTATTTCTTATTTATTTGAAATAATTCAATTTACAGTTTTATACTGTAAATAATTTACCAGGCAGGATATATGAAAAAATAAATAAGCATCCAAGCATCGAAATATCAATAATTTGGCATCCATCATAATCAATCATCCAAACAGTCAAAATAATTCACAACAGTTTCATAGTTAGTAATATCGAGTATTTAGTAGTAATTAAATTCCAATTTCAAATTTAACTGTCATTTTTAATTTTTAATAGCAAATTCGAATGACAATTAAATTTATCAAACAACGATCAATACATTATGTCACTTCATAATTTCAAATTTAACTAGCATAAAAATATTCTAGTACTTCATGAGAGTTATAAAAAACTCTCCTTTAATTTTTGTTGTCGCTTCTACGTTCTGATTCTGATTAAATTCGTATGCGTTCGAATTTACGTAAAATTCCAAAAGCTCCAAATTTAATCATCCAATTCCTATGCGTCATATTCGTCGATACGAATGCAACCAACCATGTCTCAATTGGACCTAAAACGAACGAGATATGATATTTCTAAGAATTTGAATTTATTTAACAATTTATATAACTTAAGTTAAATATAATTACATCACCCACTTACACAGCCTGACACATACGCATCCGGCCTAAAATTTTAAAACCTGATCCACTCCCCTCTGTTCCCTTTTTTTATCTTCTACCAGATTTCCTTCCTCCCCTCTTCCATTTAAAATCACAAAACCGTGCACGAGCGTGTGCATGTACACACCTGCCTCCAGCCAAGATACTCGCCACCGATCATCCACGTCCAACCACTTTGAACATGGCAGAAGCCCACGGTTCGAATTTCGAACTCACACCTAAAACCTGGAACGAAACCACGCTCCTTCAAATGCTACGCTCCTTAAAACTCCTCGCCACGACTACCCATGCCACCATTCATCACCAGAATCTACTTCGAGTTCCGCCACGACCTCCTCTTCCTTTTACCTTTAGCGCACGCCTCCTTCGTCCTCTCTTTGCTGCCAAAGCCATAAACCTTTAACCAAAATCAACCTACCTTAAAACCCTACAACGACCTCATATAGCTCGCAAACTTCACCAAAAATCATGGCAACATTTTTCGTGATTGCTCCATTTCCTATACCTCCTCCACGCCAAACCCTACGCCTTTAAATCGATCGCATCGCCGTAATTTGGCATAATGCCCAATTCCATCCATCTATAAATTCTACCTCCACACACCCTAAAAAATTACCAAAACACCTTTAAAAATCGAGTTCCTTGAAGATGAACATATCTGTTCGACCCATTTAACAAATTATGGAAGTTGAATTTTCACTATAGTTGGCATGTTTCTGTAAAAATAAGCTTTTCTTCATCCATGCTTGACGGAATTTGATGGAATAAATTTAAACGTAATGTATCCTGAAAAATAAACAACTTTCCTTTTTGAGTCATACTTTAAAACTGAGTAGATGGTAAGGTATTGATTTTTGAAGTTGCGAAGACTTAACTATTTTTTTCAAAAACATGTACAGGGAAGATGATATAGGGTTTCTGAGTTGCAGGTGGTATAGATCATGATACAGGCAAGATGATACAGGATTTAATGGCAGAGGTTTTTTTGTATGATATACTTAAACAAATGAACAAGTATGGTTATATATATATATAAATATATATATATATGTGTGTGTGTGTGTGTGTGTGTGAATAAAAGGGGATATTGAAAAAGAAAGGAGGCTGAGATTGTGCAGGTTTCCATCTTCAAATTTTTTCATCTTCTTTCCTTTTGTTGATTTGATTTCATGGCTTGATTAGATATATTATATGCTGATTTGATTTTATAAGTGATTTGATTTTATATTTTATATGCTTGATTTTAAGTTTTGTGGGCTTGACTTGAAATGGTCATCATGAAGCTTACATGTATATATAGCTTACATGTATATACATACATACATACATACATACATACATATATATATATATATATTTACATTCACATCTATATATTTTTACCATGCGTTTGAAATTCGCCATCATGAAACTTATACATGTGTGTGTATATGTATATTTACATTTACCTTATTCTTATAAACATGTATTTATATATATATATATATATATATATATATATATATATATATATACGCACACACACATATATACACCTATATATATTTTTGGCATTAAAAGTTTGAAATTTAATTTATGGAGCTTGTACATACAGACGTGGATATTTCATCATAAGTTTGAAATGGTGAAATACATATTCATATATATATATATATTTAACATATTCAAAAATCTACATTTTAAAATTTAATATAATTTTCAAAATTTATATATTCAGATATCTACAATATCACAAAATTTATTCATTCGACTTATAAAAATTAACATTTCAATATTTAAAATTAGTTATTTACTCCAGTAACAAAAGGCTAAAAATCCGGGTCGTTATAGCAAAAGATATGCTTTTAAAAGGATATTAGCGAGGGGACACCCATTTCGCTAAGCGACCTGGTTTCACTAAATACCAATAAATCGAGATGTAATAGTATGACTCACACCTGGCTTATGTCTAACTTGATATTTATGTTTTCCCTTTAAACTCTCGTGTGCTCAAAATTAAATTTGAGTAGAATGATAGTTAAGGACTTTTCAAGTTTAATAGGTTAGGCGAATAAGCTATCAAAGTTATATAGCAGACATAACTAGCTATGTAGGAGCTATTTCATTTTATTTCCATTGTAATGTAATTATGACTGATATGTTTATATAGTACTTTGCTCATCCAAGGAGGCGTCATCATATGTTGCTTTTAGCGTAATTTGTAATAACTATATTTGGTCAAAACCTAAGAATCGTTTTGGGATTATGTAACTAAATATGAAATATGGATTTGATAAAAAAGTTGATTTTAAAATCTATGTTGATTTTATTTTATATTCATGTGCTTCTAATATTATGGATACTATTAAAATCACCATATTTTCCTACCCGAAGTTAATACTATGGACGACTGCAACATTTGTAGCTCTTAGCTTCAGACCTCAAGGTAGAGGATGTTACAATATGATTAAAGAAGAATAAGAATGCGTGAAATGTTATAAAAATAAATGTGATAAATTATAGTATCGAGTAGTTAATTACAAATAAAGAAAGTATATGTGTTCCTTTATTTGTAAAGGATGAAGCTTTTAATTAGTATATACGTTTACATATTTGATTGAAGATTCAAAGTTCTCAACAAAGGTTAATAATGTATATATATAATATCAAATAGGGTATCAATTAAGATTGAAATCTTAATTGATTGACTTTACCTATAATTAGTTGCATTAATTAAGTCAACGTGACTGTTATATTAATAAGAAAAAAGAAGAGTTTATTTATATAGAGGTAAGAAACCATGAATGAGGAAATGATTTTTATATAAATAAATTTTCACTTAAATTCTTTCAATAAATAAAAGGTAAATGGAAATTCAAGTATATATGAATGTATATACACACAATGGGTTTACTTTAGAAAACCAATATATAGTTCTCTACATATTTATTAAAAATAATATAAGATGTGAATGAGTAATATTGACTGAATTAGAATAACTAGCTATTAATGACATTAAAGTAGAGAAAACATAATAAGTTGAATATGAAAAGTTAAGTACTGGTTAAGTAATTAAAAAAGAAACGTAAATTTAGTAATAATTTTTAAGATGTGTATGTGTGTGTATGCTTAATGATTAATAATTTAGATATATATGTATATGTATATGTACAAAAATTGATTAGAGAGACATAAATTAAGAAGGTATAAATTGATTGATTGAACGATTAACTGATTAATTGATTAAGATAAAGGGATGAATATATATTACTAACCTAAAAGGAAATTGTATATATGTGTGTATGTATGTATGTATGTATCTTTAACTTATTATCTAGGAAAGCATCAAGGTTCAATATATATAATCCATCAATCCAGATTAATTTCATACATCTGAAGTAGTTGATGGTGGTTAAGATGATAGCTGAGGTTAATCTAATGGTTCTAAGTAATAACCTAACTCTTTAAATAAGTTTCTAAACCAAACCCTATTTCTATTATTAAACATACAATAACTAAACTCGGTCAAATCTTCTCCTCAAAACCTAATTTTTCTTAAAATAAAAATCAAATCCTATTCAATCTAAGAGGAAAAAGCAAGCTAATGAAAGAATATATTTAAAGTCAGTTGCAGTTATTCATCTTATTAGTCTTATACTCATTCCCAGACATTTGTCTGATCCATCCCCTTTTTTTATTTCCCCCACCATAGGAAGATAGGTTAGCAGTTGAGTTAGGCATAGTATACGAACGAGGTAGCTTAACGTTAAAGTTTTCAATGTCGTTTATTGTTATATTGTAGTTTGCTATTGTATACAGCGTTGTCAAACTTTTATTGTAACTTGTAAATAATGTATTTGTAAATTAAGTACTTAGGAGATTGTTTATTGAATTGTTTATTTTCTATATTTATATTTTAATTCATTCCGCTATGAGATCTGAAAGTGTAGAATGTCTTAGAAATTTTGTCTCCTTAAGTGTGCTATGTAATGTTTTTAAAAATCCAACAGTTCGTAGTTCTAAACATGATTCATGTTAGGAAGTGCAGGTTGTATATATAGATAAAAGTTTTCAAAAAGTTTACTAAAGATCCTCTATACACACACAACACGGATATATATATATGTATATTTATATTTATGTGTGTGTATGTATGTATGTAAGCATGGTCATTCTCGTTATTCGTGTTTATACCATCTTTAAGGAAAGTTGAAAATAATTCCTACTCCTAGATCGTAAAAATGAGTACAAGTTTTGAAGGAATGGCTCTAGAAAATCTAGTAAAGGTTTTCTGTACCAACTAGCAGTAGCAAGTAAATTATGGATTTAAGGGTGAATAAAGAAGATTAGTAACATAAGACCCTTATAACAGGAACACGATGTTGATAGTATAAGGGGGTCATTAGGATACATTTACAAATTTAAGAAAAATTCCTCCAATTAAAGCCAAAATCCAATATTTGTAATAGTTGCAAGAACTCTTATTCACTTAAAGGAATGGCTGAAGCATGTCATATTTAAGTTGGACACTAAATTGATAACTGAATTTGATTTATCCATTTTTGAAAAGGGAAATAGAAAACTTATGCACTTAAAATATTGTTAAATATACATGGGTTAATGTATTTCTGTTGATATTGTATACTCCAATTTAAGTGATAAAACATTGAAAATATTTTTTGAAAATTATGAAACTATATACGTTTGATATTTTAAAAAGAAAATAATAATGATAACAAGTAGTTTCTTAGATAAATTTATATTATACTACAAAATAATAATTATAAATAAAACTACTACACTATTTTTAAAAATATGCTTTTGTGAAAATCTCTTAATTATAAAGAAGATTTTAGAAAGGTGTGATTTTATGTGCATTGTTTATAAGTTAGATTTAATCATTTTTGATAAATTAAGAGGATGTCATGGTCCTAATGAAACAAAATGTTTGTTAAAAATGAATGAATTTTTTTAAAGCTTTAGAGAATTTACTAGATTCGTGGAAATGGTAAAATAATAGGTTTCAATTTAAAATGCAGAAATGAAAAGAAGATTATTTTAGTGTAAACTATGTTAAAATAAAAGAATTTACATTGAAATTATAAAGTAAAATACTCTTATGACTATTGCTGAAATTAAAAAAAAACAGAGTTAAGTTAGAGTAAGATGAATATGATTACATATCCTACGAGGACTAAGTTGATGATGAATTTGAAACTATAGAATGTTGAGATAGAAATAAAATGTCAAATGAGAAATGTGGGTTTGAGGTGTTAAAGGGACAAGTGGGGCGTACTACAATATTGATTAAGAGTATTATGTTACAAGTAGGTATTTCTTTGATTACATTAGGCAATCTTAATGGAATAGAAAGTATAAGCTCAACAGTAAAACAGCATGGTATTGATGAACACCACATATGTGAGGATATGATAAATATATGCTACCGAAGTACATGTATTATGTTGATGCCTACAGGCTACGAGCAGATCAGGTGGGCAAGAATGGGGAATTATGTATTTTGTACATGATATTGAGTTTATATTATGATAATTGCATTCAATGGAAACCTGGATATGAATCTTGGAATAGTAGGGTTAAGTATAGCATATTCTAGAATATGGAAATTAAGGGGAAAGTAGTCCCTAATTTATGAGAACCTTCATCAAGGAAGTTGCAAGATAAGTTCAGATATTTTGACATACATGGTTTGAGCAAGCAAAAATGTAGAATTAATCACCGTGGTAATTTGTTGGACAATTGATATGGATTGTAATCATTGAACTGAAGTTGTTAGAGTAGGATTTAGGTAAGATTTTAATTCGTTGGAATGGCGTGTGCAACAATGTAAATTTCTATAGATTATCCATTTTTAATACAAAAGTTTATCGTTTGAAATGACAGAGATTACTCAAGAGAAAGAGAGGTAAAAAATAAGGATGTTTATGGTATTTTGTACCGTCCATTTCAATAATAATAGAAAAGATAATTCCTCGTAATTCCAAACATAACACAAATCCTTTCTTTTAAATAATTTATGGAAAATCACAAATGAACATTTTATTTTGGGGAAAATGAAATTTCAACTCATTAAAATATAGAATTCCCAAAGTTTAAACCAAAGTATTGGCCATTATGCCTGTTGAATTAAAAAGAACAATGCACCATTTCACGTTGAGTTGTATTAGGGAAGGACTAACTGAAATAAAATGAGTTTTGGAATATTCTTATAAAACTTTGGGAAGGAAATGATAGGATTCCTATCAATCACCCTTCAGGTAGAGATCTATGGATGGTAGGAATGATGGCAAACATGTCAATAAGATATGTTATGGATGATGAATGTTAGTGGATGTATTGGAATGTATTGTTTGAATTATTCTCTTTGGAACGTTTAGGGTAGGATATCATCCTCGTAGTACACACGCAATCATATTATTTTTTATTGGTTGTTAGATATTATACATATGTATGCTTGGAGGTTGTTTATCTTAATTGAGTATTATGCATAGGGATGTTGCATATACATGAAATGGTTGCGCGTACAAGGTTTTAAATCTCGGATTTTGATCACGTTTCATCTCGAAGATTTTAGGGAGTCGATCTCGCATCGGGTGAGATCACGAATGAGATAAATGTATATCGGGTATCCATCTTGGATTTACATCTCGGGTCCTAAAGTTTATCTCGAAGCAATCTTGGAATATTTGGTATCTTTAATATTAAGTTGCATACAATTAAATGTATAAATACTAATTAAAATAATAATTTAGTTGATTTGATTTGTAATAATAACACTTTCATTATGAGTAGCTTGAAAAAACATCCATAATATATAATGCAAATAAATAATAAGGATCTATGAATTTAACATATAATATCACAACAAGATGATGCAAACACGAAACATAACATCACTTTCTTTTGTTCAAATAGTTACTTGACTTCTCTACACTATAAATAAATAATTATCAATAACATTACCCGTGGTTTTCTTACATTTTATATATTTCATAGTAGAAACAAAATATAGAACTATTCTACATTTACAAATAAACATATGACTAAAACTCTAAGTCCAAGCATCTAAAAGATCTTAGTAGTCATTAATTAACAAAATTAAATCAAGCATTCCATTAGTTATATTTTAATTATAAACGTGACTAATTAAACCATATACAATGTAGCTTAAACTATAAAAAGGTGGAAATACTATTAATTTGTGCAAACGAAATGAAATTTATTAGGTAACTTAATAGGATACTATGAATTAAACTGCAATAAAATGCATTCACGACCGAAATGAATGTAAAGATGGAAGAACGTATTATATTAAGTAAAGGAAATATTTTTAAGGACTTTGGGTTAATCCCACTAAGAAAATAAAAACGAAAAAAAAACATCATTACGGTCGAGACCTCACAAATAGATCTCAGCCGAGATCTCGGCCGAGATTTGAATATCTCGGCCGAGATTCAGGTCAACTAAGATAAATGAGATCTCGACCGAGTTTATCGAGATTTAAAACCTTATGCGCATACATGTAGATTTGTGATAAGTATACTTAGGATATTGCATGCGTTGGGATGCATGGCATGGACATTTGCATGATAGGACGTCGACTAGATTTGAAAACTATCCACCTTTTGCATTAATAGGTTTACATGCATTTCACGTTGTATATATATGCATACATAATTGCAAAGAAAATTTCTAAGGACAATGATAGTTTAGGGATAATCGATGAGTAGGTGGCTATAGTTATCAATTGTTGTGTGTATAAGTTACATCTTTCCATTCTTAGAGATTTTGGGGACGAAATAGGGGGAACATTCCAATAATTTTAATAATAAATTAAAATATCATAAGGGTAAAAACATAATTTTACATAAAAGGGAAGAATATAAAATTTATAAAAATGAAAGAACTTAGGGATCTGATTTTCCTTTGGGTCAAGTAGAGTTTTCTAGCCCAAATTCATATATAAGTTGTTAAAAAAAGATGTCGTATGAAGAAGATACAAAATGTCTACTATAGCATACATTTTATGTTTTGCGCCAATTTTTGGAAGTAAATTTAAAGACAAAAGAATGAATAAAGGGAACTTAGTTGTTAAAAATAAGTTGAATATGTATAAATTATCCCTAAGGAAAAGTGAAAGAAAAGAAAGGTGGTATATGATGAGTGTGCCTTTAAGAAAAAAGAATGGAAAAATATTTATGCTCGCAAACATAAAAGTGCTTCTAAGGGAAAACATTAATTATTAATGTAAATAATAGGCTAGATACACTAAAGAAGTGAAAAAGAGAGAGTATGTCAATATATTTGAAAAGGTATAAATTTGTAAATGAAGGTTAATGAATAAGAGAAAGTTATTTAGCATAAAGAGAAAGGGCATTAATTATCCTTTTATGGAAGTTATTCTTATAGTTAATATACGCTACAAGCCTTAAAAAGAGAATATAGCTAAATACTATTAAAAGGAAAGAATACAGCTACTTTCACATATGTTTTAAAAATAATATTAACAATGTATCACTACAAGAAAATTGGTTTTCGGTGGTGCACAAAAAACACAACCGTAGCTTATGGTGTCATTTTAGAGAACGCCGCCATACGACATGCAATTAAAAATCTGATATTTTTGGTTGCATTTTTGTAAATGCCGTTATAATGTGCCTTATTGCGGCGGCAAAAAAATGCGACCATAAATCTTTTTTTGTTGCATGTTGAAACGCCATCAAAAGCGATGTTTGAGTTACAACTTAAACCCAAACCTTATAGTTGCGTTTATTATATGCCACAGTATATATTTCGCCGCAAAAATATTTTTTTCGTTGCGTTTTTTTTCTGCCACCATATTTTTGTCAGCGATATTTTTCAACATGTTTTTTCCGTAGCATTTTCTAAACGCCACTAAATAGACGCAGTTATAGATTGATCATTTTTCGTTGCGTTTTTTTTCTTCTGCCATTATATTTTATCCATAGCACTTGATAAACGCCACTAAATATTTTTGCTTTTCTGTGTCTATTTCTCATATTCTGCTAGCTCGTTCACTCTCCAATTCACTTTATTCTTAATTTATATTAAACAGTAATAATAAATAGTTCAATAATAAACAAAAAATACATGAACAAATGAACTACCATAAACACAAGTACATTACCATACATTGATACAGAAGTAGCACATAACCGCACATAGTCACACAACTAGTACATAAATACAGTAGTTTCAAGATAAAAGTTAACATAAAATCCATATGCAGAGAAGTTTATACATCAGGAATACCAGAAACTAAATGAAATAAACAACTGAACTACCGTAAAATCCATACGTAGATGACGAGCTAAGCAAATACCATAAACAACTAGCTAAGCAAATACCATAAGCAACTATAATTTCTTCGGAGAAGTTTATCCACCCGTAGACAAGTAATAATCAATAATGAGGATCTAAAACATGAATATTGGAATAAAAAAGGTATAACCCTAATTTCTAGCGTTCTTAGCTACCCTATTAGAAATGTATAACCACTGCAAAAAGGATCAGACTTAACTATGTGCAAGTCCAAAGATTCATCTGCAAAATTCTATAAAATATATTTAAAGCAGGCTGTAGAATATGCGCTTATATGATTTTTGTTTGATGATAATAAAGATATATACATTCGTTTAAATGTATTTTTTAATGTACTGTTTTATTTTTCATAGATTAAATAAATATTTGCTGAATAAAATTAAATACACAGAATTTGAATTCAAAAAGAAATTTTATTCAAACAAATATTTATTACAATTTTGAATAGTACAAATTCAAGCCCTCACTATACATATACAATTTTGATTAGAAATACATCACAATTTCATATTTACATTTAACCTCACTACACATCACTCATTCACTCAATTCGTATTTCATCTTCAACTTCATTCCAGTTAGAATCCAGCATCTGAGCAATCTGCAAAAATATTCACTAACACAGTAAAATTGAAAAAGAAATATTTTTGCGGTAAGTAAATTTTGAAAATAATATTTGCCTCAGTTATTTGGGTTGTTCGTCATGATTTATATTTGAATTCATCACACACGAACAATGTGACATGCACAGTGTATCACTGTACATGCCACAGGGCCGTGCACACCGATATACACTTGATAATGTAACAGGGACAGGTGAGCACAAGGTCAAACCCAAAATAAAAAGACGGGTTCAACACAGGTGCAATATAAATAAAATCTCGTCATCAACATAGGGTCAAACCCGAGTTTTTAAAACTGGGTTCAACTCAAGGTTAATGCACAGTCCAACTATAAAGTCAATATGCTCATGAAAGACTGCAAAATTCAAGAAGGCACCAAACAATAAAATGAATGCAAAGTTCAAGCCATTGTTGTCATGACTCAACTCAAATGCAAAGCTTCCACAAATCAAAACTGCATCAAAGCACAAATACATGGAACAATGCAACTCTTCAATGATCAGACATGAACGCAAACTAAATACAAATGGAAAGACCAAGCTGCAGCATACCAGAGGCGCAGACGACCAAATGAAACATGCTCAAAGTAAGCACATGTATGCAGACCCAGTGCCAAAATGATCAGAATGCACATAGCCAACAATGTACTCCATACCAATATCAAAGACTCAATTCAGTACGACTGTAAACAGTGCCACAAGACCACCATGCAAAGACCACAAAGTCAGTGCACAACAAACTTCAAATGACTCAAGTGAACATATCACAGTGAAGCTCAAAGTAACCAGTGGCCATAAACAGAGTATATGCTACAACTCCAAAGCTTAAGTGGAAGTACATAAATTCAAACAAGTGACACAGCGAATATGAAGACAGCAACTTGACATAGTGAACTGCAAGTATCAACCAGGTAGCAAGCAAGATCAACATGGCAACTACAAACTGCAAATATCCAAGTACTACAAGCCCAGCACAGTATACAAGTACATGCCGCAACAAAATGCAAGAACAATGAACCAGAACCAAGGATACATGTACACGAGGCAACATGCACAAGTGAAAAACCAAAATGGCACAGCAGTTCATACAACATATACAAGACAGAAGAAACCATGGTCAATGCAAAGCAAAACCGAAGTTATAGTGAAATCCTACAAGTCAAGTCAACAGCACTACAATAAAATAGAAGCACGACGAGAATATACAAGACCAACAACAAGTGGAGAATGCAACATAATGTAACCAGACTTGTTTAAATGCCGAAGTCAAATGAAAATCAAACTGTAATGACAAAGGAGATCAAACAATCAACAAGCCGTGGATATGATGAACAAGTCAAAATTGACCAAGTTAAGCATCAAAGCCGTGGGAAGCAAGCAACGAAAATATACGCATATGAAAAGGTCAGAAATCATCTCAAACATCGAAGCATAATCAAGCGGCCGATCACACAAAATTGACGAATTCAAATATATTTGTTAGAACCAAAATCAAGGGTTACGAACCCATATAAAAACCCTAAGATCATCATCGGCATAACCATCGAGTTCAAGTACGAAAACACTAAAGCACAAAAAGCATAAATTACATACCGAAGCAAGGAAAGAACTCGATCAACGAAGGAGCCGAAGTGAGCAACAAGGAAAACGATCGATCAAGGCTTACACGCGATTATCCACGCAATCGATCAACATAAGTCAGACTCTTCGCGTAACCCTAATTTGGAATCCAAGGACGAAGCCCTAATTTAGTTGCAAGAGGAACAGCCGCCATCTTCATATAAACGAATGAAAGTGGAACGTGTTAAATTATAAAAGAGGGCCGACTTATTTTTCTCCTTTTTATTATATAAGGGCTTTTTATTTTAATTACGGTTATTTTATTTTAAATTGTTTTTAATTTGTATTTTCTTTTTTAAACCGTTTAATTTTCTAGTCGTGTGACTAGGGGACAAACTACGTGGCGTAGTTTGAGAATTCGTAACTCGGTGGCTGAGTTGTGGTAGGGTTTTGAGCGTAGAGTTAGGTTTAGTCGATAGCGGGTGTCGCGAGTTTACATGTGTAAGCGTCTGACTATCTAATTTCTAGTAGAAACCTTGGGGGCAGCACGTAGGAAGGGTTTTGCCGAAGCTGGATAAATTCTGTGTCGTTCTATTTCTGCATTTTATTATTCTGCTATTTTTCTGTGCTGCTATTCTGTGATCTGTGTTGAAATAATAAGCTTCCGCGATAAATTTTTATAATTAACACTATCACCCTATTCACCCCCCCTCTAGGGTGAAATCGATCCTACAAGTGGTATTCAGAGCTAGGAATAGAAGTCAACTTCTGTTTTAAAAAATTCGTTTTTCAAAAACCAATTTTTGTTTTAAAAATTTGAATTTTTAAAATGGCTTCTTTTAATACTGCTTTTGCTGAGGGTCAATCCATAGTTAGACCACCAATGTTCAATGGTGAATATGCTTATTGGAAAAATAGGATAGAAATCTTTCTGAAAACCATTGACGCTTGGAATATTGTTGAGACAGGTTATAGAACACGGACTATAACTGTAGATAATCAGGAAGTTAATAAACCAAAGGAACAATGGACAGAACTAGAAAATAAATTACAAAATACTAATGCTAAAGCTATGAATTCTATTATCTGTTCATTGGATCAATTTGAATTTAATCGTGTCTCACATTGTCTAACTGCGTAGGAAATATGGCACACACTAGAAATGACTCACGAAGGAACATCTCAAGTCAAAGAATCTCGCCTTGCCATGCTAAGCAGCGAATACGAGTACTTCACAATGGCGAAGGAAGAAAATGTTAAAGAGATGCATGGATGACTTTCCAATATCGTATGTAAATCAAAAGCTCTTGGAAAATCATGCACAGAGTTGGAGATAGTCCGAAAAATGCTCAGAGTCCTTCCACGAAAATTTGAAGCGAAAGTGATTGCCATTCAAGAATCAAAAGACTTAAAACAAATAAAAGTTGAAGAACTCATCGGAAATCTCACCACTTATGAGCTAGAAATGAAACTCAAGGAAGAGCGTGAAGGAGGAGATACTCGAAAGAAGTCAATAGCGCTCAAAGGAACAACCGAAAGTGATGATGATAATGATGATGATGGAGCAGCAGAGCCGGCACTACTAATAAAGAAATTCAAAAGGTGAAATCGCAAATACGGAAATCCAGCTCGAAATCAGGAATTGAAAAGCAGAATAGGCAAAGCACTTGACTATTCAGAAGAACAGGAGATCATCTGCCATAAGTGCAACCAACCCGGACACATCAAGCCCAATTGTCCTCAAAATCGACGCGACTTTGGAAAGAAACAGAAAAAGAAAAGTTTTGTAGCCACTTGGGATGAAATGGATGAGAATGATAAAAGTACTAGCAGTGAGAGTGAGAAAGCAGATATGTGCCTTCAAGGAAATATAACTGATAGCGATGATGAAGAGCCAAGCGAGGTATCAAAACTTACTCACTCTGAATGACTTATTTATTTCCACGAAGTAAATGGCTGTTTTGAACGACTTAGGGAGAAATATGCCAAACTTGAATCACAAAAAGACACTTTGATAGAATTAAATGAACAGCTTGACCAATTAGCTGAAAACTATCAAAGAAGGATCCCTAAGTGTGATAAGTGTCCAACATTCGAAGATGAAATTAAAAAATCAGAAATCAATATAAAATAACTTGAAAATGGAATTCTGATTTTAAAAGAAAGTGAAAATACTAGGAGAGAGAATTCTATCAAAAAGTGCACTCAATTGTTGAATGAAAATGAACCTCTTAAAACACAAGTCCAACATTTATCAACGACTTTAGATAAATTTTCCAAAAGTGAAAAATCGTTGAATATGCTATTAGGAAAGCAAACTGTTAATACGGTTAAACAAGGACTTGGATATAGTCATTCTGAAAATGTTGAAAGCAATATTAATCAAGTTAATGCTGTGTGCACAATTTGTAGAAAATATGGACACAATCACAATAATTGTTGGTATAGATCTAAACATGTGAAAACTATACCGATTTGGGTTCCAAAAGGCAAAAATAAAAAAACTCTCAAAGTTAAACAAGTTTGGGTGCCGAAGGGAACAATTATAAATAGTTTTGGGTCTTTACAAAATTGTTTTTCAAAATTTTCTGCCACTAACAACCAAGGACCTATAAAAACAAATAGGTCACATAAATCTTTTCCCGTGTAGGTGTGGTGGCAGGCTAAGGAACAACAACAGTGTTCTCCGGATTTTGGCTGTTCCAGAAACACAACGAGCGACAAAGCAAAGTTCCTTAGCCTAGTGTA
The DNA here is from genome assembly GCA_030765085.1 of Allium cepa. Classification (NCBI taxonomy): domain Eukaryota; kingdom Viridiplantae; phylum Streptophyta; class Magnoliopsida; order Asparagales; family Amaryllidaceae; genus Allium; species Allium cepa. The sequence goes on from CM060929.1 coordinate 485,238,267, forward strand.
AAGGTGACAGAATCACAATGGACAACAACGAAAAATATCGTAATGGTAAAACAGGTAATGGTATATTTTGAACGATATATTAAATGTGATAATCTGCACCGTATTCTGAATTAAATCAGCCAATAATGTGATGATGAAAAGATTTTGACTCTGACTTATTCAAAATAGTTGGCCAATTATATTCTTATGCCAAGAACACTACAAAATTCTCTAGATTCTTTGAATTGCTTCTTATACATCAGTTTGGATTAAAAATAGTGTTTTGTTGGATGATGATGCATTTGGTTATAATACGGCTAACTCTTTATTCACGGTTTTTGATTATTTACACGGCTTCAATTCAAATTCAAAAGAATGTCATTTAAAATGCTGTTAAAATTGAGTTTGAAATTTTTGGTGCACACTTCATGGTTTGGTCGATCAAATTCAATTAATGATCATTTTGAGTGAAAAAGAAATTCAGATGCAGATTATACTGGTAATCTAGTTGATAGGAAAATTACTAGTTGAACGTGATTTTTTGAGACATTTAGTAATTGCATCGTTTTTTAAAGAAAATATCTGCATATTTTTCATTTCAAATAATTTTCAAATAGCAGAAAATTTTCTTATAAAACCCCCTCAAGAAAATCATTTTTGACCATATTTTTAGATTAGTCATTTTGAAAAATTGGTTTCATAAGTATTTTTGAATTTCATTTTAAATGACAATTTTGACTAATCTGACTCCCTAATGATTATCGAAAAGAAAAATAGCGACTGAAAAAGTGATGAGTGTTGATATTTATCATATATTATGACTCGAGACGGTATAATTAGTAAATTTCTTTAGAAATTTAAACAAGAGTTATAAAACTATTGTTGGTAAAAATTCGATGGCCATCTCTATTTCTATCATATTTCTAACAACCATCACCCATCAAAATTCTATATAGTTTGTCAATATGTGGTACTTTAAACAGGAATCGTTTGTTTTTCATTTTCACATTTTTTTAAAAAAAATAGAAAAAATTTATATAGTAAAAATAAATAAGTAAATAAATACCAAAGTATTCACTCTCATTTAAAAGTCCTCACGGTTATGCATAGGTGAATTACTTGGAATTTGTTATGTGCTTCCATGCTCATTTAAAAGTCCTCACGGTTATGCATGTATGGAACGCATATCAAAAGTTGATTTTTAAAATAAATAAGTTGATTCTAATCCCATTTAAAAGTTCTCACGGTTATGCGTGGTTAGAAGATACTTGAATTTTTTTTTTTAAATAAAATTGGAATACTACTAATCTCATTTAAAAGTCCTAACGGTTATGCATGGTTAGTAGATATTCAAATTCCTGATATAAATATGCCACAAATAGACACAATTGTATGGTTTTATACGATGACATAATTCCCATCATTCTAAAAGTGGTATATGCGCCTAACAAAATATTTATGATTTTTGTTTGATTTTTTATTGAAATTTAATATTTATATTCAATTGAGTTTTAATGTTGAATTAATATCGATCACATTATCTCTATTTTCTCTAACACTATTATTCTTTTGCTGATAACAAAAGGGGGAGAGAAAAGTTAAGATTTTGTCAAATAAAATCAAGAAAAGGTCAAACAATTTTCTATTTGCATCTAGATTCATTTGCATATTTTTATTTGTATGCATATATGTCGGGGGAGCTTTGTATAGAGAGGAAGCATTTAAATAGGGGGAGCAATTAGAGCATATCAATAATCAAATACATTTAACATATTCAAAATCTTAAATATTGTTTGTTATCATCAAAAGGGGTAGATTGTTGAATATGCGCTTATATGATTTTTTTGATGATAATAAACATATATACATTCGTTTAAATGTATTTGTTAATGTACTGTTTTATTTTTCAAAGATTAAATAAATATTTGCTGAATAAAATTAAATACACAGAATTTGATTTCAAACAGAAATTTTATTCAAACAAATATTTATTATAATTTTGAATAGTACAAATTCAAGCTCTCACTATACATATACAATTTTGATTACAAATACATCACAATTTCATATTTACATTTAACCTCACTACACATCACTCATTCACTCAATTCGTATTTCATATTCAACTTCAGTCCAGTTAGAATCCAGCATCTGAGCAATCTGCAAAAATATTCACTAACGCAGTAAAATTGAAAAAGAAATATTTTTGCGGTATAAAATAAAAAGTGAATTTTGAAAATAATATTTGCCTCAGTTATTTGGGTTGTTCGTCATGATTTATATTTGAATTCATCACACACAAACAATGTGACATGCACAGTGTATCACTGTACATGCCACAGGGCCGTGCACACCGATATACACTTGATAATGTAACAGGGACAGGTGAGCACAAGGTCAAACCCAAAACAAAAAGACGGGTTCAACACAGGTGCAATATAAATAAAATCTCGTCATCAGCACAAGGTCAAACCCGAGTTTTTAAAACTGGGTTCAACTCAAGTTTAATGCACAGTCCAACTATAAAGTCAATATGCTCATGAAAGACTGCAAAATTCAAGAAGGCACCAAACAATAAACTGAATGCAAAGGTCAAGCCATTGTTGTCATGACTCAACTCAAATGCAAAGCTTCGACAAATTAAAACTGCATCAAAGCACAAATACATGGAACAATGCAACTCTTCAATGATCAGACATGAACGCAAACTAAATACAAATGGCAAGACCAAGCTGCAGCATACCAGAGGTGCAGACGACCAAATGAAACATGCTCAAAGTAAGCACATGTATGCAGACCCAGTGTCAAAATGATCAGAATGCACATAACCAACAATGTACTCCATACCAATATCAAAGACTTAATTCAATACGACTGTAAACAGTGCCACAAGACCACCATGCAAAGACCACAGAGTCCGTGCACAACAAACTTCAAATGACTCAAGTGAACATATCAGAAGCTCAAAGTAACCAGTGGCCATAAACAGAGTATATGCTACAACTCCATTGCTTAATTGGAAGTACATAACTACAAACAAGTGACATAGCGAATATGAAGACAACAACTTGACATAGTGAACTGCAAGTATCGACCAGGTAGCAAGCAAGATCAACACGGAAACTACAAACTGCAAATATCCAAGTACTACAAGACCAACACAATATACAAGTACAGGCCGCAACAAAATGCAACAAAAGCAAGTCGAGGCTCAGTGGTGAAGCAACAACAATGAACCAGAACCAAGAATACATGTACTCGAGGCAATATGCACGAGTGAAAAACAAAAATGGCACAACAGTTCATACAACATATACAAGACAGAAGAAGCCATGGTCAATGCAAAGCAAAACCGAAGTTATAGTGAAATCCTACAAGTCAAGTCAACAGCACTACAATAAAATAGAAGCATGACGAGAATATACAAGACCAACAGTAAGTGGAGAATGCAACATAATGTAACCAGACTTGTTTAAATGCCGAAGTCAAATGAAAATCAAACTATAATGACCAAGGAGATCAAACAATCAACAAGCCGTGGATATGATGAACAAGTCAAAATTGACCAAGTTAAACATCAAAGCCGTGGGAAGCAAGCAACGAAAATATACGCATATGAAAAGGTCAGAAATCATCTCAAACATCGAAGCATAATCAAGCGGCCGATCACACAAAATTGACGAATTCAAATATATTTGTTAGAACGAAAATCAAGGGTTACGAACCCATATAAAAACCCTAAGATCATCATCGGCGTAACCATCGAGTTCAAGTACGAAAACACTAAAGCACAAAAAGCATAAATTACATACCGAAGCAAGGAAAAAACTCGATCAACGAAGCAACCGAAGTGAGCAACAAGGAAAACGATCGATCAAGGCTTACACGCGATTATCCATGCAATCGATCAACATAAGTCAGGCTCTTCGCGTAACCTTAATTTGGAATCAAAGGACGAAGCCCTAATTTAGTTGCAAGAGGAACAGCCGCCATCTTCATATAAACGAACGAAAGTGGAACGTGTTAAATTATAAAAGAGGGCCGGCTTATTTTTCTTCTTTTTATTATATAAGGGCTTTTTATTTTAATTTGGTTTATTTTATTTTAAATTGTTTTTAATTTGTATTTTCTTTTTTAAACCATTTAATTTTCTAGTCGTGTGACTAGGGGACAAATTACGTGGCATAGTTTGAGAATTCGCAACTCAGTGGCCGAGTTGTGGCAGGCTTTTGAGCGTAGAGTTATGTTTAGTCGATAGCGGGTGTCGCGAGTTTACGTGTGTAAGCGTCTGACTATCTAATTTCTAGTAGAAACCTTGAGGGCAGCACATAGGCAGGGTTTTGCCGAAGCTGGGTAAATTCTGTGTCGTTCTATTTCTGCATTTTATTATTGTGCTATTTTTCTGTGCTGCCATTCTGTGATCTGTGTTGAAATAATAAGCTTCCGCGATAAATTTTTATAATTAACACTATCACCCTATTCACCCCCCCTCTAGGGTGAAATCGATCCTACACAGGTAAGAAACATGCTACTGCTTCCCTTCTGATCAGTTACTACATCCATTTATCACAACCATCTTTTGTGCACTGCTTTATTCCACCACCATCACACCACTAACACATACAAACTGCCATAAAACATTCCTATATATACTCTACATATTGTGCACTGACATTCACCAATACATATAACTTCACAAACCAAACAACTCACATACACCACTGCCTCATATTTCCATCACATTCACCATATCTTCGACTGCTGATCATCCATCCACTGCATACCACATCACTGACCAACCACCATAAAACCACATATCCTCCTGTTACTCCATCCTCTGCCTTCTTCTCAATACTTCACAGTCAACCAAACAACTGCTATAACTAATGCATACATACTCTGTCCTTTGTCATTCATTACCTTGCTGCCTCAACCCCCAATTCTCCAACTTCTACAGCCATCCCATTCCTCCTTCCCTTCTAACTAACCCAAACAAGCACAGAACCAAACTTAAACCATCCTACTCACTGTTACTGACCACAACACCATCTCCATCACCTCATTCCTACAGCCAACATTGAAACATACTTCCATGCTTCAATCATCCAACCAACAGTTCAGCACCTTCATCAATCCCTGTCAACAACATATCACTTACAGCCATCAAGTTCAACCTCATATCACTCACAATACATTACAAAATTTACCTAAAGACAATACATCAATACAGTAATACCTTCACAACACAGCGCCTGAAGCCGCCTAACATACTCACTTCAATCATTGGCTACATCACAACCTCTGACGTAGCAGCACTTTACATATCTATAACGCCTACAAACCATTTACCACATTTCATTACTTCTCTACTCACCAACCCGCACCCTTACCACCCATCATCTTCAAATCAACTTCCGGCCATCAACTGCTAACAACCAATAACCCAAACAAGTCGCCACCAATCGACCACATCCTCCACAATAACCGAACTGCTATCCCACAACACTCACCTTTAAACACCACTTTCACCATTCCATCAGCTAGTCACTCCACTTCCATATTCAACATCACTACCCTGTGCACATTCCATTTCCAACTACATAATATATCAAACCAAATTCAATAGCACATCCTATCTTCACAAAACTCCACTACCAAACGCAAACTGTGCCAACCCATTGCTGCTGCCAAAGCATCCCAACTCATCTATTAGTTCAACTCCACATTGCTTCAACCATCTTGCACCACCTTTCCATTTCCGCCTGTACCTCACCTTCAAACGCTAACATCCTGAACCCAACCTCTACAATACAAGCTGCAACATCATCAATACATCACATATAAACATTCCTTCAATCACTTCCTGTTGGACATCAAAACAACCTTTCATAGCGACTACAACAACTACAATCCAACCTGCAACCTATGCCTCTACAACTAACTTACTTCCGCTGCAATAACATCCTTCACAACCCCGTATACACAGACATCAAAACAACTTCTCCTCCTCCTTATAATCCACTTCTTCTGTCACCAGTTCCGACCACTCAACCAACAACACTGTGCCTTACCACACTGTTATACCACCAACACTAATTGCCACCAGAGCACAAACCACCCAAACTCAGTACGTCCTCACCACAGCAACCACTACGCCACTGATGTACATCAACAACACAAGGCCATCTACATACTCACAACCTGCTACCACAATAGCGCATCAACTACAGCTCCAACCACCACGAATTCACTGGCTCCTCGCCATCAATTCTCGATAGGCTTCCAATTCGCCTCAAACTACAATCACCATCAACATACCTTCCAGCAGCAAGAACCAAACCCCTACTGCACTCTCTTCTTATCAACCAAAACCTCTGCCTGCAACCATAAGCTACCCCATTTCAGTTCATCGCCATCTCTGACCTATAACAACCCCTCTGCCAATCTACACAATGCACCATCAAAACCCAAGCAAATGCAATTATTAAAAAATATTGATATATACGACACTACTAAGCAATCAACTCACTCATGCATATTTTTCCAACATTAATATATTAGAAATCACACCTTTTATAGATCAACAACTTTGCAAAAAGTGGGAGGCTAACTATTAAAATAATAACTTTTCATATATAATTGAAATCACACCTTTGATTTTGTTTCCCCAATGACTTTTGAGATCGGCCAAGCTATAGTGATACCAAAAGCATGTTCCATGCATGTCAACTCCGATGTAGGTCTCCATAGCACGGCATTTGGAACTCTTACGAAGTCTACCCAAATTTTTACAGCATCACATCCCAATGGACGACAATGGACCATCGATGTTGGATCAGTTGAAGCAATAGTTCCTTCAGCCACCACTTCATTTGTTCAACCTACATCTATTATCTTTCATTTATTATTTATTATCAACTTTTCAATTGGCTGGCAAAAAACGAGGTTATTATGCAGAATGCATACATACATAAAAATACTTCAAAATATATACTTACGTATTGGTGTGGTTTCTTCGAGATTATGGGTCCGAGTGCAGAAGAAGAAGTCGCAACATTTCCTTTTTCAGCTTCAACTTTTGATTTTGTCCATGCTACTTTCCTACCAACTGCATCTCTAATATGAAACATATCGGTTGTGGGTTGCCATAAATAAGCATCTCCTTTTTTTACATTGTCGACCAAAACCACAACGGCATCTGGACCAAGCGGAATACCATGCACAATATGTCCTGAATCACCGTAGCAGATTCTTCCTTCGGCAACTATCACATCACCCTCATTCCAATCATAAATCTTGCATCTACTGTATTGGACATTGCTGTTACTCTAAAAAGGAAAAATATAAACATATAGTATGCATAGAAGAGTTAATTATTTCATGTCTTGTTGAAAAATGTTGACTGAAATGAATAAAAAAAGTCAAGCTACAATTGTCGGTTGATAGTATGCGCAGAAAATTTACCATGCTAACTTTATTCAAGTGTCCTTGCAGCGTCATCTTAATGCAAGTAGCTGACCATGCTACCACCTTATTCTCGGCGTTTCCTAATACTGACATATGAGGTGTAGGTCTCCATAAATAAGCATTTGGTTTATCCATGCAATATATAACAACGCTCATAGCATTTGGTCCAATACGAATTCCACCGACAACCTCATTTGGGTCAGTAGACACCACTCTCCCTTCGACAACAGCTTCAGATGTTCCATCCCAATTCAATAGCTCACATACGTTTGCATTGCCCTATAGTTATTCCACCAAAAATTATATTAATTACTGGATCAAAGACTAAAATCCAACTATTGTTTCTTCAGTAATATATTAATTTTTTACAATTCATGTGTGCTTCCTTCTTTTGAAGTTTGTTTATCCTATGCCAAAGCATTTAGAAAACCTTAGTATATAAAGACACAAACATCTTTGTATATTTTACAAGCTAATACTAATGTATACTGAGCTGAGTAGTATGCTTGTTAACATCTTTCAATAAAAGTTTACCTTCTTGTCCATAAGCATTTTTAACATACTCTGCAATTTTGCTATTTGTTGTTGACACTGAGATACTTGTTTATCTCTAGACTGTGACAAAGTTAGCTTGGCTAAGGTGCAACTCCTTCCCATTGCCCTTAACCATCCTGGTTTATCTTGCCCCGGTACTTGTGCAATAGCATCTTCTTTGACATTATATGGCAAACTAGACTATAATAGGCTATCTACTTTTTTAAACTCCTCCTACATGAATTAAATACATACAAATAATGTACGATGGTAAAATTATCATAGTTTCAAACAATTTTTAATACACCAATCAAATAAAAAAATTCTTACAATAGTATTTGCAGCATCCACGCTCACTGGTTCACCATTCTTTCTAATGTGAGATTTAATCCAAACATCAACTCTAGTTATGGACAATGGATCTGAACTCTGCTCTTTCTAAATTCAGAATAACATTAAATAAGTAAACTGATAGGTATTAAATACCTTGGCAAATAATGCTATAGTTAATTAACTAACCAGGTCCTCGGTTAATCTAGCCATTCCTCTACGACCAGATGTATGTGGAAGTTGTTTATTCCTAAGGGCCGTATATTTCTCACTTCGTTTCTGAAAATATTGGAAGGTGGAAGAACTTAGTAACTAGTATAAAAAACATATTGAAAATAACATATAAAATAAAGAATGTAATTATACTTTCCTTTATGTTACCTTAAACTCCATACTTGTTTTTTCCTTTACAAACTTTCTCCATTCGATCATGCTTTTGACGTTGGCCGGTTCCAGATTAAGTCTTTCCTCTTCTGTCTCTGCTTTATTAATTTTTCGCACCAATTTGCTTTTCGAAGATCTCCAAAGTATTCCCATTTGCTAAAATACAGCTCTTTTTTGCCAATCCTCTTCCAATTTAAATCTAGCCTGCAACAATACATGAAAATATTTGAATTTATCCAAACTATTCCCATTTCGAGGTTTTTGATGTATGTTGCATCTTGTAAATGTATATACAGTTTGAAGTTTAATGCTAAAGACCACAATTAACCTCGTAGTCGGAGTATTCGCACATAAATGTATAGGACAGACTGAAATTGTACAGGACATTTATGAATTATATATGGATTATAAAGTTTGTGTACACATATGAGAGCGGCTGTTAAAATTATCACTCACTGAAAAGCTTATATGTATATACACCTGCAATTTTAGAGTTTAAGATATATTCTCTTGAAAGCAGGCATCTTTGAATCTGGTGTACTTGAAAATAAAATACTTTGAAATCATGTGCGCACTTTGTTATTATAAATTTTTTTGTAAATTTACACGTTCTAGAGGTAACATGTTTAAAGCCATATATGACATTTCATGCATCATATATATGCATTCAAAACCAAATTTTCACAAAAATAAGTATATACAAGACCACCCGCACATTCAGAATCGATACTTGTCTATATGAAATCATTTGTATATAAAAATTCTCGCATCCAAAAGCTCATACTTATAAAATTTAATGTGACTGGACTATCCCTCTATGCATAAATACTTCAAAATTGATGGATATTTAAGAGTTTCATTTATTTAAAACCGTAATTTATACACTTAAGATTCATACATAGACAAAATTATCATCATTTCCAAAACTCATGAAATGGTAAGTAAGTGGTCAAGCGATGTTGTAGACTGGAGTGGTTGTGATTGTTATTTGAAGTAGTTTAAGTTGGATAGCAAGCAGTGTATATGTGATGAAATGGTAAGTAGAGATGTGGGTTGGGTCTGTGGTGCAATGTAAAGTTTTCGGCTTAAAGTGTAGGCAGTAGTGCAAGGATTTGTAGTTATTTTAGATGTTTGCAAAGAAATGGCGAATACCAGTTAGGTGTGCAAGATGGTTTGGTAAGTGAACATGCAATGTTGGGTAGAGTTGTGAATGAATGTGTGCAGTGGTGAGATGACATGAGGATGGTAACTGATTTGGTTGTGTGTGTGATTATGAAATGTTGAGTAGTATGAATGACAGTGAAGTTGAGGAGCAAGGCAAATGTGATGTTGGAAGTGGTGGTAAGCAGTGATGGTTTGTAGTGAGAAGAAGCAGTGGGTAGGCAAGTGTTGACAGGGAAGTGTCTTGAGGACTGTTGATAGAAGTGTAGTTTGACAGCGGTGAAATATGCATGGTGTTTAGGTTTTGGCAAGAGGCAAGCGGATGGTGTTGTGAATTGTGATCTGCAAAGAAGTAGCATTTTTGGTTTGTATTTGTAGTAGGTTTGGTGGTGAGGAAAAATGTATATGGGTTTGACACTAGAGAATGAAGTGTTGTTAGATGATGTGATAATGGTTGCGGTTTGTAAAGTGATGATAGAATGGTTTGCATGATGGAAGTTAAAAGTAGTGCTGATGAACTATGAGGTAGCAACAGTGTAATGGTGGAACAGAGGTTGATGTTGGATGGTGAGGTTGTTCAGAGAGGAGGAGTACCAGCTTGATGGAGTATTTGTGAATGTTGATGGGGTTTACAGTTGTAACAGTGAGGCAATGAATATGCACAGTGGAGAAGTGGTTTGGCAATGTACAGTGCCTGGTATACATATACACACATTTGACTAGTGCAATTATTTAACTAGTGCCAAGATGAAACTGCAAAACAACTTTGAACTAGTGCAATTATTTACTTTTCCGTACCTGAATCGATTGCCATAAAACAGTTTTCAACTCATCACTTAGAAGCCTCCAATCATCAAGCATGTATGGAACGTGCTCCCGCATAAGCGGCCCAAGAAAAGAAGATCAATATACCGACCTTGGTCCTATGGGTATGGCTATATCATTGAACTCAACTTCAATTCTACTTTGATTGGTTAACGGGAGACTTTTTGCTTTTGTAGACCTCTGCCAACTCTTTTTCGAGATGTATTTGCAGTTTCAGCTTCACTTAGTCTTTCTAATTCCATCTCAGCATCAACATTTAGGTCAGAAGGCCTTTCATTTTCTAAGCAGAGTCTTTCTTGGTCTACATTGAAATCATCGATTGCTTGGTCTTGGTCTACATTGAAATCATCGATTGCTTGTTCTTCGCCTTCATTGCAAGCACCAACTGGCTTGTTAGCATTGACTACTTGTTCTTGGCCTTCATTGCAATCATTTCTCCGCTTCTTAGCATTGGCTGTTTGTTCTTGCCATTCATTGCAAACACCAGTTGGCTTCTTAAATCTGACACTCGAATTATACTCCCGCTTTGAATTATACTTTTGGGATTCCTCTTCGGCCATTCTCTGGCTGCGTGTATGTACAGAGATTGGAAACATTTCTTTTCTACAAATGAAACATACTACAATATTATTTAGATGTAAATCACATAAAAGAAGTAAACTGAATGCAAATGCTAGAATATTATGGTGCATCCTACACAACTAATGCATAAATTTTGAAAAATTAATTGATGTTTATATGCAGACTCAAACAGTCAAAGATTGACGTTGCTAGGAATATTTAGGGTATTTTCGGTGTAATGAAATATAAGGGTTCTCTATGCTAAAATGATTTCCATCATTTAAAATTATTTAATGATTAAAAATAACAAATCAAGCATGTTACTATAAATTATGAGGTTTACTCCCTGTAAATTTTAAGAGGTCCTTTCTAATTAATTTTGGACCTTCTATTTATGCTTTTGGATTTGACACCATATATATCAAAATTATTTTTTTACTAATAGTCACTTTCATATTTACTCTTTGACTATATTCTAGTTGTATTTATGATTTCTTTTAGTGACAACCAAGTATCACTTCCATTATTATTACAATCTAAACTCAGAATATTTCTTCCTAAATTAACATAACAATGCAAGGATTTCTACACATATGACGTGGCAGTAAACTGAAACATACTATTTATTTATGCATAGTAGACATCCATATATTTTGAACTGAATTTAATCATGTAAAATGCTTAATTTAAAAATGATCCTATTGTCATTGCGTTATTATGGTCATGAAGTGTATTTATGAATTGTGAAATGGTAAATACATATATATACACAAAACCAAGATCATTGTATAAAATGCATAATATTATGTGTAGTGTGTACTGTAATTCACAACTGCAGTGGGCAATGCAGTTTGAACAATAGTTGAACTGCAGCAGCGAACTACAGTTTGAAATGTAGAGCAAAATCACAGTTGCACGGTTTTAAAGATCGGCTCATAAACTTCACAGCTAATTTGTAAATTTCAAACAGAGACTAATATAAGTTAAAAACAAAAAGAACCAGTCACTATTCCTCTAAGCTCATATGCTTCATTTTTAACTCACAGAAGGCACAGCCTACCAGGCCAAATAACCATTGGAATTCCCAAATTTTGAATATCACAAACTCTATTCATTCCACACAAAAATAGAAATAAAATAACGGTGCACATCCATTTATCCCATTCACATAGCATCATTTTGAAAAATTAAAAGAAGTAAACTGCATGATTGTAATTAAATGAGCAAGTTTCACATATTCCAAAATAACAACCTCAAGTATCATATTTAGGTCTTAAAAAAACAAAAACATAACATAAAAAAACCTAAAACAAACTTCTTCCTTGCAAAAAATAATTTAACGTATAATCTACTCAAGTATGCCTTCGCAATCCTCCCTGACATAGTAATATCTTCATCATCCATTTCATTTATTTCGCAATCTTCCTCGATTTGGATGTCTTCTTCGGCGTAATCATTTGTCTCTAGATCATAAAAACTTCTTGATGGTGCTTTCATTACAACATACCAATTTAAAATATCATTTTCTCGTGAATAAAATATTTATTTTGCTTGAGATGCAAGTATGTATGGATCTCTTGAAAACGATGCTTGATTTTGATGTAAATTAACAAGAGTGAACCCATCTTCATCAACTTTTACTCCATTTCCTTTATGTGCCCAACGACACTTAAAAACTGGAATATAAAACACATGATGATCTAATAAAATTATATCAGTCAATATTCCATAATAAGTGACCACATCAACCACTTGGGACATATCTTTTGCACTTGCTCTACACATTGTAGTCGCATCAAAAGTCACCCCACTATTTTGAGTTTCTCTCGCTGCATCTTTTATATGAAAACGTTGCCAATTGATGATATATCCTTTGTAAGAAAATGCATCATTCTTTGGACCAAAAGCAATCCATTTTAACATTTCATTGTGATCCTTGAAGTTAATAGGTATCTACAACAAATTCCATTTAACATGAATATTTTAGAGTAATATTATTAGTCAAATGAGAATATATTTAAAATCCAACTAACCTTCCTTTTGATCCAATCGACAAATTTTTTTGTATGTCTTTCCCAAAGTAAGGTCACATTTTTTTCTCATGCGCTTGTCTGAATTTTCTAATTCCTCCAAATGCAAACTAGTATAGAACAAGTGATTATAAGTTATATTTAGCGTTACAATCACATTAAAAAAATGTAACATAAACTTACTCTGTGAATGGTTCCACCACAGCCATATTCATTAACACGGCTAAATGAGCAATTTCTTTCTGAATGACTGACAATGTAACTGTCTTGGACACTGAAATCGGATATCCATCGAGTATTACATTGCTTTCATAATCTTCATTCCGAGCTTCTTTCTCCTCAATTTGTCCTGATTTTTTCAAAATTTCATCGAAAAATCTCATGCATTCTTTTGCAAGATAGGATTCTGCAATGCATCCTTCTAGTCGTGCATAGTTTCTTACATAATCTTTAAGTGTCTTCATATATCTTTTGAATGGGCACATCCAACGAAAATGAATTGGTCCACACATTAGTGCTTCTTTTCCAAGATGAATCGACAAATGTACCATTATATCAAATAAAGTTGGTGGGAAAATTTTTTCAAGCTCACATAAAACTTCAATAATCTCAATATTGATTTGTTCCAACTTCTCTCTATCAAGAACACGTTGACATAATTTGTTGAAAAAAGAACGTAAGCGAATTATTGCTTTTCTCGCCTTCTTTTCTATTAATCCTCTTGATGCTATTGGCAAAAAGTATTGCATTAATACATGGTAATCATGTGACTTCAATCCATTAATTTTGCAATCCTGCAATGATATCTGATTCTTCAAATTTGAACAATAGCCATCAGGCCCTTTGAAATTGTACAATCTTTTACAAAATAACTTTTTCTTGGATTTTGACAATAGATATGGAGCCGGTGGAAGATATGTTTTATTCCCACAAGGTTGTACGTGAAGCACATTTCGAATTCCCCAATCCTCTAAATCCTTTCTAGAGTTGATTCCATCTTTTGACTTATTGCCATGCAACATCGTGCCCAATATGCTTTCACTAATATTTTTGTCCACATGCATCACATCTAAATTGTGACATAAGGGAAGTTCCTACGAAAATCAAAATTATAATGCATTAATATATTTTTATTCTATTAAAATAATGAAAAGTAAATAAATTTACCACTAACATCCCATTACGACAAATCAAAGAAAACTGATCTTTTTTTCCATCTTGATAACTCCATTTTTGAAGGATCGTTTGCCATATCATATTCATCTTCTGTATCATGAGCACGCTTCCTCTTCTTACTTTTCTTTTCCCTCTCTTTCTTTTACTTTCCTTTTCCAAAATCATTTGGAAAATCCTTCAACAATGTATAAATGTTTCTCCCTGTTAGAATTCTAGGAGCACTACCTTTCTCTATGGTGTTATCAAACCAAGCCTTTTGTTTCCTCCGTGAATCTGTAATAGGTGGATATCTTCTTTGGTCTATGTAGATGTTCTTTCGACTTTGATTTAACCAACAACTATGGGTATTGACACCACACAATGGGCAAGCCTTTTCCCCTTTCACACGACATCCAGTAAGATTTCCATACGTTGAAAAATCGTTAATCGTCCATAGCAAAATTGCATTCAGTTTAAACAATGTTTTACTAAATGCATCACAAGCATCAACTCCATTACACCAAAAATGATGCAAGTCTTCCACGAAAGGCACCAAATATACATCAATATCATTCCTGGGTTGCTTTGGGCCCGGAATAAGTAAAGTTAACATAATATTTTCCTTCTTCATACACAACATAGGCGAGAAATTATATGTCACAAGCATTACTGGCCAGCAACTATATTTTGAACTCAACATGGAAAATGGATTAAATCCATCTGTAACAAGACCAAGTCTAAGATTGTGTGGATCAGATGAAAAAGATTTCCACCTTTCATCCACCATTTTCCATGCCATGGAATCCACAGAATGACGCATTTTTCCGCTATTGCTTCTATTATTAAAATGCCCTCTTAAATCTTCTGCCATCTTTTGAGATTATACATTCTTTTAAATCTTGGTATTATTGGAAAATATCTCAACACTTTAACTGGAATACCATGTATAATCTCTTTGGTGTCTTTATTTTTCTTCCATCTCGAAGAACCACATTTTGGACAAGTATCTAAATATTTTATTCTTTTCTAAAAAGGCAACAGTCATTCTCACAAGCATGTATCTTTTCAAAACCCATATCAAATGCTTTAAGAAATTTATTTATGTCATATAATGTTTTGGGAAGCACATTTTGGAAAAAATAAATGTTGCACGGTTAAAAGCTTGTGAAACGCACTATCGGACAAGCCAGTCTCACATTTAAAATTATACAACACGGTGATTGCAGAAAATTTTGTGTGATCTGTGCAACCAGGATACAATGGAGTTTCTGTATCTTTTAAATTCTTAATTAACTCATCCTCCCTTCTCTGAAAATCATCATTATTAAAATCATCATCAAAAAATTCGTTATTCGAAAAATCTTCATATTCATAGTGAATCATCTTAATAGGTCATATACGTCAAACGACTTTGCTTTCTTCTCTTTAATTATCTCTTCGCCATGGTTATACCATATACTTCTCTTGTATTTAGGATCCATTCCTTTCATAATTAAATGTTCAAGGACGATGTGGTCATCATAATGGCTAAGATTCCGACAATTTGTGCAAGGACATAAATTTTTTCTTCTACATTTCTTATCTTCCTCTTTGCAGCATGCATGAAATTCAATGCTCCTTGTTGGTACTATATACTAGTTCTATGACAAAAAATAAAAACAAAAATGTTTGATTTTTAATTTTAGAATCATGTTTTGATTCTCAAAATACATATTAAGTTAAGAATTTTATTGTCACCTGTTTAAAAAAACCCAATCTTTTTCCATCATCGATATAAGAAGGCAAATAAGTTTCCAAACATTGAAGTGGAAATTGATTAGCTGTTATAATCTGTAGGATCTAGATTAACCCTGGAGGGGGGGGAATAGGGTTATAGCAAATTTTCTCGATATAAACACAGAAACAAACTGCAAAAATAAATATGCTGTAAAGTAAATCACACACAAAATTTACCCAGCTTCGGCAACCCCTGCCTACTGCTGCATTCACAGATTTCTATTAGAATTAAACAGTATCACGCTTACAAACACTCTACTAGACTCGCAGACATTTGCTCCCGCTCACAAACA
Organism: Allium cepa; assembly: GCA_030765085.1. NCBI lineage: Eukaryota > Viridiplantae > Streptophyta > Magnoliopsida > Asparagales > Amaryllidaceae > Allium > Allium cepa. The sequence continues at coordinate 485,254,762 of CM060929.1, forward strand.
CTCTACTAGACTCGCACACCCTGCTCGCAAACATTTGCTCCCGCTCACAAACACTCTACTAGACTCGCACACCCTGCTCCGCCTATAGAGTTTCGCTTACTCGCAAACTTTGCTTCCCGCCTATAGAGCTTCGCTTACTCGCAAACTTTGCTCCCGCCTGTACAGCTTTGTAAACTCGCACACCCTGCTCACTGAACTAATTCTAACTAGACCATCTGACACGACCTAAACGCTAGGTGGTCATTTACAAATATCTGATTTGTAAAGTAAAAACAAAAATTAAATCGTTAAACAAATAACAATTAACCCTAATTAAAAAAAAACTAAAGCCTTTAGAAAACAAGGCCGGCCCACTTATTTCATTAAACCCGTTCCTTATTTTCTTCTTCGTTATTCTCCAGCCCGATCCCCTTTATTTCTTTGTTGCGAAAAATAATTACGGCAGTTCCTTTTGAAAATTTAGGGCTTCGGCTCTTGTGTAAATCAGGGTATTGAAGCTGCGCCTTTTTCGTGTGCTTCGTTCTCATTCGTTCTCTCTTGGCTACTTCTGTTTGATCGAGTTCTTTGTTGATTCGGTATGTAATTTTATGCGTTTGTGCTTTTATTCTTTTCGTACTTGAACTCGATAGATTCTTCGTTGCCGATGATGAATTGGTTTATATAGGAGTTCGAATTCCTATATTTGCATTCGTATAAATATATTTGAATTTTTCAATTCCTTTTCTCTGCCGCTTGATGATGTTTGAACGATTGATGATTAATCTGACTTGTTCAATACGACTATTTCTAGTAGCTTGATTCACACGGCTTTGAATTGCCTTGCTTATCACGGTTTTGATTTTGCTGGTTCGACTTGGCATTGACTGTTTCAATTTGTCTCACACTTGATTTCTGATTTGTGAATTATTCAACCTTGTTCATCACGGTACTGACATTTGCTTTGACCAGTTGATTTACTTTGGCCATACTGTTGAAATTGTTCTTCACTGTGAACTTGTAGTCTTTTGTTTGTGTGCTCGAGTTTGCATTGTTACATTTCACTGGACTGTTTCTGGTCATGTATATGTTTGTGAATGATCTCATATGCATTGAACTCTGGTTTGGATATCATGGTGTACATTTCATTTGCAGCCTTGACGTGATTTTGTTCACTGATATAATTCATGATGTATTCATTTTGTTTACATGAAATCTTGTTCATTGTTGTTGTTTAAGTTAGTCTGCACTTTTATATTCAGTTGAGATCGTTAGTTCTTTCCAGTCAAGTATCATGTAGTATTTGTATATGTCTACATGTTGCCTGACTGTCTTGAACTCCATGTGTTGCCGTAGTATGTTTGTAGTTGAAGTGGTCTGTTGGCACTGCTCATTTGAGTTGCTGCGTGGTTTGATGCTCCAAGTACATGTTATTTACTGCATATGGCTTCTCTTGTATACTTCACTTGTTCTGTCCATTCAAGTCTGCACCTTGCACATTGTAACCTTGGTCAAGTCTTGTGTTTTGTGTAGACTGATACTCCTTTGTGGTTTGCATTGTTTTGTAACTTCGAGCATACTTCTGGTTTGAGTGTACTTGCATCTGAGTTGTATTCATAGGCTTGCCCTTGTGTTTGCAGTTTGTATTTTGTGTTTGAGATAATGGCAGCATTCGATTGTTGCATTTTGTAGTTGCTGTTAGCTTTTGGATTTCACTGACCACACATGTACATGCTTGCATCTTTGTAGTTGCACTCTGGTTGTCACTGGGTTGAATTTTTTTTGTATGATATTGAACTTGATCATTTCATGAACTTGCACCTGTGTTGAATCCAGTTTCGCAACTCGGGTTTGACCTTGTGCTGAAGTCGAGATTTTATTTATGTTGCACGTGAGTTGAACCCGGCTTTGCATTTGGATTTGACATGTGCTCACCTGTCCCTGTAAATCAATCAAGTGTATATATCGGCGTGCACGGCCTTGTGGCATATACAGTAATACACTGTGTATGTCACAAGTTGTTCGTGTATGATGAATTCAAATTTAAATTATGACGAACAACCCAAATAACTGAGGCAAATCATATTTTCAAAATCCATCTTTTAATTTATATTGAAAAAATATTTTATTTTCAATTTTACTGCGTTAGTGAATATTTTTGCAGTTTGCTCAGATGCTGGATTCAAAACTGGAATGAAGTTGAAGATAAATACGAGTGTGAGTGATATGTAGTGAGGAAAAATTGTAAATATGAAATTGTATGAAATTGTGATGTATTGTAATTAAAGTTGTATATGTGAATAGTGAGAGCTAGAAATTGTACTATTCAAAATTGTATTAAATATTTATTTGAATAAAATATCTGTTTGAATTCACATTCTGTGTAATTTATTTTATTCGATAAATATTTATTTAAACTGTGAAATATAGAATAGTATATTAACAAATACATTTAAATGAATATATATATGTTTATTATCATCAAACAAAAATCATATAAGCGCAAAGCGCATATTCAACAATCTCCCCCTTTTGATGATAACAAACATATATTTAAAATTTTGAATGTATTAAATGTATTTGATTGATCGTTCAATTTGCTCCCCCTATTTGAATGCTTCCTCTCTACATGATACTCCCCCTACATATATGCATACAAATAGAAATATATAAATGAGCCTATATGCAAATGGAAAATTATTTGACCTTTGCTTGATTCTATTTGACAAAATCTTAACTTTTCTCTCCCCCTTTTGTTATCAGCAAAAGAATAACAGTGTTATAAAAATAGGGATGAAGTGACAGACATGAATCAAACATTTAACTCAATTGAATATAAATATCAAATTTCAATAAAATTCAAACAAAAATCATAATTACCCTTGTCAGGCGCATATTCCACTTTCAGAAGTGATGTGAATAAAATCATAAAAAAATCATACAGTTCTGTCTATTTGTGGTATATTTATTTCGGGAAATTTGAATATCTACTAACCATGCATAACCGTTAGGACTTTTAAATGAGATTAGTAGTATTCACAATTTTTATTTTAAAAAAAAATCAAGTATCTTCTAACCACGCATAACCGTGAGGACTTTTAAATGGGATTAGAATCAACTTGTCTATTAAATCAATTAATTTTGATATGCATTCCATACATGCATAACCATGAGGACTTTTAAATGAGCATGGAAGCACATAATCAAAAATCCAAGTAATTCACCCATGCATAACCGTGAGGACTTTTAAATGAGAGTGAATACTTTGGATATTTATTTTTATTGCTAAATATAATAAATTGAAGCACAAATAATTTCCTTCACAGATTTAAAGATATTGAAGAACAAATGATTTCCTTTGTAAACTACCATAAATTTACATACTATGTGATTTTGATGAGTGACGGTCGATAGAAAGATGGTAGAAATAGGAATGATCATGGAACTTTTACCCAACAAAAAGTTTTTATAACTCTTGTTATGAAATTCTAAAGAAATTTTCTAATCATACTTTCTCGAGTTATAATATATGATAAATATCAACACTCATCACTTTTTCAATCACTATTCATCTTTTCGATAATCAAAGGGAGTCAGATTAGTCAAAATTTGTCATTTAAAATCAAATTCAAAAATTATAAAATCAATTTTTCAAAAATGATTAATCTGTAAATATGGTCAAACATGATTTTCTCGAGGGGGTTTTATAAGAAAATTTTCTGCTATTTGAAAATTATTTCAAGTGAAAAATATGCAGATATTTTCTTTGAAAAACGATGCAGCAAATGAATGTTTCAAAAAATTAATCACGTTCCACTAGTAATTTTTCTATCAACTATATTACCAGTGTAATCTGCATCTGAATTTAAATTTCACTCAATATTCACTCGTTGAATCAAACCATGAAATGTGCACCAAGAATTTCAAACTTAACATCAATTTAAATGACATTCTTTTGAATTTGAATTGAAGCCGTGTTAACAATCAAAAACATATCATAGTGTCAATCTTAGAAGCCATAGGATGAACAACTATCAACAGTCATTTAAACTTCATCATTATTTCAAAACAATTTCTTGAAGTTTCAACAATTTCATAAAGTTCTTTTTCAACAACTTTCACATGAAAATTGAAATCGTGCAAATTTACAAGCAGTGACCAAAATATCAAAACCAATATATCTACGTGTAGCATGAGTAACCATCATTTGACCGAACAAATTTATATGGATTAGTTCAAAGTTGAAAATCTGATTGGTCATCATTTAAGCACAAAACAATGTCATAAATGAGAACAAGTCAAAAAATCATATCAATTAAGTCCGAATCAGTCCACCATCATAATTATTCCAAGTAATTCTATTTAAAGATGGTTGGTCAATATTTTGAAAAAAAATCATAGCATCCAAAATCATCATCTTTTATTCATCTCACTATTGGCTGATTTTAATTCAGAATATGGTGCAGATATCACATTTAATATATCGTTCAAAACAAATTTACCTGTTTTACCTTTACGATAATTTTTCGTTGTTGTCCATTGTGATTCTGTCACCTTTATACTAGGCTAAGGAACTTTGTTTTGTCGCCCGTTGTGTTTTTGGAACAGCCAAAATCCAGAGAACACTGTATTTGTTCCTTAGCCTGCCACCACACCTACACGATGACAGATTTATGTGACCTATTTGTTTTTATAGGTCCATGATTGTTAGTGGCAGAATATGAAACATATGTTTGTGGAGACCCAAAACTATTTATATATGTTCCTTTTGGCACCCAAATTTGTTTGACTTTCAAAGATTTTATATTTGTGCCTTTTGGAACCCAAATTGGTATAGTTTTCACGTGTTTGGGTCTATACCAACAATTATCTCGATTATGTCCAAATTTTCTACAAAACGTGCACATTAAATTGACTTGATTAAATTTTGTGTTCCTATGACTATGATTTTCATCATGATTTCCAATTATTTCAGATCGAGCAAAAACACTTTTACTTTTTGCATTATCATCATTTTGTGATTTCCCAAAACCTAGTCCTTTTCTATTGTTAGCAAAAATTTGATTTCCCAATAACATTTTGAAAGATTTTTCTCCTTTTGAAAAGTTATTCAGGGATTTCTCAAGATTTTGGACTCTGGTTTTTAATGTTGAGTTTTCAGTGACAAGTGAGGTGCATCGATTTATAAAATCCTTTTTCCTAGTGTCGATGGTTTCCTTAAGATTCAAGTTTCTTTTTCAAGGCTCTCAAAGTTATTCCTAATTTTCGATAGTTCCGAATCTAAAATTTTACATTGGTTACATTCTAGGTTTTGAATATTTTCAAGTTCAGTTTCTAACCTAGAATTTTCATGGGCGAGTTTCCTCCTTTCAGATTTCAGTTTTTCAATTTTAGATTCAAGCGTATCAACTACTTTAGTAAGATCAGAACACATAAAAACAAGTTCTTTATAAGAAAACTCACCTGCCTCACTAGATTCCTCGGAGGTTGCTTCTGAATTTGAGCATGCCATAAGACACAAGTTAGCCTCCACTGAGCTGCTATCCGAAGCTTCCTCTCCTTCTTCATCATCCCAAGTCGCTGCAAAGGCCTTCTTCTTCTTTTTCTTTCCTTTGTTGTCTTTGAGAAGCGGGCATTTTGCTTTGATGTGGCCAGGCTTGTTGCAGTTATAACACGTCAGTTCATTATCGGAATTTTCGGAATCTTTTGACCTATTGCCCTTTGTTTTCTTCTTGCGTGGCTTGAATTTAGACCATCTTCTAAGATTATTGACAGCCATTGCAAGCTCTTCAATTGGATCTTCTTCATCGCTTTCTTCTTTGCTCTTTAAGGCAATCGTCTTCTTCTTTGGTTCGGAGTTGTTGCGTTCTTCCTTTTCTTTTAACTCAAGCTCATATGTCATCAAGTTGCCAATCAACTCCTCCATGCTTAGTTTGCTCAGATCTTTCGATTCTTGGATTGCCGTGACTTTTGCCTCAAAGTTCATTAGTAAAACTCGTAGCACCTTCCTCACAAGCTCTACCTCAGTGAAGACCTTCCCAAGCGCTCTAGCGTTGTATAACAAGGTTGAAAAACGTCCAAACATGTCTTTTATGCTCTCGCCTTTGTCCATCACAAAGTTTTCGTATTCGTTGCTGAATAGGGCTAGACGAGACTCCTTGACTTGAGAAGTTCCTTCGTGTGTCACCTCCAAAATATGCCAAATTTCCTGTGCTGTTGTACAATGAGAAATTCTATTAAATTCGTTTTTATCAAGAGCACATATCAAAGCATTCATGGCTTTAGCATTTGTCGTTTTCAATTTCTTATCGTTAGCATCCCACCTATCCTTAGGTTTAGGAATCTCAGTACCACCAACGATTATAGTGGGAGGTTTATAGCCAGTTTCAATAATATCCCAAACATCATAATCAACAGAACTAAGATAAATACCCATCCTAACTTTCCAATAAGCATAATCGTTCCCGTTAAACATGGGTGGCCTAGCAATAGATTGCCCCTCAGAAAAAGCATTATTTTGTAGACTCATGACTCTAGAGTTAAATAAAAAATATACCGGGCTCTGATACCACTTGTAGGATCAAGATTAACCCTAGAGGGGGGGTGAATAGGGTTATAGCAAATTTTCTCGATATAAACACAGAAACAAACTGCAGAAATAAATATGCTGTAAAGTAAATCACAAACAAAATTTACCCAGCTTCGGTAACCCCTGCCTACTGCTGCATTCACATATTTCTATTAGAATTAAACAGTATCACGCTTACAAACACTCTACTAGACTCGTAGACATTTGCTCCCGCTCACAAACACTCTACTAGACTCGCACACCCTGCTCGCAAACATTTGCTCCCGCTCACAAACACTCTACTAGACTCGCACACCCTGCTCCGCCTATAGAGTTTCGCTTACTCGCAAACTTTGCTTCCCGCCTATAGAGCTTCGCTTACTCGCAAACTCTGCTCCCGCCTATACAGCTTTGTAAACTCGCACACCCTGCTCACTGAACTAATTCTAACTAGACAATCTGACACGACCTAAACGCTAGGTGGTCATTTACAAATATCTGATTTGTAAAGTAAAAACAAAAATTAAATCGTTAAACAAATAACAAATAACCCTAATTAAAAAAAAACTAAAGCCTTTAGAAAACAAGGCCGACCCACTTATTTCATTAAACCCGTTCCTTATTTTCTTCTTCGTTATTCTCCAGCCCGATCCCCTTTATTTCTTTGTTGCGAAAAATAATGACGGCAGTTCCTCTTGAAAATTTAGGGCTTCGGCTGTTGTGTAAATCAGGGTATTGAAGCTGCGCCTTTTTCGTGTGCTTCGTTCTCGTTCGTTCGCTCTTGGCTGCTTCTGTTTGATCGAGTTCTCTGTTGATTCGGTATGTAATTTTATGCGTTTGTGCTTTTATGCTTTTCGTACTTGAACTCGATAGATTCTTCGTTGCCGATGATGAATTGGTTTATATAAGAGTTCGAATTCCTATATTTGCGTTCGTATAAATATATTTGAATTTTTCAATTCCTTTTATCTGCCGCTTGATGATGTTTGAACGATTGATGATTAATCTGACTTGTTCAATACGACTATTTCTAGTAGCTTGATTCACACGGCTTTGAATTGCCTTGCTTATCACGGTTTTGATTTTGCTGGTTCGACTTGGCATTGACTGTTTCAATTTGTCTCACACTTGATTTCTGATTTGTGAATTATTCAACCTTATTCATCACGGTACTGACATTTGCTTTGACCAGTTGATTTACTTTGGCCATACTATTGAAATTGTCCTTCACTGTGAACTTGTAGTCTTTTGTTTGTGTGCTCGAGTTTGCATTGTTACATTTCACTGGACTGTTTCTGGTCATGTATATGTTTGTGCATGATCTCATATGCATTGAACTCTGGTTTGGATATCATGGTGTACATTTCATTTGCAGCCTTGACGTGATTTTGTTCACTGATGTTCACTGATATAATTCATGATGTATTCATTTTGTTTACATGAAATCTTGTTCATTGTTGTTGTTTAAGTTAGTCTGCACTTTTATATTCAGTTGAGATCGTTAGTTCTTTCCAGTCAAGTATCATGTAGTATTTGTATATGTCTACATGTTGCCTGACTGTCTTGAACTCCATGTGTTGTCGCAGTGTGTTTGTAGTTGAAGTGGTCTGTTGGCACTGCTCATTTGAGTTGCTACGTGGTTTGATGCTCCAAGTACATGTTATTTACTGCATATGGCTTCTCTTGTATACTTCACTTGTTCTGTCCATTCAAGTCTGCACCTTGCACATTGTAACCTTGGTCGAGTCTTGTGTTTTGTGTAGACTGATACTCCTTTCTGGTTTGCATTGTTTTGTAACTTCGAGCATACTTCTGGTTTGAGTGTACTTGCATCTGAGTTGTATTCATAGGCTTGCCCTTGTGTTTGCAGTTTGTATTTTGTGTTTGAGATAATGGCAGCATTCGATTGTTGCATTTTGTAGTTGCTGTTAGCTTTTGGATTTCACTGACCACACATGTACATGCTTGCATCTTTGTAGTTGCACTCTGGTTGTCACTGAGTTGAATTTTTTTTATATGATATTGAACTTGATCATTTCATGAACTTGCACCTGTGTTGAATCCAGTTTCGCAACTCGGGTTTGACCTTGTGCTGAAGTCGAGATTTTATTTATGTTGCACGTGAGTTGAACCCGGCTTTGCATTTGGATTTGACCTGTGCTCACCTGTCCCTGTAAATCAATCAAGTGTATATATCGGCGTGCACGGCCTTGTGGCATATACAGTAATACACTGTGTATGTCACAAGTTGTTCGTGTATGATGAATTCAAATTTAAATTATGACGAACAACCCAAATAACTAAGGCAAATCATATTTTCAAAATCCATCTTTTAATTTATATTGCAAAAATATTTTATTTTCAATTTTACTGCGTTAGTGAATATTTTTGCAGTTTGCTCAGATGCTGGATTCAAAACTGGAATGAAGTTGAAGATAAATACGAGTGTGAGTGATATGTAGTGAGGAAAAATTGTAAATATGAAATTGTATGAAATTGTGATGTATTGTAATTAAAGTTGTATATGTGAATAGTGAGAGCTAGAAATTGTACTATTCAAAATTGTATTAAATATTTATTTGAATAAAATATCTGTTTGAATTCACATTCTGTGTAATTTATTTTATTCGACAAATATTTATTTAAACTGTGAAAAATAGAATAGTATATTAACAAATACATTTAAATGAATATATATATGTTTATTATCATCAAACAAAAATCATATAAGCGCAAAGCGCATATTCAACATAATCAAACAAAGAACTATTGAAAACCCAAATAGTTACACCCAATCTAATATTATGAACTACAAAAACTAAGATGAAGTATTCATCTTTACTTGTATGATTCAGTGTTGCAAAGTGACAGTATATTGGAAACCACGATCTTGGTTTTGTAACAGCGACCTCATACGTTTGGTTTATTAGTCGAATACAAATGAAGTGATTCAATTGAATCAGTCTTTGTTGACCATGCCAATGTGTACATAATTGGTATACTTTAGCCACTACACGCTACAACACAAGTGAACACTATTGAATTCGTACACCAATATTGAATTCGTACAGGCTGGGTGTTCCAAAGATATATTCTTATAAAATCAAGGGTTGTTATCATCAGCAAATCTCATTACCTATACTGATTGGTTATCAAAATTAGTTTACCTAATGGTTAGCATCCCTAAAGCGATATCTACCCATCGTTTAAATATTATATCTGGAATTGAAATATTGACGATGAGTAAAGGGTAAAGGTAAGGTTTATTTTTATTATTTTAAGTTTTGATTGAGGAAAAAACACAATCAATGGTTACACACACTATCATACCATGCTTTATTATTTTATTTTTATCTCATTACTTGTATGATTCAATGTGGAGTTTGATTTTCATGCATGCTTTATACTTCAAGTTTCTAAGTCTCTAACTACTTGTTTCAGAACAATGCAAATAGTGGAAATGTGGGATCACCAATATTATTAAAATGATATCTACCTACTGAATTTAAACTCATTGTAACTGCACTGAGTGACCTAATAGTGTATTTATTTTGAAAATGAACAGTAATAGGAAACTCTCAAATTTAATGATGTTATGCATTTATAATCATTGTATTTTTTAAGCAGATTCATGTCATTATAACAATTAATTTTAAGAGCATCATTAAAAACACAGATCATCATCATGCAACAAAAACAATGGTTCATTAAGAATTTACCCTAAACTAATATATAAACAAACCAAAAGATCAATCATATACAAAAACACTAGTCACTAAATGCACCAAACAAAAAGTAGAAGAATCACAGGTGCATGATATAATAATGGGAAGTGGTTTATATTTCAAACCTGACAAGATAAATTATAATTTCATTTGACAAGATAAATTTTCTCATATAATATTCTTTAAAACATGAGTGGAAGCTTTATTGGATTTTAAAAAAAAATTGATGTCACAATGATTCAGTTGGGAGAAGCTAAAAAAGTATATAAATATAAGATCATCAAACATAGATATTATGAGGTACATCTACTTATCAATGTAAAAATGAACTTAATGCTAAAAAAAGAAATGAAATTCATAATAATGTTATAGAAATGCACATAATGAGATGCACTTAATACAAATCAAATTCATTTTAACATATTACAATCACACCAAAATATACACATTATATGCGTGAATAAATTTTTCTTTCAAAAAATAAAATAAATAACTTTCAATAAATTTTAAATATAATATTTTATAAGTGTATATATAAAAAACAGCATGTGTAAGTGAGAACTTGACCAACACTTTATTTATGCTGCAAATTCATTTAATTTTTTTCTATATGGAAATGATTGCCAACACTTATTATAAAGCTATTGTTTTTTTAATATAACAAGTTTTTCAAAATAATCTGTGTGCATAGCACGGGTTCGCACTCATATATGAGTAAGAACGCAATATCAAACATCACTCTTGACAATTGCTAACACAAAAATCCTTAAAATGCTTGTTACATTTTAATTCTTGCCACCGTTGCATATATTTAGTAACAACAATTGTATAACATAAAACATCACTTAGAAAAGGCAATTTATTTTAAAAAAATTAAAAAATTAATTAGTCCATGGGTATAGCAATAAAAGCATACCATTAACCTGATACTGTATGAAGTACTATGTGAAGTTCCATACATATTTCCAAAATATCTATTCTTTTAACTTGATACTATATGAAATATGTGTGAATGAAGTCCATCGATTTGAAGTTGTACCTTTAGTTTAATTGGCTTGCACAAATCTTCATTAGCTTCTTTCAGCTGCACTTTAGACTCAAGTAATCCTCTAGCTCTTAGCTCTACAAAAGAAATGTATAGTGAGATGCAAAATTAAAAGCAATGTAGATAAATAAGAATCTGATATGTGCTAAATAAAATGCAATAACCTTTTAAGCAGCTATATTAAACATTTATTGGTACAACTTAAATCAAATTAATGTAACATTCCTGAAAATTTACCAAGTTTAATTTGGCAATTAAATTAATTTTTGAAAATAAATTGTGAATTCATTAGAGATTTCTAGAATAAATAAATAATTTTTGATTAAAATAGAAACTCAATTTGAAATTTAAGCATAAGTAACTTATAAATAAATATTGGATTTAGGAAAAAATAAATGTATTGGGAATAAATAGAAATTTGATTTAAAATGTAAGAATAAGTACTTTATAAACAAATATTGAATTTCAAAATAAAATGTATTAAAAATAAAATAGAAATTTAAAAGCTTGAGATTAATAAAAAGATAATGATGGTTGTTTCTAAATTTTTAATTATGTTAATATTTGAAAGAAGTAATAAAATTTCAAAAGGTTTATTTTTATGATTTAATTCTCTTACATAAAAAAATGTATGAATGTAAAGTGTATAAATATATAAGTGTATGAATATGTTGAACAAAACTAAAGGTTGCAATGTGATTAATTGTTAATATGAAATCAAAGTATTTAAATTCATTCTTTTCATTTTATAAAGTTGTACAAAAATAAATAATAAAAAAGAAGTATGAATATATATATATATATATGAATAGATATAATTAAATTTTAATTCAAATAAATTAGGAATTTGGATCTACATCTGAAATAAATGTTTTTAAAATAAACATTTGGCTTTTAAAATCATTGAGGTGAAATTTATATAATGTAAATGTTGGATATAAACAATTCTTTTAACATTGTGTGTATATATAAAAAAGAATAGAGAAGTATATTTATTTATAGAATGAATATGATATAATTTTTTTTTTAAATTTCTTTGCCGTGTAAAATTATAAATATCAAACATAGATATGCAAGTATAAAATTTACAAGTGTTTAGATTTCATAATCATTCCTTTTGACAAATGGCATTCACTATATTTAATTGAATAAAAAAAATTACAAGAAAACTTTTGAGCTCCCCCATTTGCAATTATAAACTTCTCACCAAATCTGAAATATACAGTAACAAGAGATCTCAAATCTGAAGTAAGCATAAGAAAAGATAAAGTAGAAAGAAAATGTATAAACCAAGTTATCTTCGGTTCAAAATTTTCAAGATAAAAGAAATCAAAACCTGGCAATCAAGTCAAGCAGCAAGAATAAGTTCAAAACAAGTGCCTGGGAATCAAAGTTTGATTGAAGATGGAAAAAGAAAAAAAACAGCAACTCTTCAAAATTCTAAAAACAAAAGTGAGTTTCAACCTGGAAAACAGATTTGAGCAAGCAAAAGTATTCAACCTGGAAAATAAGTACAACTAAGAAATCATCAACTTGGAAATTACAAATGAAGGTAGAATGCAATTCAAAGCCTGGAAACATTAAAACAAATCTGAAAGTAAAGTCAAATTCAACCTGATCTAAAAACTGAAAGATGAACATACAGATTCCACTCGGAAATGTCAAGTTGCAGATCAAAAACTGGAAACAACAGTTGTTCTCAAATCCAAGTTCAAACAAACTTTTCCCAGGAAAATTTCTGTGTTCTCTGCTCCGCCATTTCACAGGTGAGCAACTTTTTTTTTTAAAAAGAAAAACCAATTTTTTATCTAATGCTGTGAAATCTGTGAGCAATCTACCTTGCTAAAGTTTAAATTCTGATTTGATCTTGGAAGTGTGCTGTGAAAATTTTCTGTTATGAATAGGAATGTGTTTGCGTGCATATAAATTTAGGTGGGCATGTTTTGACTTTTAGGCTATGCTGACTTTCGTTGGATTACAGGCTTTCAAACCCTGTTCATAAACCCAAATCTCCTTCTCAAATTTATCTTAGACTTTACGATTTAAATGAAATTTGTTTATACAATCCAGATTTAAGTTTTAAGAATAGCTTAAGTATGTTTCGTTTATAAACTATCCGGAAGTATTAATATACAGTAAAAATGGTTCAAAAACAGGAAAATTGATAATCTGGATTTCCCTATTTGATTATGCATATGGAATTGAAATTTAAAACGATGAATTTTAGTAAATAAAGTCAAGTTTTTAATTTGGTATTGAATGTGGGATTTGGGTTTTGAACTGAATCGTGTTTTCATCAATTCCCAATGATCAATGGGAAATCGAGCCTTGGGGTTGATGTTGGAGATAGTTTAAGTAATGAAGTTTATCGAAAAAAAAGTAAATGATTTTTTAGATGCTCATGGAGGTTAGTCGATGAGATTTTAGGGTTTAAAAACCCAAATTGGTTGTTGTATTCATCGACATCGTGTGATGACGAACGTTGATCAGAGTCGTCCGGTTCGGTTGGAATCAAAGCGGAGGAGTTTGACGTGGCTCTAGTCATTTTTGCGTGATTTACGGTGGTCGGAGGACTGTGATACGAGGAGTTTTCTGATGAGGGTGGGACTCTGGGTTGCAGCTGAAAGCGCGATTTGTTTTGATGATTCGATCGAGGTTGTCGAGTCGCTCGATGGTGTGAGGACGTCAATGTCGACTTGCTCAGCATCACGATGGTGGCCGGAGGTGGTGAGGCTTCGTGTGCATGTGCACGCATGTAATTTGTATATCTGGAAAAGATGAAGTTTTGGGGAAAAAATGAATGTTCGGGTTCGTGCTCGAGTTTCTCGCAAGATCAACTCGAAGTAGATGAAGTACGGGTAAGCCCGAAGTTTTGCTCGAGAGAATATGGTAATTGCTCGGGGTTTTTGGAATCCTATCTCGTGCTGGATTTGAGTAGGGAACTGGGTTTAAAATTTAAAAAGAAAATCAAAGTTTAAAGTTTTTAAAATGTTTAAAACATACGTAACTTTTATTTTGAAAAGTTTATTTTAAATAAACTTTATAATATTAAGGATAGTTAATTAATATAAAGAATAATTTGATGGTTAAGTAATTTTTAAAATTTAAGTTAAGTTATTTATTAAAGGAAATTAATTACTTAATGAAATTAATTAAGAATGAATAATTAATGTATTAAGGATTTATAAATCAAGTGTTTAAAGGTTAATTAATTTAAAAGAATAATTAATGTGATTAATTAATAAAGATAATTAATTTGGAAATAATTAATCAATTAAAAGTAAATTTGAAAGCAAATTGTTTTTAAATGCTTTGATTAAGCAAGAAATGTTTTATCTTAAAGATAAATAGAATTTAATGATTTGGATTCATTAAATTATTAAGTTAATTAATCAAGTAATTAATGAATGATTAAATAAAAAAATAATTACCTAGTGAGAGTAATTAAGAGTAGATAATTAAAGATTAAAGATTGATTAATCAAATATTAAGGATTAACTACTTTAAAGCATAATAAATTAAGGTGGTTAATTAATTAGGGAAATTAAATTAAGAATAATCAATTAAGGATAATTAATTATAATTAAGATTTAATTAATAATTAAGGATTTAGTAATTAAAGTAATTAATTAAAGGTTAATTAATAAAAGTAATTAAGGTTTAATTAATTACGATAAAGTTAATTAATTAAAATAATTAATTAAAGAAATGATTAATTAATGAAGGTGGTTAAGACTTAATCAATTGTAGTTAATGATAATTAATCATTGATTAAAGATTACTTATGAAAGTAATTATGTGAGTGATAAATTTAAAATCACATGATTTATTCACCTTAATCGAAGATGGTTGATTGCTATTGAATGCTTGTGATGGATTGATATGTGATGTGATGCTATCTGATGCTTTGTGCTGAGTTGCTATATTTGTGATGAATATACTGTTGTATGAATATGAAAACCCTTTGACCCGTAAAACGACATTTGAATTTCGATGCGACAGCGAGTAGGATTCCAGTTGGTTATCCGAAACCCACATCAAATCATAATGATGAATCTTTGTGATTGATAATTTACTTTATCTATGAATCTGTGAATAAAGATAAGCGTTATGGGTTATACCGCATATCGATATATTGAATCTATGCTGATTGATCTTGTGGCACTTTTATTGCGTAGAACCCCCTGGACCACACCTATACACACACAAATATGGATTGCACGTGGGAATATGTTAAGTCACAAATTTTGGAATAGTTTTTAAAGATTGAATTTTTGAATCCAAAATAGTTTTGGAATTAGAATTAAAAGCTTTTGAAAATGAATTCCAAAAATAAAATCTATTTTGAATAACTTGATTTTGTTTTGAAATTTAAATAATTTAATTTAAATTTGAATTCAATATTTGAAATCGAATTCTATGATTTGGAAACTATGGTTTAAAAAGGTTATTCAACTTATAAATGTGTTTATATGGGTTTTTAAACCATTTCAAAAGAATTGTTTTGGGATTTTGAATTTAACCCAAAGATTTAACTTGTATAAATGAAATCAGATTTTTCTAAATCGAAAACTGTTTGTATTCAAATAATAAAAGCTTTCACATTAGAAATGAACTTCCAATTTGTGTTAAAAGGATTTCAAGTCCAATATGATGGTTTTCGAAGTTATGAATAAATCTTTTGAAACATATTTGAAAGCTATAAATTAAATCTTTAATTTAATGATTTAATTGAGTTAATCCAATTTGAAATGGAAATTGTTTTAAAACTATGGATAGATCTTTGTGAAACTAGGTGAACTTTGTGGAACGAATCTTTTTGTTAAAAGATTTGAAACAGTAATCTGTTTAACAATTTGAAGAAGTTTTGGATTTTATAAGTTGTGACTTAACTGAAATCCCATATCCATATGTTTTTAAATATTGCGCTCACTATTCGGTTTAGCCGGGGGAGGACCTTGTGTCATATAACCCATTTCGAATAGTGATACGACATTATGGATTGCATTTGAAGACCGGTGTTGAAGACCGGGTGTCATCAAGAACGTTAGGATAACCTATCGATTGTCTCTGCATCGAGTAGCTACGGTATAAAGATTCCTAAGTGATGGGAAGTTCGATCGGGAATGTGGATACCCGGATTGCAAGGGCTTCTTCGGAAGTGCCTTCGGTTCTATTCGAACCGGAAACAGACTTGTATGGTTGTATGTCTGACACTACACTTTGAGATATTAAACCGATCTCTATCAAATACATTTCTGCTTAGTGGCGGAGAATTTATTCTCTTAGCTTAACACCCTTCTCTGAGACGTACGAGCTCAGAGGTTATGTAGTTGATATTTATCAGTGATGTACTCTTAAATTTGGTAGTGTGGCATACTGAGTGCTGCCGTGTGTCATTTGTTGATCAAAGCATGAGTTTTGTATAAAGCATAGCTTTGTGGACGAGACTACATCAGGACCTCACACGCCGGAAATGGTCGAAACAGGAAAGATGCGGCAAGGTTATGAGGGTGGCTCCCTTTAGGGTTTGTATTCCCTTCTGGAAAAGGGTCGTTTCAATTAAATTATTAATTTCCCCTATCAAGTACCTCAAATACAAGTAGCTAGAATCGTAGCACTGAAAAAATTTACATTTGCAACCCAGTATAACAAAAATTTATAGAAATTTTGTATGTCATTATTATTATTCTATATTATCTTTGAGCATTATTATATTTCAGCTATTAAGTGGAATTTCTATTTCGAGCAATTTGTAAAAATCGCTTGGGTTCAATGTACCAACAATAGTTCAATTGAAACAATAACTTTGTTTTATCGTATTTAAAAATTGAAAGCATTAATCTGAATAGATACGTTGTAGAGATGGGAAACTATAATATAAGAACAAAGCAATTTTTGATATTTATTGTGTGTTCATTTGTTGGTTTGATGGTGGTTGGTGATTGATTTAGGGAGGCAGAGGATGTATGAAGGCAAAGGGAATATGCAAGGAGTTTCAGAGGAAGTATTCAAGGGTGGTTTGATGTATGCAAGGGGATGTTCGATTGTGTGTGCAGGTGGAAGGAAATGGCAGTTTGGAGGTTGATGTAAGGAGGAAAAGTGGGTGTTGTGAAGTGGGGATTTGTGAATGTATGAGAACAAAGGAAAAACATATAAATACAAAAATATGAATGTAACTGTTTTGTGCCAAACACTGTAAAGGAGTTGTAAAACCTGAAACAATTCTAAAATGGGAATTAGTAACTCCTTTTTTTTTGAAAATGAAAATGAATGCAATCTAAAACAATTCTAAAAACAGTGTTTTGTGCCGAATAATGTGAATGTAACTCCCATTTTTTTGAAAATTCAAATGAATAAAGGAGTTGTAGAAAATGCAGCTGAAACACATGAAGAAAAACTAAAGCACTGTTTCTGCACAATGCTAAAAATCAAAAACAGAAGGTAAAAGAGAAAACAGAAATGCAGAATTGAATTTTTTTCTTTTTTTAAAATGCAAATAAATAAAATGCTAAAAATGCGAATTGATTTTTTTTAAAGTTCATTTATGGTTTGAGGGTGGTTGGTGATTGATTTAGGGAGGCAGAGGATGTGTGAAGGCAAAGGAAGTGTGCAAGGAGTTTCAAAGGAAGTATGCAAGGGTGGTTTGATGTTTGCAAGGGGATGTTCGATTATGTGGGCAGGTGGAAGGACATGGCAGTTTGGAGGTTGATGTAAGGGGGAGAAGTGGGTGTTGTGAAGTGAGGATTTGTGAATGTATGGGAACAAAGGAAAAACATATGAATACAAAAATGCGAATGTTACTTTTTTGTGCCAAACACTGTAAAGGAGTTGTAAAATCTGAAACAATTCTAAAATGGAAATGAGTAACTTTTTTTTTTTGAAAATGCAAATGAATGAAATCTAAAACAATTCTAAAAACAGTGTTTTGTGCCAAATACTATGATTGTAACTCCCTTTTTTTTCTTCTGGAAATGCAAATGAGTAAAGGAGTTGTTGAAAATGCAGCTGAAACACAGGAAGAAAAACTAAAACACTGTTTCTACACAATGCTCAAAATCAAAAACAGAAGGTAAAAGAGAAAACAGAAATGCAGAATTGATTTTTTTCTTTTTTTTTAAAATGCAAATCAGCACACCAAATGAACACACAATAACATCAAATAAAACTAATTCGAACCAGTGTTTTAAACTATAATATAAATTGGATACAAACAATGCAAATATATTGCACTAATAGAATATAGGAAATGACTCGAACTTAAGTAAAATTTAGAAACTCTTTGTCTCGTGCAAAATTATATAAAATCAACTATTTCAGCTAGGGTTTTGTAACGACCCGATATTTTCAACCATTCGCATCCATTATAAGTGTATAGGAAGACACTCATGCCAAAATTGAATTGCTCAAAATACCGCGTTGTAAATAAAAATTTGGCAAACCTCAGAATATACAGTAAATAAAAATCACAGATCACAGATACAGAGTATTTAAAATGCAGCGGAAGTAGAAGAAATAGTAGTTCATGAAGCTACTATATAAAAATATCAGAGTTAAATAAAATACAACAGAAGAAAATAAAGTACAACAGAAGTCTCAAGATGACAACCAAGTACAAGCTGAATAGAACAACAGAACTGGAATAGATAAAACTAGATACTTATACAATCTCCAGCGATTCCAAATCTGTAGTAAAGGTACCAAATCTGTGAATATCTCCAGCGATTTTCAACAAATGAATATCTCCAGCGATTCCAATCTCCAGAAAGCGGAATCCAAATCTGTGAATAACTCAGGATGACCCGAGCGTAAATAAAAATACAAACACTCGAGTCAGGACATACATACTTATACAATGTAAACCAACTCAAGTGAACTGTAGTAAAGGTACAAGTAACTTAGAAGATGCTTGGGACCGCCCATCCTCTAAGGATCCGTTAAACTATTTACTATGTAGTATATCGCGCTATATACAGTATTGTCTAATCAGTAAAGTATAATCATATAGAAAATAGCATTAAGGGGATGGTGAACCTTAACGCGGTCAGATCTTTAAAACCAAAATCGTAGTGGGCTCGCTATAAGGAGATGACACGGCACGCAAGGCAATGCCAGGGTGGATACACCGTTTGAACTCCCGGAGAGGTGGTGACGGCAAGCCAGCAGCTTCCGCCTACCTCGAACAATACCCCTGAATCAAAATGGCGCCATGTATCGAATCACAAAGGTAATAGAATGGTTTCCGATGGAGCATGCTCGATGAAAGAATGCGACCCTTTGTGTAGCCCGGCGTAGCTCCTGTTTTAGTCATTTATGCCAACTCACAGGAGTTGGGTCCACGTAATATACCTCGAGAACGTCGCCACCATCCTACTTCATTCTGGAATCTCCACCGCGTACACAGTTGTTAAAGTGGTTTTCGGTATTGGCCTGCTATAAGACAATATCCGATCCCGGTCTCTTTAACAACCAATCGTTATTATAACCCGTAGTTATAACTTTAAAACAATATTTTATACTTCAAAAATAAAATATCATTTCAACCCAAATCTTTATCAAAATAAAGATTAAATCGTTTTCAAACCATTTCAATATATCATCATACCATATCTTTCAATTCAAATATGTATCAAAATAAATATCAAGTCATTTCTAACCATTTCAATATATTAAATTATCATATCCTTTCAAATCATTTTAATATATCAAAATATCATAGCCTTTCAAAGCTTCATTTCCAAAATATCGTATCTTTCAGAACTTCTTTTCAAATCATTTTAATATCAAAATATCATATCTTTCAA
Organism: Allium cepa; assembly: GCA_030765085.1. NCBI lineage: Eukaryota > Viridiplantae > Streptophyta > Magnoliopsida > Asparagales > Amaryllidaceae > Allium > Allium cepa. The sequence goes on from CM060929.1 coordinate 485,274,880, forward strand.
AACTCCATTTTCAAATCATTATAATATCAAAATATCATATCTTTCAAAACTCCATTTTTCAAATCATTTAATATCAAAATATCATATCTTTCAAAACTCCATTTTCAAATCATTTAATATCAAAATATCATATCCTTCAAACATCGTTTCAAATCATTTTAATATATCAAAATATCATATCTTTTCGAAACCACATTTCAAATCATTTTAATATATCAAAATATCATATCTTTTCGAAACCACATTTCAACCATTTTAATATATCAAAATATCATATCTTTCGAAACCACATTTCAATCATTTTAATATATCAAAATATCATATCCTTTCGAAAACACATTTCAATCATTTTAATATATCAAAATATCATATCTTTCGAAACCACATTTCAATCATTTTAATATATCAAATAGTTATATTTCAAAATGAAATACTTCATTATTAAATTATAAAAATGAAGTTATCACATTTAATAATTAAATTATTAAATTCCAAAAATTTAAACTTTTCAATGTTCACTTATGCACTTAAATTTATTAAAACAATGAAAATTCAAGTTTCACAGCATTTAGAAGATGCTACAGAAAGTTACATACAAAAACACTTAAATTTAACAAAAGACATTATTAAAAATGCTGTTAATTAACTTCAAATATTCAATAGAATTTCACCAACACTTATATTTTTATTTAAATCATTTTTAACTTATTAAATCATACATTTTCACATTTATAAGCATCATTTAATTTTCCTTAAATTCATGATTTTATAAAGTTAAGTTTCCTTCCAAAAATCAATATTTATTAATAATTCACTTGTTAAATTTCAACATTCAAATTTAAATTCATTACATTAAATTTCAACTTAACACTTAAGTTTAAAATTTCAAATATAACTTAATTCCATTTTATTTAACTTAACTTAAAATTTCACTTTTAAATCAAATTCATAAATTCCAATTTAAGTAATATTTCTAAATTCAACTCAATATTTACTCATTAACATTTTAACTTTATTCAAAAATCATTAATATGTTATAAAATCATTTTAAATTAATTTAAATTCAAAATATTATAAATTTATCATATTTTCAAAGTTAATTTAAATTCCATTAAAAATTAAATCAAAATTTCCAAAATAACTTACATTCAGATTTTCTAACTTTTCCATAATTTATTTAATTTATAGATTTCCAGAAAATCAATATTACTTTACAAAAATTATATTTTTATTAAATTTTAAATCAAAATATTATATTAATTAAATTTCTAAAATATTTTAAAATTTTTAGAAAACATATTTTAACTACGGGCCTGTATAAAATTTTCTACGTTAGGTAAAGTGATACGGGTAATATATCATTTCAACCCGTAATTTATATAGAAAAATCCGGTTTTTGTCATATCAAACCCGCAGTCCCAAGTAAATAAAATAAATTGAAGATCGTTTAGGCCTATCATTTCAGCCCGTAACGATTTTCTCCTATTCTAAAGTCCGTTCGGGTTTGTATCATTTCAACCCATAGTGATTCTAATCTAAATGAAACTTGCAGTGTGATAAACTGATAAAAATAGCAGAACAACATAATATAACAGTAACAGATGTTTTAACAGGTGTTTAAGCATGGGTGAACATTATAAAATCATAATATAGCAGGTGTAACATGATAATGCATTTTACAGATTCAAAAGGGGTCAATTTACTAGTTATATATGTACATATTGTCTGGTGAGAATAACTCACATGTTCAAAGCTGGAGATATCTACCAAAGCACACAACGCAACACAATGAAGGCACGATGACACGGATATGACTTGAGAGTGGAGGGCCAAAGCAATTTGACTTTTTCAATCATTTACACAAAATAATACAAATATATGTAAGTTTCAATACGATTTAAACATCAAATAACATTAGAATTCAAAGCCCAAAACAACATCGAATGAATTGCACTTATTCTCAACCTCATGTACTTCAGTTAGGAAGTGATTAGGCTCAGCTAACTCAGGGAATTGGGTCAGGTTTGGGTGTGCAAGGGTCGGCCTACACATGGGTTTGAAGGTGGGTTTAGTCTAGGTGCATAAAACTAGGTGTACAGGGCTAAAACTATGCAGCATACATTATTTGTTGCTCCTGTTTGGTTCGTCCAGAGGCTAGGTGGGGCCCAACCAATGGTGCAGGTGGTGGTGGGTGATGTGGCAGTGGGTTGAGGTCAGGTCAGAGGTGGTGGTGGTGGAGGTAGTGGCGGCTAATGGTGGTAGAAGGAGGAGATGATAAACTAGGCTAGGCTAGTGCAATAGGTGATGGTTTTTGGTGGATTTTGTGGTGGTCCTTGCCATGGATGGTCTCGACCTAAAATGGAGAGGTAGTAGGATGGGTGATGGTCAGAGGAAAAGGGTGGTAGAGGTCAGGTCAGATCTGGTTGAGGAGGAGCCAAGTTATGATGGTGAGAACAAGTACAAAATTCAAAATAGAAAAGTAGAAAAACAAAGGAAGAAGAAGATAATTTTTACCTCAACTCCTTCAAGCCATGGCCGTATTTTTTTTTAGATGAGAAATAGATCTGAGATCCACGTGAAAAATGAAGGAGGAAGTAATGGCTAAAAGAGGAAGAAAAAAAAAACGGTCAAAGAGTAAATGAGGAACGGTAAAAGAAACGACCTACGTTTCAAAAGCTTTTAAAACCTTTCAAATTTCCTTAATTTTGTTTATATAACATGATATTTCTGGAAATAATAATAATCCCAGATAAAATTTCGAAAATTTATCAAAATATATATAATATTTATTAATTATATAAAGTTAAATTAAGGAAAATAGCTAAAAATAGTAAACTAGTCTAGAAAATTTGAAATTACATGAAATTAATTTTAGAAAATTCATATGAGCTTGTAATATATTTTAAACATAAATAATAATATAAAATAAAAGTACATTCACAAAATAAAAAAAATAAAAAAAATAAAATTTAAGTATAATTTTAATGAAGAAAAAAAATAAGAAAACAGCCTTTTAAAAAAAAGAAAAAAAAGTAATCAACACAGTAAACTTTGAAAAAATTATAACATCACTTTAAAAAAATATTAAAAGACAAAATATACTTAAAATAATCCATTAACACATAAGAAAAAAAATTAAATTTAAAGAAAATAGAAAAAAGATTTAAAGAAATTTCTTAAAAATCCAAAACAGTGTCCAGAAATTACAAATAAATCACCATTGACTTTGGAAAATTGTTTACTTCATTTTAAAATTATTATAATACAAAAATATACGTACAATAACATATTAAAATAAAATATGACGAAGAAAATATGATTTATATAATTTGAAATAGAAAAAATTGTTAAATAAATCAAATTACACTCAAAATTGAAATGTACATAACTTTTACAGTTTAACTCCGTTTTCAACGAAACGAAAAGCAGTGTTCAAGTTATTACATCTATTTTCATAATAAAATATAAAATTTAAGATTTTAAATAATTTAAATTTGAAGTTTAAAATTCACAGTTTGAACAGTTTGACCAGAAATTCACTTTTCAGTAAAATATTCAATTTATACTAATTTGAACTATAAATCACTTAATAATCATCATTTATACTTAAAAATGAAATGTTTGAAATAAAACAAATTTAAAATAATTTAAAAATAAAAGAAAGTCCAATTTAAATAATATACAAAAATCTAGGGTTGTTACACTCTCCTCCACTCAAAACTTTTCGTCCTCGAAAAGGGATGAGGTACGGAAAAGAACAGAAAAAGATAGAGTGAAATAGGATTAAGATAAGATGACAAGAAGATTGAAATTATATCTGATAACTGTTGTTATAGGTAAGTTTAACAAGGTGGAGATGATCTTTCCAAGATTCTCCAAAATTAAGAACACAAGCATGAAAAAGGTGGATCCAAAATGATTACCAAAGATTATCAAGGATTATAGAAAGATTTCTAAACGGAAACATTATAGAAAGATGTCTATACCAGTCTGTAGGAAGATAAGGATAATAAGGACAACAAAAAGATAGTTTGAAAGACAAAATAAGGAAATAAATTTGAAAGCATGGAAATTTCATCTTAAATAGAGAATAAATCTTTACACAAGTTAAATAAATCTTAACTATCCCAAATTTCATTATTTTATTATCCAATCATCTTAAATTAACAATTTTTAAAACCATGGGTTTGAAAAATAATCATTTATTACACTCACAATGTACTTAATAAATTTAATTCTTCTTTATTCCTAATTAAAATTAAATTTATTCCTCTCAATATATTTATCACTTATGTTAAATATTCTTACACTTATTATAACTGCTTTCTTTTATTCTTAGTTCTTTTAACATTATTTTATTGTAAGTTATTCAGTTACCCTTTATTATATTTACCTCTATTAATCATTTTATAATTAAAATTTAAGTGTATAACATTTATTATAATCACTCAAATTTTATTAAAAAAAAATCTTTTTATATTGTATATTATCAATTTACATTGTTAACTTCTGAAATTAAGGTAAATTATATTTGAATGCAATTGTATTATACAATTAAATCATTTCATGCTTAAATATTCATCCAAAAATTTTATTTTCTTTTTATAATTGAAATTATTCTTTAAAATAAAATTTAAGAATTAAAATTTTGATTTCTTCAACCCATTTAGAGATAACTAAAGGTATGTACATAGTTTATCAAATCAAATTTAAATCATATGTCTATATATATTATAGACCAAGTCATATTTTAGAAATTCAAATCAAATTGATTTACCAAAACAAAGCTGTAGTAAGTCTACAGGGCGGTCTCTTCACTTCGAAACTCGAAAATGAATGTCGATGATGCTACAGTCATCACCGTAGTTATTTCCCAGCGACAAAGAGAAGAGCACTAATTTTTAAACTTTAAAATCCTTTGGAAACATATTCTTATTCGAAAATACTTTAAATAATATACTTTAAAACTTAAACACTAGGTTTGAAACCATCGGAAATTAAATTCTCAAATTTCTTGTTTTAACTTCATTTCAGTTCCCAAATCAATTTATAAACAACTATTTATAAATTCGTTTATAGAACAATAAATGATAAATTAAGTATTATCATTTCAAATAATCAATTTTAAATCAATTTATTAAGTTCCATAAATTTACTTATATATCAAATTTTATTTCATTAACCAAATTTTAAAATAATATTGTGTCAGTTTGTTCTGTCAAAGTGTTTTGGAAATCTTATCGATAGCGTTGATCAGACGAATCGATCAAAAACCCAAATCAACATCAACAACTCAAACAACACAATATATAAACAAAACATAGATTTACAAGTACAATTCAAAATGTTTGAAAATAGGTTGGAAACAAAAGACAAGATGATTAAATAACAAAATAGGGAGGTGGATAAGCTTAAATAAATCACGAACAACATTTACCGGGTCAACCGTGGCTTAAAGAATAAGATCAATGTTGATTTTTCTAGGATAAATCTACATTCGATCTCAATAGATAAAGTCTGGAATAACAAATGATATTAGCATCTAAACCAAGAATAGATATAATTCTCTGGTGAATCGATGCTAATAGTAAAGGAGTTTTCCCCTTTTTTTTTCAATTCAATTTGAAATTGGCGTGACCGCCGACTCACTTGAAAGATCATTCGAAGCGGAGTTTTGGAATACTCCAGAGTCAAAAGAAGATGAATAGTGAGGGACATGAATGGATTTTGGAACCGCAGGGAACGTTCCAAAATTCAAAGGAATCGAGTCAAAAAGGAAGAGATTCAAACTCGAACGAAAGTGATTCTGTAAATACATTCACTCCATATGCAGAGTTTTGCCTAGAGCTACCAAAGCTCTGATACCAACTGTAACGACCCATTATTTTCAACCATTCGCATCCATTATAAGCGTATAGGTAGACACTCATGCCAAAATTGAATTGCTCAAAATACCGCGTTGTAAATAAAAATTTGGCAAGCCTCAGAATATACAGTAAATAAAAATCACAGATCACAGACACAGAGTATTTAAAATGTAGCGGAAGTATAAGAAATAGTAGTTCATGAAGCTACTATATAAAAATATCAGAGTTAAATAAAATACAACAGAAGAAAATAAAGTACAAAAAAAGTCTCAAGATGACAACCAAGTACAAGCTGAATAGAACAACAGAACTGGAATAGAAAAAACTAGATAAACAGATATCTCCAGCGATTCCAATCTCCAGAAAGCGGAATCCAAATCTGTGAATAACTCAGGATGACCCGAGCGTAAATAAAAATACAAACACTCGAGTCAGGACATACATACTTATACAATGTAAACCAACTCAAGTGAACTATAGTAAAGGTACAAGTAACTTAGAAGATGCTTGGGACCGCCCATCCTCTAAGGATCCGTTAATCTATTTACTGTGTAGTATATCGCGCTATATACAGTAGTGTCTAATCAGTAAAGTATAATCATATAGAAAATAGCATTAAGGGGATGGTGAACCTTAACGCGGTCGGATCTTTAAAACCAAAATCGTAGTGGGCTCGCTATAAGGAGATGACACGGCACGCGAGGCAATGCCAGGGTGGATACACCATTTGCACTCCCGGAGCGGTGGTGACGGCAAGCCAGCAGCTTCCGCCCACCTCGAACAATACCCCTGAATCAAAATGGCGCCACGTATCGAATCACAAAAGTAATAGAATGGTTTCCGATGGAGCATGCTCGATGAAAGGGTGCGACCCTTTGTGTAGCCCGGTATAGCTCCTGTTTTAGTCATTTATGCCAACTAACGGGAGTTGGGTCCACGTAATATACCTCGAGAACGTCGCCACCATCCTACTTCATTCTGGAATCTCCACCGCGTACACAGTTGTTAAAGTGGTTTTCGGTATTGGCCTGCTATAAGACAATATCCGATCCCGGTCTCTTTAACAACCAATCGTTATTATAACCCGTAGTTATAACTTTAAAACAATATTTTATACTTCAAAAATAAAATATCATTTCAACCCAAATCTTTATCAAAATAAAGATTAAATCATTTCCAAACCATTTCAATATATCATCATACCATATCTTTCAATTCAAATATGTATCAAAATAAATATCAAGTCATTTCTAACCATTTCAATATATTAAATTATCATATCCTTTCAAATCATTTTAATATATCAAAATATCATAGCCTTTCAAAGCTTCATTTCCAAAATATCGTATCTTTCAGAACTTCTTTTCAAATCATTTTAATATCAAATATCATATCTTTCAAAACTCAATTTTCAAATCATTTTAATATCAAAATATCATATCTTTCAAAACTCCATTTTTCAAATCATTTAATATCAAAATATCATATCTTTCAAAACTCCATTTTCAAATCATTTAATATCAAAATATCATATCCTTCAAACTTCGTTTCAAATCATTTTAATATATCAAAATATCATATCTTTTCGAAACCACATTTCAAATCATTTTAATATATCAAAATATCATATCTTTTCGAAACCACATTTCAATCATTTTAATATATCAAAATATCATATCTTTCGAAACAACATTTCAATCATTTTAATATATCAAAATATCATATCCTTTCGAAACCACATTTCAATCATTTTAATATATCAAAATATCATATCTTTCGAAACCACATTTCAATCATTTTAATATATCAAATAGTTATAGTTCAAAACAAAATACTTCATTATTAAATCATAAAAATGAAGTTATTACATTTAGTAATTAAATTATTAAATTCCAAAAATTTGAACTTTTCAATGTTCACTTATGCACTTAAATTTATTAAAACAATGAAAATTCAAGTTTCGCAGCATTTAGAAGATGCTACAGAAAGTTACATTCAAAAACACTTAAATTTAACAAAAGACATTATTAAAAATGCTGTTAATTAACTTCAAATATTCAATAGAATTTCACCAACACTTATATTTTTATTTAAATCATTTTTAACTTATAAAATCATACATTTTCACATTTATAAGCATCATTTAATTTTCCTTAAATTCATGATTTTATAAAGTTAAGTTTCCTTCCAAAAATCAATATTTATTAATAATTCACTTGTTAAATTTCAACATTCAAATTTAAATTCATTACATTAAATTTCAACTTAACACTTAAGTTTAAAATTTCAAATATAACTTAATTCCATTTTATTTAACTTAACTTAAAATTTCACTTTTAAATCAAATTCATAAATTCCAATTTAAGTTATATTTTTAAATTTAACTCAATATTTACTCATTAACATTTTAACTTTATTCAAAAATCATTAATATGTTATAAAATCATTTTAAATTAATTTAAACTCAAAATATCATAAATTTATCATATTTTCAAAGTTAATTTAAATTCCATTAAAAATTAAATCAAAATTTCCAAAATAACTTACATTCAGATTTTCTAACTTTTCCATAATTTATTTAATTTATAGATTTCCAGAAAATCAATAATACTTTACAAAAATTATATTTTTATTAAATTTTAAATCAAAATATTATAATAATTAAATTTCTAAAATATTTTAAAATTTTTAGTAAACATATTTTAACTACGGGCCTGTATAAAAGTTTCTACGCTAGGTAAAGTGATACGGATAATATATCATTTCAACCCGTAATTTATAGAGAAAAATCCGGGTTTTATCATTTCAAACCCGCAGTCCCAAGTAAATAAAATAAATTGAAAATCATTCAGGCCTATCATTTTAGCCCATAACGATTTTTCCCTATTCTAAAGTCCGTTCGGGTTTGTATCATTTCAACCCATAGTGATTCTAATCTAAAGGGAACTTGCAGTGTGATAAACTGATAAAAATAGCAAAACAACATAATATAACAGTAACAGATGTTATAACAGGTGTTTAAGCATGGGTGAACATAATAAAATCATAATATAGAAGGTGTAACATGATAATGCATTATACAGATTCAAAAGGGGTCAATTTACTAGTTATATATGTACATATTGTCTGGTGAGAATAACTCACATGTTCAAAGCTGGAGATATCTACCAAAGCACACAACGCAACACAATGAAGGCACGATGACATGGATATGACTTGAGAGTGGAGATCCAAAGTAGTTTGACTTGTTCAATCATTGACACAAAACAATACAAATATATGTAAGTTTCAACACGATTTAAACATCAAATAACATTTGAATTCAAAGCCCAAAACAACATCGAATGAATTGCACTTATTCTCAACCTCATGTACTTTAGTTAGGAAGTGATTAGGCTCAGCTAACTCAGGGAATTGGGTCAGGTTTGCGTGTGCAAGAGTCGGCCTACACATGGGTTTGAAGGTGGGTTTAGTCTAGGTGCATAAAACTAGGTGTACAGGGCTAAAACTATGCAACATACATCATTTGTTGCTCTTGTTTGGTTCGGCCAGAGGCTAGGCGGGGCCCAACCAATGGTGCAGGTGGTGGTGGGTGACGTGGCAGAGGGTGGAACTCAGGTCAGAGGTGGTGGTGGTGGAGGTAGTGGTAGCTAATGATAGTAGAAGGAGGAGATGATAAACTAGGCTAGGCTCGTGCAATAGGTGATGGTTTTTGGTGGATTTTGTGGTGGTCCTTGCCATGGATGGTCTCGACCTAAAATGGAGAGGTAGTAGGATGGGTGATGGTCAGAGGAAAGGGGTGGTAGAGGTCAGGTCAGATCTGTTTGAGAAGGAGCCAAGTTATGAAGGTGAGAACAAGTACAAAATTCAAAATAGAAAAGTAGAAAAACAAAGGAAGAAGAAGATAATTTTTACCTCAACTCCTTCAAGCCATGGCCGTATTTTATTTTTTTAGATGAGAAATAGATCTGAGATCCACGTGAAAAATGAAGGAGGAAGTCACGGCTAAAAGAGAAAGAAAAAAAAACGGTCAAAGAGTAAATGAGGAAACGATAAAAGGAACGACTTACGTTTCAAAAGCTTTTAAAACCTTTCAAATTTCCTTAATTTTCTTTATATAACATGATATTTCTGGAAATAATAATAATCCCAGATAAAATTTCGAAAATTTATCAAAATACAAAAATGCATATAATATTTATTACTTATATAAAGTTAAATTAATGAAAATAGCTAAAAATAGTAAACTAGTCTAGAAAATTTGAAATTACATGAAATAAATTTTAGAAAATTCATATGAGCTTGTAATATATTTTAAACATAAATAATAATATAAAATAAAAGTACATTCACAAAATAGATAAAAAAATAAAAAAAAATTTAAATAAAATTTTAATGAAGAAAATAGCAGAAAATAAGAAAACAACCTTTTAAAAAAAAGAAAAAAGAAATCAACACAATAAACTTTGGAAAAATTATAACATCACTTTAAAAAAATATTAAGAGACAAAATATACTTAAAATATACCATTAACACATAAGAAAAAAAAAATAAATTTAAAGAAAATAGAAAAAAGATTTAAAGAAATTTCTTAAAAATCCAAAACAGTGTCCAGAAATTACAAATAAATCACCATTGACTTTGGAAAATTGTTTACTTCATTTTAAAATTATTATAATAAAAAAATATACATACAATAACATATTAAAATAAAATATGACAAAGAAAATACAATTTATATAATTTAAAATAGAAAAAATCGTTAAATAAATCAAATTACACTCAAAATTGAAATGTACATAACTTTTACAGTTTAACTCCGTTTTCAACAAAACGAAAAGCAGTGTTCAAGTTATTACATCTATTTTCATAATAAAAGATAAAATTTAATATTTTAAATAATTTAAATTTGAAGCTTAAAAGTCACAGTTTGAACAGTTTGACCAGAAATTCACTTTTCAGTAAAATATTCAATTTATACTAATTTGAAGTATAAATCACTTAATAATCATCATTTATATTTAAAAATGAAATGTTTGAAATATAAAAAATTTAAAATAATTTAAAAATAAAAGAAATTCCAATTTAAATAATATACAAAAATCTAGGGTTGTTACAGGTTTATTCCAATTAGGGTTAAATCAACTATGTCAGTTAGTGTTTATTCCACTTAGGGCTAAATCAACTATTCCATGTTAGGGTTTACGTAGAAATCTAAAAATAAGATGCATACAAATTCATATGAAATACAAATAGAATCACAAAATCGATTTATGAAATTCGTACCTAAATATACCTATTTAGGGTACCGTAAGGAGGAATTCTTGGTGGAGGGCTGCGCGATGGTGGAGAGAGGAGTTTTGTTGAAGCGATGGAGTGCTACGACGACGATGAAAATGGAGGAATGGTTACACGATGGTGGATTTAGTTGAAGCAAAAAGGGAAATTTTTTTTGTTACGCGACGGTGGAGATAGGAGAAACTTTTCTAAGCAGCATGAATAATAAAAGAGAAAATGCTTGTTACTTTAAGGGGGATTTTTTTAGTGAAGGCGAGATACTATCAAATTTTATGTTACATTTATAATATATGGTGAAATATTATTAGTGGCACTTACACATCAAACACCATGAAATTCTGCAACCGAAGACCGATTTTCTTGTAGTGTATGCACAAATGTAAAGGTTTATTTTGAGAAGAAAGAGAGCGTAATAAAATAGATATAAATAGGAAAGACATCTAATAAAAGTTACATATTTTGAAAAGAAATGGGTAGCTCTAAAATTAGATGTTTGGAAGGTAAATATAGATAAAAGTAATGGCTAACTTTAAAGAAGTGTATTGATAAAGACACTAATTAATAATGGGGTTTACTACCAAATATAGGTAGATTAGGTTAGAACAGAGACATGACAATATGCTTAAAGAAGAGTAAGAATGCATGCAATGTTATAAGAATAAAGATGATAAATTATGGTAATGAATCGTTAGCCAAAAGGAAATAAAGAATGTATGTTCCTTTATTTGTAAAGCATGACGCCTGTAATTAGCATATCCGCTTACACATTTGAAAGAAATTCAAGGTTTGCAACAAAGGTAAATAATGTATATACATAATATCAATTAAGGGTATTAATTAAGATTTGAATCTAAATCGACTAATCTAAATCATAATTAGTTGCGTTAATTATGGTAATGTAACTGTTATGTTAAAAAGGGGAAAACGGGTTTATTTATATATATGTAAGCAAATATGAATGAAGAAATTGTGACGATCCACCTTGTGAGCCAACACTTAACACATCCTTGATGTTTGTGTGCCATTGCCTACACATTCGAAAGACGAGTTTTCATAGGGTAAAATGAAGAACATAACAGAATAGAACAGAAAATCTAACAATAAAATGGTTAAATATAGTACAACAATAATATAGTAGATAAAGTTACCCCTTAACATGGATTTATCAGAGTTACACAAAAGTACTACTACTATCAATCTAGGCAGTTATATACCCTACCTTACACCTATTGATCCAAAATACACACATAATTAACATAATAGAAAAAATAGATGTGGATCCTCTTGCTCATCCATCATTTTCAAAAGAACCCAAAGTAACTTGCTTCTCTTGCTACTCTAGAATAACCGAGTACCCGTGAGTTTAGGGAAAACAAGCAACTTAGGTCAGGTAATAAGTCTGGTATGAATAAACGAAGGGTGGAAATAAACAATAATATGTGAGACCATGCCGCCAAATGCGGAATGGGTTTTCCCTCACAATAACAATATGCAACCATAAGTAATGGGTATAAATAATTAAAAATAATGAAGTGTGCAAGACACTTCCCAATGCTATTAAGAAAGAATTAAATTCAAAGGTTTTAGATCAAAGGGAAGGAAAGGGAAAATTTCCAAAAATGGCTAGGAGGTGCACCCCCTACTGAAAGTATACCTCTAGAATATGCTTGAGAACTACGATAGCTCTCAGAAACCTCCTAGCCGGAACTACCAACCTTTACCAAGAATCTGAGTATTTCACATCTTAGTACACATATTACCAAAGCCAACCTGGAGTAGAAGTGATAATACCCTAATGGGAGCAACGCAACATAGCTTGGCCCTTACTCGCACTTTGGTTTAGTCATTTCCGACAAAGGATATCAATGCTGAAATGAGCAACAAATCGTCTTAAATTGATGATACACAAAGAAGAAAGCGAAATCAATTGTCAATAAATCAACTATCAGAAATATTCAAAATGATCATATATGGAAATTGAATCTCATATTCTTATCACTACCCATCGATTTCAAAATTATACTATTTCTAGGTTGAAAATAAAGCCAGGCAAGTGAAGATGGTGTTACCTCTAATAGTTGTCTTGATGGCGTTTTTAACTTTCGAGATTGGAATGAGTTTCTATACCTTGACGTTTAATGCTAAGAGCATGACTAAATCCTTTCCACATAAGCGATATCGGATTATCAAAAATTAAATTCCTATTCTTTCTGTAACAAAATTAAACATTTTACTTTTTAAAACTAAACTTGTTCAAGGTTCACATTACCAATATTAACTTTAAACAACACCATAAAAAATAAATAATTAACCTTAAACATGATTGTTTTCTTCGATATCATTATTCAAAATATTGATCAACTTTAACCAATGATTAATTACTTCAAACATGCTTATTTAAAATAATTAATTAGCTTTAACCATAATTAATTACTTCAAACATCATTATGTAAAATGATCAATTTACTTTAAGCATCATCATTAAAATGATTAATTGACACTAAATAGTCATTATTATAATGATTAATTAACCTTAAAATATCATGATTAAAATGATTAACTAATTTTTAAATATCATTATTTAAATGGTTAAGTAACCTTAAAACATCTTTACTACAATGATTAATTAACCTCCAAACATCATTATTAAAATGATTAATTAACTTTAACACATCATTATTTAAATCATTAATTAACCTTAAACATCATTAGTTAAAATGACTACTTAATTTTAAATATCATTATTAAATTAATTAATAAGTTTAAATACATCAGTAAGAGAATAATTAATTAACTTTGTAAAAGCCCAAGCACAAGATTTAACCAAAAGGTTTCCAAAAGAGGTGATAATTTTCATTATGTCGGTATAGTGATAGTTTCTACACAGACGCTGCCGTAAACACTTTTATATATCACTTATTCATCCATGCATCATATGACTAAGTATGAGCACAAATACAAAGGCAAATAACAACTGTACAATATGTAGTGAGCATCCCTTATGTTATTCCTTAAACTTTTTTCGACTAATTTCGAGACACTTACTAAATACAAAAATGTCGTCCTTTTTAAAGCAAAAACCAAATCAACCATCATTGCTTTACAATTCATATAAACAAGTAACTAGCAACTAGTATTTTAAAATTATAAAGCTCATAACTTTAATCTAAAAAGGTGAGGTTCTACTAACTTAAACAGCACGAACTTCAGCCGAACTCTCAATCGACACTAGAATATGGATTCTACTTGCACAGGATGGAATTTTGGAGTCCTAAAGGGGTCTAGATGGTTCAACCAGGACGATGTTGGTCTCGGCCGTGGTAGATTTGAGAGATATGTGTCTTATTTTGGTAAGCTAGGAGGTGCAGAGGAGAGAAAAATGAATTTTAGTGATTTTTTTTAAGGAAGAAGCAAAAAAGAATGGATTTTCGAATTTGAAAACTTAGAAAACCATACATAAGTTTTTAAAAGCTTAAAGAAGGTGATGAGGGTTTTGAACAGTAAGTAATGAAGTGAAAAAAATGAGAAGGATAAAAAGTGAAATATGTGAATTACTAAAATGCCCTTCCTTACTTAGCCTCCACTCATTTTTCTCCACATCATCACCACCCTCCTACCTTGCCAATTCCACAAGCAAGCCATGAAACCCGCCCTTTGTCCATCATGTTTAACACTTCCTTATACTAATAATGCGATGAAATGTGATGTTGTTTCTCACTTTATTTTTTCTTAAATTTTTGAATAAAAAGTCACATCTCACTTCTTTTTATTTAAGTATATAAATATATACGTATATAATTTAACCATACATATATTATTCAATATGTGCATGTGTAAATGTATGCCAGAGTGTTCAAGGTTCGAAAATTCAGAGAACGATTTCCAAACACATTTTCAATTTTTTTCGAACTAACTATTTTTGTAAACAAAATTTGAAATTGATTTCACTTTCACTGGTTATTATTAGAACGAGGTTTATTTTAGTTGAAAAATTAATTATTTAAATAGTTAAATATATTTTAAATGTTCAAATTCAATGTGATTAAATTATGGATCGTTACATTCTTTCTTCCTTTCAGGAAATTTGGCCTTGAAATTAATCATACACAACAGAATACACCAAAAGATACTCTAGTGATATCATTCAATCAAATAAGTACAATGAAAGTGACTCCACCATGACCAGTGAGTATGCTACAATGATAGAACAATGAACAAACAACTACGACAACAACTTGTGGTAAGAATCCCTAATGTAATCATCGGTTTTCCAAGTACAATCCCTATCATCTCCACTCCACCGAACCTTAACAAAATTCACATCCTTCATCCTCAATCACTCTATATCTCGATCAGTGATATGAATAGGCCACCTAAGAATGGTAGGTTAGGCTGAACTTCCAAATCAACTTGTTGCGCCGGTTCTGCTAGCGTCGAAGGGTCATATACATACTTACGTAAATGAGATACGTAAAACATATGTTACACATCTGATATTCTATATGGAAACTTCACTCTATATGCGAGTCTACCATTCCAGTCCAATATGAGAAATGGTCCAATATATCAAGGGGCTAGCTGTTCTAATTTCCCAAACCTCACCGCACTACTCAATGGAGAGGCTTTACAAACACTAAATCTCCAACTTAGAATTCAAGATCCCTGCACCGTTGATCCGCATAACACTTCTACCGACCCTGCACCTCCCTTATCTTCCTTCAAATATAAGCCACCTTCTCACTGGCTTCTAAGATCATGTTGGGCCCAAGGGTAATTCTATTGCCAGACTCAACCTAACATGAAGAAGAACGACACGATCAACCAAAGAACTTTGAAAGGGGCCATACTAATGCTTGCCTGGTAGCTACTATTGTAAGTGAATTAAACTAAAGGCAAATGATTTTCCTAAAAACTTCCGAAGTCGAGAATGCGTGCTCACAACTAATCTTCCAAGATCTAGTTCACTCTCTCTGTCTTCCCATCTGTCTAGAGATGGTAAGCTGTACTCGAACTCAACTCTATCCCTGAGGCAGTTTGTAGTCCCTTCTAGAATTTACTGGTGAATACTGGGTTTTGGTCAATTAAAATACTACAAGGAATACCATAGAGCCTCACAATCTCCTTCATATACAAATTCGCCAGACTAGCATCATTCCTGGTCGGCTTGACTGAAATTAAATGAGAACTCCTATTCAACCACTCGGTTATAACCCAAATGTCATTGTTCCTTCTTCATGACCTAGGAAGTTCATCAACAAATCCATTGTAACGACCCAGAATTTTTGAACAATTTAAATTGAAAATATTTAATTAATTTTAAATATTTGAATGATGGTTTAGTTTGAATTCTCAATATAACTTTGAAATTTGTGATTAAATTATAAAATTTAATCTATTAAAAGTTGAATAAAAATTTGAATCTTCAATTTTAAGCTGATTAAAAATATTTCAGAGGCTTGTAAAATTCATATTGATAATAATAAAGATAATCGAAGCTTCAGAATTGAATTTGAAACTACTTTGTTCAGTTTTGAAATTATATCGTTTGAATCGATATTTAAAAATAGTCACTTTTCGCACAGTCTCGTAATTCGACGAAACCAGTTCCATTGGGTTCGTAATATCGAACTATTATCGGATTTCAAATTTCGTATTAATCGGAGTTGTTATGCGAGCATACGACATGTAAACGTGTCGAAGAAAATTTATATCGAACCAAATTGAATTTAGAAAGGAAAAATAATAATATAATATAATAAGCACAACTGCTATATTCTTTTCAGCTACTTTCCTCTCCGTAAATCGTGCTTAAAATCACGCAGAAGAATCATGGAAGAAATCGTGCAACCCATGTTCTTTCTATTTTAAATTACCATCTCCCCTCGTTCAAAAACAAAATCACGAAGTAGAAAAAAATGGCCGAGCCTTTCGTTTGATTTTCAAAAATAAAAATGAGGGCGCCTTATTTATTCCTCTTCTCCAAAACATTTAAATCAATGGCCGATTGAAAATTTTCTCTCTATCGAAATAAATGGCCGATACTTCTCATTAACTTGAAGAAAAAAAAACCGTTCCCAATTCCAAAATCGAAAGCTTGGTGACTCGCGATAGAAACGGCGACGATCTGGAGGAGCCTCGTTCGAAAAAGAATCGAGCTTGTGATCGATTGGTGGCTCGGCTAGGGCATGTTTGGGAATACTGGTCGGCGACTTGACTGGAGGCTCAAGATGAGGGAGGAGGTTGCGGCAATCTTGTTCGCGGCAACTAAGCGCCACGGCGATGCAATGCGACATCAAACGAGCTAGGGTTTCGTGTGCTCGAGCTTCAATCGGGGTCGATGGCGTGCTCGATTGGGTTGTGGAGATGATCGCGAGTTGATGGCAGAGGCAGCGCGAGGTCGATTCATGGTTAGGGGCAATGGTGGCTCGAACGATTGCAGTGAGGTATTTTAGCCATCTGTTTATTAAATTTATATATTTATATGTATACATTTTACAGGAAAAAAAATTATAACAGGTTTCTGTTTTAATATATATACATATGTAGATAAAAGATATTTGATGAAAAATAAGGTAAATATACATAAACACATATTTAAACTTTATAGTTCATTTTGAAAATGGATTATGGTGATTGAATTGTAAGTTAACCTATTTAATTATTCTAAAGATGATAAAAGATTTTTTAAAGGAAATTTAGTTTTTAAATTTTTAGTTGAATAAATTGTTAAGAGTAATCTATTTAAAATTAAAAGGAATTAGTTTTATATTAAAAGTAGTGGATTAATTTGTAAAAGGGAATTTGTTAGAAATTCAAATTTATTAGGTGAGATAATTTATTAAATGGGAATTTATTTCTAAATTAAATAATTGCTATGAAATGGAAATTAATTTTTTGACCAGGGAATTAATTTGTATAAATGGATCATTTAATTATTGGCATTAAAAATAATTTATTAAAGGAAATTTAGTTTTAAAATTTTAAATTGTAGTTAAATAAAATTATTAAAAGAGAAATTTGTTAATTAAAACTATCAAAACGAAGAATTGATTATTTGATTTACTTCGAATATTTATCAACTGTATAATATTTATACAAGGTCAAAACTGTGAAGGAAACGAGCTGAAATGGAATTGGATTGCAAAATAAAAAGCAAAGGTGAGAACTTCTCACTCAAAAAAGGGTTTAGTTTAAATTTTAAATAGTTAGATTTAAAATTGTTGGTTGTGTTGATTGTTTGTTTGGACAATATAGTATTATCTATTATATTGAAATAGACCCTATACGCCGCCTATTAAGCGGAGGTTATTTATTAAACCAATATACCGCGATATTCCACCTCGAAGTGGAATTGGTATTATATATGTACTTGGAGTTGATTTCCCGCATTATATAGCGGATGTGTGACGACCCGGAATTTTCAAGCATTTAGAATCAGAATATTTAATTGATTTTAAATATTCAATAGAGTAATTTTAACTTGAATTGCGAATATCACATTTTATTTGATAATTGAACTATAGAATTAAATAATTTGAAGTTGGGTGAAATGTGGAATCTGAAATTTTGAGCTTATTAAAAATAATTTGAAAGCTTATAAAATTTATATTGATAATGCTGAAGAGAATAGAAGTGATGAAATCAAATTTAAAAATGGTTTGTTAAGTTTTGGAATTCATATTGTTTAATTTGAATTTAAAAATAGCCTTCCGGGGCACGTTCTCGGAATTCGACGAAACCAGTTCCATTGGGTCCGTAATATTGAATTTTTATCGGATTTCAAATTTCGTATTGATCGGAGTTGTTGTGCGAGCGTACGATAAGTAAACGCGTTGAAAATTAAATAAAATTTTAATTGATCAAATCAATGTCATCGGTGCCTTATTAAACACGCTTCCCTTTTTATTTTTTTCAGCCGACCATCCTGTCCCTTTTTCTTCAAACACGCAGAAACAATTTTGTGTGCTAACGTCCTCTCAATATCCTTTCAATGTCGCTTATCTTCTGAAGAAAGCTTCTGCTCTGCCCTATTTCATAAAACACGAATACTTCCTCTTCTCTCATTCGAATAGATTCGAAAACTTCTCAATTGTAAAATCTCTCTAGGAAATGGCTTCTTTGTTCAAACCATCCCCTCTTCATCTTTATTTCGTATCTGCGGAAAAAAAAGGCCGAGTCGATTCCCCCAAATCGCAACCCTCTCCTCTTTGATTCATATTAAATCGAAAATCGTGTCTTCCTCTCCATTACGAAATCAATGGCAGATAACTCCTCAGTTCCTAATCTCGAAAACGCATTTCTTTCCCTAAATTGATTCTCAATCTCAAGCTTTGAGCGATGCAGCGCTTTGGTGGAAGCTCGAGAGTAGGTGCGACTGCGAATTAGGGGAGGGCTCAGTGCGACATCGCTGTGAGGTTCGATTGAAGGCCGCACGTAAGGGAATGGAGGATCTTCGGCCAGTAAGCAACGCGAGAGGTGGCTTACGATCTTAGGTGAATTTGCGATCGAAGTTGCGAGGCTATGGAAAGGAGAGGCCATTTCAGGTGGGCTTTGGGGTCGCCGTGGGTTGCGGTTATAGTGGCGAGATCGTGGTTGTCGATCGTTGTGAGGTCAGTGGAGTTGAGTTTTGGGCAGGCAGTAGCTATGCTCGATCTGGACCTTAGTTTGAGTAGCAGGTAATTTCTGTTTCTATTTGAATATGTTAAAATGTTTTTCCTAAAAAAAATGTAATGTATACATCCAGATCAGCAGATAGATATGCAACAGTAGGATATAAAACAATTTATTTATCTTATTAAAGATTTATATGACTGTATATAAATTGTAAAACAGAAAATAGTTTACATATGAATATGGTTTAGAAGGTTGTTTTAAATGAAATAGATAAATATATACATAGGGATTTAAAAGAAAATAAATATACATGTATATAGGTTTGGGAAGGACATTTATATTATTTGAATTTAATTTGTACAGGTTATTTTTGGAATAAGTAGTTATAGGGAAGAAAAATAAAATAAGTTAGTTAAAAGAAAATAATTTAAATCAAATTTATAAATGGAATTTATTTTCAGTAAGTTCAAATATTGATAAATCATACGATGTTTATTCAAAGGTTGAAATTTGAAATAAAACAAGTCGAGATGGATATGGTGGCAAATTAAAAGGGCAAAGGTGAGTTAATCTCACTCAGTTAAATTTAAATTTAAATGATTAAATTCAAATAATTGTTTGAATGCTTGAATTGATTGATGTGATATAGTATGGTATAATTTGAAATTGGCATATTATGTTGTGCTAACGTCTGTGGATGCAGGGAAAACAGATTGGAGGGATCCAACTGGACCCCTCACATTTATTTAATTATTCAATATTCTCTGTTGTGATTATTTGATATCCTATGATGAGTTATATTGGAATATTGAATGTTATGGTTTGATTGGATATTTGGGTATAATGAATTACCAAAATATATGAATTGGATTGTTGAAAAGAAATTAAAAGGAAGTAAATTTGTAAGCGAAATAATTATAGAAAGTTTGAATAAATTAAGAATGAATTGAAAAGAAATAGAAGTAATATGAAAATAATAATAAATAACTTCGAGTATGAAGGGAAGTGGAATTTTGAATAAAATGAAATTGATGAATTGTAAACTTAAGTTATATCAATTAAAGAAATAAAGAATATCTTAAAATTCAAAGTTTAAATTTATTTAAAAGAATAAAAAAAAGTAATTGAGAAATCTAAAAATTGGAATCAAGAAACGAGATCTGAAATTAATAGATTCTGAATTTAAAGGGAATAAATTGGAAATCAATTTGGGAAATTGATTTAAGTGATTGAAGTTGTGATTTTTCTCTGGATAACCAAGTACATTTTTAAAGTAAATTCTTAAATAAATTTAAAGGTTTTAAAGTTGTTGTAAAAAGCAAGTTCTAGAAAATTTATTATTTCTAATATTTAAATTCAAAAGTAAGTATTTTCTCAAATCTATTATAGTAGTAATTTCTTTAAAAGTGGCTTAGTATTTTGTTTTTAAAAAGTGAAAAACTAGTTTTATATTTTATTAAGTAGCCATATTTTCATATATTCACATAGTATGTATTTTTAACAAATTATTAAAGTAGTTTTTAACTTAAATGTTTTAAAGTATATATATTTCAAAGTAAAGTGTTTTAAATTATTTTAAAAATCTAGTTTTGTGCTTGGTGATTTCAGAGGAGATAGAAAATATTTGGGAAAGTTGATTCTGAAAAGAAAGAGGGGTTTGAAACTGTTTTCAAAGGATTGAAAATAGAAACATATCTTGTGAAGATATTTTTGGAGATTAATAAATAATTTGGAAAATTATTTATTGGTTGATGGTTGTTTGTGAATACTAATTGATAGTTAAATCACCGACTATCAATATTGGACAAATGCGTTGATCGTTTCGAAGAGACCGGTATCGAGATTAAATTCTCGAAAACCACTTCGATCCGGTTTGTATGTTTCGTGCGAAAAACGTGTTCGGAGTCGAAGGTGGAGCAATGAAGTGCAAGGGCTAGTCGCTACTAATCCTGAGGATATTTCCAAAATGGATGTAGTAGGAATAGTGCCTTCGGTTCCGTTCGAACCCGAGACGGACTTGTATGGATGAATGCTTGCGAAAACATCGTCAGGTGGACGATAGGCATTCTAAGGGATATTGTTCTTAAAGGTAACGCTTAGCCTCAAGCCTCATCAAATGGGAATGACTGAAAATCAGGGGTTATGCAGCAAGGCTAGGTGGGTAGCACCCAAGCAGGGTGAGGTCATTCCAGTCTAGATGTCCCTTTTTATTTGGGCTTAGTGGGCGGTTGCTGATCCCAGCCGCGGGGTGATCTCACTTGGGATTATCCAGTAAGGGGTAGTCCCGGCCTTGTGTTGCAGGGGAGTGGGCGTACTGGTCGGTACGGTGATCTAGGCCCCGTACTGTGACAGGTGGTACCCCAGTGCCTAGTCATTGGTTGGAAATCCATTCGCCCTACGAGCCTTGTACGAGTTTTGTTTGTATTACCCACTCTGTGGCTAGTAGCTGGAATTTAATCATGTAAAAATTTCGGCTATTTTATAAGTATTTGTAAATAGACCCTATTATAATATCAGAGGATTTCTATAAAAATTGTTTTAGCTATCGTATGGTAAAAACCCGACATGTTTATTTGTGGCGTGGTCTTACGAGATGCTTTTGTTTTCAAAGGATTTTTGAAACTTTAATAATCAATTGGGTGTGATTTTCTCACGCTGGTATTCCAGACTGACTCGGGTATTATTTAACTGTAATGCTCGGGTCAAATCGAGTATTATAGGATACATGATATGTTGCTGTGGAGCTCAGGAGACGAGCTGGATGGCGATACGTACTCACGTACTTGTTTATATATATTCTGCTGTGTTGAGTAGTTATGTATCCAGTTGTATGCTATTGATGTTGTGTGAACTCTGATGATATACTCTGATGTATATATATATGAAATAGATATATATTTGTTTTTGTGTAAAGACCATTGTTTATCTATTATATTTTATTCCGCTGCGGAGGTTAGATTCTGATGTTGTTTTCCAGTTTTCTCTTCTTCTACCTCTTCTTCTTTAACACAATGGTTTGTATTTCTGTACAACTTGAGTTGATTTAGGTAGAATAGTATTGACTCAAGGAGTAGGGATTTGCGGGCCGTTACACTTGGTAACAGAGCTTAGGTTGGTAATAACCTTGGCTCTGGTGGGAATTACTCATTTAAATTAGAGTCCGTAGTACTCTATAATGAGTTTGAGCGTATTAATAAATATGAGCGCGTATTTGTTAGTGGATATAAATTGTTTTAATATTGTGTTGATTGGTTTATTGAGTGGCATATGAACTTTTGTCAGCACAGTCTGGACAACTGTATCGAAGGGGTTTCTAAACACTTGAATAGAACAATCGACACGATATTGTTTTCAATATGGGTGAATGAAATAATTTTACCCAAAAATATATTTTTGATATAAAGAAAGTTTTTGGTAAACTATATAGCTATTATATGGTTGCTTAGATGTTAGAAATGATAATATTAAATTATTATCATTACTAAGTGAAAATTTAACTAGAAATTGTAAATATAACCCAAGTTTAAGGGAATAAATTCATTATAAAATGAATTTAAGAATGAATTGGAGAAGGAATAAAGTGACTTTAAATTTCTAATAAATAAATTTTGAGTATGGGAAGGAAAATTTGTATAAACAGAAAAGTTAATGAATTTTAAACTTCAGGGTTATTTAAAAGTTTTAAAGTTGTTTAAAAAGTTATGTTGTGAAAAACTTATTATTTCTAAATATTTAAATTATAAAAGTAATTATACAAATGCATTTTAGTCAAAATTTGAATTAAAATAGAATTTGAAAACTTTAAAACCCCGGAGATTTTTGAAGTATTTTGGAGGTAAATAGTATTATTGCTGTTTTTTGGGGTATTTCTGAAAAGAAATTGTTTCAAATAAATTTTGGAAAGTAATATAGCACTGAAATCACTTGGATTATTGGAAAATAATTCTGATGATGACGGCCGCATCACCAGTATTCATTTTTGAATTTCTTAGTGATGAATTGCTATCAAATTGATTTGTACAGGAAAACCTGTTTGTTTTTGGAAATCTCCAAGGGAATTTGTTGGAAATAAAAACCAGGATTGGTTTAAAAATTTGAGAAGTCTGATTTTGGATATTGGAGATTTCAAAATGATTTGAAGCCAAAAGCCGGGAGTTTAAAAATCCTATTGAGATAAAGTGTAAGCTTATAAAATTGAGATGAGTTTTAAATCAGGAAGGAAATATATGCTTTGAATGTTGGAATTAAAATTTAAAGTGAAAAGTTAAAAATGGAATTAACATGGATTGGAGAATAAAATTTAACTGGATTGAAGTAATTGAGTAGGCTGAAAATAATATCCAGTTGTATTCGAATTAAGTTAAAATCGAATTGAGTTAAATAAATTGGAGTTTAAAATAAAATTGAATTGGAATAAGAATTCAGCTGAACTATTGAATGAAATTAGATTCTTACCTGAATAAATGGAAATAAGTGGGATAAGGATTGTAATTGAAATAAATAAATAAGAATAACGTGTAAGAGAATTAAAAATCCCTGGAAATAAATTATGCTTGGGTTATAAATAAACATAAGGCTTGAGTTAAAAATAAAAGAAGAATATATTCAAGCCTATAATGAATGGAAATGTGTAAAATAATAGTATGTGTGACTTCTAGAATTGAAAGGTGGAAATGAAAACCCAAAATAAGTATTGTTTGATGACTTGAGAAATAAAAATGAAAATCCAAAGCTTGAATTATAAACTAAATTGAACTAAGGAAATCAAATGGAGTGATATTTGGAGTTAAAATTCAAATGTTGGATTATAAATAAGGGAAGAACTAATTGATAATAAATTAGTTAATGAAATGTGTAAATGAAGTTCAATGTAGTTAAATAAAAGCTGAATTGTGAATTTATGATGAAGTTTGGGAATAAAACTCAGTTATAAATTGAATTCGACTTGAATTGTCAGTAAGGTAAATGTAACTGAATTGTGAGTTCATGAAATTTGGTGGTAAATTGAAAATGGATTGTGGATTCAGAACTTGAGTTATAAATTAAAATTTAAACTGGAGAGCTAACAAATTAGATATAATTGAAATGTATCGAATAAAAATGGAAATGGATTAAAATAGTAATGGTTTGAATTGAAAATAAAGTCCAAATAAGTGGAAATAAATTGGAAATGGCCTTGTAATAAATTGAATGAGCTGAATCTAAAAAGTTAAAATGTATAATAATTGATCAAATAAATTTGTAGTTTGAAATGGGATTGGATTAAAATAGAATCAAGTTAAATTGAAAAGAGAAATTTATTTGCAAAATGAAATGAGCTTAAGTATAAGAAAAAAAAGAAGATTTGAATAAATTGAAGGAGAGTTGAATTGAATTTAACTTAAAACTAAGTTTAATGATATTGGATTGGATTTAAATCAAGTGAAAATAAATTTGAATCGAAATAGAATTTGGTGGGTTATAAATAATATGTAAGGAAATGAAATTCATAATGGATTGAGTGGGTAAACTAATTATATTCAATAAATAAATGGAAGGAATAAATAAGAATTAAATGGAAGTGAACTTAAGTTTGAAGTGGAATAAATTGAGTAAATTAACTTAAGTAAAGAATAATTAGAAGCTCGACTACGAGTAAAATTGGAAGACCATTAAACTAAGGCTTGGTTTGAATTAATTCGGGAATGAGTAGTAATATGCAAGCTTTGAATGGGTCGAGCTAAAATAAATGGTCGTGGATGAATTGAAATCAAAAGGAAATTTAATTGGCAATGAAGATGAACCTAAATTGTTAATGGTTTTGAATGAACTGGTTTGGATAATAAAATGAAATGCAAACGAATGGATTCAAATCTGGAATGCAATGAAAATGAGAATATATGGATCATGAATAAATTTAAAAAGGGAATAGAATTGAGTATAAATTGAGTTGAAATCCATTTAAATTGGTTATAAAACATAAAGGCTTATTTATTCACATAGATCTCATTAAATTGCATAGAATAAATTGTCATTTGATGTAAATGGGAGTAATTAAAATTCTATGACTTGATAGGAGTAAAATAAATTGATTTTGAGAGCAATTGAATTAAATATGAGTTTAGTTTGCTTAAAAAAAAATTAAATTAATGTAAGCTTGTGATTTGTTAACCATTCGGATTAAGTGAAACGATATGTGATTGGTTGTAAGCAATTAAAATTAATGTTGGAATATTTAAATTGCTTATAAAAAAAAATTTGATGGGCATTTCTTTTAGAATTCATATGTTTTAACTAATTGAAAGTAAGTGAAATGTGTTAAACTTCTTATATTTGACACTTACATGTTTAAATTAAGTAAGTACGGGTACTGGGAAGCCGTGCAGCTGGATTTTAGGCACGCTAACTGCTAAATAAATAAGATGTTTGCTTAAAAATGCTAAACAAGGTACGCTTACGCAAAAGAATTCAAAATAGGAGATATGAATTACATATATTGATATATATTGTGATTTCCGGCCTGAGGCCGATGTATATATATATATATATCTGTGCATCCTGCGATATCGCAGAAGTCCCTCCGTACAAAGGGGACTCTGCCAAAAAATTTTGAAAATTTTGGAGTTGGAAAATTTTTGCAAATTTTGGAAAATTTTGTTAACGACAAACGAATTCAAATTAAAAACTAAAATAAGTTAGTAAATGAAACTAATTAAATAATGACATGAATTAGTAATAAATGACAAATAAAATTTGTATATGCAGAATTAAAAATAAATTGAACTCATATGGAAATGAAAGAATCAAATTGAATAGAAATAGATATAAACTTAAGTGGTAAGGTGAAAAGGAATATAAGAAGCATATAAATTGCTTATACTAAATTTAAGAAAGGAATGGTAAATTCTTAAACGAAAAATTTATACTACAAATATAATCTAAGTTAATATTTGAATGAATAGATATTGACATTTTGTGAGGAAGTCGATAAAATGTTTTGGGATATTGTGATTGGATATTAGTGCTAAGCAGGATATGCAGGTAATATAAAGGGAAAAGAGAATTGGATTGATTTCAAAAGATAAAAATTTGAAATGCTCGACAAAAAGGTACGTGTTTAAGTTTCTATATGAAATTGGATTGGGTTTTTGATCGAGCCACTTGGCCTTTTGTTTTCTTTTGAGATTTGGGAGGCCGTAGAGCCATTTTTGTAGCAGTACCGAGCTAGCCGCGCAAAGGAGACGCTGGCGAAATTTTTCGAAAATTTAGAGAGTTAGAAAAATTTTGAGAAAATTTTGAGAATTAAAAATTTGGTTTTTAAATTGAAACTTGAATGGTTAAACAAATAGTATAGTTTGAAACTTTGTGAGGATTTGGGAAGTTAATAAGAATAATAATGGTCTTTTGTAAAAGATAGTTGGTTAGATGTTGATTTGTTTGGTTTTGGGGATAAATAAACGGGTATTGGACCATTCTTCCTAACTCGTAATTTCGGGGACGAAATTCTTTTAAGGGGGGAGGAATGTGACGACCCGAAATTTTCAAGCATTTAGAATCAAAATATTTAATTGATTTTAAATATTCAATAGAGTAATTTTAACTTGAATTGCAAATATCACATTTTATTTGATAATTGAACTATAGAATTAAATAATTTGAAGTTGGGTGAAATGTGGAATCTGAAATTTTAAGCTTATTAAAAATAATTTGAAAGCTTATAAAATTTATATTGATAATACTGAAGAGAATAGAAGTGATGAAATCAAATTTAAAAATGGTTTGTTAAGTTTTGGAATTTATATTGTTTAATTTGAATTTAAAAATAGCCTTCCGAGGCACGTTCTCGGAATTCGACGAAACCAATTCTATTGGGTCCGTAATATTGAATTTTTATCGGATTTCAAATTTCGTATTGATCGGAGTTGTTGTGCAAGCATACGATAAGTAAACGCGTTGAAAATTAAATAAAATTTTAATTGATCAAATCAATGTCATCGGTGCCTTATTAAACACGCTTCCCTTTTTATTTTTTTCAGCCGACCATCCTGTCCCTTTTTCTTCCAACACGCAGAAATAATTTTGTGTGCTAACGTCCTCTCAATATCCTTTCAATGTCGCTTATCTTCTGAAGAAAGCTTCTGCTCTGCCCTATTTCACAAAACACGAATACTTCCTCTTCCCTCAATCGAATAGATTCGAAAACTTCTCAATTGTAAAATCTCTCTGGGAAATGGCTTCTTTGTTCAAACCATCCCCTCTTCATCTTTATTTCGTATCTGCGAAAAAAAAAAAATGGCCGAGTCGATTCCCCCAAATCGCAATCCTCTCCTCTTCGATTCACATTAAATCGAAAACCGTGTCTTCCTCTCCATTACGAAATTAGTGGCAGATAACTCCTCAGTTCCTAATCTCGAAAACGCATTTCTTTCCCTAAATTGATTCTCAATCTCAAGCTTTGAGCGGTGCAGCGCTTTGGTGGAAGCTCGAGAGTAGACACGACTGCGAATTAGGGGAGGGCTCAGTGCGACATCGCTGTGAGGTTCGATTGAAGGCCGCACGTGAGGGCATGGAGGATCTTCGGCCAGCAAGCAACGCGCGAGGTGGCTCACGATCTTAGGTGAATTTGCGATCGAAGTTGCGAGGCTATGGAAAGGAGAGGCCGTTTCAGGTGGGCTTTGGGGTCGCCGTGGGTTGCGGTTATAGTGGCGAGATCGTGGTTGTCGATCGTTGTGAGGTCAGTGGAGTTGAGTTTTGGGCAGGCAGTAGTTATGCTCGATCTGGACCTTAGTTTGAGTAGCAGGTAATTTCTGTTTCTATTTGAATATGTTAAAATGTTTTTCCTAAAAAAAATGTAATGTATACATCCAGATCAGCAGATAGATATGCAGCAGTAGGATATAAAACAATTTATTTATCTTATTAAAGATTTATATGACTGTATATAAATTGTAAAACAGAAAATAGTTTACATATGAATATGGTTTAGAAGGTAGTTTTAAATGAAATAGATAAATATATACATAGGGATTTAAAAGAAAATAAATATACATGTATATAGGTTTGGGAAGGACATTTATATTATTTGAATTTAATTTGTACAGGTTATTTTTGGAATAAGTAGTTATAGGGAAGAAAAATAAAATAAGTTAGTTAAAAGAAAATAATTTAAATCAAATTTATAAATGGAATTTATTTTCAGTAAGTTCAAATATTGATAAATCATATGATGTTTATTCAAAGGTTGAAATTTGAAATAAAACAAGTCGAGATGGATATGGTGGCAAATTAAAAGGGCAAAGGTGAGTTAATCTCACTCAGTTAAATTTAAATTTAAATGATTAAATTCAAATAATTGTTTGAATGCTTGAATTGATTGATGTGATATAGTATGGTATAATTTGAAATTGGCATATTATGTTGTGCTAACGTTTGTGGATGCAGGAAAAACAGGTTGGAGGGATCCAACTAGACCCCTCACATTTATTTAAATTATTCAATATTCTCTGTTGTGATTATTTGATATCCTATGATGAGTTATATTGGAATATTGAATGTTATGGTTTGATTGGATATTTGGGTATAATGAATTACCAAAATATATGAATTGGATTGTTGAAACGAAATTAAAAGGAAGTAAATTTGTAAGCGAAATAATTATAGAAAGTTTGAATAAATTAAGAATAAATTGAAAAGAAATAGAAGTAATATGAAAATAATAATAAATAACTTCGAGTATGAAGAGAAATGGAATTTTGAATAAAATGAAATTGATGAATTGTAAACTTAAGTTATATCAATTAAAGAAATAAAGAATTATCTTAAAATTAAAAGTTTAAATTTATTTAAAAGAATAAAAAAAGTAATTGAGAAATCTAAAAATTGGAACCAAGAAATGAGATCTGAAATTAATAGATTCTGAATTTAAAGGGAATAAATTGGAAATCAATTTGGGAAATTGATTTAAGTGATTGAAGTTGGGATTTTTCTCTGGATAACCAAGTACATTTTTAAAGTAAATTCTTAAATAAATTTAAAGGTTTTAAAGTTGTTGTAAAAAGCAAGTTTTAGAAAATTTATTATTTCTAATATTTAAATTCAAAAGTAAGTATTTTCTCAAATCTATTATAGTAGTAATTTCTTTGAAAGTGGCTTAGTATTTTGTTTTTAAAAAGTGAAAATCTAGTTTTATATTTTATTAAGTAGCCTTATTTTCAAATATTCACATAGTATGTATTTTTAACAAATTATTAAAGTAGTTTTTAACTTAAATGTTTTAAAGTATATATATTTCAAAGTAAAGTGTTTTAAATTATTTTAAAAATCTAGTTTTGTGCTTGGTGATTTCAGAGGAGATAGAAAATATTTGGGAAAGTTGATTCTGAAAAGAAAGATGCGTTTGAAACTGTTTTCAAAGGATTGAAAATAGAAATATATCTTGTGAAGATATTTTTGGAGATTAATAAATAATTTGGAAAATTATTTATTGGTTAATGGTTGTTTGTGAATATTAATTGATAGTTAAATCACCGACTATCAATATTGGACAAATGCGTCGATCGTTTCGAAGAGACCGGGATCGAGATTAAATTCTCGAAAACCACTTCGATCCGGTTTGTACGTTTCGTGCGAAAAACGTGTTCGGAGTCGAAGATGTAGCAATGAAGTGCAAGGGCTAGTCACTACTAATCCTGAGGATATTTCCAAAATGGATGTAGTAGGAATAGTGCCTTCGGTTCCGTTCGAACCCGGGACGGACTTGTATGGATGAATGCTTGCGAAAACATCGTTAGGTGGATGATGGGCATTCTAAGGGATATTGTTCTTAAAGGTATAGCCTCAAGCCTCATCAAATGGGAATGACTGAAAATCAGGGGTTATGCAGCAAGTCTAGGTGGGTAGCACCCAAGCAGGGTGAGATCATTCCAGTCTAGATGTCCTTTTTTATTTCGGCTTAGTGGGCGGTTGCTGATCCCAACCGCGGGGTGATCTCACTCGGGATTATCCAGTAAGGGGTAGTCCCGGCCTTGTGTCGGTACGGTGATCTAGGCCCCGTACTGTGACAGGTGGTACCCCAGTGCCTAGTCATTGGTTGGAAATCCATTCTCCCTACGAGCCTTGTACGAGTTTTGTTTGTATTACCCACTCTATGGCTAGTAGCTGGAATTTAATCATTTAACAATTTCGGCTATTTTATAAGTATTTGTAAATAGACCCTATTATAATATCAGAGGATTTCTATAAAAATTGTTTTAGCTATCGTAAGGTAAAAACCCGACATGTTTATTTGTGGCGTGGTCTTACGAGATGCTTTTGTTTTCAAAGGATTTTTGAAACTTTAATAATCAATTGGGTGTGATTTTCTCACGCTGGTATTCCTGACTGACTCGGGTATTATTTAACTATAATGCTCGGGTCAGATCGAGTATTATAGGATACAGGATATGTTGCTGTGGAGCTTAGGAGACGAGCTGGATGGCGATACGTACTCACGTACTTGTTTATATATATTCCGCTGTGTTGAGTAGTTATGTATTCAGTTGTATGCTATTGATGTTGTGTGAACTCTGATGATATACTCTGATGTATATATATATGAAACGGATATATATTTATTTTTGTGTAAAGACCATTGTTTATCTATTATATTTTATTCCGCTGCGGAGGTTAGATTCTGATGTTGTTTTCCAGTTTTCTCTTCTTCTACCTCTTCTTCTTTAACCCAATGGTTCGTATTTCTATACAACTAGAGTTGATTTAGGTAGAATAGTGTTGACTCAAGGGGTAGGGATTTGTGGGCCGTTACAGGATGAGACCCTATTGCGCCGCCTATTAAGCGGATAATAATTTATAAATCTCATATACCGCGATATCCCGTCTTGAAACGGGATTGGTATTGTGCTAATATCTGTGGATGCAGGGAAACAGGTTGGAGGGATCCAACTGGATTCCTCAACCGTATTTATTTATTTACATATATTGTGATATTTGTTGATTATCATATGATGATATATGATGTTTGGATGCCATGATTGATTATTTGGTGTGTCGCATCACTGGGCCTATTTTGAAATTTTAAAAAAAATGTTAAAGTAATGATTTCCAATATAAAAGGATTTTTAAGTGATTTTTGAAAGTATATGTTTCATTAAATTTTTGAATTGATTCATTTTAAATAAATTAACTTTATAAAATTTAATGTTATAAAAGTATGATTTTCGTGAAATATAACCAAAGCATGATTTTTGAAAATAAATAGCTGATAAATTTATAAAATGGTTTAAATTGGGATTTTTGAATTATTAGAAACGGTTCATATAAAAGATTTATAAAATTGATATTTTATAAGTTAAAGATATTGGAAGTATAAAAACGAGCTTTTATAATTATTAAAATAAAGTTGTACCTAGTTTTATAAGTAAATAAGAATTTTAGATTTATAAATAAATGATGATATAAAAGAATAGATTGTGAATAAATGGATTATAAGTAATTTACTTATAAGTTGGATTCGACATGTAAACGAAATATAAATAGAATTGTTTATTAAAGGAGATTTATAAATCGATGTAGTTATGAAATAGAAATGGAATTTATAAACGTTGTTTTATAAATCCGTAATCAAACAAATTTGATAAGTGAACATAGAAATTATTAAAGTAACGATTTCCAATATTAAAGGATTTTTAAGTGATTTTTGAAAGTATATGTTTCATTAAATTTTTGAATTGATTCATTTTAAATAAATTAACGTTATAAAATTTAATGTTATAAAAATATGATTTTTGTGAAATATAACCAAAGCATGATTTTTGAAAATAAATAGCTGATAAATTTATAAAATGGTTTAAATTGGGATTTTTGAATTATTAGAAACGGTTTATATAAAAGATTTATAAAATTGATATTTTATAAGTTAAAGATATTGGAATTATAAAACGAGCTTTTATAAGTATTAAAATCAAGTGGTACCTAGTTTTATAAGTAAATAAGAATTTTAGATTTATAAATGAATGATGATATAAAAGAATGGATTTGTGAATAAATGGATTATAAGTAATTTACTTATAAGTTGGATTTGACATGTAAACGAAATATAAATAGAATTGGTTAGATTTATAAATCGAAGTAGTTATGAAATAGAAATGGAATTTATAAACGTTGTTTTATAAATCCTAATCGAATAAATTTGATAAGTAAACACAGAAATTATTAAAGGAATTATATCCACGATTTTGGACTGTGAAAAATCCTTTAATTAAATATGTGGAAGTGTTGAATTTGGTAAACGATGTATATCCACGATTTTGGACAGTGGATAATCTTTTGATAAAAGTGTAGAAATACTGAATTGGGTAAATAAGGTATATTCACGATTTTGGACAGTGAATATATTATTGAATAAAACGGGTATGATTTGGAGAAGTGAAATTTTAAAATGAAGTTAATTGTTTCAAAAGATGTTTTAAAATGTATTAACTATCAAAACCGTAGATTTCAACATTCATTGTTGAAATAGACGTTTTTCGAAAAATTAAAGGAAATGGTAGACTATAACACTATTGTTATAGTAGATGATTTCCGAAAGGAAAAGTTTTTGTATAGTATTGGGATTTATATATCAATCTAAATTTCGAATCCCTATACTAGTGATTTTGGGTCGTCGTAACGATGTTTTACGCGACATTCGTTTTGACTCAAATAAATGTGTTTAAGCGCACGTTTTCTTTAAAGAATGAAATATATACTTAATTTCGATTTAAGTATATTGAATATTTTCCAAGTGTTGAAAATAAATGGATTAACTTCTTATTATTAAATAAGTTTGGAAATGTTTTCCAATATAAAGTGTATTTTGAGATTTTATCTTTTAAAAGATAAATTGAAAATGAATAGTAGAAATCGATTTGGAAATCGCATATTCATAGATATTTTGGAATTGTAAATTCACTATGGAATTTATAAAAGAAAGGGAAATTTGTTTAAAAATAAACGTTGATTTATTTTTGAAGTATGGGAATAAATTTACGGATTTGGAACGTAAATATAAAGTAAATCGGTAAGGATTTATTTAATTGGTTTAAATGAACCATGTTGAAATGAAAGTATTTCCGCGTAAGGAAAATGATTGAAATTTGTTTTCAAAAGTTGAAAAGGTGAAAAGCGATTTGAAAATTTGTTTTCAAATGTTGAAGTGTGGGAAATATATATCTTGTAAAGATATTTTTGGAAAGTAAATAATTTGAAAAATTATTTGGAATCTAGTGATGTTGAGCATGCCTATTGATAGTTAAATAACCGACTATCAATATTTACCTTTAAATACGTATTTGTTGTGATTTTCTTGAATTTGAATGCTACACTTATTTTTTAAAAATAAGCGCTCACTATTCGGGTTAGCCGGAAAAGGACCTTGGGGTCGTATAACCCATTCCGAATATGTGATACGTCGTAATGGATAGCATTGATGACCGGTGTTGAAGACCGGATATTTATGAAAGCGGAAGGACTACCGTCGAATGTTTCTGCATTGGCTGATCTCCGATATAGAAATTTATTACCCTTTGTGATGGGAAGTCCAGTCGTGATTAGTGTATATCTGGATTGCAAGGACTTCTTTGTAAGTGCCTTCGGTTCCGTTCGATCCCGGAACGGACTTGTATGGACGTGTGTCTGACATTACAATTTGAGATGTAAAGCTGGTTTCTATCAAATATATTTCTGTTGGTGGCGGAGAATTTATTCTTTTAGCTTAACACCCTTAGAGGTTATGTAGTTGATGGTTACTAGTGATACATTCCCAAATTTGTAATGTGGCATACGAAGTGCTGTTGAGCATTTGAAGATCAAAGAACAGCTTTTATATAAAGCGTGGCTTTGTGGACGAGACTTCGTCGGACCTCACACTCCGGAAATGGTCAAAACAGGAAGGATGCGGCAAGGTTATTAGGGGGTAGCGCCCCTTTAGTGTATGTCATTCCTTCTGGATAGAGGTGGTATCATGGTATGGAGCCCAGATACTTAACCTACGTTGTTGCTGCAAATTTATTGCTTTGTGGTTGTTGGAAATCAAGGATCCTCGGATAGCGATCGGGGAATGACATATTCGTGTCAGTAGTTACCCAGTTAGGGGTAACCCGGCCTTGTGTTGGCAGAGATCCGGTTAGGTTCTTGGGTCGTCTTTCTAGAGGCGTACCCATGTGGCAATGGGAAGTTCCTTGGCCTGACCATTTGTTGGAAATCCAAAGAAACAATACGAACCTTGTACGGTTTTAGTTGTATAACCTGCCATGGAATGTGGCGGTAACCTGCTATTGAACATGGTAGCTATAGTAGGCATACGATAATGGTCGTATGTTGGCTAAGATTTATATCTTTACTTTCGAAATGATTTTTCCTACACTATGCACTAGTAATAATATCAAATGTTTCTTTTTAATGCGTATCAAGCATTTTTGACTATCATAAGCAGAAATCTCCTTCGATTCTGCGTTTGCATTGTGTGTGTGTGCGGGAGGCCTTATGGTAGTCTCATTTTCTAAAAAGCATTGCAAATCTATTTTAAATTTTTTCTGTACTTTGTTTTAAAAAAAATAAACTGTTTTAGTTCTCACACCAGTCACATGACTGACTCGGAGTTTATTGTTTTCCTTCCTAAACTCTGGGTGCCCACCAATTTCCACACGGACAGTCAAGAGTCAGGTTTATCAGGATATTCTGGAATTTAGGAGTTGCTGGAGGCAAGCTAGATGGCGTAGCATATTACTAAGTGTAGTATTTCTTTTCCGCTGTTTGTTGTTGTACACTCTGATAATGAATGTAATGTCATGTAATGTATAAAATATACAGTTCTTTTGTTTTAATGAATATTCATTTATCTATTATATGTTGTTCTGCTGTGAATTATGAGATTCTGATATTGTCCTGTTCTATCTTTTTCTTTCTCTCTTCTTTTATGTTTTCTTCTTCTTAAACCCTAATGGTTCGTATTTCCGTTCATCTTGAGTTAATCGATGGAGATTAGTGTCTATTCAAGGGGTACGGAAAAGCGGACTTTTACATTTGGTATCAAAGCTTATGGTTAAGCGACAATCTTAGCTCTGTTGGGTGTTACTCATTAGAGATAGAGTCAGCAGTACTATAGAATGAGTTCGAGTGTAATAATAGATATGAGCGCGTATTTGTTAGTGAATATGAAATTGTTTTGTATTGTGTTGACTTATCGGTTGATTGTTTATAGATTCTGGTCGGTGCAGGCTAGCTAACTGTGTCGATAGGGGTTTCTAAACTCTTAAACAAGATAAACTGACATGGTGTTGTTTTAAAAAAAAGGGTAAATGAAATAAATTTACCCAAAACTATTTTTGTATATAAAAGAAATGACTTTCTGTAAGTTATTGTAGTATATGGATGCTTGGTTGTTATGAAGTAATAATATTAAAAATTATTACCATTGATTTTTGAATAAGAAATAGGAATCATAATCAAAAGTTAAGAAATAAAATCCATATACAAATGAAATTGAAGAATGTAAATTATAAATGTGATTTATAATTAGAAATAGAATTCCAGGGAAGTATTTGAAAATGTTTTTGAAAGAATTTGGAAATTTTAGAAATTAAATTCCTTTTTGATTTGAAAATAATTTTCAAAGGTTTTTGGAAAAATGTTTTGAAGGAATGAAAAGCTCTAAACTCTTTTCGGTCGCTGGAAAATAACTTAGGTGATGACTGCAGCATCGTTGATGTTCATTTTCAGGTTTCCAAATGAGGAATTGCTGTCAATTTGTTTTAAATGCAAGTTGTTTAAAAAAAATTGGGTTTGGTTTTGGAAATTTAAAAGATAATTTGAATTGATTTCAAAAATTGATTTTAAAAGATTGAAAAGACTCTGGAATACTATATAAAAATATTTATGGTATATTATTAAGTTGATAACTTGTAAAGTTTAAAGTTGTTAAAATAAAAATCTAACTTAAAGAAAATTTATTGAGTTGAAAATAAATTTGGAGTAACTAAAATGAATTGGAATTGAGTATTGAATTATGGAAATAAATTGTGAATGAATTTACAATTGCAAGTAAATGAAAGTGAATTGAATGTTGAAATTCATTTCGAAATTGTAAGCAAATAGAATTGAATGGAAATTAGATTTGACTTGTGGTAAATAAAGTGAAGTATTGAAATAAAATTTAGTAAATGAAATTGATTAAAAATGAAAAGAATTGAATTCAGTAATTATAAATGAAGTAAATTGAATTCATATGGAATTTGAAATCCAGTTTAAATATCGTGGTTATAAACTCGAAATTGAAAACTGAATATTGACAACCAATTTGAATTGTGCGAGATGAAATGGATTAGAACTTGTAATGAATTAGTAATTGGAACTAATTTAAAATAGTGCAGTTATGAATAAAAGATAGTTGGTAAAATTCAATATTCATAAGGTAAATTGAATCCAATTAGAGTTGAAAGTGTAAATTGAATTCAAAGGGAATTGAAAATGCAAGATTGAATGGAAACGAATGTATAACTCCAATAGTAAACTAAAGATGGTATAAAAAGCATATATTGAAAATTTTGTAATGAAAGGTGCAAAATGGTTTGAATTTTGTAATTGGATATTATGGCTAGCAGGATATATAGGTGTATTAAAAGAAATGGAATTGGGATTTTGATTTCAAAGATAAAATTGAATTGCTCGACAAAAAGGTACGTATTTCAATTTCTGTATGAAATTTGGTGATTTTCTTGTCCAGCCACTTGGATTTTTGTTTTCTTTTGGGATTTGAGGGCCTTTGGTGCCATTTTGTAGTCGTACCGAGCTAGCCACGCAAAGGAGACGCTGGCGAAATTTTTCAAAAATTTAGAGTGTTAGAAAATTTTTAAGAAAATTTGAAAGTTTAAAATTTAAATTTGAATTATTAGGAAAACAATGTTGTTTGAAACTTATAAGTGAAGTTGGAAAGCTAGTTGAAATGATAATGAGTCTCTAATAAAAAGATTTAGGTTAGTAAGTTGATAAGACTATTTGGGTTGTGAAAAATAGTAGACGAGTTAAGGACCATTTCTTCCTAACTTGTAATTTCGGGACGAAGTTCTTTTAAGGGGGGAAGATTGTAACGACCCAGAATTTTTGAACAATTTAAACTGAAAATATTTAATTAATTTTAAATATTCGAATGATGGTTTAGTTTGAATTCTCAATATAACTTTGAAATTTGTGATTAAATTATAAAATTTGATCTATTGAAAGTTGAATAAAAATTTGAATCTTCAATTTTAAGCTGATTAAAAATATTTCAGAGGCTTGTAAAATTCATATTGATAATACTAAAGATAATCGAAGCTTCAGAATTGAATTTGAAACTATTTTGTTCAGTTTTGAAATTATATCGTTTGAATCGATATTTAAAAATAGTCACTTTTCGCACAGTCTCGTAATTCGACGAAACTAGTTCCATAGGGTCCGTAATATTGAACTATTATCGGATTTCAAATTTCGTATTAATCGGAGTTGTTATGCGAGCATACGACATATAAACGTGTCGAAGAAAATTTATGTCGAACCAAATTGAATTTAGAAAGGAAAAATATATATAATATAATAAGCACAACTGCTATATTCTTTTCAGCTACTTTCCTCTCCGTAAATCGTGCCTAAAATCATGCAGAAGAATCACGAAAGAAATCGTGCAACCCATGTTCTTTCTATTTTAAATTACCATCTCCCCTCGTTCAAAAACAAAATCACGAAGAAGAAGAAAAATTGCCGAGCCTTTCGTTTGATTTCAAAAATAAAAATGAGGGCGCCTCGTTTATTCCTCTTCTCCAAAACATTTAGATCAATGGCCGATTGAAAATTTTCTCTCAATCGAAATAAATGGCCGATACTTCTCATTAACTTGAAAAAAAAAATTCGTTCCCAATTCCAAAATCGAAAGCTCGGTGACTCGTGATAGAAACGGCGACGATCTGGAGGAGCCTCATTCGAAAAAGAATCGAGCTTGTGATCGATTGGTGGCTCGGTTAGGGGACGTTTGGGAATAGTGGTCGGCGGCTTCGCTAGAGGCTCAAGATGAGGGCGGAGGTTACGGTAATCTTGTTCGCGACAACTAAGCGCCACGGCGATGCAATGCGACATCAAACGAGCGAGGGTTTCGTGTGCTCGAGCTTCAATCGGGGTCGATGGCGTGCTCGATTGGGTTGTGGAGATGATCGCGAGTTGATGGCAGAGGAAGCGCGAGGTCGATTCCTGGTTAGGGGCAATGGTGGCTCGAACGATTGCAGTGAGGTATTTTAGCCATCTATTTATTAAATTTATATATTTATATGTATACACTTTACAGGAAAAAAATTATAACAGGTTTCTGTTTTAATATATATACATATATATATAAAAGATATTTGAAGAAAAATAAGGTAAATATACATAAACACATATTTAAACTTTATAGTTCATTTTGAAAATGGATTATGGTGATTGAATTGTAAGTTAACCTATTTAATTATCCTAAAGATGATAAAAGATTTTTTAAAGGAAATTTAGTTTTTAAATTTTTAGTTAAATAAGTTGTTAAGAGTAATCTGTTTAAAATTAAAAGGAATTAGTTTTATATTAAAAGTAGTGGATTAATTTGTAAAAGGAAATTTGTTAGAAATTCAAATTTATTAGGTGAGATAATTTATTAAATGGTAATTTATTTCTAAATTAAATAATTGCTATGAAATGGAAATTAATTTTTTGACTAGCGAATTAATTTGTATAAATGGATCATTTAATTATTGGCATTAAAAATAATTTATTAAAGGAAATTTAGTTTTAAAATTTTAAATTGTAGTTAAATAAAATTATTAAAAGAGAAATTTGTTAATTAAAACTATCAAAATGAAGAATTGATTACTTGATTTACTTTGAATATTTATCAACTGTATAATATTTATACAAGGTCAAAACTGTGAAGGTAACGAGCTGAAATGGAGTTGGATTGCAAAATAAAAAGCAAAGGTGAGAATTTCTCACTCAAAAAAGGGTTTAGTTTAAATTTTAAGTAGTTAGATTTAAAATTGTTGATTGTGTTGATTGTTTGTTTGGATAATATAGTATTATCTATTATATTGAAATAGACCCTATACGCCGCATATTAAGCGGAGGTTATTTATTAAACCCATATACCGCGATATTCCACCTCGAAGTGGAATTGGTATTATATATGTACTTGGAGTTGATTTCCCGCATTATATAGTGGATGAGACCCTATTGCGCCGCCTATTAAGCGGATAATAATTTATAAATCCCATATACCGCGATATCCCGTCTTGAAATGGGATTGGTATTGTGTTAACATCTGTGGATGCAGGGAAACAGGTTGGAGGTATCCAACTAGATTCCTCAGCCGTATTTATTTATTTACATATATTGTGATATTTGTTGATTATCATATGATGATATATGATGTTTGGATGCCGTGATTGATTATTTGGTGTGTTGCATCACTGGGCCTATTTTGAAATTTAAAAAAAATGTTAAAGTAACGATTTCCAATATAAAAGGATTTTTAAGTGATTTTCGAAAGTATATGTTTCATTAAATTTTTGAATTTATTCATTTTAAATAAATTAACGTTATAAAATTTAATGTTATAAAAATATGATTTTTGTGAAATATAACCAAAGCATGATTTTTGAAAATAAATAGCTGATAAATTTATAAAATGGTTTAAATTGGGATTTTTGAATTATTAGAAACGGTTTATATAAAAGATTTATAAAATTGATATTTTATAAGTTAAAGATATTGGAATTATAAAACGAGCTTTTATAAGTATTAAAATCAAGTTGTACCTAGTTTTATAAGTAAATAAGAATTTTAGATTTATAAATAAATGATGATATAAAAGAATGGATTTGTGAATAAATGGATTATAAGTAATTTACTTATAAGTTGGATTTGACATGTAAACGAAATATAAATAGAATTGGTTAGATTTATAAATCGAAGTAGTTATGAAATAGAAATGGAATTTATAAACGTTGTTTTATAAATCCTAATCGAATAAATTTGATAAGTAACCAAAGAAATTATTAAAGGAATTATATCCACGATTTTGGACTGTGAAAAATCCTTTAATTAAATATGTGGAAGTGTTGAATTTGGTAAACGATGTATATCCACGATTTTGGACAGTGGATAATCTTTTGATAAAAGTGTAGAAATACTGAATTGGGTAAATAAGGTATATTCACGATTTTGGACAGTGAATATATTATTGAATAAAACGGGTAAAATTTGGAGAAGTGAAATTTTAAAATGAAGTTAATTGTTTTAAAAGATGTTTTAAAATGTATTAACTATCGAAACCGTAGATTTCAATATTCATTGTTGAAATAGACGTTTTTCGAAAAATAAAAGGAAATGGTAGACTATAACACTGTTGTTATAGTAGATGATTTCCGAAAGGAAAAGTTTTGGTATAGTATTGGGATTTATATATCTATCTAAATTTCGAATCCCTATACTAGTGATTTTGGGTCGTCATAACGATGTTTTACGCAACATTCGTTTTGACTCAAATAAATGTGTTTAAGCGCATGTTTTCTTTAAAGAATGAAATATATATTTAATTTCGATTTAAGTATATTGAATATTTTCCAAGTTCGAAAATAAATGGATTTGTGAATTTCTTATTATTAAATAAGTTTGGAAATGTTTTCCAATATAAAGTGAATATTTTGAGATTTTATCTTTTAAAAGATAAATTGAAAATGAATATTAGAAACCGATCGTATATTCATAGATATTTTGGAATTGTAAATTCACTATGGAATTAATAAAAGAAAGGGAAATTTGTTTAAAAATAAACGTTGATTTATTTTTGAAGTGTGGGAATAAATTTACGGATTTGGAACGTAAATATAAAGTAAATCGGTAAGGATTTATTTAATTGGTTAAATGAACCATGTTTAAATGAAAGTATTTCCACGTAAGGAAAATGATTGAAATTTGTTTTCAAAAGTTGAAAAGGTGAAAAGCGATTTGAATTTTTTTTTTTCAAATGTTGAATTGTGGAAAATATATATCTTGTAAAGATATTTTTGGAAAGTAAATAATTTGGAAAATTATTTGGAATCTGGTGATGTTGAGCATGCCTATTGATAGTTAAATAACCGACTATCAATATTTACCTTTAAATTGGTATTTGTTGTGATTTGCTTGAATTTGAATGCTACACTTATTTTTTAAAAATAAGGGCTCACTATTCGGGTTAGCCGGGAAAGGACCTTGGGGGTCGTATAACCCATTCCGAATATGTGATACGTCGTAATAGATAGCATTGATGACCGGTATTGAAGACCGGATATTTATGAAAATGGAAGGATTACCGTCGAATGTTTCTGCATCGATTGATCCCCGATATAGAAATTTATTACCCTTTGTGATGGGAAGTCCGGTCGTGATTAGTGAATATCCGGATTGCAAGGACTTCTTTGTAAGTGCCTTCGGTTCCGTTCGATCCCGGAACGGACTTGTATGGAAGTGTGTCTGACATTACAATTTGAGATGTAAAGCTGGTTTCTATCAAATATATTTCTGTTGGTAGCGGAGAATTTATTCTCTTAGCTTAACACCCTTAGAGGTTATGTAGTTGATGGTTACTAGTGATACATTCCCAAATTTGTAATGTGGCATACGAAGTGCTGTTGAGCATTTGAAGATCAAAGCACAGCTTTTATATAAAGCGTGGCTTTGTGGACGAGACTTCGTCGGACCTCACACCCTGGAAATGGTCAAAACAAGAAGGATGCGGCAAGGTTATTAGGGGGTAGCGCCCCTTTAGTGTATGTCATTCCTTCTGGATAAAGGTGGTATCATGGTATGGAGCCCAGATACTTAACCTATGTTGTTGCTGCAAATTTATTGCTTTGTGGTTGTTGGAAATCGAGGATCATTGGATAGAGATCGGTTACGATCGGGGAATGACATATTCGTGTCAGTAGTTACCTAGTTAGGGGTAACCCGGCCTTGTGTTGGCAGAGATCCGGTTAGGTTCTCGGGTCGTCTTTCCAGAGGCGTACCCATGTGGCAATGGGAAGTTCCTTAGCCTGACCATTTGTTGGAAATCCAAAGAAACAATACGAACCTTGTACGGTTTTAGTTGTATAACCTGCCATGGAATGTGGCGGTAACCTGCTATTGAGCATGGTAGCTATAGTAGGCATACGATAATGGTCGTATGTTGGCTAAGATTTATATATTTACTTTCGAAATGATTTTTCCTACACTATGCACTAGTAATAATATCAAATGTTTCTTTTTAATGCGTATCAAGCATCTTTGACTATCATAAGGAGAAATCTCCTCCGATTCTGCCTTTGCATTGTGTGTGTGTGCGGGAGGCCTTATGGTAGTCTCATTTTCTAAAAAGCATTGCGAATCTATTTTAAAATTATCCTGTACTTTGTTTTAAAATTAATAATA
Source organism: Allium cepa (assembly GCA_030765085.1). Lineage (NCBI taxonomy): Eukaryota > Viridiplantae > Streptophyta > Magnoliopsida > Asparagales > Amaryllidaceae > Allium > Allium cepa. The sequence continues at coordinate 485,318,116 of CM060929.1, forward strand.
AACTGTTTTAGTTCTCACACCAGTCACATGACTGACTCGGAGTTTATTGTTTTCCTTCCTAAACTCTGGGTGCCCACCAATTTCCACACGGGCAGTCAAGAGTCAGGTTTATCAGGATATTCTAGAATTCAGGAGTTGCTGGAGGCAAGCTAGATGGCATAGCATATTACTAAGTATAGTATTTCTTTTCCGCTGTTTGTTGTTGTACACCCTGATAATGAATGTAATGTGATTTAATGTATAAAATATACAGTTCTTTTGTTTTAATGAATATTCATTTATCTATTATATGTTGTTCCGCTACGAATTATGAGATTCTGATATTGTCCTGTTCTATCTTTTTCTTTCTCTCTTCTTCTACGTTTTCTTCTTCTTAAACCCTAATGATTCGTATTTCCGTTCATCTTGAGTTAATCGATGGAGATTAGTGTCTATTCAATGGGTACGGAAAAGCGGACTTTTACATCCATAGAGATCTTCCCCTACTTCCATTTTGGGATCTCAATTCGTCGAAGCAATCCAGTTGATTTTTGTTGGTTACTCTTAATTTGTTGGTAGTTTACAAACTAATCGATCGAAACATCTCGCTTCATCTCCTTCCACCAAAATACCCTCTTCATATTGTTGAACATCTTGGTCACTTTTACATGAAAGATAACTTTGAACAGTGACGGCTAACACTTCTCTCCTAATCCTATTAACATTTGTAACCCAAATACGCTCGTTCATTTTCAATATGCCCCGGGAACCAATCTCAAAACTAGAAACAATACCTTCTTGAACATATTTCTTAAGTCAAGCCAAAATATGGTCTTCTTTTTGACTAGCGGCAATCCTATCGATCAATACCGGCTTGACTTCTAAATTAGCAACCATTGCTACATTTCTACTTAATGCGTTTGTAATAGCATTTGCTTTCCCAGGGTATAAAGAACCTCTAAATGATAAGTAGCGAGAAACTACAACCATCTCTACTACCTCAAATTCCATACTTTCTAGATAAAGAGATATTTAAGGATTTGTGTTCCGTACATAACTCGAACTTTTCACCCAGAAGATATTGCCCTCACACCTTAAGTGCGAAGAAAATAACCAAAAGCCCAAATCATGCATAGCGTATTTTTCTCATGTGGCTTCATTTATAACTCGTATAAGTAATAACCTTTCCATGCAACATCAGAATTGCTCCCAAACTGATATCACAAGGCATTCATACACTTGGTTAAACCTCCGCTCTTATTAGGAATGTTGAAAATAGGAGCGCAAGTCAACTTTTCCTTCAGTTCATTGAATGCTTAATCATACTTAGGTTTCCACATGAATTTAACAACATTATTTATTAACTTCATGGGATGAGAAGAAATCTTTGATGAACATTCAGTAAAAACCAGCCAATCCCAAGAAATTTTTAACTTCCGTCGCATTTTCAGGCTTCTTCCAATCTTGAACTGTGACAATTTTAGCTAGGTCAAATTATATGCCTTCTCTCGAAACAACATGCCCCAAAAACCATAGCAAAGCGTATTTATTCTTAACATTCTTTTACTCACCTCCTATTAGTCTATGATGCAGATTTAAGAACCATCGCCTTTGTAATAAAGACAACTGGTGATCCGCAACTAGATTTACTGCATCTTATCAATTCGTTCTACAAAACTTCGAATGTACGGCTTTCGTACTCCCTCTTCTCTTTTGGATCCAACCTTCAATGGGATTGTATAATAGGTCAAGTTCCTAGAATCAAATCAATATTGAACTTTACATTAAAGGAAGGAGGTAAAACCTGCACATCATCAAAAATAACAGTCAAATCTTGGACAACGAGTATATCTATCATCTCCCCTTTATCTTCTTCAAGCAAATATAGAAATCTTCTCATCAAGTCGATAGGCTTTTCACAACATATATCTACACCAATGTCTCCAGCATCACTAACCTTGACAATCCTTCAGTCACAAACCCATAATACTCAAAAACCCGTAACCCCAAGAACAAACACATCTAAAAGAAAGAGATGATTTCAATAAGAAATAGACACTTTTAAACAAAAGGTGTTAAGCTCGGTCAAACACCCAATAGAATTAGACAAATAAAAAGGATTATTCACAAAGACGGGTTTATGGTTAAGTTTATCAATGAGATCAACTGAAATAAAACTATAGGAAGCACCTGTATTGAGTAACACTCTAATAGGAATATCATAGATAGTTAATGTACGTTGCAACACCTACTTCTCCTTCTGTCTTGAAAAAGTGGATGGTATCTCCTCTATAGCAAAAGTCTGTCCTTGCGACCTCTTCTTTTGGAAAAGGCACTCATTCTTCATGTGTCCCTGTTTTTGACAATTGTAGTGGGTGGTAGTTGGGAAATTACGTGCAAAGTGACCTATTTTGTTGCACCTAAAATAAGTAATATTAGTAAATTCAACGGCTTCTTCTATGCAGGTGCCCCACCTTAAGGTTTTTTACCTGCACACTGCTCTTCCCCTTAAAATTACGCTTGGAATTTTTCTTACCTCTGGCTAGTATTACTGATAATGGCTTGACATTGATTACTATTACTACTCCCTTTTGGACTCCTTCCTTAGTATCCAAAGCTTCAAACCTCAAAACCATATTGATAAGCTTGGTGAATGCACCTGTAAGTTGCTTAGTTATTTCGCTTTGGAACTTTGCTCGCATGCCATTCACAAATATTTTATTCTTTTTGAGCGATATGTCAATCAATCCAAGTCTGTAACTAGATAAAGCATTAAACTTATGTTCATAATGCGCCATTATCATATCACCTTGCTTCAAACCCAAGAAAGTTCTAGACAACTAAGTCCTTTCAGTTTTCAGAATAAACTGCACCTCATAGACTTTCTTAAACTAAGCCCAAGAAAACTCCTCTGGGGGATTAGCTGTTACAAAATCCCAACAATCCATCGTTGACTTTTGATGTTGTCACGATGCCAACATTTGTTTTTCCACATCCACCAATCAAAAATCTCCAAATATCCTTTTACAAGAATGATTCCATGTCGGCACTATATCTTCAATCTCATAGAGCGGTTTCTCGCCCAAAGTGGTGTAGTTCTTACACAAAGTTACAAAGTTTATAGAAAGATGAACTTCCTCTACCGGGTCTACAACTGCATAGTATCATTTCAAGGTACCCTACCATTGGTAGTCATGCTAGTTCTAGATCATCTCCTTCCACCCCTTCTTGTATCTATTTGCTATTACCTGAACAGATAACTGGTATCTTTAGAATACAGGAACGGGATTAATATGCTTTAATAGAAAAAAAACAAAGGATCTAAAATGAGACTTTAGTGTTAAACATTATTACTTTAAAAATAAAAAATATGCTCTCTCAAGATTAACTCATTATAGGGCATCACTCACCCTATCTCTAATAAGTTGTACCCTAATCAGGCTAAGTTATTCGCCCAACCGAAGCTCTGGTACCAATTGTGATGACCTACCTATCTGACCAATGAGAACGACATTTAACAGACCCTTGTTGTTTGTAAGTCATTGCCTAAGCATCCAAATGATGAGTTTTCATGGGGTAAAATAAAGAATTGAATAGAAAATCCCACAACCGAATGGTTATATATAATACAATAATAATATATCACATAAGGTTACTCCTTGACATAGAGTTATCAAAGTTACACAAAAGTACCACTACCACCGGCCTATTCAGTTATATAACCTACCTTTGCACTTGCTGATCCAAAATACACACATATTAACATAATAGTGGAAACAAATAAGTGGCCTCTCGCTCATCCATCGTCTTTAAAAGAGCCAAAAGTAACCTACTACTCTCAGACTACTCAAAAATAATTGGAAAACCGAAAGCTTGGGGAAACAAACAATTTGGGTCAGATAATAATTCTGGTATGAGTAAACTTCTAAACAAAGGGTGGAAATAAATAACAATATGCGAGACTATGCGGCCAAATGCGAAACCGGTTTTCCCTTATAATAACAACATCCAACCATAAGTAGTGTACAAAAATAGTTAAACTTCATGAGTGTGCAAGACATTTCTCGATGCAACTAAGAAAGAATTAAATTCAAAGGTTTTGAATCAAAGGGAAGGAAAGGGAAATTTTCCAACAAACGACTAGGAGGGTGCATGCTTCTTATCGGAAGTATACCTCTAGAATATATTTGAGAATTAAGATAGCTCTCGAAAATCTCCAAGCCTTACTAACCTTTATCGAGAATCCGAGTACATCACATCTTTGTGCACGTATAACTGAAACCAATCTGAAATAGATATGATAATACCTTAGTGGGAGAAACCCCATATACTTTGGCACACACTCATGCTTTGATTTCAATCATTTTCAATAAAGATGTCAACGATCAAATAAGCAACAAATCATCTTAAATTGATGATACAGAAAGAAGAAAGCTGAATCAATACTTAATAAATTGACCCTTGGAAATATTCAAAATGATCTTATGTGTAAATTAAATATCATATTCATATCACTTTTTCAGATTTCAAACTTGTACTATTTCTTAGTTGAAAATGAAGTCGGATAAGTGAAGGTAGTGTTACCTCTAGGCACTACCTTGACGGCATTTTTAACTTTCAAGATAGGGTTTAGTTTCCATACCTCGACATTTAGTGCTAAGAGATTGACTAAATCCTTTCCATATAACCGATATCGGATTTTGAAAACTTAAATTTCTTATAATATCAAACTATTTAACTTCTTGAAACCAAACTTGTGCTGCATTTCACATTACCAATATTAACTTTAAACAACACTATCGAAAATGATTAATTACTTTAAACAAGATTATTTCTTCGACTTCATTTTTAAATTCATTAATTAGCTTTAGTCAATGATTAATTACGTCACACATCTTTATTTAAAATAAGTAATCAGCCTTAACAATGGTTAATTACTTCAAACATCATTAGTTAAAATGGTTAATTAAGTTTAGAACATCATTATTAAAATGATTAATTAACCTTAATACATCATTATTACAACGATTAATTAACCTTAAAACATCATGATTAAAATGACTAATTAATGTAAAAGCATCTGTAATAAAATCATTAGTTAAGCTTAAACCATCATTGCTACAATGATTAATTAACCTTAAAACATCATTACTACAATGATTAATTAACCTTAAACATCGTTATTAAAATGATTAATTAACCTTAAACATAAGTAGATAAAGTGATTAATTAATTTTAAGTGTCATTTTTAAATCAATTAATTAATTTTAAACATATCATTATGAGAATAATTAATTAACTTTGTAAAAAATCAAGCATAAGATTTTAATCAAAAGATTTCCAAAAGAGGTGATAATTTTCAAAGTACCGATGTAGCGATAGTTACCACACGCACACTTCTACAAACACTTTCATATATCACTTATTCATCCAAATATCACAAAACATAAGTATGAGCATAAATACAAAGGCAAGTAACAACTGTACTACATGTAGAGAGCATCACTTATATTATTTACATAAACTTTTTCCAACTAATTTCAAGGCTCTTACTAAATATCAAGATGTCATCGTTTTAAAGCTGAAACCAAGCCAGCCATCATCACTTTACAATACACATAAATAGGTAACTAGCAACCACTATTGTAAACAATAACAAAGCTAATAACTTTAATTTAAAAAGTGAGGTTTCATTCACTTACACGACATGAGCTTCAACCGAACTCTCAACCGACACTAGAACTTGGATTCTACTTGCACAAAATGGAATTTTAGGGCCCTAAAAGGGACAAGATGGTTCAGCAAAGATGAAGGTGGGTTCGATCATGGTTGGTTTAAGGAGTTATGGGTCTTGTTCTGGTCAGTTAGGAAGTGTAGAGGAGAAAGAAATGAACTTGTAGTGATTTTGTTTAAGGAAGAATGAAAAGAATGGTTTTTAAATTTATAAACTTACGAAGCCATTAATTTTTTTTTAAAAGCTGAAGGATGGTGATGGAGTTTTTGAAAAGTCAGAAACGAAATGAAAAAAATGAGAAGGAGAAACAAAAGATTTTTTATAAAAATATGTGAATAGCTAAAATGTCCTTCCTTACATACCCTCCACTCATTTTGCTCCACGTCATCACCACCATCCTCCCTTGCGAATTCCATATGCAAGCCATAAAACCCCCCCTTTGTCCATAATGTTTTACACTTCCTTGTACTAATGATGTATTGAAATGTGGCATTACTTCTTATTCTATTTTTGCCTAAAATTTTAAATAAAAAGTCACATCTTACTCCTTTTACTTAAGTGTATAATTACATACTATATACAATTTAACCATACAAATATATATATATATATATATATATATATATATATATAAATGTATACTAAAGTGTTCACAACATTACAACCTTTAGACAACAAAAGGTCAAAAATTCGAAAAAAGATTTCCGCTCAAATTTTTTATTTTTCTTCGAACTATTTATTTTTGTAAACAAATTTTGAAAATCATTTCACTACCACTAGTTGTTGTGTGAAAAGAGTTTATTTGAGTTATAAAATCAATTATTTAAATAATTTGAAATATAAAATATTTAAATTCAAAGTGATCAAATTACTAGTCGTTACAGAAATGATTTTTATATAAATAAATCTCACTTGAATTCATTCAATAAATAAAAGGTAAACAAAAATGTGCATGCGCGTTCGTGTATGCATTTGTGTGTGTGTTGACACACACATATATAGGACATACATTTGAAAACTAATATATAGTTCTCTGCCATTTTTAATAAAAATGAAATGTAGAAAACGAATGTCAAGTATTGATTGAATAGAAATAACTGGCTATTAATGAAAATAAAAAAGGGAAAATATAATAATTTGAATATGAAAAAATAAGTACTAGTTAAGTAATTGGAAAAGAAAAGTAAGTTTAGTAATCACTGATTAGATGTATGTGTGTGTATGTGCTTATATGATTAATAACATATGTATGTATTTGTATAAATTTATGAATTGATCAGAGAGACATAAATTAAGATATATTTAAATTGATTTATTGACATATTAATTGACTGGTTGAAAGATGGATTGAGTTAAAGGAATGAACATATATTTTTAACCTAAAAAGATAGTTTATATACTTATATAACTTATTATTTAGGAAAACGTCCAAGTTCAGTATATTTAATCCAATAGCCCAGATTGATTGCTTCTATCTGATGTAGTTAATGGTTAGTTAAGATGATAGCCGAGGTTAATCTAATGGTCCTAGGTGATAATCTTACTCTATAAATAAGTTGTTAAATCAAACCTTAATTCTTTTGTTGAACATATAATAACTAAACACTATCAAATATTCTTCTTAAAACCAAATTTTTCCTAAAACCGAAAACCAGAATCAAATCCTAATCAGTCTAAGAGGCAAGAGAAAACTTTCAAGGGGGAAATAAGACGATCTCAAGAAGGAGATATTGTTGGAGGCTAATTTCTCAAGCTCTAGAGCTTAGGCTCAAAGGTGAGTGGAAATAGATTCAATAGTTTGGTTAATACAACTGATTTTTAACTATTTTAAGTGATTAGTTTATAAGCACTCTAATTAACTTGTTAATTTGAAATTAACTGAGTTAGCCCTAAACCCTTTAATTTACATTTGAAATTAGACTATAAAATTGATTCTATTGGACCTGCTAAATTGTAAATCCTAAGTTAAAATCCTACTTTAATTTGATATTGATATAAACATGTAGGTTTTGGCTAATTAGAAAATTAGGGCTAATTGCAATAATTAACCGAATTAAATTAACAATTTTAATTAAATACTTAGTCGACATTAAAAAAATCGACAATCTGACAAAAACAACATGCACGATCGACCGTGGAATAGCCTAGGTCGATCCATAGATGTCGACCTGAGGTAATCTCGGATTGATCGCCACGGTTGGAAATTGCAAATTTGAACCTTGGTTTAAGGCCCAAATTTAACAGATAAAATTTATATAATTAATTTGAAATTATCTAATTAGTGAAATAATTTGTTGAGGTAATTTGGGTTAAGTTGCTTGTGTTAGAAAATAGGGAAATTTGGTTCCATTGAGAAGGTTTGGGCATTGTATTTCACATTATTAGTATTGGATCGAGGGGAGGTATTTTGCATTATTAGCATTGGAATAGGGAGATGTATTTCACAATAGGTTCAATAGCGTTAATACGGGTGGATGTAGCATTGGCGGGAACACTGCCCGGGATAGCCTGCTACTAACAGGAGATCAAGGCACTACACGAACTTGCGCATGGATTTTTGGGACATGATATTAGTGGAGATTGGTGTAGTATAATATGTGTCTATAGATATGGAGAACAATCATCGAGTAAATAAATCAAGTATAGGAAGTTGGGCCTGATAATATTAGGGGTTCACATACGGTGGACCTCGATGTAGTACAATAAGAGGCAATTTGCCACTACGATTGGGAAGGTGAACAAGGGGTGAACATGATAAGTCGCTATGCGAGTTTTCATTATGAGGTTCTTTCTCTCAGGGTATAGTGTGATGGTAATTGTAGCAGGAGAGTAATTCCCAATTCGGCCGACCATTGGTATAGATCCGACTTGTAGTTTTGACCCATTATGCAAGATAAGAATCCTTAGGTATTGGACCTTAAGAGTACATAGACATTGCATTACACACTACATTACATTGGGAAGATTTGAAGTTAGTTGCACTTAATTATCCTATTAGTCTTGTACTCATTCACCAAAAATTTTATCCGACCCTCCCTCTTCTTTAATTTCCTCCACCATAAAATAATATGTTAACAACTGAGTTAGGCATAGGACATAGATGAGGGTGCTTCACGACAAATTTTCCATATCAATTGTTGTTCTTATTGTAGTTTCCAATTGTATATAGTCTTGTCAAACTTTTATTGTAACTTGGAAATAATGTGTTTGTAAGTTAAGTACTTTGGAGATTGCCTTTTGAATTGTCTATTTTCTATATTTGTATTTTAATTCATTCGGCTATGAGATCTGAAAGTGTGGAACAATAAATCTATCTCCTTAATATGCTCCGTAATGTTTTTAAGAACCCAACATATCGTATGTCTCGGCATGATTCGTGTTGTAAAGTGTGGGCTGTTACAGAGTTCCTAGCAGTGTTTCTTGTACATCGGCACATTCTTAAGCTAAAATATGAATGATCGGTCGCTCATAAAGAAAAATTGCATCAATGATATTCATGTGCGCAGCAGATTTATACTGCATACATATGTAAAATTTAGTTTTGAAAGCAAAGTACAGAACAAGTTCACTCTCTCGTATATACTCTTCGGTGTTCCATTTACATTATCTCTAATGGATCTAGTATCTATTTAGAATTAAGAAAGCTAACCTAAGTCAAATCGAATAAAATACAGTAACAAAATAGACATAAAACCAAGAATCAATCAAGCTACAATGATGCTCGGTCGATGCTGGATGATAGCCATGGGTGAATTAAATAAAACAAACACAGAACCTATCATAAATATCATAGCGTATGGAATAAAATATAATACCAAAAAACATATAAAATAGGTAAGATAGAGATATGAATAAATGAACCACTATGGATTAGAGCATAGGTTTATTAAAATTGTAGAAAATAGAAATAGATTTTACACGGCTGATAAACAAACCGAAAATATCCATCTCTAAACGATAACAAACACCGCTAATGCTCCACGGTGTTACACAATGAAAATAGTAAAAGCTCCAAAAGTAGAATATATGTGAAAGCGTACCTCCTGCTAGTCCACTTGTACAATGTTGCACGTAATACCACCTCTGCTATCTAGTCTACTCATTTAAAGTCCCTAAGATAATAAGAAATAAAGCATAAAACCTTGAGTCAGACAACAGTATGATGTGAGCGATATCAAACTACCATGAAAACCATTATAGTAAATGACATATGGTATAAAGAATCATATCTGACATGTCCTTGCATCCAAAGAGTTAGTAATAATAATATATGCTAATCTACTATCATCATTAAAGTGTATTGTGTCTTAAGTATAACATCGTTTGTCTTGGTATTCAAAACCATAATACCTACATCCCGTGACAACATTAGAGTGATAAAAAAACATGGTAAATATAGGACCATTCAAACAATCCTCACAATCACTCGTATGTGTGGACATATGATAACCTATATGAAAATCAACCACCAAAGACTAATGGAAAAGTCTCGGTTTCTTGTGGCTCAAATCCATACCACCGAGAAAGCAAGGAAGCTAGATCCCTAATTGATCAATAGTATCTAGATCCCTTCATTGCATGAAATTACATGTCTCAATGCCCAACTGAAGACCCTCACATATATCTGCTTTACAAGCACACTTCAAAACACTCCGAGTATCAATGATCCATTTCCATGTGTTTTCGAACCCTTTATCATTATATTGGTTTCCATAGCAGAATCCTTCCTCCTTTTATCCATTTCAATTTTCCACATTGGAACCCTTTCTTATTTCATTTTCATAATAAAAACCTTCCTATTCTATACATTTCTATTTCCATAGTGGAACCCTTTCTTGTTCCGTTTTCCAATGTAGAACCATTACTAACACTACGCATGAGCTCCATTCCTCGAACAACTACTTAAGGATCATCGTAACAACTCCCACCGTCAAGTCATCATCATCAGAATACTTTTAGACATCCTTCATAAGTCATGGAATCCTAATATCAAAATCCTAAAGTGTAATAATCCATACTTCGAAATACCTTGAGTCAATATCGAATGAGAACGTCTCACTTTTGAATATCACAAAATTATATTGTTAGGGTAAATTAAAAAAAACAGCATACCAAGGCATACCGATGGAAGCTCGTGGCGGAATATTAACGTATAATATATAGAATATACATTGTAGAACAAGGTAAACAATATATATATATATATATATATATATATATATATATATATATATATTTGTGTGTGTGTGTGTGTGACTACACTGGCGGAAATAACTTATGAATACGTATCAACAAAAAAGTCAAAATACATCAAATCCTTACAAAATGGAGTACAAAGTAATATATCTAACACAAAATGTCTAATATATAAAATAATATGTCTTGTATGGATACAATATCAAGTATATGTACCAAAGTATCGATTTTGACTCCAAAGCGCTCCAGCCATACCGCCTTGATAGCATATCCTCAAAAGCTACACTCTTGAACTACTCAATCGAGTACCCAAGAGGTTTTATGAAAAAAATTAGACAAAGACAAACATAGGCCGGATTTAAAGTCTGATGTGAGGGGAATTATCTTGAAATATGGTATGTCAAAACTATAAACATATATAAAAGAGGAAGCTGCGTAGGCACAACTAGTCCTCTCCATAAAAGCGACTCAAGGATAATCTGGACTGCCTATAAACAACCAAATTGAACATACCTCAAAGATAAGGAATTATACCATAATTTACACTTTTCCTTTAAACAATGAGGCAACACAACAAATATAATGTGATTGAAACATAACAATATGCCATGATAAGGTAACCCAATAGATGAGCGAAAGGATACTATAAATAGCATAACATAATCCTATGCTACCATATAATAAAATATCATTCAACTAGGAAAATACATGCACAACATGACGATCTATGCTAAAAAGAGAATATCCACTATCATCTCATGCTAAATGAAATACCAATGAAGCAACTACATCTTATATTATCTTTGAATTGATATATACATTCTTACCCTTTTAGAGTCCATGAATGGAATTAAGCTTCCTCATAGGAGCTCATTGTTGCATAGGCGCTCCTGTACAGACATAGACCACTTTCTTGACAATAAGGAAAACACCTACCATGAAAGTGCACCCTAGTATCTATATCTACGCTATTACTACTGGTATAAGTACCCCTTAAGCACTGCTCCGAATTCTCTCTAAGGCTTGGCTCGAAACCACAAAATTAATGTATAAAGTGTTACGTAGTACTGGAATCGTGCTACGCCTTGAATCTACATGCCTATTCCATGACCCCCTTACCGCGCACTTACTTTGACCCCAATAGATCAGTCATGCACAACAGCGCTTGGAACCATGGAATCTTTGCTGACCGTCTATATAAACGTCTTCACAATCTTGTACTGATCACTCCAATCATGTATTCACTCGATTTTGGAACGGACTCCTTGCTATCACATGCTCTTTCCAACCATACATGCTCGTCGTACATGACCGTGAAACCGATCACTGTCCCAGTCTCGTATCCGATTGGCCTTCGATTGCTGTCACGATCCTCTACTATCCCTATGTTAGAATAGTCCATGCCCTGTGTCCCTCGCCTTGATCGCTTCCTTGACCACATGTCCGAACATCTTAAGATCATTCTCGATCATAATACATTCTTTATTTCCATATCTCGTGCTTCACCATGCATTCCACTTTCCTGTATAGACTAAAGCCTTCCGAAGCCATAAGAAAGCCTCATATTGGACTACGCCCGAACCTAATGGAAAACCTACCCTCTTTTGCTCCATACTTGGCTTATTGCCTAGGCGTGCAAACCCACTATGCACCAGTCTACTAGGACCGGTGGACCGGTCATATAACAACCTATAATTTTTGCAAATATTTTTAATTCAATTTATTTGAAAACTTTGATTTTTAAATCATTTAAAATTGAAATTTTGGAATTTTCCATGTAATTTTGGATTTTGTTTACGATTTATTTTCCAAATAGAAATAAATAAAGATTTTGTGAAAGTTTTATATTTTGGTCAACTATGGTCAAACTTTGACTTTTAGTTGAAATTTGAAAATTTTAATTTTAAATTACTAATCTTTTTCTTTGAAGCTGAGTTTGATTCTGATATTGGTTCTGCCTTTTGTTTTTGTAAAATTCTGTTTTATACTTTGTAAATCTAATAAGTTTCAGCGTTTTACACGCGATTATTTTCAGTATTTTTTTTATTTTCTATTTTATATATTCTATCTCATTTCCGTTTTCTATTTTTGTTTATCTTTTTATTTTTTGTTCTCCACTTTCTATTTTCTATTTTCATTCTCTATTTTCTATTTTATTTTGTATGGGCTTGGAAATTCAAGAGGCTTAAGTTTCTTTCTCTTTAAAGTGAAGTAAGGCCTTCCATTTGCCCTAGCCGTTCAAAACTTATGCCTTAGCGGTACAAAGACTTCTCATCTAACCTTCTCATTCACGCACAAACTTTTCATCTTTATCTCCTTCTCATTTCATTTCCTAATCAAATTTTTTTACAGTAAGCATTTCTTCCCTTCTCCTTCTTTTTCTATCTTTCTTTCTCTTGTTCATGCTATGTTCGGCCACCATCACCGTGATCTCCTTGCCGACCTCATATGCTCCATTACCATCACCTAAGACCGGCCTTTATACACCACCACCATTCTTGTTACCGTGAATCCCATAGATCCATAACCATCACCAAAACATGCTCACAAACCCTAGCTGAGACCGCTAGATCCCCTCTCCTCCTTGCTAGCCTTGGCCATCACCACAAACACCACTTCCTTTGCCTTGTCGTGACCAATCCCCTCCCTTAGCCATGCCTAGTTTCCTTCAAACCATCATGGCTATGCACATAAACCAAGTGGTCGAACCCATAGTGACCGTAGGCCGAACCCAAATGCACTTTCCTTTGCCTTTTTACCTTCCTATTCTTTGCTTTCCTTTGCTTGACCATAGCCGAACCTTGTAACACTTCAGATCTAACTTAGGGACAACCTAACTAACCCAAACCATAGTGGGCGAGCTACTTTTGCCCATGGGCGTGCCACTTTTGTCCATGGCCGAACCACTTGTGCACATGACCATTCATGTTGCCTTGTTCTTTTGCTTTCCACAAGCTATCTCTTCACATTCCCATTGCCAAGCCCAACCTATTCCTGTGGCGGCCAAACATATATGCTTTAAAACAAATCATGGCTGAGCCATTTTGATAATGGTCATACCTATTTTGGAAGTCACCGAGCCCACTGGATTTGGTTAAGTAATCTTAACTTCTCTTTGTTCATATTTGTCATTCTTTAATTCACATTCTTTTGTGTTGCTTATATATTTATGTAGATTGTATTTTTGGTTGCGTACAAAACTTGAATCTTGGCTCTCCACCCACTCGAATCTAATTCGTGCTTTTTCATGCTTTTTGAAGTTTGTTCGTGTGTTTTGAATTGTTATCTCCAGCTTTAGAAGGTGAGTTTATCACTGTCGACATTCATACTTATATTGTTGCAAAACGATGACATGTGAATTGTAGTTGATGATGTGATAGTAATTTATATATGCCCGTGATATGATATTTCATATTGTTATAACTTGACGCATATCTATTACATCACCTGATATGACATGCCATATTATAATATTATTTATTTTATGTTCCTCACACTGCAAGTTCCCTGTTAGTATAGAATCACTATCGGTTGAAATGATGCATACCCGAACGGACATTAGAATACGGAAAAATCGTTATGAGCTGAAATGATAGGCTCAAGCGATTTGTATTCTATTTTATTTGACTTGGGATTGCGGGTTTGAAATGATAGAATCTGGATTTTTATTTTTAAATTTCGGATTGAAATGATACATATTTGTATCCCTTGACCTCGGTTAGAAAATATTATACAGACTCGTGGTTAATTTTGAATATTTTTCGAAAATTATTAAATATTTTTGAAATCTAAAATATGAAATTTTAACTTAAATTGGATTTAAATGATTTGAATAAATTTTATAGTGATTTTCTATAAGTTAAAAATGTATAAGTAAATAAATGGTTTAAAAATGTAACTTAAAATATGACTTAACTTGATAATTGAAAATTTAGTTTTCAAATGGAAATTTTAGGCTTAACCAGTAATAATAATATTTTTTATGAAATGGGTATTTTTAAAATAAAGTATTAAGTTATTGGTTAAGATAAAAAGTTAAGTAAAATAATGTACTTTTGACTTAATAAATGAATTATAGTTTAATTTGGATATTTTATTTATTAAATTTTATTTTATTTAATCATAAGCTAAATGATATCTAAATAAATATTTCTGAAATGTAAGATATGTTTTATAAGTTAAAAGTGATGAAGACTGAAATTATAATGTTTCTGAAATGTTATAATAAATCTTAGATTTGTATTGGCAGCATTTCCAAATTGCTGTGGTTTTAAAGTAGCGTTTTCTAAATGCTACCATTTCTGAAAATGAATTATTTTTCAAAATACCATTATATCTGCAGTAACATTTTCTAAGTGCTGCTGTTTCTAAAAATACAATATGTTTGAAATACTATTATATTTACAGTAACGTTTTCTAAGTGCTTCTGTTTCTGAAGGATAATATTTTCGAACTGCTACTATATGTATTATCACATTTTCCAAGTGCTAGGAATGTTACGATACAATGTGTTTTTTTGAAATTGTTATACTTGAATGAACTTAGAAAAGCTACAACTTTGGAAATGAATATTATTTTGAAAGATATGGACATTAAATTTAAATGGTTTAAACGAATATGTTTTGATTCGAAATATAAACCATTTTGAAATTTATGACCATAGGTTATAATAACGTTTGGTTGTTAAAGAGACATGATCGGAAGTTGTCATACTCTCTGCCAACTCCGAAAACCACTTTAACAACCGTGTATGTGGTGGAGATTCCAGAATGAAGTAAGATGGTGGCGACGTTCTATTAAGGTATGTATATGGACACGACTCCCGTGAGCTGGCATAAGGTGGCTAAAATAGGAGCAATTGACGGGCTAATGAGGTCGCTCCTTTTATCAGACACACTTCTTTGTATGCCACTCTATTACTTTGTGATTGATTGGCGCGCACCTTTGATTTTAGGAGTGTGGCTCGAGGTGAGCGGTAGTGGCTGCTACGCGTTACCACCGGTCCGGAAGTGTAATTGGTATATCTACCCTGGCATTGCCTAGTTGTACCGTGTTACCTACTCTAGCGCGCCTCGTACGAGTTTGATTTGTGCTGTACCTATTGAGTATCCTCTGGTGGCTTCCCGATCAGGAGGGACTACGGTACTATATAGACTATTAGCACTATAAAATGTGTTAAGGGGGATATGGGTAACGCCTTAACGCTATTTTTAAATATATTATACTTTACTATAGACACTATTATAATAGCATATATTACTACATAGTAAATAGTTTAACGGATCCTTAAAGGATGGTCGGTCCCGAGCATCCTTTTAAGTTACTTGTGCATTTTATTACAGTTCACTTGAGTTGGTGTACATTGCATAAGTATGTATGTCCCGACTCGAGTGTTTTGTGTTTTACTTTACGCTCGAGTCAGCCTGAGTATCAGCTTTGGATTTCACCTTCTGGAGCTAGAGGATTTGCTGGAGATTATCTATCTATCTAGTTGTTGTCCATTTCTATTTAGTATTTCTATTCAACTTATGTACTAAGTGGACATTTATGTTTTGGGATTTCTGTTGTATTTACTTTTCAGACTATGGTATTTTGTACTTGTTTTGAGACTGTCTTTGTAGTAGCTTCATGAACTACTATGGTATTTTTATTTCCGCTGCGATTTATTCTAATACTTCTGTGTCTGTGATTCTATAATTGGTTTTATTTGCCCCAAATTATTTTACAATCTACTATTTTGAATTATTCAAGTCCGACATGTGCGGTTTTATTGTTGATTTGAATAGTCCAAAATAGTGGGTCGTTACATTTGGTATCAAAGCTTTGGTTTTAGGCAAACTATAGCCTGCGGAGCAAAAACTCATTAGAGATAGGGTAGAAATACCCTAGAATGAGTAAAATAAATCTTAGAATCATATTCTTTGTGAGAGAACGTATTTTAATGTATAAAATGATTTTCAAAGGATTTTCTAAGATTATTTTGATATAAACTTCCCTTGTTTTGAAATCAAATTTTTCTCAATTTCATTCCTTTCCTTATCCTCCTTCTTAACTAAATTCCTTGATTAGGATTTCCATTCTGGTTGAATCTTATCTTTTGTTTTTTAATTACCAATTGTCCCACTCAAGAGAAGGGCAAGCCTTCTAGTATCTTTGCTGTTTCCTCTGCTCCTCCTCCTAGTGTTACCTAAGGTACTCTTCAGAACACCTTTTCTTTGTTCTAACTTTCCATTCGTATTTTATTAGATCCTGGAGTTTTCTATAGTTTTACTTCTGTGGATCTTTGAGATAAATCGAACATCTCCTTTCTTCTAGGTTTTCCGATGAGCCTTTGTGTGTTCCAAATCCTATTGGGATCCCGCGAACCTTAGTAGGATTTGTAACCAAATGAAATTCTTCTATTTGATTAGCATTTTAGTGATTATTCCTATGTTCTGCGATTTGATGCTTTTCATATGTTGCTTGGAGGTGATTGGCTGAAGGGGCATGAAGCCGTTATCTCTTGTAAAACCCAAACTCTCTCCCCTGTTGGTGACATGGGTGATTCTTTGGTGATTCCGTGCTGTTTGCCTCTGGTTTTTGCTGGCAGCTTTTATTTATTCCCTTGATTCTTCTCCTGGTGATCTTGATTTAACTCATGTGGTTAAACTCTATCCCGATATATTTGGTAAAGTTGCTTCTTTACCTCCTAAGAAGGAAGTCGACTTTTGTATTAATCTTATTCCTAGAGCTCGACCTGTAGTTCTTCCTTCCAGAAGAATGACACCCCCGTGAGAATGTTGAGTTGAGGAAGCAAATTGAGGACTTGTTCTTCAAGGGTCATATCAGACCAAGCCATTCAGAATGGGGAGCCGCAATGGTTTTCTTCACTAAGTACGATGGTTCTTTGAAGATGTATGTTGATTATAGGGAGCTGAATAAGCTCACCATAGGGAACAAATATCCTAGCCTCGCATTGATGATATGTTCGATCATCTCCATGGAGCTACCATTTTCTCTCAGCTTGATCGAGCCACAGGTTGTCACCAGCTCAGAGTTGCTGAGGAAAGCATTCCCAAGACTGCTTATCGTACCGAGAATGGTTTCTATGAATGGTTAGTTATGCCTTTTGGTTTGACTAACGCTCCTGCTTTCTTTGTTGATTTTATCTTTGTTCTGCGAACTCTTAGGAGTCATCAGTGGAAGGCTAAATTCTCCAAATGCCATTGTTGGAAGGATGAAGTCCGATTCCTTGAAAATATTGTTTCTAGCGGTGGAGTTTCTGTTGATCCAGTCACGATCACTACGATCAATGTAAGTCTTTCTTCTCATCTCTCTTTGTGGATAGATTGACCAAGTGAGCTCATTTCATTCCGATCAAGTCTACCCGTTTTGCTTCTTGTCTGGCGGAGATTTATATAAGGAAGATTGCCCGCCTTCATAATGTTCCTATCAACATTGTTTCTGATAGGGATCCTATCTTTACCAGACAGTTTTGGAAAGCTTGTGAGGAATCTTTGGGTACTCGTTTAAATCTAAGTACTGCTTATCATCCATAGACCGACGGTCAAATAGAAAGAGTGAATCAGATTCTTGAGGATCTTCTTTATGCTTGTGTTCTGGATTATGGAGGATCTTGGGAAGATCGTCTCCATCTCATTGAATTCACCTGTAACAACTGTTATCAGGTGTAATTTCAATCTTCTATTTTAATCTTGTCTTAATCCTTTATCTATCTCATTTTGTCTTTGAATCTCCCAAATTTGAAATTCTACCCTTATTTTTGAAATCCATTTTGGAATCATCAAGGGAGGTAGTGTAATTGTATTAATATTGAATGTTTTATATGTGCATTGTTTGAGTTGTTGATGTTGATTTGGATTTTTGATCGATTCGTCTGATCAACGCTATTGATAGGATTTCTAAAACACTTGAACAGAGCAACCCAACACAATATCATTTTCAAATTTGGTAAATAGAATAAATTCGAATGACTTTATATATATAAGAAAATTTTCCAAAGGATAATTGTTAAAAGAATTGGTTGGCAAAATGATAATATTTGATTTTCATTTATTGTTTTGTAAACCAATGACGATTGCCTCATAAAATAAATTAATGGAATTATAAATAGTTTATAATTTTATTTGGAATTTTAAGCATAGTTTACAAACTGATTTGGAATTTAAATGAATTTAAATTATAGATTTAAGAATTAAAATTCTGGTGATTTCAAACATTGGTTTTAGTGATTAAAATGTATGTCATTTAATGGTATGAATGAATACAAATTTCAAAATGTTTAAATCTATGCTCTTCTCTTATGTCGTTGGAAAATAATTTCGGTGATGGTAGTCGCATCATCGACATTAATTTTCGAGTTTCGAATAGGAGAGACCAATTCGTAGCTTTGCTACACTTTTGTTTAAAATTTGATTTGAGATGTGATTTAAAATTCTTAAGTATGGCTTGATTTAATATATAAGTATATGAGTTTAGATTTGATTTGATCTAACATATAGTATATATATAATTATCTCTAAATTGTTTGAGGTAAATTGGAGATTTACTTTCTTAAATTTATAATTCAGGGATGATTCCAATTATAAACTGAAGTAAAATTTTAGATAAATGAATTGGGAAAAAGAAAAAAAAAATATTGAACTTGAATAATTGAATCGGAAATTTTTATTTATAATACCAAGCTGCATTCCAATATAACTTATCTAATTATTCAAAAATTAGGTATGTATTGGGATAATATACAAAATAAAATAATGTTAAAGGAAATTTAAATAAACTTGAGCAGTTATGATAGGAGTAAATATACTTAAAATATACGATAAGATATATTAAGAGGAATAAATTTAATAATAATTTGGGATAAAGAGGAAAACGAGGGAAGCTTGTTCGTAGGTTTGTTGGTCCTTTCCGTCCTTAGAGAGGATTGGTTTTCTAGCTTACCGTCTGGATTTGCCTGAGTAGTTTTTTGGAGTGCATGATGTGTTCCATGTTTCGCATCTTCGTTGATATCTGCATGATCCATCTTCGATTGTCCAGCCTTCTACTCTCGGGAGTTTAGATATTGGGCCTAATCTTACTGTCGAGAGAAAACCACTTCTTATTATCGAAAGAGGTACGAAGCAGCTGAGAAGAAAATTTGTCAACCTGGTCAAAGTGCAGCGGAGTACTGATGATCGGGTTTTACCTGGAAGACGGAGGAGTGCATGCGTGCTTCGATTCTGGAATTGTCTGTTTCAGGTACTATTTGCTTTTCTATCTTATTTTCGTGTCTTGTTCCTTTTTGAGGACGAAAAGTTTTGAATGGAGGAGAGGCAACAACCCATAATTTTTGTAAATATTGTAATTCAATTTATTTGAAAATTTTGATTTTTAAATCATTTAAAATTGAAATTATGGAATTTTTCAATGTAATTTTAGATTTTGTTTACAATTTATTTTCCAAATAGAATAAAAAAGATTATCTGAAAATTTTATATTTTGGTCAACTATGGTCAAACTTTGACTTTCAGTTGAAATTTTTAAATTTGAATTTTAAATTTCTAATTTTTTCTTTGAAGCTGAATTGGATTCTAATATTGGTTCTGCTTTTCGTTTTATAAAATTATGTTTTACACTTTGTAAATCTGATAAGTTTCAGCGTTTTACACATGATTATTTTTAGTATTTTTGTTTATTTTCTATTTTATTTTTTCTATCTCATTTTCATTTTCTATTTTTGTTTATCTTTTTATTTTTCATTCTCCACTTTCTATTTTCTATTTTCATTCTCTATTTTCTATTTTATTTTGTATGGGCTTGGAAATTCAAGAGGCTTAAGTTTCTTTATATTTAAAGTGAAGTGAGGCCTTCCATTTGCCCTTTCCATTCAGAACTTATGCCTTAGCCGTACAAAAACTTCTCATCTCACCGTCTCATTCACGTACAAACTTCTCATCTTTATCTCCTTCTCATTTCATTTCCTGATCAAATTTTTTTACAGTAAGCATTTCTTCCCTTCTCCTTCTTTTTCTATCTTTCTTTCTCTTGTTCATGCTATGTTCGGCCACCATCACTATGATCTCCTTGCCGACCTCATCTCCTCCATCACCATCACCTAAGATCGGCCTTCATCCATCACCGCCATTCCTTGTTGCCGTGAATCCCATAGATCCAAAACCATCACCAAAACATGCTCACAAACCCTAGCCAAGACCACTAGATCCCCTCTCCTCCTTGCTAGCCTCGGCCATCACCACAAACACCATTTCCTTTGCTTTCCATAACCAATCCCCTCCCTTAGCGGTGCCTAGTTGCCTTCAGACCATCATGGTCGTGCACACAAACGAAGTGGCCGAACCAAAAGTGACCATAGACCGGACCCAAATGCACTTTCCTTTGCCTTTTTGCCTTCCCATGCTTTGCTTTCCTTTGCTCGACCATAGCCGAACCTTGTAACACTTCAGATCTAACCTAGGGACGCACCTAACAAACCCAAACCATAGTGGTCGAGCCACTTTTGCCCATGGCCGAACCACTTGTGCACATGACCATTCATATTGCCTTGTTCTTTTGCATTCCACAAGCTATCTCTTCACATTCCCATTACCTAGCCGAGCCTATTGCTATGGTGGCCGAACATATATGCTTCAAAACAAATCTTGGCTGAGCCATTTCGATAGTTGTCTAACCAATTTTGGAATTGACTGATCCCACTTGATTTGGTTAAGTCATCTTAACTTCTATTTGTTCATATTTTGCATTGTTTAATTCAAATTCTTTTGTGTTGCTTATATATTTATGTATATTGTATTTTTGGTTGTGTACAAGACTTGAATCTTAGCTCTCCACCCACTCAAATCTAATTCATGCTTTGTTGTGCTTTTCGAAGTTTGTTCATGTGTCTTGAATTGTTGTCTCCAGCTTTAAAAGGTGAGTTTATCACTCTCAATATTCGTACTTATATAGTTGTGTAATGATGACATGTGAATTGTAGTTGATGATATGATAGTAATTTATATATGCCTGTGATATGATATTTCATGATGTATAACCTGATATATATTTGTTACGTCACCTGATATGATATGCCATATTATACTGTTATTTATTTTCTATTGCTCACACTGCAAGTTCTCTGTTAGTATAGAATCACTATGGGTTGAAATGATACATACTCGAATGGATATTAGAATAAGGAAAAATCGTTATGAGCTGGAATGATAGCCTCAAGCGATTTTTATTTTATTTTATTTGACTTGGCATTGAGGGTTTGAAATGATAGAATCCAGATTTTTATTTTTAAATTACGGATTAAAATGATACATATCCGTATCACTTGACCGAGGTTAGAAAATATTATATAGACCATGTAACATTCCTGGTTTTTTAAACTTAATTAATTTGGAAATTTATATAAAATTTTTGGTTTAATTTGGTTAAATTATGAATTAATAGAAAATTAATTTGAATATTTAGGGATAAAATCAAAATTGTATTTGGAATATGATTTAATAAATAAATAATTTTCATTCAATCTTACATTTCATTACAAAATTAAATCTTACATGTATATTTATGAATTGTTTTCAATTCATTCTCCTTTATAAATTATATAATTTTAAATAAAGGCTTTAAAACTTACATATATTGGTGTATATATATCTTTTGAAAATTAATAAGTACATGAATTAGAATTGGGTTGTAAAATATAAACAAGATTTAATAAAATAGTTAGTTTTATATGTAAATAAATATTCAAGCTTTGATATGAAGATATTTTTTTAAAGTATAAGATTTAAAACTACATAACATATATATGTAAATATAAAATAGGTAAATATGTTTTTTAAATTGAAATCAAATAAGGGTTAAAACATGATTTGTAAATTAAAATGAAGCAAGGATTTAAACACAAATTTTTCCATTTTGACATTTGTAAAATATATGCATTATGAAATAACAAGCGTTTATTTAAAATTACAAGTGTTAGAAAATAATTACAAGTGGCATATGTAATATGTCATTTTGGTTCAAAACCCTTTTATCTTTAAAGCAAATTTTTCTCAAAAACAAACCTGAGAGAATATTGATCAGACCAAATACAAATCAAAATAATGCAAAAGAAAACAGGGACCAAAAGAAACTTGAAAATTGAATCTCAAAAATCAAAACAGCAATCAAAAACTAAATCTGGTTAAATTCAAAACCTGAAAGGCTTATAGTTGAAACAAAGCTTCAACCAGTTTCAAAAATTCAAAGCAAACCTGAGAAGTAAAATCAAAAAACAGAACAATGATCAAACCAGATAAAACAACTTCAGCTTCAACCAGAACAAAAAAAGTTTCAGGAAGTCAAATATACATTTGATCTAAAAAATTTCCAGATTTTAGAAGCTTAACCTGGTTCTCTGCTCTGTGCAACACATCAGGTGAGCAAACTAGACCTGAATACACTTTTATGTCTTGATTTTGTGATTGATTCTTGAATTAAAATAGTGGATAATGTTTTGCTTTTATAAAATTATGTATGCATGTGTGTATCTGAGAAATGTTCATGCATATGTTCTCCTCTGTTTAAAGTTGCAGATTCAAACTCACTAGAAAAAAAATTAGTATCTTCCCATCTAAATGAATTTAAGCTAAAATTTATGAAAGGAATATGTTTGTATCAATAAACATCAATCAAAGAAAAAATTATTAAGAAGGAAATATAAGTAAACTTTGCTAGAAACAGGATGATAGAGGAAAAAAATAAATTCAAGCTGAAAATTTAATTTTTAAATTCGCAAGTTTTGATCATATAGATTTATTCGTATTCCAAAAAGATGAATTTAGAAAATCGTTTTACAGTTTTTAAGCTAGTAATGATCGATAAAATCTTAGATGAACTGAAATTATATCTTGATGAAGTTCTAGAAATCGGCAGCACGATTGGTCTTGTGATTGAATCTGAAGCATGCTTGTAGATTAAAGATTATTAGAAAAATGGTGGAATAAATTCTAGATCACCGGAGATGATGGGCAATGTAAAGATAGGGTTTTAGAACCTTGTTTGAATGATGTTGCATTCGTGGTCACTGCGCTATCAAAAGAAGATCGGACTTCACCGCAGGGGTTGCAATCGAAGCTCGAGTGGTTGACGATGCTCTAGGCGGAGTGGTGCAATTTCTGGCGGCATGGTTCGTCGGCGATGAGGTAGTTTGTCGATTGGGTTTGTTCCAGAATTTGGATTTTTGGGTCAGATTTGTTTCTCGACCAAATTGAGTGGTAGATGTGACCGTGATTGGGTGAGTGGATCATCGGGTGAAGTGTAGAAGCCGGTGTCGATTTTCGAAGGTCGAATCAGGGTCGTTTCAATTGGTATCAGAGCTGAAGGTTGAACTTTAGCTCAGGAGTATAACACATTAAGTTACTCATTAGAGATAGGGTGAAGTATACCCTAGAATGAGTATATCCATAAGATATCCGTCTGTATGCCTCTGTAAATTCTCTTACTATCCATTGATAGTGAGTATGAGTGCAAGAAGAGGACGAGATAGGGGACAGGGAAGTACCACTGCAAATGGTCAGTACCCTGCAATAGCGGAAACAACTTTCTCTATCAATCTCCTTTGACTCGTCTTTTCAATTCTTTGATGATTCCTGGCAGCT
Source organism: Allium cepa (assembly GCA_030765085.1). Taxonomy (NCBI): domain Eukaryota; kingdom Viridiplantae; phylum Streptophyta; class Magnoliopsida; order Asparagales; family Amaryllidaceae; genus Allium; species Allium cepa. Next base: position 485,342,656 of record CM060929.1, read on the forward strand.
CCAGGAAGAAGCTTTGATATATTTGCATGGGACACAAACTCCAAATGGGTCAGAATTGTTTGTTTGGATGAATTGTTTGTTTTGGTTGCTATGGTTGATAGGTACATTTTGGTTGTTTAAACTAAAAGTTTTGGATTGCATCCACATATCTATTTATTCTGTTAGGTCCAGTTATATTCTACAAGTGGTTAGATATCTTTCGAACTAACCAATACCCCTGTATATTTCGTAGTTTTGGTCACCCGAATATCTTGATTCGTTCTTGTATCCATTACTGATATTCTGATTTGGGAAGCCAAATGCAGAATAGATATTCAGTTTGATCTGGTGATTCATCTCTCTATCTTTCTGTATTTCTTTGTTGTCTCCCTACTTTCATATTTCGAGGACGAAATTTTCTTAAGGGGGGATTCTTTAACATTCTTGGTTTTTTTCAACTTAATTAATTTGGAAATTTATATAAAATTTTTGGTTTAATTTGGTTAAATTATGAATTAATAGGAAATGAATTTGAATATTTGTGGATAAAATCAAAATTGTATTTGGAATATGATTTAATAAATAAATAATTTTCATTCAATCTTGCATTTCATTACAAATTAAATCTTCCATATATATTTATAAATTGTTTTCAATTCATTCTCTTTATAAATTATATAATTTTAAATGAAGGCTTTAAAACTTACATATATAGGTATATATATCTTTTGAAAATTAATAAGTACATGAATTAGAATTGGGTTGTAAAATATAAACAAGATTTAATAAAATAGTTAGTTTATATGTAAATAAATATTCAAGCTTTGAGATGAAGGTATTTTTTTAAAAGTATATGATTTAAAACTACATAACATATATATGTAAATATAAAATAGGTAAATATGTTTTTTAAATTGAAATCAAATGAGGGTTAAAACATGATTTGTAAATTAAAATGAAGCAAGGATTTAAACACAAATTCCATTTTGAAATTTGTAAAATATAAGCAATATGAAATAACAAGTGTTTATTTAAAATTACAAGTGTTAGCAAATAATTACAAGTGGCATATGTAATATGTCATTTTCGTTCAAAACCCTTTTATCTTTAAAACAAATTTTTCTCAAAAACAAACATGAGAGAATATTGATCAGACCAAATACAAATCAAAATAATGCAAAAGAAAACAGGGATCAAAAGAAACCTGGAAATTAAATCTCAAAAATCAAAAACAGCAATCAAAAACAAAATGTGGTTAAATTCAAAACCTGTAAGCCTTAGAGTTGAAACAAAGCTTCAACCAGTTTCAAAAATTCAAAGCAAACCTGAGAAGTAAAATAAAAAAGAAGAACAATGATCAAACCAGATCAAACAACTTCAGCTTCAACCAGAACAAAACAAGTTTCAGGAAGTCAAACTGCATTTGATCTTAAAAAATTCCAGATTTTAAAAGCTTAACCTGGTTCTCTGCTCTGTGCAACCCATCAGGTGAGCAAACTAGACCTGAATACACTTTTATGTCTTGATGTTGTGATTGATTCTTGAATTAAAATAGTGGATAATGTTTTGCTTTTATAAAATTGTGTATGCATGCGTGTATTTGAGAATGTTCATGCATATGTTCTCCTCTGTTTACAGTTGCAGATTCAAACTCGCTAGAAAAAAAATTAGTATCTTCCCATCTAAATGAATTTAAGCTAAATTTTATGAAAGGAATATGTTTGTATCAATAAACATCAATCAAAGAAAAAATTATTAAGAAGGAAATATAGGTAAACTTTGTTGGAAACAGGATGACAGAGGAACAAAATAAATTCAAGCTGAAAATTTGATTTTTAAATTGGCAGGTTTTGATCATATAGGTTTATTCGTATTCCAAAAAGATGAATTTAGAAAATCGTTTCACAGTTTTTAAGCTAGTAATGATCGAGAAATTCTTAGATGAATAGAAATTATATTTTGATCAAGTTTCGGAAATCGGCCGCAAGATTGGTCTTGTGATTGAATCTGAAGCATGCTTGTAGATCAAAGATTATCAAAAAAATGGTGGAATAAATTCTAGATCTCCAGAGATGATGGACAATGTAAAGATAGGGTTTTGGAACCTCGTTTGAATGATGTTGCATTCGTGGTCACTGCGCTGTCAAAAGAAGATCGGACTTCACCGCAGGGGTTGCAATCGAAGCTCGAGTGGTTGACGATGCTCTGGGTGTAGTGGTGCAATTTCTGGTGGCGTCGTTCGTCGGCGGTGAGGTATTTTGTCGATTGGGTTTGTTCCAGAATTTGGATTTTTGGGTCAGATTCGTTTCTCGACCGAATTGAGTGGTAGATGTGACAGTGATTGGTTGAGTGGATCATCAGTGGAGTGTAGAAGCCGGTGCCGATTTTTGAAGGTCGAGTCAGGGTCGTTTCAGACCCATGGTTAATTTTAAATATTTTCTGAAAGTTATTAAATATTTTTGAAATTTAAAATATGAAATTTTGACTTAAATTGGATTTAAATAAATTTTATAGTGATTTTCTATAAGTTAAAAATGTATAAGTAAATAAATGCTTTAAAAATGTAACTTAAAATATGACCTAACATGATAATTGAAAATCTAGTTTTCAAATGGAAATTTTAAGCTTAACTTAGTAATAAGATTTTTTTTTATGAAATGTGTATTTTTAATATAAAGTATTAAGTTATTTGTTAACATAAAAAGTTAAGTAAAATAATGTACTTTTGACGTAATAAATGAATTACAATTTAATTTGGATATTTTATGTATAAAATTTTATTTTATTTAATCATAAGTTAAATGATATCCAAATAAATATTTTTGAAACATGAGATATGTTTTATAAGTTAAAAATGATGAAAATTGAATTATAATGTTTCTGAAATGTTATAGTAAATCTTAGATTTGTATTGGCAGCATTTCCAAATTGCTGTGGTTTTAAAGTAGCGTTTTCTAAGTGCAACCATTTCTAAAAATGTACAGTTTTTCGAAATACCACTATATCTGCAGTAATGTTTTCTAAGTGCCGCTGTTTCTAAAAAGACAATATTTCTGAAATACTGTTATATTTACAGTAACGTTTTTAATTGTTGTAGTTTCTGAAAAGACAATATTTCTAAAATACTATTATATTTATAGTAACGTTTTCTAAGTGCTGCTGTTTCTGAAGGATAATATTTTCGAACTGCCACTATATGTATTATCACATTTTCCAAGTGCTATAAATGTTATGATACAATGTGTTTTTCTAAAGTTGTTATAATTGAATGAACTTAGAAATGCTACAACTTTGGAAATGAATATTATTTTGAAAGATATGGACATTGAATTTAAATGGTTTAGACGAATACGTTTTGATTCGAAATATAAACCATTTTGAAATGTATAACTACGGGTTATAATAACATTTGGTTGTTAAAGAGATCCGGATCGGAAGTTGTCATACTTTCTGCCAACTTTGAAAACCACTTTAAGAACCATGTACGCGGTGGAGATTCCAGAATGAAGTAGGATGGTGGCGACATTCTATTGAAGTATGTACGTGACCCGACTCCCATGAGTTGGCATAAGGTGGCTAAAACATGAGCAATTGACAGGCTAATGTGGTCGCTCCTCTTATCGGAAACACTTCTTTGTATGCCATTCTATTACTTTGTGATTGATTGGTGCACCCCTTTGATTTTAGGAGTATGGCTCGAGGTAGACGGCAGTGGCTGCTATGCGTTACCACCGGCCCGGAAGTGTAATTGGTATATCTACCCTGCCGTTGCCTGGTTATGCTGTGTCACCTACCCTAACGCGCCTTGTACGAGTTTTACTTTGTGCCGTACCTATGGAGTATCCTCTGGTGGCTTCCCATTCAGGAGGGACTATAGTATTGCATAGACTATTGGCACTACAAAATGTGTTAAGGGGGATATAGGTAATGCCTTAATGATATTTTTAAATATACTATACTTTACTTTGGACATTATTGTAATAGCATATATTAGTACATAGTAAATAGTTTAACGGATTCTTAAAGGATGCCCGGTCCCAAGCATCCTTTAGGTTACGTATGCATTTTATTACAGTTCACTTGAGTTGTTTACATTGTATAAGTATGTATGTGCCGACTCAATGTTTTGTGTTTTTCTTTACGCTTGGGTTAGCCTGAGTATCAGCTTTGGATTTCACTTTCTGGAGCTAGAGGATTTGCTGAAGATTATATATCTATCTAGTTGTTGTCCAATTCTATTCAGTATTTCTATTCAACTTATGTACTAAGTGGACATTTATGTATTGGGATTTCTTTTGTATTTACTGTTCGGACTATGGTGTTTTGTACTTGTTTTAAGACTATGTTTGAGACTATGTTTGTAGTAGCTTCATGAACTACTATGGTATTTTTATTTCTGCTGTGAGTTATTCTGATATTTCTGTGTCTGTGATTCTGTGATTGGTTTTATTTGCTCCAAATTATATTACAATCCACTATTTTGAATTATTAAAGTCCGAAATTTAAGGTTTTATTGTCGATTTGAATGGTCCAAAATAGTGGGTCGTTACAGGTGATGAACTGCATTAGGAAATGAACTTGGACATCAAGCATTCATGCTCCACCATCCTCTATTTCATGCACCGTTTCCTCGGCAACTTTGCCCGACCAATCGCTATCCCCTCTTGCCTATGCCACTACATTGGACCTCTTCCGTTGTTCATTGGTTGATATTTTTGAAGTGGTTTCTAATGAAATTGAAAATTGATTTAAATATGAATCCCATTCTTTTTCACATAGAGTTTCCCCAAGGCGATTTCAACTATCAGCTCCCTCTAACTCGTCAAAATGAACATAATTGACCTACTAGCCTATCTCATGCTAGCACATTTGTCGTCACACCAACTTGTGCATGAATATGCACACTATACATGCAAACATGTATAAAACTTCACAAATCATGTTTCGAGGTTCAATAGAGTGATTTCTTGGCCCAGTATTCTCTCACACAACTTAGTGCACCGATAGTCACTATGGCTATATGACATTGCTTGTAATTGGTTTATATGCACACATGGATATTCCTATACACATAAATAATTATTCACACAAATAAATGACCATTATCAACAATCTAAACCATTCAACAATTCTAATTACATTACATGACTTGCACTGATTATTATTTAACTTCAAATACAGGTATATGTACACTTACCCATATACATGTACATATAAATACACTTATATTTAAACAAGTGATTCAATTATTCAATAATCTAATCCCACTTTTTTTGTCAAATCTCTTCTATAAAAGTCCAATATATTTTTCTACTATTTTATAAAATCATTCCATTATTTCATAAAATATAAAACTAGCTTATAAATCGTTCTAAGCCTTTATAATACTTAGCTTCTTTATTAAAATAAAGTAGCCATCTAATAATTATTTTATAAAACCTTATAACCATTTTATAAAATGATTCCTTCATATAGTTTATAAAAAGGAATTATAAGAGAAGAATTGTAGTGATTTTACCAGGATTTAAAAAAAAAATTTAAACGTGATGTGGTTGATTTTAGGCTAGGTTAAGAAAATGATTAAGAAAAAAGATTAAAGAAGAGGAATGAAAAGTAATGTGGAATAAGAAATTAACAAGAGTAAGGTAACTTATGGGCCTTAGCCCAAATTCATGGCATTCATAAGAATTCAGTATTCACGTCAAAAGCTTATCAACTCCAAACAAAGCCGGTTTATACTCATTTTTCTCGTGATGGAATTGCGGTTTCAACAGCAAGTATCTCGAGTCATAATTCATCTATCTTTGAAAAGTCGAGTATAACGAGCATTTCGTTAATTAACGATTATATATGTAAATCATTTATTTAAATGTCCTTAAAATTCCTATGAGTGAAAGAAAGTAACAGTGCTAAACAAAATTTTCAAACCTCAATTTCGAAAAATTTCAGTGGTACTTTCTCTTATGCTACTAGCATAACAAAACTCTTCAATTAGAAGGCATCAAAAACCTAGGAAATATGCGATAACCTACGTTATCCCATATTTCTCAAAAATACATTTGCTTTTTTAAGAAAGCTTTTCACCATTTAGATGCAAATCTAAACAAATAAGCATTTAAATACTCATACTTCCACTCCCAAGTACATAATTGTACTATACCAAGTGGATTATGTACCAATTTATAGAAATACAACATTAAAACATGCAAAAGTAAGCATAGAAACTAATACTACCATAATCATATATGATAAAAAACTAGAGAGTAAACTAAACTGAGCAAGTGTCTAAATATACCATGGACTCCGAGTCACATCAAAATGCAGTCGGCTCGTATAGATCTCACCTCGATCCCACAGTAGACATGGGTTATATGCGATCTATCATAAATAGCTATTACTATCTCTCTGCGAACATGCTATAATAGATAACTACAACTAGAATGCAAGCAACCAGACAAGCAAAACCAGAAACAATAGGTAACTATAAGCGACGACAATCAACAAAAATCTATCAACAATCAATCAAAAAAACTCAGGCAACAATAATCAACAACAATCCATCAATCAATCATGCAACAACAAGCAGTCAACAATCGATAACAAGTAATGGAAAACAATAACGAATGTCAACAAGCACCAACGATCAATCAACAAGCAACATAAGCAAAAATAATAAACAATAACAATAACAATCAATCAATTAACAAACAACAACAACAATCAATCATCAAGCAGCAACAAGTAACAATAATAAGTAACAAATGTAATAAGGCATTTGTCTGATTGATTCTAATTTGCCATAGAGAAGCCTTTGTCTGAAATATTAGGCGCGGAAATTTTTGACATTGATTTAATAGTTCATCATGGCTGTTAATCGAGTCGACTTTGGATTCTTTAATTCTATTAACTATTTAATTGTTTTGTTTTAAAAAAAATTGAAATCCATCAAATTTTGAAACTTTTCAAAATTTGAATAGACGGTTCTAGCATTTTTAAGTTTCTTTTTGCACTTTGTTATGCATATTCAATTTTTAAAACAAATGGTTGACGTGAAAAATAAAATATTTGAATGGAAACCTTTCTGTCTATTCAAATTTCTCTTTTATTCTTAACGTTTCGTCGAAACCGGTTAAGCGATCATTTATAATCTAAAAGTAAGACAACTATAAATAAAAGTTATCATAGAATAATATTTTGTAGCGGTTAATAAAACTGTTAAAGAAGTTTATTACAACTACTAAACAAAGAATATTGTTAACATCCACTTTACTACTACTTTCAAGAAAAGGAAATTGTAAAATTCATTTATTAAAACTTTTGTTGTGTGGTGCTTATAAACTAAAAGTTGTAGTATGATCGTTTTATTGTAGTGAATGCATGGTCCCTTAAAGGCACTAATGAACAATTATTAAACTTTATTGTGTCTATTTCCTATCAAAATAACGTTTGAGAGTGTAACTTTGTATGACTCCACATGTATGAGATCCAGAGACTGATCTCGCAGGCATGTTTCGAGCTAACATCTAAGGCGTATTTGATCAAAACCCTTAGAAATGATTTGAATTTCGTACTTTCTTTACGAACATTTTATAACTACTTAGTTATGAACACAATTTTTTGGACCAATAGAACTGTGTCTTATAATTAATTTATAAACTATTGAACCATGTCCTTTGTGATATGAACCAATAATATTATATTTTGCTTAGTAGTGTCAAATGATGGAACTAATTAATGAATTATTGGGCTTCACTTAACCGTTTGTGAGTTACTCCAACGCGAGTGCCATGAACTCCAGCCCACAAGCTCGCGATGGAACTGAACATGCTTGGGGGCATGGTGTCAGATCCTCTATGGACAACAAAGCATTTCCCTCTCCTACTAGGCATCTAAAGACAGGTGGGCATACAAGTTGTGAAAAATGAATTAGTCGTAGCTCCTTTCCATTTGACCATTGAATGAATGGGTTAATAAAACGTCTCTCAATCCCTTTTGTAATAAGAAAATGGCTAAACTTGTTGGGCGCTTTCTGATCTAGAAGCAGCTAACCGCTTTTACCGTCAAATTCTTAAAATGACCCATTGGTTGTTCCTTAACTCTGCCAGAGACAATGGAGTACAACTCATTCAACTCTGCGATAGACAGCGAAAAGTAAAAGCATTCAACTCTGCTGGAGATAGTACTGGAGTATAAAACCATTCAACTCTGCCAAAGACAGTCATTTAACTCTACCAAAGAAAACGAAGTGTAATTTCATTTGACTCTATCAGAGATGGTGGAGTATAAACCTAGACAACTCTACCAAAGATGCCAGAGTATAAAATCGTACACCTTTACCATAGACAATGGAGTAAAAATTCAATCAACTTTGCCAAAGATAGACGAGTATAAATTGAATCAACCATGCTAGAGACAACGGAGTATATACTAACCCAGCTATGCTAGAGATAGTGAGGTATAAACTTTCTAATTTGAAAATAGGGTTCAACTACTTCAGAGACAATGGATTGTATTATTGCGTAAACCTAAGAGATAAGGTATAATTTCACTAGAGACAATGAAGTTTCCAGTTGTTTAGCCTCAAAAACTAGGCTCAACTTCCCCAAAGATAGTGGAGTGTGATTCTGACCAGTCCCAGTGATAGGACTTACCTCTTCCAAAGGAAATGGAGTTTAACTTTTCCATGAGGCACTAGAGATAGGGTCTACTTCATCTAAACATTAAATACAATACCCTAGAGACTAATTAACTACTTAGATTGTACGGAATATGATGCAAAGGAATGACCCACCTTTATGAAGAATTTCCGAGCGAAATTTAATAGAGATAAATAATGCTATAATAGCACCTTACCACTTGAATATACAAACCTCACGAGCATGGGAGAAAAGACTAATGAGTACGAAAGGACAGATGCTCTTAACCCTATAGGTATGATAGATTTTTGGATTTACAAGCTAGAGGAATGCTCGCACCCAACCTCTGCCTCGGTGTACCAGTACCATTACCCCACTATAGTTGAATCTCGAACAAAGCAATCTTTGCAGCATAAAGTCATAGGAGAAAATTTTGCACGGTCCCATAAAATAACCAAACTAGTTGGAAAATATGCACAAGGTCATAACATGGACCTTGGTCGAAACTGCAACTCAATCTGAGGTATAGATTAATGGATATGGTCATCTTAAATCTTAAAATCGATGCACTATCTAGCTTATATAAGCCCCACCTTAGAGAGAAATAATTTAATTCACTCAAATGAAAAAACAAAAATCATTAAAGTGTTCTACTCGATAATACAAAGTTATTAATCTATGTTTTACTCAGTTCTGACTTAAAACGAAGAAGTTATGACATAAAAAAGATCAATCTGGAAAGGAACAACAGAAACGGTCTAGTAAGAAGTTAGTTTCAAAGAGGAGAAATGGTCCATTACTGTGTTTATTGAACGTTTCCTTATGAACCGAATCGCTATCGAACCATATCCTATGTACCAAATGAAATTAGTCATATATCGAAAGTACTTATTTTGTAGGAATCTTACACCTGTAAATACCTCATATATGAACAATAATCGAAGACAAATCTGGAGCACTATAAACATTTGGATCAAATTTTTAAAGCACTTTTGGACGTAGGGAATCATCCAAATCTTATCTAATCGCTTTCAATCATCCATGTCGCCCTCCAACATCGACTTGTGGTAGACTAACCTCAAGATCTAGGATATTAGAGCTTTTCGAATCACAAATCCAATAACCCGCAATTGTTGTAATCGATCCATATAAGTATAACAAGAATTACCAAAATTGTGAAAAAGAGAATCATAATAAGTGGTTGTAGGTCGGAGATTACCGAACCATCATGAAAATTTTATATGCCGTTACTTTTCAACATTTTATTTCTTGCTTCCTGGTACATCTATCTATGATTTGTGATTTAAATTAGAGTAAGAACTTAACATATTTGATGAATAGAATTCTCACCTCCTAAAAACCAGTAGTAGGATTACACTCAAAATCATAGACTCTACCTAATCTCTATTCAGAGATGTTTGGTCATTTTTGATGCAAACAGTTAGCGTATAGTTCCTTAGAATTTACGATAGAAGTTTGATTTTCTCGTTAATTCAAGAAAAGTGACATATAGTTTAACGTAAAAATATATATTATTGGATATTAATATATTCGACTATTTTATTATTTTCGACCGTAATATATATGGTTGAAATCAAATTATTATTAAATATATGTCTACATTATGGTCAAAATAAAATTGGCTAACTATATTCATACATCGTAATTTACTATACATGCATCGAAAAATTACTAGAATCAAACGCACCATTTTTTATACTTAGCACCCATTACAAAATTGCTCTAATTTTGGAATAAAACAAAACAATTTTCTAATTTTACTCACTTTCTCTTATGCATTACTTAAATTATTGAATCGAAAATTCTGAAAATTCACTTCTATAATTTTAATTGAATACTTCAAATGGAATTTACATTTATTTAATTATTTATATATTGAAATTCGAATTTAAATTTTCAATATTAAATTGTACAATAATGCAAAATCTAATGTCAAATTAAATACGATTTAATTTATGTAAAAGGGAGAGTGAATGTAGTACTATGAATCATGTTAGTATTAGTATTGAATCTTAAAAATTAATTTCGGTATAATTTGAAGTAAAAATGTTAAACAAATTATGCATGAATATAACTTGATATTTTATCAATAAATAATTGAGCGGAATTTAAATTAATTTAACAAACGATGTGATGAAATTATAGTTACTTCATGTAAAAATATTGATTATATATAATCTTTATAAAGAGGATTTGTGTATTGTAAATCCTTCCTTCTTTAATATTGTATTAACTTTTTGTTAATTAAGGGCATTTTTCATAAGATTTATTCAAAATTTTGTGGTGTAGATAAAGTTATTTATGATGTATGGATATAATTAGCGAATAAAATTATTATTAAGAATAAGTTGAAATTTACGCATTATATATATTGTTATTTATTTGAAGTTTAAAATAAGTAAATTATTATATTATAAAAAAATATTTTGAATTATTTGTTTTAATTTGAATATTGATATTTGAATTTAAATATATTATAATTGTATTTAATTAACTTGTTAAAGATTAATTTTTCATAAGTCATATTCGAATTAAAACAATGGGTTATTATATAATTAAGAGTTATATAATTGAATGAACAATATTGAATATGATTTAACACATAACATATTATTTATAATACTGTACGTATACACCTAGTGGGAGCATCCATATGAATTATTTTTTAAATTTTCCTTAATTTGCATACTTTGTTAAAGCACATAAATCAAATATGGTATCAAAGCTATTATGTATCATTAGGAATAAGTTAACCAACATTTCATGGGTATCAATTAAATCTTGAATTGTGTTAGTGTATGAAGTAAGTGAATCGAAGGTGGAAGGTTACTATATTAGGGACCTTCCTATGAATTTAATATCTCTATTCTTCCTATCATTTAAATGATCAATTTTATGATTTTAATTTAAAAGATATGCCTTTAGGTGTGTAGTGCAAAATGTTGTGCCTTATGCTGATTCGGCTGATGTATTTGAATTTTATAAAATTTATGACATTCAAATAAGAACTCAAAATTTATTAGGGTTAAAATCTAAAATTAAATAGAGTTGCAAAATTGTATTTTATAGGTTATAAACTTGAATTTAAATGTAAAATTTTATAATTCAATAAAACTCAAAACTGTTTTTGAATTTGAAATGTTACAATTATTATACCCAAATAAATAGAATTTTTAGTTTGATCCAAATGTGAATAAGAAATTATAAAATATATAATTAAATTCATATTTAAATTGATAAGTATTAGAAAAATTGAAAAGATCTTTGATTTACGTATATATTTTTTACATATAGATAGATAAATTTATAATTTTGCTGCTATTATATAATCAAATAATTAAGCCAACAAGTATTGGAACAAAACCATTGTTCATGAACGGATCACATGTTTGATATATATATATATATATATATATATATATATATATATATATATTATAACAACCCGCTCTTTCGACTCTTAGAAGTCGATGCTAATACATCCACGTTACTCACGTACCAAACAACCAAGTGCTGGAAAGAACAAATGGTCAGGGAAAAGAAGAAGAAAGAAGACAAGGAAAACTAAACAACATAGAATGTCACATCACAACTAATAATCTATAATATAACAATGATCTTTATAAAGAAAACCTCTCTATATATACATCCCTCAAAGTACTCTAACCTATTATCAGCTTGGACAATTACAACAACCCGCTCTTACAATTCTTGGTAAATACGACAAAACCATGGAGCGGAACATAAAAAAATACGTAGATAAGTCTTGACCTCCAGCTCATCTCCTAAGCTCCAATGCATCCAAAGCTATTTAGGAAATATGCTCAGTCTGACCTGAGCATTATAAGAAAACAACATCCAGGTCAGTCTAGTAAAACCAGCGTAAGAAACTCAAATCATAAGGTATTTTGTCACAACTTATAAGATCCTTTAAAATCAAAGGAATCTCGTAAGCCCACACCGTATATAAACACGGATGGGATTTTACCTTACGATAATCAAAAACATTTTTATATGAAAATATCATGATATTATAAAAGAATCAAGGGTTTAAAGTAAAATATGAATATAGCTTAAATGCTTACATCTCGTATTTCAACACAGTTGGGTACAACTAAGTCTGTAATGACATGTACTGAAGAAAGGATTCCAACTATGATTCGGTAAGGGACTACCTTCTGATGGTACACCTTTAGAAAATGTATTGGAGGTCCACAAGAACTTATTGCACCCCTGCTACATAGAGTTGGTTACCCATTCAACATGATAGGTCAGATTACCTCATCCCTCAGCATCGAGGTTGCAAACATTTCCCTTCGATGCTTAACGCAAAAAAAATCTAAGAGGACAATATAGAATGGGATGATTAATCCTAATGGTAGCTCACCAGAAAGTATGCTGCATACCCTTTTTTAACCATTTTGCTGGTTTGTTAGGCTTGAGGCTACGCTTTTACCCTTTCAACTAGAAGAACGTCTTGGAATGCTAACACTGCCCGTTAGGCATAGATGCAATTCCAACATTCATCCATATAAGTTGTTATGAGATCAAACAAATATTCAAAATTTACCGTCTTCCATTTATGAATTATTCTTAGGAAGAATAATATATCTCCATAGCATACTTCATAATGATGCATTACGACATATTAGTTTGGAGTGTTTCAGGTAAATTCGAATAACCGATATCTCCAAACTAAGCGATAATTTTCGGCTTACTCAATTTCGGTTCTTTGGAAGTATGCAACAAGTATTCGAGTACGTCCTCGACGGGGTACTCGAATATACCATCATACTTTCTGAGTCCAAAACAGATCAACATTTGGTTGTCGATTATTTAACTATCAAATAATCAAACAACAATAATTCAAAGATTTAATTACCCATAGCAACCACTAAGCCTCAAAATAAAATTTTCATTTATTTTGCAGAAGATGTTCCAGATTTTGGAAGGACATTTTGAGTTTTCTCAGCTATTTAAAATTGGTTTGAAGTTGGTGGTTAATGATGGTTGTAGAATCTCGTTTTGGCATGACGGGTGGTTGATTTCAATTTCGCTGGCAGTTGAATTTGATGCTCTATATGAATTAGCTGTTGATAAATACAGCTCTGTTGCTAAAAGTGTATGACTGGAATGCTAATGGTTTCAGATGGAAACTATCTTTTAATCGAATAATAGAGGGAATTGATCTTTTCAACTTATGAATCTCATTCAACTCATGAATGAGTATTGTTTGAAAGATGGTAGAGATGCGTTTATCTGGCAGTCTGATAGTGAGAAGGAGTACGAAGTAAGTAATATGTATTAGTTTGTTAATTTCTCAGGCAGAAAATTTGTTGGTTACAAAGATATGCGAAAAGTTGGCAAGTGAAGATTCTTATGTGGTCTAATATTCATGGCAAGCATAATACAATGGATATGCTGAAGAAGAAAGGAGTAATGGTGCTGGAGAAATGTTTGTTTTGTGGTGAAAATGTTGAAAGCTATGTTAATCTCTTTGGTGATAGTGATATAGCTTTTTATATAAGGACTAAATGTCTAGTGAATCTGCATATTGATCTTGATTGGAAAGAACATATTAGAGATCAGTTTTATTTTTGGGATAAGTTGATTGAAGAGCTTCCAAATGATGGCTCAAAATACAAAGTCACCTTAGCTAATTTTTCTTTTTGGTGGAGAAGAGAGGAACAAAAGATGTTTTAATGGCATTGCAAACTGTTCCAATAGCATTATTTTTCAAGTTCTAAAGTTTGTTTATATTTGGCCAGGAATCGAAAAACGCAACTCTATTGATTGCATTGAAGGTTCGGTGGCTAATATGGTGAGCAAGAGAAGGAAAGATGTTTGAGGAGGTGTTGATGGTCATGTTGCAACATTGTCTTCTTTTTATTATTTTGACCTCCTGCGTATGATTGTATATACGGTTTTTTTTTGGTACTGATGTTTCATGTATGTTGAATATTTGTGTTTGTGTTGTTTACTGTTTTGTATGTAGAACGGTTTGTATGGTCTGTGTGGTTTTGTGTTGTTGAGGTGGTGTAACAATACTTGGTACTTTTGTTCTAATATGGTAGTAAATATGGCGTTGTATATCCACTACCATTTTTATCAAAACAAAAAAATTTCATTTATTTTAAATCTCTTTCCAAAATATTTATTGAAATACTCATATACTTATCATGCCGAAATAAGTATATTCACAAAACATTATGAAAGATTTCTCATTTCAAAATCATATTAAAAGGATCAAACAATGTTATTTAAATTAGAGATAAGGATAACCTCAAGCACTATTTTTTCGGTGTTAAGCATGGAACAAATGTCTACACCATCATAAGTAAGATGGTCAGTTAAGGAAAATCCCATCATTAATTCTTTTATAAAAAAATTTCAATAAACCTTTTTAATAAATCAGTTTCATTTATGAATTTCATTTTGCTTCAATGCTAAATACATTTATAAAACTCTTTTATTAATATCCAAAAATCATTTATAAAACTCTTTTACAAATATCCAAAGCCATTTATAAAACTTCTTTTGTAACTCTCTAAAATCATTTATAAAAATCTTTAATAAATCCCTTACAAAACATTATTTACAAAATATCATTTGTAAATACCTTTACTAAAATAATTGAACAACTTACCAAATTATTTAAAATATGTATCCTCAAATTGATATAGAATTTAAGTCAATTAAAAAACAATAATTTTACAAATTTGAAAGGAGGCTTAGTGACCATAATGGTACTATATCAAGTAACAATTTTAATTAAAATTTAAATCCATGTCGCATAATAGTTATTTACATAAACCATGTAAATAAAATCCATAACCAATTCAAGAAATAGCATGTTAATACAAACCAACTGCCAGATACATGTCCAAATAACAAAATAACAAGATGGTGATTTGTCCCACTAAATAGATGTCCATACAATCTATTAAGTTTAATATAGCATAATGAGGATTTATTCTACTGAGAGATGTCCAATAATTTACTTAATTAAGGTGTAGCAGAACAAGGATTAATTCTGCTAACGAATGTCAATGTTTAGTATAACCTATCCACAATTGTATGGTTAGTTAATGGTATTGAAAATCGAATCCCTTATGCTCAAACTATTCTTTAGAAAGAAAGTTGCATTTCAACAAATTTATCTTTAGAAAACAAAGTAATCAAAAACTTAATCCCCTTTAAAACTCATTGATTACAAGTTAAACTTTAGTTAAACGTCAACTTAACTTAATTATTAATTAAGAAATAATTAACCTATAATAAACAAATTATTTATAAATTAAAACCCTTAATTAATTTATAGTTAGAATAATTGAATTCTTACTTAATAATTATTCTTATACTTAATTGATAATTAGTTAAAAATATATCATATACTTAACCCATAACTAATTAAAAATTAATCTCACTTAATTAAAGATTAATTAAAATTAATGTACCTTTTAAAAGATAATTAATTAGTAATTAATATCCCCCTAATTATAATTAATAAATTTTACTTAGTACTTAATTGATCACTAATTACCAATCTTAGTTAATTAATTATTAAATAAAAAAATACTTAATTAACTATTTTAGACTTATTATTAAGTTTAGAAACACTACTCAATTCACTTTGTTTAAAAACATATTTTGTATAAAGTTGATTACTTGCTACTTAAGTTTAAAAATATTTTTTTGTAAAAAGTTGATTATTTACCGAAACTTTATCCATAGCGACTATCATTATAGATACCATAACTTGAAATTATTTTTTAAGTTTTCTTTTGAAATCTTACCCTTTGGAAAATTTTCTTATTTTTATAAACATAATATAAGAGTTTTTAAAAGTAAAATAAAGTTTGAAACTTGAAAACGATTTGATTTTTAAAAGTAGTAACCATAGTATTACGCACAAGAGTTCTAGGTTGTCAAACCATACAAAGACGCTAACTTTCCTTAGGAAACTCTTACACACACTTGTCCATAAAACATACAACATAACAACAACCACAAATACACATAAAAATCCAAACTTTATCACATCCACGGTACAATTAGACTTAATCATCAAGTCTAAGACAATTTTCAAGTACAATACATATATAATCACATAAAAATCATGTCAATAAGTAACCTCTAAATAAACAAAAGATGTAATTTTACAAAAAGGATGTGAGATTAACTCACCAAACTTCAATAAATCTCTTTAAACTTGAATTTAGCCATAGAACATGCATTTTCAATACCAAAACTTGATTTTTAGCAAAGAGAAGGCCAAGTAGGCTCTGCCAAATGCCTTTAGGCTCGGCTAAAGGGTAGTTTAGGCATGCCGTATGGTTGAAAATGGGTGGCGGGTCTTGCTTTTGGGAAGAGAGGAGGTGTAAGGAAGAAAAGGAGTGTTTTTATGTATTTTTAAGCATTTAAACGAAGAAAAGGAGAGGCTTTTTTAAATTTAGAAAATATTTTAGAAGCCATAAAGATGTATGGAGCTTAAAGAAGAAGAAGAAAGATTTTGAAATGGGTCAGAAATGAAAATTAAGAAGAAGGAAAGAAGTGAATTTGTGTTCATGGAAAATGAGTTAAGAAAGTAACTAAAATGGCCCTTAAGTACATACCCTCCATTCAAATGAAGACACATCTTCACTTCCCTCCCTTCATTACCCTCTTACACATGTTACCCCTCCTCTACAACACATTTTTCAACACTTAATCACTTCCTTAGTACAAATATGAGTTGTAAATGTCCTTTTATCTTATTTCTCCTTTTTTATTTATGAAAAATGGTCTTTTCACTCCTTTCTTTAAGTATAGTTATATTTATAATTTTTTACGCACTTAATTAAACCCTTATCAATTATATAAGTATGTTTTGAAGTGTATTAAGGCGTTTATAACATTTTTAACAACTTTCAGATGATCAAAAAATCAAGACTTTGAAAAGGCTTTAGAGTCACGTTTTCTATTTTCCTTTGAACTAATTATATTGTAAATAAATCTTGAAAATAATTTCACCGTTACTAGTTATAATATATAAAGGGGTATTTTAATTACTAAAACCAATAATTTAACATTTTAAATTAATTAAATACTCACAAATCAAAGCGATAAAATTCCGGTTGGTTACATATATAACAACTATCGAGTTATCTACTGTTCATAATACGCGTAGGACGCCTTTCATTGGTATTACTTCTAATCAAATTTGAAATTTAAAGAGTTAAATTTAATTTTTGGTCAAATTTAACTTAGTTTTGATATTTCTCTCAATCATCAACATCTATGGTTAGCATATCAGACTAAAGGTTTTGGCTGTCGAGCACCTTGAAGCTACGATTCGTGGTCATTGATGCCCAAAACATACATTAAATCTATGAAAGAAGGTATAAGAAAAGTACCGATCCATATTTTTTGGTTTTTAGGCTTCCTTAATCTAAATTGTGAACATTTGTGGTGCTTGTTCTGTTACAAGGTTAGTGAATGTTGATTGTGTAACCTTATTGAGCATCCCAAGTTACATTGTTCACATTCATACGATCTTGAAATTATGGATGTTGAGTGTCTAGTGTACTCCATGATTTGCTGAGTATACCAAAGGTTGTAAGAGGATTAAAGGAGATGATGTAGAGAACGTTAATAGTTACATAAGTAGTGTAATCGACGAATTATGTCTCACGCCATCCATAGTTATCATAATTTATCGAGCATCTCAAGGTCAAGATGAATGGATCATATTGTCCTCTAAGACGATGTATGTAACAACCCATATTTAATGGGCGTAAAATTCGAAAAAAAATCAAAATCCAAGTCCAAAAAAACACAGATCTTTGAATTTGGCATCTGCAAATAAGCATTGCATTATCAGAGATTGACAGAAATTTAAACTCATAGCAGAAACAATAATAGGATAAGAATACTGACTATGACTTAGAATTAATGGTAATCCTTCGTTAATAATTTGTCACATCAGTATCAAGCATGAAAGAAAAAGAAGACTTCTCCAACAACTAAGCGCATCTAGCTCTAGTGGCATGTTCTTCTAAATCTATCATGTGGGTTGTAATAAGGAGGGGATCAGAACAACATTTCAGTTATTGGAAAATCTACAAACTGTCCATAACATTAATTTATACCGATTGGTTTTCGTTTAACTGTTATATCTATTGAGGTTAGAAATTCTAATCTAAGCTTGCATTGCAAGCACTATTACTCACTGCTTATTCCCAAGGTATAAAATTCTGACGAAGCTTAATCAACCATCCAATGCTTCCATACCCATTTGCCACTTAATACTTCTAAATATGAAGCAAGCTTCTACTACCACCACATAATATTTTCAATAGATAAATTGGCAGAATATGCCATTTATGGCCCCAATAAAGGTAGACCCCATCATTTAAGACCAATTCCCTAGGTGGACTTATAGCGTCGTCATTATATATATATATATATATATATATATTGGTCCTAGCTGCAGAGACTTTTGACCAGTAACTTTGGCTTTATAATTTATGATAGTCATATTACTAATGTACCTATCTTTAACAAATCATAGCCATATAAGATAAAGTTTCCAAGCCACTTAATACCTTTAAAAGGACTAAGCAGACTTCTAACCATTTAATATCTATATTCTAGGCAGATGCTTCATCACTTAATACATATCCCCAAGTGGACTCCTCTTTGGTACCATTGTTTTTAAGATCTTAGCAATATGAGAGACTAAACCCAAGCCACTTAATATCTCATTAACAAGGAATATGCAGACCTTTAACCATTTAACACATATTTATGGGTAGGTCTTTTCTAATGAACACCCAACCCCAAGACGGACACCTCACTGGTACTATCTAGCTGACATTACTTAGAAATTTTATTAGGTTACTCAGTACTTCCCTTATAAGAGAGAGGCAAACCCTAGATAACTCACTTAGTACTTCAAACCCAAAGCAAACCCTTTTCGAAATATCTATCATCACTTTTAATTATAAATATGGAATCTCATTGAGTTACTTCTTTCGGTAGGGAGGCGGGCTCTATAGCAGCCACTTAATACCTCAATAGTGGAGTGAACCTTTTTGGAGATATCCTAATTTATTTGAAATCTCACTAGGTTACTCAATACTTCGTTTTAGGAAAGGGGCGGACACTACACCCACTTAATACCGCAAACCAGAAACGAACTCCTATGGAGATATCCCTCACCACTCCTAGTCCAAATTTGAACCATTCAGTACTCCTTAATTGGAAAAAAAGCGAACCTCAAACAACCACTTAATAACTCTGACCCTAAAGCATATCCTATCTCTTGTAAAGTCATCAGTCCAAGGATAGTGATATCTCACATCAGTAGTAAATGCACCCAAAAGTTGGTAGCCTTAAAGTGAAGGGCACATCGAGTGAGTCTATTGACTTCGCATCACTAACCTACTAAATCTAATTAACCATTCTAAATCTTTACTTATACGATTGAACATAGCTTACCAACTCCCATTTTGATTAAGGAAATAAGATTCACCTTAAATACTTATCTACCCATTAATCCTCTTTTAATACTCAATGTAGAATTTACTAGTGTATGATTTTTATTTGATGATAATACATATATGTGTATATATATATTCATTTAAATGTATTTGTTTTCACATAATCAATAAATATTTGTTTAATAAAATAAATAACTTAGAATTCATATTCAAACAAATATTTTATTCAAACAAATATTTTATTACAAATTCGAATCGTACAAATTTAGGCTCTCACCGTACAAGTTTAAATTACAACACAATTTTCACAATACAGTTTTTTATACATGTTTCACCTCATTACATAATTCATCCAACGTTCGTATTTGATCTTCGACTCTGTTCCAGCCTGTATCCAGCATTTGAACTATCTGCAAAATAAACACTAACGCGGTAAAATTGAAAAAGAATTTTTTTTGCAGTGCACAATGAAGTATGAGTTTGAAAATATTATTTTCCTCAGTTATTTGGGTTGTTCATCATTATTTTTTAATTCATTTTACACGAACAACTTCTGACATGCATAGTGTATCACTGTACATGACACAAGGTCGTGCACACCGATATACACTTGCTTGTTGAAATTATAGGGATTGGTGAGCATAAGGTCAAACCCAAGCCTAGACTAGGTTCAGCTCAAGTGAAAATACAAAACAACCTCAACATAATGTACACATGAAGCCTCGACCCAAAATCAACATGAATGCTCAAAACATCGATAAAGGCAGTTCTCTAAATCAATACAGGCCATATGAAGGTATGAACACACTTGAACCAAACTTCAAGTGAAAACAAAATACAGAATCAAACATGGAAACATGCTCATATGAACATGGAGATGACCAACAAACACTGCACAGGCTTTTAGAGGCAACAAGACATGGTCAGAAGCAACAAAATCAAAGGGGCAGTTTAACTCGAGGAACCACAACATGCAACCAGGTTCATATTGAACCAGAAAAACAGTGGTGGACCAAAAAGCTCAAACAGACCAGTGTGTACATGCATACAACATGAAGACTCGACACAAGGGCTGCAACCAACCAGACCAGAACAGAGCAGTGGTGAAACACAAAGACTCCAACCAGACGGGCCACACTCAGGTAATCAAGTTCAGTTTCAAGTTCAATGGTCAGTCAAAACAGTCAAATAAGAGCCTGCATATACACATGTATACATGTACACATATGTCTCGAGAATCAAGTGCAGACTCCAAATGTACAAAGACATAAGGAAACACACATACAACATTTCAGACCAAACTTCAATTGAAAACAACATATCAACACAACAAGGCTTCATATTGAACCAGACTTCAAATGCAAAGCAAATCAACATGAAACCACACTAGTTCTAAACAAGCATGCAGGTACATGACTAAGTGCATAATTTTCAAAATCAATGAGCATATGAGAAACAACAACACACACCAGTTCCACATATGATAATGACCTCAACCAAACAAGTGCACCAGAACTAGACATGTAAGCATTCAGGCCCTGAACATTCCCATGAAGATTCAACAAAAGTACAAAAGAACATGAAACCAGACAACAATAACCAGGGAACTAATTTTATCAACCAAGCCTAAATGCAAGCTCAATTTCAACATGTACAAAGTGGTGCATCGCACAGTGACATGTATATACATATGCAACAAAGGAGGCAGCAAGGCAATATAGGCAACCAGAATCATATCAAGTGGGAGCATATTTTAATATAGCAAAAACATTGAAGCAGCCGTGGGAAACATATCGTATCATGAATCATTCAAGAACACGTTTCAAAAAGAAATAACCAAATAAAAAAATACCGTTGAAGTGTTCGAAAATTCGGTAACTATCAATAGCAGTTCGAACAAAGTCAAGAAGTAGAAAAGGTTGCAGATGAATAAGTCAGAATTCACCAAGTCAAGATTATCTAAAATTCAAATGCCAAAGTCGTAGCAACAAAGAACGAAACCAACTAAACTATGTTTATGCAAATTTGAATATAGTCAACCAGTGAACAAGTCAGAATGCATCAGAGATTGTTTGATTTCAAATCAATGCAAGTGCGAAAATCACAAAGAAGTCAAACCAAAATATACGAAACAAAATTATAGGGTTTAGTTCCTTATAAATTAACCAAAGTTCATCATCCGTTGAGAATCAATTCAAGCATAATCGAAAATCGAAGAAAGGCAAATCTCGTACCAATTCAAAGCGCAATTCGAGCATGACATTAAAGCTGCAATGAGAAAAATTAAAGAACGAAAGCATCACGACAATCAATTTGAACTTCAAACTCCAATCGGCGGCAATTCAAAAATCCTAATTCCAAACCACGATGAAATAAGTCGGATACAAAATAAAAGGGGAAAGATGTTCTTTATTTAATTATTAGTTTGGACTGTTCTTCATTGGGTTTCGTTTATAAATAGGGTTTTGATTTTTAGGTTTTATATGTGCAACTATCTATTTTAAAAATTGTGTAAATTTTCTAGTTGTGTAGCTAGGTACAAACTACGGGGCGTAGTTTGAGAATTCGAAACTCAGTGGCTGAGTTGTGGCAGAGTTTTGAGATTAGAGTTAGGTTAATCAATTTAGTGGGTAGTGCAAGTTTACATGTGTTTTTTAAGCGTTCGGTTACTTAATTTCCAGTAGAAACCTTGAGGGCAGCACGTATGCAGGTTTTTGCTGAAGCATGGTAAATCTGTGTATGATCTCTACTGCATTACTTTCTGTTTTTATTTTCATTTTCACGTTAATGTTTTGTAGACTCTATTCACCCCCTCTAGGTTGAAAACGATCCTACAAATTGTATCAGAGCAAGGAAAAAAACCATTATTTGTTAAAAATTTGATTTTTTCTTTCAGTGGCTTCTTTTAATAATGCTTTTGCTGAAGGTCGGTCCATAGCTAGACCACCCATGTTCAATGGCGAATTTGCATATTAGAAAACTAGAATGAAATTTTTTCTTAAAATCATAGATGCATAGAATATTGTTGAGACAGGAAATAGCACACCAACAGTAATAGTAGATAATCAAGAAGTAGAAAAACCTATGGACCAATGGGCAAATCTTGAAAAGAAACTGCAAACTGCTAATGCTAAAGCAATGAATTCTATTATTTGTTCATTAGATCAAATTGAATTTAATCGTGTCTTACATTGTTTAACTGCATAGGAAATCTGGCACATGCCTGAAATGACTCATGAAGGAACCTCGCCAGTTAAAGAATCTCTCCTTGCCATGCTTAGTAGCAAGTTTGAGAACTTCATAATGGAAAAGGATGAAAGTGTCAAAGAAATATATGGACAACTTTCTAATCTTGTACTCAAATCAAAATCCCTAAGAAGACCATACACAGAACTGAAAATAGTCCGAAAGATTCTAAGAATTCTTCCACGAAATTGTGAAGCAAAGGTGACTACCATCCAAGAATCAAAGGATCTAAAACAAGTTAAAGTTGAAGAACTCAATCGAATCACACCACTTATGAGCTAGAAATCAAATTCAAGGAAGAATGCGAAGGAGGAGATACAAGAAAGAAATCAATAGCTCTCACAGGAACGATGGAAAGTGAAGATGGTAGGGATAACGAAGGAGCAATTGAACTGGCACTGATAATAAAGAGATTCAAAAGGTAGAACCACAAATATGGAAATCTAGCCAAAAATCAACAACTGAAGAGCAGAATTGTCAAAGTTCTACACAACTCTGAAAAGCAAGAATCGTTTGTCAAAAATGCAATAAACCTGGTCATATCAAGCCAAATTGTCCCCAAAACAAGTCAACAAAGGAAAGAAATCGAAAAGGAGAAGTTTTGCAGCAGCATTGGATGAAAGTGATAAAGACGACGATAAAAGCACTGATAATGAAGGATCAAATCAATGTCATTTAGGAGAAACAAGTGATAGCGATGATGATGAGCCCAGCGAGGTACCAAAACTCACTCACTCCTAATTACTTATATATTTTCATGAAATAAATGGTTGTATTGAAAGATATAAGGAGAAGTACGCTAAAATTGAATCACAAAAAGATAGTTTGATAGAACTAAATATGCAGCTTAATCAAATGGTTCAAAACTATAGAAATTTGTGTCCTAAGTGTGATAAGTGTTCATCATTTGAAGAGGAAATAAAAAAATCAGAAATTAAAATTAAGTCGCTTGAAAATGAAATTCTGATTTTGAAAGAAACTGAAAATACTAGGAAAGAAAATTCTATTAAAAAGTGCACTTTGTTATTGAATGAAAATGAATCTCTCAAGTCATAAGTCCAACAATTGTCTACAAATTTACAAAAATTCTCCAAAGGAGAAAGACCACTAAATATGTTATTAGAGAAACAAACTGTTAATACTGTTAGACAAGGACTTGGGTATACTCAATTTGAAAAAGGTAAAAGTGAAACTAAACATGTCAACTCCATGTGCACGATTTGTGGAAAAAAGTTAACATAATCAAAACAATTGCTGGTATAGACCCAAACGCACGAAAACCATACCAATTTGGATTCCTAAAGGCACGAATGTAAATTCCCTTAAAATCAAACAAATCTAGCTGCCAAAAGCAACAAACATAGACCGTCTTGCTTCTACTTATTTTTCGAAAAAAATTTCACTAAAAATCATGGATCTATGAAAACAAATAGGTCACAAAACTCTTCTCTTGAGTAGGTGTGTTGGCAGGTTAAGGAATAGCAACAGTGGTACCTTGATTTTGGCTGTTCCATGCACATAAAGGGAGACAAATCAATGTTCCTTAGCCTAGAGAAGTACAAAGGTGGCATAGTCATAATGGGAGACAACGATAATGTAAGATTATCGGTAAACATATCCATAAACGATGTATTATATATTGAAAATCGGCACCATAATCTAATTTCAATCAGCTAGTTATGTGATAAGGCAATGAACGTTGGTTTTGATTCTGATTTGTGCAAAATTGTTGACCAATCATCAAAAGAAACCTTATTTTCAGGTAAGAGGAAAGGTAATATATACCCTCTATCTTTTGATAATCTCACTCTTTCAAAATGTTTGAAAGCTAAGGATATAGAAGTAAACTTTTGGCACAAACGATTAGGACACGCTAAACAGATTAAAAAGAAAAGATTTGCTAAGAGGTTTGCCATCTCATGATTTCAAAATAGAAATTCTATGTAAAGCATATACTATGAGAAAATTTAAAAATCATCTTTTCATGCCAAGAACACTTAAGTACCTCTAGAGTCCTTGAACTAGTTCATATGGATTTGTTTGGACCTAACGATATTGCAAGTTTAGGTGGTAAAAGATATTGTCTTATATTGGTTTATAATTACTTTAGATACACGTAGGTATACTTCTTTATCTTACTGTTTCTAGACCAGACATTATGTTCTCTGTTTGTTTATGTGCATAGTTTCAATCAAATCCAAAAGAATCTCATTTAACAGCTGTAAAAAGGATTATAAGGTATCTGTTGCACACCCTACGGTTTGGTTTATGGTATCGAACAAATGATAAGTTTGAGTTAAAAGGGTATTCAGATGCTGATTATGCTGGTATTCTAGTTGATAGAAAAAGTACTAGGGGAGCGTCTTTTATGTTGGGACATTCATTAGTTGCATGGTCAATTCGAAAACAAAATTGTATTGCATTATCTACCACCGAGGCATAGCATATTTCTCTAAGCGGTTGCTCTACTCAAATCTTATGGATGATACAAACTTGCAAGTCTATGGTCTAAATTTTAAATGAGTTCCACTTATGTGTGATAGAAAAGTTGCAATTCATCTCACAAATAATCCTGTACATCACTATCACACCAAGCATATAGATTGTAACGACCCGTAAAATTTTGATAATATTTTTATGATTTTATTTAGCGTATTTAATTTGATTTTTGAGAAATTTTAAATAATAATATTTTGAAATAAAATCTTACATTTGGATTACATATAGTTAAACATGGCAAATGATAAATTTTCATCAAAAATTAAGAAAGTATATTTTAGGGTGTGATTCTGTTCAATTTAAGTCAGTAATAATTAATGTTCATAAAATAATTTATTTTGGGAAATTCAAGGCACAGCTGTTTTATTTGTCATCATTTCTTTTATTTATTTTCAAACGGTTCGTTTTGCCTTTATAACGTGTCCTTCCATATTTATTCATGCTGTCCAATCAAGCTATTAATTGCTTTGATTGTTTCAAAAACAGTGTGTAGCTGTTACTTTTTCTACCGTTAAAATTTCAATTGCTCAATAATTTTTCCAATTCACAGATAGACTTCCCCATTCCTAGTCATTAATAAACTTTGAAATCATCGTCCTTGCCTTTCGTTATTCCCCGTTTTATAATAATAATTGAAATTTATAGCCGTTTCAGTATATAATTTTTACACGTTTTATACTCATTTAATTTGAGCAGTCCATTGCCTTTAATTTTTAAACTGTTCCATTTTCTTCTCAGGCAACAGCTCACATTCCATTTCGCTTATAAATCAGTTTCCACTTTTACTCACATGCTCACCTTTTCTTCCATCTATCCGTTTAATAGTTATATATAAGTTATAATACGTTTCCCTGATTCATCTCCTTTCCTTTTTCATTGACATATTAATTCTGGGAGGTGATTAATTTAAAAACCCAACTTCACCTCATTTCTTTAAACTTTCAGCTAAATTTTAGCTTGTGACCGTTGCTGTACATTTCATTAAAGAGCTACGTTACCTTATTAATCTCCGGAATTTAAGGGTGAAAATTTTATTTTTCTAACTTTCCTTTCCTACGCTCCCTGTTTCCACTTCTTTCATTATGACCATTCATTATATATATACACTATAGCTGGAAAGCTATAAACGTATAAACTTAGATACGTTTTATAATTATTAAAAATTTAAAGCTCACCTTAAATTGTGCAAAGCGTTTTTCCTCTGCCTTTATAACTTTGGGTTTATACCCAGAAGCCTATTTCCTTTCTTTCCCAAGTTGTTACAGTGCCTCTTCAAGGATATAACAGCCGATACCTCTATCGCCATCACCCATCAGACACTCATCACCACTAGCTTGCATACGTTCGCATATATTAGGTATAGTACTTCTGTCTGTTAGCATATATATATATCAGTGAATTTGTTACATGGGTTATATTATCTTGGGTTTCCCTGTTTCCAGTTTAATAACATATTATACAAATTTTGCAGCGTCTATTATATGGTTTGTGTATATATATATATATATGTGTGTCAAAGTTATTCTTTTATATATATAAATGTATTTGTGTATATATGTATATATGTTGTTATATTAGTTTATAAAATAAAATTTTTCTTTTTTGGCTGCTGTATGTAAAGATGCGTTTTGTTCTAATTTGTTTAAGCTTAGTATTTTGTTTTTTTATAATATTTTAAACGCGAATTTGATTTAAGTGAAGCTTTTCGTATCATGTTATTAAATGAAATAATATAAGGTGATTTAAAAATATATATACTTTTTTTTGTTTTTGAATCTTTTTGGGGTTTTGTTGGTTTTGTTATATATTAGTCTTTCTTAATGCAATGTACTGGAAACAACAAAATAGGTTCTAGTGGCTATTGCATAAGTGAATTCGTGTTTGTGTACATGTTATTATAACTTATATTTATACATTTTTATTTGTTTCTATATAATTACGTAAAGGATAGTAATGTCTGCATTATATATATTTGTTAATATATATGGTATGTTTTATATTTGGAGTAGGCAGGTGCATATGTGTTTTAGTGTAGACCAGTTGCTTTCGCAGCAAAAAAAATGTATATATTTTAAAGTTATATTAGTTGCTATTTATATATATTGTATAAATTTTACATTCTAACTTATACTTTCGGTCTGCACAGGTTACAGTATTATATATATTTATAAAATAAGTTATAATATAAGTTATATAAGTAATTCGTACATCCGTTGTCTAAAATTTTATATAAGTCTGTGTATAGGCTTTACTTTTTATGTATGGGTAGTTATATATTAGTTTATATATATAGGTAAAGTGTTTAAAATTTATAATTGTATTGTGAAGCGGATTTTGTACCATATGTGTATAGTAGTTTATAAATGAGATTTGAACTGTGTAATTTGTTGAAGTTTAAATATTAATCTTATTTTAAAATATAAATCTTAATGATATTATATACATAGGTCGTAGAGGGTGGTTTGGGTCTTAGACTTGTAAATAGAAATTTTGATCTATGTGTAAAAATTAAAATGGTTTGGAAAAATTATAAGGATTTTTATTTAACATATATGTTTTATTTCAAATGTTAAAACTATTGGTTTATGTATGAAAAAAAAGCTAAATTATATATATGTGTGTGTGTGTGTGATTCGACTTTAAAATTTTCTTCGTGATGCAATTTTGATTTTTAATAAAATAGCAAAAATTTATGTATATATCAGACTGATTCTGATTTAATTCATCAATTCTTGATTATCAGCCTCGTTCGTCCAATTCGTGCCAATCCTACTTTGCTTTGAAATTCGTGCTCGGATTTATAATTCAAATTTCAGTGTCTGTATCAGTGTGCGTATCCATGTCATCTTCTGTATTCTCTAGCCTCGAAAGGCGAGCAATCACTCACGATTAACATTCTTTTATTTGTTAAATTTGATTAAATTGAAACGACAATTGAAATATGATGCTGTAGTTATTTAAATTGTTATATATGCTATTATCTGCAACTGTTCACTTATGGGATATGACACCATATCCTATTGTTTATATTTATTTTTGATGATATATGCCTGTTGTTATTATTATTTTCATATCTTTTATCACTCTACAAGTTCCCTGTTATTATAGAAATCACTATGGATTGAAATGATACATACCCGAATGGACTTTAGAATAGGTGAATTTTATTCTGCGTTGAAATGATAAACTCAAGCGATTTTCATTTGAATTGAATCTAGGATTATGGGTTGAAATGATATCCACCCGTATATATTTAACTTATGGATTGAAATGATAAATATCTGTATCCCTTGTCCATAGAATAGAAAATTTTACATCGACGCCATGGTCTATATGAATGTTTTGAAAATAATTTCTATGGACTTGAAAAGAAATATATGGTTTTAATGAATATTGATTTAAAGTATTATATATAAAGGTTATTTTATGCATAGATTTAATATTAAGATAATTTATTTAAGATTGATTTTATTAATATGAAATATGTTTAAGGATTTATTAAATTTGTATTTCTGAAATAGATTTGTGGAATAAATTTTATAAATTAAGGTTTGAAGATATATTTGGGACTTATTCGAATTTGTCATTAATTAAGGATTTTATTTAGTTAAATCAGTTTGAAACTATTAAATTCGAAACTTTAACATATGATCCTATAACTTGAATTTTTATTTAAGAAATTTAATGGATGCTTCATGTCTAAAGAAATCGAAGGTAATATATAGAAAATGTAAATTTAAGGTCATATAAATAATATTGAATTTATTAAGTGAATATTTCAAAACTAAATAATAGTGAAGTCAAGTTGGGAGATAAACACAACTATCAAAGTTTAGTCTTTGAAATGTTGAATATTTATATCTCCGAAATATATTAACTTCGAATTATATTGAAATTTAAATGGTTTATTTTGTGGTTCAAACCCGTATTTAAAATAGATAAAATTTGAATTAGTTTAGTCAGAAACTAAATTGAATAGAAATTGATAAATTTTGATTTAATTAAATTTGAACGGGAAGGTCGAGTTGATTTTGAAGCGATTTGTAAAGTTTGAGGAAATAAAAATACTTTACTTCATAAATTATTGGATATATATACTAATTTGGAAAATAGAGATATTTGAAATGAAAATGATATTTTAGTTTCGAAATATAAATAAAATTGAAATGACCATGGTTTTATAGTGTATATTTCTACCCTGTAGATAGTTTATTGGATCCTTAGAGGTTGTCATCCCAAACATCCTCTAAGTTAATTATATTTCAGTTGATATTTCACTTGAGTTGGATTTATAGATATAAGAATGTTAATCCTGACTCGAGCGTTTTGTGTTTTGCTTTACGTTCGGGTCAGACTGAGGGACACAGCATTGGAAACTCACCCTTGGAGTTTGGAGCTTCGTTGGAGGTCCGACTATCGATTTAGCTTTCAGCTTTTCCAGTTGATTATTTCAGAGGAGTCATTGGTTCGTACAGAAGACTTCACTGTAAGAGATATTCGGATGTACTTTATTTGTAACTCTGATGTTTATATAGTAGCTTCATGAACTATTATTCATTTATTCCGCTGCATATTATTGTACTACTCTGTATCTGTGATTCTATGATGCATTTATTTACCATATATGTTTAAGTTTTGCCAAATTTAAACTAACAATTCAGTATTTTGAATTATTCAAGTCGGACATGTATGGTTTTATTGTCGATTTGAATGGTCCAAAATAGCGGGTCGTTACAGTTGGTATCAGAGCTTTGGCTCTAGGCAAAACTTAGCATATATGGTAAATTTATTTACAGAATCACTTTCGTTCGAGTTGAATCTCTTCCTTTTGACTCGATTTCCTTTGAATTTTGGAATGTCCATCGGTTTCGAAATTCATTCTTGTCTCTTCTATTTATATTCGTTTGATTTTTGAGTATTCCATAACTCCACTGAATGTTTTGTAAAGGTGGTGAAAACTCCTTTACAATCGGCATTGATTCACCGAAGATTTATATATCCTCGGTTTAGATGCTGCTATCACTTTTTATGCCGAATTCTATATCTGGCGATCGAATGTTGATTTGCCTTGGAATTCCACATCGATCATATTCCTGAAGTCACGATTGGCTCGGTTAAGGTCGCCCGTGATTTATATCCATCTTCTATTTTAAAATTTTAATTACCTCATCTTCGATCAAGTCTATCTTCGAATCATAATTCTATTTGATTAGAGTTCCTATAAATTGAATCTCTAGCTTTGTTTTGAAATCCATCCGTGAATCACCCTTTGAAAATCGGGTATGTTTGCATTTTCGAAATTGTTTTATATATCGAAATTATTACTTTGATAAGTATGATTTTATTCTATATATAAAAGTGAAATATTTTCGATAAGGATTATATATCTTTTACAAACGAAAGTTTGAAATTTTGAAAGGATTTGAAAGTTTGGAAATTTATAAGGAATTCGATTATATAAAGGATTTATAACTAAGGGATTTTGAATCTTAATTTTGAGGAATTGAACTCCAGTATTTTGAATTTGGTTTTAAGATTTTTTAAATTATAATAATAATACGTTTTAAAAGTATTTTCCAGATAAGAAATATTTCAAAAGAGTTCATAAGAATTACAACGATTTAGAAGAAATTTCAAAAAAGTTTTCAAGAAAATAGATGTCCAGAACTCACTTATGTCGCTGGAGAATAATTTCGGTGATGAGTGCACGCATCATCGACATAGATTTTCGAGTTTCAGGGTGGGGGAGAGGCCACTCTAATAGCTTTGCTATGCGAGTGATTTTGTGAAACCAAATTTTGATTTTAAGTGCCGAAACGGTTTGATATATGTATTTATATTTGAAATGATTTGAAGTGAACCGATGATCAGTCCTCGAATTTTCGATTTGATTTAGTATAACTCCATTTATAAAAAAAAATTGATTTACTGATTTGTTGCTGATTTTCCAACTCTTGGATTTGAAATTTGATTTCACCGACTATTTTGAAGGTTCGAGCATTTCCAAATCAAGGTTTAAAATTTTAAAACTAAGAAATTTCGAAGAGTATAAAATATTTGATAAAGAATATAAGTTTAGTTTTTTATGTTTAAAGTATGAAGAGTATGACCTAACTAAATTTGAAAATTTGTTAAATAAATAATTTGAAAAAGGAAAATTGGATTTTTTTTTCCATATAGAAATAAATAGTTTAAAGGTTTTAAAGGGATAATTATAAATTTAGAAACCATTTTGAGTATAATTTATTTTGAGAAGAATATTTTGTTTTAAAATTAGATTGGAATTAAAACAAATACTTATATGGTGATTTTGGAAATGAATTTGTTTGACCTAAATTTTGTTGATTTGGAAATTTGTATTATTTTCTAAACCTATTGTTTAAGAAACTTTGAAACTGAATATGTTTAATTTGGAAGAAAATTTGGTGAAATCATATATGATCTTGAAACTGAAATGTTATTGAAACGAGAAATTTTTTGAGAACCTTGATTTACTAAATACTTGATTTGGGAGTAATCGAACTTATATAAAACTAATTTATATAGTACGAAATTGATTTGAAACCTATTGATTTGAAAGGTACTCAATTTCGAAAGTATTCGATTGAAAATGGAATTCTATATATAATGGACTTTATATAAGTATGATATTTGAAAGTATTTGGAAAAGTACTATATGATATATATTTTTTCGAAGTAAAGATATGGAAAGTGCCTTCTGCTTGATATCCTGTAACGACCCGGAATTTCCCAAACCAGAAAATTCCAGATAGTTAAGAAAAAGAAGAAAGAGAAAGAAGAAGAAGAACAAAAACACCAAACATCTCACATTCGCAGCGGATAAAATATAATAATAAATAATAATAGCTTACAAAAGAATACCATATCTGTTGATTACATTTTAATACATCAGAGTTTCACATATATTCAAATGCTGGTCATATACAATCAATTTATCACAGAATTACAATAACATAATTACAGCGGAAATTTTCTAAGCGATAATGCCATCCTGCTCGCCTCGTGAGCTCCAGAACGTTCCTACCTGAAAATCTGTAATACTCGGTCTGACCCGAGCATTACAACAAAGTAACACCCGGGTCAGGCCGGAAACCAGCGTGATTAAATCTAACATGGAATACCAAAGAAATCAACTTGTATAAAACCCGGGTAACTCGATTCAATTCACACAACTACTATTAGTTATAGACATCTTTTATTCCATACTTCCATTTACTAAGCACCAAGGTTTAAATTTAAATAGTCCAATTTCCTTTGAATCACTTCACTCTAGCATATGGATTTCACATATCAATCTATAAAATATTTGAAGTGGTTTCGGGTATTTCTTAATACCCGACCCCGTCCTCTTCGAGACTCGTCTCATCCTAACCCAAATTATCAAAATGAATTACACAACATTTCATATTAGAGATGTCTACTGATTCAAAACATCCAGCACCATTCAACCCTTCATAAGCAAAACTTAATAACATGCAAACCAATTCAATTTATTCTAATTGAATTTCTAACCACATTCACTTAGATTCCTTCATTCAATATTAATTAATTCCAAATCAATTAATTAATCAACCCCACATCATTCGGCTTAATTACTCAAACGGGATTTATTTATCTTCCAATTACATTCAAGTGATTATCTTTAATATATTACCACAATATTAATTCTTCTTAACCAAAATCGATAATTAATCTTTAATTACCTTATAACTAATTAACTAAATTAATTATGTTAATCCTTGATTACTTACATTAATTAACTCCTCATAAGAGTCACTTATTATTGATTAATTCATCTTAAATTACATCCTTAATTATATAAATTATGAATTCCAATTTTATTTTCATTTATCCTAATCCAAATTAATTTCGTTAATTAAACCACGTTATTAATCATTCTCAAAACAGTCTCGACCTGCATTTAACTATCTTTCATTTACTTCATTAACTAAATTACTTACTCCTTAATTAATTATCTTATTTAATCTCTTGATTTCTTCCGCAAAGTAATTATATTTCATTAATTTCATTAAGCGATTACTTGTCACATCATTCAATTATTATTCTGAATTACTTACACTTAAATAATCAACTTAAAACTTAATCAATTAATTCAAACCATTCATTACTAAATTAATTAACCCAAATCATTAATTAATTAGAATTAGTTTATCATGCATTTTAATCACCCCACTGATTTATGAATCACCAATCATTAAATCCCTATTAACATTAAAATGGAAACAATTCTTATTTATGATTTCAGTTTTAAACAATTTAAAACCTCGAATACTTCGAATCAAGCAACAGTTAACTCAAAACCATCCAAAACCAAAGTCACCAGGACATCAGTGCACAACAATTCAATTCAACCATTTAGCCGATTATTTAAAGATAACCATTTAAATTCACATAAAAATCAAAACAGAGTGAGATCTACTCACCTTTTGCATCCTGAATTTGCAATCCACTTCATTCTCAACTTGGTTTATCCACGTTATGACCTTGTATAAATATTTATACAGGTTATTAATATTCGAAACGAATTAAACTATCCATCCCCTTTAAATTTGATTAACTTA
The DNA here is from genome assembly GCA_030765085.1 of Allium cepa. Taxonomy (NCBI): domain Eukaryota; kingdom Viridiplantae; phylum Streptophyta; class Magnoliopsida; order Asparagales; family Amaryllidaceae; genus Allium; species Allium cepa. The sequence goes on from CM060929.1 coordinate 485,377,123, forward strand.
TAATTTAATTCTTACTAATGAATTTTCTTTTATATTCTTGAAAATACATATTATTTTTATTACTAATCTTTATATATGGATAAACTAAAATAGAGATGTTTATATTTGACTGCTACATATGTATCTTCAGATTTATACATATGTATAAAAATTCTCTAAAAACAAATTTTCTATTTCCTATACATATGTATTATATATTTTATTTTATTTTTCTTTCTGTAAATAAATAGAAAGATTTCCCCTTTTTCCTTTTTAGAATACAAATTAAAATTAACAAGAAATAATCTACTTTACTGCCTCGCAATCGGTCTCAACTCGTCAAAAGCGTGGTGCTCGTCTCGATCCCCCTATGCATTTGCGGCCTCCAACCCAAGATCCACGCGATCGCCTCCACCGTGACCCTCCCACAGCTAGTCTCACGCGCGCTACCTCTCTCACGGTCGCTGACTCGACCCAGCTTCTCTATCACGCAAGCAATTTCGAACATACCCATCCCCACGACGTCGAGACGTCGAGACCTTCACCTGAATCGAATGATTCCATCTCCGCTTCACTATCATCACGAGCCATTCGCGATTCTCCAGAGCAATACTCAACCCCCCTCCTCAGCTCGATCGAACGATGAAGTCATCCACTAATTTTTTTTAATTTTTTTTAATTTTTTTTTCGTTTCGAAGGTTTCGGCCATTTTTATTTTATTTATTTATTCTTGAGGACGATCTGTTTGAGGATGGAGAGGGAAAACAGGGGTAAGATAATGAATGGAAAAGCTTCTAGGATACGCATTGTATAAGAAAATATCTTTGACTATTTTAAATTTTATTATATTATGTTATAAAATTTCAAAACACGTCTTGTTAATTGCCATATAAAATTTTGAACTTATCTTAAGCAATGTCATTAGGTGATTACAAGGTTTTACCAGCGTTTCGGACACGATGGAACATGTTTCGGAGGCTAATTTTATCGTATGCGCGAGTTACGGAAGTAAACAATCAATTTTAAATTAAATCGATTAAAATAGTTCTACGCGTTTCGAGTTGTCAGGGTCAGACGACAACTCTGATTGCTACGAAAATTGAAATCCGATAATAAATAACTATTACGGATCCAATGGAACTGATTTCGTTGAATTCCGAGACTGTCCCTCGGAAGGCTATTTTTAATTTCAATTTAAACGATATAATTTCGAAACTGAACAAATTACCTTTAAATTAAATTTCAATCATTCTATCATCTTCAGTATCCTCATTATAAATTTTACAAGCCTTAAAATTATTTTTACCAGGCTTAAAATTCCAGCTTCAACATTTTACCCAATTTCAAATTATATGATTCAATAGTTAAACTATATAATTCAATAATTTAATTAACAAGTAAATATTGATATTTTGAAATTCAAATTAAAATTACCTTTTTAAATATTTAAAATCAATTAACAATTCCAATTTAAGTTGTTAAAAATTCCGGGTCGTCACATTCCTCCCCCTTAAAAGAATTTCGTCCCCGAAATTGCTAGTCAGGAAGAATGGACCATTATCCGTTTACCTTTCCCAAAACTCACAATCAACATCCTACCAACTATCTTTTACTAATGACCCACTATCATCTTAACTAACCTCCCAAAATCTTTTATAGTTCAAATACTACCCGTTTGTTCAATCATTTAAATTTAAATTAACCAACTTCCGAATTATCAAAATTTTCTCAAAATTTTTCTAACTCTCTAAATTCCCGAAATTTTTTGCCAGCGTCTCCTTTGCGCAGCTAGCTCGGTACTACTACAAAAGGCCTCTACGGGCTTCCAAGTTCCAAAAAGAAAACAGAAAGCCAAGTGGCTACATCAAAACCCAATTCAATTTCATACAGAAACTTAAATACATACCTTTTTGTCGGGCAATTCACATTTATCTTCTGTTATCAAATCCAATTTCTTTTCCCTTATAATTCTTGCATATCCTACTTAACAATAATATCTCATCGTAGTCCTTTCAAATCATTACATACTTTTCCTTACAAAAGTTTTCATATCCATTTCTATTCAAACTAGTTTATTTATTTATTTATTTATTTATTTTTTCCACTTCATACGATTTCAATTTAAAAAATTTCACATTGAATTTTATCTTTCAAGTACAACTGATTCACATTAGTTTCATCTACTAATTTATTTTAATTTCCAATTTGAAATTGTTTGTCGTTAACAAAAATTTTTCAAAAATTTCAAAAATTTCCTAACTCCAAAAGTTTTTGGAAAATTTTGGCAGAGCCCCTTTTGTACGGAGGAGCTTTTGCAATTTGACAAGAGATATAAATATATATACATCGACCCACACGGTCGGAAAAAGCAAAAACAGTTCATATTTCCTATTTTTATTGCGTTGGCGTACCTTATTTAGCATTTTAAGCAAGCAGCTTATTTATTTTAGCAAAAACTGCAACCAAATCCAGCCAAACGGCCTTCAGATACCTGTACTTACTCAATTTAAATATGCAAGCACTAAAATCATGTAATTTTAACAACATTTAACATACTTGACTAGCAAATATACAAGTTTCTATAAGCAATGCAGGTTAAACAATCTTTATAAGCCACTTATGGGGTTCCGACTTAAATTTTAATTGTTTACAACCAATTTACAAACATCTCCATTCAATTCAAATGGTTTACAACTCAATTGCTTACATCTAATTTATTTTACCCCAAACAAGCTCATATTCCATCCAATAAATTTCAAAATCAAGTTATTTAATCTCTATCGCCCTATAGAATTTCAATTACTTTTATTTACGTCGTACGACGATTCACTCTATACCAATTCGTCAATATTCGCTTAATAGAGTATTTATTTAGCTTATAACTACTTCAAATTACTTTTCAACTCATTCAGTAATTAATTCCATTCCATTTCTAATTTATTGACCAGCCATTCATTGCATTTCATTTCATTTCCGCAATTGTTCCATTCAAAACAATTTGTTAAGCTTGGCACATCCAATACTTATAAATTAATAACCATTTCCTAAATTAATTCAATCCAATTTTTTGTTTAATAGGTTTTCACCCTTATTCGAAACCAAGCTTCTACAAATTTTAAACTTAAGTTAATTTACTTTAATTTATTCCAATATCAACTATAGTTTACTTCTATTTGATTCTCATTTAATCAACTTCCATTAAATTCAGTAAGCCCATCCATTTTAAATTTTAATTCATCTTCTCAATTTATCAAAATGATATCCAACCACATACTGAACTCATTTATACTTCAAATTAATATATCACCAAATTTAAGTTCAATCTGATAGTCTAATTTCAATCACAACTTTGATTTAGTTTTTTTTTTTTTTATCCAATCAGATTTCATCCATTTATCATTTAGCTCAATTAACCCGTTTTAAATTTTTAATTTGCTTACTTAATTCGTTATCGAATTTATTTTATTAATACAAGGCCACTCTCAATTTATTTCTATTCATTTGGGTTTTGTTTTGTAACTCAAAACATTGCTATTATAATCACTTCTCTTATATCCAATCTACTTGCAAATTTCATTAAATATTATTCAAATTACCTTTGAATTTTATCTGTAATTCAAACCATCACATTTGTCAATCCAACACTATTTTATTTTTATTTTCCAACATCTCCTCTTATTTAATTCATTTTCAAAGCTAGCTTGAATTCTCTTTAAAATTCGAATTCATTCCCAAACCCATTATCAATTTACAATCCATTTATTTACCAAGGTTAAATTTTATTAACATACTCAATCAAACAATTATTTAACCAATTAGCTTACTTTCCACTTCTAAATCAATATTCGATTTTAATTACAAACTCACTTTATTAAAATTACCGTTTGGATTTTCTTGATTTGCCCAAAATTCCAACATCTTTATTTACAAAAATTTTAGAAATGCTTTTAAATTCACATCATACTTAATAAAATAGCTCTTTACAAAAATACTTCTTATAACTCGATGTCTCAACCAGTCCATCCTCGTTCTCACAGAAATTTAGCCATACGTTGATCAGGCGTAGAACTGAAAATCTGTAAGTACTTGGTAAACCCGTTTTCAACACCCAGTGAAAATACTTGAAAAATAATTTTATTAAAAATATTGAATACAGTTTTTGAAAATAGAGGAAATAACTTTGGTGAGAATGCTCTGGAAATCATCACCCCCATCCATGGTCGCAGTTAACCCGATGGTTACGTTGCCGTCCCAACAAAATCCACAGATAACTGTAGGCCTCCGCGCCTTACGATTACACCATGGAACCCACGACAGATCGCAGCTACAACTGGGGTTGCGTAGCTATCACAGCAAAAACCCATATAACTGTAGGCATCAACGCCATCGAATTTCGCTGCCAAAAATGAAACTTCTCCACTCCACTTGACCATAGATCCCAGTCTACCGATGTTGCGTTGCCTTCCCGGCTAAATCAAGTGTATACCATTGACACTCATCCTCCACATGATTTTCGCTATGGTCCCCACAGTAGATCGCAGCGGCATCGAGCTACACTGTCGTCACAGCATAACCCAAATGCCTCTGTAGGCATCAACGCCATCGACTTACGCTACCCAATAATCCTCAGGAACTAGTTTTGTCCGAACTCCTCACAGGATCAACTTTAGAAACCCCCCCCGGGGCTCAAGGCAGCACCACCGGTGGTGTGACGCCCCACCTCTATACCCACGCTAGCTAAGGACACTACAAAGTAATGCCGTCAACTAACACGGAGAATAAGGCTGGTTGGGAGCGACCATCTATAGCCTTACTCTAATTATCTATTGAATACATCGACAATAAGCATACCAAGCAGGTCGACATACCCAATGAATACTTAAAACAAAACCATAGGTGGTTGAAGGATCTATCAAAACAGAATATGACAACTCAAATGTAATATACATCACAGAACAGTAAATCATCATATACACATATACTGATACATTGCAGAGTATACAAAATAATACATGTCAAGTGGTAAAGCAGACCACAATCTACAGAGGAGTTCACAAGAATAAATACAGAGTTACAACATGATAGGACTACACAAAAGCTATGACAAAACGAAGCTAGCGGAGTAGTCCATGCGGAAGCAAAATATGCTAAGTCCAAAAGTACCTAACCTGAAACATCTCGGTCTGACCCGAGTATAAAAATACACGGGTCAGTCTAGCTAAAAAAATCAGTTAGATAAGCTGAACAACAATAAACCTGCAAGGTTACAAAGCATAACAAATATCTCTAAAGGAGATAACACAATGATCTAACAAAAGATGAATCATATAGAACAAGCCTCATATCATCGGCAACGGATAGAAACAAAGGATACAAATATCCCAAATCAAGCCAAAAAGGCAAATAACAAATACCAATAAGGTATACAAGTTCCGCAAGGTAAACGTTACGCATCATGCGGCTCATAATGACCAACACCGAAGGGCGATACCAAGGGAATATACATATCAATGAAACATCATAAAATTTGCTCGAGCTCAATACTGTACAAACAAGGATCCATGAGCCCGAAGACTCCAAACCCAATATCACTCATGCGGCTCATAACGACCAACATCGGAAGCGATACTAAAGGGCAACCCAATATCACCCATGCGGCTCATAACGACCAACATCGGAAATGATACTAAAGGGCAACAAACCCGAAGGCACAAACCCGAAGGCAACAAACCGTAGTGGCGAAGGTCAGAGACCCAGTACTGGACACCGCTAACTGGCGGAATGTGTCACAACTCTCGAAAAGGAATCCGAAAAGTGTTAACGTATGTCCCATAACCACTCGTTCACACTAAACGGTTTACTATCCGTCAGCCACTTTCACACTCAAAGCAGTACAAAGTTCACCTCATATCATCGATAAACCAAACCCGAAGGTCAAAACAATCAATCGAATAGGTCGGGAATTAATCGGAAGGATAAACACACAGATTCATGGTCCGTGTTTTGCCCAACCATTTAATCACCCTTCCACTTCGCTCGAAGTGCGAAAGTGTGTGTTTTAAATAGAATTTATAAATTGGAGAAACGAGCTTTTAAATATGATTCGAGTGATTATTTTATAAAAACCCGTGGATGAAGTCAAGAATAAGTTACCAAAGTCAAAGATGCAATAACAACTACTAAAAAGCAACTTGAATCGATAAAATTTGGATAACCAATCAAAATATGCAAAAATAGGCAAAACAGGCAAAACATGAGCAGGTCGGTCGACTGGTAGCAGGGCTCGGTCGGCTGGCCAGATGCAGGAAATAAAAAAAAACTCGACATGAGCAGGTCGGTCGACCGGCTACAGGGCTCGGTCGGCCGAACTGCATAAATTTGCAGTTTCTTCCCTTTTTTCCAATGAATTGCAAGTTCTTCCAAAATGCGACCGTTCGAGCAATGGAGTTAAGGAGCCTTAGCCAATAGATACCCCAGCTCCATTAGCTCTCCGATTCGCAACCAAAAACATATTCAAACATCAAAGTTAGGATCTTTAAAGAATTGAACCCAAACACTAAAAATTTGGATATTCTCCAGTTCAATTCAAACCAAAAGCAAGAGAATATGAACAAGTGCTAGGAATTCATACCCAACATCTATGAAATCAAGAGAAGTAGATGTGAGTTCAAAACTCACCTTTTAACCTCACAAACAAAGAAGATGAAGGAGCTAAAACACAAGGAGAAGACCAACTAATCACTACTTCAACCCAACAAGCTTCAATCTAAGAACAAACAAGTATTTTCCTAAGTTAGGTTTAGGAAAACTTTCTGAAATTGAAGGAGGAAGAGTTGGAGAAGAAGAAGAGAGACTTACTTATGGCTTCTCTATGATTTTGGAGCAAGAAATCAAGCTACAAAGGAGAAACTAGGGCATGCAATTTCTATTTTCTCTTCCCTTCTACCATTTTCAGTTTTACTTGAGAAATGAAAATGAAAGAAGATGAAATGAAGAGAAGGGGTTGAGTTAGAGGGTTAATTAAGCTAGTGGGCTGAACCCAAACCCAAACCCAATAGAAAAAGTAGCCAAAATTTCACAAACTCCAAACATATCAAAGATTATACTCAAAAAGATCGCAAACGCCATTTTGGAACCAATAGAAATGGTTTCGAGTCCCAATTCGGCCGTTTGCAAAAAGTAACATTTCAGACCCAAATCCGACTAACGATGCTATATTTAGATTAAACATTTAAATATAAAATCGTTAAATATGCGGGTTGTTACAGATCTCCCCTCCTTACAAAATTGCGTCCCCCCAATTCCTAGAGACGATATTTGTAACAACTACATACCATCAATCAAAAGAAAAGAAAAATAAGATTGAGATGAAAAGACATACTCACCATCCTCAAGCTAAGAAAGAAAACCTGGATAAGATCGCTCAATAAATTCTTTGGTTTCCCAAGTACAATCATTGGGATTAGCGGACCATTGAACTTTAACGAGCGGCACGTCCTTGTTCCGAAGGTGACGCACCTCCGTGTCAAGCACGCGAATAGGTTGCTGTACAATAGATAAGTCCGGTGAGATCTCAAGCTCTTGCAAATCAGGAGAAGTAATAACAGAATCCGACTCCCGAAGACACTTCCGAAGTTGCGAGACGTGAAACACGTCATGAATGCCAGATAAATGAGCTGGAAGTGAAACTCTATAAGCCACAGGCCCAATACGTTCAGTAATAGAAAATGGTCCTATAAAGCGAGGAGCCAATTTCCCAGTCGTACTGAAACGCATAACCCCTTTCAAAGGAGAAACACGAATAAAAACAAGATCGCCGATCGAGAACTCGAGAGCCTTCCTACGGTTATCCGCGTAGGATTTCTGGCGGCTCTGTGCCTCTTTCATTCTCAACCGAATAAGATCAATCTTCTCGGAAGATTCATGAACAAAATCTGGACCAAGAATAAGCTTCTCACCAGATTCTAACCAACATGAAGGTGATCGACATGGCCTTCCATATAAGGCTTCGAAAGGAGCCATACCGATACTAGACTGAAAACTATTGTTGTAGGAGAACTCTATAAGAGGTAGGTGATCTTCCCAACTACCACCAAAATCATAAATACAAATACGGAGAAGATCTTCCAAGATACGATTCACCCGTTCAGTCTGTCCGTCAGACTGCGGATGATAAGCTGTAGAAAAATTAAGCTTTGTTCCCAAAGCTTGCTGAAGACTCTTCCAAAAATGACTCGTGAATAAAGGATCACGATCACTCACAATTGAACTAGTGACACCGTGAAGTCTCACGATTTCCTTGACAAACAACTTAGCCAAATGCGAAGCATTCCTATTAGACTTAATAGGGACAAAATGAGCAGACTTGGTAAGTCGATCAACAATAACCCAAATGCTAGAATGGCCTGACCTCGAACGAGGTAGGCCGTCAATGAAATCCATAGGTATCTGATCCCATTTCCACAATGGAATCTCAAGGGGTTGAAGAAGACCTGAAGGACGCTGATGCTCGGCCTTGAAACGTTGACAAGTTATGCAATTGCTCACATAACTCGCCACATCGCGCTTCATGTCTTCCCAATAATGAAGACGATGCATATCCGCATACATCTTACTACTGCCGGGATGAATGGTATACTTAGAACGGTAACTGTCATCAAGAATGTCATGCCGAAGTGCAAAATCAGAAGGCACAAAAAGATGGTTCTTCTTGCGAAGACACCCATGAGAATCAATGCTGAAATCTTGCAACGCCTCATCACAAGATCCAGACTCACAAAGCTGAATAAGATGCAACAATTCAGGATCACGCCGCTGACCATTGGCAATACGATCCAATAAAATAGGTCGAGCTCCCAAACTAAATAATAGAATAGGAGAATTAGAAGATGAACCTCGATCACGAATTTCACAAAAAGATAGAGTCTCAAGAACATTCCATTCGGCAAGCATCATAGAAATAACAGCCGAATGTTTGCGACTAAGCGCATCAGCAACACGATTACTCTTACCAGGGGTATACTGGATATCAAAGTCATAAGAGGCAACAAACTCGAGCCAACGCTGTTGCCTCATATTGAGTTCCTCCTGAGTGAACAAATACTTCAAAGATTTATGATCAGTATAGAGAATGAAGCACTCGCCCAATAAATAATGTCGCCAAATCTTCAAGGCAAAGACAATGGCGGCAAGCTCAAGATCATGAGTGGCATAGCGAACTTCATTCGGACGCAGTTGCCTAGAAGCATAAGCAACTACCCGATCCTTCTGCATAAGAACAGCACCGAGACCACTACCACAAGCATCGGTGTAGACAACAAGATCATGATTCCCTTCGAGAACCACAAGAATAAGAGCATTAGTGAGAAGTTCCTTCAATGTCAAAAAGGAAACTTCGCACTTGTCAGACCAAATAAAATGAATGCCTTTCCGAGTAAGGCAAGTGAGAGGAAGCACAACCCGGGAAAAATCCTTAATGAACCGACGGTAATAACCCGCCAATCCAAGGAAACTACGAATCTCATGAACATTCTCAGGCCTCTTCCAATTCTGGATGGCTTCAATCTTTGAGGGATCGACAGAAATGCCATCGGAAGATACAACATGGCCTAAGAACTTAACCTTATTCTCCCAAAAGTGGCACTCGGAGAATTTGGCTCTAAGCTGATGACGATGAAGAGTACTCAAGACAATTCTCAAGTGATTAGCATGCTCGGCTTCAGACTTAGAATAAATAAGGATATCATCAATGAACACAAGAATGAACTTATCGAGGTATTCCCGAAATACCCGATTCATGAGATCAACAAAGAAAGCAGGAGCGTTCGTCAAACCGAACGGCATAACGAGCCACTCAAAAGAACCATATCGAGTGCGGAAAGCTGTAAGAGGTATGCTATCCTCCGCGACTCGTAATTGATGAAAACCTGTGGCAAGGTCAAGCTGAGAAAAGACCTTAGCACCACTCAATAGATCGAACATATCATCGATCCTAGGCAATGGATACCTATTTCTAATGGTCAGCTCGTTAAGCTTGCGATAGTCAATATAAAGCCTAAGAGTTCCATCAGACTTCTTCACAAAGACAACCGCGGATCCCCATGGAGAAAAACTGGACTGAATCAACTGCTTGGACTCAAGCTCTAAAAGCTGCTTCTTGAGTTCCTCATTTTCCTTTGTAGACATCCTCGTGGGAGGATGACTAACTGGCTGCGCGCCTGGAATGAGATCAATGCGGAACTCAATTGCCCGTTTGGGCGGAAAACCCGATACAGGCTCAAAAACATCAGAAAAGTCACAAGCAAGAGGAATACGAGATATATCATCATCATCTCGCGAATCAAGAGAATATAAAGCCATTTCGGAATTATCCACATCCCGAAGAACAAGAGATAGCTGAGTAGGCGAATCCGGATGTCGAAGATATATAATCCTCTCCGAACAATTAATCCTGGCATCATATCTCACTAGCCAGTCCATACCCAAAATCATATCAAATCCCAGACAAGAAATAACGTGCAGATTCGCACGAAAAGAAAAACCACATAAAACAATCTCAACATCATCACAAAGCAAACTAAGGGTCGCGGATCCCCCAATAGGATTCGCAATCCTTAAAGAAGTAACCATACAAGAAACATCCAAAGATAAATCATCAACGAGCTTTTTCGATACGAAAGAATGTAAAGCACCCATATCGAAAAGAACTCGTATACTATGGTCATAAAATAAAATAGAACCTTCCAAAATGGATGGAGATATACCTTTGGGCTGAGAAGGACCTTTAGAAGCCTTGGTAGCATAAAGATTGCTAGACTTAGCACCAGCCGGAACAGTAGGGCAAGCTGAAACATGATGACCCTCCTTCTTGCAGTAACGGCAGAAGAGAGGCTTAGCACAAGCTCGAATAATATGGTCCGGAGAACCACAATTAAAACACTTTCGAACGAAAGGTGTTCCGGAAGACTGAGGCTGAGAGCTAGGACCACCGGTCTTCTTCTTCTTAGAAGGAAAAGGCTTCTTCTGAATTGGAAACGGCCTCTTGTTGGGGTTTTTGGAAACCTCAACATCAACATCACTATAACACTCCTTCTCGACGGTCTCGAGATGAAGTGTCGAATCAACCAACTCCTCAAAAGAAAGTTTAAGTTGGAGCAACAAAGATTTCTTAAGATATTTCTTAAGACCAGAAACAAACTTCAAATTCTTCTTGTAAGAAGTGCTGATGAATTCAAGACCATACTTAGATAAAGCCTCGAATGATGCAACATACTCAGAAACAGAAGATTTCCCTTGCATCAACTCAAGGAAGCGACGGGTCAATAGAAAAAGTAGCCAATCAAAATATGCAAAAATAGGCAAAACAGGCAAAACATGAGCAGGTCGGTCGACCGGTAGCAGGGCTCGGTCGGCTGGCCAGATGCAGGAAATAAAAAAAAACTCGACATGAGCAGGTCGGTCGACCGGCTACAGGGCTCGGTCGGCCGAACTGCATAAATTTGCAGTTTTTGCCCTTTTTTCCAATGAATTGCAAGTTCTTCCAAAATGCGACCGTTCGAGCAATGGAGTTAAGGAGCCTTAGCCAATAGATACCCCAGCTCCATTAGCTCTCCGATTCGCAACCAAAAACATATTCAAACATCAAAGTTAGGATCTTTAAAGAATTGAACCCAAACACTAAAAATTTGGATATTCTCCAATTCAATTCAAACTAAAAGCAAGAGCATATGAACAAGTGCTAGGAATTCATACCCAACATCTATGAAATCAAGAGAAGTAGATGTGAGTTCAAAACTCACCTTTTAACCTCACAAACAAAGAAGATGAAGGAGCTAAAACACAAGGAGAAGACCAACTAATCACTACTTCAACCCAACAAGCTTCAATCGAAGAACAAACAAGTATTTTCCTAAGTTAGGTTTAGGAAAAATTTCTGAAATTGAAGGAGGAAGAGTTGGAGAAGAAGAAGAGAGACTTACTTATGGCTTCTCTATGATTTTGGAGCAAGAAATCAAGCTACAAAGGAGAAACTAGGGCATGCAATTTCTATTTTCTCTTCCCTTCAACCATTTTCAGTTTTACTTGAGAAATAAAAATGAAAGAAGATGAAATGAAGAGAAGGGGTTGAGTTAGAGGATTAATTAAGCTAGTGGGCTGAACCCAAACCCAAACCCAATAGAAAAAGTAGCCAAAATTTCACAAACTCCAAACATATCAAAGATTATACTCAAAAAGATCGCAAATGCCATTTTGGAACCAATGGAAATGGTTTCGAGTCCCAATTCGGCCGTTTGCAAAAAGTAACATTTCGGACCCAAATCCGACTAAGGATGCTATATTTAGATTAAACATTTAAATATAAAATCGTTAAATATGCGGGTTGTTACAGGTGGCACTCCTGAGAAGTTCATTTCAAGGGAGCGCCTTTTTCCCCAGAGCCATCATCAAAACATTTTATACTATACACATATAGTATCTTCAAATCATACACCTAGTATGATATCATACAAAGCTCCTTTTTACAAAATCGATTATCTCAAAATCGATAATTCTCAAAATAGACATTCCAAATTCCAATATTGATTTTAGCCAAAATCAAAAGCCTTTCCAAATCCAAAGGTTTCCAAAACCTTTTCCAAAATCCTCATAAGATCCTTTATATATATATACACCGATATATATAAATTTTAAAACTTTGGACCACTACAAACTTGTATAAAATTCCTTTTATACTTCAAACACTTCCAAAATCCTTTTTCTTCCAACAATAGATTCAACAAAGGGATTTCATCTTAAATAAAACAAAGATATATAACCTTGTTTATTCAAAATCAAATATTCCAATTTGATTACTCTTTTCTATCAGTTTCTTTTCCATTCACTTATCCACCTTTACATTAATCCCCATTTGGATTATCACTTCAATTCCTATTTCAGTTGGGTATTAAATCCATAGCAGTTTGAACTCCGACCAGTTTATTTAGAAAATAGCTTGAAAAATTTAAAAACAAATAAGTAGTTGGAAAATAATTACTAGTTTTGTAAAATAGTTAGAAAATAGTTAACTAATCGTAGAATAGTTGAAAATAGCTGAATAGTTTTAGAAATTTTAGATAATTGTAAAATAGTAATTAATTTGTAACATAGTTGAAAAATAGTAATTAGTTTAGAAAATAGTTGAAAAATGGTTAAATAGCTTCAAAAATAATCGTAAAACAAGTATATAAAATAATTTGGCTTTAATAAAGAAAGGTTGTATATATTTAATAGCTTAGAAAAATAAGTTTATATCAAAACAATTTATATTTAAAATAGTCAAGAGCCAACTGTTCACTTCCCTAACAATTCAATTTAAATCTCCATTTAAATTGATCCAATTCCAATTCAAATAACTCCAAATTCCATTGGACTTGATTAATTCCCAATTCAAGTTGAATCAATCTTGATTCCTTCCCAAATTTAAATCAAATTCTAGTTGATTTTAATCCTGTTCAATTTTAATTATACTTTCCCATTATCCCAATCAATTTGAATTATTATCATTTTAATTTCAGAATCTAAATCACTTCAATTTACTCCAATCCAATTTCCCATTTAAATTTTAAACTTATACATCTTCAATCACCAATCCAATTACTTCAAACAAAATTCAATTTTGAACTAATTCAATTCAATCTTGAATTTAAACTACCTCGAATTATACAAATTCGAGTTAAATTCGCAAAGGTTGATTTACCTTTTTAAACCAAATTAACTTTTATTTAAAGTTTTTAAACAATCTTAAATTTCTGAGTCCAATTCTTCATTTCAATTTATCACTACTTATATTTTCAGATTCAAATAAGAGCTCAATACAATTTTATTTGTTTTCAAAATTTAATTTATTATTAAATTTTATCTTCCAATTTGAAGCCAGTTCTTAAACAATTTTAATTTACAAACTCAATTATTCAAATTTATTTTACTTATACAATACCATTCTCAATTTAAAGATTTTTATCAACAATAGGATGATAACATCCAATTTATTCTAAAACATCCATCCATTTTCAATTTTTAAATCTCAAACCCGTTTTGAGATTGCACAAATTCCAATTCAAATCAACCATTTAATTTTCCAAGTTAAACTCCAATTTCATCTTAAAATCTTCAATCCAAGTTGTTCATTCAAACTTATTTAACTTCTCCCAAGTAAAATTCAATTTACTTAATCCAGTCAACCTCATTCTCACATTGAATTCCCACTTCAAACTTCAAATTCTTTCCCTTTTATAAGTTCAAAACTTATATCACTTTGGGTTTTTATATCACATTTCAGGGAAAAATCAAAACTCAACCTCATAGAGTTTATTTCAAATTATCTTTAATATCATGTATATCTATGCATATGTACATATTTATTTCTTGGCCCTCCCAGCCATGTTTTACAATTTTAAACCACCTTTGGTTTTAAATTCAAATAAATTTTCAAACAACCCATTGTTTGCAACAAGTCCCAATTATCCAATTAATACTTTATTTACTATTTTTTTTTTCTTTGAAACAAAATTTTCAAATTCTGGGACCAGATTTAGAATTTCATTTTCAACCCATTAAACTTTTAATTTGGTTGTATTTTTATTTTTACTTAATTTAATTCCAATTCTAGACTTCAGTTTGGTTGTATTATATTACTTCTTAATTTTAATTTCAATAATTAACAACCAATCACCTTAATATTTATTAGAAGGAAATATTGCTTTATATATATCAAAATATATTTTATATAAAATCATTTAAACTCTTTATATAAGAAAATAACAAGTACGCGCTCATATATATATATATATATATATATATATATATATTCTCGACTCATTATAGAGCACTACAGACTCTATTTAATGAGTAATCCCCACCAGAGCCAAGGTTCTCGCTTAACCTGGCTCTGATACCAACTGTAGCGAACCGGAATTTCCCAAACCAGAAAATTCCAGATAGTTAAGAAAAAGAAGAAAGAGAAAGAAGAAGAAGAACAGAAACACCAAACATCTCACATTCGCAGCGGATAAAATATAATAATAAATAATAATAGCTTACAAAAGAATACCATATCTGTTGATTACATTTCAATACATCAGAGTTTCACATATATTCAAATGCTGGTCATATACAATCAATTTATCATAGAATTACAATAACATAATTACAGCGGAAATTTTCTAAGCGATAATGCCATCCTGCTCGCCTCGTGAGCTCCAGAACGTTCCTACCTGAAAATCTGTAATACTCGGTCTGACCCGAGCATTACAACAAAGTAACAACCGGGTCAGGCCGGAAACCAGCGTGAATAAATCCAACTAACATGGAATACCAAAGAAATCAACTTGTATAAAACCCGGGTAACTCGATTCAATTCACAAAACTACTATTACTTATAGACATCTTTTATTCCATACTTCCATTTACTAAGCACCATGGTTTAAATTTAAATAGTCCAATTTCCTTTGAATCACTTCACTCTAGCATATGGATTTCACATATCAATCTATAAAATATTTGAAGTGGTTTCGGGTATTTCTTAATACCCGACTCCGGCCTCTTCGAGACTCGTCTCATCCTAACCCAAATTATCAAAATGAAATACACAACATTTCATATTAGAGATGTCTACTGATTCAAAACATCCAACACCATTCAACCCTTCATAAGCAAAACTTAATAACATGCAAACCAATTCAATTTATTCTAATTGAATTTCTAACAACATTCACTTAGATTCCTTCATTCAATATTAATTAATTCCAAATCAATTAATTAATCAACCCCACATCATTCGGCTTAATTACTCATACGGGATTTATTTATCTTCCAATTACATTCAAGTGATTATCTTTAATATATTAACACAATATTAGTTCTTCTTAACCAAAATCGATAATTAATCTTTAATTACCTTATAACTAATTAACTAAATTAATTATGTTAATCCTTGATTACTTACATTAATTAACTCCTCATAAGAGTCACTTATTATTGATTAATTCATCTTAAATTACATCCTTAATTATATAAATTATGAATTCCAATTTTATTTTCATTTATCCTAATCCAAATTAATTTCGTTAATTAAACCACGATATTAATCATTCTCAAAACAGTCTCGACCTGCATTTAACTATCTTTCATTTACTTCATTAACTAAATTACTTACTCCTTAATTAATTATCTTATTTAATCTCTTGATTTCTTCCGCAAAGTAATTATATTTCATTAATTTCATTAAGCGATTACTTGTCACATCATTCAATTATTATTCTGAATTACTTACACTTAATTAATCAACTTAAAACTTAATCAATTAATTCAAACCATTCATTACTAAATTAATTAACCCAAATCATTAATTAATTAGAATTAATTTATCATCCATTTTAATCACCCCACTGATTTATGAATCACCAATCATTAAATCCCTATTAACATTAAAATGGAAACAATTCTTATTTATGATTTCAGTTTTGAACAATTTAAAACCTCGAATACTTCGAATCAAGCAACAGTTAACTCAAAAACCATCCAAAACCAAAGTCACCAGGACATCAGTGCACAACAATTCAATTCAACCATTTAGCCGATTATTTAAATCTAACCATTTAAATTCACATAAAAATCAAAACAAAGTGAGATCTACTCACCTTTTGCATCCTGAATTTGCAATCCACTTCATTCTCAACTTGGTTTATCCACGTTTTGACCTTGTATAAATATTTATACAGGTTATTAATATTCGAAACGAATTGAACTATCCATCCCCGTTAAATTTGATTAAATTATAATTTAATTCTAACTAAAGAATTTTCTTTATATTCTTGAAAATACATATTCTTTTTATTACTAATCTTTATATATGGATAAACTAAAGTAGAGATGTTTATATTTGACTGCTACATATCTATCTTCAGATTTATACATATGTATAAAAATTCTCTGAAAATAAATTTTCTATTTCCTATACATATGTATTATGTATTTTATTTTATTTTTCTTTCTGTAAATAAATAGAAAGATTTCCCCTTTTTCCTTTTTAGAATACAAATTAAAATTAACAAGAAATAATCTAGCTTACTGCCTCGCAATCGGTCTCAACTCGCCAAAAGCGTGGTGCTCGTCTCGATCCCCGTATGCAGTTGCGGCCTCCAACCCTAGATCCATGCGATCGCCTCCACCGTGGCCCTCCCACAGCTAGTCTCACGCGCGCTACCTCTCTTACGGTCGCTGACTCGACCCAGCTTCTCTATCACGCACGCGATTTCGAACATACCCATCCCCACGACGTCGAGACGTCGAGACCTTCACCCGAATCGAACGATTCCATCTCCGCTTCGCCATCATCACGAGCCATTCGCGATTCTCCAGAGCAATACTCAACCCCCTTCCTTAGCTCGATCTAACGATGAAGTCATCCACTAATTTCTTTTTATTTTTTTTATTTTTTTTCGTTTCAAAGGCTTCGGCCATTTTTATTTTATTTATTTTTTCTTGAGGACGATCTGTTTGAGGATGGAGAGGGAAAACAGGGGTAAGATAATGAATGGAAAAGCTTCTAGGATGCGCATTGTATAAGAAAATATCTTTGACTATTTAAAATTTTATTATATTATGTTATAAAATTTCAAAACGTCTTGTTAATTTCCATATAAAATTTCGAACTTATCTTAAGCAATGTCGTTAGGTGATTGCAAGGTTTTACCCGCATTTCGAATACGATGGAACATGTTTTGGAGGCTAATTTTATCGTATGCGCGAGTTACGGAAGTAAACAATCAATTTTAAATTAAATCGATTAAAATAGTTCTACGCTTTTCGAGTTGTTAAGGTCAGACGACAACTACGATTGCTACGAAAATTGAAATCCGATAATAACTAACTATTACGGATCCAATGGAACTGATTTCGTTGAATTCCGAGACTGTCCCTCGGAAGGCTATTTTTAAATTCAATTTAAACGATATAATTTCAAAACTGAAAAAATTACCTTTAAATTAAATTTCAATCATTCTATCATCTTCAGTATCCTCATTATAAATTTTACAAGCCTTCAAATTACTTTTACCAGGCTTAAAATTCCAGCTTCAACATTTTACCCAATTTCAAATTATATGATTCAATAGTTAAACTATATAATTCAATAATTTAATTAACAAGTAAATATTGATATTTTGAAATTCAAATTAAAATTACCTTTTTAAATATTTAAAATCAATTAACAATTCCAATTTAAGTTGTTAAAAATTCCGGGTCGTCACATATCCGCTTTGTGGCCACATTGTGGATTCATTCTATCGATATTATTCTCTCTGATTTTTGGTTTTCCGGATGTGATACTTGTGTGTTCCCACCATGCCGTAACCCATGGTTTTTTTCTCTCGCGACTGCATAGCGCAGCTGCCTGGCTGAGTCTGGCCCAGAGGTACGAATTGTTTCCTGGGAGATCTAGGCGTAACCATTGTGTATCCTGCAATCTGTGTAGGTCGCATTAGTAGCGAAACTGCCTGGCTGAGACAACCTAGGAGTACGGATTGTTTTCTGGGGGACCCAGACGTAACCATTGTGTATCCTACGCCCTACTAGTCATCATGGCATAACTCGCAGGGCTGAGAAAGCTTACGGATACGGATTGTTTCCTAGGGGATCCAGGCGTAACCATTGTGTATCTGCGAACCATGGTTGGACAAAGGTTTTGGTTTGATTGTTTTGTTTGGATTGTACTTTCCATATCTTTTTTTAAGGGTTTTCAAGTATTTTCACTAGGTGTTGAAACAGGTCTACTAAGCACTTAAAGAATTCTAGCTTTGCGCCTGATCAACGCATGGCCAGAGTCTGTAAGAACGAGGGTAAACTTGTTGAAACATCGAGTTATAAAAGTATTTTTGAAAGGAAAAATTCGTATTGATATAAAAGTATTTTACTATAAAGGTATTTCCAACAAAGAAATTTTGTATTAATATTTGAGATTAAAATTTTATGGTTTGATTTAATTATTCGAGCCCAATACTATCCCTTTGAACCTACCTATCTGCTCAGCTTTATTTATTCACCTATATTCTGTTTTTCCGAATCTACCCTCCTTTCCTTTTTGAATATAATCTTTGAAATATTGTTTATATATATACTACATGGTTTAATAGTAAATCATTAGTGTAATTAATATTTCAGAAGTTATTAATTTAATATAACATATTTAAGAAATGAGTATTAATTTATCTGTAATGTTGAAAGTGTCTTAAGATAAATTAGTAAATTTATAAACTATGGATTTAATGTTGTCAAATAACTTCCTTGAAAATATAACCAAGGATGTGAATTACCGTTTTCAAATAGTTTTCATATATATTTATAAAGGTGTTATTTAAACACATAAATGTTATTTATAAGGGAAGCAGGAAATTTTACAAATGGGTTTTGAAAAGTTTTAAAGTATTAAAGATAATTGAACTGCAAATGAAGTTTTCAAATGAATATTTCTAGAAAAAATTATATGGTCTTAAGTTAATTGTTTATCCTTGTCTTTCAATCTGTTTATCTTTCTGGTTGTGTCTATTCTCCTACCTTCTTCCTTTTCGGGGATGAAAAGTTTTGAGTGGGGGAGAGTGTAACGACCCGTAAAATTTTGATAATTTTTTATGGTTTTATTTAGCGTATTTAATTTGATTTTTGAGAAATTTTAAATAATAATATTTTGAAATAAAATCTTACATTTGGATTACGTATAGTTAAATGTGGCAAATGATAATTTTCATCAAAAATTAAGAAAGTATATTTTAGGGTGTGATGCTGTTCAATTTAAGTCAGTAATAATTGATGTTCATAAAATAATTTATTTTGGGAAATTCAAGGCACAACTGTTTTATTTGCCACCATTTCTTTTATCTATTTTCAAACGGTTTATTTTGCCTTTATAACATGTCCTTCCATATTTATTCTTGCTGTCCAATCAAGCTATTAATTGCTTTGATTGTTTGTAAAACAGTGTGCAGCTGTTACTTTTTCTACCGTTAAAATTTCAATTGCTAAATAATTTTTTCAATTCACAGATAGACTTCCCCATTCCTAGCCATTAATAAACTTTGAAATCATCGTCCTTGCCTTTCGTTATTCCCCGTTTTATAATAATAATTGAAATTTATAGCCGTTTCGGTATATAACTTTTACACGTTTTATACTCATTTAATTTAACTAGTCCATTGCCTTTAGTTTTTAAACTGTTCCATTTTCTTCCCAAGCAACAGCTCACATTCCATTTCACTTGTAAATCAGTTTCCACTTTTACTCACCTGCTCACCTTTTCTTTCATCTATCCGTTTAATAGTTATATATAAGTTATAATACGTTTCCCTGATTCATCTCCTTTCCTTTTTCATTGGCATATTAATTCTGGGAAGTGATTAATTTAAAAACCCATCTTCCCCTCATTTCTTTAAACGTTCAGCTAAATTTTAGCTTGTGACCGTTGCTGTACATTTCATTAAAGAGGTATATTACCTTATTAATCTCCGGAATTTAAGGGTGAAAATTTTAGTTTTCTAACCTTTCCTTTCCTACGCTCCCTGTTTCCACTTCTTTCATTATGACCGTTCATTATATATATACACTATAGATGGAAAGCTATAAACATATAAACTTAGATACGTTTTGTATTTATTAAAAATTTAAAGCTCACCTTAAATTGTGCAAAGCGTTTTTCCTCTGCCTTTATAACTTTGGGTTTATACCTACTTTTGCTTCCTCTTCCTCCTGAAGCCTATTTTCTTTCTTTCCCAAGTTGTTACAGCGCCTCTTCAAGGCCATAATAGCCGATACCCCTATTGCCATCACCTATCAAACACTCGTCACCACTAGCTTGCGTACGTTCGCATATATTAGGTATAGTACTTCTGTCTGTTAGCATATATTTATATGTCGGTGAATTTGTTACATGGGTTATATTATCTTGGGTTTCCCTGTTCCAGTTAATAATATATTATACAAATTTTGCAGCGTCTATTATATGGTTTATATATATTTATGTCAAAGTTATTCTTTTATATATATAAATGTATTTGTGTATATATGTATATATGCTGTTATACTAGTTTATAAAATAAAATTTTCCTTTTTCGGCTGCTGTATGTAAAGATGCTTTTTGTTCTAATTTGTTTAAACTTAGTATTTTGTTTTTTTGTAATATTTTAAACGTGAATTTCATTTAAGTGAAGCTTTTCGTATCACGTTATTAAATGAAATAATATAAGATGATTTAAAAATATACATACTTTTTTTTGAATCTTTTTGGGGTTTCGTTGGTTTTGTTATGTATTACTCTTTCTTAATGCAATGTACTGGAAATAACAAAATAGGTTCTAGTGGCTATTGCGTAAGTGAATTCGTGTTTGTGTACGTGTTATTATAACTTATATTTATACATTGTTTATTTGTTTCTATATAATTATGTACAGGATAGTAGTGTCTGCATTATATATATATATATATATATATATTGTTAATATAAATGGTCTGTTTTATATTTGGAGTAGGCAGGTGTATGTGTTATAGTGTAGACCAATTGTTTTCGCAGCAAAAAAAAATTATATTTTAAAGTTTATATTAGTTGCTATTTATATATATTGTATAAATTTTACATTTTAACTTATACTTTCGGTCTGCACAGGTTACAATATTATATATACTTATAAAATAAGTTATAATATAAGTTATATAAGTAATTCTTACATCCGTTGTCTAAAATTTTATATAAGTCTGTGTATAGGCTTTACTGTTTATGTATGGGTAGTTATATATTAGTTTATATACATAGGTAAAGTGTTTAAAATTCATAATTGTATTGTGAAGTGGATTTTGTACCATATGTATATAGTAGTTTATAAATGAGATTTGAACAGTGTAATTTGTTGAAGTTTTATATATTAATCTTATTTTAAAATATAAATCTTAATGATATTATATACATAGGTCGTATAGGGTGGTTTGGTTCTTAGATTTGTAAATAGAAATTTTGATCTATGTGTAAAAATTAAAATGGTTTGGAAAAATTATAAGGATTTTATTTAACATATATGTTTTATTTCAAATGTTAAAACTATTGGTTTATGTATGAAAAAAAGGTAAATTATATTTATATATATGTGTGTGTGTGTGTGTGATTCGACTTTAAATTTTTCTTAGGGATGCAATTTTGATTTTTATTAAAATAGAAAAAAATTCTGTATATATCAGACTGACTCTGATTCAATTCATCAATTCTTGATTATCAGCCTCGTTCGTCCAATTTGTGCCAATCCTACTTTGTTTTGAAATTCGTGCTTGGATTATAATTCAAATTTCAGTGTCCGTATCAGTGTGTGTATCCATGTCATCTTCTGTATTCTCTAGCCTCGAAAGGTGAGCAATTACTTGCGATTAACATTGTTTTATTTGTTAAATTTGATTAAATTGAAACGACAATTGAAATATGATGCTGTAGTTATTTAAATTGTTATATATGCTATTATCTGTAACTGTTCACTTATGGGATATGACACCATATCATATTGTTTGTAACGACCCAGAATTTTTAGAAATTAAAATTTGAATATTTAATTTATTTTAAATATTAATAAGTGAATTTATAAGTCAAATAAATTTTTATTTGAATAATTGGATTTAATTGAATAATTAAATCGATAATTTAATATGTTAAATTATGGAAATAATTGAAAATTGAGCTAAATATGATTGAAAATGATTTGTAAAATTTTATTTTATCATATTGAAGTTAGAACGATATTTTAGAACTTTTAAAATCGAATTAAAAGTTAATTTGTGAAAATTGAATATTTTAATATTTAAATCGACTAGTGAAAATAGTCAATTTTTGAACAGTCTCAAAATTGAACGAAACTAGTTCCATTGGATCCGTAATAGTTAGTTATTACCGGATTTCAATTTTCGTGTCAATCGGAGTTATCGTTTGATCGTGGCAGCTCGAAACGCATCGAATTATTTTTTAATTTTAATTTAGCGAGTTAAAATAGCCATTTTTCAAAAAGTCTCGGATTTCGACGAAACTAGTTTCATCGGATCCGTAATGTGATATTATTGTAAGGTTTCAAATTTCAAGTCAATTGGATTTACCGTTTGTCCGGTACAAATTAAAACGCCTAGAAAATCGCTTAAATCGGTTTAATTCAAATTGAGCGTTTATAGCCATAACTCGCACATACTTCCGAATTAGCTTCCGAAACCTGTTCCATTGTGTCCGGAACGCGGGATAAACCCTAGGTATGTCAGTTTCGGCGCGTAAATCGGAGTTTGGAATTTCCGGATGAATAGTGTCGATCGATTTTCCTATAAATACACCCCCTACCCTTCATAAAATAAAAAAATAAAAAAAAGTCAAAACCCTAAACCTAATTTGCTAGCCGCCAGTTCAAATTGAATGGCCGAAAATGTCTCTTCTTCCTCCCTCCAAATCTTCTAATCTATGCATCGATTCATGAAAGTTTCAACTAGAGTATTGTAGAGGGCAACACGAACTACAAGATCAACGGTTATGATCAAAAATGGAGTGACGTGGTGACCAGAACTCGAGCTGGAAGCTTGGCCGTTCGGCCTAGAATCGCGTGCACATGATGAGGCCGAGCTCCACCCTATTGAGGCCGTGTGTAGCTTGTGGTGAGGCGCTTCCATTGATGTATCCTGATCATGTTGTAATCGAGCGAAGGCGATGTAAATTTAAAACCTAATTTTTTGCTTTATGGGTTTTGATACGTGAATGATAGCCTGTAGCCGAACGAAGGAAGAAGGGGGGGGGGGTTGCGTCCTACGGTGATGATGCAAGGGAAGCTAATCTAACGGCCTTGATTAAGTTTAGTTATAAATTAGTTTATTTAAGTTAGTAAATTTGTTATAAAATTCGTGTAACTTCAAAAATTCATAACTTTTTCATACGAGGTCGAAAACGCGCGAAACCAGTTGCGTTGGAATCGTATGGACGAGCACTACGCGATGGAGTTGGTTTGGAGTCGTTTGGAGTTAGTGAGAATTTTGGATAAAATTAAACGTCCGTTTAATTTTATTCGAAATAAATCGCTAAAACGGAAATTTAAATCAAGGTGAGAACTTCTCACTCAATCGAATCAGTTTCGATTTTATTTTAAATAGTTAGATTTAAAATATTTGAATGCATGTTTGAATGTTGATGAATATCTATTGATTGTTAAAATAGACATTATACGCCGTTAGTAAGCGGATGTTAATTATTAAAAACATATACCGCGAATATTTCATAAACAGTGAAATTGGTATTATATATAATATCAATATATATACATATTGGCATATGTATATATTGCAGTTATTGATTTCCTGCATTTATTTGTTTAGCGGATGAGACCCTATTGCGCCGTTATTAAGCGGATAATATTTAATAAAAACATATACCGCGATAATTTCGTACTGGAGCGAAATTGGTATTGTGCTAATGTTTGTGGATGCAGGAAAACAGGTTGGAGGGATCCAACTGGATTCCTCAACAGTATTTATTTGATTATGGATATTTTGATATTCATTGATTTTCATATCGATATATGATATCGTTGTTGTCGTGATTGACTATTTGGTGTGTAGCATCATTGGACCCAGATTTTGGAATTTTAAAATGATTTTAAAGTGATTTTTGAAAATATACTTTATTTTTGGAATTGATCCATTTTAAATAATTAAACGTTATAATTTTTAAAGTTATAGAAATTATGATTTTGTGAAATATAGTTAAAAGCCGATTTTTGAGAAATATGAACTAATGATTTTATAAAATAGTTTAGATTGGATTTTTGAATATATTATAAAAGTTTAAAATATAGGATTTATAAAATTTGATTATTTTATAAATCGAAGTGGTGAAATTTTAAAGGAATTTAAAGACGCTTTAAAAAATAATATAAATTGATTTATATTAAGAGATTTATAAATGGAAATTTATAAATTGAAATATTGACATTATAAAACGAGTTTTTATAAGTGCTTGAATGAAGTGAAAATGAATTTCATTAAAGAATGAAATGTATAGAATTATAAATGGTGAAGTTATAAACGAAATTTATAAATAGTAAGATTTATAAATTTTGTGGAGTTATTAAAGAATATATTTAAATAAATCATTGAATCTTATAAGTTATAAGATTTATAATTATGAAGTTCAAAGGAACGATTTTTGTAAACGAATAAATTATAAGTATTTGACTTATAATATGAACTTTTGGTTTATAATTGAGATATGAAATCAAATAGGTTAATAAAGGAATTTGTAAAAGGAGTTTTTATAAATAAATAGAAATGGAATTTATAAACGTTGTTTTATAAATTCGCAAATGACTTATTTTGATAAGAAAATTTGTTGAAACCTATTAAAGGAGTTATATTCACATTTTTGAATAGTGAATAATCCTTTGAATTAAAATGAATAAAAGGATGAGATTTGTTAACGAAGTTTATTCACATTTTTGAATAGTGAATAACACGTTAAAGAAAATGGTTTGGATTTGATGTTTTAAATAGAATTAAAACGATCTAACGATGTTTTAAATGTGTTATGATTCGAAACCATAGATTTCAACATTCATTGTTGAAATAGACGTTTCGAGAAACAAAAGGAAATGATGGACTATAACACTGTTGTTATAGTAAATGATTTCCGAAAGGAAATGTTTTGAATAAAATTGGGATTTATATATCTATTTTAATTTCGAATCCCTATACTAGTGATTTTGGGTTGTCGTAACGATGTTTTACGCAACATTCGTTTTGGCCCAAATAAATATGTTAAGAGAATGATTTTCTTAAAGAATGGAATATATACTTAATTCGATTTAAGTATATTGAATATTTTCCAAGTGTTGAAAATAAAAAGATTTGTGAATGACTTATTTTAAATAAGTATGGAAATGTTTTCCAATATGAAGTGAATAATTAGAATTTATCTTTTTAAAGATAAATTGAAATGAATAATCGAAATCGAATATTCATAGATATTTTGGATTATAAATTCAATAAGGAATTTATAAAAGAAAGTGGAATTTGTCTAAAAATAAATGTTGATTTATTTTTGAAGCGTGAAATTATATATCTAGTAAAGATATTTTTGGAAAATAAATAATTGGAAAATTATTTGGAAACTGGTGATGTTGTGCATACCCATTGATAGTTCAATAACCGACTATCAATATTTCCCTTTGAATGGGTAATTGATGTGATTTGTTTGAAATTGAATGCCACACTTATTTTTGAATAAGCGCTCACTATTCGGGTTAACCGGGAAAGGACCATGGGGTCGTATAACCCATTCCGAATATGTGATACGTCGTTGTAAATTGCATTTGAAGATCGGTGTTGAAGACCGAGTTTTTGCGAAAGCGATAGGATGACCTATCGATTGTCTCTGCACTGGGTAGCTCCTGGTATAGAGATCTCCTAAGTGATGGGAAATTCGATCGGGATTGTGAATACCCGTATTGCAAGGGCTTCGTAAGAAGTGCCTTCGGTTTTGTTCGAGCCCGGAACAGACTTGTATGGATTGTATGTCTGACATTACAAGTTGAGATATAAAGCAGATTTCTTTCAAATATATTTCTGTTGGTGGCGGAGAATTTATTCTTTTAGCTTAACACCCTTCTCTGAGACGTACGAGCTTAGAGGTTATGTAGTTGAATGTTATCAGCGATATATTCCCAATTTGGTAATGTGATATGCTGAGTGATGCTGTAAATGATCATTGTGTTGATTATTTGTGATAGGATCGTTTATTTAATCGTCTATCCTTGTGATCATTGTGTTGATCATTTGTTGACCCAAAGCATGGCTTTTGTATAAAGTATGTTTTTGTGGACGTGACTTCGTCGAGCCTCACACCCCGTGAATGGTCAAAACAGGAAAGAAGCAGCAAGGTTATGAGGGGTAGCGCCCTTTAGGATGTGTCCATTTCCTTCTGGAAAAGGGTGGTATCATGGTATGGAGCCCAGATACTTACTCATGTTGAAAACACTTTGTTATGATTGTGTGAATTGATTGCGAGCGCTCGGTGAAAAGGTCCCAAAGGACCGGGGGATGGCATATTCGGTCAGTTGTTACTCAGTTAGGGGTAACCCGGCCTTGTGTTGGTAGAGATCCGGTTTGGTTCTCGGGGATGTCCATCCAGAGGCATTCTCATGTGGCAATGGGAAGTTCCTTGGCCTGATCATTCGTTGGAAATCCAATTCCCAATACGAAACTTGTACGGTATTAGTTGTAGAACCTGCCATTCACTTATGGTGGTCACCACTGTTTGGATGGTAGCTATAGTAGGCATACGATAATGGTCGTATGTTGGCTAAGATTTATATTCTACTTTCGAAATGAATTTTCCTACACTATACACTAATAATAATATGAAATGTTCTTTTAAATGCGTATCAAGTATCTTTGACTATCATAAGGAGAAATCTCCTCCGATTCTGCGTTTGCATTGTGTGTGTGTGTGTGCGGGAGGCCTTATGGTAGTCTCATTTTTAAAAGCATTGCGAATTGAATTTAAAAATATTCCTCTATTTTGATTTTAAAGATAAATAAACTGTTTTGAGTTCTCACACCAGTCACATGACTGACTCGGAGTTTATTGTTTTCCTTCCTAAACTCTGGGTGCCCACCAATTTCCACACGGGCAGTTAAGAGTTAAGGTTTATCAGGATATTCTGGATATTCTGGATATTCTGGATTTGCTGGAGGCAAGCTGCATGGTATGACGTATTACTAGTTATATAGTATTTCTTTTTCCGCTGTTTGTTTGATGTTGTATACTCTGATGATATGATGTAATGAAATGAAATGTATAAAATGTAATAACTGATATAGTTCTTTGTTTAAAGATTATTCATTTATTATTATATGTTGTTCCGCTGCGAATTGTGAGATTCTGATGTTGTTCTGTTGTTTTCTGTTCCGTCCTATTTTTTCTATTTTCTTTCTGTTCTATCTTCTATGTTTTCTATCTTTCTTCTCTTCTATTTTCAAATTCTCTATTTTCTGATTTTCTGTTTTCTTTCTCTATCTTCTACCTTCTTATCTTTTTCTCTTCTCTTTTCTTAAATTCTTTTTCTTAAAACCATAACATTTCGGGTTTTCGGCCTTCGATTTCTCGGCAGTCGATAAAGTGAGTATCGATGTTGAATTTTCGAAAGTCGAAAATTTTCGGGGCGTTACATGTGGTATCAGAGCTTATGGTTAAGCGACAACCATGGTTCTGTTGGGTATCACTCATTAGAGATAGAGTCAGCAGTACTCTAGAATGAGTTTGAGTGTAATAATAGCTATGAGAGCGTATTTGTTAGTGAATATGAAATCGTTTTATATTGTGATGATTGGTTTGTTGAGTGGTATATAGATTCTGGTTAATACGAGTAATTAACGTTGTTGATAGGGATCTCTAAACACTTGTACAGAACAATTCGACACAGTATTGTTTTAAATTGAGTAAATGAAATAATTTTACCTTGATTATATTTTTATATATAAAGAAATAATTTTTCAGAATTATTAAATTGTATATAAGTTGATTGTTTAGTTGTTTGAATAATCTAAATAAAAGAATAGTTGTATAAGCAAAAGAATTATAAGAATTGAATTATAATTAAAGTGATTTACAATTGAGAAATAAACATTTATATAAGAAGTGAAACTATATGAATATGAGTTGTAAATAACCAAATGAATTTAAAGTTAAATGGAGATTTACTTTAG
Organism: Allium cepa; assembly: GCA_030765085.1. NCBI lineage: Eukaryota > Viridiplantae > Streptophyta > Magnoliopsida > Asparagales > Amaryllidaceae > Allium > Allium cepa. The sequence goes on from CM060929.1 coordinate 485,405,890, forward strand.
AATTGAGATCTGAATTTATTTACAAGTAGGAATTTAAGTCATGTAAAACCAAATAATGTTAAATGGAATAATGAATGTAAGTGTTAATTCATTAAATTCTAATGTTATTGGAAGTTGAATAAATTGAATGAGAATGAATATAAGCAAAGGAATTTGGTTGTAATTGATATACATTGGTTGTTATATGATTGTTAGTTGATTGTATATAATTCATTAAGTATTAATGAAATTGAGTTAATGAGAATGAATATAAACGGTGAAGTGAACCAACTCGAATATGAATTAGTGAATATAAACTAATTGAAAATGAATGTTAGTAAGAACATTCACTGTTAATGAATCAAATGTGATTTATGTTGAAAACCAATTCATTAAATATTAATGAGAATATGAATGAATATTTATGATTATGAATGGTAGTTGGTTGATGTTTGCATTTGTTGTTTAGTTGCATTTGCTATGTGACATATATAGTTATGTTGCTATATGTTGTATATTGAGATTATTTTCATATGTGCATGTTCTCATGTTGTTTGTTGAGTAATTAGTAGGTGCGGATCGCGTTTGCTTCGCATTTGGAGCTCGCTTTCGCGCTATATTAGCCGTATATGCTCACTAATAAAATATAAGGTACATATCTCGGATTAAATATCGTACTTTTACATTTTTTTCCCTTCGGGATGCCTCATTACTTGATGAGATGTATATTTGTGATATATATACTGTCATTTTTTTTTCGGATCGAGCCGCGCAAAGAAGACTATGGCGAATTTTTCCGAAAATTTAAGGCGTTAGAAAATTTTTGAGAAAATTGGAAAATTTTGAAAACTTTAACTTTGATTTTGGAATTGAAAGTTAAACAATAGTAGTTGTTTTTGAAAAGATAACTAAGTATGATTTGAAAACTTAGTAAAGATTTGTAAGAAGTTTAACTATGAATTTTGGGAAAATTAATAGATTCTGTAACTTTTCTTACTTGTAATTTCGAGGACGAAATTCTTTTAAGTGGGGAAGATTGTAACGACCCAGAATTTTTAGAAATTAAAATTTGAATATTTAATTTATTTTAAATATTAATAAGTGAATTTATAAGTCAAATAAATTTTTATTTGAATAATTGGATTTAATTGAATAATTAAATCGATAATTTAATATGTTAAATTATGGAAATAATTCAAAATTGAGCTAAATATGATTGAAAATGATTTGTAAAATTTTATTTTATCATATTGAAGTTAGAACGATATTTTAGAACTTTTAAAATCGAATTAAAAGTTAATTTGTGAAAATTGAATATTTTAATATTTAAATCGACTAGTGAAAATAGTCAATTTTTGAACAGTCTCAGAATTGAACGAAACCAGTTCCATTAGATCCGTAATAGTTAGTTATTACCGGATTTCAATTTTCGTGTCAATCGGAGTTATCGTTTGATCGTGGCAGCTCGAAACGCATCGAATTATTTTTTAATTTTAATTTAGCGAGTTAAAATAGCCATTTTTCAAAAAGTCTCGGATTTCGACGAAACCAGTTTCATCGGATCCGTAATGTGATATTATTGTAAGGTTTCAAATTTCAAGTCAATTGGATTTACCGTTTGTCCGGTACAAATTAAAACGCCTAGAAAATCGCTTAAATCGGTTTAATTCAAATTGAGCGTTTATAGCCATAACTCGCACATACTTCCGAATTAGCTTCCGAAACATATTCCATTGTGTCTGGAACGCGGGATAAACCCTAGGTATGTCAGTGTCGGCGCGTAAATCGGAGTTCGGAATTTCCGGATGAATAGTGTCGATCGATTTTCCTATAAATACACCCCCTACCCTTCATAAAATAAAAAAATAAAAAGTCAAAACCCTAAACCTAATTTGCTAGCCGCCAGTTCAAATTGAATGGCCGAAAATGTCTCTTCTTCCTCCCTCCAAATCTTCTAATCTATGCATCGATTCATGAAAGTTTCAACTAGAGTATTGTAGAGGGCAACACGAACTACAAGATCAACGGTTATGATAAAAAATGGAGTGACGTGGTGACCAGAACTCGAGCTGGAAGCTTGGCCGTTCGGCCTAGAATCGCGTGCACATGATGAGGCCGAGCTCCACCCTATTGAGGCCGTGTGTAGCTTGTGGTGAGGCGCTTCCATTGATGTATCCTGATCATGTTGTAATCGAGCGAAGGCGATGTAAATTTAAAACCTAATTTTTTGCTTTATGGGTTTTGATACGTGAATGATAGCCTGTAGCCGAACGAAGGAAGAAGGGGGGGGGGTTGCGTCCTACGGTGATGATGCAAGGGAAGCTAATCTAACGGCCTTGATTAAGTTTAGTTATAAATTAGTTTATTTAAGTTAGTAAATTTGTTATAAAATTCGTGTAACTTCAAAAATTCATAACTTTTTCATACGAGGTCGAAAACGCGCGAAACCAGTTGCGTTGGAATCGTATGGACGAGCACTACGCGATGGAGTTGGTTTGGAGTCGTTTGGAGTTAGTGAGAATTTTGGATAAAATTAAACGTCCGTTTAATTTTATTCGAAATAAATCGCTAAAACGGAAATTTAAATCAAGGTCAGAACTTCTCACTCAATCGAATCAGTTTCGATTTTATTTTAAATAGTTAGATTTAAAATATTTGAATGCATGTTTGAATGTTGATGAATATCTATTGATTGTTAAAATAGACATTATACGCCGTTAGTAAGCGGATGTTAATTATTAAAAACATATACCGCGAATATTTCATAAACAGTGAAATTGGTATTATATATAATATCAATATATATACATATTGGCATATGTATATATTGCAGTTATTGATTTCCCGCATTTATTTGTTTAGCGGATGAGACCCTATTGCGCCGTTATTAAGCGGATAATATTTAATAAAAACATATACCGCGATAATTTCGTACTGGAGCGAAATTGGTATTGTGCTAATGTTTGTGGATGCAGGAAAACAGGTTGGAGGGATCCAACTGGATTCCTCAACAGTATTTATTTGATTATGGATATTTTGATATTCATTGATTTTCATATCGATATATGATATCGTTGTTGTCGTGATTGACTATTTGGTGTGTAGCATCATTGGACCCAGATTTTGGAATTTTAAAATGATTTTAAAGTGATTTTTGAAAATATACTTTATTTTTGGAATTGATCCATTTTAAATAATTAAACGTTATAATTTTTAAAGTTATAGAAATTATGATTTTGTGAAATATAGTTAAAAGCCGATTTTTGAGAAATATGAACTAATGATTTTATAAAATAGTTTAGATTGGATTTTTGAATATATTATAAAAGTTTAAAATATAGGATTTATAAAATTTGATTATTTTATAAATCGAAGTGGTGAAATTTTAAAGGAATTTAAAGACGCTTTAAAAAATAATATAAATTGATTTATATTAAGAGATTTATAAATGGAAATTTATAAATTGAAATATTGACATTATAAAACGAGTTTTTATAAGTGCTTGAATGAAGTGAAAATGAATTTCATTAAAGAATGAAATGTATAGAATTATAAATGGTGAAGTTATAAACGAAATTTATAAATAGTAAGATTTATAAATTTTGTGGAGTTATTAAAGAATATATTTAAATAAATCATTGAATCTTATAAGTTATAAGATTTATAATTATGAAGTTCAAAGGAACGATTTTTGTAAACGAATAAATTATAAGTATTTGACTTATAATATGAACTTTTGGTTTATAATTGAGATATGAAATCAAATAGGTTAATAAAGGAATTTGTAAAAGGAGTTTTTATAAATAAATAGAAATGGAATTTATAAACGTTGTTTTATAAATTCGCAAATGACTTATTTTGATAAGAAAATTTGTTGAAACCTATTAAAGGAGTTATATTCACATTTTTGAATAGTGAATAATCCTTTGAATTAAAATGAATAAAAGGATGAGATTTGTTAACGAAGTTTATTCACATTTTTGAATAGTGAATAACACGTTAAAGAAAATGGTTTGGATTTGATGTTTTAAATAGAATTAAAACGATCTAACGATGTTTTAAATGTGTTATGATTCGAAACCATAGATTTCAACATTCATTGTTGAAATAGACGTTTCGAGAAATAAAAGGAAATGATGGACTATAACACTGTTGTTATAGTAAATGATTTCCGAAAGGAAATGTTTTGAATAGTATTAGGATTTATATATCTATTTTAATTTCGAATCCCTATACTAGTGACTTTGGGTTGTCGTAACGATGTTTTACGCAACATTCGTTTTGGTCCAAATAAATATGTTAAGAGAATGATTTTCTTAAAGAATGGAATATATACTTAATTCGATTTAAGTATATTGAATATTTTCCAAGTGTTGAAAATAAAAAGATTTGTGAATGACTTATTTTAAATAAGTATGGAAATGTTTTCCAATATGAAGTGAATAATTAGAATTTATCTTTTTAAAGATAAATTGAAATGAATAATCGAAATCAAATATTCATAGATATTTTGGATTATAAATTCAATAAGGAATTTATAAAAGAAAGTGGAATTTGTCTAAAAATAAATGTTGATTTATTTTTGAAGCGTGAAATTATATATCTAGTAAAGATATTTTTGGAAAATAAATAATTGGAAAATTATTTGGAAACTGGTGATGTTGTGCATACCCATTGATAGTTCAATAACCGACTATCAATATTTCCCTTTGAATGGGTAATTGATGTGATTTGTTTGAAATTGAATGCCACACTTATTTTTGAATAAGCGCTCACTATTCGGGTTAACCGGGAAAGGACCATGGGTCGTATAACCCATTCCGAATATGTGATACGTCGTTGTAAATTGCATTTGAAGATCGGTGTTGAAGACCGAGTTTTTGCGAAAGCGATAGGATGACCTATCGATTGTCTCTGCACTGGGTAGCTCCTGGTATAGAGATCTCCTAAGTGATGGGAAATTCGATCGGGATTGTGAATACCTGTAACGTCAACGGATTTTCGTTCTTCGAAAATTCAACATTGATACTCACTTTATCGACTGCCGAGAAATCAAAGGCCGAAAACCGAGATGTTATGGGTTTTAAAAAGAAAAGAAAAGAAAGAAGAGAGAAAAAGAAGAAAGAAATTAGGGAGGAGAGAAGAAGATAGACAATTTTTAGAAAACAGAGAATTTTTTTTTTAAATAGAAAAAGAGAATAGAAAATAGAGAATTAGAAAATAGAAGATAGAAGAATTTTAAAAATAGAACGGACAGAAAGGAAACAACAGAACAACAACAGAATCTCACAATTCGCAGCGGAACAACATATAATAATAAATGAATAATCTTTAAACAAAGAACTATATCAGTTATTACATTATCATCATATTACATTACATCAAATCATCAGAGTGTACAACAACATACAACAAACAGTGCAGCGGAAAAAGAAATACTATATAAACTAGTAATACGCCATGCCATCCAGCTTGCCTCCAGCAACTCCAGAATATCCAGAATATCCTGATAAACCTAACTCTTAACTGCCCGTGTGGAAATTAGTGGGCACCCAGAGTTTAGGAAGGAAAACAATAAACTCCGAGTCAGTCATGTGACTGGTGTGAGAACTCAAAACAGTTTATTTATCTTTAAAATCAAAATAGAGGAATATTTTTAATCAATTCGCAATGCTTTTAAAAATGAGACTACCATAAGACCTCCTGCCACACACACAATGCAAACGCAGACTTGGAGAAGATTTCTCCTTATGATAGTCAAACATGCTTGATACGCATTTAAAAAGAGCATTTGATATTATTATTAGTGCATAGTGTAGGAAAAATTCATTTCGAAAGTAGAATATAAATCTTAGCCAGCATAGGTACCATTATATTATGCCTACTAATAGCTACCATATTAAATGGCAGGTTCTACAACTAAAACCGTACAAGTTTCGTATTGTTTCTTTGGATTTCCAACAAATGGTCAGGCCAAGGAACTTCCCATTGCCACATGAGAATGCCTCTGGATGGACATCCCCGAGAACCAAACCGGATCTCTACCAACACAAGGCCGGGTTACTCCTAACTGAGTAACAACTGACCGAATATGCCATCCCCCGGTCCTTTGGGACCTTTTCAACCGAGCGCTCGTAATCAATTCACACAATCATAAAGTGTTTTCAACATGAGTAAGTATCTGGGCTCCATACCATGATACCACCCTTTTCCAGAAGGAAATGGACACATCCTAAAGGGTGCTACCCCTCATAACCTTGCTGCTTCTTTCCTGTTTTGACCATTCACGGGGTGTGAGGCTCGACGAATTCACGTCCACAAAAACATACTTTATACAAAAGCCATGCTTTGGGTCAACAAATGATCAACACAATGATCACTAAGATAGACGATCAAATAAATGATCCTATCACAAAAATCAACACAATGATCATTTCAGCATCACTCAGCATGTCACATTACCAAATTGGGAATATATCGCTGATAACTTCAACTATATAACCTTTGAGCTCGTACGTATCAAAGAAGGGTGTTAAGCTAAAAGAATAAATTCTCCGCCACCAACAGAAATATATTTGAAAGAAATCGGCTTTATATCTCAACTTGTAATGTCAGACATACAATCCATACAAGTCTGTTCCGAGCTCGAACAAAACCGAAGGCACTTCTTACGAAGCCCTTGCAAATCCGGGTATTCACAATCCCGATCGAATTTCCCATCACTTAGGAGATCTCTATACCAGGAGCTACCCAGTGCAGAGACAATCGATAGGTCATCCTATCGCTTTCACAAATACTCGGTCTTCAACACCGATCTTCAAATGCAATTCATAACGACGTATCACATATTCGGAATGGGTTATACGACCCCATGGTCCTTTCCCGGTTAACCCGAATAGTGAGCGCTTATTCAAAAATAAGTGTGGCATTCAAATTCAAACAAATCACATCAATTTCCCATTCAAAGGAAATATTGATAGTCGGTTATTGAACTATCAATTGATATGCATACATCACCAGATTCCAAATAATTTTCCAAATTATTTATTTTCCAAAATATCTTTACAAGATATATACTTTCAACACTTTTAAAAATAAATCAACATTTATTTTCAACAAATTCCATTTTTCACATATAAATTCCATAATGAATTTATATTTCAAAATATTCATGCATATACGATTTCAATTATTCATTTTCAATTTATCTTTAAAAAGATAAATTCTAAATATTCACTTCACGTTGGAAAACATTTCCATACTTATTAAAAATAAGTAATCCACAAATTCTAAATCGAATTAAGTATATAATTCATTCTTTAAGGAAATCATTCACTTAACATATTTATTTGGGCCAAAAACGAATGTTGCGTAAAACATCGTTACGACAACCCAAAATCACTAGTATAGGGATTCGAATTTAAAATAGATATATAAATCCCAATATTATTCAAAAATATTTCCTTTCGGAAATCATTTACTATAACAACAGTGTTATAGTCTACCATTTCCTTTTATTTCTCGAAAACGTCTATTTCAACAATAAATGTTGAAATCTATGGTTTCGAATCTCAACATGTTTTAAAACATCGTTAGATCGTTTTAATTATGTTTAAAACATCACATTCAAAAACATTTTCTTTAACGTATTATTCACTATTCAAAAATGTGAATAAACTTCATTAACAAATCTCATCCTTTTATTCGTTTTAATTTAAAGGATTATTCACTATTCAAAAATGTGAATATAACTCCATTAATAGGTTTCAACACTTTTCTTATCAAAATAAGTCGTTTGCGAATTTATAAAACAACGTTTATAAATTCCATTTCTATTTATTTATAAAAACTTCTTTTTTTATAAATTCTTTTATTAACCTGTTAAATTTCATATCTCCATTATAAACTAAAAGTTCATATTATAAGTTAAATACTTATAAAACGATTATTTTACAAAATCGTTCTTTTTATCTTCCCAAATTATAAATCTTATAACTTATAAGATTCATTCATTTATCCAAAACTATTATTCACATAATTTCACCAAATTTATAAATCTACTATTTATAAATTTCATTTATAACCTCCCAGTTTATAATTCTACAAATTTCATTCATTTATGAAATTCATTTTCACTTCATTTAAACATTTATAAAGACTCGTTTTATAATGTCAATATTTCGATTTATAAATATCTATTTATAAATCTCTTAATATAAATCAATTTATATTATTCTTTTAAAACGTCTTTAAATTCCTTTAAAATTTCATCATTCTGATTTATAAAATAATCAAATTTTATAAATTCTAAATTCAAACTTTTATAATAAATTCAAAAATCCAATTTAACCTATTTTATAACATCATTAACCCATATTTCTCAAAATCAGCTTTTAACTATATTTCACAAAAATTATAATTTTTATAACTTTAAAAATTATAACGTTCATTTATTTATAATGGATCAATTCCAAAAATATAGTATACTTTTAAAAATCACTTTAAAAACATTTTAAAATCCCAAAATCTGGGTCCAATGATGCTACACACCAAATAGTCAATCACGACTACAACGATCCATCATATATCGTATATAATAATCAACGAATATCAAAATATCCATAATCAAATAAAAACTGTTGAGGAATCCAGTTGGATCCCTCCAACCTGTTTCCTGCATCCAAAAACATTAGCACAATACCAATTTCGCTCCAGTACGAAATTATCGCGGTATATGTTCTTAATAAATATTATCCGCTTAATAACGGCGTAATAGGGTCTCATCCGCTAAACAAAAAATGCGGGAAATCAACAACTGCAATATATACATATGCCAATATATATATATTGATATTATATATAATACCAATTTCACTGTTTATGAAATATTCGCGGTATATGTTTATATTAAATAACATCCGCTTACTAACGGCGCATAATGTCTATTTTAACAATCAATAATTTACAGTCATCATTCAAACATGCATTCAAATATTTTAAATCTAACTATTTAAAATAAAATCGAAATCTATTCGATTGAGTGAGAAATTCTCACCTTGATTTTAATTCCGGTTTTAGCGTTCGTTTCGAATAAAATTAAACGAACGTTTAATTTTACCCGAAATTCAAACGAGCTCCAATCGACTCCAAACCAACTCCATCGCGTAGTGCTCGTCCATACGATTCCAACGCAACTGATTTCGCGCAGTTTCGACCTCGTATGAAAAAGATATGAATTTTACAAGTTTGCACGAATTTAAATCAACTATTTTCAACATATACTCTATATTTATAACCTAGATTAAATCTGAGCCACTGGATTTCACACCCCCCTTCATCAGGCCGTCCACCATCATCTTCTACTCACGCATATGCTACAGCCAAAAATTGAAGAGGCCGAACCCAAACTTGAGAACTAGGGTTGAATTATGCTCGTTCAATACTCGATGAAATCTCGATCGGGGAGTTGCAACCTCTAGCTCACCCCCTCCTCCACCTTCGACCCCAAGGCTACTGACCTCGGCCCCCTAGATTTGCGTGCGCACGCACGAGAACAGCCACGAACGGCCTCACATCTCTCCCTCTACGCAACTCCGTTTCCGATCATCACCGTATGGAATTAAAGCCCTCGCCTTGCTCTTCAATCTTCGTGTTGAACACTTCGCGTGAATGTGAATGGATTTGGAGAGATTGATGAATGAAAATGGAGCATTTCTGGCCATTGACAGTTTTAGGGCCGGCTAGGGTTTGAGATATTATATTTTTTTTTTTTTTTTTCTAAATGAAGGGTTGGGGTTATTTATAAGGAACGAGCAAGCGTAAACACTATTCATCCCGGGAATTCCGAACTCCGATTTAGGCGCCGTAACCAGCGTACCTAGGGTTTATCCCGCGTTCCGGACACAATGGAACAGGTTTCGGAAGCTAATTCGGAAGTATGTGCGAGTTATGGCTATAAACGCTCAATTTAAATTAAACCGATTTAAATCGATTTTTAGGCGTTTTAATTTGTACAGGACAAACCGTAAATCCAATTGACTTGAAATTTGAAACCTTACAATAATATCACATTACGGATCCGATGAAACTGGTTTCGTCGAAATCCGAGACTTTTTGAAAAATGGCTATTTTGACTCGCCAAATTTAAATTAAAAATAATTCGATGCGTTTCGAGCTGCCACGATCAAACGATAACTCCGATTGACACGAAAATTGAAATCCGGTAATAACTAACTATTACGGATCCAATGGAACTAGTTTCGCTCAATTCTGAGACTGTTCAAAAATTGGCTATTTTACAGTCGATTATTAAATATTAAAATATTCAATTTTCACAAATTAACTTTTAATTCGATTTTAAAAGTTCTAAAATATCATTCTAACTTCAATATGATAAAATAAAATTTTCCAAATTATTTTCAATCATATTTAACTCGATTTTCAATTATTTCCATAATTTCACATATTAAATTATCGATTTAATTATTCAATTAAATCCAAAAATTCAAATAAAAATTTATTCGACTTATAAATTCACTTATAAATATTTAAAATTAATTAAATATTCAAATTTTAATTTATAAAAATTCTGGGTCGTTACAATCTTCCCCCCTTAAAAGAATTTCGTCCTCGAAATTACAAGTAAGAAAAGTTACAGAATCTATTAATTTTCCAAAATTCATAATTAAACTTCTTATGATAACTTTTACTAAGTTTTCAAATCATACTTAGTTATGTTTTCAAAAACAAATTATATCATTTAACTTTCAATTTCAAATTAAAGTTAAAGTTTTCAAAAATTTTCCAAATTTTCTCAAATTTTTCTAACGCCTTAAATTTCCGGAAAAATTCGCCATGTCTCCTTTGCGCGGCTCGATCCGAAAAAAAAAATGACAGTATATATATCACAAATATACATCTCATCAAGTAATGAGGCATCCCGAAGGGAAAAAAGTGTAAAAGTACGATATTTAATCCGAGATATGTACCTTATATTTTATTAGCAAGCATATACGGCTAATATAGCGCAAAAGCGAGCTCCAAATGCGAAGCAAACGCGATCCGCACCTACTAAACACTCAACAAACAACATGAGAACATGCATATATGAAAATAATCTCAATATACAACATATATCTCCATATCAACTATATATGCCAACATAGCAATGCATTCAATAGCAATATATATTCAACCATCAACCAACTAAATACTCATTCATATTCTCATTTATATTCAATGAAATAGGTTTTCAATTTAAATCTTATGTGATTCATTAACATTGGATTTTATCAACATTCATTCTTATTCAATTTTAATTAGTTTGCATTCACTAATTAAATCTAATTCACATTCAATTCTATTCAAATTTATTTACTTCTAATTTGAATTCAATTACATAGCTTTCAATTTCATTAACTACTTAATGAATTATATACTATCAATCAACAATCATATAACAACCAAAGTATATATAATACAACCAAATTCCTTTGCTTATATTCATTTTTACTTACAACTCATATTCATAAATATATTCATAAAGTTTCACTTCTTATATATATAAGTTTTATTTCATAATTGTAATTCACATTAATTATAATTCAATTCTTATAATTCTTTTGCTTATACAATTTTTCTTTTATTTAGATTATTCAAACAACCTAACAATCAACTTACATACAATTTAATAATTTTGAAAAATTATTTCTTTATATATAAAATATAATCAAGGTAAAATTATTTCATTTACCCAATTAAAAATCAATATTGTGCCGAATTGTTCTATTCAAGTGTTTATAGATTCCTATCAACAACGTTAATTACTCGTATTAACCAGAATCTATATACCACTCAACAAACCAATCATCACAATATAAAACGATTTCATATTCACTAACAAATACGCTCTCATAGCTATTATTACACTCAAACTCATTCTAGAGTACTGCTGACTCTATCTCTAATGAATTATACCCAACAGAACCATGGTTGTCGCTTAACCATCAGAGCTCTGATACCAAATGTAACGCCCCGAATTTTCGTTCTCCGAAAAACCGACATCGACACTCACTTTATCGACTGCCGAGAATTCGAAGGCCGAAAACCCGGAAAGTTATGGGTTTTAAAAAGAATTTGAGAAAAGAAAGAAAGAAGAGAGAAGAGATAGGAAATAGAGAGGAAAGAAGATAGACAATTTTTAGAAAACAGAGAAAGAAAACAGAGAATTTGAAAAATAGAACGGACAGAAAGGAAACAACAGAACAACAACAGAATCTCACAATTCGCAGCGGAACAACATATAATAATAAATGAATAATCTTTAAACAAAGAACTATATCAGTTATTACATTATCATCATATTACATTACATCAAATCATCAGAGTGTACAACAACATACAACAAACAGTGCAGCGGAAAAAGAAATACTATATAAACTAGTAATACGCCATGCCATCCAGCTTGCCTCCAGCAACTCCAGAATATCCAGAATATCCTGATAAACCTAACTCTTAACTGCCCGTGTGGAAATTAGTGGGCACCCAGAGTTTAGGAAGGAAAACAATAAACTCCGAGTCAGTCATGTGACTGGTGTGAGAACTCAAAACAGTTTATTTATCTTTAAAATCAAAATAGAGGAATATTTTTAATCAATTCGCAATGCTTTTAAAAATGAGACTACCATAAGACCTCCTGCCACACACACAATGCAAACGCAGACTTGGAGAAGATTTCTCCTTATGATAGTCAAACATGCTTGATACGCATTTAAAAAGAGCATTTGATATTATTATTAGTGCATAGTGTAGGAAAAATTCATTTCGAAAGTAGAATATAAATCTTAGCCAGCATAGGTACCATTATATTATGCCTACTAATAGCTACCATATTAAATGGCAGGTTCTACAACTAAAACCGTACAAGTTTCGTATTGTTTCTTTGGATTTCCAACGAATGGTCAGGCCAAGGAACTTCCCATTGCCACATGAGAATGCCTCTGGATGGACATCCCCGAGAACCAAACCGGATCTCTACCAACACAAGGCCGGGTTACTCCTAACTGAGTAACAACTGACCGAATATGCCATCCCCCGGTCCTTTGGGACCTTTTCAACCGAGCGCTCGTAATCAATTCACACAATCATAAAGTGTTTTCAACATGAGTAAGTATCTGGGCTCCATACCATGATACCACCCTTTTCCAGAAGGAAATGGACACATCCTAAAGGGTGCTACCCCTCATAACCTTGCTGCTTCTTTCCTGTTTTGACCATTCACGGGGTGTGAGGCTCGACGAATTCACGTCCACAAAAACATACTTTATACAAAAGCCATGCTTTGGGTCAACAAATGATCAACACAATGATCACTAAGATAGACGATCAAATAAATGATCCTATCACAATAATCAACACAATGATCATTTCAGCATCACTCAGCATGTCACATTACCAAATTGGGAATATATCGCTGATAACTTCAACTATATAACCTTTGAGCTCGTACGTCTCAAAGAAGGGTGTTAAGCTAAAAGAATAAATTCTCCGCCACCAACAGAAATATATTTGAAAGAAATCGGCTTTATATCTCAACTTGTAATGTCAGACATACAATCCATACAAGTCTGTTCCGGGCTCGAACAAAACCGAAGGCACTTCTTACGAAGCCCTTGCAAATCCGGGTATTCACAATCCCGATCGAATTTCCCATCACTTAGGAGATCTCTATACCAGGAGCTACCCAGTGCAGAGACAATCGATAGGTCATCCTATCGCTTTCACAAATACTCGGTCTTCAACACCGATCTTCAAATGCAATTCATAACGACGTATCACATATTCGGAATGGGTTATACGACCCCATGGTCCTTTCCCGGTTAACCCGAATAGTGAGCGCTTATTCAAAAATAAGTGTGGCATTCAAATTCAAACAAATCACATCAATTTCCCATTCAAAGGAAATATTGATAGTCGGTTATTGAACTATCAATTGATATGCATACATCACCAGATTCCAAATAATTTTCCAAATTATTTATTTTCCAAAATATCTTTACAAGATATATAATTTCAACACTTTTAAAAATAAATCAACATTTATTTTCAACAAATTCCATTTTTCACATATAAATTCCATAATGAATTTATATTTCAAAATATTCATGCATATACGATTTCAATTATTCATTTTCAATTTATCTTTAAAAAGATAAATTCTAAATATTCACTTCACGTTGGAAAACATTTCCATACTTATTAAAAATAAGTAATCCACAAATTCTAAATCGAATTAAGTATATAATTCATTCTTTAAGGAAATCATTCACTTAACATATTTATTTGGGCCAAAAACGAATGTTGCGTAAAACATCGTTACGACAACCCAAAATCACTAGTATAGGGATTCGAATTTAAAATAGATATATAAATCCCAATATTATTCAAAAATATTTCCTTTCGGAAATCATTTACTATAACAACAGTGTTATAGTCTACCATTTCCTTTTATTTCTCGAAAACGTCTATTTCAACAATAAATGTTGAAATCTATGGTTTCGAATCTCAACATGTTTTAAAACATCGTTCACTACAAGAAAAAGGCAGAATACCGACAGCCAAGACCGACGGCTTCCGACGGCCATTTTCCGACGGCTTTCGACGGGCCGTCGGCGGCCGTCGGAAGCCGTCGCAAATTTGCGATTATACCAGCCAGCCGAGCCCTTTCTTCCTCCTCCATTTCATACGAAAAAAACCCAAAAAACCCCCCAAATTCAACCCCTAAGCTTCCAATCCCTAATTTTTAGCTTCCGGATCTTCCAACGCACTCTAATCAAGCTTCAGTACTCTTAATCTCAGGTATAATCTCTTATTTTTATGAAAAATTCAGTTTTTACCCTAATTATAGATTTGCATAAATTGATAAATTAGGGCGAATTAATGATTGCAATTGTTTCCACTAGCGTAATAACGGTTTATAGCATCACATGGTATACCAATTTCATCTTTTATCGTGAAATTGTGATAAACACGTATAATTTGTGCATGTTCATGTATATGTATTTTGTTGTGTATGCCTTGATTCGACGATTGTATACGTTATTTGGAATAAGATAAAATGATTGAATGAACTAGGAGTATTATATTGTGCACGTTTTTACTTATGACACAAAAAAAATGCATTACTCTAAATTATAATTGTGTGTATTGAAAAATGACAAAATGTTAAACCAGCCCTAAGTTGATGCGTAATACGTCGAATAAATGTGTGAAATTAATATATAAATGTGAACAGTGAGTAAAACTGTATTTTTGAGTAAAATGCGCGCATGTTAACCGACAAATGTCCCTTAGAGAGTTTTTGGCCCCGTCTGACGAGTGTTGTACATGATCGTTGTATAAATAGTCGTTTTTTTCGAAAAACGACCATTTATATTCATCTGGTACAATGTTTGTCGGATTTGTCCCTGTATTGGACAAGTTATGAACACAGTAAGAATTTACATTTTGTATACTACTTCGTCTCAAACGGTTCATAAAATTTCGCCCTAACTTTTCTTTTTTGTTTCCTGCGTACACGCATTTGTGTACAATGCAGGGAACAAAAGGGAAATGCTGCCGAAATTTTATTGAATCGTTTGGGACGAAGTAATATACGAAATGTAAATGCTTACTGTGTTTGTAATGGGAGGTAGGATGTCTGACCAATGAAAAAAAATTATATATTTTTAATCGTTACGTACGTTAAAAAATGAAATGTGCCCTATTTGAAAATATTTTTAAATTTGTGAAGTTGTTCTTTAAATTCAAAATATTATACGAACATGAAAATAATCTTTTTCGAATGTGTATTCTTCAAAATAAATATTAAATTTTGAACTTCTCATTTTGTCAAATAGGAAAAATGATTGATTATTTTGTTGATCGAAGGAGATGGATGTACCAAAGAAAAGGAATGAGGGGCTCAATAAAAGAAGATTTTTATAACGGTATAAACGTGTTTGTTGAATTCGCCTTAAGTAATAACGGAAACGATCCAGAAATTCGTTGTCCGTGTAGTAGGTGTAGACATTTGAAGTTTTTGTTACCAGATATTGTGAAAGTTCATTTGTGCCAACACGGTTTCACACCCGAATATTATGTTTGGGATCGGCATGGAGAAGTTGTAGCAAATACTTCTGTAGAGTCTGAAAGTGTCGTTAACGAAATAGTTTCAACGACCCGTATAGAAAATATGGTCGAAGATGCAGCACGATCAATGTTTCCTATGGTTGAAGTTGACGACGATGATGTAAATGTTGAAGAACCAAATATTGAAGCTAAGAAAATTTATGATTTACTAGATGCAGCTAAAAAACCTATTTGGGATGGTTGTAAAAGCGGCACGCAGCTGTCAGTAATCGCAGAATACATTGCGATGAAGTCAAAATACAACATCACTGAAGCTGGGTTTACGGCTGTTGTACAAGCTGCAAAAAGACATATGCCGCCCGATAATCTAATGTGTGAAAATCACTACGAAGTTAAAAAACTTATGTCGGCTTTTGGTTTACCGTATCAAAAAATAGATACATGTTTAAAAGGATGCATGTTGTTTTGGAAAGAAGACGCAAACCTTAGAAATTGTAAAGTTTGTAACCAGGAGAGATACAAACCAAGAAAAAAGAAGGGTAAGGAAGTTCCGTACAAGCGTATGCACTACTTACCCATAACTCCAAGACTTCAAAGATTATACGCATCTTCTGTAACTGCGTCTAATATGAGGTGGCATAGCGTGAGAACGGAGGAAGAGGGTACGTTGACACATCCGGCCGATGGAGAAGCATGGAAGCATTTCGATAAAACGTATCCAAATTTTGCAGCGGAGAGTCGAAATGTTAGATTAGGATTATGTACGGACGGTTTTTCTCCATTTTCTCAATTTGGTTCTAAATATTCATCCTGGCCCATTATCGTCACACCGTATAATTTACCTCCATGGATGTGCATGAAAACGCAATATATGTTTCTTACTGTTGTCGTTCCTGGCCCCGACGATCCGACACAAGGAATCGATGTATATTTACAACCGTTGATTGAGGAGTTAAAAATACTGTGGAACGAAGGAGTAGAAACATACGATGTGTCAAAGAAGAAAAATTTTCGTATGTTTGCTTCTTTGTTGTGGACTATAAGTGATTTTCCTGCCTATGCAATGCTTTCGGGATGGAGTACTGCCGGTCGTCTAGCATGTCCATATTGCATGGATGAAACACGAGCGTTTTCTTTACCTCATGGTAAGAAAATTTCATGGTTTGACTGTCATCGATATTTTCTCCATGTAAATCATCCCTTCAGAGGAGACAAGAAAAACTTTTTAGCTAATAGAGTAGAAAATAGACAACCACCGACGATATGGTCAAGCGAAGACATATATGAACTTGTTAAGGACTATCCAAAGATATATGAAACGGGGGAGCAAACAGAAATTGAAGGTAAATCAGTTGTTCATAACTGGTGCAAACAAACTATTTTTTGGGAGTTGCCGTATTGGAAACATCTTCTGCTTCGCCATAACATAGATGTGATGCACAATGAGAAAAATGTATTTGATAATGTGTTTAACACAATTTTGAATGTGAAAGGGAAGACGAAGGATGATTTGAAATCAAGACGTGATATAGAAGAATTATGCAAACGTCCCGAGCTTCATATGAAACCAAATGACAGTAAAAAACCAAAAGCTTGTTACGAATTAGATAATAATCAAGTTAAAGCTGTGTTAAAATGGGTGGAAGGGTTAAGATTTCCTGATGGGAATTAGATGTTTAGCAATGTTCCAGGTTCTGGAATTAATGTGCATAAGGATTATAATCTTATCGAAATAAAGCATACATCGCACTATCACAAGTATGATCCTTTTGTACTAGCCAAACAAGCATTGCAAGTTTATTACGCTCCTTATCCGTCTCTAAAAAGAGATAAAGCAGATTGGTCTGCAGTTTTTAAAACAAAGGCCAGATTCACATTCGATGGGAAGAATATTCCGGACGAACAAGCTTATCAGGCAGATCTTGAGCAAAATAACGAAATAATAATTACAGACGATCATACAGATTTTGGTCCTTTGATCGATGAATCAAATGTTTTGGTAGAAGCGTTTGACAGTGCAGAGGAAAATATCGTCGAAAACGAGACCGAATCTGAATCAGAAGACGATGATGACTGATATAAATTTGAATCTGTTTTTTTGCAATTGATGTAACTATGTTGAATTCTTGATGTATTATGAAATTGATGTAACTATGAAACTAAATCCGTTTACTATTGTTTTATGTTATTTCAATTTGTCATTTATTTAGCAATTTTTATTAAAAATGCAATGAACTCTGCTTATCGTAGGAAGAGTACACCCATCATGAATCAGGTATAACAAACTTACATGTCTATTTACATTTCAGTCATTATAATTAAGCAATTTATACCATTGATGTCATGTTCATATGAAATATATTTCATTATCATGTTTTTATTCTCTTATATAATGATGTGTAAACGTCACAGGTTTATCATTATGTCACATAGAGGGAGGAGCTCTTCCCGTTCTTCAGGAGGCGATGGCAGTGGCCCATCGCAAGCGCCACACCGTCCAGTTGTTACGTTAGCCCCCAAAGCAGATGGGTAAAAATTAAATCTTATTCATCATCTTATTTTTTCTATACTATACGTATGTACTTATCTGTATCGTACTTAAAAACAGGGGGTTCGAGCTACTACCCACTAAGGTAGTGTTGGACGTCTCCAGAGCAGCATATCGTAGTAGGATGAGTGCGTGCTGGCCAAAGTGGGATACCATCCCTCCGCACATCATAGAGTGCATATGGCAGGATGTCCTAGTATGTGTAATTTTTATGTTTTCCATTTTTAATTCGTTTTTGTCGTTTTTCTACCGTTTATCGTTTAAAGTGTAATCTTTTTTTAACACAGGCTGAGATAGACATCCAGACAGATGATATGCAGCTGGCACGAGCATACTGGATGAGGAAGATGCGAAAGAACTACAGAGACACGATATCTGAGGTTAAGAAATCCGGGAAGAGACCACGGTGGATGGGGGAGAGCGTGTGGCAAGCTTGGTTGAGCTACTGGGAGACGGACGAGGCGAAGGCAAGTATACTAATTTTTTTTCAATTATTAATTTAACGTGATTGAAAAATAATGTATCAAATTTTGAATGTACAGGCAGAGTCAGATAGAAACTCTGCAAATAGAAATAAGAATCCCGTTACTCATCGCGGAGGATCGAAGTCGTTTCAGCAGTATCGGCAGGAGTTGGTAAATTTAATTACTGAATAATAAATGTAAATAGTTTATGCTATATGATTTTAAATGTATAATAATTGTATGTAACAATCAACTTCAGGAAGCCGAGGCACATGGTCCTGTCAGCTATATGGACGTGTTCACCCGTACGCATGCTGTTGAGCATGTTAATCCAGACGGGACTGTTTCGTACACATGGCAGGACGATAAATCCAGTAAAAGCCATGTAAGCATATTTCATTTTATTCAGTATTAGTAATTGTTTTAGTTGTCAAATTATTATGAAATAAGATATGATATTATTAATTTGTCAATGCAGGAGATGTTTATGGAGCAGCGACAGAAACTCCTTTCTGATACGGGTCGAGAGCAGCTGACGACCGATGAAGAGGACATTATTTTTGAGTCCGTTATGAGTCCACCAGAGCATGGTCGACGATACGGATTTGGCAATTTAGCGGTAAATAATTTAATTTTTCTTAAAATACTTAAAATATGATATTCTTACCTTTTCAAAACAATAAACTTTGATTTTATTTATTTTTCAATTATTGCAGTCCAGTAGTCAGAGTAGGAGACGGCGGAGTAGACCTCAGAGCGAGCTAGCAAGTATAGAAGAATTACAGACTAGAGTTCAGCAGTTGGAGGAGCAGAACCGCCAACAGGCCATGCAGACGGCACAGTTATTTGAGTACATGCAGCAGTTTGGTGGCCGCTTCCCTTCATCGGCTGGCTCTGGATCTGGGGCAGATTGATTCATTGCTTTCTAATTCGTTCGTGCAGGTATGTTTAGTTTTAGTTTACAATGATTTGGTAGAAGGAACAATTAATTGTTGATATGTATAATTATGTATAATACACTTGGTTCTGTAGCTGTATCAGGATATGCATGATTAGAACAGTTATTGTTAGTATTATTGTTAATGTTGGAATGTTATGTATATTTTGTATTTTATTTTTATTCTAATTTAGTTTATTTCTGTGTCTATTGAATATTTTGGAGTATTGGTTTGCATGTTTGGTTGGATTATTGTTTATTTGATTGTGCAGTATTGATATTGTAGTGTTTGGAAGAGAAATGTGGTTGGAAGGCTCTATTTGCAGCAGATTTTAAAAAAAAACAACAGGTTTCCGACGGCTTCCGACGGCTCTCGACGGCTTATTGGTCGAAATTTTCCGGCGGTTTCCGACGGGTTCCGACGGCTTATTGGCCTGATTTCCGACGGTTTCCGACGGTTTCCGACGGCCGTCGGAAGCCGTCGGAAACCGCCGGAAACCGCCGGAAACCGTCGATAATGTATACGGCATCACCCGTCGGTAGCCGTCGGAAATACTGCTCCCCGACGCCTTCATTTCCGACGGCTTTTTCCGACGGCCGCCGACGGCTTCCGACGGCCGCCGACGGTTTTCAGCCGTCGGAAATCCCCCCTCCCCTTGTAGTGGTTAGATCGTTTTAATTATGTTTAAAACATCACATTCAAAAACATTTTCTTTAACGTATTATTCACTATTCAAAAATGTGAATAAACTTCATTAACAAATCTCATCCTTTTATTCGTTTTAATTTAAAGGATTATTCACTATTCAAAAATGTGAATATAACTCCATTAATAGGTTTCAACACTTTTCTTATCAAAATAAGTCGTTTGCGAATTTATAAAACAACGTTTATAAATTCCATTTCTATTTATTTATAAAAACTTCTTTTTTTATAAATTCTTTTATTAACCTGTTAAATTTCATATCTCCATTATAAACTAAAAGTTCATATTATAAGTTAAATACTTATAAAACGATTATTTTACAAAATCGTTCTTTTTATCTTCCCAAATTATAAATCTTATAACTTATAAGATTCATTCATTTATCCAAAACTATTATTCACATAATTTCACCAAATTTATAAATCTACTATTTATAAATTTCATTTATAACCTCCCATTTTATAATTCTACAAATTTCATTCATTTATGAAATTCATTTTCACTTCATTTAAACATTTATAAAGACTCGTTTTATAATGTCAATATTTCGATTTATAAATATCTATTTATAAATCTCTTAATATAAATCAATTTATATTATTCTTTTAAAACGTCTTTAAATTCCTTTAAAATTTCATCATTCTGATTTATAAAATAATCAAATTTTATAAATTCTAAATTCAAACTTTTATAATAAATTCAAAAATCCAATTTAACCTATTTTATAACATCATTAACCCATATTTCTCAAAATCAGCTTTTAACTATATTTCACAAAAATTATAATTTTTATAACTTTAAAAATTATAACGTTCATTTATTTATAATGGATCAATTCCAAAAATATAGTATACTTTTAAAAATCACTTTAAAAACATTTTAAAATCCCAAAATCTGGGTCCAATGATGCTACACACCAAATAGTCAATCACGACTACAACGATCCATCATATATCGTATATGATAATCAACGAATATCAAAATATCCATAATCAAATAAAAACTGTTGAGGAATCCAGTTGGATCCCTCCAACCTGTTTCCTGCATCCAAAAACATTAGCACAATACCAATTTCGCTCCAGTACGAAATTATCGCGGTATATGTTCTTAATAAATATTATCCGCTTAATAACGGCGTAATAGGGTCTCATCCGCTAAACAAAAAATGCGGGAAATCAACAACTGCAATATATACATATGCCAATATATATATATTGATATTATATATAATACCAATTTCACTGTTTATGAAATATTCGCGGTATATGTTTATATTAAATAACATCCGCTTACTAACGGCGCATAATGTCTATTTTAACAATCAATAATTTACAGTCATCATTCAAACATGCATTCAAATATTTTAAATCTAACTATTTAAAATAAAATCGAAATCTATTCGATTGAGTGAGAAATTCTCACCTTGATTTTAATTCCGGTTTTAGCGTTCGTTTCGAATAAAATTAAACGAACGTTTAATTTTACCCGAAATTCAAACGAGCTCCAATCGACTCCAAACCAACTCCATCGCGTAGTGCTCGTCCATACGATTCCAACGCAACTGATTTCGCGCAGTTTCGACCTCGTATGAAAAAGATATGAATTTTACAAGTTTGCACGAATTTAAATCAACTATTTTCAACATATACTCTATATTTATAACCTAGATTAAATCTGAGCCACTGGATTTCACACCCCCCTTCATCAGGCCGTCCACCATCATCTTCTACTCACGCATATGCTACAGCCAAAAATTGAAGAGGCCGAACCCAAACTTGAGAACTAGGGTTGAATTATGCTCGTTCAATACTCGATGAAATCTCGATCGGGGAGTTGCAACCTCTAGCTCACCCCCTCCTCCACCTTCGACCCCAAGGCTACTGAGCTCGGCCCCCTAGATTTGCGTGCGCACGCACGAGAACAGCCACGAACGGCCTCACATCACTCCCTCTACGCAACTCCGTTTCCGATCATCACCGTATGGAATTAAAGCCCTCGCCTTGCTCTTCAATCTTCGTGTTGAACACTTCGCGTGAATGTGAATGGATTTGGAGAGATTGATGAATGAAAATGGAGCATTTCTGGCCATTGACAGTTTTAGGGCCGGCTAGGGTTTGAGATATTATATATTTTTTTTTTTTTCTAAATGAAGGGTTGGGGTTATTTATAAGGAACGAGCAAGCGTAAACACTATTCATCCCGGGAATTCCGAACTCCGATTTAGGCGCCGTAACCAGCGTACCTAGGGTTTATCCCGCGTTCCGGACACAATGGAACAGGTTTCGGAAGCTAATTCGGAAGTATGTGCGAGTTATGGCTATAAACGCTCAATTTAAATTAAACCGATTTAAATCGATTTCTAGGCGTTTTAATTTGTACAGGACAAACCGTAAATCCAATTGACTTGAAATTTGAAACCTTACAATAATATCACATTACGGATCCGATGAAACTGGTTTCGTCGAAATCCGAGACTTTTTGAAAAATGGCTATTTTGACTCGCCAAATTTAAATTAAAAATAATTCGATGCGTTTCGAGCTGCCACGATCAAACGATAACTCCGATTGACACGAAAATTGAAATCCGGTAATAACTAACTATTACGGATCCAATGGAACTGGTTTCGTTCAATTCTGAGACTGTTCAAAAATTGGCTATTTTACAGTCGATTATTAAATATTAAAATATTCAATTTTCACAAATTAACTTTTAATTCGATTTTAAAAGTTCTAAAATATCATTCTAACTTCAATATGATAAAATAAAATTTTCCAAATTATTTTCAATCATATTTAACTCGATTTTCAATTATTTCCATAATTTCACATATTAAATTATCGATTTAATTATTCAATTAAATCCAAAAATTCAAATAAAAATTTATTCGACTTATAAATTCACTTATAAATATTTAAAATTAATTAAATATTCAAATTTTAATTTATAAAAATTCTGGGTCGTTACAATACCCGTATTGCAAGGGCTTCGTAAGAAGTGCCTTCGGTTTTGTTCGAGCCCGGAACAGACTTGTATGGATTGTATGTCTGATATTACAAGTTGAGATATAAAGCAGATTTCTTTCAAATATATTTCTGTTGGTGGCGGAGAATTTATTCTTTTAGCTTAACACCCTTCTCTGAGACGTACGAGCTTAGAGGTTATGTAGTTGAATGTTATCAGCGATATATTCCCAATTTGGTAATGTGATATGCTGAGTGATGCTGTAAATGATCATTGTGTTGATTATTTGTGATAGGATCGTTTATTTGATCGTCTATCCTTGTGATCATTGTGTTGATCATTTGTTGACCCAAAGCATGGCTTTTGTATAAAGTATGTTTTTGTGGACGTGACTTCGTCGAGCCTCACACCCCGTGAATGGTCAAAACAGGAAAGAAGCAGCAAGGTTATGAGGGGTAGCGCCCTTTAGGATGTGTCCATTTCCTTCTGGAAAAGGGTGGTATCATGGTATGGAGCCCAGATACTTACTCATGTTGAAAACACTTTGTTATGATTGTGTGAATTGATTGCGAGCGCTCGGTGAAAAGGTCCCAAAGGACCGGGGGATGGCATATTCGGTCAGTTGTTACTCAGTTAGGGGTAACCCGGCCTTGTGTTGGTAGAGATCCGGTTTGGTTCTCGGGGATGTCCATCCAGAGGCATTCTCATGTGGCAATGGGAAGTTCCTTGGCCTGATCATTCGTTGGAAATCCAATTCCCAATACGAAACTTGTACGGTATTAGTTGTAGAACCTGCCATTCACTTATGGTGGTCACCACTGTTTGGATGGTAGCTATAGTAGGCATACGATAATGGTCGTATGTTGGCTAAGATTTATATTCTACTTTCGAAATGAATTTTCCTACACTATACACTAATAATATTATGAAATGTTCTTTTAAATGCGTATCAAGCATCTTTGACTATCATAAGGAGAAATCTCCTCCGATTCTGCATTTGCATTGTGTGTGTGTGCGGGAGGCCTTATGGTAGTCTCATTTTTAAAAGCATTGCGAATTGAATTTAAAAATATTCCTCTATTTTGATTTTAAAGATAAATAAAATGTTTTGAGTTCTCACACCAGTCACATGACTGACTCGGAGTTTATTGTTTTCCTTCCTAAACTCTGGGTGCCCACCAATTTCCACACGGGCAGTTAAGAGTTAAGGTTTATCAGGATATTCTGGATATTCTGGATTTGCTGGAGGCAAGCTGGATGGCATGACGTATTACTAGTTATATAGTATTTCTTTTTCCGCTGTTTGTTTGATGTTGTATACTCTGATGATATAATGTAATGAAATGAAATGTATAAAATGTAATAACTGATATAGTTCTTTGTTTAAAGATTATTCATTTATTATTATATGTTGTTCCGCTGCGAATTGTGAGATTCTGATGTTGTTCTGTTGTTTTCTGTTCCGTCCTATTTTTTCTATTTTCTTTCTGTTTTATCTTCTATGTTTTCTATCTTTCTTCTCTTCTATTTTCAAATTCTCTATTTTCTGATTTTCTGTTTTCTTTCTCTATCTTCTACCTTCTTATCTTTTTCTCTTCTCTTTTCTTAAATTCTTTTTCTTAAAACCATAACATTTCGGGTTTTCGGCCTTCGATTTCTCGGCAGTCGATAAAGTGAGTATCGATGTTGAATTTTCGAAAGTCGAAAATTTTCGGGGCGTTACATTGTTTATATTTATTTTTGATGATATATGCCTGTTGTTATTATTATTTTCATATCTGTTATCACTCTGCAAGTTCCCTGTTAGTATAGAAATCACTATGGGATGAAATGATGCATACTCGAACAGACTTTAGAATAGGAGAATTTCATTATGGGTTGAATGATGAACCCAAGCGATTTTCATTTGAATTGAATTTGGGATTACGGGTTGAAATGATATCCACCCGTATATATTTAACTTACGGATTGAAAAGATAAATATCCGTATCACTTGTCCATAGAATAGAAAATTTTACATCAACGTCGTGATCTATATGAATGTTTTGAAAATAATTTCTATGGTCTTGAAAAGAAATATATGGTTTTAATGAATATTGATTTAAAGTATTATATATAAAGGTTATTTTATATATAGATTTAATATTAAGATAATTTAATTAAGATTGATTTTATGAATATGAAATATGTTTAAGGATTTATTAAATTTGTATTTCTGAAGTAGATTTGTGGAATAAATTTTATAAGCTAAGGTTTGAAGATATATTTGGGACTTATTTGAATTTTTCATTAATTAAGGCTTTTATTTAGTTAAATCAATTTGAAACTATTAAATTCGAAACTTTAACATATGATCCTATAACTTGAATTTTTATTTAAGAAATTTAATGGATGTTTCATGTCTAAAGAAATCGAAGGTAATATATAGAAAATGTAAATTTAAGGTCATATAAATAATATTGAATTTATTAAGTGAATATTTCAAAACTAAATAATAGTGAAGTCAAGTTGGGAGATAAACGCAACTAACAATGTTTAGTCTTTGAAATGTTGAATATTTATAGCTCCGAAATATATTAACTTCGAATTATACTGAAATTTAAATGGTTTATTTTGTGGTTCAAATCCGTATTTAAAATAGATAAAATTTGAATTAGTTTAGTCAGAAACTAAATTGAATGGAAACTGATAAATTTTGATTTAATTAAATTTTAACGGGAAGGTCGAGTTGATTTTGAAGCGATTTGTGAAGTTTGAGGAAATAAAAATACTTTACTTCATAAATTATTGGATATATATACTAATTTGGAAAACAGAGATATTTGAAATGAAAATGATATTTTAGTTTTGAAATATAAATAAAATTGAAATGACCACGATGTTATAGTGTATATTTCTACCCTGTAGATAGTTCCTTGGATCCTTAGAGGATTGTTATCCCAAACATCCTCTAAGTTAATTACATTTCAGTTGATATTTCACTTGAGTTGGATTTATAGATATAAAAATGTTAATCCTGACTCGAGTGTTTTGTGTTTTGCTTTACGCTCGGGTCAGACTGAGGGACACAGCATTAGAAACTCACCCTTGGAGTTTGGAGCTTCGTTGGAGGTCCAACTATCGATTTAGCTTTCAGCTTTTCCAGTTGATTATTTCAGAGGAGTCATTGGTTCGTACTAAAGACTTCACTGTATTTGAGATATTCGGATGTACTTTATTTCTAACTCTGATGTTTATATAGTAGCTTCATGAACTATTATTCATTTATTCCGCTGCATATTATTGTACTACTCTGTATCAATGATTCTGTGATGGATTTATTTACTGTATATGTTTAAGTTTTGCCAAATTTAAATTAAGAATTCGGTATTTTGAAATATTCAAGTCGGACATGTATGGTTTTATTGTCGATTTGAATGGTCCAAAGTAGCGGGTCGTTACATAGATGTTAGACATCATTTCATTAGATATCACATTTTCAAAGAAAATATCTGCATAAACTTCATTATAATAGATTCTCAATTGGCAGACATTTTTACCAAACCCTTTCAGAAAATATTTTTTGCCGCCTTTGTCTCGGTTTAGGCATTTTAGTAATGCGATTTTATTTTTGTATTTGATCTTAAACGCCTATGTTAACTAATCTAACTCCCTACTGGTTATCGAAAAGATAAATAGTCGCTGAAAAAAGTGAGGAGTGTTGATCTTGATCGTACATTATGGCTTGAGAGATTATATTTGGAAAATTTCTTTAAAAAATTAAATATTTTTTTTAATAACTTTGGTTGGTAAAAATTCCATGACCATATCTATTTCTATCGTATTTTTACTTATCACTCATCAAAATCTAATATAGTATGTCAAAATGTGGTATTTAAATAGGAAATTATTCATATTTTTTAATTAGCAATAAAATCATCCAAAAGTACTAACTCTCATTTAAAAGTCCTCACGGTTATGCATGGGTGGAGTACTTGGAATCTTTGATTATGTGCTTTCATGCTCATTTAAAAGTCCTCATGGTTATGCATAAATGGAACACATATCAAAATTGGATAAAATAGACGAGTCGATTCTAACCCTATTTAAAAGTCCTCATGGTTGTGCGTGGTCAGAAGATGCTTGAAATTTTAAAATTGAAGGATACTACCGATCTCATTTAAAAGTCCTACACCATAAATGAGCACGACTATATGGTTTTCCATGCCGACATCACCCATATCATTCTAAAATGGAATATGCACCTAACAGAGTATTTACGATTTTTGTTTGATTTTTCTTGAAATTTAATATGTATACTCGATTAGGTATCAATGTTGTATTAATGTCTATCACTTTATCACTAGTTTCTAATACAGTTACTCTTTTGCTGATAACAAAAGGGGGAGAGAGAAGTTAAGATGTTAGAAAATAGGTCATATGTTTTATTTTTGCATATTCTCATCTAGGTTCATTGCATTTTTTTAATTTGCATATTTTTTAATTTCATTTTCAAGCATATGTGAAGGGGAGCTTTGTTGTAGGAGAGTATTCAAATAGGGGAAGCTAATAGAATTCATCAAAAGCAAATACTTTTAGTAGAGTCAAAATCTAAATATATGTTCACCATTAAAAAGGGGCGATTGTAGAATATACTCGTGTATGATTTTTTTGATGATAATAAATATACATATACATATATATATATATATTCGTTTAAATGTATTTGTTATTGTACTATTTTATTTTTTCACATAATTAAATAAATATTTGTTGAATAAAATAAATAACTCGAAATACATATTCAAACAAATATTTTATTCAAAATTATATTTTATTACAAATTTGAAAAGTAAAAATTTAAGCTCTCACTATACAAGTTTAAATTACAACACCATTTTCACTATACAATTTTTCATACATGCTTCATCTCGCTACATAATTCACTCAACACTCGTATTTGATCTTCAACTTTGTTCCAGCCTGTATCCAACATCTGAACTATCTACAAAATAAACACTGACATAGTAAAATTGAAAAAGAAATATTTTGGAGTGCACAATGAAATGTGTGTTTGAAAATGTTATTTGCCTCAGTTATTTGGGTTGTTCGTCATTATTTTTTAATTCATTTTACACGAACAACTTGTGACATGCATAGTGTATCACTGTTCATGCCACAAGATCGTGCACACCAATATACATTTGCTTGATAAAATTGAGGGGACAGATGAGCATAAGATCAAACCCAATCCTAGACTAGATTCAACTCAAGTGCAAATACAAAATATCCCAACATAATGTACGCATGAAGCCTCGACCAAAAGCCAACACGAATGCTCAAAACAACAACAAAGGCGGTTCTCTGAATTAATACCATCCACATGAAGGCGTGAACACACTTGAACCAGACTTCAAATGGAAACAAAATATGGAACCAAACATGGACACATACTCATAGGAACATGGAGATGATCAACAAACACTACACAAGGTTTCAAAGGCAAAAGGACATGGTCAGGAGAAACAAAATCAAAGGGGCAGTTTAACTCGAGGAACCACAACATGCAACTAGTTTTATATTGAACCAGACAAACAATGGTGGACCAAAAAGCGCAACCAGTCCAGTGTGTACATGCATACAACATACAAAATGAAGGCTCAACACAAGTGCTGCAACCAACCAGACCAGAGCAGTGGTGAACACAAAGACTCCAACCAGACAAGCTACACTCAGGCAATCAAGATCAGTTTCAAGTTCAGTGGTCAGTCAAAATAATCTAGTAAAAGCCTACATATACACATGTATACATGTGTACATGTGTCTCGAGAATCAAGTGCAGACTCCAAATGTACAAAGATAGAAGGAAACACACATACAACATTTCAAACCAAATTTCAATTGAAAACAACATGTCAACACAACAAGATTTCAAATTGAACGAGACTGCAAATGCAAAGCAAATAAACATGAAACCACACCAATTCAAACATGCATGTATGTACAGGACTAATTGCATGATTTTCAAAATCAATGAGCATATGAAAAATAACAACACACACCAGTTCCATATACGACAACAGCCTGAACCAAATAAGTGCACTAGAACTAGACATGCAATCATTTAGGCATCAACATACCCATGAAGATTCAACAAATGTACAAAACAACATGAAACCAAACTACAATAACCAGGGCACCAAGTTTATCAACCAAGCCTAACTGCAAGCTCAATTTCAACATGCACTAATGGTGCATCACACAATGACATGTATATACATATGCAACAGAGGAGACAACAAGGCCACATAGCCAACCAAAATCATATCAAGTAGGAGCATATTTTAATACCGTAAAAACATTGAAGCAGTTGTGGGAAACATATCATATCATGAATCATTCAAGAACATGTTTCAAAAAGAAATGACCAAACAAAAAAAATACTATTGAAGTGTTACAAATATTAGTTAACTATCAGTAGCAGTTCGACCAAAGTCAAGGAGTAGAAAAGGTCGCAGATGGACAAGTCAGAATTCATCAAGTCAAGATTACCTAAAATTCAAACACCAAAATTGGAGCTGTAAAGAATGGAACCTACTCAAATATGTTTAAGCAAATTCGAATATAGTCAACCGATGAACATGTCAGAATGCATCAGAGATCGTTCGATTACAGTTCAATGCAAGTGCTAAAATCACGAAGAAGTCAAGCCAAAATATATGAAACAAAATTGTAGGGTTTCGTTCCCTATAAATTAACCCAAGTTCATCATCGGCGGAAAATCAAGCGAGCATAATCAAAAATCGAAAAAGGGAAAATCACATACCAATTCAAAGCATAATTCAAACTCGACATTGAAGCTTCAATAAGTAAATGTGAAGAATCAAAGCATTACGGCAATCAATTTCAACTTCAAATCCGAGCGGCGACAATTTAAAAACCCTAACTTCAGACCACGAAGAAACAAGGCAGCCATAAAATATTGGGCTTCATTTATAAATAGGGTTTTGATTTTTAGGTTTTAGTTATATGTGTAACTCTCTATTTTAAAAATTATGTAAATTTTCTTGTTGTGTAACTACGTATAAACTACAGGGTGTAGTTTGAGAACTCACAACACGATGGTTGAGGTGTGGCTGGGTTTTGAGCTTAGAGTTAGGTTAATCAAGTTAGCAGATATCGCAAGTTTATGTGTGTTTGTAGTTGTCTGATTACTTAATTTCTAGTAGATGCCTTAGGGGCAGCACACAGGAAAGTTTTTGTCAAAGCTGTGTAAATCCATCTATGATCTCTACTACATTACTTTCTGTTTTTGTTTCTATTTATGCATTAATTTTTAGTAGACCCTATTCACTCCCCACTAGGGTGAAAATGATCCTACACTCATAAATGTTGACTTGTCCTTAAAATCATGATAGACATTTCCTAATACATTTATGTAAGATTACTAATTTCAAATAGTGACCTTTTTATATCTATTTCATTTTTATCAATCTCATTAATCCATTTGTTTCTATTAATTGTAACCCATAATTTAAAAATATACATTATTTCTCATCAATATCCCATTAAATGGGGTTGCAATATTTATTTTCGAATAATTATTGGCAATTTCGAATTTATTGCATATTAATAAAAACTACTACATTTCCTAATTCTACCTATTCACTTCCCTAAACTGCTATTAACGCAATTTACGAATGATATGCATAAACAACACACCAATAAAGCTGTTCTTCTTATTAACACAATAATTGCATATAAGATTCTTAATAAAACTACTATTCTTAACCATATATATTCTTATTATAAATATGTAATTAAAATATACTTTCCATATTTAATTTGCTGGATTTAAATTCCTTAGGAAGATCCGCTATGATTTCTGTAACGACCCTAATTTTGAGTAACATTATTTAGAACATTTAATTTGATAAATTAAATAAAAAAATGTTAGCAGTTAAGATATTAGGACTTGTTAGTTAATAAGGGGACATGCCTTAATGAATGTATAAGCAAAAAAGAATTTGAAAATAAGTAAGTAGGAGAAATATGATAATGGCAAAATGGAAGAATCCTTCATTCTAATACCTTAAACCCTTCCATTTTGTATTCCTTATCCATTCTAACATTCACAAATAAAATTAAAAACTCTAAGAGCTCACTTGGCCACTATTAAGAGAAAAGAACATAAGCTATGAGTCAAGTAGAAAGTTTAAAGAAATTAATCAAAGGATAAATCTCCACCTTCTTAACACCAAGCCAATGAGAATAATGGAACATCCCAAATTTTTAATAACATTATTTCAGATATTTAATTAACCAAATATAATAAAATAACACGTTAATTAGGGGATTGAGATTTGATTTAATTAACGGGTAGCCGTGCTATTTAAACAATGAATTGAAAGGAGATTTAAAATGAAAAAGAGAAGGGGTAAAATAGAAAAGAGGTCATTTCTATATTTATAACCCTTGGCCGTGTATTTTCTTATACACGTTCACTTTTCATTTTCAAAAATTTTATTTGGTGCCAGCCACCATTAACAAAAGAAAGTGAAAAAGATTAAGAAAAGCTAAGGAAGAAGGTAACTTAAATCAAATCCATTCACATCTCAATCTCTTTAATCTCTAAAGCTAAGTGAATAATGTTTACATCTCGTATTTCTTATTGTTTTCGGTTTTAAGATAAATCTAAAATATTTTGCATTGATTCGCCATGTTTTGAATGATGGAGTGATTATATATACTTATTGATGAGTTATACATGTTCATATTGATTTTATGATATGTTTTGATATGAAAACCTTAATAAATGACATTGAAATGCCTCGCAAATTTTTATATAGATCAGAAATGATATTTTAGAGATGTGTTTCAATTTTCAGAATTTTATTAATTTTTTTGGAATTTATATGAATTTTCTACTGAAGAAAATGTTATTTTAGGTTATAAATTATTTACCGCTAAACAATTAATGATTTAGTTCTGAAATTAATATATTTTAGAAAACATATTGAAAGTGATTTTCTTGAATTTTTGTAGAATTTTCTTAACTGTTTTAATGGATATATAAAATTATTTAATGTATGAGACATAAATATTTTATTTATTTATAAAACGAAAAGGAGCATTTTGTAAAATAATTCAAATTGTTATTTCTGGAAATTCGACGGTACTTTTAGAAAAGAGAAAGTTTCACCCAATCAAATTTCGACAAATAAGGCAGGTTAGGTACAAAAAATAGTTTAAAAGGACAAATAAACATGTTTCTCACTACTTCGATGCTTTCGGCACTAGGTTCTGCCTCCTTACCTTCGCTTCCGGTACAGTCGAAACCAATGCACAAGGTATCGGGAAACAAGTACGTAGTGAACTGGATGTAGGCAAAAGGTATAGGGCCGAAACCATGGGTTCCGAAGAGATTTAGTGTTTACTTTGATTTTAAATGAAAATGTGTTTGCTTGCTTTCAACTTGGTTAGCTTTCGATCAGGTCAATTGGTTTTAAAAGAAAAGGTTTCGATTGGCTTGTGCCTTTGTTTTAAATAAATGCTTTTAACTACGTCGATACCTTTAGTTGTCACTCTTTATCTTTCGGCCTAGACGGTTTTGAAGGGGTTACTTTGTTTTTGAAAATTTAGCCACTTCTCCAATGCTTCTGAAGGGATGATTTTAACACCATCACGTCTTTACTTAGGAATGATTTTGAAAAGAAGTTCTTTTGATTGTAATGGGTTTCTGATCCTTTTGCTTTACTTGAAGGAATAATCCAAATGGTTTTGACCGAAACGGTTTTCAAAGGTTTCGAAGGGGTAAATTTTTGAATGGTTTCGAAAGGTTTCCACATGCTTTAAATTGAATTCAAGTGCTTACTAAAGGTTTTTTCTTACAAAGATTTGATGTTTTTGAAAGGTTTTAAAGGAAGATTTCAAAGGGGTGGTTTCCCGCTGGTTTCGAAGGATTCGAAAAGAAAGCTTTTTCTGATTGTTTTGAAAGGTTTCGAAAGCGAAGGTTTTTTTTATTATTTCGAAAGGACTGAAAGGAAAAGTTTTTCCAAGATTTTCTGAACGAAATGTTTAAAGATTTTAAAAGAAAGATGTCTAAGGTTTTAAAGCTTTCGAAAGGAAGGAATTCCAATGGTTTCAAAAGGGTTTTGAGAATGGATTTGAAAGGAAGGTTTTGGCCTTTCGGTCCAGATTAAATAAAGTGTTTTTTGGTTTAGAAAGAGGTACTTTCAATGGTTTCGAAAGGGGCACTTTCAAAGGTTTAAATGTTTTCATCGACTAATATTTAGCTAAAGTGTATATGTATGTGTGTGTGTGTTTGTATAACATGGCAAGGTGATTTTGAGTAAAGCTTAGAGATTATATATCTTCCTTTTTTGAGTTTGATTTAAAGGTTTTAAATAATTTTGAAAAGGTTTCAAGGAAAATTTTAGGAAGGGATTCCTAAGTAAAATGACTCAGATATTAGAATACCAGATGGGATATTATAGGGCCGCGTCCTATACATCAGCTATTAGCCCCAACTAGTTTTGCCCAAAATTTTAGTATGTAGGGCTTTGTCATAGTTAAGACTAAAATTATGATTACATACAGAAAGGAATGTATATTTGTAACAAATAGGTTATTGGTGAGCCCGCAAAACCATTAGGATCAGGTGACCCTGGGAGATGTTAAGTTAGGGACAGATCGTTCATAAGAGAAGTATTTAATAGATAGTTAAGAATAGACTGTATATAAGAAGAGTGTCTAACAGATGTTGGATAAAATTTTGATATATTGTCTAGTAGGCCTGAGTCATCCAAAGATTAATAGTTAGCCAAACAAAACTATATTCTTTGAATAGATAGTTCATTTATTACCTAATATATATGTTTACGTAATAATGCTTTATAGGTTTTAACCAATTTTGGTTGCAGGAAAAGATTTGCAAAAGATATGTTTTAAAAGTACGTTAGTGAGGGGAAACCCGTTCTGCTATGTGAC
Organism: Allium cepa; assembly: GCA_030765085.1. NCBI lineage: Eukaryota > Viridiplantae > Streptophyta > Magnoliopsida > Asparagales > Amaryllidaceae > Allium > Allium cepa. The sequence goes on from CM060929.1 coordinate 485,440,582, forward strand.
ATGGTCCCACTTAACATAAATAACCAAGATGTACAGAATTATTCACACTAGGCTTTATGTCCGACTTGATATTTTTTTCCTCTGAAACTCTCGGGTGCTCAAAAATTAATTTAAGTAGGCTGAGGGTTGAGGTTTTTAGGTTTTAGTATTTTGGCGAATAAAGTTGTCGAAGATGAGTAGGTGGCTGACAGGTAGCTATTTAGAAGTATCATTTTTATTCAGTTTATTTCGTTGTGTGTATATTAAGTCAGATATGACTATATTTACTCAGGTCAACCTAGGGGCATCGCCAAATGTCGCTCTTGGCGTATTATTATAAATTATATTTTACCATTACTTGAGAACGTTCTGGGATTACGTAATTAGATACGAATTATTTTTTTGAAATGTAATCAACAAAATGTTGTTTTTGAAATCTATGATTTTGTTCATATTCAAGTGCTTCTGATACTGTGGATGCCATTAGCATTACCATATTTTGTCATCAGAAGTTAACACTATATATGACTGCTGTAACGACCCAGAATTTTAGCCATTTGAAATTCTAAAATTTCATCGATTTTAAATATTCACAAGTAAATTTTATAAGTTGAATAACTTATACTTCGAATATAAGGATTTATTTGGATAATTAAATTGTTAATTTAATATTTGAAATTGTTGAAATAATCGAATTCTGAATTATATGTGTATTAAAGTGATTTATAAAGTTGAATTAAATTCTATTTGAATTAGAATGATGTTAGTAAACTCTTGAAATTGATTTAAAAGTAAATTTACAGAAATTGGATATTTTAATATTTAATTAACGTGTGAAAATAGACATTTTTCACACAGCGTCAGATTTCAATGAAACCAGTTTCATTGGATCCGTAATGTTATATTATTTTAGGATTTCAAATTTCATGTTGATCGCACTTACGGTTTGGTCATGCGAAGCTGAAACGCATAGAAATTTATTTAAGTAAATTTTAGTTTAAATAATTCGATTTGAAAACCTATCTTTCAAATACAATAGAGTTGGCTCCCAATATATATTCCATTTTGTTCGAAATAGGGTAAAATATTATAAATGCTAGGCGGTACGCCTCGATTGGAGTTCGAAAAATATTTGGGTCAATAGTGCGTGGAAATTTTATATAAAAGGACCTTAACATTTACTTTTTTCAACCAAACCGTAACCTTAGAAGCCCTAGCCGCCCCTTTGGGCGTAATGGTCAAAATCGTTCGATCTTCCTCCCCCCAATATCTCGAACACAATCCACTTTCAACAAAAAATTTCAAGTACAACATTGTAGAGGGTAGCGAGATCTAGGTCTCCAACGGTCTTGGTCGTCATCGGAGGTCAGAATTCTCCAAAATCTGGGAATGAACGTACAGTGTTTGTGCACGTTTTTCTTGGCCTAGGGAAGGCTAAGCTTTTCGTGGTCGTGGCCGACGGTAGAGCTCGTGAAGGGCTTCAAGGTGGTAATCTCTAATCGTCGTCGGGATCAACGTTGGAGATGCATCATTCAAAATTCAATCACGTATATAGGTTTGATTGGATGGAAGATTGCCTAGACGCGAAATTTAGAAGAAGCAAAAAAATTGCGGCCCAGGTGTGAAGAAGCAAAAATAAATGGCCCTGATAATTTGAAGGTTAAAAGTAAAAATAAAATTATAAATTATATTATATATGAATTCGTGTAAACTTTAAAAATGTATAACTCTTTCGTACGAGGTCCGTTTTGCACGAAACAAGTCGCGTTGGGTATGTTTTGACGAACACTACGCGATGGAGCTAGTGAAAATTTTGGGTAAAATTATTTGGAACAAAACGCTGCTACGTCTATTGGAATCGAAGCGAGTACAACTCACTCTTTCTGAGTCGCTTATATTTTTATACAAATGAGAAATAAAATTTATTTTATGCCAATTGATGATTATTTAGGTGATATAGCATATTATATATATATATATATATATATATATATATATATATATTGATTGGTTTGGATATATTCATGCCTATTGGAGAAGACGAGACCCTATACGTTCCCGTGTATGAGAAGATGACCTTTTGTACGTGCATCTACCTCGAAGTGGACATTGTACATATTTTCTCATATGTATATTTTTTGCAGGTGATAGGTTGGAGGGATCCAACTGGATTCCTCACCAGTGTTGATTTTATTTATAGATATTGATATATGTGCTGTTATCATATGATATATGATGATTTGGATGATATGATTGATGTGAATCGCCATATGTAGTGTTGTTCTAGCATTAGGCTATATTTTTGGAAATTTAAAAATATTAAAATGATGATTTCAACTTAAAAAAGAATTCAAAGTGATTTTGAAAATAGATGTTTATTAATTTTTGAATTGCTAAGGAAATGAATTTATTTCAAATAAATAAAAGTTATAACTTTTATGTTGTAAAAATTATGATTTTGCTAAATATAATTAAATATTATTTTTGAAATATGGAGTTAACCTACTTTGTAAAAATAAGTTAAAATGTGAATTTCAAATCTATTATAAATGGTTTATATATAATATTTATAAAATTGATATTTTATAAATAAAAGTAATGGAATTATAGACGAGTTTTATAAGTGTTAAAATGAAGTTATAAATGCAATATTATAAGTAAATAAGATTTATAAATTTATGAAGTTAAAAAAAGGAATGAATTTGTAAATAAATTATTTATAAGTAAATAAACTTATAATTGTATTTTGGCATGTAAATGAGATATAAATAAGATTGGCCGGTAAAGGAGTTTTATAAATGGAAGTTTTTTATAAAATGTAAATGGAATTTATAAACATTAGTTTATAAATCCGAAATCAACTTATTTTGATAAGTTAATAATGAAAGCTTATTAAAGGGATTTTATTCACGATTTTGGATAGTGGATAATCCTTTTAATTAAATATGTAGAAGCAACGAATTTGGTTTGGAATTATATTCATGATTTTGGACAGTGAATAATCTTTTAAATTAAATGAATATTTTGAAAAGTGATCTTTTAAAAGGATTTAAATGGTTCGAAGATGATTTAAAAGGTGTGAGCATCGAAAACATAGGTTTCAACATTTATTGTTGAAATAGACGTTTTCGAGATGTAAGGAAAGCATGGACAATAACACTTTTGTTATATTAAGTGATTTTGGAAAGGAGATGTTTTGTATAGTATATGAGATTTATATATCTATCTAATTACCGAATCCCTGTACTAACGATTTTAGGGTGTCGTAATGATATTTTACACAACATTCGTTTTGACCCAATAAAGCGTGTGTTGAAAAATACTAAGCTTTCCTAAAGAGATTTGTGAATATGCTTATGCTGCGATATGAGTATATGGAAATGTTTTCAAATATTGAAATATTGAAACGGTTTTGAGAATAAATCTTTTTAAAGATAATTTGAAGTAAATGATTTGGAAAAGTGATTTAATTAATGAATGATTTAATAAAAGGGCCTAGTGATTGTTTATGGTGCTAAATATTTGTTTGTTTGCTTTGACAGTTAAATAACCAACTACCAAATTTGGCCATTTTAGCTCCTCGACATGATGTGGGAATTATTTAGTCATACACTTAGTACGTAGCCATTTGTGTAGACTTGATTATTGTTTGTGTCGAGAATGTTGATTTGTGTAGTGTGGAGTATCACTCCAATCTATCGAGCTTCCTTCTTGGCCTAAGGATAGCAAGTTGTAGGTTGGAGACATGATAAGACTATGAGAATTAGTTTATATGTGAGGTTGAGAAAACACGTTTTCGTTGTTGGTGCGAAGAGACCAGGATTGATTTATCCGAAAACCATTTCGGACCAATGTACATGAGTTCGATTGTGTAGGTTATTAATGATATGTATATTTAGGATTTTCATAGTAAAGGACATCTTGTTGATCGTTTGGGGTTAAAATCCCAATACATATCCAGTAGAAGTAGTCTCTTCATTATGAAATATCCAACACAAGGACTGTTCGCTAGTAATCCTAGGGATTTCTTGATAGGATGTGGTAGGAACCTTCAGTTTGTCCTATTTATAGACAACTTGTATGGATGAGTGTTTGACATTACATTTCTAAGATTACGTACATTGGTTCATACAAACATACATCAGTGGTGGAGGAGAAGGCAACTTCTCTTAGCTTAACACCCTCCTTGAGATGTACGAGCTCAAGGGTTGTATTTTTATGGAAGGCAATTAGTAGTCAATGAAAATGGCATTGTGGTATTCAAAGTGACGTGATATGCGATACGTGAAAGTAATCGTTACCTCAGGCCTCATCAACCGAAAATGATTACAATAGGGTTAGATGCAACTAGGCTAAGTAGGTCATTCCGAAGTAGGATATGATCATCATTTTCTAGATATATTTCTTTCCGCTATGACATTCGGGATGTAAATTCATCTGGTTTGTATGCTATGAGGGCCCTTGGAAAGGTCGATAACAACCAAGGGATGATATATTCGGTATTATCTAGTTATAGAGATAGGCCGGTCTTGTGTTGGTAGAGGTTTCTTTGTGATGTTCCTCGGTACATTAAGGTAGTCCTCTTCACCTGGTCATATGTATGGAAATCCAAACCCCACTACGAGTTATGGTTTTGTTTGTATTGGCATAATTAATAGCCACGAAATGCTATGTGGCTAACCATTTTGGCTATGATTAATTTTATTTGTATATAAGACACTATTATAATATAATCGAATTTGATATGAAATGTTTAAGTTATCATAAGGTAAAAACATGTCCATGTTTATGTGTGGGCGTGTCTTACAAGATACTTTTGTTTTGAAAGGAAAAGTTTGCTAATATAATAAATTCAGTTGAGTGTGTTTCTCACACTGGTTTACCAAACTGATCCGGATGTTCTTCCCTTTCAATGCTTGGGTCAGACTGAATATAGTTACAGTTTTAGAATTGGTGCTTTTGTAGCTTTAGCAGGAGAGCTAGAAGTCTTCAGATCGTATTCCCGTATCTGTTCATTATCCACAACATTGTTTGTTATTATTGTTTTAATTATCAGCAATTATAAGGACAGATTATTATAACTATCCAAGCTGATGATTAGTGATTGGTTGATGAACTCTGATTGATATGTGATATTACAATTTCAGTTTTGTAAAGATCATTGATATGATATTATATGTTTTCCACTGCGATGAGAGATTCTGTATTATTCTGTTTGGTTCTCTCTTTTCTCTTTCTTCTCTTCTCTTCTTCTCTCTTCTTTTCTTTCTCATGACTTTCCATCAGTCTGTGCTTTTTGGGTTAGACATGTGTGTTTTATTGTTGATTCAAAGGGTATGGATTTGCGAGTTGTCACAACTGCAGCATATGTAGCGCTTAACATTTGGCCTCCAGATACGGGATGTTACAAATAATTTGTTTGCATCTCATTATTGATAATGATTCCTATTTCGTGATTATATTCCATTTATTTTGCAAGTATATGTCATGCTATGGTTACTTAAATTGATATATATGTTTGTTGATGATTTATATGATTCTATATAGGTTTTTTTGGCAAAGCCAACGGAGTTAAAAGGGCTCCACCATTTATTTAGAACAGATAATATGAATTACAAGTATAAATGGAGAAATACATAAAAGAACCTAAGGAATGCAAGAAAACAAAGGATGTGCTTGCAAACTAAAAGGATAAAAACCCTAGTTGAACACCCAAAGGATAGAACTCGAAGCATCAATCATACCAAAAAATAATTGCATCTGCAGTACCAGAAATTTAGCAAAGAGGATATGACTCGAAGCAACACTACAAAAAAACCCTAAGAAAATCTCCAAGAAAACGAAAATTAGGTAAAGAACACATCAGAGTCTCCTAATTAAGGCATAAAAGAGATCATGTTTAAAGGAAGAAATTCCTGAAAAAACACGTGCATTTCTTTCAGCCCAAATCCGATGGATAAGTAATTTTAAAATTTTCAGAAGCAACATGATTTGGTAGATCTCCACCTAGTCGCTTTGAAAATAGTATACCATTCAATTCTGGAATTCAAGCAGGGGAGTGTAACCCACAGTTTCTTAAAACATGATTCTAGATAAGAAAGGTGTACTAACATGTGAAAAAAAGATTCTCAACATTCTCGATAGTATGGCCACATAAGACACAAGAAGACTGATGTATCAACCCCATTGCATATAGTTTTTCACGAGTATGGAGTCCCCCTCTGGTCACTCTCCATGACAACATGTTTTGAGTAGGAGAAGAGCTCATATTCCAGATTCTTGTATGCCATGGAAACTTGTCATAATTATTTAGTGAGTCAAAGGCTTTGTTTACAATTTTAATTAAGTGAGGTCCATCATCCCAAGTGGTAGCTGACTCAGAAGAATGGAAGACATTGTTATCAAACAGAGCCCACACATTTCTGATGATACAGGAGCTGGAGTATGGCAAAGAGATCCTCTTATCACACAAAAAGTTTTATACTTTTGCAGCCTCAGGTATACCATCTATGGCTCTCAAATTGTAGGGAATAAGGGTAGCAAGAATTACACCTTTACTTGACCCAAAATGATAATGAGTTGCAATTTTTCAAAGTATATTTAATTATGGGAAGAAAACATTGCCTTAGTTTCATCATATTCCTTCATGCATTACTGTAGTCTAAAGCAGGCTGCATTGTCCATAATTTTTTTTGAGTATATTTTTCGTACACCAGTCAGCCCAGAGGTTTTGATCATTTCTCAGCAATTTTTCAATGTGGGAAGAGTGAGCAGCTGCATTCCATTGTTTAACATTCATAACTCTAAGACCACCATAAAAATGAAAACAACAGACAGTTTTGAAAGCAATAGGAATAAGTTTTTTGGAGAATGGGTTACCATGCCATAGAAAATGGTTCGTTGCAGAATTGATCATAGATATTAATTTAGAAGGTAATATGAAGATTCTGGCATAATACAAATAACACATGGCAGAGGTAATGGACTTGACAACAACCTGTCTTCCAGCAATGGAAAGTTTTGAGATATGGCATGAAGATAGTTTGGAAATAATTTTTTCTAACATAGAGAGACATGAGAGGTTTTGACACTGGAGGAAATAAGAGGAGCTCCCAGATACACTTCATCATCAGAAAATTGGGTCGAGGTTGATATATTAATCAAGTAATTTTTGTTATCCTCGGTCACACACGTAATGCAGATTTTAGATTTAGTTTATTTAATGCTCAAACCAGTTAGGTAGGTGAAGGAGTGAAGGACATCTAAAACAGTAGAGATAGATTTGACATTAGGCTTAGTGAAGAGCATTAAATCATCAAAAAACATAAGAGTTGATATTTGAGGATTACTACACAAGGGGTGATAATCTATCGGTTTGTTTTCCGAGGCATTATTGAAGTGAGCTGAAATGAACTCCACGACACATATGAAAATGTAGGGGGAGATGGGATCCCCTTGTCTTAGTCGTTGAGTACTTTTAAAGTATCCAAATATCGCAAAGAGTAATGTACAGTGGAGAGACATGTGTAAAGCCATGCCATGTAAGTTTGGGGGAAGTGCATGCAGTGGAGTATGTGAATGATAGCCTTCCAGTGGACAATGTCAATAGCCTTCTGAATCTCTAATATCATCACACATCTTGGAGAAAAATAGTTCCTACTATAACCCCTTAATAGCTCAGAAGACATAAGGATGTTGTCAGTGATGTCCCTTCTAGGAAAGAAAGCATTTTAGTTTGGAGATATGATAGTAGCTAAAGCTTGCTTCATTCTAGATGCTAAAATTTTGGCAATGCACTTATGTATAACGTTACAAAAACTAATTGGCCTGAATTGTGAGATTGAAGTAGGCCGAGTTACCTTGGGAATTAAGGCCGCCTTTGTAGCATTAATATCATAACTCATCAAATTGTGCATAAATTTTTTTGACTAACTTGACAACATCAACCCCTATAATATGCCAACAGGATTTATAAAAGTGGGCATTGAAACCATCAGGCCCAGGTGAACTGTCAGAGTTCATGCCAAAGACGGAATGCTTTATCTCATCATCGGTAACTAGATTAATCAAAGCTTGACAGTCAGAATCAGATATAAAAGGCAGCTTAATATTTGAATAATGGAGAAGTTAATGATCATCAGTGCATTAAGGTGCCAGTAGATCGATGTAATACCAAAGAAAAGCAGTTTGAATTGTGTCAGAGGAAGTACAAATTTTACCAGTCATATCTTGAATGGTAGAAATCAGAGTAGAGACATTTTTAATTATCAAGGAACTTTGAAATAAAGCTATAATTTTATCCCCATGCAGATGCCAATGAGACCTAACCATTTTGTCTTTTGATTATGTTTTCTTCAACCAAAGCTTTAACAAGCTCTTCCCGAATTCTACATTCTTCAGATAACAGGGGGTTAGCCAGAGGACTGTTGTGTATTGATGTTTGAATTGACTGCAGCTAGTCTCTTAATGAATGTGACAACTTTAAGCCCTTGCCAAAAGTGTTGAATGCCCAGTCTTTAAGCCTACTTTTGAGATTCCTCGGTTTTATCTGCAAAATAAACAGTATTACCAAATACTTTGCATCTCCAACTGTCAGTAACAATATTGAAAAATTCAGAGTGAGTAGTCCAATTATTAAAAACTGAAAAATGAGAAAAGTCTATTCAATGCACCATGACCTCAGTCAAGGATGATGGGGGAGTGGTCAGAGAGAGTTGGTGGAAGGACATGGTAGAGGAGGTTAGGGCATTGGGTTATAGTGTTTATATTTGAGTAAGCCTTGTCCAGTTACAGAAAGTTCTGGTACCAAATCTACTGCAGTTGTTCCATGTATATAAAAAACCATCATAATATATGGAGGAGAGGTTAGATGAAAAGATAGTGTCGTTGAGGGGTCAGGTTTGTTGGAAGGAAAGGGGGACACCACCACATTTGTCGTGAGAGAACTACATGCAGTTCCAATCCCTAAAAAAATTCCAGGGATCATTTGGAGGGTGAAGGGAAGGTAGTTGTTCAAGCATTAGCTGTTTGGGGTTTTTATGATTCTTGGCATACGTAGAAGTTAGAAAAAAGACCGGTCAGATGGAATGTGCTTGAGTTTTGAGTGAATGAGTTGTTTTTGTACAATAACGGGTTCAACATAAAAGATTAATGGGTTCCAAAGCATTGATAGTCTTCCAAAAGGAGTTTAGGAAAGGTTGCGTAGTATGTCCCAATGATCGTTAATTATTGAGGCAGCAAGATAAGTTAAGGCACGACTGATTTTTGTTTCAGCTAAGATTAGCATTTGCATATTATTAGAGATAGTTAGATTTCTTGCTTCAAGTAGTTTTGCTATTGAGTTGGCCCCTATAATATTCCAGAACTTAACACGGTCGATTTTGTGCATCATAGAGAAAATTTTGAGGAAGACCTGATTTTGACACCAGGTGATTAAGAAATGCCACCACTAATGAAAATGCCAGACCAACCACTAGAAGGAATCAGAGTCAAGCACCTGCTGCTAATGTGGGTACTGGAGCACCGTAGGTTGATATGGGAGCTATGTACTAGTTCTTTATCAACCTGATGCAAGATGGAGCTACTACAGGATTAGTTGGACGAAATTTAGGAAATCAGGAAACTCCAATGGTCTATAAATATGTAGTACTAAACAAAGATTATGTAGGTTTGGAGGAAAACCATTCATCGAGACTGAAGACACAACAGAAGTACATAATTGGTTGCTTCATTGCAAGAGGATTTTTGCTGATGTGAGGCTTAATGATGAACATAAGAGGTGACTTGCTTCCAGACAATTGTAAGGAGCAACACTGTACTGGTGGAGTAGTGTTACTATGGAAGTAAATGTAATGACCCGCCATCCGTCTCCACAGAATGACGCATCATTAATAAGAAAGAAAGGGATAGAAAAGAGAAAAAAAGAAGAGAAGAAAGAAACAACACATAATCTAAATAGCGGAACGAATAAATTATATTAATAACATAAACATTATCAAGTTTACAACCACCATCAGAGTTACAGAGATATACATCACATACTAGACAGTTATAACCACCTGTCTAGTTATACAACTCAATAGAACACAAGAACAACACAGAGAAATCTACACAGCAGAATACTATATATCTACACGTAGAAGCCTCCTGCTCCATTGCTCCTCAACACTTCGTCAAAGCTGACCTGAATCCCTTGGCTACACATAAAAATTTGAGTGCCCAAGAGTTTAAGAAAACAGAAGATAAACTTCGGGTCAGACATGGGTCTGGTGTGAGTAACAGGTTAAGATTGCTTAATTTTCAAAACTTTTTGAAAAGAAAGGTATCACGTAAGACTTTCCACACATAAACATGGAAAAGTTTTTACCTTACGCTAACCAAAACATTTGATAGGAATTCCGATGATATTATAATAGGTCTAGGGTTTTCAAATAAATATGAAATAGCCGAAATTGTTACATCTATAAATTCCAGCTACTAGCCACAAAAGTGGGTAACACAATCAAAACCGTTGGCACTTAATGGATTTTGGATTCCATACAATGGCGGGGCTACTAGGGTACCGCCCATCACAGTACGTGGCCTAGATTACCGTACCGAGGAGCCAACCTAACTCCCCTGCAACACAAGGCCGGAACCATTCCTTACTGAACAGTTCCGAACAAGACAACCCCGACAGTTGGAGCTCAACAACTGTCCACACAGCCGAAATAAAGGGACCTCTAGACAGGGTAAATCACACTCTCAAGTGGGAGCTACCCACGAAGCTTTGCTACACCTCTCCTGTTTTAGCCATTCCCGTTGATGAGGCTTGAGGCTACGATTACCATTAGTGAACACATCACTTAGAATGCTCATCGTCCACCTGACGATGTTCCGAAAGCATTCGATCCATTCAAGTTCGTTCCGGGTTTGAACGAAACCAAAGGCATTATCTCATTACACTCATTTTGGAATCACCCTCAGAGTTAACGACGATAACCCTTGCACTCTGAATCACCATCTCGAGCCTGTAAGTACTATTTCCTTCAAACTCATTACGGAACCACCCCCAGAGTTATACTGACGAATAGTTCTTACACCTCGAGTTTTCACAAAGCTCAACTTGGATTCACGACCTAACGTTTAATTGGAATCGATGTGGTTTTCGGATATCCAAATAAGGGACCCGATCCCGGTTTCATCGAAATCCAAAGCGTGTCTTTTAGGTCCAAGTTATTTTAAAGTTTAAAACAATTCAATTGTCTATATACACACAGACAGATAACTCACAAATCACAATTGATAATCAACATTATCAAATAACAGGTAATCCACATTATCAATATCAAAATAGGTAATCCATATATCACCATCACCATAGATAATCTATGTTATCATTACAATGCAACCAAGCATTCATACACAACATTACTTAACTCATTTCTGAGATCACAAAGTATCCAAGACAATCAATGCATCCATTCATATATAAGCAATGATTTATTTCATCACAATATAATTAATCTAAATTGAATTAACTTAACTATTTCTTACTTCATCTTTAATTAATTTAAAATAAATTAAATTAATTACTTCACTAATATAAATCTTGCTTACTTAACCATTTAATTGATTACAATCAATTAATTAATCATTTAAAATAAATCACCTTAATTAATCACTCTCGATTCATTATCCTTAATTACATTCATGTAATTATCCTTAATTAATTTCAAAAATTAATTATTCCCAACCAAACAGTAATTAACCTTTAATTACTTCAATTAATTAATTAACGATAATTAATTACCTTAATTCTGATTAATCACATTAATTAATCACCTTTAATTACCTATTATTGATTAATTAATCAACTTTAATTACATCATTAATTATTATAATTAATGATCTTTAATTATACTTAATTAATTATCCTCTTAAATTAATTACCTTAAGTAAATAACTCATAATTATTAATCATCCCAGATTAATTACATTCAGTAATTAACTAACTTAATTACTTTATTAAACTAAATTAGTTATTCCTTAATTAATTACATTAATTAATCCCTTGATTAACTACTAAGTAATTACATTCCAAGTTACTTCATTCTTAAACATCTTCATTTAATTACATTCTTTAGTTATCAATCAATTACTTAACTAAGTAATTTCCAATCCATTAATTACATACAGTAATTATCTTTAAAACCCAAGTGTTTAAAATTAATTAAACTTAATTAATTAAAATAAACAATCATATTAAACTAAATTAATTACATTAATTAATTCCTTAATTACTTTATTAAGTAATTATACTCAAACCATTCACAAATGATTATTATTAAATTAATTAATCGAATTAATTATAAAAATTAACCACATTAATTAATTTAAATAATCCCGGTTAATGACCTTCATTAACCCTTCTCTAATTATTTTCATTAAGTAATTAACTTAGATTAAGTACAAATTTAATTATCTTTAATCATCCATTAATTAAAGTCTAATTATTTAATTAATTAAGAGTTAATAAAAACTTAATTAATTCTTAATTATTTAATTAAGTAGCCATGAATTTAACTTAATTAATTAATTAATTAATAAACCATTAATTAATAATCTAACTAATAATCTTAATTATAAATAGGTTAATCCTTAATCAATTATTAATTATTCCCTAATCAATTAATTAAATTAATTAATTAATCTTAATTACCTTATTAATTAAATCAATTCTAAAACATTAATCTTTAACTTAAAGTTAAGATAAAACCATTTCTTAATTATGTTTTAAAACAAATTTGTTTGAAACATAGTACTTTTGAAATTACTTTTAAATTTCATTTTAAATACAAGTTTTAAAATAAGAATAATTTAAACTTAAATAATTTAAAACTTTTTAAATTGCAAGACAAAGAAGTGTGTCTTAGAATTTAAATTTCATAAAAAAGAATTTGAAACTAAATTCACTTCAAAATTTCAAAAATTTCAATTTACATTTTGTTAAAATCTTTCAAATTTAAGCCTTCTTTTAATTTCAAAAACTGAAATTCATTTTCTAAATTTCTAGATTTTAAATTGAATTTTAAATCTTGCTCTTATTTTATAATTTCAATTTAAGGAGATTTAAACTACTTTTCCAAAACAAAGTAGTTAAACAAATTTAAGTTTAAAACCTTATTTCCTTTATTTTTAAAAATTTATTTAAAACTGAGATTTTGAATTAAACTTGAATTTTTAAAATTCAAACTTGAATTTAAATTTGATTTAAACATTCCAAATCAATAAAACTTAAGATTTTTAAAAGTTTTAAACCCAGATTTAACAGGTTTCTGTAAACCTGAAAATGTACAGAACAACTTGATAACCCTTAAAATGACTTCGAGTTTACTACATATCTTCCCCTAGCCCAATGCCCTATTGCTTCGAGCAACGCATCACTTTTCCCCTGCTACCAATCTTACCCACTATCATCAGTGCAAACCATCACCGTGCATATGCACGGCGACCACCGCCTTCTTTGATCATCAAGATGATCGTACTACTCCCAGAAACACCCCTACACCCATACGCGATCATCAGTTCGAACAATAAATCACGAAATCAAAAATGACTACCCAAAAGCAAAAACTGGAAACAGAAAACAGGTTCCCCCTTCAAAACCTGTCAACGGCAATCTTTCGCCGCTCCGACTACTTGAGGTCCACCCACTCCGGCCTCGAACTCATCTACACACCAACTATCCATTTCCTAAATATCATAGCACTCGATCCATCCTTCATCCCGAAATGATTGATTCTTCCTACCCCTTTCAAACAAGGGTTTTTTAATAGATTTTCAAACTGCACCTTCCTCACTGAATTTCAACATCATTTATGATTTTTCTAGGCATCTATAAACCCTCCTCTACAACTCAGAAGAACCCCGAGCTTCCTCAAGTGAAAGATCACAAGAATTTGCTAAAAATCCATTTTTAGTTCAACCTCTAACTGAACCTTTAACTTTACTCTAAAAATCCTAATACTTGATTTAAAAATCAAGTTTTTGTTAATGCATTTACTTTATGAAACTGAATTACAAAAGTAACACGTTTTAATTTTGGTTAAAATTTGTCATGCACTGCTATTTCTGTAATTCCAGAGACAATGACTATTTTTTTTAAACTTACTTAAAATTTTAAATGTTAACTTAGGATAATCAGCAACCTTACTTTATAAATCAAATCCTATCAGAAACTAAATTAAAAAGATAAGTGTTATAAAGGAGTTTTGTGCCAGGAAAAAAAAAACAGAACAGGCAATCAAGCAACATGTAACGACCCAGAATTTTTAGCAATTAAAATATGAATATTTAATTAATTTTAAATATTAATAAGTGAATTTATAAGTCAAATAAATTTTAATTTGAATTATTGAATTTAATTGGATTATTAAATCGATAATTTAATACGTTAAATTATGAAAATAATTGAAAATAGAGTTAAATATGATAGAAAATGATTTGTAAAATTTTATTTTATCATATGGAAGTTAGAATGATATTTTAGAACTTTTAAAATCGAATTAAAAGTTAATTTGTGAAAATTGAATATTTTAATATTTAAATCGACTAGTGAAAATAGTCAATTTTTGAACAGTCTCAGAATTGAACGAAACCAGTTCCATTGGATCCGTAATAGTTAGTTATTACCAGGTTTCAAATTTCGTGTCAATCGGAGTTATCGTTTGATCGTGGCAGCTCGAAACGCATCGATTTATTTTTAATTTAAATTTGACGAGTAAAAATAGCCATTTTTCAAAAAGTCTCGGATTTCGACGAAACCAATTTCATCGGATCCGTAATATGATATTATTGTAAGGTTTCAAATTTCAAGTCAATTGGATTTACCGTTTGTCCGGTACGAATTAAAACGCCTAGAAAATCGCTTAAATCGGTTTAATTCAAATTGAGCGTTTACAGCCATAACTCGCACAGATGTCCGAATTAGCTTCCGAAACCTGTTCCATTGTGTCCGGAACGCGGGGTAAACCTTAGAAACGCTGGTTACGGCGCCTAAATCGGAGTTCGGAATTTCCGGGATGAATAGTGTTTCGTCGGTTCCTTATAAATAGCCCACTATCTCAAAAATTTATAAAAAAAATATACAAAACCCTAGTTTTGAACTGCAGCCGCCACCCTATGTATGAACGGCCAGAAACTCATGAACTTCCTCCCTCCAAATCTTCTAATCTATGCATCGATTCATGAAAGTTTCAACTAGAGTATTGTAGAGGGCAACACGAACTACAAGATCAACGGTGGAGATCGCGAATGGCTTCACGGATTGATGGAAAATCGAGTGAAAACGTGGCCGTTCATCACACGTGCGCACGCGAGAGGAAGTGGCCGAGCTCCACATGCTTCTGGCCGAGCATAGCCTTGGTCGAGAGCTTCCTATTGCAAGTAGTTTGATGAAGTATCGTTGAGAAATGGAGGAGAATAATTAAACCCTAGTTTGTTGTTATGGGTTTGGTGGAAGACGGCCTTAGCCTGTAGAACGAGAGGAGATGGAAGATGAAAGGGACGGCCAGATTTGCAGGAGCTTGGATCCAGTGGCTGTGATGAAGCTAGGTAGAAAAATAGTTAGTTATGTTGTAATTATAGTTTAAAATCGTGTACGATCTTCAATAATTCATAACTTTTCCATACGAGGTCGAAAAAATGCAAACTCAGTTGCGTTGGAATCGTATGGACGAGCACTACGCGATGGAGTTGGTTTGGAGTCGTTTGGAGTTAGTGAGAATTTTGGGTAAAATTAAACGTCCGTTTAATTTTATTCGAAATAAATCGCTAAAACGAAATTGAAATCAAGGTGAGAATTTCTCACTCAGTCGAATCAGTTTCGATTTTATTTTAAATAGTTAGATTTAAAATATTTGAATGCATGTTTGAATGTTGATTAATATCTATTGATTGTTAAAATAGACATTATACGCCGTTAGTAAGCGGATGTTATTTATTAAAAACATATACCGCGAATATTTCATAAACAGTGAAATTGGTATTATATATAATATCAATATATATATATTGGCATATGTATATATTGCAGTTGATTGATTCCCCGCATTTTTTAGCGGATGAGACCCTATTACGCCGTTATTAAGCGGATAATATTTAATAAGAACATATACCGCGATAATTTCGTACTGGAGCGAAATTGGTATTGTGCTAATGTTTTTGGATGCAGGAAAACAGGTTGGAGGGATCCAACTGGATTCCTCAATAGTATTTATTTGATTTCAGATATTTTGATATTTGATGGATTTTCATATTGATATATGATATCGTTGTTGTCGTGATTGACTATTTGGTGTGTAGCATCATTGGACCTAGATTTTGGGATTTTAAAATGATTTTTAAAGTGATTTTAGAAAGTATACGTTTTATAAAATAATTTTGGAATTGATCCATTTTAAATAAATAAACGTTATAATTTTTAAAGTTATAAAAATTATGATTTTTGAGAAATATAGTTAAAAACTGATTTTTGAGAATATGATGCTATTGAGTTATAAAATAGTTTAATCGAGATATTTTAGGATTTATTGTGAAAAGTTTAAATATGGAATTTATGAAATTTAATTATTTTATAAATCAATAAAATGGTGAAATAATAAAGGAATTTAAAGACGTTTTAAAAGAATAATATAAATTGAATTATATTTAGAGATTTATAAATGGATATTTATAAATTGAAATGTTGACATTATAAAACGAGTTTTCATAAGTGTTTGAATGAAGTGAAAATGAATTTCATTAAAGAATGAAATTTATAGAATTTAAATGGTGAAGTTATAAGAATGAAATTTATAGAATTATAAACGGTGAAGTTATAAATGAAATTTATAAATAGTAAGAGTTATAAATTTGTGAAGATATTTGAAGAATAGATTTGGTTAAATAAATGAATCTTATAAGTTATAAGATTTATGGTTTGGAAAGTCTTTAGAGGAACGATTTTGTAAAATAATCGTTTTATAAGTATTTAACTTATAATATGAACTTTTAGTTTATAATTGAGTTATAAACTGAAATAGGTTAATAAAAGAATTTATAAAAAGGAAGCTTTTATAAATAAATAGAAATGGAATTTATAAACGTTGTTTTATAAATTCACAAATGACTTATTTTGATAAGTAAATTGTTAAAACCTATTAATGGAGTATATTCACATTTTTGAATAGTGAATAATCCTTTGAATTAAAATGAATAAAAAGGATGAAATTTGTTAACAAAGTATATTCACGTTTTGAATAGTGAATAACACGTTAAAGAAATTGTTTTGGATTAGGATGTTTTAAATAGAATTAAAACAATCTAACGATGTTTTAAAATGTGTTGAGATTCGAAACCATAGATTTCAACATTTATTGTTGAAATAGATGTTTCGAGAAATAAAAGGAAATGGTGGACTATAACACAGTTGTTATAGTAAATGATTTCCGAAAGGAAATGTTTTGTATAGTATTGGGATTTATATATCTATTTAATTTCGAATCCCTATACTAGTGAATTTGGGTTGTCGTAACGATGTTTTACGTAACATTCGTTTTGGCCCAAATAAATATGTTTAAGAGAATGATTTCCTTAAAGAATGAAATATATACTTAATTTCGATTGAAGTATATTGAATATTTTCCAAGTGTTGAAAATAAATAAAAATTGTGAATTACTTATGAATAAATAAGTAAGGAATTGTTTTCCAATATAAAGTGAATATTTTAAGAATTTATCTTTTTGAAGATAAATTGAAAAGAAAATTGAAATGAATAATTGAAATCGAATATTCATTGATATCTTGGAATTATAAATTCGCTAAGGAATTTATAAAAGAAAGTGAAATTGGTTTAAAAATAAATATTGATTTATTTTTGAAGTATTGAAATTTAATATCTAGTGAAGATATTTTGGAAAATAAATAATTTGGAAAATTATTTGGAATCTGGTGATGTGTGCATATCCAGTGATAGTTCAATAGCCGACTATCAATATTTCCCTTTGAATGGGTAATTGATGTGATTTGTTTGAATGTGAATGCTACACTTATTTTTAAATAAGCGCTCACTATTCGGGTTAACCTGGAAAGGACCATGGGGTCGTATAACCCATTCCGAATATGTGATACGTCGTTGTGAATTGCATTGAAGATCGGTGTTGAAGACCCGGTATTTGCGAGAGCGATAGGATGACCTGTCGATTTACTCTGCACCGAGTAGCTACGGTATAGAGTTCTCCATATGTGATGGTGAATCCGATCAGGATTGTGAATATCCGGATTGCAAGGACTTCTTTGTAAGTGCCTTCGGTTTTGTTCGAGCCCGGAACAGACTTGTATGGATTGTATGTCTGACATTACAAGTTGAGATATAAAGCCGATTTCATTCAAATATATTTCTGTTGGTGGCGAAGAATTTATTCTTTTAGCTTAACACCCTTCTCTAAGACGTACGAGCTCAGAGGTTATATAGTTGAAGTTATCAACGATATATTCCCAATTTGGTAATGTGATATGCTGAGTGATGCTGAAATGATCATTGTGTTGATTATTGTGATAGGATCGTTTATTTGATCGTCTATCTTAGTGATCATTGTGTTGATCATTTGTTGACCCAAAGCATGGCTTTTGTATAAAGTATGTTTTTGTGGACGTGACTTCGTCGAGCCTCACACCCCGGAAATGGTCAAAATAGGAAAGATGCGGCAAGGTTATGAGGGGTAGCACCCTTTAGGGTATGTACATTTCCTTCTGGATAGAGGTGGTATCATGGTATGGAGCCCAGATATTTAACCTATGTGGTTACTACGAATTTATTACTTTGTGGTTGTTGGTTTTCGGGATCCCGTGAGAAAGGTCGTTTACGATCGGGGAATGGCGTGCTCGTGTCAGTAGTTACCCAGTTAGGGGTAACCCGGCCTTGTGTTGGCAGAGTTCCGGTTTGGTTCTCGGGGATGTCTTTCCAGAGGCATTCTCATGTGGCAATGGGAAGTTCCTTGGCCTGACCATTTGTTGGAAATCCAATTCCCAATACGAAACTTGTACGGTATTAGTTGTAGAACCTACCATTCACTTATGGTGGTCACCACTGTTTGGATGGTAGCTATAGTAGGCATAGTTCGAAATGTCTATGTTGGCTAAGATTTATATCTTTACTTTCGAAATGAATTTTTTCTACACTATGCACTAGTAATAATATCAAATGTTATTTTAAATGCGTATCAAGCATCTTTGACTATCATAAGGAGAAATCTCCTCCGATTCTGCGTTTGCATGTGTGTGTGTGCGGGAGGCCTTATGGTAGTCTCATTTTTAAAAGCATTGCGAATTGATTAAAAATATTCCTCTATTTTGATTTTAAAGATAAATAAACTGTTTTGAGTTCTCACACCAGTCACATGACTGACTTGGAGTTTATTGTTTTCCTTCCTAAACTCTGGGTGCCCACCAATTTCTACACGGGAAGTCAAGAGTTAGGTTTATCAGGATATTCTGGATATTCTGGAGTTGCTGGAGGCAAGATGGATGGCATGACATATTACTTATATAGTATTTTTTTTTCCGCTGCACTGTTTGTTGTTGTTATACACTCTGATGATATGATGTAATGAAATGTGATGTAATGTAATAACTGATAGTTCTTTGTTTAAAGATTATTCATTTATTATTATATGTTGTTCCGCTGCGAATTGTGAGATTCTGATGTTGTTCTGTTGTTTTCTGTCCCCTTCTGTTTTCTTTTTCCTCTACTCTCTTTTTCTTCTATTTTAAAAATATTCTATCTTCTTTTCCCTATCTTATGTTTTCTCTCCTCCCTAATTTCTATCTTTCTCTCTTCTTTCTTTTCTTCTTTTCTTCTTTCTTAAAACCCTCAGTGTTCGGTTTTCCGTCGTTCGATTACTCGGCAGTCGATAAAGTGAGTATCGATGTTGAATTTTCGGAAGTCGAAGAATCGGGTCCTGACAATGTGGTATCAGAGCTTATGGTTAAGCGACAACCATGGTTCTGTTGGGTATTACTCATTATAGATAGAGTCAGTAGTACTCTAGAATGAATTTGAGTGTAATAATAGCTATGAGAGCGTATTTGTTAGTGAATATAAATTGTTTTATATTGTGATGATTGGTTTGTTGAGTGGTATATAGATTCTGGTTAATACGAGTAATTAACGTTGTTGATAGGGATCTCTAAACACTTGAATAGAACAATTCGGCACAGTATGATTTTAAAATTGGGTAAATGAGATAATTTTACCTTGATTATATTTTATATATGAAGGAATAATTTTTCAGAATTATTAAAGAAGTATATAAGTTGATTGTTTAGTTGTTTGAATAATCTAAATAAAAGAATAATTGTATAAGCAAAATGAATTATAAGAATTGAATTATAATTAAAGTGATTTACAATTGTGAATAAACTTATATATGTATAAGAAGTGAAACTATATGAATATATTTATGAATATGAGTTGTAAATAAGCAAATGAATTTAAAGTTAAATGGAAATTTACTTTAGAATTGAAATTTGAATTTATTTACAAGTAGGAATTTAAGTTATGTAAAACCAAATAATGTTAAATGGAATATAACTTAAGAGATATTGAATGAAGTTGATATTGGTATTTAAGTTAGTTGAATTGAATTGAACGAATGGATTGAATGTTAATCAATTATATGTAAATTTAAGTTGATATGAAATAATGAATATAAGTGTTAATTCATTAAAATCTAATGTTATAGAAAGTTGAATAATTGAATGAAAATCAATTAATTAAACCAATTGTAAGCAAAGGAATTTGGTTGTATTTAATATACATTGGTTGTTATATAATTGTTAGTTGATTGATTGTATATAATTCATTAAGAGTTAATGAAATTGAATTAATGAAATTGAAAACTATGTAATTGAATTCAAATTAGAAGTAAATAAATTTGAATAGAATTGAACGTGAATGGGATTTAATTAGTGAATGCAAACTAATTAAAATTGAGAATGAATGTTGATAAAATCCATTGTTAATGAATCAAATGTGATTAAATTGAAAACCAATTCATTGAATATTAATGAGAATAAGAATGAATATTGATTTGGTTATGGATGATAGTTGGTTGATGTTTGCATTTGTTGTTTGTTTTCATTTGCTATGTTGGCATATATAGTTATTATGTTGCTATATGTTGTACATCGATACTATTTTCTACATGCATGATTCTCATGTTGTTTATTGAGTGATTAGTAGGTGCGGATCGCGTTTGCTTCGCATTTGGAGTTCGCTTTTGCGCTATATTAGCCGTATATGCTTGCTAATAAAATATAAGGTACATATCTCGGATTAAATACAGTACTTTTACACTTTTTTCCCTTCGGGATGCCTCATTACTTGATGAGATGTATATTTGTGATATATATACTGTCATTTTTTTTTTCGGATCGAGCCGCGCAAAGGAGACTATGGCGAATTTTTCCGAAAATTTAAGGCGTTAGAAAAAATTTAAGAAAATTGGAAAATTTTGAAAACTTTAACTTTGATTTTGAATTGAAAGTTAAATGATATAGTAGTGTTTTTGAAGAGATAACTAAGTATGATTTGGAAAACTTAGTAAGTTATTGTAAGAAGTTTAATTATGAATTATGGAAAATTAATAAATTCTATAACTTTTCTTACTTGTAATTTCGGGACGAAATTCTTTTAAGTGGGGAAGATTGTAACGACCCAGAATTTTTAGAAATTAAAATATGAATATTTAATTAATTTTAAATATTAATAAGTGAATTTATAAGTCAAATAAATTTTAATTTGAATTATTGAATTTAATTGGATTATTAAATCGATAATTTAATACGTTAAATTATGAAAATAATTGAAAGTAGAGTTAAATATGATAGAAAATGATTTGTAAAATTTTATTTTATCATATGGAAGTTAGAATGATATTTTAGAACTTTTAAAATCGAATTAAAAGTTAATTTGTGAAAATTGAATATTTTAATATTTAAATCGACTAGTGAAAATAGTCAATTTTTGAACAGTCTCAGAATTGAACGAAACCAGTTCCATTGGATCCGTAATAGCTAGTTATTACCGGATTTCAAATTTCGTGTCAATCGGAGTTATCGTTTGATCGTGGCAGCTCGAAACGCATCGATTTATTTTTAATTTAAATTTGACGAGTAAAAATAGCCATTTTTCAAAAAGTCTCGGATTTCGACGAAACCAGTTTTATCGGATCCGTAATGTGATATTATTGTAAGTTTTCAAATTTCAAGTCAATTGGATTTACCGTTTGTCCGGTACGAATTAAAACGCCTAGAAAATCGCTTAAATCGGTTTAATTCAAATTGAGCGTTTACAGCCATAACTCGCACAGATGTCTGAATTAGCTTCCGAAACCTGTTCCATTGTGTCCGGAACGCGGGGTAAACCTTAGAAATGCTGGTTACGGCGCCTAAATCGGAGTTCGGAATTTCCGGGATGAATATTGTTTCGTCGGTTCCTTATAAATAGCCCACTATCTCAAAAATTTATAAAAAAAATATACAAAACCCTAGTTTTGAACTGCAGCCGCCACCCTATGTATGAACGGCCAGAAACTCATGAACTTCCTCCCTCCAAATCTTCTAATCTATGCATCGATTCATGAAAGTTTCAACTAGAGTATTGTAGAGGGCAACACGAACTACAAGATCAACGGTGGAGATCGCGAATGGCTTCACGGATTGATGGGAAATTGAGTGAAAACGTGGCCGTTCATCACACGTGCGCACGCGAGAGGAAGTGGCCGAGCTCCACATGCTTCTGGCCGAGCATAGCCTTGGTCGAGAGCTTCCTATTGCAAGTAGTTTGATGAAGTATCGTTGAGAAATGGAGGAGAATAATTAAACCCTAGTTTGTTGTTATGGGTTTGGTGGAAGACGGCCTTAGCCTGTAGAACGAGAGGAGATGGAAGATGAAAGGGACGGCCAGATTTGCAGGAGCTTGGATCCAGTGGCTGTGATGAAGCTAGGTAGAAAAATAGTTAGTTATGTTGTAATTATAGTTTAAAATCGTGTACGATCTTCAATAATTCATAACTTTTTCATACGAGGTCGAAAAAATGCAAACTCAGTTGCGTTGGAATCGTATGAACGAGCACTACGCGATGGAGTTGGTTTGGAGTCGTTTGGAGTTAGTGAGAATTTTGGGTAAAATTAAACGTCCGTTTAATTTTATTCGAAATAAATCGCTAAAACGAAATTGAAATCAAGGTGAGAATTTCTCACTCAATCGAATCAGTTTCGATTTTATTTTAAATAGTTAGATTTAAAATATTTGAATGCATGTTTGAATGTTGATTAATATCTATTGATTGTTAAAATAGACATTATACGCCGTTAGTAAGCGGATGTTATTTATTAAAAACATATACCGCGAATATTTCATAAACAGTGAAATTGGTATTATATATAATATCAATATATATATATTGGCATATGTATATATTGCAGTTGATTGATTCCCCGCATTTTTTAGCGGATGAGACCCTATTACGCCGTTATTAAGCGGATAATATTTAATAAGAACATATACCGCGATAATTTCGTACTGGAGCGAAATTGGTATTGTGCTAATGTTTTTGGATGCAGGAAAACAGGTTGGAGGGATCCAACTGGATTCCTCAACAGTATTTATTTGATTTCAGATATTTTGATATTTGATGGATTTTCATATTGATATATGATATCGTTGTTGTCGTGATTGACTATTTGGTGTGTAGCATCATTGGACCCAGATTTTAGGATTTTAAAATGATTTTTAAAGTGATTTTAGAAAGTATACGTTTTATAAAATAATTTTGGAATTGATCCATTTTAAATAAATAAACGTTATAATTTTTAAAGTTATAAAAATTATGATTTTTGAGAAATATAGTTAAAAACTGATTTTTGAGAATATGATGCTATTGAGTTATAAATAGTTTAATCGAGATATTTTAGGATTTATTGTGAAAAGTTTAAATATGGAATTTATGAAATTTAATTATTTTATAAATCAATAAAATGGTGAAATAATAAAGGAATTTAAAGACGTTTTAAAAGAATAATATAAATTGAATTATATTTAGAGATTTATAAATGGATATTTATAAATTGAAATGTTGACATTATAAAACGAGTTTTCATAAGTGTTTGAATGAAGTGAAAATGAATTTCATTAAAGAATGAAATTTATAGAATTTAAATGGTGAAGTTATAAGAATGAAATTTATAGAATTATAAACGGTGAAGTTATAAATGAAATTTATAAATAGTAAGAGTTATAAATTTGTGAAGATATTTGAAGAATAGATTTGGTTAAATAAATGAATCTTATAAGTTATAAGATTTATGGTTTGGAAAGTCTTTAGAGGAACGATTTTGTAAAATAATCGTTTTATAAGTATTTAACTTATAATATGAACTTTTAGTTTATAATTGAGTTATAAACTGAAATAGGTTAATAAAAGAATTTATAAAAAGGAAGCTTTTATAAATAAATAGAAATGGAATTTATAAACGTTGTTTTATAAATTCACAAATGACTTATTTTGATAAGTAAATTGTTAAAACCTATTAATGGAGTATGTTCACATTTTTGAATAGTGAATAATCCTTTGAATTAAAATGAATAAAAAGGATGAAATTTGTTAACAAAGTATATTCACGTTTTGAATAGTGAATAACACGTTAAAGAAATTGTTTTGGATTAGGATGTTTTAAATAGAATTAAAACAATCTAACGATGTTTTAAAATGTGTTGAGATTCGAAACCATAGATTTCAACATTTATTGTTGAAATAGATGTTTCGAGAAATAAAAGGAAATGGTGGACTATAACACAGTTGTTATAGTAAATGATTTCCGAAAGGAAATGTTTTGTATAGTATTGGGATTTATATATCTATTTAATTTCGAATCCCTATACTAGTGAATTTGGGTTGTCGTAACGATGTTTTACGTAACATTCGTTTTGGCCCAAATAAATATGTTTAAGAGAATGATTTCCTTAAAGAATGAAATATATACTTAATTTCGATTGAAGTATATTGAATATTTTCCAAGTGTTGAAAATAAATAAAAATTGTGAATTACTTATGAATAAATAAGTAAGGAATTGTTTTCCAATATAAAGTGAATATTTTAAGAATTTATCTTTTTGAAGATAAATTGAAAAGAAAATTAAAATGAATAATTGAAATCGAATATTCATTGATATCTTGGAATTATAAATTCGCTAAGGAATTTATAAAAGAAAGTGAAATTGGTTTAAAAATAAATATTGATTTATTTTTGAAGTATTGAAATTTAATATCTAGTGAAGATATTTTGGAAAATAAATAATTTGGAAAATTATTTGGAATCTGGTGATGTGTGCATATCCAGTGATAGTTCAATAGCCAACTATCAATATTTCCCTTTGAATGGGTAATTGATGTGATTTGTTTGAATGTGAATGCTACACTTATTTTTAAATAAGCGCTCACTATTCGGGTTAACCGGGAAAGGACCATGGGGTCGTATAACCCATTCCGAATATGTGATACGTCGTTGTGAATTGCATTGAAGATCGGTGTTGAAGACCTGGTATTTGTGAGAGCGATAGGATGACCTGTCGATTTACTCTGCACCGAGTAGATACGGTATAGAGTTCTCCATATGTGATGGTGAATCCGATCAGGATTGTGAATATCCGGATTGCAAGGACTTCTTTGTAAGTGCCTTCGGTTTTGTTCGAGCCCGGAACAGACTTGTATGGATTGTATGTCTGACATTACAAGTTGAGATATAAAGCCGATTTCATTCAAATATATTTCTGTTGGTGGCGAAGAATTTATTCTTTTAGCTTAACACCCTTCTCTGAGACGTACGAGCTCAGAGGTTATATAGTTGAAGTTATCAGCGATATATTCCCAATTTGGTAATGTGATATGCTGAGTGATGCTGAAATGATCATTGTGTTGATTATTGTGATAGGATCGTTTATTTGATCGTCTATCTTAGTGATCATTATGTTGATCATTTGTTGACCCAAAGCATGGCTTTTGTATAAAGTATGTTTTTGTGGACGTGACTTCGTCGAGCCTCACACCCCGGAAATGGTCAAAACAGGAAAGATGCGGCAAGGTTATGAGGGGTAGCACCCTTTAGGGTATGTACATTTCCTTCTGGATAGAGGTGGTATCATGGTATGGAGCCCAGATATTTAACCTATGTGGTTACTACGAATTTATTACTTTGTGGTTGTTGGTTTTCGGGATCCCGTGAGAAAGGTCGTTTACGATCGGGGAATGGCGTGCTCGTGTCAGTAGTTACCCAGTTAGGGGTAACCCGGCCTTGTGTTGGCAGAGTTCCGGTTTGGTTCTCGGGGATGTCTTTCCAGAGGCATTCTCATGTGGCAATGGGAAGTTCCTTGGCCTGACCATTTGTTGGAAATCCAATTCCCAATACGAAACTTGTACGGTATTAGTTGTAGAACCTGCCATTCACTTATGGTGGTCACCACTGTTTGGATGGTAGCTATAGTAGGCATAGTTCGAAATGCCTATGTTGGCTAAGATTTATATCTTTACTTTCGAAATGAATTTTTTCTACACTATGCACTAGTAATAATATCAAATGTTATTTTAAATGCGTATCAAGCATCTTTGACTATCATAAGGAGAAATCTCCTCCGATTCTGCGTTTGCATGTGTGTGTGTGCGGGAGGCCTTATGGTAGTCTCATTTTTAAAAGCATTGCGAATTGATTAAAAATATTCCTCTATTTTGATTTTAAAGATAAATAAACTGTTTTGAGTTCTCACACCAGTCACATGACTGACTTGGAGTTTATTGTTTTCCTTCCTAAACTCTAGGTGCCCACCAATTTCTACACGGGCAGTCAAGAGTTAGGTTTATCAGGATATTCTGGATATTCTGGAGTTGCTGGAGGCAAGATGGATGGCATGGCATATTACTTATATAGTATTTTTTTTTCCGCTGCACTGTTTGTTGTTGTTATACACTCTGATGATATGATGTAATGAAATGTGATGTAATGTAATAACTGATAGTTCTTTGTTTAAAGATTATTCATTTATTATTATATGTTGTTCCGCTGCGAATTGTGAGATTCTGATGTTGTTCTGTTGTTTTCTGTCCCCTTCTGTTTTCTTTTTCCTCTATTCTCTTTTTCTTCTATTTTAAAAATATTCTATCTTCTTTTCCCTATCTTATGTTTTCTCTCCTCCCTAATTTCTATCTTTCTCTCTTCTTTCTTTTCTTCTTTTCTTCTTTCTTAAAACCCTCCGTGTTCGGTTTTCCGTCGTTCGATTACTCGGCAGTCGATAAAGTGAGTATCGATGTTGAATTTTCGAAAGTCGAAGAATCGGGTCCTGACACAACACATGCACACATATCATCTTCACATCAGGTTTTCAACAATACACATACAATACTATGCCATTTCAGTAAAATCATACAACCTATTTTTAAAATTTAAAAATTTAAAAAGTTACTCACCTTTATTTTTAAAAGAAGCAGAGCCTCTTTTTGCCTCATTTAAATTTTACAGCAGACAAATTACCTCCCTCTATTACTTTTAAAAACTGTTTGCATGCTGTTGCTTTTGAATAAGCTTTACTTTGGAGATATGCAGATTTGCTTATGTTTTGCTGACTAAAATTACTTGCATGCAAATGCTTATGAACAGGCTTCAAATTTGAAGTTGTGCCGAGAGAAGATGTAAGCAGATTTGTTCATTTCCAGGTTTATAAAAAGAATGCAGACCTCTTTTTGAAAATGAGGAATTTGAATTTCATGAGAACAGGTTTGCATGTTGTATTTGTAAACTGATTTGGGTTTGAAAATGGCAATTGCAGGAATTGAATATGTAGAATTTTTGAGGAGGAGTTACTGAATTTAGATATGAGGAGTTTGATTTAAGAAATAAACAAAATGAAGTTCTTTGAATTTGAAGAGGTGTTTTAAAGTTCTCTTTTTGATTTAGAAAATGAGAAAACAAGTATGAATGAAGATGCAAGTTTATATAGATGAATTTTCAGATTTTATCAAATAAAAGAAAAATTAAAACAAAATTTACACTTGTACAAATTTTCTACATTTGTCACATTGTTATGTTAATCTTTTAACACTTGTTTAATTAATGCTTAAGAATGCAACATTTGCCTCTTTTAAAATAATTAGTACTTAATTTACAAATTAATGTGTGTATTAAGCCTAATTTTAATATTTTAGTTAATATTAAACATGAATATAAATTTATAAAAAGAAATAAAAACAAACTATGTTTATTAAGAAAACCTATACATACAAAATTAAAATAATTAAGATTTATACTTTGGAATTTAAATTCAACTTAAATTCAAAATCAATTATTTAAAAATCAAGTTATAAATATAAATTTAATTTGAAATAACAATTACAAATTTTATTCAAAATCTATTTGTAAAGACAATACACTATTAATATTGTTTTTATAAATATCTTATTATTAAATTAAAATCGTTTTAAAAGAAATTATATTTCTATCAATAAATTATCTATTTTATTAAGCCATAAAACTTTTTGTTTGTTCATTCTGAATTTAAAACTCAAGCCAAATTATTTTAAACATTTGAACATTTTTCTTAACAATTTAAAATCATATATTTATTTATTAAATAGTTTTAAAAACTTAATATTTAATTAAAATCAAAAATTCCAAATTATAATGTATATATTAGAATTTTTAAAACATGATTCACTTATTAAGTTTAAACCAAGATTTATTTATTTAACTTTGGAAAGCTTAAATATTAAATAAAAACAAATTTTCCAATTACTACAAATAATAAGAATTAGAAAAATATGCTTTATTTATTAAAATTAAAATAATGCTAATCTATTTAAAATATAAACCATATATCTATATTATAAATAGAACCCAATTTATTATTTTAAAAGATAAAATAACCAATTAAATAATTATTGAAGAAGATTATTAAATCACTTTGAATTATTATTAACAAAAATATCAATATCAATTTAATTTTTAATGCAGATTATTAAATTGATATTGTTAAAAATTCTGGGATATTACAATCCTTCCCCCTTAAAACAATTTCTTCCCCAAATTTAAAACAATGGTAATTTAATAATCTCATTAAAGATTTTAAATTTTAAAACACAAGCATATATCAAACATATGCTAACAGCCATAGCAACCAATTCATCCAATCAAACAAATCTAATTATCCAGATAAAATTTTGGATAAAATTTCATCGAGTTTCCCCAGAAGTATATATATACCGAGATACTCGCTCTAGAGAATCCAAACAATCAATACTATGAAGCTACAAAGCTTCTATTCATCTATATCTACAACACTAGACAAAATATCAGACTACAGACGAGTCTGATTCAACAACCAAAACTCCAGAACTGCTGGTGCCACAAACAGAGATAGATCATACACGTACTCCCTCGGAGATACGTGAATCTCATCGAATACCAGTTATCTAAACTGGCATCCAATCCTGTAGATCAATCACTTATTCTCACAATAATACAGAAAAGATCCAAAACACTTCAGAGCTAACTTCTCAGACTTACCCAATCTTATAGCTCACTTTTGATCGGAGAAAACTTATCCAAAATCAAATCTCTGACTTCAGAATCCAAATTCCTCTGTCCCAAATCCACAAAACTCTTCAAGACGATCCTGGGCTGGCTACAACCTTCCTGATCAGCTCAACCTTCGCTGATGTCTCTAGAAACAAACAAAACCAATCTACTCAACAAAATGATCTCCTTAAGATCAACCAGAATCAAGAAACACAAACTCTATTCCTCAATATCATAAGACTACACTCACTTCTCCTGTCCAGGAAAAGAAAAGCAGATACACTTCCCAACTTCTTCCGCTGCTCAACTCTGATCCGAAGTAGAAGAGAATGCTGAAGAAGAACATGAGCATAAACTGGACAACACACCCTAGAGATATGGTTCACAGATCCGTAAGAAACTCAGAAATTTCCCCAAAACTCTGAGTTGCTATACCAACTCAATCTCCTTGGAACCATTCTTTTATAAAGCTGAACTACCGGTACCACTCCTGGAATCTTAGACGATAAGAAAACTCAATCTCCAGATGTGAACAAAATTCTGACTTCTCCGAAGACATTCAGAAAAACTCAGATAACCCAAGAGAACACTCAAACAATCGCAAGTCACTTTTGCGATCAACCCAAACCAAATCCAAGGAAAACTGTTCTCCTTTTATCAAACAGAACAACTTACACTCAACTAGCCAACCCATCGAAGAAACGGGTCCACTTAACTGCTTCTGAACTCCATTCCAGAAAAACTGCTAAGCTAGAAGATCTCTTGCCAACACATAGAACACCCTAAGCTGCACTGCCGCTACAGATGCCAAAGAATCCTAATCCAAAGCTCTTCGAGAAACTTGGACTTCAAATCAACAAAAACACCGGCTGAGCACAGCCACAACACTGAAGCAGACTCACTTCCTTAAACTTGTTCCAAAGAAAATATCTTCGGGAACATCCATAGTCATTGCATCTCATCACGCAGCTACTACTTCCTGAGGTATCAAAATACCATTACTTGCTTCTACCCAGCCTACAGATCCAAACTCTACTCATCCAACTACAGAAATAGACTCCGAACCTTAACAGGTTTCCTTCAGAGATCAATGAAATCCTTCATCAGTACATAACTCACTCAAGAAGGTATTAGGTCTACAGTCTAGACAAATACACTTCCAACCTCAAACATATGATAGTCGTGTTACACACACAACTACCCCATCTACCTTTATAACTTATATTGGAAAACCTGAATAGGTAACCCAACAGATAGGTAGAAATAAATATATTTATATATATAAAATTACAAATACGCTCTCTCAAGAAAGACATCACTATAGATCCTAGGTATTCACTCGACCTAATGCTCTGATACCACTGTAATGACCCGCCATCCGTCTCCAAAGAATGACGCATCATTGATAAGAAAGAAAGGGATAGAAAAGAGAAAAGAAAGAAGAGAAGAAAGAAACAACACAGAATCTAAACAGCGGAACGAATAAATTATATTAATAACATAAACATTACAAAGTTTACAGCCACTATCAGAGTTACACATATATACATCACATACTAGACAGTTATAACCACCTGCCTAGTTATACAACTCAATACAACAAAAAAGAACAACATAGAGAAATCTACGCAGCGGAATACTACATATCTACACGTAGAAGCCTCCTGCTCCGTTGCTCCTCCACGCTTCGTCAAAGCTGACCTGAATCCCTTGGCTACTCGTAAAAATTTGAGTACCCAAGAGTTTAAGAAAACAAAAGATAAACTCCGGGTCAGACATGGGTCTGGTGTGAGTAACAGGTTAAGGTTGCTTAATTTTCAAAACCTTTTGAAAAGAAAGGTATCACGTAAGACTTCTCACACATAAACATGGAAAAGTTTTTACATTACGCTAACTAAAACATTTGATAGGAATTCCCATGATATTATAATAGGTCTAGGGTTTTCAAATAAATATGAAATAGCCGAAATTGTTACATCTATTAAATTCCAGCTACTAGCCACAAAAGTGGGTAATACAATCAAAACCGTTGGCACTTATTGGATTTTGGATTCCATACAATGGCAGGGCTACTAGGGTACCGCCCGTCACAGTACGTGGCCTAGATCACCGTACCGAGGAGCCACCCTCACTCCCCTGCAACACAAGGCCGGAACCATTCCTTAAAGAACAGTTCCGAACAAGACAACCCCGACAGTTGGAGCTCAACAACTGTCCACACAGCCGAAATAAAGGGACCTCTGGACAGGGGTAAATCTCACTCTCAAATGGGAGCTACCCATGAAGCCTTGCTACACCTCTCTTGGTTTAGCCATTCCCGGTTGATGAGGCTTGAGGCTACGATTACCTTTAGTGAACACATCACTTAGAATGCTCATCATCCACCTGACGATGTTTCGAAAGCATTCGATCCATACAAGTTCGTTCCGGGTTCGAACGAAACCGAAGGAATTATCTCATTACACTCATTTTGGAATCACCCTCAGAGTTAACGACGATAACCCTTGCACTCTGAATCACCATCTCGAGCCTGTAAGTACTATTTCCGTCAAACTCGTCACGGAATCACCCCTAGAGTTATACTGACGAATAGTTCTTACACCTCGAGTCTTCACAAAGCTCTACTTGGATTCACGACCTAACATTTAATTGGAATCGATGTGGTTTTCGGATATCCAAATATGGAACCCGATCCCGGTCTTATCGAAATCCAAAGCGTGTCTTTTAGGTCTAAGTTGTTTTACAGTTTAAAACAATTTAATTATCTATATACACACAGATAGATAACTCACAAATCACAATTGATAATCAACATTATCAAATAACAGGTAATCCACATTATCAATATCAAAATAGGTAATCCATATATCACCATCACCATAGATAATCTATGTTATCATCACAATGCAACTAAGCATTCATACACAACATTACTTATCTCATTTCTGAGATCACAAAGCATCCAAGACAATCAATGCCGTCCATTCATATATAAGCAATGATTTATTTCATCACAATATAATTAATTTAAAACGAATTAAATTAACTATCTCTACCTCTAATTAATTTAAAATCAATTAAATTAATTACTTCATCTTTAATTAATTTAAAATAAATTAAATTAATTACTTCACTAATATAAATTTTGCTTACTTAACCATTTAATTGATTACAATCAATTAATTAATCATTCAAAATAAATCACCTTAATTAATAACTCTCGATTCATTATCCTTAATTACATTCATGTAATTATCCTTAATTACATTCATGTAACTATCCTTAATTAATTCACAAATTAATTATTCCCAACCAAATAATAATTAACCTTTAATTACTTCAATTAATTAATTAACGATAATTAATTACCTTAATTCTTAATTAATTACATTAATTAATTACCTTTAATTACCTATTATTGATTAATTAATCAAAATTAATCAACTTTAATTACATCATTAATTATAATAATTAATGATCTTTAATTATACTTAATTAGTTATCCTCTTAAATTAATTACCTTAAGTAATTAACTCATAACTATTAATCATCCCAGATTAATTACATTCAGTAATTAACTAACTTAATTACTTTATTAAACTAAATTAATTATTCCATAATTAATTACATTAATTAATCCCATGATTAATTACTAAATAATTACATTCCAAATTACTTCATTCTTAAACATCTTTATTTAATTACAGTTTGTAATTATCAATCAATTACATAACTAAGTAATTTCCAATCCATTAGTTACATACAGTAATTATCTTTAAAACCCAAGTGTTTAAAATTAATTAAACTTAATTAATTAAAATAAACAATCACATTAAACTAAATTAATTACATTAATTAATTCCTTAATTACTTCATTAAGTAATTATACTCAAACCATTCACAAATGATTATTATTAAATTAATTAATTGAATTAATTATAAAAATTAACCACATTAATTAATTTAAATAATCCCAGTTAATAACCTTCATTAATCCTTCTCTAATTATTCTCATTAAGTAATTAACTTAGATTAATTACAAATTTAATCATCTTTAATCATCCATTAATTAAAGTCTAATTATTTAATTAATTAAGAGTTAATAAAAACTTAATTAATTCTTAATTATTTAATTAAGTAACCATGAATTTAACTTAATTAATTAATTAATAAACTATTAATCATTAATTAATAATCTACTAATAAACTTAATTATAAATAGGTTAATCCTTAACCAATTATTAATTATTCCCTAATCAGTTAATTAAATTAATTAATTAATCTTAATTACCATATTAATTAAATCAATTCTAAAACATTAATCTTTAACTTAAAGTTAAGATAAAACCATTTATTAATTATGTTTTAAAACAAATTTGTTTGAAATAAAGTACTTTTGAAATTACTTTTAAATTTCATTTTAAACACAAGTTTTAAAATAAGAATAATTTAAACTTATCAAAGTTTAAATAATTTAAAACATTTTAAATTGCAAGACAAACAAGTGTTTGTCTTAGAATTTAAATTTCACTAAAAAAATTTGAAACTAAATTCACTTCAAAATTTCAAAAATTTCAATTTACATTTTGTTAAGATCTTTCAAATTTAAACCTTCTTTTAATTTCAAAAACTGAAATCATTTTCTAAATTTCCAGATTTTAAATTGAATTTTAAATCTTGCTCTTATTTTACAATTTCAATTTAAGGAGATTTAAACTACTTTTCCAAAACAAAGTAGTTAAACAAGTTTAAGTTTAAAACCTTATTTCCTTTATTTTTAACAATTTATTTAAAACTGAGATTTTGAATTAAACTTGAATTTTTAAAATTCGAACTTGAATTTAAATTTTATTTAAACTTTCCAAATCAATAAAACTTCAGATTTTTAAAAGTTTTAAACCCAGATTTAACAGGTTTCTGTAAACCTGAAAATGTACAGAACAACTCGAGAACCCCTAAAATGACTTCGAGTTTACTACCTATCTTCCCCGAGCCTAATGCCCTATTGCTTCGAGCAACGCATCACTTTTCCCCTGCTACCAATCTTACCCACTATCATCAATGCAAACCATCACCGTGCATATGCACGACGACAACCGCCTTCTTTGATCATCAGAGATGATCGTACTACTCCCAGAAACACCCCTACACCCATACGCGATCATCAGTTCGAACAATAAATCATGAAATCAAAAATGACTACCCAAAAGCAAAACCTGGAAACAGAAAACAGGTTCCCCCTTCAAAACCTGTCAATGGCAATCTTTCGCCGTTCCGACCACCTGAGGTCCATCTACTCCGGCCTCGAACTCATCTACACACCAACTACCCATTTCCCAAATATCATAGCACTCGATCCATCCTTCATCCCGAAATGATTGATTCTTCCTACCCCTTTCAAACTAGGGTTTTTAAATAGATTTTCAAACTACACCTTCCTCACTTAATTTCAACATCATTTATGATTTTACTAAGCATCTACAAACCCTCCTCTACAACTCAGAAGAACCTCGAGCTTCCTCAAGTCAAAGATCACAAGAATTTGCTAAAAATCCATATTTAGTTCAACCTCTAACTGTACCTTTAAATTTACTCTAGAAATCCTAATACTTGATTTAAAAATCAAGTTTTTGTTAATGCATTTACTTTATGAAACTGAATTACAAAAGTAACATGTTTTAATTTTGGTTAAAATTTATCATGCACTGCTATTTCTGTAATTCCAGAGACAATGACTATTTTTTTTAAACTTACTTAAAATTTTAAATGTTAACTTAGGATAATCAACAACCTTAAATATAAATCTAATCCTATCAGAAACTAAATTAAAAAGATAAGTGTTATAAAGGAGTTTGTGCCAGGAAAATCAAAAAAAAAAAAAACAAAACAGAACAGGCAATCAAGTAACACATGCACACATATCATCTTCACATCAGGTTTTCAACAATACACAAACAATACTATACCATTTCAGTAAAATCATGCAACCTATTTTTAAAATTTTTAAATTTAAAAAGTTACTCACCTTTATTTTTAAAAGAAGCAGAGCCTCTTTTTGCCTCTTTTAGAATTTTGTAGCAGACAAATTACCTCCCCCTATTACTTTTAAAAACTGTTTGCGTGCTGTTGCTTTTGAATAAGCTTTACTTTGAAGATATGCAGATTTGCTTATGTTTTCCTGACTAAAATTACTTGCATGCAGATGCTTATGAACATGCTTCAAATTTGAAGTTGTGTAGAGTGAAGATGCAAGCAGATTTGTTCATTTCCAGGTTTATAAAAAGAATGCAGACATCTTTTTGAAAATGAGGAATTTGAATTTCATGAGAACAAGTTTGCATGTTGTATTTGTAAACTGATTTGGGTTTGAAAATGGCAATTGCAGGAATTGAATATGCATAATTTTTGAAGAGGAGTTACTGAATTTAGGTATGAAGAGTTTGATTTAAGAATAAACAAAATGAAGTTCTTTGATTTTGAAGAGGTGTTTTAAAGTTCTCGTTTTGACTTAGAAAATGAGAAAATAAGTATGAATGAAGATGCAAGTTTATATAGATGAATTTTTGGATTTTATCAAATAAAAGAAAAATTAAAACAAAATTTACACTTGTACAAATTTTCTACATTTGTCACATTGTTATGTTTATCTTTTAACACTTGTTTAATTAATGCTTAAGAATGCAACATTTGTCTCTTTTAAAATAATTAGTACTTAATTTACAAATTAATGTGTGCATTAAGCCTAATTTTAATTTGTTAGTTAATATTAAACATGAATATAAATTTATAAAAAGAAATAAAAACAAACCATGTTTATAAATAAAACCTATACGTATAAAAATTAAAACAATTAAGATTTATACTTTGGAATTTAAATTCAAATTAAATTCAATATTTAAAAATCAAGTTATAGATATAAATTTAATTTGAAATAACAATTACAAATTTTATTCAAAATCTATTTATAAAGACAATACACTATTAATATTATTTTTATAAATATCTTATTATTAAATTAAAATCATTTTAAAAGAAATTATATTTTTATCAATAAATTATCTATTTTATTAAGCCATAAAACTTTTTGTTTTTTCATTCTGAATTTAAAACTCAAGCCAAATTATTTTAAACATTTAAACATTTTTCTTAACAATTTAAAATCATATATTTATTTATTAAATAGTTTTAAAAGCTTAATATTTAATTAAAATCAAAATTTCCAAATTATAATGTATATATAAGAATTTTTAAAACACGATTCACTTATTAAGTTCAAACCAAGATTTATTTATTTAACTTTGGAAAGCTTAAATATTAAATAAAAACAAAATTTTAAATTACTACAAATAATAAGAATTAGAAAAATATGCTTTATTTATTAAAATTAAAATAATGCTAATCTATTTAAAATATAAACCATAAATCTATATTATGAATAGAACCCAATTTATTATTTTAAAAGATAAAATAACCAATTAAATAATTATTGAAGAAGATTATTAAATCAATTTGAATTATTATTAACAAAATTATCAATATCAATTTAATTTTTAATACAGATTATTAAATTGATATTGTTAAAAATTTCGGGATATTACAGTAAATGAGGAGACCAAGACTCGGGAAGAATTCAGAAGGAGATTTGAGGAAAGATTCATGTCATAGATTGCCAAGTCAATTCTCTCAGGAAGTTTATTGAGTTGGTGCAGGGTGACATGACAGTGCTTGAGTATGCTGCTAGATTTGAGAAGTTATCGGGATATGGTTACACTACGGTAGATAGCGTTATCAGAACGAATGAGAAGTTCATCCGCAGATTGAAACCCAAGCTTGCTAAAGAAACTTTGCCGCATATTAATCATCCATGTAATATAGATTTTGAGATGGCTTTGAGGCATGAGGAGATGTTCACTTTCTATGATAGTAACAAAGCAAGGGAAAATTCAAAGTAGGCAGAATGAAAAGAGAAAGTTTTTCCATAAGAAAGGCATTAAGAAAGGAGGACTGGCCAAGAAAACGAAAGGCTGAAGTAGTTTGCTATAAGTGCGACAAGAAGGTACATTTCACTCATGAATGCCGGACAAGCAAAGGGAAGAAAGTTTCTCACAGGAAAGGAGTGATATGCTTCAACTGTGATTAGATTGGTCATTATAAGAATTAGTTTAAGGAATCAGCCAAGAATGGAAAAGGCAATATGTTTGCATTAGAACCAGCTACCTCAAGACCAATAGCCAAGAAGAAAGGAAAAGCTGTATTGGAAGGTAAGCTTTTGATTCATGGTTTATCAATTAGAGTTCTAATTGATACCCATTCATCACATTCTTTATATCTCATTTTTTGGCAGATAAGCTTAACCTAGAACCTTCATATCTAGTTACATCCTTGAGGGTTGCGAATCCAATAGGAGGATATGTGACACTTGGGATGAGATGTGACCAATTAGAGTTTGAATTGTTCGTTCATACATTTGCGTGATTTTGTGGAGTATGGAATTATTTTTGGTATGGATTGGTTAAGTGAGTATAATGTTGGGATATTTTGCCATGATAGGAAAATATCACTCACATACCCAAGTTGTAGTTATCAGATTATATACCTCGTAGAAAACCCTAGTTTTTAACTAAATGATTTGTTGGGTGTTATGGAGGTAGAAGACGAGTTGTACCGAGTTTTCATTGTTAAAGAATTCGTATATGTCTTTAAGCTTGGGATAGGACTACCGTAGAAATGAGCCATTGAGTTTCAGATAGATTTAGTACCAGGAATTGAACTTATGAGTAGACCACCAAGTAGAATGACACCTACCAAGGTGATTGAGTTAAAGATGCAGTTGGTGGATTTAGAAGGTAAGAATTTTATAAGACTAAGTAGTTCGCCCAAGGGAGCAACCGCAGAGTTTGCAAGAAAACCTACTAGATCGTTAAGGTTGTGTATCAAATATCATAAGTTGAATGAGAAGATGATAAAGAATCGGTATTCTTTCCTAGAATTGATGATTTATTTGACCAGTTGAGTGGAGCCAAAGTATTTTCTCAGTTGGGTTTGGCAACAGGGTTTCATAAGCTTACCGTAGTAGAATAGAGTATTCCTTTAACGGTTTATATAATATATGGATCATATGAATGGTTAGTGATGCCGTTTGGACTAATTAATGCGCCAGCATTCTTCATGGACTGGATGAATAGAGTCTTCCAAGAACATCTGGACCAATTTGTACTTGTGTTCGTAGACGACATATTGATACATTCTAAGGATGAAAGGGATCATGAAGTTTACCTTAGAATAGTGCTTGAGACACTAAGGCAACTTCAACTAGAAGCAAAATTTTCAAAATGTCATTTCTGGAAGAAGGAAGTAAAGTTTCCTAGTCATATTATCTCAAAAAATGGGTTATTAGTGGATCCATTGCTAAGATCGAGGCAGTTAATAATTGAAAGAGACCCGAGACAGTGTAACAACCCGCATATTTAACGATTTTATATTTAAATGTTTTATTTAAGTATAGCGTCGTTAGTCGGATTTTGGGTCCGAAATGTTACTTTTTGCAAACGGCCGAATTGGAGCTCGAAACCACCTCCATTGGTTCCAAAATGGCGTTTGCGATCTTTTTGAGTATAATCTTTGATATGTTTGGAGTTTGTGAAATTTTGGCTACTTTTTCTATTGGGTTTTGGGTTTGGGTTCAGTCCACTAGCTTAACTAATACCCTAACCCAACCCCTTCTCTTCATTCATCTTCATTTCATTTTCATTTCTCAAGCTAAAACTGAAAATGGTGGAAGGGAAAGAGAAATAGAAATTGCAAGCCCTAGTTTCAACTTCCACCTTGATTTCTTGCTCCAAAATCAAAGAGAATCCATTGGTAAGCTCTTCTTCATCTTCTCTAACTCTTCTCCTCTTCAATTTCAGAAAATTTCCTAAACCTAAATTGGGAAATATGTGTTTTATTCTTAGATTGAAGCTTGTTGAGTTGAAGTAGTGTTTGGTTGGTCTTCTCCTTGTTATTGAGCTTCATCTTCTTTGTTTTTGGAAAAAGGTGAGTTTTGAACTCACATCTACTTCTCTTGATTTCATTGATGTTGGGTATGAATTCCTAACAAGTATGCATGTGCCATTGTTTTGGATTTGGAAAGAATTTACATTTCAATGAAAATAGGGCAGGAAGTGCAAACCATCAGGTTCGGCCGACCGACCTGCTACTTGGCACTTCCCTGCCTTTGTTTTGGAAGTGCAGGAATTTGGCTTCGGCCGACCGAGCCCTGCAACCGGTCGACCGACCTGCTACCCCGAGCAATGTTATGTTTCCTGCATCTGGCCAGCCGACCGAGCCCTGCAACCGGTCGACCGACCTGCTCCTATTTTGCTGTTTTGCCTATTTTTGCATAATTTGATATGTTTTCCAAATTTTATCGATTCAAGCTGCTTTTTAGTGGTTGTCATTGCATCTTTGGCTTTTATAACTTATTTTTGACTTCATTCACGGGTTTTCATAAATAATCCCTCTAAATCGTATTAAAAGTTTCCTTCTCCAATTCTTAAATTCTAAAACACGCACAATTTCGCACTTCGAGCGAAGTGGAAGGGTGATTAAATGGTTGGGCAAAACACGGACCATGAATCTGTGCGTTTATCCTTCCAATTAATTCCCGACCTATTCAATTGATTGTTTTAACCTTCGGGTTGGTTTACCGATGACATGAGGTGAACTTTGTACTGCTTTGAGTGTGAAATTAACTAATGGATAGTAAACCGTTTAGTGCGAACGAGTGGTTATGGGACTCACGTTACCACTTTTCGGATTCCTTTTTGAGAGTTATGACACATTCTGCCAGTTAGTGGTGTCCAGTACTGGGTCTCTGACCTTCACCATTACGGTTTGTTGCCTTCAGGTATATGCCATCGGGTTTGTGCCTTCGGGTTTGTTGCCCTTTAGTATCGCTTCCGATGTTGGTCGTTATGAGCCGCATGGGTGATATTAGGTTGCCTTTTAGTATTGCTTCCGATGTTGGTCGTTATGAGCCGCATGGGTGATATTGGGTTTGGAGTCTTCGGACTCATGGATCCTTGTTTGTACAGTACTGAGCTCGAGCAAATTTTCTGATGTTTCATTCATATGTATATTCCCTAGGTATCGCCCTTCGATGTTGGTCATTATGAGCCGCATGATGCGTAGCATTTACCTTGTGGAACTTGTATACCTTATTGGTATTTGTTATTGCCTTTATGGATTGATTTGGGATATTTGTATCCTTTGTTCTATATGTTACCGATGAGATGAGGCTTGTTATCATATGATTCATCTTTTGTTAGATGATTGTGTTATCTCCTTTAGAGATATCTGATATGCTTTATAACCTTGCAGGTTTATTGTTGTTCAGTTTATCTAACAGATTTGTTTAGCTAGACTGACCCGTGTGTTTTATACTCGGGTCAGACCGAGATGTTTCAAGTTAGGTGCATTTGGACTTAGCCTATTTTGCTTCCGCATGGACTATTCAGCTTGTTCCTTTTTGTTAAAGCTTTTTTTTGTGTAGTCCTTTTATCTGTAACTCTGATATATGTATTCTTGTGAACTCGTCTGTATATTGTGGTTTTCTATACCACTTGACATGTATTATTTTGTAATCTCTGTTGTGTATCGTTATATGTGTATATGATGATTTACTGTTCTGTGATGTATATTACATTTGAGTTGTTATATTCTGTTCTGATAGATCCAACCACCTATGGTTTTGTTTTAAGTATTCATTGGGTATGTCGACCTTATTGATATGTTATTGTCGATGTATTCAATAGATAGTTAGAGCAAGGCTATAGATGGTCGCTCCCAACCAGCCTTATTCTCCGTGTTAGTTGACGGCATTACCCTGTAGTGTCCTTGGCTAGCGTGGGTATAGAGGTGGGGCGTCACAGCGTGGTATCAGAGCTGAGTTCAGGACAAAATATGATAAACACAGAATAGATGCACATATTACGGTACATCAAAGTGTACAAGTGATACAAATCTTTGAATCATCGTGTCTCTTTATTCCATCAAGGTTAGATAGAATTTGGGAATACGTCTAAGAATGCATTTTTATTCCGTAGTATTCCGTAATGAAGTATCTACCTTGTGAATAATCTTGTTCTTATCTTACTTTCAGCATATGGCTGGAAGAGGCAGGGGACGACGCTCGGATGCTGGGCAATCCAGTGGCTCACATCCGGATGGCGTTTATATGTCTGCCGATCAGTTTTTGGAGTTGTTTAGGAGCACTCAGCCTCCAGTTCCTCCTCGAGTGTCTCCACCTCGCAAGTCTGCCTTTGCACGTCAGTGTAGTGATTTTGCTCATCTTGGAGGAAAGCCGTTTAAAGGCTCCGAATCCGTTCTTGAAGTCCAAGCTTGGTTTCGCACGTGCGAGCGTATCTTCTCTCGCATGGATCTTTCTGACCATGATAGAGTTCTTGTAACTTCTAGCTTATTACAAGAGCGTGCTCTTGATTGGTATGAGCTTCTTGTAGCCGAGATTGATGAGTCTACTCTTTCTTGGACTCAGTTTCGAGAGCGATTTGAACACAAGTTCGTTCCTGAATCTGAAAAAAATTTATTGACCCGTCGCTTCCTTGAGTTGAAGCAAGGAAAATCTTCTGTTTCTGAGTATGTTGCATCATTCAAGGCTTTATCTAAGTATGGTCTTGAATTCATCAGTACTTCTTACGAAGAATTTGAAGTTTGTTTCTGGTCTTAAGAAGTATCTTAAGAAGTCTTTGTTGCTCCAGCTTAAACTTTCTTTTGAGGAGTTGGTTGATTCGGCACTTCATCTCGAGACCGTCGACAAGGAGTGTGATAGTGATGTTGATGTTGAGGTTTCCAAGAACCCCAACAAGAGGCCGTTTCCAATTCAGAAGAAGCCTTTTCCTTCTAAAAAGAAGAAGACTGGTGGTCCTAGTTCTCAGCCTCAGTCTTCCGGAACACCTTTCGTTCGAAAGTGTTTCAATTGTGGTTCTTCGGATCATATTATTCGAGCTTGTCCTAAACCTCTCTTCTGCCGTTATTGCAAGAAGGAAGGTCATCATGTTTCAGCTTGCCCTACTGTTCCGGCTAGTGCCAAGTCTACCAGGCTTTTTGCTGCTAAGGCTTCTGAAGGTCCTTCTCAACCCAAAGATATATCTCCATCTATTTTGGAAGGTTCTATTTTATTTCGTGATCATAGTATTCGAGTTCTTTTCGATACGGGTGCTTCACATTCTTTCGTATCGAAGAAGCTCGTCGATGACTTATCTTTGGATGTTTCTTGTATGGTTACTTCTTTAAGGATTGCGAATCCTATTGGGGGATCCGCGACCCTTAGTTTGCTTTGTGATGATATTGAGATTGTTTTATGTGGCTTTTCTTTTCGTGCGAATCTGCACGTTATTTCTTGTCTAGAATTTGATATGATTTTGGGTATGGACTGGCTAGTGAGATATGATGCCAGGATTATTTGTTCGGAGAGAATTGTGTATATTCGACATCCGAATTCGCTTACTCAGCAATCTCTTATTATTTGGGATGTGGATAATTCCGAAATGGTTTTATATTCTCTTGATTCGCGAGATGATGATGATATATCTCGTATTCCTATTGCTTGTGACTTTTCTGATGTTTTTGAGCCTGTCTCGGGTTTACCACCTAAGAGGGCAATTGAGTTCCGCATTGATCTCATTCCAGACGCGCAGCCAGTTAGTCGTCCTCCCACGAGGATGTCTACAAAGGAAAATGAGGAACTCAAGAAGCAGCTTTTAGAGCTTGAGTCCAAGCAGTTGATTCAGTCCAGTTTTTCTCCGTGGGGATCCGCGGTCGTCTTTGTAAAGAAATCCGATGGAACTCTTAGGCTTTGCATTGATTATCGCAAGCTTAACGAGTTAACCATCAGGAATAGGTATCCATTGCCTAGGATCGATGATATGTTCGATCTATTGAGTGGTGCTAAGGTCTTTTCTCAGCTCGACCTTGCCATAGGTTTTCATCAATTACGAGTTGCGGAGGATAGCATTCCTCTTACCGCTTTCCGCACTCGGTATGGTTCTTTTGAGTGGCTCGTTATGCCTTTCGATTTGACGAACTCTCCTGCTTTCTTTGTTGATCTCATGAATCGGGTATTCCGGGAATATCTCGATAAGTTCGTGCTTGTGTTCATTGATGATATCCTTATCTATTCTAAGTCTGAAGTAGAGCATGCTAATCACTTGAGAATTGTCTTGAGTGCTCTCCGTCATCATCAGCTTAAAGCCAAATTCTCCAAGTGCCACTTTTGGGAGAATAAGGTTAAGTTCTTAGGCCATGTTGTATCTTCGATGGCATTTCTGTCGATCCCTCAAAGATCGAAGCCATCCAGGATTAGAAGAGGCCTGAGAATGTTCATGAGATTCATAGTTTCCTTGGATTGGCGGGTTATTACCGTCGGTTCATTAAGGATTTTTCCCGTGTTGTGCTTCCTCTCACTTGCCTTACTCGGAAAGGCATTCGTTTTGATTGGTCCGACAAGTGTGAAGCTTCCTTTTTGACATTGAAGAAACTTCTCACTAATGCTCCTATTCTTGTGGTTCCCGAAGGGAATCATGATCTTGTTGTCTACACCGATGCTTGTGGTAGTGGTCTCGGTGCTGTTCTTATGCAGAAGGATTGGGTAGTTG
The DNA here is from genome assembly GCA_030765085.1 of Allium cepa. NCBI lineage: Eukaryota > Viridiplantae > Streptophyta > Magnoliopsida > Asparagales > Amaryllidaceae > Allium > Allium cepa. Next base: position 485,484,859 of record CM060929.1, read on the forward strand.
CTTATGCTTCTAGGCAACCACGTCCGAATGAAGTTCCCTATGCCACTCATGATCTTGAGTTAGCCGCCATCATCTTTGCCTTGAAGATTTGGCGACACTACTTATTAGGCGAGCGCTTCATTCTCTATACCGATCATAAATCTTTGAAGTATTTGTTCAATCAGAAGGAACTCAATATGAGACAACAATGTTGGCTCGAGTTTCTTGCCTCCTATGACTTTGATATCTAGTATACCCCTGGTAAGGGTAATCGTGTTGCAGATGCGCTTAGTCGCAAGCATTCGGCTGTTATTTCTATGATGCTTGCCGAATGGGATATTCTTGAGACTCTATCCTTTTGTGAAATTCATGATCGAGATTCATCTTCTGATTCTCCTATTCTATTATCTAGTTTGGGAGCTCGACCTATTTTATTGGATCGTATTGCCGATGCCCAACGGCGTGATCCTGATTTATTGCATCTTATTCAGCTTTGTGAGTCTGGATCCTGTGATGAGGCGTTGCGGGATTTCAGCATTGATTCTCATGGGTGTCTTCGTAAGAAGAACCGTCTTTTTGTACCTTCTGATTTTGCGCTTAGGCATGACATTCTTGATGACTGTCACCGTTCTTTGTATACTATTCATCCCGGTAGTAGCAAGATGTATGCCGATATGCATCGTCTTTATTATTGGGAAGGCATGAAACGCGATGTGGCAAGTTATGTGAGTAATTGCATAACTTGTCAGCGTTTTAAGGCCGAACATCAGCGTCCTTCGGGTCTTCTTCAGCCTCTTGAGATTCCATTTTGGAAATGGAATCAGATTTCTATGGATTTTATTGACGGCCTACCTCGTTCGAGATCAGGCCATTCTAGTATTTAGGTTATTGTTGATCGCCTCACTAAGTCTGCTCATTTTGTTCCTATTAAGTCTAATAGAACTGCTTCGCATTTGGCTAAGTTATATGTCAAGGAAATCATGAGACTTCACGGTGTTCCTAGTTCTATTGTGAGTGATCGTGATCCTTTATTCACGAGTCATTTTTGGAAGAGTCTTCAGCAAGCTTTGGGAACAAAGCTTAATTTTTCTATAGCTTATCATCCGCAGTCTGACGGACAAACTGAATGGGTGAATCGTATCTTGGAAGATCTTCTCCGTATTTGTATTTTTGATTTTGGTGGTAGTTGGGAGGATCACCTACCTCTTGTAGAGTTCTCCTACAACAATAGTTTTCAGTCTAGTATTGGTATGGCTCCTTTCGAAGCCTTATACGGAAGGCCATGTCGATCACCTTCATGTTGGTTGGAATCTGGAGAGAAGCTTATTATTGGTCCAGATTTTGTTCGTCATTCTTCCGAGAAGATTGATTTTATTCGGTTGAGAATGAAAGAGGCACAGAGTCGTCAGAAATCCTACGCGGACAACCGTAGGAAACCTCTCGAGTTCTCGATTGGCGATCTTGTTATTATTCGTGTTCTCCTTTGAAAGGGGTTATGCGTTTCAGTACGACTGGGAAATTGGCTCCTCGCTTTATAGGACCATTTTCTATTACTGAACGTATTGGCCCTGTGGCTTATAGAGTTTCACTTCCAACTCATCTATCTGGCATTCATGACGTGTTTCACGTCTCTCAGCTTCGGAAGTGTCTTCGGGAGTCGGATTCTGTTATTACTTCTCCTGATTTGCAAGAGCTTGAGATCTCACCAGACTTATCTATTGTACAGCAACCTATTCGCGTGCTTGACACGGAGGTGGGACACCTTCGGAACAAGGACGTGTCGCTCGTTAAAGTTCAATGGTCCGCTAATCCCAATGACTGTACTTGGGAAACCAGAGAGTTTATTGAGCGATCTTATCCAGGTTTTCTATCTTAGCTTGTGAACGGTGAGTATGTCTTTTCATCTCAAGCTTATTTCCTTTTTCTTTTGAATGTTGTATGTATGTAGTTGTTACATATATCGTCTCTAGGAATTGCGGGGACGCAATTTTGTAAGGAGGGGAGATCTGTAACAACCCGCATATTTAACGATTTTATATTTAAATGTTTTATTTAACTATAGCGTCGTTAGTCGGATTTGGGTCCGAAATGTTACTTTTTGCAAATGGCCGAATTGGAGCTCGAAACCACCTCCATTGGTTCCAAAATGGCGTTTGCGATCTTTTTGAGTATAATCTTTGATATGTTTGGAGTTTGTGAAATTTTGGCTACGTTTTCTATTGGGTTTGGGTTCAGCCCACTAGCTTAACTAATACCCTAACCCAAACCCTTCTCTTCATTCATCTTCATTTCATTTTCATTTCTCAAGCTAAAACTAAAAATGGTGGAAGGGAAAGAGAAATAGAAATTGTAAGCCCTAGTTTCAACTTCCATCTTGATTTCTTGCTCCAAAATCAAAGAGAATCCATTGGTAAGCTCTTCTTCATCTTCTCCAACTCTTCTCCTCTTCAATTTCAGAAAATTTCCTAAACATAAATTGGGAAATATGTGTTTTATTCTTAGATTGAAGCTTGTTGAGTTGAAGTAGTGTTTGGTTGGTCTTCTCCTTGTTATTGAGCTTCATCTTCTTTGTTTTTGGAAAAAGGTGAGTTTTGAACTCACATCTACTTCTCTTGATTTCATTGATGTTGGGTATGAATTCCTAAAAAGTATGCATGTGCCATTGTTTCGGATTTGGAAAGAATTTGCATTTCAATGAAAACAGGGCAGGAAGTGCAAACCATCAGGTTCGGCCGACCGACCCAGAGGCCCGGTCGACCGACCTGCTACTTGGCACTTCCCTGCCTTTGTTTTGGAAGTGCAGGAATTTGGCTTCGGCCGACCGAGCCCTACAACCGGTCGACCGACCTGCTACCCCGAGCAATGTTATGTTTCCTGCATCTGGCCAGCCGACCGAGCCCTGCAGCCGGTCGACCGACCTGCTCCTATTTTGCTGTTTTGCCTATTTTTACATAATTTAATTTGTTTTTCAAATTTTATCGATTCAAGTTGCTTTTTAGTGGTTGTCATTGCATCTTTGGCTTTGATAACTTATTTTTGACTTCATTCACGGGTTTTCATAAATAATCCCTCTAAATCGTATTAAAAGTTTCCTTCTCCAATTCTTAAATTCTATCTAAAACACGCACAATTTCGCACTTCGAGCGAAGTGGAAAGGTGATTAAATGGTTGGGCAAAACACGGACCATGAATATGTGCGTTTATCCTTCCGATTAATTCCCGACCTATTCAATTGATTGTTTTAACCTTTTGGTTGGTTTACCGATGACATGAGGTGAACTTTGTACTGCTTTGAGTGTGAAATTAACTAATGGATAGTAAACCTTTTAGTGCGAACGAGTGGTTATGGGACTCACGTTACCACTTTTCGGATTCCTTTTTGAGAGTTATGACACATTCCGTCAGTTCGTGGTGTCCAGTACTGGGTCTCTGACCTTCACCACTACGGTTTGTTGCCTTCGGGTATGTGCCTTCGGGTTTGTGCCTTCGGGTTTGTTGCCCTTTAGTATCGCTTCCGATGTTGGTCGTTATGAGCCGCATCGGTGATATTGGGTTGCCCTTTAGTATTGCTTCCGATGTTGGTCGTTATGAGCCGCATGGGTGATATTGGGTTTGGAGTCTTCGGACTCATGGATCCTTGTTTGTACAGTACTGAGCTCGAGCAAATTTTTTGATGTTTCATTCATATGTATATTCCCTAGGTATCGCCCTTCGATGTTGGTCATTATGAGCCGCATGATGCGTAGCGTTTACCTTGTGGAACTTGTATATCTTATTGGTATTTGTTATTGCCTTTATGGATTGATTTGGGATATTTGTATCCTTTGTTCTATATGTTGCCGATGAGATGAGGCTTGTTATCATATGATTCATCTTTTGTTAGATGATTGTGTTATCTCCTTTAGAGATATCTGATATACTTTATAACCTTGCAGGTTTATTGTTGTTCAGTTTATCTAACTGATTTGTTTAGCTAGACTGACCCGTGTGTTTTATACTCGGGTTAGACCGAGATGTTTCAGGTTAGGTGCATTTGGACTTAGCCTATTTTGCTTCCGCATGGACTATTCAGCTTGTTCCGTTTTGTTAAAGCTTTTTTTTGTGTAGTCCTTTTATTTGTAACTCTGATATATGTATTCTTGTGAACTCGTCTGTATATTGTGGTTTGCTATACCACTTGACATGTATTATTTTGTAAACTCTGTTGTGTATCGATATATGTGTATATGATGATTTACTGTTCCATGATGTATATTACATTTGAGTTGTTATATTCTGTTCTGATAGATCCAACCACCTATGGTTTTGTTTTAAGTATTCATTGGGTATGTCAACCTTATTGATATGTTATTGTCGATGTATTCAATTGATAGTTAGAGCAAGGCTATAGATGGTCGCTCCCAACCAGCCTTATTCTCCGTGTTAGTTGACGGCATTACCTTGTAGTGTCCTTGGCTAGCGTGGGTATAGAGGTGGGGCGTCACAGATAGTGACTGAGATAAAGCATTTCTCGGATTAACTGGATATTATTGGAGAGTCATTAAGGATTTCTCGCAGATAGCCGCATCAATGACTAAGCTAACTCGGAAAGATGCGAAGTTCATTTAGACTAATAAGTGTGAGGAGCATTCAAAAACAGAAACATTTATTAACGAATGCACTCGTGTAAATTGTTCAAGAGGAGAATCAGGACTTAATGGTTTATATGGATACATGTGGAACAGGGTTATGAGTTGTCTTGATGCAAAGAGGTATAGTGATTGCCTATGCTTCTTGAGAGCTCAGACCGCATGATATTAGGCACCCAACACACAATTTGGAATTAGCTGCGGTGATTTTCGCATTGAAGGTATGTAGACATTAACTTTTGGGAGAATGGTTTGAGTTATATACGGATCATAAGTCACTAGAAGAAGTTGAATATAAGACAACAAAGGGGCTGAAGTTTTAAGTCGCTTATGACTTTGGTATTGAGTACACACCGAAAAAGGCAATAAGGTGCAGGTGCACTTAGCAGAAAACATCAAAAAGCAATGTTGGTAATGATAGCTGAATGGAAAGATTTAGAAGCATTGACTATATGCAGAATACAATGGAGATCTAAGGCTAGTTCCTGTCGAGAAACCATCATGTTGTCATGTTTAGAAGTTCGACCAGAGATGATCAAAAGGATTGCTTCTAAACAAGAAGAGGATCCATTATTAGTTGAAGGGATCAGAAAGTTAAGGAATGGAACTGAGTGCGATGACTGGAAAGATTTCAGTCTCAACCAGAATGGGTGGTTGAGGAAGAAAGGAAGACTATGTGTTCTGAATGTGGGAAATATTAGGAAAAAAGTTCTTAGAGAATGCCATTGTTCGAAGTTAGTTATTCATCTAGGAGGAACTAAGATGTATCAGGATATGAAAAGGTATTTCTTCTGGGAAGGTATGAAGAGAGATGTGGGCTTATGGGTGAAGAAGCGTTTAAACTGTCAATAGGTAAACGCCGAATATTAAAAATTGAGTGGATTGTTTCAGCTTTTACATGTTTCTCTCTGGATATGGGATTCTATCTCAATGGATTTTATATATGGGTTTCCAATGTCGAATCTAGGAAATGAAAGATATGGGTCACAATGGACAGGTTGACCAATAGTGCCCATTTCATTCCAGTTTAGTCAACTTGGGCAATACCTTTTTGTTTAAATTGTTTATGAAGAACATAGTTAGACTACACGGAAGTCCTAATAGTATAGTAAGTGACAAAGATTCCTTATTCACTAGTCATTTTTGGAAGAGTTTACAAGAGATTTTAGGCACCAAGATCAAGATGAGTACCGCTTACCATCCGCAAACAGATGGGCAAATAAAGAGAGTTAACAAAGTTGTAGAGGATTTGTTAAGAGCTTGTGTGCTAGATTTTGGAGGATCATGGGAAGACCATCTACACTTAGTCACGTTTTCATTAATAATAGCTACCAGACTAGTATAGAGATTGCACGATTCGAAGTTTTGTATGGAAGGCCATGCAAATCTCGAATTTGTTGGTTAGAGACCGATGATAGATTAATTCTTAATCCGGATTTGGTTAAAGTAGTTGTAGAAAAGATTGTATTAATTCGAGCTAGGATGAAGGAAGCTTAAAGTCTAGGCAGAAAGGTTATACTGATAAAAGATAGAAAGACGGAGAATTCTCAGTTGGAGATCATGTTTTCGTCAAGGTGTAACTAGATTTGAAAAATCAGGAAAATTGGCGCCAAGATTCATTGGACCATTTCCTATTGTAGAAAGGATCGAGAAATTTTCATATAAAGTAGAGTTATCAAATAGTTTGGTAGGAGTCCACAATGTTTTACATATTTCTCACCAAGGAAAATGTATTTGAGATCTAGAGATTACTATTACACCGACTGTGTTAGAGGATCTAGTAGTGGAACCGGATATGACTACGGTTAAAATTAGTTCATATAGTTACGAGAGATGAGAAAAGGCTAAGGAACAAGACAGTCAGATTAGTTAAAGTCTAGTGGAGTAACGACGAAACGGACTGTACTAGGGAGAATGAAAGCAGGATTAGAGATACTTATCCTGACCTATTTCATGGTATATTTTATTTTTGTGTTTGATTGTTATGAGTACCTTATCTTAATTTCGAGGACGAAATTATTTAAGAAGGAGAGCCTGTAATGACCCTAATTTTGAGTAACATTATTTAGAACATTTTAGATAAACTAAACAAAAAAACGTTAATAGTTAAAGGATTGAGATTTTCTTATTAATAAGGGACCATTCCTTAATGAATGTAAAAGCAAAGAGAAAGAAAAATAAATAATTAGGAGAAATATGACATGGGTAAAATGTGAACATCCTTCATTCTAATACCCTAAACCCATCCATTCTCCATTCCTTATTCATTCTAAACTCACAAACAAAATTAAATCCCCTAAGAACTCGGCCGGCCACATTTAAGAGGAATTAAAATGATGATAAGCTTGAAGAAATTAATTAATGGGGAGATCTCAACCGTCTTAGCACCATGCCAAGGTGAATAATTTTATTTACATTCCATTTTTGATAATGGTTTTGGTTTCATAATTATATATGAATTATTTTGCAAGTAATATGCCAGGCTATGGTTGTTTAAATAGATACGTACGCTTGTTGAAGATTTATATGATTTTATATGGGTTTTATGATATGTTTAGACTAGAAAACCAATAAAATGACATTCAAATGAGTTGCTTTTTTGATATATGATCAAACGCATTATTTTAGACGTGGGTTTTAGGTTTCAAAATTTTCCAAGTAATTGTGGATTTATTATGGATTTTCTATAAGAAAAAATAATTACAATTGGATTTAAATTATTGAAGATTGTTATATAATAATGTTGGGTCTGAAATTTATATATGTTAGAAAACATGTAAAAGTGAATTGTTGTGATTTTTGGAGATTTTTTCTAAGTATTTTACTATCGCTGTAAAATTATTTAAGTTAAGGGGCTTAAAGGTTTCATACGTTATGTCAAGGAGAAGGGCTTATTTGACTAAAATGTTTTAAAACATAAATTCTGAATTCAACGGCCTTTTTAGAAAAGGATTTTGATAAAGAAATGGAAATCAACCATATTTTAACAAATTCGACAAGTTAGGTGAAAGAAATTACTTTGAAAGCCATAAAACCAGTTTTGTTTCGAATTACGACTTTGCCACTTCCTTTGCTTACTTCCGTAACCATGCCCAGTTGGCCTTTCGAACCCATTCGAAACTAATGCACATGATATCAAGGAATTGATACATACAACATTGGAAAAGGCGAAAGGGACTGCGTCGAACGCACGCATTCAAAGGGGCTAAAGCCACTCTAACTAGCTTTCGAATCAGTCAATTGATTTTTGTGTAAAAAGAAGCTTATGAATAAGTTGCCCCTTGCTTTAATTTTTAGAAATAAGCTATCGAAATATTTGCTGCTTGTTTTCACATTAGAAGAAGCTTTCGAAAGGATATCCTCTTTTAAACCAATTTGATACGCATGCTGCCGCATTCATGCCTTTTGCATTAGTGAAGGCCGCTTTTGTTTAAAGCCTTAGAATAATGTATTCGAAAGGGGTGCTTTCATCTTTTAATTTTAATGATGACTTATCAATGCTTTCGAAAGGGTAGTTTAGCCACTTTTAAATAGTTTCGGAGGCAACGGTTTCGAAAGGGAGGGTTTCATAGCCATCTTCTTCCCAAACTCTTTTACTTGGATTAAAGCTTTCGAAAGGGACACTTTTGCTTCTATATTCTTTGACCTAATGGGTATATTAAATGTTAAACCAAATGGTTTCGTAAGGAATAATTTTAAATGTTTCAAAGCAATGTTTCCACAAACCTTTACTTGAGCCTAGTGATTTTGAAAGGTATATTATGAATATTTCGATAGATATGTTTTAAGTATTTCGAAAGGAAGATTATAATGCTTTTGAAAAATGATTTCGATTTAATTAGATTGGGTGTGGATTAAGCACCAGGCATTTGAATTAACTAGCGAAGTTGTTGTAATATAGCTCGGCCCCGTACGTTTCATAGTGTCCTGGGCTCTTATTGCCCTATCGTTGGGTTTCAATTACAACTTCCTCCCTTTAGTGAAAAATGAGCAATACACAAAAATGCACGAGAACTTATGTTTTCAGTACCAAACAAATATCAGATCCCACCCCCATTGTGTTAGATTGCTCACTCTCATTAGCATAATTGAAGATTAGTTTTAAGGAGGATGTATAAGGTTTTAAGTAATGTTTTCGAAAGGGTTGTATTTAATGATTTCAAAAGGTATTGTTTAAGATTTTAAACAAGGGTTCGAAAGTATTGCTTTAGCTTCATGGCCCTATAAATTTCTAAGTTAAAAAGGATTTTAATTTATTTTGAAGGAATAGCTAATCTCATTGGTTAGCTTTCATTAACATTGTTTTGTCCAAAGCATATATCATGGTATGAGAAATTTGAGTAAAGAAAAAAGCATATTTTCCTTATTTAAGTATGATACAAAAAGGGTTAGATCATTTTGAAAGAAATGTTTTCAAGGAAAATTGGAGGGATAGTTAACCCTGAGTGTATGGCTCAGATATTAAAAGACTAGATGAGGCTAGTGTAGGGTCGTGCCCTATACTTTAGCAAACCCCTAGCTAAAGTAAGTCTAGAATTCCAATGTGTAGAGTTTTGATCATATGTGACTAAAATAATGTTACACACAAAAGCGAATACACAGAGTAATGATAGGTTTTTGGCAAGTCCACAAAACCATTAGGATCAGTTGACCCTATAAGAAGATAATTAAGGGAAAATGTCCCAATATTGTGTCTAATAGAAGTTACATTATTGATCATGTCTGGTAGGTCTGTGTTAGCCAATGGTTAATAGTTAGCTAGATAAAACTATAGTGTGGACAGATAGCCTATTGATTACTTGATTTATGTGTGTATATGTTATTGCTCTTGATGTTATATTCGGTTTGATTGTAGGGTTTTGATTTAAGATATGCTTTTAAGAGGATATTAGTGAGGGGAAACCCATTTCGCTAAGTAGCATGATCTCGCTTAATATCAATAAATCGGGCTGTGATACCATTCCTCACACCAGTCTTTATGTCTGGCTTGAAGTTAATGTTTTCCCCCTAAAACTCTCAGGTGCTCAAAATTGATTTGAGTAGATTGAGAGTAAAGGTCTTTCGGGTTTAGTAGGCTGGATGGATAAACTTCTTAAGACGTGCAGGAGGCAAAGCTATCTATGTACGAGTTATTCAGAGTTATTTCTGCTATGATGTAATAAAGGCTAATATGTCTATTTATTCAGTACTTTGATTGTCCAAAGGGTATCTTCATATGTCGCTCTTAGTGTAGTTTGCAATAATTTGTATTTGATCTAAACTTGGCAATCATTTCAAGATTATGTAATTGAATATGAAATATTGATTTGAAATGTAACTTGAAAAGTTGCTTTCCAAAACTATGATTTTATTCATATTCATGTGTTTCTGATATTATGGATACCATTAACACTATCGTGTTTTGTCACCGAAAGTTAAATACTATAAATGACTGCAGAATCTGAAGCACTTAACTTTGGGCCTCAAGATAGGGCGTGTTACAATTTCCACTAGTTTAACTTAAAAAGGAAAGATCGACTTCATTTGAAATTGCGAGGAATGGAAAATTTCTTTTTAATTGAAATAAACAGTATAAACTATGAAGGATAAATCTATACTTTACACTTCTTTACCCTTTCTGTTTATATGTATTGCTTGTTAAATCAAACGTTGCCTTTTTGAATCAAAAGTGGAAAAAGTAAACAAAATTATAAAAATCAAATGGATATTCTTCGCACAAATTAAACAACGGAAAATCAATAACTTAGTACAAATTTGGGAATAATCCAAAAATCCTATTTTACACCTAAATATAACTCTAGAATAAATATACAACATTCCAATTCTAAAATCTTTGAGACTGATTTATAGATCTAGGTGTAAACATATTTCAAATTAGATAAAATAAAAAAATATGTAGACAATAGTTTTCTACACTAATTTAAGCCTACAATTCATAGATAAAAATTTAGGTATAAAAAATCAAATGCATGCAATAGATTTAAAATCATAAACAATATATAAAATTTATCACCCACATTTTAAAAATGACCCAAATCTCTAGATCCGAAGTAGAATCTTATATTCATCTCCAATTCCTTTGTAGTCTAAGAAATATATATAAAAAAGGGTATATATATATCGATACCCGTTATAATTATAGATTTGAGTAGAGATTATGATTGGGAGAGAAAACAGATACAAATATATATTGATATATAAATTACGTCAGATACGCATATAGTTCATTCTCTTCTCTTCTCCTTTTTATTAGACTTATCAATTTGTAAGAATACATATATAAGTATCTAATTTTTATAATTTAGAATGAAAGTGGAGAAAAATGGTAGAACCACCTCCAATAAAATATGAGACGAGAAGGGAGGGTTAGGCCTTAATTTATAGGTGCAACCTCAATCGTTAGATCAAAATATATTAAATCTGGGCCATTGTACCTAGGCTAGCCCTAGTCGCCGCACATAAAGCGGTTGACCGCCCCTTTTCTACGGATTAGCTGCTCCAATATACCGGTCGACCTATGGGCCCTAGATAATTAATATATAAATGTTAATTTGTTATACAAATTATTTCCATTCAGAATTCATTTTTAGTCAATAACTTCTTCGTTTGGAATCCGATCGCAAAACTCTAAATATGAAAATTGCTCAGACTTTTTCCATGAATGAAATGGTGCAAGTTTCGTGGTCAAATACCATTACTTGCACAAATTTCCTTTTTGGAGCCTGATTAATTAACTAACTAAGTAAATAAATAATGCCAAATTACAGAGTGCTACATTCTTCCCCCTTAAAAGAATTTCATCCTCGAAATTTCACTAATGAATAAGTCATGGTTTTGGCCCTAATTATCCTAAATTATATAACCAATGAGTGTACAACAAATTTTACAACTAGTATGCACATGTGCATCATGTATTACTCTATCACCACATAGAAAATATGTATGCAACATGATTCTAAATCCGATCCTCCTATATGAATGTGTTTCTTTAAAAACATTTGCGAAAAAATATGCTTCAATCAACCTATTTATATCAATAGTTTTATATGTATGCAGCTTTAGAAAAAACTTTTCAATCAAAACCCCCATGCTCATACGAATAGAAGTATGAAACAACCAATTTTACATCCACTTCCTATTATCCAAAAAATCTAACGCGTTGAAGACTTATTTCCTAAATTTACTATATGTCAGAAAAATGAATTTAGATAAAGAATTTAACATTCTCACCACTCTATAATCTTCATATTTCCATATATAGTGGAAATTTCCTCGCGATACCGGACTTACTCCAAATTTTCCATGTACAAACCACATAAGGAGGCTTATTTCAATCTCTAAAATGGAATTGAGTCTAAAAATAGACTCGCGCGCATCGTCGACAATGTATGGAAATGGAAATTCAAAAGCCAAAATAGCTTATCCATTGTCATCACTTTCATTTGTCGCTTGGTTGATCCTAACACATCGTTAAATCCATAAATTCTAACTCTATTTGCCTTCCACTTGTTTATCATGTATCCTTTAAAATCTTTCTCACTTTTCAAATTTGACGCCATTTGAAAAATAAAATCCTTCAGATGCACATTTTTCCTTGAAATTCAATTTTCAGGACAAAAATTCAAAAAATAATTTAAGTGCCAAAAATAACAAAAACCTAATTTTTTTGTTCAAAAGATAACCTTTTCAAATATAAGGGAAATTTCTCAAAATATTTTCCTTCCCAAAATTTTTGATAAATCAAGCCGTAATTCAGCATAATCAAAAGTCGATTATCCGCTAAATGCATAACTAAATTCAAAAATCCCAAAACTAACCTTAACCTGTAAAACTAAACATTTCACATAAAAAAATGTCAACACATCTATTATTTAAAAAATTTAGCTTTTAAGGAACATCAGTAATGACCCGTGACACCAAAACAACTTTATCATGTACTTCGCTAAAAAAATTTCAACTATTCTAAACTTCTAGTCTTATATTGCATTTACTCTCAGCTAAATGTCTTTATGAAATTTTCATATTTATACTTCTTCTTTACTATGCGTATATAGAGGCGGTTTGCATATCTGAAAGCAATAACATAGTAATAAAAGGAACCCATAATATCGTGCATGCCTTCTACAATAGACAATTAATAGTTACAACCTAAACAACCTAAAAGAAAAGAGCATACGTTAGAAGAGAAAAAACAACAACACCATAAATCCTAAAATAATTCTTATAGACTACGAGATGCCATGCTCCATGGCTGGAGCTCGATACACTACTGCGCCCCTTGATTAGTCATAGCACGATCGCTATACACTCAATCTTGAAAGAAATGCGGCTTACGGATCTTAAGGCTAGGATTAACACTAGAGGGGGGAGGGTGAATAGTGTTTATAAAGAATTACTAAATATTTTTGAATTTATGTTGAATTGAATACGGATGTATGCAATATACAGACACATATATGATCACAGAAACAAACACAAATGCAAAAATAAAGTAAAAGCAATAAAGGAAAGAACACACCGGATTTTATACCGGTTCTGTGTTAGCCTACATCCAGTCCCGCAACACAAGTACGGATTTTATTTCAAAAGCAATTATACAATTGCACCCTCGATTTCAAGGTTATGAGGTACACCCTCCAGAATCACAATCCTCTGGGTGGAGATACTTGATTTCCAGGCCACAAGTTTACCCAATTGATTTACCAAGGCTACAATCACACCTTATCTCGCTTGATTGATTTTCAAGGCCACAATCACAACTTTTCTAACTTAATAGATTACAAAGAAGCCTATAACTTTGAATAGCACCAAGGATCTTGTTGAGATAGTGATAGAGAATCAAACAACGAATGAGTTTGATTCAATGTTGATTTAGGCAGAGTAATGGTAAGAATATGTACTAAAAAATGTGACAGAAGAAGAGGAGTGAAAAACCAGGACATCTGGTATAAAATTCATTGAAACTAACCCCTATTTATAGAAGAACAATAGCCATGTCCATTCGTGAAGAGTTATGGTGAATAGAAACTTCTTTTGAAATTTAAATTTTGAACTCAACTGACACCATGTTGACATGGTCACCATAGGCATATCGACATCCTAAAGCAATTTTTGATGATTTGATTTTCTTTGAAAATAACCTTTATCTTATATTAACTATTTAAAACTTTATAAATATACTCGACTATAGTTATAATCGTGAATAATTTTGTGTGTGTGTGTGTGTGTATATATATATAATATACTAACATTTATTCTGGAGATAAGATAAGCTAGATAACAGAAAGAAAATTTCATTTCATTGCATACTAAGATGATACAATGATTAAACATACGAAACTACATGAACTTTCGAATTAAAACAAGCTAAAACACATACAACAAGATATGAAAAGATAAAACTAGTTAGAGGATAATGATGATGTAGAAAGTCCAAGTTTCTTGCTGACTTTGGAAATGAACTTGTTCATCTTGGATGAAATTTTGTCCAACTTCTTACTAAAGGATCATTTAAGAATCCGTTGATTCTCAATAATCGTCTTTTGGTTTTTGAGAAGGGTTTTGGTGGATGGATTAGGAGGATAGTCAATGCTTTCCAAAGAGGTTTCACCTTCTTCTTCTTCAATTTCCATATCATCCCCTTCCTCTTCTTCTTCCTCTTCCTCTTCTTCCATTTTCTCATGATCCAAACGCTCTTCCTTTTCGGCAAGGGTCTCATAAGGTTGAAAAACAAATTGAATTTTCATAAGCGAAATGTTGGAATGATTGAAAACTTTTCTAGAAACAAATTCTTCGCCTTTGGAATCCACTCCAAAATAGTTAAAGATCCGAGTGAGATAAATTCCATGATATAAAGTATTCTCACCCATTTAAAGATTTTTAGGACGAAGTTCATCCAAAATAACTTACGCCTAATTTATGTCATAATTTCCAAAAATAGCAAAAAGATTTTTGCAAACTTTTGAAGTAGGATTGTTAAAATTCCTTGATCTTGGGGTCAAAGTATGTTGCAAAAGAAGATTGACAATTCTTGCCTTTGGTCGAAAATTTTGATTTTTGAATTCAAAATTATCATTCCCTTCGAAAATGTGATGAAATGTCTCATGATCATTTTCATCGATTTTGAAAGTAGAAAGATCCATTTCCGTACGCTTGCAATTGAGAATGGTACCCAAAAGATCACAATTCAAAACAATTCTAGTGCCTTTGACACCACTCCAAATTTCATCCTCATTTCCCTGATAAAATCCACGGTTTAAATTAGCATAGAAAATTTTGACAAATTTGTATAGCAAACAAAATCATTTTGAGAAGCATCAATAAGACTAAGAACTCCATTGTTTGCAAAAAGAGAATCAAGTTCATAAGAAGAGAAATCTTGAAAAATAGCAAACTTTTTGGGATGGACTTTGGCATAATTAGCATAAGTGATGTATGCTTTTATTGCCTCCAGATCATTGAATAGTTGCTCTTTTATTTTTTTGGAAATTCGCACGGTGGAAGGGTTGCTTGAAGAAGCCATTAATCTAGAGGGTATAGAGCTTGAAGCTTTGAAGAGAGAGTTTGAATTTGAAAATTAGAGTGAAAAGATATGATAAAAGATAGTGAATAAATAGATTCTCAAAGAACATATTTTATGGTCAAAAGGTAGCTTTTCAGAGAATTGAATGAAGTGAAAAGGTGGATGGAAATTCAAACATTTGAATTCAAATTTTGAAATTCAAATTCTGTTACCCATGTCGACATCATGGTAGGGACCATGTCGACATGTGCCAGTGAATTTTGATAATTTATTTTTCCTAAGTTCTCTAATATATATATATATATACTTATTATTTTTAATGTCTATATATATATCTGAAATATTTATAGTATATTTCAGAAAATTATACTATTAGGAAATAATAAAATAATAATAAAATAATAAGATGATAATAAAAAATAGATTTTAAAATTCAAACAACACACCAATTTAAAATCAAACAATCAAGCAATCAAGCAACTAATTCTATGCAAGCAATTTCAACCAATTGTATTGTAAACGTGTACTTTTTTCTGAGTCTGTTTCTTCAAATTCGTCGGAGTCGTGAACAGCTGTGAAACAAAAATTCGAATTATCTGTCTTCTGATCATCATCACTTGAGGACGAGAATGAGTCATCTAGAGTAGCAGTAAATGCACGCTTTCATTTCTTTGCTGGATCATTGTTCGTAGGAGGATTTTGCCTATCTGGATACGGACAATCTCTTTTGAAATGGCCTGGTTCATCACAGTTGTAACATTTGACATTATTCGGCACTACATTCTGATTTCCAGAGTTCTTATAGTTGTTTCTCTTGAGATTATTCATCTTTCTGTATTTCAGGAATTTCCTAAAATTTCTGCTCATAAATGCTATCTCTTCATCATTATCGCTGTTAGAGTCTGATCCATCAGTCAATGCATTGAATGCCATTGATTTCTTTTCAGATGTTTTGTTTTCTCTTCTCCCGATCATTTGAACTTCATACGACATTAGATGTCCAATTAATTCTTCTATCTTTAAAGTACTGATGTCATTTGCCTCTTCGATAGCAAGTGTCTTTTGATCCCATTCTGGAGTAAGAGAATTTAAAATCTTTCTGACTTGTTCTTCTTCAAAAAATTCCTTTCCCGAAGATATTAGAGAATGCACAATATCCTGAAATCTACTATACATATCTGAAATAGACTCATTAGAATTCATTTTAAATAATTGAAACTGATTTGTGAGCATGAAAATTTTGGTCTGTTTAACTTTGCCTGTTCCATCATGAGTAACTTGCAAAGTTTTCCAGATTTCATATGCAGACTTACAAACTGACACTCTATTGAATTCATTTGTATCTAGTGGACAAAACAAAATATTCATTGCCTTAGAATTATTTTATGCAATACTCTTTTGCTCAGCAATCCACTGTGCAAAATCAGTTGTGGGTTTAGAATATTCAGTTTGTGTAATATTCCAAGTGTCTAATCCTATAGATGGTAAGTATATTTTCATCCTACATGCCCAACATGCATAGTTACTGCCATTAAAAAGTGGTGGTCTGACAGTAGACTGACCTTCCACAAATGAACTAGTGACAGGAATACTAGTGTTAATAGTACCAGTGTTGATAGCCATTTTGAAAACTTTTCAAAAATCAGATTATGAAACTTTGAAAACCTTGCTCTGATACCAATTGAAAGAAATGCGGATTACGGATCTTAAGGCTAGGATTAACACTAGAGAGGGGGTCGATAATGTTTATAAAGAATTACTAAATCCTTTTGAATTTATGTTGAATTGAACACGGATGTATGCAATATACAGACACAGATATGATCATAGAAACAAACACAAATGCAGAAATAAAGTAAAAGCAATAAAGAATAGAACACACCGGATTTTATATTGGTTCGGAGTTACCCTACATCCAGTCCCGCAACACAAGTACGGATTTCCTTTCAAAAGGAATTGTACAATTACACCCTCGATTTCAAGGCTACGAGGTACACCCTCCAGAATCACAATCCTCTGGGTAGAGATACTTGATTTCTGAGCCACAAGTTTACCCAATTGATTTTCCAAGGCTACAATCACACCATATCTCGCTTGATTGATTTTCAAGGCCACAGTCACACCTTTTCTCACTTAATAGATTATAAAGAAGCCTATAACTCTGAATAGCACCGAGGATCTTGTTGAGATAGTGATAGAGAATCAAACTACGAATGATCGAGTTTGATTCAATGTTGATTTCGGCAGAGTAATGGTAAGAATATGTATTAAAAAGTGTGAAAGAAGAAGAGGAGTGAAAAACCAGAAAATCTGATATAAAATTCGTTGAAACTAACCCCTATTTTAGAAGAACAACAACCATGTCCATTCGTGAAGAGTTATGACGAATAGACACTTCTTTTGAAATTTAAATTTTGAACTCAACTGACACCATGTCGACATGGTCACCATAGGCATGTCGACATCCCAAAGTAATTTTTGATGATTTGATTTTCTTTGAAAATAACCTTTATCTTATATTAAAACTATTTAAAACTTTATAAATATACTTGACTATAGTTATAATTCATAAGTAAATATAGAGAATAATATATATAGAATTTAACTATAATTTTATATTTAAATCTTAAGTATAAATATTAAAAGTTAAATATATTATATAAAAAGATAGTTTAAAATCAGTAGCAATTTGGCTTTGAAATTTAAGATAATTTTGAGGCTAAAATTATTTAAAATCAGGATAGAGGGTTTTGAATCTTTTAAAAGGAAAGTTTTGGAATCATTTTGAAACCAAGATAATTTTGTAAAATCATTTGAATTAAAATTAGTGGATACAAAACAACATTCCACTGGATTTTTCGTAGGTTCCATCTTACTTAGGGTTCCATCCCTTTAACAGACTCGAAGTGGATTCCATTCCATGAATAAATTGGATTTAAGATGCTAGTGCTTTTCTATGAATTTTAACAAAATTTCTAATTAAAGAATAAATTACTTCAATTCTTGAACTCTTGATAATCTTGATACTCATGAGTTTTCAATCTTGATATCTTGAATCTCTATACTGTACAGTCTTCATTCTTAGTACCTGCATGGTTAAATCCTGCATATACATATTTATCTAAACTTACAATGTTAGTATTTATATTTTATAATCTATTCTAAGGTTGTTGTCATCAAAACCATCATCTCACGGACTAACAAATCTCATATTGCTGGCACTACTGATGTTGTTGATGGCTTCGAGGTTGCCATCTTGCTAAGGAAGAATCTAATGATGGCAGAAGGTACCTTCTACTAAAATGCCTCTCCATGGAGGTTCATCTGTATTACTTAAAGATGGGAGTGGATCATTGAAAATATGGAAAGTGACTCTGTAGAGTGTTAGTTCTTAATCAAAAAAATTGCATCAGAAGGGTGCGGGTCCAACTGACAGCGTTGCCACCAATACTAGCATAGATGGTCTCCCACCTCATAGGATAAATCCAGTCGTAACTTCTTACCTTAGAGATGATGTTATGCTGAATGATGCACATAACAAGATAGGAAATCAGGCGTATATTATCTATCGTCCAAACACCAACAACCTGGACAATGATTTGCTGCAAAAATCTTTGAGTCGGTCATTTCAAAATAATCTAAGTGACGTCCTTTGTGGGGGCCTCCAAAATCTCAGCGTGATCATCATTAATCATCTTAATCAAGATAGCCTTTACTTCTAAACGAATCGAACCATTGCATTCATAGAAATTCTATGCCATAGGTTATTGAAAAGGCAGATTCAACACTGCAACATTCCCTCTCAAAGGCCTTGAAGTAGTGGATCAATGAAACTCCTACCACGATGGATAGCACTTTCAGCCTAAAGTGGCGAAACCTTCTGCTCATTTCTGTCCACCAAGTGGCCTCTTGAGGGTTGAGACCATAATGGTGCGAGGAAAAACCAATAGTGTAGAAAGACATCTTGAGGTAAGAAGTGGCCGAAGGAAAGAAATAGGTTTTAGATCTGGAGTGGTGGTGGGGAAAAATCTAATGTGCAAAACCAGACCGAGGGATAGGCAAGGCTGCTGATTCTAGGAAAAAGGCGCGTCTAGTGGTGGAATAGAGGAGAGAGGATACTATTTGGAGGAGGAGGATGGAGATTGGGTTCGGCTTGGTTAGGAAGGAGGAATGAATAAAAACAACTTGAGGAATTCAAACTTAACTTTTAAATTCTCGTTCCAAGTTCAAGTTATGCGAAAACTCATTAACTTATAGATCACTCTAAGTTCATCGCCCAGTGGTCAACCACTAGACGAGCTTTTGGCATTAACTGAACCTAGACCCCATTTGGTTTAGATTAAGTAATAATATTCGTTTTGCGCCTTCTCCTTCGATTCGGCAAGGTTCAAAAAATTCTCATCTTCATCATGACGATGTCAAACCCTAACGCCTAGTCCCGAACCATGCTCCAACAATTAACAGTAGTCCCAACAAAACTGCTGCGACTAAACACATTTCTAAAAACCCAAAAATATTCCAACTACTATTTCCTGCATACTTTACATTAAATATTTCTTCCAATAGCTCGTAGGTACAACAAAACTTCAACTACAAACCTCAAAAGAATTAAATGTTGTTCCTATTTTGTCTATACCTTAAAGAAAGAAGATTTTAAAAACATTGATTTTATAAACCGAAAAGTCATTGATAAAAATATATGCTCCTTTATACTTGTTTCTTTGAAATTAAAATTTCTGAACTTTCCTAAAAAATATTCCAAAATAAATCCTTCGAAAAAGAAATCATTTGAAAAACCCTTTTCTAAAATCGAAGGCATTTCCAAAATATACTTTATAAAAAATCTCTCACAAATTATAGACTAAGGAATTGACATTAATTATTCAAATAAAAATCCAGTTTACGATCAAAGGGGTGATCAGAATGCAGACTAACAAAAACTTGCCTCTGGACAATTGCGACACAGTGACTCAAATTTCCCGCCCTATTAGATTAAATATGTGTCTCCTACTGGAACCCATCATCAAAATCAAAAATCACATATTAGCTAGCATTTCAACCATCAAGACGAACACCTCTAGTCTCCCGGATTCTACCATATGTGTGCTCATACTCTTTATCAATAGCGTCGTATGCGTCGCCAGCACTCCATGGGGTACTTTGGAGTCAGCTTGAAAATTTTAACTCTATGATATTTCCAACCCATAGTTACGTTGCCCATTCCTTCGGAGTGGAACTATAACTACTTCTATAGTCGGAGTTCTCATAGTGCAAAAATATAATAACAGTAAATAGAAAGTACAAATGCGTTCTCTCGATTTATCCTAACTCCTCTTATCTACCAACCTAGGCTTTGATATCAAATGTAACAACCCATACATTAATGGGCCTAAATTTCAATAAAAATCGAAACCCAAGTCCATCAAAGCACAGATCGTTGGATTTGATACATGCAAATAAGCCCGAGCATTATCAAAGTTCGGTAGAAATCGAAACTCATAGCGGAAACAATAATATGATAGAAATACTAATTATGACTACTACCTTGGAATTAAAGTGTTCCTAGGATAACAGATTGTCACATTTAGCATCAAGCATGAGAGAAAAGAAGACTTCTCTAACAATTAAGCACATCCATCTCCAGTGACTTGTTCCTTCAAATGTATCCCGAGGGTTGTAATGAAGTGGGGGTTAGAACAACATTCTAGTGAGTGGAAAATCTATAAACTGTCCATAACATAAATTTACACCAATTGGTTTCCATTTAATTATTATGTCTGTTAAGGTTAACAATTCTAACCTAATCTTACATTGGATATACGATTACTCACCTAACCATTCCCAAGGTATAGAATTCTAATGAAGCTTTATCAACCACCCAATACTTCCATACCCATTTGCCATTTAATACTTCTAAATATTGCAGCAGGCTTCTACTATCACCACATAATATTTTTAAAAGGGAAATAGACAGACTCTGCCATTTAAGACCTCAATCAAGGTAAACCCTATCGTTTAAGACCTATTCCTAAAGTGGACTACTGGCATCGATGTTGTTGATCTATCCGTCCTAGCTATAGAGACCTTTGACCACTATTTATGACCTTATAATTTATAATAGCCATAATACTAACGTACGTATCGCCAATAAAATCGCAGTGATATAAGATACAATACCCAAGCCATTTAATACCTTTAAAAGGACTAGGCAGATTTCTAACCATTTAATACCTATATTCCAAGCATGCCCTACATTACTTAATACCTATCCCTAAGCAGACTCCTTTCTATTACTATCGTTATTAAGGTCTTAGCATTATGAAAGACTGTACAAAAGCCACTTAATAACTCATTAACAAGACTAGGTAGGCCTTTGACCATTTAACACCTATTTAAAGGTAAGTCTTTGCCATTTAATACCTAACCCTAAGGAGGACTCCTCACTAGTACAATCTAGCTGACATTGCTTGGAAATTTCATTAGGCCACTTAGTACTTCTTTTATAGAAGAGAGACAAACCCTAGATCAGTCACTTCATACCTCAAACCCAAAGCGAACCCTCGCTGGGACATCCACCATCGCTCTTAATTATAGATATGGAATCTCATTAGGTTATTTCTTTCAATAGGGAGGCAAGCCCTACAGCAACCACTTAATGCCTCAACACTGAAGTGAACCTTTTTGAAGATATCCTTATTTATGTGGAATCTCACTAGGTTACTTAATACTTCCTTTAGGAGAGAGGCGCACCCTACAACCACTTAATACCTTAAACAGAAGCTAATCCTTATGGACATATCCCTCGCTACTCCTAATTCCAAATTTAAACCATTTAATACTTTTTAATTAGGAAAAAGGTGGGCCCTCAAACAACCATTTAATGCATTTGACCCAAAAGCAGGTCCTATCTCTAGCAAAGTCACTGGTCCTACGATTAGTGACATTTCACATCAGTAATAAGTGCACCTAACTATTGGTGGCCTCGAAGTGAAGGCCAGTCTTCTGTCAAGTGACTCGACTGACCTCGTACCACTAACTTACAAAGTCCAACTAACCATTCTAAATCTTTACTTATACTGTATTGTACTTAGCTCACTATTTCCCTTTCTGATTATGGCAAAAAGATTTACCTTAAATACTTGTCTACCCATAAATCCTCTTTTAATACTCATAAACGTCAATTTGTCCATAAAATCCTAGTGGACATTTCCTAATACATTCATATATGATTACTAATTTCAAATTAGTAACATTTTCACATCTATTACATTTTTATTAGTTCCATTAATCCTTTTACTCTATTAATTACAACCCTTAATTTAATATTATCCTTTATTTCTCATTAACTTCCCACTAATGGGTTACAATCTTTTATTTTCGAATAATTATTGGCAATTCATAATTTATTGATCACCAATAGGAACTACTATATTTCCTAATTTTGCCTATTCGCTTGCCTAAATATAATAATAACTAACAAACATTACGCCCATATAACGCATAAATAAACATTGCTCTTCTTATTAACGCAATAAATACATATAAACCGCCTAATTAAACCACATATTCGTAACCAGATATATTCTGGTTATAAAAATGTAACTAGAATATACTTTCTATATTTAATTTGCTAGAGTTAAGTTAGGAAGATTTCCCGCCATGATTTCCATTGGTAAAATACAAACAAGAAAGATTGACTTCGTTTGAAATGATAAGGAATGGATAATTTCTTTTTAATTGGAACAAACTGTGTAAACGATGAGTCGACGGAAAAGGGATCTTAAGGCTGAATTAACACTACAGAGGGTGAATAGTATTTAATGGATTATATGAATATTTTTTAAATTCTTTAAGATTCTATTTGGAATGATGTAACTAACTATCACATAAACAATTACAGAATCAAAGTGCAGGTAAAAGTAAATACAATAAAGTAAAAAGGAAAGAACATGCTATGATCTTATACCAGTTCGGAGTTACCCTACATCTAGTCCCGAACAATTCTTTGTATGGATTTCTTTTCAACCGGTAAATGCAAATACAACATCGAATTTAAGGCTATGAGGCATACCTTTCAGAATCCCGACCTCGAGGTAGAGTCACTTGATTTTCGGGCTACAAGCACAAACACTAGATTTATTGGCTACTATGCACACCCAATTGATTTTACATGCTATAATCATACCTCAAGTATAGTAGTATGCTTTGATAGAGTTATACAGGCTCAAATCTTCGATCTTGATTCAATTGACCCAATAAATCTTGAATAGCACTTTGATCTTGGTTTGAGCGAGTGAGAGAGATGAGAGAAATCAAAGAGTAGATGAAGGAGTACCAAATTAGTGACAATTGAATTTGATTCCAGTTGAATTCTGGTAGAGTTTTGGTGTGTTTTGATTTAGAAAATGAGAAAGTGGAAGGCATAGAGATGAATAATAAAGTAGATGTTTAAAATTCGTTTGGAATTCTGATATATACATACATACATATATATATATATATATATATATATAGGAAATAATAGTCATGTCTATTTGCAAAGTGATACGACGAAAAAAAACTTCCATTCAAATTTGAATTTTGAAAATTATGGCTACTGTTTCGACATACATAGATAGAGTATGTCGACACACCTTTCAAAAAATTGAAAAACACTTTAAAAATGTTGTTTTAAAAATCCGTTGCTTTATTTTAAAATTCTGTTGCTTTGTAAAATAATTTGTACTTTGTAGAATCATTTAAATATAATTTATACATATTTTATAAAACTTAATAAAACCTTATATAATAATTTTGAAAATTTTAATATAACGTAAATAATATACACACACACATACATAATCAATATAATTATAATCTATTAAAGTATAAACAAAAATTCAATACATATGTATATATATATAGATAAACTAAAAAACACTAAAATAATATCCTTATAATTCTATATAAGAGATTTGAAACTATTTTGAGAAATACATCGACAAGATTATTTTTACATCAGGATATTTGAAAAACGATTTAAAGCAAAATTAGAGAAAGAGAGAGATAAGAAAGTGTTATCAAGGTTATAATATAAATTCTTAGACTCTATAACTTATCTGGAATATCTTAAAAATCTTGAACTCTTCAATACTCATGAGTCTTTATTTTCCAACTCTTGAAACTCTATATCATTATCTTGAATCTACTCTTGATACTGTATAGTCTTCTTAATCAACACCTATCTAATATCCTACACTATATACTATATAACGTGATAAAACATCAATATCCAAATTTTATATAATGTCTTATAGTTGTTGTCATCAAAATCAAAACCTAAGTACTAACATAAACTACGGAGAATAAATCTGTATTTTACACATATCTTCCCTTTTTGTCTGTGGGTATTCCTTGTTAAATTAAATGTGGTTTTTTGAATCAAAAGTGGAAAAAGTAAACAAATTTATAAAAATCAAATGGATGTTCTTCTTGTAAATTAACTATGGAAAATCTACAACTTTGCAAAAATTTGGTAATAATCCAAAAATCCGATTTTACATCTAAGTATAGATCTGGAATAAAAATATACAACATTCAAAATTTTAAATCATTGGGACCGATTTTCAGATCTAGGTGTAAACATATTTCAAATTAAATCTAAAAGAAGAATATGCACGCAATTGTTTTCTACACTAATTTAAACCTATAATTCACAAATAAAATTGATTTAGGTGTAAAAATCAAATGTATGCCAACGGAATAGATTTAAAATCATTAATAATACATAAAAAATTTCATTCACTTTTTAAAAGCGATCCAAATCTCCAGATTTTAAAGTAGAACCATAGATTCCTCTCCGAATCCTTTTTAGTCCAAGAAATATGTATAAAAGGAGCATATACATACATTAGAATTCAGATCTGAGTAGAGATTTGGGATTGGAAGGGAACATAGATACAAATATGTATCAATATATATATATATATATATATATAAATATTACCTTAGATATGCATATTTTTTATTCTCTTCTCTTCTCCTGTCTATTGGATTTATATTCTTCTCCAATTTATATAGATATAAATATAAATATCTTATTTTTTTATAATTTAAAAAGAAAGTGGAGAAGAAGAAATAATAGAGCTTTTACTATCTCTAGAAAAATATGACAAGAGAAGGGAGTTAGGCCTGAATCTATAGGCTCAAGAATCCCCCTCAACCGTTAGATCAAAATATATTAAATTCGGGTCGTTGGGCCTAGGTTAACCCTAGCCACCACATATGAAGTGGTCGACCACCCCCTACCTAGAGATCGACCGCCCTTGGCCGACTACTCCAATATGTAGATCGATCTATGTGCCCTAGATAATTAATGTATGAACGTTAATTTCTTATTCGAATTATATCCATTCCAAATTCGTTTTTCGTCCGTAACTTCTTCATTTGAACTCCGATCACAAAATATGAAATTGCTCAGAATTTACCATGAATGCAATGGTGTAAGTTTTATGGTCAAATTGCATCATTGGTAGAAATTCCATTTTTGGAGCCTAGTTAATTAATTAATTAACCAATTAAGTAACTAACGTCAAATTATGGGGTGTGAAAATGTACTTTTCATATTTCTTTATAATTTTTGTGTGGCATGATAAACCTAGTAGGAAAATTCATTAAACTAATATAACAATTTATAAGTTTATGAATGTCTTGGCATGTACTTACTCATAATAATTATTTGTATTAGATGCAAGATTACACTACAAGGAAAAAGGAATTTTCCGACGGTCGAAAACCGTCGGCGGCCGACGGAGGCCGTCGAAAGGAAAATAAGGCAACAGTGTGCAGTGTTTTCGACGACTTCCGACATATCTCGCCGTTCGTATTTTCGATGGCTTCCGACGGATTCCGACACTGGTCGGAAGAAGTCAACAACCGTTGGAAAAATTGATCTGAAAGCAGTCGGAATCCGTTGGAAAAATATATCCTGAAAGGTGTCGGAAGCAGTCGGAAATACATATTTCTGCTGCGATATAGCTTTCCATCTACATTTCCCATACAAACACTATTCCATCAACACTGCAGAATCCAATATATAAATTCCAACCAAATATCAAAAACCAAATTATACATAATTCACCAAACAAAAAATACATAAAATTAAGTCAAAACACATAATTTTATAACAAAACAGCTAAGTGTATCATAACATAGTATATAAATCAAGAACTACAAATGAAGAAATAACAAAACAACTAAGTGTATCATAACATAATGGCTGACAATGTATTGGACAAATATCAACCATTACAAAATATTATTTTATATTTTAACAAATTACTCATCATTTGAACCTAGAATTTACACATATTGGATGATGGAAAAAAAAAACAATAATTGATGTAGTTCCCACAGCCTAAACCGCCATTTTGATACCTAAAATACTAAAGGCCTTTATTTAAAATTATTTCATCCATATGTAATCTGCTCTAGTAAAGTATTTGTACTTCATATTTGTATTTTCATTTATACTTGTTAATCAAGATACTAGTCCTAAAATGAAGAAAAAATTTGCAATAAAATAATTTATGTCGATGCAAAATAATTTATCCTTGTATTATTTTATTTCAAAATAAATGTACAAGTAATCGTTCAGTTTATATATTTCCATTCATAAATTATATGTTACTTGAGTATTTTCGAAAGTGAATCCACATGTTACATTAGTCGCTAATAAATAAATATAAATAAGTCGTTAGAAGCACCTAACGCTTTTATGGCAAAGTCACTCTATTTCAAAACTCTATCCATTACATTTTGATGCAGTGAATTTCTTCCTGTTATTTAATTCAACAAAATCAAAGCTACAATAATTTACTCGTTAATGAAGTTCTAACCATTACTTATGTATAGTGTATACATTTGAAAATATGTTCTTTTGGCCGTTTTTAAATTGTGATAACCATTTATTAACAAAAGTAATAGTACATAACAATATGAGATATCACTTCTTTTGATCTCTTTAACAGTAAATTTGACAAACTTATGCATGCGTACGACATATATCAGGCATACTAAATTAAATAGCATGTCTGTTTCGTTAGTTTTTTGAAACTACATTCATGCAACGAATTAATATATTTTGGTAATGTATAATGCTTTCGTAACGAAGTGACTCAAAACCAATGTACTGAATTTGAAAACTTATATGATACCAAATATATTATTTACTTACCACTTGATTGCCAAATCCGTATTGTCTGCCATGCTCCGATGGATCGATAACTGACTCAAAAATAGCATCCTCCTTATCCATCGTCAGCTGATCTCGATCCGTATCAGCAATGAGTTTCTGACGTTGCTGCATAAACTCTTCCTGCATTAACAAATTAATATCATCATATCTTATTTTATTATATTTTAACAAGTCGAACAACAACTAATACTGCATAAAATGAAATATGCTTACATGGCTCTTGCTGGATTTATCGTTGTGTTATGTATACGAAACTGCTCCGTTCGGATTTACATGCTCGGCAGCATGCGTACGAGTAAACAAGTCCATAGCCCACGGGACCATGCGCCTCAGCTTCCTGAAATAGATTTTTACATACAATTATTTACATTTAAAATTATATGGCACAAACTATTTACAATTTGCATTCAGTAAATAACCAACTCCTTCCGATACTACTGAAATGACTTCGACCCTACGTGATGAGTGACGTGATTTTTATTTTTATCTGCAGAGTTTCTTTCCGACTCTGCCTATACATTCAAAATTTGATGCGTTATTTATCGATCTTGTATTTTTTGATATTTACTACCAGCTAAATAATTATAAAAAAATTAGTATACTTACTTTCGCCTCGTTGATTTTCCAGTATCCAACCATGCTTGCCATACGCTTTCCCCCATCCAACGTGGTTTCTTACATGATTTATTGATTTCGAATATCGAGTCCCTATAGTTTTTACGCATCTTTTTATCCAATATTCTCGTGCCAACTGCATATCGTCTGTATGAATGTCTATCTCGTCCTGTGTTTCATGATAAAAAGCAAAAAGAATATTAAACTGTAAACGATAGACAATAAAAAAGACAAAAAGAATTAAAAATGGAAAACAAAAAAATATACTTACTAGGACATCCTGCTAAATACGCTCTACTATGTGGGGAGGGATGTTATCCCACTTCGGCCAACAGACACTCATCCTATTCCGGTAAGAAGCTCTAGAAACATCCAACACAACCTTCGAGGGAAGTAGGTCAAACCCTCTGTTTTAAATATGATACAGATAAGTACGTACGTATATCAAAAAAAAGATGTTGACTAAAATTTAATTCTGACCCCTCTGCTCTAGGTACTAAAGAAACTATAGGACGATGTGATGCTTGCGATAGACCACTGACATCTCCTCTTGAAGATCGAGTAGAGCTCCTGCCTCTAGATGGCATTATGATGAACCTGTGACACATATACACATCATTTCAAAAGATAATAATAACATGATAATGAAATATATTTCATACATAAATGACATTAATGGTATAATTGCTAAACTAGTGATTGAAATGGAAATAGAAATGGAAGTGTGTTATACCTGATTCATAATGGGTCTCATGTTCCGATGATAAGCATATTACATTGCATTTTTAATAAAAATTGCTAATCAAATTACAAATGGAAATGGCATAAAACATGTAAACAACGCACATATTTGGTTTCATAATTACATCAATTTCGTAATACATTAAGAATTCAACATAGTTGCATCAATTGCAAAACAATTAGATTTGGATTTTTTTCAATCATCATCATTTTCTGATTCAGATTCGGTCTTGTTTTCTACGATATTTTCCTCTGCACTGTCAAACACTTCTACCAAAACATTTGATTCATCGATCAACGGATCGAAATCTGTATGATCATCTGTAATAACTATTTCGTTATTTTCCTCAAGATCTGCCTGATAAGCCTGTTCGTTTGGAATATTCTTCCCATCGAATGTAAATCTGGCCTTTGTTTTAAAAATGCAGACCAATCTGCTTTATCTCTTTTTAGAGGCGGATGAGAAGCGTAATAAACTTTCAATGCTTGTTTGGCTAGTACAAAAGGATCGTACTTGTGATAGTGCGATATATGCTTTATTTCGATAAGATTATAATCCATGTGCACATTAATTCCAGAATCTGGAACATTGCTAAACCAATTGCATCTAAATAGAAATACCTCCTCCGCGGGTCATTTCCGTTACTACTTAAAGCGAATTCAACAAATATGTTTATACCATTAAAAAAAATCTTCTTTTATTAAGCCTCTCGGTCCTTTTCTTTGGTACGTCTATCTCCTCCGATCGACAAAATAATCTATCATTTTTTCTATTTGAGAAAATGAGTCACAAGTTCAAAATTTAATATTTACTTTCAAAAATACATATTCGAAAAAGATTATTTTCATGGTCGTATAATATTTGAATTTAAAGAAATATTTCTCAAATTAAAAAATAATTTCAAATACGACGCATTTTATTTGTTAACGTATCGATACAAAATTTTGTACAAAAAGATATTTTTTCCACGGTCAGGCATCCTACTTCCCATTACACACACAATAAGCATTTACATTTCGTATACTACTTCATCTCAAACGATTCAACAAAATTTCGGTAGCATTTCCCTTTTGTTCCCAGCATTGTACGCAATTGCTTGTAAGCAGGAAACAAAAAATAATAGTTAGGCTGAAATTTTGTGAACCGTTTGAGACGAAGTACTATACAAATTGTAAATGCTTATTGTGTTCATAACTTGTCCAATATAGGGACAAATCCAACAAATATTGTACCAGATGAATATAAATGGTAATTTTTTTGAAAAAACGACTATTTATATAATGATCATGTACAAAACTCGTCGGCAGCCAGGGCCAAAAACTCTCTAGGGGACATTAGTTAATTAAATGTGCGCATTTTAAGAAAAAATGCAATTTTACTAACTATATGCACACACAATCACAAATTATACATACTTTTTAAAATTTCACGATAACATATGAAATATGTGTACTACGTGATGCTATAAACCATTATTACACAATTGGAAACAATTGCAATCACTAATTAGCTTTAATTTATCATCTTATGGAAAACTAGATTTAGGGAAAAAAATAGATTTTTGCCCAAATTAAGATATTATACCAGAGATTGAGAACAATAGAGTTTGCTTAGGCAACCGTGAAGGATCCGGAAGCTCGAAATTGGAGGTTGAAAGCTTGTAGAAGGGAATTGGGAGGGTTTTTGATAAAAAATTTCGTGCTGCAGATGAGGAAGAAGAAGGCACAGCTGGACCTGTAATTTGCAAATTTTCGACGGCTTCCGACGGCCGCCAACGGTTTGTCAGAAGCCGTTGAAAATTAACCGTCGGATGTCGTCGCTACGTGCTGTCGGAATATTAGCGTTTTTTAGTAGTGCTATTACCTATATAAGATGTGCATTTAACTTTCAAATGCTTTTAAATTACAACAATATAAAACTTGACCTAAAGTATGAATTTCTTTATGTGTGCATGTCTTTAAGTCTCTTTATAAATAAAACAAATTTTGTGAAAGGAAAATTATAAGTGAGTAGGTCAATGCTTGTATCATTGGTTAAGAACCGTTCACTTAGCTATACACACGTAGATAGATATAAATTCATATATTTTCACGTAAAATTTGCATGAATCATACATTTCACATATAAGTCATGTGAAAATTAATTCATATAGTCAAATATGAATTCGCAAATTATGGTGACTACTTTGAAAAATGGTGGACCATATTTAAAATATGATTGTTATACTAATTTGCATGATTAAAAATTATAGTTAATATAACTGTACTAGGACTTCACTCATATAGAAACACATTAAAATGTGTGGATAAGTGTGTTGATATCTATAAGGTTACTGCAAAGTTAATTAATGATGAGAGTAAGTTTTTGGGGGAGTATTGAAGGCATAAAATGATGACGATGCTAATAACAAGTATTAAAAAATTATACTGTCCGATGAACCGAAATTGAACAAGCAAAGGGTATACTTGATCCAAAACATGCATTATTAGAAAAGCAATATATATGTGTGTGTGTGTGTGTATTACGAGGAATTATATTCTTGAATATTTGCATATATAAAAGTGTATAGAATACAAACATAAAATCATTTTTAAAAAAAGATTGTAAAATAGCTAATATATCGATCAATGGTACATAAGATATAAAAACCATGATATTCTTTGTAATATGTTATATACGATGCAATGTCATTATTGTATGGCTTATGCGTTAAAAAAAGTTATTTTAGAATTCGTATAAAATAAAGAATGCTGTATAAAAGTTCTTAAACAATTTTATATGTGTTTGTTTGGATAAATATTGTTTGATACATATGTACACATATTTATATAATAGTCATGTAGAAGTTTTAACACAATGAAAATGTTGGGGACTTTGTGGTTCGAGACAGATTTGATGGCGATTACGAAGAAAATAATGTTGTACTTTCCAACTTCAAGGATCTATGAAATAGATTCTTTCAGACAATAGTTCAACCCACCAAGTACAAACGAATTATCGAACTATTGACTTTCAGGATTCAATGAAGCCCTATAACAGCGTAATCGGATTCAAAGTTTGTACGGCTTTGATCCGACCAAGAACACTTTAATAACAGTTTCTAATGATGCAATTTTCATAAAATAGAACGAAGAGGAAGAATAGAGCAATTCTGCGACGTTTTCTGAGTTTGCAACACTTTGGAGGCGTCACAAAACAGAGCAATGGTGGCGCAGTATTTTGTAACACTTTCTGGTGTCGCAAAAATGGCTATGTGAAGAAGAAGAAGAGTCGGAATAAAATTGTATCTGCAACGTTTTCTGGGCGTCACTATTTATAGTAGTAGAGAGGTGCCTATTCGCTAAGCGTCACAACCGTTTGCAACGGTTCACAACTGTTACGAACGGCTATATCCATTCCCTATTTAAACGTCGTGTCTATTCATTTTACAACGTTCATAAAACGTTACAAATTTCCCGCCATTTATTCAAGTCCAAGAATTTCGGCTTTGGGTCCTTAACAGGCTGAAATCTGGCTAGTTACTGTTCACATATGATGCAAAAAATATTTTGGGATTCGAACCCGACCCAACCTGGCCCGGTTCAGTTCGGTCGGGCGGACGGCGGCAGCACGCATATGGTGTTGCATGACTTCTCTCCTCACAACAAGGCAAACATGTGGGAGCCCCAAGCCCCCAACATCCACATGAGAAAACTATATTTATACAAATATAGTCCTTGACTTTCTAGCATGTGAGACTTATCTTTTCTTTCTTCCCTCTTTACTTCTTCTATTCCAAATCAAAACCCAAAGCCCCAAAACAACATTTGAAAATTTTACAACAATCTCCCCCAATTTTCAAAATAAATAAATAGGACGGCTAAATCACTAGAGTGACTTCCTACATATCCAAGTGGGATCAAGCCTATGTAGTTCTAAGATCAAGATTTGCATCGTCGTGAAAACCAACACATAAATAAAAGGTATCTTTTGGATTTGAGCCGTTACTTAGTGTAAACCATTCAAATCCTTATCGAGATTCTGTGGGGAACGAATCTTGGATTAGGCATCCCTAATGATAAAACCAGAACAATCACATATGTTGATTTCCTTAGGTAAAGTGTTCTGTATTGCTCAGCACATTAATGGCCATGTGCTTAAATCCTGGTTCATGAGCCTACTTAGAAAGCGATCTTACTTTCCTAGGAAATGGCTTGATTTCCATACTCATATAGGTAAATCTCTTAAGGTGTTTCTGCGATACACCTTTTAAGGTTTCTAGACTTATTAAGGATATATATCCATCCTTTGTTCTTGCAGAATCCAACACTAAATATTATGGGATTATCGATTTAGTGTTCCGTAATCATTCTCTTAACTTGTTGGTACCTATTGAACATTGTCTATCCTTTTCAAGGCATAAGTTGGGTTTCTGTTAAGGACGATCAACCTTCATTCACATACCTTAGTCCCATTTCTTGTGACTTTATAGAAATTATTGCCTTTAGAAGACTCTTTGTAAGTGGGTCAGCCATGTTTTTCTTCGTTTCTATGTAGTCAATAGTTATAACTCCTTTTTTGAGTAACTGTCTCACCATTTGATGTCTTAGACTCACATGTCTAGACTTTCCATTATATGTCTTATTAGACACATTGTATATCGTTGCTTGATTGTCACAGTTAATCAAGACTACTGGAGATGTCTTCTTCCATAAAGAGATTTCCATTAATAAATTCTTAAGCCATTCCACTTCTTTACATGCATCTGCTAATGCAATCAATTCTGACAACATTGTTGAGTCAGAAATATATGTCAGCTTCTTGGAATCCCAAGACACATCAGCGCCTCCTAATGTAAAGATCCATCCAGTAGTAGACTTGAATTTGGATTCTACATTGTTCTAGTTTGCATCAATATATCCTTCTATTACAACTGGATATCCTTTATAAGATAAACCATATTCAATGGTTCCTTTTAGATAAGCTAAAACTCTGGAAATAGCTTTCCAATGTTTGAAACCTGGATTACTCATAAATCGACACAATACACTTATAGCATGTGCAATATCTAGTCTAGTGCAATGCATAGCATACATAAGACTCCCAATAACACTGGAATACTCTAGTTGAGAGATAGTACGTCTAGTGTTCTTTTCTATTTAATACTAGGATCTAAAGAAGTTGGTGTTGGTTTGTCATCGTAATGACCATACTTTTTTAGGAATTTCTCTATGTAATGAGATTGAGTTAGTAATAACTCCCCCTCTTTCCTAACAATTTTAATTCCCAAAATTACATCAACCTCTCCTAGATCTTTCATATCGAATTTAGAAGACAGAAACTTTTTAATTTCATTCACACAGGATATATTGGAACCAAATATTAGCATGTCATCAACATATAAACATATTGTAACACTAGCGTTGTTATCCGATTTTCTATAAATACATTTATCAGCATCATTAACAATGAATCCATATGACAGTGCAACTTTATCAAATTTCTCATGCCATTTCATGGGAGCTTGCTTCAGGCCATAAAGAGATTTCACTAATTTGCAAACTTTCTTTTCTTGGCCTGGGGTTTTGAAACCTTTAAGTTGTTCCATATATATCTTTTCTTCTAAATCTTCATTTAGAAAAGCAGTCTTTACATCCATTTGATGTATGACTAATTTATGAACTAATGCAAGTGCAATTAAACAGCGTATAGAAGATATGCAAGCAACTGGAGCATATGTATCAAAGTAATCTACTCCATGTCTTTGCTTATATCCCTTCGCAATTAATCTGGCTTTAATCTTATCAATGGATCCATTTGTATTCAACTTTTTCTTGAATATCCATTCACATCCTATAGGTTTAGCACCGGAGGTAAATAAGTTAAAATCCAAGTTTAGTTTAACAGTATGGAACTCATTTCTTCATTGATAGCTTCTTTCCAGAAATTGGAATCTCTGGAACTCATAGCCTCAGAATAAGTTTTGGGTTCGTCATCGATGTTCATTACATATTTAGTCATATTAAGGATGTCGTTCTTACTGCCTTCTACTAGATATGTAATGAAGTCAGGACCATAGTCCTTCTCTATTCTCGCTTTTTTACTTCTCCGTTGTTCAGTACTATTATCTGGTACTGATACTTCCTTGCCGTTTTAAGCAGGAGCATAATCATCGTTATTGATATCATTAGCAATACTAGGTTCTGGGCTAGATGATCTCAATGGGATCTCAATAGTTTGATTTTCAAAAAATTCTACATCTATAAATTGTATAACTTCTAGGGCGTCAAGAATAAGGAATCTATAAGTTATACTATTAAGTGAATATCCTATGAAAACACATTTAAATGCTCTATTTCCTAACTTTGGCCGTTAGGGTCTGGTATTCTAACATATGCTAACCAACCCCAAATTTTAAGACTAGTTAGGTTAGGTTTCCTATTAAACCATAATTCATAAGGAGAAATATTATTCTTTTTAAGTGGCACTCTATTTAAACTATAACATGCAAATAACATAGCATCACCCTATAGGTTATAAGGTAAATTAGAACTTATGAGCATGGCATTAACCATTTCTACTAAAGTTCTATTCTTCCTTTCAGCAACACCATTTTGTTGTGGTGTATATGAGGCAGTACATTGGTGAACTATACCTTGCTTTTTTACAAAACAAGGTAAATTCATTTCAGATATATTCACCACCACAATCTGAATGTAATATTATAATTTTAACTCCTAATTGTGTTTCGACCTCTACTTTGTAAATTTTGAATTTATCAAAAGCCTCATCTTTAGTTTTTATTAGATATACATATGCATATCTAGTATAATCATCAATGAATGTTACATAGTATTGGTTACCACCATAGGCGATATGACTTTTTAAGTCACCCACATCACTATATACCAAATCAAGCAAACCAGTTTTCCTTTCTACGGATTTAAAGGATTTTCGATGTATTTTTGCTTGAACACATATTTCACATTTAGAGATGGTATCGAAATCACGATTAGAAATTAATCCTAATTTATTCATATTTCTAATGGAATTATAATTAACATGTCCTAATCTACCATACCATAAATTAATAGAATCAACAATATAAACAGAAGATTTCTTTATTAGATTCAACTTAATCATGCCGTTACAAGAGTATCCCTGTCCAATGAATCTACCATTCTTAGACAACACTAGCTTATCAGACTCATACACCATCTTGAATCCTCCTTTGTTGAGAAAGGTATCTAGAGACCAAATTTTTACCCATATTAGGTACATAAAATACATTGACTAATGTAAGAACTTTTCTAGAGGTGAAAGGAAGTTCTGTAGTGCCTTTTCCTAGAACTTTGGTTGGAAACTTATTTGCTCCAGTAACTTCGTCAGCTTCTCCTTTATTTTCTTCATAACTCTTGAACAGATTACGGTCTTTGCAAATGTGAATGGTTGCCCCTGTATCGAACCACCAATCACTATCATTGCCGCTAACGGAGTACGCCTCTTGCAGTACAGCCACAAGCGAGTCTTCGACCACATTCACTTTTTGTCGTTTCTTCCGCAGACGGCAGTCTCGGGCATTGTGGCCGGGCTTGTTATAAAAATAACAAGCACCTTTCCTTTTTTTGTTGGTTTTGAAATGATTTTTCTTCTTAAACCGTGTCTCATTCTTTGGCTTCAACTTATCAGCAATTTCAACATTATTTGCCTTAGAATGGGACTCAGTTTTTGGATTATCATCTAGATCGCATTTGCGAGAGTCTTCTACAATATGAAGATGACATTGTAAACCGTCTAAATTATAATCTGTTTTTGCATGCTTCATATTTTTCTTATAATCATTCCAACTATGCGAAAGTCTAGAAATTATAACTCCAATAAAAAAAGATTCAGGGAGATCAATTCCAGCATCTTTAAGTTGATTGACTAACAGTAATATTTCACTTACTTGTCCAATTATGGATTTATTGGTCACCATTCTGAAATCAATAAAATTAGAAATAAGAAACTTTTTTTTACTTGCCTCGGATATGCGGTACTTATTCTCCAAGGCAGTCCAAAGTGCCTTCGCTGTTTCCAAGGTCCTATGAGCATTGTAGACTGGGGTAGATAGCGCACTCAGAATATGGCCTCTGCATAGAAAATTGTCCTCTTTGCACTTTGCTCGTTTAGCCTTTAGAGCAGCATCATCCTTATCAGTTTCCTCCAAGATTTCTTCCAAGTCATCTTCTAAAATGCAGAACAACTTGACGGTGACCAAGAAAATTTTCATTATCTCTTGCCAACGAGTGAAATTATCGCCATCAATATGCTCTAATCGAGTTAGATGCTGATTCATAACTTGCAGAGTGCTCGAACCTTCCATGGTTGAAAAATATTGTCTTAAATTTGTTAGGGATTTTGTGGTTCGAGACAAATTTGATGGCGATTAAGAAGAAGATAATGTTGTACCTTCCGACTTCAAGGATCTATGGAATAGATTCTTTCAGACAATAGCTCAATCCACCAAGCGCAAACGGGTTATCAAACAATCAACTTTCGGGATTCAATGAAGTTCTATAATAGCGTAATCGAATCCAAAGTTTGTACGGCTTTGATCCGACCAAGAACACTTTAGTAACGGTTTCTAATGATACAATTTGTATAGAATAGAACGAAGAGGAAGAAGAGAGCAATTCTACGATGTTTTTTTGAGTTTGCAACACTTTGGAGGCATCATAAAACAGAGCAATGGTGGCGCAGTGTTTTGTAACCATTTTCGGCATCACAAAAACTGCTCTGTAAAGAAGAAGAAGAGTCAGAATAAAATTGTATCTGCAACGTTTTCTAGACGTCACTATTTATAGTGGTAGAGAGGCGCCTATTCGCTAAGCATCACAACCGTTTGCAACGATTCCCAACTGTTACGAACGGCTATATCCATTCAATATTTAAACGCCGCGTCTATTCATTTTGCAACGTTCAGAAAACATTACAAATTTTCCGCCATTTATTCAACTCCAGGAATTTCGGTTTTGGGTCCTTAACGGGCTGAAATCTGGCCCGTTACTGTTCACATATGATCCAAAAAATATTTTCGGATTCGAATCCGAAATTCGACCCGACCCTGTTCGGTTCGGTCGGACGGACAGACGGCGGCGGCGCGTGTATGGTGTTGCATGACTTCTCTCCTCACAACAAGGCAAACATGTGGGAGCCCCAAGGCCCCAACATCCACATGAGAAAACTATACTTACACAAATATAGTTCTTGATTTTCTAGCATGTGGAACTTATCTTTTCTTTCTTCCCTCTTTACTTCTTCTCTTGCAAATCAAAACCCAAAGCCCCAAAACAACATTTGAAAATTTTACAACAGAAAGTATGTCAAAATAAAATTTATCATTAAGATCACACATATCATATTAAACGTACGAGTTATAAATAGAACGATACTTATCCTAATATACCGATTTGTCAAACTGGAAAGACTGCTAACAAGAGATAGGTTGCCAAAATGGGGGACTACGGAGGGAAAAAATGTGTTTTATGTGGAACAAAAGATGAAAGCCATAAATATTTATTCTTTGAGAGAGAATATGCCAAGGATGTGTGAAAAAATTGTAAAGCAAGGTTAAGACTACCAGACCTGGTTTCTAACTTACACGCAGAAGTAGATTACCTGACTGACTTGAAGAAAGGTAAAAGCTTAGTAGCCAAAATGTGTGAAATTACCATGAGTTACTGTTTTGACAGTTTGGATAGAGCAAAACCATCAAGTGTTTACAAACATCAAGTCAAGAAAAGAAAGAAAAGAGGAGACTAGTATGATAATAAAAATTAACATGCAGCTGGTTTCGAAAGGATTAGCAGGAAAATTATTAATAGCCTCAGAATCAGCAAGATAGTGGTTTGCTTCAATAGACTTGGAGCTGAGAGGGGCTAGAAATCCAACTTACACCATTTTAGCGCCATGACAGAGCTGTTGAGGAAAGAAGTTGGAAGAAAATAAGGGAAAAAGTGGTTTTAAACTGTAAAGTTTATAGTGTTTAGTTTGTTGTTTTGAAGTTTGCATTTTCATCCATACAAAATACACATAACACATGTATATTGTCGAAAATGACTAATTTAGAAAACAGAGTTAACATACAAAGTAGAAAATTACTTTTTTCTATCTTTCGTGTTTTGGAAAATAACACAAGCACGTGAAACCATCATTCATTCATCGTCCATCTACCTCCTTCATCCTCTCATCATTCTTTTTTTATCACGTCCGTCGTTCCTCCATTCTTCTCTTATTTGACATATGCAATGAAAACTAAAAACACAAAATTCATTTTCGCTACAACAAATAGAGCAATTTCCGACGGTTCCAAACCGTCCGCGGTCGTCGAAACCTGTTTGGAGCCATCGAAAAAAACCGCTGTAAAATAATCCGTTAGTCAACAGATTTCCCAACGACTCCCAACAGCTTCCGTCGATGGATTTTTTGATGATTTTCAATGCCGGTCCGACAGCTTTCGATAGCCGTCGGAAGACACATGGACGATCATGCTTTGTGCCGAAAACCCTCGAAAATATGTCATATGTTGTCGTCGCAATCCGTCGGTATTTTTTGGCTTACAGGCCGTCGAAAAACCTGGAAATTTTCTCTGCATTTGTGCTACGATTTGGCCTTTCATCCACAATTCATAAATACAACATGTTTCACCCAACTCAATATATCCAACTCAGATATTCAATATGAAATCAAACCATAAATGATAATCAAATGTCATAAAGAAATAAATCAAACCAAACATCACTACCATAATTTACATATACCTCAATCCTTCACCAACTCCTCATAATCAACTCCCAAATATCAGAATACTACCACCAAATGTATCATCAAACAATATACACATCAGTTCAATTCCAACTCCACTAATTCAATGAATCATCCAAACTTACAAAACACTGACACAAAATAAAAAAAACTTACTATCACTCTCGTCAATCAGCTCCAGAACCTCCCGAACCAGCAGAAGATGGAAAGCGGACACCTTACTGCTGCATGTACTCAGCAACACGCTGATCCAACAGCTGTGTCATCTTGATGGCCTGGGAACGGTTCTGCTCTTGTAGCTGCGCCACCCTAACTCTCGTCTCTATGATCTCTGCTAGATCGATATTAGCTCTGGTCATTTGGCTGGATCGCCTCTGTCTGCTGGCGTGCAATACTTATTTAATTTAGTATATAATCTTACTATCAAAATTACAACATAATGTGTTAATTGTTCTATCTATAAACTAATTATTGCAACTAAAGCGATATGAAGTTATTAAAACTAAAAGATTATTAAATTGTTATATCTTAATATATTACTCGTTACCACTTGATTGCCAAAGCCATAGCACCTGTTTTGTGACGTTGATCCATGACTAACTCAAAATAACGTTATCCTCATCCGTCATGAGCTGCTCTCGACCGTTATCCTCTAAGAGTTTGTG
This sequence comes from Allium cepa, assembly GCA_030765085.1. NCBI lineage: Eukaryota > Viridiplantae > Streptophyta > Magnoliopsida > Asparagales > Amaryllidaceae > Allium > Allium cepa. The sequence goes on from CM060929.1 coordinate 485,525,030, forward strand.
ACATCGTTCCATATATCCTGCCTGCATGAACAAATACAAAAGTCATCAAAATTAATATTATGATATCTTAATTCATTATAATTTAACAATTAAAAAAATTATTAATGGTACATAAACTAAATATGCTTACCTGGATCTTTCTCAATTTATCTTCGTGCCATGTATAAGAAACTATCCCGTCCGGATTTACATACTCGATGGCATGCATACGGGTAAACACATCCATATACGACACAGGACCCTGCGCCTCAGCTTTCTGAAATTTAATCAGCCTCTAAACCCCTTCTTTCATATATCCTTCTCTTCCGATCAATAAAATAATCGATCATTTTTCTTATTTGAAAAATATGTCACAAATTGAAAAATAAATATTGGTCATATTACGAATTCACATTTTATTTTTCAATATATTGATACAAAAACTTATATGCGTCAATTTTACTCCACTTATAAATACAGCATAGAAATATTTGTTTATAGTTATCTTTTTTTTGGTCAGTCAATCTACTTCCCATTACAAATACAGTAGACACTTACATTTTGTACATTATTTCTTTTTTAAACGATTCAACAAAACTTCGGCAGCACTTCCCTTTTGTTTCCTGCATTGTATACAAATGCCTGTATGTTGGAAACAAAAAAGAAAAGAAACGATGAAATTTTATGAACCGTTTGAAACGAAACAATGTGTGAAATATAATTGTTTACTATGTTTATAACATGTCCAATATATGGACAAATCCAACAAGCATTGTACCAGTTGAATATAAATGACCGTTTTGTGACAAAAATGACTATTTATATAACGATCATGTACAATCCCCTTCGGACGTGGCCTAAAACACACTAAGGAGCGTAAAAAAGAATTTATAAAAAAGAATATGTATTTACTAATTTTATACATTTGAAAAAATTATTAATTTATCACATTTTTTCCACGTATTTCATCGAATAAGGCTGTTTCATTATTGTTGCACAAGTCAAGATGTTATACTACTCATATCTTACTCTAATTAACACAATACAATGGTAGAAACAACGCATATGCAATGGTTTACATATACGCACACAATCACAAATTATACATACTTTTTACAATTTCACGATAACATATGAAATTGGTATACCATGGATGCTATAATTCATTATTACGCTGTTGGAAACAATTGCAATCGCTTAGCCAAAATTTATCAACTTATGCAAATCTTGATTTAGGGTGAAATTAGATTTTTAGCGAAAATAGGAGATTAGATCGGAGTTAGAGAGCAATAGACATTGATTACACATCCAGGGAGGATCCAAAAGCTTGAAATTAGTGATTGGAAGCTTGAAGAAGAGATTGGGGATTAATGGAGGAAGAAAATTATGCAGCCAAATGAGGAAGTAAGGCTTCGGCCGAGTAGATATTCGTGTATTTTCGACGGTTTCCGATGGTCGCCAACGACCCATCGGAAGCCGTTGAAAATACGTCGACGGAAGCCGTCGTTAGGTGCTATTGGAATATTAGCCTTTCCTAGTAGTGTTTTAAACCAAACACTACCTTTAGTTGCTATATTTACTTTTGTTTTTAATATAAAAATGTTCTTTTGTATTAGCATGTATCAACCTGTAAGTTGTATACGGCTCTTATTTGGGCCGAGCGCATTTTAGGCCGAATAGACCTAATAAAGCTTTTACCCATTTTCAAAATGAATAAATCATAATAAATGAATTTATCAATAGTATTCATATATAGCTAATAGTTCATGTTAAAAATGATTTAGGAGTTGTATAACTTGCAAATAGGATTTTACACTCCAACCACAATAGTACTAATGCATATAGATCTGCAAGATAGCAAAACCTACTTCTCCATCAATACATGGGAAATGGTTTTGTATAAGGTACAAACACATTAATGAAGAATGTATTGCAAAATTTGATCGAGTAATATACATATCATCAAATTTAAATCATTAGTATGAAAAAAAGTGTTTAAGAGTTATGATAGCTATAACAACTTGGAATTTTGTCGTTTGATTTTGAATATTTAATTAATTTTAAATATTGAAATAATTAGTTTTTAAAGTTTAATAACTTGAATTCAAATATAGTGATTATTTAAATATTTGAAATGTGAACTGAATATTAACCAAATGGATTAAGTAACTTTATTTGACTGCTTTTGATTAATAAATAAGAATTCATTTTGTAAATTTTTTTGCAATAATAAATGGTTCAAATAAATAACAATAAAAATTATTGTTAATAAAACGACTTAACTTTTATTTTAATATTTTAATTGAATTTATAAGACTTTTCCATAATTTTTAATTTGAAAAATATTTAAATTATTGTTTGATGATTTTATGAAAAATGATGATATATTTTTAAATTTTGCATAATTAAATAATATGTGTATTTTATTGTTGATATATGATCGTGTCGCATTTTGGTGCATGATCGTATTTTTATTTATGTCATTCATGGTTCGTACGTGAATGGAAATTATGTAGTAATATACCGCAAATATTTCTTTTCAAAATATTTTAAAATCAAAGTAAAAATTTGACAACGATGTGACCGACTGCTTGAAAAATTGGGTTTGCTTGGAAATATTGGTTTACTTAAGGATCTTTTTTAACTTAAGATTAGAATAAGGAATATAATTTGTTTATAAAAAGGAAATAAAGTCAACTACCCTCATTTTTGCTCATCCCTTTTTTCTTCGTTTTATTTTTCAAAATTTGTAAACTATAACAATAGCCCATCTTTTAAAAATCATATCTAAAGAATTAGGCTACTACAATTTACAAAGTCAACTCCTTTTTGTTCGTCTAAGCTAGAGCTTTGATTTGATGTTAGTTTTGTTCAGCGTGTCTACATTTAGAGTTTCCCAATATTTTGAAAGTGACCCATGGTTTAGACATGGAAGGGTTTTGGGTGGATTTAAGAGAAATGGAGTTTGGATTCTTACATCTTGGGCAAGAGCGAGTTGTTGGTGGAAGTCGTGGAGGTTATGGCTCCTCCCAGATCATCGCGTCATTTAGGGTTTTGTGCGTGGGTAGTTAGAACTGTTTGAGGAGGGAGGCATCAAGCATGAGGTTATGGTGTCGGGATGGTCGTGAGTTGCTCCATATGCCTGGGAAATCGTGCATGCCATAGTGGTTTATATGATATCATGTATAGGTGGATTCTATTGGGAATTAGAGGAGATAATTTTGTGTAGGTGATAAGGAGTTAAGTAAAGTAATTAGTGTTTTAATTAAATTAATTAATTCGATTTCTTACAAATTGAATATTTTCTTCAAACGAGGTTGGTTTTGGATGCAGTCAGTTGCGTTGGACTAGTATTGATAATATCTACGTATTGGAGTTGGATTGCTTAATTTGAAGCTGGTGAAATTTCAAGTAAAATCGAATGTCATTCGATTTTAGATCGAACAAGAATGTGAAAGCGTTTGCTAGAATTTTGGTGAGTTCACTTACCTTTAAATAAGCTAAATGATTCCTGTGTTGTTATAGATTATTGTTAAATGCCTAGATGATAGTTGATGATGAAATATAAATTAGTAATAAAAGTATAATGATTAAACTTAATTACATTTAGCATAGTTAAACTAGTATATTTTATTTTGGATACCTATTTAGCATAATAAAACATCTATCTGCTATAAATAAATTGAATATAATTGTTTTGGACATTTATCGAGCAGAATAAATCACCATACCTACAAAGTAAAAGGATTATTATTATTTGATTATTTCTTTGGATTTGATTCCTGTTAGATAGTGGATGACATAAATAACTATTGTGTTGTAGGGGACAAAAAGGAAGAAGTCGGAGTGTTTTCATTGCGAATAGGTCAATACGGACACTTCGAAGTGCATATATATATATATATATATATATATATATATATATATATATATATATATGGCATTTATAGAGACTTTTTTAGGGATACCGTAAGAGGTTCCTCGTCGTTATTTATTTACTGCTATCTGAATCTTATTCACATTCTTTATTATTTGTATAGGTGTTTGGTTGAAATGTTTATGACTTACTGTTTGAATTGTGTAAGTGTTGTTATAGCGATTTTCGCTATACCATCACTTATGAGATATCATCTCCATAAACCCTTGACTGTGTTGATCTTGTACTTGTATTTTCACTAAATAAAAGTCTGATCGCGTTTTTGCACTTTGAAAATTATTTAAACTATATTTTCAAATATTTTGTGAATTTTGAAAATACAGGATAAGTATTGCCTAAAATTTGTAAAAGAAGTTATAAATTTGATTTGCCATCTTTTGACATATTTAATGTTATTTTAAAAAATTATATATGATGGTTTGTAAATGGGAAAATCTTAAAACTAAATGTTTAAAAACAAAGTCAGATGTAAATTATTTTGGGGTTTATAGTAAATAATGTTTTCGATAAAATTCGTTTTTGACCATCCTTTTTAATACGGTTAGAAATATAATTTGCCCTGTTGAAAGAATATTTTAAAGAGTGTTTTTAAAGCATTTTATAAATATTTTTGATGTGAAAACCAAGCACAAGCAAGAATCAAATGTTTTAAATCTTGAGTTGTTTATTGGTTATAAGTGTATGTGTTCTAAATCCCATATATAATTATTCATTTACTTCCGATAGTTGATTTCTTAACTACCATTTTTGATATCATTCCTTGTGCTTCGTCAATCTAAGACAATTTGTCGCTCATTTCAAGATTTGGCATCTAACACCATGGATAACTAAAACCAAAGAGCGAGTAGGAGCCAAGCTATGTGGATCACACCTATTGTGATATATTTACATTTATCTAGAAAGTTGTTGATTGAATGCATGCATTGATGTTAGTATATTCGGATGCTCCTGTGAGGCAGGGTCTAGTTTGAAAACTCCCAAGAGTGATGCGTGTTTGGCATGGGATCTCAAGTATTTTTTTTAGAGGTATACTTTTGGTGTAGGGGAGCGCACGCTCCTAGTCATGTTGGATAAATTTATCTATCTTATTTCGATTCGAACATTAGAATTAATCTATTCTTCATTTGTTTTTTCAATCCATGATGATCTGTTGCTCCTTTTAGCGTTGATATCCTTTGTCGAAAATGACTAAAATCAGAAAGTGAGGCTACGTGGGGTTACCCCCATTAGGGTATCTTCACATCTACTCTAGATTAGATTTGGTTGTATGTTTTTAGAGACGTGAAATAATTGAATTCTTAGTAAGGTTGGCGGGGTCCGACTTGGAGTTCCCAAGATAGTCACAAAGAAAATTACCCTCTTAAGTATAATGTCTAGAGGTATACTTTCGTTGGAGGGGGGCATTCTCCTATTCATTGTTGGAAAATTTCCCTTTCTTTATTCGATTCATATCTTTGAATTGTTTTCTTAATTGCATCGAGAAATGTCTAGAGCTCTTCATGGTGTTTTAACTATGTCCATTCTTTAAGTTTAGATTTTGATCTTGTTTATGTTCTTCTTTTCTTATTTGGATTATTGTTATGATTTGTTTTTCATTTCTTCATGTATGGAAGTTATTCTTATGAGGTAAAAACTCATTTCGCATTCAGCAGCATAGTCTAACAGAATTATTAAATGTTCGCCACATTACTTAAGTATTCGTAAGCTGGTTTTTCCAGACCGACCCGGGTGTTATTTTATTATAATGCTCGGGTCAGATCGAGTATTTTCCAGGTTGTCACTAGTGAGATGTGGAGCTCGTGTAGTAGAGCTGGATGTTCACCTACCATAATATTTTTCACTATATTATTAAATATACCGATCAGCAATTGTAAGGTCAGAAAATTTATAACTATCCAGCTGATGAGGTACGTTTTCTAACTCCGATATACTTTGTATCTTGGAGCGATAGTTTATATTGTCTTTATTATATTATATATTGTCATTTAAAATGAGATTTTGTTTCCTCTATTTATTATTTTTAATTTACCTTAATAATCTATTTTTCCCAAGATTGAATGTTCGATATTGGAATACAATGGATCTATTTGGTGCTGACTTTCGATGGTCGAAAAAGTGCGTCATTACATTCGGCAGAGCTGAAGGTTAAGCGAGAACCTTGGCATTAGTAGGGTATGTCATATTACAGATAGGGTAAGTGACGTCCTAGAATGAGTTTGAGACTATTATATATATGAGAGCGTATTTGTTAATGCTATAAAAATGTATTACGTTAATTGGGCTATTGAGTTTTTTATGAATCTTGGTCGAGACATGGGATGTCACGGCGTGGATAAGGATTTCTAAACACTCGAACAAGGAAAACATACACGATATTGGTTTTTGAAAAGTTGGTAAATGGAATATATTACCTTGGATTATATATACATGTATGTATGTATGTATAAATAAATAATTTTCGAATGTGTATAGTTGTTTGAAAGTGATAATATTTATTCATTATCATTGTTGTTTGATTAGTCATGCTCGGTTATTTTAGGAGTATTGACTTTTTTGGTTGATTATTGAGTATTTATGCTCATCTTATTTATTGGCATTTTTTTTTGATAATTGTGAATACATTAAAACGAACCACTTATGAAATGAGTTTCAAAATTTGACTATAACGCGTTCAAAGAAAATGCTAAGTTAAGAGTTAACTTGTAATAATGTTGGGTTAAAAGTAAACTTTTAATAAAAGTTGTTTAATATAATCTAAATGGGAAGGTAAGATGTTTAAAGAATAAATTTTATGAAAATTTGGATATAGTAAAGAAGGTTTATTATAAGATGAGATGATTTAATATAAAGGAAATTTTATATAAGTTTGGGTTGTAAAATGTGTTTTAAAAAGGGTTTTTGAGAATTTAAATCCCGGTATAGCTTGGATTAATTTCAAAATGATTTTTGAGGAAAGTAATAGTGGTATTACTTGGAAATATTTGTAAGTATAAATATTTCAACGAGATTTTTTAAGAAAGTTATATTTTCTTTGGATAGTTTGGGAAAACATCTAGATTAGTTTTGTGGTAATTTGAACAATCTTCTAAGTGATGATCGAATGTTTGGGGAACGTTGTAGTGCACTTAGTAAATTATTCATTTTATCATAATTTGATCGAAAAGTTCAAATTCGAACAAACCCAAAGTGAGTGCTAATGAATAAATTAATAAATTATTTTATACATATAGAAATATATGTAATATGATTCCAAAAAAGGACATTTTTAAATTAAAAAGGTGTATTTAGTTCTTAAGTTTCCTTAAAGGAAACTGATTAAAAAATAAAAAGGTTTTTTGGCAAATAATTTGATAAATTGAAATTTTTAACCCTTGAATAGAAAAGAGATGATTTAACTCAAGGTTAAATTGGATGGGAAGGTTTTAATGAACATTGTTTTATTAAAACCATAGTTTTGTTAATCATCTAACTAATGTCAACTATTTGGTGATATTGGGGCAACCTGTAAACGTCTTTCCTTAGAACACTCTAAGGTAAAAGGGTTGGAAGGTTGGTTCAGTTTTAAAGACCCATATTGTAACGACTTGTAAATTCGAACAAATTTTAAAAATATTAATTATAATTTTTGACTAGAATATGGTTAGAAATAAAGGATTTTCAATTATTACTGTAAAAAAAATTTAGAATATAAAACATGATCTTAGGTGAAATTCTAACACAACTAATCTTTAGTGAAATGGAAGGTAGTGACGCGATATAGAATATAATTTAATAATATTGATTGAATGGAATTGACAACTGTATTAGTGCAATTTCAATCAACTGTAACAATAAATGTTACTAAAGAATAGGATAAACAATATTATAAGTTTGTTAGCATGCAATAAGAAACAATTATTTGGTAAGTATATTTATACTCGTTGTGTAAAAAGTAAATTAATAGATATGAATTATTAAGTTGTGATAAATTATTTATCTTTATCCCATTGATTAATCCTCTTTTGAATTTCTTTTGTAATCAATAGAATTAAATGAAATTGAAGTCTTTCAAACATAAGGAAAGAGAACATTAATTGTAATTAGTGGACGTAATAATAGAAATGTATGTTTGAATTAAAACAAAAGAGGAAGTTGAGGAAATAAAAAAGGAAATATATGTTTTAATTGAAAGAGAAATTTGATGTAATATAAAGAACATGCAAATTGAAATAAAATGATAAAACTTTATTTGACTTATTTAATGAAAATAGAACGATTAGTGTGTAACCAACATTCAACTGGAAATGTAATATTAAATTAATTGGAATAACACATTTTAATGATGGTAGTTGATTCAATTAAGAATAAGCAACATATGTTAAATTGAATAAGATAAACATTTGAATGAAGATAAATCAATGTTAATAAAATAAAGGTTCAATTCAGTCAATTTTAACATATATTATTATTTGAATTTATATAAAATTTGAAGGTTAAAATTAAATAATTTTTTTAGAACACTGAGTAATATATTTTTCCAAATTCAATGAAATAAAGAATTTCTTAATTTTAAGTTTTGGTCAAACTTAGTTAAAATTTGACCTTTGGTTGAAAATTTTAAATTTGAATTTAAAATTTTTGTTCTTTTTTATGATACAAGATTGAATTTTGATCTTTTCTCCACTTTTCGTTTCGTCAAAATTGAATTCCTATTGCTCGAAATATTTGAATTTCTATGAAAAACTGACTTAAGTTTATGGTGCTTAGTCTTGAAATTTGTCTAAGTCCTAAATGGGTTTGGTTAGTCCTAATGGCCCTTGGTTAACCAAGAAACTCTAACCATACAAATTGTATTATGTCTATTCCTATGCCTACGACCATTTATTTCTTTCTGACTAACTTGTACGTATATAATTTTCTCTTGAAAAAACTTTCTCATCACACTTTCTTCTTCCACTCCAAATCTATAGAGAGTTCTAGATCTAAAATACCTCAGAATTTCTCCAAATCAAAAATCTTCCTCCTGTCTTCCAAAACACTTCCTTCTTCCTCATATCGCCACCACTCTCCTCAATCTCCAAGGTCATCTCCTCCTCCTTATCTCCATCCAAGCATAGGCCGAAAATCCGTCCTCTTTCCCTAACCCTAGGCCGAGCCCTTTGCACCTTTTCCTCCTCTATTTATAAAAAGAAGTTGCATTTTTATTTTGGAGATCCATTGATTCTAGCTTCCTTTGCTTTGGAATTAAGATTCAAATTCATAGCTTTGTTTGTTAAATATTTCCTAGCCTCGAAAGATGAGCTATTCACTCACGATTTATAATCTTAGGCTAAGTGAATGAATATCAATTGATATGTTACTGAAATGTCGCTATAGTTAAGAAATTTTGCACAGTTTGGTTATGATTTGATATGACATATGTTCACCTATGTTACCTTATTATTTTGACATGATTATTATTATTGATATCATGTTATTTATTCATAATAAAAAATAGATGTAATGATATGGTCATTAATATGCTTTATGATTTTTATATTAAATTGCTATGTTGAAAAGAAAAAAGGAAATATAATATTGATTTAAAGGCTAACACTTCTGTGATGGAAATTGTGTAACGACCTGTAATTTCGATACTTCAAAAATGAGATATTTCGTTCAATTTTAAATTTAAAAAAGAGTTTAAATCTTAAATAATGTGTTATATATAATAAATAATTATCTATTCTTATAGTCAATAAATTAAAAAGTATAAATTTGGATTTTTGAACAAATCGACAAAAGTTTAAAATAAATAAAGGCTTAAATAAATGAATTTAAATATCTATTTAAAAGGTAAATCTTATTTAAAACATACAATAAAGATAATAAAAGTATGTTAAAAGATTTAAAAGTTTGTTAATAATCGTTTTACAAAAATAACCATAATTTGTTGCATTTTGACAGTTTTACATACACTGTAAAATTAGAGATTTTGATATTAATTAAATATGGTTTTAAAATATAAAGAGACATGTTTTAATTTATTTAAAGAAGTAAAAAGTTCATTTTAAAGTTTGATTTACTTCAATATATAGCTTAATAAAAATGTCAAAGTTTGACGGTAAACTTTGTCGTCAAAAACGCCGTTTTCAACCAAAACAAGTTGTCGACAAGTTGTTGCAACTTGATACATTTACTAACTTATAAATACAAGTTTACAAACTATATAAACATTCTATATTTAGCACTAAAAACAAAAGAGTTTACTTTTGAAAATATTTACATAAATGTATAAAAAGTAAAAAGTACGATTTGACAAATTTAAAAATCAATAAAACTTGTATAAAACAACATCATTTCTCTACTTCGCATCTCATTAATAAGATGTTATGCTTATACATAGAAAAGGAGAAAATGAAAAAGTGAAAAGAAAGCTAATTTAAGGAATTAATGATACATACGTCCATGCATTTAATGCAAATCAAATCAATGCAAAGTCTTCTCTTTAAACACAAAATCTAAGAAAGAAATCACAAGTAATCATTTTTATTTCTTACCATCACCATTAATACATATCAAATCACTCTTTTTCACTTAAAAGAAAAGTATATTTAAATCCAAAAATGAAGAGGGTATTAATGTCATTTACCACTAAAGATGTACATTTATAAATACAACCACACATCTCTACATTTTCAGTACACTTTCATTTCGTAAAAATTTCCAAAAATCTTCTCTACTTCCACCATTTCCCTTCTACCTTCAAGTTATCACCTCCATACTCCAAACCATCGCCTTACATTACCTTACACAGGCCAAACTACCACCTACCCACCTTCTCCTCACCCAAAACACACGCCTACCCCTCCCTACACCCACGGTTGAGCCACCCTAAGCCCAAGCCGAGCACCACCTCACTAAACCCGAGCTCCTACCCCCTAGGCCGAGCACCACCTCACCAAAACCCAAGCCTACACACTCATATCCCCTACTACATGCCTAAACCCCAAGGCCATACCCTCTCCTCCTAAAATCTCATGTCCTCCATATAAAAAAAATAAAAAAAAGTGAGAAAAGGAAAGAAAAAAAGAAAAGAGAAAAGAAAACGAAAGGAAAACAAAAGCGTTCGAAAAAGAAATGGAAAAAGGCGAGATGTTGGAAATAACACGTTAGCAAGAGACGGAAATCTTACGTTAAAGTTTGACGGAATGGACATGAAGGTGAGAAATTCTCACCGCTTTTTAAATTATATCGATTATCATGCTTAATTTTTATGTTGGATAATCACTATTTGATGATATGGATGTTTGATTGATTGTTTGAATATATTGGATAACCCGTAGAAATGTTATGACATTTACCGTATTGAAAATGTTAATGTTATATGATTGTTGTATGGTTGTGATGATAATTTGGATATCAAATTCCTATTAATTAAGTAATCCCTTTATTTAAAAACACCATATTTTAGTAATATGAGATATTGTGGAAAAATAAGCCTCATTTCATTTAGAAGTGAAATTAAAGTTAAAATGAAAGAGAATTTGAAATTTGAAGTGAAACGGATTTGAAAAGAATAGCTAATTAGAAATTGAAATCGAGATGAATAGTGAAATTAAAATTAAAATCGATTTTGAAAAAAAAGCAAAGTTTAGTTTGAGATTGAATTGAAGTTTGAATTGAAATTTGAAATCTAAGTTTTAAATGTACTTAATTTGAGATTAGAATTGAAATTGAGTTAAAATTGGAATTTAAAATTTAACATTAAAATAATAGGAATATAATAATATTATAATATGGTAATGGTGAACACATATTTTTAAATACTTTAAAAAGAGAAAATATTGATTTAAAATGGTTTATATTGATTCTATAAGTGTTGAAATCCAATTTGAATTGATTATTCAAATATTGAAAATTAAATTAAAACTAGGTGCGTCGCACAACGATAGTTCGCGATTACACGCCAAAAAGTTCAAATAAGTGTATAGAGTGGAATATGGCTTGGAATTCTTCGAGATAAGAAAATTCCGGACTATTATATCCATATCTTCTAAATGAAGAAAGAAAATCAAAGTTCCGATAAGTAGATATTGAAATAAGTCCAAATCAATTTTCTTGAAAAATCGCGCTAGTGTAGTTTAGTGACCATAACGGGAAATTTGTTTAAATGAATGTTTTTAATTATGGAAAAATATAGAATAAATTTGATAAATATATTTAAATGATTTAAAACAAATTATCGAATGTTTAAAAGTTGTTTTAATCAAATAAGCTTATATGTTCCGTAGCACTTTTATGCTGTGAATTGTATAACTTTTGGAATATGAGTTTAAATGTAACATTGTTTCCCAGAATAAATTGTGAATGATTTAGAAAGGATAATTAAGCATCTTTGAAAGATAATTTGGAATATTTGTAAGCAATTCCGAAATAAAGTTGAAAAACTGAGTATGCGAAAACGACTAGTACATTTGTCCCGCTTGTGAGATCTGGGAAGATTAAACAAGGTGTTTAATTAAGGTTAGGGATGGAGAAACCAGTGCCGTGAACTTACTTGGCTTATGTTTTCTTTTCTTAGGCGAGGGGTGGAATAGATCGAAGGGAAAGGCCGGATGCTCTTAAATATAAAGATTCTGTTAATTTTTCCAAAATGAGAGAAGATTGGTATTATCCAAAATTTAAGCAATCTCCAAAATGAATGATTTCTATGATCATATTTACTTCAAAATGTTTGTTAAGATTGATTTAGGGTATATCGTATGTCTTAAATAACATTTTTTCTGACCCGCTTAAAAGTAAGGAATTTGTGTCAAGAATTAAGTAAGGAAATTTGAAATATTTTCCAAAGCAAAAGAATGAATTACTTAGAATTATTCTAAGTTAAAATAAAGAGATTTCGAAATCATCCGGAAAGAATTGAAAGTGAAAAGAGACTTAATAAATCCTATATACTCATATTTACTTTTATCGATAATTGGATTTTGAAGGAACCGGAGTCGGATTTGGTTAATTTCTATCCGAAAACCACATTGAACCAATGTATACGTTCGAACATGAAGACATGTTGAAGATGATGATTGAAGACCGTGGATTTTCCTAGCATGAAGAATGCTTGTTGAACATGCTCTGGTTGTCCCCCATTATAGAGTTATTTATAGCAGTGGTCTCCTCATGCTGGAGATTTTGCGCATTGCAAGGACTTCTCGCCTAGTAATGCCCGAGGAAAGTGCCTTCGGTTTGTCCTGTTCATGGACAACTTGTATGCATGTTTGTCTGACATTGCATTTTGAACGATTACGTACATAGGTTTTTACAAACGTACATCAGTGGTGGCGGAGAAGGCAACTTCTCTTAGCTTAACACCCGCCTGAGACATACGAGCTCAAGGGTTGTATTTTTGTGGAAGGCGATTAGTAGTTAAACGGAAATGGAAATATGGCATTCAAAGATGTGATATGTGCTGTGTGAAAATGTAATCATTTGCCTCAAGCCTCATCAAACCAGAAATGACCAAAATCAGATCAGATGCGGCAAGGCTAAGTGGGTCATTCCCAATTAGGATATGGTCATCCTCTTCTAGATGTATTTCTTCCCGCTATGACGTCGGGGTGTGAATTAATGCGGTGTATGCTAGAGGGCCCTCAATAAAGGTCGGTAATGACCGGAGAATGTCATATTCGTTACCATCTAGTTATAGTGGCGGGCCGGTCTTGTGTTGGTAAAGGATCCTTTGTGATGGTCCTCGGGACATCCCTTTAGAGGTGTACCCTTTCGAAAGGTAGATCCTGACCCGGTCATTTGTATAGAAATCCATTCTCCAATAAGAACCTACGGTTTTGTTTGTAGAGCCTAGTATGCTGGAATTTAATAATGGTAACAATTTCGGCTAAGATTAATAAGTTTATTTGCAAATGTTTTCAAAGAGATGTCATTAGAAATAATATCAAAGGTTTTGATATAAAAGTGTTTTAGTTATCATAAGGTAAAAAACCCGTCTGTATTTATGTGTGGGCATGGTCTCATTAGATACTCTTTATTTCAAAGGATTTATAAAAAGGCTGATATATGACACTGTCGTCAATTATTGAGGTTTTCTCACGCTGGTTTATCAAGCCTGATCTGGGTATTTTCAATACTCGGGTCAGATCTGAGTAGTTTCAGGTTTAGTCGAATATAGTTGGAGTTTCCAGAGGAGAGCTGGAGATATTCATCGACATATGGACATATTCTATTATCCGCTGTACTTAATGTATTTTGTTTGATGTTTGTCAGCATTTGTAAGGGCGGGTTTTATAACTGTCCAAGTTGAATTTAGGTTAGACTCTGATATATGTATTTAAAAGTTTTCCATTGTAAAAATATCTGTTCAATATTATATGTTATTCCATTCGAGTGAGATACTTTTCTGCCTACTTTTCTTTATCACCCTTAAAGATCCGTCTTTTCGTGCAATTTGAGTTGGACATGTGTGGTTTATTGTCGATTCAAAGCGTACGGAAAAACGGGCCTTTACAAATTATCATTAGTATGTTATGTGAAATTTATGTATGAAATGAAAAAAGAAAAGAAAAGAAAAGAAAATAAAAAAAAAGAAAAAAAAGAAAAAAAAGAAAAAGAAAATAATTTTTCTATGCATATATGTGTTATATTGGAAATCTCCTAAATTGCTTTGTTAAAAATGGTTGCATATTGGGTTATGTTATGGTAGAAATCTTATGGAAGCTCCATTTAAATATGCATATGTGCTATATTATGTAGTTTGTATGTAATTATTTGTTATTTTATTTAATTGGTTATGTAAGTAATATGTTATGTTATGTGATTCATTATGTAAATAATGTGCCATCTTATGTAAATTATTATGTATAATTTTGTGTTATATTATTTATTTTATGTAAATCATGTTGGAAGTTCCCTTTAGTTATAGGAATTCCTTATAGGTTCAAATGATGCACATCAAATTATCTTTTAGAATGGGAAAAAATCGTTATTGGTTGAAATGATAAACCCAAGCGATTTTTAGTGATTTGAAAATTTAGGATTGCGGGATGAAATGATATATACCCGTACGTTTTAAATTATTGCAGATTGAAATAATAAATATCCGTATCACTTGACCATAGGATAGAAAACAATATACAGACACCTTAGTTTGTTTTTTAAAGCGATTTCTGAAATTTTGTAAAGATGTGTTTGGAAAAAATATGAAAATGGTTATTAAATTCAATATGAGATTTTATTTTAAACATATATGTAAAATTTATATTTGAAAATTTTATGTTTTAAGAATTCTAAATTTATTAGTTAAGTTTTTAAAATATAAGTTTTAAGGTTTTACTAATAACTTTTTTTTTTCATAATATAAGATTTAATTTAATAAAATTTAATAAAAATAAAATATATTAGGTTTAAAATATTCAGATTAATATATTTATTTCAATATATAACCTACTTTAATATATAAACTATTTATAATATATATACTATTTCAATGTATAACCTATTTTAATATATAAACTATTTCTAATATATAAACTATTTCAATCTATAACCTATTTTTAAAATATAAACTACTTTTCATGTATAACTATTCCAATATATGTACTACTTTCAATATTCAAAATGTTTAAAGGTGGAACTGTTATGATTTAGATTTAATTGATTTAAAATGCAAATATTTCGATATGATAGTTTAACCTATTTTATGGTCATGATTTTAAAAATGAATATGGTTTTGGAAGTGAATATGATTTCGAAAGTGATATGATTTTGAAGTGAATATGATTTCGAAAGTGATATGATTTTGAAGTGAATATGATATTTTCATATAAATTATGAATTGGTTTTGGAAATGTAAAAGAAAAACTGGTGTGAAATAAGCATTTGCTTGTTAAAGAGACCGGGATCAGATAATGTCATACTCTCCGCCGATACCGAAAACCACTTTAACTGTTGTGCACTTGGTGGAGATTCCAGAATAAAGTAGAATACTTTGGCGAACGATTCTTATGAGTTATTAACGCAGCTCTGACTCCTACGTATCAGCTTGATGTGGCTAAAACAGGAGCTATACCAGGCAAGTGAGGTCGCACCTCCGATCGAGCATGCTTCTTCGATGCCATTCTATTACTTGTGATTTGATTAGATGCACCTTTGATTTGGGAGTGTGTCTCGAGGTGGGTGGTTGTAGCTGCTATGCGTTACCACCAGTCCGGGAGTGCAAACAATAGAATTCTACACTGGCATTGCCTCGCGTGACTTGTCACATGCCATATCACGCCCTCTATGAGTTTTTTTTGTGCCGTACCTATGGTGTGCTTTTTGGATAAACAACCGGTTTGGTGGAGCTTATGGTATTGTATAGACTACGGGAATATATAAAATGTGTTAAGGGGGATATGGGTAACGCTTTAGTGCTACTTTAATATTTTACTTTGCTGTAGACATTATTTATGTAGCGTATTTTATTATGTATGTAGATAGTTCCACGGATCCTTAAAGGGTGGAAATCCCAAACATCCTTTAAGTTATTGCATTTAATTTGGACATTTTACCTAAGTTGATTTACTTGCATAAGATTGTTAATCCTAACTCGAGTGTTTTGTGTTTTTCTTTATGCTCAGGTCAGCCTGAGTATTACAACATTTGAGACTCACATTTTGAAGCTTGGAGATTTGGCTTGGAGATATTTTATCTATTCAGTTTTTTAGTTATTTTGTTATTTCATTCATTTAGTTATTTTGGTTCAGACTTGTTATTTGCATACGTATCAGAGACTTTTGTGTATTTGGACTTCTGTTGTCTCTCGTCTTGGATCTGTTGTTTCTATAGTAGCATCATGAACTACTAGTTATCTATTCCACTGTAATTCTATGGTCGATTTATTTACCGTATATGCTAAGTTTTGCCAAATATAAATTACAATCTGTTGTTTTAAACAATTCAAGTCTGACATGTGTGGTTTATTGTCGATTTGAATGGTTCAAAATAGCGGGTCGTTACACATATTTTGTTTAGGCCTCCATTTTAGTTGTGAAAATAATTAAAAAAAAGAAAATAAATTACATTTTGCATATACTCTTAGGATGCAAAAGAGTATTATGCAAGTAAATAATGTGAAGTAAGTTTTTATTTTACGTTTTATAGAGAAACGCCATTATAGAATATTTTAAACTTGGGCAAAAGTTTATGAAATGATTCATAAATAATTTTAGTGTTAAATGGAACCCAAAAAGGAAAATATAAGTGATTTAGAAAGGGATTGGTGTAATTAAGAAACCAATCTGATTAAGTCATAAGTTATATGTAGATCATTTTATTCACGTGGTTCTTGATCTAGTATTCGAAAACACAACTTCGGGTGATCACACTAGTCTGAAAAAGGATTTCTCACTTGATTTTTGTCAGTGAATACTTGATTAGATTCTTGATATGATACCACGGCTTTCTACCATTGTATATGGCTATGCTGGGAGAATGAATGTTTCTAATCGAGGAACTTGATCCGAGTCCGCATGTGGAAGGTCAAGTGAGCAATACTAGTTTGGAAATAGAGTTCATGTATCCGAGCGAGTGATCGGATGATGTATTATGTATGGATGATTTATGTATATCATACAAGCTTAAGTATATTGGTATGCTTGTTGTGTCACTTTAAAAAGTTTTGGACCTAAGCAAAATTTTAATCTTATTTGTCATTTACTTAACATTTTAAATAATGTTAAGTGTTAATTTATTCCTTTATGGAATTTGATTTAATTGATAGTGTGATTTTATAGACTGCGGTTTATAAAGTTGTTGTTTATTAGGACTTAAATCCTAGTGTTTTAAACAAAAAGAAGATTTTGAAAGAATTTGTGATAGTAATAATAATAATATTATTATTTTGAAATTTTTGGTGAGGTATTATTATTTCAGGATATTTGGAAAGAGTTGTAAAATGATTTTCAAATATTTTTTGTTATGAATATATTTGGACAATTGTGGGTTTTTGGACTTTGAAGACTCGTCATGTATATTTTTTTTACTCTAGTTGCTGTTTTAAGAGAAACCATAGTATCATTGGATGTTCGGAGTTGTTTTGATTTTAGAGTTATATCGTGCTTCGATTGAGGGAGCCCCCTCTTTGCTATAATTGATTTGGTTTTTACTTATTTCCCTTTGGAGAAATTTGAAAATATATTTTGTATAAAATCGCAGGCATTTAGTTCTAAATTTATCTTTTGAAAAGATTGGATGCTTAGTATTTTATTATAAAGTATTCTATGCACTTTTGTTGCATATGGTTGTTATATTGTTTATGTCGCTAGTATATTGCTCTTTTTCGACATGATTCCACTTTGAATCATGCAAGTACAAGATAGGTACAGGAATGATAGGGATTACTACTTCATTTTTTTCACACCTACATTTGCATGGAGATAGTAAATTTCTTGTAGAAATAAAAATCAAATGCAAAAGATGTACGTATTAGATTTAGATGTTGGTAATTGGTTGATGATTTTATGCCCTAGATATGTGAGGCCAATTGAATTTTGTTTTCTTTATTGCTTTGGGCCAGTTGTGGCAAGCTGTAGTTTTTCTAGATCAGCCATGGAAATGAAATGCTATAGAATTTTTCGTAGCAAAATGGGTTTTAAAAGTTTAATAACTCATTTTTACAAATAAGTTTCTAAACCTTGAGGGTTTGGAGGCATTTTCTTCCTTTGGGAATTTCGGGGACAAAATTCTTTTAAAAGGGTAGAATGTAACAACCTAAAATTTTGTCATTTGATCCTGAATATATAATCAATTTTAAATATTGAAATAATTGGATTTTAAAGTTTTATAACTTGAATTCAAATATAGTGACTGTTTAAATATTTGAATTGTGAATTGAATATTAATTAAATAGATTAAGTAGCCTTATTAACTCCCTTTAATTAATATATAATAATGGTGAGTTCATTTTATAAATTAATTTGGAATAACAAAAGGTTCGGATAAATTGCGGATTTAGGCGAAATGGAGTTTGGATTCTTACTTCTTGAGTAGGGCATGTCGACGGTAGAAGTCATGGAGGTTGCGGATCCTCCTTGACCATCGCATAATTTAGAGTTTGGTGCATGGGTTTATCAGGTCTGTTGCGGAGGGAGGCTTCGAGCTTGGTGTGATGTTGTCGGGAAGATTGGGATCGTAGAGAGAAGTTCAACATGAAGACGGAATTGGCTTTCGTCGAGAGTTGCTCTATATCAGCAGGAAGTCATGTACGACATAATGGGTTTCTCTGATATCATGTAAAGGCGGCCTTGATTAGGAATTGGGGGAGATAATTATGTGTAGGTGATTAAGAGTTAGGTAAAGTAATTGTGTTTTTAATTAAATTAATTAATTTGATTTCTTATAAATTTAATATATTTTCCTTACGAGGTCGGTTTTGGACGTAGTCATTTGAATTGGACTCGTATTGAAGTAATCTATGCACTACAGTTAGATTCACTGAATTTGGAGCAAGTGATATTTCAAGCAAAAATTGAATGTCGTTCGACTTTAGATCGAACCCAAATGCAAAAGTGTCCATTGGAATTTCAGTGAGTTCACTCACCTCTAAATAAGCTATAAGATTCCCATGTTGTTATAGACTATTATTCAATGCCTGAATGATAGTTGATAATTTTAGTGAAGTATAAATTAGTGATAAAAGTATAATGATTAAATTTGATTACGTTTAACATAGGTAAATTCTTCGTTTGGGATACCTATTTAATAGAATAAAACACCGTTCTCCTGCAATTAAAATGAATAGAATTATTTTTAACATCTATCAAGCAGAATAAATCACCATTCTCCGCTTGAAAAGTAAAAGGATTATTATTATTTAAATGTTTGTTTGGATTTTAATTCCCGCTGTATAGCAGACAACATAAATAACCATTGTGTTGTAGAGGAAAAAAGGAAGAAGTTGGAGTGTTTTCGTAATGAATAGGACGCTAGACACTTCGAAGTGTGTATATATAATTGAGATTTATAGGGGAATTTTGTAGGGAGACCCTAAGGGGTTTCTCACCATTATTTATTTACTGCTATCTCCGTCTTATTTGTATTCTTTTGTTGCTTATGTAGATGTTAGGTTGAAATACTTATGACATGCTGTTTGAGTCGTGTAAGTGTTGTTATAGCAATTTTCGCTATACCGTCACTTATTAAGTATCATCTCCTTAAACCCTTGAGTGTGTTGATCTTGCACTTGTATTTTCAATAGATAAACATTTGGTCACCTTTTTGCACTTTGAAAATTGTTAAACTATATTTTCAAATATTTTTTGATTTTTGAAATACAAGATAAGTATTGATTACAATTTATAAAAGAAGTTATAATTTTCATTTGTTATCTTTCGAGCTAATTAATGTTCTAAATAAAATTATAAATGATGGTTTATAAATGAGTAAGTCTTTAAAAAGGAAAGTTTAAAAACAAAGCTATGTGTATATATTTTTGGGGTTTATTGTAAATAATGTTTTCGGTAACACGTTGGCTTTTAACCCTCCCTTTTAATACACTTAAAAATATAATTTTCCCTTAAAAGAATATTTTTGAAGAGTGTTTTATAATTATTTTACAAATATTTGCGATGTGAAAATCAATTACAAGTATGAACCAAATATATTAAATCTTGATTCGTTTATTGTTGATAAGTGCGTGCGTTTTGATTCTCATGTATAATTATTTGTTTACTTACGATAGATGATTTCTTAACTATCAATTTATATATCATTGTTTGTGTTTCGTCAATCTAAGATGATTTGTCACTCATTTCAAGTGTTGGCATCCAACACCATAGATAACTAAAACCAAAGAGTAAGTGGGAGCCAAGCTATGTGGGTCGCATCCATTAGGATATATTTACATTTATTTAGAAAGTTGTTGGTAGCATGAATGCATTCATTTGAGTATATTCAGATGCTCGTGTAAGGTAGGGTCTAGCTTGGAAGTTCCTGAGAGTGATGCGTGTTTAGAATGGTCTCTCAAGTATATTTTATCTAGAGGTATACTTTTGGTGTAGCGAGGCAAACCCTTCTAGTCATTTTGGATAAATTTATTTACTAGAATTGATCTTTTCTTCATTTGTGTTTTGTCAGTCTAAGATGGTTTATTGCTCCTTTGAGCATTGATGTCTATTATAGAAAATGAATAAAATCAAAAAATGAGTGGGGGCCAGGCTATGTGGGGCTACTCCCATTAAGGTATCTTCACATATACTGTAGATTGGATTCAGTTGTATGCTTGTGAAGGTGTGAAATAATAGGAATCTAGGTAAGGTTAGCGAGGTCCGAATTAAAGTTTCCGAGAGAGTCATAGAGAAAATGACCCTCTCAAGTACATTGTCTAGAGGTACAGTTTCGTTAAAGGGGGTGCATCCTCCTAGTCATTGTTGGAAAATTCCCTCTTTCTTATTTGATTCAAATCTTTGAATTGTTTCCTTAATTTCATCTAGAAGTATCTGGAGCTCTTCATGATGTTTAATTACTTATGTCCATTCTTTAAGTTTGAATTTTGATCTTGTCTGTGTCCATCCTTTGTTGTCTGGATTGCTGTTATGATTTCTTTTCTATTTCTTTATGTATGGAAGTTGTTCTTGTGAGGTAAAAATCCATCACATTTACCGGCATGGCCTTACAGAATTATTAAATGTTGGCCATATTACTTAAGTTTTCATATGCTAGATTTCCAGACTGATCCGAATGTTATTTTATTATAATGGTTGGGTCGGACCGAGTATTTTTCTATATTGTCTTTAGTGAGACGTGGATCTCTTGTAGTAGAGCTGGATGCTCACCTACCATAATATTTTCTGCTGTATTATTATATATATACCTAACAACAATTGTAAGGTCAGAAAATTTATAACTGTCCAGCTAATGAAGTTTTTTACTCCGATGTACTTTGTATCTTGGAGTGACATTTTATACTATCTTTATTATATTATGCGTTGTCATTTTCCCGTAAGATCTTGTTTCCTCTGTTTGTTCCTTTTGATTTACTCTAACACTTTGTTTTCTCGATGATTGAATGTTCGGTATTGGAATGATGTGGATGTATCCGGTGCCCACTTTCAACGGTCGAAAAAGTGGGTTGTTATAATAGCTAACTATTATTCATATTTCCTTTAGCTATAGTAACGGGAAGAATAAAATATAGTGAAATTTCAACAACTAAATTTGAACTTTTGACTATGGTTATACATGATAAATGTGCGTATGCATTTAATTTGGATATTAAAATTTATATTGTTTGCTCAACACTTGAATGAAGATGAAAGAAAATGAAACACTAGGAAGTGAATTTTGTCGATGAGGAGAATATTATTCTTGGCTTTGCCAATGAATGTACTAATAAGTTAAGGTTATGCCCTAAGGACAATCATATAAATATTTATGTAACTCAACACTTGTAAAACAAGGTTGATTGAAATAAAGTATGTTTTGATTTTTAATATATATGTTGATGCATCAGAAAAGGATAGTGATATATTTGTTGATACTAATGTATGTAATGGTCTATATACAATGGATAATGAATTAGTAATGATCATTGAGGACATTAAGTGATTACATGTGGTATTTCGAACAGTCATAGAATGACCCAATGAGATACTTCTATAGGTGTGTACAACTAATTCAAAGGAAGATCTCATTATATAACATGATTGTTTTTTGGGGTATTGTCGATCTTAAGTAGCTACACTATACTTTGATTATGATCAATCATTTGACATCACAATTTTGTTACGATCATAGTCGAGTATATGTTGAACTATTTAAGTGAAGCACCACTCAGAAGAAAATTCACCTCCTTTCACTACAACAAAATGAATATTTCATAGCAATAACAAATAGCGTTTCCCCATTTTCTCTTTATTTGAGAAATATATTCCGTGTACTCAACGCTATACAAGCAAAAAGGCGGCTAATAAAAATATTTTGTGCGGGAACTAAAAATGAGCGCTTGTTGCCCTTCCCTTCAGAAAACAACCCTACTTGTTTCACTTCATCGCCTCCAGTAGTCAACAGAAATCCCTAATCCATAATCTCAACATCCCTAATCGCAGAATCATGAAATCCCTAATCTCAACATTGAATCACGAAATCCCTAATCTCAACATCGAATCACGAAATCCCTAACCCGCAAAATCGTGAATCACCGAATCTACCCTGTCATCAGCAGCCGATCCCGCATCTGTCCAACTTGAACGGGCATGAGAGGTACTACAAACTTTGTTATATGTTTTTCACTAAAAATTTATTAGTTAGCTAAGCTGAATTAGCGTATTATTTAACCGAAAACACTAATTTCATAATATTTTTCTCCACTCTGAATTAACATGTTTCAGCGTGGTTACTTATCAATGTATAGTTTAGTTGTCAAGAACTCAATTTCTTAGTTTCAGCATTATTTAATAATTTTCCGGCAACATTACTTTGATTTCATTTTACAAGGATATAGAAGATACTTGCCGGGTTGATACAAAAAAGTAACAAATATGGAATTGGCATCTTGAAATTTGAAATTCCATCACTCAGCGTCAATCTATCATTCGATATCTAGAACTTTATGGTTTATTTTAGTGTTTGTGGTGTTGTTTATGTTGTATGTTGTGAATTTGGTTGTTGGATTCTGACTTTACAATGTGATATTTAGACTTTTTTCTAAAAGTGGTTGGTCTTATTTTATTTTATTTTATTTTATTTATTACCTTCTTATTTCATGCGTGTCTACACACGCAGACACACATAAATGAAGGATCCAAATCCCTGCCATATAATTCCTCCTTAGTTTTCTTGGTCTTCATATTTCAGATTTGTATACTTTTTTGTCGATGAGGTGTATTTAACGATGAATGATAATATAGTTTTGATAAGTATTCAGGCTAAAATTTGGTATTTACTTCTCTCCTTATTTTTTTTGCCCCTCTCCTCTACGAAGTATTTTGTTTTTTTTGCTTGCTCATATGGATGAATGTCACTAGAATTTGTTCACATGTACATTGTACCATAGTAAATGTGCAGGTTCTGATGAAAATTTTCTATTGTTTATCCACTCATATTAAATGAGTGTAAGGTCTAAAAAAGGGGTAACACAATATTTGTGTTGTTTCAAGATGAACTACTCTCATAAGCAATGTAACTACTATATAGATAGATCTCGGAAAGAAAAAATGACTATAAAACAGTAAACCAATGTCGTCTTATTATTTATCTCCACAAATATTTCTGCATTTTATACACCTGTGGCAATATAAAGAGCACCATGAAAGCAATGAATTCTGATGACCACATAAAATCCTACATATTATTATGCTGCCCAACTCCCTTCTTATTTCTCATTTTTGTTGTTTTTTCAAGTTGCTGTGATGTTTGCAATTGCAATTAAGTGAGAATGCAGTATACTGCAATGAAAATCACTAACAAGACAGAGAAGCTCATCTGCCGTACGCCGCGTAGGGCTGGTCCTACAATGCCTGAGTTTCTCTATTCCATTTCTCACACCAGGTTCCTTTTTCATCTTTTATTCTTATTTCTTTTTTTGTAATATGTAACCTATACTTTGTTGACCAAAGGTTGATATATTGAGTACTGGAAATATAATTACAGGTAAAAAAATGTGCAAGTATATATTTATAGGGTGATATTCTTACATTATTCATGCAGGGATCTAAAATTCCTGAAATGCATGGTTTGTTGCAGCTGCTATGCAAACCCTGAAGAACTAATCTTTGATTATAAAAATTTATAGTTAAATAATTCAACATGAAATCAGGGATTCTATCTTCTCTAATGAACTAATCTTTGATTATTAAAATTTATAGTTAAATAATTCAATTTATTGGACATAGTTCGGATGACATTAACAGAAATCATGGACTTGGAAGTATGTCTCCTGTAGTTTCTCATTTACTTATCACTGATAGTTTATATATTATCAATTAATGTATAAAACTATTTTTTTGTTTTTTTCATAAAATCATTAATAACGTGTAAGATAGAAAGATAAGAATAAATGTATGGTACATGATGTGCTACAGGTTTAAATCACTAATATGCATTTGAGTGGATCAGAAGACTATTTCCAAAATCAATATACAATGATGCCAATGATTAGTAATATTTGTTAAGCTATATTCTATCAAAAAGAATTTTTATAAAGTTTGATTTGATGCTTAATCAGTAATATACAATATGTCCATAGCCCTCAATCTCCTTAAAATACAATGTGCCGATGAAAATTTATTTTATCTGTAATTTTGTGGGAAAGTGGAAGTTGAGTGCGGACTTAAATAAATAATAACTTCAATATCTGTTTTAAGGAAATGTCAAAATCTATTTTTTATTATTATGGTGCATTAAGTATATTATTTATTCAGCAACATTGACTAAGTAGAACTTTTAGCAGACATCATTTTCATGATTTCATTTTCTTTACAATCATGTGAGCTCAGATCTAAGACTTAAAAAGTAAATAAATTATATACTCATAAAAAATCAGGAAGCAAACACAAAGTGTATCAAGATAAAAGGTATTATGCTATTATCAATTTAGACTTCGTACAAATTCATAGAAGATATCATAGTTTATGTTTAAATTCATGGCAAACTTCTAATTTGTGATTTCTAAATCCAGAAAACTTTAATTATATATTAGAAACACTTTGCAAGTTAGAACTTCGTTCGTGACAACAAGACATACATCAACTAAGTGTAGACTGACATATGGGAAAGTGTCAGGAATCACATCATATATCCGGTTTGTGCATGTTTCTCTGCAAACAAAAAAAAAAAGAAATTTATGGTGAAATAATCCATACAAGTTAAATCAGTCAATTCATAGCATAAGGCATGCCATGTCTCGAAGTAAAATTCTTTGCTATTTCTTTTTCATGCATATAGTAACTTTTTTTTTCATGTTTGTTCTCTAGTACTTTTTTTCCCTGTAAGTTTCATTTTGTCTACTTCTGCTGGTGGATGTTATCCTGTTAGAAACATAAAGTTAGTCATTTTCTTTATCTCATAGATACTCATATTTAGGGTTAAAATGTTGGACGCTCATGTTGTAATTTGATCATTAAAATGGCGGATATGTTCACAAAGGTAATATTTTTATATTTCTATTGAACATGATGTGGTTTTATACTACATTGCTGTATTTATAATTATCTGTTATGCTCATGTTTGCAAATTGCATGCACTAGAATTTATATTATGTTTTGCTATTTCATTTTCAGTCCCTATGGACTTAAATGTGAGAGATATTATATTTGTAGTCTGTATTTTTATTGCTTATTATAATTAACGATTCTATTTCATGATCCAAAGAATTTATTTATCCGTATGTATGTCCTTTTCGATGATTTATGGGTTTAATAAGTTTATGTAGGTTGATTATATATTAGTTTAGGATTCCAAGTTCAAGGTACATAATCAATTTCAATGTTTGATTTTTTTTTTCAATTATTACTTAATATTGTTGCATCTTTTTTGAAATTCGATATGTCCAGTGTAGCTTGACTATACTCTATAGTCATTATACATTGATGGTGAATATTCCATTTGCACAAATGAAATATTTTGATGTATTATCATTAGGTTATAGTATAGACAGATAGTATTTTGAAGAAATTAGTTGGTAAATAAATATTTAGATGGTATATATTGTACTTTTAAATACTTCAACTTGCATTAAGGCTTTTAATGAATTTAGTTTAAGTCACTTGGAGTTAAGATTTGGAGTTATGGATTGATGGAAATGTTGATGGACTGTAATTCTACAATGTTAAGTTCATGTACTAGAAAAATACACAAGAATATTGTATCCATGGTTCACCATAGTAATCAATTAAATTTTTGTTTTTACGTCTTTATGTTAAGGTCAAAGAATAAACTGTGTTGAGCACCAATTATCTTTATTTTAAATTCAATAAATTTTGTTGAGTACCAAGTTTTTCCCCTAAAATTTGATGTGTCATGGTTAAGCATCCTTTATATTCAAGACAGTTTAGAATGCACTCATGTTTTCCCCTAAAATTTTGTTGGGTAATGTCATATCAAATGTTTCCACATTAGCGCACTGAAACTTCCAATGATAAAATATGGAATATATAATGGTTTTTTTTATTGTTGAGCATAAATATTAACCAAAATTAACCAAAAAATAGTTCAGCGGGTTTGGGTTCGATTTCAAAAATTGTTGTTTCTAGTTAAAAATCTTGAATGCTTTTGATTTGTGCAGTCCCATAAATCTTATGTTGTAAGAGTGATTCCACATTTAATAACGAATGATGTTGTTAATTCACATGCCTTTTCTTCATTTTTTTTGCTAAGGTAGTAGTTCCTTAAAAAACATAGGTCTTGCTGCCATCACTTCATATTTTATTTCCTCTATTAATCCACCAATAAAGTTGTCCATGATACGAACATGCTGCAACTTATCTAACATGCCAGCTTGATGTTCAGACCCTAGATTAATGGATATATATAAATCCCAGTACTCTCATTGATTTAGTCAGAATCTGTGGTTAAAGACACTTGCATTTTTTTATTGATTTGTATACATATATATCATAGATTCAAATCAGGTTTAAATTAATAAACTTGCAATTTTCAATTACAAATCAACACTTCATCTGCGTAAATTTTATGGCATGATTGGATGATGTATGGTTGGTCCAATTATGGGAACCAATTGTGTTTCAAAGACAAATTTTAACGCTTCTAAACGTCCATCTGAAGGGTCACTTTTCTCCTTAAGGTAGTGATCCCAGTATCATTGGTTTGCTACGTTCAAATGATCTCTTGGTTTTTGTCAAATAACTCTAGTTACATATCCCGTTGCTTCTCGCCAAATGGTCAAGCCTGGTCTAAAATAACTTGGTGGAACAGCAAAGTATAGCGATATCCAATAATTGATTATATGATAAATTACAATATGGATTTGGATTATTGGAATAGATTTCTGAATCAATTGATTGACAAGTCCATCTGTCAACACTAAATAATCATGCACACATGGTGTATATCCCACCATGAGGGAAAATATCATTGTTATGTGATATTAATACACACGTTATAAATCTTAACAGAGGATGAGGAGAGAGAACAACTTTCTAAAGAAATGGCGAAAGATTGAAGTGCGGGTATCCCTGTGTGAGTTTTACAGATAACAGCTGGATGTATATTTAGTATGTTCCAATGATCTGCTTTATTTCAGTGCAGGTATCCTAGTGCAGGTATCTCTGTTGTTGTAACTGGTCAACGGCTGTTTCATGGCGATATCTTTGATTGATTATTGTAGTCTATCTATTATTCCATATATCCGTCGCATATAAAACCGTAATATATTTTTCTTCAACAAGTAATTGATATTTGAAATTTTATCTTCCCTGAAACAGTGTTCGAGGCAAGGTGGTGCCAGGATTTCCACACAGCGTGCAATTCTTACACTATGGTAAGTTTACCTATTATCCTTCATCTACTACTTTCTTGAAAATATATGTAACATTTTTATTTCTCTGGCACCGAGTACCAACTGTTGAACCAGGATATGATGAATATAGAAATGGAACTTTTGTTTATGCTTTTTTGAGTATATTGGTGTATGATAGCTTTTTTTAATGCCAATTTGCATTTGGTTATGCTTAAATCATTTTAGTTGTGTATAATATGTTTCTTTAATAGGTCAGTGGGGTGAAATTATGAGACAAAGGAACAAATACCTTGATAAAATTATGAAACAAAGCTGCAACTACCTTGATGTAATATATGAAATAAAAGGTGCAGTTAATTTGACATAGAGACTTTTAATTAATGAAACTAACTTAAATTTTTTAATGCTTATTTCTTTCTATTTTCTCCTTCTTACAATTTAAATAGTAATGCAACATAAAATATTAGGGGATTTAATACTTTTAACCTTTATATCAAATAATTTTCTTTATCCCTATTTGAAAAGATTCAGTTTATCCGAGCATGAAAAAAAACTGAGTTAAAGATGCACTTTTATAAAGTTATAGGATAAAAGGAATCTGTAGAATGATAGAGTTTGCAATTTTTTACTTCTGCAATTCCCTACAAATTTCAAAGGAATCATGTACTACTGAAATTTTATGCACCAATGTTGAAATTTTTGCAAATATTCCTTGATGTTGTGCTGGAGATTTAGATATACTTAAAAGAGATATAGTTAGCAGAGTATGTGACATTGAGAACTCAACTCGTTACTTTTGAATTTAAATGTATTTAAGATGTTATTCTACTTTTAGTGTTCCATAATTATTGAAATATTACACTATATTAATTTGAAAGGCATATATCTTATTAACACTGAAAATCACTCTATTTTTAGTGTTAAACTATTCTTACATCTTATCCTTTGCTTGCAAGCAAACATGATTTGTTATATGGTCGTCATTCGTGCAATGATACTTATTGGATGTCGCACATATAAATAAGAACACCCAAATCTTTCTCTGCACTTTACCTAGTATACTGATGATGGATATCCAGGAATAGATGTAGACTGGAATGAGTAGATATTTACAAGATTTGATGACTCTCCACCATACATAAAAAGTATAATGCCGGTTATCTCCAATAAGACACTTATGTTTTATGCTGAACAGATACACAGAGAAGAATCCAACTAACAGGGCAACTGAAACCATTGTAGATGCAAAAATCTTGTCTTTCCAAAATAATTTGAAAAGTTTTATGGCTTGCCCGAAGCTGAAATGTAGAGGGCCAAGTGCGGCTGCACAGACTAGAGCGAAGTACAACATTTGAGCAACATGAAGAGAAGCCACATGATCCTCTTTTGCACCTAAAACAATACTACCATTCCAACTCACAAATACCCAAATGCCATCATCACCATGAGAAAAGGGGCAAAGGTAATTAATACCTTCCACTTCAAATGCCAAAGTTTCACAGTTATGTCAATAATCTCACAGAAAAGATCTGTTGGGGGTAGTGTGTTGGTTTTCAATCACTTCAGAATCAGCCAACCCTTCCTTACTTTTGGAGATGTTTAGCCTTCGACGTCTTAATGTTGAAGGGACACATTAGAAAGATTTTTGGAGGGTGGAGCGTAAACATAAGAAACATCCATTTGTACTTTCAATTTCATCTCCAAATTCTAAATGGTAGGTGGGTTAGTACATGTATTAATATGATATTCATGATGCAAACAAAGTTAGACAATAATAATGATAGATTTTTATATTAGGCCTCCAAGTCATTTACTCCATTGCCTACAAGTCATTGTCTACTTTGTCATTTATTGTCTACAAATTTAGTATATTCAACCTGGAACTGTCCTTGTCTACTTTGTCATTTAATGCAGGAACTTGGTTAACACTGAAGCAACCTGGAGCAATGTTTAGATCCTTGCAAGAATCTTCTGTAGCAGCCATTTCCGTATCATCGTCTCCATAACTGAGTATTTGTGTCCATTTGTTAAGCTATTTTGAGCTATTATCTTGTGACCATGTCTTGTAGTATTTGTGTTCATTTGTTAGACTATTTTGAGCTATTATCATGCGACCATGTCTTGTAGTATTTGAAATATTAGCAGAATTATTTGAAACTTTTCCACTGGTTTGATTGTGTGTTTCCAAATTAGAATTCACTGCAATGTTATCATTGTTACATATAGTTGTTATCTTCTCGATTTTTTATTTTTGGGATCCACATTTTAATATATATATATGTGTGTGTGTGTGTGTGTGTGTGTGTGTGTGTGTAATGTGTATACATATATCTATCAGTGTGCATATATATATATATAATATAATATAATATAATAAAAGGAAAATTGAAACAAATGCTGAAAATTAATATTATATAGAATATCGTTTGAAAAACGCTATTGATTCATCAAACGCTATCGCAACTCTATATGAGATGTAAGATTTATGCATCAAAAACGCAATAATAGAATCAAAAACGCTATAGTAGAAAATAAAAACGCTATACAAGCATGACAAGAAATGCTATCGAAAAACATTGTTACGCTATAACATGGTTTGATGAAATGCTATAAAATGTGCTCGAAAACGCTATAGCTATTATAGCGTTTTCCTTTCTGCTATGTAATGCTGCCGGCCTACCATAGCTTGTGGTTCCACGGCGTTCTCTGAAACGCTATGGTAGCCTGTTATAGCGTTTTTCAAACGCTATGAAACCCATAAACTGTTGTAGTGTTTGTTTTAGAAGGTTAGTGTCACCATAATTGGTAGTCAACTTAAAGTTAAAATCTTTTATCAAAGTGAATGGATTAATCGATAAATGTATCGGAATGAACCAAGGGCTTTATAATGGTCTATGCAATTAATTACAGATATTAATAGAGTTGTTGAATTGATCAAACTTTAGATTTCTTAATGATATAGTGATGAGAAAAAGAAAATGGGTATAAAATATTGTTATAAGGTATAACTTAATAAATATTAGAAACTGGCTTCCGCTTAAATGATCTTTAAGCGACTGAACTTGCGCAGGTATTGTAGTAACTGTACTTCTATAAAGTCCATATAGGATTTAGTATTTTAATTGTGTAAATGCTGACTAAGGACGGAGTTCATGCTAGAGAGTCAATACAACCGTGTTATTAGCTAATTTCCAAGTTTGACCCATTTAAAATGAATATATAAATGTTATAAGTTAATAATAAAATAAATACAAATGTTTCATTGAATTTTTTTGGAATTTGGATTATTTATTTGAAGCCTTAGTATTTAAAACATTGTATAGTAGTTTTATATTGACATAGTTAATGCATAAGCTTAAAAAATTAATTTAATGGCTAAATTAGTTAGGTCCGAAGTCTTAAAGCCTAAACTAATAGGGGCCAAACAATAGGAATAGAAGGAGACAGGAGAGTTGGTCACTAGATGTGGAGAAAAGGGTGCAAGATATCTGTTATTTGATTGGCTATAAAAACAACACTTCATATTATCCATACACGCAATCATATCCCAGCCTCCATTAGTAAAATTGGTGATACCTTGTAGACGCAGTTACAACTCATAGTCAAGGACAATGAACTTAAAGTTTAGAGAAGGAGACCACTAACAACCATGGTTTCGGCAATAGGTAGAGTCATAAAACATGTAAACTTTATTTTTACAAATTAGTCCTTACACTTGTATATATGTGTGTGTATGTGTGGGCATGTGCATGCTTCCCCTCATTTTATTTTCGACCGAAATATAAAGATAATTTAAAAATAAATTTAATATTTTAAAATAATTAAAATAATATATTTATTTAGTTATATAAGATGTATACACACATTTTTATTTCAAATTTAAAAATATTATTTTTTATTTGGATCTGGCATACATGTGTATACATATATACATATATTTACATGCATATACATATACTACATACGTACATACATGCATACATATATATCTGTGTGTTATGTGTTTTTCAAATTTAAAATTTTCATATTTATGGCTTAAAATGAAAAAGATTATTTTTTCTTCTTCTCAGTTTAATTTTTTACACTTTTCTATTTACAAATATATATATATATATATATGTGTGTTTGTGTGTTCACTCATGGTATTTTTAAAAAAATAACATTTTTTTATTTTGAAAAAGTCAAAATTATTTATAATTTTAATTTAAACAAAATATAAGAATTATGAAATTTGTTTATTATACACACACAAATATATATATATATATATATATATATATATTTAAATATATACATATTTTGGTGTTAAAATTTAATAAAAATTAAAATAAGTAATCACATATATATGGTGAATAATATATATATATATATATATATATATTATTACATATTTTTGCTAACCATAGATGTTAAGCATAGATCCAATGATTAAATATTCACGTATAACGTCTATCTATTTTGGTATAATCTAGGCCAGTCTATTATATTTGTTGTGGATATAATGTTTGCATTGTGAATGCGTAAACGTTTAAAACCAAAATACAAAATTAATAAATAAATAAATAAATATATTGTATTAAATAAGATAAATTATACTTTATAAACTTATAAGTTTTATTATAAATTTTAATTCAAGGTTAAAATGCTAAACTACTTTATCATGAATTACTAAATATGATTTAGTACAAAGATATTATTCATGAAAACACAATGCAACGCCTATTACAAATTAATAAAAGGATTATTTTTTGAAATTCTTTCCTCTAGCTTGCTGCTAAATGCACCCAATTTAACAATGGCATTAGAGCTTGCATTGTATTTAGATGAATAATTAACCAATACGTACGGCACTTATTTGGAAAACTTAGACAGGTATTTAAGGAAAGTGTTGACTAAGGAGACGATTACTAAAATTAAGAATAGTTCTCATAAATAGAAAACCTTCTAATCTCTTAGCCTTTGTCCAGCTCGCCGGAGTTGTCTATTTTAAG
Source organism: Allium cepa (assembly GCA_030765085.1). Lineage (NCBI taxonomy): Eukaryota > Viridiplantae > Streptophyta > Magnoliopsida > Asparagales > Amaryllidaceae > Allium > Allium cepa. Next base: position 485,558,358 of record CM060929.1, read on the forward strand.
GGTATTGCCCTAGTGGAAGGCTAAAAAGTATTTTGCACCCTACGTTGATTCAAATAAACTTACGTGAATATTATAAAATATATTTAAATAAATTGTTAAAAAAATTATAAAGAGTTATAAAATGCAAATTTAAAAATATTTTAATTTACATAATTTTATATTGTATGTATGTATATAACTTAATGAATAATAAATATTACAGTAAATTAATATTATATATGTACCATCCTAAAAATTTATCAATTTAAATTGGTAATATATTTAAAACTTTTGGAGTTCAATTTGAAAATATATTGAAAAGTTTCAAAACAAATTAAATGAGTGATAGATTATATATGAATAAAATTCCAATTTCTTCTGAGTTTAAAATCTTGAAATAAAAAATGTTTTAAAAATCATTTGAATTTAAATTTTATATATATATAAGGCATATATGAGTATACTTGAATGTATATGTTGAAACTGAATTTAAATTGTACAAGTATATGTGTGGGTATATAAATGAACATAAATGGATTTTAATTCAAGTTGAATTGGAATTTGAATTTAAATTTAAAATAAATGTTTTTGGAAATAATTGGCATTTAAAATCATTAATGTGTAATTTACATAATGTAAAGATTGGTTAAAACATTTCTTCTTTTAACATTGCATATATATACAAATGAATAATGGGTATAATTATTTATAAAGTGAATATGATATGAAATTTACTAAACGAATTCCTTTGTCTTTGTAAAATTTTTTTTACATGTGTTAAACATGCATAAGGGAGTTGGTGTAAAATTAACAAGTGTAAAGATCTCATGATGGGTTTCAACAAGTGGCATTCTATATAGTTGATTGGAAAAAAAATTAAAATCATAAGAAACTTTTCAGCTTCCCATTCAATTATTTAGCCTCTCAGATTTCTGAAAGAACAGTAAAAAAGATTTTAGCATTACAAATCTCAACACCATAAGAAACAGTAAAAAAAAGAAAAAAAGAGAAAACTGCCAACTTCCTCTTGAATTCAAAAATCTAAAATCTGAGAATCATCTCCAATACAAAGCGGTAGTTTTACATTCCATCTCTCGGGTAAACTTTAAAACTTTATAGTTTAATGAATTTGTAATTTCAAAATCAAGTTTTAACACAAACAAATTCAAACTACAGATTAGTATAAACACAGCTTCCGTTTTGGCTAGAAAACAGTGCAGGGATTCTCTAAAATAATTTAAGGCAAGTGAATTTCTTTTAAAAAATTTGAATTTGGATTTGTTAATCAGCAATAAGCAAGAATTTAAGTAAACTATACCAATCAGTTGCAAGAAAAAAAATCAAGTTTAAAGACTAAATAAATTTCTGGTTTCAAGCTGCAGACCCTGCTCTGTTGCATAAGAAATTCAAACTATAAGTAAGCTTGAATATTGTTTGTCATTGATGAATTAAGAAAACAAATACAACAAAGGATAACCAAAGACTTATATTTACAAGTTGCAGATTTAAACTTCAAGATTAAAATAGAAATTCCAGGCTTCCGTCCTTATTTTTAAACAGTCCGGAGCTTTTTGTTCAAACTGTGTCAGGTGAGTGAACTTCTGTTTAATCCAATTTTTTTGTTGTTGTATGTATGCCTGAATTGATGTTGAAAAAAAAACCCTTTCTTGTAAACAAATTGTGAGCTTGTGGATTTTTTTTTTGCCTGGGAATGTTTATGTTCAGGAGTTTTCATCCCTGTTCTTCATTAGCCTCTAGTTAACAGAGTAGACTCATGCTAAATTCAAAATCTCTCTCTATTCTCTTCTGAAATTAAAATCTAAACAAATTAGAGTGTTGTTTAAACATGCATTATGTTTTAGTAATAAATCAAAGTAAAGAAATATAGTTTCTTTTCTGGAAAATGTGAAAACATAGCCACTATTTAAATTATGCAGGAACTCGAACATCATAGATTTTGATTTCAGTAATGCTATCTGAATCACCCTTGAAAATAATGATTTTAGAAAGTAAAATCTAAATTTTTCATAAAGTTTTTACTGAGAAATTGTGATTGATCAGAAAAGTGAAATTTTATCAAATTCTGATGAACTAAACGATTGTGGGCCTCGAGATCATGGTCGAGTCTTGCTGGAAGCTTGTAGTTCGTCAGAAAAATGCTCGAAGATTTTTCTATTCGCCGTGGCGATCGTACGGCAGCAAAGTAGTGTTAAACACATGCTCGAACGAGGTCGTCAAAATTTGTATGCAGCGAGTTCGCAACAGGACCGTGATTGATCGCACATGCGCCAATGGAAGCGTTAGTCATCGGTGATGCTTCAGGTACGATGCCGCGACCTCTGATGGTCGGTGTAGGGAAGATGTGGCGTTCTTAGGTGATCAGTATTTTCATTCTAGTTGGGTTCAGGCTCAAATTTCGATTTCTTCGATTAATTGGTATTCTAGGCGTTAGGGATGTGCATGGAGATCATCGTCGTCACGTTGATGGCAGGAGCATCGATCATAGCCGGCTAGAGGGTTTGTGCATGTGCACAACAATGAAATTGGTATCAGGGGGCAATGGTTGGGGAAGAAGCCTCAGACTCGAAGCGACAGTAGTAAAATTCGAATGTTAGCTCGAGTTATTGCTCGAAGGAATTTACTTATGTGCCGAGGAGATTTAAAAACTTAAATAAATTTTAGTGGGAAATTTTAGTCATGGGTAAATTTTGGTAAAACTCGAAGTAACGAGCAATTTAGCTCGGGGACGACTCGAGATGGCTTCGGGTTGGTCGTTGAAAGTAAATCCCAGTTTTGAATTTTTTTTTGAAAACATAGGTTTAAACAATTTTTTGAACCCATTCTTTTTAAAATGAAGATAGTTTGTTAATGGAAGGTGAAGTATATGGTATTGAAATGATTATTTGAAATTAATGAATTTCAAAGATATTTCAAATTTATATCTTTAAATAAAATTGTTTTACATTTAACTTAATAAAAATTGAGGAGTAAATCAAATATTCAATGTGTTAACTTAAAAACAAATTTATTTATCAAGATTAAATAATGATTAAGCATTTAATGATTGTAATTACTTTGTAATTGATAATTAATTTAAGAATAATTAATCAATAAAAGTAATTAAGCATTAATTAATCAACAATTAAAAATTAATAAATTAAGATAATTAATTAAAGAATAATTAATTAATAAAGTTAATTAAGATTTAATTAGTTCATAGTTAAGAATAACTAATCATTGATTTAAAATAATTAATAAAAATAAGTATGTGGTTAATTCACTTTAATCACATTCACCTTAATTGAAGATGATTGACTATTATCAAATGTTGTATAATGGATTGATATTTCCATTATGATTGTGATACTGTGTGATATGAATTGCTTTGTGTTGAACTGTGATTCATGATTTGCTTCTGAGAACCCTTTTGCCCGTAAAACGGCATTTAAACTTCGATGCGACAGGGAGTCGGATTTCAGTTAGTTATTCAAAACCCACATCGAATCCTGAATGTGAACCTTTGTAATTGATACATCCACGTGTTTTAAATTGAGCGCTCACTATTCGGATTAGCTAGGAGAGGACATTTGTGTCATATGACCTATTCCGAATAGTGATACGACGAAATGAATAGCATTTGAGGACGGTGATGAAGACCGGGTGTCTTCGAAAATGATAGGATAACCTATCGAATGTCTCTGCACTGAGTTACTTCGGTATAGAGATCTCCACATGTGATGGGGAGTCCGATCGGAATTATGGATACCCGGACTTGCAAGGGCTTCTTCCTTTATTGGACGAAGTGCCTTCGGTTCTGTTCGAACCCAGAATAAACTTGTATGTTTATGTGTCTGACACTACACTTTGAGATATAAAGCAGATTTCTTTCAAAGACATATCTGTTGGTAGTAGAGAATTTATTCTCTTAGCTTAACAACCTTCTCTGGGACGTACGAGCTCAGAGGTTATGTAATTAAAGGTTATCAACGATATACTCCCAATTTGGTAGTATGGCATTCTAAGTGCGGCCGCGTATTGATGATCATTTGTTGATCATTTGTGATCAAATCATGGCTTTCGTGTAAAGCGTAGCTTTATGGATGAGACCTCATCGGACCTCACACCCCGACAATGGTCGAAACAGGAGAGATGCGGCAAGGTTATGAGGGTCACACCCTTTAGAGTATGTCATTTCCTTCTGGAAAAAGGTGGTATCATGGTATGGAGCCCAGATACTTTACCTATATGGTTGCTGCAATCTCATTTACTGGGTGGTTGTTGCTTTGTGATAGAAGGCCCTCGGATAAAGGTCGCAAACGACCGGGGAATGGCATAGTCGTGTAGTAGTTACGTAGTTACACAGGTAACCCGACCTTGTGTTGGCAAAGAACTAGTTAAGTTCTCGGGACGTCCCTCCAAAGGCATATCCATGTGGCAGTAGGAAGTTCCTTAGCCTGACCATTTGTTGAAAATCCAAAAACACAATACGAGCCCTGTACGGTTTTAGTTGTATAACCTGCCATGCAGAGTGGCGGTAACCTACCACAAAACATGGTAGCTATAGTAGGCATACAATAATGGTTGTATGCTGGCTAAGATTAATATTATATTTTCGAAATGTTTTCATACTATGCACTAGTAATAATATCAAAGAATTTTTCCCGTATCAAGCATATTTGACTATCATAAGAAGAAATCTCCTCCAATTCTACGATTGCATTGTGTGTGTGGCGGGAGGTCTTATGGTAGTTTCATTTTCCAAAAGCATACCAGATTTTCTTTTATAAATCTTGTTTTATTTAAAAGAAACTTTATTTGTTTACTCATACCAGCCCCATGACTGCCCCGGGGTTTATTGTTTCCTTCCTAAACTCTTGTTGCCCATAATTTCAACACGGGCAGCCTAGTAGCAGGTTTTCCATGTTTTGGTGCTAGCAGTATTTTGGAGTCTTTTGGAGTTAGAGGCTATCGGTTTTTGGAGGCTTTTGTCTTAGAGATATTTTGAAAGCTTTTGGATCTCAAGGTGCTTAGTTTTGGAAATTCGCTATCACTTCACTTCTTTGAAGACTTTTTGGCATACAATCACTTGTTCTATTATGATAATCTATTTGAAGTTGTGATATATGTATAAGATACTCTGATGCTGTAATGGATATTATGATGGTGTTTTAACTGTGATGTAATGCATGATATTCATTTTGTTTCCACTGAAACATCTAATGTTGTTATAAGCACATCCGACTGGAGTTCGATGTTTGAATTTTTGGCAATCGAGTACAAGTGAGGTATTTGATGTCAATCTTCGAACATTGGATTTCAGGTCGTGAAAATATATATTATATGTTAAAAGAAACATAAGGTTTAAATGAACTATAACCCATATAAATCTAAAGGAGTACACAATAGATGTAGATCCATGCGATGTTATAAGATTATTCTCATTTTCCTTATAATGTCAATAATAGACAATTAAAATTATTTTAAAGAAATTTGGTACTTTATTATTCGCGAAAATGGTAAAGTTTGAATATATAATTGTTCAACACCTCCCCATATAAGACATCTTTAAAAAACATACTAAATAAAACAAAACCTTCTCTTATATGGTTGTGGGATAAGTATTTAAACATAAAACAAATTAATACTTCTTTACTTAAACTCGCTGCATTGAACATACTCAATTAAACAACGTCGGCAAAAGAAGACCCTCGATCGGGCAAAATTTGCAATTCCATTGTTAATAACAAGCTTCCTTGCCTCTTTTACACTATGTCTCTAATTTCTTCTAAGATGGCATGTAAGATACACTTAATGATGATGAGCTAGATCTTGCTACGCAGACCTTTGAAAAGAACTCAGGATAATATACCTTTTACCTTGACCTTTATAAAAGTTTGATTTGTTTAGTAGTTACTTGAAATCGAAAATGATCAATTTTAGCCTAATTTCTACATGCATCGGTTTTGGTTGAAATTTTTTGTTATTGTATTGTTGTTATTTATGGCATTTCTATACTGTTATTTCTATATCAGTTACGTCTTTCATTAAGAACTGTTGTTGATAAGTATTAGATTGTTGCTCAATGATTTCATTTAGGTATCTAGTTCTGTTGCAGTTCGTTTACATGCTTAGACAAGTTGTTAGTTGATTTATGATGAATTTTAAATAATTACATTTGAAAAAAAGATATATTGAGGATTCACACTCTGAGTTACATAGCAAGCATTCTAGATCATTGCTATTTGACCAGTGTTGATTGTCACTTCTATGGGTAGCCTGTCTTATTCTGCAAAATCGATTGTTAAGGAAATTTTTGGTACATAACATTTGCTCCAAACACATCTATCCCATTGCAACCATTCTTTTTTTCCTTCTCCAATGGATTCCCAAGCAAAATTTAAACTGAATTTACAATTTTTGATATTCCAGTGCTAGTAGTTTTGATGCTTACCACTGTGAATTTAAATTTGTTTTATTGGATTGCAAATATTTGTTGGTGGTGCTACTACATTTAAGCTCCATGTACCATTATCAATTTGTTGTTAACCTTTAGATTATGTGTTATGACCATTGACATGTGTGACCATCCAAGGATGCTTGTCAATGACTATACATTGATACAAGAGTCTAACTAAAGACTTCTATCTCTATCATTTACTGTGTTTCTTGTAAATAGTTTCTTGCATACTTCCCTTGTTCTCACTTGAAGTTTCCATTTGTATAAGGAGTTGTCAAATTTATAACACAAATGTTTTTGTTGTTATAGTAACTGTCTCTCAAACATATTGCCTATTATGATTCATTGGGTAGAAATTCCTATAGTAATTTAATTGTATATGCCTTTTCCATATTTTCTACCCGTCTTAGTCCTAACCCCCTTCACTTGTGGGGATGGCACTTTGCTTTAGAGGATTTTGTGACTTTTGCCTTGCCATAGGAAATTTGATCATTTTTGCTCTATTTTTCAATATTTCTTTTGGCACTTGGTAGAATTGCTTCCAAAATTAAATAAGCTTTGGACTTCCACTGGTGTTTAAAAATATTCTACTCCATGTGTCTAACTTTTTGTTTATTTTGTCAAGTAAATATCTAACTGTACACATGGATATTTTATTGGTAAGATGTCAATTTAGGCACTAATGTTTTCATGTATGTTTAATCCGTTCCTTACCCCTTTACTAATTAAATTTTCTTGGTTTGCAGTTCTTTTCGACACCAATTAATTGCAAAAGCACTTATTCTGTTTGATTTTATCGTTATCAGTAGATCATCAACATAAATTATGTGGTTTAAAAATGGATCAATGTTATAAATTGGGTTAATGCTACCTAAAACATTCTCACACTCTATTGTTATGGATAAAAATTCCTTGGCAACAGAAAAAGGCATGGGGATAAAGAATCCCCTTGTCTAATACCTTTATTAATATAGATAAACACTTGAGGAGTGCAACTAATGATGACATAAAATGTAACAACCCGCACTTTCTAACAACATGAATCGAAACCCTAATGTGATTTTCAGACTCCGTCATGCCAAGAAATACGAGCTGTTGGATTTTTAAAACATTGTATAGCATAATTGTAAGGATGAGTTCTAAGACATTCTACACTTTCTGATCTCGCAGCGGAAGGAATTAAAATATAAATATTGAAAAATAGACATTTCAGAAACAGTCTTCAAAATACTTTATTCGCAATGTATACCGTTCAAAGTACAATACAAATTTTACATACTTCCAATAAAGTAAGTACATAATGATCAACAAAGAATATGGGAACTCAAACATGAAGTTCCTTTCTCTATGTACTATGCTCAATCAACTGCTAATCCGTCATCCTGTGGTGGGGAAAATTGGAAAAGAGAGAGTGGGCTAGACAAAAGTCTAGTGAATGATTACAAGTTTAATATGTGATAATCAAATGAATCTACTTAATACTACTCTAAATGATCTTCTGTATGATACAAATGTTTGCAAATTCCTAAGGTTTGTTACCTAAGGGTACATTCCTACAAAATTTTCTGTGTAGGCTAATACACTCGATTGAATCTCATATCTAATGATCGAACACCACTCCCAAAGCTACTCAATATGTAAGACACCTCCCTCTTGGCTACTATGGAAAACACCGCCACTAGGCAACTATGAAAAAAAATTCCTACTACTATCACCGCTAATAGGCTAGTGGGAAAGATTTCCCCTCACTATTCTTGGAGAGAAAGAACCCGAGATGCCGACTAGTTGGAATATCTCATCGTCTGCATTCTCTTACACCTCTATATCATAGCGCTGGCCTCTTATTGCACACTTTGGGCCTTCCTTTTTAACTGTGTCATGTGTGTCAGAATTTCGTTTATACTAGGATCTCTCGTTTTGTCGAACCTATTCCATCAGGCAACTTATCAGTGCTACATGCCTATGGTGGAACCTCCTGTGAGTGTCATTTGCGGAAATACATCGTCTCGATCGATTGCTAGATCCTAAATTAGGCAACAATATTTACCCAACAACGCCATGACCTAGCGTCCACTCCTAGAGAAGTAGCTTCACTAAAAGTCTTAATATTCATCCAATTGCCCTTAAATAGGCTTACAACAGTTAAATAATTATATAGTTTATTTATTAAATTGGGTCGTAGGCCGAGGTTCAATATCCACATTTTATTGCGAATGGTCGATCGTTATTCCCATATGGTTGAACGTTACCAATTGATCGTAGAGGGTCCAGGGTTGACTGTTCACGAACAAAATTTAAGGTTTTCACATTTTTTGTTGTCGATTGTTTGTATAATCAATTTACATCATTAACAATAATTGATTAACCCTAAATACATTCTAAGCATCACTTTGCAATTAAATTTTGGGTTTTAAATTTCAAATGAGAAAGGGATATACACATCAATTAACAGTTCACTCATAGTTTAAAATTAGGGTTGTTCATACTCAATTTGGCTTTCTAATAGCCTAAATCAATTAAAATAGTTTAAAATTAATTACAATAATCATTTTTAGTGAATATTCACCTCAATCCCAGGCTCTTCCAATTGTTGTGCTTGAGAATCATCCTTCCAAATCGATAGCTCCGCTTTGATCCAATTGCATTTATCCGTCTAGGTTGCTTTTACTTTATTTTATTTTTAAGAAAATTTTAAAGTGGAAGAAGAGGTAAAATTTTGGCAGGGTTTGGTTACCGTCAACTTTAATCTAAGAATTTAGGGTTTCAGTAGCTTGGTATTTTTAGGGGTTGGGTATACATTGGGCAATTAGATTTGTGACGACTTGGAATTTCATTACTTTGATTTATGAATATTTATTTAGTTCTAAACATTCAAATAATATTTTTTATAATAAAAATAAAACTCATTTAAATAATAGTTAGTGATGGTGAGATGGTTTTCAAAAAAAATTTACCACATAATTATTTCGACGAAAAATCCAAAATGTGACCGGGATTCATTTTTCGAATTTTCGTCTTTTCATCGAATAATAGTTGTCGGAAACGCTGTAAACTCTATAGTAAAAGCAGACACATATAATTAAAAATGAGTTAGGATAATACGGTATCATTTATATACATATATACTTAAGTACGTAAGGATTAAAATAAAATTAAAAAAAAGTAAAATGTAAAGTGAAATTGAAATGACATTTTGGTAACTTAAGTACTATATAGTGCTAAATCATGTTGACATGTGATGAGGTGGAAGGGGGCAAGGTAGGGGAATGAGAAGGAGGGGATGGACAAGGTTTGTATGATGTGTCAGGACATCTGTGGAGGTTAAGCACTAAGGGTCATTTCGTTAACTTGTTAATCTACCCTGCATATAAACCAAATTCGTAACATTTTTCTCATTTTATCATTTGATTCTTGCTTTCTAACTTTGCTCTTTTCTTTTCCCAAGCTCCATTCATATGTTAATGGCATATAATTTTTAAAATCTCTTTTCTTTTCCACTTTTAAATTCATAAAACTTTTATTAAAAACTTTCCCATTTCTACAACTTTTTTTCTCAAAAACGAACTCATACTGCCTTCTACCTACCTTGATCGAGCCTACACCCCACTAGACCAAGCACAAAGTCCTCTTCCCATGACCCAAAATCAAATTTTTGCTAAAGGAAAACAAAGTTCTAGGGTCAATCTAATGTCTGATGGAAGCTTTACTCGATTTGGCTAAGGTTTTGGTGAGTAAAGCTAACATCTTTATATAAAAGTTTCAGCTTTAATTATCATGTATCTTGGTTGCTAATTATGGTACTTGGTTGGACGGAATCAATATGATTTGTATGTTTACATATGCATGCTTGTTTGACATGTTGAATTTAAACTTGAAATGAAGTCAAATGTTGGAATTAGTTAGAAAGTTATGGTTTTGTTTATATCTTGTTTTTATGACGTATGAATGCATGATGTTGGGTTATGTATGTGGTGTATATGCTAAGGAAATAACAACTAAAGTTGCTTGTTCCATGATATCAGAATCCCTTGTATAAACCTGCTTCTTACTTTACTTTATAGAAAAAGTTTTATAAAAATTTAACTTTACTTCTTAGTTTCCAAATCTTATTCAAAGTTACAGAACTAAAGTTAATATAAAAGATAAGAGTTTCGAAAAACTATTTAGAATATAAAACAAGTTTTGAAAATTATGGGTCATATAGCGATAGTCATTATGAATGTAGTTCGTGAAAATAATGTGTTTTTGAATATAAATTTTTTTCACCTTTGTTTCTTTTTGAACTTTTTGAAAAGAGTTTTCAAAATAAGTAATAAACGGTAATTATTTAGTTGATTAATTAATTATTTATTTAATGATTAATTATTTAGTTAATTAAGTAAGGTAGTTATCACTTAGTCATATGTTAATAAAGATAATTAATACTTAAGTGTTAATTAAGTAAGTAAATTATAATTAGTTAGTTAATTTAATATTAATTAATAACTAATAATTTATTAAAGGATCAATTATTATCTAATTATTATTTTAAAGGTTAATTTTTATTTTGCTAATTAAGAAAATGTTTAAAATTTTAATTAATTACTAATTAATTTAAGATTTAATTAAGACTTGATTAATTATCAAAAAGGGTTTGAATTATTATTTAATTATTAATTAAAGATTGTTATGGTTTAATTATTTATTTAAAGATTAGCTATTATTTAATTATTTACTTAATGGATAATTATTATTTAATTATCGATTTAAAAGTTAACTGTGGTTTAATTTTTAGTTAAAGGTGTAATTATTATTAAATTAAGGGTTTATAGATTATTCAATTATCAAATAAAAGTTTTAGAGTTTTAAACCATTTTATTTCTAAAGATCGGTTTTGTTTTATCGCAAGCTCTCTTTTAAATAATATTTTAAATCCAAGCAATTTCATTATCGATTATCCTTAAGTAAACCCAATTGAATATGAAACCTGATGACGTATGTTTGCCAAAATATATCATAGTTATTCTAATTAAATTATATTTGACATCGTTTGGCAGAATAAATCACAGTTCTGACATAATTTACCTAACAGATAGGGTTAGTAATGCCCTAGAACGAGTAACTCATTCGAGATGGGATTAGTAATATGTCAGAATAGGTTTGAGTACATATATAGTGCATATTTATTAGTGTGATAAAAATATTTTATATTGTGTTAATTAATCTATTGAGTGGTCTATGAATTCTTGTTGGTACAGAAGGTACAACTATTTCGATATGGATTTCTAAATACGTAATCTATGCAAACTGGCAGGGTATTGTTTTTAAATTGGGTAAATGAAATAATTTTACCTAGATTACATTTTATATAAGAAATGAATAATTTTCAAAAATTAGTACAGTTATATATAATGTGATTGGCTGTTAGAATGATAATATTCAATTGTTATCTATTATTGTTGATTTGTCATGCCCGACCAGTCTTGAGCATTTGCTATGGTTTATAGATTTATCTACAATCTTTTTAGGTAGATATTATTTGTAGGAACATGGAAGCAAACACCTCGTAAATTAAGTCACACAATTTGACTATAAGGCGTTCGATGATTTGTTGGGTTAAAATTGAATTTTAGTACAAGGTGTTTATTAAAAAGAAATATTTTAGATGTTGTATAAAACGTTGATTTTATAAACTAGAGCTATAAAATATATTTTAATTAAAAGGAGTTTTGGAGAATTTAAAATCCTGGTGTCTTTGAAAAGGATTTCAAATGTTTTTGGGGAAAAGGTAATACTAGTATTACTAGAAAATATTTTAAAATTTATATATTTTGAAAGGGAATTCGAGAATAAGATTTTTCTTTAGACAGTTCAAGGAATGATTCTCAATCAATTTTGTGATGATCGGAATATTCATTTAAGTGACAATCGGATGTTGCTTAGGCGGATGTGGTAGTGTAATTAGTAGGTTATTCTCTTTATCATTATATGATCGAAACGAATTCAAATCCAAATGAATCGAAAGTAAGTTGGTGATAAATATTTTATTAATTACTATTTAGCTAGAAATATATATAGTATTGTTTCGAAAAGGGATTTGAAAAGAAGAAGTATTTTATAATCAACTAAGTTTGAATGGCTCGAAAGTGACTAAAAAATGCAAGAGATGTGTTCAGATGGTAAACACTTCCCTTGAGTATTACCTTTCTTGGTAATAGGATGTATGATATTATTTAGTAGTACCCAGTTCAACGATATCATTTTAGAGTTACGGGCAATGTGTATATTTTCTAAGGGTTAAAAATAAAGTATCATTTCAAAATGTTCTTAAGTAAAACCCGAGTATTTGGCTCCTAAGTTTTCAAAATAAAAAGGTACTGTGATTAGAGTGGGTTGATAAAAAAAGGTTTTTAATTAGGCTACATTTAATAAGGAGGTTTAATAAACTTTGTTTTATTAAACCGTGTCTTTTGACTTTAACATCTAAGAAATGAAAAATTATTTGATGTTATTAGGTAGGCTATGAATATTTTTACCTTAGAGGTGTCTAAGAAAAAGTAAACTTAAGGACGGAGTTAGGATACCAAAATCCTACTCTTCTTAGCTACTTGCTAGAGTGAATTGGTAAAATGTTCTATTGGTTGGCTCGGTTTTAAAATCCAAAATTATTTTAGGTCTACATATGTATAGAAAAGATGAAAAGTATTTAAAATCAGATGTTTTGTATGCACTCTTAGGAATCAAGAGAGTATTATGCAAGTAATGAGAAATAATGATTTTATAAAAGGGTTTCATAAATAAGTTGTAATATTCAAATGTTTGAACCTAAGCTGAAATTTTTATGAAATGTTTTCGTAAATATTTTTAGGAGGGTAAAAGATAATTGGGTAAATACGAAACTTTAGATGGGTATATAAGCTGTACGTAGATCTTTCCTCCTTTTCACCTAGTTCTCGATCCAAGATTTAACTAGATGACTTGAGATGTTTCACACCATTCCGAATAAGGATTTACTACACAATTATTGACGACGAACACTTGGTGAGGGTTCTTAATAAGGAACCAAAATTTTCAATCATAGTATATGGCTACGTAAGGAGAATAGAGGTTTCTAATTAAGAAGCCTGATCGGAGACCGCACTAGGAATTTGACTGAGTGATACTAGTACGAAAGTAAAGCTATATATTCAAATGAGTGATCAAATCAGATTTTGCTTAGATATATGTTTATCATAAAGATTGATGAGTGGGGTTAAGTATATCTGGGTTTAGGGATATGGTAAAATTTAAGGGTCGAATACTTCTAAGGGGGGAGTGTAACGATCCAGAATTTCACGGATTTGATTTATGAATATTTAGTTAATTTAAATATTCAAATAATATCTTTTATAATTAAAAAGAAAACTCTTTTAAATAATTGTTAGTGATGGTGAGATGGTTTTCAAAATTTTTTCACAAAAATGATTATTTCGAAGAAAAGTAAAAAATGCAACATGAATTCGTTTTTTAATTTTCGATTTTTTATCAAATAATAATTGTCGGAAATATTGTAACTTTATAGTATAAACATACACATATATTTAAAAATGAGTTAGGATATCATGGTATACATTTATATACATAAATACTTAAGTATGTTAGGTTTAAAATAAAATTAAAAGAAGTAAAAAGTGAAGCTAAACATGAAATCATATTTTGGCAACTTAAGTACTATGGTTTTAAATCACGTTGGCATGTGATGAGGTGGAAAAGGGCAAGGTAGGGATGTGAGAAGGAGGGAGGAACAAGGTTTAGATGATGTGTCATGGCACTTGTGGAGGTTAAGTACTAAGGGCTATTTTGGTAATTTCTTAATCTACCTAATATATAAACCAAATTCTCATTCTCATTTTATTATTTGATTCTCATTTTCTAACTTTTCTCCTTACTTTCCCAAGCCCCATTCATATATTAATGACATTTAAGTTTTAAAATCTCTTTTATTTTCCACTTTTAAATTCATAAAACTTTGCATAAACACTTCCTTTTCCATTTCTACAACTCTTTTTCGTAAAAAAACCCATACCATCTTCCATCTACCATCTACCATGGCCGAGCTTACACTCCATTACGCCGAGCACAAATTCCTCTTTCCTGAGCCCAAAATCACATTTTTGCTAAATGAAAACAACATTATAACGTCAATCTAAGGTTTAATGGAAGTTTGATTCGACTTTGCTATGTTTTTGGGGAGTAAAGCTAACATCTTTGTATAAAAGTTTTAGCTTTAATTATTATGTACCTTGGTTGCTAATTATGGTACTTAGTTGGATGGAATCAATATTGATTTGTATGTGTACATATACATGCTTGTTTGACATGTTGACTTTAAACTTGAAATGAGGACAAATGTTGGAAGTAGTTAAAAGGTTATGGTTTTGTTTACGTCTTGTTGCTATGATGTATTAATGAATGACGTTGTGATATGCATGCGGTGTATATGCTAAGGAAGTTGGCAATTAAAGTTGCTTATTCTACGACGTCAAAATCCTTGTATAAGCTTGCTTCTTACTTTACTTTCTAAAAAAAATTTATAAATGATTTATAAAGTTTTAAATTTACTTTTTAATTGCCCAACTTTCCAAATTTATAAAAATAAATTAAATATAAAAGATAAGAGTTTTGAAAACTATTTAGAATATAAAACAAGTTTTGAAAGTTACGGGTCATATAGCAATAGTCGTTATAAGTGCAGTTCATGAAAATGGACTCTTTTTTAAATCAAAATTTATTTTTACTTAGGTATCTTTTTGGAAAGTGTTTTCAAATCGTATATTATGTAATAAAAAGTAATTAATTAATTATTTATTTATTTAATGATTAGTGATTAAGATAATTAATACTTAATCATTTATTAACAAAGATAATTAGTACTTAAGTGTTAATTAAGTAATTAGTTAGTTAATTTAGATTAATTATTAATTAATAATTTATTAAGGGATTAATTATTATTTAATTATTATTTTAAAGGTTAATTATTATTTTAATAACTAAGAAAAGGTTTAAATTTTTAATTAATTACTAATTAAGTTAAGATTGAATTAAGACTTAATTAGGATTGATTAATTATCAATGAGGGTTTAAATTATTAATTAATTATTAATTAAAGATAATTATGGTTTAATTATTTATTTAAAGATTAGCTTTTATTTAAACAATTTTGTAAAGGGTAATTATTACTTAATTGTCGATATAGAAGTTAATCATCGTTTAATTATTAACTTAAGGTCTAATTATTATTAGATTTAAGGGTTTAAAGGTTATTCAATTATTAAATAAAAGTTTTAGAGTTTTAAACCACTATTTCTAAAGATCAGTTTTGTTCAAAGTGAGCTCTCTTATGAAGAATAGTTTAGATCCAAGGGAATCTTTGTCAAATACCCTTAAGTAACCAAATTGAATATGAAATCCGATGATATATGTTTAGCGGAATAAATCATTGTTTTGCTAATTAAACTATATTTGACATATGTTGGCAGAATAAATCATAATTCTGCCATAATTTACCCGATAGATTATGTTGAACTCTATTTAAGCAGAATAAAAGTCCAGTTCTATTATTTTTTGTAACTTGAACATTTATTTATATGTTGATTAGATGTTATTGGTTGATTTATTTTAAATATATGATTGTTATGTAAATACCCATGATATCACTTGAAAAGTTAAACTCGATTAAATGAGAACCATTATGATCTTTAAGCTTCTTTCTGATCTTTAGGAAATCAAATGCTTCATTTTATCCTTTTGATAATGGTTTAAAGCTTATTCCATTTTAAGATATTTAAATGGATAATTTAGCAATTATTTTATTTAAAGGTATTTTGAAGCATTTTAATATACTTTTTAGAAAGATTACTTAAAATCATTATTTTGTTAATGTGGCTTAAAGATAAAATTAAATGGAGAATGTTTTAAAAATAATAACTTGTTTATTTCAAGGTGTTTTAAATAAATTGTTTTATCAAAGGAACATTATTGGTTTAATAGTTTATTTCAGAAGTTTTATTTTAAATAAGGAAACTTTATAAAAGGATTTTTAAAAATTGAAAAGTGGTTTTGAAAGTTGGAAAAATGTTTAATAACGATTTTGAATATTTATAAAGAATTTTTATAAATATTTTTGGATATTTATCAAAGAAGTTTTATAAATGATTTTGGATATTTATAAACAGTTATATAAATGGTTTTTTATAGAAGTATTTTATAACTATTTTTGATATTTATAAAAAGTTTATAAAAAAACTTGGAGATTTATAAAGAGTTTTATAAAGGGTCAAAAGTTGAATAAAGGAGATATCACAAAATGAAAGAGATTTATTTAAAAGGGATTTATAGAAGAAATTTATAAAAAAAATTGGGATTTGTTTTGCTTAAACCAACCTTCTTAATTAGGGTGGTATGAAACATTCGTTCCATATTTAAAACTGAAGGAATAATGTTTAAGGTCATCCTTATCTCCATTTCTTTTTAAGTAACTTTTATTTGATTCTTAAATATGATTTTAGAATATGAAATCTTTCACAATGTTTTGTGAATATACTTAAACCAGTAAGATAAGTATATGAATATTTTGATAAATTTCTTCGAAAGAGATTTAAATAAATGAATGAATTATTTTAGGTTTAGTTGTTGTTATGGGTAATTAAATCTTTGAATTGTTATTGTTTGTTTGTATGATAGTTAAATAACCGACTATCATATCTTCGCTAGTTTTGACTTAATTATTAAATAAAACCTTCGCATGTTTATATGGGTTGAGTTCCCTCGAGAATACCCATTCGGGTGAAATGTCTCTAGCTTTAAGCGATATATTAGAGATCCTTTGGAACTCTATTATAGTCTGCTTACTTCGAAAAGAACCATGAATGAGCCAACTGGAAAATTATCAGTTGTTGGTTTAAAGAGGCCATAATCGGATAAGTATAAATTATTTAAAAACAATTTCAATCTAACTCAATCATTTCAAATTGAAGACTTCTTGAAGAGGATTGAATTGAAGACGAAGCTTTTGAAGTGCAAAGGCTACTTGCTACTAATGCTGAGGTTGATTCCAAAATGGATGTAATAAAGGTAGTGCCTTCAATTTTGTTCAAACCCATAACTAACTTATATCGATGAATGCTGCCATTGGATTTCTGCATGGAGGGCAGTGTTAGCATTCCACATAGGATTTACTGAGAGTAAAGGTAAAAGCATTGCCCCAAGCCTCACAACTTAGATATGGCTAAAATAGGGTAGATGTAGTAGAACCATGTGGGTCGCTCCCATAAGGGTGTGTCATCACCTTTCTAGATTATCATATTATGGATTTGTTTGTGCATGAGAGCTCTCTATAAAGGTTGGGAAGAATGGGGGTAATGCCATATTTGGTACTATCAAAGTACAGGGTTAGGTAAGTTTTGTGTTGCAGCGGTAAACCAAGTTTTGGGTCTGACCTCGGTACATTTTATCTAGAGATGTACTCTACTAAAGGTAGTCCTTTTCCTTGTCATGGTTGGAATTCATTCTCCAATAAGCGCCATGCGTACTTGATTGAATACCTATGATGTTGGAATTTAATAATGTAACAATTTAGGCTATGATTCCATATTTATTTCAAATCTTGACATTATGATAATATCAAAGCTTTTATAAATGTTTAGGTTATCGTAGGTAAAAACCCATCCGTGTTTATGTGCCGCACGGTCTTACGAGACACCTTTTATTTTTACAAGGGTTATCAAATGTAGAAATCAGTAAGACTTGATTGAGCTTTCTCACACTGGTTTACCAGACTGATCCGGGCGTTATTTTCTTATAATGGTCGGATTAGCCCGAGTGTATTTTTCAGATTTAACTGGACACTTTGGAGCTTTCAAGAGATGAGCTGGTTTCTCTAAGACATATTCACGTACCTTGTATTCTTCCGCTATTCTGTTTGTTTTGTTCTTGGCTATATTTATCAACAATTGTAAGGATATGCGGTTATAATGGTCCAGGCTAATAATAGGTTAGTGTATTCCGATGTTGTGTATAACAAAGATAATTTATTTTTGTAAAGATTTTGTGTATTTCTCGTCACGATGTGAGATTCTGTTCTGTCTTTACTTTCTTCAACCCCAAATGACTATCTTTTGGACACTGAAATGATCGGCACACAAATATTGAGGATGTATGAAGTATGATCTTTAGATGCAATAAAGGAAAATCATAATAGGATTAGATTAGGAAATATTTTCAAAGGATCTGGTTTATAAACCACAGCCTTCGCTCCAAAGCAAAAGATCACACACGTTCAAAAACTTCATCAGAAAAATTGAAATATTCAATTTTTGGTCGACTGCCGATCCCTTAGTGCAACAACCCGATTTTTCGATGCTCGAAAAATCGAACCATTTGGGTTAAAGAAAAAGAGGTAGAAGAAGAAAATAGAAAACAATATCAGAATCTGACCATCGCTGCGGAATAAAATATAAAAGATTATAACAGATCTTCACACAAAAGAAAACTACATTTGTTTTATACATGCATCATCAGAGTTCAACAACATCAATAACATACAACTGGACGGTCATATAAATTTGTCCTCAAAACTGAAGCGGAATAATAATCAAGTACGGAAGTACGTATCGCCATCCAGCTCGTCTCCTGAGCTCCATAGCATCATATCCTCTATTCTATAATACTCAGTCTGATCCGAGCATTATAGTTAAATAACACCCGAATCATTCTGGAATACCAGTGTGAGAAATCACACTCAAATTGATTATTAAAGTTTCAAAAAACCTTTTGAAAACAAAAGCTTCTCGTAAGACCACGCCACAAATAAACTTGTCGGGATTTTACCTTATGATAGCCAAAACACTTTTTATTAAAATCCTTTGATATTATAATAGGGTCTATTTACAAATACTTATTAAAATAGTCGAAATTGTTACATTCATTAAATTCCAGCTACTAGCCATAGTCGTAGGTAATACAAACAAAACCGTAAAAGGCACGTAGGGAGAATGTATTTCCAACTAATGACTAGGCACTAGGGTATCACCTGTCACAGTACGTGGGCTAGATCACTGTACCGAGGATTACTCCTAATCCCCTGCAACACAAGACCGGGACTACCCCTTAGTGGAAAATCCCGAGTACGATCACCCCACGGTTGGGATCAGCAACCGCACCACTATGCCGAATAAAAAGGGACATCTAGACGGCGATGACCTCACCCTGATGGGCGCTAACCACCCTAGCCTTGCTGCATAACCCCTGGTTTTCAGTCATTCCCGGTTGATAAGGCTTGAGGCTAAGCGTTACCTTTTAGATTGTTTCACTTAGAATGCCCATCGTCCACCAAACGATGTTTTCGAAAGCATTCATCCATACAAATCCGTCCCGGGTTCGAACAGAACGGAGGCACTACTCCTACTACATCCATTTTGGAATCATCCTCAAGATTAGTAGCGACTAGCCCTTGCACTTCACTACTCCATCTTCGAATCCAAACTCGTCTTCCTCACGAAAAAGTACAAACCGAATCGAAGTGGTTTTCGAGAAATAAATCCCGATCCCGGTCTCTTCGAAACAATCAGCACATTGGCCAATAATGATAGTCGGTTATTTAACTATCAATTAACATTCCCAAACATTCCATCAAACAATAAATAATTTCACCAAATTATTTATTAACCTCAAAATATCTTCGCAAGATATTTTCCATTCTTCAAACCTTTTTGAAAACAATTTCCAAATCACACATTTCGCATGGAATGAATTCCCAAATATTTATTTCCACTGAAAACACCAAGCACAATACTTTAGATTTTTAAAATAATTTAAAATTCTTTATTATAAAAATATCCTTTAAAACATTTAAATTGAGAACTACTTCAATACTTCGTTAAAAATATATACTTTAGGAATATTTAAAATGAGGTTACTTTATAAAATATAAAACTAGATTTTCTCTTTTAAATCAAAATACCAAGTCATCTTTAAATAATTAGTACGATAATAGATTTGAAAAATACTTACTTTGGAATTTAAATATTTTAGAAATAATAAATTTTCCAAAACATGCTTTTTAAAACAACATTAAAACTTTTAACTTATATTTAAAAATTTACTTGGAAACGACTTGGCTATCCAAGGAAATATACTTCTCTTCACATTCTTTAAAAATAAAGCACTATTTATTTTTAAACAAATTTTCCCATTTCTTTAATAAATTTCCATCGTGCATTTATTCTTCAAATGTCCACTGATATATAACTTCGCTTTTATAAACCCAGTTTATAAATTTCATAGTCATATTCTCCTTTAAATTTCCAATTTCAACCACTTAAATCAATTTCCAAATTGATTTCCAATTTACTCCATTTTGAAATAAATCTCTTTACTTACTCACCTTTTTCCAAAATCCATTAACTTCAGATTTTATTTCTCCATTTTGATTTAAAATCTTTTAACTGAAAAATACAATTTTAGATTTCCAAAATTCCTTCTTTATCCTTTAAATAAATTTAAACCTTGAATTTTAAAGTAAATTCTTTATTCCTTTAAATAATATCACTTAAGTTTTACAATTCATTATTTTCTGTTTATTCAA
Organism: Allium cepa; assembly: GCA_030765085.1. Taxonomy (NCBI): domain Eukaryota; kingdom Viridiplantae; phylum Streptophyta; class Magnoliopsida; order Asparagales; family Amaryllidaceae; genus Allium; species Allium cepa. The sequence continues at coordinate 485,579,396 of CM060929.1, forward strand.
AATCTCTTTTTTTATCATATCCGGAATTATTTATTAGAGTTTTAAAATTGCTTTTATTCTTATCCAGTTCATTCTTAAATTTATTCAAATTCTCTACAATTATTTTACTAAAAAATTTCACTCTTTTATTCTCTTTTAAAAAACCCAATTCTATATATTTTAATAACTCGGGTATCGAAATATATTTAAGCAAACTATAGCATTCAATAATCCAATGTAATTCATTACAGAATATCAAATAATCATAACAGAGAATATTTAATAATCTAAATAAATGTTGAGGAATCCAGCTGGATCCCTCCATCCACAGATGTTAGCACAATACCAATTCCACTTCGAAGTGGAATATCGCATTATATGGGTTTTAAATATAATATCATCCGCTATTATACGACGCATAGGGTCTCATCCACTATATATGCGGGAAATCAATCACTCCAATATATATTATATATTGACTACTACATATAATACAACACATCAAATCAATTCAATCAAACAACCAATTATTTAAATTTAGCCATTTAAATTTATATTAAAATCCAAATGAGTGAGATTAACTTACCCATGCTTTTATTTACACTCTGATCCAACCCGGCTATTTTCTTCATGATTTTGGACCTTGTACAAACAATTACGGTTTTATTAATATTTTAAATAATTGAACAATCTATTACCCTTTTTAATAAATTTGATTAATTAACACTTTTAATTTGCACTAATCTAATGATAAATTTCCATTTAGATAAATATAATTAGCCAATTATTTTATTAAACTAATTTTTCGTATAATAAAAAAAATTAAGTTACAAAAATAATTAATTATTTAATCTCCCTAATGCACTATTTTAAAATAAACAAGTAAATTTAAAATTTATATATGTATATTTATTTTCTTTTGAAACTATATATATATGTGTGTGTGTGTGTGTGTGTGTGTGCACTTATAAAATAACCTATATAGATTTAAAAAATATAATCTTTATATAAACCTCTAGAATTCAAAATTATTTCAAAATCTTAAACATACATTTTCTGTTTACTCTGAATAACAAAACAGTGGTTTCCTTTACTGTTAAATTTTTTAACAAAAACTACGTAGTATAGAATAATTTAAATTAAATTCCCTTAAAGAGTCGTTAACCTAAACCCCATGACATCTCCACTCCTCGAGCACCATCGCGGCCATATCATGCAAACCCACCACTGCCTCGACCGAGTTCCAACCCAGCATGTCGTCGCATGGCATTGCTCGAACCCTCCAACCTTGTGCTGCCAATGCGATTCCCGAATTCGCGAAACCCAAACCACTGCTCTCTTTTGCATGCGTGGCTCCACCTCAACTTCGCCCTACAAGCAACTATCCCCCTACTATCGCATGCCCAGATAATCGTGCGTCCGCCTTCGTGATCCTAAACCCTAACACGCTGCAAAAACGATCTATCCACGCCTCAAATCTGCCGCCATACGAACGAGAAGCCGCTTGATCCACGAATTTGATTTGGTCGATTTATTTTTTTAAACGGGTTTGTTCGAGTAAAAAATAGGATTTGGGGAAGGCATGATTTTGCCTTGAACAGGAACAGAAGAAAACGGGGGAACGAGGTGTTTTTATCGAGTAGAGGGAAGAAAAGAAGGAGGACTTCGATTTAATCTTAGAGGAGAGGACATGCAATTTTCCTTCGTTGGTTTATGAAGGAGGTCGTGTTTTAAAGACAAAATAGGGGAGACAAGAGAAGACGTTAGCGTGTTCGAATTAACAAGCTACAGTGCTCTGAAATGAGGTGAAAAAGTTTTGATGTGAAATTGTTTTGACTGGTCAACAAAAGTAAATATATATTAATTTAAATTTAAATTTCAAATCGTTTTGAATTCACAGCATAAAAACTTGACATCCTATCGAGGCGTGCCGCTAGGCATCTATTATGTTATACCCCTATTCCGAACGCAATGGAAAAGGTTTTGAGTCCTAACTCCATCGTATGGAGATGATAGCTTTTTGGACCCAGTTATTATATTGAGTTTTCGATATAAATTCAGCGCGTTTATGTATCGTAAACTCACACAACAATTCCAATTACTATGAAAATTGAAATCCGACAATAATACGGATCCAATGAAACTGGTTTCGTCGAATTCCTAGACAGTGCCTCAGAAGACTATTTTTAGATGTTGATCCAAATGATATATTTTAAAATTGAACCATTCACTTCTCAATTTCAAAGGTTCTACTATCTTCAGTATTATTGATATAAATTTTACAAGCCTTCAAATTATTTTTAACGGCTTAAAACTCAAGATTTCATATTTTACCCTATTTCTAATTTTTTAATTCAATAATTATCTAATAACTAGTCACATTTGAAATTCAAGTTAAAAATTAACTTTTAAATATTTAAAATCAATTAAATATCCCAATTTCAAACGTCCAAAATCCCGGGTCGTTACATTCCTCCCCCCTTAAAAGAATTTCGTCTCCAAAATTGCCAATTAAGAAGAATGGTCCGATACCCGTTATTATTTTTTCCCAAAACCAAACAGTTTTTCAACGACTCTCCAAACAATCTTTTTATTAAAGTCACATTATCACCCTTACTAACTTTCCAACTCTTTTATAGTTTCCAAACAACATTACTTACTCAATCATTCAAATTAAGATTCAAAAACCAAATTTTAAACTATCATAATTTTCTCAAAATTTTTCTAACTCTCTAAATTTTTGAAATTTTTTGCCAGCGTCTCCTTTGCGCGACTAGCTCGGTACAACTACAAAATTCTTCTACAAGCCCCCAAATTTCAAAAGAAAACAAAAGGACAAGTGACTAGATCAGAAAATCATCAAATTTCATATGCCAATTAAATACATACCTTTTTGTCGGGCAATTCAAAATTTATCTTCTGAAATCAAAACATCAATTCCCTTTGCTTTTTAAACACCTGTATACCCTACTTATCAATAATATCCAATCCCAGCATTCAAAATCATTTTATACATTTATTTACAAAAGTTTCAATATCTATTTCATTCAAGCCCCTATGGTGCACATATATCATCCGTACGCCGATCGCTCACTCGATCATGCAATTTCACTTCCGAACTAGTATTGTCCACCCGACTTTCTAGTGCGGACTCAGATCTGATTTCTTGATCAAAAACCATCATTCTCCTTGCATAGCCATAACCATGATAGAGAATTTTCAGAATCAATCAAAAATCCATATCCAGGGTTCGACGTCGAAAATCGAGTGAAAAATCCTAACTCGGAATGATATAACTATCTCGAAATTCTATGCTCGAATCTGGATCAAATTGTTATGCGAATAAAAACAATATACGTTTATCCTACGTATTTATATCTATTGATCATCAGCTATATCAATTCTCTTTTATTCACATTCATTTTAATTTCTATTCACTTATCAACGCTTATCATTTCACATATTTTTATTAAATCTTCACTCAAATGCTAATTCAATATATTTTCCGGACATCCATTTTACTTAAGAATTTCACCATTTCTTCTTAAGTTCAATATAAGTATTTTATACGCTTCTTATATTTATTTTCACTTCTCCACTTTAGTTAATACCTATTCTATTCAAATTGGTTCTCTCATTTCCATATGAATTCAATTTATCTTCAACTCTGAATATTGAATTTTATCTTCCATTTATAACTAATTCATATCATTATTTTAAATTAGTTTCAACCACTAATTTATTTTAATTTCCAATTTGAAATCGTTTTGTGGCTAACAAAAATTTTTCAAAAATTTTCTAACTCCCAAAATTTTGTAAAATTTTGGCAGAGTCTCCTTTGTACGAAGGAGCTTTTGCAATTTGACAAGAGATATAAATATACATACATCGACCCACATGGTCGGAAAAACAAAAACAGTTCATATTTCCTAACTTTTATTGCGTAGACATACCCTTATTTAGCATTTTTAAGCAAGCGGCTTATTATTTTAGCAATTAGCGTCCAAATCTAGCCAAACGGCCTTCAGGTACCTGTACTTACTCAATTTAAACATATAAGCACTATATATAGGAAGTTTATAGCATTTCACTTATATTTAAACAGCTAAAACATGGATTCTATAACAATGCATGTTACATACTATCATAAGCACATATGTAAGGTTTTGACACTTATTTCAATTGCTTTCAATCAACTCTCAACCCATACTATTCAATTTAAGCGATTTACAACTCACTTGCTTGCATATGATTCATTTTTAAACCAAATGAACTTATATTCATTTCAATTGATTCAAAAATCAATTTTATTTACTTGCAATGATTCATAGAATTTTATTTTTTCGTCCAACGACCAATTATTCTCATGCAAATTGGTGATATTCATCCAAGTAAATAACCACTTAAGCCGATGACCATTTTAAATTGATTCCGACTCAATTTATATAAATTTCATTCCATTTCTAATTTTTTCACAATCCATGCATTCTCATTTTCACTACATTTTTAATTTTATCTATCTTTTTACATTCCATTTCATTATTCAAACAGGTTCCATTCAAAACCATTCCATAAAGCTCACTAATAATCATTTAACAATTTACTTTAAGTTAACAACTTAAGTTCATCTCCATTCAATTAGATTCCATTCTATTAAATTCAATTAGTGTATTCATTCAATCCATTTTAAACTTTATTTCACATTTTCATTTCACTATATCTTAATCATATTCAATTCACTTAGCACTTCTTAGTTGAATTTAATTATAACTCAGGTTTAACTTCTCAAAATCCATTTTTAACTCACAATTCAAATTTTATTCAAATTTTTAACTTTTATACGCTTTCTTACTTATTTTAATCTACTCCTCTTAAGTTAAATTTCTATTCTAAACAAATTTCAAACTTATATAAGTTCCCAAATTTATTCTTTAAGCATTTTCAATTTACTTCCAGAGTTTTAAGCAATTGCTTAAACATTCTAAAATATTTTAAACCGACTCCAGAGTCTTCAATAATCACATAAGTATTTAAAAATCTTTTTTTGAAATTATTTAAATCCAAAATCCTTTGGTAAATTCAATTATCTCTTTGAATTTCAAAACCAACCCAGTTTTGCAAACAATTCCAATTCAAAATCTCGAGGCAGCAATTCCTCTCTTGGAAACTCGAAAATGAACGTCGGTGATGTTGCGTCATCACCGAAGTTATTTTCTAGTGACCAAAAGAGTTCAATTGTTTTATTCTTTCAGACATTTCCAAATGTTTTTAATTCCAAACTCATCAAATTTCAAATTCAATTCAAAAATATTTCTGAATAATATCCTTATTATTCCTCTAAAATCTTTGAAAATCATCCCCAAACTCAAAAGGAATTAAATTTCCAAATTTTCAAACTTTAAAAATTTCCAATTTATATTCAAAGATTACTCTGGAATTTTATCTCATCTTCAATTATAGATCACATTTATAATTCACATTTATAAATTACGTTTTATAAATGAATTTATTTCCTTAACCTTTGGTTATATTTCCAATTTCTAGTTAAATTTCCTCATAACAATGACAATAATTTAATGTTATCATTCCTAACATCCTAGCAACCATATATTAGATAAAATAATTTATTAAACATTATTTTCTTTATATACAAAAATAATTTGGGTAAAATTATTTCATTTGCCCTTTTTAAAACAATACTATGTCAAACTGTTTTGTACAAGTGTTTAGAGATCTCTATCAATAACGTTAATTACTTGTATTGACCAGAACCCATAAACTACTCAATAAACCAATCAACACAATATAAAATCATTTTATATTCACTAACAAATACGAGCTCATATCTATTAATATACTCAAACTCATTCTAGAGTATTATGGACTCTATTTCAATGAGTGATCCCTACCAGAGCCAAGGTTATCACCAACCTAAGCTCTGATACCAACTGTAACGACCCGATTTTTCTATGCCCGAAAAATCGAGCCATTTGGGTTAAAGAAGAAGAGGTAGAAGAAGAAAATAGAAGACAACATCAGAATATGACCATCGCAGTGGAATAAAATATAATAGATAATAACAGATCTTCACACAAAAGAAAACTATTTTGTTTAATACATACATCATCAGAGTTTAACAACACCGATAACATACAACTGGACAGTCATATAAATTTGTCCTCAAAACTTAATACACAGCGGAATAATAATCAAGTACGGAAGTACTTATTGCCATTCAGCTCGTCTCTTGATCTCCACAACATCATATCATGTATTCTATAATACTCGGTCTGACCCGAGCATTATAGTTAAATAACACCCAAGTCAGTCTGAAATACCAACATGAGAAATCACACTCAAATTGATTATTAAAGTTTCAAAAATCCTTTTGAAAACAAAAGCATCTCGTAAGACCACGCCATAAATACACATGTTGGGTTTTTACCTTACAATAGCCAAAACACTTTTTATTAAAATCCACTGTTATTATAATAGGGTTTATTTACAAATACTTATTAAAATAGCCGAAATTGTTGCATTCATTAAATTCCAACTACTAGCCACAGTCGTACTTGGCTACCTAGGGAAATATACTTCTCTTTACATCCTTTAAAAATAAAGCACTATTTATTCTTAAACAAATTTTCCAATTTCTTTAATAAATTCTCATCGTGAATTTATTCTTCAAATATCCATTGATATATCACTTCGCTTTTATAAACCTAGTTTATAAATTTCATAGTCACATTCTCCTTTAAATTTCCAATTTCAACCACTTAAATCAATTTCTAAATTGATTACCAATTTACTCCATTCTGAAATAAATCTCTTTACTTACTCACCTTTTTCCAAAATCCATTTACTTCACATTTTATTTCTCCATTTTGATTTAAAATCTTTTAACTGAAACATACCAATTTCAGATTTTCAAAATCCCTTCTTTATCCTTTTAAATAAATTTAAACCTTCAATTTTAAAGTAAATTCTTTATTCCTTCAAATAATATCACTTAAGTTTTACAATTCATTATTTTCGGTTTATTCAAAATCTTTTTTTCCATACTTGGAATTATTTATTAGAGTTTTAAAATCACTTTTATTCTTATCCAGTTCATTCTTAAATTTATTCAAATTCTCTACAATTATTGTACTTAAAATTCACATTTTTATTTTGTTTTCAAAATCCCAATCCTATATATTTTGATAACTCAGAATATCGAAATATATTCAAGCAAACTATAACATTCAATATTCCAATATAATTCATCACAGAATATCAAATAATCATAACAGAGAATGTTAAATAATCTAAAAAAATGTTGCGGAATCCAGTTAGATCCCTCCAACCTGTTTCCCTGCATCTATAGATGTTAGCACAATACCAATTCCTCTTCGATGTAGAATATCGCGGTATATGGGTTTTAAACATAATATCATCCGCTATTATGCGGTGCATAGGGTCTCATCCACTATATAATGCGGGAAATCAATCATTCCAATATATACTATATATAGTACAGCACATCAAATCAATTCAATCAATCAACCAATTATTTAAATTTAGCCATTTAAATTTAAATTAAAATCCAGATGAGTGAGATTTACTCACCTTTGCTTTTATTTGCACTCTGATCCTACCCGGCTAATTTCTTCACGATTTTGGACCTTGTACAAACAATTACGGTTTTATTAATATTTTAAGTAATCGAACAATCTATTATCCTTTTTAAGAAATTTGATTAATTAACACTTTTAATTTGAACTAATCTAACGATCAATTTCCATTTAGATAAATTTAATTAGCCAATTATTTTATTAAACTAGTTTTTCCTATAATAAAAAAATTTTAAGTTAAAAAAATAATTAATTAATTTAATCTCCCTAATGCACTATTTTAAAATAAACAAGTAAATTTAAATTGTATATATGTGTATTTATTTTTCTTTTGAAACTATATGTGTGTGTGTGTGTGTGTTTGTGGGGTGTGTGTGTGCGCACTTATAAAATAACCTATATATATTTAAAAAATGTAATCTTTATATAAACCTCTAGCATTCAAAATTATTTTCCAAATCTTAAACATATATTTTCTGTTTGCTCTGAATAACAAAACAGTGGTTTCCTTTACTATTAAATTTAAAAAAAAAACTATGTAATATAGAATAATTTAAATTAAATTACCTTGAAGATTCGTTAACCCAAACCCCATGACATCGCCACTGCTCGAGCACCATCGCGGCCATGTCATCCTAACCTACCCTTGCCTCGACTGAGTTCCAACCCAGCATGTCGTCGCATGGCATTGCTCGAAACTTCCAACCTTGTGCTGCCAACACGATTCCCAAATTCGCGAAACCCAAACCACTGCTCTCTTTTGCGTGCATGGCTCCACCTCAACTTCACCTTACAAGCAACTATTCCCCCTACCATCGCGTGCCCGGATAATTGTGCCTCTACCTTGACGAATCCCAAACCCTAACACGCTGCAAAAACGATCTATCCAAACCTCAAATCTGCCGCCATACGAACAAGAAGCCGCTCGATCCACGAATTTGATTTGCTAGATTTCTTTTTTTTAAACGGGTTTGTTCGAGTAAAAAAATAGGAATTAAGGAAGGCATGATTTTGCCTTGAACAGGAACAGAAGAGAAAGGGGGAACGAGGTGTTTTTATCGAGTAGAGGGAAGAAAAGGAGGACTTCGATTTAATCTGAGAGGAGAGGACATGCGATTTTCCTCCGTTGGTTTATGAAGGAGGTCGTGTTTTAAAGAGAAAATGGGGGAGACAAAAGAAGACGTTAGCGTGTTCGAATTAACAAGCTACAGTGCTATGAAATTAGGTGTAAAAGTTTTGATGTGAAATTGTTTTGACTGGTCAGCAAAGGTAAATATATATTAGTTTAAATTTAAATTTCAAATCGTTTTGAATTCACAGCTTAAAAGCCTGACATCCTATCGAGGCGTGTCGCTGGGCATCTATAATGTTATACCCCTATTCCGAACGCAATGGAAAAGGTTTTGAGTCCTAATTCCATCGTATGGAGAAGATCGCTGTAACGACCCTAGATTTTAATTTAATTTAAATTGATAATTTAAATGAATTTTTGAATTAAAATTTGTAAAATTTATTTTAAATGATGCGAGTTTCCCCGAATCAAATAGAAAATATATTAAGTCATATGGGTTTGAAAATTTGTATATATGTGAATATATATGTATATATTGGATTTTAAATAAATTCTTATATAAATGATTTTGAAAAATAAATAATACACTTTGAACACAAGTATAAAAATAAAAAAATAAATTGATTTAAAAATTTATAAAAGATGATAATTTGAGTTGTATAAAATATATGTGTATATAGAGAAATATAAAACAATAATTTTTAAAATAAAATTTATGATAATTATTTAAACTAAAAGTAGAAGTAAATATGCTAGGCAAGTATAAAAAAACAAAGTTGTAAATAAATTTCAAAGTAACAAGGCCTAAACAAATATAAAAGTAAACATGTAGGCTGAGAAAACAAGTAAACAAGAAAATGTAAATATATTTAATAGCTTGCAAAAGAAAGGATAAGCATACATTCAAGTATGGTACAAACAAATGAAAATGTAAGTACACAACATATTAGCCACCACATTTTCATAAAAATATGTGTTGCCTGTAAAGTGAATATTGGTTTTGCACATAAGAAACTAAAGTGTTTATGTATAGAAGGAACAAACCTGCAAAGTCAATGAAGACAAGCATCTAGGCTATAAACAAAAGCATAGCAAATAAAATACTCGTATCTGATATTGTATAAACAAAGCTTCAGCCGAGTAAAAATAAAAAAATAAATAAAATGAAAGCATCTTCAACCATGCTTATAGTACAAAGAGAAGGTAACATCACCTTGCATAAACAATAATCAACCTGTACAACTCCTCTTTTATATATATATCAACTTATAAACTTGCTTTCCTATATATTTTCATCAGCTCGTTCCTTGAAGCTAAAATCTGAAGTAGATACTACTTCATACTTAAACAAGGATTCAAAATTTAGATAACAATACAATCAACTTCAAACCAGAGGATCAAATTAAAAGCTTTAGCTTGAAAATGCAAATCTGTTTCCAAATTGAAGAAACCTATTCATTTCCTGGAAATCAGGTGAGTAACACCCTTTTTAAAAGCTTAAACATATGAACCTGATTATAGAGTTGAAATCTGGATTATGTATATTGTTACATATGTATCTCTCTGTGTATACATAAGGGTATCTGAATGATTATATATGCTGTTCTTCTCTACTTTAAGTTGTAAAGTCTAAATTAAATTCAAATTGCATTTTCTTCACCTCTGATCTCTAATAAGCATTAGTTTTCATGCCAATTCAGTTTGTTTAAACATGAAATAGGATCCAAATTTAGTTTTAAACATGTATATATTTATATAGTGCCTGGAAATCCAGATTTACTGTAAACTTTTATAAACATGTTAAAAATTAATTTATACAATTCTCTGATTTAAATACATAAATTGATTTGGCCTGGAAAGTTATGATTTTTGAAATCAAAATCACGATTTAAAGTGAGGCATTGGATGTGAATTTGGGGATTGCCTGGAATTTGAGTTTTGGCCGAACTCTGATGATCTATGGAGTCGTGGTGGTCGAGCTTCCTCCTGGAGGTGGAGGAATGATCAGTGGCCCTAGGAAAAATATTGGTTGGGGTTGCAAGTGAACGCGGTGGCGACGGTGATGGGTTCCAGTTCGTAACCCTAGGTTGGTCGAGGGTAAATATTTTTGATTCGTTCTCGGTCTAGAGGTGATCGAATTCAACGTGCTTTGGGGTAATGGTGGAGGAAGGGTTGACGCGTGCGTGGCCGGAGTTGCACGAACTCCGGTGGTTGAGGCGCCGAACACGAGACGTTGACAGGCATCGAGTGGGAGTCCTGTGCTTGTTCCAGGTTTTAGCATTGAGCTCGATTTCGATTTTCGTGTGAAGGAGGGAGATTTGGTGGGTTGGAGTGTATGAATGGATGATCGTGGTCGTGTAGATGATCGTGGTGATGGTCAGAACGTCGCACGGCGACTGTGCAGGTGCACGGTGCATCTTCTTGTACCTGGTGATGTCGTTTGGGTAGAAGCAGCGTTCCAGTGGGTTTTTACCCGAAGTGGTACTCGAGTAAATCGAGTAAGTGACTCGAAGCATTAGCAGGAGGGTCTCGGGTCGAATTCCTCTTTCAATTTTTAACCTGAAACCTGAAGCTGTTTTGGTTTGGAAAGTTTAAAACCCAAATTAAATTTTAAAACAAGATTTTTTAAAGCTTAGTTCAAATTGAAATATTAATATAAATTCAAGTTGAAGGTAGAGTTTAGTTTAAACATAAATAAGTTTTAAATTCAAATTGTTTTAATAACTTAAAAGCAATTCAATATCTATTAAAGAAATTTGAAATGAAGTTGAAATTTTAAATGAAAAATTTAAGCAAGTTGAAATTAAAAGTTTAAAACTAAATTTAAATTTGAATTAAAGATAATTTGAATCCTAGTCTGAAATCAAAGAAGTTTTAATATTTAAATTGTTTAAATTTGATTTGTGATGATAATTAAAACATTAGTTAGAAAAGGCTTTAAAATTTAATTAGTAAAGATAAATTGATATGCACTCATTAAATTAGTTCAAGTGAATAATTGATAAATTTATTTAATCAAGAAATTAAGATTCGAGTTAAATTAATTAAGGTAAATAAATTTGTAAATAAGATTCATTGGTTTAATAAAGAGTTGTCTTTTAAACAAATGCTTGAGGTTATTTAATCAAGTAATTAAGATTTATTAACTTACAGTTTAGAACTTAATTAATTAAATAATCAGTGATTAAACATATGATTTTAAAGATTAATTAAATGATAATTAACAATAGTTAAATTGAGTTAATTACTTAAGAATAGTAATTAAATAATTATGAATAGTTAATGAGAATCATTTACTTGAAATTTATTTTGATAATAAATGTGAGAAGAATTATTCATAGAAATTTAATCTGATTTAAATTAATCAGATAATTAAATTAATCCTATTTAAGCATGTTTGGATTATATTGGATGTTAAACTGTTTGATATCCCTGTTATATGATGCTTTATGATTATCCTGATTTGTGTTGTTTACTTAATGATTGTTATAAGCTCCGGCGAATCGGATTTGAACGGTCGAATCTATGGCATTCGAATACGATTTGAAGTATGGATGTTGATTTTTGAGCGGGCAAAATTCGAAACGTTACAATAGCTTTTTGGACCCAGTTATTATATTGAATTTTCGATATAAATTCAGTGCATTTATATATCATACACTCACACAACAATTCCAATTACTACAAAAATTAAATTCCGACAATAATACAATATTACGGTCCAATGGAACTGGTTTCGTCGAATTCCTAGACTGCGCCTCAAAAGGCTATTTTTAGTTGTTGATTTAAACAATATATTTCAAAATTGAACCAATCACTTCCAAATTCAATTTCAAAGGTTTTACTCTCTTCATTATTATTGATATAAATTTTACAAGCCTTCAAATTATTTTTAACGGCTTAAAACTCAAGTTTTCATATTTTACCCAATTTCCAATTTTTTAATTCAATAATTAAATTATCTAATAATTGGTTACATTTGAAATTCAAGTTAAAAATTAACTTTTAAATATTTAAAATCAATTAAATATCCCGATTTCAAACGTCCAAAATCCCGGGTCGTTACACTTTGGGTCAACCAATGGCTTTGTAAATTTGTGAAAATTTTAATTTAATTTCTTATTAAAATTCCAATTCTTCTGGCGCGCCTAACTTCTCCATATTAGCTCCAATCATGAAGTGTTATACATAAAAATCGTCCAAAAAATCACTACGAACACGGAAAATGCAAGTTTCGTAGCCATTTTTGGATGTTTGTGAAAATTTTCTTTTAAGTCCTTATTTTATTTAAATTTAATTTCCTTATTAAATTATGTAAATTTCGAGGTATTACATTCTCCCCTTAAATGGATTTGTCCCTAAAATCTCAAAGGACAGAAAAGCGTAACTTGTGCACATAGAAACCAATAGCTACAATCATCTACCCATCCATCATCCATGAGCAATCCTTGCCCTTATATTTTTTCTCATACATCATATACGTATATATATGCAATGTGAAATGCATGTGAACCTATACTAATGCAAAAGGTAGGCATTTTTCTAAACCAATCGACCTCTTGATATGCAAATGTTCATGTCATGCATCCAAATGTATGCAACATCCTTAATAAGCATACTTGTAATTCTACATGTATGCGCAATTATTTCTTTCATATGCAACATTCATATGCATGATAAATGTAACGAACAGAAATTTTAACGATTTTTATAATGTAATTAATTACAATTTTTCTTGAAAATAAAATAAGATTTTAGCAATGAAAATTTGATATTTGGCATGCGTCTATTTAAACATAACAAGTGTCAAATTTTCACTGGAAAATATTAAAGTTAGTTCTGTTGTGTAATTTTCAATTACAATTTAAAATCAGTTAATTTGATGAAAATAAAATATTTTCGAAACTTGAAATTTTTTATATAATAAAATTGTAAACCTTTTCTAAGTGAGATGTTATATTTCGTTTCGCCAAATTTAGACTGCTATATCCTCGTTTACCTTATTTTCCGCGAATTAGCCGTAGTTTGGCAGCAAATATTGAGTTTTGATAGGATGGTCGTATCTCTAATATCTATGTACCTTTTTATCGTCTTGTCATGCTGATCTCTAGGGTATATTCATATGTGCATTTCAGCATCCTGTATGCGGTGAAATTGATGAAACAATTTGTTGTTTCGGTTTAGTATTTAAGCCTGTTTTGTTTTCTTTTGTTCTTTTTACTTACCCACGGCTGAAACTAATAGCCTTCTGCATTTGTAATTCTTAAATTCAACATATTTACTTTCAACATTCCCAATGGTTATTATGTTCTTGGTTGTCGTTTCATTTCTTATTCTCTGTCATTTTGAAAGAAAAAAAATAAGAGAAAGGAAGCTTGTTTACATTGGTCTGAAGCTGCTTAACTTCTTCTCACATATCTCCTCTTTTTATTCTAAATAAATAAATCATGTCTACATATATTTCCTTCTTCCTGCTCATGCTCAATTTGTTGAGAAGCTGCTTGTGCTTGTCCTCCACTTTTCCATTTTCGAAGGCAGTGCTGTCATGCCACCTTCAAGCCCTACACATCAGCCTCCCAAACCGCCTTTCACCTACAGCCGAAACCACAGCCGACCCAAACTATGTCACCCACTTACCCTCCAAACCATCTCTCCACCCATCACCAAAAGTTTTCCCAACTGAAACCCATAATTCCAGTTTGCCTTCCACTCACCTAACAACTCCGCAAACAAACTCAACAGAATACCTTCTCTTAACCACTTGAGCCACACTCCTCCTTGACCCGATCGCCAAACCCCTAGCAACCATCAGCCTCCACTTCTACACCAGCGATCACATCTAAAATCATTAAACAAAGCCACCTCCCTCTCGCAACCCTCACCTGACCGACTTCCACCACTTCTCCACCAGATAGCCACCCTTGCCAAACACACCAAGCACGCACAGACCCACCTTCCTCGGACATCTCACAACTGCAAGCCCACTAACCCACTGACAAACCTCCACCATTTTTCAGCATCCTGCAACAGCCATCCTCCGCCCATGTTTCTATCTAGCTCACCTCCTTGCCCTAAAAGCAACCCACATTCCGATCACCTTGACCCGCCAACAACAGCCTTTCCCTTGCCTTGCACTGAACCACACTTTCGCCTTTCTTCTACTATTATAATATGTTAGTTTATATATATGTAAGTAAACATGAGCTTTAGTTTTCAAATATAATATAAGGGTTTTATTTTAAATTTTAATATGTGTTTAAGAAATAATGATCTAAAATAAATATAGGTTTTTTTATGTGTTTAAATCAAATATTGAGTTGAGAATACATATAACGATTTTATTTTAAATATGTGTTTTTAAAATTGAATATTGGTTTTAGAAAAAATATAATACATATCTTGTTTCAGTTTATATAAAGCTAGTTTTGATTTGTTTTCATCAATTCCAAGCTATCAACTTTGCTCGTCGAATTCGTGTTCATCGTATCGTGCTTTAGAATTGGTGCTTGGATTGTCGCATCTCGTTCTTGTTATTTCTCTATCATCGAAAGTTGAGAAATCACTCATGATTAACATTTTTATATTTATCAAATTTAATAAACATGAAACGACGATTGAAATGTGTTGTTAAAATTTAATTTGTTAGAAATTAAATTATTGAATATGACATGTTATTATTTAAATTGTTCATCTATTATTGATATATGACATCATAACATGTTGAGTGTATGTTAAATTTAAATTTTTTAATTATGATATATGCACATCATTGATATGTTATGTTATTCTATTATCATTCTATTGTTCTCACTCTACAAGTTCCCTGATAGATAAGAATTCCTTATGGATTGAAATGATACATACCCAAACGATATTGTAGATTAGGGAAAATCATTATGGGTTGAAATGATAAACCTAAGCGATTTTATTGATTTTGAAATTTGGGATTATGGGTTGAAATGATATATACCTGTAAAATTTAAATTATTGTGGATTGAAATGATAAATATCTGTATCACTTGACCATAGGATAGAAAATTATATACTGACACCATTGGTCTATTTTTAAATGATTTCAGAATTCTGAAAATAAAATATATGTGTTTTAATAAATAATGACTTTTAAAATAATAATTTTAAAAAAATAGATATTTTAATTTTAATATATGTGTAAAATTTAGATTATTAAATTGTATGTTTTGAAAATTTTAAAATTATAAGTTAAGTTTTAAAATGTAAATTATAAAATTTTACTTATAACTTTATTATTTTTAAAATATATAAATAAGAATTAAAACATATTTTATAATAATAAGATTTAATTTAATAATAATTAATGTAATAAAATTTATTAAGTATTTAATTTAACTTATATATGTAATATGTTAAAATATCTATTTACAATTTATATTAATATTTTAAAATAGATTTGTAATAACTTAAATAAATAGAAGGTGGGAAGATAAATTGAGTTGACTTGTAAATTTATTAAATTAAGAATTGAATTTAATAAATATTGATTTGAAACTTATCGATTTTGAGATTTTTAAGGATATGATTTATAACTTAATAACTTGATTTAGATAAATGTGATTATATGAATATTTCATATTTAAATAAAATTGTAATTAGATATTTAATTTTTATTTCAATTTGTAATTTGAGATTTTATATATTTATAAAAAGGTGATTAAATGAATATTTCAAATTTAAATAAAATTGAAAATTGAATATTTAAATTTGATTTAAATTTGTAATTTGGGATTTTGTTTAAATTATAAATAAAAAAGGATAAAGTGAATATTTTTGAACTTAAATAAAATTTAAGTTGAATGTTGAAATATAAATGAAATTTATCAATGTGAGTTTTTTTAAATGTTTGAATATTTAAACTTTGGAACCAATTTATATAGAAGTTATTTAAATTTGTAGTTCAAACCTGGATTTGAAATTAAATTAAAAATGGGTTTAATGAGAATTTGAATTGAACCTTTAGCCTTTTTAATTGAAATTATTGAACTAGGATTAATTTAAATTGAATTTTGAAACTAAAGTTGATTTGAATTGATTTGTGGAATTGGAAGGAACAGTTCTAATTTGAAACTATTTTTGATATAAACTCTTTTAACATATGAACTATTTTTAATATATATAAATTATTTTAATCTATAACCTATTTTTAAATATATAAACTATATTAATCCATGACCTATCTTTTAATATATAAACTATTTTTATTTTATAACTATTTCAACATATATAAAGTATTTTCAATATTTAAACGATTTATGTTCGTACTATTGATTTTGATTTAATGGATATAAATGTGAATATTTTGTTATTGTTTTGCAAGTGGACATGATTTCGAAAGTGATACGATTTCGAAAGTGAACATAATTTCCAAAGTGATATGATTTTGAAATGAAAATGTTATTTTGATATGAAGTATGAACTGTTTGAAATAATTATAAAATTGATTTATAAAATGACCACGGTGTGAAATAAGCATTTGGTTGTTAAAGAGACTAGGATCAGATATTGTCATACTCTCTGCCAACACCGAAAACCACTTTAACAACTGTGCACGTGGTGGAGAATCCAGAACGAAGTAGGATTGTGATAACCCGGATTTCTGGATGTATAAATGGATTTGAAACTATAATAAAAGTTGAATTTAAAATATTTGAAAATGATATATATATATATATATGCAAACCTTATAATATTGAAAATTTAAGTATATATATTATAGTTTGAATACAATGTAATATATAATTGGGAGGTTATATTTTGAAATTAATATAACAATTTTCAAAAGCTTCTTAAAAATTATATTCTATATTTTAAAAGACTCATATATTATATATATGTGTTTATTTATAAATTTTTAATTAAGTTTTAAAATCGTTTTCTTTAAAAAAAAAATTATATATGATATAGATATGGTTTGTAAATATAGAAAAATATTAAAAGCGTAAGAATATATATATATAATTGATTTTAACCCATGTTAATATAAAATAGGAAATATTAAAACAGAAGATATACATATACGAAGATAAATTGTGAATATATATAACTAAGGTAGAATAATAAAAAAAGGAATGCATTAATTAAAAAAAAATATAAAGCATATATATCTAAAACTAAATTGAAAATATAGTATGAGATTATAATATAAATTTTATATAAACATATTAAAAACATTAATTAGTATGCTCAGACATGTGTAAGTATTTTAAACATGAAATAAACAAGTGTAACAAATCTTAATATACATTAAGACAAATGTAACAATATTAACAAGCAATTGAACAAGTGGCAGTAATTTTCTTTTAGAATTTTAATTTTATTAATAAGTGTTTAGAGAAAAACTAGGATATTCATAATTTCTCAAACCCTTTCTTTCTTTCTTTCTTTCTTCTTCAACATAAAAAAAAATTATACTAAAAAGAAAATCAAACCAAATCCAAACACTTGAAGTTTGCAACCTAAACAAGCAAAGTCAAGAATCAGATTCAATCTTTGACAAGTAGAATTAAGATCAAAACCCAGCTTCAGATCCAAAAGTCAATCAGCAGTTCCAATGATCAAAAACAATTCTAGAATAGCTTTAAAAGGCTTCCTCTATGCAAAACTGAATTCGGGTGAGTAAATAAATCTTGTTTTCTCTTTTAAAATATCTAAAGGTAAGTAATCAATTGAATGAAAAGTGTTATCTGGATTTTGTATGAAAATTACCGTGTTGAACTTTTCTTTAAAAAGCTTTAATCTGGTTGAATCTTTGATGCATGTGGAAAATCTATGAAGTGATATTATAAAAGACAAAAATCAAGTTCCAGAATTTCAAAACTAAGGCCAATCTCTTTGTTAAACAAAATGCCAAGAAAACGTATAAACCATGATTTTATCTCTGTGATCTAAGGTTGCTGATATAAATGTTTGTGCAGAAATGTATATATATGTATATATAAATCTATACATGAATATATGATAAATTGAAATCAGAAGCTGCTCATGATCTTCCTCTGAACACTGCTCTCTTCATTCAAGAAAATATTAGGCTTGGCTTCAAAATTACTTAACTCACAATCTAATCTGATTTAAGTTAGGGTGTAAAAAAGAAACCGTGTCTTTTCGATTCTACTTTGGGAAAAATTTGGTTTTATTAAATATGTTTAGTTAAAGTTTAAAAACTGTATTCTTGTAGTAGTTAACCAATTTTGGGAAAAATTGAGTATTTCAATTCACGTTTTTGCTTATATAAATTCGATCGCCACTAGAAGCTATGATTTTTTGGAGATTTTTAGCTATGGAAGTGGTGAGATAGAGGGAGTTGATCGTATTTGGAGGAAACTGTAAATTTTGATGGCATGGGCGATTTCATGTCGAGAGGTTTGGCGAGTAAGAGCGTCGGTGGATGGGAAGCAAAGAAAAAATAGTGGAAGATTTTTATATGGGAGGGGGAATTATGGCGAACCCATAGTAGGGTTTTGGTTGTTCGTGAAGGTGGGTTAAGGTTCAGGCGAATGGTGGCATCAGGTGGTATTTGGAGATGTGCGGTACAGGGGGTTGGAAAGCGGAGCTCACGTCAATGTCGTAGGCAATCTCTTGTGGTCAATGATGGTCAAAGATGGCATGGGAAGGTGATGTGATGGATTCAGTTTTCGACAGGTAGGAGGGAAGTTCGAGATTTCAAACTAAGGGTAGATTTGAAATTCCAGATGCGGAGGCAAGTCGGAGAGGACATAGGTGGTTTGTGGAAGGTGTCGGCAGTGAGCTATGGGGCCGGCGACGTGTACATGTGCACTGGCGCGGCACATGCACGTTGTCTCTTAAAGGATGAGGACAAGAGGAAGGGAATAGGGAGAAGAATTTACAGGAAGAAGTGGACGGTAATAGATCGGGAAAATTTGGTTTCGGCTCGTGATTGGGTTCGGGGTGGCTTCGTGTGATAACCCGGATTTTTAGGCGTCTGGTAATTGAAGAATTATCTGATTTTAACTATTGAAGACACTAATTTATAAGTTGAACAAATAAATCTGATAACAAATATTTATCTCTGGATAAATAATTATTTGATAATATCCTAATAAAATTATTTAAAATTGGCAAAATTATTATATTCAAACAAATAATAATGAGTTGTGTGTGTATATATATATAAGTAGTTTTGGATGGAATTATTACGTTTCAAACAAATAAATTATGTGTTAAACAAATATGCATATGTGTTGGTTGATTTCAAATTAGAATTTTAATTTGAATTTGAAATTCAAAAATATAATTTTCTTAAAATAAATTGGATTTAAAAGTATATATATGATTTTTATTAGTATACAAGTTGTTTTATATTATTCTCTTTAAATGATTTTTTAATTTAAATAAAGGAAACTATTTACTAAATAGAAAATTTAGTATAAAATTTTTATGAAAAACATTTAAAAATATAAATAAAGAATATATATAAAACTAGTATATTTTTACAACTATTTATAAGTGTATAATTGGAATTTTATATCATTTACTTGTAAATTATAAATAGATAAATATAAGAGAAGTTTAAATATTGAAACACTTAAGACATTTATAAAGATGAAACTAAATTGGAATTATTATAATATATGTATACAATAAAATATATTTATATATGAAATTACAAATGTAAGTTATCTATATACAAAATAACAAATGTAAGCTTAAGAACACATGCTATTACAAGTGTAAACTAATTGAACAAGTGTCATTTATTTTCTTTTTATTTTAAATAAAATAAGATAAGTTATGTAAACATATCTCTATTCCTCTCTTTCATTTTTTTTTCTTATCTTCGTTCTCAAAACAAAAAGGAAAACCAAAAATCTATATACACATCTACTCTCTTATTTTCTTTCATGCATTCAAAGTTTAAAACTGGAGCAAAACAAAATCCTGGAAACTAAATCGAATGTGGAATAAAAGAAATCAAGCAAGATCAACTCAGTTTTATCAAACAGCGAGAAAGGTCAAAGCCATGAAAAACTCACTTTAAAACAAAGTAGATTCAAAGAACCAGTTTCTAGTTAAAATCAATTCCTTCTCTGATCAGATCAAACAAAATAGAGAAGCAGTACTCTGGTTTCAGAAGAAAAAGGTGAGCAAACTAAAGCTTAAAAATAGTTAGAAACTTGGTGCATGTAGTAAATTATTGAATAAAATTTGTGACGAATGTTTGCATAAACGTTTGCATGATTGTTTTAAGGTGAATACATGTATATATTTATATAGATAATTGTGTACATGTCTATACATCGGTACATCTTCTCAGTTCTTCAATTACAGGCTTCTAATATGTTCGAAATCAAATCGCAATTTCCCTAATCTTTTTCAGGCTTAGATATATAAACAAATTATGTGTATAACAACAAGATTTCAGTTTTAATAATATTTTCAAAAAGAAATTGAATACAGTTTTAACTGGAATATAAATATTACAGTAAAACTTAAAAACGTCAAAATTTCGACTTGAATAAATGTTGGATTCATGAATATAATTGTTTATGCTTCGAAAACCATGATTTTTAGAGAAAGAATCATGATTTATATTGTTGTAATTCGAGAGTTATCGGGAGTTGAACGTATTTTGGATTTCGAGCAATTTCTGATGATTGGGAAATTTGGGGTCGCGTATTTATGGATGAAGCAAGCCTGGAGGAAGGCGATGTCGGCAAAAATAGTCATTGGATTTTTAGACTACAGTGGCGGCGCGACATCGACGAAGTAGGGTTTAAGTCAAGTTTTGAACGAGGTTAGGAAATAGGCCACTACATCAACGACATGGCGTCGGAAGAGACCGGTCGTGGGGGAAAAGAGAGGGGGACTGGGGTGTAGTTCCAGACATGATGATGTGAACTCCGGTGATCGGAATTGGGTGGCGCCGAGAGGAAAAGGTGATTGGGTTTTTTGCCTTATGGGTTTGGGTGTGTTCATTTTCGTTTCAGGTGATCATCGTGAATATTGGAGAGTTATATAGACTGAGATGATCAAGGGAGACTTGGTGTGACGACCGCCCATGACTCCTGCACTAAACAAGGAAATTGTGCGCTGTAAAGTGTGCTAGGTCGTCATGGACGATCATCAGGGTAGGGAAAAACAATAGAGTCTATCGTATTACTCACAGCGCATGGATAAAATACAATAGAAAGTATACATAGTGAAGCTCCATATAACAGAATCTCATCATATAAACTCATAGAAGTTTTATAAAAACATCAAAACAGTCAATACATTAAGCCTCACTACATAACACTCAGAGTATCAAACAAACAGCGGAACATCCAGTACATAAAGTAAGAAAACAATATGCAAAAGTCTCCAACTCGTCTTCGTTATCAACAGCTTTGGGCACTAAGACAGCACCTGTCACCTGCTACCTAGTCTGCCCATCCCAAAACGGATGAACAGCCCAAGGTAATAAGAGTTGAACATAAAACCTTGAGTCAGACAAAAGTCCTAGTGAGCAGTAAATCAACTATCAAACATACCAAAAGAGCATAAAGGGTAAACAGGAATAGGAACCCAACCATCCCACTCCACCTCTTTCTGCAGTGATAGCCCCCAGACCCACTAAGCAGAGACAACATAGCAAAGAAGACAATTAAAGTAAAGCAATTATCACTCGGGTCAAGGTCGATGTTTTCCAAGCACAAACCCCCAAGGCCTAAACCAAGATCAGATAAGCACCCACAAAACATCGCTCTTGAGACCGAATGACGATACAACCAAATCATCCAAGCATCCATGACTCTGGCTATCACTGTTATCATTGCCTCGATATCACCGTTAATTGAATGACCGGCACATTCTTTCAGCCGTAAGCCAAGGACCAATGGTAACCCCGGTTCTAGACATAACTCCACACGTCGTCGAAGCCCGTGCCTAGGACTATCGCATCTGCCCAGAGTACTCGACCACCTACCTGTAGTCTTTTGGGTGTCCCGACCACCTACCTGTAGTCATTTGGGCGCCCATGTACTCTTGCTTTGAGTTTGCTAGAACCTTCAATAACGATGAAATCCAAGCCTTCTAGTCGTCATCCTCGACGACTATTCTCAAACTTGCCCAAGCTACCTCTCGAGCCAACCATTATCAATGTAACGACCCGTTAAATTAATAATATTAAATGAGTTAAATTAATATAATTTCTAACCTGATTTAGAAAAAAAAAGGCTTTAAGATTTATTTGAGAAAATGTAGTAATTTGTTATAGTAATTGGAATTTAATGTAACAATTTAATTTTTATGACAATAGTTTTGGATAATGTAATTGTCACACTTTGTTAAAAGTTAATGTTAAGAAACCAATAAATGTTGAATTAGTGAATATTAATAAAATATTTACTAGAATGGGATTCATTTAATATTAAAATAAATAGTAGGATTGTTTCATTTGGTGACCGTTGAATAAACCAATGCAATAAGTGTAGATAAAAATTTTTATGAATATTGTTCGATAATGAATGTACTTAAAAACGGTAATAAACTTAATATAAGAAAACAAAGGCAAATTGTGTATTAATTAATGAATTCATGAATCAGTGTATGGACTTAGTGTAACTATACGTAAATGTACGCAATAAGGTTGTGAAATACCAATGATTTGGATTTCCAATTTATATTAAACATAATGTTGGTAGAAATTGGAATTCACTGTTGTGTGAAATATATGAGAAATCAGGTCAAATGTAAATTATACCGTAGATGATATACTCTTTTAAACAGTAGGATTTTTAAATAAATAAACGTTTCACTTAGGTTTCAATTGGATAACTTATGTAGTTTAATGGAGAATCAATTGCAATTAATTGCCATAAATTAGTGATGATAGGGTAGTTTGATTTGGCCTTTAAGAAGCAAAGAAAAAGAAAGCCAAGATTTATGAATTCATTTGCAATGTGAAATGCAAATCTTGTGGATTGTTTTTTTTTACAAATGGAATTAATATTTAACCATTACGTTAGTGGAGTCTGATAAGTTAAGGTAGATAATCAATGGTAATTTACCTAATTCAAAGGATATATTAATATAAATATGGGTAAAATGAGGTTAGACCAAGGATATAATATTAATTGATTTTTAAGGCTTAATTAATACGTGAAATAGACAAGATTCTACATTCAAACATTTATACAAAGCTAAGTTGTAAATAGAAGTACCAATGTAATATAATGTAAATAGATGGGAATCAACATTTATTTATTTATTTAATGGAATTTAATTTCTATAGTATGATAATCGCAATTAAATGAAATTGAAATAGCTAATTTATACGTTAGTTGAAATTTAGCTGGAATATGAGGATTTTTAATGAAATAGTGAAATCAAATGGAAATAAGGTTTCAATTATACATTGGAATTTATATTCACCATAAAAGGTTAATTGAAAACCAAAGAAGTTAATAAAGGAATCAAGCTTTATCTATTAATTTGGATTTAAGATATGGTAAATTGGATTTATTGCAATAATTAATTCTATAAGATGAGGTTAATACTTATTCTATTTATAATTAGACCAAATTGTTGATATAGATTTTTTGAAAGCAGAATCTATAAATCAATTTGAGTATCAAATTCAATAATTGCGCTTATTGCATAAATAAAGGGAATTTAACGTTAAATATTACGTTACTGAAATTTAAAATGAACTTTAAGAATAATATTGTGAATCATGAACCAAAGTATGTGGCATCCCTATTTGGATAAAGAATGAGTATATAAAAGTTAAAATCTAATATACGGGGTTTTGAGCATTTAATTTTATAATTCTTAAATATAGGAAAGTGCAGAAATTAACACTGCAAATTGATATACTTATAATTTTAATTCACATCCAAGCTTGTTAAATCATTTGAAATTGATTAAATTATATAAGTAATAAAATTTGGACAATTTTAGAATATAATATAAAATTTGGATTTTTGTAATTTATTTTGATTTATTTAATGAATATAAAAATAGCCTTTTTTGTCACGGACTCGGATTCCGATGAAACCAGTTTCATCGGATCCGTATCGGTGAATTATTATAGGGTTTCAAGTTTCGTACCGATCTGACTTGTCGTTTGATCGTACGGGCGTGAAACGCCTTGAAATCAAATTTAATTAAAATCAATTTGAATCAATTTGGAAATTTTGTTTTCAGCGTAACTTCTTCATACAATCAAATTTGGACGTGAAACTTTTTCCATCGCGTTCAGAATATTTTAAATTACCTATTTGGATATATAGATTTAATAAATTCGGTTTCGGAGGCATAGCGGGCTTTTTGGGCCATAGTTTGTTCCGCACGTTCATTCTACGGTCTATCTACTCTATCTCTAACCCCTCTATATATAAACCTAGCTACAAGCCCTAGCCTCCACCTAATTTCTTTTCATCTGAGCGTATACTTTCTTCAAGCTCCTCTTCTTCTTCAATTAGTGCTAACCCTAGATCCAGTCAGTTCAAAAAAAAAAAAAAAAAAAATTTCGGATCTGCAGCAGCTTCTGGTCGCGCTTCGGGTTTCAGGGGAGAAAACCCTAGAGCAACTTCGGGTCAGAAAGAAAATGACTCGGGTCGCTCCGGGTCGTTTTGGCGAAAATTCCAAGCAAGCACCGGGGAATTGAGGCGGCGCACCGAAGTCGAACCCGAAGTCGACCCAGGACCAGAATTTTTCCATTTTTCAAATTTCCATAACTTTTGCATACGAGCTCGGATTCACGCGCGGTTTGTTTTGCTGGGATATGACGTTTTGACGCTGGTTTGGATGGATTTGGAGACCGTCAAAATTTTGAGTTTAAATTGAATTTAAATTCGATTTAAATTCCAAAGGTGAGTGTTTTAACCCACTCACAACTACTAGAAGCTTTTATGTTTGTTAAATTAATTTTAGAAATGAATAGAAATTTATTTAGGAGTATTTGGCATGTTTATTTCACTCATATTTATTGAATTGCATTTATTAAATTTAACTGTTAATTTAATTTATTTATTGCGTATTAATTGATAGTTACAATTTATTTGTTTGCCTATAAACTGCTAGTTAACAGCTATATAAATTATTACTGAATATAAATTGTTAGATTAATAGTTGTTAAATTTAATCTGAATAAAATTGCCAGTTATTACCTGTTATATATTATCAAATATAAATTGTTATTGCTTGATGATTGTGATTGGATGATGGGTGATGTTGATGGATGTTTTATTGTATATCGTTAAATTGCAAATTATCATGCATATTTCCTTTCATTCGGGATTGTGGTTTGAAATGATATACAACCGCAAAATTTTATATCTTTTAAATTGCGGATTGAAATGATAAATATCCGTATCACTTGACCATAGGATAGAAAATTATATACAGGCACCGCGGTCTATATATAACTATTTAAATGTGATTTCTATGGTTTGGATGGAATACGGTATATAATAATCTTAAATTTTATATTGTATAAACATTATTCTTCCATATATATACATATGAAGTTGAAAATTTTGAAATTAAAAGGTGTATAAAAATCTTTATTTAAAAATGGAAGAAAATTAAGAAAATGGAGTTTAATAATTTATATCATATGTTTAAACGTTAAGTTTGGAAATTTTAAGATATGATATTTATAATTGGATTTTTTCCAAGATAAATTGAAATGAATATTCTAGTATAATTTGAATTGAAAAAAAAAAAATATTTTATTACTAGAAATTGGAGTTCTTATTTATTTATGGATTTTATATGAATATTCAAGACTAATTAATAGAACAATTGATCTGTTGAAAGAATAAAATCCAATTTTAGTTTGAAATATTGTTACTCAAAATGGATATACGTATATATAATTAAATTGAAGTGGTTTTGGAACTTGAGAGAGATAATATAAATTTTGGTTTAGACCTTAATAAAGAAATGTATTTGTAAAGCCATGAGAACTATTTCTTTACAAAGTAACATTTAAGTTAAAACCATTTAATTCATATACCGTTGAATGTCCAAACCATTCAAGTTTTTTTAGAAGTTATGGTTTTAAATTATGATTTTCAAAATATTATGCTTTGAAAATATTGATTTTCAGACGTTATGAAGTTAAAGCATTATGATTTTGGAAAAGAATTATATTTGGGATAAGTGATAAAATATGGTTTTGGGTTTTGAAGTGATATCGTATTCATGGTTATGAAATGGAATGTTTATTCTGATTTTTAAAGTATAACCTATTTTAAATGACCGCGGTGTTATAATAACGATGGGTTGGCAAAGAGACCGGGATCGGATATGGACATACTCTCTGTCGATACCGAAAACCACTTTGACTAACCGTGTACGCGGTGGAGATTCCAGAATGAAGTAGGTGGTGGCGACGTTTCCTGTAAGGTAAATACGTGGACCCGACTCCCGTGAGTTGGCATAAGGTGGCTAAAACAGGAGCGATTCTCAGGCCAATGAGGTCATTCCTCTGATCGGACCCTCCTCTTCGATATTATACTTTGACTTGGATTGATTCAGTGGCCACTTCTATATTTTGATTTTTGGGGGAGTTAGTCCGAGGTGGGCGGTAACTGCGGCCACGCGTTTCCACCAGCCTGGATAGCAATTGGTATATCTACCCTGGCATTGCCTAGTTGTGCCGTGTCATCTACCATACCGAGCCTTTACTGCGAGTTTCTATTTGTGTCGTACCTATGGAGTATCCTCTGGTAGCTTCCCGATCAGGAGGTATTACGGTACTGTATAGACTATTGGCATTATTTGTGTTAAGGGCTATATGGGTAACCCGTTAACGCTATTTAAAAGTAAGTTTATTTTATAAATAGACACTATTATAATAGCGCAATATACTACATAGTAAATAGTTTAACGGATCCTTAGGAGATGTAAATCCCGAACATCTCTTGAGTTACTGTACTCATATTTATTTCTGTTAATTTAACTCACATAAGATCTTTTAGTCTGACTCGAGTGTTTTTTTCTTTTCAAATTCGCTCAGGTCAGTCCGAGCGTTTCAGGATCGAAGACTTTAGCTTTGAAGGATGAAGACGAAGGAGTCGTATTATTATTATCTATAGTATTGCACCACACTCTAAATTTCCGCTGCATTGATTGTATTGGTATGTGTAACTCTGATATTCATTGTATAAGTAAAATAAATATTTTGTAAACAGTTATCATGAACTGTATATTGATTATTATATTTTATCCTTCCGCTGTGAGATTCTATTTTGTTTTATTTCTTCTCTGTTTTTCTTATTTACCCCATAACAATCCGGCCTTGCGTATGCTTTGAATTGGCACGTGTGTCGGTTTAAAGTGTGCGAAAAGGCGGGATGTTACAATTGGTATCAGAGCTTTGGTTTAGCGATAAACCTTGGTTTTGTGGGGTTTGACTCTTTGTTAATAGGGTAGTAATACCCTATGGGAGTCGCTGAGTGTATATATATGAGAGAGCGTATTTGTTAGTGTTAATAAAGATTTTGATATTGTGTTAATCTGTTCCGCTTTGTATTTATAAATTCTGGTTGATGCATGGGACGCTATGACATCAATAGGGATTTCTAAACACTTAATAGGACAGACCGACATAATATTTGTTTTTAATATAGGTGAATGAAATAATTTTGCCTATTATATTTTCTATATATAAAAATATTTTTATAATATATATATATATATATATATATATATATATATATATATATATATTTGGTTGCTATAGATTGGGTGTTAGGAAATAAAAATATTTATAACAATTGAAGCTAAGTTGAAATTATAATAAATCAAATTGGAGATTTTAGAACTTAAGTCCGGGATTTTTGAAAATCTTCTTTCAAAGGATTTGTGAAATATAATGATTTGGTTTATAGGTAATTTCTTATATAAATGTTTAGTATAATTCGGAAGAATTGTTTTAAAAGAGGATTTTGGAGAAAATAAATTTTGTACTTTCCTCTCTGTCGCTAGAAAATAATTTCGGTGATGGCGGCCGCATCATCGACTTTCATTTTCGAGTTTCGTAGGGGAAAGGCCACTGTAGTAAATTCTACTGCAGATTTATTTTGAAATTATCTAAAATTTTAAATTGTTTTAAATATAAATTGAGATATAAGTTGTAAGAACTCATTTATCTATTATTTTTAAAATAAAATTGAAATTTGACCCGGTATTTAATTCTAAAATTTTCCACTAATTAATGGTTTAAATTATTTTTAGGGAAATATAAAGTAAGTAATAAATGGATTGAAACCTCTAATTTAAGTAAGAAAATTAATGCTAGGTATAAAGGAAGTTAAAATTTTAACTGATAAATAATGGTAAAGATTTATTGAAAATCAACGAATTAAAAGGGTTGAGATTAAACTTGTATAAGTTCTTTTGCTTTTTCTTTAACATAAATAACTTACCAAGTATAAAAAGTTGAAATGTGAATTAAGAGTGGAATAGAATATTATGCAAGTAGAATTTTTGGAAATAATGAAGTATTCAATAAATTACTGTTATAAATAAGAATTTAATGGTATTAACTTAAGTGATGATTGGAATTTTACTAAAATTAAAGGTTGTATTATTAATAGGTGATTTTAACCTTAAGAAAGTAAAAATGAAATTCCTTAATTTATAAAGTTTGATTGTAGGGTTATTAACTTAAGTACGCCTTAATTTCCCCCTATTCTAATATAATAGAAAGTAAGTAATATATAAATGACTGTAAACCCTAAGTAATTAATTAATAAAATTCCTTATTTTTAAGAATGAAGGTTAAAGGGTTAATAATTTAAGTATAATTAAAAAGGGTTACTGTAATTGAATATAATAGAAAGTGGGTAATTAAATTGTCACTACTATTAAGTATAATAGAAACTTCAACATTAAATAAATGAATGAAATTAAAGGTAAGTTGAAATTGTAATTTATAAAACAAATATATATTAATTTAAGGAATTGAGAAGAAACTTGTAAATTTTCACTTACATTCTTAAAACATACATAACTTACCATATAATAAAAGTTGCAATGTTAGTAAGAAAATGTAAGGGGAAATCTTACAAGTGAAGCTTGAGGTAATAAAGGTATTCAATAAATTTGCTGTTATTAATGAGAATTAATTGTATAAACTTAAGTTAAATTGGAAATTTTACTATATAAGTAAAGGTAAGTAGTATAAATAGATGATATAAACTTTAGTCAATAAATTGGAATGCAAATATAATGAATTTTGTAATAAATGGAAAACGAAAATTGTAAGAAATAAAGAAATCCCTCCATAAATGAAAGAAAGAAAATCAAACCACTGAAGCATGAAATAAATGAATAATAAGTTAATTTGGTTGTTGGTTTGAATTGTATTGTTTGATTTATGATTGTGGGGTAAGGAACTTGAAGTTGTTGGATGAATAAATAATCTATCTTTGTTCCATCTAAGACTGTTGAGTAAAGGATGCACTTGATAGTTAATTTCATTTCATACAAATCTCAAGTTTGAACCCAAATAACTATTTGTTTGATGGATTAA
This sequence comes from Allium cepa, assembly GCA_030765085.1. Taxonomy (NCBI): domain Eukaryota; kingdom Viridiplantae; phylum Streptophyta; class Magnoliopsida; order Asparagales; family Amaryllidaceae; genus Allium; species Allium cepa. The sequence continues at coordinate 485,609,580 of CM060929.1, forward strand.
ATGATTGCTTTGTGTGTGTATGTATGTTGTTTGTAAGGTTGATGGTTGTTGAATTGTTTGGTTGATTAATGATTGAATCCACTTGAATAGTTCACTTTAAAATAAATATTTAACCTTTTAGATTTTATAAGTGAAATGCAGGCTATGGAAGCCACTGCTACTGCTCTGGTTCCCTAATAATAAGCGTATTGCCCGACAAATAGGTACGTTTTCGGATTACGTTTAAAGCGCTATTTTATAATTTTGCCCGTGTTGGGATAATATTTTGATAATATATGTAATATATTTGTATATCTTGATATTATATTTTCTCCAGAGTCTCTCCGTACAAAGGAGACTCTGCCAAAAAATTTCGTAAATTTTGGACTTAGAATTTTGTTGAATATTTTCCAAACTTTAATGATTTAAGTATAAAAGGTTATAATGACTATAAAACGGGCATATCTCATTTAAGGAAATTAATTTAGTAAATTATTGTTTATAAGTTAATATTTGAAATAAGATGTAATGTTTTATTCTTCCTTCTCCCTTCTTTTTCCTTTTCGGGGACGAAAAGTTTTGAGTGGGGGAGATTGTAACGACCCGTTAAATTAATAATATTAAATGAGTTAAATTAATATAATTTCTAACCTGATTTAGAAGAAAAAAAAGGCTTTAAGATTTATTTGAGAAAATGTAGTAATTTGTTATAGTAATTGGAATTTAATGTAACAATTTAATTTTTATGACAATAGTTTTGGATAATGTAATTGTCACACTTTGTTAAAAGTTAATGTTAAGAAACCAATAAATGTTGAATTAGTGAATATTAATAAAATATTTACTAGAATGGGATTCATTTAATATTAAAATAAATAGTAGGATTGTTTCATTTGGTGACCGTTGAATAAACCAATGCAATAAGTGTAGATAAATTTTTTTATGAATATTGTTCGATAATGAATGTACTTAAAAACGGTAATAAACTTAATATAAGAAAACAAAGGCAAATTGTGTATTAATTAATGAATTCATGAATCAGTGTATGGACTTAGTGTAACTATACGTAAATGTACGCAATAAGGTTGTGAAATACCAATGATTTGGATTTCCAATTTATATTAAACATAATGTTGGTAGAAATTGGAATTCACTGTTGTGTGAAATATATGAGAAATCAGGTCAAATGTAAATTATACCGTAGATGATATACTCTTTTAAACAGTAGGATTTTTAAATAAATAAACGTTTCACTTAGGTTTCAATTGGATAACTTATGTAGTTTAATGGAGAATCAATTGCAATTAATTGCCATAAATTAGTGATGATAGGGTAGTTTGATTTGGCCTTTAAGAAGCAAAGAAAAAGAAAGCCAAGATTTATGAATTCATTTGCAATGTGAAATGCAAATCTTGTGGATTGTTTTTTTTTACAAATGGAATTAATATTTAACCATTACGTTAGTGGAGTCTGATAAGTTAAGTTAGATAATCAATGGTAATTTACCTAATTCAAAGGATATATTAATATAAATATGGGTAAAATGAGGTTAGACCAAGGATATAATATTAATTGATTTTTAAGGCTTAATTAATACGTGAAATAGACAAGATTCTACATTCAGACATTTATACAAAGCTAAGTTGTAAATAGAAGTACCAATGTAATATAATGTAAATAGATGGGAATCAACATTTATTTATTTATTTAATGGAATTTAATTTCTATAGTATGATAATCGCAATTAAATGAAATTGAAATAGCTAATTTATACGTTAGTTGAAATTTAGCTGGAATATGAGGATTTTTAATGAAATATTGAAATCAAATGGAAATAAGGTTTCAATTATACATTGGAATTTATATTCACCATAAAAGGTTAATTGAAAACCAAAGGAGTTAATAATGGAATCAAGCTTTATCTATTAATTTGGATTTAAGATATGGTAAATTGGATTTATTGCAATAATTAATTCTATAAGATGAGGTTAATACTTATTCTATTTATAATTAGACCAAATTGTTGATATAGATTTTTTGAAAGCAGAATCTATAAATCAATTTGAGTATCAAATTCAATAATTGCGCTTATTGCATAAATAAAGGGAATTTAACGTTAAATATTACGTTACTGAAATTTAAAATGAACTTTAAGAATAATATTGTGAATCATGAACCAAAGTATGTGGCATCCCTATTTGGATAAAGAATGAGTATATAAAAGTTAAAATCTAATATACGGGGTTTTGAGCATTTAATTTTATAATTCTTAAATATAGCAAAGTGCAGAAATTAACACTGCAAATTGATATACTTATAATTTTAATTCACATCCAAGCTTGTTAAATCATTTGAAATTGATTAAATTATATAAGTAATAAAATTTGGACAATTTTAGAATATAATATAAAATTTGGATTTTTGTAATTTATTTTGATTTATTTAATGAATATAAAAATAGCCTTTTTTTGTCACGGACTCGGATTTCGATGAAACCAGTTTCATCGGATCCGTATCGGTGAATTATTATATGGTTTCAAGTTTCGTATCGATCGGACTTGTCGTTTGATCGTACGGGCGTGAAACGCCTTGAAATCAAATTTAATTAAAATCAATTTGAATCAATTTGGAAATTTTGTTTTCTACATAACTTCTTCATACGATCAAATTTGGACGTGAAACTTTTTCCATCGCGTTCAGAATATTTTAAATTACCTATTTGGATATATAGATTTAATAAATTCGGTTCCGGAGGCATAGCGGGCTTTTTGGGCCATAGTTTGTTCCGCACGTTCATTCTACGGTCTATCTACTCTATCTCTAACCCCTCTATATATAAACCTAGCTACAAGCCCTAGCCTCCACCTAATTTCTTTTCATCTGAGCGTATACTTTCTTCAAGCTCCTCTTCTTCTTCAATGGGTGCTAACCCTAGATCCAGTCAGTTCAAAAAACAAAAAAAAAATCAAATTTAAAAAAAAAAAAAAAAAATCGGATCTGCAGCAGCTTCTGGTCGCGCTTCGGGTTTCAGGGGAGAAAACCCTAGAGCAACTTCGGGTCAGAAAGAAAATGACTCGGGTCGCTCCGGGTCGTTTTGGCGAAAACTCCAAGCAAGCACCGGGGAATTGAGGCGGCGCAACGAAGTCGAACCCGAAGTCGACCCAGGACCAGAATTTTTCCATTTTTCAAATTTCCATAACTTTTGCATACGAGCTCAGATTCACGCGCGGTTTGTTTTGCTGAGATCGTATCGGAATTTCTGACGTTTTGACGATGGTTTGGATGGATTTGGAGACCGTCAAAATTTTGAGTTTAAATTGAATTTAAATTCGATTTAAATTCCAAAGGTGAGTGTTTTAACCCACTCACAACTACTAGAAGCTTTTATGTTTGTTAAATTAATTTTAGAAATGAATAGAAATTTATTTAGGAGTATTTGGCATGTTTATTTCACTTATATTTGTTGAATTGCATTTATTAAATTTAACTGTTAATTTAATTTATTTATTGCGTATTAATTGATAGTTACAATTTATTTGTTTGCCTATAAACTGCTAGTTAACAGTTATATAAATTATTACTGAATATAAACTGTTAGATTAATAGTTGTTAAATTTAATCTGAATAAAATTGCCAGTTATTACCTGTTATATATTATCAAATATAAATTGTTATTGATTGATATTGCTTGATGATTGTGATTGGATGATGGGTGATGTTGATGGATGTTTTATTGTTTATCGTTAAATTGCAAATTATCATGCATATTTCCTTTCATTCGGGATTGTGGTTTGAAATGATATACAACCGCAAAATTTTATATCTTTTAAATTGCGGATTGAAATGATAAATATCCGTATCACTTGACCATAGGATAGAAAATTATATACAGGCACCGCGGTCTATATATAACTATTTAAATGTGATTTCTATGGTTTGGATGGAATACGGTATATAATAATCTTAAATTTTATATTGTATAAATATTATTCTTCCATATATATACATATGAAGTTAAAAAATTTGAAATTAAAAGGTGTATAAAAATCTTTATTTAAAAATGGAAGAAAATTAAGAAAATGGAGTTTAATAATTTATATCATATGTTTAAACGTTAAGTTTGGAAATTTTAAGATATGATATTTATAATTGGATTTTTTCCAAGATAAATTGAAATGAATATTCTAGTATAATTTGAATTGAAAAAAAATATATATTTTATTACTAGAAATTGGAGTTCTTATTTATTTATGGATTTTATATGAATATTCAAGACTAATTAATAGAACAATTGATCTGTTGAAAGAATAAAATCCAATTTTAGTTTGAAATATTGTTACTCAAAATGGATATACGTATATATAATTAAATTGAAGTGGTTTTGGAACTTGAGAGAGATAATATAAATTTTGGTTTAGACCTTAATAAAGAAATGTATTTGTAAAGCCATGAGAACTATTTCTTTACAAAGTAACATTTAAGTTAAAACCATTTAATTCATATACCGTTGAATGTCCAAACCATTCAAGTTTTTTTAGAAGTTATGGTTTTAAATATTATGCTTTGAAAATATTGATTTTCAGACGTTATGAAGTTAAAGCATTATGATTTTGGAAAAGAATTATATTTGGGATAAGTGATAAAATATGGTTTTGGGTTTTGAAGTGATATCGTATTCATGGTTATGAAATGGAATGTTTATTCTGATTTTTAAAGTATAACCTATTTTAAATGACCGCGGTGTTATAATAACGATGGGTTGGCAAAGAGACCAGGATCGGATATGGACATACTCTCTGTCGATACCGAAAACCACTTTGACTAACCGTGTACGCGGTGGAGATTCCAGAATGAAGTAGGTGGTGGCGACGTTTCCTGTAAGGTAAATACGTGGACCCGACTCCCGTGAGTTGGCATAAGGTGGCTAAAACAGGAGCGATTCTCAGGCCAATGAGGTCATTCCTCTGATCGGACCCTCCTCTTCGATATTATACTTTGACTTGGATTGATTCAGTGGCCACTTCTATATTTTGATTTTTGGGGGAGTTAGTCCGAGGTGGGCGGTAACTGCGGCCACGCGTTTCCACCAGCCTGGATAGCAATTGGTATATCTACCCTGGCATTGCCTAGTTGTGCCGTGTCACCTACCATACCGAGCCTTTACTACGAGTTTCTATTTGTGTCGTACCAATGGAGTATCCTCTGGTAGCTTCCCGATCAGGAGGTATTACGGTACTGTATAGACTATTGGCATTATTTGTGTTAAGGGCTATATGGGTAACCCCTTAACGCTATTTAAAAGTAAGTTTATTTTATAAATAGACACTATTATAATAGCGCAATATACTACATAGTAAATAGTTTATCGGATCCTTAGGAGATGTAAATCCCGAACATCTCTTGAGTTACTGTACTCATATTTATTTCTGTTAATTTAACTCACATAAGATCTTTTAGTCTGACTCGAGTGTTTTTGTCTTTTCAAATTCGCTCAGGTCAGTCCGAGCGTTTCAGGATCGAAGACTTTAGCTTTGAAGGACGAAGACGAAGGAGTCGTATTATTATTATCTATAGTACTGCACCACACTCTAAATTTCCGCTGCATTGATTGTATTGGTATGTGTAACTCTGATATTCATTGTATAAGTAAAATAAATATTTTGTAAACAGTTATCATGAACTGTATATTGATTATTATATTTTATCCTTCCGCTATGAGATTCTATTTTGTTTTATTTCTTCTCTGTTTTTCTTATTTACCCCATAACAATCCGGCCTTGCGTATGCTTTGAATTGGCACGTGTGTCGGTTTAAAGTGTGCGAAAAGGCGGGATGTTACAATCAACGAACTCGAACCATATCACCGAGCTATCAACATGCTTGGGATGATCCCGTCTGGATTAAACCAAGGCTTCTCACATCATACTTTGCTTCTTCGTATCATAGCAAAGTCCCATCTCATCATCATCATCAAATCTATCCATATGAGCTTTCTCACCCGCTTCATATGCCACAAACAGCGTTCCTTATTCAAGAGCCTTTCCACTTAGCTTTTGAATCATCTTCGACCAACTTGTCCAAATCAAATCAATCATAAATCCAAGTAATCAAGCATTCAAATATGATCTAAATAAACATTTATAACAATAATGGAAATTTCGTAAATAAAGAGTCCAAATCTAACAAGCACTCTAACAAGCATGAATCATGGGCAATTATCTCTACAACTTGGTGAATGCATTTGCATGTAGTAAAATAGATATCGAAACTTTATGAACGATGGATCTACATGCAGGCTTAAAGAAAATGCATAAAACCACTATCTTTAACACACAAACAAGCCACCGATCCAATATACTCCTTTGGGTCCGTGTGAGAGATAACCACCACTCACCGAATCACCTAAACACTTCAAAAGCAACTAACTCCAGATCTGGACAGCAAAGGATCTAGCTCGATCCGACAAGACTTCCCCTCAAACGATGAAATCTCTCTTTGAAGAATGTAGAACTTCAACTTTAGCTCTTGGATCTTCGATCTTAGATGGATGTAAGCACTAGATTAGAGTGGAGAAAAGAAGTGAAGAAGTGTTGTAGTCGAGCTCTCAAAATAGTAGCACTTCGTCGCTTCAAAATCCGGTGCCAAAAAGTGAACCAAACCCTTCTATTTATAGGCTAGAAATCCCATGAGTCGGCCGCCCACCTTAAGTCACCACCGACCTAACCCTAGCCGACTTACGACCTAACGACTTAACTACCCCGACCTACGACCTAAAACCCATGCGCAACCACGACCTACCGACACAACGGCTTAACGACCTAACACGCACACGACTTAACTTCACTCATGCAACCTAACCACTCAAGCCTCTATGCGACTCAACTAGTATGCCGACCTAAAACACGCACGACTTAACATAGCCGTCCTAACACACACACCAAACATAAGTCAACAGCGACCTAACGCTATACACAGGGTCTCAACGACTTACGACTTAACTATATAGCCGATCTAACACATAGCCGACCCCTCTAATCATGTTAAGCCGCTAACTCCCCTAAGCCACTAACCTTTAGGTCGTTCCATCCTATAAGTCAGTCCAACACTTAGGTCGTTAACTCCTATAAGTCGCTTACCCTATGAGTCGGTCAATCTCTTAAGTCGTTAGCTCTTAGGTCGGCCCATCTCCTTAACCCGCTAACCACCTTAAGTCAAACACTAAAGCCACCAACTCCCTATGTCGTCCACATTCCTTAGGTCGGTTCCGACCTAACTATACCTAGCAAATATAGGTCGCTCCCCACTAGGTCGTTAGAACCCTTAAACCACTAACTTCCACACGACTTAAGCTCCTGGTCAAGGTAAGCTCAGGTTGACTTAAACAATAACAACAACCTAAAGATAATTATTCTACGATTTATCGACACGTAAAATACGGGTCGTTACACTTGGTGGAGCCATCGAAGTTGGTCGGAGATGCTCATATCATTGGTGCATGTGCACGGGAATCATTGGTGTATCGGTAGGTTAGGGGTGTTGTTGAATCTGGAATGAAGATGGTAGCCCGGGTTTGATCTCGGGGAGGTGGAGTTAGAACTCGAGGGTGCGTTCGAGTTGTTCGCATGTATGTTTCCAGGAATAGTTTAAATTTTAAAAAAAGAATCGGGTCTAACTCAGGGAAGAATAGGGATTTGCTCGGTTTTTCCTTGAATTGACTCGGGTTGTTTTGTATATTAACGGATTTTAAAATGTGAAAGTAAAATTTGATTTTAAAATATAAAGTATGAACTAGTTTCAAAGATTTTAAATGTTAAAATTTAATGTTTAGAAATTGAATTGTTTAAAGTGATTATATGTTAGACTAATTTTGTAATTGATTCCTATGTTTTTTAAATATAGTAAGATGATGAAATGAAAAGTAAGTAAGGTAAGTAATAAAAGGATAAATTACTCAACGTGATTAATATATTAATAAGGATAATTGCCTAGTGTAGTTAATTAAGGGATCATTTATTTATGTAAGTAACTAAAGGTTAATCAATTGATATAAGAATTAATAATTATTAAAGTTAATTGCTCGATGAGATTAATTAAAAGATAATTGAATAATATATGGATGATTTCTTAATAGAACCAATGAAAGGTTAATTAATATATGATTTAAGATTGATTAATTAATGTGATTAATTAAGGGGTGTTTTATTAATGAAATTAATTAAGGAATAATTACTTAATAAATTAATTAAAAGATAATTCATTATTAACGGTTAAATGATTTAACTAAGTAAGGATTGATCGATTAATAATTTAGGGTTATAAATTAATTAATTAGAGATAAATTAATTGGTAATTAGGAACTAATTAATTGGTAATTAAAAATTAATACAAGTAATTAGAGACTAATTAATTAAATGATAATTGCTTAATGAAAGTAATTAGAGAATAATTAGTTAATGTCATTAATTAAGATAGGTAATTAATGGATAATTACTAGATATGGTTGATTAAATAATAATTACTTGATTGTAAGTAATTAATGGATTAACTTATTAGGGGTTAATTAATTTAAATTAGTAATTAGAGGATAACTAATTAATAATTAAGGTTAATTAATTGAGTATAATTAACCAATGGGATAATTACTCAATGAAAGTAATTATGGATATTTAATTTAGGTTGATAATTAAAGAATAGTGTAAGTAATATTAATTAAGCAGAGTTAGTAATTAATTTACTTGATTTAAATTAATTGTGCGATTAATTTACCTTGCTTATGGATGATTGGATTATATTGAGTGCCTTGAATTGGTTGATATTTCTGATATGAAATGTTTTATGATATGATATGTTTGGGTTGAACAGTGATAATGCAGTTATCTAGCGATGATGAATTCCTGTGTAAAAGTTACATCCTGTATTTAAAACTGAATTATATTCACTTGAATAACTTGGGTTAAGATGACATTGGATTCGAAGAGACCAGGGTTGGGTATCAGTAAATACCCGAAACCACTTCGATTTGTAATCTATAATAATTTTTTATAGTTTTGATATGTGAAATCAATAGGCTAGAACGGAAAAATATAAGTAAGCTGGACAATTGAAACTATATAGTGGTATTTAGATATTGATGTGTGAAATAAGTGTTTACTATAACAAGTTATGAACATGTAGTGAAGTGCGAGTTACCCCGGGTTTTGAATAAATTTTATGCATTGGAATTTACATGTTGGATGGGTTTACTCATGCTGGTTTCTAGCCTGACCCGGGTGTTACTTTGATGTAATGCTCGGGTCAAACCGAGTATTACATATTTTCAGGGTAGGACGTTTTGGAGCTCAAGAGGCGAGATGGATGATAGGAACATATGAAGTTTTCTACTATGTTTTGGAGTAGTATTGATGTTAGTCTGGGACAGGTTGATACAACTGTCCAGTTTATTTTTTATTGGTTGTAACTCCGATCTATTGAATGTAAATTAACAATTACAGCTTTTTGTATAAATTCTATTGTTTGATATTATATTTTGACCCGCTGCGAAATGTGAGATTCTATGTTTTGTTTTCTATTTCTTCTTCTACCTCTTTTCTTCTCAATCTAACAATCTGGGATTTTCGGCGTCCGATTGCTTGGCACTTCTACAGTTGAACGTATTAGTGTCGAAATTTCGGGGTCAAAAATTTCGGATCGTTACATTTTGGTATCAGAGCAGAGAGGTTAAGTGAGAACCTTGGCTCTGGTGGTTTTACTCAATAAGGATAGAGTCAATAGTACCCTAAAATGAGTTGAGTGTAATCTATATGAGAGCATATTTGTTATTTTCTTATATAAAGATTTTAAAATTGGATTTATAATTAGTCCATATATAAGTTTATCTTTTTAATATATATAGCAATAGTTTTTATAATACATTAAGGTAATCGGTGGTTGTATAATTTGAAAAAATAATAATAATAAGAATTAAGTGGTCATAGAAATACAACCAAATGGGAAATGGATAATATGAACCATACAAATAAGATAAGCTAGAAATGGATTCAAACTAGAAAATAAAATCCTGAGTATGTAGAAGTGTTTTCAGAATAAGATAATAATGAATTGGTATCCAGATATGATAGTCTTGTTATTACCATAAATGGTTGTTTTTTAATAATGAAATATTTGTTAATGATTAAGCAAAATGAAATGTTTTAGCGAAGTAAACATTTAGATGAGTATTGGAATTGAAGATAATTTATATTATGAAAATCTAGGTCCAAATATTTGAAATTGTTTCAAAGTGATAAAAGAAATAGTAAATAGTATTATTTACAATGTACTTGAAAAAAAGAGTCCTGTTTCAAATAGAGCTGTTTGAAAAATTTTGAGAAATTTGTTTTGAATTAAAACCAAACGTAGTTTAAAATTTAAGGTATAACTTGGTCTGTAAAGGAAATAAATATGTATATATTAAGGATATACATAATATCAAAGATGATTTGAAATAAACTCTAAGTGTTGAGTTTTAAATTTTTCCTTGGAGTGAGATGTGAAAAACCAAAGTGAAATAAGTCTTTGAACTTATAAGTGAGAAGAGATATTGATTAGAAGTTTAAAATTAAAATGGAGAATTCAAATTTTGTATTGACGGGATCAAATAAATTAAATTTAACTTAGGAGAAGTTAAATAAGTTGTAGAAACAACCTGAATTGGAATTTACAAGCTGAAATTAAGATTTAACTTAGGGAAGTTAAATGGCTGGTTTAAATAGGAGTTATGTGTGATCTCAAAACGGGTTTGAGATCTGGAAATGGGTAATGGATGCTATGAATGGATGTTTTAAAATAATTGGGATTTTTATTTATTTTATCCTGATATCATCCTATTGTTATTAATAATCTTTAAACTGTGAATTGGATTAGTTTAAAATGAATTAAAAAGTGGACTGAAATAGTATATATATCCATTATTGAAATTTAATGAAAAAGAAGCATTATTTTGAAACTATTTAAAAGGCTTGATTCTTTAAAAAAAAATTGTAATTATAGAATGGGATAACTTTAAATTTGAGATTCAAATGTTAAAGATGAACTTGCAAACTAAATTTTTTAAGAATCGGTTTCAAAGTTGGGAAATAAAATTGGATAATAAATTGGATTCTGAAGATTAAATGTTTTTGAACTCTTATTTGAACTTTGAATAATTTAAGTAAAGGTAATTTAAAATGGAATTTTGAAATTGGGACTCATAATTAAATTGTTTAAAGATTTAGTTTTTTGATAAAAAAAAGTAAAGGTTAATTTGATTTAAGGGATTAAATCAACATTTAAAATTTAACTCGAATTTATATAGTTCGAGTTGGTGTAAAGTTGAGATATGAATTGAATTAGTTCAAATTGTATTTGATTTGAATTAATTGGGAACTATGATTGAAGTTGAATAAGTTTAAACTTAAATTGGAATTGATTTGAATTTTGATATGGAATTGAAGTCAATTCAAATTGAATTGGAATTGAATCAATTTAAATAGAAGTGGAAATTGGAAATTGATTGGAAATGGAGATTGGGAATTGAACAGTTTTGCTCTGAACCATTTTTTCCAAATAAGCTCTTTTAATATAACTGTTTTTAAGCCTATTTTTCCTAGCTATTTACTATACAACTTTTATTTTTAAAACCCAAACCTATCTTATACTTATTTTACAACTACTTTTGGAACTATTTAACTATTTTACAAAAAATTTACAACTCTTTTACAAACTAATTACTATTTTATAACTATTTTGCAATTATTTAAATATTTTACAACTATTTGACTATTTTACAACTATTTCATAATTACTTAACTATTCTACTACTATTTTGCAACTAATAACTATTTTACAACTACTTATGTATTTTAAACTTTTCAAGCTATTTTCTAAATCAAGTGGTCAGAGTGCAAACAATTTATAATTGAGGTGATTAATCTAGTAGAACGAAGCAACTGTGAATAAGTGAATAGAATCAAAGTGAAGATGAATAGAAAGAATATTGAATTAGCTAATAATCAATGAAGATAAATATGTAGGATGTACGTATATTATTCTATTTGCAAAATGATTTGATCCGAATTCGAACCCAAAATTTCGAGATAGTACATCGATCCGAATTAAGATTTTTTTTACTCGATTTTCAACGGCGAACCTGGATATGGATTTTTGATTGGTTCTAGAAATTCTCTATCATGGTTATGACTATATAAGGATAATGATGGTTTTTGATCAAGAAACCAGATCTGAGTCCGCACTAGGAAGTCGGGTGGACGATACTAGTTCGGAAGTGAAATTGTGTGATCGAGTGAGCGATCAGATTTGATATTGCGTACGGATGGTATACATAAATCGTACGTGCTTAAATGAAATAGATATTGAAATTTTGAAAGAAATGGAAATGATTTTTGAAATATATTTTGAGAATTATATGTGAATAAAGGTGGGAGTTGGATATCTTTTGAAATTCACTTTATAAAAAGTATGTGATATGGTAGGTAACTTTATAAAAGAAAATCAAGATTTGATGTTGATTGGCATAGTAAATATACATACATACATACATACATACATACATACATACATACATACATACATACATACATACATATATATATATATATATATATATATATATATTTGTTGTATATGATAAGCTCTCCCAATGTAGAATCTAGAAGTAGAAGAAAGGGTTTTTGGAAATATTTGAAGTATAAAGGAGAATTTATATAAGCATGAAGTGATCCAAGATTTTTTTCAAGATTATATATATATATATATATATATATATATATGTAGATGGTTTATGAGAATGATTTTTGAAAAGGTTTCGGAACTTATGGATTTTGGAAAGGCTTTTGATTTTTGGGAAAATCAAATTTTGGGAGTTTGGAAAGCCAAGTTTGGAAATTGATTTGTGATATCGATTTTGTGCAAAGAAGATTTTGATATGAATCATAAAGGGTATGATTTGAAAGATATTATAAGTGTATAGTATAAAATGTTTTTTTTGAGATTACCTCTGGGAAAAGGCACTCCCATTGAAACGAACTTCATAGGATATCCACGGGGTGGTGCTACTTGAGCGCTAAGGGGGAGGCTCTAAATTGAATCCTGGGAGAAAGTCTGGGCAAACCAGTTCCTGAGGATTTTTGTGTTGTGGGTAGCAAAAGTCGAGGGCGCTAATGCCTATAGAGACATTTGGGTTATGCTGCGACGACAGTGCTCGATGTCACTGCGATCTACCGTGGACCATAGCGGAAGTCGTGCGTGCTGTGAGAGCTAATAGTCTACGTTTGATTTTGCCGTGATGGCAATGTAACATCAGTAGACTGCAATCTATGGAGGCATAGCGAAAGTCGAGAAGCCGTGAGAGCTTAAGGCTACATTGCGACTTGACTAATGTAGTCTACGACTTATGTGGGAGTGGTTAAGTTTCATTTGGCAGCGAAAATCGAGGGTGCTGATGCCTATAGTTACAAGGATTTTTGCCATGATGACGAAGTAACCCTATATGTAGATCTATGGCGGGTTCCATGGCGTAATCGAGGGGCGTAGAGTGCCTACAGTTATATATGGATTTTGCCTGGATGGAAACGTAACCATCGGGTTAACTGCGACCATGGAGGGGGCGATGATTTCCATAGCATTCTCACTAAAAATGTTTCTCTATATTTTCAAAAAATGTTTTCCCAAGTATTTTCATTGGGTGTTGAAAACGGGTTTACCAAGCACTTATAGATTTTCAGTCTTATGCCTGATCAACGTATGACCGAGTTTCTGTGAGAACAAGGATGGACTGGTTGAGACATCGAGCTATAAAAAGTATTTTTATAAAGCTATTTTGATAGTATTATTTAAATTCTAAATTATTAGTAATTTTTTTTATAAAAAGGAATTTATAGTTAAAAATGTTTAAAGGATAATTTTAAAATTCTGGTTTTGTTCCTTTTTGAGGACGAAAAGATTTAAAGGGGGGAGGAATGTGATAACCCAGAATTTTGGAAATCAGGTAATTGGATATTTATTTGATTTTGACTATTTAAAAACATTGATTTATAAGTTGAACAAATAAATCTGATAATAAATATTTATCTCTGGATAAATATTTATTTGATAATCTTCTAATATAATTATTTAAAATTGGCAAAATTATTATATTCAAACAAATAATAATGAGTTGTTTATATATATATATATATAAGTAGATTTTTAATGGAATTATTATTTTTCAAACAAATAAATTATGTGATAAACATATATGCATATGTATGAGTTGATTTTAAATTAAATTAGAATTAGAATTTGAATTTGAAATTCAAAAAGATAATTTTCTTAAAATATATTGGACTTAGAAGTATATATATGATTTTTATTAGTATATAATTTGTTTTATATTATTCTATTTAAAAGATTTTATTTATATAAATAAAGGAAAGTATTTACTAAATAGAAAACTTAATATAGAAGTTTTATGAAAAACATTTAAAAATATAAATAAAGAATATATATAAATGTATATATATGTATATATAAAACTAGTATACCTGTATAACTGTTTATAAGTGTATAGTTGGAATTTTATATCATTTACTTTTAAATCATAAATAGATAAATCTAAGAGAAGTTTAAATATTCAAACACTTAAGACAGTTATAAAAATAAAAATAAATTAGAATTATTATAATATATATATATATATAATAAAATATATTTATATATGAAATTACAAATGTAAGTTATCTATATTCAAAATAACAAATGTAAGCTTAAGAATACATGCTAATTACAAGTGTAAACTAATTGAGCAAGTGTCATTTATTTTCTTTTTATTTTAAATAAATTAAGCTAAGTTATGTAAACATATCTCTATCCCTCTCTTTCATTTTTTTCCTTATCTTCATTATCAAAACAAAAAGGAAAACTAAAAATCTATATACACATCTACTCTCTTATTTCCTTTCATGCATTCAAAGTTTAAAACTGGAGCAAAACAAAATCCTGGAAACTAAATCAAACTTGGAATAAAAGAAATCAAGCAAGATCTACTCAGTTTTATCAAACAACAAGCAAGGTCATAGGCATGAAAAACTCATTTTAAGGCAAAGTAGATTCAAAGAACCAGTTTTTAGTTAAAATCAATTTTAAGATCAAGATCAAGATCAAGATCAACTATCAGTTCCTTATCTGATCAGATCAAACAAAACTGAGAAGCAGTATCTGGTTTCAGAAGAAAAAGGTGAGTAAATTAAAGCTTAAAAATAGTTAGAAACTTGGTGCATGTAGCAAATTCTTGAAGAAAATTTGTGATGAATGTTTGCATAAATGTTTGCATGATTGTTTTAAGGTGAATACATGTATATATGTATATAGATAATTGTGTGCATGTCTGTACATCAGTACATCTTCTCTGTTCTTCAATTACAGGCTTCTAATATGTTCAAAATCAAATTGCAAATTCCCTAATCTTTTTCAGGCTTAGATATATAAAAAAATTATGTTTATGACAGCAAGATTTAAGTTTTAATAATATTGTTAGACAGAAATTAGGAATATAAATATTACAGCGAAACTTAAAAATGCCAAAATTTCGACTTGAATAAATGGTGGATTCATGAATATAATCTGTTTAAGCTTCGAAAACCATGATTTTTAGAGAAAGAATCACGATTTTTAGTGTCGTAATTCGAGAGTTATCGGGAGTTGAATGTGTTTTGGGTTTCGAGCAATTTCTGATGATCATGAAATTTGGGGTTGCGTGTTCGTGGATGGAGCAAGCCTGGAGGTAGGCGATGTAAGCAAAAATGGTCATTGGATTAGACTATGGTGGCGGCGAGGCATCGATGAAGTACGGTTTAAATCAATTTTTGAACAAAGTTGGGAAATAGGCTACTGCATCAACGACAAGGCATCGGAGGAGACCGATCATGGAGGAAAAGAGAGGGGAGATTCGGGTGTAGTTCCAGGCATGATGACGTGAACTCTGGCGATCGAAATTGGGTGGTGCCGGGAGGAATAGGTGATTGGGTTTTTTGCCTGATGGGTTCGAGTGTGTTCGTTTTCGTTTCAGGTAATCATTCTGAATTCTGGAGGGTCGTATAGGCTGAGATGATCAAGGGAGACTTGATGGAGCCATTGATGTTGGTCAGAGATGCTCCGATCGTCGATGCATGTGCATGAGAATCATTGGCGTATCAGTAGGTTAGGGGTATTGTTGAATCTGGAATGAAGATGATAGACCAGGTTTGATCTCGGGGAGGTGGAGTTAGAACTCGAATGTGCGTTCGGGTTGTACGCACGTATGTTTCCAGGAATAGTTTAACTTTAAAAAAATGAATCGGGTCTAACTCATGGAAGAATTGGGATTTAATTAGGTTTTGTTTGTATTGACTCGAGTTGTTTTGAATGTTAACAGATTTTTAAATGTGAAAGTAAAATTTGATTTTACAATATAAAGTGTGAACTAGTTTCAAAGATTTGAAATGTTAAAATTTATTATTTAGAAATTGATTAGTTTAAAGTGATTATATGTTAGACTAATTTTGTAATTGATTCCTATGTGTTTTAAATTTAATAAGATGGTGAAATGAAAAAGTAAGTACGGTAAGTAATAAAAGGATAAATTACTCAACGTGATTAATAAATTAATAAGGATAGTTACCTAGTGTAATTAATTAAGGGATCATTCATTTATGTAAGTAATTAAAGGTTAATCAACTGTTATAACTAATTAAAGAATAACTACTTAAAGTTAATTGCTCGATGAGATTAATTAAAAGATAATTGACTAATATATGGATGATTTCTTAATAGAATCAATAAAAGGTTAATTAATTTATGATTTAAGATTGATTAATTAATTTGATTAATTAAGGGGTGTTTTATTAATGAAATTAATTAAGGAATAATTATCTAATGAATTAATTAAAGGACAATTCATTATTTACGGTTAAATGATTTAACTAATTAAGGATTAATTAATTATTAATTTGGGGTTATAAATTAATTAATTAGAGATAAATTAATTGGTAATTAGAAATTAATTAATTGGTAATTAAAAATTGATACAAGTAATTATAGATTAATTATTTAATGACAATTACTTAATGAAAATTATTAGAGAATAATTACTTAATGTCATTAACTAAGGTGGGTAATTAATGGATAATTACTAAATGTGATTGGTTAAATAATAATTACTTAATTGTAAGTAATTAAACGATTAATTTGTTAAGGGTTAACTAATTAATTAGTAATTAGAGGATAAATAATTAATAATTAAGGTTAATTAATTGTCGATAATTAACCAATGGGATAATTACTTAATGAAAGTAATTTGGATATTTAATCTAGATTGATAATTAAAGAATATGTAAGTAATATTAATTAAGCACGGTTAGGTAATTAATTTATATGATTTAAATTAATTGTGTGATTAATTAACCTTGCTTATGGATGATTTGATTATATTGAATGCCTTGAATTGGTTGATATTTCCGATATGAAATGTTTTCTGATATGATATGTTTGGATTGAACAGTGATAATGTGGTAATCTAGCAATGATGAATTGCTATGTAAAAGTGACATCCTGTATTTAAAATTAAATTGCATTCACTTGAATAAATTGGGTTAAGATGACCTTGGATTCGAAGAGACCTGGTTCGGGTATCAGTAAATACCCGAAACGACTTCGATTTGTAATGTACAATAATTCTTTGTAGTTTTGATATGTGAAATCAATAGGCTAGAATGGAATAATATAAGTAAGCTGGACCATTGAAACTATGTAGTGGTATTTAGATATTGATGTGTGAAATAAGTGTTTACAATAACAGGTTATGAACTTATAGTGAAGTATGAGTTACCCTGAGTTTTGAATAAATTTTATGCATTGGAATTTACATATTAGATGGGTTTACTCATGCTGGTTTCCAGCCTGACCCAGGTGTTACTTTGATGTCATCCTAGGGTCAGACCGAGTATTACAGATTTTCAGGCTAGGACGTTCTGGAGCTCAGGAGGCGAGCTGGATGGCAGGAACATATGGAGTTTTCCGCTGTGTTTTGGAGTAGTATTGATGTTATTCTAGGACAGGTTGATACAACCTTCCAGATTATTTGTTATTGGTTGCAACTCTGATGTATTGAATGTAAATTAATAATTACAGCTTTTTTGTAAAAATGTTATTATTTGATATTATATTTTGAACCACTGCGAAATGTGAGATTGTGTGTTTTGTTTTCTGTATCTTCTTCTACCTGTTTTCTTCTCAACCTAACAATCTAGGATTTTCGGCGTTCGATTGCTCGACACTTCTACAGCTGAATGTATTAGTGTCAAAATTTCGTGGTCGAAAATTTTGGGTCGTTGCACTTTGTTCTGGTTCGAAGAAGTTAGCAAGTTGGGTTTTAATAGGGAAAAGTGTTGGAGAACGAGTAAGAGAAGAGTTTGGGCTTGGGCCGAGTTTTCTTGCAAATAAATTAGAATTAATGAAAGGTAAATTAGTTCAAGTTTTACCAAATTTTAAGTTAATGTTTTTACTTAATCAAGGTAAAAAAATAAAATAGTTTAAGGGTTTTTAGATTTAAATCTTAATTTAGGTTAATAATGATGCTCTTTTAATTAAATTGGAATAATTATATATTAATTAATTAGTTAATTACAAAGTTATTAATAAAAGTTAATGGTGTGTTTAAGTAAGTGTTTAAGATAAATTTTTTGAACTTTATTTATCCGAAAGGGCTCAAGTGATTGGGTATAAATTAATTTCAAGCATGTAGTTTGAATAAGATTTAAATGATAATGAAGTAATCAATTTAGATAAATGGCTTATGTGACGACCCAGAATTTTTGAGCATTTGAAATGGGAATATTTAATTTATTTTAAATATTTGAAAGGTTAATTTTAACTTGAATTCCAAATATCACTATTTATTTGTTAATTAAATTATTGAATTTAATAATTGGAAGTTGGTGAAATATTGAATCTTCGGTTTTAATCTTGTTAAAAATAATTTAAAGGCTTGTAAAATTTATATTGATAGAACTGAAGATAGTAAAAGTGTTAAAATTTAATTTGGAAGTGTTTTGTTAAGTTTTGAAATTATATCATTTAAATTGAATTTAAAATAGCCTTTCAAGGCATAGTCTCGGAATTCGATGAAACCAGTTCCATTGGATCTGTATTATTTTATTATTATCGGATTTTAATTTTCGTAGTGTTTGGAGTGATCGTTTGGCCGTACGGTAGATAAACGCGATGAAATCTATATCGAAAATTTTAATAACTGGGCTCAAAAAGCTATCTTCTCCATACGATCGAATTAGGACTCAAAACCTTTTCCATTATGTTCGAAATAGGGGTATAATGTTATAAACGCTTAGCGGCACGCCTCGATAGGAGATCGAGATTTTAAGTTGCATTTATCGAGACAGTTTGAATTTAACTAAAAATATATATATTTATATTCTGGCCAAATTTATCATATCAGCTGAAATTCTTTTCACTTCATAACTTTTTGCCTTCAAATCACTGTAGCTAGTGTTGCATAGGGTGAAGTTCTTTGCCGACTAATTCCACTAGCCCATAACCATTCAAGCACGCAACTTTCACCTGTCACGTCCTTTTTTTTTCTTCTGCCATCCTTCAATTTAAAGCTGTGTATCTTTCCCTCATTCATTTCTTTAACTTCGAAACTTCATCAGAAAAAAAGGGATAGAACGAATTAAAGATGGCAAAATAATTTCCTTCTTCTTCAATCCAAATCTGAGTTGTGCCCTCCTTTTTATTTTCTAAATCAATCGTTCAACCTTAAAAAAAAATTAAATTATGTAATAATACGGCTGCCTATTCGTTTCCAAATCAAATCGAAGCCGAGATTCATATTCATCAGGGGAACGATTTCGGTTTCGTTCGAACTAAGTGCGATGTATACAGTCGAGGAGGAGAATGGTGGAAAGAAGCTCACGATTGTGGGGTTCAGCGTCTTTGTCGATGCAATGATTGCTGCTCGAATTTGGGCTCGCAAGGTTCGAGGGTTTCGTGGAAACTGGGTTCGTGATTTTAGGGTTCACGCGAGGTGATTTCGTGTTCGTTGGTGAGGCGTTGAGCTTGGCTTGCTCGAATACGAGGTGGAGTGTGTTCTTTTTGTTGGTCGCAAGGCATGGTTTGTGTTGGCGAGTTCGGGGTTGATCGGTGCAATTCTGGTCGTCGAGTTGAGGTTTATTGTTTTTGTTCTGTTTTTTTCGTTTTCTTTTCGATAATTTATAAACCTAAGTTATTATTACTATTGATGTTCAGAAAAAAAGAAAGAGAGAAGAGTATTGTTATATTTGCATATTTAAGAAGAAGAAGATATATATATGTGTGTGTGTGTGTGTGTGTGTGTATAGAAAGGAATTTTGGATTTACAGGAAAATAACAAAACAGAAATATATATATATATATATATACACACATATATATATATATACTGTACGACATAAGAAATAACTTATTTTAAATTAAAGGACTCATAGACATATATGTATACATATGCTGTAAGAGAAAAATGTTTAAGCCAGAATTTTTTTATGGATTTTGGAAAATATAGAAGTTATATAAAAATTAGATTTTTATTGATAAGCATATGTATATATATATGTAGTTTCAAAATTAAAAATAAATATACATATATACCTATTTTTACTTTACTAATCTGTTTCAAAATATATATTAAAGTGGTTAATTAGAGTAATTAACTTACTTTAATTATTTTAGCTACAAAAAGATTTTAAGGGAAATTAGTTTAAATTAAATTATTAGTTAATTAAATTATAGAATGGCAATTAATTGCTCGATTGATCGAAATATTAATAAAATCATCTAATTTCTGTTCAAGGTCTAAATCGTAGCGAATCAAGCCGGTGTGGTTTAGATTTGCAAATTAAAAATCAAAGGTGAGTTAATCTCACTCTTCTGGATTGCTATTTAAATTTAAATGATTAAATTTAAATAATTGGTTGAATGATTGAATTGATTTGATGTGCTATATTATATATAGTAGTAATATATAGTATATATTATAGTGATTGATTTCCCGCATTATATAGCGGTTAAGACCCTACGCGCCGCATAATAGCGGATGATATTATATAAATCCCATATACCGTGATATTCCACCTCGAAGTGGAATTGGTATTTTATTGTGCTAACATCTGTGGATGCAGGGAAACAGGTTGGACGGATCCAACTGGATTCCTCAAAATTATTTAGATTGTTTAATATTCTATGTTATGAATATTTGATAATCTGTGATGAATTATGTTGATAATTGGAATATTGAGTGCTATGGTTCGTTTGGATACATTTTCGGTACACTGAGTTATCAAAATATATAGAATTAGATTTTTGAAAGGAAAATAAAAGTGTGAATTTTTAAGTAAAATAATTATAGAAAATTTGAATAAATTTAAGAATGAATTGGAAAAGAATGAAAGTGATTTTAAAAATTCTAATAACTAAGTTCCGAGTATGGAAAAGGGGATTTTGAATAAATAGAGTAATAATTAATTTTAAACTTAAATGATGTTATATCAAGAAATAAAGAATTTATTTCAAATTCGAGGTTTGAATTTGTTTAAAAGGATAAAGATGGGATTTGGGGAAATTTGAAATTGGTGTTTTCAGTTAAAAGATTTTAAATCATAATTAAGAAATAAAAATCCGAAGTCAATGGGTTTTGAAATAAACGAGTAAGTAAAGGAATTTATTTCAAAATGGAGTAAATTGAAAATCAATTTGGAAATTGATTTAAGTGTTTGAAATTGGAAATTTAAAGGACAATTTGACTATGAAATTTATTAACTGGGTTTACAAAAGTGAAGCAATATATATCAGCGGATGGTTGGAAGATTAAGTTCATGGTGGAAATTTATTAAAGGAATGCGTAAATCTGTTTAAAAATAAATAGTGATTTATTTTTAAAGAATGTGAAGAGAAGTATATTTCTCTGGATATCCAAGTACGTTTCAAAGTAAATTTTTAAATATAAGTTAAAAGTATTAATGTCGTTTTAAAAAGCATGTTTTAGAAAACTTGTTATTTCTAATTGTTTAAATTCTAAAATAAGTATTTTCTTTTAATATACTATAGCAGTAATTATTTAAAGGTGGCCTGGCATTATGTTTTAGAAGTTAGAAAGTCAGTTTTATATTGTACAAAGTAGTTTTATTTCAAATATTCTTAAAGCATATATTTTGACCAAATATTAAAGAAATTTTTAATTTAAATGTTTTAAAGGGTATTTTATAATAAAGAGTTTTAAATTATTTTAAAAAGCCAAAGTTTTGTGCTTGGTGTTTTCAGTGGAAATAAATATTTGGAAATTTATTTCATGAGAAAAGTGTGGTTTGAAAACTTTTTTCAAAGGGGTTGAAAAGTAGAAATATATCTTGTGAAGATATATTGAGATTAATAAATAATTTAGGGAAATTATTTATGTTTGATGGATGTTTGTGAATGTTAATTGATAGTTAAATAACTGACTATCAATATTGGACAACGCGCTGATCGTTTCGAAGAGACCGGGATAGGGATTTATTTCCTGAACACCACTTCGATCCAGTTTGAAAGTTTTCGTAAGGAAGACGAGTTTGGATTCGAAGATGGAGAGTGAAGTGCAAGGGCTAGTCGCTACTAATCTTGAGGATGATTTCAAAATGGATGTAGTAGGAGTAGTGCCTTCAGTTTCGTTCGAACTCGGAACGGACTTGTATGGATGAATGCTTTCAGAATATCGTCAAGTGGACGATGGGCATTCTAAGTGAAACGATCTAAAAAGGTTAACGCTTAGCCTCGAGCCTCATCAACCGGGAATGATCGAAAATCAGGGATAATGCATCAAGGCTAGGTCGGTAGCGCCCATTAGGGTGAGGTCATCCCTGTTTAGATGTCCCTTTTTATTCGGCTTTGTAGTGCGGTTGCTGATCCCAACTGTGGGGTGATCTTACTTGGGATTATCCAGTAAGGGGTAGTCCTGGTTTTGTGTTGCAGGGGATTGGGAGTAATCCTCGGTACGGTGATCTAGGCCATGTACTGTAACAGGTGGTACCCCAGTGCCTAGTCATTACTTGGAAATCCATTCTCCTTACGCGCCTATACGGTTATGATTGTGCCCAACTATTGCTGAAACGTCAGATGCAAGCATTTCAGCTAGATTCTATTTTATTTTCTATAGACACTATTATAATATCAGGGGATTTTAATAAAAAGTTTTTTGGCTATCGTGAGGTAAAAACCCGACATGTTTATTTGTGGCGTGGTCATACGAGATGCTTTTGTTTTCAAAGAATTTTGAAACTTTAATAATCAATTAAGTGTTGTTTTATCACGCTGGTATTCCAGACTGACTCGGGTGTTATTTAACTATAATGCTCGGGTCAGACCGAGTATTATAGGATACAGGATAAGGTGCTGTGGAACTCAGGAGACGAGCTGGATGGCGATACGTACTTCCGTACTTGATTATTATTCCGTTGTGTATTCAGTTTTGAGGACAAGTTTATATGATTGTCCAGTTGTATGTTATTGATGTTATTGAACTCTGATGATGTATGAATAAAACAAATATAGCTTTCTTTTGTGTAAAGATCTATTATTATCTATTATATTTTATTCCGCTACGACGGTTAGATTCTGATGTTGTTTTGTTTTCTTTTCTTCTACCTCTTCTTCTTTTACCCTAATGGTTCGGTTTTTCGAGCGTTGAAAAATCGGGTCGTTTCATTTGGTATCAGAGCTTAGGTTGGTGATAACCTTGGCTCTGGTGGGGATTACTCATTAAATAGAGTTCGTAGTACTCTAAAATGAGTTTAGTGTATTAGTAGATATGAGCGCGTATTTGTTAGTGAATATAAAAGTTGTTTTATATTGTGTTGACTTATCGGTTGAATGTTCATGGGTTCTGGTCGATATGTGGGACGCATGTCATCGATAGGGATTTCTAAACTCTTGAACAAGATAAACCGACGCGGTATTTTTTTTAAATAGGGTAAATGAAATAATTTTACCCAAATTATTTTTGTATATGAAAAAAATAATTTTTCATAAATTATTATAGTTATATATGGTTTCTTGGTTGTTAGAAAGTGATAATATTAAATTATTATCATTGTTGAATGAGAATTGAATAAGAAATTGGAATTATAACGAAAGGTTAAGGAAATAAATTCGTTCATAAAATAAAATTTATAAATGTGAATTATAAATGTGATCTAAAATTGAAGATGAGATAAAATTCCAGAGTAATCTTTGAATATAGATTGGAATGTTTTGAAGTTTGGGAATTAGAAAATTTGATTCCTTTGAATTTGGAAATGGTTTTCAAAAGTTTTACAGAAGTAATAGTGGTAGTATTTCGGAGATATTTTTGAACTGAATTTGAAATCTGGTAAGATTTGGGATTTAAAAATATTTGAAGGGATTTTAAAGTGATAAAAGCATTGAACTCTTTTCGGTCGCTGGAAAATAATTCCAATGGTGATCGCGACATCATCGGTGTTCATTTTCGAGTTTCCAAGAGGGGATTGCTACCTGGATGTTTTGGATTAATGTTTTTTTGCGAAATTGGGTTTGATTTTATAAATGAAAAGGAATAGTTTGGTTCAGATATATATATTTTTTCAAAATTGGATTTTGAACATTTTAGTAATGGTTTAAACTCTAGAGTTGGTTTGAAATGTTTGGAATAGAAACTGAATGTTGAACTTAAGTTTGAATGGAAAATAAGTTAAGTTGGACTGAATCAAATAAAGTTTTGAGATTGAAATTAGTAAGTAACTAATTGATTTATATGGCATGCAAATGAAATGAAATTTGAATATTTGATAATGTTTGATTTGAAATTGTGTAAAATGAAGTGTTGAATTTGTTCAAATGGACTAAAAATAATTAATGTTTGGAAATAAAATTTACTGGTTGAAAATAAATTTGTAAATGAACAATGAATTTATAAATGTGTTTGGTATTTTGGAAAGTGAAATAGAAATCTAAACTCGGTTTATAAATTAGATTGAACTCAAGTAAAGTAATAAAGTGATTTTTGAAAATAAAAATCAAAGATTGAATTGTAAATTGGAAGTTAGCCAATTGGATAATTAATTATTTAATATGGAAATGGAACACTAGTTGGATAAATAAAAGTTGAAATTTGAGTTAATGATGGGTTTGTAAATGGAACCCAAGTTGTAAATAGAGAGTCAACTTGGAATTGTAAGTGAATTAAACATGAATTAAAGTTGTTATGGAATTGGATTAAAATAAAAATTCTATGGATTGGTAGAAGTAAATAAAATTGATTTTTGGAATCAATTGAAATAAATGTTAGTCGTTTGGGTTAAAAATGAATTGAATGTAAGTAATTGAGTTGTAAACCATTTAAATTTAATGAAGTTGTACGTGATTGGTTGTAAACAATTAAAATTAATGTCGGAACCCTATAAGTTGCTTATAAATATTGTTTACCTGCATTGCGTATAGAAACTCATATGTTTGCTAGTTAAATATGTAGAATATTGTTAAGTTACATGATTTTGGCACTTATATATTTAAATTGAGTAAGTGCAGGTACCTGAAGGCCGTTTGGCAGGATTTTGGTCGTGCTAATTGCTAAATAATAAGCCGCTTGCTTAAAAATGCTAAATAAAGGTACGCCTTCGCAATAAAAATAGGAAATATGAACTATTTTTGTTTTTTCGACCTGGCGGGTCGATTTATATATATTTATATCTCTTATCAAATTGCAAAAGCTCCTCCGTACAAAGGAACCTCTGCCAAAAAAATTCGAAAATTTTGGGAGTTAGAAAGTTTTTGGAAAATTTTTGTTAGCGACAAAACGATTTCAAATTGAAAATTGAAATAAATTAGTGGATGGAACTAATTGAAAATAATGATATGAATCAGTTATAAATGAAAGATAAAATTCAGTATTCAGCGTTGAAGATAAATTGAATTCATACGAAAATGGGAGAACCAATTTGAATAGAAGTAGATATAAACTAAAATGGTGAAGTGAAAATAAATAAAGAAGCATATAAAATGCTTATTTTAAACTTAAGAAAGGAATGGTGAATTCTTAAGTAAAATTTGGTATTAGGAATATATTCTAAGTTAATATTTGAATGAAGATTTAATAAAAGTGATAGTTGTGAATAAGTGAATAGAAATCGAATAAATGTGAATAAAAAAAGGAAGATATAGCTGATAATCAATTAAGATACATACGTACGATGTGCGTATATTATTCTATTCGCATAGCAATTTGATCCAGATTCGAGCATAGAATTTCGAGATAGTTATATCTATCCAAGTTGGGATTTTTCACTCGATTTTCGACGGAGAACCCTGAATATGGATTTTGATTGATTCTAAAAATTCTCTATCATAATTATGACTATGCAAGAAGAATGACGATTCTGATCAAGAAAGCAGATCTGAGTCCACACTAGGAATTCGGGGGAGGGGGACGATAATAGTTCGGAAGTGAAATTGTGTAATCGAGCAAGTTTTCGAATCTGATATTGCGTACGGATGATATACGTACATCGTACGGGCTTGAATAAATAGGTATTGAAATTTTGTAAGGAAGTCAATAAAATGATTTTTGAATGTTGTGGTTGGATATTATTACTAAGTAGGATATATAGGTATTTAAAAGCAGGAGAAAATTTGGTTTTGATTTCAGATAAATTTGAATTGCTCGAAAAAAAGGTATGTGTTTAAATTCCTGTATGAAATTTGATTGGGTTTTTTATCTAGCAACTTGGCTTTTTGGTTTTCTTTTGGAATTTGGGAGCCCGTAGAGGCATTTTGTAATTGTTTCGAGCTAGCCGCGCAAAGGAGACGTTGGCGAAATTTTTCGAGAATCTAGGGAGATAGAAAATTTTTGAGACATTTTTGATAATTCAAAATTTGGTTTAAACTTAAATTTGAATTATTGAGAAAATAGTATTGTTTGAAAACTATGTGAGAGTTTGGGAAGTTAGTAAGAGTGATAATGTGTCTTTAATAAAAAGATTGTTCTGGGAAGTGTTTGAAACTGAATGGTTTTAGGGAAAATAGTTAACGGGTTGTGGACCATTCTTCTTAACTAGTAATTTCGAGGACGAAATTCTTTTAAGGGGGAAGGAATATGACGACCCGGAATTTTTAAGCATTTGAAATGGCAATATTTAATTGATTTTAAATATTTGAAAGGTTAATTTTAACTTGAATTCCAAACATCACTATTTATTTGTTAATTAAATTATTGAATTTAATAATTGGAAGTTGGGTGAAATATTGAATCTTCAGTTTTAAGCTTGTTAAAAATAATTTGAAGGCTTGTAAAATTTATATTGATAGAACCGAAGATAGTAAAAGTGTTAAAATTTAATTTGAAAGTGTTTTGTTAAGTTTTGAAATTATATCATTTAAATTGAATTTAAAAATAGCCTTCCGAGGCACAGTCTTGGAATTCGACGAAATCAGTTCCATTGGATCCGTATTATTATATTATTATTGGATTTTAATTTTCGTAGTGTTTGGAATGATCGTTTGTCCATACAGTAGATAAACGCGCTGAAATCTATATCGAAAATTTTAATAACTGCGTTCAAAAAGCCATCTTCTTCATACGATCGAATTAGGACTCGAAACCTTTTCTATTATGTTCGAAATAGGGGTATAACATTAAAAAAGCTTAGCGGCATGCCTCATAGTAGGTTGAGATTTTAGGTTGCATTTATCGAGACAATTTGAAATTAATTAAAAATATATATATTTATATTCTGGTTAAATTAATCATATCAGCTGAAATTCTTTTCACATCATAACTTTTTGCCTTCAAATCACTGTAGCTAGTGTTGCATAGGATCAAATTCTTAGCCGGCTAATTCCACTAGCACATAACCATTCAAGCACGCAACTTTCACCTGTCACGTCCTTTTTTTCTGCCGTCCTTCAATTTAAAGCCGTGTATTTTTCCCTCATT
Organism: Allium cepa; assembly: GCA_030765085.1. NCBI lineage: Eukaryota > Viridiplantae > Streptophyta > Magnoliopsida > Asparagales > Amaryllidaceae > Allium > Allium cepa. The sequence continues at coordinate 485,637,580 of CM060929.1, forward strand.
CATTTCTTTAACTTCGAAACTTCATCGGAAAAAAAAGGGATAGAATGAAATAAAGGTGGCAGAATAATTTCCTTCTTAATCCAAATCTAAGTCGTGCCCTCCTTTTTATCTTCTAAATCAATCGTTCAACCTTAAAAAAAAATTTAATTATGTAATAATACGGCTGCCTATTCATTTCCAAATCAAATCGAAGCCGAGATTCATATTCATCAGGGGAATGATTTTGGTTTCGTTCGAACTAAGAGCGACGTATGCAGTCGAGGAGGAGAATGGTGGCAAGAAGCTCACGGTTGTGCGGTTCGGCATGTTCGTCGAGGCAATGATTGCTGCTCGAATTTAGGATCGCAAGGTTCGAGGGTTTCTTGGAAACTAGGTTCATGATTTTAGGATTCGTGCAAGGTGATTTCGTGTTCGTTGGTGAGGCGTTGAGCTCGGCTTGCTCGAATACGAGGTGGAGGGTGTTCTTTCTGTTGGTCACAAGGCATGGTTTGTGTTGGCGAGTTTGGGGTTGATCGGCGCAATTCTGGTCGTCGAGTTGAGGTTTGTTGTTTTTGTTTTGTTTTTTTCGTTTTCTTTCCGATAATTTGTAAACCAAAGTTATTATTACTATTGATGTTCAGAAAAAAAGAAACAGAGAAGAGTATTGCTATATTTGCAGATTTAAGAAGTAGAATATATATATATATAAAGGATTTTTGGATTTACAGGAAAATACCAAAACAGAAATATATGTATATATACTGTAAGACATAAGAAACAACTTATTTTTAAATTAAAGGACTCATAGACATATATGTATAAATATGCTGTAAGAGAAAAAAATTTAAATCAGAATTTTTTTTATGGATTTTGGAAAATATAGAAGTTATATTAAAATTAGATTTTTATTGATAAGCATATATATATATGTAGCTAATCTATTTGAAAATATATATTAAAGTGGTTAATTAGAGTAATTAACTTATTTTAATTATTTTAGTTACACAATTTTTTTTAAGGGAAATTAGTTTAAATTAAATTATTAGTTAGTTAAATTATAGAATGGCAATTAATTGTTCGGTTGATCCAAATATTAATAAAATCATCTAATTTCTGTTCAATGTCTAAATCGTAGAGGATCAAGCCGGTGTGGATCAGATTTGCAAATTAAAAATCAAAGGTAAGTTAATCTCACTCTTCTAGATTGCTATTTAAATTTAAATGATTAAATTTGAATAATTTGTTGAATGATTGAATCGGTGTGGATCAGATTTGCAAATTAAAAATCAAAGGTGAGTTAATCTCACTCTTCTAGATTGCTATTTAAATTTAAATGATTAAATTTGAATAATTGGTTGAATGATTGAATTGAGTTGATGTGCAATATTATATATAGTAGTAATATATAGTATATATTGCAGTGATTGATTTCCCGCAATATATAGCGGATGAGACCCTATGTGCCGCATAATAGCGGATGATATTATATAAATCCCATATACCGCGATATTCCACCTCGAAGTGGAATTGATATTTTATTGTGCTAACATCTATGGATGTAGGGAAACAGGTTGAAGGGATCCAATTGGATTCCTCAGAAATATTTAGATTGTTTAATATTCCGTGTTATGAATATTTGATATTCTGTGATGAATTATACTGATAATTGGAATATGGAGTGCTATGGTTCGTTTGGATATATTTTCTGTACATTGAATTATCAAAATATATAGAATTGGATTTTTGAAAGGAAAATAAAAGAGTGAATTTTTAAGTAAAATAATTATAGAAAATTTGAATAAATTTAAGAATGAATTGGAAAAGAATGAAAGTGATTTTAAAAATTCTAATAACTAAGCTCCGAGTATGGGAAAGGGGATTCTTAATAAACAGAGTAATAATGAATTTTAAACTTAAGTGATGTTATATCAAGAAATAAAGAATTTATTTCAAAATCGAGGTTTGAATTTGTTTAAAAAGTGGGATTTGGGGAAATCTGAAATTGGTGTTTTCAGTTAAAGGATTTTAAATCATAATTAAGGAATAAAAATCTGAAGTCAATGGGTTTGTAAATAAATTAGTAAGTAAAGGAGTTTATTTTAAAATAGAGTAAATTGGAAATCAATTTGGAAATTGATTTAAGTGTTTGAAGTTGGAAATTTAAAGGAGAATGTGACTATGAAATTTATAAAATGAGTTTATTAAAGTGAAGCAATATATCAGTGGATAGTTGGAAGAATAAATTCACGGTGGGAATTTATTAAAGGAATGGGTAAATCTGTTGAAAAATAAATAGTGATTTATTTTTAAAGAATGTGAAAAGAAGTATATTTCCCTGGATAGCCAAATACGTTTCAAAGTAAATTTTTAAATATAAATTAAAAGTTTTAATGTCGTTTTAAAAAACATGTTTTAGAAAACTTGTTATTTCTAAATGTTTAAATTCTAAAGTAAGTATTTTCTTTAAATCTATTATAGCAGTAATTATTTAAAGGTGGCCTAGTATTATGTTTTAAAATTTAGAAGTTAGTTTTATATTTTACAAAGTAGTTTTATTTCAAATATTCATAAAGTATATATTTTGAATAAGTATTAAAGAAATTTTTAATTTAAATGTTTTAAAGGGTATTTTATAATAAAGAGTTTTAAATTATTTTAAAAAGCTAAAGTTTTGTGCTTGGTGTTTTCAGTGGAAATAAATATTTGGAACTTTATTTCATGAGAAAAGTGTGATTTGAAAACTGTTTTCAAAGGGGTTGAAAAGTGGAAATATATCTTATGAAGATATTTTGAGATTAATAAATAATTTGGGGAAATTATTTATGTTTGATGGATGTTTGTGAATGTTAATTGATAGTTAAATAATCGACTATCAATATTAGACAATGCGCTGATCGTTTCGAAGAGACCGAGATCGGATTTATTTCCTCAAAACCACTTCGATCTGGCGTTTTCACGAGGAAGACGAGTTTGGATTCGAAGATGGAGCAGTGAAGTGCAAGGGCTAGTTGCTACTAATCCCGAGGATGATTCCGAAATGGATGTAGTAGGAGTAGTTCCTTCGGTTCCGTTCGAACCAGGGACGGACTTGTATGGATGAGTGCTTTCGAAACATCGTTAGATGGACGATGGGCATTCTAAGTGAAACGATCTAAAAAGGTAACGCTTAGCCTCGAGCCTCATCAACCGGGAATGATTGAAAATCAGGGGTTATGCGGCATGGCTAGGTGGGTAGCGCCCATTAGGGTGAGGTCGTCCCTGTCTAGATGTCTCTTTTTATTCGGCTTAGTGGTGCGGTTGCTGATCCTAACCGTGGGGTGATCTTACTCGGGATTATCCAGTAAGGGGTAGTCCCAGTCTTATGTTGCAGGGGATTGGGAGTAATCCTCGATACGGTGACCTTGGCCACATACTGTGACAGGTGTTACCCCAGTGCCTAGTCATTATTTGGAAATCCATTTTCCCTACGTGCCTGTACAGTTTTGATTGTGCCCAACTATTGCTGAAACGTGAGATGCAAGCATTTCAGCTAGTTCTATTTTACTTTCTACATACACTATTATAATATCAGAGGATTTTGATAAAAAAGTGTTTTGGCTATCATAAGGTAAAAACCCGACATGTTTATTTGTGGCGTGGTCTTACGAGATGCTTTTGTTTTCAAATGATTTTAAAACTTTAATAATCAACTGAGTGTGGTTTTCTCATGCTGGTATTCCAGACTGACTCCGGTGTTATTTAACTATAATGCTCAAGTCAGATCGAGTATTATAGGATATGGGATAAGGTGCTGTGGAACTTAGGAGACGAGCTGGATGGCGATACATACTTCCGTACTTGATTATTATTCTGCCGTGTATTCAGTTTTAAGGACTAGTTTATATGACTGTCCAGTTGTATGTTATTGATGTTGTTAAACTCTGATGATGTATTCTAATGATGTATGAATAAAATAGATATAGCTTTCTTTTGTGTAAAGATTTGCTATTATCTATTATATTTTGTTCCGCTGCGATGCTCAGATTATGATGTTGTTTTGTGTTCTCTTCTTCTACCTCTTCTTCTTTTACCCCAATGGTTTTGTTTTTCGAGCATCGAAAAATCGGGTCGTTTCATCTTATCTGAAATTAATTAGTGTCTAAGTATTTAAAGGATAATTGCTTAATGAAATTAATTTAAGAATTATAAATTAATGTAAGGTTAATTAATTATGTGAATGATTAAATGATAATTGATTAATTTCACTTATTAATTAAATGATTTAATTAATGTTAATTAAGAAGGATTTAAAGGGAATTAATTTAATTTGTGATAATTAAATTAATTGGAATGGCTAATAAATTAATCTTGCCTATGGATGATAAAATTTGTATTGAGTGTTAATGAATCTAGCATGATAAATTTTGATGATCTGTTATATGATATGTTTGGATTAGACTATGATAAATATAGGATATTTATCAGCGATGTATTGCTGGGTAAATCGACATCCTATATTTAAAATTGAATTGTATTCACTTAAGCAATTTGAATTAAAGATGGTATTCAATTCGAAGAGATCAGGGTCGAGTATCAGCAAATACCCGAAACATCTTCGATTAGTAATTTTCAGTAATTCATTAGATTTGAGTTCGGAATCAAATAGGCTAGAATGGGATAATTTGAGTAACTGGACTATTTAAATCTAAGTTTTGGTACTTAGATATTAATGTGTGAAATGAGTGTTGACTATAACAAGTTATGAACTCGTAGTAGTACGAGTTATCTCGGGTTTCCATTTAAGTTTTATGAATTAGTATTTCAAATTTTATTGGTTTACTCACGCTGGCTTCCAGCCTGAGCCGGTTGTTACTTTGATGTAATGCTCGGGTCAAACCGAGTATTACAAATTTTCAGGTTAGGACGTTCTGGTGCTCAAGAGGCGAGCTGGATGACAGGAAGTATGGAGTATATTCTGCTGTGAATTCGAGTTTGATTTGATAGTATTCTTGGATAGGTTGATAATAACTGTCTAGTCTATTTGCAAATGATTGTAGTCTGATTTATTGTTGTAAAATTGACAATTACAGCTTTTTTGTAAAATGCTATTATTTATTATGATATTTAATCCGCTGCGAATGTGAGATGCTGTTGTTTTCTGTTCTTCTTCTTCCTCTTTTCTTCTATCTCTAACAATCTGAAATTTCCGACGTTCAGATGCTTGGCACTTCTACAGTGAATGTATTTGTGTTGAATTTTCGATATCGAAATTTTGGATTGTTACATTTTGGTATCAGAGCTGAAGGTTAAACAAGAACCTTGGCTCTGGTGGGTTTACTCATTAAGGATAGGATATGTAGTACCCTAGAATGAGTTGAGTGTAATCTATATGAGAGCGCATTTGTTATTTTCTTATACAAAGATTTTAAAATTGGATTTAAAATTAGCCTTTGTATAAGTTTATATTTTGATATATATATATATATATATATATATATATATAAAGCATTAGTTTTTCTAACATATTAAGGTAATTGGTTGTTGTATTATTTTAATTAAAAGTAATAATAAGAATCAAGTGGTAATAGAAATACAACCAAATGGGAATTGGATAATATGAACTATATAGATAAGATAAGCTAGAAATGGATTCTAAACTAGAAAATAAAATCCTAAAATTTTAAGAGTGTTTCCGGAAGGTTGAATTAAGCGACCCTGATTTTATTTTCCAATAAATTATAAGATAATATATAGTGAATTGGTTTCCAGATATGATAATCTTGGTTATTACTATAAATGGTTATTGTGTTTAATAATTAAATATTTGTTATTGATTACGAAAAATGAAATGTTTCGGGGAAATAAACATTTAGGTGAGTATGACTTATAAATTGGAATTGTAGATAATTTAAATTGTGAAGTTTTAAATCTAAGTCTAGAAAATTTGGAATTTGTTTCAAAGTGCTAAAAGAAATAATAAATAGTATTATTTATAATGTATTTGAATGAAAGGGTCATGTTTCAAACAAGAGTTGTTTGAAAATCTTAAAGAGATTTGTTTTGAATTGGAACCAAAGGTGGTTTAAAATTTAAAGTATGACTTGAAGTGCAAAAGAAATGGATATGTTTATATGTGGGATATACATAATAACAAGTTGATTGGGAGTAAACACCAACTGTTGAGTTTTGAATTTTCCCTGAAATGTGATAAGTCGTTGAACTTATAAGTGAGAAGGGATATTGATAAGAAGTTTAAGATTTGAAATGGAAATTCAAATTGGGTAAAGTTGACTGGACTTAATGAATTGAATTTAGCTTAAGGAAAATTAAATAAGTCTAGAACAAACAACCTGAATTGGAAGTTTCAAGATGAAATTAGATTTAACTTAGGGAAGTTAATGGGATGAATTGAAGTGGGTATGTGATCTCGAAATGGATTTGAGATCTGGAAATTGGAAATGAACGTTGTGGATGGATGTTTTAAATAATTTGGATGATTATTTATTTTGATTTATCCCGATATCATCCTGTTGTTATTAATAATCTATGAAATTGAGAATTGGATTATTTTAAATAAATTAAGAAATGGATTGAGGTAATATACATCCATTACTGGAATAAAATAGAAATAAGATTTGAACTTATGAAAAGGAAATCGCTTTGAACTGAAAGATTTAAATATTAGAAATGAGCATGCTGAAAATTTTATAAGAATTTGTTTCGAAGTTAAAATTGAGTAATAAATTGGATTCTGAAGATTAAATCATTTTAAAAAGTTTTGAACTCTTATTTGGATTATGAAATAAGTAAGTAAAGGTAGTTCAAAATGGAATTTTAAAATTTGGACTCAGAATTAAATGGTTTAAAGATTCGAGCTGTTAATCAAAAAGTAAAGGTTAATATTGATTTAAGGAGATTAGATCAACATTAAAAAACATTAATTCGAATTTGTATAATTCGAGATAATTTAAAGTTGAGATTTAAATTGAATTAGTTCAAATTGAATTTGGTTTGAACTAATTGGGAATTGTGATTGAAGTTGAATAAGTTTAAATTCAAATGGGAATTGATTTGAATTTTGGAAAAAGAATTAAAGTTAATTCAAACTAAATTGAAACTGAATCAATTTAAATGGAAGTGAAAACTGAAAAGTGATGAGAAATTGGGAAATTGTTTCAGAAATGGAGGTTGGGTAATTGAATCAGTTTGACTTAGAAAACTTTTTCAAATAAATTGTTTTAATATAAACAGTTTTAAATCTATTTTCCTTGCTATTTAACTTTTATTTTTAAAAGCCCAAACTATCTTATACTTATTTTACAACGATTTTGTAACTAATTACTATTTTACATCTGTTTACAACTATTTTTGCAACTATATAACTATTCTGCAACTATTTAATTATTTTACAACTATTTTATAATTACTTAACTATTTTTCAGCTATTTTACAACTAACAACTATTTTTCAACCACTTATATATTTTGAACTTTTCAAGCTATTTTCTTAATCAAGTGGTAAGAGTACAAAATGTTTATAATTAAGGTGATTAATCTAGTAGAATGAAGCAATTGTGAATAAAATCAAAGTGAAGGTGAATAGAAAAGAGAATTGACTTAGCTAAAGCTCAATAAAGATAAATACGTAGGATGTATGTATATTATTCTATTCGCATAATGATTTGATTTAGATTCGAGCACAGAATTTCAAGATAGTATATCGATTCGAGTTGGGATTTTTTACTCGGTTTTCGACGGAGAAACCTGGATTTGGGTTTTTGATTGGTTCTGAAAATTCTCTATCATAGATAGGGCTATGCTAGGAGAATGACGGTTTCTGATCAAGAAACTAAATCTGAGTCCACACTAGAAAGTCGGGTGGATGATACTAGTTCGGAAGTGAAATTGTATGATCGAGTGAGCGATCAGATTTGATATTACATACGGATGGTATATGTACATCATACGTGCTTAAATGAAATAGATATTGAAATTTTGAAAGAAATGAGAAATGATTTTTGAAAAGAAAATTATATTTTGAGAAATATATATGAATAAAAGTGGAAGTAGGTTATCTTTTGAAAATTCACTTTATGAAAGTAAGTGATAGGGTAAAGTGACTTTATAAAAGAAAATCAAAATTTGTTATTGATTAGCATAGTAAAGTTATATATATATTATATATGATAAGCTCCCTCTTTGTTGAATCTAGAACCAAAAGAAAAGGTTTTTGAAAATATTTGAAGTATAAATAGGGAATTTATATAAGTGATCCAAAGATTATTTTCAAGTTGGAAAGGACAAGTTGTATATATAAATGATTTTATGAGAATGATTTTGGAAAAGGTTTTGGAACCTATATATTTTGAAAAGGCTTTTGATTTTTCGGGAATCAATTTTGGGAAGTTTGGAAATCCAAGTTTGGAACTATTGATTTGGGATATCGATTTTGTGTAAAAAATATTTTAAGGAGAATTATAAACGGTATGATTTGAAAGATAATATAAGTGTATAATATAAAATGTTTTGAGATTGGCTCTGGAGAAAAAAGCGTTCCCATTGGAGTGAACTTCATAGGAGATCCACGGGGTGGTTCTACCTTGAGCCCTAAGGGGGAGGCTCAAAATTGAATCCAGGGAGGAAGTCCGGACAAACTGAAGTTCCTGAGGATTTTTGTTGTGGGTAGCGAAAGTCGAAGGCGCTAATGCCTACAGAGACATTTGAGTTATGCTGTGACGAAAGTGTAACTCAATGTCATTGCTATCTACTGCGGGCCATAATGGAAGGCATGTGTTCCGTTAGTGCCAACGGTCTACGTTTGATTTTGCCGCGATGGCAACGTAACATCGGTAGACTGCAATCTATGAAGACATAGCGAAAGTCGAGAGGCTATGAAATCCTAAGGCTCCATTGAGACTTGACAGACGTAGTCTATGACCTACGTAGGAGTGGTGAAGTTTCATTTGGAAGCGAAATTCGAGGATGCTCATGTGACGACCCAGAATTTTTAACATTTGAAGACAAAATATTTAAATTTAAATGTTTTAATGATAGTTTAACTTGAATATCAAATATCAGAATGAATTTGGCAATTTAATTATTGAATTTAATTATAGAAATTTGGGTAAAATTGTAAATCTTCAATTTTGAGCCTGTTAAAAATAATTTGATTGCTTAGAAAATTTATATGGATAATACTGAAATGATAGAAGCTTCAGAATTTAATTTGAAACTGTTTTGTTCAGTACTGAAATTATATCGTTTAAATCGATATTTAAAAATAGCCTTTCGGGGCACAGTCTCGGAATTCAACGAAGCCAGTTCCGTTGGATCCGTAATATTGTATTATTATCAGGTTTCAATTTTCATAATGTTTGGAGTGTTCGTTTGGCCGTACGATAAGCAAACGCATTGAAATTTAATTCGAAAAATTTGATGTTTTAACTGTTTCAAAAAGCTATCTTCTCCATACGATCAAATTTGGACCAGAACCTTTTCCATTGCGTTCGGAATAGGGCTATAACATTATAAACGCCTAGCGGCACGCTTCGATAGGAATTCGAAATTTTGAGTTGTATTAATCGAGACAAATTGGATTTGAATTTGAATTTTGAATATAAATAATATTATAAAAATATTATAGCTTTTTGAATTCAACACGTAATTGCTGTCTCAAGCACATGTCTTACCAAATGCACACGCGTCTCTCAAAAGAAAAAAAGGCAGCCGAGTTCTCTTTACAAAGGAAATCAAATTCACACAGAAAAAAAAATGCCGAGCATGTCAAACGATCGTATCCCCAAATTGAAAGCAAATCCCATAGTCCTTCTCCTATTTCTTTATTCGAACAAATTTGTTCGAATCGAAAATGGCGGCGAAAAAAAAGAGGGGAAGCGCACGCGCGCGCTCGCGCGTGCGAATGGGGTCGTGTCGATTGGCGACGATTCCGAGCAATTAAGGGGAGCAACGATCGGGGTAGGAGCTATCACGATCGATTTTCGATCGCAAATTCCAAGCAGAGGCGGCAACGTCGAAGTCGATGGAGGAGCACGATCGCTCAGCGGAAGGTGGAGCATCGCTAGTATGTTAGCAAATTGGAATGGTTATGGTCGCGGCCGTCATTGGGGGAAACGCATGCGTTTGAAGGTGCGGCTAGGGTTTTATCTGGTGGGAGTTGCGATCAAGGTAGCTCGAGCGCGAGCACCGGAAGGTGGCGCGACTATCTGGGCACGCGTGAGTTTTAGGCCTGGGTTCATTCCAGTGAGGTATATTTCATTCGTCTTTGCAATTTAAAATTTTTAATTGTCATATAAATACACACAGTAATATATATATATATTTAGAATGGGAAACTCTTTATATACAGAGAATTTTTTTTACATGATTTTAAACTCACAGATTAATTTTAAAATGGTATATAAGGTGATTAAATTCAATTAAGTTATTTAATTATTTAGTTGCTAAAAATAATTTAGTAAAGGAAATGTAGTTTTAAAATTTTAGTTAAATGAATTTATTAAAATAAATTAGATTAAAATTTAATCATCAATTAGAATCAATCACTAGTTAATTAATTATTAATTGATTAAAAGGAAATTGATTTTTCGATTAATTTGAATATTAATAAAAATCATGAAATTGTTTATACAAGGTCTAAAATGGAGAAACAAGCCGGAATGGAAATGGATCACAAAGCAAAGGTGAGATCTTCTCGCTCAAAAAAAAATTAATTGAAAATTACAGTTATTGATTGGTTGTGGAATTGTGATAGTTAAATTAAAATTGATTGATTGTGTGTTTGGATAATTTATTTATTATTAGTTACATTAATATAGACCCTATGCGCTGCATAATAGCGATAATATTTTATAAATCCCATTTACCGCGATATTCCACCTTGAAGTGGAATGGGTATTTAATTGTGTGCTAACGTATGTGGATGCAAGGAAACAGGTTGGAGGGATCCAACTGGATTCCTCAAATATTTAATTTGTTTTGTTTTGTATGTTGTGTTTTGATTATTTTTAAATTCGTGTGACTATTTGCGATTGAAACCGTAAAGGCTGTAATTCAGCCGAATATATTTTTGGTATCGTAGGATACCGAAAATAAATAGTTAATTGATTTTGAAATTTGGATAGAAAATTTATAATGAATTCACTCAAAGGAATCGGGTGAATTTTAAAAGAAGGAAATTTAAATAGATAAAGTTTTATCTTTGGAAACTTATTGAACAAATTCCAAAAATATGGGAAATATTTTAATAAAGGAATTTCGAGTAATGTTGTTAAATAGTTGAAGAATTTATTTAAGATATGGATTTTAAATAATTAAAAGAGATAAAGAAATTTATTTCAAAAGGAAATAAATTTAGAAATTAAATTTGGAATTTAATTTAGAGTTGAATTTAATTTTAGAAATCGATTCGGGAATGAATTTAGAGTTAAAATAAACCTTAGGAATCGATATTTTGAATTTGGTTAGTGTTTTGGAAATAACTTGGAAATCAATTTGAAATTGATTTGATATTGGGAAATTAATTTGAGGGAAATCAAATTGGAATTTGATTTTGTGTTTGAAATAAATTGGAAATCAAATTTGGATTTGATTTGGTTTGAAGATGATATTTGGGAATCAATTTGAAATTTGCATATCAGTTGATATTTAGAAATGTAAATTCACAACGGGAATTTATAAAGGAAAGGGAAATTGTTTAAAATTAAATATTGGTTTATTTTTAAAAGTGTGGAAAGAAATTTACAAATTTGGAATGTAAATTTAAAATAAATCGAGAGGATTTATTAATTTATTGGAATGGACCATTTTGTAATGGAAAAAGAAATTTTTCCCTAGAAAGTCGAGTATATTTTTTTATAATAGCTTTTGAATAAAATTTAAAAGTTATTTTTAGATTTGGTTTTAAAATAATATTGTTAGAGAAATTAGTTTTGGAAATTGTTTTAAAGTAAAAATGTATTTAATTAATTATATAAGGGATTATTTTAAAGATTTAAATTGATATTTGATTTAGGAAATAGTTACTTAAACATTCGTACTCTATTTACAAATTTTTTTAATTTGAAATTAGTTTTGGGCTTGAATTTTTATATGAGATATTGGTATAATATTTTCATAATTAATATTTAAGCAAGTGTATTAAAAATAGTTTTATTTTAAATGTTTCCAAGTATAATTTCAATAAGTATTTTATATTATTTTAAAATATTTGGAGTCGGCGGATTTTCAGTGGAAATGAATAAATATTTGAAAATGTTTTCCGCATAAGGAAGAAAATTGATATGAAATTGTTTTCCAAAAGGATCGAAGTGTGAAATTTTATCTTGCGAAGATATATTGAAAATAATAATAATTGGGAGAAATTTATTTGAAATCCAGTGACTGTTGTGAATGATGATTGATAGTTAAATAATCGACTATCAATATTGGCCTTAATCGACATTTGAATTTCGATGCGACCGGGAGTCGAATTCCAAATGGATATTCGAAAACCACATCGAACCTTTGTGATTGTGATGGATCTTTTGTTTAAAAGATCAAAGTGAAATAGTTGTGATTTATTTGAATCTGGATGAACACTTATTTTCAAAATAACGCTCGTTATTCGGATTAGTTGGGAGAGGACCTTGTGTCATATAACCCATTCCGAATAACGATACGACGAAATGGGATTGCATTTGAAGACGGTATTGAAGATTGGGTATTTTCGAAAGCGAAAGGATTACCTTTCGAATGTCTCTGCCCCGGGTTGCTCCGGTATAGAGGTTTTATCACCCTTTGTGATGGGGATTTCGGACGTGACTAGGGAATATCCGGATTGCAAGGGCTTCTTTTGAAGTTCCTTCGGTTCCGTTCGATCCCGGAACGAACTTGTATGGATGTGTGTCTGACGTTACACTTTGAGATGTAAAGCTGGTTTCTATCAAATACATTTCTGTTGGTGGCGGAGGATTTATTCTCTAAGCTTAACACCCTTCTCTGAGACGTACGAGCTCAGAGGTTATGTAGTTGATGATTACTAGTGATGCATTCCCAATTTGGTAATGTGGCATACGAAGTGCTGTTGATCATTTGTTGATCGAAGCATGGATTTTGGGAAAAGCGTAGCTTTGTGGATGAGACTTCGTCGAACCTCACACCACGGAATGGTCAAAACAGGAAGGATGCGACAAGGTTTTAAGGGGTAGCGCCCCTTAGGGTATGTACATTTCCTTCTGGATAGAAGTGGTATCATGGTATGGAGCCCATAGACTTAACTTATGTGAGTGTCGCAAATATATATGACTGTGATTGTTGTTGTTGAGGATCCTCAGATAAAGGTTGTTTACAACCGGGGGATGGCATACTCGTGTAGTAGTTACCTGTTTTTGCAGAGGTAACCCGGTCTTGTGTTGGCAAAGATCCGGTTAGGTTCTCGGGGCGTCTATCCAGAGGCGTACCCATGTGGCAATGGGAAGTTCCTTGGTCTGACCATTTGTTGGAAATCCAATTCCCAATATGGAATCTGTATGGTTTTAGTTGTAGAACCTGCCATTTACTTATGGTGGTCACCACTGTTTAGATGGTAGCTATAGTAGGCATAGTGCGAAATGCCTATGTTGGCTAAGATTTATATTATACTTTCGAAATATTTTCTACACTATGCACTAATAATAATAATATCAAATGATTTTGCGTATCTAGCATATTTGGCTATCATAAGGAGAAATCTCCTCCAATTATATGTTTGCATTGTGTGTGCGGCGGGAGGCTTTACGGTAGTTTCATTTTCCAAAAAGCATTGCAGATTTCTTTTAAAATCTTTTGTTCTCCTTTTATTAAAGAATAAATGTTTTTAAGATCTCATATCAGTCCCATGACTGACCTGGAGTTTATTGTTCCCTTTCTAAACTCTGGTGCCCATAATTTTCCACACGAGCAGCCTAGAGTCAGGTTTCAGTCATCCGGGAGAGAAATCAGAAGGGAGTTGCTGTAGAGATCGAGAGTTGAAGCTGGATGGCGAGACGTATCTTTTTACTATGTAGTGTCTGTTGCATATGGTTAGTGCAAATCAGTTTTTATATAGTCAAGTTATAATAACTGTCACTGATGTTTGGTGTCGTTGTAAACTCTGATGTTGTATTGTACTAATAGTGATTCTTCGTTTTTAAGATTATTCATTTATCTATTATATATTGTTCCGCTGCGAAATGTGAGATTCTGTTATTATTTCTGTTTTCTTCTATCTTCTTCTTCTTAAACGCTAACGGTTCAGTTTTTCGGCATTTGATTGCGCGGCATTTGATACAGTGGACGTATAAATGTCGACTTTCGAAAGTCGTAAAACCGGTTCGTTACAGCTCATGCCTAAATTTACATGGATTTTTGCCGTGATGGCGACATAACCCGGGATATAGCTGCGATTTGTGCGAGTTCAATGGCGTAATCGAGGGGCGTGGAGTGCCTATAGTTATCCATGGATTTTGCAGAGATGGCAACGTAACCATCGGGTTAATTGCGATCATGGAGGGGGTGATGATTTCCAGAGCATTCTCAACAAAGATGTTTCCTCTATTTTCAAAAATGTCTTATATACCAAAATATTTTTCAATATTTTCACTGGGTGTTGAGAACGAGTCTGTAAATAAGTACTTATGGATTTTCAGTCCTACGCCTGATCAACGTATGACCGAATTTCTATGAGAACGAGGATGAACTTGTTAAGACATCGAGTTATAAAAAGTATTTTATAAAACTATTTTGGTAATATTATATAGATTTTAAAGTGTTTTAAAAAATTCTTAAAAAAAGGATTTATAGTTGAATTGATCAAAGAGTAATTTAACTGATAACTAGCATTTTAATTAAATTCCTGCTTCGTTCCTTTACAAGGACGAAAAGATTCAAAGGGGGAGGAATGTGATAACCCATATTTCTTGATGTATAAATGGATTTGAAACTATAATAAAAGTTGAATTTAAAATATCTATAAATGATAAATCTAAAATATATATATATATATATATATTAGATATATGCAAACCTTATAATATTGAAAATTTAAGTATATATATTATAATTTGAATACAATGTAATATATAATTGGGAGGTTATGTTTTGAAATTAATATAACAAGTTTCAAAAGCTATTTAAAAGTTAAATTCTATATTTTAAAAGACTCATATATTACATATATGTGTTTATTTATAAATGTATAATTAAGTTTCAAAATCATTTTCTTTCAAAAAAATTATATATGTTATATATATGGTTTGTAAATATAGATAAATATTAAAAGCATAAGAATATATTTAGAAATAATTTTAACCTATGTTATATAAAATAGGAAATATTGAAACATAAGATATGCATACACAAAGATAAATTGAGAATAAATTCAACTAAGATAGAATAATAATGAAAAGGAATGCATTAATTAAAAAAATATAAAGCATATATATCTAAAACTAAATTGAAAATATAGTATGAGATTATAATATAAATTTTATATAAACATATTAAAAACATTAATTAGTATGCTAAGACATATGTAAGTATTTTAAACATGAAATAAACAAGTGTAACAAATCTTAGTATACATTAAAACAAATGTAACAATATTAACATGCAATTAAACAAGTAGCAAGAAATTTTCTTATAAAATTTTAATTATATTAATAAGTGTTTAGAGAAAAACTAGGATATTCGTAATTTTTCAAACCCTTTCTTTCTTTCTTCATCCACATGAAAAAAATTATACTAAAAAGAAAATCAAACCAAATCCAAACACTTGAAGATTGCAACTTGAGCAAGCAAAGTCAAGAATCAGATTCAATCTTTAACAAATAGGATCAAGATCAAAACCCAGCTTCAGATCACAAAAATCAATCTGCTGTTCCAATGATCAAAAACAATTCCAGATTAGTTTCAAAAGGCTTCCTCTGTGCAAAACTGAATTCAGGTGAGTAAACAAGTCTTGTTTTCTCTGTTTAAATATCTAAAGCTAAGTAATCAATTGAATGAAAAGTGTTATCTGGATTTTGTATGAAAATTACTACGAGTAAACATTTTCTTTAAAAAGCTTTAATCTGGTTGAATCTTTGATGCATGTGGAGAATCTATGAAGTGATATTATAAAAGATAAAAATCAAGTTCCAGAATTTCAAAACTATGTCCCTGCCTTTCTGTTAAACAAAATGCTGAGTAAAACATATAAACTATGATTTTGTCTCTGTGATCTAAGGTTGCTGATATAAATGTTTGTGCAGAAATGTATATGTATGTACATATACATCTATACATGAATATATGATAAACTGAAATCAGAAGCTGTTCATCATCTTCCTCTAAACACTGCTATGTTCATTCAAGAATGTGTTAGGCTTGGCTTCAAAATTAGTTAACTCACAATCTAATCTGATTTAAGTTAGGGTGTAAAAAAAGAAACTATGTCTTTTTGATTCTACTTTGGGAAATTTTTGGATTTATTAAATATGGTTAGATGAAAGTTTAAAGAAAATGTATTCTTGCACTATTTAACCAATTTTGGGAAAAATTGAGTATTTCAATTCACAATTTTGCTTATATAAATTTGATCGCCGCCAAAAGCTATGATTTTTAAAAATGGTTTGGAGATTTTTAGCTATGGAAATGGTGAGATAGAGGGAGTTGATCGTATTTGGGGGAAACTGTAAATTCTAATGGAATGGGTGATTTCGTGTCGAGAGGTTCGGCGAGTAGGAGCGTCGGTGGATCGAAAGCAAAAAAAAATAGGGGAAGATTTTATATGGGAAGGGGAAGTATAGCGGACCCATAGTAGGGTTTTGGTTATTCGTGAAGGTGGGTTAGGCTTCAGGCGAATGGTGGCATCGGGTGGTATTTGGAGATGTACGGTACAAGGGGGCTTGGAAGGTGGAGGCCACGTCGATGTCGTAGGTGATCTCTTGTGGTCAATGATTGTCGAGGGTGGCATGGGAAGGTGATGTGATGGATTCAGTTTTCGACAGGTAGGAGGGAAGTTCGAGATTTCGAACTAAGGGTGGATTTGAAATTCCAGATGCGGAGGCAGGCCGGAGAGGACAAAGGTAGTTTGTGGAATGTGTCGGCGGTGACCTATGGGACGTCGACGACGTGTACACGTGCACAGGCGCGGTACGTGCACGTTATCTCCTGGAGGACGAGGATAAGAGGAAGGGAACAGGGAGAAGAATTTATTGGAAGAAGTGGACGGGATTAGATAGGGAAAATTTGGTTTTGGCTTGTGATTGGATTCGGTGTGGCTTTGTTCTGGTTCGAAGAAGTTAGCAAGTTGGGTTTTAATAGGGAAAAGAGTAGGAGAACGAGTAAGGGAAGAGTTTGTCCTTAGGCCGAGTTTTCTTGCAAATAAATTAAAATTAATGAAAGGTAAATTAGTTCAAGTTTTACCAAATATTAAGTTAATGTTTTTACTTAATCATGGGAAATAAATAAAATAGTTTAAGCGTTTTTAAATTTAAACCTTAACTTGGATTAATAATGATGCTCCTTTAATTAAGTTGAAATAATTATATGTTAATTAATTAGTTAATTACAAAGTTTTTAATAAAAGTTAATGGTGTATTTAAGTAAGTTTTTAAGATAAATGTTTTGAACTTAATTTATCGTAAAGGACGCAAGTGATTGGGTATAAATTAATTTCAAGCATGTAGTTTGAATAAGATTTAAATGATAAAGTAATCAATTTAAATAAATGGATTATCTAAAATTAATTAGTGCCTAAGTATTTAAAAGATAATTACTTAATGAAATTAATTTAAGAATTATAAATTAACGTAAGGTTTATTAATTATGTGAATGATTAAATGATAACTGATTAATTTCAATAATTAAATAAATGATTTAATTAATGTTAATTAAGAAGGATTTAAAGGGAATTAATTTAATTTGTGATAATTAAATTAATTGGAATGGCTGATAAATTAATCTTGCTTATGGATGATAAAATTTGTACTGAACGTTTAATGACCCTAGCCTGATAAATTTTGACGATCTGTGATATGATATATTTGGATTAGACTATGATAAATATGGGATATTTATCAATGATGTATTGCTAGGTAAATCGACATTCTATATTTAAAATTGAATTTTGTTCACTTATGCTATTTGAATTAAAGATGGTATTGGATTCGAAGAGACCGGGGTCGGGTATCAGCAAATACCCGAAACCACTTCGATTAGTAATTTTTAGTAATTCGGTAGATTTGAGTTTAGAATCAAATAGGCCGGAATGGCATAATTTAAGTAACTGGACCATTTAAAACTATGTTTTGGTACTTAGATATTGATGTGTGAAATAAGTGTTGACTATAACAAGTTATGAACACGTTGTAGGTACGAGTTATCATGGGTTTCCAATTAAGTTTTATAACTCAGTATTTCAAATTTTATGGGATTACTCACGTTGGTTTCCAACCTGACCTGGGTGTTACTTTGATGTAATGCTAGGGTCAGACCAAGTATTACAGATTTTCAGGTTGGGATGTTCTAGAGCTCAGGAGGCGAGCCGGATGGCAAAAAGTTATGGAGTATATTCCGCTGTGTATTCGTGTTTGATTGATAGTAGTCTGGGACAAGTTGATAATAATTGTCTAGTCTATTTGTAAATGATTGTACTATGATATTTTGTTATAAAATTGACAATTATAGCTTTCTTGTAAAATGTTATTATTTGATATTATATTTAATCCGTTGCGAATGTGAAATGCTATTGTTTTCTTTTCTTCTTCCTCTTTTCTTCTTTCTCTAAAAATCTTAAATTCTGGTATTCGGATGCTCGGCTCTTCTACAGTAAACGTATTAGTGTTGAATTTTCAAGATCGAAATTTTGGGTTGTTACAAGGATGGTTTAGTGAACATCTATATAAGGTATGAACACAGCCCTGACTCCCGCGAGTCAGCTTGATGTGACTAAAACGGGAACAACATCGAGCCAAGTGAGGTTGCACCTCCGATCGAGAATGCTTCTTCGGTACCGTTCTATTACTTTTGATTTGATTGGGTGCACCTTTGATTTGGGATATGTCGCGAGGTAAGCGGTAGTAGCTCATATGCGTTACCACTAGCCCGGATCCACAAAATAGTAGTATCCAACCCTGGGCATTGCATTGCATTCCATGACATATGCCTTATCGCGCCCTCTACGAGTTTGGTTTATGTCGTACCTATGAAGTGCTTCCTGATAGTCCACCGGTTTGGTAGAGTTGACAGTACAGTATAGACCACGAAATTCGAATAAAAATGTATTAAAGGGGATATGTGTGATGGCCCGGACTCGACCTTCGAAAATCGGCACCGAATACGACACTCGTATCCTAATGCCGCAGATCCAAACGTCGAATCTGGTTCGTCGAAACTTATAACACATCAAGTACAACACAACGGAAGAAAAAGAATATCAATATATATAACATTGATACAATGACAGATACAATATCTGATATAATATGATACAATAGAATGATACAATAGATATCAATACTATCAGAGATACAAGATACAGCGGAAGGAATAGATAACACCAACAGCAGAACAATATCTTCTACATGGTCTTCAAGAAGGAACTCCAGCATCGGTAATCTCCATCTCCAAGGCACCAACCCAGAGGTAGTTCCAACTCCCAATAACGATGCACAAGGATAAGCAAGTGCAGTTGTGATTCAAAGAATGGACTAACTCCAGATAATCTACTAAACCTAACTATCTGAAAAATCCAACTCTAGACTGCCCGTATGGAAAAATTGTAGGCAACCAGAGTTTAGAAAATGAACAATAAACTCCAGGTCAGTCATGGGACTGGTATGAGTAAACAAAATAGGTTTATCTTTAAAATAGACAACAAGAGAATTTAGAATAAATCCGTAATGCTTTTTGGAAAATGAAACTACCATAAGGCCTCCCGCCACACATACAATGCAAACGCAGAATTGGAGGGGATTTCTCCTTATGATAGTCAAACATGCTTGATACACAAATTCTTTTCAATATTATTATTAGTGCGTAGTGCAGAAAATATTTCGAAAGTATAATATTACTCTTAGCCAGTATAGGCATTTCGCACTTATGCCTACTATAGCTACCATGTTCAATAGCATATTACCGCCACATTCCATGGCAGGTTATACAACTAAAAACGTACAGGGCACGTATTGTTTTATTTGGATTTCTAACAAATGGTTAGGCTAAGGAACTTCCTACTGTCCATGGGTATGCCTCTGGTGGGACGTCCCGAGAGCCTAATCGGATCTCTACCAACACAAGACCGGGTTACCTCTATAACTAGGTAACTACTACTCGAGCATGCCATCCCCCGGTCCTTTGGGACCTTTATCCGAGGTGCCTCTAAACCACAAAGCAACAACCACATAGTAAATGAGATTGAAGCAACCATAGCAGGTTACCACCACATTCCATGGAAGGTTATACAGCTAAAACCGTACAGGACGCGTATTGTTTTTTTGGATTTCCAACAAATGGTCAGGCTAAGGAACTTCCTACTGTCCATGGGTACGCCTCTGGCGGGACGTCCCGAGAGCCTAACCGGATCTCTGCCAATACAAGGCCGGGTTACCTCTGTAACTAGGTAACTACTACTCGAGTATGTCGTCCACCGGTCCTTTCGGACCTTTATCCGAGGCGCCTCTAAACCACAAAGCAACAACCATACAGTAAATGAGATTGAAGCAACCATATAGGTAAATATCTGGGCTCCATACCATGATACCACCCTTTACCAGAAGGGAATGACACACCCTAAAGGGCGCGACCCTCATAACTTTGCCGCATCTTTCCTGTTTTGACCATTTTCGGGGTGTGAGGTCCTGATGTAGTTTCGTCCACAAAGCTACGCTTTATGTAAAAGCCATGCTTTGATCACAAATGATCAACAAATGATAATCAACACACATCAACATTTAGCATGTCACACTACCAAATTGGGAGTATATTACTGATAACCTTCAACTACATAACCTCTGAGCTCATACTTCTCAAAGAAGGGTGTTAAGCAACAAATATGTATTTGAAAGTAATCTACTTTATATCTCAAAGTGTAGTTTCAGACATACAACCATACAAGTCTGTCCCGGGTTCGAACAGAACCGAAGGCACTTCCGAAGAAGCCCTTGCAAATCTGGGTATCCACAATCCCAATTGGACTTTCCATCACTTAGGGAAACTCTATACCGTAGCTACTCGGTGCAGAGACAATCGATAGGTTATCCTATCGTTCTCTCAAATACCCGGTCTTCAACACCAGTCTTCAAATGGAATCCATAACATCAGATCATTATTCAGAATGGGTTATATGACGCAAGGTCCTCTCCCGGCTAAACCGATTAATGAGCGCGATATTTAAAATATATGGATATGGGATTTCAATCAAGTCACAATTCAAAGAAAACCAAAACTTTTCTTCAAATAGTTTAAACAAATTACCATTTCAAATCTATAAACAAAAAGATTCGTTTCACAAAGTTTACATAGTTTCACAAAGATCCATTTACGGATTTCAAAAAAATTTCCATTTCAATTGGATTAACTCATTAAATCTTTATAACAAGGATTTAACTAATAGATTTTAAACCGTTTCCATAACTTGGAAATCATATTCATTTTAGACTTGAAATCCTTCTAACACAAATTGGATGTTCATTTCTTATGCGAAAGTTTTTATTACTTGAAAACTAGTTTCAGAAGAATCCAATTATATTTGCACGAGTTAAAGCCTTTGAATTTAAATTCAAATTCCCAAATCAATACATTTAAAATGGTTTAACCCATATATAACTTGCATAATATCTTTAATCCCTAATTTCAAATCATAGGATTCAGTTTCAAATTTTGAATTTAAATTTAAATCAAATTATTTAAACTTCAAGGCTTAATCAAGTGATTTAAAAATAAATAAATTTTATCTTTGAAATTCCGTTTCAAAAACTTTTTACTTTAATCCCAATCATTTCCAAAACATTTGGATTTAAAAATTCAAATTCAAATTATTTTAAAAATCTGTGACTTAACCAATTTCCAAGTGCAATCCATATTTCTGTGTGTATGGTGTAGTCCAGGAGTTTTACACAATAGTGCAACATCATCAATCATCAGAGATAAAGTAAATTTATCAACCAATACCATTACGATTCGATGTGGGTTCCGGATAACTAACTGGAATCCGACTCCCTGTCGCATCGAAATTTAAATGTCGTTTTATGGGCAAAAAGTGTTTTCACAAACACATAGAAACAAATCACATATCACAGTTCAACACAAAGCAATTCACATTACATAGCATCACAATCACATATCATAAATGTCAATCTAGTACAAAATATTTGACAATTAACTTAAATTAATCAAATAAAACTCAGTTAATTACAATGAGCAATTAATTTCTTAATCACTTCCATAAAGTAATTACGCTTACACAATTTCATAAATGATTATCATTAATCAATTAATCTAATTAATTGTTAAAATCAATCACATTAATTAATTATTTAAATAATCCTTTGTTAATTATCTTCATTAACTAAAAACAATTCTTTAATTACTTTCCTAATTAATCTCTAGTTATAAATTAATCTAAATCATTAATTTATAAGTTAAATAAATAAGTCATTCCTTAATTATCTTATTCATTAAATCATTTTAATACCTTAATTATCTCTAAGGTAACCCATTTCTTTATTAATGACATCATTAATATTAAAGTGTATTTAAAACATTACACTTCTAAATTTAGATTCAAACTTCATTTTGAATTTAAGATTCAAAATTATTATATATTTCAACATTAGCCAAATTTAAATATCAACTTATAAACCTATATAAGAAAAGTTCAAACTAAATTACTTAAATTTTTATTTAAAAATTTAAGCTTTAAAATACATTACATTTTAACTTGCAAATTCAAGTTAAAAAAAAATATTTAACTTTTCATTCAAAATCCTTTTTATAAAAGAACTTTATCAAAATCCAATTCAAATATTTATTTGAAAACAAATTACTTTAAAAAGCTATTTGATTTAAACTTGTTTAGAACATTTAGATTTAAAAACTGATTTAAATCACAGATTTGAATTCAAGAAACTTGAATCCATATCTAAACATTTGATTTAAACTTGGCTTTAAACTTTGATTTAAAATCCTAATTCATTTTAAATTCAATTCCTTTAAATCCACTTAATTGCTTAAAACTTTTTAAGTCATTAAACCATTTAATTTCAAAACTTTATTTATTCACAACTAAGTTTTAAACTAACCTAAATTCATATTTAAACAGTGATTCAAAACTCAGTTTAACTTTGATTTATAATTTAAAATTAAATTTTCAAAAACAACAGAAAAGTTTTGCTTTAAACTGTACAAGTATTTCTACTCGAGCCTCTCTATTTCCTGCTTCGAGCCAACGCTGGAAATCTTCGAGCAAACTACTCGAATTACTCGAGACAAATGCGTACACTCTGCTTCCACTCAACAACACAAATTCCAGATTACCAGACAGTACACCGTGTACGTGCTCGTTGTCGCCGATCAACTCCAGGCGACTCCATATCATCGAGCAAGTCGACGATCCTCCACGAGCCTCTCCCCGACCACCAGAATTCCCTCATCTTCTCGAAATCAAAATCGAGTAAAAACCCAAACATGGTAACAGCAAGACCCACCACAACCAAACCTTCCATCGCCTTGTTCTCGCAGCCCCAACCACCAGAAAGCCTCAAACTCCGGCCATGACCTCGTCAATCACCCCTCTACCATCCTCCAGAATCACGTCGCGCTCGATCCACCGTAGACGATGAATGAATCAAATCATTCACCTTTGCCCAGAGCTAGGTTTACGAACTAAAAATGCTTGCCGCCGCCACCACGCTCATCTGCCAACCACCTCACTATTTTTCCTTGAATCCTCATTCACCATTCCTTCCCCAAACAAAATCCCAATCCCTACCAATCAGTGAATCTCCTAGATCACTAAAACAATGAAATTTATACAAACCCAAACTGGTCTTCCATCCCTCATCTAAAAATCAGGATTTTTTCTTTAAAATTCATGTTTTAGTATATGAATTCAGTTTACATACTTGAATTCATGAAATACGAAGTTTGAAATTTGACTTATTTAAAGTTTGGTTCAGCTATCTTGATTTCCAGAAACAAGACTGAGTTATTTTGACTTACATAATTTTTTTAAATTAAATCTTATGATGAACAATCAAGTTTTTTTTTTAAAATCTTGAGTCCAAGTTATGCTTAGATCAAGAGGAAATACTTTTTTGAATCAAAATCTTGTGTTAGCCTCAAAGACAGAGAATATACAGGAAAACAGCCTGCACACACAATACATCTATTTATTCAAATGTTCACAGAGTAATCATATATATATATATACACATATACATACATATATATATATATGGAAACATACTTGTCCATAGATACATATGCAACAGATTTATACCTTTAAGTTTAAAAAAAAGTGTTACTCACTTTGATTTTAAAATGAACAGAGCTTGTTTGGAACAGACCTGAATTTTTGCTAGCTGAGATCTTCTTTTAATCCTCTGAGTTGCATTGATATGTATTGTTGTTTAAATTGAATTGGTGTTTAAGTTACGAAATGATATTACTTTGGATTTTCTGAGCTTTGAATGGTCGAACTGAAATGAATAGATTGATACACATAAAAAGAAGTTTACAGGTTATATCATTATTTGTTTGTACACTATAAGAGATATTTTTTCATTTGGAGGCTAATATGATATATATGGTGTGCTAAGATATTTGTATTAATTTTCTTTGTTCTTTGACTCAGCCGATTTTTTTGCTTTTTACTTTCAAATGGTGGCTGATGAGATATATTGTGGCTAACATTAATTGTTATTGTCATTTTCCCTTTTTAATTCTACACTTATCTTTTCATAGAAATTTATATTATCTTCTTTTACAAGCCTATAGATATATATATATATATATATATATATATATATATATATTTTATTTCTTATGTCTACATACATATCCTATTTTGGTTTAATGTAGTTGAAGGTATAAAAAATTTCTTGTCCTATGCCTTTATAATATAAATAAATTTCTATAGTTAATATGTTGTTAGAATTTATTCTAATGTAATCACTTTATATTTTAATTTATCTTATATATATCTGTTTCTATTTCTAATTTAAATATTTATTTTTAAGTTTAATACTTATCGTCTTATTTTACATTTTGCATTCCTATATATAGATATTTAACTTTTAAAGAAATTGTTTTTAAATCTTAATTATACTTTTATAAATTAAACACACATATGATATATTATAAAATATAGAATTTAACTTTAAACATCCTTTGAAAATTATTTTATATCAGTTTCAAAATATACTTTCAAAAGATTCATTTGTATAAATAAAGGCACATCTAATTTAATCATATCCAAAATCCAAATACAAATTTATTTTCTAAGATATTTAAATTTACATCACAATTTCGAATTCTATTTTCAAATACGTTTCTCAATTAATTTATAAAACACATACTTTTATTCGAATTTGGAGAAACTTAAATCAATTTACCAATTAATTTCACAATTTTTATTCAAAAATTAAATTAATTATCAATTTAGACTTAGTAAAAATCTGGGATCATTAAAGATTCCCCGCTTAAGAAATTTCATCCCCGAAATTTGCAGGCACGAAACAACAAAGATAGATACACAAAGACAGAGAAACAGTTTTCCAGGTCAAACTGGATATCAATTTTGCATTTGGCTTACCAAATCAGAATATCAGCAATAGATATGAGAAAAAACTCAACTAATATTGCACATGGTACTCGGGTCACCCAGATCTACGAATATGCAGGGCACTGGTTAGTTCGAAGGGATAACTAACCATTCATAGAATATATCGCACCCTAGAGAAGAGATAGGTAGATTCAGTATCCTATAATTTCCTAAACATTAGATATGAATTCCAACTTAGGTCGGAACATCCCAAAGTATATACCAACTTGTCCTTCTTCGGACTTCGATCTACACAAGAAATTATAATAGAATTTCCAATGTAACGACCCAGAATTTCTATTAATTAAAATTTATATATTAATTGATTTTAAATATTAATAAGTGAAATTAAACAGTCGAATAAATTTTATTTCGAATAATTGGATTTAATTGGATAATTAAATCGATAATTTAATAGTCGAAATTACAGAAATAATTGGAAATTGGGTTTAAAATGATTGAAAATTATTTGTAAAATTTTAATAAATCATATTGGAGTTAGAATGATGTTATAGAATTTTTAAAATCGAATTAAAAGTTAATTTGTGAAAATTTAATATTTTAATGTTTAATTGACGAGTTAAAATAGCCATTTTTCAAACAGTCTCTGATTTCGACGAAACTAGTTTCATCGGATCCGTAATGTTATATTATTGTATGGTTTCAAATTTTGTGTCAATCGGATTTACCGTTTGTCCGGGGCAAGCCAAAACGCATAGAAATTAGTTTAAATCGATTTAATTTAAAATTGATCGTTTATTGCCGTAACTCGCACAGATGATCGAATTAGCCTCTGAAACACGTTCCATTGTGTTCGAAACGCGGGGTAAACCTTAGGAACGCCAATCGACACGTTTCGTTTGGAGTTCGGAAATTTTTGGATGAATAGTGTTTTCGTAAATTTTCTATAAAAGCCCATCCTTATTCACATTTGCAAAAGAAAAAAAGGGCTAGGGTTTTGAGCAGAGCCGCCGGCCTCAATATTCAATGGCCGAAATAACATCTTCTTCTTCCTCAATTATCTCTTCATCCATCAACAATTAGCGAAATCTTTTAAATACAATGTTGTAGAGGGGAGTGAGATCTATGATCTCAACAATAGAGATCGAAAGCGAAGCTCTGGATTGACGCAAATCAAGCTGGAAGGGGCGCCGTTGCGCATGTCTTTTCATGCAGGGGGTGAGGCCGAGCTCTGCCGCAACTATGGTGGTGGTAGCTCGTGTGATGGCGGGAGGAATGGCAGTAGCTGATCGAGTTCTAGATCGTTGTGGTGGTCGTGACATCAAACCCTAGATACGGCTAACATGGGTTAGACGTGCGCGTTCACTGGAGAGGGAAGAAGCAAATTTGTGTGGGACGGCCTGGATTTCATCAGGGAGATGGACTGCTAGGATCTGTTAGGTTTAAAAATATAAAAGAATTTTGTAAATTTATATGTTTTAAATTCCTGTAAACTTTAAAATGTGATAACTTTTTCATACGAGGTCGAAATCACACGAAACGAATTACGTTGGGTTAGTTTTGTCGAGCACTACGCTATGGAACTAGATTGGAGTCGTTTGGAGTTAGTGAGAATTTCAGATAAAATTAAACGCGCGCTTAATTTTATTCGAGATAAAACGCGGAAACTGAATTGAAACCAAGGTGAGAACTTCTCACTCAATCGAATCGGTTTCGATTTTAATTTTAAATAGTTAGATTTAAAATTCTTGATTGTATGTTTGAATGATGATTGTTATCTATTGATTGTTAAAATAGACATTATATGCCGTTAGTAAGCGGAGGTTATTTATTAAAAACATATACCGTGAATATTTCATAGTACAGTGGAATTGGTATTATTTATGTACTTGGAGTTGTTTTCCGCATTATATAGCGGATGAGACCCTATTGCGCCGTATAATAGCGGATAATATTTTAAATCCTATATACCGCGATATTTCGTTTGGAAACGGAATTGGTATTGTGCTAATGTATGTGGATGCAGGGAAACAGGTTGGAGGGATCCAACTGGATTCCTCAACAGTATTTATTTGATTATAGATATTTTGATATTTGTTGATTATCGTATAAAGATATATGATGTCGTTGTTGTCGTGATTGACTATTTGGTGTGTAGCATCATTTGGCCAATTTTGGAATCTTGAAAGGATTTTTAAGGTGATTTTTGAAAGTATACGTTTTATAAAATATTTTTGGAATTGATTCATTTTAAATAAATAAACGTTATAATTTTAATGTTATAAAAATTATGATTTTTGAGAAATATAGTTAAAAGTTGATTTTTGAAAATATGGGGTTAATGATTTTATAAAATAGTTTAAATTGGGATTTTTGAATTTATTGTAAAAAGTTTAAATATAGGATTTATAAAATTTGATTATTTTATAAATCAAAATGATGAAATTTTATAGGAGTTTAAAGACGTTTTAAAATAATAATATAAATTGATTTATATAAAAGATTTATAAAATTGATATTTATAAATTAAAATATTGGAATTATAAAACGAGTTTTTATAAATGTTAGAATGAAGTGTAAATGGATTTCATAAGTGAATGAAATTATAGAATTATAAATGGTGAAATTATAAATGGAATTTATAAGTAGTAAGATTTAAAAAATTTGTAAAGTTATTAAAAGAATAGATTTGGGTAAATAAATGAATCTTATAAGTTATAAGATTTATAATTTGGGAAGTTTAAAGGAACGATTTTGTAAATAAATAAATTATAAGTATTTAACTTATAATATGGACTTTTGGTATATAATTGAGATATAAATTGAATAGGTTAATAAAAGAGATTTATAAATTGAAGTTGTTATAAAATAAATAGAAATAGGATTTATAAACATTGTTTTATAAATCCAAATCAATTGAATTTGATAAAGTAAATGTAGAAATTATTAAAGGAGTTATATCCACGATTTTGGACAATGGATAATCCTTTAAAATAAAATGTACAGAAATGATGAAATTGGTTAACGAAGTATATTCACGCTTTTGGATAGTGAATGATATGTTAAAGAAATTTTTTTGGAGGTGATATTTTAAATAGAATTAAAACGATTTAACGATGTTTTAAATGTGTTAAGGTTCGAAACCATAGATTTCAACATTCATTGTTGAAATAGTCGTTTTCGAGAAATAGAAGGAAATAGTGGACTATAACACTAATGTTATAGTAAATGATTTCCTGAAGGAAATGTTTTATATAGTATTGGGATTTATATATCTATCTTTACTTTGAATCCCTATACTAATGATTTTGAGTTGTCGTAACGATGTTTTACGTAACATTCGTTTTGACTCAAATGAATGTGTTTAAAAGAACACTTTCCTTAAGGAATAAAATATATATTTAATTGTGATTTAAGTATATGGAATATTTTCCAAGTGTTGAAAATAAATAGATTTGTGAACTACTTATTATTAATAAGTATGGAAATGCTTTTCCAATATGAAATGAAACATTTTTGAGAATTTATCTTTGTAAAGATAAATTGAAAATGAATATTTGAAATCTATTGAAAACCGTATATCAGTAGATATTTTGAAATATAAATTCACTATGGAATTTATAAAAGAAAGGAGAATTTATTTAAAAATAAATATTGATTTATTTTTGAAGTATTGAAATTATATATCTTGTAAAGATATTTTTGGAAAATAAATAATTTAGAAAATTATTTGGAATCTGGTGATGTTGTGCATATCCATTGATAGTTCAATAACCGACTATCAATATTTACCTTTGAATGGGTACTTGTTGTGATTTGCTTGAATTTGAATGGCACACTTATTTTTGAATAAGCGCTCACTATTCGAGTTAGCCAGGAAAGGACCTTGGGGTCGTATAACCCATTCCGAATATGTGATACGTCGTTAAGGATTGCATTTGATGACCGGTGTTGAAGACCGGATATTTTTGAAAATGGAAGGATTACCGTCGAATGTCTCTGCACCGAATGGCCCCGGTATAGAGATTCCATATGTGATGGAAAGTCCGGACGTGATTAGTGAATATCCGGATTGCAAGGACTTCTTTGGAAGTGCCTTCGGTTCCGTTCGATCCCGGAACGGACTTGTATGGATGTGCGTCTAACGTTACAATTTGAGATGTAAAGCTGGTTTCTATCAAATATATTTCCGTTGGTGGCGGAGAATTTATTCTCTTTGCTTAACACCCTTAGAGGTTATGTAGTTGATGGTTACTAGTGATACATTCCCAAATTGGTAATTTGGCATACGAAGTGATGTTGAGCATTTGATGATCAAAGCACAGCTTTTGTATAAAGCGTAGCTTTGTGGATGAGACTTCGTCGGACCTCACACCCTGGAAATGGTCAAAACAGGAAGGATGCAGCAAGGTTATTAGGGGGTAGCGCCCCTTTAGTGTATGTCATTCCTTCTGGATAGAGGTGGCATCATGGTATGGAGCCCAGATAATTAACCTATGTTGTTGCTGCAAATTTATTACTTTGTGTTTGTTGGAAATAGAGGATCCTCGGATATAGATCGGTTACGATCGAGGGATGGCATATTCGTGTCAGTAGTTACCTAGTTTGAAAGGTAACCCGGCCTTGTGTTAGCAGAGATCCGGTTAGGTTCTCGGGACGTCATTCCAGAGGCGTTTCCATGTGGCAATGGGAAGTTCCTTGGCCTGACCATTTGTTGGAAATCCAAAGAAACAATACGAACCTTGTATGGTTTTAGTTGTAGAACCTGTCATCTAATATGGTAGCTATAGCAGGCATAATATAATGGTACCTATGCTGGCTAAGATTTATATTCTACTTTCGAAATGTTTTCTACACCATGCACTAATAATAATATCAAAATTGATTTGATTTTGCGTAGTAAGCATCTTTGACTAACATAAGAAGAAATCTCCTCCAAGTCTGCGTTTGTATTGTGTGTGTGGTGGGAGGTCTTATGGTAGTTACGTTTTCAAAAAACATTGCGAATCTATTTTAAAATATTTCTCTGTTTGTTTTTAAAAGAATAAAATTTTTAAAGTTCTCACACCAGTCCCATGACTGACTTGGAGTTTATTGATTTCCTTCCTAAACTTTGGATGCCCACCAATTTCCACACGGGCAGTCTAGAGTCAAGTTGTCAGGATATTCTGGAATTCGGGATTTGCTGGAGGCAAGCTGGATGGCATGGCGTATTCACTAGTATATAGTATTTCTTTTCCGCTGTTTGTAGTTGTTTGTTGTTGTACACTCTGATGATGTAATGTGATGTAATGTAATAACTGGTATAGTTCTTTGTTTAAAATTATTTATTTATCTATTATATGTTGTTCCGCTGCGATTGTGAGATTCTGATATTGTTCTGTTGTTTTTTTCTGTTCTGTTCTATCTTTTTCTTACTTCTTCTATCTTTTTCTTCTTTTTAAACCCTAAGAATTCGGTTTTCCGACATTCGACTGCTCGGCAGTTGGTATAGTGTACGTATTGATGTCGACGTTCGGGCGTCAAAGACCCGTTTCCTTACATCTGGTATCAGAGCATATGGTTAAGCGACAACCATGGCTCTGTTGGGTATTACTCATTAGAGATAAAGTCAATAGTACTCTAGAATGAGTTGAGTGTAATAATAGATATGAGTGCGTATTTGTTAGTGAATATAAAATTGTTTTATATTGTGATGATTAGTTTGTTGAGTGGTATACGGATTCTGGTTAATACGAGTAATTAACATTGTTGATAGGGATCCCTAAACACTTGTACAGAATAATTCGACACGATATTGTTTTAAATTGGGTAAATGAAATGATTTTACCTTGATTATATTTTATATATAAAGGAATAATTTTTAATAATTATTTAAAGTGTATATAAGTTGATTGTTTGGTTGTTGAAAATGTAAGAATATATATAAGTTAATTAAAAGATGTTTGAATAATCTAAATAAAAGAAAATTTGTATAAGCAAAAGAATCATAAGAATTGAATTATAATTAATGTGATTTACAATTGTGAAATAAACTTATATATATAAGAAGTGAAACTATATGAATATATTTATGAATATGAGTTAAATAAAAATGAGTTTGAATAAGTGATGAAATTTGACTTTGGTAAAGGTTAAATAAAAATTTACTTTAGAATTGGGAATCTGAATTGGATTTATAAGTAGGAATTTAAGTTAAGTAAAACCAAGTGATGTATAAAATGGAATATAACTTAAGAGATGTTGAATGAAGTTGATTTTGGTATCGAAGTAAATTGATAAAGTTAAGTGATAAACGTGAACTTGAGTTATGTAATGAAATTCAACTTTTGTGGTTATATGAATTAGCAATTGAATTAATAAATGGATTGAATGTTAATCTATTAAATGTAAATAATTGATATGAAATAATGAATGTAAGTGTTAATTCATTAAAATCTAATGTTATTGAAAAAAATTGAATAATTGAATGAAAATCAATTTAATTAAACCAATTGAAGGTAAAGGTGTTAAACCAAATTGAATGAATATAAGCAAAGGAATTTGGTTGTAATTAATATACATTGGTTGTTATATGATAGTTAGTTGATTGTATATAATTCATTAAGTGTTAATGAAATTGAGTTAATGAAATTGAAAGCTAAAGTAATTGAAATCCAATTGGAAGTTAAGTGAATCTTAAATAAAATTGAATTTGATTTGGAAGTGAACCAACTTGAATATGAATTAGTGAATATAAACTAATTGAAAATGAATGTTAGTAAAAACATCCATTGTTAATGAATCAAATGTGATTAAATGAAAAACTCATTTCATTGAATATTAATGAGAATATGAATGAATATTTATTGGTTATGGATGTTAGTTGAATGCTAGTTGGATGATAGTTGGTTGATGGTTGAATATATTGCTTTTACTACATTTTCTAGGTTGGCATATATAGTTATTATGTTGCTATATGTTGTATATCAATACTATTGTCTATATACATGTTTCTCATCTGTTTGTTGAGTGTTTAGTAGGTGCGGATCGCGTTTGCTTCGCATTTGGAGCTCACTTTCGCGCTATATTAGTCGTATATGCTCGCTAATAATATATAAGGTACATATCTCGGGTTACATATCGTACTTTTACACTTTTTTCGCTGCGGGATGCCTCATCACTTGATGAGATGTATATTTGTGATATATATACTGTCATTTTTTTTTCGGATTGAGCCGTACAAAGGAGACTATGGCAAAAATTTCCAAAAATTTAAGGCGTTAGAATATTTTTGAGAAAATTGGGAAAATTTTGAAAACTAAGTTGGATTTAAAAAACTTAGTAAAGTTATTATAAGAAGTTTAACTATGAATTTTGGGAAAGTTAAACGTTTAAGAGATTTGAAAAATCTAAATTGAACGGTTTGTTTTGGGAAAGTTAATGGATTCTGTAACTTTTTCTGACTTGGTAATTTCGAGGACGAAATTCTTTTAAGGGGGGAAGTTTGTAACGACCCAGAATTTCTATTAATTAAAATTTATATATTTAATTGATTTTAAATATTAATAAGTGAAATTAAACAGTCGAATAAATTTCATTTCGAATAATTGGATTTAATTGGATAATTAAATCGATAATTTAATAGTTGAAATTACAGAAATATTTGGAAATTGGGTTTAGAATGATTTGTAAAATTTTAATAAATCATATTGGAGTTAGAATGATGTTATAGAACTTCTAAAATCGAATTAAAAGTTAATTTGTGAAAATTTAATATTTTAATATTTAATTGACAAGTTAAAATAGCCATTTTTCAAACAGTCTCTGATTTCGACGAAACTAGTTTCATCGGATCCGTAATGTTATATTGTATGGTTTCAAATTTCGTGTCAATCGGATTTACCGTTTGTCCGGGGCAAGCCAAAACGCATAGAAATTAGTTTAAATCGATTTAATTTAAAATTGATCGTTTATTGCCGTAACTCGCACAGATGATCGAATAAGCCTCCGAAACACGTTCCATTGTGTTCGAAACGTGGGGTAAACCTTAGGAACGCCAATCGACACGTTTCGTTTGGAGTTCGGAAAATTTTGGATCAATAGTGTTTTCGTAAATTTTCTATAAAAGCCCATCCTTATTCACATTTGCAAAAGAAAAAAAGGGCCAGGGTTTTGAGCAGAGCCGCCGGCCTCAATATTCAATGGCTGAAATAACATCTTCTTCTTCCTCAATTATCTCTTCATCTATCAACAATTAGCGAAATCTTTTAACTGCAATGTTGTAGAGGGGAGTGAGATCTATGATCTCAACGGTAGA
Source organism: Allium cepa (assembly GCA_030765085.1). Lineage (NCBI taxonomy): Eukaryota > Viridiplantae > Streptophyta > Magnoliopsida > Asparagales > Amaryllidaceae > Allium > Allium cepa. The sequence continues at coordinate 485,671,616 of CM060929.1, forward strand.
GATCGAAAGCGAAGCTCTGGATTGACGGCAAATCAAGCTGGAAGGGGCGCCGTTGCGCACGTCTTTTCATGCAGGGGTGAGGCCGAGCTCTGCCGCAACTATGGTGGTGGTAGCTCGTGTGGTGGCGGGAGGAATGGCAGTAGCTGATCGAGTTCTAGATCGTTGTGGTGGTCGCGGCATCAAACCCTAGATACGGCTAACATGGGTTAGACGTGCGCGTTCACTGGAGAGGGAAGAAGCAAATTTGCATGGGACGGCCTGGATTTCATCAGGGAGATGGACGGCTAGGATCTGTTAGGTTTAAAAATATAAAAGAATTTTGTAAATTTATATGTTTTAAATTCCTGTAAACTTTAAAATGTGATAACTTTTTCATACGAGGTCGAAATCAAACGAAACGAATTACGTTGGGTTCGTTTTGTCGAGCACTACGCTATGGAACTGGATTGGAGTCGTTTGGAGTTAGTGAGAATTTCGGATAAAATTAAACGCGCGTTTAATTTTATTCGAGATAAAACGCGGAAACTGAATTGAAACCAAGGTGAGAACTTCTCACTCAATCGAATCGGTTTCGATTTTAATTTTAAATAGTTAGATTTAAAATTCTTGATTGTATGTTTGAATGATGATTGTTATCTATTGATTGTTAAAATAGACATTATACGCCGTTAGTAAGCAGAGGTTATTTATTAAAAACATATACCGAGAATATTTCACAGTACAGTGGAATTGGTATTATTTATGTACTTGGATCCGCATTATATAGCGGATGAGACCCTATTGCGCCGTATAATAGCGAATAATATTTTAAATCCTATATACCGCGATATTTCGTTTGGAAATGGAATTGGTATTGTGCTAATTTATGTGGATGCAGGGAAACAGGTTGGAGGGATCCAATTGGATTCCTCAACAGTATTTATTTGATTATAGATATTTTGATATTTGTTGATTATCGTATACAGATGTATGATGTCGTTGTTGTCGTGATTGACTATTTGGTGTGTAGCATCATTGGGCCAATTTTGGAATCTTGAAAGGATTTTTAAGGTGATTTTTGAAAGTATACATTTTACAAAATAATTTTGGAATTGATTCATTTTAAATAAATAAACGTTATAATTTTAATGTTAAAAAAATTATGGTTTTTGAGAAATATAGTTAAAAGTTGATTTTTGAAAATATGGGGTTAATAATTTTATAAAATAGTTTAAATTGGGATTTTTGAATTTATTGTAAAAAGTTTAAATATAGGATTTATAAAATTTGATTACTTTATAAATCAAAATGATGAAATTATAAAGGAGTTTAAAGACGTTTTAAAATAATAATATAAATTGATTTATATAAAAGATTTATAAAATTGATATTTATAAATTAAAATATTGGAATTATAAAATGAGTTTTTATAAATGTTAGAATGAAGTGTAAATGGATTTCATAAGTGAATGAAATTATAGAATTATAAATGGTGAAGTTATAAATGGAATTTATAAGTAGTAAGATTTGAAAAATTTGTAAAGTTATTAAAAGAATAGATTTGGGTAAATAAATGAATCTTATAAGTTATAAGATTTATAATTTTTGAAGTTTAAAGGAACGATTTTGTAAACAAATAAATTATAAGTATTTAACTTATAATATAGACTTTTGGTATATAATTGAGTTATAAATTGAAGTTGTTATAAAATAAATAGAAATAGGATTTATAAACATTGTTTTATAAATCCAAATCAATTGAATTTGATAAAGTAAATGTAGAAATTATTAAAGGAGTTATATCCACGATTTTGGACAATGGATAATCCTTTAAAATAAAATGTATAGAAATGATGAAATTGGTTAACGAAGTATATTCACGCTTTTGGATAGTGAATGATATGTTAAAGAAATTGTTTTGGAGGTGATATTTTAAATAGAATTAAACGATTTAACGATGTTTTAAATTTGTTAAGGTTCGAAACCATAGATTTCAACATTCATTGTTGAAATAGACGTTTTTGAGAAATAGAAGGAAATGGTGGACTATAACATTGTTGTTATAGTAAATGATTTTCGGAAGGAAATGTTTTATATAGTATTGGGATTTATATATCTATCTTAACTTCGAATCCCTATACTAATGATTTTGAGTTGTCGTAACGATGTTTTATGTAACATTCATTTTGACTCAAATGAATGTGTTTAAAAGAACACTTTCCTTAAGGAATAAAATATATATTTAATTGTGATTTAAGTATATGGAATATTTTCCAAGTGTTGAAAATAAATAGATTTGTGAACTACTTATTATTAATAAGTATGGAAATGCTTTTCCAATATGAAATGAAACATTTTTGAGAATTTATCTTTGTAAAGGTAAATTGAAAATGAATGTTTGAAATCTATTGAAAACCGTATATCAGTAGATATTTTGAAATATAAATTCACGATGGAATTTATAAAAGAAAGGGGAATTTGTTTAAAAATAAATATTGATTTATTTTGAAGTATTGAAATTATATATCTTGTAAATATATTTTTGGAAAATAAATAATTTGGAAAATTATTTGGAATCTGGTGATGTTGTGCATATCCATTGATAGTTCAATAACCAACTATCAATATTTACCTTTGAATGGGTATTTGTTGTGATTTGCTTGAATTTGAATGCCACGCTTATTTTTAAATAAGCGCTCACTATTCGGGTTAGCCGGGAAAGGACCTTGAGGTCATATAACCCATTTCAAATATGTGATATGTCGTTATGGGTTGCATTTGATGACCGGTATTGAAGACCGGATATTTTGAAAACGGAAGGATTACCGTCGAATGTCTCTGCACCGAATGGCCCCGGTATAGAGATTCCATATGTTATGGGAAGACCGGACCTGGTTAGTGAATATCTGGATTGCAAGGACTTCTTTGGAAGTGCCTTCGGTTCCGTTCGATCCCGGAACGGACTTGTATGGATGTGTGTATGACGTTACAATTTGAGATGTAAAGCTGGTTTCTATCAAACATATTTCCGTTGGTGGCGGAGAATTTATTCTCTTAGCTTAACACCCTTAGAGGTTATGTAGTTGATGGTTACTAGTGATACATTCCCAAATTGGTAATGTGGCATACGAAGTGTTGTTGAGCATTGATGATCAAAGCACAGCTTTTGTATAAAGCGTAGCTTTGTGGATGAGACTTCGTCGGACCTCACACCCCGGAAATGGTCAAAACAGGAAGGATGCAGCAAGGTTATTAGGGGGTAGCGCCCCTTTAGTGTATGTCATTCCTTCTGGATAGAGGTGGTACCATGGTATGGAGCTCAGATACTTAACCTATGTTGTTGCTGCAAATTTATTACTTTGTGGTTGTTGGAAATCAAGGATCCACGGATATAGATCAGTTACGATCGGGGGATGGCATATTCGTGTCAGTAGTTACCTAGTTTGAAAGGTAACCCGACCTTGTGTTGGCAGAGATCCGGTTAGGTTCTCGGGACGTCATTCCAGAGGCTTTTCCATGTGGTAATGGGAAGTTCCTTGGCCTGACCATTTGTTGGAAATCCAAAGAAACAATACGAACCTTGTACCGTTTTAGTTGTAGAACCTGCCATCTAATATGGTAGTTATAGCAGGCATAATATAATGGTACCCATGCTGGCTAAGATTTATATTCTACTTTCGAAATGTTTTCTACACTATGCACTAATAATAATATCAAAATTGATTTGATTTTGCGTAGTAAGCATCTTTGACTAACATAAGAAGAAATCTCCTCCAAGTCTGCGTTTGCATTGTGTGTGTGGTGGGAGGTCTAATGGTAGTTACATTTTCAAAAAACATTGCGAATCTATTTTAAAATATTTCTCTGTTTGTTTTTAAAAGAATAACTTTTTAAAGTTCTCATACCAGTCCCATGACTGACTCGGTGTTTATTGTTTTCCTTCCTAAACTTTGGGTACCCACCAATTTCCACATGGGCAGTCTAGAGTCAAGTTATCAGGATATTCTGGAATTCGGGGTTTGCTGGAGGCAAGCTGGATGGTATGGCGTATTCACTAGTATATAGTATTTCTTTTCCACTGTTTGTTGTTGTACACTCTGATGATGTAATGTGATGTAATGTAATAACTGATATAGTTCTTTGTTTAAAGATTATTCATTTATCTATTATATGTTGTTCCGCTGCGATTGTGAGATTCTGAAATTGTTCTGTTATTTTTTTCTGTTCTGTTCTGTCTTTTTCTTACTTCTATCTTTTTCTTCTTTTTAAACCCTAAGAATTCGGTTTTCCTGCATTCGATTGCTCGGCAGTTGATACAGTGTACGTATTGATGTCGACGTTCAAGCGTCGAAGACCCGTTTCCTTACATCCAATTTGGTTTTAAATGAAATCATTTTATCGATTCAATTCAAATTTAGCCTTATATTCTATTAATCAACTTAACTCAATTTAAAATTTCCAATTTATTTAAAATTTCAATTTCAAATTTCAAATTCATTAAAGTTTAAATTGAAAAGCTGATAAGAAACCGATGAAGATACAAAGTAAGGATTTTCTACAACGATTCGTAGGGGCACCATCATACCGAAACTTCTCCTTGTCGCTGCTAGGAAGCAAATCAAAAGAATTTGGAATCGAATCAAAGGAGATTGAGAAGAGAAAGATTTTTTGCGCTATCGCAGGGTATTGACCATTTGTAGTGGTACTTCCCCGTCCCCTATCTCATTCTCTTCTTGTACTCATACTTACTATCAGTGGATAGTAAGAGAATTTATTGAGGCATTCTAACGGATATCTTAGGGATATACTCATTCTACGGTATACTTCACCCTATCTCTAATGAATTACTTAATGTGTTATACTCCTGAGCTAAAGTTTCAACCTTCAGCTCTGATACCAAATGTGACGGCCCAGACTCGACCTTCGAAAATCGGCACCAAACACGACACCCATATCCTAATGCCGTAGATCCAAACGTCGAATCTGGTTCGCCGGAGCTTATAACACATCAAGTACACATAGCGGAAGAAAAAGAATATTAGTATATATATAACATTGATACAATGACAGGTACAATATCTGATATAATATGATACAGCAGAATGATAAATAGATATCAATACTATCATAGATATAAGACACAGCGGAAGGAATAGATAACACCAGCAGTGGAACAATATCTTCAATATGGTCTTCAAAAGGGAAATCCAGAATCTGTAATCTCCATGTCCAAGGCACTAATCCAGAGGTACCTCGAACTCACAATAACGATGCATAAGGATAAGCAAGTGCAGTTGTGATTCAAAGACTGGACTAACTCCAGATAATCTCCTAAACCTGACTATCTGAAAAACCCAACTCTAGACTGCCCGTGTGGAAAATTGTGGGCATCCAGAGTTTAGGAAAGGAACAATAAACTCCAGGTCAGTCATGGGACTGGTATGAGTAAACAAAACAGGTTTATCTTTAAAACAGACAACAAGAGAATTTAAAATAAATCCGCAATGCTTTTGGAAAATGAAACTACCATGAGGCCTCCCGCCACACACACAATGCAAACGCAGAATTGGAGGAGATTTCTCCTTATGATAGTCAAACATGCTTGATACGCAAATTTTCAATAGTATTATTAGTGCATAGTGCAGAAAACATTTCAAAAGTATAATATTGATCTTAGCCAGCTTAGGCATTTCGTACTTATGCCTAGTATAGCTACCATGTTCAATAGCAGGTTACCACCACATTTCACGGCAGGTTATACAACTAAAACCGTACAGGGCGCGTGTTGTTTTGTTTGGATTTTCAACAAATGGTCAGGCTACGGAACTTCCTACTGTACATGGGTACGCCTCTGGTGGGACGTCCCAAGAGCCTAACCGGATCTCTAACAACCCAAGGTCGGTTTACCTCTGTAACTAGGTAACTACAACTCGAGCATATCATCCCCCAGTCCTTTGGGACCTTTATCCGAGGCGCCTCTAAAGCACAAAGCAACAACCACATAGTAAATGAGGTTGAAGCAACCACATAGGTAAATATCTGGGCTCCATACATGATACCACCCTTTACCAAAAGGGAATGACACACCCTAAAGGGCGCGACCCTCATAACCTTGCCGCATCTTTCCTGTTTCGACCGTTTCCGGGTGTGAGGTCCTGATGCGGTTTCGTTCACAAAGCTACGCTTTATATAAAAGCCATGCTTTAATCACAAATGATCAACTAATGATCATCAACACGCAGCAACACTTAGCATGTCACACTACCAAATTGGGAGTATATTACTGATAACCTTCAACTACATAACCTTTGAGCTCGTACGCCTCAGAGAAGGATGTTAAGCTGAGAGAATAAATTCTCCGCCACCAACAGATATGAATTTGAAAGAAGTCTGCTTTATATCTCAAAGTGTAGTGTCAGACATACAGCCATACAAGTTTGTCCTGGGTTCGAACAGAACCGAAGGCACTTCCAAAGAAGCCCTTATAAATCCGGGTATCTCGATCGGACTTCCCATCACTTAGGGAATCTCTATACCGTAGCTACACGGTGTAGAGATAATCGATAGGTTATCCTATCGTTCTCACAAATACCTGGTCTTCAACACCGATCTTCAAACGTAATCCATAACGTCGGGTCATTATTCGGAATGGGCTATATGACGCAAGGTCCTCTCCCGGCTAAACCGAATAATAAGCGCAATACTTAAAATATGTGGATATGGAATTTCAGTTAAGTCACAACTTCACAGCAAACCAAAACTTTTTTCAAATAGTTTAAGCAAATTACCATTTAAAATCTATAAACAAAAAGATTCGTTTCACAAAGTTCACACAGTTTCGCAAAGATCCATTTACGGATTTCAAAACAATTTCCATTTTAATTGGATTAACTCATTAAATCTTTATAACAAGGATTTAACTTACAGATTTTAAACCGTTTCCATAACTTGGAAATCATATTCATTTTAGACTTGAAATCCTTCTAACACAAATTGGACGTTCATTTCTTATGCGAAAGATTTTATTATTTGAAAACAAATAGTTTTCGTTTCTGAAGAATCCAATTATATTTGCACGAGTTAAAGCCTTTGAATTTAAATTCAAATTCCCAAATCAATACATTTAAAATGGTTTAACCCATATATAACTTGTATAATATCATTAATCCCTAGTTTCAAATCATAGGATTCAGTTTCAAATTTTGAATTTAAATTTAAATCAAATTATTTAAACTTCAAGGCTTAATCAGGTGATTTAAAAATAAATAAATTTTATCTTTGAAATTTCGTTTCAAAAACTTTTTACTTTAATCCCAATCCATTTCCAAAACTATTTGGATTTAAAAATTCAAATTCAAATTATTTTAAAAATCTGTGACTTAACCAATTTCCATGTGCAATTCATATTTGTGTGTGTATGGTGTAGTCCAGGGGTTTTACACAATAGTGCAACATCATTAATCATCAGAGATAAAGTAAATTTATCACCCACAAAGATTGACCATTTTGATTCGATGTGGGTTCCGGATAACTAACTGGAATCCGACTACCTGTCGCATCGAAATTTAAATGCCGTTTTATGGGCAAAAAGGGTTTTCACAAACACATAGAAACAAATCACAAATCACAGTTCAACACAAAGCAATTCATATTACATAGCATCATAATCACTTATCAAATGTCATTCTAGTACAAAATATTTGACAATTAACTTAAATTAATCAAATAAAACTCAGTTAATTACAATGAGCAATTAATTTCTTAATCACTTTCATAAAGTAGTTACACTTACTCAATTTCATAAATGATTATCATTAATCAATTAATCTAATTAATTGTTAAAATCAATCACATTAATTAATTATTTAAATAATCCTTAGTTAATTATCGTCATTAACTAAAAACAATTCTTTAATTACTTTCCTAATTAGTCTCTAGTTATAAATTAATCTAAATCATTAATTTATAAATTAAATAAATAAGTTAGTCCTTAATTATCTTATTCATTAAATCATTTTAATACCTTAATTATCTCTAAGGTAACCCATTTCTTTATTAATGACATCATTAATATTAAAGTGTATTTAAAACATTACACTTCTAAATTTAGATTCAAACTTCATTTTGAATTTAAGATTCAAAATTATTATATATTTCAACATTAGACAAATTTAAATATCAACTTATAAACCTATATAAGAAAAGTTCAAACTAAATTACTTAAATTTTTATTTAAAAATTTAAGCTTTAAAATACATTACATTTTAACTTGCAAATTCAAGTTAAAACAAATTATTTAACTTTTCATTAAAAATCCTTTTTATAAAAGAACTTTATCAAAATCCAATTCAAATATTTATTTGAAAACAAATTACTTTAAAAAGCTATTTGATTTTAACTTGTTTAAAACATTCAGATTCAAAAACTGAATTAAATCACAGATTTGAATTCAAGAAACTTAAGTCCATATCTAAACATTTGATTTAAACTTGGCTTTAAAGTTTGATTTAAAACTTTGATTTAAAATACCAATTCATTTTAAATTCAATTCCTTTAAATCCACTTAATTGCTTAAAACTTTTTAAGTCACTAGACCATTTAATTTCAAAACTTTATTTATTCACAACTAAGTTTTAACTAACCTGAATTCATATTTAAACTTTGATTCAAAATTCAGTTTAACTTTGATTTATAATTTAAAATTAAATTTAAAAAAATAACAAAACAGTTTTGTTTTAAACCTGCACAAGTATTTCTACCCGAGCCTCTCTATTTCCCGCTTCGAGCCAACGCTGAAAATCTTCGAGCAAACTACTCGAATTACTCGAGACAAACGCGTACACTCTGCTTCCACTCAACAACACCAATTCCAGATTAACAGACAAGTACACTGTGTACGTGCACGTTGTCGCCGATCAACTCCACCAAAATTCCCTCATCTACTCGAAATCAAAATCGAGTAAATACCCAAACCTGGTAACAGCAAGACCCACCACAACCAAACCTGTCATGACTTCGTTCTCGCAGCTCTGACCACCAAAAACCCTCAAACTTCGGCCATGACCTCGTCAACCACTCCTCTACCATCCTCTAGAATCACGTCGCGCTCAATCCAACATGGACGACGAATGAATCAAATCATTCACCTTCGCCCAAAGCTAGGTTTACGAACTAAAAATGCTTGCCGCCGCCACCACGCTCATCTGCCAACCATCTCACTATTTTTCCTTGAATCGTCATTCAAGATTCCATCACCAAACAAAATCCCAATCCCTACCAATCAGTGAATCTCCATAGATCACTAAAACAATGAAATTTATACAAACCCAAACTGCTCTTCCATCCCTCATCTAAAAATCATGATTTTTGCTTTAAAATTCATGTTTTAGTGTATGAATTCAGTTTACATACTTGAATTCATGAATTACGAAGTTTGAAATTTGACTTATTTAAAGTTTGGTTCAGCTATCTTGATTTCCAGAAACAAGGCTGAGTAATTTTGACTTACATAATTTTTTTAAATTAAAGCTTATGATAAACAATCAAGTTTTATTTAAATCTTGAATCCAAATTATGCTTAGATCAAGAGGGAATAATTTTTTTTGAATCAAAAATCTTGTGTAAGCCTCTCAGACAAAGAACATACAGGAATAACAGCCTGCACACACAATACATCTATTCATTCAAATATTCACAAAGTATTCAAATATATATATATATATATATATATATATATATATATATATATATGGAAACATACTTGTCCATAGATACATATGCAACATATTTATACCTTTAAGTTCAAAAAAAAGTGTTACTCACTTTGATTTTAAAATGAACAGAGCTTGTTTCGACCAAACTTGAATTTTTGCTAGTTGAGATCTTCTTTCAATCCTTTGAGTTGCATTGATATGTATTGTTGTTTAAATTGAATTGGTGTTTAAGTTATGAAATGATATTACTTTGGATTTTCTGAGCTTTGAATGGTCGAACTGAAATGAATGGATTGATACACATAAAAAGAAGTTTACAGGATATACCATTATTTGTTTGTACAATATAAGAGATATTTTTTTCATTTGGAGGCTGATATGATATATATGTGTGCTAAGATATTTGTATTAATTTTCTTTGTTCTTTGACTCAGCCGATTTTTTTTCTTTTTACTTCAAAATGGTGGCTGATGAGATGTATTGTGGATAACATTAATTGTTATTGTCATTTTCCCTTTTCATGTCTACACTTATCTTTTCTTTGTTCATAGATATTTATATTATCTTCTTTTACAAGCCTATAGATATATATATTTTTTCTTTCTTATGTATACATACATATCCTATTTTGTTTGAATGTAGTTGAATGTATAAAAAAATTCTTGTCTTATGGCTTTATAACATAAATAAATTTCTATAATTAAAATGTTGTTAGAATTTATTCTAATGTAATCACTTTATATTTTAATTTTCTTATATATATCTATATTTATTTCTAATTTAAATATTTATTTTTAACTTTAATACTTATCGTTTTATTTTACATTTTGCATTCCTATAAATAGATATTTAAATTATAAAGAAATTGTTTTTAAACCTTAATTATACTTTAATAAAATAAACACACATATGATACATTATAAAATATAGAATTTAACTTTAAACATCCTTTGAAAATTATTTTATATCAATTTCAAAATATAACTTTCAAAAGATTCATTTGTATAAATAAAGGCACATCTAATTTAATCATATCCAAAATCCAAATACAAATTTATTTTCTAAGATATTTAAATTTACATCCCAATTTCAAATTCTATTTTCAAATACATTTCTCAATTAATTTATAAAACACATATATTTATTCGAATTTGGAGAAACTCAAAACAATTTACCAATTAATTTCACAATTTTTACTCAAAAATTAGATTAATTATCAGTTTAAACTTAGTAAAAATCCAGGATCATTACAATATGGGTAATGCCTTTACCCTACTTTAATAGTTCACTTTACTATTGATATTATCTATGTAGCGTATTGTATTACGTATATAGATAGTTTAACGGATCCTTAAAGGATGGTAGTCCCAAACATCCTTTAAGTTATTTGTATTTCACTTGGACATTTCACTTGAGTTGATTTACTGGTATAAGAATGTTAATCCTGACTCGAGTGTTTTGTGATTTACTTTATTCTTGAGTCAGACTGCGTGTCACAGCATTTAAGACTCACCTTTGGAGCTTGGAGCTTTGCTTAGAGATCTACCTTCATCTACTCATCTATTCAGTTATTTCAGTTTATTCTAATTTTATGTTTAGACTTGTTAGTTGCTTTTATATTAGTGACTTCTTTGTATTTGAGATTTCTGTTGTATTTGTTTTAGACTCTGATGTTTATATAGTTGCTTCATGAACTACTATTTATCTTATTCCGCTGCTTATTATTGTATTACTCCGTATCCGTGATTCTATGATTGATTTTATTTATCGTATATGCTAAGTTTTGCTAGTATAAAAATAACAATCTGCTACTTTGAGCGATTCAATTCTGAAATGAGTTTGAAATAGCCGGTCATTACAATAAATAAAAATCAAGTATCTATATGTATAATATAAAGAAAGCTAGACAATAATAAGGGATAATGTGAATGTGTGTGTACTACCTAGAGATATACTGTCCTAACCGTGCATAACTAGCAATCTATACAATACATCCAAATGCAGCCACTAGAATCCATCATCCATAATACGTCCTATTGACATGTTTACAACCATTCCTGCCATTTAATGGTCTTTACCTAAGCTAGCACGTATATACAAAATAATCTCTTCTAACCAAAATGAAAACATGCTAGAAAAGAGTTCGGGATGGGCAGCTCGGACTTTCTCCTCAAGCCCCCAAGTACTCTCAACGAAATGGTCTCCCACTTGGATTCCAACCAGTGTAATTTCTTTATTATGGAGTTAATTTGTCACATGCCTACAAATATGGGTATGTACATGGTGAACACGGGACTCGTGTATCTTTTTTAATTTTTCCCTAACTGACACGGCTTGACCACAGTAGATGCATCACATAGAATCTTCTGCAAGTACCTAATGATCGCTTCATAATATTTTAGCCATATTCTATCTGGCCTTGAGGATTTTCTACTTTTCTACTTTCTATTATGGACTCAACTTTGCATATTATAAAGAATTTAGCTCCATGACTACCCATTTGTCTCTTATTAGTACTTGCTTTTCTACCTACCTTGTGTAGTCCTTATCTTTTTATGAAACAAATCTATCCATATTTCTCAGCTGCTCTTTTCATCCTTTATCATTGGCATAAATTTTAATATGAACATATGTGCATCGGTAAATTTCTGCAATCCTTGCTACTAACTCAAATGGTGTCAACATGCGCCATGCTAAATAATTTGAGCACAAATATGCTCTCACGAAACTTTACCCCTATGAAATCCTTATTGCACAACATACGGTCTTAAGTCATCCAGTGGTATACCTAATCACTTCATCTTCTAGATAGCAAGTGAGACAACTTGAATGTGGACAATGTCTCCTTCCATGGTGCTTCCGACTTAGCTCTTTGCTAATTTTCCACTTTACCGAAGGGTATCCAAACTTGGCGATTTCTTAAAATGTTGAAAATAGCAAAAATCCATTTCCAATTTGATTCAATTTAAGTCATATCATTTTACTTCAGAATTGTTTCTTCGATCCTTTATAAATCATGGTACCAAGGTATCACGTTTAGTGTCTATAGGGATCCATTGTAAAGTTTACAAGTGAAAGTTAGGTCTATTTTCCTATACAATCTTAACAATAAAAGTCCCAAAACTAACCGAATTCATAGCTTAGAATCACTTTAGCGTTGGTAATAATCACCTTAAGCAGTACTTAATTTGCATGTGATTGTTATGCACACAACCATGTATTCTGGTTAGTCTTCCAAAGAGTTTCCTTAAGTAAATAGTCTTCTCGCAATCCGAGAGATGATTGAGAAGAATTGTTTTTATCACTTCCTTTAAATCTTATCAGAAATTTCCTACTCTAGTTTTCTATGAACACGTCTGCGTTCACAATATGTATAAATACCAATATATTTTTCTTGACTGAGACCCAAATCCTTGAATTAACCATCCTTGCACAATCTCTTAATGTCCTCCCATAAATGAGACTTTTTCTCAAATATAACCTCTTATCGCTTTATCCCAATTATTTCATAGTTGAGATCACTCAATATGAAATGGTATCTTGCCAATTTAATCTAATAAACATGATGACCATTTCCTCGATTTATGTTTTAGAAATTTCTTTATTTTTATACATTGGAACTACCTCTCTTATCAGAAATTTCTTACTCTAGTTTTCAATGAAAATCGCTTTTGCATTCTTAATATCTATGAATACCAATATCTTTTTCTTGATCGAGACCCAAATCCTTGAATTAACCATCCCTTGCACAACCTTGACTAAAATCTTAACTAAGATACTTTTTATGGTTTGAACTTCCAAAACTTTACCATCTCTTAATATCCTCCCATAAACGAGACTTTTTTTCAAATATGACCTCCTATCACTTTATCCCAATTCTTTCATGGTTGAGACACTCAACATGAAATGGTGCCTTGCCATTTTAATCCAATAAACATGACGACCAATTCTTCGATTTATACTTAGGAATTTCTATATTTTATTCATTGGAACTACCTCTCTTCCAAAGGAAAGGTTGACGGTGTAAATTTCTATGTCTTATTCCAAAAGGAGAATTTGTGCCACATTCGAAATTACAGGAGATTATCTTTTTCATGATTATTGAAATAGACAGTACAAAATACGGTAATATCTCTATTTTATACATATTTTTAGGTGTATTCTTTGTCATTTCAAACAATATACTTTTATTTATAAATTTGAACTTGATAATCTATAGGAATTTGCATTTCAACCCTTTACATTCCAATGAATTAAAAAATCACTTAAATTCCATTTCCAGTTAGTCCCTACTTCCAGTCTAGTATCCTATACCAATTATCCAACAAATTCTAGGATCTCCTAAATTCCAGCAATTTACTGTGATAACTTAATTTTCATTTTACTTACACATATCCTTCAAAACTACAAATCTGGAACTATCACATGGTTTATACATTCAGGGACTACCATAACCTAATGCTAAATTCAGGGACTACTAATTCCTAACATTTTCTAGATTCAAATAGGTGCGGATTTCTAACCATACAATTTCAAGATTCACTTAGGCATACTTGGAACACATCAACAGTGAAAGAACCCAATAGGGTAACACTGCCCGTAGGCTATAGTGGAAACCAATTTCTATTAACACCACCACATAATACTACCATGGGGGTTGCTTTTCCACTAATATGACTTCTTACTCATGTCAACCTGGTTCGTCTGCAGCTTCAAGTGAAACAACAGAGTACCTGGACCACCCGTAGCCTACCAGTATCCTATCTGTACTTATATGGTACCGACCAATATCTCGATCGCCCCTTTGTCGCTTATTATATAGCAATTAAAGTAGACTCTACTTGGCCCTTTATACACTTCAAACCGAATAAAACTATTTACATATATAACATCCCTCGATAACCCCCATCTTTGTTTTCTTTTTCTTTATTTGAAAATATGTTTTATCCAAATCATACTTTTCAATATCCTCCACACAAACATGCTATGATTCAAACCATACTTTGGTAAAAAGATCCAAGATGGTACTCACCCTTCACTATTACAAGTAGTTAGACCTAGTATTTTGTCCTTCCAATTCAACCATTGACACAAAATGTCACCGAATTGTTATATTTCCTTTTTATCTCAGCCCCAACTGTTGCAAGGCTTTCTAATTCCATAGTCAATTCCGCCCTAGTGGGCTGTTTAATCCTATTTATCTAACTCCGATCTAGTTCTTCCCTTTTTAATTTTAAGTGATAGTCATACTATTTTCACTTTACCCTTTTAAATCATAATCTTTGATTTTAACTTTATCTCCTCAAAATTAGTATGTTTTAAGACTATAAAACTCCTTTTTCATTTTTAACAAGTGTTTCCTTCTTATTTGGATCATGATATTTTTTTTAATTAAACTATCAAAATGGTTGAGCTTAATTTTGCAAAATATACATAAAATATACCATTTAAAAGTTTCTTTTATCAATAAGGCACTTTCACAAAAACAATTTTTTAACGAAAATGTAGTATTTTTTACTCATTACAATTTTATTACTTTCGAATTTGACAGATCATTTCATAGATGATATTTTCAAACACTGACCGTTTTTTCTTTATAAAAGGAGTTCAAAAGTCGGTTCTTACATACTCTTCAGTTTCTATTTTTCAAAAATTCTACTGTCAAAATCTAAGTGCACATTGCAGGCAAGAGTAACAATGTGCCTAAAAGGCGAAACAAAGCTTTAAACAGTTATTGAAAATTTGTTTTTTATAAAATTTTTATTTTTTATTTTTTAAATGATTTCCATAAAGTTTGTCTGGTTAGTTTATATAAAATCATAAATCAACTTTTTCTTTTTATCTAAAATATCAGAAATCTATAGTTTCTAACTTTTAGAAAATATTTTCTCTGGTTTATCACTTAAATCAGAGTAAACAATAGCAGGCTAATTACCTAAGCCCACTTATACCTAACAATGCTTAAGTGCATAGGTTTTTTGCTCTACTTTTCATTGATGGTTTACTCAAGTTTTATTTTTCCATATAGTGTCCAACTTCAGTATGAAATACTCTAGCCATACCGTTAAATAAATAGGAATCCTTGTGATTATTACCAATATGAGAATACAGTTTCTATTTTAACTAGAAAATATGCCTTTAATTTGTAAAATCCTCCTTTAGGTAATCAATATCATATTTCTATTAGATGGGTTCTCAAGGTACTAATCTTCTTTACTCATCCTTAAGTTGATAATTTACTTGCTAGTGCTAGTTGGTATATAAACCCTCCACTAGACTTTCTTTATAAGGTAAACTCCAACTAACGACTAGGAATTTTACCGCTTTGATTTATGAATATTTAATTAATTTTGGATATTTAATAATGGTTTTTAATGGTCAAATAACCCTATTATATTTAATAAGTAATGATGGTGAACTCATTTTGAAAATTGGTTTAAAAAATATAAACTTTGAAGCAAAAGTTAAAATATGACCAAAAAAGGTTTTATCGAAATCAACTTTTATTCACTAAAGAAGTGTTCGAACATTATGGAACTTGTATAATATAAAATGAACTTATAATAGCAATTCAAAGCATAATAAATAGGTAAAGTAAATTAAGTAATTGCTAGAATATTCTAGAAAGTGATTAAGTGATTAAATAAAGAAAGAGGACTTTTCTTCTTTATTTAAAATTGTTAAATATCAAATGATTTGATGTGCACATCAATTAAGGCAAGCACATAAGTTCTTATTTGTTTCACATCTCTTTTCATTTTATTATTTTCATTTTTCAAAAGTTTTCAAAATATTTCAAAACTAGAAAACTCGAAAATTACTTGTTTACTTATCTTTTTTTTTCACTCTCTTCCGAAACTTAATCAAATCTTCTCTAATTCTCTCAAAATTAAAGTATGTTCTTTGGCACACTATAACAACATTCCCTAGACTTTAAAAAGTTGAGAAAAGTTGGAGCAAGGGGGGATCTAGCATTGTCGTGAGCAATTGGTGGAGTGAGGTGGAGTTATTTTGGGTTTTCTAGGGCAAAGGTGGGATCTTGTTAATTTTGGTGATGGTTGGAAGTTAATCCTAGGATCTAGTACTTAATTTGATTTTCTATACTTGGTTTAGAAGTAAGATCTCTAACCTTAAAAATTACCTTTTTTAATGTGTGTATATGTGTGTGTGTTGGATAAAAATTGTATTTTGTGTGATGATTAAATTATATTATGATGTGAATGTTGATTCTTATTTCGTAAAACATATTTTTGTATATTGTAGTGATCTGGACAACCCTTTATTTTTTTTTTAAATAACATATGTAATTGACTTGAAAATATGGACTTGCATTTTAAAAACATATGCAAATTCGATGGAACATGGCTTTGAACTAGGCTTGGACTTGTATTTAAGCCCATGAAAAGTACATAAAGATTAGTCGCTATAGGAGTACCTTGATGACATGTATTTTATTTGCACGTGAATATTTTTTTCATATAAAATTTTTATATATATGATTTCTATACTTCTTGTGATGTGATGTGAAGTTGAGAATTTTTACGTAACTCGAAAGTTGACTTCTTTGATGTAAATGTAAATTGCACTAGATAACGCACTAAGTTAGTCGTTGAGCCTCTTTTCGAATTTTACAAATTATACTTATTGATTTCTTTGTCTTTCACTTTTATTTTGAAGTGAAATATTTTTTATCCTTATAATAGTATAAAACATAGAAAGAAATAAAGTCGAAAATCTATTTGATGTACAAAACCAAGTTTTGAAAGTTGTGGTTCATATAGCGATAGTCGCTATGGATACAGTTTTGAATATCTCTGATTTTAATAGAATATAAAATTCATTCTATTTATATATTTGTAAATTCTTTTAAATATGGTTTATAAAGATTATATAAGTATTATAAAAGTGATTTCTGATATAAAAGATTTATTCTGAGATATTTAAACAAGTAATTTGTTTAAAGTAATCAGTTTACTTTTAAAAGTCGAATTCTTTTTAAAAAAGGTGATGGTTTTAAGTTATGATTGAGCGGAGTTTTAGAATTTGTTTAATAGTGCTTTACAAGTGGTTTGAAATTTGAGATGAGATTTAATGGAATTATTTGAGAAAATAAAGTAAGCATTTATTTTGACATAAAGGAAAGACCTATTCTTTTCAAATCAAAAGTAGCTTTTAACAAGGATTTCCAAGTGAGATTTGATATGAAAATTATAAAGAGTATTTTAAGAATTTTTAAGTGGAATTTAAAGAGACTATAATATTCTAATTATGGTAAAAGATTTTTAGGAGTGGAAAAGATAGTTTGGTTTGTAACGCTTTGATCAAATGAATAATATACGGAATTAAGGAACTTTATACTTGATATTAGACTTCAAGGTAGATAGACTTCCACCTATCCTAAAGATAAGAGTATTATTTAGCCAAGGTTTGAGAGGTAATTGTACCCCAACTTGAACTGCTTCATTTTAATTTTAAGATAGTTTTATGCTTGAAATCGAAGATTGGTATTCGGTATGTACATAATATTCCCATATACAAGTTGGGTTATTTATGGAAATTTAGTAGTGTAATACTTGGTACTAAAAGCCGATAGTTCAAGTCCTGGAAAGATAGATTGATCGAGGGTAAAAAGAAAATGAAGACATAAGAAAATCTTAAACTAATGGAATGACATGTGTTATTTCCATATATAATCTTTACAACGGAAATTTTAAATACATACATCAGAGTCTATCTTAATCTTAGTCAGGACAGTTATAAATCTCTATCCCTACTAGTGCTGAATACAAACAATAACAAATGAAACAGAAATGGAAGTGGATAACCATCTATAGAGGAAACTCCAGCTCCTCCGAAATATTCCAAGCTAGACCCGAACTACTAAGCTGTCCAGAAAATTAAGGCATCCAGAGTTTAAGGGAAAAGAAAATAAACTTTGGGTCGGTAATGAGATGGATGAGAGAAAACTCAAAACACGGAGATTTTTGAAAAAAAGGGTATCTCATAAGATCACGCTGCACATAAACACAGATGAGTTTTTAACTTATGATAACCAAACCATTTTCCATGTAAAATCAAAGATATTATTTTTAATGACATTCTTTGAAACTCTCTTAAATAAATATATATAATATTAGGCAAAAAATTACATTAATTAAATTCCAACATAATAGGTTTATAACCAAAACCGTTGTAACAACCCGGAGTTTTGCCTAATTTGTCTTCATCATTAAGCGATTCATTTGCTAGTTAATTGCTGTTCGAAGTTTTTAAAACCCGGTTTAAATTCCTTTTAGAAATTTATTGAAATGGTTGTGGGCTTTAAAATTTATATTGGCCCACGTTTTCGTTCGTTTGGGTGCCGTGATATTTACGCTCCTCTTTGTTCATTCACAAACCCGTTCATCCATTTTCATTTTTCGATAACCCTAAACCTAACCAACGAGCGAAAAAAAATGGTGGCCACGTTCGTTCGTTTCTTCTCGTTCCTCGCTCTAAAATTAGGGCTTACATGAAATAGTGAAGACGCCAAAGTGGAATGCTCGTTCGAGTTCAATCTTCTGGCACTATAGATCGATCGTGTCTTGAGATGTTCGCAGCCACTTGATTTAGCTCGCTGTTGCTTCGATTCAGGTGAGTAAATTATTTACTCACATCTACTTCGTGCTTGGTATAGTGCTACGATAATTTGGTTGTGTTTTGTTGTTGATGATTTTATCTGACTTGGCTCGATTCGTGTTTTATTGGTTTTGTTCATCCTAACTGAGATTTTGTTCAAATCCGTATATTTTTGTGATTGTTTATCTCGGCTAGTGATTTAATCTTTTTTTGTTTTCATTTGTTCAAAACTGTCATTTATTTAAAACAACATTGATTTGGGGAGTGTGATTCCTAGATGATTTTTATTGCTTCTCTGACAGTTTTAAAGTGTTGAAATTACTGCTTGATTTGCATTTACTTCGATCATCTTACTTTTGAATTGTAAAGTCTTCCTCTTGACTTTATTCTGTTGACATTAGCATGACTGCTACCTTGAATTTGAGTATAATTCCATCGTGAATTTGAGTTGCATTGTTAAGCCTTCGACCACTGTTGCACACCTATACTTGTCCTTCCTGTTCCCCGAGGTCATATGTATATATATATATATATATATATATATATATATGCACTGTGCTTCGAGTGTGCTTACAACTGCCGTGATGTCTCATTGTGTCTGTTCATTCATTGTATATGCATTTCTATTAGAAATTGATATCTAGATTTATTTTGCATATCTTCAGTCATACGCATTTCTATTTGAAATTGCTATCTAGATTCATTTAGCATATCTTCATTCATATGCATTTCTATTGGAAATTAGTTTCCAGATCCAATTTGCATATCATCAGTTCATATGCATTCTTATTTGAAATTATATATTCAGATTCATGTGCATATACTCTGTAGCTGCTGTACTTCATGACTTGTAGTATTGAGTCTGTTGCACTTCATGCTAGCATTCTTGGTTTCATATGCATCGAGCCCTGATCCTTTGTTGTTCATCTGCATATAGTTATTAGTCTAGTTTCTGTTGGTCGATTGCCTCTTTGAGTTGACCTTCTAGTGGTACCTGTAGTGTTGCTACATCAAAATGCATATCAGGTTACCTGTCATTGTCTGTTGCTTCGACCTTTTTAGTTACATTGAGGCCAGGTTCATTGAAATGTGGACTGTCTTGAGTCTCTGTTGATGCCAGACCTTTGATCATATTATCTTCATGTATACTTGATGTTGTTTGGTTGTTCACTGGTCTTTGAGCCATGTTGCATTTTGGACATTGTTTCATCCCCACTTGATTATTGTTTGTTGTCTGGTCGACCATTGCAATTCACTGATCTTGGCCTTTGGATTGACATACTTGTATTTTGAGGCTTTAGTCTTAGTGTGCTGGTGTACTTGGGTCAGTGGCATTGATATCTTTAGCCTGTAGTTGCATTCATCTCATGTTGGCATTCACGAATTTTTCTGAGTTGACTTCTGTATATTTTCACGACTTCGATACTTGCAGTTGTATCGCTTGATATTCATTCCTGTAGTTTGCATTCATGTACTTGCTGTCGTAGATGTTGCACTGCATCACCACTGTTCTTTGCATTTGTACATATGATGGCATCACATGCTGCTGTGTCTGGCCATTCCTTGTTGCCTTGAGTCTGTTGTAATGTGCATTTTGTAATGCACATTTGAGTTAGTTCACTGTTGCATTCATTTGCACATCACCTGGGTGTCTCTTGTATAGTTTGTTCTTCGAGACATGTTGTCTTGTACACATATGACCTTGTGGTGGCTGCAGTTTTTAGTTGCAGTTTCCCTTGTAGTTTCGCATTACATTGATGCAAATGGATTGCTTTCTGAATACACTTGAGTTGAATCCGGTAACTCGGGTTTGATCTTGTGTTTGCTTGTGAATTTTCATTGGGTATATCATCATTGTAGTGGCAAGGCAGTGCACGCAAGTGTGAACTGCAGCCACACGGTATTCATTGGGTACATCATCACTGTAGTGGCGAGGCAGTGCACGCAAGCGTGAACTGCAACCACACGGTATTGCTTTTATTGATATTTCAATTACTTTTGATCCATTGATCCTTTGCGTATTTTATATGCCGTATTGGCGAGGCAGTACACGCGTGCGTGTACTGCAGCCAATCGGTTTTGATGTTGTTAAGTGACATTTCAATTATTAAATTGATTTGATTTAATTTAATCATTTTGTGTTAATTGCCAATTAGGCAATTCTGATGTTTTCTTTTAAATATATCTTCATGATATTCTTTTCATTCATCTTTGTTGATATTTTGAATCTGCTGATTTGTTGTTTAACACTATTACGTGCTATATTTACCGTTATCCGATTCTCTTCTAGAAGGGTCGGATAGACGGAATTTACTGTGACAGTCGTCTATTCATATTTAATTATTATTGCTTCTGTGCACTAATAACTGAGTTTGAATTAGACTGACCCGTGTATTATTTTCTTTTGAATATAATACTCGGGTCAGACCGAGTATTTACAGGTTGTTGATATCTTACTTTGGGTTGCTGCTAGAGCTATGAAGTCTTTTCATACCTTTTGGAGTAGTCATTGTCATTTTTAGTAGTTAGTGTACTTGTATAGGTTGATATGTATTCATGTATATTAATGATATTAATGTACTTGTATATGTAACATCCTGTATCGACAGTTGTAGTTGTATCATATGTACTGTAGCACATGTATTGTAACTGACATCACTTATTATATATATGAGACTTTTGTTTTATCTGTGTTCCGCATTTATATTATCTATGTTATTATTATATCTATTGTCCTAAACTATTATGAACCATCGTAGTTCGTTTTATACTGGAATTGGGTATGTTGATGGGAGTAAATAAATATGAGATGAAAAAAATTAAAAATATATACTACTCCTGTCGAGGTAACCAATACTAGTGTAAGGCCTAACTACGGATGGTCGCTCCTATCCAGCCTTATTCTTCATAATAACAGACAGTATTTCCTTTAATACTCTTTGTTATTGTGAGCATAGAGGTGGGGCGTCACAACCGTAAAGGCTCGTGTTGGAGAATGTATTCCATGCGTTGATTTAGGGACTACCTTTTGATAGTACATCTCTAGAGGGATGCATCTGAGGCTCCAACCTCTACCAACACAGAACCGGTCTATCTTAACCATGTATAGTGCTGAATATGGCAGTACCTTGGTCGTTCCTAACTTATTCACGGCCACAACATATATAGAAAACATGAAATATAGAGGGTAATCCAAAAAGGTGATGAACATCTCCTAAACGGAGTGACCCACTTAGTCATGCCGCATCTACCTGTTTTTGCAATTACTAGTGTATGAGGCTTAAGGTAACGTTTTACCTTTCACATGATAAATCCCACTTTGAATGTCACATTGCCATTTCCAACAACACATTAATTGACTTCTACAAAAGTACAACTCCCGAGTTCATACGCCTTAGGGAAAGGTGTAAAATATAAGAGGGGTTACCTCATACACCACCAAACAAATGTACATTTATAAAAACCAATGTACGTGGTCTTAGAAATGCAATGTCAGACACTCGTCCATTCAATTATCTAGGCAAAAGACAAACCGAAGGCACTTCTCCTACTACCTCATGTTGGGAATCTCCACTAGGATTAGTAGTGAGTAGTCCTTACATTGAAGATTTCAAATTGAAGGAACCATGCCACTATATATATGATGAGGGAATTACCCTATAGGTCAGTGACAAGCAGCCCTACATTATAAAGATCTCCATCTTCAAAATCATTGTCTTCAATATATTTTCACTTTGGAACGTATATTGGTTCGAAGTGGTTTTCAAATAGGAATCACCGAAATCCGATCCCAGTTTCTCTGAAACAATTATAGATAAAGGTTGTCAAGTATATAGGTGGTTGTTATCCAATTAATTATTATCTTTTATCCAAGTAAAATATCTCTTTAGAGATATACATCTTTAAATCATATTTTGTTTTAGTATATACGGGATAATTATACCTCTTTTATCAAATCCTTTATTTAATTAAAACCCCTTTTAACTCTGGAAATACCAAAACATTTCATCTTTAATTACTTAAAAAAAGTATAATTCAAATCTTAATAAAGATTTCACACTTCCAAAACATATTTTTAATGGGTCGAAAACATGTTGTTTAAGACATCATTTATGCAAACCCAAACCAGTTAGTAGTGCATAAAAGGATTCCGTAAATTTTGGACTGACTATCAATACTAATCTCTATATTCAACCTGTACTATTCATCGAATAATGGTGAAATCACCTATTAAATTCATATAGATAGTACGAGTTCCCTCCTTGGAATTAATTATGGAGTTTGACTTGAATATTTTCTTTAACTACCAAAATCCTATTTAAATCTTGTTTAACTCTTTGGAAAGTTCTAAATCTCTTTTTATCTTAAGAAGATGAAGTTCGAGTAAGTCAAATTTACTATCCACTTCATTGGGCCAGTCCGGATAGCCAAAGCAGAACACAAGCACTGGTTGTCCAAGCTTAGGTCTATGAACTATTTCTTTGTCACCCGTAAAGCGGTTAATTTATTTGGTCAACTATAAAAAAAATTATATGATTTTTTCATACATGATTTTCATTTACTTAACATAGTTCCAAATATTGTTTAAAACAATTTTCCTTTAACCATGAATTTAAAAATCCTTTAAAATAATTATACAATTCCAAATCTTATTCGAAATACTCAATTTTTCATTTGAAATAACTATTAAGGAGATTGGCAAAGAATAATTAAGTTAAACTAGAATTTGCCAAAGTTGTCGAAACCATTGCAAAAACTGTTGCGGATAGTGTTTTTAAAGCTTTTTCGTTCAAAACACTAATTCCATTTCATATGTATCCATTTTTATAACTCAAATCCCTTTTAAAGCATTTAATATATTTCTAAATTTATTTCATATTTTCAAAGATTTAAATATATCAATTTAAAGCATTTTCCACTTTGGTTACTAAAACTGCCAAGCCACGATGTATTTTAAAACTTGATTTGGATATAACTCAAATTTTATTCAATAAAATTTTGATTTTTCTTCTTTATTTGAAATATATAGTTATAGAGTTCGAAATATTCTTATTTCGAACAATTCAGAGCTATATTCCATTCTACACATTGATTTAACTTTTATGGCGTGAAATCGCGAACTGTCGTCACCCGACATGCTTATTTTGGCTCCATTTTCAAATCATTTCCAAACTTTACCAAAACGAGTTTTAATGTTTATAAAACAACTATAAACCATTTTTAACCATTTCATTCATGTTTAAAGAGGTTTAACAATTCTGTAATACTTTTATAACTCATATAGGAAAGTGATTTCCTTTGTGTACATTCGACGTGTATTTAAAGTGAGTTATTTCTACAACCAAATAAACATATTATCACATCTAAAAGATGATGATCAAACATAAAATTTCATCGAAAATATATTATATCATTATATTATTTATAATAAACTAGCGGAGTAATTCTCACCTTCATTGGTTTCCAGATTTACTAAATTTGACTATAGCTCCGCTATCATCGCATCGAAGTTTATTATTTCAACCCTGGACACTTCGAAGTGTACGACCTATGATAGAGAGAGTGGATGCTTAGCCTTGAGTGGTGACGGAGGGTGGCAATGAGTATAGGAGAATAAGAGGAGATGATTGCTCACTTTGATTTCAAATTATGGTGTTATATTTTGTGATATGAAATTTATTTCTAAGCAAAGCTTCACTATGACTATAGAATATTTTATAAAGGCATGGAAGCCATTAATGAAGAGGAAGAAAAGGCGAAGAACTAAAGAAAGAAAGAGGAGGAACATATGAAAATTATGAGAGGAGGAGACATGTATTTATAGGAAAAAATGTGTAAAAATATGTAAATGCAAAATTACGTTCCTACCTCTTGCCCACTTCTCCCCACCCATGGCCGCACCACCCTTGTCCTTCTCTCCATATTCTTGAGATGACTATATGTAAGTGTGTAAGATGTGAGGTTTTAATGTGTGGTTTTCTTTTGAATTTTTATAAATATCTTAGATATTATATGATATATATATATATAAGTGTATGTATATATGTTATATGCATATATGTATATGTTAGTGTATACCCGTGCATGTCATATATGTGCATAAGACATATAAACAATGCTGCAGCCACTTTGAACGACTTTTGTTCGTTAAACCATTGAAAATTGGAAAGTTGATTCCTGGTCAAATTTTCACATATTAATTAATTATATATAAACTTAAACAAAATTTGAAAACTAATTTCTCACCCTTAGTAATAAATTAAAATGATCACATTTGAATTATGAAAACGTATAATCAATATCAAACAAGTATTTACAAAGTGTTGTCATATCGACAAAGCTTGTGATTTTTTTAAAACAACTAAATACATTTACAAAACTATTATAAATCAACTATTACACTATATAATAAGTAAAATGAATTATTATAAATTTAAAACAATTATTTGATTATTTAAACTTAATTTAAAATTCCAAAAAATATATAAAAGTGATTATATCCCCGATAATATCATAAATATATTTTGTTTCCAAAAACAAAATAAATAATATTTATTTCATATTTTGGTTAAATTGATAAATAAATGTACTTATCTAGTTTTGTTCACTATAATATTGAGAAAATCTCAATTTTTCAGAGAACTGACATTCATCGTTATTCTGATGAAAACCCCCAAACATCAATATTTGTTAATATACCTTTGAATAAATTTACCATCATTATTTATTGTTCAAAATATTATACTTGTGGCATAAAATATCGTATTTGAATATTTCAAATATAAATAGAATTTATCAAAGTGATAAATTTACGGGTCATTACAAACTTCCCTCCTTAAAAGAATTTCGTTCCTGAAATTATACCTAACAAAAAACTAGTAATAAAATTATTTTAAATTTCAAATACAAACCCATGTTACGCTCATGGATTACTTGTATGCACAATCTAATTTGATCTTAAATTCAAAAATTCCACTTTGCTTTTGAATTAGTATTGATCCCCTAATTCTCTAGTGGAACTTTGATCAGGCTCAGAAGCTTTTATTTTCCTTGAAATTTTTTGGTTCAAATAATTAAATATTTCATAAAAACACAGTTTTATCTTACAAAGAAAATTCCCCTTTTAAATTTTGTTTTCCTTTTCAATAATTATCATAAAGTCATTTATGAAATTGCAAATAAGATAATTTATAACAAAAGCTTGTCTTAATATTATATGCATATGTATAAAAGCCTTAGTACATAGGTCAATCCTTAACTTACACCCTCACCCACAAGTTATCCTTACGTAAGTCATCATATCTTACACTGGTCATCATAGATCATCATAGGTCATCCTAACCATACTTTATCATACTAGAAATACACAATCATAATACAAAGCCATCATACTACTACTTAAATACTATATATATGTATATATCACTAATCGTCAAATCATGTCACAACACCCAACTATTCTTCAGATTCTGATGATCATGGTCCATCCAATTTCCAAACTCAAATAGAACTTCCTCCATATTGTCTTTACTATAATTTTCTTGCTCATTATCTTCTTCATTTCCATCCTTTTCTTCATGTAGTAAATCCCATCCCATTGGTTGCCAAGGCTATCCTTGGGGAACCCATGGAATATGTCCCTATCCAGTTGGTACTTTAGGAGAAACTTCTCCTTCGGCAATTCTAAGCCTTGAACTCCCTCTCCCCTTGGATTCTCATATTCTTCCTCATTCTCTTCCATATCATCCCGATTGATGTAAGAACTTGATGATTCTTCATGCCAAATGACATTACCATTTTCACATATTTCCCAAACTATGTTGCTATCACCACTACTGGTATATGACTCACTCAATATCTCATCCATCCATGAATCATACGTAGCAGAGTCATGACTATTCATCCTAGCATTTAGATCTTCCTCAGGCTTGGGCTCTTCTTCTATAGGTTCTTCTTCGAGAATTTCCTCCTCAATTTGTTCAGGTTTCGAACTTGCTGGATCGGTGGTCCCTATCTTATTTGAGATTTCTTGAGGCAACACTACTGGTTCTAGATCCATGATTATCTCTATGTTTTTTGATGTATGAGTGGTTTCTTCGTTGCTGGATATCGTAAAAAGTTCTAGAGTCTCGAGTGGTATAAGTGTCTCAGCCTTAGGATTACCATCTTTATCTAGATGAGTGTACCGATCAGGCACTTCCTCTATATATGGCCAACAGTTGCTAGGCACCCATGCTTTAGGTTCTCCATCACTAGAAAGAATTATCAAATCATCTCTTTTGACCCAGTTGGTTCTTGATGACTCCCCTTTGGAATACTTTCCTCCGAAGCTAGAATTCTTCTACAATTATAAACAACAAAACTTAAACACTAAGTATTTTAATTGTCCTAACTCAGTCTAATGTCAAACTATTAATCTAGGTTTATCCATACACAAATCCATTTTAACAGGACTATTTTAAAGAGAATAATTCAGTAAGCACTTGGTACAATTTCCCCCAAGCTAATATTCTATCAATACTTAGAAAACAAATCAAGATCTTTGTTTTATTGATTATTAAAAATTGATTTTCTAACTTAGATCCCTCCCTATGATATCCATGTCCAAATGTTTTATCTTTTCCAAAAATCCTTTGAAATCTTTGCCAAAATATTTCCTAAACATCGTTATTATCATCTTTCAAAATCCTTTAAAAACTCCTTTTTAAAAACCTTTTACATAAAAGTTCTCATTATCCAACTCCTTCTATTTTATTTGTATCCCATATTATTCTTAATCCTTTCAGCATTATTACTAAAAATCTTATAATAAAACTGTGAAATTATAATCAGAAGATGTTCATACTTAGATTTAACTAATTGATCCTAAACGATTATCTAATTTATAAATAAACTACCTAACTAACTATTTTTCAAAATATATTCTTTATATACAAAATATAACCTTAGGTAAAATAATTTTATTTACCATAATTTCAAAACAAATCATATCTAATAGCATTAACAAATAAGCCCTCTTATATAACTATCTCAGCTCATTTTAGGGTGTCACTTACCTTATCTCTAGTGAGTTACTCATCCTAGGGTGTTACTAACTCTATCTTTGACGAGACTTTACCCTACCAGGATCAAGCATGCACTCAACCAAAGCTTTGATATCAAATATGACGAATGTGATTTTTCGACACTCGAAAATCAACACTAATAGTCCACTATATTGTATGCCGAGTAAATCAACACTATCAAAACAAAAATATTTTGGAAAACAAAGGGTATCTTATAAGACCCATAAACATGGATGGCGTTATACCTTATGATAAACAAACCATTTGCTATGAAAAATCAGAGATGTTATTTTTAATGACATTCTTTGAAAACTCTTTCAAATATATATATATATATATATATATATATATATATATATATATAAGCCTAGCCGAAATTGATTCATTTATTAAATTTTAGCATAATAGGTTTACAAGTAAAATTGTAAAGGCTCATTAGAGAATGGATTTTATACAATGACTAGGTAAGGGATTACCTTCTAACGGTATATCTCTAGAGGGATGCAGCTAAGGCTCTAATCTCTACCAACACACAACCGACCTGCCTTTACCATAGATAGTCCTGAATATGGCATTACTGATCACCCCGTCCGTTCTTGATCTTTCTATGGCCATAGCATACAGAACAAATCCAAAATATAGAGAGTAATCCAAAAAGGTGACGAACATCTCCTAATAGGAGCGACACACTTTGCCGTGTCGCATCTACCCTGCTTTTACCATTACCGATGTGTGAAGCTTTAGGTAACTTTTTACCTTTCACATGAAAAATCCCACTTTGAATGCCACATTGTCATTTCCAACAACACACTAATTTATTTCCTTAAAAGTGTAACCCTAGAGTTCATATGCCTCAGGGAAGAGTGTTAAGTATAATAGGGGTTACCTCCTATGCTACTAAATAGATGTACATTTGTAAAAACCAATGTATATGGTCTTAGAAATGCAATGTCAAACACTCGTCCATACAAGTTGTCGAGGCACAGGATAAACCAAAGGCACTTCTCCTACTACATTATGTTGGGAATCGCCCGTAGGATTAGTAGCAAGTAGTCCTTACATTGAAGATTTTAAATTGAAGGAACCACTGCCACCATATATATGACTAGGGAATTACCCCAGAGGTTAGTGACTAGCATCCCTATAATATGGAGATATCCTTTTTCAAAGTCATTGTCTTCAACATGTTTTCACTTTCGAACGTATATTGGTTCGAAGTGGTTTTAAAATAGGAACCACCTAAAATGGATCTCGGTTTCTCTGAACCAATTATTGATAAAAGATACCAAGTATTTATGCGATTATTATTCAATTAATCAATATTTTATCCAACCAAAATATCTCTTTAGGGATATACATCTTCAAATCATAATCTTTTTAGTATATACGGGATAATTATGCCACTTTTATCGAATCCTTTGGTTAATTAAAACCCCTTT
Source organism: Allium cepa (assembly GCA_030765085.1). Classification (NCBI taxonomy): domain Eukaryota; kingdom Viridiplantae; phylum Streptophyta; class Magnoliopsida; order Asparagales; family Amaryllidaceae; genus Allium; species Allium cepa. The sequence goes on from CM060929.1 coordinate 485,701,430, forward strand.
TAACTTTACAAATACCAAAACATTTCATCTTTAATTACGTAGGAAAAGTATAAATCGAATCTTAATAAAGATTTCACATTTCCAAAACATATTTTTAGTGGGTCAAAAACAATGTTATTTAAGACATCGTTTACTGTGAACACAAACCAATTAGTATTACATAAAAGGGATCTATAAATTTTAGACTGGTTACCCAATATTAATTTCCATATGCAACTGTACTATTTGTTGAATAACGGTAAAATCACCTTTTAAATTCATACTGATAGTATGAGTTCCCTCCTCAGAATTTAATTCGAAGTTTAACTAGAATGTTTTCTTTAACAACCAAAATCCTATTTTAAATCATTTTTTTAACTTTTGGAAAGCTTCAAATCTTTTTTTCTCTTAGGAATACGTGGTCCGAGTAAATCAAATTTACTATCCACTCCGTTCGGCTAGTCCAGATAGCTAGAGAGGAACCCAAACACTAGTTGTCCAAGCTCGGGTCTAGAGACTATCTCTTTGTCACCATATGGCCGTCAAGTTATTTGATCAACTATAAACTCGTTTATATAATTTTTAGAGATGATTTTCCTTTACTTAACACAATTCAAAATATTGTTTAAAACAATTCTTCTTTAACCATTTGTTTAAAACTCTTTAAAATAGTAGTAAAACTTAAAAATCATCTTCAAGATACATAGTAACCCTTTTGAAAAGATTAGTAAAGGATTGGTAAAGAATAATTAATTTAAAACTATAATTTGCCAAAGTTACCGAAACCTCTAAAAAAACTGTTGGGAATAGTGTTTTTAAAGCTTCTTTGTTAAAAACACTAATTCCATTTCATATATGTCCATTATTATGTATCAAATCCCTCCTAAAACATTTTAAAATATTTATAAAATTTATTTCATATTTTTAAAGATTGAAAAATATCCATTTTAAAGTAGTTGCAACTTTAATTCTCAAAAATGCGAAACCGTGATGATTTTAAAAACTTGATTTGGACATAAGTCATATTATTTTCAATGAAATTTTGATTTTTCTTCTTCATTTGAAAACAATAGTTATAAGAGTTTGGAAAAATCTTACTTTGAATAATTACGAGAAATATTTTATTATGCAGATTGATTTAACTTTATGGTGCGAAATCACGAACTACCGTTACGCGACGCGCTTGTTTTGACTCTACTTTAAAAAAAATTCGAACTTTACCGAAATGAGTTTTAATGCTCACATTTATAAATCATTTTAGATTATTCTATTCATGTTTGAAGAGGTATATACCTATTCCATAACGTTTTTGCACTTCATTTAGAAAAGTGATTTCCTTTGTGTAAATTTTTCGTGTATTTAACACAAATTATTTCCATAACCAAACAAACGTATTATCACATCCAAAACACGATGATCAAACATAGAAAACAATTATACCAAATATATTATGTCATCACATAATTTATGCTAAATTAGCGGAGTAATTCTCACCTTCGTTTGTTTCTAGATTTACTAAATTTTACAATAGCACGGCTATGACCACACCAAAGCTAGTGAAATCAGCCCTACAACCCTTGGAAGTGTAAGACCTATGCTAGAGATGGTGGATGCTCATCCTTGAGTGGTGATGGAGGGTGGATATGAGTATAGGAGGAGAAAAGGAGATGACTGCTCACTTTGATTTCAAATTATGGTGATATATTTTGTGATATGGAAGTGTATTTATCAGCAGAGCTTCATTGCGACTATGAAATATTTTATGAGATGACCCGCCCTTCTCGACCCTCGAAAATCGACACAAAATATCCCATAGTATGATATGTCGACGATCAAGTGCTGGAAAAGACAGATTGTTGAGGAAAAAGAAAGAAGGTAGAAGAAAGAAGGAACTAAACAATCTCAGAATCTCACAATCGCAGTGAAATAAAATATAATAGTAAATAATAGATCTTTATACAAAATGAAACTATATCTGTGTTATACATCATATCATCAGAGTATCTCATACAAACAACATTTACCAGTCAGACAATTCCATACAATCACAGCATCGGATATATATATATATATAAGTACGGATAATACGTCTCGGACTCCAACTCCTCTCCTGCTTCATAGCATCCTGTCCTGAACATATAATACTCGGTCTGACCCGAGCATTATAATGAAATAACACCCGAGTCAGTCTGGAATACCTGTTGATAATAATGCACCCAAATTGATTATTAAAGTTTCAAAAATCCCTTTGAAACAAAAGCATCTCGTAAGACCACGCCACAAATAAACATGTCGGGTTCTTACCTTACGATCGCTAAAACTTTTTTTATAGAAATCCTCTGATATTATAATAGGGTCTATATACAAATACTTATAAAATAGCCGAAATTGTTACATGATTAAATTCCAGCTACTAGCCACAGAGTGGGTAATACAAATAAAACTCGTAAAAGGCTCGTAAGGAGAATGGATTTCCAACTAATGGCTAGGCACTGGGGTACCACCTGTCACAGAACCTGGTCTAGATCAGTGTACCGAGGACCCGAGTAAGATCACCACACGGTTGGGATTAGCAACCGCACCACTAAGCCGAAATAAAAAGGGACATCAGACATGAATGACCTTACCTGGAAATGGGTGCTGCCCACCAAGCCTTGCTGCATAACCCCTGATTTTCAGTAATTCTCGGTTGATGAGGCTTGAGGCTAAGCGTTACCTTTAGAACGTTTCACTTAGAATGCCCATCGCCCACCTGACGATGTTCCGAAAGCATTCGTCCATACAAGTCCGTCCCGGGTTCGAACGGAACCGAAGGCACTACTCCTACTACATCCGTTTTGGAAATATCCTCTAGATTAGTAGCGACTAGCCCTTTTACTTCACTCCTTCATCTTCGACTCCGAACTCATTTTTCCTAAGAAAACATACAAACCGGATCGAAGTGGTTTTCAAGAAAAAAATCTCGATCCCGGTCTCTTCGAAACGATCAACGCATTTATCCAATATTGATAGTCGACGATTTAACTATCAATTAACATCCATAAGCATCCGTCACATAATAAATAATTCCCACATTATTTATTTTCCTCAAAATATCTTTACAAGATATGTTTCCATTGTCAAATCCCGTTGAAAACACTTTTCAAACCCAATTCTCATGGAATAAATTTCCAAATCTTTACTTCCTCTGAAACATCCAAGTACCCATATTTAAGGTTTAAAATAATTTAAATACTTTATTCTTGAAAATACACTAAACATTTATATTTAAAACTTCTTACATGCTTAATTTAATATATATATATATATATATATATACCTTTAAAAATATCTCGAATAAAACTGCTTAACAAAATATAAACTATAATCTTTAAAATAAAGCGAAGTCGTATTAGATCTTGAAATAAAGCTATGAAATTCTATACAAGTTTAAAATAAAACTTTAATTGATTATCTTTAAAATAAAACCATTTATAAAGTATAAATGTTAATAATATTCTTTTAAACATAATACTACTTAACATTAAAATAATAACTTCTATAAATAATTCGATAGATGTTCACTTTTAAAATTCTTACCACTTAAATGATTTTCTTGAAACTTCTTTAATATAACTTCAAAACTTCTAACTTTTCAAAAATCAACTTAAAAGCGTACTTGGCTTTCAGGGAAACACACTTCCATTTTAGAAAAATCCAAAGAAATCTTTTTATACATCTTACACGATTTATCCCAATTCAATTTTACGTTCATCCCGTAAATTCCTTTCCATGTTTTAAAAATAGCTCTTTTCTTTTTAAACCCATTGCTATTTCCTGGAAATCATTTTCAAAATATATGTTTAAAATATTTAAAATAAAGTTTCTAGAAATTATTTAATTGAAAATAATACTTAAGGAAATATATAGGGGTTTCCTAAGTACTTTAAGTCGGCTTTAGTTTTTAACATAAAGTTATTAAATTAAATATTTACCTTATAATTTGCTTTTGTGAACTTAATACTACTTTACCTTTTAAGAATAATTAATACCATAATTATACCATAATTACTAAATCAAATATTTGCTTTCACTTAAAAACAATTTAAAATAATATATTTTTTTCTAAAATATTCTAAACATATTTAAACTGCAGATTTTATTTGAAAACTTTTCTTAAAAACATACTAAAGTTTCAAGGAGAAAGCACACTTCCCATCCTTTAAAAATAAATCTCGCTATTATTTTAAACAATTCACATTTCCCTTTGAAATCACAATTTCAAACACTTCAAAATTTTCAACTCATTCCTTGAATTTAATCTTTTTTAAAATTCGTTACTTAAGAATTTTGTTTTATTTCCTTTAAACCCAATTCATTTATTTATTTTGAATTCCCAGGTTGTATTCACCAAATCATAACACAATCACAATTTAATTTCGATTTAATCTATCCCATTATATAAATGCAACATAATATAACAAGATCTAAATTAATTTATCACCGAATATAAATGAGATATATTACAGAATATAAATAAATTTCTATTTGTTAGGGATCCAGTTGGATCCCTCCAACCTGTTTCCCTGCATCCGCAGATATTAGCACAATAAATAAATATCGATGCAATCTGATAATAATTATCATACTCAACTAAACAACCAATCAACCATTTAAATATTAGCAATTTAAATTACTAGTATTCATATATGAGTGAGAATAACTCACCTTGGGTTTTCGACGAGCGTTCAAATTTAAATTGAATCGAACGGCGTTCGATTTAACCTAAATTTTTTACTTTCTAGGAAAGATTCCAGAATTGCTCCACTGCATCGTATGCGTCTATGCGATTCCGGCATCGCCAGTTTCGTCGAATTTCGACCTCGCATGCATTAGTTATGGAATTTATTAGTTTCAATTAAAATTTAAAACAAAATTTTCTTTTTTTTAAATTACCAAACAAAATCGGCCGCACATCCTACAGCTCGAAATCAAGGCCGTCCCTCCTCTCTTCCCCACGCGTTCGTTTCCAGCAACCAAACCCAACATCAACTTGCTTTGATCGACCAAACGCCTCCACAACGTCCACTTGAACACGATCAACACCCACCACGACGAAGCCTTTCGCCGTCACGACCTACATTCCAGATTTCACGAAGCTCGGCAGCCTGCTCATCTCGAGATTTGTACTCAAACACTAACCCTATAAGAGCAATTTCCGGCCATCTCATCACCACAACTACGATCTCGACTGTATGGATTTGATCGTCTCAATGGGCTCTTTGATTTACTAGTTGAAAGTTTTTGCAAAGGCTCAATAGATTAGAAGAAAAAAGGAGGATAAGATCGTGATGTTTCGGCCATTAAACGATATGGGGGTGGCTCTGAAAGCAATTAGGGTTATGGATCGGTTGTGCGTGTGTGTGTGTGTGTGTATATATATATATACACACACGTTTATCCAATTATATTAGTATTTAATTCACTTTTAAACAACTTTTCAAACGATTTCCAAACAACGCGTACTGACAGGCATTTCTAAGGTTTTACCTACGTTTCGAAAACAGTGGAACGTTTTCGGAAGCTAATTCGATCGTATGCGTGAGTTACAGAAACAAACGGTCAATTTTAAAATAAATCGATTAACATATTTTCTATGCGTTTTAAGCTTCTGGGGTCAAATGACAACTCCGATTGCTACGAAAATTGAAATCCGATAATAAAAAACTATTACGGATCCAATGGAACTGCTTTCGTCAAATTCCGAGACTGTGCCCCGGAAGGCTATTTTAACTCGTCGATTATTTCGAGCGATTTTCAAAATCGTCGAAATCATCTAAAATTTCATTTTTAAAACTTTTCTAACTTAAACACAAATCATATAGAATTTATATTCACATTAGAAATAATTCAGATCCATTTCGAACCAAAATCTGAGTATTTGCATTATTATATTATTAAATTCCATTATTAAATTAATATAAAATTCCAAATTCAACCTATAGACTTTTAATTCCATCCAATGACCCAATATTATAATTTACATCCAAATAGACTTAAAATAAATTTTAGAATCTATTTTTATATCTATTTACACCTAAAATCACCAATTATCCCAATTCTAATATTAAGTTGTTATCGTTCAAATTTCAATTAAATTACCATATATAAAATTTTAACCAATTTTATTAACTTAACCAAAGTCTTTTATTTCAAATTCAAATTATAACACATATTCGACATTTAAAATGAATTAAATGTTCAAATCTGATGACCTGAAATTCTGGGTCGTTACATTTCTTCCCCCTTATAAAAATTTCGTCCCCGAAATTTGCTAAGGTAGAAGAATGTTCCAAACCCGAAAGCAAAACCTACTAAGTGAAAATCTCAATTTTCACTTTGCCTAAAATCTTTTAGTTTCAAATCGAAACTACTAGCTTTAACCTCTATTCCGAAATCCTTTTTATTTTAATTTTAAACTGAAATCAATTTGTCGTTAACAAAATATTTCAAAATTTTCAAAAAAAAATCTAACTCCCAAAATTTTCGAAATTTTTTGAAAGATCTTCCTTGTACGGAGGAGCTTTTGCAATATCATAATGATATAAATATATATACATCAACCCACACTGTAACGACCCGCCGCTCTGACCGCCTCTAGTCGGTAATTAAACCAACTAGAAACGTTCAAAATGACGAATTGTTAGTCAGTTTATAAAGTTTAAACAGAATCAGCCACAGAATCACAGAATAATCATAATATTATTCATAATTGAACTTTTCTTACATACATATATCAGAGTTTGCACAATGCATTAAATTTTTATACAGCGGAATATATCTTTTTAGAGTACAAAGAAAAATTTTACTGAAAACTTTAGTAGAGTGCTTTAATCCCCCTCTCTCTAACTTCGCGGCCTGAAAATCTTCAAGCTGTAAAAATACTCGGTCTGACCCGAGCGTTAATTGCAAAACACAAAAACACTCGAGTCAGGATTAATCTTAACTCAAGTAAATAAATTTGAAATGAACTGAATAAAATGGATCACATGAATCAATTTAATCTATTATGAATTTTTAAAATCTGACGATCTCGTGTGGCTGCAGTACACACGTGTACTTTGCACACATGTGCACTGCCTCGCCGACACGCGTGCGAGCGCAAATCAGACAAATCACTGCAAACTCGACTTAACTCAATGAAATTCAAACCGTAAGTCCAAAACAATACACAATGCACTAAGCATTGAATAAGTGCACAAATGAAAACACATGCAGCAACAACCTGCAGCAGCAGCAAAAATGCACACGGATCGTGCACCGGTAGTGAAACAAGTACAGTGAAACAACTCAGTGATCAACACAGTAGCACAAAGGCAAACCCGAGGCAACACAGAGGCAAACCCGAGGCAACACAGAGGTAACACAGAAGTAACACAGGGATAACACAGAGGGAACACAGAGGCAACAGAGACAACACTGGGTTTACATAATTAACAGTGTCATGAAGCATCAAATATTAGCAGATGGAATGTGCCACTCAAATCCCAAAATGAATCATTGGAGATGGACATATATAAAAAATTAATATGGCAAGGCAGCAGCACTTCTGCACTGTTGGTTCTGACTAAAATTGTGTTACATCTTTCAATTATTTGTTAAGTCTATAAAATGAGGCAATAATGATTTGTCTGTAGAAACATAAAATTACTTCGTGCATGCTAGCACAGACCCTTTTGGGGATATTGTTTTAAATTCTTGGAACCAGTTTGGTTTGGACTTCAAGTTTTGTGTTTTGCACTTTCAATATGTATTTAAAAAAAAACATGGAAGAGGAGCAGAAAGTGGAATAAGAAAAGGAAAGAAATAATTGTGTCGAAAGCAGGAAAACAAGACAGAGGCTCAGAAATGCCCAAAGACACGAAGCAACAAAAAGTTCACAAATACAACTCAAAGTTTACAGAGTGCAGACCAAATGAGCACAACTCATTAAGCTCATAACAACAAACAAATAGACCATAAGAAATGCATCAGTTTATCAACATATATGAGCAAGTGAACTAGTCAACATGCATATATCTCAAAACAAAGGGACTGCACTGTTTCAAAATGAGACAGCAAATTCAAACTCAAGTGAACAGTATAGCAAAACACATGTTCAACAAAGATCAGGCTACAAAAGCATATGGTGGTGCAGACTACAAATGAGGGCAACAACATGGAATGCAACTACAAGTACAACGGTCAAGTCTAAATGCATAAATGAGGAGACTGCAGTGGACAGTTCAAAATGAAAGGTACCAGTGAAACAGCTAAGTGATCAACACAGTTTATTTAAAAAGTGAAATTTGGTTTATGCTTCCTGATTTTTAACATGCATAAATATTAAAATCTTGAATAAAATAATTAAGGATGTTAGTATCCTGATCTTAATTAAAAATACTCACTGTTAATATTTATGTCAGAGGAAACAGTTTTAGATTTTCATCTAATTTTAACTAATTCATGGTTTCCAGAACCTAAATTTGTACTAACATATTTACTTACACAATCATTGTTAACTGAAACAATTCAAGAATTAAGGTATTTCCTATTAAAGGTTACCTTAGTTTACAAACAAGTTGTATTTGCAGCTACAGGAAAATCAAAACATATTCATATGTGTATTCAGAACAATTATTAACATAAAATCATCACAACATTCTTATCTCTATCCATACACAGATATCTTAAGCTTTTACGCATGTGTGGTTTTATTCAGATTATTTCGTAAACAAAACAGAACAGTGTTATTCAACAGTTTGATTTCTGTAAATAAAGAGACATAAGTTCTTTCCTTTATGTTTGCTTTTGATTTCTAAAGAAAGCTGTTTTTTTTTTTTTAAGATAAGAAACTTACTCACCAAACATAATAAAAATGATACTACAGTTTGAATTCTAAAAATAAATAAAGGTTTACTCGCATTTAATTGAAGCAGAGAATACCCAGATATATGCACACATTTACATTCAAACTCAAGCAAACAATATATACTACATATAACAGATTTCATCAATCATAAACTGTTTAAGAAAAAAACAAAATTGTAGTATCTGTTCTTATTAATTTAAATAAAAAAACAAATTTCAGTATCTGTTCTTATAAATTTTAAAACAAAATTTCAGTATCTGTTCTTAACAGTTTAAAATCGAATTATCAGAGCAACAATGGTAAATAACCCCAACAACCATACATGCAACTTAACCGAGCAAATAGAAGCCAAATAACACAAATTCATAGCATGAAATCAAGCACGTATCTGTTCTTATCAGTTAAAGTTCAAGAAATCGAGCAAGTGACAGCAAAAGCCCCAAATCATAGCATGCAAATTAACCGAGCAATTGATAACCAATAACCCCCATGCAACCAAAATTCAATGCAAACAAATTTAAATACTTGCATTAAGATAATCGTGAGCCAAAAGACTCACCTTTCACTGAATCGAAATGGAGCGCACGTGAGAGATTTGAAGCAAGTAACAAAGAACCGATCGAGCAAGGCAACACCAAACAATCCAGAGAATCGATCGAATCTAATAGGCGCTTTGAAAAAGCCCTAATTTGTTGAAGGTCGGCGAAGAAGATTTACACGGCCGCCATTTTTTTCTTTCTTTTTTTTTTATTTCGTATGAATGAATAATGGGGAGAGGGCCGGGTATAAAATAGAAAAGAGGCGACGTGCAATTACGTGATGAAAGGCATGGAACACGGCATATATCATGGGTATGGAGGAATGCTCAAAGTAAGGTAAGGTTTACTTTTTTTTTATTTTTTTATTTTATTTTATTTTATTTTATTTTCTCTTTTAAATTTAATTAGTTTTTTTTTTATAATTTGTTTGCTTTGTTTTTATTTTGTTATAATTATGTTGTTAAAATTTTAACTAAATATATGTTCTTTATTTATTTTATTATATATATATTTTTATTTATTTTTATATTATATTTTCTTTCTTATTTTAAATCCAAACTATTTTTCTAAATTATCAAATTCAAATTTAAAATATAAGTTAAATATTAAATTTCAACTTCAAAGTCAAAATTCAAATTTCTATTCAACTTTTAAATAGATTAAATTCTAAATTTTAATCACCAATTCATTCTGATAATTTGAAATTTAAGTCAAATTATCATTTAAATATTTAAAATAAATTGAATATTTACAAATTAAATTGTTCAAAAATTTAGGATCGTTACAGTCTCCCCTACTTAAAAGAATTTCGTCCCGAAATTATAAGTTAGGAAAAACGATTGCTAAAATCTCACCGATATTTTATATCCTACATAATTTCACCAAGTTTCAAACTCATAAATAAATATAGGATTCATTCCATTTATTTCATTTCACTAGTTTTGTTCATCGATTTCAATAATCAAGACACAAAAGTCTTTTACCAAATTTTTGATTTACAAAACTCAGATTTTTAACTTGAAATCTTTCATGCTAAATATTTGCATAATATATCTTATCCAAAACTGTGGACTTTCAAGATATTCAAAAAGATCTTCTTCCTTAATTCATTAAGTTAGAATCATGTAATTCTAATTTCAGATTATTGATTTTCTATTCAAAATTTTGAAAATACTTGATAACTCAAAGTTTAACAAGTCCATCGTCGTTCTCACAGACTTTAGACATACGCTGGCCAGGCGCAAGACTAAAAATCTCCAAGTACTAAACATACTTGCTTCAACTCCCAGTGAAAATACTTAAAAATCTTTTAAAAATGGATATGGAAAGTCCGTTCCCCCATGGATCACAGTCACCCGGCGGTTCCGCTACTATCTCAGTAGAATCGCTTGTAACTTAGATTTCTCATCACTCCTGAATTTCGCCATGGTTGTCGCCTTAGATCGCGGTCCACACGGCGGTTACGCTACTATCTCAGTAGAATCGCTCGTAGCCTTAGGCATCACGCCCCTCGAATTACGCTTCGGTTCCCAGATCGCAGTTTACTCGGCGGTTGCGCCACTATCTCAATGGAATCGCTTGTAACTTTAGGTATCACACCCCTCGAATTACGCCAGCATCAATCACATAATCCCAACACAATGGGATATCACATAATCCCAACACAATGGGATATCAAATCAGTCCCATTGGACATTCCACTAAGGGAATTCTACGTAGCTACGATTTTCACTGGACACTCCACCGAGTTCCAATCACCTTCACACATAATAATTTGGAAGGTACATTTTCATATCCTCAGTTTTTAGAAAACATATGTCATATACATATAGTACTTCATTCACATTTCGTACTTATCATATCTATGTAAACCTACACAGGATGATTTTTCTAAACTGATAGTTTTCGATCGTATTCACATATATAAGTTACGAAAACTCATTTCACATTCACAACAAATAGAGGATTCAAAATTTTCCATCACGTTTAAAATTTTCCTCTCAATCGATTTGAAAATTTAAGGTTATCTCAAACCAAATTCACATTCACAATCCAATTCATTATCGATTTCACATTCGATTTGGATTTCACGTTACATCGTCAATTCTCAACATATAATTGATGTCTATCGATATATAACCTCTAAGCTCGTACGTCTCAGAGAAGGGTGTTAAGCTAAAAGAATAAATTCTCCGCCACCTCAGATATATATTTAATAGAGATCAAATGATATGTCATCAATTCACAATGTTAGACATACAATCCCAATCGACTATCCAAAATTCAAAGTTGAACTTATATTGTTTTTGGTGTCAAAGTTAAACTCAATTTTAACTCAAAATTCAATCCTTTGAAAAATTTCCAAATTGAACTAATCGTTCACATTTCTCAAAATAATATCTTTACAAGATATATAATTTTCACACTTAACCATTTGAAACTAATTTCAAATATTCATTTTTCAATTTATCTTTAAAAGATAAAATTTCAAACCTTTCATTTCACATTGGAAAATATTTCCATACTTATTCAATAATAAGTAATTCACAAATTCTTTCATTTTCAACACTTTGAAAATATTCAATATACTTGAATCAAAATTAAGTATATATTCCATTCTTTAAGGAAATCATTCTTTTAAACACATTTATTTGAGTTAAAACGAATGTTACGTAAAACATCGTTACGACAACTCAAAATCACTAGTATAGGGATTCGGATTTAAGATAGATATATAAATCCCAATACTATCAACAATATTTCCTTCCGGAAACCATTTACTATAACAATAGTGTCATAGTCCACCATTTCCTTATTTTTCTCGAAAACGTCTATTTCAACAATTGAATGTTGAAATCTATGTATTCGATAGTTAATGCATTTTAAAACATCTTTAAAACTATTAACTTTTTCTACTTCACTTAATTCATAGTTTGAATTCCTCATACTTTTCACAATATTGGTTTTAAACCGATTTCAAACTTTTCAATATTAAGTTTTTCACTTAATTTAATTTTCCGCACGTTTAAATTTCAAATTCATCACTGAATTTATTAAACCTATAATGGACTATCATGTTGACAATTTCAAATTTGAAATTTAAATTCTATTTGAACTTTGCATTTGCTTTCTATTTCAAAAATAGTCAACTAGTTCTTTAGTAAATTGTTCATCAATTTAGCTCCATTAAATTCATATTTCCATGTTAACCCTTTTAGACAATAGTCTAAACTTGAAATATAAACTTCTCATCGAAATTAGTTTGATTTCTACAGTTAAATCAATAATTAAATTTCATTTCATAATATCACTTCCCAAAATATATCTGTTTTATTCACTAATATATTCACTGTCCAAAATCGTGAATATACTTTGTCAACCAATTTCATCATTTCTACAACTTATTTTATTTTTAAAGGATTACCCACTGTCCAAAATCGTGGATATATCTCCTTTAATAAGTTACAACAATTTACTTATCAAATTCAATTGTTTTCGAATTCATAAACAATCTTCATAAATTCTTTTCCTATTTATAAAACTTCAATTTATAAATCTTCTTATTAATTCTATTCAATTCAATTTATATAACTCAGTTATATACCCAAAAGTTCATATTATAAGTTAAATACTTATAATCCATTCATTTAACAATTCGTTCTTAACATTTAAAAACAATTCCTCAAAAGAATTTAGAGTCAAATTCCCAAGTTATAATTCAATAATCCACTTGATTATAACCAAATTAACATGTCTTTTTATTTCACAATTATTACTCGAAATATTCAAGTTATTCGATTTAAACCAATTCACTAATTCACTTAACTCATATTTCATTTTTTCATAAATCTCAATAATTCGATAATGAGTTTCTGAACGATCGAAACTCAAGTCTAACGAGACCTCACCGAATATAAACTATCGCAAACTCACATTTAGAGAGGGGAATTTTCAAAATAATTTTAATTTCCAAAATACCTTTTATTTTAAAGAAAACAATTTTTATACTTCTTTAAATTTGAAAAACACTTTCTTTATAGTGGTTCTAGTAACTATTCATATTAAACATCATAAACTGAGCTTTGAGTAAACCAAAGCTCTGATACCACTTTTTGTAACGACCCGCCGCTCTGACCGCCTCTAGTCGGTAATTAAACCAACTAGAAACGTTCAAAATGACGAATTCTTAGTCAGTTTATAAAGTTTAAACAGAATCAGCCACAGAATCACAGAATAATCATAATATTATTCATAATTGAACTTTTCTTACATACATATATCAGAGTTTGCACAATGCATTAAATTTTTATACAGCGGAATATATCTTTTTAGAGTACAAAGAAAATTTTTACTGAAAACTTTAGTAGAGTGCTTTAATCCCCCTCTCTCTAACTTCGCGGCCTGAAAATCTTCAAGCTGTAAAAATACTCGGTCTGACCCGAGCGTTAATTGCAAAACACAAAAACACTCGAGTCAGGATTAATCTTAACTCAAGTAAATAAATTTGAAATGAACTGAATAAAATGGATCACATGAATCAATTTAATCTATTATGAATTTTTAAAATCTGACGATCTCGTGTGGCTGCAGTACACACGTGTACTTTGCACACATGTGCACTGCCTCGCCGACACGCGTGCGAGCGCAAATCAGACAAATCACTGCAAACTCGACTTAACTCAATGAAATTCAAACCGTAAGTCCAAAACAATACACAATGCACTAAGCATTGAATAAGTGCACAAATGAAAACACATGCAGCAACAACCTGCAGCAGCAGCAAAAATGCACACGGATCGTGCACCGGTAGTGAAACAAGTACAGTGAAACAACTCAGTGATCAACACAGTAGCACAAAGGCAAACCCGAGGCAACACAGAGGCAAACCCGAGGCAACACAGAGGTAACACAGAAGTAACACAGGGATAACACAGAGGGAACACAGAGGCAACAGAGACAACACTGGGTTTACATAATTAACAGTGTCATGAAGCATCAAATATTAGCAGATGGAATGTGCCACTCAAATCCCAAAATGAATCATTGGAGATGGACATATATAAAAAATTAATATGGCAAGGCAGCAGCACTTCTGCACTGTTGGTTCTGACTAAAATTGTGTTACATCTTTCAATTATTTGTTAAGTCTATAAAATGAGGCAATAATGATTTGTCTGTAGAAACATAAAATTACTTCGTGCATGCTAGCACAGACCCTTTTGGGGATATTGTTTTAAATTCTTGGAACCAGTTTGGTTTGGACTTCAAGTTTTGTGTTTTGCACTTTCAGTATGTATTTAAAAAAAAACATGGAAGAGGAGCAGAAAGTGGAATAAGAAAAGGAAAGAAATAATTGTGTCGAAAGCAGGAAAACAAGACAGAGGCTCAGAAATGCCCAAAGACACGAAGCAACAAAAAGTTCACAAATACAACTCAAAGTTTACAGAGTGCAGACCAAATGAGCACAACTCATTAAGCTCATAACAACAAACAAATAGACCATAAGAAATGCATCAGTTTATCAACATATATGAGCAAGTGAACTAGTCAACATGCATATATCTCAAAACAAAGGGACTGCACTGTTTCAAAATGAGACAGCAAATTCAAACTCAAGTGAACAGTATAGCAAAACACATGTTCAACAAAGATCAGGCTACAAAAGCATATGGTGGTGCAGACTACAAATGAGGGCAACAACATGGAATGCAACTACAAGTACAACGGTCAAGTCTAAATGCATAAATGAGGAGACTGCAGTGGACAGTTCAAAATGAAAGGTACCAGTGAAACAGCTAAGTGATCAACACAGTTTATTTAAAAAGTGAAATTTGGTTTATGCTTCCTGATTTTTAACATGCATAAATATTAAAATCTTGAATAAAATAATTAAGGATGTTAGTATCCTGATCTTAATTAAAAATACTCACTGTTAATATTTATGTCAGAGGAAACAGTTTTAGATTTTCATCTAATTTTAACTAATTCATGGTTTCCAGAACCTAAATTTGTACTAACATATTTACTTACACAATCATTGTTAACTGAAACAATTCAAGAATTAAGGTATTTCCTATTAAAGGTTACCTTAGTTTACAAACAAGTTGTATTTGCAGCTACAGGAAAATCAAAACATATTCATATGTGTATTCAGAACAATTATTAACATAAAATCATCACAACATTCTTATCTCTATCCATACACAGATATCTTAAGCTTTTACGCATGTGTGGTTTTATTCAGATTATTTCGTAAACAAAACAGAACAGTGTTATTCAACAGTTTGATTTCTGTAAATAAAGAGACATAAGTTCTTTCCTTCATGTTTGCTTTTGATTTCTAAAGAAAGCTGTTTTTTTTTTTTTTTAAGATAAGAAACTTACTCACCAAACATAATAAAAATGATACTACAGTTTGAATTCTAAAAATAAATAAAGGTTTACTCGCATTTAATTGAAGCAGAGAATACCCAGATATATGCACACATTTACATTCAAACTCAAGCAAACAATATATACTACATATAACAGATTTCATCAATCATAAACTGTTTAAGAAAAAAACAAAATTGTAGTATCTGTTCTTATTAATTTAAATAAAAAAACAAATTTCAGTATCTGTTCTTATAAATTTTAAAACAAAATTTCAGTATCTGTTCTTAACAGTTTAAAATCGAATTATCAGAGCAACAATGGTAAATAACCCCAACAACCATACATGCAACTTAACCGAGCAAATAGAAGCCAAATAACACAAATTCATAGCATGAAATCAAGCACGTATCTGTTCTTATCAGTTAAAGTTCAAGAAATCGAGCAAGTGACAGCAAAAGCCCCAAATCATAGCATGCAAATTAACCGAGCAATTGATAACCAATAACCCCCATGCAACCAAAATTCAATGCAAACAAATTTAAATACTTGCATTAAGATAATCGTGAGCCAAAAGACTCACCTTTCACTGAATCGAAATGGAGCGCACGCGAGAGATTTGAAGCAAGTAACAAAGAACCGATCGAGCAAGGCAACACCAAACAATCCAGAGAATCGATCGAATCTAATAGGCGCTTTGAAAAAGCCCTAATTTGTTGAAGGTCGGCGAAGAAGATTTACACGGCCGCCATTTTTTTTTTCTTTTTTTTTTATTTCGTATGAATGAATAATGGGGAGAGGGCCGGGTATAAAATAGAAAAGAGGCGACGTGCAATTACGTGATGAAAGGCATGGAACACGGCATGTATCATGGGTATGGAGGAATGCTCAAAGTAAGGTAAGGTTTACTTTTTTTTTTTATTTATTTTATTTTATTTTATTTTATTTTCTCTTTTAAATTTAATTAGTTTTTTTTTTTATAATTTGTTTGCATTGTTTTTATTTTGTTATAATTATGTTGTTAAAATTTTAACTAAATATATGTTCTTTATTTATTTTATTATATATATATTTTTATTTATTTTTATATTATATTTTCTTTCTTATTTTAAATCCAAACTATTTTTCTAAATTATCAAATTCAAATTTAAAATATAAGTTAAATATTAAATTTCAACTTCAAAGTCAAAATTCAAATTTCTATTCAACTTTTAAATAGATTAAATTCTAAATTTTAATCACCAATTCATTTTGATAATTTGAAATTTAAGTCAAATTATCATTTAAATATTTAAAATAAATTGAATATTTACAAATTAAATTGTTCAAAAATTTAGGATCGTTACACACACGGTCGGAAAAACCAAAAACAGTTCATATTTCATATTTTTTATTGCGTAAGCGTACCTTTACTAACATTTTAAAAGCAAGCAGCAAAGTAATACTGCATATACGTACTTCAACCTATCTACTGCCTCTTGTATCTGTACTTACTTAAACAAACACATCAGTTTTCAAAAATATAAGGATTTTGATAACATTCGATTCATTAAACTAGCCTAAACACATCAATTACAAAATTTAAACAAGAAACTTCATAATTATGCATGTTAACTTCCTTTATAAGCAATTCACAATTTCAAC
The DNA here is from genome assembly GCA_030765085.1 of Allium cepa. NCBI lineage: Eukaryota > Viridiplantae > Streptophyta > Magnoliopsida > Asparagales > Amaryllidaceae > Allium > Allium cepa. The sequence continues at coordinate 485,718,854 of CM060929.1, forward strand.
ACAATTTTAAATCCTCTTTACAAACTCAAACTTCATTTTATTCCACTCGAATGATTTTCATTCAAGTTTACTTCTTCTATAATTCATATATACTACAACCAATTCGTTTTCACTTCAATATAATTGACCCATACTTTAGTTACATCAATTTATTTTAATTTAATTCTAAATTGATTCAAAACCAAATTTTATTTTCAATTTAATACCCTTGCATTTTCTTTATGACCTACTTCCATTTTTATGCAAAACTACTTAGTTATATTACACTTATTTCAATTGGGTCAGAACCAACTCAATTCCGAATACAACAAAATGACCAATTCTTATGCAAATTTTCATGTCATTCAAGAAAATAACCATCGCTTAAGCTTGTAACCATTAAAATTAATTCCAGATTAAATTTATATTAATTTTATTCCATTCGGAATTATTCACAACCGAGTACTCTTATTCCCTTGCAATTTTAAATTCAATTCCTTATTCTCACTTCAAATTTATCATTCAACTTAAGTTTAAATTAATATCATCCCATTCTGTAATATTTACAACTCATACATCTTTAATTTACCACAATAATCAATTAAAATTCTTTTCACTTGCATTTAAATTTTATTATCTAAACAAATTTATCCAAGACCACATTATAAAGCTCGACCACAATTATTATTCAATTTGCTTAAGTTCTTTCAATTTCACAATATTTCCATTTCTTCTTATATCAAATTTTAATTTATTTTAATTTGTTGTTCATCCAAATCAATTCCAATCCATTTACAAATTTTAATTCAATTTGTTTATTTATTCAATCCATCTTAAATTTATTTTATTAACAATGAGACCACTTTAAATTCATTTCACTCATTTGAATTTATTTACAATTCAGACCATCACTATTATAATCTAATTCCATTATTCATTCACACTCTCGGCTTTTATTGCCAAAATTAAATCCCGTACTAGAACTGGGTTTTAATTGTTTTTCTTTTCAAAATTTTGTTAACAAACCACCAAAATTTCATCCATGCCAATACAAATTTCATTTAATTTAGTTTACACTAAATTCATCTTCAAGCTTCTTTTTATTAAATTCATCTTACGCTAAATTCATTATCAAACAATTCCTTTGGATTTAGTTGGGTTAAAATTTAATCATTTAATATCATATTAATTAAATTAAACCTTCCTTCAACTCAATTCTTTTTCCCAAGTTAAATTCAAGTTTTAACTCAATTTATTCAGCCAACTTAAATTCATGTTATTACCTTTACTATTTTATATAAGAACCTAATTCCATTCATTTTTATTCATAACACAAATTGAATCTTGGTTTTAATTAAATCCAAATTCAACTCAATTTCGTTTAATCGAAGTTAAATCCAATTCAATCCAATTTTAATTCTCCATATACAATTTCAAAATTTATTTACTGACTTAAGTTCATTCACCTTTTATCTTTTATATTTTTTCATCTTATTTCAATTTACATTTCATTTGAGGTTAGGTTTGAATTCACCATACCATTTAACTATTTCCCAACGTGATTATAATTCCATTTTACTTGGGCTTACAATCATATTTTCTATTTTTAAATTCACTAACTTATTTATTTTAAAGCTCATATTGCTCATTTTAATCCATTTACATCTTATAATCACAATTCCAAATTTTATACATATATATCACTGAATTCTTAAAGATACAAAATTTTCTTCTAATTTAATTCTTTGCACAACTTTAAATCCACAATTTCAGATTATAAGTATAACACTTAATAGCTTATGGGTACAACTCATTATACAATGACCCACAATTACAAAGTCATTTTACTCTTCGATTTAACCCAAATCTATTTTATTCTAAGCCCAATTCATTTAATTTACCCCAAGTTAAATTCAACCTTCTATTCACTTCCATATATTTTATTCACTTCATTTACTCAAATTAAATTTTAATTCCAAGATTAAAATTTTCATTTCCTTTTTATTAATATGAACTTCACCAAATAAGTCCAATAGTTGATTCATTTTAACTTTACACATTATTTAAATAGAATTTTCCAGAATTCAATTACCCGGTTTTATTCCAAAACCATTTTGAAATATTAATCAACTCATACCTACTTGGTATACCAAATCAAATCTCTGGATTTCCAAAACAACTTGGTTGTACCAAAATAATTTCCCCCTTTTGAAATTTTCAAAACAAATGTTATACCCAACAAGTCCAAACAATATCATAACCAACTATTTCGGTAGCAATCCATCACTTTAGAAACTCGAAAATGAATTCTGATGATGTGGCCATCATCATCAGGATTATTTTCCTGCGACTGAAGTGAGTTCTGTGCTTCCTTACTTTCACAAATTCATTTCAAAATAGTTTCCATTCAAAACACCCAAAATAATATTCCATTATTGCCTTCAAACACCTTAGCAAACATTTCAAACTTTCCCAGGATTTTAAATTTCCAAAATTTTGTTTTCAATCATTTAAAACACTTTTCAAAATTTTCAGGATTTAAATTCTGGTTTAACTCAAATTTAGTTATTCTTCTTTTGTATACTTTATACTTATAGAATTTTATTGGATTATAACCATTTCAAATTTTAGATTAAATTTTAGATTTTTAGTTGATTAAGATATCCACATCCAAACAATCAAATATATATAATAATTTCAGAAAATTATTTCTTTTATGTCAAAATATAATGTTGGGTAAAATTATTTCATTTACCCTCTTTAAAAGCAATACTATGTCGGTTTATCTTGTTTAAGAGTTTAGAAACCCCTATCGATACGGTTGTACTTCCCGTACCAACCAGAATTCATAAACACTCAACCGATAAGTCAACACAGTATAAAAACAATTTTATATTCACTAACAAGTACGCTCTCAATCTATTATTACACCCAACTCATTATAGAGTGATATTGACTCTGTTAAATGAGTAATTTTCCCACGAAAGCCTAGGTTTTTGCCAACCTAAGATCTGATACTAAGTGAGACGACCTGCCCTTCTCGACCCCCGAAAATCGACACAAAATACCCCAGAGTATGATATGCCGACGATCAAGTGCTAGAAAAGACAGATTGTTGAGGAAAAAGAAAGAAGGTAGAAGAAAGAAGGAACTAAACAGTATCAGAATCTCATAGTCGCAGTGGAATAAAATATAATAGTAAATAATATATCTTTACACAAAATGAAACTATATCTGTTTTATACATCATATCATCATAGTATCTCATACAAACAACATTTACCAGTCAGACAATTCCACACAATCACAGCATCGGATATATATATATATAAGTACGGATAATACGTCTCGGACTCCAGCTCCTCTCCTGCTCCATAGCATCCTGTCCTGAACATATAATACTCTGTCTGACCCGAGCATTATAATGAAATAACATCCGAGTCAGTCTGGAATACCAGCTGATACTAATGCACCCAAATTTATTATTAAAGTTTCAAAAATCCCTTTGAAACAAAAGCATCTTGTAAGACCACGCCACAAATAAACATGTCGGGTTTTTACCTTATGATAGTTAAAACACTTTTTATAGAAAGCCTCTGATATTATAATAGGGTCTATATACAAATACTTATAAAATAACCGAAATTGTTACATGATTAATCCAGCTACTAGCCATAGAGTGGGTAATACAAACAAAACTCATAAAAGGCTCGTAAGGAGAATGGATTTCCAACTAATGACTAGGCACTGGGGCACCACCTGTCACAGTACCTGGTCTAGATCAGTGTACCGAGGACCACGCCCGATCTCCTGTAACACAAGGCCCGGATTATCCCTTACTGGATAATCTCGAGTAAGATCACCCCACGGTTGGGATCAGCAACCGCACCGCTAAGCCGAAATAAAAAGGGACATCTAGATAGGGATAACCTTACCCGGAAATGGGTGCTGCCCACCAAGCCTTGCTGCATAACCCCTGATTTTCAGTCATTCCCGGTTGATGAGGCTTGAGGTTAAGCGTTACCTTTAGAACGTTTCACTTGGAATGCCCATCCCCCACCTGACGATGTTCTAAAAGCATTCGTCCATACAAGTCCGTCCCAGGTTCGAACGGAACCGAAGGCACTACTCCTACTACATCCATTTTGGAAATATCCTCAGGATTAGTAGCGACTAGCCCTTGCACTTAGCTGCTCCATCTTCAACTCCGAACTCGTTTTTCCTACGAAAACGTACAAACTGGTTTGAAGTGGTTTTCGAGAAATAAATCTCGATCCCAGTCTCTTCGAAACGATCAACGCATTTGTCCAATATTGATAGTCGGGGATTTAACTATCAATTAACATCCATAAGCATCCGTCACATAATAAATAATTCCCACATTATTTATTTTCCTCAAAAATATCTTTACAAGATATGTTTCCATTTTCAAATCCCTTTGAAAACACTTTTCAAACCCAATTCTCATGGAATAAATTTCCAAATCTTTACTTCCTCTGAAACATCCAAGTACCCATATTTAAATTTGAAAAAATTTAAGTACTTTTTTCTTGAAAATACACTAAACATTTATATTTAAAACTTCTTACATACTTAATTTAATATATATATATATATACCTTTAAAAATATCTCGAATAAAACTGCTTAATAAAATATAAACTATTATCTTTAAAATAAAGTGAAGTCATACTAGATCTTGAAATAAATCTATGAAATTCTATACAAGTTTCAAATAAAACTTTAATTGACTATCTTTAAAATAAAACCATTTATAAAGTATAAATGTTAATAATATTCTTTTAAACACAATGTTACTTACCATTAAAATAATTACTTCTATAAATAATTCGATAGATGTTCACTTTTAAAATTCTTACCACTTAAATGATTTTCTTGAAACCATTCTTTAATATAACTTCAAAGCTTCTAACTTTTCAAAAATCAACCTAAAAGTGTACTTGGCTTTCAGAGAAATACACTTCCATTTTAGAAAAATCCAAAAGAATTCTTTTTTATAAATCTTACACGATTTATCCCAATTCAATTTTACATTCATCCCGTAAATTCCTTTCCATGTTTTAAAAATAGCTCTTTTATTTTTAAACCCATTGCTATTTCCTAGAAATCATTTTCAAAATATATGTTTAAAATATTTAAAATAAAGTTTCTAGAAATTATTTAATTGAAAATAATACTTAAGGAAATATATTGGGGTTTCCTAAGTACTTTAAGTCAAATTTAGTTTTAAATAAAGTTACTAAATTAATTATTTATATTATAATTTGCTTTATTGAACTTAATACTACTTTACCTTTTAAGAACAATTAATACAATAATTACTAAATCAAATATTTGCTTTCACTTAAAAATAATTTAAAATAATATATTTTTTCTAAAATATTCTAAACATATTTAAAAAGCAGATTTTATTTGAATACTTTTCTTAAAAACATACTAAAGTTTCCAAGAGAAAGCACACTTCCCATCCTTTAAAAATAAGTCTTGCTATTATTTTAAACAATTCACATTTCCCTTTGAAATCACAATTTCAAACACTTCAAATTTTTCAACCCATTCCTTGGATTAAATCTCTTTTAAAATTTGTTACTTAAGAATTTTCTTTTATTTCCTTTAAGCCCAATTCATTTATTTATTTTAAATTCCCAGGTTGTATTCACCAAATCATAACACAATCACAATTTAATTTCGATTTAATCTATCCCAGTATATAAATGCAACACAACATAACAAGATCTAAATTAATTTATCACCGAATATAAATGAGATATATTATAGAATATAAATAAATTTATATTTGTGAGGGATCCAGTTGGATCCCTCCAACCTGTTTACCTGCATCCACAGATATTAGCACAACAAATAAATATCGATGCAATTTGATAATAATTATCATGCTCAGTTAAACAACCAATCAACCATTTAAATATTAGCTATTTAAATTACTAGTATCCAGATGCGAGTGAGGAAAACTCAACTTGGGTTTTCGACGAGCGTTCAAATTTATTAAATCGAATGACGTTCGATTTAACCTAAATTTTTTACTTGCTCGGAACGATTCTAGAATTGCTCCACTGCGTCGTACGTGTCTCTGCGATTTCGGCGTCGCAAGTTTCGTCGAATTTTGACCTCGCATGCATTAGTTATGGAATTTATTAGTTTCAATTACAATTTAAAACAAAAAAAATTCCTTTTTTTTCTTCTTAAATTACCAAACAAAATCGTCCGCACATCCTACAGCTCGAAATCAAGGTCGTCCCTCCTTTCTTCCCCATGCATTCGTTTCCAGTAACCAAACCCAACATCAACTTGCTTTGATCGACCAAACGCCTCCCCAACGTCCAATTGAACACGATCAACACCCACCACGACGAAGTCTTTCGCCGTCACGACCTACATCCCAGATTTCACGAAGCTCGGCAGCCTCCTCATCTCGAGATTCGCACTCGAACGCTAACCCTACACGAGCAATTTTTGGCCATCTCGTCACGTCAACTACGATCTCGACTGTATGGATTTGATTGTCTCGATGGGCTCTTCGATTTACTAGTTGAAAGTTTTTGCAAAGCCTTAATGGATTAGAAGAAAAAAGGAGGAGAAGATCGTGATATTTCGGCCATTAAACGATATGGCGGCGTCTCTGAAAGCAATTAAGGTTAGGGATCGACTGTGCGTGTATATATATACATATACATACATACATATATATATATACACACACACGTTTATCCAATTATATTAATATTTAATTCACTTATAAACAACTTTTCAAACGATTTCCAAACAACGCGTGTCGACAGGTATTTCTAAGGTTTTACCTACGTTTCGAACACAATGGAACATGTTTCGGAAGCTAATTTGATCGTATGCGCGAGTTACAGAAATAAACGGTCAATTTTAAATTAAATCGATTAATATATTTTCTATGCGTTTTAAGCTGCAGGGATCAAATGACAACTCCGATTGCTACGGTAATTGAAATCCGATAATAACTAACTATTACGGATCCAATGGAACTGGTTTCATCAAATTCCGAGACTGTTCCCCGGAAGGCAATTTTAACTCGTCGACTATTTCGTTCGATTTTCAAAATCGTCGAAATCATCTAAAATTTCATTTTTAAAACTTTACTAACTTAATCATAAATAAAATAGAACTTATATTCACACTAGAAATCATTCGGATCAATTTCGAACCAAAATCTGAGTATTTGCATTATTATATTATTAAATTCCATTATTAAATTAGTATAAATTTCCAAATTCAACATATCGACTTTTAATTACATCCAATGGCCCAATATTATAATTTCCATCCAAATAGACTTCAAATAAATTTTAGAATCTATTTTTAGATCTATTTACACCCAAAATCACTAATTATCCAAATTCTAATATTAAGTTGTTATTATTCACGTTTCAATTAAATTACCGTATATAAAATTTTAACCAATTTTATTAATTTAACCAAAGTCTTTTATTTCAAAATTCAAATTATAACACATATTCGACATTTAAAATGAATTAAATGTTCAAATCTGGCGACCCAAAATTCCGGGTCGTTATATTTTATGAAGGCATGGAAATCATTAATGAAGAGGATGAAGAAGATGAAGAAATTAAGAAAGAAAGAAAGAGGAGGAAGATGTGAAAACACATGAGAGGAGGATGCTTGTATTTATAGGAAAAAAAGTTATAGAATATCTAAATGCAAAATCACCTTTCTACCGCTTGCCCACTCCTCCACACTCAAGACCATACCCTCTTGTTCTTCTCTCCATATGCTTGAGATGATGGTGTGTATGAGTAAGAATGAGAGGATTTAATGTGTGGTTTGCTTTTGACTTTGTACAAATATCTTAGATATTTTGTGATATGTATATATTTAAGTGCATGTGTACATCTACATGTGTATACGTATATGTTAGTGTATATATGTATAAGAGGTTTTGATGTGTATATTTGCATGTTATGTATGTGCATAGGACATATAAACGATGTCGCAACCACTTTGAACAACTTCCGTTCGTTAAACTGTTGAAAATCGAAAAACGGATCACATTTTCAATTATTAATTAAAGTACATATAAATGTAAACAAAATTTGAAAACTAATTTCTTATTATTAAAAATAAATTGAAGTGATTGCATTTGAATTATAAAACCATATAAATTAATATTAAACAAGTGTTTGCAAAAGGTGTTGTCGTATCGACAAGCGTTATGAATTTTCTTTTATATTTTTTAAAATAAATATATACATTTATAAAACTATTATAAATCAATTATTATCACTATATAACAATTAAAATGAATTATTTTCATTTTAGAACAATTTTTGATTATTTAAACTTACTTTAAAATTCTAGAAAATATATAAAAGTGAAAATATCCCTAATGTTGTCATAAATATATTTTATTTTCAAAAATAAAATAAATAATTTTTTGTCTCATATTCTTGTTTAAATGGATAAGTAAGTGTATATCTCCAGTTCTGTTCACTTTAATATTGAGAAAATTTATTTTTCTGAAAACTGATTTTCATCGTTTTTCTTATGAAAACCCCCAAATATCCATGTTTGTTAATATACTTTTAAAACAAGTTTACCATCATTATTTATGGTTCAAAACATTATAATTTGTTATAGAATATTATATTGAATATTTCAAATATAAATATAATTTATCAAAGTGATAAATTTGTGAATCGTTGCATAAATCATGCTTAGTTTCTTGAGCAATTAAATCTCTAAATTGATCGATTTGTGTATTTGTTAAATAACTATTAAATTTGGACCAAATATAGGTCTGAAAATATTTAGAAGAAATACAGAAATTATGTGGTATTGTTGTCTTCGGTGATGTTGTACTATACATACAAACTCATTATGTTCTTTCAAGGCAGATAAGGAAATCCATCCGCTTAGACAGTTTAGAGGTGATCTTTGCTCTTATGTATTGTATGTTTATTTCCCAAAGAACTGAAGTAGAGTTTTTCAGAATCTATCGATGTCTAGGAGCAACCAGTAAGTGAGGGAGTGTACTTATGTGAGATGATTCGAAAGCTCAACCACACCAACACCGTATACGTATTCGATGCTTTGAAAGAGGTTCGTGATAGGCTCAAGATAACGTAATCGAAGATGGAGTTCTTTGAAGTGCAAAGGCTACTTGGTACTAATCCTAAGGGTGATTTCAAAAAGGACATAGTGGAATTAGTACCTTCGGTTTGTTTATATCCCAAACAACTTGTATGGATTAATGCTAGCATTGTATTATGATTGGAGGGCAATGCTAACGTTCCAAGTGGGTATTGCTAAGACAGGAAAAAGATAATCGTGACCTCACAAGCCTCATAACCTGTTAATAACTAGAATAAGGAAGATGTGGTAGGGCTATGTGGTTCGCTACCAATAGGAGCATCATTCCTCAGATCTAGATTGATATTTATGGATTTGGTATGCATGCACAGGTGAGGCTAGACACAATAGGTTTGCAGCCTTGGTGCCAAGGGCATGATGTAATCCATCTTATTGTGTTAGACGGGAAGGCCGGCTCTATGTTGATAGGGGGTCATAGGTTGGCCCTCGGTATATTTTCTCTAGAGTTGTACTGTATGAAAGTTAGTTTCTTACCATGTCAAGGTATAAAATCCATTATCCAATATGTGCCTTATGGTTTTGGTTGTAGAACCTAGTACCGTTGAATGTAATTATGAGTGGCCTTCTAGGTATGTTGTATATTTATTTTCAACCCTAGGAATTATTATAACATCATTAGATCTTCTATAAAAAAAATTGTTATCGTAAGGTAAAATCATTTCTATGTTTATTTGCAACATGGTCTTATGAGATACCTTTATTTTGAAAGGTTTTATAAGATATAATAACCTATATGATTTGAGTTTATCATGCTGGTCTACTAGACTAATTCAAGTGTTATTTTCTTATAATACTTGGTCCGACCTGAGTATCTTTCCATATTTAGTTATGGATGCTTTGGAGCATCAGGAGACGAGTTGGATGTTTTCAAGACGCGTTCTTGTATTTTCTTTTATTTCCATTGTATTTTACTATTAGTATTTGTTAACAGTTGTAAGGATGGGATATTATAACTGTCTAAGCTGATGATAGGTTAGTTACTCGGATTTCTTTGTATATCACAATTTTCTTTTGTAAAGATCATTGGTATATTATATACTCATCATGTTGTGAGATTCTATTTTGTCTTTTTTTTATCCAAGCAACTTGTCTTTTCATCACTCGGATGCTCCGTACATGAATACCGTGGATGTATTAGTATCGACTTATGAGGATAAAAAATAAGGGTTGTTACACCAATAAATGTGAAAAGTTTATTTTTCACCACAACTGTTATAACCTTAACCCTTACTTTAACCCACAATTGTCTACTTCTACAAGGGATAAGCTAACAATAACTTTTTGAGTCAAAATATATAAGTTGTTACCTTTAATACACTTATTAGAAAATTTAAATTACACTAATTAGGTTAGGCTCGTCTTGACTCCTAGCTTTAGAAACCAACAAAACTATATAGGGATGTTCGCGCTCAAAATCTATACTGCTTTTCCAAAGTCATTCCTCTAAGACTTGTACTCATTCTCACTATTTGTGGTTGAGAATTATTTCAACTTTCCTAAAGATAATGCTTGGAAAGAATACTTGATATCATTCTTTCTCTTTATACATACACACACACACATACGTAAAAACTTTGAAACCTTTTATCTATACAAACATATATATACCTTTACAAAATCAACTTTTGAAAAACCTTTTGAAAAACTCTTTGGAAAACCCCTTCTTTCAAAAATCTTCAAGTATGCTCTCTTTATACGTACCTAAATCCTAGGGGATCTTAAATCTAAGCTCTGATACCAAATGTGATAACTCGCACTTCTTGAGACACTAATCCAAAACCGAATGTGACTTTCGGACTCGCGTCATGCCAAGAAAAATGAGCTATTGGGTTTTTAAAAAATCATAGAGCATAATTGTAAGGTAAGTTCTAAGACAATCTACAGTTTCAGGTCTCATACTTGAAGAAATTAAAATATAAGTACTGAAAAATAGACATTCAGAAACAGTCCCCAAAATAATTTATTTTCCATATACACTGTTCAAAGTATAATATATGTTTTACAGACATTTAATACAATAAGTAATTACATGATGAACAACAAAGAATATGAGAACTCTAATATGAAGTTCCTTTCTCCATGCACTACGTTCAATCAACTGCTAACATGTCATCCTGTGGTGTGCAAAAATGGAAAGGAGGGAGTGGGCCAGACAAAAGTCTGGTGAATAAGTACAAGTTTAATATGTGATAATCATATGAAGTTACTTTAAATACTACTCTAAATGATCTAGGGTGTGATACAAATGTCTGTGAATTCCTAAGATCTGTTACCTAAGGTTCTCGTCTAATGCATTCCTACACTATAGTCTATGTATGATAATATAATGGATCAAATCTCATGTCCAACGATTAGCCACCACTCCTAGAGCCACTCAATATGTAAGGCATTGCCCTATTGTTTACAAACTATGGAAAACACCGCTACTAGGCTACTATGGAAATAAATTCCCACTACTATCAACACCACTAAGCTACTATGAATGAATTCCTCTCATTGTTCCTGGAGAGAAACAACCTAAGATGTGACTCATTGGATTGTCTCAACGTCTGCATTCGCTTCCACATCTCGATCATAATGTTAACCTCTTATTGCACGCTCCAGGTCCTCCTTTCTAACTTTATAACATTCGTTAGAATTTCATGCATACTAGGAGCTCCTATTGTGCCAGACCCACTCCATCAGGCATTCTCGTTAGTGCTGCATGCCTACCATGGAACCTCCTATGAGTGTCATTTGAAAAAATACATCACCTTGAATTGATTACTAGATCCTAAATTGGGCAAACAATATTTACCCAACATTGCCATGACCTAGCATCCGCTCCTAGATAATTCGCTTCACTAAAAGTCCTAACATTCATCTATCTACCCTTAAATAGGCCCACAATAGTGAACAATTTATATAATTTTATTTATAACTTTAGGCCTTAGGTCGAGGTTCAATATCTGCATTTTTATTCCTAACGTTCGACTACTTTTCCCCTATGATGACCCGCTACGATCGATCGCTGGGCTCAAATGTTAACCACAGACAAAATTTAGGGTTTTTACGGTTTTTAATTGTCGATTGCACTTAATTTAGGTCATCAAAAGTATTTGATTAACCTTAATTACAGTATAAGCATCACTTTGCAATTAAATTAAGGTTCGTTGATTTAGGATTTTCAATTTGAAGTGAGAAAGATATACATACATACATACATACATACATACATACATACATACATACATATGTTCAATCTTCGATTAACATTTTACTGAACATTTAAAGTTAGGGTTTTCATATTCAATTGAGGTTTTTAACATCTTAAATAAATTAAAATATTTTAAAATTAACTATAATAATCAGCTCATTAAAATTATGTCCACTCATATCAAGCTTAAGCTCTTCTTATTGCGAGTGGTTAAGAACCGTCCCCTCAAATCGATAGCTCTACCTTGATCCCATTGCTTTTATCCTTATACGTTGCTTTTATTTTATTTTAAATAAAATATTAAAGTGGGAGAAGAGAAAATTTTGACAGAGTTTGGTTACCGCGAACTTTTATCTGAGGGTTTAGTGTTTCATTAGCTTTGTATTTATAAGAGTAGGGTTTAGTTTGGGCCATTATATTAGCTAGGAAATATTTTTAGAGAGTCTGGTTCATACATAGCAACATTCGCTTATAAGAAAACGATCACACTTATTCAGAAATGTCATTAGGAAAATCGAAAACTTTCGATTTTCCAAGGGCCACGGTCGATCGCTAATACCCCTAGGTCAACCGCTATGGGTCTACCCTCGACGCCACAAGGTTGACCATTAGCTTTGTAAATTTGTTAATATTTTGATTTAATTTCTTATTCAATTTTCAATTCTTTTGCTGCCCCTAACTTCTTCGAATTAACACCGATTATGAAACGTTGTATATGAAAATCATCAAGTAAATCACTACGAACACAATGGTGCAAGTCTTATAGCCAAACTCAAACATCTATGGAAATTTTATTTTAAGTCCTTATTTTATTTAAATTTAATTTTCATATTGAATTCTGTAAATTTTTAGGGTGTTACATAAAATGTGGCGATGTATTTACACCAGCTGATGAAAGATGGAGCTAAAGAGGGAATCCCATCATTACCGTCGTAGGTATGATGAATTCTACTATCTTTTCCATAAGCTTTTCGTAGATCCACTTTTATACACATGCTTTTGCTACATCTTCTTCCAAAACTTCATTTCATTTTATATGCAAGTAGAGAGTTTTTTAAAATGCATCTACGTGGAATAAAAGCATTTCGATTATTTGATATTAAATCTGTTATGAAGCCTTATATCTTGTTGCAAATTATATTCATGATGATTTTTTTAAAATTGGGTACTTATATGGTAGTAAATATTAGTACTACCAATCTTAGGTAGTATACAACATACTACATGCTAATATATGTTTGACTCATGCTACGCAAGTTTCGAACTAGTGACCTCTCGCATCAAAATCGAACCGCCTAACCTTTGGAACAATGATAATATATATTCCTGATGACTTTGTATATTACATTGCAATAAGATATATGCCCATAGCCATTTACGCTATTGGCAGTAGATGCTTCAGGAACTGAATTAATTAATATATGATTTATATCTTTGGCAAACTTATATGTCAGGAAAATAAGAGAGATTGCTTGTAAATGTCCCTCCTTCAGCTCCTCCCTAGTGATTTTTAAAATTTTGCATTGAGTCCATCTAATCTTGAGCTATTATTACCATCTATCTAAAATGTGGCATTCCTATTTTTTTTTTAAACTCAACTTGTTTACTCAATTATTTAGCCACACTCAGAGATGATTTTTGTGTAAATTATGGGGTGAAATTGGGTGTTCACTGCATATGTATAAAATAACTCTCAAAAATGTGTTCTGCCTCTTTGCCCAGTCAACTTTTCTCACTTATAATCTATTCCTATTCATTGATGAATTTTTTATTTGTGTTTTGTTTTTTTGTCAAACATTCTTACATGGAAAAACCTTAAGCACTGATCTCCTTGGAGAAGCCAATTGATTTTTTCTTTTCGATTTTTTTCTACAGCTTCATTTTGCAAGATTGTTTATAGTTGTAGCATGTTGTTCTCATATTCTTGAATTAGTTCATGATTATGGTGATTTTTCAGTAGCTGAAGATATGAAGAATTGTTTTTTTTCTATTGACTTCACATTGATTTTTGATACTTGTTTTGTTATAGTTCCATCTTTTAAGGCTAGTTTTTATTCTCTTTAGTTTAGTAATGAAACTAAACATGTGGTTGCGATTACTCCTTGACTTAATGCTTAATCGAATTTACTCTTGATATCTAGCCCTATATTCCCAATAATTATTGTATCTAAACGTTTTGTGGCTATATTTCCAGTTAATTTAGAAAAAAGATTGATGGGAATCTGTGAGTGGTTAATGGTCGAGTGGTTTGCTGGGGATATGTGACTTATGTGGACTTTGTAATTCAAAGTTGCATAAGGCCCTATCTATTTCACTATGCATACTAAAGTTTGAACCACCTCTCTATGTAAACAAGTTACCATTAGATTGTATTTCATGTATGCCATTTGCAGTAAGACATGATTGGAAGTCAATATCTGCTACTAAATGATTGTGTGTGACGTTCTTTCATCATTATGAAACACAAAATTAAAATCCCCCGCTAATAATCATAGCATACTCAAAAGTGTATGCTGGCATAATACCACCTTTATAATCAATTAGATATGGAATTTAGATGGTCTATAGTTAGGAGAAATATGTAGATTACAAATAATTCATACTTTTGGGTCATACTAGGCCTATGAAGTCTAAAAGTTTATAATAAATCCAATCTAACTAATTTGAATAAAATCTTATTTAATTTCTTTTTATTTATTTAATCAACCTATTTAATTAATAAATATTTATATGGTTTATGAGTATATCATTATATACTCATATGTGCATAAAGTGCACATACTACATAATAGCAGTGTACATGGTTAAGTTTATCACAAGCAGATATTGAGGTTTATATTTACTATGTATACGAGTATGTTAGGCATGACCGTTGGACTTGTGTAAAAACTGAGAGAAACTTTATTTATTGTTAAATAACTGTCATTTTCATTAAAAAAAGGTCTCCTTGCATACATATAATTGTAGCCATACTTAGGTAGCTTAGATCATAATTTGTTTCCCTGGTGAGGAAATTTAATTTATTATGTTTAAAAGAAAATATGAAGAAGAAATCAATAGTAAAATTTCAATGGATTTCATTTTTGTCCATTGGTTGATTATTGAAATCTATCTTCATACAAAGGCAAATCGCTGCACCTGAGCAAAGAGAAGTGTGAAAAAAAATATGTATTGACATCAAAGTCTTTAAGAGAATAAAGTTGAGTTTCACTCGCATTTCCTTGTACATTTGCAACTCGCATTTTCTTTTACGCTTTATGACCATATTTCATCAATCTTTTTTCCTCTCCCTCTTTGCCCATTAGCATCAATGGCTTAAAGAGCGTAAATAACTACTGAGGGGCTATTTTGGCAAAACACACAATGGTAACATGACTACCAAACTTTAAAATTATTGTTCATTATATTTAGCGTAAACCCATATCTTAAAATATCAATTAATATATTTGGAAAAATTAGGAATAAAATAGAATGATATATTTATGATAAAATATTAAGGATTGCGTTAAAAAGCCAAAAATCACTCATGGAATTTCCCTTTAACATCAAATCTACTATCATAGGAGTTAATTGTGGAACAAATTATAAATTAATTGATTATGTGTCATGCATCTAGAACAGTGAACATAATCTTGACTTTGTTTATTAAGAAAATATAATTCAATATAGTTCAACAAAAAACACTATAAAGAATAGTCTTACAACGCTAAAGGACGTATAATAGAAAGAATTCATAAAAATTCTTTAATAAAGTGGAAGAGAATTCAATATAGAATTTAATGAATGCTTGCTTTCTTTTATTAAGGAATGGTGATCTGATTAAGAAATCTTAATATTGTCCTGTACATAAGTAATAGCACATGAAAAAACATGTCCACAATCTTCAATAAGCGACGTAACTTTATAGAACACATAAATCACCTTTACCCATCTTCATAAAACAACCCAATAAATATAGCAAAATTATATTTCATCCACTATGTAACGACCCAACTTCCACACTCCAGGAAGTCGCATCGCTAATAAGAAAGAAGAGGATAGAAAAGAGAAAGAAAGAGAAGAAGAAGAAACAACACATCAGAATCTAAACAGCGGAACGAATAAATTATATTAATAACATAAAATATTACATAGTTTACAATCATTATCAGGGTACACAGATAATACAACACATGCTAGACAGTTATAAACACATGTCTAGTATTTACAACATAATACAATCCAGAGTCAACACAGAACACACAACGGAATACTAATATCTAACGCAGAAGCTTCCTGCTCCATTGCTCCTCCAATATTCGTCAAAGCTAACCTGAATCCCTTGGCTACTAGTAAAAATTTGAGTACCCAAGAGTTTATGAAAAACAAAAATAAACTCCGGGTCATACATGGGTCTGGTGTGAGTAACAGGTTAAAGTTGCTTAACTTTAAAAATCCTTTGAAAAGAAAAGGTATCACGTAAGACTTCCCACACATAAACATGGAAAAGTTTTTACCTTACGCTAACCAAAACATTTGATAGGAAATCCGATGATATTATAATAGTGTCTAGGGTTTTCAAGTAAATAAGAAATAGCCGAAATTGTTACATCTATTAAATTCCAGCTACTAGCCACAAAAGTGGGTAATACAATCAAAACCGTTGGCACTTATTGGATTTTGGATTCCATACAATGGCAGGGCTACTGGGGTACCGCCCGTCACAGTACGTGGCCTAGATCAACGTACCGAGGAGTACTCCCACTCCCCTGCAACACAAGGCCGGACCCATTCCTTACTGAATAGTTCCGAACAAGACAACCGCGCAGTTGGTACGCACTAACAACTGCCCACTAAGCCGAATAAAAAGGGACCTCTAGACAGGGATCAATCTTGCTCTCCTGTGGGAGCTACCCACGAAGCCTTGCTGCACCTCCCCTGTTTTAGCCATTCCCGGTTGATGAGGCTTGAGGCTACGATTACCTTTATAGGACACATTATCTTAGAATGCTCATCATCCACCTGACGATGTTCTGAAAGCATTCAATCCATACAAGTTCGTTCCGGGTTCGAATGAAACCGAAGGCATTATCTCGTTACACTCTTTACGGAATCACCCACAGAGTTAACGACGATAACCCTTGCACTCTGAATCTCCATCTCGAATCTATAAGTATTATTCCTTCAAACTCATTACGGAATCACCCACAGAGTTATACTGACGTATAGCCCTTACATCTCGAGTCTTCACTCTTCACATAAGATTCACGACCTATCTTTAATTTGGATCGATGTGGTTTTCGGATATCAAAATATGGAAACCCGATCCCGGTCTCATCGAAATCCAAAGCGTGTCTTTTAGGTCCAAGTTGTTTTAAAGTTTAAAATAATTCAATTATTTTATCTATATACACACAGATGGATAATTCATAGATTCACAACAGATAATTATCATTATCATAACCACAGATAATCCATATTTATTACAATCAAAAGATAATCCATATCAATCAACAACACTATCTCGTAGTTGAGATTTTCCAAACCATTCATGGCATCCAATAACAACCATTCATAAGCAATGATTCATAATCATACTATCTATAATTAATTTAAAATGAATTAAGTTAATTACATCATCTTTAATTAATTTAAAATGAATTAAATTAATTACTTACACAATATAAATCTTGCTTACATTATCATTAATTAATTACAAATTAATTAATTGATTAACCTCTAATTTATCACCTTAATTAATCAATCCTGATTAATTATACTTTAATTAATTTCACACAATTAATTACTCCAAACCAAATACAATAATTAACCTCTAATTACTTCATTAATTAATTAACTATAATTAATTACATTTAACCTTAATTAATTACAATTAATTAATTACATTTAATTACTTATTAATGATTAATTAATATTAATTAATCAATCTTAATCACATCATTAATTATATTAATCAATGACTCTTAATTATATTTAATTAATTACTCAATTAAATTAATTACTTTCAGTAATTAATCTCACATAAACCATAATTATTAATCACCTTTGATTAATCTCAATCTGTAATTAACTACTTTTAACTACTTATCAAATTAATTACCCTTTAATTAATTTCTTAATTAATCTCTTGATTAATTATACAAGATAATTTAATCCAAATTTCATTCACAATTCCAACACTATCCACTAATTACATCCTGTAATTATCTCTAATTACTTAACTGAGTAATTCCATTAATTACATAAAGTAATTATTACCAAATCAAATGTTTAAAATTAATTAAACTTAATTAATTAATCTAAACCAATCTCAATAACTTCATTAATCACATTAAGTAATTAATGTCTTAATTACTTTTATTTAAGTAATTAAACTTAAATAAATTTCATAATTTATTATCATAAATTAATCAATCTAATTAATTATTAAAAATTAATCATATTAATTAATTATCAAATAAACCTTAGTTAATGACCATCATTAACTATTATTTATTCCTTAATTATTTCTTAATTATCTCTAGTTTAAATTAACCCAAATTATTAATTAAATAAATTAAATAAATAAGTTACTTCTTCATTATCTTATTTATTTAATTAATTTAATATCTTAATAATTTTTAAGATAAACCATTCCTTATTAATAATTTCATAAATATTAAAATGTACTTAGAACATTTCATTTAAAAAAAAATTAAATTTCATTTTCATTTTGAATCTAAATTCAAAATAATATTTATTAAAGCATTATCCAATTTAAATTCATTCATATTCCTTTTTAGAATAAATGTAAATAACATTTATCACTTCTAATTAAAACTTATATAAGATAAGTCTTATTATACTTAATTTAATTAAAAATTAAGTTTAAAATACATTTAAATTCCAAATTCAAGTTAACAATCATTTAACTTCTTTATAAACTATTTATAATGATTTCATTTCAAAAAGAAAAATCAATTTAAATATTTGTTTGAAACAATTTTTACTTCAATTAAACAATTTAAATTCAAACTAATTTGAAAACATTCAAATTTTAAACTTATTCAAATCTCAGATTTTTAATTCAATACACTTGAAACCATTCCTTATTCAAATCATTTATATTTAAACTTAAAATAAACTTTTGATTTGAACCTTGATTTTAAAACTTTATTTAAAATACAAATTTATTTTTAAAAATTGAAGATTCAAAAATCTTAAGAAAACTGTACTTAAATTTAGATTCAAACTAGTGATTTAAATTATGATTCAAATTTTAAAATGAAATTTAAAATTTACAGAAAAACTGTCAGGTTTTCCATCCTTTTCTTTTTTAGTTAAAACTGAAACCATTTCAAAATTTGAAAACTTATAAGATTTTCAAAATCATTTGAAACTCTAATACATATTAGATTTAACTTAACTCAGATTTTAAACCTAACTCCATTTAAATTCAGTTTTAAATTTGTATATAAAAAAACAAAACTACAGGTTTTCAAAAAAAACTGCAACCTGTCTGCCTAAAACCCAAGCAAGTACAAAATTACTTCGAGTCAGAAGGACTCCTGCTTCGAGCCAATACTACCATCTCTCGAGTGATTCTCGAGTTGCCCCAAATACTTGCACCTAGGCCACTTGAAAACAAAAGTGCACGGTGCACATGCACCATGCCTCCGGCAATCACCAGCGACCTCCCGTGGCTTCCCTACGCTGGCGACCAACCCCATGACCAAACACTTCCATCAATTCGCCCCTATACAGTCCAAAATCGAATTTGAACTTTAAACTCTAACCTGGAAACACAGAACGCACCAATTTTCCCAAACCTTTCATCACTTCAACCTCCTTCCTCCGACCATCTGAATGCTTGCGCCTCCGGTCACTCCATCATCGACTCATCCTCTACCATTCCCTTAAGTTTTGCTATACTCGATCGACCAGAAATGACGAACCAATCAAAACATTCATCCCAGTAAAAACTAGGTTTACAAACTACAAAAATCAACCACCCTCTTCACAAAGCTCTGATCAACATCCTGACATTTTTCTCCTATCTTCTGATAATCAAACTACCACCAGATAGAACCCTATCCTCCCAACCCACATAGATCATCAGAAAACCCCAAAAGTTCCATACCAGTTCAATTCCATACTGCATTTTCATTTTATTTCTAAAAATCCTGATTTTAATGTTAAAAATCATAATTTTGTTTATGTATTCATTTCACAATGCTGAATTCATAAATTACACAATTTGAATTTTTACATATTTTAACATGCACTGATGGTTTACTATTTCCAGTGAGGTTTCAAATTGAATTTGACTTTAAACAAAAAAATTTAGACCTTCTCTATGACATAACAACAAGTTTTATTAAAATCCTAAGTACTGACATCAATGGGCTCAAGAAGTTATGAATTTTGAATAAAGTTTAAGCATGGAAACTGGAAACAGAGATGATCATGAACATATACATATATCTACACATCCATATATATACATGCAGAAAATCATCACATAAAAATAATTATCCTACAAATTCAATCCAGATCTCTGCATGCAACCATAATCAATTTATGATTTAGAAAATGTGATGTTACTCACCTCATTTGAAGAAGACAGAGCTTCCTCTTAGATTTGAAAATAGCTTTAAAACTGAAATCCTTTGCTTCTTTGAAAATTTTGGTGTTGAAATGCCTTAGAGTTGCTACTTAGACTCTAAGTCTTAAAACTGCAGTTGCTTTAGTTGAAGAAGAATGCAGATGCCTTGAAACTCCAGATTTACTCTAAGTCTTAAAACTGCAGTTGCTTTAGTTGAAGAAGAATGCAGATGCCTTGAAACTCCAGATTTTAAATGAAATGCAGGCTTTAAAACAGTTTTGTTATGAATGCTACAAATTTGCATGTTACAGATTTTTTTTGAGATGGACTTGCTTGAATAAGAAATGCAGAATTTTCTGCTTTGATTTCATGTATTTGATTCAATTTTGAAAAATGATGTGCATGCTTCTGATTTTCAGGATTTTGGAGATGATTTTTTTTTTGTTGAAGATGTTTGTTTTATTTTCAGATTTGTTTTCATTGTCTTCTTATCTTTAGATTTTGAAAAGAAGTAAAATGAATGAGAGTTTGTTTATAAAAACTGAAATAAAAATAAAAGAAACCAAAAAAAATGCCACATGTCCCTACATTTTACATTTGTCAAGTAAGTATGTAAATTAATTAACACATGTTCATTTAATTTGTAAGATATTTACATTTGTCACAAATGTTAATTAGTTATTTATTTAAATGTTAATACATGATAAATGTAAACCTATGTTTATATAAATTAGTTAATCATGTATTTATTCATATGTAGATAAATTTTAAAATGAAATAAATGCAATTTTATTTATAAAAGAAAGCTTATACAAATATTTCAAAATAAAAACAAATTAAAAGCATTTATACTTTAAATTTTAAAAAAACTTTGAATTCAAGTTCAAGTTGAATTTTTGAAACCCAGTTTATTTACAAATACCACTACAAATTTGAATTTTTGAAAAACAATTATTTTTATTGAAAATTTATTTGTTGAAACAATGTTTTGTTATATATTTAAAAATATCAACATTTAATAACTATAAATAACTTATAAAAGAAATTATTTCTTTATTCATAAATTATTTATTTTATTCAATTATATTTAAAAGAAAGTCAAAATAATCTCATTGTATTTTACTTAAATTTAAACTTGAGTTACACATATTTTAAATCATTTCAATATTTTTCTTATGTATTTAAAACCATATTTTATTTATTAAATAGCTTTTAAAAAGTTTAACTTTTAAATAAAATCATAATTTCCAATTTTACTAAAGATATAAATTTTATAGACAACAGGATTCATTTAAAACAATACATATTTACAATATATACAATATTCTATATATATTATAAATATAAAACAAATATTAGATTTAAAAAGATAAAATCTATCAATTAACTATTTATTTTATTGAATTATTAAATTAATTCAAATCTTATTACAAAGATTATCAAATCAATTTAATTTTTATTTCAAATTGTTAAAATGATATTGCTTTAAAATTTCGGGTCATCACATTCCTCCCCCCTTAAAAGATTTTCGTCCCCGAAATTTAAAACAAAGGTAATTTAATAATCTATTTAAAGGATTAAATTTTAAAACACAAGCATATACCAATGATATACTAACAATCATAGCGATCACCCAAATCAAACAAATCTAATTATCCAGAAAAATTCTGGATAAGACTTCCACAAGTTTCCCCGGTATAGAAATATCGGGATACTCGCTCTATAGATTCCAAACAATCAATACTATTAAACTATAGAGCTCCTATTCATCTATATCTACAGAACTAGGTAACATATCAGACTACAGACGAGTCCGACTCAACAACCAAACTCCATAACTGTTGGTTCTAAAACCAGAGATAGACCATACACGTACTCCCTCAGAGATACGTGAAACTCATTGAATTCCAGTTATCCTAACTGATAATTCGATCCTGAAAAACCAAACACTGATCCAACCAAAACACAGAAAGGAGATCCAAACATCATTGAGCTAGCTTTTCTATCTTACCAAAACTTTTAGCTCCTGAATCAGAGAAAACTCCAACAACAACGAAGTCCCCAACTTCGAATTCCAAATTCCTCCTTCCCTTATCTACAAAAGCCTTCAGACAAATCCTAGGCTGCCAACATCCAAACTGATCAGCTTAACCCTTGCTGATTCCTCTAGAAACAATCAGAACCAAAAACAACCCAACATAATGATCTCCTCAAGATCAATCCAAACCAAAACACAATTCTATTCCATAAATAGCAGAAGACTACAAACTTCTCCAGATCCGAAAAAGAAAATCAGAAACACCTCCAAACAGCTTCCGCTGCACTAATCTGATCCGAAGTAGATAAGAAAATACTAATGAAGAACACAAGCACCAACTGGGCATCACCTTCCAGAAATATGGTTCAACGGATCCATAAAGAAAAACTCAGAAATTCCTCCAAAACTGAGTTACTTCATCAAACTCCATCCCTAGGAATCATTCTCCAACTAAACAGAACCACCGGTTCCACTCCTGGATTTCCAGTTGATAAGAAAACTCAATTTCCAGATGTGGACAAATCTCTGTCTTCCCAGAAGACATCTAGAAAATCTCCAACAATCCAAGAGAACACTCAAAAAATCGCAAGTCACTTTTGTGATCAACCCAGATAAATTTCCAAATAAAACTGTTCTCTCTTAACAAATAGAACAGCTTACACTGGTCTAGTCAATCCATTGAAGAAACGGATTCACTTAGCAGCTTTTGAATTCCATCTTTAGAGAAACTACTCATCTAAGACCTCCCTGTCGGCTCACAGAACACTCCGAGCTGCACTGCTGACACCAATGTCAACTTCTTAATCCAAAGTTCTTCGAGAAACTCGGACTTCAAAGCAGACAGAAACCCCACAACATCTTGCTGTCTTCAGCCACAACATCAAAGCAGACTCACTTCCAAAATTTGTTCCAAAGAAAATATCTTCGGAAACAATCCATAGTCACTACATCTCATCACGCAGTTACAACTTCCTGAGGTATCAAAATACCATCACTTACTTCGACTCAACTGACTGATCCAAACTCAACTCACCAAACTCTGTACTTCAAAGATGTCTCCGTAACGTAACAGGTTTCCTTCAGAGATCGATGAAATACTTCAACACGACAAAACTTACTCGAGACGGTATTAGGTCTACAGTCTCGACAGATAAACTTCCAATCTCAATATCAGACTCCAACCAATGGTAGTAATCGTGTTACAAACACTACTACCTTATCTACCTTTATAACCTATATTGGAAAACCCGAACAGGTAACCCAACAGATAGGTAGAAATACATAAATATATGTAAATATATTTAAAATTACAAATACGCTCTCTCAAGAAAGACACCACTACAGAGCCAAGGTATTCACTCAACCTAATGCTCTGATACCACTGTAACGACCCAACTTCCACACTCCAGGAAGTTGCATCGCTAATAAGAAAGAAAAGGATAGAAAAGAGAAAGAAAGAGAAGAAGGAGAAACAACACATCAGAATCTAAACAGCGGAACGAATAAATTATATTAATAACATAAAATATTACATAGTTTACAATCATTATCAGAGTACACAGATAATACAACACATACTAGACAGTTATAAACACCTGTCTAGTATTTACAACATAATACAATCCAGAGTCAACACAGAACACACAGCGGAATACTAATATCTAACGCAGAAGCCTCCTGCTCCATTGCTCCTCCAATATTCGTCAAAGCTAACCTGAATCCCTTGGCTACTCGTAAAAATTTGAGTACCCGAGAGTTTATGAAAAACAAAAATAAACTCCGGGTCAGACATGGGCCTGGTGTGAGTAACAGGTTAAAGTTGCTTAACTTTAAAAATCCTTTGAAAAGAAAAGGTATCACGTAAGACTTCCCACACATAAACATGGAAAAGTTTTTACCTTACGCTAACCAAAACATTTGATAGGAAATCCGATGATATTATAATAGTGTCTAGGGTTTTCAAGTAAATAAGAAATAACCGAAATTGTTACATCTATTAAATTCTAGCTACTAGCCACAAAAGTGGGTAATGCAATCAAAACCGTTGGCACTTATTGGATTTTGGATTCCATACAATGGCAGGGCTACAGGGATACCGCCCGTCACAGTACGTGGCCTAGATCAACGTACCGAGGAGTACTCCCACTCCCCCGCAACACAAGGCCGGACCCATTCCTTACTGAATAGTTCCGAACAAGACAACCCCGCAGTTGGTGCGCACTAACAACTGCCCACTAAGTCGAATAAAAAGGGACCTCTAGACAGGGATCAATCTTGCTCTCCAATGGGAGCTACCCACGAAGCCTTGCTGCACCTCCCCTGTTTTAGCCATTCCCGGTTGATGAGGCTTGAGGCTACGATTGCCTATATAGGACACATTATCTTAGAATGCTCATCATCCACCTGACGATGTTCTGAAAGCATTCAATCCATACAAGTTCGTTCCGGGTTCGAACGAAACCGAAGGCATTATCTCGTTACACTCTTTACGGAATCACCTATAGAGTTAACGACGATAACCCTTGCACTCTGAATCTCCATCTCGAATCTATAAGTACTATTCCGTCAAACTCATTACGGAATCACCCACAGAGTTATACTGACGTATAGCCCTTACTCCTCGAGTCTTCACTCTTCACATAAGATTCACGACCTATCGTTAATTTGGATCGATGTGGTTTTCGGATATCCAAATATGGAAACCCGATCCCGGTCTCATCGAAATCCAAAACGTGTCTTTTAGGTCCAAGTTGTTTTAAAGTTTAAAACAATTCAATTATTTTATCTATATACACACAGATAGATAATTCATAGATTCACAACAGATAATTATCATTATCATAACCACAGATAGTCCATATCATAATGCAACCAATGCATCCATATCTATCAACAATACTAATCTCGTAGTTGAGATTTTCCAAACCATTCAAGGCATCCAATAACAACCATTCATAAGCAATGATTCATAATCATACTATCTATAATTAATTTAAAATGAATTAAATTAATTACATCATCTTTAATTAATTTAAAATGAATTAAATTAATTACTTACACAATATAAATCTTGCTTACATTATCATTAATTAATTACAAATTAATTAATTAATTAACCTCTAATTTATCACCTTAATTAATCAATCCTGATTAATTATACTTTAATTAATTTACAAAATTAATTACTCCAAACCAAATACAGTAATTAACGTCTAATTACTTCATTAATTAATTAACTATAATTAGTTACATTTAACCTTAATTAATTACAATTAATTAATTACATTTAATTACTTATTAATGATTAATTAATATTAATTAATCAATCTTAATAACATCATTAATTATATTAATCAATGACTCTTAATTATATTTAATTAATTACTCAATTAAATTAATTACTTTCAGTAATTAATCTCACTTAAACCATAATTATTAATCACCTTTGATTAATCTCAATCTGTAATTAACTACTTTTAACTACTTATCAAATTAATTACCCTTTAATTAATTTCTTAATTAATCTCTTCATTAATTATACAAGATAATTTAATCCAAATTTCATTCACAATTCCGACACTATCCACTAATTACATCCTGTAATTATCTCTAATTACTTAACTGAGTAATTCCATTAATTACATAAAGTAATTATTACCAAATCAAATGTTTAAAATTAATTAAACTTAATTAATTAATCTAAACCAATCTCAATAACTTCATTAATCACATTAAGTAATTAATGTCTTAATTACTTTTATTTAAGTAATTAAACTTAAATAAATTTCATAATTTATTATCATAAATTAATCAATCTAATTAATTATTAAAAATTAATCATATTAATTAATTATCAAATAAACCTTAGTTAATGACCATCATTAACTATTATTTATTCCTTAATTATTTCTTAATTATCTCTAGTTTAAATTAACCCAAATTATTAATTAAATAAATTAAATAAATAAGTTACTTCTTCATTATCTTATTTATTTAATTAATTTAATATCTTAATAATTTTTAAGATAAACCATTCCTTATCAATAATTTCATAAATATTAAAATGTACTTAGAACATTTCATTTAAAAAAAAAATTAAATTTCATTTTCATTTTGAATCTAAATTCAAAATAATATTTATTAAAGCATTATCCAATTTAAATTCATTCATATTCCTTTTTAGAATAAATGTAAATAACATTTATCACTTCTAATTAAAACTTATATAAGATAAGTCTTAATATACTTAATTTAATTAAAAATTAAGTTTAAAATACATTTAAATTCCAAATTCAAGTTAACAATCATTTAACTTCCTTTATAAACTATTTATAATGATTTCATTTCAAAAAGAAAAATCAATTTAAATATTTGTTTGAAACAATTTTTACTTCAATTAAACAACTTAAATTTAAACTAATTTGAAAACATTCAAATTTTAAACTTATTCAAATCTCAGATTTTTAATTCAATACACTTGAAACCATTCCTTATTCAAATCATTTATATTTAAACTTAAAATAAACTTTTGATTTGAACCTTGATTTTAAAACTTTATTTAAAATACAAATTTATTTTTAAAACTTGAAGATTCAAAAATCTTAAGAAAACTGTACTTAAATTTAGATTCAAACTGGTGATTTAAATTATGATTCAAATTTTAAAATGAAATTTAAAATTTACAGAAAAACTGTCAGGTTTCCCCTACTTTTCCTTTTTATTTAAAACTGAAACCATTTCAAAGTTTGAAAACTTATAAGATTTTCAAAATCATTTGAAACTCTAATACATATTAGATTTAACTTAACTCAGATTTTAAACCTAACTCCATTTAAATTCAGTTTTAAATTTTTATATAAAAAAACAAAACTACAGGTTTTCAAAAAAAACTGCAACCTGTCTGCCTAAAACCCAAGCAAGTACAAAATTACTTCGAGTCAGAAGGACTCCTGCTTCGAGCCAATACTACCATCTCTCGAGTGATTCTCGAGTTGCCCCAAATACTTGCACCCAGGCCACCTGAAAACAAAAGTGCACGGTGCACATGCACCGTGCCTCCGGCAATCACCATCGACCTCCCGTGGCTTCCCTAC
Organism: Allium cepa; assembly: GCA_030765085.1. Taxonomy (NCBI): domain Eukaryota; kingdom Viridiplantae; phylum Streptophyta; class Magnoliopsida; order Asparagales; family Amaryllidaceae; genus Allium; species Allium cepa. The sequence continues at coordinate 485,746,923 of CM060929.1, forward strand.
GCTGGCGACCAACCCCACGACCAAACACTTCCATCAATTCGCCCCTATACAGTCCAAAATTGAATTCGAACTTTAAACTCTAACCTGGAAACACAGAACGCACCAATTTTCCCAAACCTGTCATCACTTCAACCTCCTTCCTCCGACCATCTGAATGCTTGCGCCTCCGGTCACTCCATCATCGACTCATCCTCTACCATTCCCTTAAGTTTTGCTATACTCGATCGACCAGAAATGACGAACCAATCAAAACATTCATCCCAGTAAAAACTAGGTTTACAAACTACAAAAATCAACCACCCTCTTCACAAAGCTCTGATCAACATCCTGACATTTTTCTCCTATCTTCTGATAATCAAACTACCACCAGATAGAACCCTATCCTCCCAACCCACATAGATCATCAGAAAACCCCAAAAGTTCCATACCAGTTCAATTCCATATTGCATTTTCATTTTATTTCTAAAAATCCTGATTTTAATGTTAAAAATCATAATTTTGTTTATGTATTCATTTCACAATGCTGAATTCATAAATTACACAATTTGAATTTTTACATATTTTAACATGCACTGATGGTTTACTATTTCCAGTGAGGTTTCAAATTGAATTTGACTTTAAACAAAAAAATTTAGACCTTCTCTATGACATAACAACAAGTTTTATTAAAATCCTAAGTACTGACATCAATGGGCTCAAGAAGTTATGAATTTTGAATAAAGTTTAAGCATGGAAACTGGAAACAGAGATGATCATGAACATATACATATATCTACACATCCATATATATACATGCAGAAAATCATCACATAAAAATAATTATCCTACACATTCAATCCAGATCTCTGCATGCAACCATAATCAATTTAAGATTTAGAAAATGTGATGTTACTCACCTCATTTGAAGAAGACAGAGCTTCCTCGTAGATTTGAAAATAGCTTTAAAACTGAAATCCTTTGCTTCTTTGAAAATTTTGGTGTTGAAATGCCTTAGAATTGCTACTTAGTCTCTGAGTCTTAAAACTGCAGTTGCTTTAGTTGAAGAAGAATGCAGATGCCTTGAAACTCTAGATTTTAAATGAAATGCAGGCTTTAAAACAGTTTTGTTATGAATGCTACAAATTTGCATGTTACAGATTTTTTTTGAGATGGACTTGCTTGAATAAGAAATGCAGAATTTTCTGCTTTGATTTCATGTATTTGATTCAATTTTGAAAAATGATGTGCATGCTTCTGATTTTCAGGATTTTGGAGATGATTTTTTTGTTGAAGATGTTTGTTTCATTTTCAGATTTGTTTTCATTGTCTTCTTAGCTTTAGATTTTGAAAAGAAGTAAAATGAATGAGAGTTTGTTTATAAAAACTGAAATAAAAATAAAAGAAACCAAAAACAAAAATGCCACATGTCCCTACATTTTACATTTGTCAAGTAAGTATGTAAATTAATTAACACATGTTCATTTAATTTGTAAGATATTTACATTTGTCACAAATGTTAATTAGTTATTTATTTAAATGTTAATACATGATAAATGTAAACCTATGTTTATATAAATTAGTTAATTATGTATTTATTCATCTGTAGATAAATTTTAAAATGAAATAAATGTAATTTTATTTATAAAAGAAAGCTTATACAAATATTTCAAAATCAAAACAAATTAAAAGCATTTATACTTTAAATTTTAAAAAATTTGAATTCAAGTTCAAATTGAATTTTTGAAAACCAGTTTATTTACAAATACCATTATAAATTTGAATTTTTGAAAAACAATTATTTTTATTAAAAATTTATTTGTTGAAACAATGTTTTATTATATATTTAAAATATCAACATTTAATAACTATAAATAACTTATAAAAGAAATTATTCCTTTATTCATAAATTATTTATTTTATTCAATTATATTTAAAAGAAAGTCAAAATAATCTCATTGTATTTTACTTAAATTTAAACTTGAGTTACACATATTTTAAATCATTTCAATATTTTTCTTATGTATTTAAAACCATATTTTATTTATTAAATAGCTTTTAAAAAGTTTAACTTTTAAATAAAATCATAATTTCCAATTTTACTAAAGATATAAATTTTATAGAAAACAAGATTCATTTAAAACAATACATATTTACAATATATACAATATTCTATATATATTATAAATATAAAACAAATATTAGATTTAAAGAGATAAAATCTATCAATTAACTATTTATTTTATTGAATTATTAAATTAATTCAAATCTTATTACAAAGATTATCAAATCAATTTAATTTTTATTTCAAATTATTAAATTGATATTGCTTTAAAATTTCGGGTCATCACACACTACTCTCACTTCTAAAATTTCCAATCAAAATACATAAATTTATCGGTATTACAAAATAGTATATTAATTACATTGTCTATTGTTAGAACATAATGATATAATTTGTAATGATGATGATAAGCACATAACTATAAGGTTTACAAACTACGATAAGTATTAGAATATTTTTTCCAAAGCAATTTAAGTAAATTTAAAAGTGCAAGTCTTCCTTTTTCTTTTTTGTTCAGAAATCATACTTTTACCTAGTTAATCAATGCACACATTTTCAATTGAACCACCTTGTACAAATACAACATGATTTTTTTCCAACATCGTATGCAATAGTACTTATATCAGTATAAATTTCATAGTATCTAATGTTCATAAAGTACATTCTTTGAACACAAAAGGATCCGGTTATTTGAAGAATTAGAGTATCCTGACCATAAATTATATAAATAAAGGCCAAAAAGAATAAATCTAAGAAATTAAAATCATAGAGAAGTATGAGATGGAAAGCTAAGTGCGAGGAATATGAGAAGGAAGGAAAAAATTATTCTCTTGTCCATATAATTCAAGAATAAGCTCCAATTCATAAAGCTCTTACAATATCAAAGAAATATTGACATAATTGATATTGGGAACAATATCGAAATACTAAAGAAATATATTACTCATGAAAAGAAAAACATAGACATGACATAGGAATTAATGACAAAATGAAGTATTTATCTAAATATGTAATTAGACAATGCTCAACTGATGAAGTGTGAAATACATCGAAGAAACACCATTGACTTATTTTGGCATTCAAGGACAATGTATTCTTGTTTTCAATGTCTAAAAATAGATTCTAAAATAGAGCATTCACTTATCTGAACATATTTTATTTTTAAACTACAACTAATAATCTAAATGAAACTAAACCATACACATATCTCATCGTGTAACTATTACCTTAGGAGATTGCAAAAAATTACCAATTACTTTGAAAAGTAGCCAAATCAACTGTTTCTTGTTAATGTCAGCAAAATATTCCTATGAATATATTGATGTAGATAATATATGAAAGCAAACATAGATGGAGAAAAATTGTTTCAAACTAATGATTTAATAAAAGTTCGAAAAAACTAGTGTTGTAGACTTGTTTTCACGTGGGTTATATATATTGTTGTGGTAGAGATCATGGTGCATATGACATTTTAAAGATAAAATATCATTTTTCTTTCTTTATACATTATGCTAATGCCAAGTTAATAAAATTGTGACGACCGCCCATGAGTCCAGCACTTAAACAATGAAATAGTGCGCTGAAAAGTGTGCCAGCCCGCCATGGACGATCATCAGGGTAGGGTAAACACAATAGTCTATCGTATTACTCACAGCGCATGGATAAAATACAATAGAAAAATATACATAGTGAAGCTCTATAGAACAGAATCTCATCATATAACCTCATAATAGTTTGGTACAACAATCTGAAAAGTCAACACATCAAGCCTCACTACATATCACTCAGAGAATCATATAAGCAGCGGAACATCCAGTACATATAGTAAGAAAAACAATATGTAAAAGCCTCCAGCTCATCTTCGTCATCAATAGCGTTGGTCACTAAGAACAACACCTGTCATCTGCTACCTAGTCTGCCCATCCCAAAATGGGTGAACAGCCCAAGGTAATAAGAGTTGAACATAAAACCTTGAGTCAGACAAAAGTCCTAGTGATCAGTAAATCAACTATCAAACATACCAAAAGAGCATAAAGGGTAAAAGGAATAGGAACCCAACCATCCCACTCCACCTCTTTCTACAGTGATAGCCCCCAGACACACTAAGCAGAAACAAGCATAGCAAAGCAGACAAATAAAGCAATTATCACTCGGATCAAGGTCGATGTTTTCCAAGTACCAACCCCCAAGGCCTAAACCAAGATCAGATAAGCACCCACAAAACATCGCTCTTGAGACCGAGTGACGATACAACCAAAGCATCCAAACATCCATGACTCTGGCTATCACTGTTATTATTGCTTCGATTTTCACCGTTAATTGAATGACCGGCTCATTCTTTCATCCGTCCGTCAAGGGCTAATGATAACCCCGGTTCTAGACATAAATCCGCACGTCATCGTGACCCGTGCCTAGGACTGTCGAATCTGCCCAGAGTACTCGACCAACTACCTGTAGTCTTTTGAGTGTCCCGACCACCTACCTGTAGTCATTTGGGCGCCTCATGTACTCTTGCTTTGAGTTTGCTAGAACCTTCAATAACGATGAAATCCAAGCCTTCTAGTCATCCTCCTCGACGACTTTTCTCAAACTTGCCCAAGCTACCTCTCGAGCCAACCATTATCAACGAACTCGAACCATATCACCGAGTTATCAAACATGCTTGGGATGATCCCGTCTGGATTAAACCAAGGCTATCTCACATCATGCTTTTCTTCTTCGCATCATAGCAAAGTCCCATCTCAATATCATCATCAAATTTATCCATATGAGCTTTCTCATCCGCTTCATATGCTACAAGCAGCTTTCCTTATTCAAGAGCCTTTCCACTTAGCTTTTGAATCATCTTCGACCAACTTGTCCAAATCGAATCATCAATTAACTAACTTCTATTAATTAATCAAATCAATCATTAATCCAAACAATCAATCATTCAAACAAGATCTAAATAAACAGTTATAACAATAATGGCAATTTCGTAATTAAAGGGTCCAAATCTAACAAGCATGAACTCTAAGTAATATCTTGATGAATAAACTAGCATAGGTTAACATATAGTAAAATGGATATCAAAGCTTTATGAACAATGGATCTACATGCAGACTTAAGGAAAATGCATGAAATCACTATCTTTAACACACAAACAAGCCACCGATCCAATAAATTCCTTTGGGTCCGTGTGAGAGATAACCACCACTCACCGAATCACCTAAACACCTCAAAAGCTACCAACTTCAGTTCTGGACAGCAAAGGATCTAGCTTGATCCGACAAGATTTCGCTTCAAATGATGAAATTTCTCTTCAATGGATGGAGATCTTCAACTTTGGCTCTTGGATCTTTAATTTGATCTACAATCTTGGATGGAAGTAAGCACTAGATTAGAGTGGAGAAAAGAAGTGAAGAAGTGTAGTAGTCGAGCTCTCAAAATGGCAGCACTTCGTCGCTTCAAAATCCGATGCCAAAAAGTGAGCCAAACCCTTCTATTTATAGGCTGGAAATCCCATAAGTCGGTTGCCCCATAAGTCGTTGCCGACCTAACGACTTGCGACCTAACACTCAGGCCGACCTACGACCTAAAGCACTGCCGACCTAACAACCCAACACACCCTACCGTCCTAACGACTTGGGACCAACCACTCACAAACCCATACGCGACTTATAGCATGCACGACCTAACACGCGCACACGACTTAACACATAACCACTGGGTACGACCTAACCCTTGCCGACCTAACCCTAAGCCGCCACGCCGACCTAACCCTTGCCGACCTAACCCTAAGCCGCCACGCCGACCTAACTCCAACACAGGTGCTCCTTGGGTCGGTCAATCCCTATAGGTTGTTAACTTCTCTAGGTCGGTCCAACTAGTTAATCCCTAAGTCGTTAACTCCCTTAAACCATTAGCTCTTAGGTCGGTGACCTTTCTAGGTCGGCAACACTTAAGTCGGCCAACCACTAGGTCGGCTATCTTCTTAACTCGGCCACACTTCCCTAAGTCGCTATCTCCCTAGGCCGTTCACTCTTGAGTCGCTATAACTACTGGGTCTCAATTCCTATAGGTCGGTCGAATCTATAGGTCGCTCCAACCCACACGAGCTATCTCTGGTCGACTCAAACAATACTAACGACCTGATGGCAACTATTCTACGATTTATCGACACGTAAAATACGGGTCGTTACATTCTCTCCCCCTTAGGAATTTCGCCCCCGAAATTCCAAACAAACAAGAACAATCAAAACTATTCTGCATGCCTACCAACCATAGCAACCATCAAACCATGCATCAAACTACTAGCCTAGCATGCAGAATCCTAGGGCTAGAACAAGTTACAAATTCATGGATGTCACGATACCTTAGGGCCATACCTCGAAGAGTTCAGGATGAGCTTCTTTCATCCTCTCTTCCTCCTCCCATGTACAGTCGTTAACATCATCACCCCATTGTACCTTGAGCAACTTGACTACCTTCCTCCTAAGCTGTTTCGTGTCAGTCTCCACAACACGAAGCGGCTTACGAGGTCTCTTAACTACTGGATCAACCTCCAAATCTTCATAGCTACCAACAGAAACCACCGTACTTGGGTTGTGCACATACTTCCGTAGATACGATACGTGAAAAACATTGTGCACCCCCGACATCTTTTCTGGTAATTCCAATTTATAAGCGAGCTTTCCAATTCGCTCGATAATCGGGAATGGTCCAACAAACCTCGGAGTCAATTTCCCTTTCTTCCCGAATCGAATAACATTCTTTAGTGGAGAAACCTTCACAAAAACCATATCACCCATGTCGAATTCCAAATCCTTACGACGCTTATCGGCATGACTTTTCTGACGGTCTTGGGCTGCCTTCATTCGTCGCCGAATGATCTCTATATAATCCGTAGTTTGTTGAATCATCTCTGGCCCAAGTATCAACTTTTCTCCTGTTTCCAGCCAACATGCCGGAGAGTTACACGGTCTTCCATACAATGCCTCATATGGTGCCATACCAATGCTTGACTGGTAATTGTTATTATACGAAAATTCCACCAAGTGAAGATGGTCTTCCCACGATCCTCCGAAATCCAAAACACATGCTCTGAGAAGATCTTCCAAAACTCGGTTGACTCTCTCGGTCTGTCCATCTGTTTGAGGGTGATAAGCTGTACTCAAACACAACTCGGTTCCCAAAACTTCCTGGAAGCTCTTCCAAAATCCACTAGTGAACAATGGGTCTCGATCGCTCACTATATTCTTCGGAATACCATGGAATCGAACTATCCACTTAACATAGAACTCAGCCAACTTCGATGAAGTCCTAGTTGATCGAACAGGAATGAATCTTGCACTCTCAGTCAAACGATCTATGATTACCCAAATCCCTTCATTTCCTGCCCTGGTTCTAGGTAACCCATCAATAAAATCCATCGATATTTGCACCCACTTCCATGTAGGAACTTCTAGTGGCTGAAGCAATCCACTTGGCTTCTTCTGCTCGGCTTTTACCAACTGGCAGTTCATGCACTTGGAAATAAAATTTCCAACATCTTTCTTCATACCTTCCCAGTAATAGGTTCTTTTCATATCCCGATACATCTTATTTCCTCCTGGATGAATTGTCAACTTCGAGTGATGACTTTCCATAAGAACTTCATCTCTCAATCCATCTATATCGGGAACAACTAATCGTCCTTGTTTCCGAAGCCAACCCTCTCGATCGACTTCGAATCCTTTATCCTTCTCTGGGTCTGATCCAGATTCCAAATCTTGGATAATCTTGACAAGTTTATCGTCTCGCTTTTGGCTCTCGCCAATTCTTTCCACTAGAGTAGGTCTTCTTGATAAGTTTGCCAACATCTCAGGTTCCAATTCACATCTAGGCCTAAAGTAAATCCAGCCAAATACTCAAGGCTCTTCCATTCTGAAAACATGGCTCCCAATCCTGCATGTCTTCGACTTAACGCATCTGCCACTGCGTTACCTTTTCCCGGAGTATAGGCTATACCAAAATCATATGATGCTAAAAACTCTAGCCATCGTTGTTGTCGAAGATTCAAATATTTTTGGGAGAAGAGATACTTCAACGACTTATGATCTGTAAACAACTCAAATCGAACTCCCAATAGATAATGTCTCCACATCTTCAGAGAAAATAAAATCGCCGCTAACTCCAAATCATGAGTCGGATAATTCCTTTCATGCGGCTTTAGTTGTCGACTTGCATATGCAACAACTTTATCCTTTTGCATCAGCACTGCTCCAAGTCCAGTACCACATGCATCGGTGTAAACCACCATCTCATCATTTCCACTTGGAATAGTCAAAATAGGAGCACTTGTCAGTCGCTCTTTCAGGATTCCGAAAGCTTGCTCACACTTAACTTCCCATCTAAATACTTGATTCTTTTTCGTCAATCCTGTTAACGGTGCAGCTATCTTAGAAAGGTCTTTGATAAACCGACGGTAATATCCTGCTAATCCAAGAAAACTTCTCACATCAGATGTATTCTTAGGTCTAACCCAATCCTGGATTACTGCCAACTTAGCGGGATCAACCGCTATTCCACTTCCAGAGATAACATGACCTAAGAACCTCACTTCGCTCTTCCAGAAGTGACACTTCGAAAACTTAGCCTTCAGCTGATGTTTCCGCAAGACTTCCAAAACAACACGTAAGTGCGTCTTATGCTCTTCTTCAGTTCTGGAATAAATCAAAATATCATCCACGAACACAAGTACGAACTTGTTCAACTGATCTCTGAACACTCTATTCATAAGATCCATAAAATATGCTGGTGCATTGGTCAATCCAAACGGCATTACCAGCCACTCATAGAAACCAGATGGTGTCCTAAAAGCAGTCTTCGGCACACTATCCTTTGCCACTCTCAACTGATGAAATCCCGTTGCCAAATCCATCTGAGAAAACACCTTTGCTTCGTGAAGATGATCAAACAAGTCATCTATTCTCGGCAATGGATACTTGTTCTTCTTAGTCACTTTATTCAGCTCACGATAATCCACACACAACCTCAACGATCCATCCGCTTTGGTTGCAAACACAACTGGTGCACCCCATTCGGACACACTACGCCGAATGAATCCTTTCTGTAAAAGGTCATCAACTTGCACCTTCAACTCTTTCTGTTCCCTAGGCGCCATCCGCCTAAGGGGCATCACAACAGGTCTGGCCCTTTCAACTAGATCGATACGAAACTCGATATCTCTATGCGGCGGTAACCCTTTGACCTCGTCAAAGACATCCTCAAACCCATTCACAATAGGCACCGATGACAGTCCATCCCGTGGAACAACCAGCGAATACATGAAGCTCATGAAGACGCCTTCTTCATGCTTACATCGTATCACAACCTTTCGCCCCTCCACATTCTCGACTGTCACCTTCAGCCTCTTACAATCAACCCTTGCCGCATACTTCCTAAGCCAGTCCATACCCATAATAATTCCGAACCCCGCAAAGTTCAGAACAAAACAATCACAAACAAAAGAGCAATCATGACTCGATACAACTAGACCATGGCATAACATACTCAAACAGGACGAACCCCCAACTGGATTAGTCACAACCAATGGTCTATCAACAATATCCGGTTCCAAACCCAACCGGCCTACAAGATCATTACAAACAAACGAATGTGACGCCCCAGTATCAAACAACACTCTAACTGGAACACCACAAATGGAAAGAGTACCTTGAACCACCACACTCCTTCCTTTCTCTTCCACAGTAGGAGCTTTCGAAGACGATGGCACAGCCCCCAAAGCATAGGCTTGCACAATCTGCCTATCCTTCCTCGGTTCCGGACAATTCTTCTTGATGTGCCCCGGCTTATCACAGTTGTAGCACTTCCCTGGGACCTTAGAGTTCTTGCAATCTTTGGAGAGATGACCCTTCTGCTGACAATTGTAGCAGGTCACTTCACCCTTCAGCTTCTTTTTCCGACCATCCTTACCCTGTTGTTGTTTCCTCTTCTTGTTTCCACCTTGCTGTGGTTTAGAGTCTTCCTTTGCTATAACAATAACAGATTCTCCTTTAGGAAACAAACTCTCGTGCCTGAGAGCTTTCTCCACAAGCTTCTCAAATGGATCGTCCAGATGATCCGCTAACTGCCTCCCAAGATAAGTATCCAAGCCTGTCACAAACTTCTCATTCTTCTGATATGGAGATTCAATATACGACCGAGCATACTTGGACAAGGCTTCAAACTCAGAAACATACTCAAGAACTGGTCTCCCACCTTGCTTGAGCTCCACAAATTTCTTGAACAAAACAGATTTCTGAGCTGTAGAAATGAACTTAGCCTCAAATCTAACTTGGAACTGCTCCCAAGTAATCTCTTCCTCTGGAGTATCAATGGTGATAGAGTTCCACCAATCAGAAGCTCTTCCTTGAAGTTGTCTTGATGCAAGCTTCCTCTTAGTTGCATCCTCAATTCCCAAATCACCAAAGATCCTTCTACAAGCATCAATCCACCTCTGAACTTCAATGGTTGATTATGTCCCCAAGAAAACCTTCCCTCGAAGAGCAGTATAGTCCTTACACAACTTAGCAAAATCCACTGGTTTTGGGGCTTGAACTTGAACTCCAACATCTACTGATGGCCCCGGAGCTGGCATCCTTCTCATGATCGAAGTCATCATAGCCTCGAATATAGAAGCATAATCAGCAGCCCCCTCAACAGCACGGCCTCCCCTAGCAGCTGGGCTCCCTCTTCGACTCATTCCTAATATCTAAAAGAAATGATTAATATACCCTGAGAAACAACTGCATAAGGAATTCAAATCCTTCTAAGATACTATATTATATATAGTAATCATCCATCAAAATTACAATTACGTCTCTCATACGTAGTTACGTCAGCGAGCGTTGGCTAAAATCGATTAACCAAAGCTCTGATACCAAATGTGACGACCGCCCATGAGTCCAGCACTTAAACAAAGAAATAGTGCGCTGAAAAGTGTGCCAGGCCGCCATGGACGATCATCAGGGTAGGGTAAACACAATAGTCTATCGTATTACTCACAGCGTATGGATAAAATACAATAGAAAAATATACATAGTGAAGCTCCATAGAACAGAATCTCATCATATAACCTCATAATAGTTTGGTGCAACAATCTGAAAAGTCAACACATCAAGCCTCACTACATATCACTCAGAGAATCATATAAGCAGCGGAACATCCAGTACATATAGTAAGAAAAACAATATGTAAAAGCCTCCAGCTCGTCTTCGTCATCAACAGCGTTGGTCACTAAGAACAGCACCTGTCATCTGCTACCTAGTCTGCCCATCCCAAAACGGATGAACAGCCCAAGGTAATAAGAGTTGAACATAAAACCTTGAGTCAGACAGAAGTCCTAGTGAGCAGTAAATCAACTATCAAACATACCAAAAGAGCATAAAGGGTAAAAGGAATAGGAACCCAACCATCCCACTCCACCTCTTTCTACAGTGATAGCCCCCAGACACACTAAGCAGAAACAAGCATAGCAAAGCAGACAATTAAAGCAATTATCACTCGGATCAAGGTCGATGTTTTCCAAGTGCCAACCCCCAAGGCCTAAACCAAGATCAGATAAGCACCCACAAAACATCGCTCTTGAGACCGAGTGACGATACAACCAAAGCATCCAAACATCCATGACTCTGGCTATCACTGTTATCATTGCTTCGATTTTCACCGTTAATTGAATGACCGGCTCATTCTTTCATCCGTCATTCAAGGGCTAATGGTAACCCCAGTTCTAGACATAACACCGCACATCATCGTGACCCGTGCCTAGGACTGTCGAATCTGCCCAGAGTACTCGACCACCTACCTGTAGTCTTTTGAGTGTCCCGACCACCTACCTGTAGTCATTTGAGCGCCCCATGTACTCTTGCTTTGAGTTTGCTAGAACCTTCAATAACGATAAAATCCAAGCCTTCTAGTCATCCTCCTCGACGACTGTTCTCAAACTTGCCCAAGCTACCTCTCGAGCCAACCATTATCAACGAACTCGAACCATATCACCGAGTTATCAAACATGCTTGGGATGATCCCGTCTGGATTAAACCAAGGCTATCTCACATCATGCTTTGCTTCTTCGCATCATAGCAAAGTCCCATCTCAATATCATCATCAAATCTATCCATATGAGCTTTCTCATCCGCTTCATATGCTACAAGCAGCTTTCCTTATTCAAGAGCCTTTCCACTTAGCTTTTGAATCATCTTCGACCAACTTGTCCAAATCGAATCATCAATTAACTAACTTCTATTAATTAATCAAATCAATCATTAATCCAAACAATCAATCATTCAAACAAGATCTAAATAAACAGTTATAACAATAATGGCAATTTCGTAATTAAAGGGTCCAAATCTAACAAGTATGAACTCTAAGTAATATCTTGATGAATGAACTAGCATAGGTTAACATATAGTAAAATGGATATCAAAGCTTTATGAACAATGGATCTACATGCAGACTTAAGGAAAATGCATGAAATCACTATCTTTAGCACACAAACAAGCCACCGATCCAATATACTCCTTTGGGTCCGTGTGAGAGATAACCACCACTCACTGAATCACCTAAACACCTCAAAAGCTACCAACTTCAGTTTTGGACAGCAAAGGATCTAGCTTGATCCGACAAGATTTCGCTTCAAATGACGAAATTTCTCTTCAATGGATGGAGATCTTCAACTTTGGCTCTTGGATCTTTAATTTGATCTACAATCTTGGATGGAAGTAAGCACTGGATTAGAGTGGAGAAAAGAAGTGAAGAAGTGTAGTAGTCGAGCTCTCAAAATGGCAGCACTTCGTCGCTTCAAAATCTGATGCCAAAAAGTGAGCCAAACCCTTCTATTTATAGGCTGGAAATCCCATAAGTCGGTTGCCCCATAAGTCGTTGCCGACCTAACGACTTGCGACCTAACACTCAGGCCGACCTACGACCTAAAGCACTGCCGACCTAACAACCCAACACACCCTACCGTCCTAACGACTTGGGACCAACCACTCACAAACCCATACGCGACTTATAGCATGCACGACCTAACACGCGCACGCGACTTAACACATAACCACTGGGTACGACCTAACCCTTGCCAACCTAACCTTAAGCCGCCACGCCGACCTAACTCCAACACAGATGCTCCTTGGGTCGGTCAATCCCTATAGGTTGTTAACTTCTCTAGGTCGGTCCAACTAGTTAACCCCTAAGTCGTTAACTCCCCTAAACCATTAGCTCTTAGGTCGGTGACCTTTCTAGGTCGGCAACACTTAAGTCGGCCAACCATTAGGTCGGCTATCTTCTTAACTCGGCCATACTTCCCTAAGTCGCTATCTCCTTAGGCCGTTAACTCTTGAGTCGCTATAACTACTGGGTCTCAATTCCTATAGGTCGGTCGAATCTATAGGTCGCTCCAACCCACACGAGCTATCTCTGGTCGACTCAAACAATACTAACGACCTATGGCAACTATTCTACGATTTATCGACACGTAAAATACGGGTCGTTACAAAAATGTCATCCTTAAATACATGTTTCCACTAATTTCAAGAAGAAACACTTCAATCCTTATAAAGTGAAGATATTTAAAAAAATGGAAATTTGTAAGGCGTCCTAATTTTGAAAATTTACCCACTTATTTCCGTTCCTAAAATCATAATGCATGAAACACTTTTGAAAATTTGCAGCTTTAATGAAAATATTTCGTTTCAATTTTGGCAATTTTCAGTGCATATATTTGTTGTAAAAATTGCAAATATTTGCACTTTTTATGATTAAAATTTCTAAGGTTTTCTATGCAAACATCTTTTTGGGAATATTTCCATTTTTTTTCTTCCCACCAAAAACTGCAAATATATCATATATTGTTTAAATTTTTTAATATTTTGTCATAGTAAGTTCCAATTTAATGTAGATTTAAGTTTTGAAAAACAAATTTTACTATCAAATGTATTTATAGAGATGTGCTTGGAATACGCTTTTGGTAAGAAAATTTGATCGCTTCCTAGAAATTAGCATGCATTTATTCCTTCAGTTACACATGAAATTGGATGAATGCATGAGAAAATTACAAATACTCTGCAATCGAGGGTAATTTTATTACAATAAAAAAAGGATAAATACTATGCAACCCTTTTCCCAAATAAAGAAAACATGTTTCCAAATAGTTGCCAAATAAAAAAACATAAATTAGTTAATTCATAATCAAACTGATTGGACATGATATAATAGTATATATGATTGCATCATCTGTAATGAATCATGACATCATCATTACATAATTTGAAACAGTTGGAATAGATAACTATCGTTTTTCCTCTTCAATAACGTGACATGAAATTGTTGGAATGGGTAACTAGCATTTTCCTCCTTAATAATCAGATAATCAAGTAATCGTTCATAGCTTTTTTTACTGATTTATAAATTTATTAACATTACTACAACAAAATATGAATAATATTCACTTCTCAAAATAATAAAACTGCTTTGGTAACTAATCTAAATCTCTATTGCTATGCAATCTCAATAGCTATCAATTTTTATCATGTTTAGATCAATGTAAGCATAGGATGTCAAAAAAAATTAAGAAATATTTTAATGAAATGAGAACAAAATGGTAAAAGTTAGAAACTTAGCTTCCAAATTAATTGATTCAATGTAAGTTGGTTGATTATATCAAGATAAAAACTGAGCCGTGAATTTTTGTGGCAAATTAAAGGGAAAAAGCCCTAGATTTTGTAAGGATGACAACATGAATCACGATGAAATGAAAGGAAGAGAAGTTAGCATATAAAAGGAACGAGTTGAATAAATATATATTGGGAGTAAATGGAGAAAACCTTCTTAACAGTATTAATTACAAAACAATAATAAATATATGTGTTTTGGTAAAATCAAAACCTTCAACTCTATGTTCACTTATTATTTATAGATACCTGGCACTTATTTATATGTCAATAGCCTATATCTAAAATAGTTATAACATAAGTGTGTGTGAGATTTGAAACTAATAATATATATGTAATTAGTTTCAAAAATATCATAAATAATAGCAAAAATCTTTATTTTTTAATTTGAAATTGAAATATCCAATAGACTAAGGACTTTTTTTAAAAAATAAACTTGATCTACTATTTAAATATATATGTATATATTGATTTAGTAATAACTGCCAAAAATACTAATGCTATTATTTACTTTGATACACACATATAAAGATATACACACATACATAGTATATGTGCATGTATGTATCTATGTATGTATAACTCAAAATTAATAATAATGATACTATATTTAAATTAATTTCAAAATATCATAAATAATGACAAAGTCTTTATTTTGAATTTGAATGTAAAGATATCAAATGGACATAGTAAAAAAAAAATTCAAACAAGTTTTATTACTTAAATAAAAAATATATTAATATATTAATAATTTCCAAAAATTGCATTTAAAATAATTATATACAAATATATAAATCTATTAGATATAATATATGTTTCGACCAACAATTTTTTTAATGTAAATAATATTATATGTGTAGTATATATGATTTGAATCCAAATATAATATGTGAATAAAATACAACTAATTTTTTTACTACAAACAGAGTTCATCTGTAAGAAAAATATATTTTGTTGTCAAAAACATTTTAAGTAAATAAATCATATATATTTTTTTAGTAAAGCTAGCAGGGTTGAATAGTCCATTACCATTTTATTGCCGCACAGTGTAATATATAAAACATATGATAACATGCTATGATCCATAAGTTAGAAAAGAAAAAAAGGAAAAACAGAGGAAAACAAAAGCACAGGCAATAAACAAACACACAAGAAAAACTGGGAAACAAAAAACACAAACAAGCAAAATACTATACTAAACCATTAGCACTACTAAAGCAAGATAAGGCCATCTGCACCTAGAGAGCCTCTAAGACCTTTGTTAATCTCATACTCCATCGGGTAGAATAATTCCATTTTAGCTAAGCCTTGTTCATAAAAACCCGACCACTTCTTTCTTTTCATAGCACTTGAATAAATTTCTTAAGAATTACAAAAAACTGATTACTCTAGCTATTCCTCTACCTTGTAGCTTTGATCAGACCTTCCAATTTTAGTCATGAATTTGTCACGAAGATAGGAGGTAAATTCACAGTGGAAAAAATGCAATATATCCTCTTTTTGTAGCATACATAAGCTACATGTATCATCAATCAATATACCCTTATGAACAAGCTTTGCTTTAGTAGCATTTCTCATAACCTTACATAATAGAAGGTTATCCTTTGGCATATGCAAGGAGAACCAGACCCTATGAACCCATGAAAAATGAATCTCCCCTTCAAAACAATATAAGGTTGTCTAAACAATTAAGATAGTGTGAGGTTTGAAACTAGAAGTCCAAATAGAGAAGATAGAATCCCTAGTTGGGTAGTTTATTTGTTGCAACTTGTTCCAAAGCTCCCTAATAAGTTGATTGCTACTATACGGAAGAGTTAATCGTGTGATGATCTGCCTTTCTTACACCCAAGAAAACATTTAATACATCCTTGGTATTCATGTGCAAATCGTCTAAGTGTCCAAAAAAGGTCATGGGGTAAAAAAATAAAAGACAGAGGAAACCAATACTGACTTTTCTCATGAACGACAAAGTTACATAAACATCATCACAGAATAGTACGTATGGTAACTATAAAATATTACATCAAAGTTACAAGTACCATTCCCAATAAGGATTGTTTTATCAACCTACCTAAATTACTAATACATAATGTACGGTCACAGTGGAAATAAACATAACTACTACATAAAGTGAATGATTATACTCATACTGCTTCCCAAATGCTCTAAAGAAACCTGACTACTTGGCTACTTATAAAAAATTTGAGTACCGAAGAGTTTAAGGGAAAGAAATAAAACTCCGGATCAAATATGGGTCTGGCGTGAGTGAAACATAAGTTTAACTTTGTCAAAACCTTCAAATTGAAGGTATCTCGTAAGACCACGCCGCACATAAACTCGGATGGGTTTTTACCTTACGATAACCAAAACATTTCTATACAAAACCCTCTGATATTATCATAACGTCTAGGTTTAAAACAAATATGGAATCAAAGCGAAATTATTACATTACTAAATTCCAGCATAAAAGGTATACAATCAAGTCCAAAGGCTCATATTGGAAAATGGATTCCAATAGTGACAAGGTGAAGGGACTACTTTCCATACAGTACACCTATAGATAAAATGTGCCTGGGGTCAGACTCTAAACTTTGTCTACCCCTGCTAACACAGAACCAAACTGCTCTTGAACTTAGATAGTACTGAATGTGATCATCCATTGTTGCGATAACAACCATGAAGGGATCCCGAAGCATACATAAACCATAGGTATCGCTCTAGATTTGGCGATGATCATACCCTAATGTGGCAGCCTACATAGCTCTACTGCATCTACCCTGTTTTAGCCATCTTAGGGTTGTGAGGTTTCAAGCTACACATTTACTTTCCTTCTAGTAGACCATATGAAATGCTAACATTTCCCTTCAGGCATCCAGTGTAATGATAACACTCATCCATACAAGTTGTTCCGAGATCGAACAAACCTTCAACATTAACCAACTTCCATTTTGAAATCATCAGCGGGAAGAATAGTACAACTTCATAACATACTTCATAACAATCTATCATGAAAATTATTAGTTTGGAGTGGTTTGGATAAATTATACTTACTCGAAACCGTTGCCTCTAAGCGAAGCAATAATTCCCGACTAACTCAATTCTGGTTCTTTTAGAAGTATGTAATCATTATTCGAGTCCTCATCGGGGAACTTTAATATACACAACATACTTCCTGAGTTAAAACATGTCAAGTTACAAATAGCGGACAATCCGCCACTTAGGGTAATTATACAGAGTTTGCATATGAATAATCATATACTTAATTTTAACAATGACCCATTGATTAGAACTAACCTTTCCATATCAATAGCGTTTTCGATATTTCGACCTTACTCTATCCCTCGTCTAGAAATAAATTCTAGATCTCATAGATAGAGGATCGCCCGACTCATCGGCTTTTAGTGCTAACTATGGGATGACTTACTTCCCATAAATGTGCCACCACATTAACATTGGTTTCTTTTTCGTTTGAGGTTACTTAAGGGTAATCGATGAAGAAATCCCTTGATTTAAAAAACCTTTGAAAAGAATAACAGTTTAAATAAAACCAATACTTTAAAAACAAAGCGATTAAACCTTATTTATTAAATTAAATAATAAACTAAACCCATATTAAATGATAATTAAATCATATTCGTAACTATAGTATTAACTAAATTTAATTAATCAGTAATTCATTAATAATTAATTAAATCTTTTTTATAAATAAATAATTAATAATTAATCTTTAATAAATAATTAAAAATAATTAAGCCTTAATTATTATCTTTAATTAATTAACTAATTAAAACTAACTTCGTTGATTAACACTTAGGTATTAATCACTTTTATTAACTAATGATTAAGTACTAATCACTTAATTAATTAATCACTAAATAATTAATTAATAAATTGCTTTTTCTTATTTAGTATATGTCCAAAAATATATTTAAGTGAAAACAAATTTATGTTCCAAAAGGAGTTCCATTCCTCGAAATGCACCTATAGAGACTATCGCTATACGACCCGTAATTTTAAAACTTAAAATTTATTTCTAACTCTTTTACAAACTTTAACTCCTGAAAAAACTTTACTAAAACATAAAGGTTTGTTCTTGAAAACTAAATCAAGTTTTAAATTTGGAAATATCCTAAAATTTTAAAACCGAAGATTATAGTTTTTATGCAAGAGATTCCATGTCACTTAAGATAGAAAAGGTAATAACTTCCTTAGCATACAATCATTTATTGAACATCATAGCATACATAATTACATCACAACCATACCACAGCATAAAATCATGTCATAACCAACATATAAAAATAAGGGTTATAACTTGCAACTAACTTTACATTTCAATTCTCAAATTCCAAACTATTTTTCCTCTCATCCAAATACAGACACATATATACAAGTCAACACAATTTATATCCAAACAACACCATATTTTACAATAAATCAAGCATATTTTTAAGTTTGTAAAGCTTAGTTAAATGTTAGATCTTTACTCACCAAAGTTCTCTAACTTTAAGAAACTCTTTCTATAACTCGATTATGCCTTTGATCTTTAAATAAACATGGAAAAGTGAAGTCTTAAGTGATTTATGGCCACAAAAGGGTTCAACCTAAGAAATATGGGTTCGTCGTTGACAATATAAGATGGAAGTGGACTTGATATTTTGGAAAGGAAGTTAAGTAGACGATGAAGATGTGTTTTTAGAAGCTTTGGCAGGAATTAAAGTGGAAATCTAAGACTTTTAAAACTTTGAAAATACATTAGGAAGCCGCTAAAGATTTTCTTAAAAGCTTAGGGAGTTTGGAAATGAAGATAAGAATGAGGAAAAATGAAAACATACTAAGAAAATTTTCTTTTATAATATGTTAACAAGCGAATTTTTCAAAATATCCTAACTACTTTACCCCCCTTTCACACTTTGCCATCTCACCCTTCCTTTCCCCTCACATGATTTTGCCCTTTCCCTTAGCCACCTTCCATTACATCAAAACAAACATGTTTGTACTTCTTATGTACTTTATGTTGGAAGAGGCATCTTATATAACATATATTTATATATTACACAAATAAAATCTTATCTTATAAATGCATATGTACATACTCAAGTGTACATGCATATTAACATGCACATTTCCATGTCCAAGGTGATTTATAAATGTGTGCATGTGTACACAAAAGTGTTACAACATTTTCGATAACTTTTAGTCGACGAACAACTGAAAATTTGGAAAACGACATCCGATCACATTTTCAATCTTTCTTCTAACTAATTATTTTTTGTAAACAAAATTTAAAAATGATTTCAATATCATTTTTTATTATTTAAAAGGAGTTTATTTTATTTATAAAATCATAAATTAATTATTAAAATTAGATTTAAATATCCCTACTTAAAGTAATTAAATTCTTGGTCGTTACACCCTCCCCCCTAAAAAAAATTTCATCCCCGAAATTAGCGCATAAGAAGACAATTCAATTACTTGAAAAGCTATATATCCATATCATAAAACATAAAAAGTTGTAAACTAAACATCCATAACACAATAGTGCATATACTATATTTACAACAACGACTATCCTAACATCAATTCTGAATGGGCTTCCTTCATACAATCCACCGTCTTCCAAGTACGATCTCGAGGTCCTCACTCCATTGGATCTTTAATAACTTCAGCACCATGTTGCACAACCTCTTCCCATCCTGATCTACAATATGCACTGGATGCCTAAGCATCGTCAGGTTTGGTTCTACCTCCAAATCATATTGAACTGACGGTTCTACAATCAGTGAAGGGTCACAAACAAATTTTCTCAAACAGGATACGTGGAAAACATTATGGACCCTACACAACCTTTCTGGTAATTCAACCTTATATGCGAGTGGTCCAATCCTTTTAATAATATTAAAAGGTCCAATATGCCTAGGTGTCAACATTCCAGCCCTTCTAAATCAAACAACTCCTTTAATTGGAGCGATCTTTAAAAATACGAAGTCTCCGACTTCAAACTCAAAATCTCTTCTTCTTTTATCAGCATAACACTTTTGTCGATCATGGGCTTCCATCATTCTTCTCTTTATCACTACAACCTTTTCAGTAGCTTCCCAGATCATATCTAGTCCAAGTACTAGCCGATCTCTAGTCTCAACCCAACATGCTAGTGACTTGCATCAACGTCCATAGAGAGCTTTGTAGGTTGCCATGCCAATGCTTAGCTGAAAGCTATTATTGTAGAAAAATTATACTAGGATGAGACGATCTTCCCATGATCCTCCAAAATCCAAAATACACATCCTCAAAATATCTTCTAGAATCTAGTTCACCATTTCTGTCTGTCCGTCTATTTGAGGGTGATATGTTGTGCTTAAACTTAGCTTTGTTCCTAAACCTATTTGCAAGGCCACCCAAAACCGACTAGTGAAGATGAGATCTCGATCACTTACAATACTCACAAGGACTCTGTGCAATCGAATGTTCTTCCGCATATATATTTTCGCCGAAGAAGCTGCAGTTCTTGTGGGCTTTACTGGGATAAAATGAGCACTCTTCATTAGTCGATCCACGATAACCCATAGACCATCATTTCCTATTTGGTTCTGGGTAATCGATCGATAAAATCCATTAACATCATCTCCCATATCCAATCTTGTAACGACCCGCCATTTTGACCATCGAAAGTCAACACTGAACACTACCACCGTGTTTCAATATCGCACATCCAATCGACAAAATGGTAGATTGTTAGGGAAAATAAAAAGAAAAGAACTAAGAATAGAGAAACCAGAATCTCACAACAGAATCGTTAACACATAATAAATAAGGACAGTAGAAACCGTCAAATCAAAAATACAGAGTATACCAGAGTTAAAACAAACCTTATCGGCTGGACGTTTATAAATTCCTAACCTTACAAATGCTGATAGGTATACTATATAATATAGTAGAAAATAAAAAACTACGATAGGTGAATCTTCAGCTCCCCTCCATGAATCCCATAACACCAAAGCCAACCTGGGAAAATACTCGGTCTGACCTGAGCATTATGAATAAATAACATCTAGATCAGTCTGGAAATACCAGCATGCGATAACTCGAATAAAGGAAAACCTATACAAAAATTCTATGAGACTACGCCGCTAACGCGGAATGAGTTTTTACCACACAATAATAACATCCATACAGGCAAGAGCAGAAATAAATATTAGGAAACAAATCCAAATATGATTGAGCATAAATAATATCAAAGCAGACTTAAAAGAATGGAATAAACCAACTAAATGTCCAAACTAGACAGAATGGATGGAACAAGGAATACAGTCCAACTTGATAGAAGGGACTAAATAAGGTAACAGTCCACACTCGATAGAATGGGCATAATAAAGTAACAGTCCAAACTCAATATAATGGGCTAGATAAAATAATAGCCCAAACTTGATAGAAGGGACTAAACGAACACTTAAATGTCGTGATGAGGAGTTGGCTCTACTCGTGGCAATTTAAAGCTAAAACAGATTTAGGGATACGTATCAAATAAGGAACGAAAATTTTCCAACAAATGACTAGAAAGGTGCACCCTTTGGGAATATACCTCTAGTAATATACTCCTAAGAAGCTCATTTACTCTGTGACACTTCTCAAGGCCCCCCAAGCCAGACCCCGCCAGACCTTACCGAGAATCCGAATATTTCCACATTTAAATGTGCAATCGAATTAAAGCTAGATGAGATGTGAAAATACCCTAATGGGAGCAACCATATATCACTTGGCCCACTCTCGCGCTTTTGGTTTAGTCATTTCCGACAAAGGATAGCAAAGCTTGATTGAGCAACACATCATCTTAGAGTGGCAAAAATAAAGTGCCTGAAGTAACCGATAGCTAAGATACCAACTATTGAGGACATAAAACGATCGTATATGGAAATTAATTCTTGTATACTTATCACCATTCATTGAATTCAAACTTGTGCTATTTCTTTGTTAACAATCATACTAGATCAGTCAAGGTAGTGTTACCTCAAAGTCATGTCCAACAATTATTCTTAACTTTTGAAATAGTGACAATTTTACTTCTTCGATGTTTAGTGCCAATTATACAAATAAATTGTTTCCATATAAGTGACTCATTTTACGAAAATAATTTATTTACATAAACGAATCAAACTTTACTTTTAAAAATGAACTGAACTTGTGCTTGATTTGCATATTTGTAAAACACTTTTAAAATTAGTTCCTAATTGTTAAAATTTTAAGAGGATAATTTTGCCCAAGTGCGCGACCTCGAAGGCCTAAACCAACATCAGACCGAACGCCCAGAAGGTTAACCAACTTAACATCTGTAATGACTTGGTTATTTTTGTACCATTCAAGTCGATAATCATCCACTCATGCCAGATTTGAATTGCTAAAAAATGGATTTTTAATTTATATTTTTCAATACTTAACATCTACAGTAAATAAATCAATCACAGAATCACAGACAAAGAGTATTACAACAATAAGCAGAGAAATAGATAAATAGTAGTTCATGAAGCTACTATAGAACATTAAAGTTTGAAACAAAATACAACATAGATCTCAATACAAAGTAATTTCGAATACATGACAAGACTAAATCATAAACATCTGAAATAAACTGAAAGCCGTAGATAGATGGATCTCGAAGCAAAACTCCGAAGGTGAGTCTCAAATATTGTGACACACAGTCTAACCTGAGCATAAATCAAAAAACAAAACACTCGAGTAAGGATTAACATTCTTATACCAGTAAATACAACTCAAGCGAAATGTCGACTAAAATTCGAGTAACTTAAAGGATGTTTGGGATTTACATCCTCTAAGGATCCGTGGAACCATCTACAATATAGTAATATACAATGTTATAATATGTCTATCAGTAAAGGAAAATATTTAAATAGCATTAAGGCGTTACCGATATCCCCCTTAACACATTTTATATATTCTCGTAGTCTATGCAATGCCGTAAGCTCCACCAAACAGGTGGTTTACACAGAGGAGACCCCATAGGTACGATACAAACCAAACTCGTAGAAGGCAACGATAGGGCATGTGAACATGGCACGCGAGGCAATGCTAGGGTAGATATATCGTTTGTGGATCCGGATTGGTGGTAACGCATAGCAGCTACTACCACCCACCTCATGACACACTCCCAAATCAAAGGTGCACCCAATCAAATCACAAAGTAATAGAATGGTATCGAAGAATTGTGTCCGATAGGAGGAATGGCCTCACTTGGCTCGGCGTGGCCCCTATTTTAGTCACATCTAAGCTTACTCACGAGAGTCAAGGCTACGTAAGTACCTCATACAGAATCGTCACTAACCATCCTACTTCGTTCGGGAATCTCCACCACGTACACAGTTGTTAAAGTGGTTTTCGGTATTGGCAAAGAGTATGACAATATCCGAACCCGGTCTCTTTAACAACCAAACGCTTATTTCACACCGCTGTCATTCTATATATCAAAAAGTTCATACTTCATATCAAAATATCATATTTAATTCAAAAATCATCACTTTCGAAATCATATTCGCACCCGACATCATGTCATTTTAAATCATATTCGTTTCCAAAATCATAACAATTCCAACTTAACAGTTTAAATATTGAAAATAGTTTATATGTATTGAAATAGTTATATATTTAAAATATAGTTTATATATTCAAAAATAGGCTATAGATTAAAATAGTTCATATATTAAAATAGTTTATATATATTGAAAATACTTTATATAATAAAATTACTTTCCTCCAATTCCACAAATCGATTCAAATTTACTCAAATTCCAACACTCAATTTAAATCAATCCCAGTTTAACAATTTCAATTTAAAAGGTTAAAGATTCAATTCAAATTCTCAATAAACTATTTCAATTTCTATCGATTTCAAATCCCGGTTTGAACTATCATTTCAATTCCAATAAGATTCAAAGTTTAAATATTCAAACATTTACAATATAAGTTTCATTTATATTTCAACATTTAACTATATTTTTTTCAAATTGGAAAATATTCACTTAAGCAATTTTAATAACACTTAAATGAAATCTTAAATTGCAAATGTAAACTAATATCAAATTTTAAGTATCTAACTTCAATTGCATTGAATTCTGACAATAATTATTAAACCGCATTTATAAACCTTTAAATAAAATCCTCAAATTCAAATTTAAATCAAAATTAAATGTTCAATTTCAATCTTATTTAAACTGAAAAAATTCATTTATTCACCATTAATTTGAAATCAAATTATTTGGTTATAAATTTATATCTTAAAATCTCAAACAAATCAATTTCTATTAAATACAATTCTTGAACAAATTAAATTACAAATTAATTTCAATTTACCTTTCCAACCTAGATTTATTAAAGTTATTGCAAAATATATTTTTAAATATTAATATAAATCTTAAATAATTATTTTAAGATATATGATCTAAATTAAATTAAATTTTATTATATTTAATATTATTAAATTAGATATTATTACAATTTAATTTATTTTAAATCTTAATTTATATATTTTAAAATAATATAGTAATAAGTAAACTTTTAAAATTTCAAACTTAAGTTATAATTTTAAAATTTCCAAAACATATAATTTTAAAATCTAAAATTTTTCACATATTAAAATCCTTATATTATATTTTAAATATCAATATTTATCAAACCCATATATTTTCTTTCAAAATTTTGGAAATCATTTTCAAAAATAGACTAATGGTGTCCGTATATAATTTTCTATCATATGTTCAAGTGATACGAATATCTATCATTTCATTCTGCAATTTAAATTTAATATTTTGCGGGTATATATCATTTCAACCCACAATCCTAAAATTTCCAAAACCAATGAAAATCGCATGGGTTTATCATTTTAATCCATAATGATTTGCCCCCAATCTATAAGATCATTCGAGTATGTATCATTTCAACCCATAGGAAATTCTAAACTAACGGGGAACTTGCAGAGTGAGAACAAATATAATAATAACATAACATAATATATCAACAACGGGCATATATCATCTGTAACAAATTTAAATATAATATATACAACATGATATGGTGTTATATATCATAGTTGAACAATTAGAGATAATGGCATATCATACTTAACAATTTCAAATTTAATAGAAAATTTCAATCGTCGTTCCATATGAATTAAATTTACTAAATATAAGAATGTTAATCGTGAGTGACTGCTCACCTTTTGAGAAAAGAGAAATGACAAGATGCTACGAACACAAATACGCATAGACAAGTAAATAACTGTTGTGACAAATTCTAGATAGCAGAGAACAAAGAAAATGAACGAACAAAGCAGATAACTTGAATAAGGCCCAAGAGGAGTTGATTTTTGTTTGGCATGAGGGTAAGGGAATGAGCATAGGCCAGGTACCAAAAATAATGAAGAACGACATGGGCTATAGGATGAAACCTTTATATATATTATAGCCTTTTTATTTTTTATAAACAGAGCAATTCGTTTTTCCTTGTGTCCCAAAATATAAGTGGAATAGGTCCACTAGAGCAAAGTGCAATTGAGAAAATAAAGCGGCTTGGAGATGGAAAGGTGGTCGGAGGTAGAGAACGCTGCTGTGGGTGGGAAAAAGGTGGACGGACTAGTAGGGCGTGGTTTGGTCGATTGCCAAGAAGAAGGAATGGGTTCGGGGAGATAACCAATGCAAGAAACACATTTTATATGTAAGAAAAGACGAACATAAAGGAAGGGATAAGATTTCAAAAAATAAACGTACTAAGCTCTCAAAATATATGCAACCATTCATTATTAATATATAAATACACATATACACACACACATATATACATACATATATATATATATACACTCACATATACATACATACATACATACATACATACATATACATATATATATATATATATATATATATATATATTATTTTTTATAAATCTAAAAGCATGAACGAAAGAGCAAAGGGAGTGGGCGGTGAGGACCAAGGAAGAATCTACCGGTGGTGGAAGCTCGGATCTATTTGGTGGTTGTGGGCGTTCGGTTAGTCGGAGCAAAGCAAGCAGATGGTGGATGAAAATATGGTCTCGATGGAATGGTGGTGGCCTGGACATAGGTCGGGGAGTTTGTCAGGGTGGTGGACAGATGGATCAGGGTGGGGCGGATCAAGCAACTGGGAAGGTAGAGTAGGGTTTTGTGTTGGCGGCCATGGTGTTAGGTTTTGGGATGCCGACATGGCTTTGATGGAGAAAGGATTTCGATGAATGAGGAAGCTACACGTGGTTCAGGGTGGTTTGCGTGGGTTAATTTGGTAGTGAGGCAAACGTGGGTAAAGTGATGGGTTACCATCGGACAAAGGAAGGATGATCGTGTTCGGCCATTGGTAGAGGAACAAGCAGGCAGAAAAGGGTGGGGAATGGGATACGGTAAAGATGATATGAACTGGAATGAGAACGACATATTTCGTAAAGTAAACATATGCAAACTATCCTCTCTTTTTTAGACATACAGTTTTTTTTATAGAAGAGCATGGCAGTTTTAGAAGTTGAGTAGGTTTCTCAAGAGATTGAAGTGCATGAGTAGAAGAAGAGTAGAAGAGGTGAGATGTTGTAAATAAACTTTATAATATATATATATATATATATATACATATATGCATATATATATATACACATATTATATTCCAGTAACAGAATGAAATGGAAAGAGTATGAGCTAGGGAAAACGAACCGATATAAATTTCAACCAATGGAAGCAGTGACATCAATATTCAATTCAGGGAAATATAAATGCCAAAGGCTTTTGATTTCAACCCGTAGGTAATGGAAAGACATAAGGAAAACAAAAAAAAAGCCCTGAACACCGAACCGATACGACAAATCGTTTCGCAGATTTTGTGGCGAACCTGACGTCGTATTAAAGGTATGAATATACTATAGAGATTAACATGACAAGATGAACAGAATGGTATATAGATACATGTGATACAATCAAATTATCAAAAGTCCATATTCATTGCCAAAAATGATGTAAATACTCCGAAAATAATGTAAACTAAGCTATAACAATCCAAATTTGACGAAAAAAAATACGACATCTAACTCAAAAAATGATTTACATTTTTATTTTATAAATGTATTCAGATTTAAAAAATATTTTATTTTCATCAAATTTAACTGATTAAATTGAAATTGAAGATTACACAACAGAGCTAACTTACATATTTTCCAATAAAATTTTGCTATTTGCTATGTTAAATAGATGCATACCAAATATCAAATTTTCATTTCAAAATTTTAATTATTTGTTTTCATCAAAAATTTAGTTAATTACATTATAAAAATTGTCAAAAATTTTGGATCATTACAACATCCCAATAATCGAGTTTCAATTCCCTTTTATAACTTTAAAACAATATAGATTATCCTAAAAGATAATTAAATACATTTAGAATCCCTTTTAAATAAACAATTCATTATATATAATAAAATAGATAATTATTTCCAAACACTTTTATAACATTGGTAAATTAACTTTAAAATCGTCATTAAATCAGTTTATTAACTTTAAATTAATTTATTAAAGCAATTTTATTAGATTAGTTAATTTACCTTAATCACTTATATTAAATTAATTAATTAAATTTAAATATCATTAATTACAAAGATTAATTAAATTCAAATAATCATTAATTAAATGAATAATTCATCTCAAACATCATTAATTAAAATTATAAGTAGCTATAAATTCTACTAATTAAAACAATTAACTAAGTTAAAAATAACCATAAATTAATCGGATCAATTAAATCCAAACTTCATTATTCAAAATGATAAATTAAAACATCATTTATTAAAATGGTTTATCTAATTATGAAACAACATTAATTCGAATGACATAACTAAAATTCGAATGCCGTCAGTTAAAACAATTAATTAAATTCAAAACAATTATTTAATTAATTTCAATTATCAATAATTGAAATAATCAATTCCCATTATTACTAACTAAAATAATTAACTTTGTTCCATGTATTAATCAAACTCCATTATCCTTAATTAAAAGATTTAATTAAACTCAAATAATCACTAGTTAAAACGATTAGTTAAGTACTAAACATCAATAGCATAAATGATTAATTAAATCTAAAGATAAACCAATTTTTAGTCATCATCTATTAAATTGGTATATTACTCTCTAATTAGTTAATTTAAAAGATTAATTGATTTGACGTATCATTAATCAAATTAATTAATAAATTTTGAATATTCTTTTTATCGGAAGCACAAACTCAAGTTCATATGACAAGGTATTGAGTTAAAATTTAATAAATAAGGATATAGCGAAAATCACTATTACGACATTTTTAATATAAAATGGAACATCAGTAATTAATTTCAATAAACTAGCAATAACAACATATGGGTGTAAATAAAATAATTTATGGCCATGAAACCCCCTTTGAGACTTTCTACAGATTTTTCTTGCAAACCAATGGTTATCGAATATATATATATATATAATCATAGATATATATATATAATCATATGGGTTTATAACGATCAAATTAACATGTCATCCATTTTCCAAACGGAAAGTCAACCAGACAAGCAATCAAACAATTTTAACTAGCATCCAAACAATCAGTAAACATTTATAGCATCATTAATATGATATAATAAAATTAAATGTGAGTTTAACTCATGTTGATTTCAGTTATTGTCGACTCATTCTGATTTGAGTTAAAACTGAACAAGCGTCCATATTTAGCCTAAATTTTCACTTGCTCCAAATCCATCCAAACCAACTTCATCATGAAGTCCTCGATTTTACATGAACCCAAAGGAAAAAACGACGTTTGAATCCTACCTCGTACGAAGGAGAAATGAATTTTATGAGTTATCGACTTAAATTTAAATTAATAAATAAGAAGTACCATATATTTACAAGATTGCCTCTTACCTAATCTTCTTCCTCAACCTCCATGTAACTGACCTGTGCATGCAAATGACATGAACCCACCCAGAAACGTGCACAGTAAATAGTGATACCAAGATTTACTCGAAGAAATTAAATTTCGACTTCGCCATCTATCTCCCATCGACGAACTCGACTCGCCAAGCACCAAAAATCCAATCACGGCCCACCCTATCAAACGTGACCTGCTAGGTCCCTCTGTCGCAGTGGCTAAGTTGCGTTCCTCAAACATCGATCGAACATCACCAAACTCCGGCTATAAGTGTGACGATGCAGAATTCATGGATATTTGAAATCAGCATATTTAATTGATTTTAAATATTCAAAAGTTAATTTTCAAATTTGAATTTCAAATGTCACTATTTGTTGACAAATAAACTATTGAATTAAACAATTGGAAATCAGGTAAATTATAAATTCTAGGATTTCGAGTCCGTTAATAATAATTGGAAGGTTTGTAAAATTTATATTTATAATATGGGAAATAATAGAAGTTTTAAAATATGAATTATTAATGTTTCGTTCTATTTTAAAAATACATAGTTTAAACTGAATTTAAAAATAGCCTTCCGAGGCACAGTCTTGTAATTTGACGAAAACCGTTCCATTGGATCTATAATAGTGTATTATTATCGGATTTCAATTTTCTTAGCATTCAGAGTTGTGGTGTGATCGTACGATAGGTAAACGCGCTAAATTTTATATCGAAATTCAATATAATAACAGGCCCAAAAAGTTATCTTCTCCATAGGATCGAATTAGGCCTTGAAACCTTTTCCAATTCGTTCGAAATAGGGGTTTAACAATATAAACGCCTAGCGGCACGCCTCTATTGGAGATCGAGAATTGTGAGTTGCATTTATCGAGTCGATTTAATTCTAAACTCTATCTTTTTAAATCATTGAAGATAACTATATTTATATATTGTTATTAAATATGAGTTGTAATAACTCAATTTAAAATGATATAAAAATGTAAAAATAATATATATATATATAGAGAACGATCGATTGTCAGTAAGGTGCGCTTTCGCCAGTTCGATTCAGGAGATAGGGGAGAATTGAGTTCAACTCGAATCATCTCAAGGGATTTAAGAAGGTTCGAGCACGATGTCGTAGGCAGGTGGCTGATGAAGAGACTGCGATGGTCGCATTTTGGAACTAACGACATGAGAGCGTCGTCGTCGGCGTCAATGTTGAGGTCGCGAGTGGCAGTTGAACATCGCGAGGGTTTTCAAGCTTATCGTTTAGGCAGGCATGGCGATGAATCTAGGGTGGCGAAGTCGGTCATAGTGGCCGCAACGTTATATGAGTTGTTGGGGGCAGTGCGGTGGCACTCGATGGTCGGCGTGGTTTCTGGCCTATAGTGAGGTAAGGGTTTTTGTTCTTGTCTAATTTATATATGAACAATGAATGGAAATTTATTAACAGTAAAATATGTATGCTATTTATTTTCAATTTAAGGGTTTTTATATATATATATATATATATATATATATATATATATATATATATATATATATATATATACCGTAAGCAGAAAAAATAAATTGCAGTAATATTTAAAATAATTTTGTTTTTTTAGTTTGATATGTATGTATATAGGTTTTGAAATCTATATAGATATTATTATAAACATATGTGGGTTAAAAAACACAAAATAAAATAAAGACTACATATGCACATTTTTAAATCTACTAGCTTATTTTGAAACAATGTATTTTAGATGATTAATTGTTATTCAACCTATTTAACTATTTTAGTTACTAAAGGGTTTTTAAGGAAATATATTAGTTTAAATTCAAAATTAATTAGATTAAAGTACATGTATTAAATAGTGATAAATCGCTCAATTTGTTCGAATATTAGTAAATCCTATAATGTTATACAAAGTCTGAAATCGTGGAACCAAGTCGAGTTTGAAGTGGATGGCGATCTTAGGTCAAAGGTGAGTTAATCTCACTCATATGGAATTTCATTTAAATTTAAATTATTGATTGATTGCTTGAAATGTCTGGATGTGATAGTATATATATAGTAGTATATATTGGAGTGATTGATTTCCTGCATTATATAGCGGATGAGACCCTATGCGCCGCATAACAGCGGATGAGATGATATAACCCTAGATACCGCGATATTCCACCTCGAAGTGGAATTTGTATTTTATATTGTGCTAAGATCTATGAATGGAGGGAAACAGGTTGGAGGGATCAAACTGGATTCCTCAAAATATTTAGATTTGTTTCAATATTCTGTGATATGATTTGATAATCTGAGATAGACTATATTGATAATTGAAATATTGGATGTTATGAATTGATTGAATATATTTGGGTATATTGCATTATCAATATATATAGATTGGATTTTTTATGAGAAAATAAAAGAGAGAATTTTTTAAGTAAAATAATTATAGAGAATTTGAATAAATCAAAGAATGAATTGGAAAAGAATAAAAGTGATTTTAAAATTCTAATAATAAATTCCAAGTATGGGAAAGGAGATGTTGAATAAAAGGGGAAATAATGAATTTTAAAACTTAAGTGATATTATTTGAAGGTATAAAGAATTTATTTTAAAATTCAAGGTTTAAATTTATAGAAAAGGATAAAGATGGAATTTGAAAACGTATGAAATTAGTATTTTCAGTTAAATAAGATTCTAAATCATAATTAAGATGTAAAATCTGAAGTTAGTGGGTTTTGAAATAAATTGAGTAAGTAAAGGAATTTATTTTAAAATGGAGTAAATTTGGAAATCGATTTGGAAATTGATAAAGTGTTTGAAATTGTGATTTAAAAGGAGTGAGACTATGGAATTTATAAACTGGGTTTATAAAGTGGAATAAGCTATTAGGGAATAGTATAAATTCACGATGGGAATTTATAAAGGAATGGGTAATTATTTAAAAATAAATAGTGTATTATTTTTAAAAGGTGTCGAAGAGAAGTGTATTTCCCTAAAAAGCCAAGTACGTTTTTCAAAGCAGATTTTTAGTATAAGTTATAGTTTTAAAGTTTGTTTAAAGGAATGTTATAACAAATTATTATTTAAGTTGTTTAAATTTTAAAAGTAAACATTTATTTAAATTAATTATAGTAGTAATTAATTGAAAGGTTTGACTAGTATAATGATTTTAAGGATAATTATTAATATTTATATTTTATAAAAATAGTTTTATTTTATATATAGTTTAGTTAAAGTTTTATTCAAAAATTTGTATAGAATTTCACAATACTTATTTTTTTAAATTAGTAAGGCTTAACTTTCATTTTAAAAATTAGTTTTATATTTTATAAAGTAGTTTTCTTAAAAAATTTAAAGTATATATTTTTGAATAAAGTGTTTGTTTGCGCCAAAATTGGTCACAAACCCCGAATACCGTGAAAGCACCAGTGTATGAATACAAATCAATAATATTCAAACACAAATCTCAGATCTCAGCAAATATTAAACAGCAATCCCAAAGTAATGAACGGAGACACAAGTTTTATAGTGGTTCGGCTATCTCCGGCCTACGTCCACTCCAAAGTTTTTATCCTTTTATTGATTATCCTTGATGATTACAGATGATTACAGCAATTACAAAGTCCAATACTTGAAATAAATAGCAGCAATGATGATATGGAATGATTCTGGCAGCGTCCGAGCGTGCTTTCTTTCTCTAAAATCTCCGACCCCTTTTCTGAATGACCAGGGGATCTATTTAAAAGCGTAGGAGGCTGATATTTCTCCTAAAATCCGGGAAGACCGCTTCAGGCACGTGAGGGGGCCCACACACCCGAAATCTGGAGGTCCGGGCCCACCTTGGGATCGATTCGAAGTAAGGTTTGAATCGATCAAGAAATCATCCAATTGAGCTAAAATTTGGTGAGAACATTCTTCAACATGTATGTAAGCTCCTGTGAAAATTTCATAGCATTTGGATCAACGGTTTGGAAGATATGATCGATTCAAGTTCAATGCTTCGTGTGTTCTGCCTGGTTCGAACCTATACATCGAACCCACTCCCTTCGAATCCAACCCCTTCGAATCCATCTTCTTCGAATCCATTTCCTTCGAATCCATCGCCTTGAATCCACGAAGCCGACTCCCCTCCTTCGAATCCATGAAGTCGACTCCCCTCCTTCGAATCCACTAAGCCGACTCCCCTCCTTCGAATCCACGAAGCCGACTCCCCTCCTCTCCTGATCGATACGAACTTCATCGATTCGAACCACCATCGATACGAACTTCACCAAGTCGAACCTATGTTGATCGATACGAATTGCATCGATTCGAACCGTCTCTGCATCATGCCTTCGATTGATGCGAACCTGATGGGTTCGAATCCGATGGATTCGAACCGAGCACCACCTTGATGGATTCGAACAACATACCTTTCCTACCTTGAATCCATCATATTTTCTTCATACGAACTCCGATTAAACTGAAATTTGAAACATAGCCGTTCCTAGTCCTTATCATCATCTCCAATCAATTTCGTCCCGATCGGAGTTCAACAAAATTTTGACGATATCGATTGTAGCCTTGATTCCAACCGATCTCCAATCCTGATATTCATAATTCCTTGTCAATTTGTTGATATTCCAGTTTTGACCAAAAAGTGGGATAACACTTTGCCCCCAAAAACATGCCTTGTGACAATAAGGCGTGTTTTGAATAGTTCCGATTCCAATATCCGAAGTCCATAGCCATATCGCCAGAGTATATCATCCTTGACTGCTTTGAGTCGATGCCCGATTCCAAATCCCATAACCAAAGCCTTAGCCAATTCCATATCCATTCGAACTCGACAGCCGAGTCTTAATCCATCCTTATCCAATAGCCAATAACCAGATCCAGGACCTCTCCGGGTAGATATCTGAATCCATAACCTCTCCGGGTTCTTGCCAAGCGTAATCCACACCTGACGACCGTGGTCCAGTGTCCCTGGACGTTGAGCTAACCTCTCCAGGTTCATGCCAAGCGTAATCCACACCTGACGCCCGTGGTCCAGTGTCCCTGGACGTTGTGCAATGTCGTGGCTTAAGTCCTTAGCCGAATCCTGGTCGCTCCGGACCCTTGTTGAGCATAGTCCATACTCAACGACCCGAAATAACAATTGATAATGCAGGGCCTAAGTCCTAGGCTGAATCCTGGTCTCTCCGGACCCTTGCCAAGCATAGTCCATACTTGACGACCTGAATGAGCCAATTTACCACGTTCAGGCAAAGTGACTCACCCCTTGCCAGGCATAATCCATACCCAACGACCGTTTATCAAAAACCAGATAAAAATCCAATCAAAATCCAATCCAGAATCAAAATCCCAAAAATCCAAATCGAAATCAAAGAATCAGAGATTCAAACCAGCATCCAGAACCAAAAACAATCATCCAGTGGAAAATCCAAATCAAAAAACAAGCAAAACCAGGAGTTCGATCCGAACTCCAAAACCAAATCCAAAGAGAAAAGCAGTGTCCAATCAAAAAGAAAAAGATAAATTTCACAAACCACAGCATCGCAGTTTATCGTCATTCAGAGCATGCCTAGAGGCTATCTCCGTCCCCATACATGTGTAAATGACTTAGTTGCTTGCCAGTAGTTCGCTACTTATTTTTCGTTATCCTGATCAGTGGATGATCAATCGACCATCATCCCTGGGCCTCCCATCGTCACGGCGAGAGGTTGTCGGTGGTTGCTCCTGCTCCACCATTGCATTCCGAGTTCCGACATATTGTTGTAACTGTCCATTCCTTACATGCTCCTCGATTATATCCTTTAAGTGCCTGCAGCTGTTAGTATCATTTCCGTCTAAGTCATGGAAGAGACAATGCCTCCCTGATGCCCTCTCTCGTTCAGAAGGCTCTCTCCTGGCTGGCCTCCGGTAGGGAAGGCGATTCCGAGTATCCATGTATATCCGCTCCAGCGTCTCGTTCAATCCTGTGTATGTGGAAAACTTTGGATCCTTCCATCACTTCCTAGCGTTTCCAGAATCATCATCCAATTTCCTTTTTCCTTTGTCTTTATCCGAACCACTGCTGGATATTGTTCCAACCTCGATTGCACTAACCCTTTTCAACTTTAAATCCGTACTTGCATCTTCCTGCCGAAGGAACCTTTCTGCCTCGTGAAAGAATTCGTCGAGATCCTGTGGGGGATCTCGTATCAGAGATACCTTGAAATCCGAGTACTCCCTGACTCCTGATACTGCTGCCATTAAAACCATCGATGGATCAGGCCGATCCACCGAAGCGACTGCCGCACTGAATCGAGTTAGAAAAGCTCTAAGCGATTCATCCATCCTTTGCTTCACCGATGTCAATGTCATCACATTTTTTGGCCTTTTGACGTGAACCCGAAACTGTCCCAAAAGCTTTTCCACCAATTCCCTCCAAGTCCTGATAGATCCTTCTCCCAGCTGCCTAAACCACATTGCAGCTAAATCCGTCAGATACAAAGGGAAGCATCGGGCCATCACTTCTTCTGATGCCCCCAGCACCTTCATATGTCTGGTATACCTCATCAAGTGATCAGTTGGGTCTGCCTTACCATCATATACCTCCACGCTAGGTAGCTTAAACTTAGGTGGATTCTAAGCCATCCTTATTTCCTGAGCGAACGGACTCCTATTCACTCCTTCCAAGTCTCTGTTGGTCAAACCACCTCGCACGGTTCTTCTGATAATTTCCACTAATCCGGTATTGTCTGTTGG
The DNA here is from genome assembly GCA_030765085.1 of Allium cepa. NCBI lineage: Eukaryota > Viridiplantae > Streptophyta > Magnoliopsida > Asparagales > Amaryllidaceae > Allium > Allium cepa. The sequence continues at coordinate 485,783,343 of CM060929.1, forward strand.
GGGTTGCCCCTCATACCCTCGAGGGAACTCTGGTACATATTCCTCGTGTGGTTCACTAGGAGCAATGTTAGCTCTAGCCTGTTGAATTCCTTCCAAAGGTCCACCTGTATTGGATCCCGTGGGCCTGCCCCCAAGCCCTTGATGATTGCCTTCGGGCTCCGTATCTCGTCCTTCATTGGGTTCCACGACCCTAGCCCTGTGTCCTGCATCCACCGTGGCTGTGGCTGTTCCTAAGTTCTGCATCCCTACAGCTCTCATTTGCTCGAGGAAAGTCTGCATCATTTCCTGTTGGCTCTTCAATAATCTCTCTTGCAAAGAATTTGCCATAACCTCCATTTCATCCCGAGTTATATAGATTGAAGCCTGTCCTTCCCCAGCTCCGGAGGATGCTTGTTGACTTCCTTCTTGTTGGCTTCTCTCAGCCCTTTGCCTCCTACTATTTTGTCTAGTCATTGTCCTTGAATCCAAGCTTTTTAAAATCTTCAAATCCAACTTTCAAATCCGATGTAGAGGGTGCTAGTCTTTCTCAGTGAAAGCACCAAAGTGTTTGCGCCAAAATTGGTCACAAACCCCGAATACCGTGAATGCACCAGTGTATGAATACAAATCAATAATATTCAAACACAAATCTCAGATCTCAGCAAATATTAAACAGCAATCCCAAAGTAATGAACGGAGACACAAGTTTTATAGTGGTTCGGCTATCTCCGGCCTACGTCCACTCCAAAGTTTTTATCCTTTTATTGATTATCCTTGATGATTACAGATGATTACAGCAATTACAAAGTCCAATACTTGAAATAAATAGCAGCAATGATGATATGGAATGATTCTGGCAGCGTCCGAGCGTGCTTTCTTTCTCTAAAATCTCCGACCCCTTTTCTGAATGACCAGGGGCTCTATTAATAAGCATAGGAGGCTGATATTTCTCCTAAAATCCGGGAAGACCGCTTCAGGCATGTGAGGGGGCCCGCACGCCCGAAATCTGGAGGTCCGGGCCCACCTTGGGATCGATTCGAAGTAAGGTTCGAATCGATCAAGAAATCATCCAATTGAGCTGAAATTTGGTGAGAACATTCTTCAACATGTATGTAAGCTCCTGTGAAAATTTCATAGCATTTGGATCAACGGTTTGGAAGATATGATCGATTCAAGTTCAAAGCTTCGTGTGTTCTACCTGGTTCGAACCTATACATCGAACCCACTCCCTTCGAATCCATCCCCCTCGAATCCATCTTCTTCGAATCCATTTCCTTCGAATCCATCGCCTTGAATCCACGAAGCCGACTCCCCTCCTTCGAATCCATAAAGCCGCCTCCTTCGAATCCACGAAGCCGACTCCCCTCCTTCGAATCCACGAAGCCGACTCCCCTCCTCTCCTGATCGATACGAACTTCATCGATTCGAACCACCATCGATACAAACTTCACCAAGCTGAACCTATGTTGATCGATACGAACCATATCGATTCGAACCGTCTCTGCATCATGCCTTCGATTGATGCGAACCTGATGGGTTCGAATCCGATGGATTCGAACCGTGCACCACCTTGATGGATTCGAACAACATACCTTTCCTACCTTGAATCCATCATATTTTCTTCATACGAACTCCGATTAACCTGAAATTTGAAACATAGCCTTTCCTAGTCCTTATCATCATCTCCAATCAGTTTCGTCCCGAGCGGAGTTCAACAAAATTTTGACGATATCGATCGTAGCCTTGATTCCAACCGATCTCCAATCCTGATATTCATAATTCCTTGTCAATTTGTTGATATTCCAGTTTTGACCAAAAAGTGGGATAACAGTGTTTATGTAGTTTTAATTTAAATTTTTTAAAGTATATTTTAGAATAAAGTGATTTAAATTATTTTAAAATCTGAAGTATTTGGACTTGGTGATTTTCACTGGAAATAAACAATATTTGGGGAATTTAATCCGTAAGAGAAAGGTGGTTTGAATCTGTTTTCAAAGGGTTGAAGTATGGAGAATAGCTTGCAAAGTTATTTTGTAATAAATAATTTGGAAATTATTTAAATCTGATGGTTGTTTGTGAATGTTATTTGATAGTTAAATAACCGATTATCAATATTGGCCAATGCGCTGATTGTTTCGAAGAGGCCGAGATCAGGATTAATTTCCCGAAAACCACTTCGATCTGGTTTCAACGTTTTCGTGTGGAAGACAAGGGCTTGGAGTTGAAGATGGAGTAGTGAAGTGCAAGAGCTAATCGCTACTAGTCCTAAGGGTGATTCCAAAATGGATATAGTAGGAATAGTGCCTTCGGGTTTCATTCAAACCCGAAACGGACTTGTATGGACGAATGCTTTCAGAACATCGTCAGAAGGACGATGAGCATTCTAAGTGAATGTGTGATAAAAAGGTAACTCATAGCCTTGAGCATCATCAACTGGGAATTGCTAAAACATGAGAGGTGCACACAAGGCAAAGTGGCTAGTAACCAATTAGGGTAAGGTCACCCTTGTCAAGGTGTCCCTTTATTTCGGCTATGTGGGCGGTTGCTGATCCCAACCGCGTAGTGAATTTATTCGAACTATCCAGTAAGGGGCAGCTCCGGTCTTATGATGTAGAGGATCAGGGTGGATCCTCGGTATGGTGATCTAGACCACATACTATGACGGATAGTACCCTAGTAGCCATGCCATTGATGGAAATTCATTCTCCCTACGTGCCTTTATGGTTTTTATTCGTATAACCAAATTTGTAGCTAGTAGCTGGAGTTTAATAATGTAACAATTTCGGCTATTTGAGTATGTATTTGTATATAGACACTACTATAATATCAGAGAATTTTATAATAAATGTTTTGGTTATCGTAAGGTAAAAACCCGTCATGTTTATTTTTGGCGTGGTCTTACGAGATGCCTTTGATTTCAAATGATTTTGAAACTTTAACAATCCAATTGAATGTGTTTTCTCACGCTTGTTTTCCAGAATGACTCGGATGTTATTTAACTATAATCCTCGGGCCAGACCGAGTATTATAGAATACAGATTCTGGATGGACTGCTGTGGAGCTCAGGAGATGGGCTTGATGACGAGGCATAATTTCATCGATTCATATTTCCGTTGTGCAGTGTGAGCTATATATTTAGCTTTGGAAGGACGAGATATTACTACCGTCCTGAACTGTGATGTTGATTGTATTGTACTCTGATGGTGTAATGTATAAAACAGACATAGTTTCTTTTGTGTAAAGATCAGTTATTATCTATTATATTTTATTCCGCTGCGATGGTAAGATTCTATTATTGTTTTTTCTCTCTTCTACTACCTCCTTCTTTAACCCTAATTGTTAGGTTTTTCGGCATTCCATTTTTCTGCATTTGCTATAGTGGACTGTACTGATGTCGATTTTCGAGCGTCGAAAAAAATCGGGTCGTTACATTTTGGTATCAGAGCTGAAGATTAAGCAAGAACCTTGGCTCTGGTGGGGATTACTCATTAAAAATAGAGTCCATAGTACTCTAGAATGAGTTGAGTGTATTAATAAATATGATCGCGTATTTGTTAGTGAATATAATTTTTTTATATTGTCTTGACTTATCAGTTGAGTGTTTATGAATCCTGGTCAATATATGAGACGCCATGTCATCGATAGAGGTTTCTAAACTCTTAAACAATATAAACCGACACAGTATTGTTTTAAAATAGGATAAATGAAATAATTTTACACAAATTATTTTATATATATAAAAGAAATAATTTTTCGTTAATTACTGTAGTTATATATGGTTGCTTGGTTGTTAAGAAGTAATAATATTAAATTATTAACATCTAAGTGTGAAATTAAATATGAATTTAAGATAAAAGTCAAAGGTTAAGGAAATAAATTCATTAATAGAATGGAATTTGAAATGTAAACTATAAATGTGATGTATAAATAAAAATAGAATTTCTAGAGCAATGTTTGAAAATGAGTTGAAGGAATTTGGAATTTGAAAATCTTATTCCTTTTGAGTTTGAAAAAGATTTTCAAAGGTTTTAGAGAAATAATAGTGGCATTATTTCAGAAATATATTTGAATTGGATTTGAAATCTGGTGAAATTTGGAATTTAAAAATATTGAATGGGTTTTAAAGGGATAAAAGCATTTAACTCTCTTCGGTCGCTGAAAAATAACTTCGGTGATGACTGCAGCGTCATCGATGTTCATTTTCGAGTTTCCAAGGGAAGAAATGATACCCGAATGTTTTGAATTAGGATTATTTACGAAATTGAGTTTGATTTTGAAATAGCTTGGATATAACTGATTTCAAAAATGCTTTTGAAATATGAGTAATTGATTAATATACTCTGGAGTTTGTTTAAAATATTTACAGAATATAACTAAGTTTGATAATTTATAAAAATTTGAAATTTGTGGAATAAGATTCAACTTGAAAGGGTCAAATAAAAGTAAGTGTGACTAGATAATTAAGTTAGAAGGTAAGCCAATTAAATGAAGTAAACTAAAGAAGGTTTGTAAATTGATGGAAATAAATTGAAAAACTTATAGGAATTTGAAATTTAAATTGAATTGGAATGTAATTAAATACAGTTAAGTAAAAGTGAATATAAAAGTTATAAGTTGGAAATAAAATTATGGATAGACAAATGAATTTGCACTTGTAAGTAAATAGGATTGAAACTAAATATTGGGAATTAATTTGAATTATGTGTAATGGAAGTTAGTCAAGGTTTGACTAAATAAAAAAAGGGCTGAAAATAAAATTAATGAGTAAACTATTGATTCGGGTGGGTAAGCAAATGAATTGAAATTGTATATTGGATAATATTTAATTTAAAATGTGTATAGTAAAGTGAAGTTGTAGAACTAGTTTAAAGTGGGCTAAAATAATAAAGGTTTGGAAGTAAAAATGGTTTGAGATAGGAATAAATTAGTAAGTGGAACTAGTTAAAGAAAAATAAAATATGGTTGAGATGAATAGAAATGGACATAAACTTCAGTAGTGAAGTAAAAATAAATAGTTGATAAAATTCAATATTTAGCATTTGAAGATGAATTGAATTCAAGTTGAATTGAAAATGAAAATCTGGATGAAAATTGGAAAAATGTATTGAGGTTTGAAATTAATTAGTAAAGTGAAGCAAATTGAATCTATATGGAATTGTAATCATATTGATTAAATGTAGATAAAACCAAGTGGTAAAGTGAAAGTAATAATATAAGAATATATAAAACGCTTATATTAAACTTAAGAAAGTTAAGGGTGAAAGGTCTTAAGTAAGTTTGGTATTGTAAATATACAAAGTTAATAATTGAATGAAAATCAAACTGGAAGTTGTGAAATGAACAATTATAAATGTGATGTATAAATAAAAAAAGAATTTCTAGAGCAATGTTTGAAAATGAGTTGAAAGAATTTGGAATTTGAAAATCTAATTCCTTTTGAGTTTGAAAATGGTTTTCTAAGGTTTTAGAGAAATAATAGTGGCATTATTTCAGAAATATATTTGAACTGGATTTGAAATTTGGTGAAATTTGGAATTTAAAAATATTTGAAGGGGTTTTAAAGAGATAAAAGCATTTAACTCTCTTCGGTCGCTGGAAAATAACTTCGGTGATGACTGCAACATCATCGATGTTCATTTTCGAGTTTCCAAGGAAAGAATTGATACCCGAATGTTTTGAATTGGGATTATTTGCGAAATTGAGTTTGGTTTTGAAATAGCTTGGTTTTGGATATAATTGATTTCAAAAATGCTTTTGAAATATGAGTAATTGATTAATATACTCTAGAGTTTGTTTAAAATATTTAAAGAATATAACTAAGTTTGATAATTTTTAAAAATTTGAAATTTGTGGAATAAGATTCAACTTGAAAGGGTAAAATAAAAGTAAGCGTGACTAGATAATTAAGTTAGAAAGGTAAGCCAATTAAATGAAGTAAACTAAAGAAGGTTAGTAAATTGATGGAAATAAATTGAAAAACTTATAGGAATTTGAAATTTAAATTGAATTGGAGTGTAATTAAATACAGTTAAGTAAAAGTGAATATAAAAGTTATAAGTTGGAAATAAAATTATGGATAGACAAATGAATTTGCACTTGTAAGTAAATAGGATTGAAACTAAATATTGGGAATTAATTTGAATTGTGTGTAATGGAAGTTAGTCAAGGTTTGACTAAATAAAAAAAAGGACTGAAAATAAAATTAATTAATGAGTAAACTAATTGATTCAGGTGGGTAAGAAAATGAATTGAAATTGTATATTGGATAATATTTAATTTAAAATGTTTATAGTAAAGTGAAGTTGTAGAACTAGTTCAAAGTGGACTAAAATAATAAAGGTTTGGAAGTAAAAATAGTTTGAGATAGGAATAAATTAGTAAGTGGAACTAGTTAAAGAAAATTAAAATATGGTTGAGATGAATAGCAATGGATATAAACTTCAGTAGTGAAGTAAAAATAAATAGTTGATAAAATTCAATATTCGGCATTTGAAGATGAATTGAATTCAAGTAGAATTGAAAATGAAAATCTGCATGAAAATTGGAAAAAAGTATTGAGGTTTGAAATTAATTAGTAAAGTGAAGAAAATTGAATCTATATGGAATTGTAATCATATTGATTAAATGTAGATAAAACCAAGTGGTAAAGTGAAAGTAATAATATAAGAATATATAAAATGCTTATATTAAACTTAAGAAAAGTTAAAGGTGAAAGTTCTTAAGTAAGTTTGGTATTGTAAATATACTAAGTTAATAATTGAATGAAAATCAAACTTGAAGTTGTGAAATGGGAAACTGTAAATAAGTGGATAGAAATCATAATGAATGTGAATAAGGATAAAAATTGATATAGTTAACAATCAATTGAGATAAATACATAGGATATACGTATATCATTTTATTCGCATAGCGATTTGATCCAGATTCGAGCATAAAATTTCGAGATATTTATATCTGTTCCGAGTCGGGATTTTTCACTCGGTTTTCGATGGCGAACCCTGGATATGGGTTTTTGATTTGTTCTAGAAATCCTCTATTATAGCTTGTGGCTATGCAAGGAGAATGATGGTTCCTGACCAAGAAACCAGATCTGTGTCTGCACTGGGAAGCCGGACGATACTAGTTCAGAAGTGAAATTGTGTGACCGTGATAGCGATTGAATTTGATATTGCGTACGAATGATATGTGTACATCGTATGGACTTGAATGAAATAAATATTGGAACTTTTGTTAAAGGAATGTTCAAAATGATTTTGGAAGCTATGGTTGAATATTACTACTAAATAGGATATACAAGTGTTTAAAATCGAAAGGGAATTGGGATTTTTAATTTCAAAAGATAAAAGAAATTTGTTCGACAAAGGTATGTATTTAAATTTCTGTACGAAATTTGATGATTTTCTGGTCTAGCCACTTGGCGTTTTGTTTTCTTTTGAAATTTGGAGGCCCATAGAGGCATTTTATAGTTGTACTGAGCTAGCCGCGTAATGGAGACGCTGGCGAAATTTTTCAAAAATTTCGGGAGTTAGGAAAATTTTAATTTTTTTTGATAGTTTGAAATTTGGTTTAACTATAATTTGAACTGTTGAGTAATTAAGGCTATTTGGAAATTGCCTATAGGTTTGGGAAGTTAGTAAGGATGATATTGGGTCTTTAATAAAAGTTGGTTTGGAAGTTGTTGACACTATTTGTTTTTAGGAAATTAGTGAACGGGTATTGGACCATTCTTCTTAATAAGTAATTTCGGGGACGAAATTCTTTTAAGGGAGGAGAAATGTGACGACCCAGAATTTATGAATATTTGAAATCAAAATATTTAATTGATTTTAAATATTCAAAAGTTAATTTTCAAACTTGAATTTCAAATATCACTATTTGTTGACAAATAAACTATTGAATTAAACAATTGGAAATTAGGTAAAATATAAATTCTAGGATTTTGAGTCTGTTAATAATAATTTGAAGGTTTGTAAAATTTATATTTATAATACTGAAAATAATAGAAGTTTTAAAATATTAACTTGGGAATGTTTTGTTCAGTTAAATATATAGTTTAAATTGAATTTGAAAATAGCTTTCCGAGGCATAATCTCCCAATTTGAAAAAATTAGTTCCATTGGGTCCATAATAGTGTATTATTATCAGATTTCAATTTTTGCAACATTCGAAGTTGTCGTGTGATCGTACGATAGGTGAACGCGCTAAAATTTGTATCGAAATTCAATATAATAACTGGTCCAAAAAGCTATCTTCTCTATACAATCGTGTTAGGCCTCGAAACCTTTTCCATTTCATTAGGAATAGGGGTTTAACATTATAAACGCCTGACGGCTTGCCTCGATTGGAGATCGAGAATTGTGAGTTGCGTTTATCAAGTCGATTTAAATCTAAACTCTACCTTTAAATCATTGAAGATAACTATATACATATGTATAGTTATTAAATATGAGTAGCAATAACCCAATTTAAAATGATGTATAAATGTAATATATATATATATATATATATATATATATATATATAAGTACATTTTGGACAAATGCAAGCTAAAAAGGGACTTTGGCCTACAAGTGTTGAAAATTTGTAGTTTTCTTCTTTTTAAATATAATAGAATAGATCTCTTGTCCAATTTTCATTTTTGAAAACAAGTCGAAAAAAATAAGGAAAAAAACCCAAATGGCCGAACAAACCATAAATCGAAATCGACAGCAGCTCTAATATATATATATATATATATATATATATATATATATATATAGAGAGAGAGAGAGAGCGATCGATTGTCAGAAGGAAGCGCTTTCGCCTGTTCGATTTAGGAGATAGGGGCGAATTGAGTTCAACTCGAATCATCTCGAGGGATGTAAAAAGGTTCGAGCACGGCGCCGTAGGCAGGTTGCTAATGAAGAGACCGTGATGGTCGCATTTTGGAACTAGCGATACGAAAGCATCGTCTTCGGCGTCAATGTTGAGGTCGCGAGTGGAAGTTCAGCGTCACGAGGGTTTTCAAGCTTATCGTTTAGGCAGGCACGGTGGCGAATCAAGGGTGGCGTAGTCGGTCATAGTGGTCGTGATGTTGTATGAGTTGTTGGGGCAGTGCGGTGGCACTCGATGGTCGGCGTGGTTTCTGGCCGATAGTGAGGTAAGGGATTTTGTTCTTGTCTAATTTATATATGAACAATGAATAGAAATTTATTAATAGTAAAATATGTATGCTATTTTTTTTTTCAGTTTAAGGGTTTATATATATATGTGTGTGTGTGTGTGTGTGTGTGTGTGTGTGTGTGTGTAGTAAGCAGAAAAAAGAAATTGCAGTAAGATTTAAAACAATTTTGTTTTTTAGTTTGATATGTATATATATATAGGTTTTGAAATCTATATAGATATTTTTATAAACATATGTGGGTTAAAAAACACAAAGTAAAATAAAGGCTGCATATACACATTTTTAAATCTACTAGCTTATTTTAAAACAATGTATTTTAGATGATTAATTGTTATTCAACTTATTTAACTATTTTAGTTACTAAAGGGTTTTTGAGGAAAAATATTAGTTAAATTAAAAATTTATTTGATTAAAATACATTTATTAAGAAGTTATAAATCGCTCAATTTGTTCGAATATTAATAAATCCTATAATGCTATACAAGGTTTGAAATCGTGGAACCAAGTTGAGTTTGAAGCTGATGGCAATCTTTGGTCAAAGGTGAGTTAATCTCACTCATTTGGAATTTCATTTAAATTTAAATAGTAAAATTTAAATAGATAAATTTAAATTATTGATTGAGTGCTTGAAATGTCATGATGTGATAGTATATATATAGTAGTAGATATAGTATATATTGGAGTGATTGACTTCCTGCATTATATAGCGGATAAGACCCTATGCGCCGCAAAATAGCGGATAAGATGATATAACCCCATATACCACGATATTCCACCTCGAAGTGGAATTGGTATTTTATATTGTGCTAACATCTGTAAAGATGCAGGAAAACAGTCTGGAGGGATCCAACTAGATTCCTCAAAGTATTTAGATTTGTTTTAATATTCTGTGATATGATTTGATAATCTGAGATAAACTATATTGATAATTGAAATATTGGATGCTATCGTTTGATTGAATATATTTGGGTATACTGAGTTATCAAAAATATATAGATTGGATTTTGATGAGAAAATAAAAGGGAGAATTTTTTAAATAAAATAATTATAGAGAATTTGAATAAATTAAAGGATTAATTGGAAAAGAATAAAAGTGATTTTTAAATTCTAATAAATAAATTTCGAGTATGGGAAAGGAGATTTTGAATAAAAGAGGAAATAATGAATTTTAAAACTTAAGTAATATTATTTAAAGGAATAAATAATTTATTTTAAAATTCAAGATTTAAATTTATTTGAAAGGATAAAGAAGGAATTTGGAAAAGTATGAAATTGGTATTTTTTTAGTTAACTAAGATTTTAAATCATAATTAAGAAAGAAAATCTAAAGTTAATGGGTTTTGAAATAAATTGAGTAAGAAAAGGAATTTATTTTGAAATGGAGTAAATATGGAAATCGATTTGGATATTGATAAAGTGTTTGAAATTGTGATTTAAAAGGAGTGAGACTATGGAATTTATAAACCGGGTTTATAAATTGAAATAAGATATTAGGGAATATTTGGAAGTATAAATTCACGATGGAAATTTATAAAGGAATGGGTAATTTATTTTAAAAATAAATAGTGGATTATTTTTAAAAGGTGTGGAAGAGAAGTGTATCCCTGAAAAGCCAAGTACGTTTTTCAGAGCAGATTTTTGTATAAGTTAAAAGTTTTAAAGATTGTTTAAATGAATGTTTTTAAGAAATTATTATTTAAGTTGTTTAAATTTTAAAAGTAAACATTTATTTAAGCTAATTACAGTAGTAATTAATTGAAAGTTTTGACTAGTATTATGATTTTAATGATAATTATTAATATTTATATTTTATAAAAATAGTTTTATTCTAAAGATCGTTTAGCTAAAGTTTTATTCAAAAACTTATATAGAATTTCCTAACTCTTATTTTAAAAAATTTAGTTTGGCTTAACTTTTATTTTAAAAATCAGTTTATATTTACAAAGTAGTTTTATTTTAAATATTTTTAAATTATATATTTTTGGATAAAGTGTTTAAGTAGTTTTAATTTGAATGTTTCAAAGTATATTTTAGAATAAAGTGATTTAAATTATTTTAAAATCTAAAGTATTTGGACTTGGTGATTTTCAATGGAAATGAACAATATTTGGGGAATTTATTTAGTAAGAGAAAGGTGATTTGAAATTATTTTCAAAGGGGTGAAGTATGGAGAATAGAAGTTATTTTGTAATAGATAATTTGGAAATTATTTAAATCTGATGGTTGTCTGTGAATGTTATTTGATAGTTAAATAACCGACTATCAATATTGTCCAATGCGTTGATCATTTTGGAAAGACCGAGATCGAGATTAATTTTTCGAAAACCAGTTCGATCCGGTTTGAACGTTTTCGCGAGGAAGACAAGAGCATGGAGTCGAAGATAGAGCAGTGAAGTGCAAGGGCTAATCGCCACTAGTCCCGAGGGTGATTCCAAAATGGATGTAGTTGTAGTGCCTCCGTTTCCGTTCAAACCCGGAACGGACTTGTATGGACGAATGCTTTGAGAACATTGTTAGGAGGACGATGAGCATTCTAAATGAATGTGTGCTAAAAAGGTAACGCATAGCCTCGATCCTCATCAACCGGGAATGGCTAAAATAGGTGATGTGCACACAAGGCTAAGTGGCTAGCAACCAATTAAGGTAAGGTCACCCCTGTCTAGATGTCCCTTTATTTCGGCCCTGTGGATGGTTGCTGATCCCAACCACGGGGTGAACTTATTCGGCCAATCCAGTAAGGGTTAGCTCCAGCCTTGTGATGCAGGGGATCAAGATGGATGCTCGGTACGGTGCTCTAGACCACGTACTATGACGGGCGGTACCCTAGTAGCCCTACCATTGATGGAAATCTATTCTCCCCACGTGCCTTTACGGTTTTTGTTTGTAGAACCCACTTTGTGGTTAGTAGCTGGAATTTAATAATGTAACAATTTAGACTATTTGAACATAAGTATTTGTATATAGATACTACTATAATATCAGAGGATTTTATATCGGTTATCATAAGGTAAAAACCCGACATTTTTATTTGTGGCATGGTCTTACGAGATACGTTTGATTTCAAATGATTTTGAAACTTTAATAATCCAATTGAGTGTTGTTTCCCACGCTGGTTTTCCATACTGACTCGGGTGTTATTTGACTATAATTCTCGGGTCAGACCGAGTATTATAGAATACAGATTCTGGATGGACGGCTGTGGAGCTCAGGAGATGGGCTTGATGACGAAGCGTAATTTCGTAGATTCATATTTCCGTTGTGCAGTGTAAGCTATATATTCACCTTTAGAAGGATGAGATATTATAACCGTCCGAATTGTGATGTTGATTGTATTGTACTCTGATGGTGTAATGTATAAAACAAATATAGTTTTTTTTGTGTAAAGATCAGTTATTATCTATCATACTATATTCCGCTGCGATGGTAATATTCTGTTGTTGTTCGTTCTCTCTTCTACTACCTCCTTCTTCTTTAACCCTAATGGTTCGGTTTTTCGGCATTCGATTTTTTGGCATTTGATACAGTGACTGTATTGATGTCGATTTTCGAGCGTCGAAAAAAAATCGGGTCGTTATAATAAGTACCACTCGACATGCCAAATCCAAATATATCATCCACTGCTTGAATCGATTCCTAAATTAAGAAAATCATGAACCCAAAACTGCTGCTGCTCAAAAAGACCATCCCCAAATCGGCGATGCGACCGCCGTCGAGCACATGGAATGGTAGCTTTCAAGCATATGAACTCAACGAATCCAAAATCATGATTTTTAGATGAGTAAATCTTTAGTAATTGATTTTTAAGTTCTTGAATTTGAAGAAGAAGCTCTGTTTTTTACAGAAGCAAGGACAACAGCAAAGGGAACAACGTAGAAAACAGGGAAAACCATTTACTCTGCGAAAGCAGGTGCACAAGAATCAAATAGCAATCTCTTGCATACCTATACTTAAGAAATCTAAAAGAAAATAAGTCTGACACAAACAAGATGATGAAATCCTACATTCAAAAATTAGCATGATATAAATCCACATGCGATCAACCATCCATATCTATTCTATAATAAACGTTATGCATCCAATTATTTTCAAATGACAAATTTAGATCTAAATAATCGGGGTTTTCAATTCAAATTTTTATTTTTGAATTTCTCACACGAGAAAAATCACGCTAAAATTCAAAATAACAAGGAGGAGATCCCTCCAAATAAATTATGGTGAAACTCCAAAATCAAAACAATATGTAGTGTCCACTGGTATTCCGGTTCCATCAAAAACATCAATTAGATTGAATAAGTATCATTCCTTTCCCAAAATCTTCAAAATTCTCCTTTCAAATCATCGAGATTTATGTCTTAATGTCAACAATTAAAAATCCTTTTGTCCATAAATTTAAACTTTATAGACAATGGTATATGAAATCACATGGCCAATCAATTCAATTCAACCAAATCCAATTAATCAAATTCCATGAAGGAATAACTAACAATAATAGTCAATCAAATTCCCTAAGCAAAAAAAATTTCTCACTTAACACTGTTTTAAAATGCCAAATGACTATCAATAAATCTTAACCTAAGTTCAAAACTTTCTTGATGTCCAAAAATATAGAAAACTATCTAAGCCGTTTTACACATTAGCCTTTGGTTATTGCTCAGAAGATTATCCAAACTAATTCGGACAAAATGGAAAGTCATACTCTATATTTTACTAAATTTCTTAGTTGTATTAATTTCTAATTCACTTACATTTTCACTTGGTATTTTATTTAATACTAAAATTATTTATGAATTATTTCATAAATTCTCACCCAAGTTTTTCAAAAATATTTTATGAAGTTATTTCTATATAAAACATCAAATCATAACTTATTTCCTATTATTTACTTTTTATAATATTCTTTTATATCCTAAGAGTACATATAAATTTTGTTCTAAACTTTTTCAAAGAACCAGATGGAGATCAAATCAATTTATCATTTCTTAAAACCGAGTCAACCTATTAACCCTTTTAACATATAGTGTTAAAACGAATAATATTTATGGATTGACCCAATCAACAAGTAGTTTATACTGCTTAGATGCTTTAAACAATTATATGGTTTTAATAGAACAATGTGCATCAAAACTTTCTTTATTAATTTAACCCAATTTACTTGTTTCTAATTTATCCCTTATCTTATCTAAGGGAAAAATCTTATTTATCCAGACAAACTCTTATTAGCATTATTTTTTATTTTGAAACTAATTCCCCTTTAGGGTTCTTAGAAAATAGATAACTGGTTTTAATTTTAAAACTTACCTTTGAAAGCATACTTCATATATTTTTATATATAATAACTTTGAACAATTTATCTATCAAAACATTACTTTGGGTTTATTCGAATTTTGAACTCATTTCGCTGGCACAATGATAAAAATAATAATTTACTAAGTGCTCCACAACATTTGCTCAAACAAACATCCGATCGTCGCTTAGGGGATTATTCAGATTACCCCAAAACTAGTCGAAATGATTTCCTCGGAATTATCCTAAGGAAAATGTATTTTATTTGAAATTTTACTTCCCAATATAATTTTACCTTTAAGTACTTTTAGAAATATGGCTATTTCATTTCTCAAAAATTCCTCCGAAATTATTTTCAAAAATTCTAGGATTTAGATTCAATAATTATTTTTAAACATAACTCCCAAACTAAATTTATATAAAATTTCCTTTATATAAATATCATTTCATATTATAAGAATTCTTCTTTATTATAATCAAATTTTTTCAAACTTTTATTATTTAAATGTTATATCTTACCATTTAGACTATATTTACAACTTTTTATTAAGTTTAGTTCATAAACCATCATTATTAAAAGGTGAAATTTCAAGATAATATTTCTTTTTTCCAAACAAATTTATAGTCAAATTGTAAAAATTAATTCACAAAGGGTTCATTTTAAATCGAAGCGATAAATGGTCCTAATAAATCGAGCATAAGTTAGTAATTAACAACCAACAGTCTATGCTTCTCATTTAAGTAAAGCATGATTAAACAAACAGTAATGATAATAAATAAATATTATCACATTTAAACCAACTGACTATATAAATATATAGAGTTTTTGAAAATTATTCCTTTATATATATAAAATATTATCCTAGGAAAATATTTAATTTGCCAAATTTTCAAAAATTTCAATACCACGACCGTTGGCCTTGGTCGAATGTTTAGAAATCCATATCGATACTGTGATGTCCCACGTCTCAACTAGAATTCATAAAAACTCAATAGACTAAATAACATAATACGTTTTTATAACATTGACAAATACACTCTCATATAAATAATACTCTCCAACTCATTCTAGGGTTTTACTTACCCTATTCTAATAAGCCAAACCCTACCAAAGCCAAGGTTCTCGCTTAACCTTGCGCTCTGATACCAAATGTAACGACCCACCATTTTGACCATCGAAAGTCGACATCAAACACTACCACCGTGTTCCAACGTTGCACATCCAATCGACAAAAGGGCAGACTATTAACGTAAATAAAAAGAAAAGAATAGAGAACAAAGAAACCAGAGTCTCATAGTGGAATCGACAACATATAATATAACAAGGACAGTAGAAACCGTCACATCAAAAATATAGAGTATATCAGAGTTAAAAAACCTTATCAGTTGGACAGTTATAAAATTCTGACCTTACAAATGTGGATAGGTATACTATATAATATAGTAGAAAATAAAATACTACAACGGGTGAATCTTCAGATCCCCTCCATGAATCCCATAACACCAAAGCCTTCTTGGAAAAATACTCGGTCTGATCCGAGCATTATAAATAAATAGCACTCAAATCAGTCTGGAAATACCAGCGTGAGATAACTCAAATAAGGGGAAACATATATAAAAATTCTTTGAGACCACGTGGCTAACGCGGGACGGGATTTTACTTCACAAGAATAACATTCATACAGGCAAGAGCAAAAATAAATATCAGGAAAAAATACAAATATAATTGAGCATAATTCATATTAAACTAGACTTGAAAAAATGGAAATAAACCAAGTAAAAATCCATACTGGACAGAATGGATAGAACAAGGAAAACAATCCAACTTGATAGAATGGACTAAATAAAGTAACAATTCAACCTCGATGGAATGGGCTAAATAAAATAATAGTCCAAAATCGATAGAATGGGCAGAATAAAAAAAGAGTCCAAATTCAATAGAAGGGACTAAATGAACACTTAAATGCCGTGATGAGGAGTTGGCTCTACTCATGGCAATTTAAAGCTAAAACTGATTCAAGGATACGAATCAAATAAGGAATGATAATTTTTCAACAAATGACTAGGAAGGTGCACCCCTGGGAATATACCTTTAGCAATATAATTCTGAGAAGCTCATTTACTCTGTAACAGTTTTCGAGAACCTCCAAGATGGATGCCACTAGACCTTACCGACAATCAGTATATTTTCACATCTATGTGCACAACCGAATCCAAACAAGATGAGATGTGAAAATACCCTAATGGGAGTAACTCCACATAGTTTTGCCCCCTCTCGCACTTTTGGTTTAGTCATTTTCGACAAAGGTAGCAAGCTCGATTGAGCAACACATCGTCTTAGAGTGATGAAAATAAAATGCCTGAAGTAACCAATAGCTGAGGTACCAATTATTGAGGATATAAAATGATCATATATGGAAATTAAGTCTTGTATACTTATCGCCCCTCATTGAATTCAAATTTGTGCTATTTCTTGGTTAAGAATAATACCGGACCAGTCAAGGTAGTGCTACGTCAAAGTCTTGTTCAATGATTATTCTTAACTTTTGAAATAGCGACAAGTTTACTTATTCGATGTTTAGTGCCAATTATACAAATAAATCAATTCCATATAAGTGATTCTCTTTACATATTCCACAAACAAATCGAACTTTACTTTTAAAAACGAACTAAACTTGTGCTTGATTTCCATATTGGTAAAAAAAACTTTTAGAATTAGTTCCTGATTGTTAAAACGTTAAGAGGATAATTTTTTTTCCAATTGTTCGACCATGAAGGCTTAAACCAACATCAAACCGAACATCCAGAAGGTTAACCAACTTAACATCCCAATAATCGAGTTCCAATTCCTTTTTATAACTTTAAAACAATATTATTATCCCGAAAGATATTTATTTGCATTTAAAATCCCCTTTAAATAAACAATTCATTATCTATAACAAAATAGATAATTATTTAATTATTTCCAAACACTTTTATTACATTGGTAAATTAACTTTAAAATCATCATTAAATCAGTTTATTAACTTTAAATAAGTTTATTAAAGCAATTTTTATTATATTAGTTAATTTACTATTATCACTTATATTTAATTGATTAATTAAATTTAAATATCATTAATTACAAAGTTTATTTAAATTCAAATAATCATTAATTAAAGAACATGTCATCTCAAACATCATTAACTAATGATAAGTAATTTTAAATTCCATTGATTAAAAAAATTAATTAAGTTCAAAATAATCATAAATTAATCAGGTCAATTAAATCCAAACTTTATTAGTAAAAAATGGTTGATCAAAACATCATTGTTAAAATGATTTATTTAATTAGAAAACAGCATTAATTTGAATGATTTAATAAAAATTCAAAGTAGTTAAAGTAATTAATTAAACTCAAAACAATCATTAATTAAAATGATTATTAATTTCAATTGTCAATAATTGAAAAATCAATTTAATCGCATCATCACTAACTAAAACAATTAACTTAGTTCCATTGATTAGTCAAACTCTATTATCCTTAATAAAAGAATTAACTAAACTCAAATAATCACTAGGTAAAACGACTATGTATAAAATATCATTAGCAAAATGATTAATTAAATCTAAAGACAAACCAATCTTTAATCTTCTATTAAATTGGTTAATTACTCTTAAATTAATTAATTTAAAAGATTAATGATTTGAATTATCATTAATGAAATTGATTAATAAATTTTCAATATTCTTTTTATCGAAAACACAAGCTCAAGTTCATATAACAGGGTTTTGAGCTAAAATTTAATAAATGACGATATAGAGAAAATCGTTATGACGACATTTTAACTATAAAATGAATATCAGTAATTAATTTCAATAAACTATCGATAATAACATATGAGTATAAATAAAATAATTTATGATCGAAACCCCCTTTAGGTCTTTCTATAGATTTTCCTGCAAAACAATGGTTATTGATAATATATATAATCATATGAGTTTATAGCGATCAAATTAATTTTTCATCCATTTTCCAAATAGAAATTCAACCAGACAAGCAATCAATTTTTTTTTAACTGACATCCAAACAATCAATAAATATTTATAACATCATTAATATGATATAATAAAATTAAATGTGTGTTTAAATCACATTGGTTCCAGTTATTGTTGACTCGTTTTGATTTGAGTTAAAACTGAACAAGCGTCCATATTTAGCCTAAATTTTCACTTGCTCCAAATCCTGCCAAACCAACTCTATCGAGAAGACCACGACGACACGAACCCAAAGCAAAAAACAGCGTTCAAATCCTACCTCGTGCGAAGGAGATATGAATTTTATAAGTTATCGACTTAAATTTAAATTAATAAATAATAACTACCCTATAATTACAAGATTGACCGTATCTAATCTTCTTTCTCATCCTCCCTGTAACTGAATTGTGCATGAAAATGACATAAACCCACCAAAAAACATACACGACAAACAGTAATACCAAGATTTACATGACGAAATCAAATTTTGACTTCGCCATCCATCTCCCCACAACGAACTCGACGCGCCAAGCACCAAAAATCCAATAACGGGTTACTCTATCAAAATGCAACCTCCAAGGTCCTCCCTCACTGCAGCCAAGTTGTGTTTCCCAAACATGGATCAGACATCACTAAACTTGACTATAAGTGCTACTCGATATAACAAATCGAAATACAAGATTCATTACTCGAATCGATGCCTTGAATTGATAAAATCGCGAATACTAGTTGCTGCTGCTCAAAATGGCCAACACCATATCGGCGACATAACCACAATCGTGCATATGGAATGTTAACTCTCAACCATACGAACTCAAAACGAATCCAAAATCATGATTTTTAGATGAGTAAATCTTTAGGTATTGATTTATGAATTCTTGAATTTAAAGAAGAGGCTATGTTGTTTATAGAAAAAAGGAAAAATGCAAATGGGATAATGTAGAAACTGGGAAAAAAAATTTGCGGGCTAATGTTCACTATTGACTTATGATGATTTTAATTTTAAATTTTTCATCAAAATATACTCGAAAATGTCGAACTCCGAATGAGACATGCCGCCTGGCGTTCCTTGCTAAACACTTTATCCGAAACACAATGGCACTTGTTTCGAGACATAATTCGATTGTATGTAGAAGATAGGTTTTTAGGCCTAGTTATTACATTAAATTTTCGATATTAATTTCAACGCATTTTGATCTCGCACCACCAAACGACACGTCTGATCGCTATGAAATTCGACGGTGTAATATAATTCACTATTGCAGATCCAATGAAACTCAACAAAATCCGAGACTATGCCCGAAAAGCTTTTTTTATAGATTTAAATATTTAATTATCGATATTTATCTGATCTATACACGTTTGTAAATAAATTTACAAATTGAATCCACCAATATTATTTACTAGTTAAATGGAGTTAAATAAAATTATTAAATCCATTTGATAACTTTTAATCCATAATTCAAATATTATAAATATTACCTATGTTTGAATTATAAATTACTAAATTTCAAAAATTTAATTATCTTAAATATTTAAAATTAATTAAACCTCTAAAATCAAATAAACAAAATATTGGGTTGTTACGAATTTGTGATTTCCAAGGGTTGAAATAATCCAGCCGCCTTCTGGCGATCGCACTTTATCTATTGACAGTTCAAACATCTGTTGACAAATATTAAGACATCCCTCTTCATTCCGTGGCACTAAAATGCTCATTTCATACCTCTATGCGTCTTAGAAAGGGTGGATACTAAATATGGATCGATGGCATTTCGATAAAACTTCTTCTCTAAGGCCATCGATGTAGGGACTCCTTCCCTTCATGGGTAATATAACATATTTGTCTAACTCAAAACTTGAAGACTGTTCCCTTTCAAAATCCTGGACGATCTTCCTTAAAAGCTTGTCCTCCCTTTGTTTAGTAGCAATCCTTTCAAAAAGAGTTGGTTTTGCTTCCAAGAGTGCCAAAACTGCATTCCTACTAAGAGCATCTACCACAACCTTTGTTCTCCTATTGTGTAGAGAATATCAAAGTCATTGGCTGCTAGGAACTCCTGCCATCGCTGTTGCCTTAGGTTCAGATACTTCTGAGTGACAATGTACTTCAGGGACTTGTGATCCATGAAGAGCTCAAACATTTGACCTGTTCAAAGAAGGAGATTACTAACTAGGATCCTCAAGGATTAGAAATAAACGAAAGAGGGAAAGAAGGATTCTTACCCAGCAAGTAATGCCTCCACATTTTTAATGCAAATACTATGGCTAATAGCTCCAAGTCATGCATTGCATAATTCTTCTCATGAGGATTTAACTGTCTGCTTGCATAGGCTATAACCTTTCCACGTTGCATCAACACTGCTCCTAAACCAACTCTACATGCTTCCGTATAAATAGTTAACCCTCATCCTCCATCTATGATAGCCAAAACAACGGCACTGGTCAATCTCCCTTTTTAACTTGAGAAATGCACTCTCATACTTCGAAATCCAATCGAATTTACCGTCCTTCTTTGTTAGCTTGGTTAGGTGAACAATGATCTTGGAGTAATCCTTGATGAACTTCCTATAATAACCCACCATCCCTAAAAAGCTTCTCTCTTTTGTTAGATTTTGGGATCTTTTTAAATCTAGCACAGCAGCTACCTTAGCCGGATCAACTGACGCCATTACTTGCATATCCAATATGTCCTAGGTATCTCGCTTCTGACTGCCAAAAGTGTTACTTAGAAAACTTAGCTTTGAGAACATTTTTCTTCAACATTTCTAACACTACTTTCAAATGGTGTTTATGCTCTTCCTCTACCCTTAACTGATGGAAACCCATAGCAAGGTCTAGTTGGGAGAATACTATTGCCCTGTGAAGTTGGTTAAACATATCGTCTATTTAGGGTAATAGATACTTATTTTGAATGGCATGCTTGTTAAGTTCCCTATAATCCACGCACAATCTTAATGAACCATCGTATTTAGCTACAAAAACTATTGTTGATCTCCAAATTGAATGGCTTGGCCTAATTAATCCTCTTTCCAACAAATCATCGGCATGACCATTTAACTCCTGTTTCTTTCTCGAGGCCATTTTATGCAGGGGTTGAATAACAGGCCTCGCATTAGGAACTAGATCAATATGAATTCCAATTTCCCAATGGGAAGGAAAACTGCTAATTGGCTCAAAAATATCAGAGAAATCTTTAACAGATTCAATCGATCCTAATTCTTCCTGGGATGATTCTAAGGCATACAGAAAACTACGAAATAATTTGTTAGGCTCGTTACAAGCACCACCGCCAAATTTCCTAGTTTGGTTAAGAAATATTGTTCTTCTAACATAATCCACAATCACTACACCAAAAAAGTCATTTCGTGGCGTTGTAAAAACGTTACCAAAAGTTTTAGTAGCGTTTCGATAAAAGTGCGACACGACATGCAACTAAAATTTTGAAAGTTTTAACTGCGTTGTAGTAAACGCTACCAAAAACAAACATACTGTAGCGTTTTTGAAACCCTACAAAAAAATTTTTACAGTGTTTTATTTTTCCTACTATATTAATTATGTTGCATTTTTTCTCTACTACAATATGTTTTTTGTGTAACTTACTTTTATTCCCGTAACAAATTTAAAACAATACTAAAAAATGTTGATTGTCGTGTAGCATATTTCACACGCTTCTATTTACTGTTAGTGGCTTGTATCATTTTCAACAATCACTTATAAATAATGGTCATATTTAGGCCAGCAATCAATCATATAAATATCATTTTCAAACCAACATCAATAAATCATTTAACCATCATACTCAAATAATTGGAAAAACACATTAATAGCGTAATCAAATTTAATATTCATAACCATTTCGATAATAGTATTTTGAAAAAATGAGCGAAATCACATACCACAACTGTGCACAAACAAGTTTACATAACTAGTACGAACAAAATATTATGATATATATAACAATTCATTGCTTAATTGCCGACATTTCTTTGTTATAGTTGTTCTTCACTTCGGAAACTTCTTTTCGAAAGTCCAATGCTTGCACAAGTGAAAACACAACATATAGTCAAACAATCGTGTTTACTTGTAGGACTTCAAATCTGATAGTCAAACAATTATATTAATTTTAACAAAACTAAGTTAATTTCTATTAACTTGGTTAACTTAGTTAAATTATTATTATCATTATCATTATTGTAATCGTTATTAAAACACAGATAACTTAATTATATTATTATTATTGACTTAGTTAATTTTATAAACTGGGTTAATCCATCATCATCATTATTTATAAAACTTAGTTAAATTAGTTTATATTATTATTATTTATAAAAATTAGTTAACTTAAACTTAGTTAATTTTATAAAATTTGTTTAATTTGAACTAAACTTAGTTAATTTTTTTAGCTTAGATAAATTTATTATTTTTATTATTGTTGTTATTATTATTATTATATTATTATTAAAACTTGGTTAACTTATTTTTATTACTATACATTTAAATAATTTTTATAAATTTAATTAATTCATCATCATCATCATTGTTTATCAAACTTTGTTAAATTAGTTATATATTATTTTTATAAAATTTTGTTAACTTAAACTTAGTTAATGTTATAAAACTTGTTTAACTTTAGAAAAAACTTAGTTAATTTAATTAACTTGGTTAACTTGGTTGATTTTTTAGTATTATTATTAAAGCTCGCTTAACTTAGTTATATTATTATTATTAGACTTAGTTAATTCATCATTGTTAAATTAGTTATATTATTATCATTTGTAAAATTTAGTTAATTTCAAACTTAATTAATTTTAGAAAACTTGTTTAATTTTAACAAAACTTACTTAACTTTTTTCAGCTAGTTAACTTAATTAATTTATTATTGTTATTGTTATTATTAAAACTTGGTTAACTGATTATTGTTATTGTTATTGTTATAAATTAGGTTAATTTTTACAAATTTAGTTAATTCATCATCATTATTATTTATCGAACTTTTTAGATTAGTCATATTATTATTTATAACATTTAGTTAACATAAACTTTGTTAATTTTATAAAACTTGTTTAATTTTAACAAAACTTAGTTATATTATTAACTTGGTTAACTTAGCTAATTTATTATTAGTGTTATTGTTAAAGCTTAGTTGACTTAATTATATAAATATTATTATAAACTTAGTTAATTCATCATCATCGTCATCATTATTATTTATAAAACTTTGTTAAATTATTTTAATTATTATCATTTATAAAACTTAGTTAACTTAAACTTAGTTCGTTTTATAAAACTTGTTAATTTTGACAAAAACTTAGCTAATTAGTTATAAAACTTAGTTAATTAGTTATAAAACTTTGTTAATTAGTCATTCTATGGACTTGAATATTGTTAGAATAGGGAAAAACAACATACAAGTGAATAACTCTCATATATTCAAGATGCTCTAACACAATGATAAAAGTTATTTAAAATGCCCCAAAATACCCCATACCCTTTTATCTGATTAATTATAAAGCGGAAAAAAAAACATAGATTTACATAGCTACAAAGCAAAAATTGGATTTGAAGTAGCATGCTTTGATCAGATGGGAGAAGTGGAAGAGTTTGCAGCAAACAATAAGAATCTATTCTAAACAACATCCAATGTAGTGTTTGTCGATGTAAAGTTTATAACCATTTCCAGTCCCACGATTCACAAAGAATGTTAAAACTTAATCATTTCGGTTGTCATACTAAAGCTTTAATGTATTTGAATGTGATCTAAACTGTCTTTGTTGATACGCGAAGATTTTGATCAATGACAATGTGCTTTAACAAACAAGGAAGAAATATATGCAAATGCTAAAGGAAGATGGATGAAGACCAAACAAACTTAAAATATGTTTTTATATATGTCTTAGTCTAGATGTATTGTTAAAATCTATGCTCAAGAAGCTTGCACGAACACTAGAAATTTTTTATAAACTTCATTTTTCAATTAAGTTCTCACTATGCATGTTTTATGAGTTCGATCGACTGAACAGGAACAGCCAGTCGACTGAAACTAGAACAAATTTATACACATGCACAGTTTCAGTCGACTGAATTTCCTGCACAGTCGACTGAATTTGGCCCCGAAAATTTTACTTCATATTTTCAGTTGACTGAATTCCCTGCTCAGTTGACTGAATTTGAACCTGCGAATTTTTTCTGAAAAGACACCTTCTTCCTCTCAAGAGTTGCAACCATTCATCAATGGAAATGGAAGCATCTCTTGTTTGCAACCTTTGACAACATATGCATCTCTTCTACAAGTATTTATACATGATTCTAACATCATTTAACTTACCGAATTCTCTTGCTTTAATCTTACTATTCTCTTGTTCATATTTTCTAGATATTCTCAAAGCAATCACTAATTTGTTGCTTGAATCACTGTTTTTGTTTATAACATTTTTTTGATTCATAGCAATTCACATTTCCTAAATCTTCACAAACACATTGCATATTCTCGAGGATAAGATTATAGGAATATTGTACTACATTAGACTCATTAGTGTTGACAAAAACACAACAAGTCGAATATTGTATTTTAGTAATTGAGTTGAAGTCCTCTTGGGTGGTTGAGGAAAGAAATCCCGTTCGGTTGTTCGAGAAAGTTGTAAACCTATTCCTCCGGGTGAAGTGAGGGTGTTAGTTAGTGAAATTCCTAAGTGAAGCTTAGGGACTTGACGTAGGACGAGAGGTCCGAACCAGTATAAAATCCTGGTGTCTCCTTGCATTTACCTACTTTATCTACCTAGACTATTTCATTATTCCATATTACACGATCCTACCGCATAGCTTCTTTCAATTGGTATCAGAGCAAGGCCGTCCTATAACCATAACACCGTTATTAGACATATTCATAATATGAAAAATAACGCAAGTACAAGCACAACATCTGCCTATAGTTCTACATTTGCGGAAGGACAATCTTCCCAAAGACCTCCTCTATTCAATGGACTAAACTATAACTGTTGGGCTACAAGGATGAGGTTTTATATGCAAGCAACAAGTTTCGAAGCCTGGAATGCTACTCAAGCAGAGTTCGTTGTACCCACACCCGATTATCCTACATGGACACAAATTCAAAAGAATGAAGCTAGTGTAAATGCCAAAGCTATGAATATGCTATTTTGCGCCCTGGAAAGAAGTGAATTCAACCGTGTTAGCATATGTACAACTGCATATCAAATATGGGAAACACTTAAAGTCATACATGAAGGCACAAACAAGGTTAAATAAACAAAGATATCCATGCTGAAGAATCAATTCCAAAACTTTAGAATGCAACAAAATGAATCCATCAATGACATGTACTCAAGATTTCAAGACATTCATCATGCTCTAATCGGACTAGGAGAAAGATACACGGACTTTGACATTGTGTCTAAAGTTCTAAATTCACTCACTGATGAATGGGAGAGATAAGTACTAGCAATCAAGGAAGCAAATGATCTATCTACAATGAAACCAGAAGAATTGATTGGAAATCTTATGTCGTATGAAGTAAATATGCAAGCTAAAAAGGATCAAGCTCAAGAAAGAAAGAATGTTGCTTTTCATGCGGAAAAGGAAGAATCAGAGTCTGAAGATGAGGATCTAGCATTTATATCCAAAAATTTCAAGAAATTCTTAAAGTATAGAAAAGGAAACAAAAACGGATTCAAAAAGAATTTCTTGAACAAACCTTCATCCTCAAATATAGAATGCTTCAATTGTCACAAGAAAGGCCACATGCAAAAAGATTGTCAAGAACAAATAAAAGAAAATCAGAAAAACTTCAACAACAAAAACAAGAAAGATAAATTCAAAAAGAAGGCATTTTCTGTAACATGGGACGATTCAGATTCATCTTCATCCAAAAATGATAGTGATAGCGACAATGAACAGGCAAATGTATGCTTCATGGCTCAAGAATCTGAGGTGAATAATTTAACTTTCGACGATTTAGTTGAAGTAAACACTGAACTTTTAAGCACAATAAAAACTCTTAAAAAGAAACTCAAAGAAACTCGTGAAAATCAAAATAAAGCTGAATTTGAAAGGGATATGTTAAAAGATGAAAAGAAAATCTTAGAAGAAGAACTTGAAAAAGTTCAAGAATCTCATTCAAATTCGGAAACTCAATTATCACTTTTAAGTCAAGAAATTGAAACTCAAAAAACAAAGAATGATATAATTGTTTCTGAAAATCATGAGTTAAAAACTAAGATTAGATAAGTTGAGTTAGAAAATAATAGTCTTCAAGCTAGATTAGATAACATCACTAAAAATATTTCTAACTTTAACAAAGGAAGAGAAAATTTATCTAAGATTTTAGAAAATTCTCAATCCTCTTCAAGTAAACATGGATTAGGATATAAAAAGGAGTCAAAAGTTCCTAAAAATAAAAATACAAATTTTAAGAGGAATATGGATTCGAAACAACAAATATTGCTAAAGAAACCTATTAAAACAAAAGTAGAAAACAAGGTAGTTAAAATTTGGGTACCAAAGACTAATAATGTATTAATAAGAAATAAATATATTAAAACATTTATGGATAATGTTCATCATAATGAAAGCTATATTTATAAAAAGGATACTAAACCAAATTGGTTTGTTTTCCTAAACTCTAACCTTTTAGGACCCTATTAAAAGGTGGGTACCAATAATTTCAAATTTATTTTCAGGTCCCACTCAAAAAGAAGAAATGGATATTAGACAGTGGTTGTTCAAAACACATGACCGGAGAAAAAGATATGCTTACAAACATCACATACTTTGATGATGGCTCGGTTACCTTCGGAGACAATTCAAAAGGCTATATCATTGGCAAAGGAGATGTGAACAATTACGGTACATCAAATTTACCTTTTATAACAAATGTTTCATTAGTTCAAAATTTAAAACATAATCTACTTAGCATAAGTCAACTGTGTGACAAAGGTTTTAAAATAACTTTCTCGAATAATAAATGTAGTATTTTTGATCAAAACCAAAATATTATTTTTGAAGGAAATAGAGATAGAAATATTTATGTTATAAATATGAATATTAATCATAATTCAAGTATGTGTGTACTTGCCAAAGATAATGATCCTTGGTTATGGCACAAAAGATTTTGTCATATAAATTTTAAAACTATTAGAAAACTTTCTAAAAATGAATTAGTAAGAGGTTTACCCAAAATAAACTTTAAAATAAACAATCTTTGTGATGATTGTCAAAAAGGAAAATTAACGAAATCATCTTTCAAATCTAAGAAAAATATTTCGATTTTACAACCATTAGAATGACTACATATGGATTTATTTGGACCAACACAAGTTCAATCCATTAATCATAATCGATATGTATTTGTAATAGTTGATGATTTTTCAAGATATACATGGACTATTTTTATGAAAAATAAAAGTGACACTTTTGAGAATTTTAAAACATTTGTCAAAAGAATTCAAAACAATAAAGATTTGAAAATTAAAAATATTCAAAGTGATCATGGAGGCGAATTCGAAAATGAAGTTTTTGAAACTTTTTGTAAAAAGAAAGGAATAAATCATAACTTTTCTTTTCCTAGAACTCCTCAACAAAATGGAGTTGTAGAAAGAAAGAATAGAACATTACAAGAATGCGCAAGAACATTATTAAATGGATGTTCTCTACCAAAACATTTTTGGGCGGAAGCCGTTGCTACTGCATGTTATGTATTAAATAGATTATCAATTAGACCATTAATTAAAAATACTTCTTATGAACTATTTAATAATAAAAAGCCAAATATATCTTATTTTAAAATATTTGGATCAAAATGTTTCATTTTAAATATAAAAGATCAACTAGGAAAATTCAATTCAAAAGCTGATGAAGGAATTTTCGTAGGATACTCAGAACAAAGTAAAGCATATCGAGTATTTAATAAACGAACAAACTTAATTGAAGAAACTTTGCATATATCTTTTGATGAAAATTTTAATAAAAATTTAAATATAAAAGATGATGAAGAATTGATAAATATAGAAGAAACAAACCTTGAAAATAATAATGATGAACTAAGATCTCCTCCTAGAATATTACGAGATCATCCAACTCAAAATATAATAGGAGAAATAAATTCTCAAGTTAGAACAAGAAATCAACTAAATCAAATGGGTCATGTAGCTTTCATTTCATCAATAGAACCTAAAAATCCAAAAGAAGCATCAACAGATGATTATTGGATTATCGCAATGCAAGAAGAATTAGATCAATTTGAACGTAATGATGTTTGGGAATTATTTCCCCGTCCTAATAATCAATCAGTAATTGGAACAAAATGGATTTACAAAAATAAAGTAGACGAACAAGGTAATATAACAAGGAATAAAGCAGGACTAGTAGCACAAGGGTATAATCAAGAAGAAGGTATTGATTTTGAAGAAACTTTTGCTCCCGTTGCAAGACTTGAAGCAATACGTATACTATTAGCCTTTGCATGTTTTCAAAAATTTTAAACTTTATCAAATGGATGTTAAAAGTGCATTTTTAAATGGTTTTATTAAAGAAAATGTATATGTAGAACAACCTCCTTTATTTATACATGAAAAATATCTGAATCATGTATTTAAATTAAAGAAAGCACTATATGGTCTTAAACAAGCACCTCGTGTTTGGTATGAAAGACTTAAAAGTTATTTATTAAACTCGGGATTTAAAATTGGAAAAGTAGATCAAACGCTTTTTATTAAAAATACTACCAAAGATATTTTAATAATTCAAATATACGTAGACGATATTATTTTTGGTTCAACAAATGAAAATTTATGTAAAGAATTTTCAAATATAATGACTAATGAGTTCGAAATGTCTCATATGGGAGAATTATCATATTTTCTCGGACTTCGAATCAAACAATTAACAAATGGAATTTTTATAAACCAAGAAAAATATTGTGCTAATTTAATTAAACGATTCGACATGGAAAACACTTCTGCTAAACCTACTCCTATGAGTACCACTACACATCTCGATCGAGATGAAAATGGCAAAAGTGTAGATCAAAAATTGTTTAGAAGTATGATAGGCTCCTTACTTAACCGCTAGTAGACTTGACATAATGATGATTGTTTGTTTATGTGCACTTTTTCAGTCCGATCCTAAAGATTCACACTTAAGAGCAATAAAACGAATAATGCGATATCTTAACAAAACTAAAGATTTTGGTCTTTTCTATCCCAAGGAGTGTCCATTTGAGTTAGTATCATTTAGTGATGCTGATTTTGGTGGATCTCGAAAAGATAGAAAAAGTACAAGTGGTACTTGCCATTTCATTGGAAAATCACTTGTATCTTGGTTTAGTAAGAAACAAAATTGTGTCTCACTTTCCACCTGCGAAGCAGAGTATATATCAGCTGCTTTAGCTTGCACTCAAGTTTTATACATGCAATAAACACTTAAAGATTTTAGTATAAATTTAACAAATTCTACAATATAATGTGATAGTACAAGTACAATAAACTTATCTAAAAATCCGGTTAATCACTCTCGTACAAAATATATAAATATTCGTCACCATTTTCTACGTGACAATATCGAAAAAGGAATAATTAATTTAGAACATATTTCTACCAAAAATCAAATTGCTGATATATTTACTAAACCTCTATTAGAAAACTCCTTTATAAATCTTCGAAGAGAATTAGTTATAATATCCTTTAAAAATATTAATTAGATATACATTAGAAATATCCCCACATTTCAGTCGACTAAAACAAAATGTTCAGTCGACCGAATAAGAATTTCAAATATTTTCAGTTATGTTATATGCTACATTATATAATTTATAGACCACACATTTTTAAACTGAATTATTAAATAAGAACCATACATTTTAACAAAATCCTCTTTACCATTAAATCTCTATGCGGTTAAAAAATCTTATCAAATTCTAACCATTGTTTGTTTAGTAAAATTCTACTATAAATAAATTCTTAAAAATATTTTTATTTTCACATCTCGATTTTACGAATAAAATCTTAACAAAATTCAACATAAAATGTCGTCCAACAACTTCTTCTCTCCAATCAATATCACCTCGTCAGTTGATAACACTCCAACGTCGCCAAAACTTCCCACACCAACACCAGCACATGAGCCGGTTTGCAAATGGGAAAATTATCGTACTGGTTTCACACCAGAATCTAAAAAGACGAAACGCGGACTCCTTATTTCACCTGACACAAAAAGAAAGATTGATGAAATTCATCACTTTCAACAACAACAGATAGATCTTCAACGAGAACTATACTTCGAGCAAAAAGTTACGGCAAGACGTTGAGCTTCCTAGAGCAAATTGGTTTACGCTTCTGTGGATCAAAGAAGAACGAAGTAGCTGAACCCCTACCTTGCCCCGTTAGCTCACTTGATCCGTCTTCATCTTATCGTACACCAGTCGATCCTGTGAATCCTTGGATGTCCCCTAAGACTCCTCAATATAGTCCAAATTCATAGGATATCAATTACATGTAGAATGAAGGGCAAAAGAATCCAAGTCCATACCCTAAGAAATAGTTAGTATTGAAATCTATTCATCCATATAATTGTAATTATCTCCTTGAATAAAGAGTTTGCCTTCAAAATTAACAAGGAACAACAAAATACATAAGTCAGTCGACTAAAACCCCTGTTCAGTCAACTGAACTTAAGACAGAATGAATTTTTTTTTTACAATTCAGTCGACTGAATCTTCTGCTCAGTCGACTGGACCACTAACAGAAACCTTCAGGCAAACATTCAGTCAACTAAAAAACCTGTTCAGTCGACTGAATTTAGCCCAGAAAATTTTCGACCTTCGATTCTGTAACGACCCAGCATTTTGAATAATTTAAATTGAAAATATTTGATTAAATTTAATAATTGAATGATGATTTGATTTGAATTTCAAATTATCAGAATAAATTTAGCGATTAAATTATAGAATTTAATCTATTGAAAGTTGAATAAAAATTTGAATCTTCAAATTTAAGCCGATTAAAAATATTTCAAAAGCTTGTAAAATTCATATTGATAATACTGAAGATTATAGAAGCTTCAGAATTGAAATTGAAAGTGAATTGTTCAGTTTTGAAATTTAATCGTTCGAATCGATATTTAAAATAGCCGTCCGAGGCGCAGTCTCGGAATTCGACGAAACCAGTTCCATTGGGTCCGTAATATTGAATTATTGCGGGATTTCAAATTTCGTATTTTTTGGAGTTGTTATGTGAGCACACGGTGAGTCAACGCAGTGAAATTGAATCGAATTAAATTTAAATTTAAATTTAAAATTTAAATTTGCATTTCAGAACACAGCACGTTCTTCCTTTTCTCACGCAGAAGATCACGCCTAAAATCTTGGTTACATCGTGCAGCCACGTTCTTCACCATTTTAAATATCTCCCCTTTCTGTTCGTTCCCAAATTCATTCGAACGAAGAAAAAAAAAAATGGCCGACACTCCTCTTCAACTCAGAGTTTAAATCGAACATAGCTTCACTCCCTTCCGTCTTCAACTTCACAAACGAAAATAATAAAGGCCGCATTCCTTCAATGCTGCAGTTCAAAATAAAAAAAAAAATTATTAAAAATGGCCGTAGCCTGGGAATGGCGACGCGATGGTGTGGCATCGATTGGGAGCGCGCGCTTGAGGCGCGACTCACGTGGAGGAGGCATCGCGATTGGTTGCCGCGATTCGAGGCGCTCGCGACGTTGGAGGCGAGGCGCGCGTAGGAAGGGGAGCGTGATTCGTGGGATTGTGCGCAGGTCGAGGCGGCGCTTGGAGATGGTGGATTCGAGTATGATGTCGAGATTTGTGCTCGCGTGAAGCGAATTGGCGACGGCGGCGTTCAATTGGGGGGCGCACGCGCGCGTGGGGTGATGTTGGCAATTCGAGCGGCGGCGGCGGCTGTAGGTTGGAGGCGACTCGATGGAAGCTCAAGTTCGAGCTGTTGATTTTCACAGTGAAGGTATTTGAATTTTATTTCTTAAAATTTAAAATTTAATTCAATGAAAACATATATATACATTTGAAATATATAGTTTAAAATATAATGTAGTATTTAAATTGCAGTGAAGTATGTAGTTTTAAATATATATAAAAATGTTTTAAAGAAGTTGAAAAAAAATAAATAAATAAATACAACTAAGTCAAAAGGAATTTAGTTTTAAATTTAAATCTTTAGTAAAACAATTTATTAAGAGAAAATTTGATTTAAAGAAATTTATTTAAAGTAAAATTTTGTAAATAAGATAAACTTATTAAACAAAGAAAATGATTTATTTAAGGAAAGATTAGTTGATTTAAAATTTAAAAAAAAAAAAGAAATTAAGTTCAATGGGAAATTTCTAGTTAGGATTATTTTCAAAAGGAAAATTTATTTAAATAAATAGTTAGTTAAGAAAGTTTATTAAAAGAAATTTAAATTTTTAGTTAAATAAATTTAATTAAATAAAAAATCAGTTTGAATTCAGATTTTAGTTTGAAACCAGAAAATTTGTATAAATTCAAGATTTGTCAATTTAAAATTATTAATTGATAAGAAAAAGAAATTTAATAGTTAGTTGGATAAATTTAATTATAGGGTGAGTTAATTAAATCTAAATTTATTTTTGTGTTACTAAGAATAATTTATTAAAAGAAGAGAATTTAGTTTTAAAATTTAATTTGTAGTTGAATAAATTTATTCAAGTAAATTTAGTTGAGATTTAAATTTTTTTTAAGGTAAATTTGTTAAGAGTAATCTGTTTAAAATTAATAGGAAATTAGTTTAAAAATTTAGATTCTTTGGTTAAAAATTTAAATCACTAGTTTGAAATTAAATTTATTAGTTGAATAAATTTATTTAAAAGAAATTCTAGTTTAAGATTTTATTCTTAGATTAAATCATTTTAAACGAGAAATTGGTTTAAATAAAAACTATTAGTTAATTTAACTATTAAAAATGAAATCACCAATGAATCGAAATTATCAATTAAAAATTTATTATTCGATCTGTTCGAATATTAATTGAATTGTATAAAATATTTATACAAGGTATAAATGAAGAAATCAAGTTGAATTGGAAGTGGATGGCAAACAGGAATAAAAGGTGAGAACTTCTCACTCAAAAGGAATTTCTATTGTTATTTAAATTTTAAATAGTTAGATTTAAAATTTATTGACTGTGTTGATTGAATGCTTGAATGATGATTGTTATATATATATATATAAATATTGGATGTGAATAGACCCTATACGCCGTTAGTAAGCGGAGGTTAATTATTACACACATATACCGCGATATTCCACCTCGAAGTGGAATTGGTATTATATTATATATATAGCAATATATATATATTGGCATATGTATATATTGCAGTTGATTGATTTCCCGCATTTTCTTTTAGCGGATGAGACCCTATGCGCCGTTAGTAAGCGGATATATATTTATAAAATCCCATATACCGCGATATTCCGTCTTGAAACGGAATGGTATTGTGCTAATGTCTGTGGATGCAGGGAAACAGGTTGGAGGGATCCAACTGGATTCCTCACAATATTTATTTGATTTCATATATTGTGATATTTGATTGTTTATCATGGATGATATATGATGTTTGAAAGTTGTGATTGGATATTGATGTGTTACATCATCGGATCCAAATTTTTGAAAAAAAAAAAAAAAAAGGATACGATTTTAATTTCAAAAAAAAAAAGATTTTTGGAAATATACGTTTATTAAATATTTTTGGAATTGATCCATTATAAATAAATAAACGTTATAAATTTTTAATGTTATAAAAGTTATATTTTTGAGAAATATAGTTAAAAATTTATTTTTGAAAATATGGGATTGATGATTTTATAAAATAGTTTAAACTGAGATTTTTGAATCTATTATAAAAAGTTTAAAAATAGGATTTATGAAATTGGATTATTTTATAAATCTAAAGGATGGAATTCTAAAAGAGTTCAAAAGATGTTTTAAAATAATAATACAAATTCATTTGTATTAAAAGATTTATAAATTGATATTTGTAAATTAAAAATATTAGAAGTGTAAAACGAACTTTTCTAAGTGTTAGAAAGAATTGTAAATGAATTTCATAAATTGGAATTATAGAATTATAACGGTAAAGTTATAAATAGAATTTTATAAGCAGTAGGTTTATAAAATTTATAAAGTTATTAAAGGAATGAGTTGGATAAATGAATGAATCTTATAAGTTATAAGATTTATAAAATTTATGAAGTTTAAAGGAATAATTGTGTAAATAGATAAATTATAAGTATTTGACTTATAATATGAATTTTTAGTATATCATTGTGATATGAATTGAGATAGGTTAACAAAGGAAGTTTATAAAAGGAAGTTGATATAAAATAAATAGAATAGAATTTATAAACGTTGTTTTATAAATTCAAAATGACTTATTTAATAAGTAAATTGATCTAATTTATTTATGGAGATATATTCATGTTTTAAACAGTGAATAATCCCTTAAAATAAAGGCAATAGAAGAAATGAAATTTATTAATAATATATATTCACGTTTTTGTATAGTGAATATTATGTTAAAGAATTATTTGGAATGTGATATTTTAAACAGAATTAAAACGATCTAACGATGTTTTAAAAATGTATTGAGATTCGAAATTATAGATTTCAACATTTATGGTTGAAATAGATGTTTTCGAGAAATAGAAGGAAATAATAGATTATAACACTGTTGTTATAATAGATAATTTCCGAAAGGAAATGTTTTGTATAGTATTGGGATTTATATATCTATTTTATTTCGAATCCCTATACTAGTGATTTTGGGTTGTCGTAACGATGTTTTACGCAACATCGTTTTGGCCCAAATAAATACGGTTAAGTGAATGATTTCCTTAAAGAAAGAAATATATACTTAATTTCGATTTAAGTATATAGAATATTTTCTAAGTGTTGAAAATAAAAGATTGTGAATTACTTATTTAATAAGTATAGAAATGTTTTCCAATATAAAGTGAATATGTTGAGAATTTATCTTTTTGAAGATAAATTGAAAAATGGATATTTGAAATCATATATTCATAAATATTTTGGAAATATAAATTCAATATGGAATTTATAAATGGAATTGGGAAAATAGGTTTAAAGATAAATATTGATTTATTTTTGAAATATGGAAAGTTATATCTTCTAAAGATATTTTTTGGAAATAAATAATTTGGAAAATTATTTGGATTCTGGTGATGTTGGCATATCTATTGATAGTTCAATAACCGACTATCAATATTTACCTTCAAATAGGTATTTGTTGTGAATTGTTTGAAATTGAATGCCACACTTATTTTTTT
The DNA here is from genome assembly GCA_030765085.1 of Allium cepa. Lineage (NCBI taxonomy): Eukaryota > Viridiplantae > Streptophyta > Magnoliopsida > Asparagales > Amaryllidaceae > Allium > Allium cepa. The sequence continues at coordinate 485,819,125 of CM060929.1, forward strand.
TAAAATAAGCGCTCACTATTCGGGTTAACCGGGAAAGGACCATGGGGTCGTATAACCCATTCCGAATATGTGATACGTCGTGATAAATTGCATTCGAAGATCGGTGTTGAAGACCGGATATTTTCGAAAGCGAAAGGATTTCTTGTTGATTGTCTCTGCACTGGCTGATCCCTGGTATAGAGATCTCCATAAGTGATGGGAAATCCGAACGTGATTAGAGATTATTCGGATTGCAAGGACTTCTTTGTAAGTGCCTTCGGTTCTGTTCGAGCCCGGAACAGACTTGTATGGATTGTATGTCTGACATTACAATTTGAGATATAAAGCCGATTTCTTTCAAATATATTTCTGTTGGTGGCGGAGAATTTATTCTTTTAGCTTAACACCCTTCTTTGAGACATATGTGCTCAAAGGTTATATAGTTGAAGTTATCAGCGATATATTCCCAAATTTGGTAATGTGACATGCTGAGTGTTGCTGAAATGATCATTGTGTTGATTATTTGTGATAGGATCATTTATTTGATCGTCTATCTTAGTGATCATTGTGTTGATCATTTGTTGACCCAAAGCATGACTTTTGTATAAAGTATGTTTTTGTGGACGAAACTTCGTCGAGCCTCACATCCCGGTAATGGTCAAAACAGGAAAGATGCAGCAAGGTTATTAGGGGTTGCTGTAGCTCCCCTTAGGGTATGTACATTTCCTTCTGGATAGAGGTGGTATCATGGTATGGAGCCCAGATATTTAACCTATGTGGTTACTACGAATTTATTACTTTGTGGTTGTTGGTTATCGGGATCCCGTGAAAAAGGTCGTTTACGATCGGGGAATGGCGTGCTCGTGTCAGTAGTTACCCAGTTAGGGGTAACCCGGCCTTGTGTTGGCAGAGTTCCGGTTTGGTTCTCGGGGGTGCTTTCCAGAGGCATTCTCAGTGGCAATGGGAAGTTCCTTGGCCTGACCATTTGTTGGAAATCCAAAGAAACAATACGTGACTTGTACGGTTTTAGTTGTAGAACCTGCCATTTAATATGGTAGCTATTAGTAGGCATAATATAATGGTACCTATGCTGGCTAAGATTTATATCTTTACTTTCGAAAGAATTTGTTCTACACTATGCACTAGTAATAATATCAAATGCTTTATTTTAATGCGTATCAAGCATCTTTGACTAACATAAGAAGAAATCTCCTCCAAGTCTGCGTTTGCATTGTGTGTGTGGTGGGAGGTCTTATGGTAGTCTCATTTTTAAAAGCATTGCGAATTGAAATAAAAATATCTCTCTATTTTGATTTTAAAGTTAAATAAACTGTTTTAAGTTCTCGCACCAGTCACATGACTGACTTGGAGTTTATTGTTTTCCTTCCTAAACTCTGGGTGCCCACCAATTTCCACACGGGCAGTCAAGAGTTAAGGTTTATCAGGATATTCTGGATATTCTGGAGTTGCTGGAGGCAATGGCATGGCGTATTACTACTATATAGTATTCCTTTTCCGCTGCACTGTTTGTTTGATGTTGTACACTCTGATGATATGATGTAATGAAATATGATGAAATGTAATAACTGTAGTTCTTTGTTTAAAGATTATTCATTTATTATTATATGTTGTTCCGCTGCGAATTGTGAGATTCTGTTGTTGTTCTGTTGTTTCCTTTCTTTTCCGTTCTATTTTAAAATTTTCTATCTTCTTTTCCCTCTATCTTCTTCTCTTCTTTTCTTCCCTTTTCTTTTCTTAAATTCTTTCTAAAACCCTAATGGTTCGGTTTTCGGCAACGAAAATCCGCCACCGTTACAGATTCAGTCGACTGAACAGTGAATTCAGTCGACTGAACGCCAATTCCCAGGCAAACTTCTCCTTTTAGCCACCAATTTTTACCCTACCAATTCACTTTTTACCTCCTACAAACTTTCTTCCCCAAATTAATTTCGAAACCCTAGCCCCCAATTCCTCAAAATCCGCACCATCTACTTTGGAGTGTACATCCTCAATGTCGATACGCCATTACCTGAGTTGAAGAATACAATGGTCCATCAAATTAACCACCCGACCATAAGCCTAATGCAACTCCCATCTCGACCTCCTCGCATAATATCACTCGCCGAATGGGAAGCAAGGCATCAAGAACAACAACAACAACAACAACCTCCTCTACGTCGCCACGAAGAACATCTCGAGCAAGATGATGAAATTCGTCTTGTTGACCCAAGCTTCACTACCAACCAATCCTTGGGGATATTGTCAAGAAATCAACAAATTCTTGACACTCGTCTTAAAAAGGTAGATCATAAGCTTGATAAAATCAAAGGATTCTTCAACAAGCTTTGGGATGCAATCTCGTGCTCAAGCACCACTACTGCTTCAACATCTCGCGACAAACGTCCGACACCTACGTTTACATGGACGACATCCGAAGAGCATACAAGTAGCAGTGCAAGTGGAGCTAGTTGCGGCCAAGGAGGAAGAGCGCATAGACCACCAACAGGAGGACCCGTCATACGTGAACCAACAGGAAGAGAAGGTTCATATGACTGGGATAGAGATGAGTAATTTTTTGTTTTGATATGTATTTTTAACTTTCTAGTGGCTTGTATAAATAGCCATTTTATGCTTGTTTGTCACAACATTTTTATTTTTTAAGCCATGATTATGCAAATATTCTCTATGCTTCAGTGATTGTTTTTGATAAATTATTACTGCTGTTAGTTCTTCCTTTTTGTCGATGACAAAGGGGGAGAAAATCTATGGTACTAACTTTGTTTTGTAGAAAAGATAGTGCATACATTCAAGGGGAGAAAATAAGTAAAACATCTCTAGAATAAATCAGTATTGTCATCAATCAAAAAGGGGGAGAATGTTGATACGCGAAGATTTTGATCAATGACAATGTGCTTTAACAAACAAGGAAGAAATATATGCAAATGCTAAAGGAAGATAGATGAAGTCCAAACAAACTTAAACTATGTTTTTATATATGTCTTAGTCTAGATGTATTGTTAAAATCTATCCTCAAGAAGCTTGCACGAACACTAGAAAATTTTTATAAACTTCATTTTTCAATTAAGTTTTCACTATGCATGTTTTATGAGTTCAGTCGACAGGAACAGCCAGTCAACTGAAACTGGAACAAATTTATACACATGCACAGTTTCAGTCGATTGAATTTCCTGCACAGTCGACTGAATTTGGTCTCGAAAATTTTACTTCATATTTTCAGTTGACTGAATTCCCTGCTCAGTCGACTGAATTTGAACCTGCAAATTTTCTCTGAAAAGACACATTCTTCCTCTCAAGAGTTGCAACCATTCATCAATTGAAATGGAAGCATCTCTTGTTTGCAACCTTTGACAACATATGCATCTCTTCTATAAGTATTTATACATGATTCTAACATCATTTAACTTACCGAATTCTCTTGCTTTAATCTTACTATTCTCTTGTTCATATTTTCTAGATATTCTCAAAGCAATCACCAATTTATTGCTTGAATCACTGTTTTTGTTTATAACATTCTTTTGATTCATAGCAATTCACATTTCCTAAATCTTCACAAACACATTGCATATTCTCGAGGATAAGATTATAGGAATATTGTACTACATCAGACTCATTAGTGTTGACAAGAACACAACAAGTCGAATATTGTATTTTAGTAATTGAGTTAAAGTCCTCTTCGGTAGTTGAGGCAAGAAATCACGTTCGGTTGTTTGGGAAAGTTGTAAACCTATTCCTCCGGGTGAAGTGAGGGTGTTAGTTAGTGAAATTCCTAAGTGAAGCTTAGGGACTGGACGTAGGACGAGAGGTCCGAACCAGTATAAAATCCTGGTATCTCCTTGCATTTACCTACTTTATCTACCTAGACTATTTCATTATTCCATATTACACGATCCTACCGCATAGCCTCTTTCAGTCTTGTAATGCAAGACAATTGAATCTGACATCTAATATTATACTATACAAGTGGCATTAACAAATTCAAATTTGCACAGTGCTATAATTAAACACTAAGCTTAGTTCTATAAATATCCAAGAGTTCAACATACATAGGACCAATGCATCCCATTGTAGTTCCTAGACCTTCGCTAAGCTTTAGAACAACAAACTTGTTAAGTAATTTCTTTATCGCTTCAAGATCTGCACATCCCCACCAACTTTCATCGGATCTTAAACGTTGATAAATCCAGTCTTCTCGTTTTCACTGCAAAGTAAGTTTGAAGAACAAATTATAGTCAGATCTCAAATTGCAAAAAAGAAAGAAGTGAAAATGGAAGACGAAACGAGAAAATGAGAAAATGAGAAAACGATTTCGAAAAATATAACCCAATCTAAGCAACATCGACATCTCAAAATTGACAATGAGAGGCGACGATTCAAACCAAGGAGAAGCTTTAAATGGGTTGAAATAATTTTAGAGATTCGAGAATGGAAATATTAGGCTTTATTTTATTTTAGAGATTTGAGAATTTGCATTAAGTCTTGATAAATTTTAGATTTTGTTTTGGCGCTAGCAATGAAAGAAAATGAAAAGTAGATGGTAAGCGGGAATGAGAAAACAAAGCCCACTGCCTAGAACCTATCTGAGACTGAAACACTACTAGTGCAGTTGGGCCAAAGAAATAGATGCATTTAGCATTCAAATGCTGCTATATGATGCAACTAAAAGCAAGATTTCTTATAGTGAATGGCTTTATTCTCTGCTAGCTAATACATACTAAGTAAAATATCAAATTCTTTAAAATCTAGAATAAACAAGTCGCATGAAAAGTAGTGGGTAAAGTATGAAGCTCGCTCATCTTTACAAACCATACATAGATTAGTTACGCCTCCTATGTGATTTGACACACAGAGAGGGTTTTATAAGATTTTAGGGGAAAGTTTAATTTTTCTAACTAAATCAAGAGAAATAAAACTATGGGAATCCAAGGTATCAAATAAAACTCTAATAAAAACTCCATTAATAATAAAAGTACCTACCAAGTTCCCTTCCCTTTCACAGTTCCAAAGGTTGAGGGTTTGTCCTTGATTGCATAAAATTTGGCTTGTTCTTTCTTCAACAGTGGGCAGCCCTTAACCATGTGCTTTTGCTATAAACAATTATAACAAAGTGTCTTTCGAACCATCAGAGAGATAGGTCCTGCCTACCGACAAACTTTGGAAGTATGACCCTTCTATTTGCAATTAAAACATTCAATATCTTTCAAACGGTTTCCTTAATCTCCTCCTGCAGGTTTTCACTTTCTCTGCTTCTTCTTCTAGTTTGGATTAAACTTACTTTTATGTGGACTAATTTTACCTCCACTGGATGTTGATGTTTCTGTTGGCTTTTTCTTTAAAAGCACTTCATATCTTAATGCCATATCAACTAATCCACAAATGATTCCTTCAAATGAGCCATCATCTTTTCATGGAACTCTCTCATACCCAATACAAACATCTAATTTTTCTTTAATGGTGTATTAATAAGTCCAGGGTCGAAACGATATAATTCATTAAACTTTGACTCGTATTTAGCTACCGACATGTTTTCCTACTTGAGATCCATGAAACTTCTCTATAATCGAGTTCTGCCCGTAGCTAGCATGAACTGGTCTTCGGATACTTCTTTGAATCTAGCCTATGAAAAATCATCTTCTGGAACATTTGCGGTGACAGAATCCCTACATGCAGCTGCACCCTTTTGCACCTGCCATGATGCCAAGAACCATTTCTCATTGGGAGAAATGTCCAAACTTTTGAAAATCTTCTCATATGACTATATCCAAGCTTATACTTCAATGATGGATTCAGTAACGTTGAAAAAAAATTCTCTTAGGTTTGTGTAGTCCTTGCATAGAGTTGCAAAGTTTACCCGAGGCTGCACCGGAGCTACTGCCTAAATACTTATTCCACCCCTTGTAACATTCAGGGTTCTTCCGTTTGTGGTTGTTGTGCTACTGTTTCCCTCTCCTTGTCCCCTTCTCGTGCTCATTCTTACTACCTGAAGAAGGTAAGGTATCTTTAGAATACATGGACGGGATAATCTTAAGAAAAAGGGCATAAATCTAAATATATAGATGCTGATCAAAACCAAAAGAAAACACACTCTCAAAGACTGAACTCATTCTAGGGTATTGCTGACCATATCTCCAACGAGTTAACTCCCAGCCAAGGCCTAGGTGTTCGCTCCACCTATCTTCGATACCAAGTGTGACGATCTTCCTTTCTTATACCCAAAGATGACTCTTAATACATCCTCGGTATTTATGCGTCGATCATCTAAGTATCTAAAAGACAGGCATGGAGTAAAGAAAATAAAAGACACAGGAAACAAATACAGATTTTTCTCACAAATGACAGAGTTACATATACATCATCACAAAATAGTGCATATGGTTACTCCAAAATCTTACATCAAAGTTAGAACAAGTACTATTCCCAACAAGGATAACTATATCAGCCTACTTGAATTACAAATGCATAATATATAATCCTAGTGGAAATAAACATAACTACTGGATACTGTGAAAGCTTCTACTCCATACTGCTTCCCAAATGCTCCAAAGAAACTCAACTACTTGGTTACTCATTAAAAATTTGAGTACCCAAGAGTTTAAGTTAAAGAAATAAACTTCGGGTCAAATATGGGTCCGGCATGAGTAAAGCATAAGTTTAACTTTGTAAAAACCTTCAAATTAAAGGTATCTCATAAGATCACGTCGTACATAAATACAGACAGTTTTTTATCTTACAATAACCAAAACATTTCTATATAAAATCCTCTGATATTGTCATAATGTCTAGGTTTAAAATAAAAATGGAATCATAGCCGTAATTGTACATTATTGAATTCTACCATAATAAGTATACAATCAAGTTTGAAGGCTCGTGTTATAAAATGGATTCCAACAATGATAAGGTAAGGGACTACCTTTCATATAATACACCTCTAAATAAAATGTAACTTGGTCAAACCATGAACGTGGCCTACCCGTGCTAACACAGAATCGTCCTACCCTTGAACTTAAAGAGAACCGAATATGATCACCCCTTGGTTACGATCATCAACCATAAAAGGATCCTAAAGCATACATAAACCGTAAATATCGCTCTACATTTGGTAATGATCATACCCTAATAGGCACGACCCACATAGCTCTGCTTTATCTACCCTATTTTAGCCACCTTCGGGTTATGAAGTTTGAGACTACGCATTTACCTTCCTTCTAGCTGACCATGTTGGAATGCTAACATTGTCCTTTGGGCAGCCAATGCAATGATAGCGTTCATCCATACAAGCTGTTCTCGGATCGAAAAAACCTTCAATATTCACTATCTTCCATATTGGAATTACCCTCCGAAAGAATTGTATAGCTTTACAACATACTTCATAGTAATCCATCACAAAGGCTATTAGTTTGGAGTGGTTCGGATAAGTTATACTTACCCGAAACCAGTGTCTCCAAACTAAATGATGATATCCGGCTAACTTAATTCTGATTCTTTTGGATGTATGTAACCAGTATTCAAGTCCTCACTGGGGAACTTTAATATACACAGTATACTTCCTGAGCTAAAACATGTCAAGTTACAAATAGCAAACGATCTACTAATTAGGGTAATTATATAGAGTTTTCATATGAATAACCATATACTTAATTTAAATAATGACCCATTGAATGGAACCAACCCTACCATATCTATCACATTTATGATATTTCAACCTTATTCTATCCCACGCCTAAAGATAAATTACGGATCTCACAGATAGAGAAGCAACCGACTCATCGGCATTTAGTGCTAACTATAGGATGATTTACTTCCTATAAATGTGCCACTACATTAACTTTGGTTTTATATTTGTTTAAGGTTACTTATGCATAATCGATGAAAAAATACCTTGATTTAAAACACCTTTGAAAAGAAAAACAGTTTAAACAAACCCAATATTTTAGAAACAAAGCAATTTTAAACCCTTATTTATAAATTAAATAATAAATTAAACCCTTGTTGAATAATAATTTAGTTAAGTCTTAATTACAATATTAATTAAATTTAATTAATCAATAATTAATTAATAATTAATTAAGTCCATTTTTATAAATAATTAATTAATATTTAATAAATAATGGAAAATATTCAGACCTTAATTATTAATTCAATAATAATTAAATTTAATTAGTTAACTAACTAAAATTAACTTCATTGATTAACACTTAGGTGTTATTTACTTTATTAAATGATCATTAATTACTAATTACTTAATTAATTAATTAAATATTGAGAAAGAAAAATTAATTAATTAATTTTTATTTCTTAATATATATTTGAAAAATCTTTTCAAAAGGATATTTTAGTAAAAACTAATTTATATGCCAAAAAGAGTTCGATTCCTCGAACTGCACCTATAGCGACTATCGCTATGCGACCTGTAATTTTTAAACTTGGAATTCTATTTCCTAACCCTTTTCTAAACTTTAAATCTTGAAAAAACTTTACTAAAATATAAAGGTTTTTTCTTGAAAACTAAAGCAATTTTTAAATTTGGAACTATCTTGAAATTTTAAAACTAAAGATTATAGTTTTTATGCAAGAGATTCTATGTCACTTAAGTTAGCAAAGGTGCTAACTTCCTTAGCAGACAATCATTTATTCAACAACATAGCATAAATAACTACATCACTACCAAACCACAACATAAAGTCATGTCATAACCAGCATATACACATAAGGGTTATAACTTGCAACTAACTTGACATTTCAATTCTCAAATTCCAAACTATTTGTCATCTTATCCAAACACATAAACATATATACAAGCCAACACAATTTATATCCAAACAACATCATATTTTATGATAAACCAAGCATATTTTTATGTTTATAAAACTTAGTTAAATGTTAGATCTTTACTCGCCAAAGTTCTTTAACTTCAAGCAAACTCTTTCTATAACTCAATTATGCCTCATATAGTTAACTAAACTTGGAAAAATGAAATTTTTAAGTGGTTTATGGCCACAAAAGTGTTTGGCACTAAGAAATAAGGGTTTGGCCTTGACAATATAAGGTGGAAATGGACTTGAATTTTGGAGAGGAAGTGAAGTAGATGATGAAGAAGTGTTTTTAGAAGCTTCAGAAGGAATTAAATTGGAAATCTAAGACTTTTAAAACTTTGAAAATAAATTAGGAAGCTATTAATGATTTTCTTAAGAGCATAAAAAGTTTGGAAATGAAGATAAGAATGAGAAAAAATGAAAATAAATTAAGAAATTTTGCTTTTACAATATGTTAACAAGTGAATTTACCAAAATACTCTAAGTACTTTACCCCCCTCTCACACTTTGCCACCTCACTCCTTCTTCCCCTCACATAATTTCACCACTCCCCTTAGCCACCTTCTTATTACATCAAAACAAACATTTTTGTACTTCTTGTGTACTTTATGTTGGAAGAAACATCTCATATAATATATATTTATTTATTTTACAAATAAAATCTTATTTTTGTACATGCTTATGTACATAATCAAGTGTACATGCATATTCACATGTACATTTCCATGTTTAAGGTGATTTATAAATGTATGCATGTGTACAAAAATTTACTACAATATTTTTGATAACTTTTAGTCGACGAATAATCGAAAACTCGAAAAATGACTTCCGATCACATTTCCAATTTCTCTTCGAACTAATTATTTTGTAAACAGAATTTAGAAATATTTCACTATCATTTGTTATTATTTAAAAGGAATTTATTTTTTACATAAAATCCATTAATTAATTAATAGAATTATATTTAAATATCTATACTTAAAGTGATCAAATGCTGGATAGTTACATATCTTTCCATTTGGAATATAATCAAAAGCTTTAGCTCTCATTGAAATGCTAGATTGAATTTGTTGAGAATATGACAACATCTTGCTTAAAAAAAGGCCCATCATAGATCAAGACTCATGGTAGAAAGATACAGACCCAAGAAGTAATGGTTGGAAATGAGGGAGAAGAGGACCCCCTAAGCTTCAAGATCATACGCCAGACCTAACTGCAGTTCTGGAGGTTCCATAAGACAAATGTCCTTCCTTCCTATATTATGTGTCCAAGACCACGTGACCCAGCTATTATTATTTCTATTAATTAGATCATCAAAATATTGCTAATAGAGGCCTTATTCCATTGCACCATGTTTTTAATATCCAGACCCCCATACTTATAAGGTAGCTTAATCTTAGACAACGAGAAAGGAATAAGCTTGTTGGAGTGCATATTTCTCGACCAAAAAAACTGGTTCATTGCCTTCTTTTTCATACCAAGCAATTTCTTGGGAAGAATGAATGTTCTGCACCAATAAACAGTCATAGTGAAAATTAAGGATTTGATTAAAACTAGCCTACCAGCCTGACTTAGCAATTTGGTAGTCCAATTTTCCATACAACAGTTATCTTTGTAAATAGAGGAAGGCAATTGGATATAGAAATTCTAGCGATAGATAAAGGAATGCCCAGGTATGACATTCAATTTTACATAGGCTGAAACCAGAGCTAAACAGAATGTCACATAAATCTCATTAGCACTACCAATAGCTAAAAAGCTTAATTTTTCATCTAAAATTATTTTGCCATATACATTATTATTTTAACTTGAAAGTAACTTACTAAAGTGTAATTAATTTAATAACTTATGTTTAAAACTAATAAAATAATTTTATATCTAAAATTAATTTAATTAAATTATATGGCCAATTTTTTTATACGTAAACAATTTCATATTAATATATAGGATAGCCTTGGAAATTTAACATTAATGGAAAATTTACATATAAGAAAGCAGTTGTCGTTGTGCATACATACATGTATGAAAGTGATGATACATACACACATACATGGATCAATGAGTAAGATAAAATTAGAATATTACCATAAGATGATGAAGTAGATACACACGTAGATATATATAACTCCTTTAATCTCTCAGATTTGCACCCACTGCTGCAAGATATGCCAACACTGGATCTACTAATAGTTAATTGATGAGATGTAAATGAAGTAAGAAAAATGGAATTTCAAAGGGAGGTGCTTGCGATTAATAAAGCTGTAATAACCCGCATCTTAGTAGCCTCAAATTCTCGCTAAATCAAAAGCGCAAGTCCACCAAAGTATGGATCATTGGTGTTGGTATCCTATAAATGAACAAAATTATATCATATAACTATCAATAAAACTCACAGCAGAATAGTAAAGTATAATAAAATATATAATTATTGACCAAGGCTAATACCTCTAGTACCAAGTAATCTTATCAGTGCTGAGCATGCGTAAGAAATCTGTCCTTCCACCGTTGCGGCCTTGTACCGATACCCCTCCCTTTAAGCCTATCTTATGGGATGTAGTAAGGATTGTTATACCACCTTTTTGCCAGGCAGTATACTATCGAATTTGGCCAAACAAACTTCATGATCATCAAGGTCAGTAGCTTAGAGCGATGATTGTAAGGTCCAGAAATCAGGTGCAAGCAATGGTGTGAAGCGACAATCAACCGAAACTAAGAGAGAGACTCTTCATAATATTCTAAGTACAGATTAGTACCTCACCCAGGCAGAGGATTGACGCATATCCCTTCCCCTAGGGGATCGATACATATCATTAATTTTGGTCCCAACAGGATGAGATCGATACAGAGTGACAAGAAGGGCATATGAGGTTATATTTCAAATTTCAAGCCGTATGGAGTTAGTATGCTCAAATTATGGGCAAATTACTTCACCTAATAAAGGGATCGGTATAAAAGGGATCGTATGGAAGGTTTTGACATATTTCAGCCAAACAAGTGTAGCTCAATGGAAAACAATCAATACCCCAAAATCCGTAAGTCCAATGCATATGAAATTTTGTAAGTAAGATGGGGGGACCCTAGGGAGCCTACCTTAGGGATCGCACCTCAAAAGAATGAAGCAAGAGGGATCGACCATCTTCCTGCAATATAGATATGCTAGAATTAGGAATCAACTCATGTTGCAACAAAGATTGATAAATAACTCAAGTTCTACCAAATCGGCATTAAACTTAGAGCACAAGCTTACTAGGACATAAGGAACACCCTAAAAGGATTGCACACTAATGAGATACTTTAGAGGGATAGGCCCCTATCCCTCTAAAGAGATTGGCTAAAATCAGAATAAATGCAATATTACTTCACGGAAAATGCGATATCTCATAAAATGTAGGCCCGAATGGCATGAAATTTGGAGGGAAAGTAGCTAACATCATGGAAACCCTCCAGAGGGACCGCATCCCATTTGGACGCTAAATTAGGGATCAACATCGATCCTTATTATGGGCCTCAATGGGCCTGTAAATTCTTATGTGGCCTCATCATGGCCTGGAGGTTCTTCTGCTAAAATTTCAACCCGATCCGTGCATGTCTTCCCCTATAAATACAACGGGCATAGCATTAGAAAAAGGATTTTTTTTGCTTTTCTTTATCTTCAACCAAGGTTACACTCTATCAATTTTATTCTTGAATTTTGGATTGTAACTATAAATAAACTACAATATAATAAAAAGGATTATTCTGGTATGGGCATAGGCCGAAATTAGTTAAACCACTATAAATCTTGTCTCTTCTTACCTGCTTTCATTTTTAATTTGTTTGTTCTTCATATTATATTCTCCACATTAGATACTATCTGAGATCTGTAACTAGATATTGGTACTCTCACATAACAGGGTATTAGCCATTTTTGCCACCAACATTTTAGTGCTTTCACTGGAAAGGTTTGCACCCGCAAATTCGAAAGCCAGAATCTTGGAATGGGAAGCTTGGATACTTGGATCTAGAAAGCGATGGCCAGGAAATCAAGGAGAAGACCATTAGCAGATAGGAGTCAGCAAGGAGGGAGTCAGGAGGCTTCTTCTGGATCTAGAGCTAAACAAACATCTACTTACATCACCAGAGATGAAATGGAAACAATGATGGATGCTATATAGGAAATGATGCTGAAAAGACAGGAAGAGATGATGTCGAATTTACTTCAAAAGATTGGACAGGCCGGAGCACAGAATCAAGGGAGTAGAGCAGCAGGAGCTAATGACAACTTAGATTAAGGAGTTGAAGCAGTAGGAGTCATCGGAAATCAAAAAGGAGAACATGGAGATGGAGCCAACGGACAGGGGAATGGAACAGAGAAATCGAGGGGAGTCCCGGCCATTTTAGAGGGATCAGCACCGATCCATCTCGAGGGATTGGCACCGATCCTTAAAGGCTAGAGGTATACCCCTAGGTCTGGTTGATTGCGATGCTGGAGGACCTGCGGTCGATCCTATGGAGCTTGGTGCAAATCATAAATTGAATGCTCATCCGAAGGAGTATATTCTGTAATTCCCTCATGGACTCAGGGGGCAGTTTGGAAACGATGATAGGAGCCTACTGCTGGATGACAATGGCTTGTTTGTAGAGATGATCAAGCGAGCTATGCATGGAGGATTGATGAATAGGGATCTGGAGGAAGTAAATAGAAGTCCGTTCACTCCTAATATTTGGAATGCTTGAAATCCATCAGAGTTTAAACTATCAATGCTGGAAGTATATGATGGAAAGTTGGACCCCAACTATGCATATGATGAGATATATGCGGCACATGGAAGTACTAAGGGTATTGGAGGAGGTCATGGCAAGGTATTTTCCACTTGATTTGATGGAGTTAGCTACAATCTATGTAGGCAGCTGGAGAATTGTTCAATAAGGACATGGAACACGTTGGTAGATTGGTTCATGAGGCTGTTTCAGTCCACATCGCGAGACCTGAGAACGTTATGACATTGGCAACACTGAAACAGAGGACCGAAGAGTCTCTAAGGAGCTTTCTAACATGATTTAATATAATGGAAGCATCAGTGGATTGGCCAGATCCATCCATGGTTTTGAAGGCAGGTGCATCAGGAATTGCCGATGGCATAGATTTCAGGGATTCATTGGCCCAGGATCCACCACTAGACCTTGGTGAGTTTTTCCATGAATTGAGAGAGGTTCCTTCTGTAGGAGGATGCACGAACCAATAAGCAAGAGGTGAACGTCGCACAAAGCGAAGGATATTTGGAAAGGATTCAAAAAGGAAAAAGGAAAACAAAAATTAGACGATGGATATGATGGATCAAATAAGCAAAAGAAGGCTTGGGAACCAAAGTTCACCATATACACGGATTTGGGGGACAGCTTAGAATGGATTTTTCTAGATACAAGGGGGCAACTCCCCTATCGAAAACTAGCAAGGAGGGATCCCACAGAACGGGAATATAGGACTGGAAAATATTGCATATTCCACGAACTGGGTGGGCACAACATGGATGAAGGCCGGCACTTAAAGGATATGGTTGAGGATTATGCTAGAAATGGAAGGCCACCACAGTACATGAGTAATCAAGCAACAGCAGCGAAACAGGAGCAACTACCGCCCACATCAAGCGCAAACGACCCTGGATCGAGGTCACGACTCGTCATCAACTTATCGTGATGGCAAGGACCAAGTTCAGGACTTTGAATCCAGTCACAAAAGTAATTTCTCAACTCTATTTTCTATAACAAATTGGCTACACTACTTACACATGCACGGGAACCAGGGCGGTTCCTTAGCATGCTCTTAGATGACAATAAACCGCCCTGTCCGGAGAGGCAACATCTTTTTTTTGGACATTTTCAATTTGAATTTAATAAATAGATTTGTATTTTATGGATTAAGTTCTCAATAGGAGAGTCGGGACCGGAAGAAGGAAGTCAGTTCAGATTTTATTGCTTTAGGTCGGGGGAAACAGGACCGGAGTGCAAGAAGTGAGTCGCTTCGCCAAAAAGCGACAGGATCACTCACTTATCATTATTCCCCACTTTCAATAGAAAGCAACTGGATGGGGTTTGGCAAGAGCCTAAAGAGGCTATGATCGGCTTAGGACTTACGCCAAGACATTGCTTAATGTTCAAGGAAACTGAACTGAAGTGTAGGGAGTAACACCGCTTCGTCGAAGAGCGATAGGATCGGCTAACTCGTCATTGTTTCTCCTTCACCGGAGAGTGACAAGATGGGACTAGAAAGAGCCCAGAGAGGCTATGATCGGTCCAGGAGGACCAAGGCATCGCTATATGCCCCGAACGGGGACGGAGTGTAAGGGATTGGTCACTTTGTCAAAGAGCGACATGATCGACCTAATCAATCAATAAGTTTGGATTGAGCTTAAAAAGGGTCTAGAGAGACCATCAACGATCCAGAGAGATCGTAGGATTGGCACACAGACTTCTAGGATTACAAATGAATATGGATTTGGATATCGACCTAGAGCGGTCGTGGATTTGGATTTTTACCCAGAGCAGTCTCGGGTTTGGTAAATGACCTAGAGAGGTCATAGATTCAGATATCAGCTTCCAACAATAATGGAATTGGCTTTGGATGGATACAGATTTGGATAAAATGATCCAAAGAGATTGCGAATTTGGTTAATCAATTTGAAATGGATGATGAATTGGATATCGACTCAGAACCGTCATGGATTTCGCTAACGATTTAGGGATTCTGTACTAGATAATATGACTATAGACGGTTTATAGACTTTGAGTTTCGGATTTATGGCAATTCAAAACGCACCTTCCTATCGCAAGGAATGTTTTAGAAGGCAAATGTTATACTGTCTTTTGTCCAGCTAGAATACCAACGGATTTTGCTAAATAGACTTCATGAACATCAAGACCAATTGCCTAGAGTGATGATTGTGAGGTCCAAAAATCAAATGTAGGAAATGGTATGAAGCGACAATCAATCGAGAACAAGAGAGAGACTCTCTAGAATATTCTAAGTATGGATTAGTACATCCCCCAACAGGGGATTGGTGCTTATCCCTTCCCCTAAGGGATCGGTACATACCCTCTATTTTTGTCCTAATTGAGTGAGATTGATACAGAGTGACAAGAAAGGCCCTACGAAGCTATATTTCAAATACCAAGTCGTTTGGGGTTTGTATGCTCAATTTATGGGCAAATTACTTCACCTAAGAAAGGGATCGGTATAGAGGAATCATGTAAAAGGGATCGATATAAAAGGGATCATATAGAAGGGATCTACAAATTTTAGCCAAACAAGTGCAACTTAATGGAAAACAATCAATATCTCGAAATCTATAAGTCCAATGCATATGAAATTCTGTAAGCAAAATGTGGGGACCCTAGGCAGCCGACCCTAGGGATCGCACCTCAAAATAATGAAATAAGAGGGATCGGCTAGAATCAGGAAACAACTCATGTTTCAACAAAGATTGATCAATAACTCAAGTTCTACAAATCCAATTAGCATAAAACTTAGAGCACAAGCTTACTACAACATGTGGAACATCCCATTAAGATCGCACATAAAATGGGATAATTTGGAGGGATCGGCCCCTATCCCACCAAATGGATCGATTTAAATTAGAATACATGCAACACCACTTCATGGAAACATGATATCTCACAGACCGTATGTCGAGATGGCATGAAATTTGGAGGGCAAGTAGCCAACATCATGGAGATCCCCAAGAGGAATCACACCCTATTTGGACACCAAATTATGAACCGGTACCGAATCATATTATGGGCCCTAATGAGCCTGAAAATTCTTATGTAGCCTAGTCATGGCCTGGAGGTTCTTCTGTCGAAATTTCAGCCCGATCCATGCACGTCTTCCCTTATAAATATAGTGAGAATGGCATCAAAAAAGGATATTATTTCTGCTTTTATTTATCTTTGATCTAAGCTGCACTCTGTCATTTTTATTCTTGAATTTCGAATTATAACTGTAAACAAATTACAATATAATAAAAAGGATTATTCTAGAGTACATGTAGACCGGAGTTAGCTAAACCGCTATAAATATGATCTCTTTTTAACTACTTTCATCTTTAATTTGTTTTTCTTCGTATTATATTCTCTATATTAGATAATATCTGAGATCTATGACTGGATATCGTCCTTTCCAATAACTTGGTGTTGTTGGCCATCTTTGCCACCAATAAGGAGAAGGTCAGAATAATGTTTTGTTAATTGGTAAATTACACAACTGTGACGACCGGCCTTTCATTCCACAGAAAGGCATATCATCATTAAAAAAGAAAGGGATAGAAAAGAGAAATGATAGGAAAGAAAGAACTAAACAATATCAGAATCTCACAGCGGAACGAATAAATTATATTACATCACATAGTAATTACATAATAGACAACATCTATCAGAGTCACACAGCTTAATACATCTCATTAGATAGTCATGAAGACCTATCAATCATACAACTCAAAATACAACACAGAGATCAACACAGCGGAATCACAATATCTATATACGCTGAAGCCTCTAGCTCCAAGTCTCCTTCAGAATTCGTCAAAGCTAACCTGAATCCCTTGGCTACTCGTAAAAATTTGAGTACCCAAGAGTTTAAGAAAACAAAAGATAAAATCTGGGTCAGACATGGGTGTGGTGTGAGTAAACTGGTTAAAGTTGTTTAACTTTGAAAATCATTTGAAATCAAAGGTATCTCGTAAGACCAGGCCACAAATAAACATGTCGGGTTTTTACCTTAGATAACCAAAACATTTGATAGGAAATCTAGTAATATTATATAGTATATAGGGTTTTCAAGTAAAATAGAAAATAGCTGGAATGCTTACATCTCACGTTCCAACATAGTTGGGCACAATCAAAACGTATGGCATTTATTGGAGACTGGATTCCATATAATGGCAAGGTCACTAGGATACCGCCCATCACAGTACCTGGTCTAGATCAGAATACTGAGGATCCACCCCGATCCTCTGCAACACAAGACTAGAATTGCTCCTTACTGGACAATCCCGAAAAAGACAACCTGCAGTTGGCGCGACCAACCGCCCACACAGCTGGATAAAAAAGACCTCTAGACAGGGGAAATCTTATCCTACTTGTGTGCTACCCACTTAGCCTTGCCGCACCTCCTCTATTTTAGCCATTCCCAGTTGATGAGGCTTGAGGCTACGATTACCTTTTTAGAACACATATCTTAGAATGCCCACCGTCCTCCAATGACGATGGTCTGAAAGCACTTATCCATACAAGTTTGTTCTGGGTTCGAACGAAATTGAAGGCACTATCTCGCTACACTAATTTTGGATCATCTCAGAGTTAACGACAATAGCCCTTGCACTCAGATCCTTCCTCTTGGAACTGAAAGCACTATCTCCGTGTCACTCTTTTTGAAATCACCCTCAGAATTAACAAAAAAAGACCTTCCTCTTTGAATTCTTCATCTTGGTCTTCACTTGAGATTTAACGACCTATCGTTTAATTTGGATGATGTGGTTTTCGGATATCCAATTTGGAATCCGATCCCAGTCTCATCGAAATCCAAACGCTGTCTTTTAAGGACAAGTTGTTTTAAGTTTTAAGATAATCCACATTATCATAGATAGATAATCCATATTATCACAATTCGACCAAAGCATCTCATATCACAGAGCAACACATATAACATATCAGAGATATCAAATAATCCAAGACATTCAATATCATTCAGTCATCCATAAGCAAGATTAATTAGATGTACAATTCCTAATTAATTTAAAATAATCTCCAAACAAATTAAATTAATTACTTTAATTACCTTTAAATCCTGCTTACTTCACATTAATCAATTACAAACCAATTTAATTAATCATCCTTTAACTATCCATCTTAATTAATCATAAACCATGTACTTAATTAATTATCCCCTAATTACTTCATTAATTAATTACTCTTTTAATTAATTACATTTATTAATTATCCTTTAATTAATCGCATTCATTAATTAACCTTTAAATTACTTACATTAATTATCTATAATTAATTACATTAACCAATGATCCTTAATTAATTACATTAATTAAATATACTTTAATTAATCACATCCAATAATTAACTTTTAATTAGTCACATTAAGAAATTAACTAACCTTTAATTAATTGCACAAATTAACCTTTAAATTAATTTCATTAAGTAATTAACTATCCTCTAATTGATTACATTAAGTAATTATCCATTAATTACTTACACTAAGTAATTATACTTTATTAATTACATTAAGTAATTATGCTTAATTAGTTACATTAAGTAATTATACTTAATCAATTTTACTAAGTGATTTTCCTTAATTAATTAAACCAATTAGTTATCTTAAATTAATTACATTAACTAATTATCTTTAATTATTTAAGTAATTATACTTTAATCACTTTTAATAATAAGACCTTAATAAATTAAGATAAACCATTTACCTTAATTAAATACTTACTTAATGTTTATATTTATTAAAATTAGATGCTTGAAACAATTTATACAAAACATTTGTGAAATTTTTTACTAATTAAAGTTTAATTACTCTTAATTCAAACATCATCTTATTACTGTTTAAAACACTTAGGAATTTAATTATAATTAACCTAATATATAATTATTTAAAAAAAATTAAACATTTAACTTTAACATTTTATCTTTGAATCTTTACTTGAAAACTTGCTAACATTTTTCCTTGAAAACTATGTTTTTTTAAAAACCTTGTTAACATTTTTCTTTGGAAAACTTGGTTTATATTTCTTTTGGAAACTTATTTATTTTAACATACCTTAAAATTTGGTTAAACAAATTGCTAGAACTTGTTCATTTTATAAACTTCATAACTTGGTTATACAAATTGCTAGAACTTGTTCATTTTATAAACATTAAAACTTGCTTAAACAAATTGCTAGAACTTATTCATTTTATAAACATTAAAACTTGGTTATATTTCCTTAGCTTTTAAAAATGTTCATACTTCTTTGTACTTTAGAAACCTGGCTAGTATATACTTGAAAACTTCCCTTTAAAACATTGTTCGAAATATACTTTTGCTTCCAAACTGAATTTTTTGTTTCATTTAAAAACCTGGACATGATTCCTTTAAATTTCAAAACCTGGTAACGTATACAACTAAAACCCAAGCCTACACTCAAGATTCTCGAGCAAAAAACCAAGAAAAAACACAACATCCCCAAGTCACTCGCGAGCAACACACGCGAACTCACCTTACTTCGAGTCAAAACACAGAAGGCTTCGAGACCAACCCGAGGAAACCCTTCTTCTCCGATCAGCATACAACACACAGGCACACAAACGTGCACAAGTGCATGTGAACGTGACCGTCTCCGACTCCTCTCCAGGACACTCGCAAGTCAATGATCCTCTCGCCGACTCACCTGACTCTCCTATTCCGATGAACTCGCCTGAGAACCAATTTGAGCTACCCAGCACACAACAGGAACCAAAAAGATCGACAAAAATTCCCTCGCACTGTCGCCCACATCCATCGGAGACCCTACCGTCACAACCATAGCTGTGTCACATCGCCACACAATGATTCCCATAGTCCAATCAATTCTGGTTCACCATCGAGGCCATACAAAGCTCGAAAACTACCTCGACCAAAACAGGTCATCGAACCCTAGATCGACGCCTCCTGGCCACCGTGACCATCTAAAAATCCTTCCTTCATTTTTCCCCTTGATCCCCAACATTCCAAAAAACACAGTTCAACAGATCCACAAAATAAACTGGAGCATTGGTTAACCCAAAAGACATAACCAACCACTCAATGAAAAAAATGAGTTCTCTGAATGCAGTCAAGGGTACTGTCTACAGCTACCCTTAGCTGGTAAAAAACCCAAAAGTAGATCTAACTAAGAAAACACATAAGCACCAAGAAGAAGATCAAAAAGATCACCAATTCGAGGAAAGGGATACCAATTCCTGATGGTCACCTTATCCAACTCTCGATGCTGGGCAAATCTTTGACTTCTTCGAAGACATCCAGAAAATCTTTGACAACTTCAATAACTCCTACTTCCTCTTGAGATGCCTCGACTCCATGCAAAAGATTACTCAGGTGAAAGCCTGAACTCGTAAGTCACTCTTGCAATCCTACTCAATTCAGTTTCCAATGATACTGTTCTCTCTTTACAAATCAGAACAGCTTAGCGCTTGTTTGATTTTATTTTTCTTTTGGTTTTGTTTTAAGAAGATGAGAAAAATATGATTTTAGAAATGAACCTAAAAATAAAATAGCCAGGTTTTTTTTCTCTAATTCTCAGTTATTTATATAATTAAATTTTAAAGAAAACACACTTGCCATCTGTTATTGCATGGCACAAATGTGTTAATGCATATTATTATTGTTTTACAAATGTCAAAACCCATTATTTAAATATTTTCTCATGTTTATTTATTACTTAAATTTATGTAATATGTTTTCATTAATTTACCTATTATATTTTTATGTGTTTATATATATATACACAAATACATTTATTTATGTTAAATTTAAAAAGAACGAATATTAACCCTTTTTATTAAATCTTATTTAAAATTAAGGTATTTACTTAAATTGATAACTATAAATAAATACTAGTGCTAAAATGTTCAATTTAACTTTAATTAACTTTTTAGAAAATCATTATATTAAATTCAAACCCAAGCTTTCTATTCACAATGTATACACATATATACATCATAATTAGAAACCATTTTTACTTTTCCAATTTAAACATTTATAAAAATAAATTATCAATTAAATATTGCAAATTCAATTTATTATAAAAGAAGATCATCAAATTGCTATTGCCAAAATTTCGCGTCATCACATTCCTCCCCCTTAAAAGAATTTCGTCCTCGAAATGTAAAAGCAAAGACAATTTAATAATCCATAAAATCATTTTTATTAAAATATCAAAGCATACTTATCAATTATATACTAACAACCATAACAACCAATTTATTCAAACAAACAATCTAACTAACTATCCTGACACAATTCAGGATATGATTTCCTAATGCTATATAGAGTTTCCCAGGTACAATCTCTGGGATCCTCGCTCCACTGAATCCTAACTAGCTTCACCACTACTCGTGAGCTCCTTCTTATCTTGATCCACAAACTGCACTGGATGTCTGACCTCAATCAAGTCCTGTTCAACTTCCAAATCTTCCAGAACTTCTGGTTCCATAAGCAGTGATGGATCATACATAATGTTCCTCAGATGAAATACGAGAAATACATTGTGAATCCCAGCCATCCGGACTGCCAATTCAATCCTGTAGGCTAAAATACCAATCCTTTAAGAATACAGGAAGATCCAATATACTTCGAAGCTAACTTTCCAGTCTTGCCAAATCTAATTGCTCCTTTTATCGGAGAAACCTTAATAAAAACGAAGTCTCCAACTTTGAATTCCAAATTACTTTGTCACTTATCCGCATAACTCTTCTGACGATCCTGGGCTGCCCTCATCCTTTTTGATCAGCTCAACCTTCACAGATGCCTCTCGAATCAAGTCTGGACCAAGAGCAAGACAATCTCCAGATCCTACCCAACAAGATGGTCCTCCCAAGATCCACCGAACTCCAGAACACAAGCTCTACTCCATAAGCATCAGTAGACTAAACTTACTTCTCTAAGTAGCCAAAACAGGTGCACTTAACAACCTTACCTTCAAATTTTTAAAATCTTCTTCACACTTAGGGGTACATTTGAACTTCAATCCCTTCTTAGTCAGCTTGGTCAAGTGAGAATAAAGCTTAAGGTAGTCTCGGATGAGCTTTCTATAGAAACCCTCTAATCCAAAACAAATGCAAATTTCCTAGGTGTCTCTGGTTGCTTCCACTCTAGAATATCTGTTACCTTGCTTTTGCTGTGCAACTCTTATTTGGAGTAGATGAGAATATCGTCGATGAACATGAGCATAAACTTGTTCAACACGCAGCAAGGCTATGTGGGTAGCACCCAAGTAGGATAAGATTTCCCCTGTCCAGAGGTCCTCTTTATTCGGCTGTGTGGGTGGTTGGTCGTGCCATTTACGGGTTGTCTTATTCGGGATTATCCAGTAATGGGTGGTTCCAGTCTTGTGTTTCAAGGGTCAGGGTAGATCCTCGGCACTTTGATCTAGACCAAGTACTGTGACGGACGGTACGCCAGTAGCCATGCCATTGTATGGTATCCAATCTCCAATAAGTGTCGTACGTTTTGATTGTGTCCAACTATGTTAGAACGTGAGATGTAAGCATTCCAGCTATTTTCTATTTTACTTGAAAACCCTGGACACTATTATAATATCACTGGATTTCCTATCGAATGTTTTGGTTATCGTAAGGTAAAAACCCGACATGTTTATTTGTGGCGTGGTCTTATGAGATACCTTTGATTTCAAATGATTTTCAAAGTTAAACAACTTTAAACCGTTTACTCACACCAGACCCATATCTAACCCAGGGTTTATCTTCTGTTTTCTTAAACTCTTGGATACTTAAATTTTTACGAGTAGCCAAGGGATTTAGGTTAACTTTGACGAATTCTGGAGGAGACTTGGAGCAGGAGGCTTCAGCGTATATAGATATTGTGGTTCCGTTGTGTTGATCTCTGTGTTGTAGTTTGAGCTGTATGATTGACAGGTCTTCATGACTGTCTAATGAGATGTATTAAGCTATGTGACTCTGATAGATGTTGTTTATTATGTGATGTAATATATTTTATTCATTCCGCTGTGATATTTTGATATTGTTTAGTTCTTTCTTTCCTATATTTTCTCTTTTCTATCCCTTTCTTTCTTAATGATGATATGTATTTCTGTAGAATAAAAGGCGGGTCGTCACAATAACACTAGTTTATGCCAATTGCTTTTCATTTCATGTTATGTCTATTTTTAAACTTAGTCTTCTTTCCTTCATCTATATTTATGATATGCTCCACCTACTTGAGGTATAAAACAATTACATATGTATATGTATGTACGAATTGTATAAGTTCCACAATCCCTCTTTGGACCGGGATACTTTCCCTGCTAGCTTATGTAACTCTACACGGCGTCAAGATCCATCATCGGTGCAATATCACATCATTGTCACTGTGCATACCAAGAAACTCCTGCTAATGCCTAATAACAACATTACAATTATTTAGTCGTATTCTGCCTCGTCTTGAAGACTTGTTTAACTGCTTCATATCATGGACTCAACTCTACGGACTATTGAGTGCTCGGCTCCCCCGACTATCATATTAATTTGAAAGACCTCCATTAAGGGTTGTCTAACCTTGCCTTCTAATAACAAACAAAATAACAAACAAATATGAGGCGGTGCATGTCCCAAATGTGATCTACAGCAATAGGAGTTATAGCCTATTTAGGATAACCCTTATCATTCTCCTAATCGCTCCAAGACCGATTACGCTCCAGACCAATGTGTACAACCCTACTCCTCAAATATATGGTACCAACCTTGTTGACATAGCGCCAAAAGTCGACACTAATACACTCATGATATTCACTTACTGAGCATCCAAGTGCCGAAAAGACAAATTGTTAGGAAGAAGAAAGAAAAGATGGAACATAATCTCACATCATGTAGATTAATATATAATATACAACAGATCTTTACAAAGGAAAACTGTTATATACATACATCAAAATTAGAGCACACTTAATCAATAATCATCATCCTAGACAATTATAACAACCTATTCTCACAATAGCTGATAAATAAAACAACACATGCAGTAGAAATAAAGAATATATGGGAGATACATTTGGGACATCCAGCTCGTCACTTGAAGCTCGAAGGCATCCAAACTAGATTTAAAAATATGCTCGGTTTGACTCAAGAATTATGAGAAATAACACCTGGATCAGTCTGGTAAACCAGCATGATAAACACACCTCAAATGGATTTCAATGTTATAAAACCTTTCAAAATAAATGTATCTCGTAAGACCACATCGCACATAAACACGGATGAGTTTTTACCTTATGATAACCAAAACATTTTTCCAATGATATTATAACAATATCTAGGATTTAAAGCAAAATATGAATATAGCTCCAATGCTTGCATCTCACATTCAAGCATAGTTAGGAACAACTAAGTCTGTACGGCGCTTGTTGGAGAATGGACTCCATACAATGACAAGGTACCGGGGTACCGCCTGCCATAGTACATCTCTATAAAATGTACCAAGGGCCTCACGTGGACCTCCTGCAAATCAGGATGGGACCTACCCTTACTAGAAAGTTTTGAATATTTCATCACCCCAGTTGCTTTGCAACCTTTTCCAAACATCAATTTAGCCTTTGCTTTCATGAACCTGCATCTTACTTACAAGTAGTATCCAATAATATATAATTCATATCCATAAAATTTTCAATTTCTAATTCCAACAACTTATAATCATATTAAAGCCCATACAATATACATATACCATCCGTATGTAATATCAAATCCGATTGGTTGCTCGATTACACAATTTCACTTCCCAACTAGTATCATTTAATCGACTTCCCTGGTGCAAACTCCAATCTGATCCCTTAATTATAAGCCTCCGCACTTCTTACGTAGCCATAAACAATGATAGAATTTAGAATCAAATCAAAAATCTATAACAAGATTTTATCGTCAAGGATCGAGTGAAAAATCCTAATTTGGACCGATGTAAATCACCTCGAAATCGTGTATTCGAGTCTAGAGCAAAACAGTTATGCGAATATAATGATCTATATACAACTTACTCACTTACTCCATTGGAATCTCTAAACTACACCAAATACTTTTTATTTACATTCAATTTAAATAAAAATTAATTTTCCAATAGTAATCCCTTTAATACTAAAATTCATTTATAAACCATTTCATAAAATTATTACTTATGTTTATAAACATTCAATTACTCTAGTTCATATTCATAAACTACTCCATGACCACATAAGAATATATACATAATTTTACTACTTCAGTTTATACACATTTCGAAAGGCCGTAACTTTATCTTTAAAGCCCATTTATACTTAAGTTTATTATAGACATTTTATAAAGCATATTTATGTTTACTATCCACTTTAAACTTAAGTCCATATTTGTATGACACTCCACTACAATCTTAGAGTATATATACAAATTTCAGATTTGTTTTTACTAAAGAAAAATGCCCACCAAATTAAAATTTGTTTTAACTTACTATTTTTCAAATTTATAAGTTATAAAAACTTACTATCTTGTATTTTCACCAAAATCACTTGGCTTTTATCTCCAATTTAAATCCGGAGTTCTCAACCATCCAAAATCGCCAAAATTCCATTCGTGTTAATAAATAAAAATTAACAAAAAACATCTCAAATTGAGATGCATAAACCAAACTATCCAAATGGATAAGATATATGAGTCTATAATATTACTTAACAGAAAATTTTGAAATTAAGCACTCAGCTTTATTTCAACTTGATTTGAAATAACAATATACATATTTTCTTTTGTATATCAAATAATACTTTTGAATATTTTAAACAAATTTGTTTTATCCAAAACAACTCAATAACTAATTTTTATTTCTTTAGCAATACCCCACTTTAACTCGAAAAGGAATACCAATATGCCGCAAATACTTTTTATTTCTTTAAAATTCCATTTTAAAATATCTCTAATAAAAAATACTTTCAAAATAAAAAAATTATTGTTTTCTCCAAACTTTGAAAAACAATTTCCAAAATGTTGGGATTCAAATTTTCAAATTATCAGCTTAAAATCCTTTTTATTTATAAAATCTATTTATATATCACACTTATAAAATTTTGCTTCCTTATAAAAACTCATTTCAAAAATGTTTATCTTTGTTTAGACTATAATAAACAACTTTATTAAAACTGAATTTTTAGTCCAACCTTATCATCGAACGCTTTATATCAAATCGTGAAAATAAATTCGCAAGGTTTTCGTATTTAATTCAACCAAACGATAATTGCTCATAAACTACCTAAGCTCAAACAATAAACAATAAATGATAATAATCAAAATTTACCATTCTCTAACAACCAAATACATCATACGTGACTATATTAACTTCTAAAAATTATTCTTTTATATATAAAATATAATCCGAGTAAAACTATTTCATTTGCACCTTTTAAAACAATACTGTGTTGGTTTTCCTTATTAAAGTGTTTAGAATCCCCTTCCACTAAAGTTATTCCTTCTGTACTGACCAGAATTCATAATCACTCAAGTGATAAATTAGCACAACATAAAACATTTTTATAGCACTAATAAATACGCGCTCATAGATGTACGCACACTCAAACTCATCCTAGGGTCTCGTTTATCCTATCTCAAATGAGTAACCCCACTAAAGCCTAAGTGTTCGCTTAACCTAAGCTCTAATACCAATTGTAACGACCCATCTTTTCTATCCTCAAAAGTCGACACTAATACATCCACGGTACTCAGTGCCGAGCATCCAAGTGCTGGAAAGACAAATTGTTGGAGAAAACAAAGAGAAGACAGAAAAAAATCTCACATCGTGTGGAGTAATATATAATATACAACTAATCTTTACAATATAAAACTGTACTATACATACATTAAAATCAGAGTATACTTAATCACTAATCATCAGCCTGGATAGTTATAACAGCCTATCCTTACAAATGCTGACAAATGAGAGATACGTCTTGGACATCCATCTCGTCTTCTGAAGCTCCAAGGCATCCAAACTATATCTGAGAATGTGCTTAGTCCGAATCGAGCAATATAAGAAATAACATCTGGATCAATCTAGCAAACCAGCATGAGAAACTCACCTCAAATGGATTTTAATGTTATAAAACCTTTCAAAATAAAGTATCTTATAAGATCATGTTGCATTTAAGCACAGATGGGTTTTTACCTTGCGATAGCCAATACGTTTTTATAGAAAATCTAGTGATATTATAAGAATGTTTAGGATTTAAAATAAATTATGAATGTATTTGGAATGCTTGATCTCACGTTCTAGCATAGTTGGCACAATTAAATCCATGCAATGCTTATTGGAGAATGGATTTCATAAAATGATAAGGCACTGGAGTACCGCCTACTATAGTACGCTTCTAGAAAATGTAACGAGGGCCTCATTTGGACCCCATACGAATCAGGACCAGCCCTACGCTTTACTAGATAGTTTATAATAATTCATCACCCTAGTTGCTTTGCAAACTTTTTTGAGAGCTCTCATGCACAACCAAATCCACAAATGCATGTGTATGTATGTATGTATGTATGTATGTATGTATGTATGTATGTATGTATGTATGTATATCTAGAAAGGGTGATGAAAATACCCTAATGGGTGCGACCCACTTAGCCCCAAAGCATATCCCTACTTTAGTCATTCCCGGTTGTTGAAGCTAGAGGCTATGTTTTACCTTTTAATGGCAATCCACTTGGAAAGCTACACTACCCTCCAAGTAGCAATTAAGTGCCATCATTCATCAATATAAGTTCATTCTAGGTCTGAACGAAACTGAAGGCACTACTTTTACTACATCCAATTTGGAATCACCCTCACGATTAGTAGCAAGTTGCCCTTACACTTCAAAGAACTCCATCTTTGATTATCCTTAAGATATCTCTAGTTTGAATGCTTATGCCGATTTGAAGTGATTTTCGGATAATTACCGATCCCGTTCGCTCTGAATCGATAAGGATAGTTTAAATACCTACCAACATTTGATAGTTGGTTAACTATCAAATAACAAATAATTCAACCAAAGATTTAATTCCCAAGAGAAAATAACACTGGTTAAGCAAGCACCTATTAGCCTCTTTAGTTAACCATTTCATTAATTAAGTCACTTTGTAAATACTTGTATCAAAATAATTTTACAAAGATATATTTCATAAACCCTTCTCTACACTTTCCATACTTCAAAAATATTCACATACCTACCTCAACTGCATAAGTATATTCACAACCATTTCATTCTAAAAACTTAGGAGAACTTTCGCATATACTTATTTTAACAGTATAAGTATATTTACAACTCTTAAGAAAGATTTTATTTTGAATCACGCTTAAATTTGGTTATAACAATATAATTTTAAACCAAGATAATAACAACCCGAACACTATTCGTTCAATGTTAAATATGGAAAAAATATTTCATACCTCCACAATTAAGAAGGTCATTAGGGGAAATCAAATCTCTTTTATAAAATAATTCTTTTGTGAGAATTTCTTTATAAGTATAAGCTATAAATTCCTTTCATAAATATTATTTATAAATTCCATTATAAATATATAAAACATAATTACCGCCTCCTTTTAAAAATTTCCGAAACCTTAATGTCTCCTTTACAAATACCTTTTATATTATTTATAAAATCTTTTATAAAAACTTCTTTTTTATAAAATACCATTTATAGCTTATTATATAAATTCCTCGCTTATTTGCAACCCTTTATAAAACTCCAAATTCATTTATAAAATTCCTTCTATAAATCTTCTAAATAAAATTACCAAAAATCCTTTTTTAAATCAAACTTCAAATATAACACCAAACTTCAAATACAAACAAATTCCAAATATCGTTATAAAACTCATATGCTTTCCATAACACGATCTTTTCATATATTTCTTTACAAAAGAAATTTATTGCTACAATTTATCAAAATGATATTAATTTTCATTTATAAATTCATTTCAATTTATAAGACACTGTTTATACATCTCCAAATTTATCACACTTCCAATTTTTCAAAATAGATCAATTACTTTGTCTAAAACGACCATTCCACATATTATTATAAATCCCCAAATGTGATTTATGTCTCAAATTTATCAAATGGAAATATCTTCCCTTTCTATAAAATATCACTTATAAGACTTTCCTTAAATTTATAGGATATCATTTATAAATCTATTCTATTATTTACAACATTTTATATAAAATGTCTCGCAAATATTTATTTCAAAATATTTCCATCTTCTTTAAAATAAAATTCACTTTTAAATAAAAGGTAACCCCATTTTTATTTACTTTTGAGTACAACTATTATTATTATTATTATTTTCTATTAAAGCAAATACTTCCAAAGTTAATTATTAAAACATTTACTTAAACATATATATTAGAAAAGAAATATGAAAGAAGTTGAAATAAATGGTAAAATTTAAAAACTTTTTTAAATTAAAATATCATAGAAATTCCAAAACAGTCAAATTAAAAATCATTTTCCCAAATAAACAATCAGTTCCAAACCAAATCAACAATTTATAGTATTTAAAAAATACTATACCGAGGCCAAATAGTTACTATCACACTTAAACCAGTGCTGTAACTACCTTTTTTTACTTAAAAGATCATATTTTCATATATGTTGGTGTGACATCCAAAATGCCAACAATCAAACTCAGCACTTAACAATTTATATCATAGATATATAACTGAAATAAATCAATAGGTAAATAATTGGAAATTAAAAGTAACAATATCAAGAAATCCAGATTTCTCGATAAAATTCCTCAATTTCAATTTTAAATGACAATCGCCGTAGAAACTGATATTTTAACCAATCAAACAATAATTTAAATTAAAATCAAACTGTAAAGTTTATCTACTATATAACATACTGATTTATCCAAAGAGATGAGTTATACTCATGGAAATTCTAATGGACGTTTAGGCGCTCTAATTTGAACTAAAATCAAACGACATTCAACTTTATCCCAAATTTCCACTTTCTCAAAATTTGACAAAACTAAAATCGTCGTGAATCCTTCGCCATTTCAAACACAGTGCAAAAGTCTCGTCTCTTTTGGACCTCGTATAAGAGAGCTACAAATTTTATAACTTATCAATTTATAAATTTAAAACAAAATTCACTAATCCCATTTTATTTAAACTAATTACCAATATAAATATTAATCCCTCTTCCATAGATATATTTCTCGCTTCTTCCTAAAGCTCACTTCATGGCTAACCTCTCTCTTCCCATACTCCCTCTACGCTCCATAATTCGCACACCGGCGACTCCATCGATCACCACTATGCAATAACTACCCGACGTACCCTAAAACCTTATGTCAGCACCTCCCTCTGAAAATCCAACTTGACACATGACCATGATACACCCCAAGGCCACTTGATCACAACCAGAGCTATACCTTACAATAATATGGCAAAAGTCGCTCCTTCACGTCTCCATCCCATTGTAACCCATGGAAATACCCAACTCCAACCACAAAGAAAAAAAAATTAGAACCTTATTTTCACTAAGCCCTTGCTAAACCTGTCGAACATAAGAAAATGCTGTCGCACCTTCAAATAATCCCTTAGGCTTGTAGATCTACACTCCCAACACTCAAAGATGTAAGATTTGTATATATTTGAATTTTAAATCCTTTTATTTTGAATTTATAAGTAGGGGATCTATCTGCTTTTTAGAGAAAAGATATGGAAGAGTGAAAGGGGAAATGTCAAATGAAATTTTCCTAAGTGTTAAATTAGTTCATATTGAATTTTTCGATACATTGCTGCATTGGTTTTCGTTTGTGTATGAACCGCAAACGATGAAACAAAACTATGGTCGCTCTAAGAACAACAATGTGGCCCCAAACCAATAATAATATACACACGTTATGTGATAATCCGAAGTTTTGGGCATCTGTTAATTGGAAATTAATAGAATTAAATTTATTAAAATACTTATTTGTAAATTGAGCAAATGAAATTTTGAGATATATCTGAATATATATATAAGAATCTGAATTATAATTATGTCCAACTAATAGAATTAAATTTATTAAAATACTTATTTCTAAATTGAACAAATGAAATTTTGAGATATATCTGAATATATATATAAGAATCTGAATTATAATAATGCTGGGTTTTAAACATTGGATAGATATGTATTTGATAGTCTCCTTTATAATTATTTAAAACTGGTAAAATTGTTGTTTCCAAAACAATAATAATGTGTTATTTTTATTTATATAAATGGATTTTAAATAGAATTATTATTTACAAATTAAATTTTTGTTTGTTAAATATATATATATATATATGAGTGATTTTAAGTTGAATTTGAATTTAAATTTGGAATTCTAAAGATAAACATCTTAAGGTAAATTGGATTTAAAAATAATATATACGATTTTATTTGTATAAAATTTGTTTTATATTATTTTCTCTTAAAAAGATTTGCTAAATATAAATTAAGGAAAATATTAACTAAATAGAAATTAAATATAAAGATTTCTAAAAAAATATTTAAAATAATAAATACATACAAAAAAACAAATAAGTGTAAATATTTTAACACACAAATTAACATATTTAAGCTTTATAGCACATAAGGTTAACAAGTGTTAGCTTAGAAAAAGAACAAGTGGCAAAAAGTTTATTTTCTTTTGAATTTTAAGTAACAAAGGCTTAAGAAAAAACCAGGTTTCCATTTTTCTTTCGAAAACCTGGAAATAAAAAAAATAAAAAAAAAGCAAACCTGTAAACGGCAAAGGATTCAAAACATCAAGCTTTTGCAATCTAAAATCTGATCTCAACACACTTCAAATCCAACTCAGATTAAGGAAAATCCAGATTCAAGTAAGCAAAAATTCTAGATCTGAAACAAATCAAATTGTAATATCCCGGAATTTTTAACAATATCAATTTAATAATCTGTAGTTGAAATTAAACTGATATTGGTATTCTGTTAATAATTATTCAAATAAATTTAATAATCATCTTCAATAAATATTTAAATTGGTTATTTTATCTTTTAAAAATAATAAATTGATTTCTATTTATAAATAAATATATGGTTTATATTTTAAATTGATTGGTATTGTTTTAATTTTAATAAGTAAAGCATATTTTCTAGTTTTATAATTTGTAGTAATTTTGAAAAATTTGTTTTATTTAATATTTAAGCTTTTCAAAGTTGAATAAATGATTTTGGTTTAAAATTAATAAATGAACCATGTTTTAAAATTCTAATATTTACATTTTAAATTGGAAATTTTGATTTTTAATTAGTATTGAGTTTTAATATCTATTTCATAAATAAATATATGATTTTAAAATTGATATGGAAAATATTAAAGTGTTTAAATTAAATTAGATTGAGTTTTTAATTTAGAATAAATTCAATAAAATGTTTTATGGCTTAATAAAATAGGTATTTATTTAATAAAAATATAATCTCTTGAAATGATTTTAGTTTAATAATAAGAGAGTTATAAAAATAATATTGATATTGTAATGAATTTTAAATAAGTTTTGAATAAGATTTGTAGTTTTTATTTCAAATTGAATTTATATTTATAACTTAATTTGAAATTGTTTGGTTTTGAATTTAGTTTTAATTTAAATTCCAAAGTATAAATTTTAATTGTTTTAATTTTAATATGTATAAGTTAATTTGTAAAACATTGTTTGTTTTTATTTCATTTATAAATTCATACACATATTTTAATATAAACTAACAACTTAAACTAAGCTAACATATACATTAATTTGTAATTAGTACTAACTATTTTAAAGAGACATGTGTTTAAAAACTAATATACAAATTGACAAGTGTTGTAAAATTGACAAGTGTAAAATTTTAGTTTTTATTTTTCTTTGCTTTCATTAAAATCTGAAAATACATTAGTTAAGCTTGCACCTTTATTTCATTCACATTGAATTTTCATTTCCTTAATCAAATGAAGACCAAAACTCATTTTTAATATCCTTAATCAAAATCTACATACATACATCCTGTTCAAATCTGCACACCTAAAATTCAAACCTGTATACTCCACCTCTTCATAATCAAACCCACCTTCATTCAAATTTCAAAAGAAGTCTGCAAGTTTCAAATTTGCATATTCCTCCTCTTCAACAATCAAACCCATCTGCCTTAAATTCAAATATCAATCTACACTTCCTCAAAATCAAATGAAGCTTGCACTGTTGTTTTTCTGCATTGTTTCTTTCTGCACTCTGTTTCAAACCTGGAATGAATGAAGACCTTTGCATTTCTGTTTGAACCTAGGTTGAATGAACATCTGAATGCATATGGGAAGTTTAGCTACTGCATCTACATCTACATGCAAGTAATTAGAGTAAGAAGCATGAGCATTTCATCAAAATTCAAACTCAGATTTCAACAAAAAAGTCAAGCCTGCAATTTTCATTTTCCTGCAAATTTCAAAAGGACAACAAGGGGGTCTGCATTCAATAAATGGTGAGTAACATTTAAAATCCTAAGTTTTAAAATAAGTTCCATGTTTTATTGAATGGAAATAGTATTGTTGTGTTATCAGTAATTGTTGATGTGAAATGGTTTATGTTCATACTATCCTTTATCTTCTGATTTGTTTTGATTTCCAGGTAAAATTTTATTAATTACACTTGCCTTTTAATTAGTTATCTGTTAAAAGAAAGATACAAAGTAAAGTTGTATTATTTTCATAAGTTCATGTTTAAAAATGTCAAGAAAGTTAAAATATGAGTTTGGCTCTGGAAACAGGGAAAAGCATCATGCATGTTTATTTTTATCACAACCCAATCAAATGGATATTGTAATTTAATAGTATAAATCAAATATCTAAACTGTAACTTGATTTTTAAATCAAGTATTAGTATTTTTAGGTGTTTGACAAAGAAACAGTTTGTTCTTAAACCAAAAATGAATTAGAGAAAAATTCTTGCAATCTGTAGTTTAAGAAAACTTTTCTGGGTTATAAAGTAAGGATCTTAGATCCTTAGAAAAATCAGAGAAGTAAATAAAATTTGTTAAATTAGATGAAGTTTGAAATTTTAATTTTTAAACACCTAGTTTTTAACGAGGCAGAGCTTACGTTTCGTTCATCCTCTGGGTTTGATCGAGTTTTACGCAATCTCGAGGGAAGGTAGAGGGAATGTTGACGAGGTGTTTGCCAGAAATTTAGCGTCTCTGATGGCCGGGGTTGAGAGTTCGGCGTATTTTCCAGGTTTGGTGGTCATTCATGTTGTCATTCCAGGTTTCTGCTTGATCTCGTTTTTGGGTTTCGAGTGATGAACAGAGCTTGGGTGGTCGGAGCTTGGTTAGTTGGTTATCGTCGACTTTTTCGTTGTTGTAGCGTCGACCGGAGGGAAACATCGGAGTTGTGCACGTGAACGGTGCACTGATGTTTGGTAGTTTTGGTTTTGGGGGTGTTGCAGGGAAAGGTTGGGTTTTTCTCGAAGCAAGCAGATATAAACTCGAAGTAAATTTGTGTAGACTCGGGATGTTGTTCTGTGTTTGTTTCCAGGTTTTGAAACCTATTTTTAAAATCAGGGTTTTTCAAGTTTTAAAATCTGAAGTTTTTTGTTTAAGGTAAGGTTTAAATTAAAATTCAAATGCAAGTTTGAATTTCTGATTAAATTCAAATTCCAGTTTTTAAATTAAATAAAAGTTTCAGAAATTTAATTTAATTAGCTATTTTATTTTGGTAAATAGTTGAAACTATTTAATAATAAGGTTTTTGAATTGTGAGTAAGATTTAAAGATTAATTTTAAAATCTGGAAATCTAAATTTAAAAATGAATTTCAGTTTTAAATTTTAAAGAAGGTTTAACTTGAAGTTTTAAATTAAAGGTAAATTTAAGTTATTAAAAGTTTTGAAATGAATTTAACTTTAAAGATTTTCATAGCATTTGTTTGATTTGCAATTTAAAAAGTTTTAAATTATTTAAAACTTTGATAAGTTTTAAAATTATTCTATTTTAAACTTGAGTTTAAATTGAAATTTAAAGGTAATTTCAAAAGTACTTAGTTTTGAATTAAATTGTTTTAAACATAATTAGTTATGTTTCATCATGAAAATTTAAATTAAGATTATTATTTCAGGATTAATTTAATAAATAGGGTAATTAAGATTAATTAATTAATTTGATTTAATAAATTAAATTTGGAATTAATAAGTGATTAATGATTAATCAATTTAAGATTAAGATCATTAATTAAATTATTAATTAATGATGAATGAATATTAATAATTATGTAATTAAGTTTTAAATTAAGGTTAATAAATTTAATAATTAACTTTAATTAATGAACGATTAAAGATAATTTAATTTATAATTAATTTAAGTTAATTACTTTATAATTTAATTAGAGAATGGTTAATGAAGGTCATTAACCAGGATTATTTAACAATTAATTAATATAGTTAACTTTTATAATTAATTAGAATTAATTAATTTAATAATAATCAATTATGGATGGTTTGAGTATAATTACTTGATAAAGTAATTAAGAAATTAATTACTTAATGTAATTAATTTAGTTTAACATGATTGTTTATTTTTAATTAATTAAGTTTAATTAACTTTAAACACTTGGGTTTTATAATTAATTACTTTATGTAATTAATGATTTGGAAATTACTCAGTTAAGTAATTGTTTAATAATTACAGGATTGTAATTAAATGGAGATGTTTAAGAATGAGGTAATTTGGTTTAATTAATTAGTAATTAATCAAGTAATTAATTAAGGATAATTAATTTGTTTAAATAAAGTAATTAAGTTAGTTAATTACTAAATGTATTTAATCTGGGATGATTAATAATTATAAGTTAATTACTTAAGGTATTTAATAAAAGGGGATCATTAATTATTTTAATTAATGATGTAATTAAGATGGTTAATTATGATTAATTAATCAATAATAGGTAATTAAAGGTAATTAATTAATTAATTAAGGATTAATGTAATTAATTATGATTAATTAATTAATTGAAGTAATTAAAGGTTAATTACTGTTTAGTTGAGAATAATTAATTTTTGTGAAATTAATTAAGGATAATTACATGAATATAATTAAGGGTAATTAATCATGGTTGATTAGTTAAGGTGATTAATAATGGATTAATAAATTGATTGTAATCAATTAAATAATTAAGTAAGCAAGATTTATATTGGTGAAGTAATTAATTTAATTTATTTTAAATTTATTAAAGATGGAGTAATTAATTTAATTCATTTTAAATTAATTAGAGTTAGTGATAGTTAATTTAATTCATTTTAAATTAATTATATTGTGATAAGTAAATCTTTACTTATGGGTAAATGGATGGCATTGATTGTCTTGGATGCTTTGTGATCTCAGGAATGAGATAAGTATTGTTGTGTGGTATGGATGTTTGATTGCATTGTGGTGATAACATAGGTTATCTATTGTGATTATGATATATGGGATATCTATTTGATATTGATGATGTGAATTATCTGTTATTTGATAATGTTAATTATCAATTGTGATTGTAAGTTATCTATCTGTGTGTATATAGATACTGTAATTGAATTGTTTTAACCCTTTAAAACAACTTGGACTTAAAAGACACGCTTTGGTTTCGATGAGACCGGGATCGGGTTTCCATATTTGGATTTTCGAAAACCACATCGATTCCAAAATAACGTTAGGTCGAGTATCAAAGTGGAGCTTTGTGAAGACTCGAGGTGTAAGGACTATAAGTCAATATAACTCTGTGGGTGATTCCGTAATGAGTTTGATGGAATAGTACTTATAGATTCGAGATGGTGAATTAGAGTGCAAGGGTTATTGTCGTTAACTCTGAGGGTGATTCCAAAATGAGTGTAACGAGATAATGCCTTCGGTTTCGTTCGAACCCGGAACGAACTTGTATGGATTGAATGCTTTCAGAACATCGTCAGGTGGACGATGAGCATTCTAAGTGATATGTCCTATTAAGGTAATCGTAGCCTCAAGCCTCATCAACCGGGAATGGCTAAAATAGGGGAGGTGCAGCTAGGCTTTGTGGGTCGCACCCACTGGAGAGCAAGATTTACCTCTGTCTAGAAGTCCCTTTATATTCGGCTGTGTGGGTGGTTGCTAGCTACAACCACGGGGTTGTCTTGTTCGAAACTGTTCAGTAAGGAATGGGCCCGGCTTTGTGTTGCAGGGGGTCAGAAGTGATCCTCGGTACGTTGATCTAGGCCACGTACTGTGACGGGCGGTACCCCAGTAGCCCTGCCATTGTATGGAATCCAAAATCCAATAAGTGCCAACGGTTTTGATTATATTACCCACTTTTGTGGCTAGTATCTGGAATTTAATAGATGTAACAATTTCCACTATTTCTTATTTATTTGAAAACCCTAGACACTATTATAATATCATCGGATTTCCTATCAAATGTTTGGGTTAGCGTAAGGTAAAAACTCTTCCATGTTTATGTGTGGGAAGTCTTACGTGATACCTTTCTTTTCAAAAGGTTTTTGAAAGTTAAGCAACTATAACCTGTTACTCACACCAGACCCATATCTGACCCGGAGTTTATTTTTGTTTTCATAAACTCTTGGGTACTCAAATTTTTATGAGTAGTCAAGGGAATTCAGGGTAGGATTCAGGTTAGCTTTGACGAATTGTGGAGGAGCAATGGAGCAGGAGGCTTCTGCATGTAGATATATATATAGTTTTCCGTTGTGTGTTCTCTGAGTTGTTTGTTTTGAGTTGTGTTGAGTTGTATAACTAGACAGGTGTTTATAACTGTCTAGTATGTGTTGTATATCTGTGTACTCTGATATGGTTGTAAACTATGTAATATTTATGTGATTAATATAATTTATTCGTTCCGCTGTTAGATTCTGATGTGTTGTTTCTTTCTTCTCTTCTTTTTATTCTCTTTTCTATCCCTTTCTTTCTTAAAGATGATGCGATTTTCTAGGGTAAGAAAGTCGGGTCGTCTCAGCTGGTATCAGAGCATTAGGCTGAGTGAATACCTAGGCTCTGAAGTGTATCTTTCTTTAGGGAGCATTAGGTTGAGTGAATACCTAGGCTCTGTAGTGGTGTCTTTCTTGAGAGAGCGTATTTGTAATTTTTAATATATTTATATATATATATATATTTATTTATTTCTTTCTACCTATCTGTTGGGTAACCTGTTCAGATTTTCCAATATAAGCTAAAGGTAGATGGGGTAGTAGTGTGTGTAACACGACTACCATTTGTTGGAGTTTGGATATATGAGGTTGGAAGTGTATTAGTCGAGACTGTAGACCTAATACCGTCTCAAGAGAGTTCTGTAGTGATGAAGAACTTCTTTGATCTCTGAAGGAAACCATTTAAGGTTCGGAGTTTATTTTTGAGATTTGATGAGTAGTGTTTGGATCTGTTGGTTGGCAGAAGCGAGTGATGGTATTTTGAATACCTCAGGAAATAGTAGCTGCGTGATGAGATGCAGTGACTATGGATGTTCCCGAAGATGTTTTCTTTGGAACTAGTTAAGGAAGTGAGTCTGCTTCAGTGTTGTGTCTGTGGTCAGCTTGAGTTTCTGTTTGCTTAAGGTCCGAGTTTTTCGGAGAGTTTTGTTTTGGAATTCTTTGGCATCTGTGGCACCAGCGCAGTTTGGAATGTTCTCGGTATTGGGAAGAGATCTTTTGGCTTAGCAGTTTTTCTGAAGTGGGGTTCAGAAGCAGTTTAGTGGACCCGTTTCTTCGATGGGTTGGCCAATTAAGTGTAAGCTGCCTGGTTGGTTATGGAAGAACAGTTTTTCTTGAATTTGGTTTGGGGTGGTTCGCAAAAGTGACTTGCGATTGTTTGAGTGATCTCTTGGGTTATCTGAGTTTTTCTGAATGTCTTCAGGAAGTCAGAGGTTAGTTCGCATCTGGAGATTGAGTTTCCTTATCAACTAGGATTTCAGGAATGGTACCGGTAGTTTAGCTTTATAGAAGAATGGTTCCAAGAGTTGAGTTGGTGTAGCAGCTCGAAGTTTTGGAGGAACTTCTGAATTTTTTCTTATGGATTTGTTGAATCATATCTCTGGGATGTGTTGTCCTGTTTGTGCTTGTGTTCTTCTTCAGCATTTTCTTCTACTTTGGATCAGAGTTGAGCAGCGGAAGAAGTTTGGTAGTATATCTGTTTTCTTTTCCCCTGACAGGAGAAGTGAGTTGTTGTCTTCTGATGTTGAGGAGTAGAGTTTGAGTTCTTGGTTTTGGTTGATCTTGAGGAGATCATTTTGTTGTGTTGATTGGTCGAGTTTGTTTCTTGAAGCATCAGCGAAGGTTGAGCTGAGTAGTAAGGCTGTGGGCAGCCCAGGATCGTTCGAAGAGTTTTGTGGATTTGAGACGATGGAGTTTGGAATCTGAAGTCGGAGATTTATTTTGGATTAGATTTCTCTGATCAAAAGTGAGCTATAAGTTTGGGTAAGTCTGAGAAGTTAGCTCTGAAGTGTTTTGGATCTTTTCTGTATCTAAGAGATGAGTGATTGATCTACAGGATTGAATTGCCAGTTTGGATAACTGGGATTCGATGAGTTTCACGTATCTCTGAGGGAGTACGTGTATGATCTATCTCTGGTTTTGGAACCTGCAGTTCAGGAGCTTTGGTTGTTGAGTCAGACTCGTTTGTGGTCTGATATCTTATCTAGTGTTATAGGTATAGTTGTATAGTAGTTTTGTAGCTTCATAGTATTGTTTGTTTGGATTCTCTACGGCGAGTATCCCGGTATATATATACCTGGGGAAACTCGATAAAATTCTATCCAGAATTTGTCTGGATAATTAGATTGGTTTGATTGGTTGTTTTTGGTTGTTAGCATATGTTTGATATATGCTTGTGTTTTTAAATTAAAATTTAATGAGATTATTAAATTACCTTTGTTTTAAATTTCGAGGACGAAATTCTTTTAAGGGGGAAGGATTGTAATATCCCGGAATTTTTAACAATATCAATTTAATAATCTGTAGTTGAAATTAAATTGATATTGGTATTCTGTTAATAATTATTCAAATAAATTTAAAAATCATCTTCAATAAATATTTAAATTGG
Source organism: Allium cepa (assembly GCA_030765085.1). NCBI lineage: Eukaryota > Viridiplantae > Streptophyta > Magnoliopsida > Asparagales > Amaryllidaceae > Allium > Allium cepa. Next base: position 485,859,749 of record CM060929.1, read on the forward strand.
TTATTTTATCTTTTAAAAATAATAAATTGATTTCTATTTATAAATAAATACATGGTTTATATTTTAAATTGATTGGTATTGTTTTAATTTTAATAAGTAAAGCATATTTTCTAGTTTTATTATTTGTAGTAATTTTGAAAAATTTGTTTTATTTAATATTTAAGCTTTTCAAAGTTGAATAAATGATTTTAGTTTATAATTAATAAATGAACCATGTTTTAAAATTCTAATATTTACATTTTAAATTGGAAATTTTGATTTTTAATTAGTATTGAGTTTTAATATCTATTTCATAAATAAATATATGATTTTAAAATTGATAAGAAAAATATTAAAGTGTTTAAATTAAATTAGATTGAGTTTTTAATTTAGAATAAATTCAATAAAATGTTTTATGGCTTAATAAAATAGGTATTTATTTAATAAAAATATAATCTCTTGTAAAATGATTTTAATTTAATAATAAGAGAGTTATAAAAATAATATTAATATTGTAAAGAATTTTAAATAAGTTTTGAATAAGATTTGTAGTTTTTATTTCAAATTGAATTTATATTTATAACTTAATTTGAAATTGTTTGGTTTTGAATTTAGTTTGAATTCAAATTCCAAAGTATAAATTTTAATTGTTTTAATTTTAATATGTTGTAAAACATTGTTTGTTTTTATTTCATTTATAAATTCATACACATATTTTAATATAAACTAACAACTTAAACTAAGCTAACATATACATTAATTTGTAATTAGAACTAACTATTTTAAAGATACATGTGTTTAAAAACTAATATACAAATTGACAAGTGTTGTAAAATTGACAAGCGTAAAATTTTAGTTTTTACTTTTCTTTGCTTTCATTAAAATCTGAAAATACATTAGTTAATCTTGCACCTTTATTTCATTCATATTGAATTTTCATTTCCTTAATCAAATGAAGACCAAAATTCATTTTTCATATCCTTAATCAAAATCTACATACATACATCCTGTTCAAATCTGCACACCTAAAATTCAAACCTGTATACTCCACCTCTTCATAATCAAACCCACCTTCATTCAAATTTCAAAAGAAGTCTGCAAGTTTCAAATCTGCATTTTCCTCCTCTTCAACAATCAAACCCATCTGCCTTAAATTCAAATATCAATCTACACTTCCTCAAAATCAAGTGAAGCCTGCACTGTTGTTTTTCTGCATTGTTTCTTTCTGCACTCTGTTTCAAACCTGGAATGAATGAAGACCTTTGCATTTCTGTTTGAACCTGGGTTGAATGAACATCTGAATGCATATGGGAAGTTTAGCTACTGCATCTACATCTACATGCAAGTAATTAGAGTAAGAAGCATGAGCATTTCATCAAAATTCAAACTCAGATTTAAACAAAAAAGTCAAGCCTGCAATTTTCATTTTCCTACAAATTTCAAAAGGACAACAAGGGGGTCTACATTCAATAAATGGTGAGTAACATTTAAAATCTTAAGTTTTAAATAAGTTGCATGTTTTATTGAATGGAAATAGTATTGTTGTGTTATCAGTAATTGTTGATGTGAAATGGTTTATGTTCATACTATCCTTTATCTTCTGATTTGTTTTGATTTCCAGGTAAAAGTTTATTAATTACACTTGCCTTTTAATTAGTTATCTGTTAAAAGAAAGATGCAAAGTAAAGTTGTATTATTTTCATAAGTTCATGTTTAAAAATGTCAAGAAAGCTAAAATATGAGTTTGACTCTGGAAAGAGGGAAAAGCATCATGCATGTTTATTTTTATCACAACCCAATCAAATGGATATTGTAATTTAATAGTATAAATCAAATATCTAGACTGTAACTTGATTTTTAAATCAAGTATTAGTATTTTTCGGTGTTTGACAAAGAAACGGTTTGTTCTTAAACCAAAAATGAATTAGAGCAAAATTCTTGCAATCTGTAGTTTAAGAAAACTTAGAATTCTTTTGGGTTATAAAGTAAGGATCTTAGATCCTTAGAACAATCAGAGAAGTAATTAAAATTTGTTAAATTAAATGCAATTTGAAATTTTAATTTTTAAAAACCTAGTTTTTAACGAGGCAGAGCTTACGTTTCGTTCATCCTCTGGGTTTGATCGAGTGTTACGCAATCTCGAGGGAAGGTAGAGGGAATGTTGACGAGGTGTTTGCCAGAAATTTAGCGTCTCTGATGGCCGGGGTTGAGAGTTCGGCGCATTTTCCAGGTTTGGTGGTCATTCATGTTGTCATTCCAGGTTTCTGCTTGATCTCGTTTTTGGGTTTCGAGTGATGAACAGAGCTTGGGTGGTCGGAGCTTGGTTAGTTGGTTATCGTCGACTTGTTCGTTGTTGTAGCGTCGACCGGAGGGAAACATCGGAGCTGTGCACGTGAACGGTGCACTGATGTTTGGTAGTTTTGGGTTTGGGGGTGTTGCAGGAAAGGTTGGGTTTTTTCCAAGAAAGTAGATATAAACTCGAAGTAAATTTGTGTAGACTTGGGATGTTGTTCTGTGTTTGTTTCCAGGTTTTGAAACCTGTTTTTAAAATCAGGGTTTTTAAAGTTTTAAAATCTGAAGTTTTTTGTTTAAGGTAAGGTTTAAATTAAAATTCAAATGTAAGTTTGAATTTCTGATTAAATTCAAATTCCAGTTTTTAAATTAAATAAAAGTTTCAGAAATTTAATTTAATTAACTATTTTATTTTGGTAAATAGTTGAAACTTTTTAATAATGAGGTTTTTGAATTGTGAGTAAGATTTAAAGATTAATTTTAAAATCTGGAAATCTAAATTTAAAAATGAATTTCAGTTTTAAATTTTAAAGAAGGTTTAAATTGAAGTTTTAAATTAAAGGTAAATTTAAGTTATTAAAAGTTTTGAAATGAATTTAACTTTAAAGATTTTCATAGCATTTGTTTGATTTGCAATTTAAAAAGTTTTAAATTATTTAAAACTTTGATAAGTTTTAAAATTATTCTATTTTAAACTTGAATTTAAATTGAAATTTAAAGGTAATTTCAAAAGTACTTAGTTTTGAATTAAATTGTTTTAAACATAATTAGTTATGTTTCATCTTGAAAATTTAAATTAAGTTTATTATTTCAAGATTAATTTAATTAATAGGGTAATTAAGATTAATTAATTAATTTGATTTAATAAATTAAATTTGGAATTAATAAGTGATTAATGATTAATCAATTTAAGATTAAGATCATTAATTAAATTATTAATTAATGATGAATGAATATTAATAATTATGTATTTAAGTTTTAAATTAAGGTTAATAAATTTAATAATTAACTTTAATTAATGAACGATTGAAGATAATTTAATTTGTAATTAATTTAAGTTAATTACTTTATAAAATAATTAGAGAATGGTTAATGAAGGTCATTAACCAGGATTATTTAACAATTAATTAATATAGTTAACTTTTATAATTAATTAGAATTAATTAATTTAATAATAATCAATTATGGATGGTTTGAGTATAATTACTTGATAAAGTAATTAAGAAATTAATTACTTAATGTAATTAATTTAGTTTAACATGATTGTTTATTTTTAATTAATTAAGTTTAATTAACTTTAAACACTTGGGTTTTATAATTAATTACTTTATGTAATTAATGATTTGGAAATTACTCAGTTAAGTAATTGTTTAATAATTACAGGATTGTAATTAAATGGAGATGTTTAAGAATGAGGTAATTTGGTTTAATTAATTAGTAATTAATCAAGGAATTAATTAAGTAATTAATTAAGGATAATTAATTTGTTTAAATAAAGTAATTAAGTTAGTTAATTACTAAATGTATTTAATCTGGGATGATTAATAATTATAAGTTAATTACTTAAGGTAATTAATAAAAGGGGATCATTAATTATTTTAATTAATGATGTAATTAAGATGGTTAATTATGATTAATTAATCAATAATAGGTAATTAAAGGTAATTAGTTAATTAATTAATTAATGATTAATGTAATTAATTATGATTAATTAATTAATTGAAGTAATTAAAGGTTAATTACTGTTTAGTTGAGAATAATTAATTTTTGTGAAATTAATTAAGGATAATTACATGAATGTAATTAAGGGTAATTAATCATGGGTGATTAGTTAAGGTGATTAATAATGGATTAATAAATTGATTGTAATCAATTAAATAATTGAGTAAGCAAGATTTATATTGGTGAAGTAATTAATTTAATTTATTTTAAATTAATTATATTGTGATAAGTAAATCTTTACTTATGGGTAAATGGATGGAATTGATTGTCTTGGATGCTTTGTGATCTCAGGAATGAGATAAGTATTGTTGTGTGGTATGGATGTTTGATTGCATTGTGGTGATAATTTAGGTTACCTATTGTGATTATGATGTATGGGATATCTATTTGATATTGATGATGTGAATTATCTGTTATTTGATAATGTTAATTATCAATTGTGATTGTAAGTTATCTATCTATGTGTATATAAATACTGTAATTGAATTGTTTTAACCCTTTAAAACAACTTGGACTTAAAAGACACGCTTTGGTTTCGATGAGACCGGGATCGGGTTTCCATATTTGGATTTTCAAAAACCACATCGATTCCAAAATAACGTTAGGTCGAGTATCAAAGTGGAGCTTTGTGAAGACTCGAGGTGTAAGGACTATAAGTCAATATAACTCTGTGGGTGATTTCGTAATGAGTTTGACGGAATAGTACTTATAGATTCGAGATGGTGAATTAGAGTGCAAGGGTTATTGTCGTTAACTCTGAGGGTGATTCCAAAATGAGTGTAACGAGATAATGCCTTCGGTTTCGTTCGAACCCGGAACGAACTTGTATAGATTGAATGCTTTCAGAACATCGTCATGTGGACGATGAGCATTCTAAGTGATATGTCCTATAAAGGTAATCGTAGCCTCAAGCCTCATCAACCGGGAATGGCTAAAACAGGGGAGGTGCAGCAAGGCTTCGTGGGTCGCACCCACTGGAGAGCAAGATTTACCTCTGTCTAGATGTCCCTTTATATTCGGTTGTGTGGGTGGTTGCTAGCTACAACCACGGGGTTGTCTTTTTCGGAACTGTTCAGTAAGGAAAGGGTCCGGGTTTGTGTTGCAGGGGGTCGAGAGTGATCCTCGGTACGTTGATCTAGGCCACGTACTGTGACGGGCGGTACCCCAGTAGCCCTGCCATTGTATGGAATCCAAAATCCAATAAGTGCCAACGGTTTTGATTGTATTACCCACTTTTGTGGCTAGTAGCTGGAATTTAATAGATGTAACAATTTCCGCTATTTTTTATTTATTTGAAAACCCTAGACACTATTATAATATCATCGGATTTCCTATCAAATGTTTTGGTTAGCGTAAGGTAAAAACTCTTCCATGTTTATGTGTGGGAAGTCTTACGTGATACCTTTCTTTTCAAAAGGTTTTTGAAAGTTAAGCAACTATAACTTGTTACTCACACCAGACCCATGTCTGACCCGGAGTTTATTTTTGTTTTCATAAACTCTTAGGTACTCAAATTTTTATGAGTTGTCAAGGGAATTCAGGTTAGGATTCAGGTTAGCTTTGACGAATTGTGGAGGAGCAATGGAGCAGGAGGCTTCTGCATGTAGATATATATATAGTTTTCCGCTGTGTGTTCTCTGAGTTGTTTGTTTTGAGTTGTATTGAGTTGTATAACTAGACAGGTGTTTATAACAGTCTAGTATGTGTTGTATATCTTTGTACTCTGATATGGTTGTAAACTATGTAATATTTATGTGATTAATATAATTTATTCGTTACGCTGTTAGATTCTGATGTGTTGTTTCTTTCTTCTCTTCTTTCTATTCTCTTTTCTATCCCTTTCTTTCTTAAAGATGATGCGATTTTCTTATGTAAGAAAGTCGGGTCGTCTCAGCTAGTATCAGAGCATTAGGCTGAGTGAATACCTAGGCTCTGAAGTGTATCTTTCTTTAGGGAGCATTAGGTTGAGTGAATACCTAGGCTCTGTAGTGGTGTCTTTCTTGAGAGAGCGTATTTGTAATTTTTAATATATTTATATATATATATGTATGTATGTATATATATGTATATATATATATATATCTTTCTTTCTTTCTACCTATCTGTTGGGTAACATGTTCAGGTTTTCCAATATAAGCTAAAGGTAGATGGGGTAGTAGTGTGTGTAACACGACTACCATTTGTTGGAGTTTGGATATATGAGGTTGGAAGTGTATTAGTCGAGACTGTAGACCTAATACCGTCTCGAGAGAGTTCTGTAGTGATGAAGAACTTCTTTGATCTCTGAAGGAAACCATTTAAGGTTCGGAGTTTATTTTTGAGATTTGATGAGTAGTGTTTGGATCTGTTGGTTGGCAGAAGCGAGTGATGGTATTTTGAATACCTCAGGAAATAGTAGCTGCGTGATGAGATGCAGTGACTATGGATGTTCCCGAAGATGTTTTCTTTGGAACTAGTTAAGGAAGTGAGTCTGCTTCAGTGTTGTGTCTGTGATCAGCTTGAGTTTCTGTTTGCTTAAGGTCCGAGTTTTTCGGAGAGTTTTGTTTTGGAATTCTTTGGCATCTGTGGCACCAGTGCAGTTTGGAATGTTCTCGGTATTGGGAAGAGATCTTTTGGCTTAGCAGTTTTTCTGAAGTGGGGTTCAGAAGCAGTTTAGTGGACCCGTTTCTTCGATGGGTTGGCCAATAAAGTGTAAGCTGCCTGGTTGGTTATGGAAGAACAGTTTTTCTTTAATTTGGTTTGGGGTGGTTCGCAAAAGTGACGTGCGATTGTTTGAGTGATCTCTTGGGTTATCTGAGTATTTCTGGATGTCTTCAGGAAGTCAAAGGTTAGTTCGCATCTGGAGATTGAGTTTCCTTATCAACTAGGATTTCAGGAATGGTACCGGTAGTTTAGCTTTATAGAAGAATGGTTCCAAGAGTTGAGTTGGTGTAGCAGCTCGAAGTTTTGGAGGAACTTCTGAATTTTTTCTTATGGATTTGTTGAATCATATCTCTGGGATGTGTTGTCCTGTTTGTGCTTGTGTTCTTCTTCAGCATTTTCTTCTACTTTGGATCAGAGTTGAGCAGCGGAAGCAATTTGGAAGTGTATCTGTTTTCTTTCCCCGGACAGGAGAAGTGAGTTGTTGTCTTCTGATGTTGAGGAGTAGAGTTTGAGTTCTTGGTTTTGGTTGATCTTGAGGAGATCATTTTGTTGTGTTGATTGGTCGAGTTTGTTTCTTGAAGCATCAGCGAAGGTTGAGCTGAGCAGTAAGGCTGTGGGCAGCCCAGGATCGTTCGAAGAGTTTTGTGGATTTGAGACGATGGAATTTGGAATCTGAAGTCGGAGATTTATTTTGGATAAGATTTCTCTGATCAAAAGTGAGCTATAAGTTTGGGTAAGTCTGAGAAGTTAGCTCTGAAGTGTTTTGGATCTTTTCTGTATCTAAGAGATGAGTGATTGATCTACAGGATTGAATTGACAGTTTGGATAACTGGGATTCGATGAGTTTCACGTATCTCTGAGGGAGTACGTGTGTGATCTATCTCTGGTTTTGGAACCAGCAGTTCTGGAGCTTTGGTTGTTGAGTCAGACTTGTTTGTGGTCTGATATCTTGTCTAGTGTTATAGGTATAGTTGAATAGTAGTTTTGTAGCTTCATAGTATTGTTTGTTTGGATTCTCTAGGGCGAGTATCCCGGTATATATATATCCTGGGGAAACTGGATAAAATTCTATCCAGAATTTATCTGGATAATTAGATTGGTTTGATTGGTTGTTTTTGGTTGTTAGCATATGTTTGATATATGCTTGTGTTTTTAAATTAAAATTTAATGAGATTATTAAATTACCTTTGTTTTAAATTTCGAGGACGAAATTCTTTTAAAGGGGAAGGATTGTAATATCCCGGAATTTTTAACAATATCAATTTAATAATCTGTAGTTGAAATTAAATTGATATTGGTATTCTGTTAATAATTATTCAAATAAATTTAATAATCATCTTCAATAAATATTTAAATTGGTTATTTTATCTTTTAAAAATAATAAATTGATTTCTATTTATAAATAAATACATGGTTTATATTTTAAATTGATTGGTATTGTTTTAATTTTAATAAATAAAGCATATTTTCTAGTTTTATTATTTGTAGTAATTTTGAAAAATTTGTTTTATTTAATATTTAAGCTTTTCAAAGTTGAATAAATGATTTTGGTTTAAAATTAATAAATGAACCATGTTTTAAAATTCTAATATTTACATTTTAAATTAGAAATTTTGATTTTTAATTAGTATTGAGTTTTAATATCTATTTCATAAATAAATATATGATTTTTAAATTGATAAGAAAAATATTAAAGTGTTTAAATTAAATTAGATTGAGTTTTTAATTTAGAATAAATTCAATAAAATGTTTTATGGCTTAATAAAATAGGTATTTATTTAATAAAAATATAATCTCTTGTGAAATGATTTTAATTTAATAATAAGAGAGTTATAAAAATAATATTGATATCGTAATGAATTTTAAATAAGTTTTGAATTTTGTAGTTTTTATTTCAAATTGAATTTATATTTATAACTTAATTTGAAATTGTTTGGTTTTGAATTTAGTTTGAATTCAAATTCCAAAGTATAAATTTTAATTGTTTTGATTTTAATATGTTGTAAAACATTGTTTGTTTTTATTTCATTTATAAATTCATACACATATTTTAATATAAACTTACAACTTAAACTAAGCTAACATATACATTAATTTGTAACTAGTACTAACTATTTTAAAGATACATGTGTTTAAAAACTAATATACAAATTGACAAGTGTTGTAAAATTGACAAGTGTAAAATTTTAGTTTTTATTTTTCTTTGCTTTCATTAAAATCTGAAAATACATTAGTTAAGCTTGCACCTTTATTTCATTCACATTGAATTTTCATTTCCTTAATCAAATGAAGACCAAAATTCATTTTTCATATCCTTAATCAAAATCTACATACATACATCCTGTTCAAATCTGCACACCTAAAATTCAAACCTGTATACTCCACCTCTTTATAATCAAACCCACCTTCATTCAAATTTCAAAAGAAGTCTGCAAGTTTCAAATCTGCATTTTCCTCCTCTTCAACAATCAAACCCATCTGCCTTAAATTCAAATATCAATCTACACTTCCTCAAAATCAAATGAAGCCTGCACTGTTGTTTTTCTGCATTGTTTGTTTCTGCACTCTGTTTCAAACCTGGAATGAATGAAGACCTTTGCATTTCTGTTTGAACCTGGGTTGAATGAACATCTGAATGCATATGGGAAGTTTAGCTACTGCATCTACATCTACATGCAAGTAATTAGAGTAAGAAGCATGAGCATTTTCAAACTCAGATTTAAACAAAAAAGTCAAGCCTGCAATTTTCATTTTCCTACAAATTTCAAAAGGACAACAAGGGGGTCTGCATTCAATAAATGGTGAGTAACATTTAAAATCTTAAGTTTTAAAATAAGTTGCATGTTTTATTGAATGGAAATAGTATTGTTGTGTTATCAGTAATTGTTGATGTGAAATGGTTTATGTTCATACTATCCTTTATCTTCTGATTTGCTTTGATTTCCAGGTAAAAATTTATTAATTACACTTGCCTTTTAATTAGTTATCTGTTAAAAGAAAGATGCAAAGTAAAGTTGTATTATTTTCATAAGTTCATGTTTAAAAATGTCAAGAAAGCTAAAATATGAGTTTGACTCTGGAAACAGGGAAAAGCATCATGCGTGTTTATTTTTATCACAACCCAATCAAATGGATATTGTAATTTAATAGTATAAATCAAATATCTAAACTGTAACTTGATTTTTAAATCAAGTATTAGTATTTTTAGGTGTTTGACAAAGAAACAGTTTGTTCTTAAACCAAAAATGAATTAGAGCAAAATTCTTGCAATCTGTAGTTTAAGAAAACTTAGAATTCTTTTGGGTTATAAAGTAAGGATCTTAGATCCTTAGAACAATCAGAGAAGTAATTAAAATTTGTTAAATTAAATGCAGTTTGAAATTTTAATTTTTGAAAACCTAGTTTTTAACGAGGCAGAGCTTACGTTTCGTTCATCCTCTGGGTTTGATCGAGTGTTACGCAATCTCGAGGGAAGGTAGAGGGAATGTTGACGAGGTGTTTGCCAGAAATTTAGCGTCTCTGATGGCCGGGGTTGAGAGTTCGGCGCATTTTCCAGGTTTGGTGGTCATTCATGTTGTCATTCCAGGTTTCTGCTTGATCTCGTTTTTGGGTTTCGAGTGATGAACAGAGCTTGGGTGGTCGGAGCTTGGTTAGTTGGTTATCGTCGACTTGTTCGTTGTTGTAGCGTCGACCGGAGGGAAACATCGGAGCTGTGCACGTGAACGGTGCACTGATGTTTGGTAGTTTTGGGTTTGGGGGTGTTGCAGGGAAAGGTTGGGTTTTTTCCAAGAAAGTAGATATAAACTCGAAGTAAATTTGTGTAGACTCGGGATGTTGTTCTGTGTTTGTTTCCAGGTTTTGAAACCTGTTTTTAAAATCAGGGTTTTTAAAGTTTTAAAATCTGAAGTTTATTGTTTAAGGTAAGGTTTAAATCAAAATTCAAATGCAATTTTGAATTTCTGATTAAACTCAAATTCCAGTTTTTAAATTAAATAAAAGTTTCCGAAATTTAATTTAATTAACTATTTTATTTTGGTAAATAGTTGAAACTTTTTAATAATGAGGTTTTTGAATTGTGAGTAAGATTTAAAGATTAATTTTAAAATATGGAAATCTAAATTTAAAAATGAATTTCAGTTTTAAATTTTAAAGAAGGTTTAAATTGAAGTTTTAAATTAAAGGTAAATTTAAGTTATTAAAAGTTTTGAAATGAATTTAACTTTAAAGATTTTCATAGCATTTGTTTGATTTGCAATTTAAAAAGTTTTAAATTATTTAAAACTTTGATAAGTTTTAAAATTATTCTATTTTAAACTTGAGTTTAAATTGAAATTTAAAGGTAATTTCAAAAGTACTTAGTTTTGAATTAAATTGTTTTAAACATAATTAGTTATGTTTCATCTTGAAAATTTAAATTAAGATTATTATTTCAGGATTAATTTAATTAATAGGGTAATTAAGATTAATTAATTAATTTGATTTAATAAATTAAATTTGGAATTAATAAGTGATTAATGATTAATCAATTTAAGATTAAGATCATTAATTAAATTATTAATTAATGATGAATGAATATTAATAATTATGTATTTAAGTTTTAAATTAAGGTTAATAAATTTAATAATTAACTTTAATTAATGAACGATTGAAGATAATTTAATTTGTAATTAATTTAAGTTAATTACTTTATAAAATAATTAGAGAATGGTTAATGAAGGTCATTAACCAGGATTATTTAACAATTAATTAATATAGTTAACTTTTATAATTAATTAGAATTAATTAATTTAATAATAATCAATTATGGATGGTTTGAGTATAATTACTTGATAAAGTAATTAGAAATTAATTACTTAATGTAATTAATTTAGTTTAACATGATTGTTTATTTTTAATTAATTAAGTTTAATTAACTTTAAACACTTGGGTTTTATAATTAATTACTTTATGTAATTAATGATTTGGAAATTACTCAGTTAAGTAATTGTTTAATAATTACAGGATTGTAATTAAATGGAGATGTTTAAGAATGAGGTAATTTGGTTTAATTAATTAGTAATTAATCAAGGAATTAATTAAGTAATTAATTAAGGATAATTAATTTGTTTAAATAAAGTAATTAAGTTAGTTAATTACTAAATGTATTTAATCTGGGATGATTAATAATTATAAGTTAATTACTTAAGGTAATTAATAAAAGGGGATCATTAATTATTTTAATTAATGATGTAATTAAGATGGTTAACTATGATTAATTAATCAATAATAGGTAATTAAAGGTAATTAATTAATTAATTAAGGATTAATGTAATTAATTATGATTAATTAATTAATTGAAGTAATTAAAGGTTAATTACTGTTTAGTTGAGAATAATTAATTTTTGTGAAATTAATTAAGGATAATTACATGAATGTAATTAAGGGTAATTAATCATGGGTGATTAGTTAAGGTGATTAATAATGGATTAATAAATTGATTGCAATCAATTAAATAATTGAGTAAGCAAGATTTATATTGGTGAAGTAATTAATTTAATTTATTTTAAATTAATTAAAGATGGAGTAATTAATTTAATTCATTTTAAATTAATTAGAGTTAGTGATAGTTAATTTAATTCATTTTCAATTAATTATATTGTGATAAGTAAATCTTTACTTATGGGTAAATGGATGGCATTGATTGTCTTGGATGCTTTGTGATCTCAGGAATGAGATAAGTATTGTTGTGTGGTATGGATGTTTGATTGCATTGTGGTGATAACTTAGGTTACCTATTGTGATTATGATGTATGGGATATCTATTTGATATTGATGATGTGAATTATCTGTTATTTGATAATGTTAATCATCAATTGTGATTGTAAGTTATCTATCTGTGTGTATATAAATACTGTAATTGAATTGTTTTAACCCTTTAAAACAACTTGGACTTAAAAGACACGCTTTGGTTTCGATGAGACCGGGATCGGGTTTCCATATTTGGATTTTCATAAACCACATCGATTCCAAAATAACGTTAGGTCGAGTATCAAAGTGGAGCTTTGTGAAGGCTCGAGGTGTAAGGACTATAAGTCAATATAACTCTGTGGGTGATTCCGTAATGAGTTTGACGGAATAGTACTTATAGATTCGAGATGGTGAATTAGAGTGCAAGGGTTATTGTCGTTAACTCTGAGGGTGATTCCAAAATAGATGTAACAATTTCCACTATTTCTTATTTATTTGAAAACCCTAGACACTATTATAATATCATCGGATTTCCTATCAAATGTTTTGGTTAGCGTAAGGTAAAAACTCTTCCATGTTTATGTGTGGGAAGTCTTACGTGATATCTTTCTTTTCAAAAGGTTTTTGAAAGTTAAGCAACTATAACTTGTTACTCACACCAGACCCATGTCTGACCCGGAGTTTATTTTTGTTTTCATAAACTCTTAGGTACTCAAATTTTTATGAGTAGTCAAGGGAATTCAGGTTAGGATTCAGGTTAGCTTTGACGAATTGTGGAGGAGCAATGGAGCAGGAGGCTTCCGCGTGTAGATATATATATAGTTTTCTGCTGCGTGTTCTCTGAGTTGTTTGTTTTGAGTTGTATTGAGTTGTATAACTAGACAGGTGTTTATAACTGTCTAGTATGTGTTGTATATCTGTGTACACTGATATGGTTGTAAACTATGTAATATTTATGTGATTAATATAATTTATTCGTTCCGCTGTTAGATTCTGATGTGTTGTTTCTTTCTTCTCTTCTTTCTATTCTCTTTTCTATCCCTTTCTTTCTTAAAGATGATGCGATTTTCCTAGGTTAGAAAGTCGGGTCGTCTCAGCTGGTATCAGAGCATTAGGCTGAGTGAATACCTAGGCTCTGAAGTGTATCTTTCTTTAGGGAGCATTAGGTTGAGTGAATACCTAGGCTCTGTAGTGGTGTCTTTCTTGAGAGAGCGTATTTGTAATTTTTAATATATATATATATATATATATATATATATTTCTTTCTACCTATCTGTTGGGTAACCTGTTCAGGTTTTCCAATATAAGCTAAAGGTAGATGGGGTAGTAGTGTGTGTAACACGACTACCATTTGTTGGAGTTTGGATATATGAGGTTGGAAGTGTATTAGTCGAGACTGTAGACCTAATACCGTCTCGAGAGAGTTCTGTAGTGATGAAGAACTTCTTTGATCTCTGAAGGAAACCATTTAAGGTTCGGAGTTTATTTTTGAGATTTGATGAGTAGTGTTGGGATCTGTTGGTTGGCAGAAGCGAGTGATGGTATTTTGAATACCTCAGGAAATAGTAGCTGCGTGATGAGATGCAGTGACTATGGATGTTCTCGAAGATGTTTTCTTTGGAACTAGTTAAGGAAGTGAGTCTGCTTCAGTGTTGTGTCTGTGGTCAGCTTGAGTTTCTGTTTGCTTAAGGTCCGAGTTTTTCGGAGAGTTTTGTTTTGGATTTCTTTGGCATCTGTGGCACCAGTGCAGTTTGGAATGTTCTCGGTATTGGGAAGAGATCTTTTGGCTTAGCAGTTTTTCTGAAGTGGAGTTCAGAAGCAGTTTAGTGGACCCGTTTCTTCGATAGGTTGGCCAATAAAGTGTAAGCTGCCTGGTTGGTTATGGAAGAACAGTTTTTCTTTAATTTGGTTTGGGGTGGTTCGCAAAAGTGACCTGCGATTGTTTGAGTGATCTCTTGGGTTATCTGAGTTTTTCTGAATGTCTTCAGGAAGTCAGAGGTTAGTTCGCATCTGGAGATTGAGTTTCCTTATCAACTAGGATTTCAGGAATGGTACCGGTAGTTTAGCTTTATAGAAGAATGGTTCCAAGAGTTGAGTTGGTGTAGCAGCTCGAAGTTTTGGAGGAACTTCTGAATTTTTTCTTATGGATTTGTTGAATCATATCTCTGGGATGTGTTGTCCTGTTTGTGCTTGTGTTCTTCTTCGGCATTTTCTTCTACTTTGGATCAGAGTTGAGCAGCGGAAGCAGTTTGGAAGTGTATCTGTTTTCTTTTCCCCGGACAGGAGAAGTGAGTTGTTGTCTTCTGATGTTGAGGAGTAGAGTTTGAGTTCTTGGTTTTGGTTGATCTTGAGGAGATCATTTTGTTGTGTTGATTGGTCGAGTTTGTTTCTTGAAGCATCAGCGAAGGTTGAGCTGAGTAGTAAGGCTGTGGGCAGCCCAGGATCATTCGAATAGTTTTGTGGATTTGAGACGATGGAATTTGGAATCTGAAGTCGGAGATTTATTTTGGATAAGATTTCTCTGATCAAAAGTGAGATATAAGTTTGGGTAAGTTTGAGAAGTTAACTTTGAAGTGTTTTGGATCTTTTCTGTATCTAAGAGATGAGTGATTGATCTACAGGATTGAATTGACAGTTTGGATAACTGGGATTCGATGAGTTTCACGTATCTCTGAGGGAGTACGTGTATGATCTATCTCTAGTTTTGGAACCAGCAGTTCTGGAGCTTTGGTTGTTGAGTCGGACTCGTTTGTGGTCTGATATCTTGTCTAGTGTTATAGGTATAGTTGTATAGTAGTTTTGTAGCTTCATAGTATTGTTTATTTGGATTCTCTAGGGCGAGTATCCCGGTATATATATGTACCTAAGGAAACTCGATAAAATTCTATCCAGAATTTGTCTGGATAATTAGATTGGTTTGATTGGTTGTTTTTGGTTGTTAGCATATGTTTGATATATGCTTGTGTTTTTAAATTAAAATTTAATGAGATTATAAAATTACCTTTGTTTTAAATTTCGTGGACGAAATTCTTTTAAGGGGGAAGGATTGTAATATCCCGGAATTTTTGACAATATCAATTTAATAATCTGTAGTTGAAATTAAATTGATATTGGTATTCTGTTAATAATTATTCAAATAAATTTAATAATCATCTTCAATAAATATTTAAATTGGTTATTTTATCTTTTAAAAATAATAAATTGATTTCTATTTATAAATAATTATATGGTTTATATTTTAAATTGATTGGTATTGTTTTAATTTTAATAAGTAAAGCATATATTCTAGTTTTATAATTTGTAGTAATTTTGAAAATTTTGTTTTATTTAATATTTAAGCTTTTCAAATTTTAATTAATGATTTTGGTTTAAAATTAATAAATGAACCATGTTTTAAAATTCTAATATTTACATTTTAAATTAGAAATTTTGATTTTTAATTAGTATTGAGTTTTAAAAGCTATTTCATAAATAAATATATGATTTTAAAATTGATAAGAAAAATATTAAAGTGTTTAAATTAAATTAGATTGAGTTTTTAATTTAGAATAAATTCAATAAAATGTTTTATGGCTTAATAAAATAGGTATTTATTTAATAAAAATATAATCTCTTGTAAAATAATTTTAATTTAATAATAAGATAGTTATAAAAATAATATTGATATTGTAATGAATTTTAAATAAGTTTTGAATAAGATTTGTAGTTTTTATTTCAAATTGAATTTATATTTATAACTTAATTTGAAATTGTTTGGTTTTGAATTTAGTTTGAATTCAAATTCCAAAGTATAAATTTTAATTGTTTTAATTTTAATATGTATAAGTTAATTTGTAAAACATTGTTTGTTTTTATTTCATTTATAAATTCATACACATATTTTAATATAAACTAACAACTTAAACTAAGCTGACATATACATTCATTTGTAATTAGTACGAACTATTTTAAAGAGACATGTGTTTAAAAACTAATATACAAATTGACAAGTGTTGTAAAATTGACAAGTGTAAAATTTTAGTTTTTATTTTTCTTTGCTTTCATTAAAATCTGAAAATACATTAGTTAAGCTTGCACCTTTATTTCATTCACATTGAATTTTCATTTCCTTAATCAAATGAAGACCAAAATTCATTTTTCATATCCTTAATCAAAATCTACATACATACATCCTGTTCAAATCTGCACACCTAAAATTCAAACCTGTATACTCCACCTCTTCATAATCAAACCCACCTTCCTTCAAATTTCAAAAGAAATCTGCAAGTTTCGAATCTGCATATTCCTCCTCTTCAACAATCAAACCCATCTGCCTTAAATTCAAATATCAATCTACACTTCCTCAAAATCAAATGAAGCCTGCACTATTGTTTTTCTGCATTGTTTCTTTCTGCACTCTGTTTCAAACCTTGAATGAATGAAGACCTTTGCATTTCTGTTTGAACCTGGGTTGAATGAACATCTGAATGCATATGGGAAGTTTAGCTACTGCATCTACATCTACATGTAAGTAATTAGAGTAAGAAGCATGAGCATTTCATCAAAATTCAAACTCAGATTTCAACAAAAAAGTCAAGCCTGCAATTTTCATTTTCTTGCAAATTTCAAAAGGACAACAAGGGGGTCTGCATTTAATAAATGGTGAGTAACATTTAAAATCTTAAGTTTTAAAATAAGTTGCATGTTTTATTGAATGGAAATAGTATTATTGTGTTATCAGTAATTGTTGATGTGAAATGGTTTATGTTCATACTATCCTTTATCTTCTGATTTGTTTTGATTCCCAGGTAAAAATTTATTAATTACACTTGCCTTTTAATTAGTTATCTGTTAAAAGAAAGATGCAAAGTAAAGTTGTATTATTTTCATAAGTTCATGTTTAAAAATGTCAAGAAAGCTAAAATATGAGTTTGACTCTGGAAACAGGGAAAAGCATCATGCATGTTTATTTTTATCACAACCCAATCAAATGGATATTGTTATTTAATAGTGTAAATCAAATATCTAAACTGTAACTTGATTTTTAAATCAAGTATTAGTATTTTTAGGTGTTTGACAAAGAAATAGTTTGTTCTTAAACCAAGAATGAATTAGAGCAAAATTCTTGCAATCTGTAGTTTAAGAAAATTAGAATTCTTCTGGGTTATAAAGTAAGGATCTTAGATCCTTAGAAAAATCAGAGAAGTAATTAAAATTTGTTAAATTAGATGAAGTTTGAAATTTTAATTTTTAAACACCTAGTTTTTAACGAGGCAGAGCTTACGTTTCATTCATCCTCTGGGTTTGATCGAGTTTTACGCAATCTCGAGGGAAGGTAGAGAGAATGTTGACGAGGTGTTTGCCAGAAATTTAGCGTCTCTGATGGCCGGGGTTGAGAGTTCGGCGCATTTTCCAGGTTTGGTGGTCATTCATGTTGTCATTCCAGGTTTCTGCTTGATCTCGTATTCGGGTGATGAACAGAGCTTGGGTGGTCGGAGCTTGGTTAGTTGGTTATCATCGACTTGTTCGTTGTTGTAGCGTCGACCGGAGGGAAACATCGGAGCTGTGCACGTGAACGGTGCACTGATGTTTGGTAGTTTTGGGTTTGGGGGTGTTGCAGGGAAAGGTTGGATTTTTCTCCAAGCAAGTAGATATAAACTCGAAGTAAATTTGTGTAGACTCGGGATGTTGTTCTGTGTTTGTTTCCAGGTTTTGAAACCTGTTTTTAAAATCAGGGTTTTTAAAGTTTTAAAATCTGAAGTTTTTTGTTTAAGGTAAGGTTTAAATTAAAATTCAAATGCAAGTTTGAATTTCTGATTAAATTCAAATTCCAGTTTTTAAATTAAATAAAAGTTTCAGAAATTTAATTTAATTAACTATTTTATTTTGGTAAATAGTTGAAACTTTTTAATAATGAGGTTGTGACGACCGCCCATGACTCCCGCACCAAATCAAGGAAATAATGCGCTAAAAGGTGTGCCAGGCAGCCATGGACGATAGTCAGGGTAAAACAAAACAGAAGAATCTCTATCGCATAACTCACAGCGCATGGATAAAATACAATAGAGAAATATAATATAGTGAAGCTCCATAGAACAGAACATCATCATATAAGCATCACAGTAGTTTCATACAATCATCTACTCAAATCCATACATGAAAGCCTCACTACAAATCACTCAACCAAATACAGCAGCGGATACCCAGTACATATAGTAAGAAAACTAATATGCAAAGCCTCCTGCTCGTCTTCGTCATCTTCATCGTAGAACTCCTAGCACAGCACCTGTCACCTGCTACCTAGTCTGCCCATCCCAACATGGATGAACAGCCCAAGGTAATAAGAGGAGACATAAAACCTTGAGTCAGACAAAGTCTTAGTGAGCAGTAAATTAACAATCAAACATACCAAAGAGCATAAGGGATAAAAGGAATAGGAACCAAACCATCCCACTCCACCTCTTTCTACAGTGATAGCCCCCAGACACACACTAAGGAGAAGTAAGCATAACATAGCAGATAAGTAAGGTAAAGCAATAATCACTCGAGTCAAGGACGATGTTTTCCAAATACAAACCCCCAAGGCCTAAACCAAGATCAGATAAGCACCCAGAAAACAC
This sequence comes from Allium cepa, assembly GCA_030765085.1. Taxonomy (NCBI): domain Eukaryota; kingdom Viridiplantae; phylum Streptophyta; class Magnoliopsida; order Asparagales; family Amaryllidaceae; genus Allium; species Allium cepa. The sequence continues at coordinate 485,878,711 of CM060929.1, forward strand.
CGCTCTTGAAGCCGAATGATGATACAACCAAACATCCAAACATCCATGACTCTGGCTATCACTGTTATCATTGCCTTGATTTCACCGTTAGTTGAATGACCGCCTGTCAAGGGCTAATGGTAACCCCGGTTTAGCCATAACTCCGCACGTCATCGTGACCCGTGCCTAAGCCGAACGCATCAGCCCAGAGTACTAGCACGTCATCATGACCCGTGCCTGGAACGTCATCGTGACCTGTTCCAACGTACCCTTGCTTTGAGTATGCTAGAACCTTCAACAACGATGAGATCTTAGCCTCCTAGTCATCCTCCTCGACGACTACTTCCATACTAGCTCAAGCGCCTCTCAAGCTAACCATTATCCACCCCAACCCGGACCGCATCACCGAGTTATAACTTTGCACGTCGTCATGACCCGTGCTTGGAACGTCTTCGTGACCCGTCCCATCACAACATATGTCTTGCCTCATCACATCATAGCAAAGTCTCTCAACTTGGAACGTCATCATGACCCGTCCCATCTCAACACAAGCCTTGCCTCATCATATCATCGCAAAGTCCCAACTCAACCATGCTTTGCCTTCTCGCATCATGGCAAGATCCCACATCCTCGAATCCATCCATATGAGCTTCCACATCCGCTTCATATGCCATTGGCAGCTTTCACCATTCAAGAGCCTTTCCACTTAGCTTTTGAATCATCTTCAACCATCTTGTTCCAAATCAACTACAAGCTAACTTGGAGCAATCAAATCTAACATACATTCAAACATTCAACCATTCAAACAAGATCTATTAAGCAATATCAATTATAATGGCAATTTCGTAATTAAGTGAGCAAAAGTCCAACATACGTGAAATCATGGTTTTTAGCATAGATCTATCAAATCTAAAACATGGGTCTAATACTTGATAAATAACTTTCATAGATAAACATCTTCAAATATGATGGATCTACATGCAGACTTAAGGAAAATGCGAGAAAACGCTAACTTTAACACATAAACATATCACCAATCCACTACACTCCTTTGGGTCCGTGTGAGAGATAACTACCACTCACCAAATCACCAAAACAACCTAAAATGAATCAACTACAGATCTGGACAGCAAGGACTTGGACTTGATCCGGAGAAATTTCACTTGAAACGGTGAAATCTAGCCTCTTCGGATGAAAATCTTCAACTTTGGCTCTTGATCTTTGATCTTGATCTTCGATCTTGGATGGATGTTAGAATTAGATTGGAATGGAGAAAAGAAGATGAAGAAATGTTGTAGTCGAGTCTTCAAAATGGCAGCACTTCGTCGCTTCAAAAACCGGTGCCAAAAAGTGAGCCAAACCCCTCTATTTATAGGCTGGAAACCCCTTAGGTCGTCGCCCCTTAGGTCGTCCCCGACCTAACTATGAGTCGTTGCCGACTCATCAGCCCCTACGACCTACGACCTAACCAACACAACATACAACCAAGGCCGACTTACGACTTAACCCAGACGCGACCTAAAACACAGGCCGACCTAACGACTCAACGTACTGCCGACCCAACTGTCACACGACTCAACACACTGCCGCATTTCCTAAGTCCTAAGTCGTATGACGACTTAACCACCATGCCGACTTACGACTTAATACCAGTGCCGACTCAAACCCCTGCCGACCTATGTCCCCAACGACCTAACAAACACACAATACAAAAGCCTCCGACCTAACTTAGGTCGTTGCCGACCTATCATGCTACGACCTAACAACATAGCCGACTCACGACTCAACCTATTTCCTTTAGGTCGCGCTAGCGACCTAACGACTCATCTACCAACGACTCAAGCATGCCTCTCTAAACCCTAAGTCGGCTACTTTCCTGGGTCGGTCCATCTCTAAGTCGCCTAACCTTTAGGTCGCTACCCCCTCTTAGGTCGCTCTCCACTAGGTCGGTCACTTTCTTAGGTCGTTCCTCTATCCTAGGTCGCTCAACCGACCTAACTCTCAACACATTAACATCCTAACCCGTTAGCTCCTTAGGTCGCTCACCCCTACCTACGACCTATCCTATGAGTCGGCCCTCTATGAGTCGGCCACGACTCATCACTTGACCCCTATTTCGCCTCTCTTCTTAAGTCGGCAACTACTATGCCGTTCTATCCCTTAACTCGGTCCATCCCCTTAAGTCGTCTACGACTTATCTATGAGTCGGTCACGACTCATCACTTGCACTCGGGTCAACTCCTAAACAACTCAAGCTAGAGGCCACACAAACAACACTATCGACCTGCAAATTCTACGTTTTATCGACACGTAAAATACGGGTCGTTACATTCTCTCCCCCTTAGGAATTTCGCCCCCGAAATTCCAAGCAAACAACAGCAATCAAAATTATTCCGCATGCCTATCATCCATGGCAATCAACAATCCATGCAACCAATTCTAACCTAGCATGCAGAATTCTAAGACTTAGAACAAGCTACAAATTCATGAGATGTCACGACACTTTAGGGCCATACCTCGAAGAGTTCGGGATGAGCTGCCTTCATCCTCTCTTCCTCCTCCCACGTACAGTCGTTAACATCATCACTCCATTGTACCTTGAGCAACGTAATCGTCTTCCTCCTAAGCTGTTTCGTATCGGTTTCAACAATACGAAGCGGCTTACGAGGTCTCGAAACAACAGGATCAACCTCTAAGTCTTCACAGCTATCAGCAGAAACCACCGTAGTTGGGTCGTGCATATACTTCCGTAGACAAGATACATGAAAAACATTGTGCACACCCGCCATCTTTTCCGGTAACTCCAATCTATAAGCGAGCTTTCCAATTCGCTCGATAATCGGGAATGGTCCAACGAATCTTGGAGTTAACTTTCCTTTGTTCCCGAATCTTATAACATTCTTCAATGGAGAAATCTTCACAAAAACCATATCACCCACGTCGAATTCCAAATCCTTCCGACGATTATCTGCATAACTTTTCTGACGATCCTGGGCTGCCTTCATTCTTTGTCGAATGATCTCTATACAATCCGAAGTCTGTCGAATCATCTCTGGCCCAAGTATCAGCTTTTCTCCAGTTTCCAACCAACATGTCGGAGAGTTACAAGGTCTTCCATATAATGCCTCATATGGTGCCATACCAATACTCGACTGATAACTGTTATTATAAGCAAACTCCACCAAATGAAGGTGATCTTCCCATGATCCTCCGAAGTCCAAAACACATGCTCTAAGAAGATCTTCCAAAACTCGGTTGACTCTCTCAGTCTGACCATCTGTTTGAGGGTGATAAGCTGTACTCAAACACAACTCGGTTCCCAAAACTTCCTGGAAGCTCTTCCAAAATCTACTAGTGAACAATGGGTCTCGATCGCTCACTATACTCTTCGGAACACCATGGAAACGAACTATCCACTTATCATACAACTCAGCCAACTTCGATGCAGTCCTAGTCGATCGAACAGGAATGAATCTTGCACTCTTGGTCAAACGATCTACGATGACCCAAATCCCTTCATTCCCTGCTCTTGTCCTAGGTAGACCATCGATAAAGTCCATCGACACTTGCTCCCATTTCCATGTAGGAACCTCTAATGGCTGAAGCAATCCACTGGGCTTCTTCTGCTCAGCTTTCACCAACTGGCAATTCATACACTTGGAAATAAAGTTTCCAACATCCTTCTTCATACCTTCCCAGTAGTAGGTTCTCTTCATATCCCGATACATCTTATTTCCACCTGGATGAATTGTCAACTTCGAGTGATGACTCTCCCTCAGAACTTCATCTCTCAATCCATCTACATCGGGAACAACTAGTCGCCCTTGCTTTCGAAGCCAACCCTCTCGATCGACCTCGAATCCCTTATCCTTCTCCGGGTCCAATCCAGATTCCAAATCACAGATAATCTTGACAAGCTTATCATCTCCCCTTTGCCTCTCACCAATTCTTTCCACAAGAGTAGGCCTTATTGATAAGTTTGCCAACATCTCAGGTTCCAATTCACATCTAGGCCTGAAATCAAATCCAGCCAAATACTCAAGACTCTTCCATTCTGAAAACATGGCTCCCAATCCTGCATGTCTTCGACTTAACGCATCAGCCACTGCGTTACCTTTCCCCGGAGTATAGGCTATACCAAAATCATAAGATGCTAGGAACTCTAGCCACCGTTGCTGTCGAAGATTTAAATCCTTTTGGGAGAACAGATACTTCAACGACTTATGATCTGTAAACAACTCGAATCTAACTCCCAATAGATAATGTCTCCACATCTTCAAAGCAAACACAATCGCCGCTAACTCCAAATCATGAGTCGGATAGTTCCTTTCATGCGGCTTCAGTTGTCGACTAGCATACGCAACAACTTTATCCTTCTGCATTAGCACCGCTCCTAGTCCAGTGCCACATGCATCGGTGTAAACCACCATCTCATCATTCCCACTCGGAATAGTCAAAACAGGAGCACTTGTCAGTCGCTCTTTCAGGATTATGAAAGCTTGTTCACACTTATCATTCCATCTGAACACTTGATTCTTCTTCGTCAATCCTGTCAACGGTGCAGCTATCTTGGAAAAGTCTTTGATAAACCGACGATAATATCCTGCTAATCCAAGAAAACTTCTCACATCAGATGCATTCTTAGGCCTAACCCAATCCTGGATCGCTGCCACCTTAGCGGGATCAACCGCTATTCCATTTCCAGAAATAACATGACCTAAGAACCTCACTTCATTCTTCCAGAAGCGACACTTCGAAAACTTAGCCTTCAGCTGATGTTTCCGTAAGATCCCCAAAACAATCCTCAAGTGTGTCTTGTGCTCTCCCTCAGTTCTGGAATAAATCAGAATATCATCCACGAACACAAGCACGAACCTATTCAACTGATCTCTGAACACTCTATTCATAAGATCCACAAAATATGCTGGTGCGTTAGTCAATCCAAACGGCATTACCAGCCACTCATAAAACCCGGATGGTGTCCTGAAAGCAGTCTTCGGCACACTATCCTTCGCCACTCTCAACTGGTGAAATCCCGTTGCCAAATCCATCTGAGAAAACACCTTAGCCTCGTGAAGCTGGTCAAACAAGTCATCTATTCTCGGCAATGGATACTTGTTCTTCTTAGTCACCTTATTCAGCTCACGATAATCAACACACAACCTCAACGATCCATCCGTTTTGGTTGCGAACACAACTGGCGCACCCCATTCGGACACACTTCTCCGAATGAATCCTTTCTGCAAAAGGTCATCAACTTGCACCTTCAGCTCTTGCTGCTCCCTCGGTGCCATCCGCCTAAGAGGCATCACAACAGGTCTGGCTCCCTCAACTAGATCGATACGAAACTCGATCTCCCTATGCGGCGGCAACCCTTTGACTTCCTCAAAGACATTCTCAAACTCATTCACAATAGGCACCGATGACAGTCCATCCCGTGGAACAACTAGCGAATACATGAAGCTCATGAAGACGCCTTCTTCATGCTTACATCGTATCACAACCTTTCGCCCTTCCACATTCCCGACTGTCACCTCAAGCCTCTCACAATCAATCCTAGCCGCATACTTCCTAAGCCAGTCCATACCCAAAATAATTCCGAACCCCGCAAAGTTCAGAACAAAGCAATCACAAACAAACGAGCAATCATGACTCGACACAACTAGACCACGGCATATCATACACAAACATGACGAACCCCCAACCGGATTAGTCACAACCAATGGCCTATCAACAATATCCGGTTTCATACCTAACCGGCATACCAACTCATCACAAACAAAAGAATGCGACGCTCCAGTATCAAACAACACTCTAACTGGAACACCACAAATAGAAAGAGTACCTTGAACCACCACACTCTTCCCCTTCTCCTCAGCAGTAGGAGCTTTCGAAGACGATGGAACAGCCCCCAAAGCATAGGCTTGCACAACCTGCCTATCTTTCCTCGGTTCTGGACAATCCTTCTTAATGTGTCCCAGCTTATCACAGTTGTAACACTTCAACTGCACCTTCGGATTCTTGCAATCCCGAGAAAGATGACCCTTCTGACGGCAGTTATAACAAGTCACCTCGCCCTTTGGCTTCTTCTGACCATCCTTTCCCTTCTGTTGCTGCTGCTTCCTCTTCTTATTCCCACTCTGCTGTGGTTTAGATCCTTCCCTGGTTACTGCAACAACAGAACTTTCCCTAGGAAACAAACTCTCATGCCTCAGAGCTTTCTCCACCAGCTTCTCAAATGGATCGTCCAGATGATCCACTAACTGCCTTCCTAGATAAGCATCCAGACCAGTCACAAACTTTTCATTCTTCTGGTAGGGAGAATCAATATATGATCTGGCATACTTAGACAAAGCTTCGAACTCAGAAATATACTCCAGAACAGGCCTTCCGCCTTGTTTGAGCTCCACAAATCTCTTGAACAAAACAGACCTCTGAGCAGTAGAGATGAACTTGGCTTCAAATCTAACTTGGAACTGCTCCCAAGTAATATCCTCTTCTGGTGTATCTATGGTGATAGAATTCCACCAATCAGCAGCTCTTCCCTGAAGCTGTCTCGATGCAAGCTTTCTCTTAGTTGCATCCTCAATCCCTAAGTCACCAAAGATCCTTTTGCAAGCATCAATCCATCTCTGCACCTCAATAGTCGACTCCGTCCCCAAGAAAGCTTTTCCTCCAAGAGAAGTATAATCCTTGCAAAGCTTAGCAAAATCCACCGGTCTTGGAGCTTGAACTTGAACTCCCACATCCACTGATGATCCTGAAGCTGGTATCCTTCTCATGATCGAAGTCATCATCGCTTCGAACATAGTTCCATAATCAACAGCTCCTTCATCAGCACGGCTTTCCCTTGCAGCTGGTCTCCCTCTTCGACTCATCCTTAATATCTGTAATAAGAATGATTAGAACACCTTAAGAAACAACTGCATAAGGAGTTCAAATCCTTCCAGGCTACTATATTATATATAGTAATCATTCATCAAAATACAATTACGCCTCTCATACGTCGTTACGTCAGCGAGCGTTGGCTGAAATCGATTAACCAAAGCTCTGATACCAAATGTGACGACCGCCCATGACTCCCGCACCAAATCAAGGAAATAATGCGCTAAAAGGTGTGCCAGGCAGCCATGGACGATAGTCAGGGTAAAACAAAACAGAAGAATCTCTATCGCATAACTCACAGCGCATGGATAAAATACAATAGAGAAATATAATATAGTGAAGCTCCATAGAACAGAACATCATCATATAAGCATCACAGTAGTTTCATACAATCATCTACTCAAATCCATACATGAAAGCCTCACTACAAATCACTCAACCAAATACAGCAGCGGATACCCAGTACATATAGTAAGAAAACTAATATGCAAAGCCTCCTGCTCGTCTTCGTCATCTTCATCGTAGAACTCCTAGCACAGCACCTGTCACCTGCTACCTAGTCTGCCCATCCCAACATGGATGAACAGCCCAAGGTAATAAGAGGAGACATAAAACCTTGAGTCAGACAAAGTCTTAGTGAGCAGTAAATTAACAATCAAACATACCAAAGAGCATAAGGGATAAAAGGAATAGGAACCAAACCATCCCACTCCACCTCTTTCTACAGTGATAGCCCCCAGACACACACTAAGGAGAAGTAAGCATAACATAGCAGATAAGTAAGGTAAAGCAATAATCACTCGAGTCAAGGACGATGTTTTCCAAATACAAACCCCCAAGGCCTAAACCAAGATCAGATAAGCACCCAGAAAACACCGCTCTTGAAGCCGAATGATGATACAACCAAACATCCAAACATCCATGACTCTGGCTATCACTGTTATCATTGCCTTGATTTCACCGTTAGTTGAATGACCGCCTGTCAAGGGCTAATGGTAACCCCGGTTTAGCCATAACTCCGCACGTCATCGTGACCCGTGCCTAAGCCGAACGCATCAGCCCAGAGTACTAGCACGTCATCATGACCCGTGCCTGGAACGTCATCGTGACCTGTTCCAACGTACCCTTGCTTTGAGTATGCTAGAACCTTCAACAACGATGAGATCTTAGCCTCCTAGTCATCCTCCTCGACGACTACTTCCATACTAGCTCAAGCGCCTCTCAAGCTAACCATTATCCACCCCAACCCGGACCGCATCACCGAGTTATAACTTTGCACGTCGTCATGACCCGTGCTTGGAACGTCTTCGTGACCCGTCCCATCACAACATATGTCTTGCCTCATCACATCATAGCAAAGTCTCTCAACTTGGAACGTCATCATGACCCGTCCCATCTCAACACAAGCCTTGCCTCATCATATCATCGCAAAGTCCCAACTCAACCATGCTTTGCCTTCTCGCATCATGGCAAGATCCCACATCCTCGAATCCATCCATATGAGCTTCCACATCCGCTTCATATGCCATTGGCAGCTTTCACCATTCAAGAGCCTTTCCACTTAGCTTTTGAATCATCTTCAACCATCTTGTTCCAAATCAACTACAAGCTAACTTGGAGCAATCAAATCTAACATACATTCAAACATTCAACCATTCAAACAAGATCTATTAAGCAATATCAATTATAATGGCAATTTCGTAATTAAGTGAGCAAAAGTCCAACATACGTGAAATCATGGTTTTTAGCATAGATCTATCAAATCTAAAACATGGGTCTAATACTTGATAAATAACTTTCATAGATAAACATCTTCAAATATGATGGATCTACATGCAGACTTAAGGAAAATGCGAGAAAACGCTAACTTTAACACATAAACATATCACCAATCCACTACACTCCTTTGGGTCCGTGTGAGAGATAACTACCACTCACCAAATCACCAAAACAACCTAAAATGAATCAACTACAGATCTGGACAGCAAGGACTTGGACTTGATCCGGAGAAATTTCACTTGAAACGGTGAAATCTAGCCTCTTCGGATGAAAATCTTCAACTTTGGCTCTTGATCTTTGATCTTGATCTTCGATCTTGGATGGATGTTAGAATTAGATTGGAATGGAGAAAAGAAGATGAAGAAATGTTGTAGTCGAGTCTTCAAAATGGCAGCACTTCGTCGCTTCAAAAACCGGTGCCAAAAAGTGAGCCAAACCCCTCTATTTATAGGCTGGAAACCCCTTAGGTCGTCGCCCCTTAGGTCGTCCCCGACCTAACTATGAGTCGTTGCCGACTCATCAGCCCCTACGACCTACGACCTAACCAACACAACATACAACCAAGGCCGACTTACGACTTAACCCAGACGCGACCTAAAACACAGGCCGACCTAACGACTCAACGTACTGCCGACCCAACTGTCACACGACTCAACACACTGCCGCATTTCCTAAGTCCTAAGTCGTATGACGACTTAACCACCATGCCGACTTACGACTTAATACCAGTGCCGACTCAAACCCCTGCCGACCTATGTCCCCAACGACCTAACAAACACACAATACAAAAGCCTCCGACCTAACTTAGGTCGTTGCCGACCTATCATGCTACGACCTAACAACATAGCCGACTCACGACTCAACCTATTTCCTTTAGGTCGCGCTAGCGACCTAACGACTCATCTACCAACGACTCAAGCATGCCTCTCTAAACCCTAAGTCGGCTACTTTCCTGGGTCGGTCCATCTCTAAGTCGCCTAACCTTTAGGTCGCTACCCCCTCTTAGGTCGCTCTCCACTAGGTCGGTCACTTTCTTAGGTCGTTCCTCTATCCTAGGTCGCTCAACCGACCTAACTCTCAACACATTAACATCCTAACCCGTTAGCTCCTTAGGTCGCTCACCCCTACCTACGACCTATCCTATGAGTCGGCCCTCTATGAGTCGGCCACGACTCATCACTTGACCCCTATTTCGCCTCTCTTCTTAAGTCGGCAACTACTATGCCGTTCTATCCCTTAACTCGGTCCATCCCCTTAAGTCGTCTACGACTTATCTATGAGTCGGTCACGACTCATCACTTGCACTCGGGTCAACTCCTAAACAACTCAAGCTAGAGGCCACACAAACAACACTATCGACCTGCAAATTCTACGTTTTATCGACACGTAAAATACGGGTCGTTACAGAGGTTTTTGAATTGTGAGTAAGATTTAAAGATTAATTTTAAAACTGGAAATCTAAATTTAAAAATGAATTTCAGTTTTAAATTTTAAAGAAGGTTTAAATTGAAGTTTTAAATTAAAGGTAAATTTAAGTTATTAAAAGTTTTGAAATGAATTTAACTTTAAAGATTTTCATAGCATTTGTTTGATTTGCAATTTAAAAAGTTTTAAATTATTTAAAACTTTGATAAGTTTTAAAATTATTCTATTTTAAACTTGAATTTAAATTGAAATTTAAAGGTAATTTCAAAAGTACTTAGTTTTGAATTAAATTGTTTTAAACATAATTAGTTATGTTTCATCTTGAAAATTTAAATTAAGATTATTATTTCAGGATTAATTTAATTAATAGGGTAATTAAGATTAATTAATTAATTTGATTTATTAAATTAAATTTGGAATTAATAAGTGATTAATGATTAATCAATTTAAGATTAAGATCATTAATAAAATTATTAATTAATGATGAATGAATATTAATAATTATGTAATTAAGTTTTAAATTATGGTTAATAAATTTAATAATTAACTTTAATTAATGAACGATTAAAGATAATTTAATTTGTAATTAATTTAAATTATTTACTTTATAAAATAATTAGAGAATGGTTAATGAAGGTCATTAACCAGGATTATTTAACAATTAATTAATATAGTTAACTTTTATAATTAATTAGAATTAATTAATTTAATAATAATCAATTATGGATGGTTTGAGTATAATTACTTGATAAAGTAATTAAGAAATTAATTACTTAATGTAATTAATTTAGTTTAACATGATTGTTTATTTTTAATTAATTAAGTTTAATTAACTTTAAACACTTGGGTTTTATAATTAATTATTTTATGTAATTAATGATTTGGAAATTACTCAGTTAAGTAATTGTTTAATAATTACAGGATTGTAATTAAATGGAGATGTTTAAGAATGAGGTAATTTGGTTTAATTAATTAGTAATTAATCAAGGAATTAATTAGGGATAATTAATTTGTTTAAATAAAGTAATTAAGTTAGTTAATTACTAAATGTATTTAATCTGGGATGATTAATAATTATAAGTTAATTACTTAAGGTAATTAATAAAAGGGGATCATTAATTATTTTAATTAATGATGTAATTAAGATGGTTAATTATGATTAATTAATCAATAATAGGCAATTAAAGGTAATTAATTAATTAATTAATTAAGGATAAATGTAATTAATTATGATTAATTAATTAATTGAAGTAATTAAAGGTTAATTACTGTTTAGTTGAGAATAATTAATTTTTGTGAAATTAATTAAGGATAATTACATGAATGTAATTAAGGGTAATTAATCATGGGTGATTAGTTAAGGTGATTAATAATGGATTAATAAATTGGTTGTAATCAATTAAATAATTGAGTAAGCAAGATTTATATTGGTGAAGTAATTAATTTAATTTAAATTAAATTAATTAAAGATGGAGTAATTAATTTAATTCATTTTAAATTAATTAGAGTTAGTGATAGTTAATTTAATTTATTTTAAATTAATTATATTGTGATAAGTAAATCTTTACTTATGGGTAAATGGATGGCATTGATTGTCTTGGATGCTTTGTGATCTCAGGAATGAGATAAGTATTGTTGTGTGGTATGGATGTTTGATTACATTGTGGTGATAACTTAGGTTATCTATTGTGATTATGATATATGGGATACCTATTTGATATTGATGATGTGAATTATCTGTTATTTAATAATGTTAATTATCAATTGTGATTGTAAGTTATCTATCTGTGTGTATATAGATACTGTAATTGAATTGTTTTAACCCTTTAAAACAACTTGGACTTAAAAGACACTCTTTGGTTTCGATGAGACCGGGATCGGGTTTCCATATTTGGATTTCCGAAAACCACATCGATTCCAAAATAACGTTAGATCGAGTATCAAAGTGGAGCTTTGTGAAGACTCGAGGTGTAAGGACTATAAGTCAATATAACTCTGTGGGTGATTCCGTAATGAGTTTGACGGAATAGTACTTATAGATTCGAGATGGTGAATTAGAGTGCAAGGGTTATTGTCGTTAACTCTGAGGGTGATTCTAAAATGAGTGTAACGAGATAATGCCTTTGGTTTCGTTCGAACCCGGAACGAACTTGTATGGATTGAATGCTTTCAGAACATCGTCAGGTGGACGATGAGCATTCTAAGTGATATGTCCTATAAAGGTAATTGTAGCCTCGAGCCTCATCAACCGGGAATGGCTAAAATAGGGGAGGTGCAGCAAGGCTTCGTGGGTCGCACCCACTGGAGAGCAAGATTTACCTCTGTCTAGAAGTCCCTTTATATTCGGCTGTGTGGGTGCTTGCTAGCTACAACCATGGGGTTGTCTTGTTCGGAACTGTTCAGTAAGGAATGGGTCCAACTTTGTGTTACAGGGGGTCGGGAGTGATCCTCGGTACGTTGATCTAGGCCACGTACTGTGACGGGCGGTACCCCAGTAGCCCTGCCATTGTATGGAATCCAAAATCCAATAAGTTCTAACGGTTTTGATTGTATTACCCACTTTTGTGGCTAGTAGCTGGAATTTAATAGATGTAACAATTTCGGCTATTTCTTATTTATTTGAAAACCCTAGACACTATTATAATATCATCGGATTTCCTATCAAATGTTTTGGTTGGCGTAAGGTAAAAACTCTTCCATGTTTATGTGTGGGAAGTCTTACGTGATACCTTTCTTTTCAAAAGGTTTTTGAAAGTTAAGCAACTATAACCTGTTACTCACACCAGACCCATGTCTGACCCGGAGTTTATTTTTGTTTTCACAAACTCTTGGGTACTCAAATTTTTATGAGTAGTCAAGGGAATTCAGGTTAGCTTTGACGAATTGTGGAGGAGCAATGGAGCAGGAGGCTTCTGCGTGTAGATATATATATATAGTTTTCCGCTGTGTGTTCTCTGAGTTGTTTGTTTTGAGTTGTATTGAGTTGTATAACTAGACAGGTGTTTATAACTGTCTAGCATGTGTTGTATATCTGTGTACTCTGATATGGTTGTAAACTATGTAATATTTATGTGATTAATATAATTTATTCGTTCCGCTGTTAGATTTTGATGTGTTGTTTCTTTCTTCTCTTCTTTCTATTCTCTTTTCTATCCCTTTCTTTCTTAAAGATGATGCGATTTTCTGGGGTAAGAAAGTCGGGTCGTCTCACAAATACTCAAAGAAAAGTTTAAAATCAAAACTGCTTCTCTGATCAAAGCATATGCAGGTGAGTAAATTCTCTTTTAAAAACAGATTTTACTTTGTGATTTTATGGATGCGTGTGATGAATTAGTACGGAATTTTTTTAATATGGTTTGCATTGATTTATTTTATCTGAATAGGTGATGGTTTTGCTTTGTTTATATGTGTGCATGTCTGTTTATATGCAAGACTATCTCTGTTGTTTTCTCAGACTTGATTTACCTTTTAAAATTCATATTTGCTCTTGAAATCAGAATCAAGTTCTGATCCATGAATGAAAAATAATCATTATAGCAAGATGTTAATTCTAAAAATAGTTTTAGGATTTTATAATTAGGGATTAACTCAAGTTTGGGAAAAATTATAGTGGAAATCAAATTTGTTCGAAAATCAACTAATTCAATTCTTGATTTTAATTGCATGAATGAATTCGAGTCTGAAAGTCATGATTTTTAACACACATTTCATGATTTTTAAATCGATATTCGATTAGAATTCCTGTAATGAACGGTTTTGGCATTTTGGGTAACTACCGTTGATTGGCACGGTGGTGGAAATTGAATTTTCGGTTGAAGCTTGCTGGAGTATCGAAGATGATGAGAAAAATAGCCTTCTATTTTTCTAATGGCCACGGTGGCCAGAATAGGTTGATTTAGGGTTTATGTGGACTTTTTGGTCGCGACTGAACCTCTAAGACGTACGGCTTCGGTGGCGCATCGTTGTCTATCGCATTAGGGGAAATGGTGCTGGAGGTTGAGGCGAATCTTTGTTGAAGTCGACGAGGGCTCTCGAGGTCGTAATCATCGGTGGTGGGTGATTTTCCGATCAAGATTCACTCCAAATTTTTATATGGTAAAGCTCGATTTCGATTTACGTCGAATCGAGGGAGTAGTGTGGTCATGCTTGGTTGTGTGTGTCTACGGTGATGTGTTGGAGTCATCATAGTTGATCGGAGCGACGATGTTCGCTGGTGCACGTGCACGTTGTGTCAGGTGATGATTGGTTATTTCATTGAGTTGGGGTTCTCGGGGACGAGCTCGGGTGAGTTGGGATTCTACTCGAAGTAGGAGTGGTTCGAATGATTCTCGTGTTTTGCTCGGGTAAATCAGATGTTGGTTCGGGTTATTTGAGTTGTGTTCAGGGTTTTAAATTTGATCGCAACCAGTTTCAATGTTAAGGGAAATGCAGATTTTTTTTAAAACGAAGTTTTTAACAATTTTAAGGTTTAAATAATTTAGACTTAAAAGAAATGTTTAGTTAATTTAAGGTGTGATTAAATGGATATGTTTGTAAAATAAATTATTTAACAAGCTTTTAAATTTAGGTAATTAAAGTGATTAAGATTTCAAAAGGAGTTACAACAAGTTTCTAAGTAGGGTTTTAAAGATTTTAAATGTTTTAAACAAGTTTCAAGTTAAAGAAATAATTAATTCCAAAGTAAAGATTTAACAGGTTTCAAAATATATTTAATGTAGTTGAGTTTAAAAGATATTATAAATAAGTTTTTAAGAATAAATTTATTTGAGCAAGTTTGAAAAAGGTTTTCAAAGATTTTAAATATCCAATTAAAATGTTTAAATTGTTTTTTTCTTAAGTAAAATTATATATATTCAGATATATAATTAAAGTATAATTATTTAATGGAAGTAATTAAAGGGATTAATTAATTTATGTAATTAATTAATATGATTATTTTAAGTTAATTAATTGGTTTAATTAATTTAAATAGTCACTTGATGATGTGATTGAGTATAATTACTTAACGAGGTTTATAAAGTGTAATTACTTAGTGAAGTAATTAGTAATGGTAACTATAGGGTGTAATTAATTGAAGATTGAAAGTATTTTTGGGTTAATTACCTTGTGCAATTAATATGAAGAATAATTACCTAGTAGAAGTAATTAACAATTAATTACTTAGTGTAATTAATTTAAGAATTGACTAATAAAAGTTATGGAAAGTTAATTTAGTGATGTAATTAATTAAGAGTAATTAATTACAGAATGAGATTAGCCAAGGGCGATTAATAAATATAATTAATTAAAGATTAAGTATAATTACTTAAGGTAATTAATGAGGTGTAATTACTTTGTGAAGTAATGAGTGGATAATTACTGGATGTGATTAATTAAAAGGAAATTACTTGATGGGATGTAATTAAAGGATAGTTACTTGGTTAAAGGAATTAAGTGATAATTACTCAGTGTAATTAAAGGATTAATTAATATAATTGATCAAGGAGTTGGTTTAATTGATGGAGTAATTTAGAAAAGATAATTTATGATTGTGATTAACCAAGGTTGATTAATGAATGAAATTAAGTTAAAGGTTAATTATTAAATGAAATCTAAGAATAATTAACTAATGAAAGTAACTAAAGGATCATTAATTAATGTAATTAATGGAAGTGATCGGTCTTGTTTATGAATGATTGAATGATGATGCGTGCTTTGAATTGGTTGATATCTTTGATATGAATTGCTTTGTGATATGATATGTTGAATGGATGGTGATAATGTGATTATCTATCAATTATGAATTGCTGCGTAAAAGTGTTATCCAGTAATTAAAGATTGAATTGTATTTAATTGAATAACTTGGGTTTAGACGACATTGGATTCGAAGAGACCAGAGTCGGGTGTTAGTAAATACCCGAAACCACTTCGATTCATTATAGATTGACATATGAAATCAATAAGCTGGAATGAAATGATTTAAGTGAATTGGACTATTTAATCTAAGTTTGGTACTTAGAAATTGATGTGCGAAATAAGTGATGACTTTAACAAATTGTGAAATTGTAAATCAATATGAGTTACCTGGGTTTTTAAATACTTGTATGCATTGGAATTTCATGTTAGATAAGTTTACTCACGCTGGTTTCCAGCCTTACCCGGGTGTTACTTTGATGTAATGCTCGGGTCAAACCGAGTATTACAAATTTTCAGGTAAGGACGTTTTTGAGATCAGGAGGCGAGCTAGATGGCAGGAACGTATGGATCATATCCCGTTGTATATATTATAGTTTAACTAGGACATGTTGTTTTAAACTATCTAGTGTTGTGTAATGGTTGTAACTCTGATATATAGAAATTATGTGTTCTGATACAGTTCTTCTTTGTAAAACTATTATTTATTTTATATTATATTTTGATCCGTTACGAATGTGACATTTTTTGTTTCATTTTTGTTTCTTCTTTTTTCTCTTTCTTCTTTTTCCCTCACTATCTAAAATTTCCGGGATCAAAAATTCCGGGTCGTTACACGTTATTTGATTATATAAAATCACAAAAATACCGCCGTTTTTCTATAAATCATCAAATAAAAATTTCAATATTTTCTAAATTAAAATTATAGAAAAATCAAATAAATTAAACTAAAAATAAGTCAATAAAAATTGGGTCAATATATTAAAATTTTATTTTTTTGTTATTTGTTTGAACCATTTATTACTATAAATAAATTTATAATTGAATTCACCATTAATATTTGTTAATTTAAAAGAAGTTAAATAAGACCATTAAATCCACTAAGTTAACATTCAATTAAAAATCATGTTATTTGGAACACTATTTAAATATTTGTAACATCCCCTATCTAGAGGTCCAATGCTAAGCGCTACAGGTGCTGCAGTCAGCCATAGTATTAACTTCCGGCAACTAGATATGGCTATGCTAATGGTATCCATAATATCAGAAGCACATGAATATGAAACAAAATCACAGATTTCACAAAAATATCTTTGATTGCATTTCCAAACCATATTCAAATTACATAATCCTACTCTTTCGCAGGTTCAGATAAAATATATTTATTACAATATTACGCTAAGAGCAACATATGATGATGCCCCTTGGTTAACCAGAATATTATATCTACAATACAATAGAATCAATCTAAAATATAACAGCAATTCCTAATTAGCTATCCATCAACCACATGCTCGTCACCGGAAGCTTATTCGCCAATCTACTAAAACCTGTAAACCTCAACCCTCAACTTACTCAAATTAATTTTGAGTATTTGAGAGTTTAAGAAAATAAAACTTTGAGTTAGACGCAAAACCTTGTGTGAATAATACTATACATCTCGACTATCTAATATTAAGTGAGACCATGCCGCTTAATGGAACGGGTTTCCCCTTACTAATATCCTTTTAAAACATATAATTTTGCAAATTATGATCCTGTAGCCAAAACTGGTTAAATATATAAAGCAACATCTTTTATATGTACATATCAGTTATCATATGGACTATCAATCGTACACTGTAGTTTTTTTGGATAACCACTAAGCCTTGCCTGACTCGGGCCTATCAAAAACATAAAATCTAACATTTGTTAAATACTCCTCTTTTGGATGGTTTGTCCTTACTTACTTCTCCAGGTCTAACTGATCCTAATAGTTTTGCAGGCTTACCAATAACCTCTCTTTTCTTTTGTGGATACCTTTCTATGTGTAACATAATTTTAGTCTTACATATGACAAAGCCCTATACACAGGAATTTTGGACTAAATTAGCTAGGGGCTAATAGCCAATGGGTATAGGACACAACCCTACACTAGTCCCATCTGGTCTTCTAATCTAAGTCATTTTCTTAGGGTTAAATACCCTTTTAAATTTTTCCTTGAAAACCTTTTCAAAATGACTTAAACCTTTAAATCACACATATATAGGGAAAATATACTCTTTGATTTACTCTAACTATTTGTCATGTTATATATACTTTACCCAAAGTTATGTTGATTAAATTATTAAGGATTTTTCATACCTCCAAAATAAGTTAAAACCCTTTTTAATTTAAAACACTTAGGCTATATTGCCAAAAACAACTCATTCGAAACCACCGAAAGTACCCCTTTCGAAACCCTTGATAGTATCCCTTTCCCTACAACTAAAACCTTAGGCGATGGCGAAAACATACCTTTGGAAATCATACCTTTCAAAACCATTCATCTTATTCTTTCGAAAACATTGAAAAACATATCCTTCAAATGCATTAAATCCTTAGACATCCTCTTTAAAACACTTAAACATTTCCTTTTGAAACCATTGGAAAACCTTTCCTATTAGACCTTTTGAAACCATTAGGGAACCACCCCTTAGAAACCTTTCTTTAAAACCTTTTGAAAGCATCAAAACATCAAGCCTTTCAAAAGCATTTGGGTTCAATTTTATAACATGTGGAAACGCCTTTCGAAACCATTTAGGTTCTACCATTTGTAGAGCAATAGGGATATTGAAACACTTAAGCCGAAAGAATCTCTCTCAAAAGAATTTCCAAAGTAAAGAAATGATGGTGTCGAAACCATCCATTCGAAAGCATTGGAGAAGCGGCTTAACCCATAACAATTTGGGTCTAAAGGTAAAAAGCAGCAGTCAGGGGTATCGACCTAGTCAAAAGCAGTTACTTAAAACAAAGGCGCAACCTCTTAAAACCAATCTTCTAAATTCATTGACCTAGTCGAAAGCAGAACAAGTTGAAAGCTTTCAGTCGAAAGGAAAGCAAGCGCATTTTCATTTAAAAGTAAAGTAGCGCTTCAACCCATTTGGAACCCCTGATTTCGACCTAATGCCTTCCGCCTATACCACATTCCCTACGTACTAGGTAATTGATACCATGTGCATTGGTTTCGACTGAGTCAGAGGTGGAGGTAAGTAGTCGGTAGCCTGGTGCCAAAAGCATTGAAACCAGAAAAAGCATGTAGATTTGACTTTTTAAACTATTCCTTTATACCTAACCTGCCTTGTTTGTCAAATTGTGGTTGGTTGCAAAATTTTCTTTTCTAAAAATACTGTCAATTTTCAAAAACAAAGATTGGAATTATTTACAAAATATCCTTCTCCTTTTTAAAAATAAATAAAATATTTAAGTCCCATACCCTAAATATTTTTATATATCCTTTAAACACTTAAAAAAATTCAACAGAAATTCCAAAAAATCATTTTTAATATTTTTTTAACATATATAAATTTCAAACCCTAAGCCAATATAATTTGGTCGTAATAATTTTTAACCCAAAATAGCATTTTCTTCACTACAAAATTCCTATAAATCCACATTAATGCAGAAAATTATGAAAATTGAAACCCATTTCTATATTATTGTTTATAATCTAAATTTAAATTCGCGAGGCAATTGGATGTCGTATGATAGGGTTTTCATACCAAAACATAATACAAATTTTATGTGAATTAGCATAAATCATCAACAATATATAAATATACATTTTATCATCCAAAACATGGCAAAACATTTGCAAATAATTCGGATTTTATCCCGAAAACCGAAAACCAATAAAAATTGAGATGTAGTCATTATTCACCTTAGCTTTTTGGTTAAGGATGCGAGATTTGTTCTTGATTAAGTGATTTGATTCTTCCTCTTGAAATCTTCTTCTTCCTTGCACTTCCTAATGGTGGCCAGCATTAGCTTTATTTTTGTTTTCGACGATAGAATGAACGTGTAGAATGAATTCCTTAGGGGGTTTAGGGTATAAGGATATGACTTTTTCCTATTTTTCCCTTGCATATTTCCAAACCCGCTGTTCTCTTTTTATTCTTTAGTTCACTTGTTTAACATGGCACAGCTACCCCTAATTTAATCTCAAATCTCAATCCATTAATCAGCTTACATTATTTTATTTTATTTATCTAATTAAATATCCTAAATAATGTTACTAAAAATATGGGGTGTTACATACTTCCCTCCTGAAAGAATTTTGTCCTCGAAATTACGATAATGTACAAATCACAACAATCGAAGGTAAAACATATCATCAGCAAATCAGGATAAGCATCTCTCATCCTGTTCCCAGTCTCCTAAGTCTGTCATCATCGCTCCACTGGATATTAACTAATCTGGCTGTCTAGCTCCTCAACTTCTTCTCATCCCTTGCGACTATGCGAACTGGCTTTCTAACTATAGTCAAATCTGGCTCTACCACTGTGTGATCTAACACAATCGGTGATATAGTAGTATACGGATCTCAAATACATTTCCTAAGACGAGAAACATGGAAAACATTGCGGACTCCTGCCAAACTGCTTGGTAACTCTACTCTATATGCGTGTTTCCCGATCCTCTCAATAATAGGAAATGGTCCAACAAAACCTCCGTGCTAACTTCCTTGATTTCCCAAATCGAATCACACCCTTCATCGATGACACCTTAATGAAAACATGATCTCTAACAGAAAACTCTAATTCTTTTCGGCTTTGTCCGCATAACTCTTCTGCCTAGATTGAGCTTCCTTCATTATAGCTCGAATTAACCCAACCTTTTATGCAGCTTCACTAACAAAATCCAGACCAAGAACCAACCTATCTCATGTCTCTAACCAACAAACTAGAGACGTGCATGGCCTTCCATACAAAGCTTTCAAATGGTGCCATCCCTATGCTAGCATGATAACTTTTTCTATAAGAAAACTCGACTAGATGTAGATGTTTTCCCATGATCCCAAAAATCTTGCACACAAGCTTGTAACAAATCCTCCAAGTCTTTGTTAACTCTCTCCATTTGCCCATCAGTCTGTGGAAGGTAAGCGAAACTCATTTTAAGCTTGGTACGGTTATCCTCCTTTTGGCAAGACCATTATACATAGGACTTGACTAGAAACCAAAGACAATTTGGCTCGAAGATTGGTTATACATAGGTTCACTATGGATACTGGCAAATTTGGTCCGAATCTAGATCGAGCTACAATTGACAAGACACGACAAGCAAAGCTATGAAAGCCAACGTTTCGAATTTCAAGTCGATCAGGGTTTGTATACTCAGGTTTGGATCAATCAAGTTCCATGAGAAGCATGCTCTATTTGTATCTGTCTATTTCGTATTGATCCATTTCTTATCCATCGTCTCCCAATCATCCTATTCATATCCATCTAGTAAGCATAGGTTTGTATCCATCATGATCGCTTCACTTCATATCCATCAATAAGCAATGCTTTGTATCGATATCGTCTATATGTACATCGTATTGGTTTCCTCAACAACTCAATTCATATCGATCAGCCAACGATCGATACGAAGCGCCACTAAATTCATCGATAAGAAGAATGTGCGGAATGATCGATACGAAACAACGTCTAGGTCATCAATACTAAATTCATTGGTTCATATCGGTACCAAGCGGTTAAAAAGCATCCGTACGAAGAAGTGCAAACCATCGATACGAAAGGAATACTCCAGATCGATACGAACAAAGAATGTAAAAGTAGAAGACTCGGTCACTCACCATAAAAAGTGGATCGTTCCTAGAATATAGCACCACGTCACCTGATCGATTCGAACCAAAAGCGACATGAAGCCATTGATACGAATTGTATTGATACGAACTTGGTAGTGTTTTGTAAATAAAGACTTGGATCGATCATAACTCAAAATCGATAATTCCAAATGCTACCAAATTTCCACAGAAGCTAGCGTACCACCTCTATTTGGTCCATGATCGATCTCGGCCTAAATGGATGTGTTTTGGATCAATACTAAATGAGTGCATGTCAATCGTGGATCGATCCAATCAACATCAGATTGATTTGGTGGGCCCACCCATATGAGAGTAGGAGTCTTCGAGAATTGAGCCAGATATTTGTAGCTTACACCTATAAATAGCGACGCTGGACCTTCAAAAAATGGACTTTTGGCTTCTCTACGCTGATACTCTACTGAAATCGCTACTACATTTCAGTTGTACTGTCATAATCTCTTGTAATCAACAAGTTAAATTCAATAAACATCAATTGTTTCATAGTGGACGTAGGCAATACATTGAACCACTCTAAATTTGTGTGTTTCTACATTGGTTCGTATTTGTTGGTCGGTGTATTTGTCAGATCTGCCTCTTTTTACATTTACTTTTCATTTTATCTCTTCAAACACAACCGAAGAGTGTTGTGACCAATTTTGGTACAAACAATTTGGTTCTTTCATTAAGAAAACCCAGCTTTTCTCCTGCTCATTGGATATACTGCCGATATTAGATTTCAAGAATCTAAGGAGAAGATCCAGATCTCAAGCCTATAAGTTCTTCCATCCTAATTAGATTTGCACCAAGTCTAGGAGAGAACTTCATTATTCACCATGGTCGCTACCAAGACTACCTCAACCGCTGCAGATGCGGAAAGAAGGGATAGACAGAACCCCACATAACTTCCCTCTAAAGACAAGAATGATGTCAAACCTTCATTTCTACAAGGCCCTGTCACCAGGGAGGAGTTCCAACTGCTGATGCAAGAGTTGACCCAAAGCTGCCAGCAGCTTACCCAGCAACTCCATACCAATATGGAGTTTACCAACCGGATGAAACATGAAATACATAGGAGGAGATCCAAAAAGGATCAGACTTCGTACTCATCCACC
This sequence comes from Allium cepa, assembly GCA_030765085.1. Lineage (NCBI taxonomy): Eukaryota > Viridiplantae > Streptophyta > Magnoliopsida > Asparagales > Amaryllidaceae > Allium > Allium cepa. The sequence continues at coordinate 485,901,391 of CM060929.1, forward strand.
TAAAGTTATGTTTTTTCTGATTACAATCACAGATCCATGCACCCATGACTGGATGGAAGCTATGCACAGGCTACCGACTTCAGCGCACTTTGAATCTTGGGCAATTGAGATTTGGTCTGTCAACCAGCCACTAGACCGGACCCTCCTCTCGAGGAGGGATGATTCCTTATCACACTACTATCAACCGCGTCGTTGCCGCTGCTATTGAATTAGGAGATGACATTCAGAACTGAATGGATCCGAATCGTCGCTAGCATGATTATTCTCCTGAGCCTTATGTTCCTGAAGACCTAGAGCCATGGAGGCAAGATATGGACCATCGATCGCGACCGTCACATCCTCGCATCATGGAACCCGACCACACCTTGGCTCAGCATGCCCAGAATGTCCAAATGCCAAACATCCTAACAATGATCCGTGAAAGCCAAGGCCTCACCAATGACGGCTGGGGAATCTCCCAGAGTCATACCCCTTTCACCGATGACATCCGCTATGTTGAACAGCCTCGGCGATTTAGAATGCCAACTCTACCAATTTATGAAGGAAGCTATGACTCTAACCAACATGTTTTAAAGTATGAATGGTTAATGAATGCTACATGGGTTTATGATGCAGTCAAATGTCGAAGTTTCACAATCTCCCTAGAGACATTGCGACTATGTGGCTTACTCGCCTACCATCCTGATCTATTTCATATTTCGACCAGTTGGCAACAAAGTTTCTTGGTCAGTTTCACATGCATGTCACAAGGCCTAAAGATATTAATACCTTGCCTAGTGTCACCCAAGCTCCCGGAGAGAAACTCTGATGTTTTCTGGAGAGGTTCCATGTTGCATGCATTGAGATTAGTAATCCTAATGACAATTCCATTCTGACGGCACTAACTATGTGAATCGATCCCGATTTTGAATTTGGCAACTGGTTGGTTGAAAAACCTCCTGCGTCATTGAACCGTTTCTATTCTAAGGCAGCTCAGTTCTTGAGAAGAGTGGATGCGAAATACTCTAGGAAAAAGGATGATGCCGGGCCCAGCATGGAAGGAATTCAAAGCATTGTTGCTGTGAAAAAAACCGAGAAGAGTTTCAGAAAGATGCAATTAAACATACATAATAAGCAGAATCGCGGAACGGCGATGGAAATCAGGTTAGGAAGCGGGATCAAAATCACGGACCGCAACGTAGTGCTCCCATGTTTTACACCTATACTCCTTTAAATACATCTCTAGAAATTGTGTACTTGCAAACTTGTAATATTGTCCAATGTAAGAAAAATGTTACGAAGTAATCGTCGAAGAAACAGATTCAAAGTGGGAAGTTTTGTAGATTTCACGGTAGTTATGGCCACAACACGAACGAGTGCCATCATCTACTGGATATTATCGAGAATTTGATCCAAGAAAGAAAGTTGGAGCAGTTCGTTTGGGTGTCGTAGTCTGGAGGTGCGGACCCATCAAATCCAAACCAAATACCAAATCAGGTTAGACCGGAGGAGCCCACTCATACCGGCAAGATGTTAGTAATTAACACTGTTAGTGATGATCCTCATCCAGTGGATTGGAGCTGGAAGGAAATAGAGTCGTATGCCATCTCTATTAGGCATGCGAGCTTTGAATGTTGTAGTAACTTGGAAGACGGGGCTCCCGCCAAACAACAGAAACGATGATAGATGGCATCATATTTCGAGACGTGGATGCCAATAAAGTCAAAGCCACAACCATTGGTCCACTAGTCATTTCAGCTAAGATAGGTCCTACTTGGATGAGGAGGATCTTAATGGATATTGGAAATTCAGTGAACATAATCTTTAAGCGAGCCTATGATCAAATAAAGATGGAAGCGAAATATTTGAAGCCTTGTTAGTCTTGTATTCATGGATTTAATGGAAGTATGACCATACCCGCCGCGAAGGTGGAGCTACCAGTGGAGTTGGGGGTTGGAGAGTGCCAGAGAGTCTGGAATAGTTTATTGTATTGGGTATTGACTCACCATACAATGCTTTCTTGGGCCGACCGACCCTTTCTGAGTTTATGGCCGCTATCGTCCTTGGTGTCTAACTTTGAAATTCCCTACCGACAATGGAGTCGGAGTCGTTCAAGGGGACCAGGCTACTGAACAAGCCTGTTATGTTGCTGAATTGCGGGAGATGCAGCAAAAAGAGAAGGAAAAGGGCATAGAAGAATCTCTCTGCGTCCGCTTTGTAGATAATTGACAGTTAATGCCTGGACCCAGGCCTAGGTACCATAACCAATTCCCAAGGGATCTTGACCCAAGAGATACTGAAAGCAAGGACGAAGTCAAAGATGGTCAGGCTTCAACGGCAGAGCTAACGATCGATGTTCTGATCGATAATGATGATGATTCTAAAATGGAAAAGATTGGATCTCAACTAAGCCAACAGATGAAGGAGGAATTGGTTGAATTTCTTCGGGCAAACCTCGACATGTTTTCCTGGATGCACTCCGATATGTGTGGGATCTTGCCAGACACCGTGAGCCACACATTGAATATTGACCCGTCTCATGTCCCGGTCAAGCAAAAATGGCATGGTATGGATCCAGAGAGATCTATCGCTCTTAAGGAAGAAGTGGATAAACTCATGTCAAACAGGTTTATTCGAGATGCATTATAACCAGAATAGGTGTCCAGTCCTGTACTTGTCAGGAAACCTAACGGGAAATGGAGAACATGCGTGACTACTCAGATTTGAATAAAACTTTCTAAAAACAGTTTTCCACTTCCCCAGGTTGATCTGCTCGTAGAATAAACAGCCGGACATGAATTCTTATCCTTCATGGATGCATATTCTAGCGACAATCAGATACCAATGCACCTACCTGATCAAGGGCATACCAGCTTTGTCCCCAATCTGGGACTTTATTGTTATAAAGTGATGACATTCGGATTTAAGAATGTCAAGGCAACTATTAGAGACTCATCAACTGAATGTTCACTAACTAGATTGAGAAAACCATGGAGATATATGTGGATGACATGCTTAGAAGTCATGATTCTCCACAAATCATATCAAAGTCCTGGTAACGATGTTCAACATCATTCGAGAGTACAGAATGAAATTCAAACCATTGAAGTGTCACTTTGTGGTCTCGTTTAGAAAATTCCTTGGATTCATCATTAATGCTCGAGGAATCGAAGCCAATCCAGAGAAAATCAAGGCAATTAAAAATCTTGAGACTCTAAAGAATATAATGCAAGTTTAGAGCCTCAATGGAAAGGTAGCAGCACTGAGCAGATTCATTTCAAAATCCACCGACAAATGCATTCCGTTCTTCGATCTAATCAGAAAAGTGAAATGGAACTTAGAATGGACTACAGAGTGTGAGTGCACATTTCGAGCACCGGTTCAACTCCTATCCACAGCACCCATTCTGTCAAAACATATTGAACACAAAAGACTGTACATCTACTTGGCAGTGTCAGAAAACGCAATCAGTGCTGCTTTAATTCGAAAGGAGGACTAGATACAACGGCATGTTACATCGGCAAACGGCTGACCGGAGCTGAGAGAAATTATCCAAAATTAGAGAAGTTAGCTTACTGTCTTGTCAATTCTTCAAGAAAGCTCTGCCTATATTATCAGGCTCCTCCTATCACTGTCTACACCGACCAGCCATTATGACAGGTCCTTACCCGACCTAAGACGTCTGATAGGTTACTCAAATGGAATAACGAGCTGAGTTAGTTCGACATCACTTCACATCAAGGCGAGCCATTCAAGGATAAGTCCTAGCAGACTTCATTGTCGAATTTACTATACTGGAGAACTTGACCGAAATCAGGGAGTCTCCCAAATATGTCTGGAAGCTACGTACTGATGGTGCGTCAAATGACCTCTTCTCAGGCACTGGAGTTGTGCTTGAAACTCCTGAAGGTCGATCTGTGTAGTATGCTTTGAAGTTTAATTTCCATGCGACCAACAACGAGGCCGAATGTGAATCCCTGCTCGTCGAACTAAGGCTAGCCAGAGATTTAAGTATCCTTGTTGTTGCCAAGTTCATGGAAAGTACCAGGCCATAGACCGAAGATTGTCCACTTACTTTGCTCGGGTCTAGGAAATATTGAATCAGTTCAATAATTTTGTCGTTTATTGCATACCCCGAGAATACAATCACAAGGCCAAATCCTTGGCAAAGTTAGCCAGCACCGGTGGGGCATGACATATGGGACTCGTTCCTGTTGAGACATTATCTTCCCCGAGTATTGAACACATGGAGACCGACTGGGTACATGAAGTCATACTCGTTAAGGAGGCATTGATGACTCTGTTTAAGAACTATCTCGAGCAAGGAACCCTATCAAAGCATAGAAGTAAGAAAAGACGAGTTCCTCGAAAGGCTTCGCAACTCACTATTCACAATGGTGTGATGTATAGAAGAGGGTGCTTTGTTCCTTTACTTCGGTGTATCGCCTACGTTGAAATCAAACGAGTATTACATGATGTGCATGAAGGAGAATGTGGCGATCACATCGGGGAGCAAGCGCTTGCTATGAAAGTGCTCCGATATTGTTATTATTGGCCGACTATAAATCGCGACACATCATGTTATGTAAGAAAAAGTGACAGATGTCAGAAACATGCTCGGATTCCAAGAGCCCCGCCTACCGAAATAACTTAGATGGTCAGTTCATGCCCATTCTCAATATGGGGAATCGACATCATTGGGTCTCTACCCTAGCTAAAGGTGGCACGAAGTACGCCATCGTTACGATTGATTACTTTACCAAATGGCAGAAGCCGAGCCCCTTGCTACTATCAAAACAAAGAATGTGATCAATATTTTTGTACGCAACATTATCTGTCGATTTGGTCTTCGACATGCCATCATCATCGACAATAGAGCCTAATTCGATAGTGTTGAATTCAATAATTTCGGTCAGCGATTCCATATCCAAAAGAAGTTCTCTACAGTTGATACCCTCAAGTGAATGGACAGGTCGAAGCTGTTAATAAAGTTATAAAGTCCGTTCTAAAGAAACAATTGGAAAAAGCCAGAGGCAAATGGGTCGATGAACTTCCTATGGCCCAATGGGCTTATCAGACAACCCACAAGTCCGCGATCGGCCATACTCCTCACTTTCATATGGTTTAGAAGCTATTATTCCAGTGGAGTTAAAAGTGCCCTCTCATCGCGTCACTTAATATGATTCGAAGAAAAATGCTATATTACTTGCCGAATCTCTGGACTTATTAGATGAGAAGTGTTAAGAGACTGATTTAAGGGCAACCGCGTACCGAAGTCGATTCGCCCGATTGTACAATGCTAAGGTCCGACCTCGAACTTTTGAACTCGACGATCTCATCCTCAAGAGAATTTACTCGATCCCTTCGCATATAAAACCCACGTGCGAGGGACCGTATGTTATGAACGAAGACTTGGAGACGGCACGTTTAAATTATCGAGCATTGATGGTCTCACTTTGCCAAGAGCCTGGAACAGTGAGAGTCTTCGTTGCTATAACACATTACAGGCTTTATTTATTCATTCAATTTGCTTTTAATTTGCGATTTTTTTATGCATTTCGAAATTTTAATTTGTAAAATGTAACCTACTTGGCCATACTTTCTTATTCCAGCAATAAATTGCCATCTCTTCGAGCCAGAGCAATGGTTCTTAAAATGCGTCATGCGAACGTCATAATGCACGGAGAGCTAAATTCCACCCTACAGTGGGACTTATTCACATAGGGAGTGACTGTGATGCAACCAGTCACTTTCTAAGTGAAACCCGAGCTCGAGGGCAAGCCATCACACTGAAGCTAGAAAGGATTGATACACAACAATCCTCTAACTAACTCCGGCTTCCAGAGTGCGAGCTAGAGTATAAACCTACAAATGTAGGATCGAAGAGGGTAAATCCATCCACCTAACGAATTCGCTTATGTTTGATCCAAGTCTAAGGAGGATGAATCCGTCCATCTAATGACCTCACTTGTTAACTCAGGGTGGATGTGACTCGACCGTCCACGATCCTGATAAATGTATCGTTCTCAAAGTGTGAATGAATTCCTAAAACTCAAAACAGATGTGATCGACTGTCTGTTAACCAACTCCAGATACCTAGAGTGCGAACTGAAGTACAAAAATCAAAATGGGTGTAACCGACCACCCATCAACTCTAAGTCCCCAAAGCACTGGAGTATAAATACAAACCGGGTGTGAACTGACCACTCGTGAGACAACTTGGAGTCCTTGGAGTGCGGACTGAAGTATAAACACAAATCGCGTGTGACTAATCACCCATGAATCAATCTAAGTCCCCAGAGCACGGATGAAATTCTAAATATAAGGCGGGTGTGACTGACCGCTCGTAAAATAACTTAAGTCACCAGAGCGCAGACATATCTTTGAACATTAAACGGGCATGACCGACTGCCAACGTACAAGTGCAATCCTCAGAGTTTGGATGTGAGTACCAATAGATGAGCAGGTGTGATCCGACCACTCGAACTCATCTCATTTCAAATTCGTTCTGACTAAGTCAAGCCTAATTTATCAAAGGCAGAAAGCGACTGCCCAAAATTGAAGTACCAGTTACCGATCGAGATAGTACAATATTAAGACTCGACTTAACGTTCGGTTCTAACCCGAAACCATAACTTCGGGACTTAATAACTAAACTCATGTCTGATTCAGAGACTAAGGCTATAAAAGTACGTTGAATGGAAGTCAGAGCACTAAAAAACTTAAGCAAATAAGCACAAAATTATGCTAGAAACAAAATGGAATTTTATTTTAACTACTCTTTAAAAAAGAAGGTAAGTACAAAAATCATTCCAAGAAATCCTTCTAGCAGGGGCCGAACCTGCATCTATACATGACTTACAGGAAGAAAAAAGGAATTCCTATCTATCAACCAAAAAATGAAGCAAGAAGCCATGTCTATTCTCTCAATTTCTTCTTCTTCGGCATTGACCCACTAGAGCTACCGCTCGGATGCCTCTTCGAGCCTTTGCCTTTTAGTGGTTGATCTCTAGCCGGGGGGATTATGGTGACCTCTTCATCGAAACTCACAGGAATTGGAATACTTTATGAATGCAAATTCGAAGGGATAGAAACACTCTTGATGATGGAAGACGAGGGAGGCATGCCAATGTCAACAATTATACCGCTGGGAGAAATTATTCACAGAGAATTTGGACCAGGACCTGCCATACCACCTCCAATACCACTAGCCTGTGAGGTTGCTTCCATCTCGGCATTAATCTTCGCTATTATTTCTTCTTCACGAATTGTTTGGGCATCCACTGGGATGTTGCCAGTTGGGCCTGAAGAGCTGGCCATGAATGCGCCTTCGCCCATGACGAATGGCAGTTCGGTAAGCGGGTCACTTTGATGACCCAGGACTTCCTCCATCATCCGCTCGTCAAAAGTAAAGTGCTCCCCTACACTTCGTCAGTTGGTGCAATGGCTGTTGTTGTGGTTGCCTCCATCATAAGGGCCTCCTGCTCATGATGCGACTCTTGGATTGCAGGGGGCATAACCGATGCGACTCCTATCGCTGAATAAAGGTAAGAGAAAAGGTGTTAGTGACTACTTCAAACAAAGCTCCCGACTTTAAATAAATGCTAGAAATGTTCGAAATACTTTCCTCGGATTGGCTCGCGGGTGGAGCTGGAGCAGCTGTAGGGGCATGCTCGCGAGCTGGTGACAACTGTAGTTGATCAGCATTGTAAGTAGGCATAGTGAAGGATAGCCTATAGGAATAAATTCGAGATAGGTTAGCATAGGAATTTCAGAGCCCATATCATGATTCTCAATGTCATAACCCTCTCTAGCCTCCAAATGCTAAGTATTGAGTCTGTCTTTCTCGAATATGATAATGGCATCATGGAGAACTCTTCTCTCATCATCATTCAACACCCGATTCTCTAATTCGAACTCATCGCTGGATTCAGTATGGTGCTCTGCTTTTTCATCTTCAACCAAGCAACACCGAGCATTGTGCAGATGTGATGGATAATCTTCGAGCCAGCTCAGATTTCGATGCTTCAGAACATTGGAATTATATGTAATAAGGAGTTCATCAATGTCACCCCCCAACTTGACCTCTTCCGCTCTCACTTCACCCTCAACTCTAGCTTCGGCTTCCTAAACCTTTAGCGTTACCGAATCCCTCTCATCCTTGAGCACCACAGCCTGCTTGCATGCTTCCTGAACGGTTTTATTTGCATCATCTTTTTCTTTGACGACCTCAGCAAATTTAGCTTTAAGCTCCTTATGGTTTTTTAGCGCCACATCTCTTTTAGCCATGACTGTAGGGTCCAGTGCCCCATTTCCTCGACCAGGGCTAAGTGTGTTCACCTCATCTCCTCCATCTTCTGGGTTGCCACGTCGTCTCTTTTATTAGCCTCTGTTTTGGAATTTCTCGCAAACTTGTTTTCATCGTTAAGCACCTGAATTTTCAGTCCTTTTGAGCGAGATCAGTTCCTAGTTCCTCGATTGCCTTCTCCTGCTAAAAGCCCACCGTCGATACTTTGTCTGCGGTCTTCATCCATTCCCGATGTTGGCCATAAAATTGTGTATGTAGTCATGCACCATTTGTTATGCCTCATTGGGAATTCGCTTTAAGTGCGGGCGAAATATTAAGCCATCAAAACATATTTGGAAAATCCTTGTTCAACTTAGCAATTCTGATCGCTCCTTCCCTGGTGGGTTCTGTGACAGCTTGTTCAGTGGCGATGGGAGCCTCAATTTTAGTCCTTCAATTCTGTTGGTCAGGCCTTGATGCTTGGAAAGGTGGTATTTGACGTGAAGATTCAAGAGTTGTTTGCTAGAGCTAGAGGATTGTGTTGGACCTCTAGGTGGCGTTGAGCGCGACCAGGAATGGTGACTGTATTGTCTCTCCTTCTCCCTCTCCCTATCCCTTTCCCTCTCATAGCTCTCCCTCTCTTGACTAGAGTAGCCACAATCGTGGTCTTTATCGGCCTCAAGTCTGCAAGACTTAGAGTATGAGCTAGATGAACGGCGCGCAGAACGAAGGCTACCGAGCATAGATTCCTGCCTCGACATCGTATCTGTAAAATGAAAAGAGAAACAGAGTTGGTAATCTCCGAAGAAGAATAGTTTTTGACTAGAAATTATGTAGTGCCGTGAAGTGTGTGTATGCATGTGTAAACCCTAACCAACCGGTTGCAATAGCCATACTCGAAGGAGTTGGCTCTCCTACGTCTAAGGCATTTTGAAGCCCCTCTAATTCGGTATCTTGGTGCAAGGTTAAATTATCCAAAATAGGGATGTCAGCCAGTCTCGCAAAGGAGCTCTCCAACTATGAGAAAAGAATCTCTTGGCTAGTAACAGGCAAAGAGGCTATAAAGGTTTTGTGCCTTACAGATTTTCGAGCAGTAGACTTGCCTCTTCTCTTCCACTCTAAAGATCGAGGACTTTGTAAAGGCCCAGTCGTGGGCTCATCTCCAATAGTTATATTCGCTTCACCGACTTTTCCTTTAATTATTATCCTGGGGGCTCCGCTTCGAGCTTGCCTCACCGGGGTCGTCCTGAACGTCCAATGCTTGATCTATGTCAATAAACCCATGGCAACCAGATTCTCGTCCGTAAGGACTTCATCAATTTCTCTGTGTTCGGTGGGCACCTCTTGAAGAACTCGTACTATCTTCTTAAATTGAGCACCTTCAGGTCATGGAATTAAAGATGTAAAAGAAAAAAATGTTAGACTTTACATCAACTACTATTACCCAATTAGTCAGCAAGGATAGCAAGGCACTTATGTCTTGCTAGCCACCGATTGGTGAACCTTGGTGGACACCGAGCGTAGAACCATTCGGTCTTAAAGTAACTCAGCTTTCTCCTAGCCCCAATTACGACTTGGCTAAAGAAAGGTTGTCCCCATGACTCTTTATATTAAACAAGTATCTGATCTCCTCTACTGTCGAAGGATAGAAGAGGTGCTCCATGAAGAAGATAAACAAACTATTGAGCAAGGCATATCCATTCGGGTGCAGCTGAGATGGAGCGATCCTCAAGAAAAATAGAACTTCCTGGATGAATTGGTTGAAAGGAGGAAGTATCCCAACTGCACACATAAAATCTATTGCCGGCTGTATACCCTTCGGGGGGGTTGTAAGCTCTATCTTCTGAACCCGACAGTAAGACATCATCCAGCGACAACCCATGCCTTAAATAAATTCCACCCAGCATATCTCCAGAAATATTAGGATCTTGTGGATGTGCGATGAAGACTGTTTTTGGTAGCTCGTCTGTAGCAAGGTTAATAACATCGGCAAGGATAGCCGGCATTTCGATTATGGGGAGAGGCAGAATCTGAACATCCTGCGACTAAGATTCTAGGTTCCATAGCTATTGAACTCAGTAAAAATCATCGTTAGACAACAATAAACCCATGTTTCCCCCAGTGTGAAGTGCGTGAATGCGTTGTGCAGTCCAGTGCTACATAATGCTTAGAAATTCTACGGGATTGAAAGATGTTCCAAAAACAAGACTTTGAAATTCAATCTGAGTGACCATCATTGCCGACCGTCACAACTATACTGTAACGATTAAAGATTTTCGACTCTCGAAAATCGACAACAATACGTCCACTGTATCAACTGCCGAGCAATCGAAGGCCGAAAAACCTAATTGTTAGGGTTAAAGAAGAAGAAAATAGAAACAATAACAGAATCTCTCAATCGCAGCGGAACAACATATAATAGATAAATGAATAATCTTCAAATCAAAAGAACTGTATCAGTTATTACATTATATCACATTACATTACATTATCAGAGTTTACAACAACAAACAATGGAAAAGAATTACTATATACTAGTTTATACGCCATGCCATCCAGCTTGCTCCCAACAACAGTTGTAGTGTTTTATTTTGGATAAAATTAAACGTGTGTTTAATTTTACCCAAAATTCTCTCTAGCTTCAATCAACTACAATCCATCACCATCGCGTAGTATTCATCAATAAGAACCCGACGCAATTCGTTTCGTCCAAAACGGATCTCGTAAGAAAGAGTTACAGCATTTTAAAGTTCATTCAATTTATAATATAATAAATTAACCATTTTATTTTTATTTTTTTAACCTTAAACCAATCACAGACGTTGATTTTGTTTGCCCTAGATCTGGACCGTATACTTCATCTTCCTACATCAGGTAAAAAAAACGCGCTCGAACAAACCCATAGCTGCCTCCTACCCCCAATTATCGCGACCACCCTATTGCACTTGAAGACGATCGAGCACCATCGTTCAAAAGCTTGTCACAAGCTCTACCTCTGGCATGCTCGAAGTGAAGCTCGGCCTTGCCATTGTCTTGAAAAACACGTGCGAACGGCATACGTTCATCATCGATTTGCTGTTGATCCACGCACTCAAATTCGATCACAGCTGTTGATATCCTAGATCTCGTAGCCCTCTTCAACTTTGTAGTTGGAGACTTATGTTAATTCTTCACGGATTTGAAGAAAATTGAGGAAGATGGAGACAAGTTTTTCGGCCACTAATATTATAACTGGCAGCTAGGGTTTTAAATTAGGGTTTGTTGCAAAATGTGAAAATAAGGGGCCTTTATAAAAAATTCTCAAACACTATTCACCCGAAATTTTTTCGAACTCCAAACGAAGCGTGCCGCTTGGCGTTTATAATGTTTTATCCCCATTCTAAACGCAATGGAATATGTATCGGGAGCCAATTCGAAAGTATTTGGAAGATAAGTTTTCAAATTGACTAATTTAAATTTAAAATTCACTTAAACCGATTTCATTGCGTTTTAGCTTGGCCCGGACAAACCGTAAATCCGATTGACACGAAGTTTGAAATCTTACAAAAATTTAACATCACGGATCCAATGAAACTAGTTTCGTCGAAATTCGAGACTGTTTGAAAAATGACTATTTTTACTCGTCAATTAAATATTAAATTCCTCTCATGTCCTCTCCTGACCACGTCCTTCCCCTTGTCCTTCCCCATGCCCCTACCATCTCAATCAACCGCAACAGCTATGTCCTTCCAACGTCCTCACCTGACCAGCCGCTTCTTTGTCCCATCAAACCAGCCCTTCCCTCCGTGGATTCCTCGTCTTGTCCCACTTCTGTTGTACCTCCTACTACTGTACCCTCCCCTCCAGTTCCTCCGCCACCAGTCCCTCCTAACCCTCACCCATCTAGGCCACCTTTACTCCATTTTCCAGCCACATCTGCTGCCCCATCCCTTGGTGAACAGAAATGGACTTCCTTATTTAAGCATAAACCAAGAAATGCTGGGAAGTACATCCCTGTTGATCTCTCTCCTGAATATGAAGACAATATGTTAGTGCCACCGAAGGAAGTCATAGAAGCCGGTGCAATGATATGGAATGATACCTTGGTTGACTTCTTCTTAGATAAGCCACTATCGTATACGGAAGTAATTCAGAAGCTAAAAACTATCTGGAAGCTTAAAGGCTCTGTAAAAGTAAAATCTGATGGTACAACTTTCTTGTTTAACTTCACTTGTGATGAAGATAGATGTTCTATCCTACAGAGTGACCCTGTAATAATAAGAAACAAATTGTTCATCATAAAACCCTATGATGCTGCTGTTAGTAATATTTCAGGCTCTGTCACCGCTGTTCCAGTGTGGGTTCACCTGTACAACCTCCCCTTATATGCGTGGTCTCCACTTGGAATCAACTGGCTGTGCAGTCATCTAGGCAAGTTACTGTGTATGGATGAAATGACAGAGAAGCAAAATAGACTAAGCTATGCTAAATGCTTAATAGAAGTAAAACCAAATAAGATACTACCTGATGATTTCTTGGTTAAACTTGTTGAAGGAGGCTTTCAGAAAATCTATGTTCAGTATCAATGGAGACCAGATGTCTGTGTGCTGTGTAAGAAGTTTGGTCATGCAACTGATTGCTGTGAAGTCAGAGATAAGAGTGAAACCGTCAGAGTGACAGAGATAAAAATAAATGAAAGGAGGATAAATAATGAGGATGCTGAAGTCACCGACCAGGGTAATAAAAAGTACATACCAATTCAAAAACAGAATGCCAGGAGGTGGCAAAGAGTGAACAAAAAGAAAGTTGATAATGTAATAAAGGAGACAAAGAAGATATTAATCAGAAGTGACAAGGTTATGGAAGAGAATGAGAAAGTTATAAATAAAGTTGATGAAGAACATAAGAATGAAAAGGGAGATGAGATAGAGTAGGTAGGAGAGCAAAGTGAAACAAGAAAAGAGAATGAAGAAAGCAGCAGAGAAAGTGAAGTAAACAATAGACAAATTTCAACAGTAAAGATGAGCATTGAAATAGGAACCGAGAAAAATGAGAAAACAGCAGTGGAAGAGTTGATTGAAGATGTCATAGTATCTAATAAATTTGATGCTCTACTTGATTTAGAAGACACTGAAAATATGAGGGAAGTACAGAAAGAATATGTTACAGTGAATGGAGGAACTGACGAAGAAATGAGGAATTATGAGTGTAAAATTGCAAGTGAAGCGCATAATTTGGAGGGTAAAACTACAAGTACAGCTCAAAAGGAAATTACACAAGGGAGTCAAAGCAACAAAAGTTTTCAACAAGTGAAGAATCAAAATACAGCACTAATACAGCAGCAAGAGCATATCAAAGGAAAAACAACAGCAATCAACAATGGAAATAATGATAGTAGAACAGTTAATCATAAGGAAAATGAAGAAGGTACGAGTGTGACAAGTACAAAAAGTGCGAAAAGTAAAGGCAAGAACAACATTGAGGTGGGAAATAAGAACATGCACATTCTTCATGAGACATGCACAGCTGACACAACCTTCCAACTTGAATCTGTTTCACCACACATACATTCCCAACCCCATTCTTACTCCAATATCCAGCCACCTAAGGCCTATAAACCCCCTCCAATATCCCATGCCAATTCCTCCACTCCTATACCTCTCCCCTCCACAACCACTTCCCCTTTTGCTGGTTCCACAAGCAATGAAGTAACACCACTTTCAACAACTGTTCCTAATTACTTGTCAACGAAGCATGCAGTAACTAGGAAAATGAAGATTGAAATGCTCAATGCACGTGTTCTACAATGATGTCGACCATTGGAGCATGGAATATACGAGGGGGTCACAACACTATCAAGCTTGATCAATGTAAACAGCTCATTAGTGCACATCAATTAGAGTTACTGGCGATTCTGGAAACAAAATTAAATCTTCCCTTAACTCTCAAGGCAGCAGCTTACATAAAACCGTAGTGGGAACTTATTCACAATCTAAATGAATCTCCTTATGGGAGAATAATGATTCTTTATAATCCGCTTCAGCTTCAACTTACTCCCATACTCTCCACTGCCCAAATGATTCGCTGTCATGCTAAGGACTTCACTGACAATGCAACTTATTATGTAACCATTATATATGCGGCCAACTCTATAACTGCGAGGAGCTCCTTACATGCTGTCGTTCCTGCACTTAGGCAATCCACTCATCCGTGGCTAATTTTTGGTGAATTTAACTGTTGTTATAAACTCTCTGATAGAGTTGGTGGGAATCCTCTGTCCCAAAGTGAGATACAACCACTTAATGCAACGCTTAATGATGCAGAACTGGTTCATATTAAAACTGTGGGAATGCAATACTCATGGAATAATAAAAGAAGAAATGGCAACATAACCTTTTCTAGAATAGATCACACATTCTCCAATCAAGCTGCCCTTCTCAAATGGCCTCTCCTATATATCCACCTCCCCCCTCCTCTCCTTTCTGATCACTCACCACAAATCATCCATCTTCGTGGTGTGGACATGAGAGGAAAAACAAATTTTAAATTTTTTAATTCTTGGGTTCTTGAGCCTTACTTTAAATCTACTGCAATATTAGCATGGAACAAAACTAAGCCTGGAAATCATTTATTTGTTTTGCAGGAAAAAATTAAAGAAGTGAAGGATGTCTTAAAGCTTTGGGCGTATAAGAAATATGGTAAAGGTGATAGTATGAGCACAACCATTCAATTGAAACTTGTTGATGCTCAAAATGCTATGATGGCTGATGTTAACAATCCTCAACTCTCTGCTGCTGAATCAATATTGTCTCAGCAATACTATGAAGCATTAGCCAAGGAAAGTGATATGATACGGCAAAAGTCAAGAATAAAATGGTGGGAAAAAGGAAATAAAAACAGTGCATACTTCCATGCCAGCCTCAAAAATAAGCAGAATAGGGAGAATATTGCCTCTATCATTGATTCTCATGGTGTTCTACATACTACTAATGATGGTGTTCAGGTAGCTTTTGAACAATATTTCTCAACTCTGTATGGCAATTCTACCAACTTCAAACCTGACATTGATATCATCCCCTCTGACATCTTGCCAAGACTTGATGAAAATGATTTTAACTTTCTCTGTTCTGAAGTCACTAATGATGAAATTGTTAAGGCGATGTTCTCACTGAAATCTAACTCGTGCGGAGGACCGGATGGTTTGAATGCATATTTCTATACCTCTTGCTGGTCGATAGTTTCTAATGATGTGTGTAATGCAATAACCATTTTCTTCAAGAAGTGTAAAATCTACAGGTCGTTTAATTACACCAATATTGCTCTTATCCCCAAGCTCAAGTATGCGCAAGAAGTCAAAGACTTTCGACCCATCTCTTGCTGTAACACTATATACAAATGCATCGCTAAGATTATTGCCACCAGGTTAAAGTATGTGCTTCCTCGTTTAGTCTCTATTAATCAGGCTGCTTTTCTTCCTGGCAGGAATATTCTTGATAACATTATTCTTGCTCATGAACTAATTAAAGGGTATAACAAAACTAATTCTCTACCGAAAGCGATGTTGAAGCTTGATATCATGAAAGCGTTTGATATGTTACAATGGGACAGCATTGTTAGAATTATGGGTTATATGAATTTCCCTCCTCATTTTGTAGCATGGATTTATGAATGTATATCGACTCCTACTTATTCAGTCAATGTAAGTGGTGTGATGAAAGGCTTTTTTATTAGCAAACAAGGAATAAGGCAAGGTGATCCTTTATCTGCTTATATCTTCATTCTGGTTATGGAACTTCTTACCAGGCTGATTAACAAAACAATACAATAAGGTAAATATAAACTTCACCCATCGTGCACAGACCCACAAATCTCTGCTCTTATGTTTGCTGATGATCTTGTCATGTTCTGTGCACCTGAGCTAAATACTATTCACAGCATTATGCATACTCTGCAGCAATTTCATGCTATGACTGGATTACAAGTTAATCTTCAAAAATCTGACATTAAACTGGCTGGTGTGAATATGGAAAGAGTTAATCAGATCACTGGTTTATCACTTAACCTATCCACTGTCTCTTATCTTGGCCTGCCACTAACCACGTCTAAAATCACAACAAATCAATGTCTTCCTTTGTTCGAGAAGATAACATTGAGAATGAACTGTTGGACCACTAGGACACTTAGCCAAGCTGGCAGATTAACTTTAGTCAAGTCTGTTATTTTTGCCATGCAAGTGTATTGGGTCAGAACCTTTATTCTCCCATTTAAGTTGATAAAGATGATTAGAACAGCAATTATGAGGTTCTTTTGGACTGGTAGGACTATGGGCAGATTCATTGCTCCTATTAAGTTTAGTACTCTCGAGCAACCTATGAATAAGGGGGGCTTGGTCTGTTAAATCTCAAGCAGTGGAATAAAGCTGCCTTTGCTAAACATGTTGACACCTTGTTTAATGGTTCTGAGAGTCTTTGGGCCAAGTGGTCAGAGAAAAATGTGATTAAAGGAAAGAGTATCTGGAATATGAACAAGTCACAAAACTTAAGTTGGACGTGACAATGCCTCTTCAAGCTTAAAGAATTTTTTCTCCCTATGATACAAATGAACACTGATCCAAAATACAGCGTTTACTTTTGGGATGATCCTGGCTGGAGCAGGGATTCATTCTGAGACATCAACTTACACACAACGAAATTAACCATACTGGAATACACCATGCTATGAAGGTTAGGGATGTCCTCTACACTTTTCATGGGGTGGGTACTCTCTCTTCTAATCAGAGGGTCCAAATCTTGTGGGACAAGATTGGAAAATTCACCCCGATGAATAATTCTTCTGCCAGACTTGTTTGGGGAAAGACGAAGGGATCTTCTAGAATTGGAGATGCATATGATTACATACAATGGAACAGTGACAAACCAACCTGCAAATGGTGGAAATGTACATGGACTTCTGACAGCAGTATGCGTGAAAACTTAATATTATGGAAGGTTCTGAAGAGAGCTATACTAACTAAAGTGAAACTTGTGAGCATGGGAATGAATTTGAACATATATTGCACTTTCTGCTGTGTACATCCTGGGACAGCTGAACATTTGTTTTTTGAATGCTCTACTATAAAACAAATCTGGACTATTGTGATGATAAGGATTAATAGCACGGTGCCTGCCGATGACAATTTGACTGAGTGGGAATGTATCCATGCTAAGGCGAGGGGAAGGGAGAAACAAAAAAGAATTTTCACTGTCGTGCTGAAAAGCTTCATCAATTCTATTTGGAGAGAACGTAACACTAGAATTTTTGATGCCACAAATGCGAAAGTTGATGCAGTATTAAAGCACTAGATAATGCATGAGATTAAATGTTCCTTGGATCTCCTCTTCACTTTTGACCCTGGTATATTCATGCAATTCAACATGTGTAACTGAAGTGTAATTGTTGTGTGCCTGTTTACTTTGTCTTGGTGTTTTCCTTGTGTTTGTAGCACCTAGTTCCTCTGTTTTCTATGAGCTAGCTCATGTTGTTGCTTGTGTATGTTCTCTTTGGTGTTGCAATAAAATGGTCGGGGACCATTCAACCCCGTCGGCCACGCCAAAAAATATATTAAAATATTCAATTTCCACAATTCAACTTTTAATTCGATTTTAAAAGTTCTATAACATCATTCTAACTCCAATATGATTTAATACAACTTTAGAAATGAATTTTAATTACATTAAACCCAACTTCCAATTATTTCTATAATTTCAAATATTAAATTATCGATTTAATTATCCAATTAAATTTAGATATTCGAAATAAAGTTTATTCGACTTACAAATTTTACTCATTAATATTTAAAATCAATTAAATATACGAATTTCAAATGACAGAAATTCTGGGTCGTTACAAACTTCCCCCTTAAAAGAATTTCGTCCTCGAAATTACCAAGTAAGAAAAAGTTATAGAATTCATCTTTCTTTTCAAAACCATTTCAAATTAGATTTCAAATTCACTTAAGTGTTTAACTTTCCAAAATCCAATAGTTAAACTTCTTACAATAACTTTACTAAGTTTTCAAATAATAGTTATTTTTTCAAAACCAACTATATCGTTTAACTTTTCACCCCAAAATCAAAGTTATAGTTTTCAAAATTTTCAAATTTTCTCAAAAATATTTTAACGCCTTAAATTTTCGAAAAATTTCCCCAGCATCTCCTTTGCGCAGTTCAATCTGGAAAAAAATGGCTATATATATATATATCACAAATATACATTTCATCAAAGTAATGAGGCATCCCCCAGGGAAAAAGTGTAAAAATACGATATGTAATCCGAGATATGTACCTTATATATTATTAGCGAGCATATACGGCTAATGTATCGTGAAAGCGAGCTCCAAAGGCGAAACAAGCGCAATCCACACCTACTAAACACTCAACAACAATGAGAAACATGCATATATGAAACTAATATCAATATACAACATATACCAACAACTATATATGTCAATATAACAAATGCAGCAAAAGGTAACAAATCCAATCATTAAACAACTATCATTCAACAATAATTCCAATCATCAAATCAATATGCATTCACTCCTCATTAATATCCTTGTTTTTTTAATCACATTTGATTCATTAACATTGGACTTTACTAACATTCATTTTCAATTAGTTTATATTCACTAATTTACATTCAAGTTAGTTCACTTCCACATTCAAATCAAATTTCATAGCTTCCAATTTTTATCAATTCAACTTCATTAACGCTTAATGAATTATATAAAATCAACTAACAATCATATAACAACCAAACAATCAATTCATATAGTTTAATAATTCTGAAAGATTATTCCTTTAAATATAAAATATAATCAAGGTAAAATTATTTCATTTGCCCAATTTAAAATGATACTATGTCGACTTGCCTCGTTTAAATGTTTAGAAATCCTTATCGAAAATATGGCGTCCCACATACCGACCAGAATTCACAAACAGCTTAAGGGATAATCAAACACAATATAAAACCTTTTTATATTCACTAACAAATACGCTCTCATATCTATTAATACACTAAACTCATTCTAGAGTACTACTGACTCTATCTCTAATGAGTAACACCCAACAGAGCCAAGGTTGTTGCTTAACCATATGCTCTGATACCAACTGTAACGATTAAAGATTCGACTCCCGAAAATCGACATCAATACATCCACTGTATCAACTGCTGAGCAATCGAAGGCCGGAAAACCTAATTGTTAGGGTTATAGAAGAATAGGTAGAAGATAGAAGAAGAAAGAAAGAAAGAAGAAAACAGAAACAATAACAGAATCTCTCAATCGCAGCGGAACAACATATAATAGATAAATGAATAATATTTAAATCAAAAGAACTGTATCAGTTATTACATTATATCACATTACGTTACATTATCAGAGTTTACAACAACAAACAACGAAAAAGAATTACTATATACTAGTTGATACGCCATGCCATCAAGTTTGCTCCCTATAACAGTTGTAGTGTTTTATTTCGTATAAAATTAAACGTGCGTTTAATTTTACCCAAAATTCTCACTATCTCCAATCAACTCCAATCTAGCTCCATCAAGTAGTATTCGTCAATACGAACCCGTCGTAATTCATTTCGTCCAAAAAGGACCTCGTATGAAAGAGTTACAGCATTTTAAAGTTCATACAATCTATAATATAATAAATTAACCATTTTCTTTTTATTTTTTTAACCTTAAAACAATCGCAGCCATTGATTTCGTTTGCCCTAGATCTGGGCCGTATACTTCATCTTCCTCCATCAGGTAAAAAAACGCGCTCGAACAAACCCATGGCCGCCTCCTACCCCTAATTGTCGCGACCACCCTATTGCACTTGAAGACGATCGAGCACTATCGTTCGAAAGCTCGTCGCAAGCTCTACCTCTCGCATGCTCGAAGTGAAGCTCGGTTTGGCCATTGTCTCGAAAAACTCATGGGAACGGATACATTCATCAACGATTTGTCGTTGATCCACGCACTCAAATTCGATCACAGCCGTTGATATCCTAGATCTCGTAGCCCTCTTCAATTTGTAGTTGGAGATTTCTGTTAATTCTTCACGGATTTGAAGAAAATTGAGGAAGAAGGAGACAAGTTTTTCGGCCATTAATATTATAACTGGCGGCTAGGGTTTTGAATTAGGGTTTGTTGCAAAATGTGAAAATACGGGGCCTTTTATAGAAAATTCTCAAACACTATTCACCCAAAAATTTTCCGAACTCCAAACGAAGCGTGCCGCCTGGCATTTATAATGTTTTAGCCCCATTTCGAACACAATGGAGTATGTATCGGGAGCCAATTCGAAAGTATTTGGAAGATAAGTTTTCAAATCGACTATTTAAATTTAAAATTCACTTAAACCGATTTCAGTGCGTTTTAGCTTGCCCAGGACAAACCGTAAATCCGATTGACACGAAATTTGAAATCTTACAATAATTTAACATTACGGATCCAATGAAACTAGTTTCGTCAAAATCCGAGACTTTTTGAAAAATGACTATTTTTACTCGTCAATTAAATATTAAAATATTCAATTTCCACAATTCAACTTTTAATTCGATTTTAAAAGTTCTATAACATCATTCTAACTCCAATATGATCTAATACAACTTTACAAATCAATTTTAATCACATTAAACCCAACTTCCAATTATTTCTGTAATTTCAAATATTAAATTATCGATTTAATTATCCAATTAAATTTAGATATTCGAAATAAAATTTATTCGACTTACAAATTTTACTCATTAATATTTAAAATCAATTAAATATACGAATTTCAAATGACAGAAATTCTGGGTCGTTACATATGCCATCCACACTTTGGAGATCGATCCAAGTTAAAGTTCGTTAAATTTTGTTAAGTTATAGTTCGTCGAAGAGCTTCAAAAGGCGGTCAAATATGCAGTGAAATAGTTAAGTCTAATTATGCAAGGAGAAAGCTCATCGAAGTCGAATGCTCGAGTGTGCAAAAAGTTTCGTGTCCATCAAGGTTCAGACGTGGATCGATCCCTATAGAATAGATATCGTATCGATCATAGGATACCTCGCTTCGTATCGATCACTGAAGAGATAGCTCGTATCAACACCAGATGTCCATTTAATATTGATGCTCAGTGGCGCCTTCATATCGATCAGCAAGCTCAAGTTTTTGTATCGATCACCTCAGATTGATATGGGCTCCCTTCATTGATCGATGCAAAATTGCCCCCTCCATTGATATGAGACTCCCTAGACTTCAGATCGATAAGAAAATATTTTACCACCCATGATCGATACATACAAATCCACCATAACCATCTACCCTCTTTCTTCTCCAAACGACGTTGAAGTCATTCGGACCGTCCTTGACTTGCGTTGACCCATCCCCGGCCTCCCCATCACCAGAATCGACCATGGATATGAATGGATTAGCAATTAAACTCGAGTCTCATCATTTCTATGGTGAAGTTATTAGTCCATTACCAAATTTAAAGGTTTGGTCGAGGGGTTAAAGAATTGTCTTAATTTGGGGATGAAGGTAGTTTACTTTTCTCAGTTTTTCTATCGATACGAAAGAAGAAGAAAAAGTGAAAGAAGAAGAAAAATTTTCTAAGTCCAAAGTGTATATATATATCGGTACGAAACCAAAGAAAGAAAACGTTTCATCTCCCAATGCTAATAATCGGTGAAAGCGGTTTCCATATTATCGATACAAAGAAGCCTTCTTCGTATCCATCCACCATCGATCTGGAGCAACAGCTGTTCGCAACTATCAACTCGATTCAGTCCAGAGCATAGCCGTTCGAACCCATCAATGATTCACCGACATGTAGTGAAAATTTCAAATCCACCACTTTAATGACCATAGGAGTTCGTCTCCATCAATACTAATGATATGTTGGACAATTTGTATCCATCATAAGTCCATCGATATGAAATTACAACTTCGTATCCTTTATTTTTAAAGGTGGTTGGGATTCATTGCCGTCGATACAAGATATTTTTAAATGCCAACTAGTTTGCATCGATCACCCTTGGTATGAAGACGATTTTCCAACTTCTCAACTCGATCCAAGAAAAGACCGATACGAAGAGACGCTCTAAAATGACCATCAAGCGTCGTTACAACTCCAATTTCACATCGATCCAGGAGAGGATCAAGACGAAACTCGATTAAAAAAACTTGACAACGACCCGTGAACATGCAAACGTGAACATGAGTCAAGTTAACATGCATGCAAGTATGATGAACTAACATTCAATTTTAAAAAAATTCAGGAGTTGAATGCTCACCTTATGACAATCGCAACAGTGAACAACAAGCTACCAGCAATCGACACTCAGTTACGACAATGCACTGCATAGTCATTGGCAGCCAACAGTTCAGCATTTAAATTAATGAAAATCGATCAAAGGTTACATCTCTTGAAGAAGAGGCAACGACTATTCAACGAATCATATAGAGCTTTTTCAAAATAAAGAACGCAACTTTTCAAAGCATATCGTGTCCACATACGACGGGGAAGAGGAGACGTTCCCAAGAATACCAATAAAGGGGCGAAAAAGGAGTGCAAGAGAAGGATCATAAATCTCAGCATCAGAAGAGTATAAAAAAGATCGATCCCAGGAAGTATCAGCAAGCATGATAGAATTTAACTCAGCATAAGAACCATCCAAGTCAAGAACCAAGGAATCACCAGTTGGTCGATAATAAAGGCAACGAAGGTCCCTAAGATCATCGGACACAAACCTAAAATAGGAGTTGTCCACGGGGTTGAAACGAAAATCCGAACGACGATCAACCCAACAGCTCTCAGACTCGGCCCAAACAACAGGCAACCGAGGCGAAACACGTTCATAAACAACAATGGAATCCAAGGAATCATCAATAGGAACAATGGATGCAGAAGGGGATGCAGGCCGCGCAACAGAAGACAACGGACCAGGAACAAATAATGGAGCTACAGGAGAAGGAGCAACCAGAGAAATTTTGGGAACCCATTTCCTGAGCGGAGATCGAGGCATGGGAATCTTAGGCGCAGTAGCAGAAACATCAGAATGCGAGCAAGAAGAAACTAAGTGGCCAAAGGAGTGACAGGAGGAACAAATGTCCGGGACCCAACCGTAACGAACAAGGACTTCCACCACGTGACCAACAGCTAGCCGAACAGGAATTGTGGAAGGTAGAGGCTTAAAGGGGGTAATCTCAATCAGAGCCTTAGCATATACCAGCTTTTCACGCGCAACAGTATTAGCGTCAAAACATTTCAATTTACCAACGTTGCAAGCAAGCTAATTCAAACCAAGTAGCGGCTGTAGAGCAGAGGGAATATGAGAGAAATAAACCCAAATAGGGAGAGAAAGAACTTGCTCACGAGCTCTAGCTACCGTAGGAGACCAGGGAGTAATAATAAAAGGTTTCCCATCAAAAAAGGAAGGCTCGGCCTCAAGAACACGACTGCGATCCTCAGAGGAGGAAACAACAGGAAATACATGGAGTCAACCAGCCTAACGCGAAGATCACCGCGAAGCCTCCAAGCCCGACGGTAAACAGAAGATGCATCATGAAGTCGTTGTTTAGGGTCCAAAAAGAATCCAACCAAATATTCAGACCAATAATCCAAACCAGCTTGCATAACATTTGCAGGAGGGATCATCACTCCATTATCCTCAACGATTTCAAAATCTACTGGTTCATAAACACCCACGTTACGGGGCAGTGATGTAAAAAGCGAAGACCAAGATTTGGGACCAAAAGGCGAAGGAGCAGCAGGATGAAACTCCTCAACGATAGGAACACCGGTTGAAGCCGCAAGATAGGGACCAGCAATGGATGAGGTTGCGGGCAATATATCTCCAGAACTCAAGGCAGAAAAATTGGGAACAACATTCTCTGAGGCATTTGAGCGAACACCAGAAGGGCAACGTGCTAAACTCGAACCAACAGCGACATCAGAAACCAACACTTGACCAAACGCACCAGAATCCACACCTTTAGCACAATAGACAACGCCATCATTCACAATCGAAAGCATAGGGCCTTCTTCAGATCGACAAACATCAGGTAACGCAGCAGACAACAACTCCGGACGTGAGCAATTGCTCTTAACAACATTTAAACCAGTTTCCTTAACAGAAGGCAGTGGTGGAAACTCTGATTTAGAAAGCATGGTTGGATTCGTACACAAAGACATAGCACGTTGAACTTTGAAAACCCTACCAGATCTTGTAGAAGAGGGCGAAGACGATGGAACAACGGGAAGAGGGAGGAGAAGGGGAGAGCTTGGCATGGAAGAAGGAGGGAAGACGAAAAACGCGATTCACTAAAAGAAGCAACATGGGGATGGTCGAAAGAAAAAGGAACGAACAGAGTTCGCCATTAATAAGTGACTTTTGATTTGAAAAATTAAAAAAAAGTAGTGTTTCCACATGTTATAAAATTGAACCCAAATGCTTTCGATAGGCTTGATTTTTTGATGCTTTCGAAAGGTTTTAAAGAAATGTTTCTAAGGGGTGATTCCCTAATGGTTTCGAAAGATGTAAAAGGAAAGGTTTCCAATGGTTTCGAAAGGCAACGTTTAAGTGTTTTAAAGAGGATGTCTAATGTTTTATAGTCGTAACAAGGTAGCCGTACAGTAAAACCATTCATCTTTATCCGCACCTTCCAGTACGGCTACCTTGTTACGACTTTAAAACATTAGACATCCACTTTAAAACACTTAAACATTGCCTTTTGAAACCATTGGAAACCTTTCCTTTTAGATCTTTCGAAACCATTAGGGAACCACCCCTTAGAAACCTTTCTTTAAAACCTTTCGAAAGCATCAAAACATCAAGCCTATCGAAAGCATTTGGGTTCAATTTTATAACATGTGTAAACACTACTTTCAAAACCATTAAAACCATCTCTTTTGAAAACATTTGGGTTCCACCTTTTATAGAGCAAGAGGTCATTAAAACATTTAAGTCGAAAGCATTTCTCTCGAAAGCATTTCCTAAGTAGTGGTAGTGTCAAAACAATTCCTTCGAAAATAATGGAGAAGCGACTTGATTATTAAAAATAAGATAACCCTTTCAAAACCAATCTGGGTCAGAAGGCAAAAGGTGGAAGTCAAAGGTTTCGACCTAGTCGATAGCAATTAATTAAAAAAGGCGCAACCTCTTAAAACCAATCTTTTAAAGTCATTGACCTAGTTGAAAGCAGACCAAGTTCAAAGCTATTTAGTCAAAAGAAAAACAGATGCATTTACATTTAAAGCAAAGTAACGCTTCAACCCCTTCTGAACCCCTTGTTTCGACCCAATACCTTCCACTTATATCCAATTCACTATGTACCAGGTATCTCACACCACGTGCATTAGTTTCGACGGAGTCGGAGGCGGAGGTAAGGAGTCAGAAGCCCAATGCCGAAAGCATTGAAACAAGAAAAATCATGTAGATTTGACTTTTTAAACTATGTCTTTGTACGTTACCTACCTTGTTTGTAAAATTATGAATGGTCGTAAATTTTTCTTTTTAAAAGTACTTCTGGATTTTCGGAAATAAAGATTTAAATTATTTACAAAATACCCCTTCTCCTTTTTAAAAATATACAAAAAATTTAAGTCCCATACGTTAAATAATTTTACAAATCCGTTAAAACACTTAGGAAGATTCCAAAAATTCCAAAACATCATTCTTAATATGTTTTCTAACATATATAAATTTCAAACCCTAAACCAATATAATTTGGCGGTAATTAATTTTTAACCCAAAATAGCATATTCTTCACTAGAAAATTCATATAAAATCCACATTAATTTAGAAAATTATGAAAATTGAAATCCATTTCTAAATTATTATTTCTAAGCTTAAATTCACAAGGCAATTGGATGTCGTATAATAAAGTGTTCCACTACAAGAAAATTCACTTTCTATGGCACAGAATGTTAGCGCTTTACATTAAATCCTATTTTAAATTATTCTATTTTAGAATAAAATTTATTAAATGCTATATCAGGTTTCGCTATTTTATAAACGAAAGTTTTTTTACGCTATATCAGGTTATGCGGTCGAAAATTTTCTCTCCTCGCTTATTCACAAAATTTCACATTTCACGTTTCCTTTTGTCTCTTATTCTCCAAATTCCACATTTCCCTTCAATAATTTCTTCTACAAAAATCAAAGCCAAAAAATCCTGAGAATCCACCAATTTTGAACCAATTCCCCCAATAATTCTTCTTAATGAATCAAAAAGTGAAGCCCCATATTTCCTTCTATTTTAGTTCAAAAACCTCCATCAAACAAGTATTCTGATTTCGAGCCAGTGGACCAAGCAACTACAGTAACTCAAGAATGATTCTTTTCCCCGAATTTTGTTCATCACGATTTCATTCCCATTAGTTCATGATTTGTGCGCCACTAGGCTCTATGAGAGTTTGATCTAATTGGCTTCCCAATTATACTATAATGGGTTTTATTTCTTGTGATTGGGGTAATTCATTGACTTTTCCATTCATTACTACAATTCATAATATCGCTAACATCGATAGATTTATTTTCCCGATTATTAACAATAATGCTCAGAATCGAATGTTTGAAAATTGATTTTTATGTAATCAGCTATTAATTCTGCAGATCTGAATTTTTTTACATTGCCTTAGCTTTTATCTATTCAGTTACTAGAAGTAAAATGCTAAGCTACTTACCCTAATACAACCTGCAATAGCTTTTATAATACAAATACTCAGTTCAGTAATGTTCATTCAACTCTGTAAATTACCCTAAAAATCAAGATGAATCAAATATACGGGGCGATGAAAGGATTGCTCAAGATTTCAAATCAGTTTACTTGATTATGATTAGAGTAATTGGTAGACTTTGATCATAATTATTATATCATGTTGTCTTCAGATTATAATAGCTAAAACATATGTTTAATAAATATTAAGCAACTAATTATTGTAATTTGTGTTAAATGAGAAATATCATGAAACTGCCATTTTTAGTTTCGTTTTGTTTAGAAAGTCGAACATACATCGACTTATTAATTACAGCAGTTATAATGATAATCCTTTAGTTGCATGATAGTAAATGTTTGCACCAAAATTGATCACAAACCTCGAATATCATGAAAGCACCATAGTTTACACATAAATCCTCAATATTCAATCACAAATTATAGATCCAGATAATGTAGATAGCAAAAATTAAGAAATAACAAAATTAAAATGAAAGAAAGCAAGAGAAGACATAAGGTTTATAGTGGTTTGCCTATCTCCGGCCTACTTCCCCTTTGAATTGATCTTTTTATTTCCATTATATCCTGATTACAATCATGATCCTTTGAAATCAATAACCAAAAGGACAGATTCTAGCCAAAAAGGAAGACGAATATCCCTTTTTCAGTTTCCATGGAGGGGCTATTTATAGGAGTAAATCTGAAAATATCACCCTCAAACCTTGAAATTCCTCTTCTCATGCGTGAGTTGGCCCACCAGATCGATCTGGGATTGTTTGGGATCGATCGTGATTGATCCAAGTGCGTTTTGTATTAATCCAAGGAATGGCCCAATGGAGAAGCGATTGATCATGGGCATTCTTGAGTAAATAAGCAAGCTTCTATGAAAATTTCATAGCATTTGGACTTGTAGCTTGCGAGTTATGATCGATCCAAGATTGAATTTGCAAATAGGCTGAAGACTTTGGATCGATGAAGAGTCTCGTATCCATCATATTCCATATCCATCCATTCTTATCCATCGGTCCCCCATAACCATAGCCTTCGTATCCATCCCTTCTACATCGATCTAAGTCCTGCACTTTTAATTCATGAACGGTTCCTTCATATTGATCGATACGAACGCGGTCGATACGAAAATCCTCCAAAATCTCTTTGTATCCATCCGGCATAGCTATCGCTGAGTGTGCCCTTCGTATTGCTGAAGAGTGATCGATACAAAATGCTTTTCCAAACCCTTGTAGCCATTGCCTCGTATCCATCAAGTTCGCTTCATCCTTCGTATCCATGAAGTCTATATCCCTCAGTTGCCTTGTATTGATCCGGCCTTGATCGATACGAAGCGCACCAACATGTCCTACTGCATCCATCCAATCTATACGTATTGTATCTATACAAAACCTATTGATCCGAAGTATAGAGCCACGTTAATCCCCATGGATGCGAAAGTATCGATACGAATTGATTTTTCATGAACATTGATCCATCCCTATCTTGAGCATACGAACTCCGTTTGACCATAAATTTGAACTACAGCCTCACCGAGCCTTGTTTATCATTTCTAATCAACCTCATCTTGATTGGAGTTTGGCCCGATTTTGACGGTATCGACCATAGCATTGTTTCCAATCGATATCCAATCCCGATATCCATCCCTTTTTAGCCAATTTGTTGATATCCTGGCCTTGACCAAAAGGCGATGTAACATTTGCCTCCAAAAACATGCCTTGTGATAGGAAGGCGTGTTTTGAACAGTTTTAAATCCAACATCCAAAGTCCATTTTTCATCCATAGCCATATTATTTGATCCATAATCCAATCCATTACCAAGCCATTCTATCCAAGTGGTATAGCCATATTCTTATCTAAATCCGCGATTGTTTTGAGTCAATATCTGATTTCGAATCCATAAACTGAATCCTTAGCCAATTCCATATCCAACCGAACTCAACATTCGATTCCTAATCCATCCATATCCAGCAACCAATAGCCCAATCCAGGACCTATCTGGGTCAATATCCAAATCCCGGACTGCTCCGAACCCTTATCCAAATCCGAGACCACACCAGGTTCATACCAATCCTTAGCCATTCAAAGCCAAAATCCAAATCCATAACCTCTATGGGTTCTTGCCAAGCATAATCCATACTCTGTGACCTATGCGCCAAATCCTACACAATGGATCCTAGCCTAAGTCCTAGGCCAAACCTGGTCATCTTGGACCCTTGTCGAACATAATCCATACCCGGCGACCTAAAATATCAAATAACAAATCATGTTTATTAAACCATAACCTAAGTCCTAGGCCGACCTTGGTCACATTAGACCCTTTCCGAGCATAGTCCATACTCAACGACCTTTTACAAAAACCATATAAAAATCCATCCAAAATCTAATCTGAAATCCAGATCAAACCAGAAATCCATATCAAAATCCAAACCAAGATCTGAACTAAAGGACAAGCATCCGAACCAAAATCCAAACCAGAAAATCAACAAATCCCAGAGTTCAAACCAAACTCCAAAACCAAACCAAAGAAAAGCAAATATCCATACCAGAAAGAAAACACAAATTTCATAAACTGAAGCATAATGGTTTATCATCATTTTAGAGCATGCCTAGGGGCATCTCCACTCCCGTACATGAGTAAATGACTTAGCCGTCTGCTCAGGGTTTGCTACTTATTCCGTACCTTCCCGATTAGTCAATGACCAATCGATCATCATTCCCAGGACTCGTGCCATCATCGTTTAAGGTAGATGATGGTTGCTTCTATTCCACCTTCGCATTCCGAGTCCCGACATATTGCCGCAGCTGACCATTCCTTACATGCTCCTCGATTATATCCTTTAAATGCCTGCTGCTTTTACTATCATGCCCGTCCAGATCATGAAAGAGACGGTGCCTTCCCAATGCCCTCTCGCAGTCCGTGGGTTCCCTCCTTGTTGTCCTTCATAAGGTGATCTCGAGTTTCCATGTATATTCGTTACAATGTCTCATTCCCTATGTAAGTGGAGAATTTTGGTTCTCCCCAGTGCTTCCTTGCCCTATTGGAATCATCCTCTGACTTCCTCTTCCCTTTACCCTTATCCTTACCTGAGCTTTCACTAAAGGGTCCTCCATAATTAACCACGTTTACTTCCTTTAATTTCATATCCATACTTGCATCCTTGTGTCGAAGAAATTTCTCGGCTTTGTGAAAGAATTCCCCGAGATCCATTAGTGGATCCCGTATTAACGATATTTTGAAATTTGAATTGTCCCCGACTCCTGATACTGCTGCCATTAGAACCATTGATGGATCCGACCGATCCACTGAAGCAACTACTGTACTAAACTGAGTTAAGAAAGTTCTGAGCGACTCTCCTGTCCTCTGTTTCACTGACGTCGATGCTATAACATTCTTTATCCTTTTAATATAAACCCGAAAGTGCTTTAGAAACCTGTACACCAGTTCTATCTATGTCCTAATAGATCCATTTTCCAACTGCCTGAACCACATAGCTATTGTACACATCAAGTATAGGGGAAACATTGAACCATAACCTCCTCCAATGCCCCCAGCACTTCCATGTGTTTTGTATACCTCATCAAATGATTGGTAGGATCATCTTACCGTTGTACACCTCCAGAGTAGACAGCTTGAACTCTCGTAGATTCCATGCATCCTGATGTTACGGGTAAATAGACTTCTGTTTACTCCTTTCTGATCTTTGTTTGTCGGACCTTCACGAATAGTTTTCCTAATAATTTCAGCCAATCTAGCGTTGTCCACCAAGGTTTGCCTCCCATCTTCATTTCCAAACTGCCTCCCAAACCCTTCAAGCAATTCCGTACGTACTCCTCGCCATCCACCCTTGTATTCCTATTGGCGCCAGGTTGTGCAGCATCAACTGGCATTATAGATCCATCCAGATTGATAGTTGTATGCTGATTGAGGGCTGACCCTTGTTGAACTGCACTATCTGGTTGCCTGTTGAGTCCCTCTGATCCAACTCTATGGATCTGATCTCCTACAACTCCTACTGCTCCAACTTGTCCAAACCTTCTAAGAAGGTTCTGCAATATCTCCACTTTCCTTTTCATCAACTGCTTCTGCATGGAATCCATCATAGTCTGCATCTAATTCCTAGTAATGTAGATAGATGCCTAATCTACTCCAGCCCCAGAGGAAGCCGCTTCACTTTCCTTTTGATTGCTCCTTACAGTCATTTGTCTCCTTATCGATGGCCTAACCATGGTTCCTCCTAGATCCGATCCTTTAGCCTTCCAAATCTGAACTCCAAACCTCAGAATCGCTAAGTGCTAGATTTCTCAGTGAAAGAACCAAAGTGTTTGCACCAAAATTGGTCGCAAACCCTGAATGTCGTAAAAACACCAGTGTTTACACACAAATCCTCAATATGAAATCACAGATTATAAGATCCAGATAATGTAGAGAGCAAAAATGAAGAAATAAAAAAGTTAAAATGAAAGAAAGAAATATAAGACACAAGGTTTATAGTGGTTCGGCTATCTCCGGGCTACGTCCACTTTGAATCGATCCTTTTATTTCCTTTATATCCTGATTACAATTATAATCCTTTGAAATCTATAACCAAAACGACAAAGTCTAGCCAAAAAAGAAGAAGAAGATTCCCCTTTTAGTAGCCATGGAGGGGCTATCTATAGGAGTAGATCTAGAAATATCTTTCTCAAACCACGGAATTCCTCTTCTCATGCATGAGTGGGCCCACTAGACCGATCTGGGATTGTTTGGAATCGATCGTGATCGATACAAGTGCATTTCTTACCGATCCATGTAATGGCCCAATGGAGCAACGATCGATCATGGGCATTCTTGAGTGAATAAGTGAGCTTCTGTGAAAATTTCATAGCATTTGGACTTATAGCTTGAGAGTTATGATTGATCCAAGATTGGATTTGCAAGTAGGCTGAAGGCTTCGGAACGATGAAGAGTCTCGTATCCATCATATTCCATATCCATCCATTCTTATCCATCGGTCCCCCACATCCATAGCCTTTGTATCCATCCCTTCTTCATCGGTCCAAGTCCTGCAATTTTGATCCATGAACGGTTTCTTTGTATCGATCGATACAAATACGATCAATACAAAAATCCTCCAGAATCTCTTCATATCCATCTAACATAGCTATCCCCGAGTGTGTCCTTCGTATTGATCAATAAGTGATCGATACGAAATGATTTTCCAAACCCTTGTAGTCATTGCCTCGTATCCATCAACTTCGCTTCATCCTTCATATCCATAAAGTCCATATCCCTCGGTTGCTCTCATATCGATCCAGCCTTGATCGATATGAAGCACAACAATATGTTCTACTGCATCCATCCAATTGATACGTGTTCTATCGATACGAAACCTATTGATTCGAAGTATACAGCTGCGTTCGTCTAGATCGATACGAATAGGTTTTCCATGAACATTGATCCATCCATATCTTCAACATACAAACTTCATTTGACCTGAAATTTGAAATGTAGCCTCATCGAACCTTGTTAATCATTCCCAATCAATCCTACCTTGATTGGAGTTTGGTCCAATTTCGACAGTATCGATTATAGCGTTGTTTCCAATCGATATCCAATCTCGATATCTATTTCTTTTTAGTCAATTTGTTGATATCCCCGCCTTGACCAAAAGGCGGGGTGATAGTAATGTTGTTGGCTTTTATTTAGATACACTTATGCTCCTAATGTTTTAAACTCTATTCATGAAAATTTAGCTTTGCAAATTATTTTGAGTCGCCAATTTACACCGAAAGGTATTACTTAGTAGACTATGAAGTCTTGAAATAAATTGAACCTTTTGATTTAGTATATACTAGTGTTAAGAATTTAAGACTAAAAACTATATTTCTTTCTTATGAATTGTTGTAAGCATTTAATCCATATGTTTGATTGTTATTGTAAATGATATTTCTGCATATAAAGAGGACAATGTTTAAAGAATTTTGTAACTAAAGTACATGATGACATGCTGATTGAGCGGTACTTTGACAATTTATATTTTACAGTTTTGTATTTTTTGTAGCCCACAAAAATATATTAAGCTTTTACACACTTCAAACTAGTGGTTCACTAACTATGCAATATTTTGATTGATTTGCTTTTCGATGACATTTACTGGGTTGAATGTAATTAAGTTTAGTAATAGATAAAATTACTAATGCTTGCGATATTTTTTTACTACTTTAAGATTAAATGTTTACATAAAATGCAAAACTTCATCAAAATACAAATCTATTATTATTGAAACTTTGGCCAAATATTACTTGTGGCAACAATAAGAATATAACTAAGACAGCCTCAATTGTGTTTGACGTATGTAATTTTACAATGGGGAGTATGATAGTCGTTTGTGTATGATAGTACCTTAAACACTTGGTTTCTAGGTTCTGCTTTTTATGTGCCATGAAATGCAAAAAAATATTACTATAAACTTATGTAAAATTTGTTTCTTCTACACCACTCAATCTGCTCATTCAAGAAACCAGTGTTGGATTAAATTGATAGTCAATCTTTTTTTAGTAAGTTTTTTCTCTGTCTTTTTTCATTATAGACTATCATGCATGATTTTCACGTTAATATGTAAATTTAGAGCACTAAATATTTAGTTATGCTTTGGGGGTTATAGGCGGGACCTACTAGTGATATTTGCTTCTGTTTTTTTGTCTTAATTTTTTGTCAGATGGCAGCGATCTTTGTAGAAGAATATCGATTGTTGTCTATATTGGATCTGGTGCCTAGATATGAGATACAAAGAAATATCATTAATTGCTTTCCCATGCCGTTCTCGTGTTGGTCTTGTGCAGCTCCTTTTCATTCTTGTAGTAACTCTTTGCTCCTTCCTAACATCCTTATAGAAAATCTTAGTTCAACTTCAACGCTCTTGTTCAACTCATGCAGCAGCCTACTATCTAGATTCCCCTCATGCTGGTCTTGTGCAGCATCCGCTCAAGATGATGTGGAAACTCTTCAAGTGTGTCACTTCTATGCTCACACTATCATCATTATGCCCCATACTTTCCAGTGGCAGTAGAATGTCCTTTGCTCCCAAGCATCTTAATGCAACACACCTTTGATTTCTACTTCATGTGACAAATAGGAGGAATCTCAAAGGGAGTACAATGCACAAAAGGCTATGCACAACACTATCTCCCAATGAAAATTTTCTACCTCTTTCCTATTTAGAGACCCTTGCACTCTTGCAATGGTCCATAATTAATTGGATGATTTCTTTTCACTCTATTGATTTGAGCTTCTACTGGCTACTGGCTTCATTGTTGGTATTCTCCAATAACTACACTCCCGCTCCAACAATTTCTCCAGAATCATGAAGTTATCCTAGCATATCACTCCTACCACTTACATGAGCTTTTGCCAAGAATTGTTACATCTGCTTTATTTAGTCCAGGATTTATGGATATTTCATAGCATGTCATGTGCATTTTCCCTCTCCAGCATATCATGAAACTAGCCAGCTTTAATTTAGAAGCTTCACGGCTCAGGATCTATACTTGCTGCCCTACATTGCTGTAATCAACTGATCAGTAACTTCTCAGTCTTTATTCTGCTCAGCAACCGCTCGGAAACTTTTTCACTCAATTGCTCCAGCTAGCTGATACTTCCATATTGTTCATCTATACTTTTGGTTGCTATATTCATTTGTTGCTCAGATTATCTGCTTCTCGAATGAGTCTAATATTAATTATGACAATGGCCTTTCAGCACGTGCAATTCGTATGTCTCACTAGATCAGTTTTGGTTAAACCATGTATATATGCATAATGATTGTGCATTACTTCTTCCAGCCTTGCTTTGCCTGTGCATTAACATCTTCGATCCACTTCAGCCCACTTCATATATATGTATCACTGCAGCAGCTTGGCATCTGCATAGGTAAAACAATATTAAATGTAGTTAACTAGTGCATCACTACAACAGCTTGGCAGCAGTCCAGATACAGTGCATCCCACTTCAATTTTATGCATCACTACAGTAGCCTTATCAACACAAATGTTGTACATGTACAGGCTTCGGTAATTCTTCACATTTTCGTCTGATCCAGTTTTATGCACCCGCCTTAGGATTTTGATACACCATTAGCATCTCAGACAATCCTCAACTCTTTCAGCGATTGCTCATCTGGCAGTATATAAACCGGCTCAGGTCTATGCAAATAATGCCTTAGCACAAAAGGTGGTAAGTTGCAGCAGCAGTTTTTACTTTATACCACAACTAATGTAGTATTTTTAGATATTCTATCGATCTTTGTACGACAATTTAGTTTCAGTTTCTTCAATTTTCGTTGATCATTTAGGTGATGAACTAGTAATTTAATTAATTACAATGTCGACCGATTATGTAACATTACCCATGATACTTGTTGATGGTCCCTAATTTTTTATATTAATGAAATAATGAGTGCTATCCTAGTTTAGAGGTCCACTCCATAAAAAAATTGTTTTAGAAAATATAATCATTATTAATATGAACGGATCATATCTTGTTTTTTGGTTATTTTAAGGCTCCATAATTTATTTTGGTTCTTCAATCGCTCCATACATTGAACAATGTTTTAATTAGGTTTGAAATATTATTCAATGAAATTGCATGAAACAAGATACAAGCTCATACAACTAAAGATAACTTCCCACTAAAGTTTTAACAAGCAAGGCATGGTGTAAGCCTTAAGAAGTTGAGGCGTAAGTTTTTCGAGTAAACATTGAGATGTAAGTAGTTATTGTTTATTATTATAAATTTTTGATTAATACATAAAACTTGACAATTAATCAATGACTATAAATATATAACAATATAAACCAAGGTTCGAATTTTCGTTTTCCGTTTCCGTTTCGCCCACTGGTAATTTTAAAATTTCTGGATCCGTTTCGAAAATTCCGCTTTAATTCTGGTACTTTTTTGCTTTGATTTGCTATATACGCTAATAAATCTCTAATGCCGTCGTAAATTTATAGTACATATTTTACATTACATATAAAATACATATTTTAATTAAAAATCCACTGTGTAAGATTCTGTATTATTCATTTGAGATTTTAAAATTTTGATCAATTTTGAAAATTTTAAATTCTTAGTTATGATTCGATGTAAATTAACAAAGTATAACAACTTTTTTTATGAAACTACACGATTTCTTCTTCATTTATTTATTGTCCCAATCAATTTGTTTTCTTTTTTTTTAATTTTTATATATTTGTTTTGTTTTTTCAATTCTTTATAAGTTTTTTTCAATATATGTCAAACAAACCCGGAATTTTGAGCGGAACCGGAATTTTGACCGGATTCCGTTCTGGCTATGAACGGAACCGGAACGGAATCACCGGAATAACCGGAATTCCGCCGGAATTTCGAACCATGATATAAACACTTAATTAACATTAAAGAGTTCATTCCTAATTATTCTTTGTTCTTCATTTATAAAAGTGTACAAATAATTAAAACTATAAATAAATAAGATTTAAACTCTTGATTATATATACAATTCAATCTTTGAAGTATTTATATTTAATTTTAAGCTCCAGTTCAGGCATGGTGCTAGTGCAAAATTGTGCAAGAATGAAATGCATTCATGGTTGTAGGACTGGCCACAGGCATGGAGAGGTAGCATGTGGATGTGCAAGAATGAATTCATTATAGAATTGTAGTGACAGAATTTGGGGTGGAATGGTAGCCTATAGATGATGGTTGAATGAAGCAGATAGTGAATACATGCGGGCAGAACATGAAGGTTAATAGAGCTGTCAGGACATGAAGAAGAATGAAGCAAGCAAGAATGCAACGGGAACTGATAAGACACTAGGCATGAGACCTAAGTGGAGCATGTTCAACATAGAGAGCAGAGAACCAATAGAAGTAGACATGGAGACTTAAACAGCTGCTGACATGGGAGAGAAAAACTGATAACACAGAAGCATGGCAAAATATGAAGAAAGCCTAGTGGCAGTGTGAGCAGCAGCACGATAAGAGCATTTTCTGGGCAAGTGTGGAATGAATCACCGAATCACACATTACCAAAGCAAGCATGAAATGTGCCATTTGAATAGAAGGGACCGAAACACTAAATCAGCATCACTACAAGAACGACACCTGATAGCGACGGTTTTTAGCCGTCGCCGGCCGTCGCTAAATGCCGTCGCTATTTACCTCCGCCCAATAGAATCGCGACGGCTTTAGCGACGGCTCCGTCACATAAATAGCGACGGCTCGCGACTGCAAATGGGCCACGTGAAAATTTTCCAACGTCCAATTGGCGTCGCTAGCCGTCACTAATCTGAACAAAATGGCTGTCGCTAGGCGTCGCTAATCTGAACAAAATGACCGTCACTAGACGTCGCTGGCCGTCGCTAATCGAAACAAAATGGTCGTCGTCAGCCGTCGCTATACTGAACAAAATTATGTGCACTTGCACAGCCCATATACACTTCAAACAATAACCATAAAATACCGTCATCACAGCCACTATACAATATATTTATCAACTATAACCATCATATATCCATCATATAACATCACTATACATCAAACAATATAAAATCCAACAAAACCAAACAAAATCATATACAACCCAACAACAATACATATCATGTCAACCAATACAAGTCATCAAAATATGTACATAGTTTCTCAACCAAAATGTGTACATTGTTTTCCAACCACAACTACAAATCGTTAACACAACTACAAGTCATCAAAATATGTACATAATATCCCGAAATATATATACACCAAACCAACCAAAATGTGTATGTACCAAACTGTAACATGAGCAAACAAGCATACCTACTCCTCACCATCGCTGACATCCTCTCCAGGCATCCTCCCATGCTGTTGCAAATAACCCGCAGTCCGCTCATCCAGCCGTTGCTCGAAGAAACTCTTCGTCCAATCATTTATTTCATCCACTGTTTTCTTCAACTTAGCAATCTCCTCTTCTTTCTGGGACCTCCTGTATGCGCTCTGCAATCTCATCGCCTGTAAAATAGTTCATAATTATTTATATATTAGTATGTGTGTATATATATAATATTATTAAAATTATTTAACTATTCATATGCATGTGTAAATTTATATATTAGTACATGTTAAAATTTACCTCTAGATTTTCATAGCTATACCGCACATTGGTCCGAGAAAGCGGGTCAATAATAGCATCTCAGATATTGTTCGCCTTCTCTAGCGTAAGCTCTTCCCGACCAGTGGACTGTGCTACCCGAGCCCGCTCAACTTCGTACCTCTCCTGCGATTACAAACAATTGTTTTACACGATAAAAACCGA
Organism: Allium cepa; assembly: GCA_030765085.1. NCBI lineage: Eukaryota > Viridiplantae > Streptophyta > Magnoliopsida > Asparagales > Amaryllidaceae > Allium > Allium cepa. The sequence goes on from CM060929.1 coordinate 485,939,690, forward strand.
ATTTCAAGTTTTTGAAAATAAAATAAGAAAAAATATTGTTATTAACAATAAGTTAGTTTACCATTACGGATTGGGATTTGTCATCCGTCCACTCGTACGAAACATTGTCTTCTTCATCGGTCATCTTCACGACATGCGTCACCTTGAACAACTCGGCCATAGTGGGCTCGCAGTTGTATCTCGCGGCCTGAAAATATATGAATATTATTGCTAATCTGATTATAAAATATTTTAACAAAATGTAAACACAATTTATAAATTTAATTACAAGCTCTTTCTTATGCTCCTGGAAGGATTTGGAGCCACCACGGTGCAATGCAGGATTTTTATTCCTGTTAGTCCGGTTCCACGCAGATAATTTCTACAAATTAAGATAAATTATCACGTATATATCTTGTGAGATTTATATTAGATTTAAATAACAAAGCAAACGTATATTACTTACTTTTGCTGCCGGAGTGTCCCAAAGCCAAAAAAATCAGTTCATACACCGTCACCCATCCAGTCCGGCTTTTTGCCTGAATTCTTAGCCTTGGACAATGTATCCCTGTAATTTTTTCTCATTCTTTTGTTCCAGTGATTTAAGAAAACGTCCATGTCGTCAGGGTCAACGCATACTGCAGTCTATAAATTAAAATTATTTTTAGTTATATAGGTCATATTAATTTACAACTGAAATTTAAACTACTACTTATAAGTAAATCGGCCTATATTGCGTTCTTGACATGAATGGGGATGTCGTCCCAGCGAGGCCAACAACCCTCCATCCGGCTCTGAAAAGCCTTCCTCGAAACCTGTAGAATATAATCTGATGGCTCCATCTCAAAGCCCCTGCAAAAGTTATGATATACATGTTTAGTGGATTTTAAAACTTATACTTTAAATATAATTGATACTTACCCGGCACTTTTCGGAACAACTTTTGCCGTCGGACGTAAGTCCGGTGCAGTGCCACTACCACCTGCACCGGGAGATGAGGATGGCGTGCCTGTCATACTTCGTCTCCTGCCAGACATATCTACTATAGAAAAACAATATCATCATAGAACAATCATAGAGATTCACTACTACATAGCATGTTTCAATCACTTTCATAGAACAATTATAAAAATTTACTAGTACAAAACATGGATAAAAATTAACTAAATGATCATCACAGAACAATTACAGAAATTTACTATTACATAGCATGTTTCAATCACTATCACATAACAATTATATCAATAACGATCAGTCTTCATCGTTTTCTGATTCAGACTCAGTCTCGTATTCTATCTCATTTTCTTAGGTACTTTCGAATGCATCAAATAAGACGTTCGATTCATCATTCAAAGGCCCTACATCAATATTATCAGTTATTATTATTTCTGTATTTGGTTCAAGATCGGCTTGATTTGCTACTTCATCTGGAATATTATTTCCATCAAACGTGAACCTTGGTTTTGTTTTGAAAACAGCAGACCAATCCGCTTTATCTCTTTTCAAAGATGGATGTGGAGCAAAATAAACTTGTAACGCTTGCTTGGCTGATACAAAAGGATCGTACTTATAGTAGTGTGATGTATGCCTTATTTCAATAAGTTTATACTCTTTATGCACGTTGATTCCGAAAGCAGGAACGTTACTGAACCAATTGCACTTAAATAAAAAAACCTTTTCTAAAGGTTCAACATAATATGTCAACTCTAGAATCTGTGTTAAGACGCCATAAAAATCTTTTAAATGCTCATCTGGATCATCACTGCCTTTGACAAATACCTCGCTATTATATGTTAATTTTTAAACCCCGTAATCTTCGTTTTGAACTTAAACTCATTGACGAAGAATATTGGATAAGTCTTCACATTTCTTTTCGGTCCAATTGAAGATGTCTTAAGCCTTCATCAACGACACAGTTTCTTGGCTCGTAAACATAGTTCAAAAACCATTTGGCAAATTCTTTACTGAGATCGCCAGATGGATACCGTGATTCGTAGATACTGCATATATGTAATATGTGTTATGATTATTATGTACATACAAGTAGATTACAAGTGAATTAATTATTACCTGACAAATGGTGAGACTTCGACACAATTTAAAAGAACATACGTGTGTGCTACATGGTGGTCTCTATCGTCCAACCATATTTCCACATATTTTCCACCAGATCTACCATGTTGTCTAAAAACAGATAACATTGTTTGAGAAGAATTTTGTTCAACGACTTCCTCATTTCGAGGAACAGTTACAAACGATAAGTTCACATCGTCCTTGAAGTAGTGAGAGAAAAAATAAGGCTTCTTCTTCAAGATACGATTTGCATATCGAACCCTCAACTCGGGCTTTTTGTCGAATCTTCTTCTTCAGATGATTCAAGTACATATTAAGATATTTATTACATATTTAGATATACAAATTTGAATTTGAAATTGACTTGAACATTGCACATGTTAATTTATCTTTCAAACGGATACATCCATCCATATTGCACAGGACCTCGAAGAAGTGCTTCGGATGGAAGATGAATACGTAAATGCTCCATTACGTTAAAGAAACCAGGCGGAAGTATTTTCTCCAATTTGCATAGCAATATGGGTATTTCTACTTCAAGTTTACGTGTACGATCCACCTTTAATGTTGTCGAACAAAGCTGTTTATAAAACAAATATAACTCTGCTATAACGTTTCATACTTTTACGGGCAATAGTTCTTTGAAAGCCACAGGTAGTAAATATTTCATCATGATATGACAATCGTGACTTTTCATCCCACTCAGTTTACTATTTTTGAAGTCAACACATCTACGAAGATTGTAAGAAATCCCATCGGGAAATCTTAATTCTTCCACCCACTTTAGCACGAGTTTTACTTGCTTATTGTCTAGCTCATAGCATGCTTTCGGTTTTTTATTGTCGTTAGGCTTCATATGAAGTTCCGGGCGCTTACGATAGTTTGCTATATCAAGCCTTGAATTCAAATCGTCCTTGGTTTTACCCTTTACATTCAAAATTGTATTAAATAGATTATCAAACACGTTCTTTTCGTTGTGCATCACGTCAATATTATGCCGGAGTAAGAGATCTTTCCAATATGGTAACTTCCAAAATATACTTTGTTTGCACCAATTATGAATGTCTGACTTTCCTGAGATTTCAGTCTGGACTGCAGTTTCATGTATCTTTGGATAGTCCCTTACAATTTCATATATTTCCTCGCCTGACCAAACCTTGGGTGGTTTCAAATTCTCTTCTCTGTTAGCTATAAAAAATTTCTTATCTCTTCTAAAAGTATGACTGGGATGAAGAAAACACCGATGACAATCAAACCTTGAAACTTTCTTCTCATATCGTAACGAAAATGCTCGTGTTTCTTCCATACAATAAGGGCATGCTAGACGACCGGCCGTACTCCAACCAGAAAGCATCCTGTATGTAGGAAAATCATTAATAGTCCACGAGTGTTACGGCACGCGCTTCGCGCGTGAATTGTTTTCATTATAAATTGTATATGTTTAAATCAATCCAAAAAATGATTTTTATTTTCAAGTATTATTAAGATTTGTATATTTGTAAAGAAGCATTTTGAATTTGTAAACGAAGTTTAATTTTAGATCCTAATATTAGAAGCATTTTGAATATTTAAGCATATTTAATTTTTAAATTCTACTTTTAAGGGCGTTTGAAGTTGTAAATGAAGTTTAATATTAAATCCAATTTTGAAGTGATTATGGACATTTTTGTTAGTTTACGTTGATACCAAAAAAGTATGAAACCAAAGCTATTACATCTATCATTAAAGAAGGATAATTGAAATCAATATCTAGGTTTGAATAGTCTAAAATAATTATAGAGATTATAGAGAGATTTTATCTCCTAATTTATTGGAGAGATCGTATAAATAACAGTTCAATATTTAAAAGGTAATATATAGGGGTATTTTGGAAAGTTCACGGTCGGATCAAAAGATTGCGCTTCCAAGCCAACTATTAATAAAGATAACAAAGAAGCGAATAACCGAAAAAAAATTTATTTGATACATCGTAAGTTTCGACTCCTTCATTCCACAGTTTCTTCGACTCTTCGATCAATGGTTGTAAATAAACATCAATTCCTTGGGTTGGATCATGAGGGCCGGGAACGACAGTGATGATAAACATATATGGTGTCTTTATACACATCCATGGAGGTAAATTATACGGAGTAACGATAATTGGCCAGGATGAATATTTACTACCAATCTGTGAAAATGGTGAAAATCCATCCGTACATAAACCAAGTCTGACATTATGGCTTTCCGCAGCAAATGCGGGATAAGTCTTATCGAAATGTTTTCATGCTTCTCCGTCAGATGGATGTATCAAAGTTCCTTCTTCCGCTGTTCTCACACTATGTCATCGCATATGACAGGCCGTAGCAGAAGATGCATATAATCTTTGAAGTCTGCGAGTGATGGGTAAATAATGCATTCTCTTATACGGGACTTCTTTCCCTTTCTTCTTTCTTGGTTTGTATCTTTCTTCGTTACATATTTTGCATTTTCTGAGGTCAACGTCGTCTTTCCAATACAACATGCAACCTTTCACACATGCATATATCTTCTTGTACGGTAGATCGAAAGCAGACATCAATTTTTTTACTTTATAATGACTATCGCACATCAGATTATTGGGTGGCATGTATCGTTTTGCAGCTTGTACAACTGCTTTAAATGCAGCTTCCGTAAGGTTGAATTTTGAGTTTATAGTTATGTATTCGGCAGTTACTTAAAGTTCGGTTCCGCTTTTACATCCGTCCCACAACGGCCTCTTAGCAGAATCCAACAAATATTATATTTTTTTAACTCCCGCAGTCGGTTCTTCTTCGACATTTTCGTCTTCATCGACAGCTTCTGTTGTAGGAAACATTGATCGCGCTGCATCATCCACCATATTTTCTATCGGATTCGTCATCATATTACCGTCCTCTAACACTTCAGTATTAGGTGTAGGTTCAACAAGTTCTCCATGACGATCCCAGAAATAATAATCAGGCACGAAACATATTGTTACAAATGTACTTCAACTATATTTGGTTTCCGATGCTTCAAATGTTGGCACTTACTACACGGGCAACGAATTTTTGTGTTGTTTAAATGTTGGCACTTACTACACGGACAACGAATTTTTGAGTTGTTTCGGTTATTAGATTTAGCAAATCTAATAAATTCGTGTACAACGTTGTAGAAATGTTGCTTTATTGATCCCTTCTTTCCAGTTCTGACTTCATACATCCAAGTACGGTCGAGAAAATAATTGAACATTTTTCCTGATCTGAAAATGTATGTTAGACAATTTAAATCATTAATTTTCAACCATTCTCCATTGTAAACAGTTCATCGTTGCAGAAAATTCAAAATAAAAACTTCACTTTATTTTTTTATTTTTTGGTATTTTGACTTTCACTTCGGTGGTCAGTCATCCTACTTCCCATTAGAAACACAATAATGTAATTACATTTTATAAATCATTTCAGATTAAATGGTTCAACAAAATTTCAGTAGCACTTCCCTTCTGTTCCATGTATCGTACACAAATGCGTGTACACAGGGAACGCAAAAAAAGTGCTGTCGAAATTTTATAACCGTTTAAAATGAAATGATTTATAATATGTAATTACTTTATTGTGTTTGTAACTTGTCCAATACAGGGACAAATCTGACAAATATTGTATCAGATGAATATAAATGTCCGTTCCGTTACAAAACGAACATCCATACAACGATCATATGCAACACTTGCCAGACGGGGCCAAAGCCAATCTAAGGGTTAAAAGTATTTCTTTAAATTTTATCAAATATTGTTGTTCTTTTCAAATTTTGACAATGTTTCAACTATTTAAATTTTATTTCATAAATTTGTGTATTTAAATTTTAGTTCGACAGTCAATTAACAATTTTAGTTCAATATTCATTTCTTTATTTTTTTACGACATAGATTTTAGCGGAATATTTGTTGTTATATTCATTTCTTAATTTCTTTACAAAATCGATTTTAGTACAATACCAGTTGTTTTTAAAGTCATTTCCTAATATTTTTTTTAAAAAATTAGTTATTTGCATAATTTTTTAATGTTCTCATATTCATTTTTTAATTTTTTGTATAAACTTTATTTTTGTACAATATATACAACCTTTTGCATTTTGGCCGTCGCTAGCCATCGCTAAAATTATTGAAATGGTCGTCGCTAACCGTTGCTAAATCAACAAGATAAATAGAAGAATTATCAATGAAGATAATTATAAAACAACAAAATCTAATTATCAAATAGATAATTAGAAAATAATAAAAATCTAATTATTAAATAATAATTTGTCAATTTAAATTCACTTAACAACTTAAATTTGTAATTTATCAATTTCATATAAACTATTAAATACTTTCATGTAAATTTATCAATAACCAAGTTAATCATTAATATACACTAATTTTTTACCTAACACAATTAACCATGTTAATCGCCAACACTAATTATGTACATCAACCATTTATTCAACTTCATGATAAACTAATTAATCTAATACCTAATTTAACTTCATGATAATAAACTAATTAATCCACCAAATCAACATACAACACTACTAATACCTAATTTAACAACACTACTAATACCTAATTTAACAACAAATCCTAATTTAACAAAAATTCTAATTTAACTAGGGTTTAAACTAAACCTAAAAAACATCAAATTTACATTCAAAATAGAGATTAGAAGCATATCTAGGCGAATTTGGGTGATTTGGAGGCGCCGGAAGGCGGGGCCGCGGCTGCGGTGACCGGGGGGGAGGGGGGGTGGCAGATTGGGGGAATGAGGGTTTAATTTTGGTGGGAAAGGAATGAAAGTTCTGCTCGCGGGAAGCAGCCTGTATATTTCGTATAGCGACGGCTAGCGACGGCAGCATTTTTTATCCGTCGCCAGCCGTCACAAAAGCCCGTCGCTATACGAAACCGTTCTAGAAGTGCATGGACATAAGAAAGTTTTTCGTAAGGGTATGCCAAGGCTATTAAAATCATTTTAACATGTAAGTGTTCTTGAATTTTAAATATAATTTAATTTTTCTTGTAAGTTAAAATTTTAAATGCTACAAGTTCTAATAAATTTTAAAACATTTAAAAAATCTTAGCATTATCAACAATTATATTTTTAGATATGTATATATGTTATTGTAAAAGCATCGTCATCTTGTTATCAATTTTAATCATTTTCTAAGTAATTTTGTTCCTCTTGTCTCTATATCCCTTTCTCCTCTTCCAAAGCCTTTTAAGCACAAGCTTATGTTGAACATTTTTGGAGAAAGAGGGAGAGAATATAAGAAAGAGAATTTTTATCTTATTTTATTGTAGAAAACTTTTCTTTATTGATGATTTATTTCTTGCTTGATTGATCGATACAAAATGAGGGGAGAGCTCCTCTATTTATATGACTCAATATAACATTCTAGATATAGAATATTCTAGAAACATGACTCATTTGACAACTCTAGAACTTTCTCTTTAGACAACTCTAGAAACATAACTATTATATAATTCTTATTTCTAGCAACTAATATAAAATTCTAGAACTCTCACCAAATTCTATCAAATGCAAGAAGACTCTAGAAACTTTAATAATAAGAAACTTCTAGAAACTAACAAATCAAGTTTAATATTTCAACGCCCCCTTTTAAACTTAATTTGTGACTTTAAGCAGTACTTGTAATCTTTGTATTTCACGTGCTTCAGTAGGAATAGAGATATGATCCAAACTTTCTTCATTGCATTGACCTTCTTACCAAACGTCGAGATCTTCAATACAAGTTCACAAATTCTTGCTTTATCTCTTTCATGTCGTCCTTCTTTGTTACATTAGGATTTTCCATAAACTAAGCGTTCCAACATCCGTCTTTTTTCAGTACCATAAATTTTGCATGAGTCATATATTCTACCTTTACATTCTTTCATTACTTCGCTCTTGTAGTTTTTGACCAATCCAATTTCTATTTTTTTAACATTCTCTGTTTCCACCTCTTCAGATTTTTGCTCATATTTCAAATCTCTTCCAAACTCTTGAATTTCATTTCCTTGATTTATGTCTTCTTCGTTTTCATCTCGTTTGCTTTTGTACTCTTCGTCATTGACGTCATCTTCCCTTACTTTATTTTCTTTATGTTCTTCTTTTTCATCATCTATACGTTTTCCTTCTTCTTCCAATTTATCCTTCTCCAACTCCTCAAATTTCAGCGATTTTTCTGCATCTTTCTCCTTCTCATTATTCTTCGTTTTCTCTTTCTCATCAATCAGATTGTCTTATTCTATTATTTTTGCATCATTCTTTCTGTATGCTTCTTTCAACAAATTCCATGAATCTTCTGTAGAACTTTCTCCAAGTATATGATCATAAGCTACTTCATCATCGTTCTCACTTTTTACAACATGAGCACGATGATCATTCCATCGTAATTTTGCAAAAGCTTTCTTTTCCATTTTCGATATGTTCTCCAAATCATTCGGCCATTCATAACAATTTTCGACAGTCTCACATAATCCTTCGGATATTAACTCTTCTTTCTTTTTCTTATAAGCCATTAGCAAAATACCATCTTTTTTACTTATTTCTTCAATGTAATTGGCATTCTTTTCAACTTTATTATGCTTTGAAGCTCTACATTCAGAAGCATAATGTCCAAATTTCTCACAATTGTAGCATTTAACACGTGACTTGTCATGCCTTGAATTTCCTCTCCCACAACCTCTTGTTGAGCTTTCTCCTCTTTTATTGTTTTTGTGGTTGTTGTTTTCATAGTTGAGCCTCCAACCTCGTCCATGTCCATATGCACGACCTCTTCCTATTTCTTGGCCACTACCCCATCTTTGTTGGCTTCGATTACTTTCTTCCTTTTTTGAATCAATCTGTGTCTTAAAGACTTGCTCCACAGTCTCTTCCTTCTTCCTTTTCTTTTCTTCATAAGCTTGCAATGAGCCTAGAAGTTGCTCTATGGACATGGTCTCCAAGTTTTTTGTTTCTTCAATGATGGCGAGAATATGTTCGAACTTTGGATCTAATGATCTAAGAATCTTCTCCATAATTCTTACATCATCTAACTTCTCACCATTTCTTTTAAGATTATTACTAACTACTAGAACTCTTGAGAAGTAATCAGAAACAAGTTCACCTTCTTTCATATGCAAAGTTTCAAACTCTCCTCTTAAAGTTTGAAGACGTACCTTTTTGACTTGATCAGCTCCCTTGTAAGACGTTCGAAGCTTCTCCCATGCTTCTTTGGCCGACTTTGATTCAGAAATTTTTTCAAAGGTGTCATCATCCAATGCTTGATAAATTAGACAAAGAGCCTTCTTGTCCCTTGTCCCTTGTCCTTGATTTTCTCAAACCATCTCTTTGAATTTGAGATAAACCATCTTTATTCTCATGTTCAGTATAGCCATTTTCAACTATCTCCCACATGTCGTATACTCAAGAAGAGCCATCATCTTTAAACTCCAATTATCATAATTGTTCTTGGTAAGCATTGGAACTTGTAGGGGAACGCCATTATTCACCATCTCTATCTTTTAAAAAATCCTCGCTTTGATACCACTTTGTTGAATATTTTTTGAGAAAGAGGAAAAGAATATAAGAAAGAGGAGTTTTTATTTTATTTTATTGTAGAAAACTTTTCTTTATTGATGATTTATTTCTTGCTTTATTGATCTATACAAAATGAGGGAAGAGCTCCTCTATTTATATGACTCAATAGAACATTCTAGATATAAAATATTCTAGAAACATGACTCATTTGACAACTCTAGAACTTTCTCTTTAGACAACTCTAGAAACATAACTATTTTATAATTCTTATTTCTAGCAACTAATATAAAATTCTAGAGTTCTCACCAAATTCTATCAAATACAAAAAGACTCTGCAAACTTTAATAATAAGAAACTTCTAGAAATTTACAAATCAAGTTTAATATTTCAACATCTTAGGCAATCATAAATCTTGCATTTGTTTATCTTGGGTAGATCAAGTAATAAAGTTATACGAAAAATTATATTAAAACACACATTTTTGCTGATGTATATAACATTAATCCTTTATAATAATCTATTTTTTATCGAAAATAGTGTGAAAAATAATAAGGGATATTTTTAGAATTATATCATTTCTAATTATACTTTCTCATTGTACTTAGCTTAATTATCTTCATTAGCACCATTTCCTTATGGAACTTCATATATGATGGTAGGCAATGTTATTATTTGAAGCTCTTTTTGTCTGTAATCAACTCATGCATTTTCTTATACCTATCATTTTGGGTGTCTATTAATTCTTCTCTTACTTTATATCCAAAGCATTGGTATGGAAATATTAAAGCCAAATGACATCGCTATATTCATCTCTCTCAGAGTTCAAAAGGGATAACACAAGTTTCTTTATATCAATATTTTAGTATTGAAACTAAGTTTATTTTATTATTTTTGAAAGTTGGTTTAGATAGACAACAGGAGAAAGAGATTCACTAATTTCCTCACTTATACAAAACGCTCAGTGTATAAAGAGGTTATGGTTTATTGTTGTGCATTGGTATTGTAGATTATGAGTTTTCATAGGTATCATAGGGTTTCATATGATTAAAAGAAGTATACAGTCATAAAATGGATTTATTTGAAATAAGTTAATAAAGAAAGTTTAAGAGAGATCACCTCAATCCTATCAAAATTGTTTTTGAGTTCTCTTACTTGTTTATCAAATTTTTGTAGCGTAAATAGAAAGAAGACAGGCAGAAGCTAAGCGTATTAAGATAAGCATCCTGACAGAATTCCAAGTGAATTTTGCTATTCTATTGCTAATATTGCATATCTTGAATTCACAGACTCGTCTTTCATTAATTATTTTGGCATTTTAGGTGATTGTTGAGAAGGAAGATAGAAGTGATGTTCCGGACATAGATAAAAAAAGTACGTGTTTTTACATAGTTGTTTCATCAAATTCTTACTAAAATGATTTATTTTTGAAATTGTAGCTAATAGTCTCTTATCTACAACGTAGATATCCTTTCTTCAAAACTTGAACTCATATTCAAACACATAAATAACTATTCATATACAAGCTGACTCTAGCTTAGTGACAAACCTGCCTTCGCTTTAGGGTGAGAGACAACATGGATGAGAAGCACAAGGTATGTTTTAACTGGTAAAACAAGCAAGGTTAAGTTAAGGATGATTACATGCTAAATTGCTTTGTTAGTAGTTTATTATCATTTTTCCAATTTTATGTTACATTTCTGTCGGCTTTGTTCGACATGCAGGATTTCTGGTATCCTAAATGTAGTTTTTGGGTTTGCTGGAATGGCAGGTGCGACTCTTTGTAGTCACATGGGCATCGATAAGGTATATTGTTTTATTCTGATAACCTACTATACTACAACATTCAAATAAGATTATGTACTGTCGGTTGTTCTATTATGAACAAGGTGGTTTAGATCAAACTAGAACATCCATTTTTTCTCGATAATATATGATGAATTTGTCGAAAATCAAAAGCATTTGCTATAAAATGTGTCGAGAAATTAAACAAGTTAACTGAGTTGACTAAATCTTATAATAATTAACTAAATTTATAAGAATTAACCCAGTTAAGTTTTATAAAAATTAAATAAATTTAAAAAATTAACAGTTTCTTAAAACTATTTAAGTTTTAAAAAAAAATAACTAATTTTATGAAACTTAACAAAGTTTTATAACTAATTAATAAATTAAGTTCATAAAAGTTAATGAAGTTAACTAAGTTTTATAAAACTTAAATAAATTAAGTAAATTTTATAATTATTTTACTAAGTTGGCTAACTTTTATAAAAATTAATTAAATTTATAAATTAACTAAGTTAACTAATTTATAAAAACTAAACAAGTTTGTAAAAATAACTAAGTACACAAAAAGTAACTAATTTAGCACTGGTTTCACCATGAACAGTTAATGTTTCTACTTTATGGTAAATAATTAGTTAACTCTGTTAAGTATGTAGAGTGCATGCTTTTTAATATAGTATACATATACAAGGAATGACTGCCAACTCTCTAGAATTGAAAGATGATGGAAGAAAAGTCCCTTCCGAAAAAGTTATGAAAATTAGATTCCTATTTTTAGTTTTTGGCTAATTTTACTGCTTTTGTCCTTGATTTCAATGCTGGGCCAATTTGTACGAGGGGACAATTTGGTAAAAAATAACAAAACAAGGACCAAATTTACATGATTTTATGAGTAGGGATTTTTTGTGCATAGGCTTTCAGAATAGGGACATTTGGTCCAAAACCCCATACAAATATCTAGCCTGAGGTTATAAAGCTACATTGGTAATTAGAAAATTGGTTTTAACATAAATTAAATGTTGATTTATTATACATAAGGCCAAACTATGCTCTTATTAGACAATCATTTAGAGCTAGTTTCTAACAACACTAATAAGGCATCTATATTAGCCTTAATTTAATTTTTCATCATTGTTTATTTTCGTGTCATTAATGGATCGATAAAGAAAGGTGATAAGGTATACTTCATGGCCAGTGGAAAGGTGATTTAATTCATTCACTTAAATACAATTTTTTTATACATATAAAACTATAACTTTGAACAATGATAAATCTTGGTGTCATCTCTTCCTGCATTTGGTAATAGTTTGATGCATGTTTTTGCCAGAATTACATTTTAGCTATAATGAGCACTATAATTGAATCTACTTTTAGGTTTTGGTTGTCTAAAAATGTGGTGATTTGTTATCTACTCTTCAGAAATGAAAATATTTATTCACTTCATTACTTTTCTTACTTTGTTGTTAAGGCATGCTTAAGTGTCGCTTAAGCAAAAGTCACTTATGCTTATGCACCTTTCCCTATACGTTTTCCTGCTCTACACTAAAGCATCCAAAGCCTATTTTCTTGGACTGTGTATTCAATATCATGTTGTCATATTAGAAAAGAAGAATGATTTCATAGCATTTTAAGGATCAAATATCATATTATGAAAAGTTAGTGAGGAAATGCACCATCATATCTTTATAATGGCTTTCTAAAATGCTGCAATTCTCCACAAGTTTGGCATATGCTACTGGCATTATTTGTTTCATTATTTCAATGTCCTCTGGTGTGCTAATTCCAGCAACTACATCTTCACCCTGTACAATTGGAACTAGTTTTTAGTAATATAATTAGATTGTTATTATAGTCTAATTTTAAAAAAAATTGAATCGCAATTGATCACAATAATGATTTGTCAATACATTTGGATATTTTTTTTACCTGAGCATTTATCAAGAATTCACCATACAATTTTATTTCTCCTTTACTTGGATTTCTTGTAAAAAGAACACCAGTTCCTGAACTTTCTCCTATGTTCCCAAATGCCATGCATTGAATATTCACCGCAGTCCTTTTCAAATCTGTAATTTTATTTATGCTTCTATAATATATAATCCTTGGACTGTCCCATGGATCGAATACTACTGTCACTGCTAAGTACAACTGCCATTTTGAGTCTGCCATAAACAGGGATTTATATTTAATGGTGCTTAAAAAAGAAGTGAAGGAGAAAAAACAAGAAGCGGTGAACTCGAACGAACTGAAAAGAAAACAGAGACTCTAAAAATAGAAGTGGAGAAGGCAGAAGAATCACCTAGTCCTGAAGCTAAGAGTAAAATTTCAAAAATGGAGGCAACAGTGTGAGGATGAATAATAGCCGCATTAGCACTGAGGTAGGGCTGATCATTGAGATCTGGAGCAGGGCAAGGAGATGAAGCAGAGGAGAAACCTAGAACTATCCATAGTGACCATGCTATTGTGGTTGGCAGGTAATACTTCTAACAAAACCTTCAATATTAATAGATGGTTAGCATAGTATTAGTTAATAATATTTTAGCATAATCGAGTAATTACTGAATCGGTAAGATAGGTAATTATGAGCTTATTACTTTTCTATATAAATGATATATAAATTAACCATGAGATATATTTAACTACTTCCTTATAATATATTAATGTATTGATAACAAGTTTTATGAACTTAACTTAGTTTAAGTTAATTAAATTTTATAAATAATAATTATGTAATTAATCTAACAAAGTTTATTAATAATGATGATGATGATGAATTAACCATGTTTACAAAAATTAACTAAGTTTGTAAAAATTAACTAAGTTTATTATAATAATAACAATAATAATATATAACAACAACAATAATAATAAATTAAGTTAATTGAGTTTTAATAATAATAATAATAATAATAATAAACTAAGCTAAGTTAATAAAAATCAACTAAGTTTTGTTAAAATTAAATAAGTTTTATAAAATTAACTAAGTTTAAGTTAATTAAAATTTATAAATGATAATAATATAAGTAATTTAGCAAAGTTTTATAAATGATGACGATGATGACAAATTAACAAGGTTAATAATAATAATAATAACAATAATAATAATATAATTAAGTTAACCGAGTTTTAATAATAATAATATTAAATTAACTAAGTTTACCAAGTTAATAAAAATTAACTAAGTTTTGTTAAAATTAAAACTAAGTTTAAGTTAACTAATTTTATAAATAATAAAAATATATATAATTTAACAAAGTTTTATAAATAATGATGATGATGATGATAATGAATTAACTACGTTTATAAAAATTAACTAAGTTTATAATAATAATAACAATATTATTAAGTTGACCGAGTTTTTTAATAATAATAATAAATTAAATAAATTAACAAAGTTAATAAAAATTAACTAAGTTTTATTAAAATTAAACAAGTTTTATAAAATTAACTAAGTTTAAGTTAACTAAATTTTATAAAAATAATAATGATATAATTAATTTAACCAAGTTTTATATATAACATTAAGATTAGACTTGCTATGGCCTTGAACTCTCAAAAGGAGTTGAAAGAGAAGTTTGAAAATTTGATGGATGATATTGTGGAGACCATAAATGGAGATTTGGATAGTGAGGTCTCTACAGAAAGTGATTATGTGGTGAATATAAAGTCAACAGGCAGTAACTAATTGTGAGTTATATTTATGCTTAACTTGATATCTACATCCGAAGATTACATTATGAACATGAAATCACTTTTACTTTGGTGTATCAAATATCCAACTTATGCATTTTGTTATAATTATAGAGTAGTGCCATTCAGAAAATACTTGATTTCAATTGGCATTTGAAGTTCGGTACGATCTTCAGTGCATTTTTTTTGTCAATAAGATTGCTCTAAGTATCAATATGTCCATCTATTTCATGTAGGTTGACTGAACTATGTTCAGGAATCAAAATTCAAGACAAAATGATGCTTTACTTTGTTATTGCTGTATATTTTCGGAGCCTGGAGTCTGTGACATTAGCAAGTTGTCCAATAATTGAAAAAAATTATCTTTCTCATTGATCATTTCAGTTTTCATTTTTAATAACCTAGATGTGTTTGTAGTTAATGTGATGATTGTCAAAATTGGGTTTTTTGTGAAACAGGACATGGGTAAGCCGAAATAGACAATATGTTTGCCTATATTGCTGTAATTTAGCATCTTTGACACTAAATATGTTTGATTGTATTGCATGTATTTTGAGTATTACTAACATCTTGATTGCTTGATATTATAGATGTTAGAGAGAATATCAAAAGCAAAGCAAGTTTAAATTAATTATTTGGCTGGTCTATAAGTAAGTTGTTGATGCAAATATGTATGAAATATCATGTATGGATATGGAAAAAGTTGTTTGAACAATGAAATGTTGTGTTTTAATTTACATATTTTTTGTCTATGAAAATCTATTATACGTATATGCAAAGAAGAAATGGGTAAATGGATATTATGGGTGGAAAAACTAAAATAGCGGCAACTTTTTTTTTTGTAAATTGATATTATATTTAGCGTTTCATAAATGTTGTCATATATCAAACGCTATAGAAAGAAACCTCTTATACGCTATAGAAATGTTACATAACAAATGCTATAGATACGCTACAGAAATGTTACACGCTATAGAAATGTTACATAGTGTTTTATCTTAATTGCATTGCACAAATGCTGTAGAAAATTTATTTTTCATAGCGTTTTTGCTTCCACTATTTAAAATTTAAGGTATACATGTCGCTCCCTAGCGTTCTCTGAAATGCTATAGTAAGGTAAACTAGCGTTTTTTAAATGCTTTTAAAGCCCTAGTTTGTTGTAGTGTTCACATCACAAAATCTATGTGAGTTAGCATAAATCATCAATAAGATATAGATATACATTTTATCATCCAAAACATGGCAAAACATTTGCAAATAATTCGGGTTTTATCCAAAAAATAGGAAATCAATAAAAATTGAGATGTAGTCATCATTCACCATAGCTTTTTAACTATGGATTGGAGATTTGTTCTTGATTAAGTGATTTGCTTCTTCCTCTTGAATTCTTCTTCTTCTTTGCTTTTCCTAATGGCGGCCGACCTTAGCTCTATTTTTGTTTGTAAAAATAGAATGAACATGTAGAATGAATTCCTAAAGGGATTTAGGGTATAAGGATATGCCTTGTTCCTATTTTTCCCATGCATATTTACTAACATTTTATTCTCTTTTTATTCTTTAGTTCACTTGTTTAACATGGCATGGCTACCCCTTATTAATCACAAATCCCAATCCACTAATCCACTTACATTATTTTATTTTATTTATTCGATTAAATATATTGAAATAATGTTACTAAAAATATGGGTGTTACAATATTATTTCATTGTTCAAATATATTTATCAATCCCTATATTTGAATTCAGGTTTAATTTTTTTTAAAACCAATTATATAATATTAAACTTAATTAAATATTCAAAACCAAGTGACCAAATTTCGAGTCGTTACACGTATGATCTGACATGGTGATGTCTCATATCAGTACAATGTATACCCAATCCCTAGTAGCCCCTTTCGGAGGGTGGACTTCTGTTCTGCAATACTACTGACCTCGCATGCCAACCCATACCAATGATTAAGTCATTTTTAGTTAATCTAAGTTATTGACTATATTTAATAATTCACATCCATCACAAACGCATACTTGAGGCTATATTAAAAAATTTAAATTACCACACCTTCCGTATAATTGTTAGCATTCGGTTATTTTTACTCTGCTTGATTCTTGTTTCATTATTTTCATTTTAATGTCATTTATCGCTTACTTCCACTTTAACAGATTTAATATCCTTCACTACTTAACTTCCGTATTGTGACGACCCGCCTTTCTCAACCCCAGAAAGACGTTTCATCATTAAGAAAGAAAGGGATAGAAATAGAAAAGAACAGAAAGAAAGAACGACAACATCAGAATCTCACAGCGGAATGGAACAAAATATAATACATCACAAAACTATTACATAGTTATACATACATCAGAGTCATACAATATCATATAACAGGACTGTCATATACATACATGTCCATACATACATCCAAAATACAGACTAACTACACAGCGGAACTACATACATAGATATATACACATACGTCTGGTCTTCTTTCCAAAATAGCTACTCCAGAAAATCAACACTCCCAAATACCTATCACTTGGCTACTCATAAAAATTTGAGTACCCAAGAGTTTATGAAAAACAAAATATAAACTCCGGGTCAGACATGGGTCTGGTATGAGTAAACAGGTTAAAGTTGCTTAACTTTGAAAATCATTTGGAAATAAAGGTATCACGTAAGACTTCCCCACAAATAAATACGGGTAAGTTTTTACCTTATGCTAACCAAAACATTTTATAGGAAATTCTGTGATATTATAATAGTGTCTAGGGTTTTCAAGTAAATAGAAAATAACCGAAATTGTTACATCTATTAAATTCCAGCTACTAGCCACGAAAGTGGGTAATACAAATCAAAACCGTAGGGTCTCGTAGGAAAAATGGATTTCCAACAATGGCAGGGCTACTGGGGTACCGCCCGTCACAGTACGGGGCCTAGATCACCGTACCGAGGATCACTCCCGACCCCCTACAACACAAGACCGGAACCATTCCTTACTGAACAGTCCCGAACAAGATAACCCCGCAGTTGTGGCCTACAACTGCTCACACAGCCGAAATAAAAAGGGACATCTAGACAGGGGAAAATCTTGTCCTGCTTGGGCATGACCCACCTAACCTTGCTGCATCTCCCCTATTTTAGCCATTCCCGGTTGATGAGGCTTGAGGCTACGATTACCTTTAAAGAATATATCACTTAGAATGCTCATCGTCCGCCTGACGATGTGTTGAAAGCATTCAATCCATACAAGTTCGTTCCGGGTTCGAACAAAACCGCAGGCATTATCTCGTTACACTCATTTTGGAATCACCCTCAGAGTCAACGACGATAACCCTTGCATTCTGAAACACCATCTCGATCTCCATTTGATAAGTCACGACCTATCGTTTAATTTGGATCGATGTGGTTTTCGGAGAATCAAGACTGATTCTTCCGATCCCGGTCTCATCGGATCCAAACGCCATTTTAAGGGCCAAGTTGTCTATTTAACTTAACAGTTCAATTTAATATCAAGAATTAACATAACAGACATAACAGATAAATCAAATACAGTTAACACAGATATCCATAATATATCACAACATATCATAGAAAAATCATCAAACAGATATTAAAGTCAGTCAAACAGAATCATCAATGCATTCCAAACAGTTTTGATTTACTTTACTTAATTGATTGCTTAAGAATAAACTATTTTATTTTATTTAATTAATTACTGATTAATTAACTTATTAATGAATAATTAATTAATTAGTTATCATTAATCATCAATTTATTAATTTATTAATTACTAACTTTTATTCATTAACTGATACTTAATTGCTCGGTTAATTAGTTGATTCTTACTTATTAATTATTAACTTACTTAATATAAATTAATTACTTATTTAATTCTCACGAATTACTTTAATTAATCAATTATTATTAATTTAATTAATCATATAATCTTTAATCAAACACTTAAGTTAAACACCATTTATTAATCCTTTAATTAAATTTCTTAAGTTGAATAGATTAATCACAAGATTAATTTCTAACCACAATTATATTTAAAGTTAGTAATTTAATTATAAGTATAAAATGATTTACATCCTAATTTACTTAATACTAATTAATTACCTTTTTCAAACCTTACTTTTAGATAAACAATAAATCAATTATTTACCAAAAGTTAACTAATATTATTTACTGTTTAAACTTTGTTAAAAAAAATAAAACTAAAGGGGATTAGGCAAATATATTCTGGAAGTGGATCGAGGTAACTCCCTTTTTCCTCGTGACAGACTCGATTTTTCCCCCCACCTTTCCCGTGTCTCTCTCGTGCGTCCCTCTCTCTCTCTCTCACTCTCTCTTCTTCTTCCTAGTTTATACCTTCTTCTTATATATATATATATATATATATATATATATATATATATTCTTTTTTTAGTTAAAGTAAAACTTAAAACTGCAGTTGCTTCACACGCTCACGCACGATCCTAACTCGAGTCAACTGACCATTTTACTCGAGTACCCACTCGAGCATCACACGTTCGAAGTCACTCACGTCTCACTGACACACTTCCGCCACCGTACACGTGCACGGTGATGCGCTTGGCCTCCGGCGCCTCGCGGCAACCCCCACACTTCACAAATTATCCACTCAAGTGAAATCGAAGCCCAAAATTTCCAATTACAAGCCGAAACAAAAATTCGACCTGTAGCTCAAACACAGCAACAACCACACCACTGACAAATCAATCGCGCGGCCACCAAACATCACCGAAGGTGATGAAAATTCACCAGAACGTCACTCACACCTCCCCCTAACTCCTCCAAAAGTCGCGGCCAACTCGATTGATGTATGATGCCGAAACTCATTTTATTACAGAGCATTCAAATGCAAGCACTAAAACCCTATTCTTGATTCAAACTCAAAACTTATGCATTTGAAAAATAAATTGACATTTTTCTAGAATCAATTAGTTTACAATCTTGCTTCCTGTTGATTTACAGAAGTTAAAATTAACTAAATCTCCTAAAATTGACAAAAACCCACTGTTGATTCATTTTAAAACTGCTCTGTTGCTCTTTGCTTAAAAATCAAGATTTTTATGTTAAAAATAATAATTATGTTTATGAAAACTAAATATGTTATTGGATTTACAAATTTCAACATTTGAATTTTAAACTTTGATTTCTTTTTTTTTTTACCTGTAGTCTGATAATACAGTATTATAACATGTTGTTAAACTTTAAACATGTTTACAGGCCTTGTTCCATATAAACTAACTCGAATTAGCTCACTACCATGTTCAAATGGTTATATAAATAAGTTTTGTAAATTTATTGGCTTTACTTTGCACAGAACTTGAAATACAGATCAAGAACAACCATGTAAGTTTCCAGTGCAACAAAACATACACAGAACAGTATGTTTAAACTATATCAACACATATCATTAATAATCAAATATACAAGCTAAAGTTGAAATTAGTTTGTTTACTCACCTAAAAGCAATTGAACAGAAATGAGGTGTTGAAAAACTTGCAGTTGAAATCTCACTGAAACTCTTCCTTGTTTCCTGTCTTCTGTTTCCTTTTTCTTTGTTTGATTTTCTGTTTAAGTTAATATATATTTTTGCAAAGCAAATAATTGTTTCTCAGGTTTGCTTTTTAGTTTTAATTCTTCAGTTTGTATAAATGAACAGAGTATATAGGTGTATATATATAAGTTAAAGCTACTTAACAGTAGGTTGTATCTGGCCAGTATGTATTTGTTTGTCATTTTCTTTAATTGGTCAAGATTATGTTCTGCAGAAGAAGATTATGACAAGAATTTCGACTACATGTACTTGTTAAGCAAGAAGTTATGTTATTTAATGTTTATGTTTTTAATTATGATAGCATATAATTAATGGTGACTGATAGTTACTTTGTGTAGTACAAAGATATTTCCTTTATTTCGGCTAGCATACTCCATAAGACACAGGTTTTGTTTAATTATATTTAAAGTAAAACTTGTTTTATATTGAAGTGAACCTTGTTTTCTTATGCATAAATGTTTTCCAGCAGCTTTAAGTTATTTACTGGTTTACATTTATCTCTAGTGAAACATGCTTTTGATTTTCTTTTTATTTGTTAAGTACAACTTGTCTTGTTTCTTTGCATTATTCCTTTTGTATATACAGGTTATATTTTTTCCAAACTTTCTGATATGATTGCTTAAAATTTATTGTTAACATATTTTTTTATTTATATTGTTAGTTATATTTTATACGAAATTTGTATACTTGATCATATGATTTTTTTTTTACCATTTTTATTAAGGATGTGGTGTTGTACAATTTGAATTTTGAAGATTATTGTTTAACTAAAATACTTGTATTTATATATTTCAAATTATAATTCATATTTGTATATTTATATTTTTAGCTACATCTTAGTTTTATAATTGTGTTTTATACTAGTTTTATATGTTTATACCTATATTGTTTTGCACTTCCATATTTATGTTTAATATTTCCATGTTTGTTTATTTTAAAACTTATCATTTTAAAAACTAAAATTGTATTCATATAAATTATCAAATAATAAAATATTGAATCTTTGATTTGATTTTATTAAATAAGACCGATTTTGTTTTAAATGGTTTTGAAATATTCTATTTTAAAATTTTCAAATCAAACTTTCCTTTACAAACATACATAACTGTTAAATATCCAAGATCTCATCAATTTAAACATTGACAAGCTTATATTTAATTTAAATTAGATTAAATATTCATTAAAATATGCTGTCAAAATTCCGGGTCATTGTATTCCTCCCCCCTTAAAAGAATTTCGTCCTCGAAATTTAAACAACAGTAAATTCAAAAGCTTTTATATTAGCCATCCAAACATACATATCAGTCATACAATAGCAAACAAACAAATAGTCTATTCTAACAACATCACTAGTTATCCGAACATAAATCCGGATAAGCATTTCTAAAACTATCGAGAGTTTCCCAGGTACAATCTCTGGGATCCTCACTCCATTGCACCTTGACGAGTTTCACCACTTTGTTCCTGAGTTGCTTCTCGTCTTGGTCCACAATCTGAACTGGATTTCTGACTATAGTTAAATTGGGTTCAACTTCCAAATCTTCTCGAATTACCGGTTCTACAACCAGTGAGGGATCATGAACAAATTTCCTCAAATGCGATACATGAAACACATTGTGAATCCCAGACATCCGCTCTGGTAATTCAATCCTGTAGCCTACAGTTCCAATTCTCTCCAATACTCGAAATGGTCCAATGTATCTCGGAGCAAGTTTTCCCATCTTTCTGAATCTTATAGCACCTTTAATTGGGGAAACTTTAACAAAAACCAAGTCTCCGATCTCAAATTCCAATGGCCTTCGTCTTCTATCTGCATATTTCTTCTGACGATCTTGAGCAGCTTTCATCCTTTTCTTAATAAGCTCAACCTTCGCAGAAGCTTCTCGAATAAGATCGGGTCCGAGCACAAGACGATCCTTCGATTCAATCCAACAAGCTGGAGATCTACACGGTCTTCCGTATAAAGCTTCATAAGGAGCCATCTTAATACTTGCTTGATAACTGTTATTATAAGAAAATTCCACTAAATGCAGATGGTCCTCCCAAGATCCTCCAAAATCTAAAACACATGCCCGTAACATATCCTCAAGAATACGATTCAGCCTCTCTGTCTGTCCGTCCATTTGAGGATGATATGCTGTACTCAATCTCAAATCTGTTCCCATTGCTGATTGCAGAGCTTCCCAAAATTTGCTAGTGAAAACAGGATCACGATCACTTACTATGTTGACTGGGACACCATGCAATCGAACTATCTCTTTCAAGAAAGTTTCCACCAAAGAAACTGCAGTACGATTTGCCTTAACTGGTATAAAATGGGCACTCTTAGTTAAACGATCCACAATAACCCATATACCGTCATTTCCTTTCCTGGTTCTAGGCAAACCATCAATAAAATCCATTGAGATCATTTCCCATTTCCAATTCGGAATTTCCAGAGGTTGCAATAACCCGGCAGATTTCTGTTGATCACCTTTAACTTGTTGACAAATGGCACAACTGTTCACAAATCTAGCAATATCCTTCTTCATATTCGGCCACCAGAAAGCTCTCCTCATGTCTTTGTACATCTTCGAAATTCCAGGATGAATATTCAGTTTGGAACAATGACTTTCAGATAACACTTCCTGCCTCAACTCCTTATCGTTCGGAACACAGATTCTCCCATTGATCCTTAGTGTTCCTTGGTCATCAATTTCGAAACTAGGACACTAACCTTTCCTGACTCTCTTAATGATCCTCCTCAACATCTTATCAGATTCTTGCTTGCTTGAGATCCTTTCCATAAGAGATGGAACCACTTCCAAAAGAGATAAAACTGCATTCTTACTGAGAGCATCAGCTACGACATTCGCTTTCCCCGGAGTGTACAGAATATCCAAATCATAGGATGTAAGAAACTCAACCCACCGCTGCTGTCTCAGATTAAGGTCTTTTTGAGAGAATAGATATTTCAACGATTTGTGATCCGTGAACAATTCGAATTTCTCTCCTAAAAGATAATGTCTCTAAATTTTCAGAGCAAAAACAATGGCTAGCAGTTCAAGATCATGCGTAGCATAGTTCTTCTCATGAGGCTTCAACTGTCGACTAGCATACGCAATAACCCTTCCGTTCTGCATCATAACTGCTCCCAAACCAACAATACAAGCATTAGTATAAACCTCGAATTTGCTCTTCCCATCCGGAATATCAAGTACGGGTGCACTAGTGAGCCTTATCTTCAATTCCTGAAAAGCTTCTTCGCACTGAGGCGTCCACTTGAATTTCGCTCCTTTCCTGGTCAGCTTAGTCAGATGTGAAGAAATCTTGGAATAATCTCTGATAAATTTCCCGTAGTAGCCAGCCAATCCTAGAAAACTGCGAACTTCCGTCGGTGTCTCTGGCTGTTTCCATTCCAGAATAGTTTCAACTTTCGCTGGGTCTACAGAAATGCCTTCGCCCGAAACAATGTGCCCTAAAAATTTAACTTCCGATTTCCAGAAATGGCACTTCGAAAACTTCGCCTTCAGCACATTCTTCCTCAGAGTCTCCAATAAAATCCTCAAATGCTCCTTGTGCTCTTCTTCGGATTTGGAATAGACCAAGATATCATCAATGAATACCAGCACAAACTTATTCAACACATCTCTACAGACTCGATTCATGAGGTCAACGAAATAAACAGGAGCGTTGGTTAATCCGAACGGCATAACCAACCACTCATAAAAACAATTCGGTCCCCTAAATGCAGTCAAGGGAATACTGTCTTCAGCTACCCTCAACTGATGGAAACCTGAAGCTAGATCCAATTGAGAAAAGGTAGAAGCACCATGCAACTGGTCAAAAAGATCATCGATGCGAGGAAGAGGATATTTATTACGGATAGTCACTTTGTTCAATTCTTTATAATCCACACAGAACCTTAGTGATCCATCCGATTTGGTTACAAACACCGCCGCTGAACACCAACAAGAAAAACTAGGTCTTATCAATCCTTTCTCTAAAAGATCTTGAGTCTGCTTAATCAACTCTTCTCTTTCCCTAGGATCCATTCTCCTACTGGGTTGAATCACTGGTACAGCTCCTGGAATCAAATCAATACGGAACTCTATCTCTCGATGTGGTGGCAGACACTTAACTTCTTCAAAAACATCAGCAAAATCTTGAACCACATCAATATCTTCAACCCTCTCTTCAGAAGTCTCAATTCCATGCAAAAGACTGCTCAAGTGAATTTCAGAATTATCACACGACACCCTGGCAATTCTACCCAGATCAGTTTCCAACGAAACTGTTCTTTCATCACAATTCAAAACGGCTTTATACTTATCCAGCCAATCCATACCCAAAATAAGATCAAATCCCTTAAAATTCAACACATACGGGTCACAAGAAAAACCGTGGGATAGATAAGAGAGTTTCAAGTCCTTACAAAAAGTGTCTAATTTGGTCACCCCTCCTATAGGATTAGATACCAAGATAGAACTATTTACAGAACTAGGGGTAAGAGAAAACTTTTCAACAGAGTCCAAAGAAATAAAACTCAAGGAAGCACCCGAATCAAACAAAACTCTAATATATTTTCCATCTAAAAGTAAAGTACCTTCTAATACTCCTTTGCCCACCGAAGAAGAAGATGGTCCGGCTTCCAAAGCAAAAACTTTATTCTGAGGTGCTCTCTGCAGAAGTGGACAGTTCTTGATCATGTGTCCTGGCTGATGACAATTAAAACATAAAGATTTCTGAACCATAGCTGATCCTGGGCCACTCTGATGCGGTTGCTGCTGCTGGAATCCTTTCCTAGGATACTTATTTGCCAAATGCCCTTTCTGTTGACAAATGTAGCACTTTCGGGGTCCGTTGTTATTCCCAGGTTTCTTCTTATTCGGCTTCCTCCATTTGGGATCAAACTTTCGCTTATTTGGATTAGTGAAATTCCCACTTGAAGTTGCAACTGGAGCCACCGGCTTCTTACTCATCAAACTTTCATACCTCAATGCCATATCAATCAAATCAACAAAAGATCCCTTTAGAAGCACTGTCAATTTCCCATGGAATTCAGGTCTCAACCCTTGCACAAATTTCTCATTCTTTTTCAGAGGAGTATCGATGAGTCCTGGTCCATAACAAGAGAGTTCGTTGAATCTGGTTTCATACTCCAAAATGGACATACTACCCTGCTTCAAATACAGAAAATCCTGATACAATTGGGTTCTCCCTGCCGTTGGCACAAACTTCTCTTCAAACAACTCCTTGAATCTGTCCCAAGAAATGTCATCCTCAGAAATATTTGCAATAGTTGAATCCCACCATGCTGCTGCACCACCTTGCAGTTGCCACGATGCCATATGCCTCTTACGCTCATCAGTCAATCTCATGCTCTTGAAAATACGTTCGCAAGAGCGTAGCCAGTCTTGAACTTCAATTATTGACTCTGAACCTTTGAATGGTTGGCCTCCAAGATGTTTGAAATCCTTGCATAAAGCTGCAAAATTGACTTGAGACGGTACTGGATTGACAGCCTCACTAACATTTTGACTCCGTCCATTATCTGTTGAAGTACTGGCCCTAACTCTACCTCTTCTTCCTGAACTCATGTCGGTCACCTGAACAGGTAACTCAACAAATTTAGATAGATATATATAATTATATGAAAATACAAATACGCACTCTCAAGATAAATATAACATAAGAGCCTAGGTACTCGCTCTACCTAGCGCTCTGATACCAACTGTGACGACCCGCCTTTCTCAACCCCAGAAAGACGTTTCATCATTAAGAAAGAAAGGGATAGAAATAGAAAAGAATAGAAAGAAAGAACGACAACATCAGAATCTCACAGCGGAATGGAACAAAATATAATACATCACATAACTATTACATAGTTATACATACATCAGAGTCATACAATATCATATAACAGGACTGTCATATACATACATGTCCATACATACATCCAAAATACAAACTAACTACACAGCGGAACTACATATATAGATACATATACATACGTCTGGTCTTCTTTCCAAAATAGCTCCTCTAGAAAATCAACACTCCCAAATACCTATCACTTGGCTACTCATAAAAATTTGAGTACCCAAGAGTTTATGAAAAACAAAATATAAACTCCGGGTCAGACATGGGTCTGGTATGAGTAAACAGGTTAAAGTTGCTTAACTTTGAAAATCATTTGGAAATAAAGGTATCACATAAGACTTCCCCACAAATAAATACGGGTAAGTTTTTACCTTACGCTAACCAAAACATTTTATAGGAAATTCTGTGATATTATAATAGTGTCTAGGGTTTTCAAGTAAATAGAAAATAGCCGAAATTGTTACATCTATTAAATTCCAGCTACTAGCCACGAAAGTGGGTAATACAAATCAAAACCGTAGGATCTCATAGGGAAAATGGATTTCCAACAATGGCAGGGCTACTAGGGTACCGCCCGTCAGAGTACGGGGCCTAGATCACCATACCGAGGATCACTCCCGACCCCCTACAACACAAGGCTGGAACCATTCCTTACTGAACAATCCCGAACATGATAACCCCGCAGTTGTGGCCTACAACTGCTCACACAGCCGAAATAAAAAGGGACATCTAGACAGGGGAAAAACTTGTCCTGCTTGGGCATGACCCACCTAACCTTGCTGCATCTCCCCTATTTTAGCCATTCCCGGTTGATGAGGCTTGAGGCTACGATTACCTTTAAAGAATATATCACTTCGAATGCTCATCGTCCTCCTGACGATGTGTTGAAAGCATTCAATCCATACAAGTTCGTTCCGGGTTCGAACGAAACCGAAGGCATTATCTCGTTACACTCATTTTGGAATCACCCTTAGAGTCAACGACGATAACCCTTGCATTCTGAAACACCATCTCGATCTCCATTTGATAAGTCACGACCTATCGTTTAATTTGGATTGATGTGGTTTTGGAGAATCAAGACTGATTCTTCCGATCCCGGTCTCATCGGATCCAAACGCCATTTTAAGGGCCAAGTTGTCTATTTAACTTAACAGTTCAATTTAATATCAAGAATTAACATAACAGACATAACAGATAAATCAAATACAGTTAACACAGATATCCATAATATATCACAACATATCACAGAAAAATCATCAAACATATATTAAAGTCAGTCAAACAGAATCATCAATGCATTCCAAACAGTTTTGATTTACTTTACTTAATTGATTGCTTAAGAATAAACTATTTTATTTTATTTAATTAATTACTGATTAATTAACTTATTAATGAATAATTAATTAATTAGTTATCATTAATCATCAATTTATTAATTTATTAATTACTAACTTTTATTCATTAACTGATACTTAATTGCTCAGTTAATTAGTTGATTCTTACTTATTAATTATTAACTTACTTAATATAAATTAATTACTTATTTAATTCTCACGAATTACTTTAATTAATCAATTATTATTAATTTAATTAATCATATAATCTTTAATCAAACACTTAAGTTAAACACCATTTATTAATCCTTTAATTAAATTTCTTAAGTTGAATAGATTAATCACAAGATTAATTTCTAACCACAATTAAATTTAAAGTTAGTAATTTAATTATAAGTATAAAATGATTTACATCCTAATTTACTTAATACTAATTAATTACCTTTTTCAAACCTTACTTTTAGATAAACAATAAATCAATTATTTACCAAAAGTTAACTAATATTATTTACTGTTTAAACTTTGTTAAAAAAAAAACTAAAGGGGATTAGGCAAATATATTCTGGAAGTGGACCGAGGTAACTCCCTTTTTCCTCGTGACGGACTCGAGTTTTCCCCTCAGCTTTCCCGTGTCTCTCTCATGCGTCCCTCTCTCTCTCTCACTCTCTCTCTTCTTCCCAGTTTATACCTTCTTCTTCTCATATATATATATATATATTTTCTTTTTTTAGTTAAAGTAAAACTTAAAACTGCAGTTGCCTCACACGCTCACGCACGATCCTAACTCGAGTCAACTGACCATTTTACTCGAGTACCCACTCGAGCATCACACGTTCGAAGTCACTCACGTCTCACTGACACACTTCCACCACCGTGCACGTGCACGGTGATGCGCTTGGCCTCCGGCACCTCGCAGCAACCCCCACACATCACAGATTATCCACTCAAGTGAAATCGAAGCCCAAAATTTCCAATTACAAGCCAAAACAAAAATTCGACCTGTAGCTCAAACACAGCAACAACCACGCCACTGACAAATCAATCGCGCGGCCACCACACATCACCGGAGGTGATGAAAATTCACCAGAACGTCACTCACACCTCCCCCTAACTCCTCCAAAAGTCGCGGCCAACTCGATTGATGTATGATGCCGAAACTCATTTTTTTACAGAGCATTCAAATGCAAGCACTAAAACCCTATTCTTGATTCAAACTCAAAACTTATGCATTTGAAAAATAAATTGACATTTTTCTAGAATCAATTAGTTTACAATCTTGCTTCCTGTTGATTTACAGAAGTTAAAATTAACTAAATCTCCTAAAATTGACAAAACCCACTGTTGATTCATTTTAAAACCGCTCTGTTGCTCTTTGCTTAAAAATCAAGATTTTTATGTTAAAAATCATAATTATGTTTATGAAAACTAAATATGTTATTGGATTTACAAAATTCAACATTTGAATTTTAAACTT
Source organism: Allium cepa (assembly GCA_030765085.1). NCBI lineage: Eukaryota > Viridiplantae > Streptophyta > Magnoliopsida > Asparagales > Amaryllidaceae > Allium > Allium cepa. Next base: position 485,968,988 of record CM060929.1, read on the forward strand.
TGATTTCTTTTTTTTTTACCTGTAGTCTGATAATACAGTATTATAACATGCTGTTAAACTTTAAACATGTTTACAGGCCTTGTTCCATATAAACAAACTCGAATTAGCTCACTACCAAGTTCAAATGGTTATATAAATAAGTTTTGTAAATTTATTGGCTTTACTTTGTACAGAACTTGAAATACAGATCAAGAACAACCATGTAAGTTTCCAGTGCAACAAAACATACACAGAACAGTATGTTTAAACTATATCAACACATATCATTAATAAGCAAATATACAAGCTAAAGTTGAAATTAGTTTGTTTACTCACCTAAAAGCAATTGAACAGAAATGAGGTGTTGAAAAACTTGCAGTTGAAATCTCACTGAAACTCTTCCTTGTTTCCTGTCTTCTGTTTCCTTTTTCTTTGTTTGATTTTCTGTTTAAGTTAATATATATTTTTGCAAAGCAAATAATTGTTTCTCAGGTTTGCTTTTTTAGTTTTAATTCTTCAGTTTGTATAAATGAACAGAGTATATAGGTGTATATATATATGTTAAAGCTACTTAACAGTAGGTTGTATCTGGCCAGTATGTATTTGTTTGTCATTTTCTTTAATTGGTCAAGATTATGTTCTGCAGAAGAAGATTATGACAAGAATTTCGACTACATGTACTTGTTAAGCAAGAAGTTATGCTATTTAATGTTTATGTTTTTAATTATGATAGCATATAATTAATGGTGACTGATAGTTACTTTGTGTAGTACAAAGATATTTCCTTTATTTCGGCTAGCATACTCCATAAGACACAGGTTTTGTTTTATTACATTTAAAGTAAAACTTGTTTTATATTGAAGTGAACCTTGTTTTCTTATGCATAAATGTTTTCCAGCAGCTTTGAGTTTATTACTGGTTTACATTTATCTTTAGTGAAACCTGCTTTTGATTTTGTTTTTATTTGTTAAGTACAACTTGTCTTGTTTCTTTGCATTATTCCTTTTGTATATACAGGTTATATTTTTTCCAAACTTTCTGATATGATTGCTTAAAAGTTATTGTTAACATATTTGTTTATTTATATTGTTAGTTATATTTTATATGAAATTTGTATACTTGATCATATGATTATTTTTTAAACATTTTTATTAAGGATGTGGTGTTGTACAATTTGAATTTTGAAGATTATTGTTTGACTAAAATACTTGTATTTATATATTTCAAATTATAATTCATATTTGTATATTTATATTTTTAGCTACATCTTAGTTTTATAATTGTGTTTTACACTAGTTTTATATGTTTATACCTATATTGTTTTGCACTTCCGTATTTATGTTTAATATTTCCATGTTTGTTTATTTTGAAACTTATCATTTTAAAAACTAAAATTGTATTCATATAAATTATCAAATAATAAAATATTGAATCTTTGATTTGATTTTATTAAATAAGACCGATTTTGTTTTAAATGGTTTTGAAGTATTCTATTTTAAAATTTTCAAATCAAACTTTCCTTTACAAACATACATAACTGTTAAATATCCAAGATCTCATCAATTTAAACATTGACAAGCTTATATTTAATTTAAATTAGATTAAATATTCATTAAAATATGCTGTCAAAATTCCGGGTCGTTACACGTATGTACTATTAGGTATATTCTATTCTTACCTTTTCAACTATTACTGTCTTCCTTTGATTATTGTAGTTTACTTAATTACTCATTTCTTACTTTACATACATTTCATCACGTATTACTATTTTCTAATTTACCGCATATAATAGATTTATAATTGAATTATTGTTATTACCTCTACTTACAATTCTTTGGTTTATACTTAGGGATTTCTGCATTTTAATGCATTGGAGTTACATTTTCCCAAAAGGAAACGTTAACGCTGTAATTTTCCATAAATTATCTAAAAGAAGACTTGTGTTATATTTGAAATTATAAGAAATTATCTTTTCTATTGTTATTATAATAGACGGTACAAAATACGGTAAATAGCTCTATTTTATACACCTCTTTCTTTAGATATCATTACCACAAACGACACGATTTTATTCATATTTATAAAACTAGATAATTTATAAAAATTCACATTGCAAAGCACTTCATTCCAATGAATTAAAATACTACTTAAATACTAATCCAAATCAAAATAACTTCTAGTTCATGTTTACTAACATATATCATTTAACCAACAAAACTAGATTTACTATGCAATCTCATTAATTTAGGAACTACTTTCACCCTTACTTTCTAGGTTCAAGTACATGCAATATTTTAATCAAGGTTAACAATTCACAAAATATGCCGGCATAGTTTTCAAATTCATTACTTATATATATACTTCAAAATTATATTTAGGCATACAAGGAATAGATTTATAACGATATAAATCCAATATTATATAAAAACATATAATTTTCAACTCATCTTTAAGCTTCCAAATCTTCATATCTAAATCCATTCTTCTTATTTGACTCCCATTTCTTCTACCAAAATATGTATTAAAACGTATACATATTTATTAGAACTATAGATTTGAGAAGAGATTTGAATTAAACATTGTTGTAAGATTTTAGACTTAGAATTTACCTTTTATTCGCAGAATTGATTCACCCTTTATCCTTCTTCTCTTTTACTTTCCGTTATATGTATGTATGTATGTATGTATGTATGTATATTATACTATTTTATAATTTATATATTTCTTAAAATTTGTAGAGAAAAGAAAATGTAAAGATTCGCTCCTTGATTCAGAAAATATGAGAAGAAAAATGAGGGTTAAACCTGTATTTATAGGCTCACGAATCAATTGCATCCATGAGATTTTAATTTTTTAAATCAGGGCCGTTAGCCTACATTCATTTTCACCGCCGTAGCAGCCACCAGTCGACTGCTATACCCCTACTGATCGGCTGCTAGCAGTCGATCGGTCCTAATAAGGGGTCAATTGGTCGCTTGTATATGCGTTAAGTTTTATTTTGTTCCTTTTATTTCCTCCCCCAACTAATTTTATTCCACTAGAGATTAATGTTGAAGTATTAGTTTACCATTAATTATAGTATCTATTTTTTGATTTTCTTTTCTTTAATGATAATGTTCTTATTTATTAATGTTTGTTTTAAATGTTAATTAATTCTCATTTATTTCCTTCCGCATTCAATTTATTTATTTTCTTCTACACTTTCTTAATTAGATTTAATTTTATTGAACGCTATTAATTTACATGTATATTTAACTTTAATATTTATATTCAATGCTCATTTTATTGTTAAGTTATTTATTTTTCTTTCTTAATTGGTTCTTTTAATTGTTTTCGATCCAAAAACTTCAAACGTTAATAACTTTTACATTTGAACTCTACTCATGAAACTTTATGTATGAAAATCGATCGGATATCCAAACACAATGGTGTAAGTTTTGTAGCTAAATTATGACATTTTAAAATTTTCTATTTTTGGGATTTAATGATTATTTATTAATTATATTTAAATTTATCATTCAATTACGGGGTATTACATTCTCTCTCCTTAAAAAATTTGGTACATGAAATTCCTTAAGGACCGAATCATGTAATATTATTTTTAAACTTAGTTGTCTTAACTTCATATGCGTGTACGATACGCCTCAACTAATCGAGGTATACACCAACGACATACACACAAATATGTATATACATAAGTACCACGGTCCTTCTTTGGACCATGATACTTTCCCTGCTAGTATTCGTAACTCTGCACCGTGTCGAGAACCATCATTAACGCAGTATCATGTCCTTACTGCTGTGCATACCAAGGAATTCCTGCTAGTGCCTAATAATGGCATTAAAACTATTTGGCCATATGCTACCTCATCTTAAAGACTCATCTAACTACTTCATATCATGAACTCGACTCCATGGGCTATTGAGGACTCAGTTCCTCAGACTATCCTATTCATTTGAAAGACCTCCATTAAAGGTTAGTTAGCCATACCTTCTAACAACAAATTAACAAACAATTGTGAAACAGTGCATATCCTAAACTTTTTTTTTGAACTGGTACTTTATATACAAACAAATCATTGGGACAACAGATCCCATGTCAAATAAACGTTCGAAAGCAAGTTTCGAACTTGTGACATCCTGCACCAAAGCCGAATCAATTAACCACTTGGACAAAGGTGCTTGTCGCATATCCTAAACTTAATCCATACTAGTAGGAGTGGTAGCTCAATTAAGCGTCATCCTTGTCTTTACGCTGACAGCTCCAGGATCGATGATGCTTTCAAACTATGCGTACAGCACTACTCCTTTCATGTATGGTACGAACCTTACTGATATAGCCTTGAGGCTACACTAACCGTCCAATTTAGATTTCCTAATGTAAGCAAGTAAATGTCCACTTGATTACCTAACGCATACTACCTAAAAGGTTAAATCAAACTCTACTTGGCCCTTTGACACGTCGACCGAGGAAAAACATCCTACTTTAGTATATTCCTTTCACCTATACGCAGACGTACAATCCCGTAGGTTCTTAGTTGGTGATGTCTCACATCAGTATAATGTATACACAACCGCTGATAGCTCCTTTCAGATGGCAAACTTCTGTTGTGTAACACAACTGATCTTGCATCCTAATCCATACTGATGACCAATTGACCAGATTTAATAATTCACACTCCTCATAAATGAATACTTGAGGCTATATAAATTTAATAAATTACTACGCCTTCCATTCAACTGTTGGTATTCGGTTATTTTTACTCAACTTGCTTCTTATTTCATTAATGGCATTTACTGTTTACTTCTACTTTAATAGATTTAATATTCTTTACTACTTAACTTCTACTTGATACTATTAGGTATATTCCACCATTCCTTTTTCAGCTATTAATATCTTCCTTTGATTATTGTAGTTTTCTTAATTACTCATTTCGTTACATTACATAAATTTCATCCCGTATTATTATTTTCTAATTTACCGCATATATTAGATTTATAAATTAAATTATTGTTATTGCTTTTTCTTCCAATACTTTGATTTATACTTAAGGGTTTCTCCATTTTAATGCCATGGAATTGCATCTTCATAAAATGTAACGTTAAGATTGTAATTTTCCATAGATTATCTAAAAGAGGACTTGTGTTACATTTGGAATTATAAGGAATTATTTTTTCTGTCATTACTAAAATAGACGGCACAAAATAGTTAAACATCCATATTTTATACATCTCTTTCTTTTGGATATACCTTGCACTTCAATTTTTATTTATAAAACTGGATCATTTATTGAACTTTACAATGCAACACACTACATTTTAACGAATTAAAACAGTACTTAAATCCTAGTTCAAATCATAATAACTTCTAATTCATGTTTACTAACATATATCATTGTGAAAATTAGACTAAAGGGCTTCTCATTGCAAGGTAATAAGTTTTAAGGACAACAATTTTGAATAATTATTTTCATGAACAATTTATAGAAAAATGATGAACTCATTTATCATTTTAAGTTATACAAAAAAATGATAAATTCATTAAAATATTATTTTTCTACATTATTTTAAGTTATACAGGAAAATGATCAAAGGAGCTCAATGTTAACATCCATGCCTCTTGATTTCGTGATCATTATCTCATAACGTATATGTAAGTGTAGATGTTGTATAATGAGTTTGACCCTTTTATTAGTATAACTCTTATTATAGTTTATTTATTGTCTTATAGTTTAACTAGTTTTATTACTTTTATTTCATTAATGCATATCTATGTATATAATTTTATTTATATACAAACATATGTGTATTATTTCTTTATTTTTGTTTAGTTTGATCTACTGGTATAGGTTTGGGCTATAAATGGTGCTAGAATACTATTCGCAAGGTTTCAAGGTTATTGTCGCCGGGATTATAGGATGTTTTTCGTAAGGTTGTTAATAGGAGAGATTTCTTATTTTAGTTCTGGATCATCAATGCTTGCTGTGAGGCATTCATTCTCTAGTGGAGCCGCTTGTTGATCTCGTTTGTTCTCTTCGGATACACCATGGTTATATTGGGTACTTCTAACACTTCATTATCGGACGGTAGTCTTGTTGGAGTTCGATATTGAGGTGTAATGAGTGGTGGCTTTGCTGGAGCTCATTCGAGAAGTTACCTGATGTTGTTATCTTTGATTTTCTATGTTATGATTTGTTACCTGCTATGTATGTTGACAGCTCCTTTACTATCAGTGGTATATATATGTACATGTGTGTTTTCCTCTACTTTAGAGGATCACACATTTCTCTCAAAAAAATTCTATAAATTGTTCTTGAAACTAATTATTCAGAAGTGCTGTCCATAAAACTTATTGCCATGGACTGAGAAGTCCTTTGAGTGAAAATCCCCTATATCATTTAATCAACAAGCCTTGAATTACTATATAATCTCATTAATTTAGGGACTACTTTCACCTTTACTTTCTAGATTCAAGTATATGCAATATTTTAATCGAATTGACAATTCACAGAATATGTAGGCATGGTTTTCAAATTCATTACTTGTACGTGTTTAAGCCTACAATTTAAAAAGTATACTCAGACATACAAGGAACAAATTTAAAACGATATAAATTTAATATTACATAAAAATATATAATTTCTCATTCACCACAAAGCTTCCAAATCTTTAGATCTAAATCCATTCTTCTAATTTGACTACCTTTTATTCTATCAAAATATATATTAAAACGTATATATATTTATTAGAATTATAGATCTGAGAAGAGATTTGATTTAAAAGTGGTTATAAGATTTTGATTTAGAATTTGTATTTTCTTTGTAGAATTACTTTACCCTTTATCCTTCTTCTCTTTTATTTTCTACTATTCACCACACACACATGTTATACTAATTTATTATTTCTATATTTTCTAGAATTCGTGGAGAAAAGAAAATGTCGAAGCTTCACTCCTTGATTTAGAAAATATGAGAAGAAAAGTGAGGGGTTAAGCCTGCATTTATACACACATGAATCAATTTCATCTGTTAGATTTACTTTTACTAAATCTGGACCATTAGGCCTAGGATCATTCTTGATGCCATAGCAGCCATCGGTGGACCACTATACCCCTACCAGTCGATCGCTAGCGGTCGAATGATCCCAATAAGTGGTCGATGGAAATCGTTCGCTTATATATAAGTTAAGTTTTGTTTTGTTTCTTTTATTATCTTTTACAATTAATTCTATTCCATAAGAGATTAATGTTAACGTTAATTTGAACGTTACTTAGAGACGAAATATTAGTTTACCATTAGTTATAATATTTATTTCCTGATTTTCTTTTCTTCAATCTTAATATTCATATTTATTAACGTTTATTCTAACGTTAATTAATTATCATTTATTTTCTTGTACGTTCAATATATTTATTTCCTTTTCCATTTTCTTAATTAGATTTAATTTTATTAAATGCTGTTAAATTACACATGTATTTAACATTAACTTTAATGTCCATTTTAATATTAAGTTATTAACATTCACTTCTTTAATTGGTTTTGAATTGTTTTCAATTCAAAAACTTCAAATGTCAATAACTTTTTCGTTTGAACTCTAATTGTGAAACTTTATACATGAAATCGATCAAAGTCACCACAAACATGATGATGTAAGTTTTATATTCAAATTCTAACATTTCCAAGAATTTCATTTTTGTTCTTTAATGACTATTTATTAATTCTCTTTAAATTAATTGTCATTCAATTTGCGAGGTGTTACAAAAGGAGAAGGGGCGGGAATAAAAATGTTCAAAGTAAAAGTGGTGCCCAAGCTTTGAATTTTTTTTGATTAATTAGGGAAAATCCAATTGCAGCATAAGGAAGGGAACATCGACCACTGTCCTATCCCTCCCGTCAACATTAAATCTCATCGCCAAATTCTCACAATATCAAAAAATGTAATAATCCTTGCACCATGGAAAACATATTCTGTATATTTTGCATTTTCAAATCATCATTTCATTCGTATGACTAATAAGGACATGTAAAGCATACAAAAGAATGTGATCTTGAATAACACACAAAAATCAGGCACTTCCAACGACATGAAAACAATAAGTATACATGTCTTAATACAAATCGCTATAAAATATAAATGCCCGATGTCTAATACGTTTCACATGATACATAACTAATAGAAAATAAAAGATAACTGACAGTCCTTATTCCATCACTTTTTCTCATAAAACTTGCTTATTGAAATCCTTTTTGTCTTATACAGTTACACTTGACCTTTTGGTCTTGATTTGTTCATAGCGATTATCCGAGAGCGTGTAGGTAACAACTAACAAGCAAATAAGTCAGGATCATAAATAATAGTGTGCAGAATCTTTAAAATAAACTAGATAGATGCAATCAAAACTAATAAATTCGTACCTAAACATGTTTCGAGTTGTGCCTATCACCAATGTCCAACTGATGTCTTTGGCTATCCTCAAGCCAAACACGAGATCTATCGGAATCCAAACATCATCCAATTCTCAACACACTCAAATTGATTTGAATCAAAGTACCACATAATAGAGAAGTCCTCAAAACATTCAAATAACATTCAATTAACAATGGTTCATAATCAGTGTTTTCATGACCTTATCCTGCCTCGGTCCGACCTCAAATAACCCTGAACTTTAGACCATCACGCTCCGGAACTCAATCGAAACTCATTTATCCATGAACATTGGTCGAACCTTTAGACCAATGGCTCAACCTTCAATTTCATCTGGTTGAATCATGGTTCTTTTATTTTTTCTTACTTTCTCATCATGTAATTCTCTCTCATTTTCATCTTTGCATTACTTTGAAGAAAATAAGCAAATATGTATATTTAAAAAATCATGATCGTTGCAAAATTTAAACTACTTACTTCATCATTTTGTTCTTCACTCCTGCAAATTCTTCTAATACCACTATAAGACTCGTCAAGTTTGTCGTCATTAAACTTCCATCATTGTGCACTACTCTAGTATATACAAAGCTGTAGTTGTGCACTACAATAACACATAACTTCGGTTCCATACCTTGAAGACCGTCTATAGCTTCTGTACATAGCATTATTATTTCAATATTTTTGTGTATATTTTGTAGTTAAATATGCAAATTTTTCAAAAAAAAATAAAACATGGTTTCAACGATTCGACCGGTTGAGCCATCAAAACCTTAAACCTTCAGTCATCACGGTTCAAGACATGGCACGATCATGAAAACTATAAATTCATATAAGAATGATTTCTTTTGTGTTGAATTTATGTGATTCAAATATTTTCCAAAGAAGACAAGAAAATAATTAATTGATTTAGTTAATCAATTAATTAGGCTATATATGGAAAGATAAAGAGGAATGATATATGTGATATCTTTTAGAGAAGGGAAACTAATTAATTGCTAATCAATTAATTAGTCAAAGAATTTGTTACATGAAGAAGGAAAAGATTTCTGATGGAGATTGATTCAAGCAAGGAAAATTATGGAAACCAAGATCACCATTATCCTTTTACATAAAAATCAAATCATGGATATTCGGAAAGCTTTCAAACATAATCTGAAAATTAATTTTCTTAATCTCTAATTAACTCCATTAAGTCTATTTAAATGAAGGAAGTTCATCTTCATATTTGTATGAGCGTGTAAGAGAGCATCCACCATTATCCTCTTCTTCAGTAAACCCTAATTTCTACAGTCAATCAATTAGAGGTTTTGAGCGTAAGCAAGTCTTTGGATAAATTGATTATTCACTTTGTAATTATAGGTTAGTCTTTCCACTTCTACCTATAATTTTGTAATCTCTCTCTTTTGTACTATCTTTATTCAGTGAAATAAAGAATAATTGTTGGGTTCGTGGACATAGGCAATCTAGCCGAACCACGTTAAATCTTTTTGTTCTCTGCTCTTCTATTTCACTTTATTTGGTGATTATTTTGCATTGACTTTGTGGTTGATAATTAATCGACAAGCTAGATCCATCTCTTGATTGTTTCTACGCTTTAGCATTCCGCTGTAGTTTTGGAATTGGTGCAAATCAATTGAAACTTTTTGCACAACATTTTGGTATCAGAGCTAGCTGTCTTGTTCTAGATTAGTTATCAATGGAAAAAAATTTCAGTAATATTATGAAAAATTATGGCATCACCAAATTTGTCAGAAAAGGAGTTTTTGGGACATGAAGGTGAACACTAATGACGGTGTTTTTCAGCAACAACTTCGTTCATCTAAAGGAAGAGATAAAAGCCAGAAGCACCTTAGAGGTAGAGGTATGCATGGGTCCCATTTCAAGGGTCCTTGATGGGGATATTATTGTAAGAAGAAGGGTTATTTCATATGGGATTGTCCAGATCTTTGAAAGAAGAGAAAAAAGAAAAAGCTTCATTTTTGCCAGCAGTTAGATCAGATGTAGATAGAAGTGATAGTAATACATCATTACTTTCAGCCGGTATTTCACCTTTAGAGCATATAAGTTGGGTGATTGATTCTGGAGCCTCTTGTTTTATGACGCCAAATAGGAGTTGTTTTGTCAGTTACAAGAAGTTTGATGGCAGAGCAGTCCATATGGGGAATGACACATCTTGTCATGTTGTGGGCATTGGAAGTGTGAGGTTTACGATGCATGATGGTGTTGTTAGGACTATAACGGATGTTAGACATGTTCCGATGCTGCGTAGAAGTTTGTTATTAGTTGGAGCTTTAAGTAGACATGGTATGAGAATAATAATAGATAGGGAGAATTTGAGAGTGACAAAGAGTTCATTGGTAGTGATGAAAGGGGTGCGAGTTAATGATATTTATGTGCTTCACGGAGAAACGGTCTTAAAAGAGTCGGTAGTTTCTACTGATTTTAGTATTTCAGATTCTAGTATTTCAGATTCTACTCAGTTATGGCATCTTAGTTTAGGTCATGTTGATGCGGAGAGTCTTGAAGTATTAAAGAAGTGTGGGTTGATTGATGGTGTTTGTCAGTCAAAGCCTAGCTCTTATGGAGATTGTTCTTTTGGAAAGAAAAAGCATGTCACATTTGATGTTGGAAGACCTAGAGCTACAAAGTTTCTAGAGTATGTTTATTCTTATGTGCAGGGACCTACCCCAGTTGCATCTTTTAGTGGAGCCAGTTTCTACGTCTTATTTGTGGATGATTTGTCACGTAAGGTCTGGGTCTATTTCTCAAAAGGCCAAAGACAAAATATTTACCCAATTTTGTAAGTGGAAGAACTCGGTAGTGAAGCAATCGAGGAAGTGTTTGAAGGTTCTCGGAGTTGGAAATAGTAGGGAATTTATGCCATAAGAATTCACTAACTATTGTGAGTTCGAGTATGTAATTAGAGATTTTTCTATTTTTGTTGAGTCACATTATTATGAATGGCGGAGAGCATGTGTCGGGTATTGTGGAAGAGGGTTATGAGCTTGAGAACGACTGCTGATTTACAAGAGGGATTTTGGGCAGAAGCGATATGTATGGCAGTATTTCTCATCAACCGCACACCTTCTATTGCCATAGATATGAAGATCCCAGAAGAGATATGGAAAAGAGAGCCTGTTGATTATTCATTCCTTAAAGTGTTTGGTTATTCAGCTTATTTAGAAGATGAGAGACATGATAAATTGAAACCTTGAGAAAGCAAGCGCATTTTGTTAGGCTATAGAGAAGGAGTGAAGAGGTATCGGTTATAGTGTAAAACAACTAGGAGAATTATGACTAGCAGGCATGCGATATTTGATGAGTGGTCCTTGTTGAAGGTGGAGTCTCTATCAAGTGATGACATTGGGAGGACAGAAAATTTCCAAACACATTTGGAGTCATCAGATTGTTTCCATATTCGAAGAGATATTGGTATTTCCAATGATACCATGGTTGATGAGAAGATTATAGAGGTTCATGCCCTAGGTGAAACTCACTTGCTGGAAAGGCCTTTTGGTTCAGTTGGCCCTATTTGTAAGCATATTTGTAGCGATGATTCTTCATCTTATGCTTTGAATATTGTGGAGCTTGTTGGCGAGTCTGCTGATGTTGACTTAGGGAAGTCTAGAAAAATTCTTATCGAGGAGATTAGGGTAGATAATACTGATTATGTCCTCACTCAATTTGGAATGGAGAAGGTGAATCGCGCTGTTAATTCTCCATTAGTTACTCGAAGCTTGGTATCTACATGTTCATCTCCAACATCGGATTTGTTGAAGAATTTTGGTACTTTCTCGTATGCATTATGTTTACTGATATGCATACTACCTTTTTATGCTTGGGAAAGATTTGGAAGCTCTGTTTGGGCAATATTGCCCAAAATAGTTCACACCGAGCTTGTTGACGTAGAACCAACAATTTGTCAAGATGTGGTGATGCAGAGAGATTGTTATATTTGAATCAAGGTGGAGTGTTGAATTTATGTAATATTTTCCAAATAGGACAAGAAAATAATTAATTGATTCAGTCAATCAATTAATTCGGCTATATATGAAAAGATAAAGAGGAAGGATATATGTGATATCATTTAGAGAATGGAAACTAATTAATTACTAACCAATTAACTAGTCAAAGAATTGGTTATATGAAGAAAGAAAAGATTGCTGATGGAGATTGATTCAAGCAAGGAAAATTATGGAAAACAAGATCACCATTATCCATTTACATAGAAATCAAATCATGGATATTCAGAAAGGTTTCAAACATAATCTAAAAATTAATTTTCTTAATCTCTAAGTAACTCCTTCAATAAGTCTATTTAAATGAAGGAAGTTTATCTTCATATTTGTGTGAGCATGTCAGAGAGCATCCACCATTATCCTCTTCTTCATTAAACCCTAATTTCTGCAGTCAATCAATTAGTGGTTTTTAGCGTAAACAAGTCTTTGGATAAATTTATTATTCAATTTATAATTATAGGTTAGTCTCTCCACTTCTATCTATAATTTTTTAATCTCTCTTTTGTATTATCTTTCTTCAGTGAAATAAAGAATAGTTGTTGGGTCTGGGGATGTAGGCAATCTAGCCGAACCACGTTAAATCTTTATGTTCTCTGCTCTTCTATTTCTCTTTGTTTGGATATTATTTTTCATTGAATTTGTGGTTGATAATTAGTCGATAAGCTAGATCCTTCTTTTGATTGTTTCTGCGCTTTAACATTTCGCTGCAGTTTTGTAATTAGTGCAAATCAATTGAAAATTTCCGCACAACATTTTGAATAGTATATTCTATGTAGTTTTGAATAGTAACTTTTTAATAGAAGTCTTTGGATGTAATTAAACTCATAAGAAAAAATGCTTGATCAAAATTGCTTGTGAAAGTACTTTGTAAGTCATAAACAACAATAGGTTCTTTTTAGTTTTCCACTTACTATAAGAAGTTATCAAACGCTAAAATTGAAAAAAGTTATTTGTAAGTAGTTTTGATTATTTGTAAGGATCGGTCAAACATGCTTTCAAACTCAACCATTCATCAATACAAAATCATTTGATCTAATCAAAACAATGACATAAAATCTCAATATCTCATCAAGATGTGGGAGCCAGCTTGAGTGGGAAAGTACTCACCAGCTAGATGTAGGGTACCCAAAGCAAAAATGCATGTAACAACCCGCATATTTTACGATTGTATATTTAAATATTTTATTTAAATATAGCATCGTTAGTCGGATTTATGTCCGAAATTTCACTTTTTGCAAACAGTCGAATTGGGACTCGAGACCACTTCCATTGAGTCCAAAACCATGTTTGCGACCTTTTTGAGTATAAATATCGACATGTTTGGAGTTGATAAGAAATTTGATATTTTCATTTGGGGCTTTGGGTTTGGGTTTCAGTCCACTAAACCAATAAGAGAACCTAACTCCTTTATCAATCACTCTAACTCAACTCCTCTTCATTCATTTCATTCCTCATTTCCTAACACTCTAGCTCAAGAGAAAAATGGGGGAAAAGATTGGAAATTAGAAACTCCTAAGCCCCTAGTTTTCTTAAGAAATTCAAGTTCTTGCTCTAAAATCAAAGAGAAGCTTAGGTAAGCATCCTCTTCATCTTTTCCATCTCAATCTCTCTTCAATTTTCAGAATTTGCTATAACCTAACTTAGGAAAAACTTCACCTTTGATGATAGATTGAAGATTCTAGAGGTGTATTGAAGAGGGATTGGTCTTGCTTTGTTTTAAAGCTTCTCCTCCATTGTTTTGGGCTAAAAGGTGAGTTTTTGAACTCACATCTACGTCTATATCTTTGATAGTTGTTAGAAAGCAATTCCTACCATCTATTTCTTTTTCAGTTGCCTTTGAATTGAATTGGTTTGATGAATATCCCATTTTTGGTGTTTTGAAGTCAAAATCTTCAAAAATCCTATCTTTGATGTTTGAACATGTTTTCAGGGTGTATCGAAGAGCCTATAAGGCTGGGTTGTCGCTTGGCATGAATCCCAAGTCTTCGTTGCTCGTCCGATCGCCTTCGGTTAGGATTTTTGCCCTTCTTGGGGCTAGGCTGGAAAAATTGCATTTGACGGTTCGGTCGATGGAACTGTAAGGTCATTCGACTGAACCTGGAACCATAAAAATTCCAGTGCCAGTATCAGTCGACTGACCACTGTGCTTAGTCGACTGAACCTGAAAACCGAAAGTCTCTTGGTTCAGTGTCAATCGAGTGACCATTGTTTTCATTCGACCGAATCTGCTTATCTCAGCCAAATGCCTTTTTTTGTGGATTTCCAATTTTAAATCGATTCTCGTTGATCCGATTAGTTGTTATCACTTTTTTAACTTTGATAATTTCTTTTTGTTTTTAGGATTTTTGGGAATATCCATTTTGATGGATTTGGTATCGATTTTTTATGGATTTGATTCACGTCTTTGTATGTGAATATTTGGTGATTGATTGTTTTTACAATCATTTTTGTGATTTGTCACTTTGAAATACAAAGGTTTTTATACTAGCTGTAAATATTCAAACTCTTTCACAAAGATGATTTCAATACTATTTTAATACAAAGCTTGTTTATAAAATTGTTTTCCAATCTATTAGTATATACAAACCTTTTACTCATTCATTCGAGAAATTCAATTAAACGACTTAGCAAAACAAGTGGTATGAAACGCTTGCGTTTACTTCATCGATTAATTCTTAGACTCGTTTGATTGAAACTCTTGTGACAATTTTCGAGTGGAAATCTACAATTTGTTCATAAATATTTAAGTTAAGCCAATGGTTATGGGACATTAAGCTAAACTCAATTATTTACTAGCTTGGTGTAATTCACACTTCTTGTTGATCAATGATGATCATTTTATGGTTTAGACTAGTGATATGCGATGTCTCTTTGTCCATATGGGGGTCCGTACCTCGTTTTATTGTGCTTCGTCTCATTTTTTTATAGGCTAGAAACCCATGCCTTTGGACTGTTCGTGGAGCAGTCGGCTCGACAATTCGGAGCATGTGGCATATCTTTGTAGATGCGTCGATGTTCGACTGTGCATGGGGCGTATATTTATAGGTGCGTCGATGTTTGTTTATGCATGGGGCCTATCTTTCTAGGTGCGTCGATGTTTGTTTATGCATGGGGCGTATCTATTTAGGTGCGTTGATGTTTGACTGAGCATGGGGTGTATCTTTTTAGGTGCGTCGTTGTTCGGTTTATGGAATAGCGTTCCATTTATGATACACGTGTCTGTGAGTTTTCTGCTCCCATTTATGATAGGCCTCCCCCTTTGTGATTTCTAGATTTCTAGTTGTAGAATTTGTGTTTCACCAATTTTTGTGATTTACATTGAGAAGTTTTACAATATTTGTGGTTTGATGGACATGTTAAAGAATATGACATTTTTTTAGTGTTTGAGAATATTAGAGATATTGTATTATTTTGTTGTTATCTAATGTATACTTTTCATAGTATGGCATTATTGTTATCATACATTTTTGTTATATCTCGTATCCTATCTCATTTTATATGATATTCATAGCTAGACTGATCTGTTTATTATTTTCTTCTTAAATAATACTAGGGTCAGACCGTGGTGCTACAGGTGCTTCCACTTGACTTCTTAGCCAGAACTATCTTGTGATTTTTGGCTAACTACTCCAGTTTAGTAGTTTTTGTTACTATACATTCGAGATAGAGACTCCTTGATGTATACTTATTCTTTTGTCTAGCACTTGTACCTATTCTTTTGTGATGTAGTGGATCTTGTTTAACCACTACTCTGATGTACACTTCTATGTGTTATATTCATATCTGTTTCCGCCTTAGTGATATGAATATCTGTGACTGAATTGTGTTATGCTTATTTTATATTTGTTTTGGAAGACCACTTACCACTGTGTAGTAGCCGTGAGTTTGTATTCAATACGTCGGATTTCCTCTTTAAATGAAATACGTGACCTTCTGTCTGGCTCTCACAATGGAATTACATGGATGGTCGCTCATCAACAGTCTTATTCTTCGTGCTAGTTGACGATATTACTCTGTAGTTTCCTTGGCTAGCGTGAGTATTGAGGTGGGACGTCACAACTTGGTATCAGAGCCAAGCTTCGGAACAATATAGAATATTATAGCAAGGATCATTGTCCTAAGCCTTTCTTAGAAATCGTGCCTTTGGATTTATTCAAGTCATTGGACCCATTCTATCCTATTTCCTTTTATGATGCCTTGTTTTATCAATCATGATTGTTGGATATTCATTTTGAGAATAACTTTTTTCCTCTTCTTTCTTTCTTAAAGAAGGGAAATGGTTGGACCAGGCCGTTCCAACGCCGGTCAATCTAGTGCTGCTCCTCAGGATGGAGTATTCATGTCTGCCCAGCAGCTTTTATATCTTGTAAAAAATGCTCAAGCTGTCGGACCTATTCCAGAGCCTGCTCATCCTAGATCTGGGTTTGCACGCTTGTGCAGAGACTATACCGATTTGGGTGGAAGGCCACTTAAGGGATCCGAAAGTGTTATACAAATCCAAGCTTGGCTTAGAACATGCGATCGCATCTTTTCTCGCATGAATCTTATTCATCTACATCGTGTCCAAGTGGCTTCTAGTATGCTCCAAGAAAGAGCATTAGATTGGTATGAGCTTTTGGTTTCTAAGATTGTCGAGGCGGATCTTACTTGGGAGCAATTTTGAAAAAGTTTCGAGTTAAAGTTCATGCTGGAGGCTGAAAAAGTAACTTTGGCCCGGCGCTTTATTGATCTTGTTCAAGGTGAATCTTCCATAACAGACTATGTCGCATCTTTTGAATCTCTCTCCAAATATGGGGTCGAGTATATTAATACCTCATTGAAAAAAATCAAAGGTTTGTCTATGGGTTGAATAAGAGTCTTAAGAAGCCATTACTTCTGAAACTAGAATTTTCTTTTGATCAGCTTATTGATATCGCTTTTTGACTTGAAGAGTCCGACAGGAAAGTGACGTTGAAGTTATGGGTGCCAAATAGAACTTCAACAATAACATGAAGAGCCTATTAAGTTTAAAGGCCCCAATCCCGAAAAGAAAGGGAAGCAAGAAATTCCGGTAGCAAAGACTCCTACCTCTAGTCGTGGATAATGCTACAATTGTAGTTCCACGTACCACTATGCAAAGGAGTGTCCGAAACCTCTTTATTGTCGCTATTGCAAAAATTCGGGTCACCATATATCTGCATGTCCCATACTTCAAAGTAGGAAAGAGGGAAAGCTGATTGTTGTGCAAGCCTCTAGTAACACTTCTCTTGGTCAATGTATTTCTCATTCAGTCCTTGATGACATTTGTTTTGTGATTATCCTATTCGAGTGCTTTTTGATACAGGTTCATTTCATTATTTTATATATCAAAAGAGCATGTTGATTCTTTTTCTTTAAACATTTTGGGCTTGACGACTTCATTGATAATTGCGAATCTGATTGGTGGGTCCACAGCACTCAGTTTACTTTGTAAAAATGTCGAGGTTATTTTATGTGATTATGCTTTCCAATTCGATTTGCATGTTATGCGTTACTTAGGCTTGGGAATGATTTTGGGAATGGATGGGCTTAACCGTTATGAAGCCCATATCTTATGTCCCAAGTGGACTATCTATCTTCAACATTCTTAACCTGTTATGCAGATTTATATTTTTCTTGATGATTTCTATTCCAATTTGGTGGCATCATTTTATTCTCTAGACCCACTTGTTGAGGAAGATGTCATTCTCCTCATTCAAGTAGTTTGTGAATTTTCCGGTATTTTTGAGCTTCTCTTAGGAGTATCACCTAAGAAAATCTATTGAGTGATGCTAAGGTCTTTTCAGTTCGACTTTGCCATTAGTTTTCATTAGATATGAGTTTCGGACGATAGTGTTCCACTAACCGCATTCCGCACTCATTATGATTCTTATGAATGGCTTGTTAGGCCATTTGGTTTGACGAACCATCCATCTTATTTCATCCATCTTATGAATCGAGTATTCTACGAATATTTCGATCAGTCAGTTTTTGAATTTATTGATTATGGTTGAAAACGGCAATTTAAAATTTGCGAATCTTTTTAATAAGATACATTTATAAGTATAATTGGATTTTGTTCTTAAAACGAGCAAAGAATATTCGTAAAGTTTTTTTAAGAGATATTTTTGTCATATAGAAGATGATTTTGTGCTGTATTGCCCATTGAGTGCTTTAAGAATTCTGGTCGATACGCCTGATCAACATTGTCGATAGGAATCTCCTAAACGCTATGATGAGACAACCAGACATAGTAAATTAACTTAGAATAAGTAAATTTTTCTAGAAAGATGACTACATAAAGATAATTGTATTTTTGAAAGTCTTAGCTTTTCAGGAAAGAGGATCAATTAAAAGAAATCTTTTTCGATACTCCTATTCTTGTATTCCCGAAGAGAACCAAGACTTCACTGTTTGCACCGATGCTAGTCGTATTGGTTTGGGTGTCATTCTCTTGCAAAAGGGAACGTTTTATCACTTATGCTTCTATACAATTAAAGCCTATCGAGACTAGGTATGCCGCTCATGATCTGGTGTTCGCGACTATTGTTTTCGCTTTTAGAATTGGCATCATTATTTTTAGGAAAGAAGTTTGTTCTCTACACCGATCATAAATCTTTGGAGTATTTATTTTCTCAAAAGGAACTTAATTTACATCATCAATGTTGGCTCGAGTTCCTTGCATCTTTTGATCTTGATATTCTTTATACTTTGGAAAGGGAAATCTTGTTCCCAATGCCCTTAGTAGTAAACAACAAATGATTGTTTCTTTGATGATGTCCGAATGGAATGATCTTTTTGACAGGTACGTCTGACGTACCATTATTGTACTACATCGTTGTTCCAAATTATTCGAGTTTCGGTTTCCTCTGGCGTACCATTATTGAACTACGTCATTGCACCGACTCGATTTTCTACTATTCATGACATTTTCCACGTCTCTCAACTACGGAAATGTCTTAGGGATTCCGATTCTGTTCTTGAGCCTGGTGTTATTGAAGAAATTGAAGTTTCACCTAATTTGACTTATGAGCGAACACATCCGGACTTACTCTCTCGTGCTCATTAGGGTGAACTTCTTACTTCAAATTTTCTTTTGTGTTGGTACGCTTTTATGGTTGTTACTCTTTGTTTTCTTCTTAAGAATTGCGATAACAAAACTTCTTTAAGGAAGAGAGTTTGTAACAACCCGCATATTTTATGATTGTATATTTAAATATTTTATTTAAATATAGCATCGTTAGTCAGATTTATGTCTGAAATTCCACTTTTTGAAAACAGTCGAATTGGGACTCGAGACTACTTCCATTGAGTCCAAAACGATGTTTGCGACCTTTTTTAGCATAAACATCGATATGTTTGGAGTTGATTAGAATTTTGATATTTTCGTTTGGGGCTTTGTTTTTGGGTTTCAGCCCACTAACGCAATAAGAGAACCCAACTCCTTTATCAAACACTCTAACTCAACTCCTCTTCATTCATTTCATTCCTCATTTCCTAACACTCTAGCTCAAGAGAAAAATGGGGGAAAAGATTGAAAATTAGAAATTCCTAAGCCCTAGTTTTCTTAGGAAATTCAAGTTCTTGTTCTAAAATCAAAGAGAAGCTTAAGTAAGCATCATCTTCATCTTCTCCATCTCAATCTCTCTTCAATTTTCAGAATTTCCTATAACCTAACTTAGGAAAAAATTCACCTTTGATAATAGATTGAAGATTCTAGAGGTATATTGAAGAGGGATTTGTCTTGCTTTGTTTTAAAGCTTCTCCTCCATCGTTTTGGGGTAAAAGGTGAGTTTTTGAACTCACATCTATGTTTATATCTTTGATAGTTGTTAGGAAGCTATTCTTACCATCTATTTTTTTTTCATTTGCCTTTGAATTGAATTGGTTTGATGAATATTCCAATTTTGGTGTTTTGAAGTCAAAATCTTCAAAAATCCTATCTTTGATGTTTAAACATGTTTTTGGAGTGTATCAAAGAGCCTATAAGGCTGAGTTGTCGCTTGGCATAAATCCCTAGTCTCCGTTGCACGTTCGATCGCTTTCGGTTAGGATTTTTGCCCTTCTTGGGGCTAGGCTAGAAATATTGCATCTGACATTTTAGTCGACTAAACTGTAAGGTCAGTCGACTGAATCTGGAACCATAAAAATTCCAGTGCCAGTATTACTTGACTGACCACTGTGTTACAGTCGACTGAACCTGGAAACCGAAAGTCTCTAGGTTCAGTGTCAGTCGACTGACCATTGTTTTCAGTCGATTGAATCTGCTTATCTAAGCCAAATTGCCTTTTTATGTGCATTTCCAATTTTAAATCAATTCTCGTTGATCCGATTAGTTGTTATCACTTTTGTTGACTTTGATAATTTCTTTTTCGTGATTTTTGGGAATATCCATTTTGACGGATTTGGTATCGATTTCTTTGGATTTGATTCATGTCTTTATATGTGAATTTTTGGCGATTGATTGTTTTTACAATCATTTTTATGATTTGTCACTTTGAAATACAAAGATTTCTATACTAATAGTAAATATTCAAACTCTTTCATAAAGATAATTTCAACTCTATTTTAATACAAAGCTCGTTTATAAAATCATTTTCCAATCTGTTAGTATATATAATCCTTTTACTCATTCGTTCGAGAAATCTAACTAAACGACTTAGCAAAACAAGTGGTATGAAACGCTTTCGTTTACTTCATCGGTTAATTTTTAGACTCGTTCGATTGAAACTCTTGTGACAATTTTCGAGTGGAAATCTACAATTTGTTCATAAGTATTAAAGTTAAGCCAGTGGTTATGGGACATGAAGCTAAACCCAATTATTTACTAGCTTAATGTAATTCACACTTCTTGTTGATCAATGATGATCATTTTATGGTTTAGACTAGCGATATGCGCTGTCTCTTTGTCCATGTGGGGGGCTGTACCTCGTTTTATTGAGCTTCATCTCATTTTTTTATGGGCTAGCGACCCATGGTCTTTGGACCACTCGTGGAGCAGTCGGCTCGACAATTCAGAGCATGGGGCATATCTTTGTTGGTACGTCTATGTTCGACTGTGCATGGGGCGTATCTTTCTAGGTGCGTCGATGTTTGTTTATGCATGCGGCGTATCTTTCTAGGTGCGTCGGTGTTTGTTTATGCATGGGGCATATCTATTTAGGTACGTCGATGTTTGACTAAGCACGGGACATATCTTTTTAGGTGCATCGTTGTTAGGTTTGTGGAATAGCGTTCCGTTTGTGATGCACGTGTTGGTGAGTTTTCATGCTCCGGTTTGTGATAGGCCTCTCCTTTTGTGATTTCTGGATTTCTAGTTGATGATTTCTAGAATTTGCATTTCACCAATTTTTGTGATTTACATTGAGAAGTTTTACCAATATTTTTGGTTTGGTGCATATGTTAACGAATATGACATTCTTTTGAGTGTTTGAGAATATTATAGATATTGTATGATTTTGTTGTTATATAATGTATACTTTTCATAGTATGACATTAATGTTAACATATGAATTTGTCATATCTCGTATTCTATCTCATTTTATATGATATTTATAGCTAGACTGATTCGTTTGTTATTTTCTTCTTAAGTAATACTTGGGTCAGACCGAGATGTTACAGGTGCTTCCACTTGACTTCTTAGTTGGGACTAGCTTTTGACTTTTAGCTAACTACTTTAGTTTAGTAGTTTTTGTTACTATACATTCGAGATAGAGACTCCTTGATGTATACTTATTCTTTTGTCTAGCACTTGTACCTATTCTTTTGTGATGTAGTTGATCTTGCTTGACCACTACTCTGATGTACGCTTCTATGTGTTACATTCATATCTGTTTTCGCCTTAGTGATATGAATATCTGTGACTGATTTATGTTATGCTTATTTTATTTGTTTCTGAAGACCACTTAGCCACTGTGTAGTAGCATTGAGTTTGTACATGATGTGCCAGATTTCCTCTTTAAATGAAATACACGACTTTCTGTCTGGCATATCGATACTCGCACAAAGCAATTACACGGATGGTCGCTCCTCAACCGTCTTATTCTTCATGCTAGTTTATGGCATTACTCCGTAGTGTCCTTGGTTAGTGCGAGTATTGAGGTGGGGTGTCACAATGCCCATCCCCTTGGTTCTAACCAAAGTTTCCCCAGATCTCTTCCAAAACTACAGACCATCTCCAATCCAAAATCTTTTGATGCGTGATTGAAGCCTCCTTCGTCATCTCTTTGCATGAAGCATCCTTCTCTATGATATTGTACTTCTAACCCTAGGCTCTCATTGCCACCATCAATGAGTTTTAGGCTTAGAAATGTAATTTGAATGAGCGAATGGAGGCTCGAGATATGGTTATTTGAAGAAGTTTGGGATTTTGGATCGCTTTGGTCTCACGTATTACTTCATCTCATCTCTAATCCTCCATGCATAATGCATAGGACAATACAAATATGTCCATACCGAGCCGAGAATACAGCTACACATAAGTAATAAGCTAATGCTAGAAACCTTATAACATGTTGGTAGATACAGAATTAATACAGTTGTAAATAGGGCTATAAATTTTATACGATTGTGTGACATTTGGTTTTGTCCGAGGCTTTAAAACGTCCAGATCTTGTCCGTACGATTCTTATTTAGTACGAAAATTAGGACAAGAAAATGTATATGAAAATAAGTTCACTCGTAAATGTCTGATGTTTTTATACTGTTCAAACATTATCCATTCATTGTTCGACTCGTACGAATAATATCCGAACTTAATGCTTATCCGTTCTATGTTCATCTGAATCTTTTATAGGACAGGAGCAAAAAACACCTTCATCTAGTCTAATCCAACATCGTTGCACCCCTATTTGTAAAGTTGATGCGCGACTAAAAAAAAGTTTCATATTCAGAACTTTTTAGTCCCGCATTACTTTTTAATCTGAAAAAGCATTGCATATACAGTTATACACCAACATATTGTTCTAAATTGCATCAGCTACTTGGTGTAGTGTGTGATGCATGTGATCATGCCTTGCAGTCGAGTCTGGATCGTGACGTGTTTGTCGGTTTCGCTGGGCTTGGATCAAATTGCTAGTCCTTCATTTAAATAACAAATTTTCTTGAAAGTTTTTCTTCTTCATTCAATTGATAATTTTGATTTTTAACTGATCACATAAGAAATCTTCCACAAAAATTGGTGGAATAATAGGATGTTAGAAAACTCGTACATGAAGTTTCTCAAAAAGATTAACTTAACATTTTCTGTTAACTTTTCCAAGATTTATTTTGTACGCTCATTTTGCAATTCTACGGTTAGCTTTATAATATGTGTTTTTATGTTCTATACATATGCCACGAACATGTATCGAAATTCTTAATATGGATGTACACACAGAGATGAGCATGCATGCGTGGGCCAACTTGTTATGTGCAGTTGCGGTCCAATCATTTTGGATTGCCCAAAACGAAGGGCAATTATGTTGTCTCTAGTTGAATAGAAGAAAATAATAATTATACTAGAACTAATCTATATAATGGAAATATCCCATTTTGAAGCTTTTGAAATGATGAAAACACCACTTATTTCATGCTAAATAAACCAGGTTACTCATGTCAATTGATTTGCATTGCAATCTCCACGTTCTCATTGATTTTTACCGTGTGATCGAGGTGCTTTGTCATTTCCACTTCCATGTTCTCCTACATTAAGTCTACATTGACGGTTCCTCCCAATTAGATGGCTCAGCAATAGAGAACCAATCAACTCAAATAAACTATAGAAAATCTCAATGAGCTTTAGGTGGAATACTTATTCACTTATATGGCGATATTCACCCGAGAATCATTGGCTGTCACCATGCTTATTCTTCTTGTTGTTCCATTTATTTTATCAGTTAGTTTTGTCATTTCATTTCAATTCCTTAAAAATTATAGGACGGTTTTGAATTTGTATAGCTTTTTTGTCTAAACCATTTCTCCATCATGTAATTTCAATATTTTGACCATTTACTTCAAATGGGCTCAAAGAGGCTCCAACTTTCGATAACTTTGACTCACACATAGAATTTTTCTCAACAGAAAAGGTACTTGTTTAATTATAGTATGCACACAATAGCTTTATGAGTGATGGGATTGATAATCATATCAGATCGTGGTTGTGTAATTCTTAATGTTGCTCAGGTCGAGCCATTGTCAGCTAGATGTATAGGTTATGGAAAGATCATGGTTACTTAATTACTTTTATTGTTAATTCATATGTTGTTTGACACAATTGAAATGTAATTGAAAGACATATTAGTATAAAAATAATTGCGTAGGTCTAAAAGAAGCATCTAACTGAAAATGGTAGCATGTTAAGTGAAATTTAACTCGGTAATTCTCAATTCCATTGGTTTATATAATATTAAAACAAAATACAAGCTTTTTTGATTTTTCATTGTTATTTGTTCAAGCACATTTGTACAAAAATATACACTGTTCCTATCATGATATTTTGATAAAAGACCATGTAGTTCTAATGAAACAAAAGGATTTGATTAAAAAAATTAGCTCTATATTCATGATATATTATACACCCTTTATAAACGATCACACGGTCCAAATGACGTAGAAGGATGAGTTGGTATTAGTGCTCCTGCATAATAGACAAAGCAAGGAAATAGATGTGCGAATTCAATCGCGTAGAGCTACAATTAAAGATTTAAAGGTGGTGTAAAGAGCTCCAACCACCGGATGAATTGATAGGTGCTTGCAACAATAAAGAGAAGTTTCTGGGATATTGGTGGTTGTAGCATGTTTGCTGATAGGAGGAAGGCTAGGCCATGTTGATGTCTGTAAATTCTCCAAATGCACTGTTTGTGTTGTTATAGACTTACAAGTATAAGATTTTAGTTTTCTTTGACACTTATCTGTTTTTTTACAAGTATTTATATGTCTATAGACTAAGTGTGAACATACGATGTGTATTTTTGTTTTTCTCTTCTATATTGTTTCTGAATATAATATGCACCATCTTCATTGGATTATATTTGCAACAGGAACATAACTTTCAAAAGAAGTGGATATAACATTATACTGAAAAAATATATGTGAATTTCTGATATTCTCTTTATCAATAATTGGAATGCCATATTATTCAATGTATATAACTATATACTTATTGTCTAAAGTAATCAAAATTTAATTTATTACTGTTGGCTTATCTTCGCCAGTATTACTATGTTGTATGATTCATTTCCAGCTAGACAAATAATATGTCCATCATTATTGTGGTTCTATGATGATTCTTGGGCCTTTCAGTGCTTTTTTTATTGTTATCAAATTTTGTGGTTGATTTTGATGAATTTGCTTTGTTCCCTATACAAATAACATCAATTCTTACTTTTGAATCTGATGGTTATATTTTTGTTTCTCATTAATGCCTTTTATTTTAATTATGGTAAGTGGAAATGCATATAAATAAGCTTTCAAATAAATGTTAATTTTTCTTGGAAAAAATGTCCACATGCAACCCTCTTACATGTACTTATTTATGAACAAGAGCTTTGTGAACTTTTTGGTTCAAATACATCTGCTGATCAAAATAATCAAAATGGACCAAGCATACGTTAACATTG
The DNA here is from genome assembly GCA_030765085.1 of Allium cepa. Taxonomy (NCBI): domain Eukaryota; kingdom Viridiplantae; phylum Streptophyta; class Magnoliopsida; order Asparagales; family Amaryllidaceae; genus Allium; species Allium cepa. The sequence goes on from CM060929.1 coordinate 485,995,005, forward strand.
CTTATATTTTCCTTTTTGTTTTCTATACATATATTAATTAATGATTTGATTAGGAGCATAGGTTTATGTTGAATTAAATTAGCAGTAATTTTAAAGTTTGATGGTCAGAATAACACTGTGATGATGTCAAAATATCCCATGAACTATGTTTTTAACTATGTTATCTGTGTCTTATAAGCTATTGATGCCGATTTCGATCTCGCATAAAGGAAGAGAGAAAACAATTCATAGGCAGATAATATATTGCTTGCCATGTTTACTTTTATGTTAGTTCATTGAACACTAGTGTTTCTCACAATGATCTTAATAGACGTTGCAATCAATGCATTTTGTGCACAATATTTTTTCTTCTCACTTTCCACCGTAACTAAATGTATGCACAAAGTAAGCACTTTTGCATGTTTGCACGTTATACTCTGTACTAAAAGAAAGCTAATTCACGTGTTTCTATGCACATGTCCAATAGACGTGTCTTACATACCGGTATAGATAGTGATAAACAAAATGAATCTTACCTAGTTTTGTGGTTTTAATAAAATGCAATGCTATAATTACTAAATATCTACTTGCTATGTTAAATCAAAGACGAACCCAGTGGGAGGTAGGGGCTACGTCCCCCTTCTTTTAATCTTTAAAAGAAAAAAATTACTAAGGACTTTTTTGTGTATCACTCTAAACCACTGCAGAAGTTAGTATTTTTAATGCATGCGTATTGATATTTACAGTGTTTTTCTAATATTTGATATTGTGGGACTTTGTATGCTAGAATTAAAACAAATGAAGGATAAATTAATAGAAAAATTAATTTTGTGCATCCCCAACCCACTCCCCCTCCCTCGGTCCGGTGTTTAGTCCACCCTCTGTTGGTCAAATCCTAGTTTCGTCCCTGCGTTAAACCATTGAGAATTATTCTCGATGGTTTAATGGAGCAAGTAGATATTTAGGCTGTGTTTGGTTTGCCATTTTTAGTTTTCCGTTTTCGCCATACAAAAATGCGTAAGGCGCATGTACATTGTCGAACACGATCAATTTAGAAAACGAAATAAACTACAAAATCGAAAAATACTTTTTCTTATTTTTTCATGTTTTGAAAAATAACAGAATCACGGGAAACAATACATCCTTCCATCGTCCCTCAATCCCCTTCATCGTCCATCCATCTTCTTTCCATCCCCTCAGTCATCACTTCACTCTTGTCATATTTGACATACATATTTGAAAACTGAAACTCAAATTTTTTTTTTAAATGAAACATTACCTTATTTATAAGAATTTTGCATTTTATTATAACTGCAAAACTAGGTAGGTCCATTTTATTTTCACTATCTATGTTAATTCTAGTATAATTATATAATATATACCTTTCTAGGCCTTTTGGCTAAGATTAAGTGTAATTATATACATATACTATACATACACGTATGTATGTCTGTGCATACATATCTGTATGCGTGTGTGTATTGATTTTTTGATCGTGGGATTGCCTTTCATGGTAAGTTGCCCTAAAAAAATTGGCTTGCTCGTCTTAGCGTAGGGTCTTCCCTGATTATGTGCATATGTTGCACAAGGCTAAAGCTTACAAGACATCGCTCATATTTATATGGCCATTTTTCTTTTCAGTAATACACTTTCATACCAACTAAGTTTCCCCACATTGTTTGCTTTAGGTAACAGAATCAGATATTGTTGATTTAATAGAGCTTGCTCTAAAACAAAATTCTTCTGATATAACAACTTGAGCAATATGTCTGATTGCACTTTTGAAGCGTTCGTCTCACTTTCTTATTGTCTTTGAGTTAAGTACCTTTTCAGTATTGCGAATACATTCTTTAATTCGAGCAACTGCTTTTCCACATCCATACCGCACTTTATTAGTACCTAAAATTTAGATAATAAGTCACATTGAGGTGTTGGTTCCAAATTAGTAGTATCTTTGCAGTATGCTACTTTTACTTGTCAATACTGGTACAATGGGAATATAACAATTGTCTATGTTATAATGTCTTTGAATACATCATAGGAGAATAAAGGAACTAATCACTTGGTAGAAGGGAAGCCTTGAGGTGGAACTGTAGCAGAGAGCGGTTGAGTTTTGGCATGCCTGCGTCCGGCATATTATCTGTGTAACGATCCGAAATTTTCAATTCCAAAAATTCCAAATAGTTAGAAAAAGAAGAAAAGAGATAGAAGAAGAAAAGAACTGAAACACAGAATCTTACATTCGCAGCGGATCAAAATATAATACCAAATAAAGTAACAGTTATATAAAGGAAAACTGTATCAGTCAATTACATTTTAATACATCAGAGTTACAACATTTCACAATCACTTGACAGTAAAATAACTTGTCCCAAATAAATAACAATATATCACAGAGAAAGACACTCCATACGTTCCTGCCATCCAGCTCGCCTCCTGAGCTCCAGAACGTCCTTAGCTGAAAATCTGCAATACTCGGTCTGACTCGAGCATTACATCAAAGTAACACCCGGGTCAGGCTGCAAACCAGCATGAGTAAAACCCATCTAACAAGAAAATACTAATGCAATATACATATTTAAAACCCGGGGTAACTCGTATCAATTTACAAATTCTCAATTTGTTATAGACAACACTTATTTCACACATAAATCTCTAAGTACCGTACTTAGATTAAATGGTCCAATTCATTAAATCATTCCATTCCAGCTTATAGTTTTCACATATCAAATCTATATAGAATTTTATAGATTACAAATCAAAATGGTTTTGGATATGTACAAATACCCGACCCCGGTCTCTTTGAGCTCAATACCATCTTAACCCAAATTATCCAAGTGAAATACAATTCAACTTTATACAAGATGTCACTTTTTCCACAGCAATTATTTGATAGGCAATCTATATTTATCACTGTCACCCAAACATATCATATCACAAAACATTTCATAACAGAGATATCAACCAATTCAAGGCATTGGTCATCATTCTATCTTTCATAAGCAAGATTGTTCACTTCCAAAATTAATTTAATTTATCTCTAAATAAATTAATTACCAATCTTTAATTACTTAGATTATCTTTACTTAACATTAATTAATTACAAATCAATAAATTAATGATCCTTTAATCATTCCTCTTAATTAATCATCATTGATTATTTATCTTTTGATTACATTCAGTAATTAACCTTTAATTACCCATATATTAACTAGTCCCAACCTTTAATTTACCTCTAATTACCTTAATTAATTAATTACACTAAGTAATTAATCCTTAATTACTTCCATTAAGTAATTACCCTTTAATTACTTCATTAAGTAATTTTCTCTTTAATTAATTACATCCAGTAATTATCCATTAATTTCTCCACTAAGTAATTATACTTAATTATTTCATAATTAAGTGATTATCTTTAAATAATTGGACTAATTTGATTAACTCAAAGTTAATTACATTAATTAATTAATCAATTAATCATTACTTAATCACTAGTAAATGATTCAACCCTTAATTATTCAACTTAATTTAATTACATTATAAATTAAGTAAACCTTAAGGATTTACTGTCTAAGTTAAAATAAATAATTCAAATTAATAAACCAAACTATTAAATAATCACTTTTATATAAAAGAATGATTAGGTGAATTATTAAAATCTTAATTATGTTATTTTAACATTTGAAACATAATTATCTTACCTTATACAAATTCAACACTTACCCGAACTAAAAAAACTGAGTCTTCATCTCTTTTTCCCGAGCATCTCCCTTTTTTCTAACTCAGTTTAAATTATAAAACTATTAAACGTTGTTAACAAATTCAAAAATTTAAACCTAAATACAAAACCAAAACAAACCGAGCTAAAACACCTGAGACCTCGAGACACTCACGAGTCCCCTTCTACATCTACTTCGAGTCGCACAAGTATCAACCCGAGATCGAAATCGAGGGAAACATCATCTTCCCAAACGAACTCAACCCCAGATGCACAAACGTGCACGTTCACGTGCACGACGTCTCTGATCGCCGATGAACTTCGCTCCGGCCTCTGACACATCGCCTATGACCACGACAACAACACGCGAACACTCAACTACCTCGATTCGATCGAGAATCAAATTCGACCCCAAACCCACTCAGCCTGGAAATGAACCTCGCTAGAAAATCAACCACCTCCGACGATCTAGACCTCGAGACACCTCCCCGTTCTCACCGTAGCTTCGCCACGTCCTCCCGCACCTCCAGAACCCCTCGCGATCGACTCCGGTCGCACCTCGACATCGCGAAACTCGACGACCCAAACAGGCATGAAAACCCTACTTCGCTTCACTCCGATCACTACGGCCAACGATAATTCATCAGGGTATTTTTTCGATGATCCTCGTCTTCCCCTCGACCTTCAAACCCAATCACGACGACCAGTTCATCTTGATCGACGAAAATTGCTCGAAATAACCCAAATGTTCATCTCAGAAATACCCATTAAATCCTAAACTAAAAATCGTGATATAAACCATTAAAATTCATGGTTTCTTATCACTAATTCAATCATGAGATCAAATCTCAAAATTTAGTTTATATAATTTTGACCGAAATACAAATTTCACTGTAAATTTGAAATTTTCCAGCCAAATATTCATTTTAAATTCCTGTAATTATTTTAAGGAGTGATGCTACATGATTTCAAAAAAATTTCATTTACAAATCATAAGCTAATTAGGATTCAATGGTGAGATATTGAATTAAATAGAGAAATCCAACCCTGTTAAAAACAACAAAGTTCACTCTTGCATATATACAGGCATTCAATACTAACACATACACATGCATCCATTTCAATCCAGATATTCAGGCTAACATGTGATTTTCATTCACATACCAAAGTGAAATCAAGTTATAAAACTGTTTTTAAAATCTAGTTTACTCACCTTGAGTTAGCAGAGAAGCTTGTAATTTAAAATCTGGAAATGCATTTAAAACTGGAAATTTACAAACGCCAGAATCTTTTGAAAACTTGAATTTGAACTGAATTTGTTTTTAAACTGAATCCATGAAGTTGAAATGGTGTTGCTTGATGATTTTGCTACAAGTTGTAGATTTTGAAAATTTGATTTTTGTTTGATCTGCTTTGCTGATTCTTTTTGGTTTTTGATTCAGGTTTAAGTTTGGATTCTTTTTTTAGTTTTTCTTCAAGTTTTTAGTTTTTGAGAATCAAAGTTTTGAACTAAGAAAATGTCCTGGTTCTAACATTTCATTATGATTCAATTTTAAAGAAAATATTGCCACATGTAAGTTTGCATGTTATCTATCTTACAATTGTTAAATTGTATGCATACAAGACTTACACATGTCCTAATACACTTTCATATCAATTTTCCTATGTTTGGTATTAATAAGTTAATGTCTTTATTAATAAATTTTAAAGTCAAAAAGAAAGTATATTAAAAGAAATAATCCTTTAGTTAAATCTTATTTTAAATTCAAACAAAAATATATTTTAAATAAATAAGAAATTACCTTTGTTGTTAAGAAATATAAACTTTAAATCTCAAATATATATAACTTAAAGAAAAATGATATTGTTTTCCAATTGTACACTTATAAATAATTTATAAAACACAGAATTTTTAAATCCAATTTATTTCTAAAATGTTTACAATTAAATTTCAAATCCAAATTCATTTTCTACAATCTATTACTTCTATAGGAAAACAGAAACCAGTCGTTTTATAGGATGACACGTGTCCAACAAAACGTGGCAATTAGCTCCGGCATGTCAAACCGGTCCGTCTCCCAACTGTCGAATTCCCTAACAGCAATCAGTTCCATTTCCCAAACCACGTTTCCTCACCCTTTCTTCTCTGCCAAAACAAAACCGCTTCAATTTCCTCCCTCCAATCCTTCCCTAATCCATAATGGAGTCGGATCCTCTACTTACTGTATGAGTACAGTTGGTGTCTGTTACTAACACCAATTGTAAACATTTCAATTTCCCAAATCACAATCCGTGGCCTTTTCTTCTTCCTGACAACAAATTCGCTTCGATCTCCTCCCAGCAACCCTTTCATACTCCATAATGGCGTCAGATCCTCTATCATCTGTTTATTGCATGCATACAGTTGGTGTGTGCTACTAACAACGACTGTAAATCTAGGGAAGGCGACGGATTGGCAGCAGAAACAACAACACCTAATGGTATGACTCATTTGTCTTCAATCACTCAGTTTATGACTTTTATTTCTATTCGTTACTCTATTTATGATTTGGTTTTTTATCCTAAGTTTTCCTACTCACATATGTTGGACTTGGACCTATGAAAACATCATTCGTTGTTGGTTCTTCAATTCGAAAGGTCTTCATTGCATATTATTGTATACATTAATCATTATTTTCATCTGACGAAAAATTGAAATCTTTTATGGAAAAAATTAAGGGAAAGTTAACTGTTTTTTTTTCTACGGCCTATGCTCCAAGTTACATAAAAATTAAATTATTGAAAACAGGTACTGCTAGGTTAGTTCAAACCATTTATTCCTGATTCATTTCTATCTTAAATTGGTTCCAATACTGGATGCAATCTCCCCAGCAGCCTCACATCTTATATTATTTACTATATTGATTTTGTGATATTGCTATGGAGATGGGACAGTGACGACTTTGGAGTTATAAAGAGAACAGTATATTTATAATTAACCATAGAATTTATCCTCATTCCCAACTTTGAGAAATGAGAATATTTTTGTGGTGCACTGCTACTGTTATCCAAAAAAAATCTTCTGGGTAACATGAAATTTTTAGTACTCCAAAAAATTCCTTCTAAGTATAATCATCCAAATATACAACTAGCATCCAGTAATATGTTTTTCTTATCAACGACCTTATTAAATTGATGTAATTTATTATACAAACAAATTACTGAAGATAAAATGACAGTGGTAATTATAATTCCTCTGTATTATCAAAATTACAGAACTTGCATGTATATTGTACTATAGTTTCGATTGTGATTATTTAGTTATGATTATTTGATGCTGAAGAGGTTGGTATTTAACTGCATTTCAAGTTCATTGTATGTAAATAATTGCATGGAACTAAAATTCATGTATTTTATGTTTGTGTTCATACTATGAAGCCATAGGAATTGTTTGAACCAAAATATTATATGGCGTCATAAATTTCTTTGCGACTCTATGGTATTTTGATTACTATTAATAATATCAACGTTTAACTTCTTCTCATTCACTTATTTATTTTCAATTTACCTTTTTACAAGATGGTAGTAGTACATTTCCATTTTAATTGTATAGTTGTTACATTATTTTTAACCGTTTCTCCGGAGAAGTTTTATTCTTTTCAACCTCTGTTACCATTACGTGTTGTCCTTACCGAGCTCTTTACAAATACATCCACATGAAAAAATTTGCTTTTATTTTTTATTATTACTTAAGCATGCACACAAATACATACATTTAAATTACGAATGTTCATTACTGACATCCTTTAATCTCTAACAAAGAGAGTTGGTCAATTCATTTCTTCACGCATTTCGTATGCATTTAACGAACCAGATTCCTTTTGCTGCACCTAATTGGGCACACATTTTTGATTGTTATACAATTTCTAACTAAAATTGTCATTGCAAAAAACCGGGGTTGATGATATTTCTCTTCTTCCATGTGATGTTCATTCTAACATCAACATGCATGCATCATCAGCCCTTATGTGTTTTAATTAGCTATTTTTTTGCAATTTATTTCACGCAAACTGAAATAGTTTCTCCTGAAGAATTTTAATCCACTGTTTCAGCTTTATACTCAATTACCGCGGTGAAAACTTAAGTTTATTTCTATTCTATTTTCTATACTTTTAACATGCTTTCATGGGTTTCTTCTCAACAAAGTATGGAAGTTACAATTATCGTATAACCTATCATTTTTGTATGAATTAGTTTTGATTTGCTAATATTAAGTTTTACGAAGTAAAAATTCTATTTACATCCAGTCTAATGTATACATAATCTTGGGAACATTTCGATTCTTTTTTACGATTCTATTTTACTATTGATATTTGAATACTACGATTCTATTTTACTTTAAGTTCTGTATTCTATTTATAGAAAATCAGAAAAATTGCTTAACGAATATTATAGTGTAATTTTTATTGGAGAAGGTGGTTGGCTAGGTCCATGAACCGTAAAGGTTATACTTTTTTCGTAAGGTCCACTACCTTCATACTGTCACTAGAATAAGATGTATATTCACATACTCAGATAGCATTGTGGATATAAAACATATGGGACTATGACCTTCCGTGGAAATAAATTTTGAAACAATACCAACAAAACTACCCTCTATTACCTCAAAGCTATAGAAAATTACAAATTTATGAGAAATCCCACTTTTGGTTAATGGATGAGGATTCTGGTTTATCATGTGATGTAATATCGATCCCGAAGATACCATTTTATAGTTGACCATCTTTTTTCTGTTATGCATCTCTTTCAACTAATATAATATTAACATATGTTCGACATGCGTGTTATCCATTATGTAAATAGGGAACGAGAAACCAACCCTTTAAATTTCTTCCATACGTCGCCTAGCATATCCATATAATTTTCATTTTAAATTGCTATTTTCACCCAATTTAAAATACCATAAACAGTTGCCATTGTCTCCTTTTCCCCGATGGTTTTCCCCTTTCTTCTTCCAAACATAAAATTTCTTCAATCATCATATTGTTCAAACACAAATAAAAGGGCTCTCTCTCTTTCCCTTATTCAAAACATATCAGCATAGGCTATCCTAATTTGTACAGATCCCTGGAATTATTTTGGTTGTTATTACAGTGTTCCATGAACACTATGTAAATGACTAGGTATAACATGCTGATTTTGATTTATGGATATTATGTACTTTTTTATTCCAAATTAACGACTATCGTTTGCAACAGATGGAAGCATTTGCTGGTCATGATACGGGTAAATTGAACGTTGGTAAAGATCATCACAAAGGTATTAGCCAAAGTAAAATTTTATCTTCCTACATGCAGTTTCTGTTAATGATTTGGTTTTTATTATTGTCGAGATTGAAGTTATGATAATGCATTGAGCTGGTGTTTCTTATGAATTTAGGACATTTGCTTTAAATTCATGTCTAAATTCATGGAGTTATTAAGGTTGCTTTAAAATACTTTTCTGGTGTCAGTTATATGATAAACCAATTAATGATTAGTATAGCCCATTGGTGAAGTTATGTAAGTTACTTCTATCACCTTCCCAGTCTCAAATTAAATCACTTCAAATTCCTACTTTTTCACAGTTTATTCTTTTTATGTTCTCTGTCCTTCTTGCCTTAATCATGAAGGAAGTGAACCTCCTTTCCATAAGCCCAAACCAAAAAATGTCACCTAATTTGATCGGTGTTTTTCTTAACCTAATTACTGGAAGCTTTTCGCTGTAGCACCCTATCACTATCTTACCATCTTCAATTTCGTGCTCCTCGCCATTGTAATCAAGTTCATCTCCGCCAATGTCGCTTCCATTTTTGTATAACCTCTTCGTGCAACCTTTTAGGATTTTTAAGTGCAAAGACAACCCAGTATACATACAAGTATCTTACTACAGATTGTTCATGTTAATATGCTTTGATCAATATCTGCTGTTTGCTGAATAAAGTTATGCTTGAAAGTGATGACAACGTCAAACTGCAGGTATTAACGTTCAAGATGTCAAATTGCTGCAACCATTCCTACATTGTTTGTTAGGAGCAATGATGCAAAACTAAATAGGACAAGGCTTTCTTACTTAGAACAATGGTAATAATCTCAAGAAACCTTACTTCAGAGCTGAGACGACAACCTGGTTCAAAACATTTATAATCTTCTTCAGTTTTTCATTTTCTTAATATCAGCAGGTATGCTATTTGATAATGATTTACATAATGGTTTCTTTACTTTCTTCACTTTTGTTGCTTTCCTTATTTTGGTATTAAAAGTGAGTCAGCATCCAATTCTTCATTATTTATTTGAGTTTTAATGATGATATTGTATGCCCATATTTATAAGAATTAACCTTTTTACACTGTATGTTTCTGTTTATGTGTCTTTAATACTTTGTGTACGTATGTGTTTGTATTGTGGAATGAGTTAAGTGCACAATAGTTACATATTTCTTTTTAAATTATGACCAATAAAAATATATCTAATCCAATAGAAAAATAATATTATTTAAGTATTCCAAATATAAACAAGCAGTAAAGGTAACTTTATGCAAGCACCACATAGACAGAAGGTTAACATATTTATCCCCTTAACAACGCGTGATATTGAGTTTGGATTAGGCATACATTATGTCACAACTTAAGCACATTTAAAAATATGGGTGCAACTAAAATATTGAGTAATTCACGTCTGTGATATGATCTTAACGATTAAAAACTATTAACTGTTTACTATGCAAGAAGAGAAATGAGGCGAGGGATGCAATTTTAGAGGATATAAATCTTTGCATATTGACCCTAAGGTAATGCAAAACAAAATTAAGTGGGACATATAAACACTCCACAAACCATGACAATGATGTCCACTTATGTGTGATTAATGTCCTTTTTCTGATATTTACTGACAACTATTTGTTTAGGTACTTAAATCTTGAGCTATTACTTTTTTTTACTGGTAGCTTTTTGCTCATCTTTCTAAATTATTAATTTATTTGATTTGGAGCACCTAAGAAGAAGTTATTCACAAAAGAAATTTTAGTTTAAAAAAATAGCAAACCCTCTAACCCTTCCCACATCCCCTCATCTCCCACCACTCTTTTATCTATTACTTAAATAGGAAAGGTGAAACCAAACAATTTATATGCCAACACCTATCCTATTTCTGTAATACCCATTGATTCTGAAATATATCCACAATCCATCTGTACTAACCGCTGGTGTTCATTTTATTTCATTCCCCTAAATCCCTTATTCGCTCCATTGCTCTCATCTTCCCAATATGAAAACCATATGTTAGCGGACCCTAAAACTATCTCTCTCTATTTCTCTTGGCGTACCGACTATTCATACCTTACCAGTCTCTGCATTCATGGTCTCCAGCCATCGGTTCAATCATAAATTCGACAAATTCGAGAACTAGGGTTTTCTGCGGTTAGTAATTTGGTACATTTGTAATTAAAATCTAGGATTCTATATAGATTTGATGGTTTACTGTGATAGATGTGTGGTACAACATAATTTCATGATCTACTGCTATTCCTCTATTAGGTCATGTATGTTTTCTGTTTCAAACTAAAAATTATGCATAAATCTAAAGAGGTAATTGTTAGGGATTGTTTAGGTAGATAGACTGATGATCTATTGTACCAATAGATTTCAGTCTCTAACTAACTGGCTTCACATATCAAGTATTTAAAAACTTCTATTTTTTGCAAACTTATTTAGTTCTATTTTTTATAATAGTTGTTTCATGTGGCAGCCGTGGTTATTTAACACTTAATTTTTAACAATATTTTCATTCTCTTTCAATGTGCATCTTTATCCATTTTTCTTTTATCCAAGATCTCATTCAGCTATACAAATAATCATTTCACCTATTTCTGAAACGTTATACAATTAAAACCCTTTACATCAGATTATGAATAGATATAGTACACATGGTTGATCAAATGATATCATGGTTGGTAGGCATAATTTGTTTACTGTGATTCCAAACAGTATTTTAGGTTACATTAGTTGAAGTGTTTGTTTTATTTTCATTGATATAACAATTTTGAACAGTATTTGTTTTATTAAATTATAAACAGTATTTGTTTTATTTGGATTCCATCCATGTATATTTGGATGTTGTTTTGTTGACATGTATGTATATGAAGATTCTTTCGTAAATTTTACGTTTGATGAAGTAATTTGGTAAAAAACAATCTGTTGGATAAGCCCTATTTCATATGTTCATATGGCAGGTTATTGATGGGTATGTAAATTGCTTTCTTACTCTTCATTCTAAAAACTATTTACGTCAGGTTATTGAATTGAAATTTGAGTATTTTATAGATTTACATTACCATTTGACAAAAGTATTGACCTATTATTCCAGAGTAAGTTATTTCAATTAATGTAGTAATATTTTAGAAGTATGTATGCAGCACAATACCAAATACGAGTACAGTGAATAATGAAGCATGCCATTATTTTAGTCCATTGTATTGCCTCAATCCACAAACTAACATACAAGAAATAATTAATTATGTCTGTGTAATTATTTGGTTAACATCCAAAATTTATTGCTCGAAAGTAACAAAAATTAGCCAATCAAACTTTATTTCAAACTATTTACCCAACCATCTTCATGATATAGACCAAAATTATCTTATAGTTAGTTTACAAAGGGCCATTTTATTATTATTTGCCAAACTAACTATTTAACAGAACCATCCATGATCATGTTGTTTAATTGCATCAGATTCTTGCTCATGTTGTGTTATTACGACTTCCCCGTGCACTAATTCATAGACTGCTTTAAAAACTGCTTCAGATACAGTGAAGATTATTTTAATGATAAAATACCAATTTTAGGCCATGTCTTCAATTTCAAGAAATCACAATTAACAATATTTTAGTTGCTCCCCTTATCTCTGATATGAACTACAGTGTTTAAGCTCTAATTCTTAATAATATCATTGTACCATTTTTCAATAATTAAATTAGTCTATACATAGTAATCAGTATTTTTGATATACTACTGACACTTTGTGATGATATTAACAATAATGAGAATTTTACGCAGTGGAGATGTTCATGTAGATGAAAGTATACCTACCTTCTGAGAACACATTGTCTACTGATCACATAAATCTGTTACAAATTTTTATATTTTTATTTGCTTTGGATGTTTTTTATTACATAGTAGCCTTAAATGTTATATATAACATCCAATTATTAGTTACAAAATGTAATATTTAGCTTCAGTTTCCTTCTATAAGATAATAGGTTATTGGTATATTTAAGTATACAAAGAAGATGCAGTTAAAAATAATAGTTCAGAGGCAATTTGATAGCTTTTCTGCTATATTTTTGTACTGTGATGAATATTAGAGTTGGCCATTCTATCTAAGATGGAGAAGATACCGATCATGCATAATTGAGTGCTAACTGACAATAATACATCTAAACGTTATGCTCTTACTGATGTATCTTTTCTACTGTGATATCTTAGGACTTCATGGTGGATACATCATCTCTTACTTATAATATTCACTTTTTCTTGCCATAGTATTTTCTGTAATTTGTTTTGTACTTTCACACATCTAACACTGATACTTTGTAACCAAGTATTTTGAATCACCGCCTTTGCATTGTCTGTTCGTATTCTAACTTCTGTTATTTGTACAAAAATAAATGACAAAGAGAGTTGGATGATCAGTGGTGCACTGTCAGTTTTTGGTAATGAAACGTGAAAAAATAATTGTATATCCTAACTATTTCCTGGTTCTGCCTGCGAAATATGGATCGTTAGTGTGTAAATGAATGCTACAAATTTCATTAAACGATAGCCAAATAGTATTAGCCTGACATCTCACTTTATGTGCTTGAAAAGAGATGCTGACAATTTTGTTATGCATTTTATTAGCCTACCATTACTTCCACGGTGCTGAGTAATAGCGTTTTTAGTATTGTCATTTATTACCTGTATGAAAATATGATAATTAATGCAGGCAAATTTTAATATATTCCCATGTATACAAATGCTTACCTAATTGTTATATACACAAAATCCATAGACAGTCTCTACTGTGCACGCAAATACATATACAATTTCAGTACACTGTTTTGTTTCTAAGGAAAAGTTAATAATGTTGGATCCTCTGTACACTCTAGAAGAAACCAAGGTTTCCAAACATCTTGCTTTACTTCAAGATTACAATAGTGAAGCAAGTAACGTATACCTATTTACTTCTCTCTACTTTGTTATTTTAGATATATATTTATTTTTCTTTTATTTCAATGCTGATATAAAACCCATAAAACAATATCGCAATAGGCAAATAACTAAGAAATGAAAGGGAAGATAGCAAAGACAGAGAAGATGCCACTGAAGATGCAAATAAAAGCAAAGAAACTATAGAGGAAAGAGAGGAGTGCATTCAAAATCTGATCAAGGCCATAAGAGAAACGACAAAGCAATGAGATAAAGCAAGCAATCAAGTTAAGCTCCTACACAGCAACTTTGCTCTCCAGTCTAATAATATTTAAACCATTCATAATAACAGTTATAACTGTCATTGGAGACTTGAACAGAGGGTTGGGTATCTGTTACCTTTTTTCTTTGGATCAATTTCTATTTTGGCTTCATTCGGTTGATTGACTGATATGTTTTTAGAATGTTTGGAATGGATTTTTTTTCTGGCTGGAAAACTTTCCTATATTTCTTTTATCAAACGCATTTTAATCTAACTTGTGTAACAAGATCGGTGTTTTACGGACTCCACTGCCAAATTCATTACTGTAGTTTTGTAAAATATTCTGTTTTCAACTTTCCTTTTTTTATACTGTTCAGTGACCATGGATTAGATAAGTATCGTAGGGATGTTTTTTATGCATTAGGAGGTGTTAACGAAGTTATTTTCAAATAACAGTTCGATGCTTAAATTGGTTGTAAACTATGATTGTAGTCACAATAGTTTTTCATTAATCTTTTTCTTGACTCCACTATACTCACTACGTTATGGTATATCATTTATTTAAAGGCAGAGATTTCTCATACTTTTACTGTTTGCAAACTTCTGAGCAGGCACCGAAACACTTCAGGATAGTCAGCTGTAGGCCTTCGCTACAATTTACATATGTACTCCTGACCTTGGCAGTAGCTTCTGTAACCCATCTACGATGCGTAGAAAGTTGTAGAGCAACCCTTCTATTTATTCAAATTGATGATTGTACCGATCTTATTCACGCTCGCAGTTTGAGTAACAATAATGCACCGAACTCTTATCCAACGATTACTTTTCAAGTGTGCAATACAAAAACACGATCTGCACTCCACAGAGGTTTTTCGTCTTCAATTTTTTTTCCTTTCCAACCTTAACGTGTAAGGAGTTACTTTACATTTTAATTTGTAACTGATTGCAGTTCATACACACATTTACTTCACCACGTACACACATACATACACACATAATTCGGTATGCCGACTGATTGCTGTTCCTCACACCCATCCTCGTCATCTTCCAGAAATATACTTTCCACTATTGCATATAATCATATTACAATGACACATCATACCCTAAAACAGCTTTAATTACCTACTTAGCTACCAACACTGCCCGTGTGCGTAGCACGGGCCATGCACTAGTATTTATTTAATAAGCAATCATTCCTTTTCTTTGAAGTAGAAATTTATATTATCAGAATTTATTCATTTACATAAATATCCAAATATATTCTAACTCCCTAAGTTTTAATTGTTCAATCAAACATAAATAAGAATTTCTATTAATTAACCTCGTTAATTATAAATTAACAAGTACTTTAAAATCCGGGTTATCATATTCCTCCCCCTTTGAATCTTTTCGTCCTCCAAAAGGAACGAAGCCAGAATTATTAAAATGCTTAAAATCAGATAAATTTTCTTTGATCATTTTTAAAACACTTTAAAAATCTATATAATATTACTAAAATTGTTTTAAAAAAAACTTTTATAGCTCGATCTCTCAACAAGTCCATCCTTCTTCTCATAGAAATTCGTTCATACGTTGATCAGGCGTAGGACTGAAAATCTATAAGCACTTGGTAAACCCGTTTTCAACACCCAGTGAAAATACTTGGAAAATAATTTATTAAAATTATAGAAAATATTTTGGAAATAGAGAAAACATCTTTGGTGAGAATGTTCTGGGAATCATCACTCCCATCCACGAACGTAGTTAACCCGATGGTTACGTTGCCATCCCGGCAAAATCCATAGATAAGTGTAGGCACTCCGCACCCCTCGATTACGCCATGGAACCCGCTACAGATCGCAGCTAAAACCGGGGTTACGTTGTTATCACAGCAAAAACCCATATAACTGTAGGCCTCAGCGCCCTCGAATTTCACTGCCAAAAGAATGAAACTTCTCTACTCCACTTGACCATAGATCGCAGTCTACCGATGTTATGTTGCCTTCCCGCCAAAATTAAGCGTAGACCGTTGACACTCACCTCCGTACGATTTCCGCTATGGTCCACGGTAGATCGCAGCGACATTGAGTGACACTGTCATCACAACGTAACCCAAATACCTCTGCAGGCATCAGCGCCCTCGACCTTCGCTACCCAATGATCCTCAGGAACTAGTTTGTCCAGACTCCTCGCAGGATCAAATTTAGAGCCTCCCCCTTTGAGGCTCAAGGCAGTACCAACCTATGGTACTCCTGAGAAGTTCATTTCAAGGGAGCGCCTTTTTCTCCAAAGCCATTTTCAAAACACTTTATACTATACACATATAGTATCTTCAATATCATACACCTAGTATGAATCCCATATAAATCTCTTTTTCTCAAAATCGATTATTCCAAAATCGATAATTCTTAAACTAGGCTTCCAAATTTTAATATTGATTTTTCTCCAAAAATCAAAAGCCTTTCCAAAATCCATAGGTTCCAAAAACCTTTCCTCAAAATCTTTCTCATAAGATCCTTTACATATATATAGATATATATATAACTTTGAAAATCTTTGGATCACTTCATACTTGTATAAATTCCATTTTATACTTCAAATACTTTCAAAATCCTTTTTCTTCTGGCTACAGATTCAACAAGGGGAGTTTTATCATATTTATAACAAAGATATATAACTTTGTTAATTTCAAATCAATATTCAAATTTGATTACTCTTATAAAGTTATTAACCATATTACTTATATAAAGTAAATTTCTATCATAGAAATATCCAGTTTCCACTTTATTTCATCATTATTTCACAAAATATACTTATCATTTCAAAAACCATTTACATTTCTTATCCATAAATTTTCCAATATCAGTTTCATTCAAACCCGTACGACGTACACATATCATTCATATGCTATATCAATCTGATCGCCCGCTCGATCACACAATTTCTCTTTTGAACTAGTATCGTCCACCAGACTTCCTAGTGCAAACTCAGATCTGGTTTCTTGGTTAGAAACTGTCATTCCCCTTGCATAGAAATAACAATGATAGAGAATATCCAGAACCAATCAACAATCCAAATCCAGCTTCGTCGTCGAAAATCGAGTGAAAAATCCCAACTCGGATCGATATACTATCCCGAAATTCTGTGCTCCAATCTTGGTCAAATCATTATACGAATAGAATAATATACGTATATCTTACGTATTTATCTCCTTTGAGTATTAGCCAAATCAATTTCCTTTTCTATTCACATTCACTTACTCACAATTCTTAAATCCTCATTTGGATTATCACTTCAATTCTTATCTCAAATGGATATTTAATTATAAACAGCTCGAACTCTGTCCAGTTTAAATTTAGAAAATAGCTTGAATTTTTTTAAAATAGATAAGTAGTTGAAAAAAATCATTAGTTTATAAAATAGCTATAAAATAGTTAAGTAATTGTAAAATAATCGAAAAATAGTCAAATAGTTATAGAAATTTTAAATAATTTTAAATAACTATAAAATAGTAGTTAGTTATAAAGTAGTTGAAAGATAGTAATTAGTTTACAAAGCAGTTGTAAAATAGTTAAATAGTTCCAAAATAATTGTAAAATAAGTATAAAATAGTTTGGGCTTCTAAGAAAGATTGTATATAGTAAATAGCTTGGAAAAATAGATTTATATTAAAACAATTTATTTTGAAAATAGTCTAGAGCCAAACTGTTCAACTTTCCAAACTCCATTCCATCAATTCAATCTGAATTAACTTCAATTTCTATCCCAAATTCAAATCAATTCTCATTTGAATTTGAACTCATTCAACTTCAATTTCATTTCAAATCAATCCAATTCAAATTCTCCATTTTAATTTTTAAACTTATACATCTTCAATCACAATTTTAATTAATTCAAATCAAATTCAATTTGAACTAATTCAATCCAAATCTCAACTTTAAACCATCTCGAATTATATAAATTCGAGTTAAATTTGTAAATGTTGATTTAATCCTTTAAATCAAATCAACTTATATCTTTAAACCATTTAATTCTGAATCCAAATTCCACTTTTAACCTATTTCAAAGTTCAAATAAAAATTCAAATCCTTTTTGAACAACTAAATCTTTTAAATTCAATTTATCACCAAATTTAAATTTTGAAACCAAACCTTCGGAAGTTTTATCCTAAACATTCAAATCTTAAGTCCAAAATGATTCCATTTTATCTTAATAATGGATATATTACCACACCCCATTTCTACATTCATTTAAACAAATCCAATTTTAGCTTAAAGATTATTAATAACAACAGGATGGTATCAATCAAATTATTTTTAAAATATCCATCCATATCCAATTTCCAGATCTCAAACCTATTTTGAGATCACACAAATTTTCAATTCAAAACAACCATTTAACTTACCAAGTTAAATCCTAATTTCATCTTGAAATTTCCAATTCAGATTGCTTATTAACTTATTTAATTTTTCCTAAGTTAAATTCAATTCAATTTACTCCAGTCAACATAATTCAATTTGAACTTCCATTTCAAGTTTTAAACTTCTCATTAATAATCTTCGCACTTCAAATTTCAAACTTCTATCAATATTCTTTATTACTTATAAGTTCAAAGACTTATATCACTTTGGGTTTTCACATCACATTCCAAGGGAAATTTCAAAACTCAACCTTAGAGCTTATTCCAAATTTATTCCCTTTACACACCAAGTTACTTTAATTTTTAACCACCTTTGGTTTTTAATTCAAAACAAATTTCTTTTAATTTTCAAAAAACTCTTGTTTGAAATCGGACCCTTTCATTCAAATACATTAAATAATATTATTTACTATTTCTTTATTACTTTGAAAAATATTTCAAACTTTTGGACCTAGTTTTAAAACTTCACAATTTTGATCATCTTCAGTTCCAATTTATAAGTCATACTTGGCTAAATGTTTTACTTCCCTAAAACATTTCATTTTTGCTTACTCATTAATACACATTTTATCATTAAACACAATAATCATTTACGATAATAACCAAGATTATCATATCTAAAATCCAACTCATTATTATCTTATTTTGAAACTCTTTCCCAAATTCAAGATTTTAATCTCTGTTTGAATCCATTTCAAAATTATGTTTATTCAATTTCAGTTTGGTTGTATTTCTATTACTTCTTAATTTAATTCCAATAATTTAACAACCAATTACCTTAATATTTATTAGAAAGAAATATTGCTTTATATATCAAAATATATTCTTATATAAAATCATTTAAAATCTTTATAAAAGAAAATAACAAGTACACTCTTATATATATACACACTCAACTCATTCTAGGGTACCATTGACCCTATCATTAATGAGTAATCCCACCAGAGCCAAGGTTCTCGCTTAACCTTCAGCTCTGATACCAAATGTAACGACCTGAAATTTTCGATTTGGAAAATTCTAGATAGTTAGAAAAAGAAGAAAAAAGATAGAAGAAGAAACAGAAATGAAACATAGAATACCACATTCGCAGCGGATCAAAATATGATGCCAAATAAAATAACAGTTATACAAAGAAAAACTGTATCAGTCAATTACATTTTAATACATCAGAGTTACAACATTTCACAATCACTAGACAGTTAAAATAACTTGTCCCAGATAAGTAACAATATATCACAGGGAAAGACACTCCATACGTTCCTGCCATCCAGCTTGCCTCCTGAGCTCCAGAACGTCCATACTTGAAAATCTGTAATACTCGGTCTGACCCGAGCATTACATCAATGTAACACCTGGGTCAGGCTGGAAACCAGCACGAGTAAAACCCATCTAACAAGAAAATACTAATGCAATATACTTATTTAAAACCCGGGGTAACTCGTATCAATTTACAAATTCTTAATTTGTTATAGACAACACTTATTTCACACATAAATCTCTAAGTACCAAACTTAGATTAAATGGTCCAATTCACTTAAATCATTCCATTCCAGCTTATAGTTTTCACATATCAAATCTATATAGAATTTTATAGATTACAAATCGAAGTGGTTTCGGATATGTACTAATACCCGACCCCGGTCTCTTCGAGTTCACTACCATCTTAGCCTAAATTATCCAAGTGAAATACAATTCAACTTTATAAAAGATGCCACTTTTCCCACAGCAATTCATTGATAGGTAATCTACATTTATCACTGTCACCCAAACATATTATATCATAAAACATTCCATATCAGAGATATCAACCAATTCAAGGCATTGATCATCATTCTATCTTTCATAGGCAAGATTGTTCACTTTCAAAATTAATTTAATTTATCTCTAAATAAATTAATTACTAATCTTTAATTAATTAGATTATCTTTACTTAACACTAATTAATTATAAATCAATAAATTAGTGATCCTTTAATCATTCCTCTTAATTAATCATCCTTTATTATTTATCTTTTAATTACATTCATTAATTAACCTTTAATTACACATATATTAATTAGTCTCAACCTTTAATTTATCTCTAATTACCTTAATTAATTAATTACGTTAAGTAATTAATACTTAATTAATTCAATCCTTTAATTGCTTCATCAAGTAATTTTCTTTTTAATTAATTACATCCAGTAATTATCCATTAATTACTCCACTAAGTAATTATACTTAATTATTTCATAATTAAGTGCTTATCTTTAATTAATTGGACCAATTTGATTAACTCAAAGTTAATTACACTAATTAGTTAATCAATTAATCGTTACTTAATCACTAGTAAATGATTCAACCCTTAATTATTCAACTTAATTTAATTACATTATAAATTAAGTAAACTTTAAGAATTTACTTTCTAAGTTAAAATAAATAATTCAAATTAGTAAATCAAACTCTTAAATAATCACTTTTATATAAAAGAATGATTAGATGAATTATTAAAAACTTAGTTATGTATTTTTAACATTTGAAACATAATTATCTTACCCTATACAAACTCAACACTTACCCGAACTAAAAAAACCGAATCTTCATCTCCTTTTCCCGAGATTCACCCTTTTTCTAACTCAGTTTAAATTTTAGAACCGTTAAAAGTTGTTAACAAATTCAAAAATTTAAACCCAAATATAAAACAAAAACAAACCGAGCTAAAACAACTGAGACCCCGAGACACTCACGAGTCCCCTTCTACATCTACTTCGAGTCGCACAAGTATCAACCCGAGATTGAAACCAAGGGAAACATCATCTTCCCAAACGAACTCAACCCCAGATGCACAAATGTGCCCGTTTTCGTGCATGACTTCTCTGATCGCCGTTAAACTTCGCTCCGGCCTCCGACACATCGCCTATGACCACGACAACAACACATGAACACTCAACTACCTCGATTCAATCGAGAATCGAATTCGACCCTAAACCCACTCAGCTTGGAAACGAACATCACTAGAAAATCGACCACCTTCGACGATCTAGACCTCGAGACACCTCGCCGTTCTCACCGTAACTTCGCCGCGTCTTCCCGCACCTCCAGAACCCCTCGCGATCTACTCCGGTCGCATCTCGACATCAAGAAACTCGACGATACAAATAGGCATGAAAACCCTACTTCGCTTCACTCTGATCATCACGACCAACGATAAATCATCAGAGTATATTTTCGATGTTCCTTGTCTTCCCCTCGACCTTCAAGCCCAATCACGACGACCAGTTCCTCATTGATCGATAGAAATTGCTCGAGATAATCCAAACGTTCATCTCAGAAATGCCCATTAAATCCTAAACTAAAAATCGTGATATAACCATTAAAATTCATGGTTTCTTATCACTAATTCAATCGTGAGATCAAATATCAAATTTTAATTTATAAAATTTTGACCAAAATATAAATTTCACTGTAAATTTGAAATTTTCGAGCCAAATATTCATTTTAAATTCCTCTAATTATTCTTAGGAGTTGTGTTACATGATTTGGAATAATATTCATTTGCAAATTATAAGCTAATTAGGATTCAATGGTGAGATATTGAATTAAATAAAGAAATCCAACCTTGTTAAAAACAACAAAGTTCACTTTTGCATATATACAGGCATTCTAACACATACACATGCATCCATTTCAATCTAGATATTCAGGCTTACACATGATTTTCATTCACTTACCAAAGTGAAATCAAGTTATAAAACTATTTTTAAAATCTAGTTTACTCACCTTGAGTTAGCAGAGAAGTTTGTAATTTAAAATCTAGAAATGCATTTAAAACTGGAAATTTGCAAATGCCAGAATCTTTTGAAAACTTAAATTTGAACTGAATTTGTTTTTAAACTGAATCCTTGAAGTTGAAATGGTCTTGCTTGATGATTTTGCTACAGGTTGTAGATTTTGAAATTTTGATTTTTGTTTGATCTGCTTTGCTCATTCTTTTTGGTTTTTGATTCAGGTTTAAGTTTTGATTCTTCTTTTAGTTTTTCTTCAGGTTTTTAGTTTTTGAGAATCAAAGTTTTGAACTAAGAAAATGTCTTGGTTCTCAACATTTCATTATGATTCAATTTTAAAGAAAATATTGCCACATGTAATTTTGCATGTTATCTATCTTATAATTGTTAAATTGTATGTATACAAGACTTATATATGTCCTAATGCACTTTCATATTAATTTTCTTATGTTTGGTATTAATAAGTTAATGTCTTTATTAATAAATTTTAAAGTAAAAAAGAAAGTATATTAAAAGAAATAATCCTTTAGTTAAATATTATTTTAAATTTAAACAAAAATGTATTTTAAATAAATAAGAAATTACCTTTGTTGTTAAGAAATATAAACTTTAAATTTCAAATATATATAACTTAAAAGAAAATTGATATTGTTTTCCAATTGTACACTTATAAATAATTTATAAAACACAGAATTTTTAAATCCAATTTATTTCTAAAATGTTTACAATTAAATTTCAAATCCAAATTCATTTACTACAATATTTATTAATAAGGCAATCATTCCTTATTTTGCTTTGAAATAGAAATTTATATTATCGGAATTTATTCATTTACATACATATCCAAATATATTCTAACTACCCAAATTTTATTTGTTCAATCAAACATAAATTAGAATTTCTATTAATTAACCCCGTCAATTATAAATTAACAAATACTCCAAAATTCTAGTTATCACATTCTAGTCCTAAAAACACATTGTAACAAAAATAATCTTCAATGTTACATGTCACCAATCCATAAATATACCACGATTATTCAAATATCCTACGATGTGCGACTTCAACTCGTTCAATCCACACATCCACTCCATTTACAATGCAAGCCACACCTAACAAGATCATTGGAATTCAATTCTATTATACAAAAACATCAAAGCATAAAGTGGGTAGTCATTTCTCAACCTCCCTCGATCTTACTTCTAGTAAATCTTAATTTGCATGCCAAAAAGCATGATGTGTGTGCATACATTATGTTTATGATGATGGAAGCTGAAATTCGAAGATTTGATTTGTAGATGAATTCCTCAAACATGGAAAGAAAAGAGTGGATAGGAATGGCATGTTACCGTTGTTATTTAGGGTTTCCATCATAAATATTGTATCATATACAAGATTCAATGGAAGTTGAATCGAAAGATTTTATTTGAAGAAAGCTTCAAAAAAAAATTATAGTCAGTTTCAGGGATGGAGCTAGGATTTTAAGTCCCCTTGGGCTAAGAACTTGCTTACTCAAAATGACATTGAAATGTAAAGAAATGGAAAAGAATGAAGTTAATATTATATTACTTTATCATCATTGACATGGGCATAATCATAGTTATATAAAAATAAAATGATGTATAATGTTAGAAAGACAAACTGGAAAAAGTTTCAGTAGGAATCTCAAACTGAAAATAAATCTACCAAATCCAAAAATTAGAGTTATGCAATTAAATCAATGAGTCCCTTTTAATTCTTGTTCTCTTGATCTTTTTATGATACATAGCGTAGTGTAAAATTAACGAAAACAAGTAATGAAGATGGGCTTGCCTCCTTCAGTAATCCGCGTATATATCATAGCAGCCTTTCATCACAACCATTCACATCCTCTATGATGAATCACAACCGTTAATTTTAAGTTATTTTATGTTATATGGGCAGCCTGTTATCAAAGCCTATTTACATACGCTTGTATATAATACATTCAATTGTATTCAGTATTATTATCACTGAAATAAATATTACTACTTCTCTTTTGCTCTCAATACAAGATCAGATAACATTTCATCAATTCATCATATCACAATTTCAAATTACCTTAACATGATATCAGAGTTGATGAAGGCTTAACAACCATTTATTCAAATTCATCTACCCCATCAGAAAACTATCATCACTTGGGTGATCAACCCACATCAGGAACTGTGTTTCATCTTTTGAAGGATTAGATTCAGTGGAGTAAATAAGTACCATGCCAATCTGAATTGGCTGCATCAGGATTCACTCATCAAATCTCACAGAAAATCAATAAATAAAGTCAAAACACAATCAAGAAATCAATAATTATCTCAAAACTAAAGAAAGTGCTTCCTGTAGGACATATCAGATCAAGAAAAGCAAATAGATCATCATCTACGTCTTACGGTTGCATCAAACCTGTTGTGAGAAATTTTTGACTCTATATCTTTAGTTTTTGTATCTGGTTGAATTTTCTGTTGTTATGTTCTCCTACCTTCCTTGTTTCTTTGTTCTTCTTTTGTTTTTGAGACATGGTTGATGAAACAAATACTGCTAGCTCTGCCAATAAGAGCAACAAATGTCAACCTAGTGTTATTGTAGAGAGACTTATCAAAACAGTGATCAGCCCATAAAGCAATCTTGTCATAGTTCAATTGTGTGAAGAAAATTTTCTCCTCTGGAAACTACAAATTGAGACTACAGTCCAAGGATATGGACTTGAAGGTCATATTCTTGGAACCATTCCAATTCCTTTCAAATGCATAACTAATCAAGAAAACAAAATAGTCAACCACGAGTATTATGCCGATTATCGTAGATATGATAGACTTATTTGTTCTTGGCTTCTATCATCAATAAATATATGGCGAGATTAGTTGCCAAAGTGTGTACTCAATAGTATGGGTTTGACTTCACTGAGACATTTTCTCCAATAGTCAAGCCCTTTACTATAAGACTTATTCTCACAATTGCCTTACACAAAAGATGGAATATAAGGCAATTGGATGTCAGCAATGCCTTCTTTAATGACACATTAGAAGAAGAAATTTGCATGATGCAATCACCTGGATATAAACAAGATACAAGTCTTGTGTGTAAACTTAACAAGGCCATATATGGGCTTAAACAAGCTTCAAGAGTATGGTTTGATAGACTGAAATCAACTCTAATGTCAATAGGACATTAATCTATGTTGACGATTTAATTATTACAGGTAACAACCAAGATGAAATCAATCAAATCATCTGTTACTTGAACAAGCAATTCTCAATCAAAGATATGGGATACCTTAATTACTTTATAGGAATTAATGTACACAAGATATCAAATTCAGAAATCATATTATGTCAAAGAAAATACATAACAGAACTGCTTGCCAAAATAAAAAAAATGGAAGATGATAAACCCATGTCTACTCCTATGATAAGCAATCAAAATCTATCAAAGAATAAGGGAGAAGCCATAAATAATATTAAAAAGTATAGAAGTGTTATAGGAGCATTACAGTATGCTACTATAACACGACCAAATATTGCTTTTAGTGTTAACAAACTTTCCCAATTTATACAGAATCCTCTAGATGAGCACCGGAAAGCTATGAAGAGGCTTCTGAGATATATAAATGGAACAACTAATCATGGACTGTCATTCAAAGCAAGCAGAAGCCTTAACATTATTGAGTATGCGGATTCGGATTAGGCTACTGATCCAGATGCAAGAAAATCAGTCACTGGTTACTGCATATTTGTTGGAGGCAATTTAATATCATGGAGTTCAAAAAAACAGTTTATTATTTCTAAATCTAGCACTGAAGCAGAATATAGGAGCATAGCAAGTGCAACAGCACAAGTAATGTGGTTGCAGCCAATTCTAAAAGAATTAAAACTAGATACAAACATCAAAGTAACATTGTGGTGTGACAATCAAAAGCACTGTTTACATGACTGCAAACCCTATAGTACACTCAAGAACCAAACACATCGAAATAGACTTGCATTTTGTTCGAGATCAAGTACTCAAAGGAAATTTACAAGTAAACCACTTACCTGCTACTTACCAGAAGGCAGACACGCTCACCAAATCGTTATCATAAAGGAATTTTCTGAGATTCAAAATTGAACTGGGAGTTGTAGAGAATCAAGCTTCAGTCAAGCCAAGGTAGATGTATCCTTATCAATTTAAGCAATCAGAGAAAGTACAACAGGAAAGCCATCAACTTTCCTCCAATTTAAAGCAAGACAAATTAAAGTCTAAAAAGAGCAACTTAGATCGAATTGATTCAGAACTGAGATTGACATACTCTCCTCAAACTAAAAGCTGAAAGAAGAGAATACCACAAAGTCATCAAATTTCTCACGATTTGACTCTTTACGACTCAGATTCGTTAAAATCTCCGCCTTGCAACTCAAATCAGGAAAGAGCATACCAGGAGATTTAATGGAGTGACTGAGATTTGTAAAGTTCGTCATCAATTTGCACTTAAAAGTGTATCGGCTCACATTTTCTCTCAAACCCTAGCCCTAAAAATAGGGCTAGGGTTTGAAGGGGGAATTGACCAAAACAAGTAATGAAGATAGGCGTGACTCCTTTAGCAACCGTGTATATATCATAGCAACCTTTCATCACAACCATTCACATCCTCTCTGATGAATCACAGCCGTTAATTTTAAGTTGTTTTATGTTATATTGGCTACCTGTTATCTAAGCTCATTTATATATACTTGTATATAATGCATTCAATTTTATTCAGTATTATTGTCGTTGAAATAAAGATTACTACTTCTCTTTTGTTCTCAATACAAGATCAAATAACATTTCATTAATTCATCATGTCACAATTTCAAATTAACCTAACAGCAAATTTGATTAATTATCCTGGAAATCAAGAATCTAGCACCCCGATTGAATATCAACAACCTATGCAATTTATCCAACTACCAAATCAATCACTACAAACAGAAATAAGAGAGAGACAAGATTTAACATGGTTCGGTTGAATTAATACTAACAACTTCTTTTATTCACTTCACTAGTCCTGATGATACAATAGTTAGATTAGACATTAAAGAGCACATAGATGGATAATCTCTCTAATCCGTATTGCTAACGTGGAACTACTCAATAAAATTGAAAATTGTTATATTCTTCAAAGTCTTCAGTTTGCTGGAACCTTAGGATGAAGTACAAGAAGATTTGCACTGTCGACTGGATGAAGCTCAAGGCCACTGCGAAAATAAATAAATAAATAAATAAATAAATAAAATAGAAAAAATCAGAACGACACCCATATACAACTTCAACCTCGTTTTTAGTTTTGTATGATTGGACGATCCTTGTGGGTCAGCGTTTAACCGGTTAGCTTACTACATCGAAATTGCCCCCATTTGTATGATTGGATGATCGCAGCAATCGTCTACTGCCTTATTGAATTATGCACCGATGCTGAAATTTTCTCTAATTTTCAAACACTAAGGCCCCATTTGACTTATCGTTTTTAGTTTTTTGTTTTCGTCTATACAAAAGTGCGTCCGTCGTATTGTTGAAAAATAAATAATTTTGAAAAATGAAATTAACATATAAAATAGAAAACAAGTTTATTTTGTTTTTCGATTTTCAAGAGATGGTGTAACAATCCGCATATTTATCGATTGTATATTTAAATATTTTATTTAAATATTTCATTGTTCGTCGGATTTTAGTCTGAAAATCTACTTTTAGCAAACAGTCGAATTGGGACTCGAGACCCCTTCCATTGAGTTCAAAATGCCGTTTGCAACCTTTTTGAGTTTAAGCTTCGGTATGTTTGGAGTAAGTTAAATTTTGCTACCTTTTCACTTAGGGCTTTGGGTTGGGTTCAGCCCACTAGCCAACTTAATACCCCAAACTGAACCACTCCTCTTCATTCACTCCCTCTTTCTCTACTTTTCAGTTCCAAAGAGATTAATGGTGAGTGGAATGGGAAATTAAAACTCCAAACCCTAGTTTCCATTTACAAATCAAGTTCTAGCTCCAAATCAATAGAAGAAGCTTTGGTATGCCTCCTCTTCTTCTTCTCCAACTCTATCTCCATTCAATTTCAGAAATTTCCTAAACCTAACTTAGGGAATGTTCTTCTTTTGAGCTTAGATTCAAGCTTCTAGTGTTGAGATTAAAGTGTGGTTGATCTTCCCTTGTCTTCAAGCTTCTCATTCATTGTTTTTGGGTTCAAAGGTGAGATTTTTATCTCACATCTAAGCCTATATTTATCTTCGATTGTTAGGTATGATTTCCTAACACTTATTCTTGTGCAATTGCTTTTTGTTTGGATTGATTTGGTGAATATTCCAATTTTTAGTGTTTTGGGTTCAATTCTTTAAGAATCATAGCTTTGATGTCTTGATCATATTTTTGGTGATGAACCGAAGAGCTTCTATGGCAGGGTAGTCGATGGCGTAAATCCTTAGTGTCGTTGCTCAACCGATTGCAATTCGGAAGGGATTGACATTCAATAGGCATGGGAATGCTGGCAACAGGGTCCGGCCGACCAAGCTCTGTAGCCGGCCGACCGAACTGCTACCTGAGCACTTCCTGCCTCTGTTTTGGAAGTGCAGGTTACAGGCTCCGGCCGACCGAGCTCAGGGTCCGGTCGACCGACCTGCTACCGGAGCACTTCCACCTTTGGTTCAGTCAACCGACTCAGGGAGTCCGGTTGACCGACCTGCTCCTATTTGCCATTTTTGCCTATATTGTCTATTTTGTTGAATTTCCAACTTTAATCGATCGTGTTGTTTCCCTTTTATTGTTATCATTTATTATCGAATTTGACGACATTTTCTTTAGGAATTTTCGAAATATCCATTTTGATGGATTTGATATCGATTTCTTTGGATTTTATTCACGTCTTCGAATGTGAATCTCGGTGATTGATTGTTTTACAATCATTTTTGTGATTTGTCACTTTAAAAATATAAAGGTTTCTATACTAGGAGTAAATATCAAAACTCTTTCATCAAAACGATTTCAACACTATTTCAATACAAAGCTCATTTATTAAAATCGTTTTCCAATCTATTAGTATATACAAACCTTTGCCTCACTCGTATGAGAAATCTAATTAAACGGCTTAGTAAAACGAGTGGTATGAAATGTTTGCGTTTACTTCGTTGGTTAATTCTTGGACTTGTTCGATTGAACCTCTTGTGACAATTTTCTAGTGGAGATCTACAATTTGTTCGTAAATATTTAAGTTAAGCTAGTAGTTATGGGACATGAAGCTAAGCTCATATATTTACTAGCTTAGAGTAATTGACACTTTCTTGATGATCATTGAGGATCATTTTTGTGATTTAGACTAGCGCTATGCTATGTTTCTTTGTCCACGAAGGGGACAGTACCTCGTTTTATTGAGTTTCGTCTCATTTTTATTATAGGCTAACGACCTATTTATTTCTTAGGGTTTCGACCCAATTTTTGTGGGCTAGCGACCCACTTTTCTAAGGAGTTCGGATCTTCGGGCGTACAGTTGTACTACATCGTTGTTTCGAATTTTATAAGTTTCAGGTTCCTCAGGCGTACTGTTGTACTACGTCGTTGGACCGAATTATACGATTTTCAGGTTCCTCGGGCGTACCGTTGTACTACGTCGTTGCACCGGCTCTATGGTTAGCGACCATAGGATAGCGTCCCGTTTTGTGATACACGTGTTGGTGAGCTTTCATGCTCCTGTTTTGTGATAGGCCTCCCCCTTTTTGTGAATGATCGTTTCTACGATCATTTTTTTGATTTTCGGATTTCTATTGATGATTTCTAGAATTTGAATTTCACCAATTTTATGATCGTCATCTATATGTTGTCAATATTTGTGGCTTGGTGAATGAAATAAGGGGTATGACATTCCTTTTGATCTTTGAGAAGATTTTTGTGATATTGATAAATCTCTTGTTGATTTTCAATTACTTATTTATCACAGCTTGGCATTGTGATTATTATACGTTTAGTCATATCTCTTATTCTATATCATGTGATTTGATATTTATAGCTAGACTGACCCGTTTATTATTTTCTTATTAAATAATACTCGGGTCAAACCGAGATGTTACAGGTGCTTCTGCTTGACTTCACTTCTAGGATTATCATCCTGACTTTTGGCTAACTACTTAGATTAGTAGTTTTTGTTATATACCTTTGAGATACAGACACCTACATGTATACATATTCTTTTGTCTAGCTCTTGTAACCATTCTTTTGTGATATTGTGGATCTTGTTTGACCACTACTCTGATGTCCACTTTCATGTGTTATATTCATATCTTTTTCCGCCTTTGTGATATGAATTATCTATGACCGATTTGTGTCATGTTTATTTCTATATTTGTTTCCGAAGACATTATAGCCACTGTGTAGTAGCTTTGAGTTTGTGTCGGTATGTCGGATTTCCTCTTGAAAAGAATGCCAGTTATATTTTATCTGGCATATCGGTATTCGCACAAAGCAATTATACAGATGGTCGCACCTCAACAGCCTTATTCTCCGTGCTAGTTGACGGCACTACACCGTAGTGTCCTTGGCTAGCGTCAGTATAGAGGCGGGGCGTCACAGCTTGGTAGTTACAGGCTCCGGCCGACCGAGCTTAGGGTCCGGTCGACCGACCTACAACCGAAGCACTTCCACCTTTGGTTCAGTCAACCTACTCAGGGTGTCCGGTTGACCGACCTGCTCCTATTTGCCAGTTTTGCCTATATTGTCTATTTTGTTGAATTTCCAACTTTAATCGATTCGTGTTGTTTCCCTTTTGTTGTTATCATTTATTATCGACTTTGGTGACATTTTCTTTGGGAATTTTCAAAATATCCATTTTGATGGATTTGATATCGATTTCTTTGGATTTTATTCACGTCTTCGAATGTGAATTTCGGTGATTGATTGTTTTACAATCATTTTTGTGATTTTTCACTTTAAAAATATAAAGGTTTCTATACTAGTAGTAAATATCAAATCTCTTTCATCAAAACGATTTCAACACTATTTCAATACAAAGCTCATTTATTAAAACCGTTTTCCAATCTATTAGTATATACAAACCTTTGCCTCACTCGTATGAGAAATTTAATTAAACGGCTTAGTAAAACGAGTGGTATGAAACGCTTGCGTTTACTTCGGTTGTTAATTCTTGGATTTGTTCGATTGAACCTCTTGTGACAATTTTCTAGTGGAGATCTACAATTTGTTCGTAAATATTTAAGTTAAGCTAGTGGTTATGGGGCATGAAGCTAAGCTCATATATTTACTAGCTTAGAGTAATTGACACTTTCTTGATGATCATTGAGGATCTTTTTTGTGATTTAGTCTAGCGCTATCCTATGTTTCTTTGTCCACGAAGGGGACAGTACCTCGTATTATTGAGTTTCGTCTCATTTTTATTATAGGCTAACGACCTATTTATTTCTTGGGGTTTCGACCCAATTTTTGTGGGCTAGCGACCCATGTTTTTATAGAGTTCGGATCTTCGGACGTACCGTTGTACTACGTCGTTGTTCCGAATTTTACAAGTTTCAGGTTTCTCGGGCGTACCGTTGTACTACGTCGTTGCACCGAATTTTTCGAGTTTCAGGTTCCTCGGGCGTACCGTTGTACTACGTCGTTGCACCGGCTCTATGGTTAGCGACCATGGGATAGCGTCCAGTTTTGTGATACACGTGTTGGTGAGCTTTCATGCTTCCGTTTTGTGATAGGCCTCCCCCTTTTTGTGGTTAATCGTTTCTACGATCATTTTTGTGATTTCCGGATTTCTATTGATGATTTCTAGAATTTGAATTTCACCAATTTTATGATCGTCATTTATATGTTGTCAATGTTTGTGGCTTGGTGAATGAAATAAGGGGTATGACATTCCTTTTGATCTTTGAGAAGATTTTTGTGATATTGATAAATCTTGTTGATTTTCAATTACTTATTTATCACAGCTTGGCATTGTGACTATTATACGTTTAGTCATATCTCTTATTCTATATCATGTCATTTGATATTTATAGCTAAACTGATCCGTTTATTATTTTCTTATTAAATAATACTCGGGTCAGACCGAGATATTACAGGTTCTTCTGCTTGACATCACTTCTAGGATTATCAGCCTGACTTTTGGCTAACTACTTAGATTAGTAGTTTTTGTTGTATACCTTTGAGATACAGACACCTACATGTATACATATTCTTTTGTCTAGCTCTTGTAACCATTCTTTTGTGATATTGTGGATCTTGTTTGACCACTACTCTGATGTGCACTTTCATGTGTTATATTCATATCTTTTTCCGCCTTTGTGATATGAATTATCTGTGACCGATTTGTGTTATGTTTATTTCTATATTTGTTTCCGAAGACATTATAGCCACTGTGTAGTAGCTTTGAGTTTGTGTCGGTATATCGGATTTGCTCTTGAAAAGAATGCAAGTTATATTTTATCTGGCATATCGGTACTCGCACAAAGCAATTATATAGATTGTCGCTCCTCAACAGCCTTATTCTCCATGCTAGTTGACGGCATTACACTGTAGTGTCCTTGGCTAGCGTGGATATAGAGGTGGGGCGTCACAGCTTGGTAGTTACAGGCTCCAGCCGACCGAGCTCAGGGTCTGGTCGACCGACCTGCTACCCGAGCACTTCCACCTTTGGTTCAGTCAACCGACTCAGGGAGCCCGGTTGACCGACCTGCTCCTATTTGCCAATTTTGCCTTTATTGTCTATTTTGTTGAATTTCCAACTTTAATCGATTCGTGTTGTTTCCCTTTTGTTGTTATCATTTATTATCGACTTTGATGACATTTTCTTTGAGAATTTTCAAAATATCCATTTTGATGGATTTGATATCGATTTCTTTGGATTTTATTCACGTCTTCGAATGTGAATTTCGGTGATTGATTGTTTTACAATCATTTTTGTGATTTGTCACTTTAAAAATATAAAGGTTTCTATATTAGTAGTAAATATCAAAACTCTTTCGTCAAAACGATTTCAACACTATTTCAATACCAAGCTCATTTATTAAAACTGTTTTCCAATCTATTAGTATATACAAACCTTTGCCTCACTCGTATGAGAAATCTAATTAAACGGCTTAGTAAAACGAGTGGTATGAAACGCTTGCGTTTACTTCGTTGGTTAATTCTTGGACTTGTTCGATTGAACCTCTTGTGACAATTTTCTAGTGGAGACCTACAATTTGTTCGTAAATATTTAAGTTAAGCTAGTGGTTATGGGACATGAAGCTAAGCTCATATATTTACTAGCTTAGAGTAATTGACACTTTCTTGATGATCATTGAGGATCATTTTTGTCATTTAGACTAGCGCTATGCTATGTTTCTTTGTCCCCGAGGGGACGGTACCTCGTTTTATTAAGTTTCGTCTCATTTTTATTGTAGGCTAACGACCTATTATTTCTTGGGGTTTCGACCCAATTTTTGTGGGCTAGCGACCCACGTTTTTATGGAGTTCGGATCTTCGGGCGTACCGTTGTACTACGTCGTTGTTTCGAATTTTACAAGTTTCAGGTTCCTCGGGCGTACCGTTGTACTACGTCGTTGCACCGAATTTTACGAGTTTCAGGTTCCTCGGGCGTATCGTTGTACTATGTCGTTGCACCGGCTCTATGGTTAGCGACTATGGGATAGCGTCCCGTTTTGTGATACACGTGTTGGTGAGCTTTCATGCTCCCTTTTTGTGATAGGCCTCCCCCTTTTGTGATTGATCGTTTCTACGATCATTTTTGTGATTTTCGGATTTCTATTGATGATTTCTAGAATTTGAATTTCACCTATTTTATGATCATCATTTATATGTTGTCAATATTTGTGGCTTGGTGAATGAAATAAGGGGTATGACATTCCTTTTGATCTTTGACAAGATTTTTGTGATATTGATAAATCTCTTGTTGATTTTCAATTACTTATTTATCACAGCTTGACATTGTGATTATTATACGTTTAGTCATATCTCTTATTCTTTATCATTTCATCTGATATTTATAGCTAGACTGATCCGTTTATTATTTCCTTATTAAATAATACTCGGGTCAGACCGAGATGTTACAGGTGCTTCTGCTTGACTTCACTTCTAGGATTATCATCTTGACTTTTGGCTAACTACTTAGATTAGTATTTTTTGTCGTATACCTTTGAGATATAGACTCCTACATGTATACATATTATTTTGTCTAGCTCTTGTAACCATTCTTTTGTGATATTGTGGATCTTGTTTGACCTCTACTCTGATGTACACTTTCATGTGTTATATTCATATCTTTTTCTGCCTTTGTGATATGAATTATCTGTGACCGATTTGTGTTATGTTTATTTCTATATTTGTTTCCGAAGACATTATAGCCACTGTGTAGTAGCTTTGAGTTTGTGTCGGTATGTCGGATTTTCTCTTGAAAAGAACGCAAGTTATATTTTATCTGGCATATCGGTACTCGCACAAAGCAATTATACAGATGGTCGCTCCTCAACAGCCTTATTCTCCGTACTAGTTGACGGCATTACACCGTAGTGTCCTTGGCTAGCGTGGATATAGAGGTGGGGCGTCACAGCTTGGTGTCAGAGCCAAACTTCGGAACAATGTAGAATAATTTAACAAGGATCATCGTCCTAAGTCCATCTTAGGAGTCATGCTTTAGGATTTAATTCGAGTCTTCGTACTGATTCATCCTATTTTCTTTATGATTCCTTGTTTTATCTGTCAAGATTGCTTGATATCCATTTTGCGAATAACATTTTTCTTCTTCTTTCTTTCTTTCTTAAAGAAGAGAAATGGTTAGACCTGGCCGTCCCAGTGCCGGTCAATCTAGTGCTACTCCCCAAGATGGAGTTTTTATGTCCTCTCAGCAGCTTTTAGATCTCGTGAAGAATGCTCAAGCTGCCGGACCCTATCCAGAGCCTACTCATCCTAGATCCGGTTTTGCACGCTTGTGCAGAGACTATACCGATTTGGGTGGAAGGCCATTCAGGGGATCCGACAGTGTTATTGAAATTCAAGCTTGGCTCAAATCATGCGATCGCATCTTTTCTCGCATGAACCTTATTGATCTACATCGAGTCCAAGTGGCTTCTAGCATGCTCCAAGAAAGGGCATTAGATTGGTATGAGCTCTTGGTTTTCGAAATCGTTGAAGCATATCTTACTTGGGTGCAATTCCGGGAAAGATTCGAATTGAAATTTATGCCGGAGGCTGAAAAAGTGACTTTGGCCCGGCGTTTTATTGACCTTGTTCAAGGTGAATCTTCTGTGATGGATTAAGTCGCATCTTTCGAATCTCTCTCTAAGTATGGGGTTGAGTATATTAATATCCATTGAAGAAAAATCAGAGATTTTTCTATGGCTTGAATAAGAATCTTAAGAAGCAATTACTTCTGAAACTGAAAGTTTCTTTTGATCAGCTTATTGATATCGCTCTTCGTCTTGAAGAGACCGATAAAGAGTGTGATGTTGAAGTTGTGGGTGCCAAACAAAACTTCAACAACAACATGAAGAAGCCTATCAAATTCAAAGGCTCCACTCCCAACAAGAAGGTGAAGCAACAAATTCAGGTAGCAATGACTCCTACCTCTAGTCATGGTCAATGCTACAATTGTGGTTCCACAGACCATTATGCTAATAGGTGTCTGAAACCTCTCTTTTGTCGTTATTGCAAAAGTTCGGGTCATCTTTTATCTACATGTCCCAAACTTCCATGCAAGAGGGAGGGAAGGCTTAATGTTGTGCAAACGCCTTGTGACACTTCTCTTGGTCAAGGTACTTTTTATTCAATCCTTGATGACATTGTTTTATTTCGTGATCTTCTTACATGAGTTATTTTTGATATGTGTTCATCTCATTATTTTTATATCAAAATAACTCGTTGATTCTTTTTCTTTAAACATTTTGGGCTTGTTGACTCCTTTGACAATGGCGAATCCTGTTGATGGATCCGCAACGCTCGGTGGGTTTCTTGTATTGATGTCGAAATTATTTTATGTGATTTTTCTTTCCGAGCCGATTTTTACTTATGCTTCGGAATTGACTTTTGAACGTATTGGCTTAATTATTATAAAGCCATATCGAAGTCCCGAGTGGACTATTCATCCTCGACATTTTTAATCTATTAGGCAGATTTCTATTTTTCCCTTGTGATTTCGATTTCCAACTTGATGGCATCATTTTATTCTTTAAGCCCACATGATGAGGAAAGTGTTATTTCTCGCATTCATGTAGTTTGAGAATTTTCCGGTATTTTTGGAGTTTGTCTTAGGATCATCACCTAAGCAATATCTTGTATGGTGTTAAGGTCTTTCTAACTCGATCTTGCCACCGATTTTCATTTGATACGAGTTGCGGCAGTTAGCATTCCACTTACCGCGTCCCGCACTCGTTATGATTCTTATGAATGACTTATTATATTATTCAGTTTGTCCATCTTGTTTCATCCATTTTATAAATCGAGTATTCTGTGAATATCTCGATAATTCCATTCTTGTATTTATTGATTCTAGATGAAAATAGAAATTTACAATTTTGCAAATCTTTTTCATAATATTTATTTATAAGTATAGTTAGATTTTTGATCTTAAACGAGCAAAGAATATTCTCAACACTTTTGAGAGATATTTTCATCATATAGAAGATGATTTTGTGATTGTATTGCCCGTTGAGTGCTTTAAGAATTCTGGTCGATGCGCTTGATCAACGTTACCGATAGGAGTTTCCTAAACGCTTAGATGAGACAGTCAGACGCGATATATTGACTTGTAAAAATGTAAATTTTTCTAGAAAGATTCTTACGTTGAGAAAATTGTAATTTGAAAATTTTAGCTTTTTGGGAAAGAAGATTATTTGAAAGAATTCTTTTTCGATACTCTTATTCTTGTGTTTTCCAAGGGGAACCAAGACTTTATCTTTTGTACCAATGCTAATCGTATTGGTTTGGATGTCGTTCTCTTGCGAAAGAGAACGTGCTATCATTTATGTTTCTAAATCATTAAAGCATATCGAGACTAGATATGCCATTCATGATCTAGTGCTCGCGGCTATTGATTTCACTTTTAGAATTTGACATCACTATTTTTGGATGAGAAATTTGTTCTCCACTTTGATCATAAATCTATGAAAAATTTGTTTACTCCCAAGAAACTTAATTTGCATCAACCCCGTTGGCTCAAATTCCTTGTATCTTATGATCTTTTTACCAAGTTCATCGGACGTTTCGATGCACTTTGTTTTGTTGAGCTTCGTCTCATTTCTTTTATGAACTAGCGTCCGATGTTCTTTTATGGTGTTCGGTTCATCGGATGTACTGTTATTATACTACATCGATGTTCCGTCTTATCTGGAACAATGGATGTACCATTATTATACTACGTCGTTGTTCCGGTTTATCGGTTCATTGGACGTACCGTTTTTGTACTACGTCGGTGTTTCGAAATTGTTCGAGTTTCTCGTTTCTCGGGCGTACCGTTTTTCTACTACGCTGTTGCACCGGCTCAACTTTCTGCTATTCTTGACGTTTTCCACGTCTTTTAACTATAGAAATGCTCTTATGTTCTCGATTTTTATTCTTGAGCCCGGTGCTATTGAGGAAATTGAAGTTTTACCAGATTTGACTTATGAGCAACATTCCATTCTCATCATTGGTTCGGAGGTTGAGCGCCTTCGGAATAAAGATGTTCTTCTTGTGAAAATTCATTGGTTCTCAGATCCTAAGTATTTCTCTTGGGATTCCTAGGAATTCATCGAGCGATCCCATTTAGGCTTACCTTTTCATGCTCTTTATGATGAACTTCCTATTTCAAATTTCTTTTGTGTTGATATGCTTTTATGGTTGTTACTCTTTATTTTCTTCTTAAGTATTGCGAGGATGCAATTTCTTTAAGGAGGGGAGTCTGTAACAAACCGCATATTTATCGATTGTATATTTAAATATTTTATTTAAATATTTCATCGTTCGTCGGATTTTAGTCCGAAAAGCTACTTTTAGCAAACAGTC
Source organism: Allium cepa (assembly GCA_030765085.1). Classification (NCBI taxonomy): domain Eukaryota; kingdom Viridiplantae; phylum Streptophyta; class Magnoliopsida; order Asparagales; family Amaryllidaceae; genus Allium; species Allium cepa. The sequence goes on from CM060929.1 coordinate 486,033,318, forward strand.
GAATTAGGACTCGAGACCCCTTCCATTGAGTTCAAAATGAGTTTGCAACCTTTTTGAGTATAAGCTTCGATATGTTTGGAGTAAGTTGAATTTTGCTACCTTTTCACTTAGGGCTTTGGGTTGGGTTCAGCCCGCTAGCCAACTTAATACCCCAAACTGAACCACTCCTCTTCATTCACTCCCTCTTTTTCTACTTTTCAGTTCCAAAGAGATTAATGGTGAGTGGAATGGAAAATTAAAACTCCAAACCCTAGTTTCCATTTATAAATCAAGTTCTAGCTCCAAATCAATAGAAGAAGCTTTGGTAAGCCTCCTCTTCTTCTTCTCCAACTCTATCTCCATTCAATTTCAGAAATTTCCTAAACCTAACTTAGGGAATGTTCTTCTTTTGAGCTTAGATTCAAGCTTCTAGTGTTGAGATTGAAGTGTGGTTGATCTTCCCTTGTCTTCAAGCTTCTCATTCATTGTTTTTGGATTCAAAGGTGAGATTTCTATCTCACATCTAAGCCTATATTTATCTTCGATTGTTAGGTATGATTTCCTAACACTTATTCTTGTGCAATTGCTTTTGGTTTGGATTGATTTGGTGTATATTCCAATTTTTCGTATTTTGGATTCAATTCTTTAAGAATCATAGCTTTGATGTCTTGATCATGTTTTTGGTGATGAACCGAAGAGCTTCTATGGCCGGGTAATCGATGGCGTAAATCCTTAGTGCCGTTGCTCGATCGATTGCAATTCGGAAGGGATTGGCATTCATTAGATAGGCATGGGAGTGCTGGCAATAGGGTCCGGCCGACCGAGCTCTATAGCCGGCCGACCGACCTGCTACCCGAGCACTTCCTGCCTCTGTTTTGGAAGTGCAGGTTACAGGCTCCGGTCGATCGAGCTCGGGGTCTGGTCAACTGACCTGCTACCCGAGCACTTCCACCTTTGGTTCAGTCAACCGACTTAGGGAGTCCGGTTGACCGACCTGTTCCTATTTGCCAATTTTTCCTATATTGTCTATTTTGTTGAATTTTCAACTTTAATCAATTCGTGTTGTTTCCCTTTTGTTGTTATCATTTATTATCGACTTTGATGACATTTTCTTTGGGAATTTTCGAAATATCCATTTTGATGGATTTGATATCGATTTCTTTGGATTTTATTCACGTCTTCGAATGTGAATTTCGGTGATTGATTGTTTTACAATCATTTTTGTGATTTGTCACTTTAAAAATATAAAGGTTTCTATATTAGTAGTAAATATCAAAACTCTTTCATCGAAACGATTTCAACACTATTTCAATACAAAGCTCATTTATTAAAACCGTTTCCAATCTATTAGTATATACAAACCTTTGCCTCACTCGTATGAGAAATCTAATTAAATGGCTTAGTAAAACAAGTGGTATGAAACGCTTGTGTTTACTTCGTTGGTTAATTCTTGGATTTTTCGATTGAACCTCTTGTGACAATTTTCTAGTGGAGATCTATAATTTGTTCGTAAATATTTAAGTTAAGCTAGTGGTTATGAGACATGAAGCTAAGCTTATATATTTACTAGCTTAGAGTAATTGACACTTTCTTGATGATCATTGATGATCATTTTTGTGATTTAGACTAGCGATATGCTATGTTTCTTTGTCCACGAAGGGGACGGTACCTCGTTTTATTGAATTTCGTCTCATTTTTATTATAGGCTAACGATCTATTTATTTCTTGGGTTTTCGACCCAATTTTTGTGGGCTAGCGACCCACGTTTTTATGGAGTTCGGATCTTCGGGCGTACCGTTGTACTACGTCGTTGTTCCGAATTTTACAAGTTTCAGGTTCCTCGGGCGTACCGTTCTACTACGTCGTTGCACCGAATTTTACGAATTTCAGGTTCCTCGGGCGTACCGTTGTACTACGTCGTTGCACCAGCTCTATGCTTAGCGACCATGGGATAGCGTCCCGTTTTGTGATACACGTGTTGGTGAGCTTTCATGCTCCCGTTTTGTGATAGGTCTCTCCCTTTTTGTGATTGATCGTTTCTACGATCATTTTTGTGATTTCCGGATTTCTATTGATGATTTCTAGAATTTAATTTCACCAATTTTATGATCGTCATTTATATGTTGTCAATATTTGTGGCTTGGTGAATGAAATAAGGGGTATGACATTCCTTTTGATCTTTGACAAGATTTTTGTGATATTGATAAATCTCTTGTTGATTTTCAATTACTTATTTATCACAGTTTGGCATTGTGATTATTATACGTTTAGTCATATCTCTTATTCTATATCATTTCATCTGATATTTATAGCTAGACTGATCCGTTTATTATTTTCTTATTAAATAATACTCGGGTCAGACCGAGATGTTACAGGTGCTTCTGCTTGACTTCACTTCTAGGATTATCATCATGACTTTTGGCTAACTACTTAGATTAGTAGTTTTTGTTGTATACCTTTGAGATACAGACACCTACATGTATACATATTCTTTTGTCTAGCTCTTGTAACCATTCTTTTGTGATATTGTGGATCTTGTTTGACCACTACTCTGATGTACACTTTCATGTGTTATATTCATATCTTTTTCCGCCTTTGTGATATGAATTATCTGTGATCGATTTGTGTTATGTTTATTTCTATATTTGTTTCCGAAGACATTATAGCCACTGTGTAGTAGCTTTGAGTTTGTGTCGGTATGTCGGATTTCCTCTTGAAAAGAATGCAAGTTATATTTTATCTGGCATATCGGTACTCGCACAAAGCAATTATACAGATGGTCGCTCTTCAACAGCCTTATTCTCCGTGCTAGTTGACGGCATTACACCGTAGTGTCCTTGGCTAGCGTGGGTATAGAGGTGGGGCGTCACAGATGGTAAAAGCATGGAGAACAATCTAACTTCTTCATTGTCCGTTGACTGTTATAATGGCTAAGAATAGTAAATATTCGTCTTTTATTTATTTGTATTTCTTAGTACAAGTTGAAAGCAAAAAATTCAAAATACAAAATAAAACCAAACGGACCCTAACCTTTTCATTTAAGCTTCAGATAACCTTTGGATTATTTTGTTTCATAGCTCCTGAACTCCTCTACGACATGACTTACAAATTGATACATATTTGAATAATACAATTCAACTCTTCACCTCGATTTAAATATACATACATCTCACATCAGTCAACAATGAATTGGAAGCTGTTGAATTCACGTCTTACGGTGCTAAGAGAATGATACTAACACTACAAGAATTTTCTGTTTTTCCACTCCAATTTGACGTAGAAAAGCTGAGTTTCCTATGCTCCACCTACGTCAAAGAAAACGTCGAAAATTTGAGCGTGGCGGAAAAATATACTATGACCTTCCTATTTCATGCGTAGTGCAGGTTCCTACGCTCAGAATTTTCCTATGATACTTGTCTACACCCAACATTTGTTTATGCCGTTCCTATGCTAAAAAATTTCCCACGTTTCCTAAGCAATAACTACGCCTGTAATATGCGATTTTAAAAATTATCAATTTTGAATTTTCCTACGGCCTTCCTACATCGTTTTTAAATCTTATTTGTCATAGTACCACTACTTTTATTTCGCACCGTCACAAATCGATGCGATAAAATCATATTCAACCAAACTGGCAATACTATTAAAATATATCAACGAAGGCAGTTTTATAATCATTAAATATGATAAACAATACTCTATAATATCTATTTAATTAAATCCAAATACCGATGCATCCGCAAGTTTAAAATGACATCAATATGATCCAACACAACATAACATGCTTAAATCAAATACAAAATAACAAACGTATATAAGCATAAAAGGAATAACTTCAAGATTGTCTCGATTGGCTTGGCTCAAAACATTGGTATGCTAGATTTTTAAACTCGGAAGAAAAAAAATTCTTAAATCATATTCAATCAAACCAACATATTATTAGTATATATCAACGAAGGCAGTTTCATATTCGTTAAATATGATAAACATTACTCATATCTATTTAATTAAATTCAAATGCTGCTGCATCAACAAGTTTAAAATGACACTAATATGTTCCAATATTACATAACATGCTTAAACCAAATACAAAATAACTTACATATAAGCATAAAAAGAATAACTTCAAAACCTTCTTGGTATACTAGATTTTAAACTCAAAAAAACATATTCTTTAAGTTCTTAAAGCTCATCTTTAGTGCGCTTTAGTTCCTCCTCCAACTGATGTTTCACAACAAGTGAAGTCATATACGCAAACGTTTATACTGTGTTGATAGTATTTATTTTAGTTCCAGGTCCATTTAATGCATGTGCCAAAGTATGCAATGGTAACTTGATAAAGTTTGTGGTCCATCTGTTGTTCTTGTCCATTTTCCTACTCTACTGCATGGACAAAAAATGTTGCAATCCATGTATAATGAGCAGTATAATGTGTTGACATTAGCCTCCCTGATTGTCCAAGAAATGCAGTTTTCTTGATAATCCTACGACGTATCTATAGATCAGAACTGTTATGAAAATAAACAAATTATAAAGACATATTTTAAACCTGATCCCCAAAGATTGATCGTCTCACATGAACAGGGTAATTAAACTGTAAACATGGTAAGTAATCTCTTTAAATAGTCCATTGTACCACATAAATGCCTTATATAACTCCATGCAATTAGCAATTAATATTATTGTGTATTAATATGCAAATGCAATTGTTGAAACAAAAAATATATTTACAAGTAATCTAGCTCCATAAAAATACATACCGAAGTGATAGCGGTGATGAGAAGCATAGAGCACATTCCTGGAGGAAGTTTTTAATGCTTCTAAAAATTAAATATCAAGGAATTTCATTTTGGGTGTAACTTCCCCTTTTCTGAAAATAAAAACTGAGTACTGACGAAACTAAGTTCATAAACGAAAGTACGCAAACAAAGTCTATGTATAAACAAACAAAAATAATACACAAACAGTGCACACACATTTTCTGCTGTGAAAAGGTAAAAATCAAGTTTGACCTAAATTGATTTGGGTAGTGATGAAAAAGTGTTCACCCTAATAATAATCGGATCTGGTTCGAATAATTAAATCGAACTCTTACCAATATCAGTAGGACGGGTTTAAATAGAAACTCGTACAATCTGATTCCACGTGAACCAAATAGAAAATTAGTTTTGAAGAAAATATGCAATACATGGTGTGTGTGTGTGTGTAATGATTGTCTAACTTTACGTTCTTACTTCTAAGAAAAAAAGAACGAAAAACAGTCACCGGATGATATAAACTTCAATAGGTGCAAGCTAATGAAAGATGCATACTGTTACAAAGTAAAGACTTGTTTATAACCAAGCACTTTGACTCTCCTTGTAGTCTTGCGTGTACCTACTGAAGTTTGCAGTTGTACAAACTTTCCAGCTTCAATCCCGCGCTCTTTAATTGGCACATATTGCTGAAATAACTCACCTGAATATACCTACACAATCAGATCGTACAATGTAAACATGGAAAATCATTAAGATTTAAAACTCATAATATTTCTTGTGTCGGATGTTGTGGGTATAAAGGTTTCTTGTTGATCTCTGGTGGTGCCAATGTTTACAAAATTTGATATGCATTCTAATCTGAAATGGAGATGTTAGACTATATATATTGTCAAACAAAATAAAAAGAATATACATCAATATACATACATAGATAAACATATGAGGATAACCTGCTGTGGTCTAATAATCTTTGTATCAGGATCATTAAGAGATTCAAGCCAATGATCTAAAAATCCAGCCACACGATGAACTATAAAGAACAGGGTGAAGAACCTTTCTTCAAATCCCATGCACTGATTGTTATCAAACTATTAGTTTCCTACTATGAAACTATTGAAAAAGAAACTATTAATCTCTTAGAGTGGATGTACACTATCACGTTAGTAGTGGAACCACTTTAAAATCTTTTGGTGTATTTCCCTTTCATTTATAATTAATTGGTAATTCCAATAATTTTATTTCATCGTTTCATCATTCTATATTTGATTAATATTGTTTCGCATCTGTGTTGTTGGTAAATACCAGCTTGGAAGGATAGACTCTAATAATCTGGTAGCAGAGCATCTAGATTGATTTATTGAAAGTGTAAGGAAGTATGGCAGAAGACAGGGCTACCCCTGTTGTAACAAGACCTTATATCGGAGGTTCTTATATTGCATCTGGGTTACAACTGGCAATAAAAAGGTGGAATAGGGATATCGACTTCGAGAAGTGGCAATGGAGGATGAAGGCTATTCTTAAAAAGAATATAGTTCATCAAGTGGTTTTTGACACTGAGGAGTTAATAGCTGAAGTTTTTGCTGTGGAGAAGTAAGAGATGAAAGAATGGGAATTTACTACTCTACAGCTAGCCATGGAAGAAAATGTTATCTTGAAAATTAGCATGAAAATCACAGCTAAAGGAATTTGGACCAAGTTGGAAAATCTCTATCTGAAGAAATCGCTTACTAACCGTTTGATCTACTGAAGACGTTTTTCTCCATGAAGACGAGAGAGGGTTGCACATCTTAGTTTCTTCGAAGATTTTGTAATGAAGATGAAGACTGTTTATTTGATGGTGGATAAAGAACAGAAAGCGTTGGTTCTTTTTGTTCCCTTATGGAGCGTTATATGGGTTTCACTAACAGTCTGATTGTGGAAAAAACACTTTGACGGTATAAGATGTGAAATTGAGTCTTCTATCTGAAGACTTGAGGGATTAAATGAAGGAGATGAGTGAAGGAAGAGAATGGAGTAGTAGTCAAACCTGTTTGTTGAGAGAGCAAGAGAGAAGGAGAAGAATTGGAATCCTAGGGGATGTTCCAAGTCCAGGAAGCCCGGAAATGGTTGGAGAGGAAGGTCTAGAGATGGTTAATGCCACTATTGCATAAAATCAAGCCATCGGAAGAGAGATTGTCTAGACTTGAAGAAGAAGGCTGAGGATGGATCTTCATTGATTATAGTGGAGAAGACTGTCCAGCGATGTGTTGACTGTAGTAGTATTTGATGTATCAGACCATTGGATGCTTGGCTAAGGGGGCATCACTCTATATGACACCAAACAAGGATTATTTAGATCTTTTGTTGGAAAAGAGGAAAGTGCAATCCTTATGGAAAATGATGTTAGTTGTAGAGCCATGATAGATGGTACAGTTTAGATCAGGATGATTAACGGAGTGATACTGATGCAACGCATCATGATAAGCGAGTTATGTCAACCACCTTAAGTCGCTCAACCATCTTATGTCGCCTGCCGTACCTTAAGTCGCCCAACCATCTTATGTCGCCGGCCTTAAGTCGCATGCCATGAGTCGCATCCTTATAAGATAATGACTCAAGAAATCAAGCCGCATTTCTATAGGTCGTTCAGTTATGCCGCATTTCTTAAGTCGTCTGCCTTAAGTCGCACTTCTATAAGTCGCTCAGTTATGCCGCATTTCTTAAGTCGTCTACCTTAAGTCGCATTTCTGTAAGTCGCTCAGTTATGCCGCATTGTTCTCTTATGTCGCATGAAGCTGTTCTATCTTCTTAAGTCGTATGCTGATTTCTTATGTCACATTGTTGTTAAGTCGTGTGATGTTGTAACTCATATGTTGTTAAGTCATGTGATGTTGTAACTCGTATGTGTTAGGTCGTGAGTCGTCTGATGTTAAGTCGTAAGTGTTAGGTCGTGAGTCGTATGGTGTTAAGTCGCATGTGCGTGTTGTAATTTCCTATAAATAAGGGTGTGTTGTCATTTGTAAAGGGAGGTTGATTTGAAAATAAATTTGTGTGTGAGCTTTGGCCACCATTGTTGGAATTGAGTGTGATCTCCTTCTACTTTCCATCTTCGGGTTATTCGTGAGCGAATCAACGAATTTGAAGCCAATTCTCGGTATCACTTATGAGTGATCAACAATCGAATTGTAGATCTTTCAACACGGCATCTTGCGAGATCAACGGATTGGAGATAGCTAGATCCCGACATCATCACGATCAACGGAACCGAGCATTTATCGTTCTATCGGTTTATTTGACACGAAATCATTATTTCGTGAGGAAGATCCTAAATAGGTTGTGACAGTTTGGTATCTAAACTGTTCGAGCCTAGTCAAAGCTGCGTCAATTGGTATCAGAGCCAGATCAGAGGCAGAAACGAGATTGTTTAATGATCATGCCTCCGAGACGTACTAATCGCTATCACAATGTTGAAGATTTGTATAGAAGACCAGAAGATGAACAGATGGAGCAGCGTATCAATGAAAAGTTCAATGAGGGTATTGAAAAGTTCAAATGAGAACATCACTAGTTTCGAACCAGGGTGGAAACAGGGTTTCACCTTCGGTTTCGGAAGAAGGGAGGATGTCACCTCAGTCTTATCGAGATAGGGGAGAATCATCAGTTTCACTGATGCGAGACTGCCATTGGTACCGAAATGAAGAGGGAAGAACTCAACATGGGTTCGAAAATGAACCATATCGTGATGCTGAAAGACAGGGTAGAAGGGACATGCGTGGTAGTAGGGACGTAGACGGTCAGGATCAATATCGAAATGCGTCTGATTTTGAGGAAGATGGTAATGGAGGTAGTATTCATTATCGAAATGGAGGCCAAGTGCGAAATCAATATCTGGATTCAGAAAATGATCGTAAATGGGAGTCAGGTATGAGGATGGAAATTCCAGAATTCAAAGGTGCTATGCAAGCAGAAAAATTTATTGATTGGTTGTCGAGTGTTGAAGAAATTTTGAAATTCAAGGAGGTGCCTGAGAATCGCAGAGTCCAATTAGTTGCTACAAAACAAAGGGGAAGAGCTATGGCTTGGTGGCAACAAACTAAACTAACCCGGGAGAGAATGAGAAAATCAAAAGTTGTCACTTGGGAGAAGATGAGAAAGATGATGAAAGCGACTTTCTTGCCGTACAATTATCAATCTCTTATGTATCAACGTTTGCAGAATTTGAGACAAGGGACGAAGACAGTGAATGACTATGCAGATGAATTCTATCAATTGATTGCAAGGAATGATATTATGGAAACCGAGGAACAGCTAACGGCTAGATATGTTGGAGGGTTACGAATGCAAATACTAGACATAGTTAATATGTTTAATCTAATGTCTGTGGCTGAAGCACATCAGAAAGCTCTAGCTTGGGAGAAACAAGGGAGACGAGGAATTGATGTGTTTGCGGGTTCTAACAACCAGAATAAGGGTGCTAGTAGCAGTGCTAATGTTTCCAAGGCAGTCAATAAACCAATTGTCAATGAAACCGCTAAAGCAAAGGTGAATAACTGTATCAAGTGCTATAATTGTCATGAGTTTGGCCATAAAAGTAATGAATGTACAAAGCCAAAGAAGAGAGCATTAGTTGCAGAGGAATGTGAGTATGAGGATGTGGAAGCTGAAATTGATTATTCTCAACCATCGAAGTTTGATGAAAATGAAGAAGTTGTGTCAGGAGACGAAGGATGTAACTTGATGATAAGGAGGTCTTTTTTAGTGCCAAAGCATGAGAATGATTCTAGTTAGCTGAGAAGCAATATCTTTCAGTCTACATGTACTATCTTGGGAAAGGTTTTTCGATTTGTTATTGATGCGGAAAGCTGTGATAACATTATTTCTAAAGAAGTCGTCAAGAAGTTAGGGTTGAAGACTGAAAAACACCCTAGACCTTATAAACTGGCATGGCTAAAGAAAGGTGGAGAAGTGACAATGGGAAGACGAGGATTTGTTATATCTTCTATTAGAAAGAAGTACAAAGATGATATATGGTGTGATGTTGTCGATATGGATGTGTGTCATCTACTATTGGGAAGACCATGGTAATATGATAGAGCTGTACAACATAATGGTCGCACCAACAGCTACAGTTTCATGTTCGAAGGTACCCAAGTTACCTTAGTTCCTAAGAAGCGTGAACAAAGTGAGGGCCAGCCAGAGAAGAAATTGGAATCAACTAGTCTATTATCTACGAGAGAATTTGTTAAAGAAGTGAAAGATAGTGCTGAATTGTTTATGTTGATTGGGTATGAAACAAGTGTAGATCTTGAAATTCCTGCGGAGGTTAGACCGGTGTTAAATGAATTTGAAGATGTCTTTCCTGCGGAATTACCCAAGGATTTACCGCCACTGAGGGATATACAACATCAAATTGATCTAGTGTTAGGTGATGTTTTACCGCATAGGCTGCATTATCGTATGAGTCCAAAAGAGCATGAAGAGTTGAGGAGACAGGTTGAGGAGTTGCTTAAGCAAGGACGTGTTCGAGAGAGTCTCAGTCCTTGTGCTGTACCAGCTCTGTTGGTACCGAAGAAAGATGGTTCACGGAGAATGTGTACAGACAGCAGGGCACTCAATAAAATAACTGTCAGATACAGATTTCCTATGCCAAGACTTGATGATCTATTTGATCAACTCAGTGGGTCTGTAATCTTTTCTAAGATCGACCTTAAGAGTGGTTATCATCAAATTCTCATAAGACCAGGTGATGAATGGAAGACAACATTCAAGACTCGGGAAGGATTATATGAATGGCTGGTCATGCCATTTGGTCTATCTAATGCACCAAGCACATTTATGAGGGTGATGAATCAAATTTTCAGACCCTACATCGGGAAGTTTGTTGTAGTATACTTTGATGATATCTTGATATATAATGCTAGCACAGAGGAGCACATTCAACACTTGCGAAAGGTGGTAACTATTCTTCGTCAAGAACAGTTCTATGCAGCGACGAAGAAATGCGTGTTCATGACGCCAAGTGTTTTATTTTTGGCTTATATCGTGTCTAAGGAAGGGATACAAGTGGACCAGAGTAAAGTAGCCGCAATCAGAAATTGTCCACAGCCCAAAACTATAACAGAAATCAGAATTTTCCATGGGTTAGCTTCATTTTATCAAAGATTTATACCGCACTTTAGTAGTGTAATGGATCCTATTACTGATTGTATGAAAGGAAAGCAGTTTTCATGGATGAAAGAGGCAGGATCTTGAACAAATCAAGTAACTTTTAACCTCAGCACTGATTCTAGTGTTGCCAGATTTTCAGTTACTATTTGAGTTACATACAGATGCGTCCAAAGTTGGAATCAGAGGAGTGTTGAGTCAGAAGGGACGTCCATTTGCCTATTTCAGTGAAAAACTTTCTGGAGCAAAAATGAGTTACAGTACTTATGATGTGGAGTTTTATGCTATTATGCAGGCCATGAAGCATTGGAGACATTACTTGTTCCACAAAAAAAAAAAATTTGCTTTGTATACAGATCATGAAGCGTTGAAACATTTACAAGGGCAGAATAAAATTGTAGCTAGGCACGCATCGTGGATAGCTTATTTGCAGCAATTTACATTCGTCATAAAGCACAAGTCTGGAGTAACTAATCGCGTCGCCGATGCATTGAGTCGGAGGAATAATTTACTAACAGCCATGCAAATAGAGGTGAAGGGTTTTGATTTACTTCCAGATCTTCTTACTTCAGATTCATATTTTTTCGAAATTCTAGACAAAGTCAAGCAGGGAAACATGGCTGGATATATGTTGGTTGAAGGTTTTCTATTCAAAGGAAATCAGTTGTGTACTCCAGATTTCGGTCTACGAATGAAAATCATCAAAGAATTACATGAAGAAGGACACGTGAGCCGCGACCGTACCATGCAGTTGATCTCAAAGTCTTATTTTTGGCCGTCAATGAGGAAGGAGGTTGAAAAGTTCGTTCAGAGGCGTCATATTTGTCAAGTTTCAAAGGGGACCGCAACAAATGCAGGTTTATATACGTTGTTGCCTATACCTACTAAACCATGGGTGGATGTTAGTATGGACTTTGTATTGGGCTTGCCGAGGACGCATCATGACAATGATTCTATCTACGTAATGGTTGATCGGTTTTCAAAAATGGTACATTTTATCGCATGCAAGAAGACTGCAGATGCAGTTAATATCGCACAGTTATACTTCAGAGAGATCAATCATCTTCATGGGTTGCCTGAATCTATTGTATCAGATAGAGACACTCATTTTCTGAGTCATTTTTGGATGAGTCTATGGAGAATGGTCTGGATAAAGCTGAAATTTAGTAGTGCTTATCATCTACAGATGGATGGACAGATAGAAGTTGTGATAGATCCTTAGATAATCTATTGAGATGCCTCGTGAATGACAATTTGAAGAGTTAGGATTCCAAGCTATGTCAAGATGAGTTTGCACACAACCATGCAGTTAATCGTAGCACTGGGTTCAGTCCATTCCAGATCGTTTACTGAACAATCCCTAAGGGACCATTATATTTATCTATAGTACCACAACAGAAAGGAGTGATCAAATGAGCTAGTGATTTTGTGAATGAATTGCATGAGTGCCACAAGGCTGTGAAGGAACGATTGTTTAAGGCGAATGTGAAATATAAGCAATCCGCGGATATAAAACGATGAAATGTTGAGTTCAAAGAAGGAGATTTTGTATATGCAGTATTGACTAAGGATCGATTTCCTATTGGTACTTATAGCAAACTAGCTGCTAGAAACATTGGCCCTTTGGAAATTGTAATTTTTTTTAATGAGAATGCTTATCAGTTAAAATTGCTGGATCATATCCATACTGCTGACATTTTCAACGTCAAACACTTGATTCCATATCATGAGAATAAGTATGTTGAAGAAGAGGAAAGTGTAAATTCGGGGTCGAATTCTTTTCAACCAGGGGAGGATGATGCAGCGCATCATGATAAGCGAGTTATGTCAACCACCTTAAGTCGCTCAACCATCTTATGTCTCCTGCCGTACCCTAAGTCGCCCAACCATCTTATGTCGCCGGCCTTAAGTCGCATGTCATGAGTCGCATGTCTTATAAGATAACGACTCAAGAAATCAAGCCGCATTTCTATAGGTCGTTCAGTTATGCCATATTTCTTAAGTCGCCTGCCTTAAGTCACATTTCTATAAGTCGCTCAGTTATGCCGCATTTCTTAAGCCGCCTGTCTTAAGTCGCATTTCTATAAGTCACTCAGTTATGCCGCATTGTTCTCTTATGTCGCATGTAGCTGTGCTATCTTCTTAAGTCGTATGTTGATTTCTTATGTCGCATTGTTGTTAAGTCGTGTGATGTTGTAACTCGTACGTTGTTAAGTCGTGTGATGTAGTAACTCGTATGTGTTAGGTCGTGAGTCGTCTGATGTTAAGTCGTAAGTGTTAGGTCGTGAGTCGTATGGTGTTAAGTCGCATGTGTGTGTTGTAATTTCCTATAAATAGGGGTGTGTTGTCATTTGTAAAGGGAGGTTGATTTTGAAAATAAATTTGTGTGTGAGCTTTGGCCACCATTGTTGGAAGTTGAGTGTGATCTTCTTCTACTTTCTATCTTCGGGTTATTCGTGAGCGAATCAACGAATTTGAAGCCAATTCTCGGTATCACTTACGAGTGATCAATGATCGATTTGTAGATTTTTCAACACGACATCTTGCGAGATCAACGGGTTGGAGATAGCTAGATTCCGGCATCATCACGATCAACGGAACTGAGCATTTATCGTTCTATCGGTTTATTTAACACGAAATCATAATTTCGTGAGGAAGATCCTGAATAGGTTGTGAAAGTTTGGTATCTAAACTGTTCGAGCCTAGTCAAAGCTGCATCAGATACGCACTTTAATATGCATCCGCTATATTCCAAGTCTTCGAAAGTCATTGATTTCTTTATGGCAGTTGCATCCATAGGATGCAAGGTGAGTATGGAGTTAGATGATTTAAAGGTTTCTAGGGGTGCACTTGTTTTGATGAAGGAAGATATGTTCTGAAATATATATCTGCTGAAGAGAACCACAGTTCTCGAAAAGTCATATGTTGGAGTGGATAGTTCCCGTGCTTTGGATGCAACTAGACTTTGGCATTTAAGATTGGATCATATTTCGGGGAATGATTTAAAGTTGCTTCGCAGCCGAAAAATGATCAAAGGAGGAAGTTTCAACAAGTTGGAATTTTGCCAGGAGTGTGTGCTGGGAAAGCAAACGAATATATCTTTTGGAGTAGAACTTCATAGATCGGATAGAGTGCTTGATTATTTGCATACAAGTGTTTGGGAACCAATAGCTACTGCTTCCCGTAGGGGAGAGAAGTATTTTATTTCCTTTATTGATGACTTTTCTTCAAAATTTAGGGTGTATCTAATAAAGGCCAAATCAGAAAGCTTTGTGAAGTTTAAGCTTGGAAAGCATTAGTTGAGAACCAATCAGATTGTAACTTGAAGGTGCTTAGGTCTGATAACGGCGATGACTTTGTTTCTAAAGAGTTCCTTAATTTTTGTAAGCAGCATGATATTCAGAGACATTTCACTGTATCAAGAGATCTGCAATTCAATAGGGTTGCTGAGAGGATGAATCACACTCTACTTGAGAAGGCACGTTGTTTGAAATTGACGGCGGGCTTGTTTAGATGCTTTTGGGCTGAAGCTTTATCGATTACATTGCATACTATAATCGAAATCCATGCTCAACCATAGATGGAAAGATTCTAAAGGAGAAGTGGAGGGGTAAAGCAGTGTATCTTAGTTACTTCCATATTTTCAATTGTCATATGTACGTTCACCATATAGATGATGATAAGCTGGAAAGTAGATCGTACAAGAGCATATTTATAAGATACATGGATGGTATCAAAGGGTGTCACATTTGGTACCCTGTTAATAGAAACATTGTGCATTCCAGACAAGTAACGTTTGATGAGTCTTCCACATCAAATGAGTGTGATAGACCTAATAAGTTGGAAGAGGTTCACATATTACAGCTTAGTAGTAGAGTTGTTGCTATGAGAGATGCAAATGCAATTGATGAGACACCACAGAGTAGTCCACAGGTTCTTTCTAGTAGTGTGGGTGATGTTCATGAGAGTAGAGGAAGTTCGGTTTAAGGTGGAGCTAAAAGGAGTTTAGATGATGTTGCATCTATTCGAGTCAGTCATAGGACTATTAAATCGCCCGAAAGGTATGGTGATTGGCAGTATGCAAATCTTTTCCTTGGTGATCAGTTTGATTATGTCCTACATTTGGTTCATAATGAACCATTTGACCTTGAAGAAGCTATGAAGTCAGGTGATAGCTCGAAATGGATGTGTGCTATGGAAAAGGAGTTAGAGCCGTTGAGAAAGAACCAGACTTAGAATTTAGTATCACCTCCACAAGGAAACTGAGTCATAGGTTGCAAGTGGCTATTCAAAGTGAAGGATGATGGAAGATACAACAATAGATTAGTTGCTAAAGGGTTTTCACAGAGGAAGAAAGTGGGATATGATGAGATACTTTCTCCTGTAGTGAGGCATACCTCCATCCGCGTTTTGCTTGCTATTGTTGCTTGTCATGACTTGGAGTTTGTGCAACTTGATATGAAGACTTAGAAAAGACCATTTACATGAAGCAATCAAAGGGATTTATTCTAAGTGGGAAAGAGAATTGAGTTTGCAAGTTAAAGAATTCACTTTATGGACTCAATCAGTCGTCTAGATAATGGTACAAGAGATTTGACTCTTATGATCTCACTTGGTTTTGATCATAGTATCAAAGACGCTTTTGTGTACTTCAAGTATTTAGAGAGCGGTGCTTGGATGTATTTACTCTTGTATGTGAATGACATGTTGATTGCTTCCAAGGATAAAGCTGAAATTGATGGTTTGAAAAGAAAGCTAAAAGCGGAATTTGAGATGACAGACCTCGAAGAAACAAGGAAGATTTTGGATATGGAAATCCAAAGGGATAGAAAGGTAGGACTTTTGATGCTCATTGAAAATGAGTACTTTAGAAAGATGTTTGCTCGGTTTAGCATGGAAGCAGCAAAGGCAAGTAGCATACTCGTACCTTTGCACATTCAGCTTTCTAATAAAGGCTCTCTGGTCTGATAGAAAGACAAAGCTTACATGAAGAAGGTGCCAAATGCGAGGGCAAATGGTAATTTGATGTATGTTATGCTTTGCACTAGGTCTGACATTGCACAGGCTATTGGATTGATTAGTAGATATATGGCAAATCCATGAAAGACGCATTAGGAAGCAGTGAAATACATCTTCAGATATCTTAGAGGAACTCTAGACCATGGGCTTGTTTTCGACGGCAGAAATAGAGATTTCAGCTTGGTGGGATTTTGTAATTCCGACTACGTCTACAATAGAGATCAAAGAAAGTTAACCTTGATTTATGTGTTCACACTTGGAGGGATGGTTATTATTTGGAGAGCTAGATTGTAGACCGTTGTTGTTTTGTCTACTGCAGATGCAGAGCTTATAGCTGTGGTTGAAGCAGCTAAGGAGGCACTATATTTAAGGCGGTTGATGTGTGATTTGGGCCTCGTGTATGATGGAGTAGAAGTGAAGTATGACAATCAAACTACAATTCGCTTAGCTGAAAATCTGGCTTTTAGCCTAGAGACGAAGCGCATAGAGGTGAGAGAATCATTTTTTGTCTCAATGAATAAAGAGAAGCTAATTCATCTTCAGAAGGTTCACACATAGGAAAATACAGCAGACATGTTCACCAAGTCCTCACCTATTGCAAAGTTCGAGCATTGCTCAAACTTGATCCGTTTATCAAGGTGCTAAGTGTCACATGGTAGCACAGGGGAAAGAGAATTGATAGATGAAGACGTTTGTTTTTATTAAGAAGATTGATAGGTTTTACATGGGAAGAATACGTTTTAAACACTTTATTGGAAGACGGTGGCATTGTTGGAGTTCGTCGAAAAGTGTAACGGGTGATGGCATTGCCAAAGCTCATTGAGAATGTATCCGTTATGCTCGAGGCTGATCAGAGTATGAAGGTGTAGATGGAGTTGGATGGCTTTGTTATAGATATGCATATTGTATCAAGGTGGAGTGTTGAAATATGTGATAGAATATTGGGTTTTGTTATTTGTTCAGTCTCACATCGCGTGATAAGTTCAAACCTTTGTTCCAAAGCCTTTTAAAAGAGCCAATGCAATAGAAATAACTTGTACCAATCTCTGTATCCTTCTCTCTCAAATTATTAATAAAAAACATCTTCCCTTAGCGGACGTACAATATCACATTGATAGTTGAACCACATTAAAAACTTTTGGTGCGCGTTCCTTTCATTTATACTTAATTGATAATTTTTATATTTTTCTTTAGAGGAGAATAACCCCAATAATTTTGTTTGATTGTTTCGTCATTCTATATTTGATCCTGTTGTTCTGCATCTTTGTTGTTGGGTAAGCTTGAAAGGATAGACCTAACAAATAAAAGTTCACATTGGAGTAGATATTTCTTTTGGTGCAATATTCATCATTCCATGCAACCTTTTCTACTTCAAGAGCTAACCGGATTAACAGTTAAAACAAGTTAACCTCCAAAAAACTAAAAGAGTGAGTGTGAGTGCTTAAAGAGTAATATTTCCTTAAAGAGTAAAAGCTAAAATCAGCGTATCCTTATATGAAGATAATAAACCGGTTTTCTCCTGCTTATCAGTATTCTATCTACAACTCCTTCCTCTTGTAATGTTACTCCTGGGTATGTCGATCCAGTTATCGGTTTGTTTCTCCGTAACATGTTTTTGAGTCCCAATCTGCCAACCCCCACGTTCGCCAGCAGCCATGGCTGCTGGTATTGATTACAGACCCAAGTCATTACTACTTCTATATCACAGTCTTCGAACATATTTTAACTAAATTGGTTTCAAATGAATTAATTTAAAACCAAACTCGTAAATGAGCAAACAAATGATTTAGTGAAAGGAGGGCTGCAGGTTTTGGTTCCTTCAGTTTCTATTTATTAAAAAATAAATTAGTAGCCAAAGTTGCTTAAGATTTGTCAAAAGATCGACATATTTGAATATGAAGTTTAAAGAAAAAATTATCGAATCAGTTCAACATTACAAGTGTTTGAGACATCACATTTCGGCAGTATATCCAATTGAATTGTAAACATAAAATGCATTAATCGTCAATAAAAGTTCACGAAACATATAATAAAACTTTGAAAGGCCTAAGTTTCATACTAAGGATAGCATTTCTTAATGTTTTGCTAAGGCCTAAGTGTATGATTTCACACTTCTAAAAGAAATAAAGATAGCATATTGCTAAGCTCAAAATACTTGGGAAATGGCAAACCAAACTATTCCCAGCACCTGAGTAAGTGCCTGGTCAACCACTTGCGTACGTAAAGAAATTGTTTTATTTTCTTGGCTGAAATAATATAAACGATTAACTGCATGAGAGCAGCCGCATTGAATGAAATAGTTCATTTTGCCCAGTTGCACCTTAACATCATTAAAGTTTGGAATTTTAAACCTCACCTCTGCCAAAGTGTAATTTTGATCCCATTCCATGTTGAGAACTTCAAGTACTCGTATGTAGTCAGTTACATTACCCTGTACGTCATCAGTCAGCTACTCAACCAAAATATGACTAGTTCTATCATGAATGTGTGATATTACTAATATAATATATTAGATGATGCAGTTTTACCAAAGTTATTCATTCAGACAAAAATGTTTTACCAAAGTTGGATAGTTTGAACTTTATATTAAAATTGTCTTGCCTCTTACTGAGTGCTCAGAGCTTCTTCAATGCAGTTGTTCTCTTATTCCGCATAAATCATAGGTGAGACTGACATATTATAAAATAACATGATTTGTTGGAAACAATGGCTAACTTCGGCTGAGTCGTGGACGGAGTCACTTTCTTGAAAACGTTTCGACGATCTTCTCAATGGTGCAAGCTGTTCGGATCAATCACCGCCGCCTCTAGGATAAAACAGCCTCTCAATAGTTGTGGTACTGATTCATTTGCACGGACGAACGGCTCAGTTTGCACTCTCAAAACACTGCTCGAATGTTATGAAAAAGAGATACGAAAAAATATCGTTCTTTTTATTTTCGTTTTCGTATCAGTTAAGAAGACATAGTAGCAAAGAACGTTACTGGTTTGGGGGATACGTGGTCTTAAAAAACGGATCTGAGCAATACCGGGTCAAAATAATAAACGCTGTATAACGTTCTTCAATACGGGCATGAACAGATTTTACCGTTCCAACCCGGTCAAAAACGATTAATAAATTTGTAGCAAAAATATAAGTGTTACACCACCCCGAGCCCAGCCCGGCCCGGGTCGGGTCGAGTCGAGTCGGTCGGCCGGTGCGCGTGTGTGGTGGTCAAGTATGACCTCCCTCCTCACAAAAGAGCATCATTGGGTGCCCAAAGGGCCCAACTTAGCCTCTAAGAATCAAGTAGTGTGGGACTATCTAAAAAGCCACTCTTCACACTTAGTCAATTTTTAATAATTCACTTGAGTTTTAAACACAATTTCCAACAATCCTCCACTTGAATTTTTAAAAAATATTTTTCGAGCAAATTCTGAAAACATAAGATTGTGCATAAACAAAGGTGTCGTTCGACTTGAACCTTTACATAGTGAATAAGATTCAGTTTTTACTAGAGTGACACGTAGTCTTGAACTCTATTCCTGACATCAGACCACACACAATCTTTCTAGAGTGCAATCAAATAAGCCCATGCATTTATGACCATGCACGTCTATCCCAGTTTAGTGAATGCTCTAGGAGTTTTGCCCAAAACACCATAGGAAACGGCCAAATTTCCACATTTACACATGTGAGTCTATCAAGAGTACTCCTGAAGGTAGGTACCCCACTCCAAATGGAGTATAGATCTAATTAAGAGTTTCTATTAACTCATCCTCTAATCACTTCAGGAATACATGCTTCTATATATATGAAAAATGGCATGTTCAACTCATATCACTTCATAACTTGTTCTTACCCATTGAACCTAGTTCTTGGGATCTTCAGTCATTAGGTCGGGTTACCATTGTGCGTGACTCAACAATCTAAGGGCAATAGTCCCATTTTTCTAGAAGTCGTAAGGACTTTCTCTCTGGCCAATCCTTTCGTCAAAGGAGCTGGCAAATTCTAGTCACTGCGTATGTAATCCACTCTAACAGCTCCTGAGGAGAGTAGCTCTCTAACAGTGCTGTGCTTACGACGTATCTGTCATCTCTTACCGTTGTAATAACGGTTCTGAACTTTTGCAATAGCCGCGGTACTATCGCAATGGATCAACACAGCTGGTATCGGTTTTTCCCATAAGGGAATCTCAGCTAGCAGATTTCTTAAGTACTCTGCTTCCTCACTAGCTGTGGCTAGTGCTATCATCTCAGACTCCATAGTAGACTGAGCCAAAATAGTCTGTTTCTTGGATTTCCAAGAAACAGCTCCTCCAGCAATGCTAAAGATATAGCCGCTGGTTGCCTTTGAGTCATCAGATAAAGTATTCCAGTCTGCATCGGTGTAACCTTCAAGAACAGTTGGAAACTTTTCATAATGTAATCCAAGGTTCATGGTTCGTTTTAGGTATCTCATGACCCTGTCAATAGCGTGTCAATGCTCTATACTAGGTCTACTAGTAAACCTGCATAATAATCCCACGACATAGGCAATGTCGGGTCTAGTACAATCAGTGGCATACCGAAGGTTGTCAATGATGCTCGCATAATCAGACTGTCTTACACCTTCATCAGTGTTCTTGAAAAGTTTTACACTAGGATCATATGGTATACATGCAGGTTTACAGTCAAAGTAATTGTATTTCTTTAAGATCTTCTCAATATAATGAGATTGATCCAAATAAAGTCCCTTTTCGGACCTAGTAATCTTAATATCAAGAATTACACTCGCTTCACCTAGATCTTTCATATCAAAATTGGCACTTAACAAAGATTTAACAGTGTTTATAGCATGAATGTTTGATCCAAAAATAAGTAGATCATCTACATACAAACATACTATATTGCAAATGTCATTTTCAGATTTATAATAAATGCATTTGTCACTTTCATTAATTTTGAAACCATTTGAGATTATTAAATTATCAAAATTTTCATGCCATTGTTTAGGTGCTTGTTTTAAACCATATAATGATTTATCTAATTTGCAAACTTTATGTTCTTGACCAGGAATAACAAAGCCTTCAGGTTGGTCCATATAAATTTCCTTTTCTAATTCACCATTTAAAAAGGCAGTTTTAACATCCATTTGGTGTATAATTAAATTATGAATAGATGCTAATGAAATTAGTACTCGAATGGATGTGATTCTATTTACAGGTGAAAAAGTGTCAAAAAAGTCTATATTTTCTCTTTGCCTAAAACCTTTAGCTACCAAACGGGCTTTATATTTTTCAACTGTTCCATCGGGTTTTAATTTCTTTTTAAGTACCAATTTACAACCTATAGACTTACAACCAGGTGGTAAATCTACTAAGTGCCAAGTCTTATTGGATTCCAAGGAATCCATCTCATCATTTATTGCCTCTTGCCAAAAATCGGCATCTAAAGAAGATAAGGCTTCTTGGAGGTTTGTTGGATCCTCCTCTATAGTAAAAGTGCAAAAATCCGAGCCAAAATCTTTATCAACTCTTGCTCTTTTACTTCTTATAGGTTCAGTTTCAGAAGATTCATTAAGTTCTGTTCTAATAGGCACGGTGTTATTTGACGTGCCCCCACTATTCCTCAATTTAAATGGAAATTTACTTTCATAAAAATCAGCATCAATAGATTCTACTATATTATGTGTATTCAGGTCATAAAATCTATATGCTTTGCTATTAATAGCATAGCCAATAAATACACATTCGTATGTTCTACTTGCTAATTTTATTCTCTTAGGGTCGGGTATACAAACATATGCCAAACATCCCCAAGTTCTAAAGTAAGATACATTCGGTTTATAATTTCTTAAAATTTCAAAAGGTGAAATCTTACTTTTTGATTTAGGGATTCTATTCAATACATAGCATACAGTCAACAAAATATCCCCCCACCAATGTTTTGCTGCACCCGAATTTAATAAAATAGCTACAACTAATTCGGTAAAGGTCATATTCTTTCTTTCATCTTTACCGTTCATTTCAGGTGAATAAGGTGCAGTTCTCTCATGAATTATACCATTCAATTTATAGAAATCAAGAAATGAACTAGATTCATATTCTGTTCCTCTATCACTACGAAGTCTCTTAATTTTCTTATTAGATTGATTCTCAATTTCAGTTTTAAATAATTTAAACATATCAAATGCATCACTTTTATTTGTAATAAGATATACATAAGTAAAATCAGAGGTATCATATATGAAAGTGATAAAATAATGGTGTCCATGTCTAGTCAAAGTACCATCTAGCTCACATATGTCAGAATGAATCAAGTCTAAGGGTTCAGAAAATCTATCAACTTATTTATGGGGTTTCTTTGTGATTTTTGCTTGACTACAGAATTCACATTTATCAAAATCAGTTTGTGACATTTTTGGAATCAAATCTAATGTGATCATGTTATGAATTATACGCTTATTTACATGACATAATCTAGAGTGCCAAATATTAAAGTCACACAACATATAAGCAGAACTGGTTAATTTATTAGATTCAACATTCAGTTTAAACATACCCTCACAAGCATAACCCTTCCCTACGAACATCCCCTTATAAGTCAAAGTATACAAATCAGCCCCTATAACTTGAGTAAAACCAGCCTTATTAAGGAGAAAACCATAAACCAGATTCTTTCTCATCTCTGGAGTATGCATCACATCGTTCAGAAGAACTGTCTTTCCAGAGGTAAACTTTATTTCCACATTTCCAATGCCTGCAACTGTAGTGGTGTGAGAATCTCCCAACAGCACTTTCTGATCATCAACAGCCGTGTATGTACTGAACATAGTACGATCATAGCAGACATAGCGGGATGCACCAGTGTCTACCCACCAACCCTCTGATCCACCAACAAGGTGAATCTCAAAAATCATAGCCGTCAAAGGCTCCTCAGCCAGGTTAGCCTGCGGTGCAGGGCCTGGTCTGTTCCTATACTTGCGTGCCATATGACCTGGTTTTCCACAGTTGTAGCACAGAAACAACTGTCCAGAGTCATTCTTTTGGGTCAGTTTCTGCTATTCTCTTTGGTTCCCTTGCGGGTTCCAATTCTGTTTGTTGCGGTTGCGGTTCTGATTCTTAAAGTTTTTCGGATTTGGTTTCAGAACTGCTGGCTTGGACTTTTTAGTGTTGTTGTTGGTGACAACAAGCACTTCCTCTTTCTGGTCCTGTTTCCGAGCCTCCTCCTCAATACGGAGGCGAGTGATCAAGCTCTCTAAGGAGAATTCCTTAGTCTTGTGCCTAAGCACATTCTTAAAGTCTTTCCAACCTTGGGGCAGTTTATCAATAATAACAGCAATCTGAAACTGTTCATCCAAACTCATACCTTCGGAGATGATCTCATGAGCAATTTTCTGAAGCTCATGAGACTGCATCTCTACTGACCTGTCATCTGTCATCTGGTATTTGAGGTAGCGGCTGACTGCATATTTCTTCGCTCCAGCCTCTTCGGTATCGTACTTCTTTTGCAGTGCTTCCCAGATCTCTTTAGCTGACTTGTCAGAATTGTAGTAGTCGTACAGGTCATCGCTGAAGCCATTGAGTATGAAGTTTCGGCACATGTAATCTTGCTCTGTCCAGTTCTGCAACTCCTTTGATTTTTCTGTCCAGGCTCGCATCTGATCTGCGTCTACTTCGTCGTCCGGTCTACTGGGTAGCTGCAGTTTGTCGGCTGTCAGCACAGCCGCCACTTTTCTGGTGGTTAGGAAGAATTCCATCTTCTGTCTCCAGCGTTTGAAGTGGAGGCCCTCGAATCTGAAGGGAGTAGTAGAGACCATCGGGAGTTGGAAGAAGGAAGTGGGAGCGGCGGCATCTAGATCTGCAGTAGAAGTCATTGTTGTCGGTCGTCTTCAATTGTTGGAAACAATGGCTAATTTCGGCTGAGTCGTGGATGGAGTCACTTTCTTGAAGACGTTTCGGCGATGTGCTCAATGGTGCAAGCAGTTCGGATCAATCACCGCCGCCTCTAGGATAAAACAGCCTCTCAATAGTTGTGGTACTGATTCGTTTGCACGGACGAACGGCTTAGTTTGCACTCTCAAAACACTGCTCGAATTTTATGAAAAAGAGATACGAAAAAATGTCGTTCCTTTTGTTTTCATTTTCGCATCAGTTAAGAAGACGGAGTAGCAAAGAACGTTACTGGTTTGGGGGATACGTGGTTAATAAATTTGTAGCAAAAATATAAGTGTTACCCGATCCCGAACGGAGTCGGTCGGCCGGCGCGCGTGTGTGTGGTGGTCAAGCATGGCCTCCCTCCTCACAAAAGAGCATCATTGGGTGCCCAAAGGGCCCAACTTAGCCTCTAAGAATCAAGTATAAATACTTGATTCTTTCATAAAATCCTACGATGTGGGACTATCTAAAAAGTCACTCTTCACACTTAGTCATTTTTTAATAATATACTTGAGTTTTAAACACAATTTCCAACATGATTTGTTGAACACACATTCTCCAGTGCATTTTTTATAATAATCACTACAAATAGTTCAAAAACAACGCATTTTTTTATGATAATCACTACAAATATGTGAAAAGCAATGTTAGTTCTATCATACATGACATCGTTTTTTAAAAAAAAACGATGTTTGTTATAAAAGCTCATTTGGACAATGTATTCAATAATAAAACTATATTGTTTTGTATGTTACATCATCCGTGTCATATAAGATTCAGGAGACTTAACAAGACAACTGTTGACCATATTTATACCAAATTAGTTTTGATTAAAAACAGAGAACTACATTTAATCAGAATTGTCTTTTATTCGCTTTGCTTGTTGGTGTTTTGATATGAAGATCAACATAAATTTCTTATCTCAATACCTCAAGTACATTAATTAACTGGATAGAATGTGCTTATTTTATTGTTGCAAATGGCAATAAACCTAGCCTTTATTTTGAATAAATCAATGAATACTGGGTAGAACTAACAATTCAGGAACTGTTGTGCAAATAAAAGTTAGATTATGGATATCAACAACATGGTATTAATATATGTTGTACATTATCTGCCATGCATTTTATTTTTGAAATCTATGTTGAGATAAATTTGGCAAGGACTCTTAAGCAATAAAACAAGTCAATGATAAATCTTCCTTGGAATGCAGATTAAAAGGCTAATCTCTTTAAATATTCTAGAAAATGATGTTGACATTGCATTCATACAATTTCAGTAACTAAAAAAAATAAAAAATCAATACAATTACTTACCGTGTTATGTAATATTTCCATCAAAACCTTTGATCCTCTTTTGAGTCAGATGTACAGAAAATAGCAAACAATGTACGAAATATTTTGTATACATAATTTAGTCAAGGGTGTCAAATAAGATAGTTAAAAACATGAAATGAGGATATCTTGTCAAGACTCGAAAAGAAAAAAGAAGGCATAGATTCACATATACAAATATGAATGATTAGAAATAGAAAGAAGCTTAAATACATAATACGAGTGAATTAGAAAAAAATGGAATGATTGAGTCCCGGAAAAACCCATTGCTCGAGGAAACGGCGATCTGAAGGTCTCGAACTTCGAATCGAGTGATGTCTCCGACAAATGAGGCAGGACAGACTGTTCCACACCTTCAGCAGAACTCCTGCTTACATGGCACCGAAGGTGCTCGGTAGAAAGGGATATGATGGTGCCGCTAATGGTATTTGGTCATTCTATCAACTATTCAGGAAATAAAATAAAACTAAACGTCCCTCAAAACAATGTAACGGCAGATCTTATAAAATGTCAAAATAATTCTATATTTGATAGTCATGATCAGAATGGAGATTCTTCATCTCCATCTCTCCCTTCTCCATTGTCTATCTCTATCCCCTCTCACAGCAAATCAAATTCAAAGATAAACCCTCCATTTCGAGCAATACAATAGCAGATGAAGATGAGTTTCAGAAAGTAATCTACAACAGGAAGGCGAACAGAAAGAATTTTGTTTCTGATTTTCAGAGAAGCATTCAAAGAAAACCAGAAAATGTTCAAAATTCTTTCAATTCAGGGAAAACTGGTTCAAAAAAATATAATACACAGTCAAGAAATACGCACAGACATCTGTTGAATCCAAGAAATCAAATTCCCACTGCTTCAGCCAATATCGACATTGCTCAGAAGATGCAGAAATCCTCCTCGTGGGCTAATCTTCTCAAGAAAGGAGGGTTAGATTATGAATTTGACTTGCATTATGTTGCTCCTATCAATATAAATAATAAGAAATTTATTACCGTGAAAGAAGATATTGATAAATGCGATTAAGTGGAGATATTCTGTTGTTGCTTATGTATATGGTCCCCGTCCTTCATATCATCATTTCAAGACCTATATTACTCGAAATTGGAATCCTACAAGAAGCTTTGAAATTTATACAAGAAATAATGGTTTCTTTATAATAAGGTTTTCAAAGCTTGAAGATTGTGAAATTTTTTTAAGTTGGGGGCCATACTTTATAAATGGCAAGTTGATTATTCTGAAAAAATGGAGCAAGATATTTAATTTTGATAGGGATCTTCTATCTACTATGCTAATTTGGATTAGGCTGCCTGAATTAAGCCTAAGATCGTGGGATAAAGATGCTTTTAGTGCTATTGCAAGTTTGGTGGGTATGCCACTAAAGTTAGATGAACCAACTGCTAAGGAAATAAGACCGAGTTATGCAAGAATTCTTGTTGAAATAAAAGCTGATGCAGAGCTACCAAATGAAGCTAACATCACAATGCATGGTGGTGACAGTATAGTGCAAAAAATTGATTATGATTGGATCCCACCAAGATGTAAATCTTTTAAATGGTTTGGACATTCAAATGAAAATTGCACTGTTAAAAAAGTCTGGAAAGAAATATGCAGAGAGAATGATACTACAGTAGAGACTATTGCAGAGGAAAACAATAATGTAGAAATGAATATAACTATGCAGAATACTTATGATGGAATTATAAATCAATTGGTGCCTCAATTTGAGAATAGTTCTTTTCATGATTTGGAAACTCATGATACAATTATGGATGCTAGCAATACTTCTCATGCAGACAATCAAGAAAATATACAATGTAAAAACAGTTACCCCCCTCAGAGAGCTGATGTAGATAAAATAATTCTTCTAAATGCAACAATGGAAGAAACTCCAAATTTTAGAGCTTCTGTTCAGGCAAATGCTGAAGAAGACACCATGAATGTTGAGAAAATCTCTACTAAATTGATTCTTGCAGATTTGACTGAACCTCCAAAGAACACTACCTTATCTTTTCTTTCAGATTCATTCACTCCACTAAAGAATAAATCCCTATCTGAGAAAACTATTCAGGTAGCTGTAAATGTTGTTTCATCTTTATCTGCAGACAAAAATAAAAAAAGAAAGAAAGCTAGAACTAGAATTAAAAGCCTAAATGATATCTCATCTTCAGAGCAAGTAGAAGATGCTATACACAAAGAATTCAGAGAAAAATAAATCTCCAAAAATGATAAATGTGAAAAGCTTCTAAAAGTTAAAAATGACTCTGCATACAAAAAAAGGGAAAGAAGCTGAAAGTGCAAGAGGATGAAGATAGTTACAGTGATTCACTGTAACTAACCACATATCCCTTGTGTATCCTTATTATTTATACTTCAATTTTTTTATTAATGTCTATAATCTCATGGAATGTTAGAGGTCTCAATTCCTCAATTAGAAAATTGAATGTTTCTAATTTAATTATGTCTGAGAAACCTAGTATAATATGTTTGTTAAAACATAATTTGGACAATGATAAAATTACAGACTATCATATCAGGCATCTCCCTAATTGGAGAAGTATTAATAATAATCAAAAGGGAGGTAATGGTAGAATTCTAATTTTATGGGATGATAATATTTGGAGTTTAGGTAGTTACATATTAAATCTACAATATATCCACTGCTTATTTTCTAATAAGGGTGGTCTTGTTTTAGATGTTACTTTTATATATGCATCAAACTTTGAAAATGAACGATTTGATCAATTGAATCATATTGAGAATTTGAATAGAAAAATGTCTCATCCTTGGATCATAATGGGAGATTTTAATACAATCATGCATACATATGATAAAAGAGGGGCTATACCAGTCCCCTATAGCAAACTAGAGTTTATTAATAAAAATTTTCTAAGGACTGGTATTATTGAAGTTAATATTGTAGGAAACAAATTTACTTGGAAGTTTGGTAAATTTAGAAATATCCACTGCAAACTGGATAGGATTTTCATAAATCAAAATTTTGCTAATATATTTCCTCATTACAAATGCTGCACACTTTCTCAACCTACCAGTAACCACACCCCTATTCAAAATTTTCTCACAGAAAATAATGAATGCAAGAAATGTATTCCATTTAGATTTATGAATGGGTGGGTCTATGAAAATAATTATAAAAATATTATCAATAAATGCTTGTCATTTAAAATTCAGGGCACTGCCCAATATAAAATTTTCAAATTCTTGCAAATTACCAAGGGTCATATAAAAAATTGGAACAAAAGCAGAAATAAAAATGAGCTTAAAAATGTTAGAGTTGTATGTGAAAAATTACAAAATGATCTTGATAATGATTGGTCAGACAGTAATATTATCAATAATTTTTTTCAGGCTCAAAATAATCTCATTACTTCTCTCCGTATACATTCTGTTAATATGAGGCAAAAGGCCAAAGTTGACTGGCTTACAAATGAGGATGAAGCTAGCAGATTTTTTTATGCGAAAATGACAAATAGAAAAAATAGAAATACTATTGGTAAACTTATTGATGCAAATGGTAATACTTTAAAGAATTCTAATGATATTGAGAGAGAAGCCATTAATTACTTCACAGAGTTATTTAATACTAATAATTATATGAAATCCTTTCCTTCAATCAATGTTAAATTTTCTTTAAAAGAAGTAAGTCAGGAAATTTTACTAGCTCCAGTTAATCTATTGGATATTAAAAATATTGTTTTCAATGCTAATAATGAAAAAAGCCCTGGTCCTGATGGATTTGGGGCTAAATTCTATAAAACCCATTGGTCTGATATTAATTCTAATATTTTTGAAGTCATTTCTAAATTTTTTAAGACAGGGAAGCTTCTAAAATCTTTCAATCATACTTTCATAGCTCTTGTCCCAAAAATAAATATTCCTAATGGAATGGAAGATTTTAGACCAATCTCATGTTGCAACTTTATTTATAAAATTATCTCTGCTATTCTTTGCAACAGGATTAAATTGGTTTTAAAAAATTTAATCTCTGGAAACCAGTGTGCTTTCATTCCTGGTAGGCTTATTACTGAAAACACTTTGCTTGCACATGAACTAATTAGGAATTTTAACATGAAAAGCAAAAATGTCATGTGTATCAAAATTGATTTACACAAAAGCTTTTGACAAAATAAACAGGGATTTTATAATTCATATGATGAGTATAATGGGTTTTAATGAAAAATTTTCTGATCTTATCAAAGAATGCATTAATAATGTAACATACTTTGTGATGATTAATGGCCCCCATACAGGTTATTTTCAAAGCAATAGAGGAATTAGACAAGGAGATCCCCTTTCTCCTTATCTATTCACTATTTTAATGGAATATTTCACCATTCTAATTGATACTGAGCAAAGCAAGGGGAATATAAAAGCCATAAATAGAATCAAACCATCTATTACTCATCTTTTATATGCTGATGATTTGCCTTTTGTTACTGCAGATACAAAAAATGTTATTCTATTGCCAGTATCTTTAAAAAGCTAGAATTATTTGCCGGATTAAAAGTTAATGAATGCAAAAGTAAAGTCTATTTCAGCGAAGGATGTAAATGCAAGAAAGAAATTTTAAACATTCTCAATTTTAATGAAGGAAATTTTCCAGTCAAGTATTTAGGCCAACCTCTGAGTATAAATCAACTAAATGATAGGGACTGCTCAAGATTATATGAGATTATTCAAAGTAAACTTGAAGGATGGTCTAGCAAGTTATTATCTCTAGCTGGCAGACTAGAACTTACCCATACTGTCATCACTGCAATTGTTCTATATTGGATTCAAGCTCATAATATACCAGCAAAGGCAATTTGCAAAATTGAAAAATTGTGTGCTAATTTTATCTGGCAAGGTAAACAGCACAAAATTGCTTGGGATAATGTATGCATGACTAAAAATGCTGGTGGTTTAGGAATTAGAAGCATTAGAGACCTGAGAGAAGCAGCAAAATACAAGTTATTTTGAAAATTTTTAGATGGTAAATCTCTCTGGGCTAGATGGATGAGGGATAAATATCTTAAAAACAAAAACTTCTGGACTACTAAAGCTGGAAATCATCATTCTTATACTTGGAAAAACATATTAAGTTGCAGGGAGAATGGTAAAAAGCTTATAGATAGACAGGTTAAGGATGGTAGTTCAACTAGTCTATGGTTTACCCCTGAATATTTGAAAATTCTCTTATTGATCTGCTTGGTTGGAATAACTTGTTTTTACTTGGAGGTGCTAATGGTAAAGTCCAGAGCATTATTTATAATCAGAACTGGAATGTAAATACAAATCAAGCTGCTAATATATTCAGAAATGCTATTGGAAAAGTTACAATTGATAATAATCTTCAAAGAGACACTTAAATATGGAAGCTTTGTTCAAAAGATGCTTTTTCTTTTAAAAAAGTGTAGAATTTTGGTAAAGGTGAAGAAAAGTTTATTGGAGTAAAATCATTTGGTGCAAATCAAACTGCCCAAAAACGTCTCATTGTTCTTATTTTGCCATTCTTAATAGACTTCCCACATTAGAAGATGTGAAAAATGGAATAAGAATGCTGATAAAAACTGTCTTTTATGCAAAAATGGAGTGGAAAATGAGGATCATCTCTTCTTTGATTGTGCTTTTTCAAAACATATTTGGTTTATTGCAAAAAATGCTCTGGGTTTTAATCAGCATCAACCAATTCAAAGCATAAGTGAAAGCATCAAATACATTCAACACTGCTTCAAACCCAAGTCAACAGAGTTTAAAAGAGCTTCAATTATGCTTACTACTGTCATTTACCATATTTGAAAAGAAAGAAAACAAAGACTCTACCATAAAAAAGAGAATGGTAGCATTCAAATTTGGAACAGTATATTTTCTGACTTTCAGATTCCCAATAAAAAAGCTAACAAACAGAATGCTCACAAAGATGTTGATTTATTTACTGCTAATAACACTGAAGACTATGAGAATAGAGTTGAAGACTTCTTACTTAGAGGGAAATACGCTACGCATATCCCTTGTAGAAGTCATAAAGATTGCCAATGTCATCTACATACAACTGACAAGGTTAATATCTCGCTTAGGCAAAATAGCATCCCCTTGGACTATCTTCCTAGAGGAAGCTGCAAAGGCTATCACCTGCAAGGGAAGTAGACATGAAAATGTTAATTATAATTCTAACCTAATCCATATTGTGAATAGTAATAGTCGATTATTACCTGATGCAAGTCTGAAGGACTACCGCACAACCAGTAGTGCTTCAAAGGAGATAACGTTGCTGTCTATTGAGGAATACAAGCAAACAAAAGTTAAAGACGACAAAAAGGAATGCTTTTTCTGCAAGATCTTGTTAAATAATAAGGTTTATCACTTATCTTGCTGGAGTAAAGAAGAAAGCAGCAAATCATCTGCAACCCTTTCGCAAAATTGCGACAAATCAACTATCCATCACTATTCTGCAGAGGATCTGGAGAATAGTAATGTATCGAGAAAATGGGCGAAAGCTCAGTTAACTATTCGCAACAACCCAGTGGATGACAACATCGGGCTGACGAATAGTAGCGAGTTTAGGATGAGGGAGCAGGATAAGCTCAGCCATCTTTGTACATCGAACAATAAATATAGCAACTTTAAAGATGCAGGCGCAAATTCGAGATTCATAGGCATGGAGCTCAAGCCCTTCGATATGCGTCGCATGGATAAGAAGGATCTGAGACCTCCTTGAGACTTGGAGTTTTGAGATCTGCATATTATTTCCATTTTTGAGCTTTTCAGTTTCTTCGTAGTTTGATGGAGGTGTAAGCTGTTCGCCATTTTTGTGTTTTTTTTGTTTTGTTATTGATGGAGGTGCGTTTGGGATTGAGATATTAGGGTTAGGGGTTTTGTATTGTCTTCGGGTTTGGTCTTTATTGCCCGATGTTCTTTGTTCACTTTAGGCTGGCCCTTTTATCAATTTTCAAAAAAAATGGTGTTTGGTCTTTCGGTGTCATCCTCTTTGTATTGACGGTAGGTTATTTGCCCTTTAATGACCAAAACGTGATGTCAATGTATAGAGATTTACAAAGGTGAGTTCAGATGTCCTAGATGCGGCGTTGGTGAAGCGATGCAGATGCACCGATAGTGAAGCGGAGCAGATCGACGGGGAGTAGAGGTCGACGAAAGATTGGTCAGGCGTAATCATGGCGTAGGAAGTCTATAATCTTTTTTATTTTAATTATTATTTTTAAAGTTATTTTAAATTGCTTTTAGCAAGAGCATTCCCAACATAGTAAATTAATGAAGAAATGGGGTAGATCCTCGCTTCAGTTCCTCTCAGCATTGTGAAATCGCGCATGGGGTGGGGAAGAACGGAAGTTGGGGATTGCCCTCAATTTTTTTACAGTGGCGATCCTTAAACTGCTTTTTGAAAACCGTTTAAGACTTAAATGGTTTTCAGAAAACCATTTATCCAAAAGTGTTTTTAAAACCCCGTTTAATTTTTTTTAAGTTTATATGTTTATTTTTTGTTTTTTAAAGTTTGGTAAGTTTGTTTTCTTAACTTTGTTTCCGGTTTCTTTTAATTTTGACTATTTTTAAATTTTATTGTTCATATTTGTTTAATTTGTTTATGTATGTGTGTATTTTAATTTGTTAATTTTAATTTTGAATATTTTTTAATTTGTTTGTTTATATATATGTATTTTTTTTGTAAATTTTTAACGTGTATTCATCGAAGTCAATAAAATAATAATAACCGTGAGAAATATTCTTTCAATAATCCAGAAAACACATAAACTAACAATCAAATTTGGTTTAAGGTATAATCCCAAAACCACACTACAAACACAAACATTAAAAATCAAAGCCAACCGTTGAAATTTTAACAAGAAAACAACACTCTTGAAACAACACCATATAATTCATCTACATCCCATAACAACTCTCTTCTTCTTGATACCTAAGTTGTTGAGCTCTCAAAATGCTACGTTTTTTGGCTAAGACGTACTCTAGAAACTCTCTAATTAGATGAGAAACATCTTTTGCTAGATACTCTTCCTTTTCCTTCAAACATCTTTCACGCCCCTTTTTCAATTCAGTTTTCTCACGTAGAGCTCTAGTTCTATCTGCATCTTGTTGAACCTACAATTCCATGAGCCTTAACATCTGCTCTTTCAGCTTCAAAAGTTCTTCTTTTTTCGAGGCAGATGCAATTGAAATATCATTTAGTAGCGAAGTTAGTCTATCATTAGCCATTGCTAAGTCACTTGCCTCCTTGCTTCTCAACAAGGATCTCTTGCTTGATTTTCTTCCTTCAGGCCGAATATCAACTCCATCATAAAGCATTCCTAAAGACAGAGTCAATGGACTACTATTGTTCCCCTCTCCATCTACTATCATGGGAGAATCATTTGAATTGCCAAGGGATGAATCCATCGAGAGTCTTGAAGCTACCTTTCTTAAATTTGATGCTTCAGCATCTCCTAGGCCCACATCATCAGATTCAGTTAGAGTCGCCCAACGCAGCTTCGTTGAAAGAATTTAAAATGCTTCATGAGTAATGAAATCTCAATTGTAAGTATCACTATATATCTTATCGTAATTGTCTTTCAAGTATCTAAACGATTGTCCATTTCTCAGTCTACCCCTCTTTGTGCTATTATACCTTTGTATTTGGTACGCATACCATTCATGTTATACCATGCCATCTTTATGCTTTCAAATGTTCTCTTTGTTTGGCATTCTGAATTCTCGTTGTATATCTCATTTACCCTTAGAAAGAAAAACTTCCTAGCAGATCGACCCGATGGAACGATGGATGCTTTTACCCATGCGTTGGCCAGCACCTTATAGTCATGTGCTTTCCATGTCTTACCACTGCCATTGCTTGCATCCATAGAATCTTCACCCTAAGAACCCTTGGGCTTTCATTTATTGTAAGCTCATTTTACCTTGCCTTTCCCTTCGTCGCTTGTAGTTGCTGCTTAAGAGGTCTGTTGGGTTGTAACTGAAGGAGGAATCTGGGTTGTGAACCAAAGATGTTATGGTTTAGAGGAATTTGATTATACAAGGTACCATACCGCTGTGAGAAGTTAAATTGGTTAAGAAACTGATTTTGTTGCGGAGTTAGAAATTGAGATGGAATCATTGGTGGAGCTTCCGGTTGTGATAGTAAACCTGTAAAATTTGTGAGATTATCATCATACAAGTCAGAGACATTGTTGTTATTTGAGTTGGCCATTACTGTGTTTGTAACTTTGATGCAGTAGAGATAACTTTTTCCAAGTAAGAAGCATTTACCAGTTGTACACCATATGAATGGAAAAACCGATGCAACTTGCTTTGTAAATTAATGGTCTTCTCACCTCATTTATGTGATGTTTTGTCTTATCATTTGTTTTATGCAGTGTATAGTCTTATCACTTGTTTCCTAAACTGTATAGTCTTATCACTTGTTTTCTGCATTGTATAGTCTTATCACTTTTTTCTGCACTGTATACTCTTATCATTTGTTTTCTGCATTGTATAGTCTTATAGGCTGTGCAATTCAAAATGATAACAGTGTTCATCTTTATTGTTATTGTGAGTCTTTATTTGTTGTCTTTAGTGTGTAGTCATATCACTTGTGTAGTCTTTATTGGTTATTATGAAAATAGTGTTAAACTTTATCGATAGTTGTGCTTACAGTGATCATATTTATCGTTTACGGTGATCTTCTTTATTATTTATTGTTTATCGTGAATATAATGTTCCAATTATTTATTGTTTTTTTTACATTCTGCTATATAAATGAATGCAACTTCAATTTGAGCCATAATAATTCAAAATGACATCTGAATCATGGACTATAGTGGATTACTTATTATTGATAAAGGCCTACATTCAAGCAGACACACTTCACATGGAAGAAGAGATAGATCAAGATTTTTGGGTTACCCTTAATGAAAAGTACAACAGTCATTCAGATTGTAGATTAATACGGAGGATTCTAGCCATAAGAAGCGTATTCTACACATTTAGTAGATAATGTAGGAATTACCCCAAAATAGTAGATGAGGTGAAAGAGGAGGATGTATTCCAACTATCACGCTCGACGTACGACTCACGTTACTATTTCGAATACCATACAAATTTCATAGGGCACGAAGCATTCGAGTTATGGTACAACTATATGTTACAATTTGAGTAACAACCTCATAGTATTTGTGGAGGCTATTATCTATTTATCACTATTTGTATGCTGCAATGTTTGTTTGAGCTATTTATCAAAATATAAATCAATTTTTTTAAACAACAAATTACATTACTGGAACTAGAGATACAATTGGATACACCATTTACTGTCAACAATTGCCAAACAGACACACACGACCAATATTTTAATTTTGCCTTCTAATGTTTGGGCCATTAAGATGCTCTTTAAGTCTACTGATTTCATTCTGCCACCCAACAGATTAAGCTTACAACGTTGTAAGTTGATACACTATTCATTTGCATAGTCAGCTGCTCGATGGGGAAACGACTCGTCGATCCACTTCCAAAAGGCACACCCTATTGGATAAACATGACATTTGAGATAACAATGACCAATGTTATTTCCTCTCGAAATAACGTCTTCAACAATGGCATATCCACAGTCACATATTCCAATTGGTAAGTCAACTTTCTATTCGTTTTCCACTTGGTTGTTTTGATGTTGTCGACGCAATGATACACGTCTTTGCTGTTGACGTAGCCTTTCTTCACATCGTCTTTGTTCTCGATTTTGTCTTCGAAGTTCTTCTTGCTCTCGTTCATGTTCGTGCAAGTCTTCGTAGTGTCTTTCTTGCATTTCAATGTAGAAATCAATATCTGTTTCCTATAATGATGGGTTAGAGGGTATTGAGTGCTCCTTGGGACCTTCATAGTCGTATGATGTAGGAAGAGAAATGGGCATTGTTTTTACTATAAATTGTAAGTTCACTAAACCTCTTTATATAGTGGGTATATATAAGCATAATGAATAATAAAATATGTATTGACATGACTAGTCAATGTCATTATGGAAATAATTAAAGTTTCATGCATGGACATGGAACTGTTAGATCAAAACAAAACAGTACATAGCGAGATGTGACTAAACAATAAATGACATTATAGATTTGACAAACAATACATCAAAGCTGACAACAACGCTAAAGTACTATAACAACGAAACAGTGCATTTAAAGAATGGATTACATTGGAGCATTCCCCTTTAGATCCCATAAATGTTCAACCAGATCATCTTGTAGATTTTGATGTACCTCTTTGGATCTTATTCTATGCAAGCAACTCAAGAACACCTCAATGGCTGCTGGATTTCTGTCAGCGACAACCATTGCTGTGTTATCTAGATCATAACCTAAATAAGAAGGAAATGTTTCTTTTTCTTCTTCAATGATCATATTATGTAGCATAATACATGCTTGCATCATGTAGCTCAAAACCTGTGGCTTAAACAATTTGATAGAGTTTTTTACAATGGCAAACCTTGCTTGCAGAACCCCAAAAGTACGCTCTGCGTATTTCCTTGCTGCTTCCTGTCTTTTGGCAAAATATTTTTCTTTTTCTGTATTCGGATCTGAAATATTTGGACGAGTGTACCCCACGGAGGATACATGCCATCTACTAAATATTATCCCATGTCATACGAATCTCCTGCAATACTAAAATAACATGCAGGGGCTTTTCCATATGCAAGGTTATTAAACAAATGTGATTGGTGTAACACGTTAATATCGTTCATGGAACCAGGACATCCAAAGAACGCATGCGAAAACCAAAGATCTTGTGATGTAACTACTTCAAGTATCGTTGTCGCTTTGGGATAATGCCCAACAAACTGACCATGCTACGCTATGGGGCAATTTTTCCGTTCTCAGTGCATACAGTC
The DNA here is from genome assembly GCA_030765085.1 of Allium cepa. Lineage (NCBI taxonomy): Eukaryota > Viridiplantae > Streptophyta > Magnoliopsida > Asparagales > Amaryllidaceae > Allium > Allium cepa. The sequence goes on from CM060929.1 coordinate 486,070,335, forward strand.
AAGACTATCTAGCATTACAGGAAAACTTTTTTGACTCCTAGCTTTTTTAATTTGTTAACATCTCTTTGCGTTGGATATCGCAAATATTCCTCGCCATATAATTCAATGATAACTACACAAAACCTTTATAGACTTGAAATAATTGTACTCTCACCCATTCGGGCTACCTCATCAAATGCATTCGGAGCTATTCCATATGCTAAAACATGTAAAGCAAATATGATTTTCGATACGGTGAACATCCTAATGTTCCAGCATTATTACGCTTTTGAACAAAATAATCATCGTGTCCGATAACTCCATTAAAAATACGCATAAACATATTCTTACTCACACAAAATCGACGTTCATGGCCGTAAGTATAAGGCATGTTGAAATAATCTTTAAGAAACCTGGCCGTGCATGCTTTATGATCCCGCATCTTCCTTTTGTCTATACGACCATACACACTACCACCACGAGTATCACTAGTGATCGTTCCATTAATTTTTTTTGCACCATTCCTTGGTGAACGGTAACGGCTTGCATCATTAGCTCTAACTTATCGCTATCAGTCGTGCCGTTCGATGATAATTGCAGAAAATCTCTTTGTCTAAACAGCTCGTCTCCTTCATCGGAATCAGTGTGACTTTCCTTCGTACCAGTATGGCTGTTTCTTTTTGAACCATCGATCACCAGATTCTCATCAAAAACTTTACCATCTTACAACTGTTATGGGATATTTTTTATTTTTGTACATATTAATTGAATGATATTGTTATACAAAGAATTTAAAGTATAAAATATTGCCGTTTTTATAACTGTTGGGAAAATTAAGATCCGTTTTTATGAGCACTGCAAATTTCTTTAACATCTATAAATTTTAATTACATTTATAAACTTCTTTAACGACCGTATTCTTTAACGGCCATATCCAATCTATGTATTTTGATTCTTTTTTTATTTTAATTATTCATTCATAGTTAATTTAAAGTTAATTTTATTTTTAATTCTTTAAACTTTATTCAAAGTTAATTTTTTAAAGTTATTTCAAAGTTATTCTTTAAAGTTAATTAAATTAAACTTCTTCTTGTTTTTATTTTTAATAGGTTTTAAAGCAAAACGGGAGTCAAAAATCCCTTTTGCCCTAAATGATAAACTGAACACTGTTTAGAGGTTAAGTGGTGTTCTGATTACTGTTTAGCCACTAAACGGTAAACAGTTTGCCGTTTGGGGAAAATTAATTTTTTTTATAACCAGCAGTCATCAAACATGCGCACAGAGGCATACATATATACATGCAAACATATATAATAAGTCTAAACATACATGCAGGCATGTAAACTGGCATTCAGTATAATCCATATATATATATATATATATATATTTAAGAAAAAGAAAATATATATATCAGCTCAACCAAAAGCTGTCAACAAGCCTGACAGGTAACCGAAATCCAGCCACATACAGTAATGGTTCACAAGTTTAAACAAACATGCATACACCTCTTTCAATAATGGTTCACAAGTTCGGCCTATCACCTCTCTCAGTAAATCCTTGTCTGTTCAGTCCAACATCACAAGTTCAGCCTATCACAAGTTTAAACAAACATGCATACTGGCAGTGAAATTTTACAAATCCTCCAAACCCAGAATGCTCTTCCCGCTTTTGCTTAATTTACTTATCCCTTTAAAAATATCCCTTTCATCTTGCTCACAATTCCACTGTTCTTCTCTTTTCCTTTATCTACACTCTTACCTCGATCGGAACCTACAAAAACTAAATTTATTCGGAAGAAGACTATACAATTGAGCTTTTAATATAAATTAAAATTATACCCGAAGTGAATGTAGAAGTGGTTGGGCCTTTGATTTTAACTCCTTATCTATTTGTGCACACATGACTTGATATGCCTCCCTAATCGTCGTCGTCGTGATCGTCGTCGTCGTCATCTGCATCCTCCCCTTCCTCTTCCTCTTCCTCTGCTTCTTCATTCCCATCATCATCGTCTTCTTCTTTGTCACCATATTGCATTTGATGGATTGTCTTTTGTTGTTTACGAAGTTTTGATCGACCTGAGGATTTAATGCAAAGACCCAAAATAGGTTCCCTGATAATCTCCATGTTCTGTGCAAATGTGATGACCAAACACCATAGCTATAAACTATTAAGAACATAAATATAAAACGTATATTGAACAATAAATTAATAACCTACGAAGCCATCTATTGCAGTATTTATCCTATTCAATCCTTCTTCGTAGTACTGTGATTCTTAAAGAGCTAACTGCCACATACCCATGTTCAACTCCCATAGGCTATTGAGGGTGTAGTGCGATGGAACCGGAGGTATATCAGGCAAATGGGAAAAGGGTAATAGATCTTGCCTTGTCCATTGCATATTTCATCCAGGATCGCATGCCCAATCTGCTTGCTGCGGTTGTTGATAAAACTGTGATGCATAATTAACCTTTGAAGACATGATGATGAAGGCTTTAATACCTGCCTTCAAAGCAGAAGGCCCAAAAAAATCCATATTCCCTATACGCACTGCAATATCTAGTAAAGGACCAACATCTTTACCAATTGTCTTCCAATACGTGTTGTAGTCCAAGACTTGGCCTTGATAGATATATTGTTGGCAGTCATCTTGGTATAGTTCTTGTTGCATCTCTGCAAAAGTTGCATGTGCCATCCTACATTTCATGTGCAAGGGAGGATCTAAAGGGATAGTTGCCCATCCAGTCAACTGACGCATACGCCTCTCTTCTAGAACAACTCAATAAAATCTCCTAGGGGAACAAGCTGAGGAAACCGTTTCATTGATAAGTTTCATGCATGTACAACCTCACCAAAAGAAAATACGACTGAATTGTGCCAAGGATTCCAATTTATATGATGGGCCTGTCGATGATTAATATGATAATGCGTGTTGGAAAATAGATGGGCCGAAGTATCATGTGTTATGAATTTGTTTTTTCTCACACGCTTTCAATCTTGGGTATGCTGACTGCTTCACATGTTCTTTTACAATATAACCATAAACCATCATATAATCAAAGAACCAATACTGCAAATCACAAAATTACTATATTAAGCAACAAAATAATTAAACGATAAAGATAAAATAATTCACGTGTACTATAAATTAATATACCTACAACAGCTCGACAAAGCCGATGAGATAACCTCCCTTAATCACAGCTAAGTCTAAGCTCTGGTATAGATAACTCATAATTTTCAAACCCCAATCAAACTATTGAGCTATGTCCAAATCCAGTACGGACTCCAAATACCCAAGACCAATAGTGTCATTTATTGTCGTAAAAAAAGAATCTTCATCATGTATAACACAAATATTCGGGAAATATGATTGAGGTTATCGACATTGGCCCTATGTAATCATCATCAAAGTACTTAACAAGACGAGAAATGGCAACGTTTCTAATCTTAATATCTTTCTCAATAAGAAGTGGTGAAAATTGACTAGCATTGGCTAATTGACTCCAACTCTCATTATACGGTATACTTAGTTTGTTCATTCCAACGGATATGGATGTCAACATCATAAGATCTAAGGGTGTAAAGCCAATCTCCGCACTAGGAAATAAAAATGTATGCGTAGTCGGCCACCATCGCTTAACTATAGCATGTATGCATCTATTATCGGAGTTTTTCAACTCGATATCTATAAATCTACCAAATATTTTCAACATTAGATCTCTAATTTGAGGATGAACATTAAGTTTTTTCTACCATTTCAACACAGTTGTGAATATTCCATGAAATCTCATTCTATGAAGATTCTATTTATAAAACTATATAATGTAAATTATTTGTACACACAAAGGAATTATTGTTTTACCACTATGGAAAAAAAGATATATACCGTGATCTCTTTCCCTTCGTTGTAAATATGATAAACCCCTTCTTGAAGACTCGTGATCGACCTAAACAGAAATGTCGATGAAATCGCGTTGTCTATGTCGACTCCATATCTGCCATCACCGCACTGAAAGCCCTTCGATTCCTACTTGACGTTTTTCTTCTACGAGTAACGATGCAGAGCTAGATCCTTCTACATTTTCACCTTCCATCTTCAAAAATCAACCAAATTAACAAACCCTAAAATTTGGGAATTTTGTTATTGTGGGATTTGATTAGACAAATTGATTGTATAAGTGAGAAGACAGGCTAGTAGATTGATTCTATGTGATTGAGTATGATTGTGGTGGAAATTTTGTTAGGTTTAGGATTATAGCATTGTGCAAGCTGCCGTTAAAACTTGAGAGAGTTTTTACAGTGACCGAATGTCACTATAAAATCTCTCTTGGGTTTTTTTTTACTTTTGACCTAAGGCGTTAAATGGTTTTTAGAAAACATTTAACGATAATTGTTTTAACAGTAAAAAGAAAAATGGCTCCCCAGTCGCTGCTAGCCGAGTGGGGATTTCCACCATTTTAATTAGAGCAACCACCCCCGAATTTTCACCTCCTGTTGGGAATGCTCTAAAGGTTAGATATAAAATAAAAAAAGATTCATTAGTAATGTTATTTTCTGTATAATATAAATTAGAAAATAATTCAAAGGGGTTGATTTGGATTTTACTAATATAATATGCTTGAGGATTTTATATAATATATAATTGAATACTATTTGGTTCATTCAAAATCAAATACCTTAAACTGAGAACTATATTTGAACAAAGTAATAATTACGTATGTGTGATCTCACATATTGTGGGTTGAATTTAAAAACAAAAAACATCCACTTATTATACATTTCTTTACTAAATACCATTTAATTGGAAAAACAACATTATTACTAAAACGGTAGTAAACATATAGAAACTATACCAAATTTTGCATCATTAACCAATTATATAAATAAATAAAAAATTAATACATAATAAACATAATATTTATTATTTATTGAATTATGTTTAATTAATTAAAAATGAGTAATTTTTTCTACTATTTTAATTTCGATAGAGTATTATGAAATTATAATAAAATATATAGTAAAAGTAAAAATTAATGAAATAAAAGTATGTTTAGTAATATGGATTTTAGTGTTATGTAAGGAGATTTAGTGGTTGTAGGAAAGGTATGGAAAGTTTATACACCACGCCTATAGTCGTAGATAAGGCATAGGAAATTCCATACATCTTTTCTATGCCTAATTGAATCTGCAGAAAAATAGCCGAGGCGTAGGAAAAAGGTAAGAAACTTCATACGCTTTTCCTACGTCGAACCTTTTATCATATAAAATTTTCTACGCCTTTCCTACATGATGATTATTCTTTTATTAATTTAGAAATGCATGGAAAAGGCCTAGAAAATTGCCTACGTCTTTCCTACGCCATTAGCTCTTTCTAGGTCTTTCCTACGCCTTTTCTACGCACTGCCTATGCCATAGGAAAAGTGTAGGAATTTTAACGTAGATAATTAAAGTGTTTTATTATATTGTAAACTGACTCAAACTTGTCTTTAGGAAGTGACTTTGTTATCATATCAATAGGATTGTCCTTAGTATGAATCTTTAATTTACTACTTAAACTTACTTTATTTCTTCACCAGTATAGGAATGATCTTTCTAAGATCATCATGTTTATTACGTGAGTTATAGGTCTTATTATGAACAAGATGGATGGCATTCTGACTATCAGAAAATAAATCCAATCTTTTGCAACACCAATAAATCATCTAATACCTGAAACAAATACAATCTCTTCTTGTTTACTTCCACAACTGGTATCAATTCGACTTTGGTAATTGACAAATGTACTATAGAAGGCAAGGATGAATATAGGTGTAGAAGATAAAGAAGAAGGCAAGGGAATATTATTTGTTATTTTGATTCTGTTGTACTAAGTGTTTATGTCACATCTTTATATGTTGGGCATAACACTGTTATTTACATCATATTATATTTTTGAACCCCGTGTGGGGCACAAATTAGGGAACTAGATTGTCAGTCATGAATTATAACTATGTGTTTCTTAATTTTAGTTAATATCCGCTATGTTTACTTGAGACCGTTTTATATAATCGATTTCATCTTTGTTGCTAAAAGATAATTCCAAGGTGCTATAGCATATTGGAGTCCTATCTTTGGGTTTCAGAATGAGGAATAATACAATTAGCATCAGAGCTTAGGTTAGTGGGCACTTAAGTAAAACAAAGCTAAGTAAAGGTTTAAGTGAAACTAGACAGGAGATATATGTAGGTGGGTATATCTTGTCTCCTATTGATGTTTCACTCTCATCCTTCTCGTTTCTAATGAAGACTTTCTTAGTAGAAATGAATTTGAGAAGCAGAAGAGTAACATCAAAGGTAATGTAAGGGGGTGCCTTTGGTAGCCTAGAATGTGGCAGTCCCACCTGCTATGGGAATGAATGTGTATGTTTAGTTTTGCCAGTTCATGATGCAAATGATGAGAGAGAATATACCAAAAGTAGTAGAGCTAGGGCCGATTGTAAGAGAGGATTTTTCTAAGTTGAATGAAGAATACCAAAACCTATGAGATAAGATGTTTACCAAGAGAGAGCTAACAATGGAAATGTTAAATTGGCTTAAAGTGTGTGAGCGTATCTTCAGGTATTTGTGACCGAATGATGCTTAGAAGTGAAGGCTTGCTTCGAGATAACTGCATGAAGACACTTTGGATTGGTGGGAGAATGTGATGGCAGTTCCTCGGAAGAGGAGATCACTTAAGAGCAGCTCAAGGAATGGTTCAAGGATCAGTTTATTTCCAAGTCTCGGTGAAGTATTTTGTTCAGAGAATTCGCTAATCTTAGTAAAGGAGAACTTTCTGTGGAAGACTATATTTATAAGTTTGATGCCATGGCACAGTATGATCTAGAATTTATTAACACCATGCTGAAGAAGAACGTGAAGTTTATTCGGGGTTGAAGGAGGGTTTAAATCAATAAATGATGGCGCATTTGGCGTCTCCTTGTAAATTTATTACGGATTTGGCTTAGAGGAATGATAGCGTGTATTTAGAGGATGGAAAGGTGGAGGTGAAGTCTGAAGTAGAACCGAAGAAGAGGCTTTTTCCTTAACAGAAAGGGAAGAAGGGACAGAAGCCAAAAGGAAAGACCCAAGAGAAGGGTAACCGAAGGGATATAATGGAAGTTACTTTTTATAATACTGGGAAGAATGGGCACTATGCATCAAGGTGTCCACAGCTAGAAGGGATAGTAAAGGTCAAATGCTACAACTGGGATGAGCCGAACCACAAGAGTTAGATTGTTTAGAGCTAAAGCGAGCAAAGATATTTTCTCTAGAGGGCTAAAAGGAGGACCTTCCACTGAGGATAAAAGCAAGAATATTATGTTGGAAAATATGATTTTCATTTCCGATTTTCCAATTAAAGTTAGGTTTGATACTTGGGCTACACACTCCTTCATTTCAAAGGTTGATAGATTGGGATTAGATATTACCTGTTTAGTTACTTCTATAAGTGTAGTTAATTTGTTTGGTGGCTATGCCACTCTTGGGTTAAGGTGTACTAGCTTAGAGTTTGCTTGATATGACCACTTGTTTACCTATAATCCATAAGTGTTTGTCTTTGAAGGATATTGAGTAATTTGGACATGGATTAGTCAATATAGAATGATGCCATAATTTACTATGAGGAGAGAATTATCACCTTGCAGAAAGCAATAGAAGGAGAAAGGATCTCATATCTTAGATGAGGCAAAGAGAAGGTCTGGGATTCTGTTATGTGCAATGGAGAATCGGGAAGAGGAGGTTGATAGAGCTTTTGTGGTTTGGGAATTTGTTGATGTCTTTGAACTAATGATGTAATTACTTCCTAGAAGAGTGATTGAGTTTCATGTCAATTTTATACCAGGGGCATAACCTATTAGCATATCACCTAGCAGAATGTTACCTAAAGAAATGGAAGAGTAAGAAGCAGCTAATGGAACTTGAGTATATGAGTTTCATTAGAACGAGTAGTTCACTATACCATGGGGAGCTTATGCAGTATTTAGAAAGAAGTCAGAAGGATCAATTCATATCTGCACTGACTATAGGAAGCCGAATGAGTTGACATGAAGGAATCATTATTCTTTTCCAAGGACAAACGATCTGTTTGACCAATTGAGCGAAGATAGAGTGTACTCATATTTGACTTGGCTATGGGATTCTATCAACCAAAAGTTTCCAAAGAGAGTATTCCTTTGGTCGCATTTAGGACCATGCATGGTCCATATGAGTGGTTGGCCATGCCCTACAGGCTGATAAGTGCTCTAATTTTCTTTGTAGTTCTTATGAACAAGGTCTTTCACGATTGACTGGATAGAATTGTATTGGTCTTTATAGATGATACCTTGGTGTATTCTAAGGATGAACAAGATCATGAAGTCCATCTTGGATTGGTATTAGAGATCCTAAGACAGCACAGGCTGAAGGCAAAGTTTTCAGAAATGTCATTTTTGAAAGAAAGAAGTTAAGTTTTTAAGCTATGTAGTTTTAAAGGAGAGATTGGCGGTAGATCATTTAAAGGAAGAAACACGAATAATTGGAATAGAACCGAGACTGTTACCGAGATAAGGGGTTTCTTAAGTTTGGCAAGACACTATCAGAGATTCATTAAACACTTCTCTCGGATAGCATCGCTATTGACATGACTTACCCAAATGAATGAGAGGTATGTTTGGATGGATGATTTTGATGTAGCATGCTAAGTGTTAAATATGGGGCTAATGGAAGCTTTAATTTTATTAATGCCAAAGAAAATGGAGGTATGGTAGTGTACACAGATGCTTCAAGCTCAAGGTTAGGATCAACGTTGATGCAAGGAGACAAAGTAATAGCTTATGCATCTGGACAGTTAAGACCTCGGAAGGTTCGGTATCCAGCACATGACTTGTAGTTGGCAGCTGTTATCTTTGCATTAAAGATTTGGATACGTTAGCTTTTAGGGAAAGGTTTGAGTCATTTACTGTCCACAATTCTTTGGGATATTTTTTTCTCCTAAAATGAGTTGAACATAAAGAAATAGAGGTGGTTAGAGCTTTTAGCACCTTATAATTTTAGGATAGAGTATACTCTTATAAAGGGAGCAATGCTTTTGATTTTTTGAGCCGCAAGCGGCAGAGTTGTGTTTTGGCCATGATTAATGAGTGGAATACCTTGGACACTCTTGACGCTTGTAATATTCATTTTTGGTCGAGTGCATCTCCAAGTAGAACTTTTGGGGCATGGTCATGCTTGGAAGTTCACCCAGCTCTCATATAGAGAATTTCCAAAGGACAAAAGGAGGACCCACTTTGTGCTAAAAGGATTAATGGCCTAAAAAATGGAGTTGAAATCAAAGATTTGAAGGAATTCAATATTTATAAGAAAGTTTGGCTTTGGAAGAAGGGAAGGTTGTAGGTTTTGGACTGGGGAGGCTTTCAGAAGTCAGTTTTGGATAAATGTGTCGTTCAAAGTATGTTATTCATCCAAGGGATAGAATCTGATCTTCTATTAGGAAGCGATAGAGAGAAATGTTGGAGAATGTGTGAAGAAATGTTTCATATACCAATAGGTTAAGGAGGAACATCAGAAGCCCAATGGACTTTTGTACCCATTAGATGGTCCAATATGGAAGTGGGATTTGATTTCCTTTGATCATGTTGATGGTTTGCTGAGGATAAGGGTAGGGAACGAAACTATATGGGTCATAATAAATAGATTGACTAAAAGCACCCATTTCATTTTGGTAGTCCACGAGGTCGACAACTCAACTAGCCGAGATATATGTGAAGGCTATAGTGAGACTTCATGGATTCCAAGTACTATAGTTAATGACCGAGACCCTTTGTTTGCCTATGAGTTCTAGGGGAGCCTACATGGTGATTTGGGTTTATAATTGTCTATGAGTATTACTTACCATCCGCAATTAGATGCTTAAACTGAAAGAGTCAACAAAGTGGTGGAAGATTCGCTGAGAGCATGTGTATTAGACTTTAGTGGATTGTGGAAGGATCATTTGCACTTAGTGGAATATTCAATAATAACTACTAGTCCAGTGTTAAGATGACACCTTTCAAGGAATTATATAAAAGACCTTGAAATTTGCTAGTAAGTTGGTGTGAGAAAGGACGTCGACTTGCTCTAGGACCATATCTTATAAAAGAAGCTTCAGAAAAAGTTGAATTGATTTAGCAAAGAATGAAGGATGCCTAACTGAGATAGAAGTGCTATACTGATAGGAGGCAAAATGATTTAAAATTTGATTTATAGGATTATGTGTTTGTCAAGTTGTCGTCGATTAGAGGCATTATGAGGTTTGGAAAAGACAAAAATAGCGTCATGTCTAAACTTATGAACTCAGCCACTTCGAATGAGTATCTACGAGTTTATGGGGAAAAAATAAAATAAAAATGAGTTAGACATAAATTCTAGTATGAGTAATATATTACCCTAAATGAAAAAAGGGAGACACACATCCTAAAGCATGAAATTTTTTTTCCCTTTACCATAACATAGCATTCATTTTAAATAGCTTAGAATATCTAGAAGGTCAAGGTTATCTTAATTAGGCTAAATATCCATTTGACGTAATCTACCGTTAGTGCTTTTCCAACAAAAACGTAAAACACTCTACCCTAGACCACCACCGAAGCCTTACGCCTTCTATGTAGAAGAAAGCTTTAGGTCTCACTACTCAGCTGCCACTAAGGCCTTATGCTTTCACTTAATTCTACTAAGTTCATGACAATTTGGGCTGCTACTACAGGCTTACATCTGCTTTGCTTACGTTTTCGGTTGTCGCACCCGCCTTACACCTACGCTTTCATATTTTGGTTACCACTTCAGGCTTTACACCTAAGCTTTCACATTTCTGTTACCACGTCAGGCCTTACACATAGGTCACTTTCTAAAATGACACACAAATTAATAAATAACCAATTAAGGAATTAATTATAAAAATGAAGGTTAATTGATTTAATTAAGGAATTAAATAAGAGAAGGAATCCATAAACTCAATAGAAACTGATTTAAAAATGGAAATGTTAGTAAAATATACTAAAAGAATCTTATTTGTGGATTTATGAAATTTTATAAGTATTTTTACATCCTTAAATAGTCATTTTTGAAAGATAAATATGAATACCGAAACTAAATCATAAGGTAACCGAGACATAATTATGCACGTAAATTTCACGAATAAGTAATAAGGGAAAAGATCCTACAAAAGTGATGTCATAATAAAATTAAGGATATTGTTACTAATTAAAGTGGAGGTGGAATGAATATAGAGGTAACACATGGAAATACATGCACAGACGTGCTCAGAATTGCAGACGTGGGTAGTTGTTATGCAGGGTTTATTACGTGTACCGAAGTAAGGGACTAGCCAAAGGTGTTATGTCAGGGGTATAACACCCAAAACCTAAAATGAAATAAGATATAAGAAATGGTTCTAAGTAAATAAACTAAGTAAGAGCATGGCTGAAAGTGATGGCCGAAGAAGGTTCTAGATGTAAGTGAAGGAAGGTTGCCGAAGATGCTCCAAATAGGAGTGAACAATCCTAACTATCCTAATACAAAATCTGATGGTAGTGATTCGATAGCCGAGACCTATTGACTTTCAGGAAAAGTCAATATCAATACCACTTAACTTCTGAAGGAAAATTAATATTATAACCCAAGGCTTAAGATGGTAATATTTAGAAGCATGATGCTTTGCGAAAATAGTTTCAAAGCTTAAGATAGCCAAAGGTAGGCATAAGATAGCCAGAGATAGCCATAGTTTGAAACATTAATGATAAATAAGAAGTAAAGAAGTAAGAATCAACAAATAATGCGGGTTCAGAAGGGCTATTGACAACGAGTGGGGATGCTCACACAAATGCACATACTTTAGGAGATAGGATTCGACTTCCAAAGGGAAGTAGGGGCGTCCAGGCAGGTAGTATGCTTTCGTGAGAGTGATTATATCTCTCATATGTCGTTCAAGCTTAAAAAATATAAAGAAACTACATAAATGTGTACTTTATAGTATAAAAATTAAAAAACCGAGATTGCTTAGGTTTGTACTTTGCAATATGAAACTTAAAGGACCGAGAGTGCTTAAGGTTGCACTTCACAGTGTATACTTAACGAAAAAGAGACTATTTTGGGCCGTACCTTGCAGTAAAGGACTAATTATTCAGTTAATAAGACATGAGCAGTTGTACATTACAGCATAGAAATTTGTAATAAACAAAACCTATTACAGTTTCATAGATAATATTTTTGAAACCTGAATATGACCCCAGGTTGAGTATTGTGTTCAAGATCCCAAACCTAAAATTGCAATGGGTATAGTTTTATTTGAGAAATATTTATGTATGTTTAAGTGAACATATATTTTTCTATAATGACTTATGAATAATGATAGTCTTATACTGATTATGTAACCGAGTATAGAATAGGGGATACCACATTCCATGCTTTAGCGGCTTGGTCCCATTAGTGGAGGAATTTAGATGGAAAATTATATTTATTCATATCAGACTTATGTCTAACCCATCTATATATTATTTTTCCCCTACAAACTTACGGGTACTCATTTGAGTATGTTGAGTTTATAGGATTTTAGATTTTAGTATTAGCCAAAGGTAGGATTTATATCGAGACTGTGTTGAAGATGAAGATATGTAAGAGGCTTTACTATTATGATCTTTTGTGGTAAATTAATTTTGCCATGTAATGTAAATATTGATTAAGTCCAATGGACTACAAGGGTTCGACATCATCATATGTCGGATCATTATTGCTACTATGTAATGACTTATATTTTACAGCTACGTGGGCAAAATTTAGGATTTTGTAAATGTAAAGATATTATATATATTGAACTATATTTAGTTGCTCTGTCCACTTAGATTATGTTTTGTGTATACTGAACTCATTCTATGATTGAAAGATAACTCCAAGGTGTTGTGGTTCCAACTTTGGGTTTTAAAATGGGGGATGTCATAGTTTTCGTACTTAACTGCCACATCATGCCTTACATCTTTTACTGATCTTTGGTTGCCATCGTGGGCCTTACACCAATTCCTTTCATGCCACGAATGCCACCTGGGCGTTATTTCACACTTTCGAAGCGGTTGCCACTTTAGGCCTTATAACAACGCTTCATTTTCCACACTAGGTCTTACACCTACATCCATGGTTTTGATTGCCACCTAGGCCTTACACATATGTTTTTGTAATTTTGGATGCTATTAAGGCCTTACTCTTATGTCTTTGATTTCTTGACAACCGCTTCAGGCCTTACGTCATCTATCAAACAAAGCTTGCTTACCTAACCAATCATCCATTAGGATTTTCCCTTAACTATTTAGTAAGCTAAGTTATTACATTGTCATCGATGTTCAAAGTATTAGTTTTAGCCATCTTAAGCCTTAGTATACATTTCTAACTCTGGAAGTTACTATCTTCAGTTTCAAAATCTTATTGAGAGTTATGCTACTCTCGGTAATCACTATCCTCGATTTCATATGGGAGCCTGTCTTAGTCTCGCTTTAGTGACTTATGACATTTAAATCCTTAAATTTCCAAAATCACCTCATCTAGTCCAAATTTAACCTTAGGTTTCCCAAATCACCTCTTTGAACTAATGTTGTCCTTAACCCCTGTTCCTCTTTGGACTTCAGCCAATGCTTTTCGTTTTGTAAAACCTAGCCTCACACTTATCATTAATTAACCTTCTTAACATAAGTATTTAAACTTAAGATTTTAGTTTATTTTGCCTTCAACTCCAATGCTTTTAATACTACCTCTTGGTATACGTTGGGAACTATTCTCTGCATAGTTGGCAATGCCTTTGCACATGTCGACTTATAATTAGTTGAACTAATCTTTTCTTACTATTTTAATGTAATTCCTAACATGTTCAGCATAATTTATGGATATGGCCTATTGATCAGTTATTAAATACTTTATTTAATTCAATAACACTCCAACACTTATTTACACTTTGGCCAAGAATATTTTCCCTTTGGCCAAGAATATTTTCATTTGGAAATTACTTAATTTAATCCTAGAAGATCAAAAAAAACATTTACATGTATTCTTTTTTCATTATATTTATCAAACTCCCTATTTCTAACTGTTTTCATAATACACGACCCTTAAATAATTCGTATCCATTCATTGACTTATTGGAAAATCCTATAAATAAAAACTCATGTCTAATAATGTGTTTCTAACATCATATTAAGTTTTTGGATCAACTAAATACCAAAGACATGAGGAACATTTATTAAAAATTTGATCATGAGTGATTTAGATAAGAAAACGGGATTTAAATAAATATATTACTCACTTATATTTCTTGGTTGATTGACATTTCTAGTTCTTTTAGCTTTTATCCTTTTCTTTTCCTCCTTCTCCAGATTAGGCCGCAATCACCATTAAAGTGCTTCAAAGCTTTATATTTATTGATGAGAGTGGAATGAAATGAAAAAGGAAAGTAGTTATCCTTATTCTAATTGATAGTTGGGTCGCTGTCCCATTCCCCTCTTCTTTATTTAATTCTTTTTAGTTATTCTTTATTGACTAACAATCTAGTTTGGTAAATGAATACCTAAATACTTATCCTATTTCATTATTTAGCAACTTATTAATTTATGGGATTTTACATGCTTCCCTTTATAAGAGTTTCGTCCTTGAAATTCCAATAAGGCATGATAGTATTCTCAATCTTTCACAAGCCTACTTTAGCAAAAACACATAAGTTTCCTACCCATTTCTTACCATATTATAGAAAATATTTACATGTATTATCTTTCATTTAATTTCACAAGATCCCTATTTCTAACTATTTTCCATAAAACAGAGCCCTCAAATAATTCATATCGATTAATTTACTTACAGGAAAATTCTATAAATATAAAGCCATCTTTAGTAATGTGGTTCAAATATCATAGTAAATTTATGAATCAATTAGATTAACAATGACATGAGGAACATTCACTAAAATATCGGTCTTGAGTGATCTAGGAAAGAAAACAAGATTAAGAGAATATATTACTCACCTATATTCGTTAGTTGATTAACGTTCCTAATTCACTTAGCTTTGATCTTCTCCTTTTCCTCATTTTCTTTGTTAGGCCGCAATCACCATTAAAGTGTTTTAAAGCTTTATATTTAATTTTGAGAGTGGAATGAAATGCAAAGGGGAAAGTATTTTTCTTTATTCTACTAATAGATGGCTAGGCCGCCTGCCCATTCCCCTCTTCTTCATTTCATTTTTAGTTAATCTTTATTGAAATATAATCTAGATAGTTAAATATACACCTAAATACTTATCCCATTTCACCACTTAATTTCTTAATTTTACCACATATATCTTTATTTTCATAATTAATTCTTTAATTAATCATTTAATAATTAATGAGATGTTACACACTTAGTCACAGATTAGTTTATATATTAATTTGGATTTGAATCTTGAAAGTGGGAGGGAAAGGAAGTTTTCAAAATTACTACAGATATGCCATCATCTCTATAGCAATCAGCTTTTTTGATCCCCAAATATCGACACTAATACATCCAAGGTATTCATGTGCCAAGCATTCAAGTGTCGGAAAGATAGATTGTCAGGGTAAAATGAAAAGAAAAAAGGAACAAGAAACAAGATAATAAAACATTAGAATCTCATAGCGAAAAGATAACATATAATATCAAGTGACAACAAAAAATGTCACTCGAGCAAACATTTCAAAGTCACTGTTCTAAATAATTATATCAGCCTGGACAGTTATAACATTCTGTCCTTACAATGCCGATATATACATAATAGTAATGCAAGGAAACAAGAATACACGGTAGGTGAAAGCATCCAGCTCATCTTCTCTAGCTCCAAAGAATATCAACGAAATCTGCCTTTCTCAGACTACTCGAAAGAGCACCAATGGAAATAAGCAAAATATAAAACCACAAGTCACATGTAATAGTACTTTTGAGACCGTTCGTATCATGGTAACGTTATCCCCTCAAAAATACCAAACCATCTAATAAGTACATAAAGTGATATAATAGATAATGTCTAGGGTGTGGAATATAAATCTAAAAATAGCCGTGTCCTTGCATCTTCCAGCTTAAAAATATTAGAAGTACAACTAAAACCGCTAAGGTACGTTCATATAATGGATTTCCGTGGAGATCTCCTCGTTAAAAATGAATCCGACCTCCTGCACAAGGATTAGAAGTTACTTTACAAGCCTGCTATATCTGTAGATAAAATATACCATATGGTAAACACAACTGACCCATGCCCGAACACATGGAACCGATATCATCTATACCCATTACCAAAATCGATAAGCATCTTTAGATATGGAATTGATATATTCTTTTGGGTTATCTAACCCCATAGTTGTGCATCATACTCTGTCTTTGGCCATTCCTGATGGTATAGTCATGTTCAGCATCTTAACACATGAGTCTTCATCACTCGAATAGATCTCGAACCTCTCCATGGATTCCCACACTAGTCGTTCGACAAACATTAACTGTCCTCTCTCTTGGAATCAACCTCAAGATAAATGGTAC
Organism: Allium cepa; assembly: GCA_030765085.1. NCBI lineage: Eukaryota > Viridiplantae > Streptophyta > Magnoliopsida > Asparagales > Amaryllidaceae > Allium > Allium cepa. The sequence continues at coordinate 486,086,860 of CM060929.1, forward strand.
CTCCGCTAGCACCTTTTGAAATGTTAACACTAACATCTCCTTTAGACTTAACCTTAGGGTAAACAATTCAATTCTGTAACATTTCAGTTCACAAGCACTTCAAAAACATAGAACTTGCATATCAGTTTTGAAGTGGTTTTTCGGTAAGTAAAACACTTATCCGATCCCAGTCTCTTCAAAATGAAATTAATGAATTTTTTATTAACTCAACTTTAGTTCTTTAAGAAGAAAATGAAAGATATAAAGGAGTCCTCCCCAGGGGATCTCATATATATATTCTTAAAGAAAGAGATGATTCATACAAATGAGTCCTTCCTAGGAGATCTCAATCCATATCAATAAGCGATGCTTACATATACATCTAAAGTTAATTTGGTCAAACTTGATATTTGACTAATCGAATACCTAGCACAAAATATAAGCGACCATATATGGAAACCAATTCTCGAATACTTACCATATTTCCAACTTTCTCAATTTATATCATCCCTTGATCAAGAGTGAAGCAAGTAGGTTAGATCACTATTACTTCTAAACCCTAATTGAACATCCTTCTTAAACTCTCATAGATACAATAAATCCACTTTGTCGGCTTTTACTATTAAGTGTTGGACTAAATACTTTCCATAAAAAAGTAAACACACAAAGCGCGATTAAGTCACATAAGCGAATTCTTATCCTTTTTTAATTTAATTAATTCTTTTATTAGTTAAAACTTCTTTGCAAATACTTGTATATGTACTTAAAATACCTTTACAAAAGATATATACATGTACACTACTATTTCAATATTTATTTCTACTGTTTCACTATCCATTTCTACTATTCCAAAACTCATTTCCACTGTTTCATTATTCATTTCTACCATTTCAATACTTCGAAATATATTCATATTCTTATCCCAAATGGTATAAAAATATTCATAAATCTTATGCAAGATTTCACATTTTCATAACTACAATATATTTGGATAAAAATAACTGTCATTAAAACATTATTCTTACAAACCTTAAACCATTTCACTTATAATTATCTTTAAAACATTCTTTTAAAAACCTAATTATATTTATAAGTATAACAAAAAGGGTAAAAGACAAATATTATTAACACATTGTCACAGCAAATCCAAAACTAATTCATACTTGTCATTGTTTTTAAAAACATCTATTTGAAAGATCTATGTATATTTACATTTACCAAACAAGGTAATATACTTTTAAATTAACTTTATCAAACCATTTATATAACATAAGTGTTATAATCCAAAACTACATTTATTCTTTTATAAACTGCTTAACTTTTCCAAATTTATATGTAAATAAATGCTTCAAAAATACTTGCAAATAGGTTTAAATATCTATGTAAAATATTATGGAAAAACAATTAATTTATAAATTATTTAATTCCTTTTATTATAAAAGCCACAAATGAAATATTTTCTTTAAAAGTTAATATTTAATTACTAAAATATATTTAAAATTCTAGCCTTTTTCTCATACTCAAATCCATGTTATTAGATTTCTCTAAAACGATTCCATAAAGAAAATAAGTTATAAACCATTTAAATCATGAAAATCTAGCCAAAATGTCACATTTAAAACAAAATAGTGCAACAAACCCAGAACTACTACAGCAGACCAAAGGTAGTGTATATAAATGCTAGTTAAAGTTTTGGATAGAGAACTATGTGAAAATGCTTGATCTTTTCGACAATTTTTAACCACTTAAACAAATGATTTTTAATCCAATTTTTTTTATAGTAAGTAGTTACTTAGGTTATTTAAAAACCATGAAACGAAACCCCTTAGGATATCTTCCAAATTAATTATAAAAATCCCCGAAAAGAAGGTATTTTTCAAAGTGCTTTTGTTGCGACTTATTCACTTCTAACTTTTCCACTTTGTTCAACAATTTCTATAACTTTTTAAATCTTGACATTTTTACAGTAATAAGTACATATATTTTTCTTGTTAAAACAACCAAGAAACCCTGAGGCTATCATCCAAAATTAACTTAAAAATCGTCGAACGCAAGGTGATTTCAAAGTGCATCCATAGCGACTTTTTCGCTTCTTACTTTCACAACTTCGTTCTATTATTTCCACAACTTTCCAAATCAATTCCTTGTTGTCCCATACACCAAAATATGTGTAAAGAAAACCAAAATAAGTTATACCACTTAAGTTCATAAATCTTCCATCTACGGGATATCAATGTGCAATTATAGCGACCTTTCTCGCTTCTAGTACTTTCAACACACTTCAACTTCACTTACAATGACAACAAGCATGTAAACACAAGGTCTTGGCCACGATACATGTTTTAGAGGATAATAGAAGTAACAATTTTACATAATAAGTTATAATTTGCTTTTCAAAGCAAGGATTCCAAAAGTTATAACATTCATTGTTCTTTTTGTAACTTTATATTCATGCACACACATATATGCACATACATAATGTATATAATAAAATGGTAAGTTAACTCACTTACAACCATGATAAATCCAAGTATAAGTAAAAAGGAGCAAAGAAACACTTATTACCATTACCAACCTTCCAAAGCTACCTCCTTTTACCCTCATAAGCCAAGCCATGCTCCTTCACCCTTCTAAAGCTCATGGTCTAAAATGGTTGGGGATTTTGTGCTCTAATTTTTCATCATTTGAGTTGCTTTCCATGCTTTTTAGGTGATCTAAGGCCTTGGTTAAAGTTTGAAAGGATTTGGAGTTGATTTTCTTAAGGAAAATGAAGATCGAAGAGAGAAAGAGATCTTGAATTCTTATGCTTTTTCACAAAACTATGGCAAAATGATTATGAACCAAAGGAGATGAGTTAAAAGGATCTTAAATAAGGAAAATGAAACCTCTTACCCCTCCATTTCTGGTTAGGTTAAAAGAAGCTCCATATGTGTTCTATAATGACCTGAATTTATTTAACGATTTAAATAAGAATTTTAACGAATATTTTGAAATATTTTTAACAATAAAATTTGATAACGAGAACTACATAGTTGAAATGCATTCGTTAAAATAAGGCTAATGAAATTTATTTTGCGTCGAAATTTGGTCGAAACTCAGTCAGTATATTTTTTGGTACGAATTATCAAATTTTTAGTATAAATATTTTTACATAGAAATGATCTAAATTTTTTTTGGATTAAAACGTTAAAGTTCGTTCCATCCAATTCCGACCTTTGTAGCTCCGTTTATCAAAAATTGTCGTTGTCGTTCAAATTCGAAGCTGCATTACTGGCACAAATGGAATTTTGATATGATTGTCATAGCATAGATTTTAGTACACCATTAAATTTGTCTTAACATGCTGATCTCCACGATATATTTATTTTCATATTTTGGTTCCCGTTGTAGAACGGTAAATGGACGAGATATCTGTCCGCCTCGTTGGATATTTTGTTCATCATAATTTCTTTCCGTTTCATTTCATAGTATCATTTCTTTTTGCTGTACTGGTTGCGTGCGCAGCCTCAAAAACTTATTGCTCGCATTAATTATCTTTGAGCATCCATCTTCTATTTATATATGCAGACGCTCTTTCTTTCCTTTCTGCTCCTCATTTTCTTCGTTTCTGAACTTACATTGCTTGAAAGAAAATTTTACAAACATTTTTATACTACAATATACCTTCTCCTCCACATAAAACCTCTGTCCACTCTTCCATTTTCTTTCTCCTTCCCTTGCAGCCAACCCTCAGCCCCCGCGAACCTGCATCCCTTGCAGAACCACCAACCTTAACCTCAGTAATTCCGCTTCACCGCACCCTGCTCCACCCAATCACGACCAGCAGCCACCCGAACCCCACCTCCTCCGCTCGCATCCCCTCATCCAACCCGAAACCTGCACCTTGCTTCCCCATGACCAGCAGCCAACTCGCAACTAACCTCCACCCGACCCTTGCCCGCTCTTCACCCAGCACACCCACTACAACCGAACCAGCCACCTAACCCAGTCCGCATCCTCCACACCCAACACACCACTCAACCCAGCCCAATCATCTCCTCAGCCAACCCGAAACCTGCAACTCACCCAGAACCCCACTTGCTTCGCTCCTCACGATCGGAAGCAAATCCCATGCCACAAGAAGTTCTCTTGTACACGGCAGCATTCCGCCAAGGTGTAGCAGTCTCCATTTCCGCCGTTGCCATCTGTTTCGCTTGCAGCAAGCTTCATTGTTTGGATCCGTTCCCGAGTTCGCAGCAGCATATTATAGCTGCTAGTGCACGTGTCCGTATATGTATCGTCGTGTTTGTTTTTTCTTTTCTAATCCATGAAGGTGAGCATTTATAAACTCACGACTGAAAATTCCCATTGTAAATACCCCGTGGTTTTATAAATAATTAGTTTATAAATGTGGTTGGTATTGGAATTGGAAACCACGACAGTCGATGCTGCGATATATGATTTTAGTGACATAGTTTAAATTTATTGATTGAGATCCCAAATCATGTAAAACCCTTTTACCATGGAGAATTTTGAGTGTTAGTATGTTGATTTACTGATTTAAATATACCATGTCACTTTTATGCTATTACCATATGCATTGATTGGAAGTGAAATTTGAGCCGGAATATGGGTTGAAATGATATACACCCAAAATTTAAATCACTTGGCCAAGGATAGAAAATATAATAATAAACACGATTGGTCAAATGAAGTTTATTTTTAGATATTTAATATTTAAATTTAAGATAAAGGAATAATATGGAAATTTAATGTGAATTTATAAATTTGAAATTTATGTTGTATTTAAATATGAAATCTATTAGGTTAAATTATATTTTAAAATGAAATATCAGTTGAACTGTTTTAAATTTTGAAATTGAATTTAAGTGGTTATGTTAAATATTAATGATATTTAAACTCGTTAAGTTGATTAGTTGAAATTTAGTGGATTTTTTTAATATTGTATATATAATTAAATTCTTAATAAACATTTAGTTAATTAAAAAGGAATTTTAATTGATTTTGTTGAATTAAAATATAAAGTTTAAACTGAATTATTTTAAATTAATGTTTAACTTAAAAAAGTGTTAAATTAAGTATTTAAGTAAATTGCTTAACCCAGAAGTTTAATTAAATTGAATATCTAATGCTAAAACTTTTATATTTAAGATTTAATTAACTCTGTTAATTTGATTAGTTACTTAATTTCGCTAATTTGTAAAGGTGAAATACTTGTTTAAAATTGAATCTTTAGATTTTAAATCCAAATTAATTTAAGTCAAATGAGGATATGTCATTTGAAAATAAGAGATACTTAGTTTTAATAAAATAACCAATCGGTGTGAAAAATGAAGTTGGTTATTAAAGAGGCCAGGATCAGATATGTACATACTCTCTGTCGATACCGAAACCACTTTGATAACTGTGTACGTGGAGTGATGGTACAGAATAAAGTGGTTAGATTTGGCGTACTTTTACTGGATTTGAAGAAAGTGGACGATGTTGGATTGGCCTGACATTCGTGTTAATTTGAAATGACTAAAACATGAGTCGTACCGGTCAATGAGGCTAGCTACATCTAGCAGACACACTCCTTTATATATTCCATCTTTTGTTACTAATTGGTGCTCACCCTTGATTTTGGAGTGTTGTGTTGCAGTGAGCTATTAGGGGTTACCACCAGTCAGAAAGGGTAAACTGGTAGTATCCTACATTGGGCATTGCCTCACGTGCCTTGTCATACTTTTATTCCTATAGAGACCGCTACGATTTTGATTTAGTGTTGTCGTATCACGGAGCATCCCTATCCATTGATGGTTTACTGGTGTTTTGTATAAAATATGTATGACAATGCTTAAAAACGCATTAATGGGGATCAATGTAAAGCCGTAATGCTATTTTGATATTTTATATTATTGGTAGACATTACATATATAGCGTATCCTATTATATATATAATTTGATGGATCTTTAAGAGATTAAAAATCTCATAACATCTCTTGAGTTACCTTGTACATTTCACTTGAGTTAGACTGCTTACATGAGAACTTCTAGTCCTGACTCGAGTATATTATTTTAATTTATGCTCGGGTCAGCCTGAGTATTGCAGTGTATGAGCAGTGCTTATTTTAGGAGGCGAAGACTTAGTCGAAGACTCCACTCTATCTAGTATTAGTTATCTATTTTCATTTTGGCTTGTACCAGCAGACTCTTATGCACTCCTAGTATTGTATAATTAAAGGCTGAACTCTGATGTATTTTTTTAGTAGCTTCATGAACTACTATGTATATTATTTGTTTCCACTACGAGATTCTATATTATTCTGTGTGTGATTTCATATTTGATTCTATTTTAAAACCCAAATTGATAATCTGTCAAATTTGAATGGCTTGATTTGGACATGTGTAGTTTATTTTCAGCTTAAGTTGCTTGAAAATGGCAGTCGTCGTAGTTGGTATCAGAGCTTTGGTTTAGTGAATACCTTAGCCCGAGGGTTAAAATCATTAGGAATAAGATTATTAATGCCTTATAACGAGTTGAATCATTCTTGAGAGAGCATACTTTGTAAATATAAGATATTTCAAAATCCAATCTATTTTCAAAATTTCTATCAATTTGAATACATCTTCCTTGTTAGAATTCGCTTTGATTAGGATTTTCTTAAGTTAGCGCTTTTCCATGTTCTATACCCATCCTTAAATTTTCAAGATGAGCAACAAAAGGAATGCTCGAGGTCGGGGAAGAAGGAATGTCCCTGTACCAGATGTTGTCGCACATGTTGCACCAGTTGCACTTGTTCTGCCCGTGAAGTTCAGTACGCTTTGCAAAGAGTACGCACAACTTGGAGTTACTAAATTCTCAATGTCCGAAGGTATTATTGAAGCTCAATAGTAGCTTAAGAGCTTGGAAAGAATTTTTACAGGACTTGGGATTTTTGATGCCCATAAGCATCAATTGGCCGCTTACTAGTTGCAGGATGCTGCCCAAGATTGGTGGCAATCTGTTACCACCCGCACTTAGGAAGCAAACATCACTTGGGCACAGTTCAAGGAAGCTTTCATGACCCAGTGCATGCCTAAAGTTGGAAATTCTCAGTTATGTCGCAACTTTATGGATTTTAAGCAGGGAAGCTTGTCATTTTCGGAGTATGAAATAAATTTTAACGAGTTATCCAAGTTTGGACCAGATTTAATTAATACTATGCTTAAGCAGAATGAGAAGTTCATAGCTGGCGCTCATCCAGAATATTATGACCATTTGATTGCCTATGTTCATGGCACTTTCACTAGTCTTGTTAATATGGCCCTTAGATATGAAAACTCGAGTTCGAAGGAAGCATCGGTTGTTCACTCCACAACTCCTTCAGCAGCTTCCAACAATTCTAAGAAGAGAAGGTCTAACTTTCAGTAGCATAAGAGGAATTGGTAGAACATGAGTGGGATTGGACATTCTCAAAGTAAGCCTATTGATATCTCTTCTATCACTTGCTTCAAGTGTGATCAAAAGGGTCATTATGCCAATAGCTGCTCAGTTCCTACAGGATCGTCTGTTCCACTAGTTGAAATGACCAGGTTAGATCTTTGCCATATTTGCTTGCAACTAGGCCACTTCAAGAAGGATTGTCCTATCCAAAGGAAAGGCACCATACCAGGAGTTTTCGCAGTGACCGCTTCTACTCCTAAGGTAGAACATGGCAAAGGTACACTTTAGGGTACATTTTAATTGCATGACTTGCCTGTGTGTGTTTTATTTGACACCAGTGCATCTCATAGTTTTATATATGTTGATTTATGCGATAAACTAAGCATATTTTAAAACCCAAATGTGCATCTGAATTCTTATGTGTATCAAATCCCATCGGTGGACCTGCAAACCTTAGAATAATCTGTAAAGGAGTGAAACTCCTTAAGGATGGCAGGCACCATTTCACCAGAGATTTTATATCTTGGATTTCAAAGCATTTGATATATTATTAGGTGGAAATTAGTTAAGAAAGTTCGATGCAGTTATTTGCTACAAAGCTTGAACAGTTTCTTTGTTTAGCGATAAGGGTGAACCCATAGAAATCGAATGTCAAATGCCTCAAGATTTTTTCAAAAGTTTTACCTTCTCTCTTGATTCCCATCTTAGCGATCTTAGCACTACTCCTTTCGTCCAGCACTTCCTCGATGTTTTTGGAGAAGTAACTTCTTTACCACCTTAGCGCGAAATTGAATTTCGCATTGATCTTATTCCTGAAGCGAGGCCTGTTTTACTTACTCTAAGAGGAATGGCACCTAAAGAGAAAATTGAATTAAAAGTGCAATCGAGGATCTTTTCTCTAAAGGTTTTATTTTTCATAGTCATTTGGAATGGGGGCGGCAGTGGTATTTGCTACTAAATCTAATGGTTCCCTAAGAATGTGCATAGATTATTGAGAGCTAAACAAGCTAAACCACAAGAACAAATATCTGATGCCTCATGTTAACGACATGTTTAATCAGTTGTATGGAGCAAAGATATTTTCTCAACTAGACCTTGCATCGGGTTTCCATTAGTTTCGAATTGCAGAAGATAGTATTCCCAAAACCGCTTTCCAAGCAGAAGATGGTTTCTATGAATGGTTAGTTATGCCTTTCGGTTTAACTAATGCCCCGACTTACTTTGTTGATCTCATGAACAGTGTATTCCGGGAGGTTTTAAATAAATTTATTCGAGTTTTCGTTGATGATATTTTGGTCTTTTTTAATACTGCGAAGGAGCATGAGGTACACCTTAAAATTTTCCTTGAAACTCTAAGAAGTCATTAATTGAAATCTAAATTCTCTAAATGCCACTTTTGGCGAGAAGAGGTTGATTTCTTGTTCACGTGGTTTCGAAGAACGGAATTTCGATCGATCCAGCTAAGATTGCCGTAATCAATGATTGGAAAACTCCTAAAACTCCTACAAATGTTCCTAGCTACCAAGGCTTAGTTGGTTACTGCAGGAGATTTATCGAGAACTTTGCTCGAATTTCTTCACCACTCACAGCTTTGACTAGAAAAAATGTTGAGTTCATATGGAATGAGAAGTGTATGGAAGCATTTAATGAACTAAAGCGCAAGCTAACCTCTGCCCCTATTCTCACTGTTCCAAATAGGAGTGAAGGGTTAACTGTTTATACAGATGCTTGTCGAGAAGGATTGGGTACTATTTTGATGCAGCATGGCAAAGTTATTGCTTATCCTAGTCGTCAGTTGAAGTAACATGAGGTTAATTATGCAGCTCATGATCTGGAATTGCTCGCCGTTGTCTTTGCTTTAAAGTTATGGAGGCATCACCTTCTTGGAACAAAATTTGAACTCTTTACGGACCACAAATCATGGAAGTATATCTTTACCCAGAAGGATCTGAACCAGAGACAAGTAAGATGGCTCGAATTCTTAGCATCATATGACCTCGACATCAACTATACTCCCGAAAAGACTAATGTTATGGCCGACGCTCTGAGTAAGAGCAACGCCATATTATGTCAGCATGTTGCTTCTCCAGCTCTTATGGATCGTATCGCCGCTAAGCAGGATGAGGATCCAATGCTTAGGCATATAAAGGAAAATGTTCTTAGTAGAAAGGATAATACCAAAGGCGAATGGGGCACACAAATCGATAGAAATATAATTCTAAGAATTAATAATAGAATTTGTGTTCCAAATGTGAAAGGTTTGAGGCAAGAAGTACTCGTAGAAAATCACCAATCTAGACTTTTCGTTCATCCCGGAGTTATAAATATGTATCAAAATATGAAAAAGTTGTATTGGTGTAGTGGAATGAAGCAAGATATTTCTATTCACGTTAACAGGTGTGCCACTTGCCAACAAGTTAAAGCCGATCACCAGAAGACTACAGGCTTGTTATAGCCTTTGGAGATTCCTAATTGGAAGTGGGATCAGATCTCTATGGATTTCGTTGACGGACTACCGAGGAGTAGAAAAGGTAATGAGAGCATCTGGGTTATTGTCGATAGGTTGACTAAGTCCGCTTACTTTATTCCTGTGAGGACTGCTCAAATTGCCTCGAGTTTAGCCGAGTTTTATATCAAAGAGATTGTTCGCTTACATGGTGTTCCGTCTAGCATTGTATGTGATCGAGACCATATCTTCACTAGCAATTTTGGGAAAGCTTTCAGGGGACTCGTTGTGCTTAATTAAATCTGAGCATAGTTTATTATTCTCAAACAGATGGCCAGAACGGAAAGAGTAAATTAGATTTTGGAAGATCTTCTTCGAGCTTGTGTTTTAGATTTTGCAGGATCTTGGGAAGAGAAGCTCCATCTCGTTGAATTCACCTATAATAATAGCTATCGAGCGAATATTGAGATGGCACCGCTCGAAGTTCTTTACGAACGGCTATGTAAATCTCCATCTTGTTGGGTTGAATCGGGAAATCTACTTATTCTTGGTCCCGAAATGATTTTGGAAGCTTCTGAGAAAGTCGAAGAAATCAAAAGGAAAATAAGAATTGCCCAGGATTGACATAAGAAATATGCAAACAGAAGGAGAAGAGACTTGGAATTTGCAGTTGGAGATCAAGTACAACAACAACAGCAATAGAGCCATTATTCCCAAAAAAGTTGGGGTCGGCTAGAGATGGAACCCAAAACTAAATGACAAAAGTAATTTAAAGGTTATAACAATAACAATAACAATAACAATAATAAAATTAAGTCAAATAGTAAATTAGTAATAATAGTAACTAAGTAAAATAAAGATAGAAATACATATGTACGAAAAAAATAAAAAAATAAAAAATACAATGAAATAAAATAAAAGATAAAAATGATGATAACAGTACAAATAGTGATAATGGTGCCGATAGTAACATTGACCAAAGACCAAACGCTAGGTCTTAGACTCTATTTTCCTAATCCTATGATCTAAAACTTATAAGACTCATAGCTCATGGTTCTGGTACATGGATTGCTAACTTCCACCTCTACCTATCCGTTACCAGCTCTTCGGCTATATCCCAACCCTTCAAGTCTCTTTTAACAACTTCCTCCCATGTCAACTTTGGTCGACCTCTACCTCTCTTTGAGAAAACGACACGACTTATAATTCCAACCACACTGGTGCCTCGGGCGGCCTTTGTTGGAGATGTCGAAACCATCTTAAGTTGGAGATCAAGTATTTCTCAAAATTTTGCCTTTGAAGAATGCAACTCGATTTGGAAGGAAAGGGAAGCTCGCTTCTAGAATTGTTGGTCATTTCCGCATCTTAGAAAGAATTCGTACTTTGGCATATAGAGTTAAATTTCTAGAGAAGTTATCAGGGATGCGTAATGTGTTTCATGTTTCACACGTCCACAGATATGTGCATGATCCATCCGCAATTGTCCAGCCCGCTTTGTTTGAGGAATGGATGTTGAGCCCAATCTTACCATCGAGAGGAAGTCGCTTCGTATAGTAGGCAGAAGCACAAAGCAGCTAAGGAGGAAGGTAGTCAATCTCATCAAGGTTCAGTGGAGCAGAGATGATCGAGATTGTACTTGGGAAATGGAAGAGAGCATCCATGCTTCATATCCTGAATTGTTAATGCCAGGTATGTAATCCATGCCCGAATTTATCTCTATCTTTCCGTTTATCTTTCTGTTCTCTTATTCCACTCTTTTCGAGGAAGAAAAGTTTTTAGTGAGAGAGATTGTAATTATCTGAATTTTTTAACGATTTAAATTAGAATTTTTGCAAAGATTTTTAAATAAAATTTATTTCTAATAATAAATTTTGACAACGAAAACTAGTTGAAATGCGTCCGTTGAAATAAGGCCAATGAAATTTATTTTGCACCAAAATTTGTTTAAAACTCAGTTAGTATATTTTTCAGCATGAATTATCAAATTTTGAAGTATAAATATTTTTACATAGAAGTGATCTAAAAAATTACTGATTAAAACGTCAAAGTTCGTTCTGTCCAATTCCGATCTTTGTAGCTCCTTTTATCAGAAATTATCGTTATCGTTTAAATTCAAAGTGGTATGACCGACGACAGATGGAATTTTGATATGACCGTCATAGCATAGATTTTAGTACACCATTAGATTTGTCACGTCACGTGGATCTCCGCGGTATATTTATTTTCATATTTTGGCTCCCGTTGTAGAACGCTAAATAAATGAGATAGCGGTCCGTGGCCATGCCCTGTTGGCTATTTGTCCATCATAATTTGAATTTCTTTTCATTTCTTTTCACAGTATTCATTTCTTTTCGCTGTATTGGTTGCATGCGTAGCCTCAAAAACTTATTGCTCGCATTAATTATCCCCGAGCATCCATCTTCTATTTATATATGCAGAAGCTTTTCCTTTCCTTTCCGCTTCTCTTCATTTTCTTCATTTCTGAAATTACTACTTGAAAGAAAAATTTACAAATATTTTTTTAATACACCATAATTTCACCTCCATGCAAAACTTCTCTCCCCTCTTCCAATTTCTTTCTCCTTCCCTTACAGTCACCTCTCAGCCAACTTGAACCCGCAACCCCCGTCGAACTACCAACCCGAACATCAGCCAACCCCCTTCACCGCACCCTGCTGCACCCAGTCGCGAATAACAACCACCCGAACACCACCTCCTCCGCCTGCATCCCCTCAGTCAACCCGAAACCCAAAACTTGATTCCCCATGACCAACAACCAATCTGCAACCAAACTTCACCTGAACCTTGCCTGCTCCCTACCCAACACACCTACTTCACCCGAACCAGCCACCTCGCCCAACCCGCATCCTCCATACCCAGCACACTACTCAACCCAGCTCAGTCATCCCCTTAGCTAACTCGTAACTCGCTCGAAACCCCATCTGCTCTGCTCCCCATGACCAGCAGTAAATCCCATGCCACCAGAAGCTTTCCCGTACGCGGTAGCATTTCGCAAAGCTGCAGTAGTCTCCATTCTCGCTGTCGCCGTCCGTTTCTCTTGCAGCAACTTGGCTTCGTTGTTCGAATCCATCCTCGAGTTCACAGCAGCATATTATAGCTGCTAGTGCGTGTGCGCGTGTCCGTATCTATATCTCCATGTTCGTTCTTGCTTTTCTAATCCATGAAGGTGAGCATTTATAAACCCACGACTAAAAATTATCATTGGAAATACACCATGATTTTATAAATAATTAGTTTGTAAATATGGTTGGTATTGGAATTGGAAACCACGGATAGTCGATTTTACTGACATAGTTTAAATTTATTGATTGGGATCTGACTGTGGAGAATTTTGAATGTTAGTATATTGATTTACTGATTTAAATATACCATGTCACCTTTATGCTATTACCATGTGCATTGATTGGACACTGAAATTTGAACGGAAATATGGGTTGAAATGATATGTACCCAAAATTTAAATCACTTGGCCTAGGATAGAAAATTTAATAATAAACACCTATTGGTCAAATGAAGTTTATTTTTGGATATTTAATATTTAAATTTGAGATAAAGAAATGATTTGGAAATTTAACATGAATTTACAAATTTGGACTTGACGTTGAATTTAATATTTAAATGTGAAATCTATTAAGTTAAATTAGATTTTAAAATAAAATATCAGTTGAACTGTTTTAAATTTTGAGATTGAATTAAAGTGGTTATGTTAAATCTTAATGATATTTAAACTCATCAAGTTGATCAGTTGAAGTTTAGTGGAATTTTGTTAATATTGTATATATAATTAATTTCTTAATGTATATTTAATTTAATTAAAAAGTAATTTTAATTGATTTATTTGAATTAAAATATAAAGATTAAAATGAATTGTTATAAATTAAGGTTTAATTTAAAAAGTGTTAAATTAAGTATTTAAGTAAATTGCTTAGCCCAGAAGTTTAATTAAATTGAATATCTAATACTAAATTTTTTATATTAAAGATTTAATTAACTTTTTTAATTGGAGTAGTTATCAAATTCGGCTAATTTTGTAAAGGTGAAATATTTGTTTAAAATTGAATCTTTAGATTTTAAATCCAAATTAATTTAAGTCAAATGAGGATATGTTATTCGAGAATTAAAGATACTTTGATTTAATTAAACAACCAATCAGTGTGAAAAATGACGTTGATTATTAAAGAGGTCGGGACCGGATATGGACATGTTCTTTGTCGATATCGGAACCACTCTAATTACTGCGTACGTGGAGTGATGGTCGAGAATAAAGTGGTTGGATTTGGCATACGTTCACTGGATTTAAAGAATGTGAACGATGATGGATTGGCCTGACACTCGTGTCAATTTTAAATGATTAAAACATGAGTCCTACCGGTCAATGAGGCTAGCTACCTCTAGCAGACACACTCCTTCGTATATTCCATCTTTTGTTATTGATTGGTGGTCACCCTTGATTTTGGCGGTGTTGTGTTGCGGTGGGCCGTTAGGGGTTACCATCAGCCGGGAAGGGCAAACTGATAGTATCCTACCTTAGGCATTACCTCACATGTCTTGTCATACTTTTATTCTTATACGATACCACTACGATTTTGATTTAGTGTTGTCGTATCACGGCGCATCTCTATCCACCGACGGTTTACTGATGTTTTATATGAAAACTATATGACAATGCTTAAAAACGCTTTAAGAGAGATCAATGTAAAGCTGTAACGCTATTTTGGTATTTCATATTACTGGTAGACATTACATATATAACATATCCTACTATATATAGATAATTTGATGGATCCTTAAGAGATGAAAATCCCGTAACATCTCTTTCGTTACCTTATAAATTTCACTTGAGTTAGACTATTTACATGAGAACTTCTAGTCCTGACTCGAGTATATTGTTTAACTTTATGCTCAAGTCGGCCTGAGTATTGCAGTGTATGAGCAGTGCTTATTTTGGAAGGCGAAGACTTAGTCGAAGGCTCTACTCTATCCAGTATTAGTTATCTATTTTCATTTTAGCTTGTACTAGTAGACTGTTATGTATTCCTAGTATTGTATAATTAAAGGCTGAACTCTGATGTATTTTGTTTAGTTGCTTCATGAATTACTATGTATATTATTTATTTACGCTGCGAGATTCTATATTATTCTATGTGTGATTTTGTGTTTGATTCTATTTTAAAACCCAAATTGACAATCTATGAAATTTGAATAGCTTAAGTTGACATGTGTAGTTTATTGTCAGCTTAAATTGCTTGAAAAAGACGGTTCGTCACATGTTCACATTTACACAACATCCTTAATCAAAACCAAATATCTAAAACACTATTCATCAAAATAACTCCTCCTTAAACCATATGCTAATCTCCTTTTACCATTCACATTTAGTTAGCCATACCATAAAAATATTTTAATTGCTAAATAATTACATATTAATATATTAAGAAAGCATAACAAGTTCGAACAACTTTTCCGAGAAAAAAATATTTGTTTATCATTAAAATGATTTTCGATGGCATTATCGATATTTTTCGAACTATTTAGTTTTGTAAATATTTTTCAAAAATAACGCTACCATCATTAGTTATTAATTAAAAAGGGGTTAACAAGTTTATTAAATCAATGTAATCGCATTAATCCAAAATTTAAATATTTAAATATGAAGTGTTCGAAATTCCAAGTTGTTGCATTCTCCTCCACTTAAAACATTTCATCCTCAAAATTGCAACATGATTAACACTCAAAATAAATAAGTACAATCAATACTTAATAGTATTTCATATTACTAGAAAACCAAGCTCACTGTTTGCTCGGGTTCAAAAACCCTCTCATCGCACGAGGATGATAAACAATCTACTAAGCATACCTTACACTCAATAGCCTCAGGTTATTACACAAAAGATCATTCAAATTACCTCATAACAAATCAAAGAGTGATTCCCTAAAATTTCCATAAGCCAAAAAAACATAGTATGCATATATAGTTAAACTCGTACGACGCACATGGATCATCCGCACACAGTATATAATCTGATTACTTGCTCATCGTATAAATTCCACTTCCAAATTAGTATAGATCACTTGTCCTCTCTAGGACGGGATCCTATAAGGTTTCTTGATTAGAAACTTCTATTCTCCTTACATAACCATATAGTATGGTATAAAACTTCAAGTTCATATCAAAAATTTGTATGAAGTATTCGCTGTTGACAATCGAGTGAAAAATCCTTGTCCGAACCTGTGTAAACCATCCTAAAGCCATGTACTCGAATCCTAGATGAAGAACCGCCATGCGAATAAAACGATATATATACAATTTACATATATATCATATTGGTTCCTTACCTACACCAATATCTTTTTAAAAACATTAATGTCATAAATAGTATATCTCTTCAAATACTAAAATCATTTACGAAGCATTTCATAAAAACATAACTTCAAGTTCATTAATATTTTATGAAGACATAACTTTATTTATAAAACATTCATAATAACTTATTTCAAGTTATTACTCGTATAATACTCTACCATATCTTAAGAGTATGAAAAAAACATCAAACTCATTTTACTTTTCAAAATTCAAATGAAGGCCCAAAATAAACATGGTTCTTATAATCGAGTCAACCTTTATAACTTCTTAAATTATCAAGTTAAGTAAATTGCTTGGAAGAGCAAAACGTTGGTATCCAAAATCAGAAGTAGAGTCGACTTTCCTTTAACATCCCTAAGGTAAACACGTTTATTAATTGGTCCAATAACATCGAATGATCTCTTAACATGTATGTTCAAACGAATTTAAAACATGTGTCAACTTACTAATTCGCAACTAAAGTGTTATATAAACTCAAATTTATATTTTCAAAACACTTAGCTTCAAATTCTATAATGATTTGAAGTTTCAGACTATCCAAAATAGTCGAAAAGTCCATTTCATTGTAACAAATGAATACTTTAGAACTAAATACCGAGATTCATTTCAAATTTTTGGAAATAATAACACTTACATATATCTTTTGCATATCAAATCATACTTACAGGATTAAATCAAAAATCATTTTCAAGACGGTATCAAATATGTCATAAAATATAACTAAGTATCATGATCTCAATTTGTAAACCAATTTCTCAAATATTTACTTTAAAATCTATAGAATATATATATATATATATATATATATATATATCAAGTAACACAAAAATGATACCATGGAAATGGGTCATGCCAAGTTGTACCATATGTCCTCTTACTAAGAAGAGCAATGCCCACGAGAAGTGCTTAACAATCGAACACATCTCTTGTCCATTTTTAATTGCTTTCATGCCATTCAAGCAAGATAACATAAAAAACTTTATTCCTGAATCGATTCGTCAATTCCAAGATCAATCTCGAACTCGAACAAATCGGTAACGACTCGTATTATACATATTGAAGAATCATAAAATATTATTTTAAATTCATATGTGGTCGTACGACTCTATAATTTTGAGAAATGCCTATTAGTGATATTTTCGATACTTAGATTTTTTTCGAACGATTTTACCCTTAAAAATTTGTAACGACTATAACTTTCAATAAAATCCGAACTAGCATCTAGGACAACTTTCATTGGAAAGATATGATGGTTTCTATTTTCGTAGAGTGGTTATTATAACGATTTGGACTTCTAGCTAGGAGATATGGCAGTTTGAAGATTGGTAGTTTTTAAAGTAGCTTAGTGGGTAATTAGTGAGCTTGAGCGCAAGTCCACTAGCCTATTTTGGTTTTGGAGGCTGAACGATCTCCTCCAAATCATTTTTACCACTTCTCAAATGGATCTAAGCTCCTATTAACTCATTCTTTACCCAAAACCTTCTCTTTTCTTCTCTAAATCAAATCTAAATCATAGATTAAGGGTAGATTAGCAAAGTAATTTACTAGAGATCTTCAAATCTACATTATTAGGGAGGAAAAATTAGACATTTATTGTTCATTTTCGAATCTACCTCGTTACATGCAAAATTTGAATTTTGGAGATTTTGCTGAGTGATTTATCATCTCTCACCTTATTATATACGTGTATATAGATTTTGGCATGTTTTATACTCATTTTTAAAGTAAATAAAACATATTTTGAGATTGTTTTAAAGTGAAAACTGAAGTAAAAACTAGTTTAAAATGTTTTAAAGTGTTCTAATCATGTTATTTTAATGCATGGATGTATTGATGTATGTTTTAGAGACAAATTATATAATGATTTTCCATGAATTGTTGTATGTTTTCATGTTTGAATGTTGTTTGGTACATGTGTGGTGTTTGCTTGTATGATTGTATGGTTGGAAACGCTCATCGAAGCGACATATAGGTAGGAACCATGAAACCGGACTTTGATGAATAGGCTTGAAGAGGTTAGGAGTTGTACCGATGCATATGGAAGGCATACAGGTCGAAGAACGGAGAACGGGGATGGAATTGACGCGAACTTTGGATTCGAAGACTCGATAGTATTTTGGTTTGGGGAGATTCTGGTCGGTTTTAGGCATGGCTTTAGTTCGGTGGTGGTTTGGCTCAGAGCTAGGCGAGAATTTCTATTCGGTAGTGTTGGCTCTGGTTTAGTGGTGGTTTGGCTCAGAGCCGAGCAAGGGTTTCTATCCGGGGAAGGTGCGTCAGGCTCGACTAAGGGAAATGGAGCGACTGCTTCTATCCGACTCTAGGACAAACCCGAACAGAGTTAGGAAGTCCAGATATTTTTTTCATGGTGCAGCGATACTTAGCGATTTCTTCGTGCCGTGTTTTGGGGCCCTTAGGGGTGATGTGGGGTGAAGTTAGCAACTCCAAACAATTTGGGATGACCTTGGATTTTGCACGACATCTAACGGAGCGTTGGTATAGCACTTAGATTCGACAACACCGACGATAATGGAAACTACTTGGGAACTTCGATACGATGGCCCTATAATTTGTGTTGGTTGTCTAGAGGCATTTCGAAGATAACGACTTAATGATGGGAGTCGTGATGGTGACCCACAAAGGCAACTTCGATGATGAGGGCTTGTGAGTGGGATTTGCGACATTGTCCTACCATGGAGATAGTCATGATGGAATAACATTTAAGTTCCATTATGGAGACATATGTAAAGGGATCATTGATAACTCAATGCTTCTAGTTTGCTCATAAAAAGGGGCACTTAAATTTTCGATTGTGTCTAGATCTTGCAATAGTGGATTTGCCGTGGCCTTTGCGATTGTGGGCCTGGTTCCTAGTCTTTCGAAGCGGCATGGATTCATGCACCAATGAAGCCTGGATTTTGATTGGGTCCCTGGTATGGTTCTTCGTACCCTATACCCCTGTTTATATATGATTTTAATAGTATTTTTGAGATGATGTATACCCACACCAGATCGTTGTCCGATCCAAGGTTTTATGTTTTACTTCTTATTATCTCGGGTACTTGAATACCACATGGAGTTGTATGGAGTATAAGCAAGAGGCTACGCTTTTATATATCTATACTTTGGAGTTTACTATTGTCTATATTACATTGTGAAGTACTATGGAGCTATATCAGTACTTGTATTTTGATTGGACGAATAAACTCTTTATTTCAGTTTTCGTATAGTTTGTGAACCTGATGCACTCTGATGTTCTTATTTATGGTTCATTTGATTATATCACTGCCTCGCCTATTTTAGATCTATGTTACTATATTATATTTTGTCTTGACACTGTGAGACGTTCTACAGGTTCTATACTTGGATTTTTGTTACTTTACTCTTGTCTAGTGTTTGTCTTAGAAATAGGCACAAACACCCTGTTATAAGTTAAAGCACCAATATCCAATGTTTAGATCCAAACAGAGAAGTGAAGATTCACATATAATAGAATAGATTACTGAAAAGTAAATGAACATGCAAGTTTTATAGTGATTCTGCAAACTCTGGCCTATGTCCACTCGAATAACCTTTTATTTATACTGTAAGGTTACAAGTGAAGTAGTTTTTACCTTAGAAAATTAATAGAGGAAGAGAGATGAAGTGACGAAGGAGAGCCAAAGAAGATGCATTGGAAGAATAAGAAGAAGATACCTTATAATGATCTAAGTCCTATATTTATAGGTGAAGACGTGCATGGGTCGGGTTAAAATTTCGCCAAAAGAACCTCTAAAGCCATACGACCCGATCCACCAATTTTCAAATTGATCGCACACTATTGGAACGATTGGTGCCAATCACTCATATTAGCTCCAATGGGGGTGAGATCCTATATGTGGGTTCTCCAAGGTGTTATCTACTTGCTCTCCAAATTTCGTGCAATTCTGACTTACCATTTGCGATATATCACGTTTTCCATGGAGTCGAGTTGAAAAATGGAAATATGGAAGATCGTTCCATATTTTCTCCATTTGGGGGGCATTCTGGTAGGACCACCATGATGTTAGCTACTTACTCTCAAATTTCATGCCATTCCAACTTACCGTTTATGAGATACCGCGTTTTCTATGTTGTTGGGATCATTCTGGCCAAAATGATATGATCGTTCAAGAACGATGTAGGTCGATAATTCAAGTTTCTCAAAATGATATGCAATTGGTATGGTACGTTCCTTTACATAATATTTTACTATTTCCAAAGTTTTATGTCATTCCGACTTTGCATTTGTGAGATATTGATTGATTATCATTGATTTGAATTGTTCTACGGATCGATCCATATGGATCATGACCGATCGATCCAACTTCATCTTAGGGCCCAACAATCGATGATGTGGGTCCCTCATGATGCAATGTAGTTTTCGTCCAAATTTCAAGTCAATTGCCTTTATAGATTTTGAGTCATAGATCGATAGTTATCAAAAATCACCAAAACGGTCGTCGAAAAACCCACTTCAAAGTTGACCCAAAGCGAGACCCAAAGTAATCACATTTTTAACTCGAAGAAGGTCTTGAAGATTCTAGTCCAGAGTTAGACTCGGGTAGAACTAAAAATTTCTCTAAGTAAACATGATTTTGAATCCAAGCACAAAAAATGATCGATGCTGATTGTTTTTCTCCAAGCAAACTCCAAGCTAATTTTCCCGAGTCCGACTACAAGAAAACTACCACTGATCCGTCTATACCGATCCATCTTCTTTTGTCTATAACTCTAGCATATGAACACCAATCGACTTGAAATTTGCAATATGGCCTTCCTTGTCACTCCATATTAATGGCACCTTGATTAGGTCTGAAATTGAGGATCCGATCTAATCTGTTGCCTAAGTGAAGTGCCAACTCCAAACTTAGCCATTTTTTGAGTGCTGTCCATCCGAATCCATTCAACTATTGTCCATAGTTTCAACTGTAATTGATCTCCAATCCATCCATTTTAGCCGAATCCGTAGTATCCCAACCTGGCCAAAAGGCGGGACAACATTTGCCTCCAAAAACATGCCTTACGGTAGGAAGGCATGTTTTGAATTGCTATAAATCCAAAACCCAATATCCAAGATCCATTGTTAGTCGAATATTCCAATCCATAATCCAATTCATTGCTAGTCCGATTCCTTGATCTCTCTGGATCGTTACTGTGGTCATTCGAGACCGTTAGTTAGATCCGTAGTAGTTTGAGGCGAGCATTTATTCGAGATTGATGTTGTCATTCAAGGCGAGTAGTGGTCATTCGTGACTGATAGCCATTCTTGACAGATGATGGTCGTTCTTGACTGATTGTCATTCAAGACGGTAGATGATTGTATGCTATCGAGTTCTGTTTGGGTCGAATGATGATCGTACGTGATCAAGTGCCGTTCAAGGCGATATATGATCATTCAAGATCGGATGCCATTCAAGGAGAAATGTGATCATTCGAGATCGAGTGTCATATAGGATGAAATATGATCGCTCAAGATCGAGTGTCGTCTAGTGTGAAATGTGATCGTTCGAGATCGAGTGCTGTTCGGATGAAATGTGATCGTTCGAGATCGATTGCCATTCGGATGAAATGTGATCGTTGCAGATCGATTACCGTTCGAGGCGAAATGTGATCATTCGAGATCGATTGTCATCAATTGTTCGAGAACGATTGGTATTCAAAGTGAAATACTTGTTTTTCACATTCAAGTGAATATCGAAATCATTTTTTATGGTGGTTTATCGTCATCTCAGAGCATGCCTAAGGACCGACCTTAATCCCATACATGTGTAAGTGGCTTAGCCGTTTTAACATGGAATTACTTTTACTTCATGCCATCCCAATCAAGAGATGACAACGTGTGCCCTTAAGCCGGGCTTGCTCCAATTTGTGGCGGATGATGGCTGCTCCTATTCCATCACTCCTATCCATTCTTTACGAAGCCATCCAAATCATGCCCCTAGTTCCATGGGGAGTAGTGCCGATCAATGTAAATAGATGCATGTCGATCCATCTTCCTTGGTCGAGGCTTGCCCCTAGTTTGTTCCAATCCATATCAAGCTAGGTAGTTTTCGCTCTAAGTTTGGGATACCAATTTCTAGCTATTTTAGCATCCATAAGTGGTCTCCGATCATCATTTCCATCCTGCCCCTTGAGTCTGCGAGGGAATCCCAGATTATCCTCTTCTACACGTGCATCCAATTTTCGATTGACACCAAACTGCTCAGCATTGTCCAACACCCCACCTGGGATCGATCCATCATAACCCAGAGGCATGCCCTAGAGTCTAGATCGATCGGCGCCGATCTTTCTAGAACGATCGATACTGATCATTATGTGTCAACCGAGGACTACCCCTGGCTATACTACTCCATTCTACTGTCTGTTAGCTTTGTTTCCTTGGTCCTGATTCTGGTTTTCCTTAGCTCTTGCTGCTCCAACTCCGTGATCCATATTTCCAATGTTTCTAACTACTCCATTTCCTTTGTTTTGCGCTCCATCTTATCCCTTCTTCCCGAGGAGATTCTGGATCATCTCCTCTTATCTCTTTAGCATTCTTTCCTACATATCATCCATCATCATTTCCATCTCGTCTCTGGTGATGTAGAATGAGGTTTGATTATCTTCCGAGGAAGCCATATGACTGCCTTTGTGATGGGCCTTATCCACTATTTGTCTCCTTGTTGATGGTTCCACCACTGCTCTAATTCCAAGTTCTCTAATTGATTCTAAATCTAAACTTAAAATCCATGGGCGCTATACCTCTCAGTTAAAGCACTAAAATTTTTATGCCAAATATAGGCACAAACACCCTGGTATAAGTGAAAGCACCGGTATCCAATATTTAGATCCAAACATAGAAGTATGGATTCATAGATCCAGAATAAATTACAAAAATTAAATGAATAGATTGAAGAAAAGTAAAGGAACATGTAATTTTTATAGTGGTTCGACAAATTTTGGCCTACGTCCACTTCAATAGTCTTTTATTTATACTGTAAGATTTAAGTACAATTATTTTTACCTTAGAAAATTAAGAAATAATAAGTGATGAAGAAGAGCTAAAATAAGATCCAATTGGAAGAAGAAGACGATTCCATGTAATGAGCCAAGTCCGTTATATTTATAGGTGAAAACATGCATGGATCGGGTTGAAACTGCGCCAAAAGAACCTCCAGAGCCGTACGACCCAATCCACTAATTTTTAGATCGATTAGTCACAACATGGAATGATTAGTTTTGATTATTTATATTATCTCCAAGAAGGGTGAGATTATTTTTGTGGGTCCTCTATGATGTTAACTACATTTCGTGCAATTCCAGCTTACCGTTTGTGAGATATCGCATTTTCCATGGAGTCGAGTTGAAAAATAGAAATATGGAATATCATTCCATATCTGCTACTTTTGGGGTGTAATTGTTTTGATGGGTCCACCATGAGGTTAGCTACCTGCTGTCCAAGTTTCATCCCATTCCGACTTACCGTTTGTGAGATATCGTGTTTTCCGTGTTGTTAGGATCGTTCTAGCTGAAATGATGCGATCGTTCAAGAACGATGTAGGTCGATCGTTTAAGTTTCTCCAAATAATATGCAATTGATATGTAGGTTTCTTTACATAATATTTTACTATTTCCAAAGTTCTGTGTCATTTTGACTTTGTGTTTGTGGCATATTGATCGATCATCATTGATTTGAATTATTTTATAGATTGATCCATATGGAGCATGACCGATCGATCCAATTTCATCGTGGGCCCAACAATCGATGATGTGGGTCCCTCATGGTGTAATGTAGTTTCACTCCAAATTTTATGTCGATTTCCTTTGCAGATTTTGAGTTATAGATCAATCATCGTCAAAAATACCAAAACGGTCGTCGAAAAACCCGCTTCAGGGTTGACCCAAATTAATCACCTTTTTGACTCAAAGCAGGTGCTGAAGATTCTGGTCTAGGGTTAGACTTGGGCAAAATTAAATTTTCTCCAAGCAAACGTGATTCTGCCCCAAGCACGAAAAACAATCGGTGTCAATCATTTTTCTCTAAGCAGACTCCAAGCATATAGCAAATTTTTTCGAGTCCGACTCTAAACAAATTACCACAGATCCATCAATACCGATTAACCTTCTTTTGTCAGTAATTCGAGCATACAAACTCCAATCAACTTGAATTGAGAATGTAGCCTTATGTGGCCTTCCTTGTCACTTTATATAATCACACCAAAATTAGGTCAGAAATTGGGTATCCGATCGGATCGGATCCGTTGCCTAGATGAAGTGCCTATTCGATACTTAACATTTTTAGAGTGTTGTCAATCCAAATCCATTAAACTATCATCCATAGTTTCAAATGTAATTGATTTCGGTCTATCCAATTTAGTCGAATCTGTGGTTCCCAACCTGACCAAAAGGTGGGATAATAGCTACCGTCTTACATCGGCCGCGTATGTCTACAGCGCTCCATATAGGTATATTGGGTACTAAAGGTGTGGAGCAGTCATCACATTTGGTATTAGAGCTTTGGTTGCATAAACGACCTAAGTTGATACTCAGATCCATTAGAGATAAGGAAGGAGCCATCAACTTAGAATGAATCCAGCGATATATGGGAGAGCGTACTTGTTATGTTTGAATTTTCGAACCTATATATATATATATATATATATATATATAGGTCGCATTGCATTCATGAACACCACTTATTCCTTTTATAGAGACTGAAAATTCTTGTTACACCTTGTAAGAATGAGCCTGCTAACGAGGAACGCTGCTAGGAACTCGGTTTTTGGGGATGAGGATGGGGCAGGATCGAGGGTAGTTAACCCGACTCGCAAAACATATTTACTGATACGGTGCGAAACAGGGTTTAAAATGCCCAATTTGCTCCAGCTATGGCAGTTGGTGGTGGTGCTCCAGTGCAAACACTAATGGCTGACATTGCCAAACTGAGCAAGGATTGTTCCATTCTGGGAGGCAAACCGTTCCTTGGAGTGGAATCAACCATCAAAGTGTAGGACTGGTTAGACACCTACGAATACATTTTTGAGGATATGGAGTTAGAGGATGCGATGAAGAAGAAGTTGGCCTCTAGAGAGCTTCAGGGTAGAGCTATGGGATGGTGGATCACCACTAAGATTACTGCTCCCGAGGACCAGATTACCTAGGAGTAATTTAAGGCGAGGTTTGAAGATAAGTATTTACCCGCCAATTAGAAGTCAATGCTCTTATGAAAGTTTGTTGACTTGTGGCGGAGGAGACAGCCTCTATTGGTGTACATGGCTTAGATCGACGCACTATAGAAGTACAACCTATCTTTTATTGATACTCCACTCAAGAAGAATGAGAAGTTCATTATAGGCTTGGATGATTATCTTGGATAAAAACTAGTAAGTCATATCGATGAGACCTTTGAGAGGCTAGTGGAGAAGGCTCTTCGATATGAGCGTCTGTATCCTAAGCCTAATTTAGTTGTTGCTTCCAAAGATGAGCCAAAGTCGCATGTTGGCGGGGGAGGCAAGAGGAAGTGAGACAACAACAAGAAGTTGTTTCAAAAAAGTGGTTAGAAGAAGGGAAAATGGGAGCCTACTTGCTATATCATGGAGAGAAGGACCATCTTGTTAAAGACTGCAAGGCGGATGCAAGAAATGCTACAACTGCAACAAGTCGGTGCATATCAAGCAGGATAGTCCATAACCGTCAAGGAATAAGCAGGTTGTGTCTGCGTACACTTTGAACGCTGTTCCACCTTCGTCGAGTGCTCCATCGGCAAAGGAGAAGAGAAAGAGCGTCATTATATTGGGCATGCTTTCTATTTTGATACACATGTACGTGCTTTGTTTGATATCGGGGCTTCACATTCCTTCATATCTAATGATTTGGTAGATATATTAGAATTGAAACCCGAGATAGCCAACCGACCTTCACTAACCCTATTGGAGGATTGACTAGCCTTTAAATGATTTGTTGAGACTTGGCATTATAGAAGCATGGATTTTTATTTGCTTGCGATTACTTTGTTTGGGTTTTATGGGGTTCGATATTATTCTAGGGATGGACTGGCTACAGAAGTATGGAAAAATGGTGGATTGTGAGAGGCTATTGGTGATGATAGAAATGGATAATGGGCGTAGGTTAGAGATATGCGTCCTACTTGATGATGAGGTGATGGTTAGCTTTCTGTAGTCTCTCAAGATCCCACACATCGATTTTTCATATATACCCATATTGAGGGAGTACCCAGACATATTCGAGGAGGTTACTGGATTACCACTAAACAAGGAGATAGAGTTCCATATACATTTGGTGAAGTATGCCAGACCGATAGCTGTGCCTTTGAGGGTATGGCATCCAGAGAGCAGAGTGAGTTAGAGGTGCAAGTGAATAACCTATTGAGGCAAGGGTTCATTGGTAGGAGCATATCTGAGTGGGTCACACCTGTAATATTCGCTACTAAGACAAACAGTTTTCCAAGGTTGTGTGTAGATTACCATAATCTAAATAAGTTGATAAAGAAGAATAACTATCCACCCTCGCATATTGATGACTTTTTTAATCAACTCCATAGTACTAGAGTGTTCCCCAGTTGGACCTTGTGATGGGGTTTCGTCAACTGAAAATGGAAAAGGAGTGCTGATTATAGATTTTCATATGCCATCTGGATTCTATGAGTGGTTGGTTATGCTGTTTGGGCTAACCAACGCACCGGCATACTTTGTTGATCTTATGAACCATGTATTCAGGGATCAGCTATAAATAAGTTTGTATTTATGTTCATGGACTATATCCTTGTTTATTCAAGAATGGAGGAAGAACATAAGGAGCATTTGAGGATTGTGCTCGAGGTGTTGAGGAAGCACTGTGTGAGGGCGAAGTTTTCGAAGTATCACTTCTAAAGGAGGGAAGTGCGATTTTTAGGTCACGTCGTTTCTAAGTAAGGTATTACTGTAGATCTTGCGAAGGTGGCTGTAGTATAGGACTGGGATTGACCCAAGACCGCTACAAACATGGAAGTTTTCTTGGCTTGGCGGGATACTATAAATATTTTATCCAGGACTTCTCTAAGGTAGCAGCGCCATCAACCAACTTGATGAAAAGAATTAGACTTTTTTTTAGGGATGTGAGGTGCGAACATACGTTCGCGAGTCTAAAGGAGAGGTTGACGAGCGCAATGGTATTAGTCATTCTGAGTGGGAGCGAAGAGCCGCCTGTGGTACTAGACTTGGTGTGGTGTTGACGTAGAGCGAAAAAGTTGTCGCCTACGCTAGTCGATAGTTGAAACCGCTTGAGGAGAAGTATCAAACTTACAATTTGGAGTTGGTAACGAGAGTATTCTCTTTGAAGATATGGAGGCAATATTTTCCTGGGATGAGGTTCGAGTTGTATATGGACCACAAGTCATTGAAGTATCCATTCTTCTAGAAGGACCTTAAACTTTGTTAGCAACGATGGTTAGAGTTCCTAGCCTCTTATGACTTTGACATTTCCTATACCTTTGGTAAGGGAAATGTAGTTGCTGATGCATTAAGTAGGATCCTACATGCTAGCTTAGGAGCGATGTTCCTAAAGTGGAAGTATTTGGAGTTTACCGTTGGCTATGATTTTAGGCCTCAATAAGAGCTAGAGTTGGAAGTGCTTGCTAGCCTGACGATCTGACCTACCTTGATTAAGCAGATCGATGCTAGTTAGAGGCAAGAATCTAGACTACCAGAGATCATGGCGAAGATAGAGAAAGGAGTATGGTATGAGAATATGAAGCGGTATGGAGTCGGCCATGACGGTTGGCTTCGTAAAGACGGGAAATTGTTTGTTCCTGATGTCGATGGGTAAAGGGATGAGATGCTACATGAGTCACATCATTCAAAATTGACTGTAAATCTTGGTGGCAATAAAATGTATCTCTATATAAGGCAGACATTTCATTAAGAAGGGATGGAGAAGGATATTGGGGCACTCATCTCGAAGACCATGAATTATTAGTTGGTAAAGGCAGATCAGAAGAAGCCGAGTGGTTTGCTGTAACTGCTCGAGATTCCTAAGTGGAAATGGGAATAAAGTTTCGATGGATTGCCAAGGACTAGAGGAAGGTATGATACAATCTTGGTTATAGTAGATAGACTGATGAAAAACTCTAGATTTATACCTATAATATCTTGTAGAACGACACCTAAATTGGCCGAGTTGTATGTGAAGTGGGTTGTGCGATTCCATGGTGTGCCAAAGAGCGTTATGAGCGAGCGAGACCCTTTGTTCACTAGTGGGTTTTCGAAGAGCTTACGAGAGGCATTAGGGATGTAGTTGCATCTTAGTACAACTTATTACCCATAAACTGATGGTCAGACCGAGAGGGTAAATCATACCTTGGAAGATCACTAGCAAGCTTGCATTCTCAATTTCGATGGCTTGTGGAATGATCATCTACACTTACTAGAGTTCGCATACAACAACAACTATCAGTCCAACACCGCTATGGCGCTATTTAAGCGTTATATGAATTATTGTCTAATGCCCCTTCATATTGGTGGGAAGTTGGTGAGAAACTGGTACTTGGGCCATATATGATTAAAGAGACTTCGAAGAAGATCATCCAACAATGAATGAAAGCTGCTAAGAATAGATAAAAGAGCAACATTGATAGGAGGCGACCTGATTTAGAGTCCTCCATCAGCGATAAGGTATTTATCAAGATCTTTCTACTAAAGAACGTTTTTTGATTCGGTACTAAGGGAATTTGGCACCGAGATTCATTGGTCCATTTTTGATACATGAGAGGATTGAGGACCTAGCTTATAGAATCAACGTACTTTAGAAGTGGAAGGCATGCATAACGTGTCCCATGTCTCTTACCTAAAGAAGTTTGTGCATGAATCAGGCATGACAGTTGAACCGAATTAGCTTAATGATATCGAGATTGAGCTAGAAGCATCGAGACCTTTTAGGCCTATTCGTATCGTCGGACGTGATATGAAGCAGCTTGGAAGGAAAATGGTACAGCCGGTGAAGGTTCAATAGGGTGAGAGCGAAGGCGATTGTACTTGATAGACCGAGGAGAGCATAAGGATCGCTTATCCGGAGCTTTTTACTTGATGAAACTTCTGTTTGTCGCATTTACCTTCACTTTCGATATTATATTGGGTAGTTCAGTATCGTGCATGCTATGGTAGGTGTAGATATCATTACCTACTTCCGTGTCCTTGTTTGATGTTTGATATGGTTGCTCATGGATGTTAGGCATGTAGGGTAGCTATATTTGATTTCATTTTGTTATGTTGGGAATTTCGGGGGCAAAATTCCTAAAGAGGAGAGTGTAACAATCCATATTTTACATATTGAAGAATCATAAAATATTATTTTTAAATTAATTTCGGGTCATATGCTCTATAATTTTAAAAAATGCCTACTG
The DNA here is from genome assembly GCA_030765085.1 of Allium cepa. NCBI lineage: Eukaryota > Viridiplantae > Streptophyta > Magnoliopsida > Asparagales > Amaryllidaceae > Allium > Allium cepa. Next base: position 486,116,468 of record CM060929.1, read on the forward strand.
GTGATATTTTAAATCTTTAGAATTTTTCCAAACGATTTTACCCCAAGAAAGTTGCAATGGTTATATCTTTTGATAGAAGCAGAATTAGCATCTGAAACCACTTCCATTGAAAAGATATGATAGTTTCCCCTTCCGTAAAATAGTCATAATTAAGATTTGGACTTTCTAACTAGAAGATATGCTTGTTTAAAGATCGATAGTTTATGGAGTAGCTTAGTGGGTAATTGGTGAGCTTGAGGGCAAGCCCACTAACCCATTTTGGGTTTAGAGACTATATTGGGCCGAACCATCTCTCCTAAATCATTTTTCCCTTCTTAAATAGACCTAATCTCCTATTAACTCATTCTTAACCAAAAACCTTCTCTTTTCTCATCCAAATCAAGTCTAAGTCATAGATTAGGGGTAGATTAGCAAGGTGATTCATTAGAGATCTTAAAATCTACACTTTTGGGGAGGGAAAATTAGATCTTTACCATTCATTTTTGGATTTACCTCTATTTGCGTGAAAATTTTGGATTTTGAAGGTTTTGGTAGGTGATTTATCGTCTCTCATCTTATTATATATGTATTTATAGGTTTTAGTATGTTTTAAACTTGTTTTTAGAGTAAAAGTTAAATTTTGATGCTGTTTTAAAGTGAAATACGAAGTAAAAACGAATTTAAATTGTTTTAAAGTATTCAAATCATGTTAATTTGATGTATGATTGTCTTGATGCATGTTAGGCTATGTTAGAGACATACTATAAGATGATTTTCCATGAATTGTTGTATGTTTGCATGTTTGAATGTTATTTAGTGCATGTGTGAGGTTTGCTTCTATGCTTATATGGTTGAAAACGCTCGTTGGAGCGACTTATAGGTAGGAACTATGAAATTAGACTTCGAGGGATAAGCTTAAAGAGGTTAGGAAATGTATCGATGCATATGAAAGACATATAGGTCGAAGAACGGAGCGTAGCGATGGAATCAACGTTAGATTTGGAGACTCTACAACGTTTGGTTCATGGGGAATTCTGGTTGGTGTTAAGAATGGCTCCAGTTTAGTGATGGTTTGGCTCAGAGCTGAAAAATGATTTTTGTTCAAGGGTATTGGCTTGGGTTTGGCTCAGGTTCGATAGTGGTTTAGCTCAGAGCCAGACAAGAATTTCTATTCGGGGTTATTGGCTCGGGTTCTGTGGTGGTTTGGCTCCAAGCTGGGCAAGGGTTTTGTTTAGTGGTGTTGACTTGGGTTTAAAGGTGGTTTGGCCCAGAACTGGACAAGAATTTCTTTATGAGGATAGTGCTTCTGGCTTAACTAAGGGAAATGGTGCGGCTGCTTTTAGCCGGCTCCAGGGCAAACCCTAACAGAGTTGGGAAGTCGTGACATTTTTTTCATGGCGCGACAATACTTTGTCAATTTCTTTGTGGTCTATTCCGAAGCCCTTATGGGTGATGTAGGGGTGAAATTGGCTACTTCGAACAACTTGGGACAACCTTAGATTTCGTGTGACGATTAGGGAAGCGTTGGCGTAGCGCTTCGACTCTACGACGCCGATGATGATGGCAATGATTTTGAAACTTTGATATGATAACTCTACGAATTGTGATGGGTGTCTAGAGGCGTTCTAAAGATAATGACTTAATGATAGGAGTCGTGACGATGATCCATAAGGGCAATTTCAACAATAGGGGCTTGCGAGTGGGATTTGCGATTGTGTTCTATTATGGTGAAGGAATAACGACTGAGTTTCATTAGGGAGTGCATGCAAAGGGATCATTAATAACTTGAAGGCTTTTAGTATGCTTGTAAAGAAGGGGTATGTGGGGATGCTTACCTAGATTTGCAATTGTGTCCGGATCTTGTGATAGTAGATTATCTTGGGCTTTCTGAATGTGGGCTGGTTCCTAGCCATTAGAAGTGGTATGGATTCGAGCACCAATGAAGATGGAATTTCTATTGGGTCCCTGGTTTGCAATTATGTCATACGAGTTATCATATATCTAATGCACACGCGTGGCGGTGAGGATTGTTTGATGGATGCTACGTTTTCCATGATTGTTTATCACTCTAGGATGTTACATGATGTAGGTATTTTTGATCATATACCAAGACACTAGATTTGTACTTTGATTGCACTTATATGGCTATGATAGTAGATTAGCATATATCGGCTGTTATGTGCTAACTCCTTGGATTCAGGGACAGGTCAGCTATGGTTCTTCATACCTTATGCCCTTATTTACTATAAGATTTTTATGGTATTTTGAGATGATGTATTATTCACACCAGACTATTATATGACCTAAGGTTTTATGCTTTGCTTCTTATTATCTCCAGTACTCTTAAATGTGTAGATTCAAGATAACCACTCTAGATAGAATATGGAGCTGTACGAAGTACGGGCATAAGGTTGTGCTTTCAATATCTATACTTGGAGCTTACTATTGCTTATATTCCGATGTGCAGTACTATGGAGCTATATCAATATTTGTACATTGAGATAACTATAGAGTTTATTCTGGGGATTTGGGTGTATAAACTCTTTGTTTCAGTTTTTGTATAGTCCGTGAACCTAATGCACTCTGATGTTCTTGTTTACGGTTCATTTTATTATATCACTATCATGCCTATTTTCCATCTATGTTATTACATTATATTTTGTCTTGGCACTATGAGATGTTCTATAGGCTTTATGCTTAGATTTGTTTTACTTTACATCCTTGGCTACCGTCCTGCATCGGTCGGGTACCTCCACATCGCTTTATACAGGTATATTAGGTATAAAAGTATGGGAAGGTCATCATTTATTCTTAAAAACCTTTTTCAGAACATTAGTATTCAAAAACACTTTCAAAAAGCATTACTATTATTTTCTCCAAAATCTTGAAAAGTAATCTCAAGGCACCGGGATTTAAATTCTCAAAGTATAAATTTAAATCCTCATCACTTATAAACCATACTTATATAAAGTTACTTTCTTATATAAAATCTTTTCACAAATGTTTATTTATAAAATATTTTATCATTTCTTTAGATTATAATAAAAATCGTTTACTAAATTTAACTTTTAACCCAATACTGTCTACGAATGCCTTATAGTCAAACTGTGAAACTCAATTCATAAGGTGTTTGTTTTAATGATCCCACAAATACTGTCTACCCAACCCATGCAGTGAAAAGGTAAAATTGCTCATAAACTGATTGAACATCAAGCAACAATTAATTGTGATACTAAATGAACACAAACTGGCTGATCGTAACTAATCAGTCTAAAAATAGTAATAATTCTCACAAACTAGTCGAACATGTCAAATCATTGTACAAAGGATAACAATGCTCATAAACTGGTCAAATATGGCTAAAATAATTAATGAGGAGTAACAGATGAACATTATTAATCCCTATATTAATTAAAGTACATTTTAATTATTCATACTTATATCATTTACCTATATAATATCTTAAATTTTTGTAGTTGGAATACCTTTAAGGCATATGTTTATTTCAAATACAAACATGCTGTCATATGTGCAATACAATCAATTCATTCAAGGGCATCACTTACGCTACCTCTAATGAGTTACACCCCTACTGAAGCCAAGGTTCTCGCTTAACCTTCAGCTTTGATACCAAATGTGACAATCGACCTTTTTCAACCCTAAAGTATCGACACTAATACATCCACGGTATTCACGTGTCGAGCACCCAAGTGCCGAAAAGATAGCTAGGTTATTAGGGTAAAATAAAAAGGAAATGAAAAGAAATAAAAAAGAGAGCAAAACATTAGTATCTCATAATTGAATAATAAGATATAATATCAAAAAATAGTATAAATTGTCACTCCAAGATACATAATATTTCAAAGTTACAATTCTAAATAATATCATCAATAGAGACAATTATAACAGCACATCCACACAAATGCTGATATATACATAATAGTAATGCAACAGAAATAAGAATACTAAGGTAGGCAAAAGCATCTAGCTCGTCTCCTCAAGCTCCAAAGAATATCAACAAAAACTTGACTTTCTCAGACTACTCAAAAGAGAACACATGGAAATAAGGGAAATATAAATTATGAGTCAGACATAAGTCTGATGTGAGAAACTCAAGAACTATGTTATTAGCATATAACAGTACTTTTGAGAATGTTCGTATCACCATAACGGTTATCGCCTCAAAAGATCCAAACAATCAAATAAGTACATAAGGTGATATAATACATAATGTCTTAGGTGTAGAATATAAATTGAAAAATAGTTGGGCTACTTGAATCTCACAACACAACAATATCAGAAGTACTGGTAAAACCTTCAAGGTACGTTCGCATAATGAATTTCCATGGAGGTCTCCTTGGTAAAACCGAATCAACCTCCTTCACAAGAATCAAAAATTAACTTTCGAGCATTGTATATCTTTAGACAAAATATACCATAAAGTAAGCATAATTGGCCCATACCCGAATATGTGGAATCGAATATCATCAACTCCTGGTACCAACATCGATAAGCATATCTTGATATGGAGATGATATGCCCTTTTCGGTTTGCAAAACACCATAGTTGTGTATCCTACTCCGTCTCTAGTCAATTTTGACGTAGAGTCACATTCAGCATCTCAACACACAAGTCTTCATCACTTGAGCAGATCTCGAACCTCTCCACAGAATCTCGAAAAAGCCGTCTGACGAATACTAACTTTATCCTCTCTCTTGGAATCAACCTCAAGATATACAGTACCCTCGCTAGCACCGTTTGAAATGTTAACGCTGGCCACTCCCATGGACTTAACCCTAGGATAGATAGTTCAACTCTATAACCTTTCACTTCACAACCGCTTCCAAAACATAGAGCTCGTATATCGATTTTGAATTGGTTTTAGGTAATTAAATACACTTACCCAATCCCGGTCTCTTCAAAACTAAATCGATGAATTTCCAGTTAACTTATTTCGGTTCTTTAAGAAGTTAACGAACAATATAAAGGAGTCCTTCTCAAGGGATCTTGTGTATATACATTCTTAAAGCAAGGGACGATTCATGGATGAGTCATCTTCGGGGGATCTCAAACCGTATCAATATGTGATGCTTATGTATACTTCCAAATTTAATTTGGTCAAAATCGAAAGTCAACTACAAAATAGAAGCGATCGCATATGGGAACCAAGTCTTGTATACTTATCATGCTTTAGATTTCTCAATTTATATCATCCCTTGATCAAGAGTGAAGTTGGTAGGTTAGAGCACTATTACTTCTAACCCTACTCGAACATCCTTCTTAACTCTCACAGATAGAATATATCTACTTTATCCACTTTTACGTCTAATTATAGCATTAAATTTTTTCCATAAACAAGTGGACACACAAATCATAATTAAGTCACACAATGCACCATTAAGTCACATAAGTGACTTCTAATTCCCTTTTTATTTAATTAATTCTTTTATTAATTAAAAGTTCTTTAGTTGTATATATGTTTAAAATAACTTTATAAAAGATACACATGTATACTACTATTTCACTATTCATTTCTACTCTTTCACTATTCATTTCTATTGTTTCAATACTCATTTCTACTATTTCATTATTCATTTTTACTGTTTCAATACTTAGAAATGTATCCATATTCTTATCCTAAACTATATAAGAATATTCATAAATCTTAAACAATATTTAACGTTTCCAAAAATATAACTAAATGGGTTTAAAACAAATGCCATTAAAATATTGGTACTAAAAACCCGGAACCATTTTACTTATAATTATCTTTAAAACATTCTTTTAATAGATTTAATTACATTTATAAGTGTAATAAAAAAGGATTAAAGACAAATGTTATCAACACATTACCACAACAAACCCAAAACCAATTCATTCTTGTCTTTGTCTTTTAAAAAATTCATTTTAAAGATCTCTACATTTATTAAACAAGGTAATATACTTCTAAATTAACTCTATAAAACTATTTAATATAATATATGTGTTATAATCCAAACAACCTTTATTCTTTTATAAAATATTAACTTAACTTTTCCAAACTTGTATATATAAATTCTTTAAAAATACTTATATATAGGTTTTAAATATCCAAGTAAATATTCTTCAAAAATAAGAAATTTATAATTTTTTTTAGAACTATTATTATAAATGCTGTAAATGAAATCTTTTTCTTTAAAAAATTAACATTTCATTATTAAAATCTATTTAAACTTTTAATATGTTTTTTCATACTTAAATCCATGTTATTAAACATTCCTAAAAATATTCCACAAAGAAAATAAATTGTAAACCATTCAAATTACGAAAAACTAGCCAAAATATCGCATTTAAAATAAAACAGTGCAAAAAATTAAGATCTACTATAGTAGACCAAAGACAACGTTAATAAATGCTATTTAAAGTACTGGATAGAGTACAACATGAAAATGCTAGAACTTTGTGGCTCGTTTTACTCACGTAAACAAATGTTTTTTGAGTCAATAGTTTATGTATGCTACTTAAAAACTGAAAGAACCATATATATGGTGTTTTGATGATAACAACCTTACGACAATGTTACTAATGTGTTTATTGATTTATTTCAGGTTAAAACTCTAATGGAAAAGTTGGAAAATAAATGACTAAAATTATACATATAGGGTGGGATTCGAACCAAAGGGGCCGAGAAAATAGCGCATGCCCTTACAAATGCACCATACAAAATTTTGTTTTGAAGTGCATTCCAGTCGATCAAACCCATTCGGCTAAAAACCTATATGATCCACTATGTTTTGGCTATGATCTCTAGAATAATTTTTACACTGGATCCATCGACTGAATTGAGATCTCAGTCTGTTGAACCCAATTGACTAATTATATATTTAGCCTTCTGAATATAGTTATGGCCTCAGGCTTGAATTTTACAAAGATTTAGTCGACTGAACTCCATCCCTAGTCAACTGAATTAACAGAAAACAGCTAGTTCATGAAAAGTGTCTTCATAACTCTTTGCACCTGAAGTTGCTTCTCTTCATCATTGGCGAATCTGAAAGACTGCACTCTTATTTTAACATCCTTGCAACACCTATATAATCCCTAATCATCCTTAAATAAAAATATAACCACATACAACTCCATATTTCGATTTCCATGCCTAAAACTCTCAACCCAAAAGCAAGAGTTCGGACTTTAAGAGATTCAGTTGATTCACAGAATGTCGACTAGTGTGCTTCATCTCCATATCCCATATTCTAGTCGAATAAACTTCTTAGCCTCTACACCTCCACTCAATATTGTTTGGTTCGGGTATAGGAACCATTGTACATCAAAGAGGCAATCTGTATATCAAGATACGTTGTGTCAAAAAGTAACATTTGTTACACTACTTGTAAAAGTTGTACAAGTCCTATCGTAGTATATTCAGGCAGTGTTGAATTCATATTCGGTTGTTCAGGCAGAGTCTGTAAACCTATTCCACCGAGTAAAGTGAGAGTGTTACTTAGTTAATTCCAGAAGGAATCTGAGACTGGACATAGGATGGAAGGTCTGAACTAGTACAAATCGACAGTGCGATCTACTAAACTATTCCACTGTATTTATGTTGTTTATTACTGTTGGCCATCTTTCATCCTGTGCATATTGACTATCAAAAACCATGAAAAGAAATTGTTAATACCTCAATTACTTATTTTGATGACAACAACCATATACGAACACGTAAAATATAGATACTAATGTTTTGCCAAGTTATATAGTACATAGAGCAGATTATTACACATGTATTGAATCAAAGAATGAACAATATAAAGACTCAAGAGATATGCATGAAGATTCATGGGTTCAAAGACCAAGGTATGAAGATCTCAAGATTATAATTTAGAGTATTGAGTCATAGCATATATTTGTTGAAGTCCTTGATAGCAATTTTTGATCTCTATCTCCAATTTTCCGATCTTTCATATTTTTAAACCAAATCAAATTTTAAAAATATATTTCAAAATATTTTTTAAAAGTTTTTCAAAGTTCATGATGTTTATAAACTATGTTCAAACTATTTTACGAAGCATCAAATTATTTTATAAAGTACAAGATTTCTAAAACATTTTAAAAGATATAAGTTTTCAAAATACACAAGCATATGCCGACATACGTGTCGTCAATTAGTTTTTCAAATTTTTGAAGGAAGTGTCTATTCGTCACAATATTCACGAATGGACACATCTTTTGGTTTGCTATATAAAAGGGAGTTTAGATAAAAATATTCACAACTAATTACTTGCTTTCTTCAGTCTTCTTACTCTCTTGAAAACTCCATTGGAAAATATACTCTATTCTCTTCAAAATCACATAGAATCAATTCATACTTCTTTGTATTGATCCAATACTACTTTCTTACTATTTTGGAAACATCTCCCTCATAAATGAAAAGATCAAAGTGTTTTCAAAAAGGCTATAGGATCCATTATATCCAGAGTTCAAGAAATTTTCTTTGGAAAAACTATCAACGCTATTTGTACTTTCTTATGTGTGCTTGCAGCCCATTCAAATCGAGTAGGCGTGCTAAGTAGCCTAGAAATCCAGTGGGTGTGCTTGTAGCCTGATCAAATCAAGTGAGTCTAACTTGAGCTTGGAAATTTAGTAGGGTGTGTCTTGTAGCCTCGAAATCAAAATTAATTTGGGTTTGCCTTCTGTCCGGTTAAAGATTGGCATTTGAAAAGAAATTTGTACAAGCAATTATATGAGACTGGATGTAGGAAAAATACAAACCAGTATAAAATCCCTAGTGTCACCTCCCTAACTCTCTATTTTACTTTATTGTTTTTATTTTTATCTATGATTGCATCTATAATTGATTGTTGGTATATTTCTATGTAGATAATCTATTATTTAATATTAATCTTGAAAGAAATTTAAAAAGATTTATATAAGTTAGAAAAAACAATTCACTCCCCTTTTAGTGTTTAATTTGCCATAAGATCCATAATTTTGCAACCCACTAAAGAGCCAAGAGAGCTTCTCAAAAACCAGAAGAAGCTTAAACGTTCGTTTAGTAAAAAGTTTACTTCCCTCTCCAACAAAGTGGACAAATACTTTGGAAAAATTATCCCAAACTTGGTGGAAATTCGTCATCATTGTTTACATCTTTCTAATTTATCTAGTAATTTCTAGCCTTCATTTCATTGTATTGTTCTAGGTCGACTCTGTGATGACCCATCTCCTCGATCCTTAGAAATCGTCACTAATACTTGCTCGATATTCACATGCCGCAAATCCAAGTATAGGAGAAGCAGATTATCATGGGGTAAAAGAAAATAAAGATATAAGACAGAGCAATAACATAATATCACATCGTATTTAAAAAGTGGTAACCATGAAGGTAATACATATAATCATCCTCAAAGTGAGATATTAGAGTCATGATAAATACTAACCTAGCTAGGATAGTTATAACGGCCTATCCCTACAGGTGCTGGTAGATACATAATATGAACATTGTGGAAAGTGGTGTAATAACAAAAGAAATCAAAATTGCTTCATGCTTCAGACTTCATGCCCCATATGCTCCAAATACTCCAAATTGTTCCAAAATGCTCCTAATCAGCTAACTAATAGGCTGGCTGGGAAAATTAGGGCACCTAGAGTTTAAGGGTAAAGAAAAATAAAGTCTGGGTCAGTCATGGAACTGGTATGAGAAACAAAAAATACACATTTTAAAACAAAAGGTATCTCATAAGACCACGCCGCATATAAACACGCAACAGGTTTTTACCTTATGATATCCAAAAAAATTGCTACGGAAAAAAACATTTGATATTATTTTTAAAGACATTCCTTTGAAAATATTTGCAAGTAAACTTATTAATCTTAGCCGAAATTGTTACCATTATTAAATTCCGGATATGTTAGGCTCTACAAACAAAAATCTTACAGGGCTTGTCCGGATAATGGATTTCCATACAATGACAGGTAGGGGACTACCTTTCGTACAATACATCTCTAGAGGAATGTACCGAGGATACACAAACAATCCTCCGCATCTGGCATGACTGACCTATCCCTATTTGGCACTCATACATGGCCTGGATAAAATCGAATATGACATCACCTCGGTCGTAACCGACCTATCCAAAATTCCATAGCATACACCATATACTCGATATATAGAGAGTAATCTAGAAAGGTGATGACCATATCCCAATGGTTGCGAACAACATAGCCTTGTGGCGTACCCTATTTTGGCCATTACCAAGTGATGAGGTCTGAGGTAGCGATTACCTTTTACATAGCACATTCCATTTTGAGTGCCACATTGCTATTCTATTGTCACACAACTGATTTCTATAAATGTATAACTCCTGAGCTCATACGTAAGAGAAGTTGTCTTCTCCCCCACCAAACAGATGATACGTTCATAGATTTCAATTTATGTAACTAGAAATGCAACGTTGGACATTCGTCCATACAAGTTGCCCATGAACCGGAGAAAACGAAGGCACTCTCCTACCACATCCTATTGGGGGTTACCCCTAGGATTAGCAACGGGAAGTCCTTGCATCAAAGATCTTAAATGAAGAACTACAGCCATGTAATATGATATGGAAAATTTCCCTCCAGGGTCAGTGACAATCAGCCCTACATTCCATCTTCCAAATCATATCCATATCTTCACTTCGAATACGTAAATTGGTTCGAAGTGCTTTTCGAACAGGAATTATCCAAATCCGACCCTAGTTCATTCGAACCAATCATCGATAAAAGAGGTCAAGTAAATAGGTGATTAGTATTTGATTAATTCATTCTTTTTGTTAAAATTATCTTTTAGAGATATAAACTTTTAAAACGTTTCTTTCCTGTATATACAGAATCATTAAACCTCTCTTGTCATATCCTTTGATTACTTAAAACCTTTTTAAACTTGGAAAAATTCAAAATCATTTCCTTTTTCACTTAAGGAAATATTTCTCAATTATTTCATTTAAATCTTAACATGGATTTCTTAATTCAAAACTCAAATTTTGATTGAGTAAAAGCCATGTTATCTAGGATGCTAATCCAAAACCAGTAAATATTAACTGAGCAGAATCTATAAAAATCATCTAATTCTACTCAATATAAATTTCTGTATTCAACAAATACTATGGGTGGAATAATGGTGAAATCGCCTTTCAAATTCTATGACTAGTATGAGTTCCCTCTTCGGGCTTTAACATCGAGTACAAGAAGATATCTTCATAAAATCCAAGTTATGTATATTTGGGAAATTCATATCTTTTATATTTTGGAAATCTTTGATCCAAGTAAACCAAATTAACTATCCCATTTGTCGGGCAAGTCCGGATAGCCAGGGAGAGCAGGAAACTTGTTTTTCAAACTCAAGCCTAGACGCTATCTCTTAGACACCCATAAGGCGGTCAAGTTATTTAACCGACTCTAAATCATTTAACATTTACCCATTTCATAAATCCTTCAAATAATCTTTAAAATACTTTATAAATAATTTGGAAATATTTACAAAAGATTTGGAAAAGATTGGTTGTGTTTAAAACTATATTTTAAAAGTTATGGAAAAGTGCTACAGAAAAGTGCTGTGGAAAAGGGTTGTGGAAAAGTGCCACGGAAAGTGCTTTTTTAAAACAATACTGATCAACACAACCTTTTATCATTTGAAAATTTATTTTTATAACCCAAATCACTTTTAAAACATTTTATAAGATTTTTAGAATTTATTTTATATTTTTAGACAATTTTAATATATCATTTTTAAAGAAATCCTGTTAAGGATTCCGAACTGCAAAAAAACCGAGATTTTTCCAAAAACTTGTTTTACTCATATTTCAAAATCTAATTATCAAAGTATCCATTTTCTTTTTTTTTATTTGAAAATTATGGACATAATAGTTTGGAAAATTCTTATCTTGAAGAACGAGCTATATTCCATTCTCTATACTCATTTGACTTTTATGGCACGAAATCGCGAAATGCCGTTACGCGACATGCCTAATTTTGACTAAATTTTTAATTACAATTAAAAATTCACCAAAACACTTTTATATGTTTATAAAACATTTCAAACTCAGTTTTAAACCTTTTAAAGAGGTTTAACATTCCATATACACAAATTTATTCAATAAAGGAATGTGTTTTCCTTTGTGCTTATCGACGTGTTTTTCCATGATTCGCATATATACATACATACATACATATATATATACATACATACATATATATATATATATATATATATATATATATATATATATATATATATTCAACATTCATTTTAAACAACCATCATCAATGATCATAATCAAACATATACCACATCCTTTAGCATATAATATCATAGTATAGGAGTTTCTCACCTTGGGCTTAAACGTTTAACTAAAAAATTTACTGTAGCTCTGCTATTTTGATTTTAATGCTCACGATCACTTGGATTCTTAACTTTTAAGGTCTCGGCCTTAACTAGGAGGCTCATGGACTAGGGTTGGAGAAGAGGAGGGCTCGGCCTTTTGATAGAAGAAGAGAGGCCGTGGATGGTAGAGAGGAAAAGTGGAGTTTTAGAATAGTTTTGAGTTGCTTAATATATATTTGTATATATTATAATTAAATTTCTTTGGAGAAATATTTTGGCATTATTTTATTAACATGAGAAGCCATGGATGAGGAGAGAAAAAAACTTAGAAATGAAAACAAAGTGTTGTGAAATGATAGGAAAGAGTATGGTATTTATATTTTAAGAAGAGGTAGAAAATATCTTTACATACATCATCATCTTCATCTTCATCACCTTCACATGCACCACCATTATTACCATCTACGTCACCTTGCACACGTTTGTCCTACCCCTCTATGTTCTCCATCACATCATTTAACTTTCAAGCTATGTGCATTGACTTAAGGAAGCGAAAGGATGAAGTTTGTGGAAATATCTTAGATATTTTGTTATATATGTCTACACATAAAAGTATATATGTTTTATGTGTGTTGATATATGTTCAAGAGTGCATGTGACATGTATATACATGTGCATGTATGCACAAGAGAATAAATAACGTTTCAATGACTTTGAACAACATTTGTTCGTCAAACCGTTGAAAATCAAGAAATCAATTCCTGATCACATTTTTACTTATAAACTAATTTACATAAATGTAAACGAAATTTGAAAATAAGTTTCTCATTATTATTAGTTAATTTGCATGATCATATTTTATTAATAAAACCATATAAATTAATATTAATAATTATTTAAAAATTTTGTTGTTACACCGATAAAGCGAAATGAATTCCTTTCTTTTCTTTTCTTATGATTTGAAATCAAGTGTGTGTGTGTGTATATATATAATTAATGATAAATTATTACTTTACAACTATTTAAAATGAGTTATCAAAATTATTAAAATAATTACTAAATCTTTTTGATCTCCAATAAATTTATTAAAGTGATATATTTGCGGGTAGTTACAGACTTCCCTTAAAAGAATTTCGTCCTTGAAATTAAGGATAAGTAGAAGATAACTCAATATATATATATATATATATATATATATATATAATGAAGTGACACATATGTATAAGATATAACAAGTGACATCACCACAAGCCGGTGAGTACACTATACAACATACAACTATGTATCCATTCTAAACTCATGATAGGCTTTGCGCATTCTCTCCTTCATCTCCCATGTACAGTCTCCTACGTCACCACTTCATTGGACTTCAACTAATCTTACAATTTTTCTCCTTCATCACTTCTCATTACGATCCACAATTTGCATAGGTTGTCTGATAATGGAAAAATTAGGCTCAACTTCCAAGTCCTCTTGGGTGGCTGTTTCCATAATCTACTTTGGATCATGCATATATTTTTGTAGGTGAGATACATGAAAGACATTGTGAACACCCAACAACCTTTTGGGAAATTCTACATGACAGGCCAATGGACCAGTCTGCTCCAAAATGGGAAAAGATCTGATATATCGAGGTGTCAATTTTCCAATTCTCCCAAATCTCACCACTGCTCTTATTGGGGAAACCTTTAGGAATACATAATCTCCTACCGAGAATTCCAAATTTCTACGCCTCCTGTCCGCGTAACTCTTTTTCCTGATTAGTCAACCATTTTTGAAGCTTCTCTAATCATGTCAGGGCCTAGTATCAACCGATCTCCGGTCTTGATCCAACGTACTGGGGATCTACATGGATGAACATATAAAGCTTCATATGGGGCCATGCCGATACTAGCATGATAACTGTTATTGTAAGAGAATTCTATTAGATGAAGGTAGCTTTTCCATGGACCTCCAGAATCTAAGATGCAAGCTCTTAGAAGATCCTCTAATGCCTGATTTACCCTTTCTATTTGTCCATCGGTCTAGAGGTGATATGATGTACTAATGTTTAGCTTTTTTCCCAAAGCTGTCTGCAATGCCTCCCAGAACATACCGGTAAAGATTAGGTCTCAATCATTGACTATGCTGCATGGGACACCATATAATCGAACTATTTCTCTCATGTATATTCCCGTAAGGCTTGCAGCAATTCGTGTTGACTTTACAAGGATGAAGTGAGAGCTTTTGGTTAGTCGATCTACGATGACCCAAATACCTTCATTCCCTTTTCTTGATCGAGGCAAACCATCGATGAAATCCATCGATATTAGCTCCCATTTCTAAGTTGGATTTTCAAGAGTTGGAGTGGTCCAGAAGTCTTTTGTTGATCACTCTTTATTTGTTAACAATTCGCACACCTACTAACATATATGGAGATGTCCCTCTTCATACTCATCCACCAAAATGTCTGTTTTACATCCTTGTACATTTTGTTGACTCCTGGGTGGATATTAAGTTTAGATTGATTGCATTATGGAAATACTTCTTGCCTTAAGTTGTCAACCTCCAGGATACAAATTCTCCCCTTTAACCGTAATATCCCACAGTTGTCGATTTCAAAGCTTGTATTCTGCCCTTAGCGTATTCTTTTAAAAATCCTCCTTAGCCATTGATCTTCATTTTGCTTGTTGGCATTTTCTCTAGAAGGGTCGGGGTAAATACAGGATAAGCTATAATGGTAGGCTTCCTACTCAATGCATCTGCCACCATATTGGCCTTTCCGGGTGTATATAAGATATCAAGATCGTATGAAGAGAGAAATTCTAACCAACGTTGTTTCCTCATATTTAAGTCCTTCTGAGTGAAAAGATATTTCAAAGAATTGTGGTCTGTGAAGAGCTCAAACTTTTCACCTATTTAAAGAAGGAATATTATTTACCAGGGTTAATCAAAGTCTATTTAAAATAAACTATAATGAATTCTTACCCAGCAGATAGTGTATCCACATTTTTAATGCGAACACAACGGCTGATAATTCCAGGTCGTGTGTTGCACATTTTCCTCTCATGGATCTTTAGTTATTTACTTGCATAAGCAATGACCTTACTATACTGCATTAAAATAGCACCTGCTCCTTCCCCACGCATATCCGTATATAATAAATTTACCATTTTCATCCGCTACAGCTATTACGGGAGCAGTGGTTAATCTTTTCATAAGCACTTGAAAAGCTTTTTCACAGTTTTTTGTCCACTCAAACTTCACGTCTTTCATGGTCATCTTTGTTAAGTGAGAGGAAATCTTGGAGAAGTCCTGAATAAATCTCCGATAGTATTCTGCTAATCCCAAGAAACTATGAACATCTTTGGGAGTTTGGGGATATTTCCGGTCTAGAATAGCCGTAATCTTTGTTGGATCAAGAACAATTCCCTTTTGTGACACCACTTGTCCAAGGAATCTTACTTCTTTTTCCCAGAAGTGGCATTTTGAGAATTTAGCTTTCAGCACATTTCTCCTCAATATTTCTAATATGATTTCAAGATGCCTTCACGTTCTTCCTCATTCTTTGAATATATCAAAATGTCATCGACAAAGACTAATACAGATTTATTGAGTACTTTGCTAAATACCCTATTCATAAGGTCAACGAAATAGGTAAGAGCATTTGTTATCCCAAAGGGCATAACCAGCCATTCGTAGAATTCATTTGAGCTTCTGAATGCGGTTAGAGGAATGCAATCTTCAACTATCCTTAGCTGATGCAATCCGGTGGCTAAGTCCATTTTTGAGAATACCCTAGCCTCGGTAATTGGTCAAACATATCATTTATGCGGGGTAGGGGATACTTGTTTTTTTCGTTGTTGGTTCGTTTAGATCTCTATAGTCCATACACAATCTTAACAAGCCATCCCACTTTGCAACAAAGATCATTACTACCCCCTAACTTGAGCGACTAGGTCTCATCAATCCCTACTTCAACAACTCATCAGTTTTCTTTTTCTTCCTTCTATTTAGGAGCTATTTTTTGAACTGGGAGAACAACTGGACTTGTGTTGGGAAGTAAATCTATTCGAAATTCAATTTCTCAATGGGGTGGTAGGCTTTTTACTTCTTTAAAAACATCGAAAAATTCCCTTACCATGGGTATTTCTTCTAGAGGTTTTTAGAATAAATTAAGCACATATATATAATTGTCCTTTACTGGACTAGGGTTCTTGCATTTTATCACAAAAGGTCTACCCCTTCTATTTCGTAATAGTACCATCCTTTTATTACAATTAAGAATAGCTTTATATTTGGACAACCAATCTATACCAAATAAAATTTCAAATTCATCAAAGTTAAGGACTATTGGATTTCATGGAAAAATATGGGATAGGTAGGTAACTTGGATTCCTTCACAAATCATAACGAGATTTAGCCATTTTCCCTATTAGGTTAGACACACATTGGGAATATATAATATTTGTGGTTTAAGTTTAAGTATATCAACTAGTTTCTTAGAAATAAAGCTGTAACTACTATGTCATTAATATCAATTTTATCTTCTAGTACTCCCTTTCCCTTTGCATCTGCTAAGGTTGAAGGTTCGTCTTTAATAGAAAATACTCTAGCTTGCTTTCCTTTCTTTATTAAGGGACATTCTGTTATCCTATGTCCTGGCTTATGGCAGTTGTAGCAGCTTCTCCTTTGTCTCTTAGGATTTTCGCAGGTTATGGAAAGGTGGCCTTTTTGTTGGCAACTATAACATGTTACATCTTTCAAACGATCTACCTCCAACTGGGCTTTCTCTGGTTTCTTCCCTTGATGGTTAAATTTTCTTTTCTTCGAATAGTTGTTGCCATTGCTTTGGGTCATGGGTGGGTCTTTCTTGTCTAGGGTTTCATATCGAAAACCTATATCCACCAAATCCATGAAAGTCTCCTTCACATGCGCCATCATTCTGTCTTGATATTGTTTCTTCATTCTAGAAATAAATATTTCATTCTTTTTCAGAGGAGTGTCAATTAGACTAGGTCCAAATCATGATAATTCATTGAATTTGTTAGTATATTCTTCTATTGACATTTCCCCTTGTTTCAAATCCATTAAGCTTCTGTAAAGGCGTACTTTTCCAATTGCAAGCATATATTTATATTCCAATACCTCCTTGAATCGAGCCCAAGAAAATTTGCCTTCTGCTTCAGTTATAGTAATGGACTCACGCCAGGTGAGAGCTCCATCCTGCAATTTCCAAGCGGCCAGGAATCTCTTCTGCTTGTCTGCAGTATTTAGCCCTTTGAAAATCCTTTCATATGAATAGTTCCATGCTTGAACTTCTATGATGGATCCCGTTCCCTTGAACGATTTTCCTCCCAAACTGGTGTAGTCTTGCATAAGTGGCAAAGTTGATTTGGGGTTGTACCCGAATTGTTGCTTCCTCGATTATTGTGGCTGTGGGAGTTCGATCATTTGTATTTGTAGTACTGCTACCTCCCCTTCCCTCACCTCATCCTCTTCTTCCACTCATTTCCAACTATCTATATATACTAAAGAAATATCTTTTCAGAATATATAGACAAAATATCTTAGGAAATTGTCATAAAGTTTAAATATACCTTTTTTTAGTGTGCGCTCTCTCAGACTAAACTCATTCTAGGGCATTACTAGCCTTATCCCTAATGCATTGACCCTATTAAGGCTTAAGTATTCATTCAACCATATGCTATAATACCAAATGTGACGACCCACCTCCTCGACCCTTAGAAATCGACATTAATACATCCTCGGTATTCGCGTGCCGCAAATCCAAGCACCGAAGAGGCAGATTATCATAGGGTAAAAGAAAATAAAGATAGAAGACAAAACAATAATATAATCTTACATCGTATTTAAAAAGTGGTAACCATAAAGGTAGTACATATAATCACTCTCAAAGTGAGATATCAGAGTCATGATAAGTACTAACCTAGTTGGGACAGTTATAACAGCCTATCCCTATAGGTGCTGGTGGATAATGATATAAACATTGAGGAAAGGGATATAATAACAAAAGAAATCCAAATTGCTTCATGCTTCAGACTTCAAGTTCCATATGCTCCAGATACTCCAAAATGTTCCAAAATGATCCTAACCAGCTAACTACTCGCCTGCCCAGGGAAAATTAGGGCACCCATAGTTCAAGGGAAAAGAAAAATAAACTCTGAGTCAGTCATGGGACTGGTATGAGAAACTCAAAATATACATTTTAAAACAAAAGGTATCTCATAAGGCTACGCCGCACATAAATATGAAACAGTTTTTTACTTTATGATAACCAAAACATTTGATATTATTTTTAATGACATTCTTTTGAAAACATTTGCAAGTAAACTTATTAATCGTGGCCGAAATTGTTACCATTATTAAATTCCGGATATGTTCGGCTCTACAAAACAAAACTACAGCACTCGTTCGAAGAATGGATTTCCATACAATGGAAGGTAAGGGACTACCTTCCATACAATACATCTCTAAAGGAATGTATCGAGGATACACAAACAATCCTCCGCATCTGGCAAGACTGCCGTAACCCTGTTTAGCACTCGTACATGGCCTGAATACAACCGAATATGACATCACCCCGGTCGTAACCGAACTATCCGGGATCCCATAGCATACACCATATACCCAACATATAAAGAGTAGTCTAGAAAGGTGATGACCATAACCTGATGATTGCAAACCTCATAGCCTTGCGGCGTTCCCTGTTTTAGCAATTACCAGGTGATGAGCTCTAACGTAGCGATTACCTTTTACATAGCACATTCCACTTTGAACGCCACATTGCCATCCCATATTCACACAACTGATTTCTATAAACGTATAACTCCTGAGCTCATATGTCTTGGCAAAGAGTGTTAAGCTAAGAGAAGTTGTCTTCTCCACCACCAAACAAATGTTACGTTCATAGAGATCAATTTATGTAACTAGAAATGCAACGTCGGACATTCGTCCATACAAGTTGCCCAAGAACAGAATAAACTGAAGGCACTTCCTACCACATCCTGTTTGGAGTTACCCCTAGGATTAGCAGTGAGAAGTCCTTGCATCGAAGATCTTAAATAAAGAACTACTGCCACGTAATATGATATTGGAAATTTCCCCCGAAGGTCGGTGACAATCGGCCCTACGTTCCATCTTCCAAATCATATCCATGTCTTCACTTCGAATACGTAAATTGGTTCAAAGTGCTTTTCAGTTAAGAATCATCCAAATCTAGCCTCGATCCCTTCGAACTAATCATCGATAAAAGAGGTCAAGTAAATAGGTGAATAATATTTGATTAATTCATTCTTTTTATTAACATTATCTTTTAGAGATATAAAATTTTAAAACATTTCTTTCCTATATATAAGGAATCATTAAACCTCTCTTATCATATCCTTTGATTACTTAAAACCTTTATAAACTTAGAACAATTCAAAATCATTTTCATTTTCACTTAAGGAAATATTTCTCAATTATTTCATTTAAATCTTAACATGGATTTCTTAATTCAAAACTCAAATTCTGATTGAGTTAAAACCATGTTATCTAGAATGTTAATCCGAAACTAGTACATATTAGGTGAGCAGAATCTGTAGAAATCATTTAATTCTACTCAATATCGATTCCCGTATTCAACGAATATTATTTGTGGAATGACGGTGAAATCACCTTTTAAATTCCATGAATAGTACAAGTTTCCTCTTTGGGATTTAACATCGAGAACAAGAAGACATCTCCATAAAATCCAAGTTATGCATATTTTGATCTGATTAAACCAAATTTGTTATCCCATCCCTCAGGCCAGTCCGGATAGCTAGGGAGAGTAGAATACTTGTTTTCTAAACTCAAGCCCGGACACTATATCTCTGACACACATACGGCGGTCAAATTATTTGATCGATTTTAAATCATTTAACATTTACCCATTCCATAAATTCTTCAAATCATCTTTAAAATACTTTATAAATCATTTGGAAATATTTTCAAAAGATTTGAAAAAGAAGGGTTGCGTTTAAAACTATATTTCAAAAGTTACAGAAAAGTGCTGCAGAAAAGTGCTATGAAAAGTGCTTTTAAGCTATATTGGTCAAAACGACTTTTTATCATTTGGAAATTTATTTTTAAAAAAAAAATCACTTTTAAAACATATTATAAGATTTTTTCTAAATTATTTTATATTTTAAACAATTTTAATATATCTTAAGAAGTCCTGTTATGGATTCCGAACTACAAAACAATGATTTTTCCAAAAACTTGTTTTACTCATATTTCAAAATATACTTATCGAAATCTCTATTTTCATTCTTTGTTGAAAAATTATGGATATAATAGTTTAGAAAATTCTTATCTTGAAGAATTCTGAGCTATATCCATTCTCTGTACTTATTTGACTTTTATGGCACGAAATCGTGAACTGCCGTTACGCGACGCGCCTAATTTTGGCAAAATTTCCAATTACCATTCATACTTCACCAAAACACTTTTATATGTTTATAAAACATTTCAAACTCATTCTTAAACCTTTTAAAGAGGTTTAACATTCCATATACATAAATTTATTCAATAAAGAAAAGTGATTTCCTTTGTACTTATCGACATGTATTTCCGTGACTTACACACACATATGTCTCTCTGTGTGTGTATATATGTATACTCAACATTCATATTGAATAACATCATCAATAATCATAATCAAACATATGCCACATCCAATATAATATAATATTATAGTTTAGGAGTTTCTTACCTTGGGATTAAACGTTGAGCTAAAAATTTGCTATAACTCTGCTATTTGGATTTTAAAGCTCAAGATCACTTGGGTTCTTTATTTTGAAGGGCTCAACCTTGACTAGGAGGCTCACGGGCTAGGGTTAGAGAAGAGGAGGGCTCGGCCTTTTGATGGAAGAAGAGAGGTCGGGATGTTAGAGAGGAAAAGTGGAGTTTTGAAATAGTTTCGAGTTGCTTAAGTATGTATATGTATATTATAATTAAATTTCTTTTGAGAAATATTTTGGCATTATTTATTAACATGGGATGCCATGAAAGAGGAGAGAAAAGAGCTTAAAAATGAAGAATAAGTATTGTGAAATGGAAGAAAAGAGATGTGGTATTTATAGGCTAGAAGGGGTAGAAAATATCTTCAAATACATCATCATCTTTATCACCTTCACATGCACCACCATTATTACCATCTACTTTACCTTACTCACTTTTTTCCTTTCCCCCGTGTGCTCCATCACATCATTTCACTTCCAAGCTATGTGCATTGACTTAAGGAAGCTTAAGGATGTAGTTTGTGAAAATATCTTAGATATTTTGTTATATGTGTCTATATATAAAAGTATATATGTTATATATGTGCGTGTTTATATATATATATATATATGTATATATATATGTTCATGAGTACATGTGACATGTATATACATGTGCATGTATGCACGCAAGAGAATAAACAACGTTTCGACGACTTTGAACAACTTTTGTTCGTCAAACCATTGAAAATCGAAAAACCGATTTCCAATCACATTTTTACTTATAAACTAATTTACATATAAATGTAAACAAAATTTGAAAATAAATTTCTCATCATTATTAATTAATTAAAATGATCATATTTTATTAGTATAACCATATAAATCAATATTAATAATTATTTAAAAAATTGTTATTATACTGATAAAGCGAAACGAATTCCTTTTTTTCTTTTCTTTTCTTGTGATTTCAAATCAAGTATATATATATAATTAATGATAAAGTATAACTTTACAACTATTTAAAAAGAGTTATCAAAATTATTAATATAATTATTAAATCTTTTTAATCTCCAATAAATTTATTAAAGTGATATATTTGTGGGTCGTTACAAATTCATACCATATTTATGTATTTTGCCTTTATGGTATGTATCATCTTTTCGTATCAATTGAAAATTATTCTTCCAGCTATATATTGTTACTATAGTCTCTGGTAGTCATTAAAATAGAATGGTTGTAAGTAAAAAAAAACTATAACAAAAACTTAAATATTGCATTTTTAGGTATATATCTCGACGTACATAAAAAACATATGTCGATAAATCCTAGCCATTTGGCAAAATTTTGAATTTTAAAATAAAACAACTACCATATATTCAAACATTCCAAACAACTTTCCACTCCTATTTAAGCTTGTTTCTTCTAGAAATTTACATTATTCATTTCATCCTTTTATTCACTTCATTTTTTCAAACTTCCTTCTTAAACCATGCCTTCTTTACATCGAAAATTAGGTGAAAACCTTAAAGAAACACTTCAAACTTTTAAGGATATTCTCTCCAATATCTTAAGAAAACAAAGGCATCTAGAATTAAGTCAAATGAAAATGATCAAAGAGCAAGAAAAGCATTTCAATGCCCTTCGATAGTTGATTTCTTCCTTAATCAATGATGATCAAACCAATAACCTATAGTGCTCTAACAATACGGATAATGAAGATTGAGATGTCATCAAAGAAAATTCAGTCTTTGGATTTGATGGTTGAGTTAAAGTTCCAAGGAATGTCTAGTTGTTTGGTTTATTTTTAAATAATAAATATATAACTTATTAAAAATTATGTAAATTAATATTCTTAAGTTTGAATTTATTTGGATTGATATTTGGATTTATTTGTTTTTGGTTTGATTATATTTAAGAATTAATAAGTGTGATTTGAACAAATGGATTCGAATTAATGAATATAGTTTCTGTTATCATTATTATATCATATACCTAGTTTTAATTATCATATATAATCATCATATATCAGAATTATATCATATTGCATATTATTATACTTTAGCCTAAAATTATTGATTTTGACTCTATAGTTCATAAGTATTTCATTTAGGGGGAGTTTTTATTTTTAATCCATTTTTGTTGATGTCAAAGGGGGAAAAAATATAAAATATACACATGTATATATTCAAGGGGAGTTGTGTAACTCAGGGAGAGTGATAAAAATATAAAATATACGCATGTATATATTCAATGTTAGTTATGTAACTCAAGGGTTGTTATATTATATTTTTTATATATTGGAATATTTAATGGTTGTCATCCTTAAATGGGGGAAGACTGTTAGTACCTCAATTATTGATTTTGATGACAATAACCACATACAACCTTATATAAAACCATATATAAACATATAAGATATATATACTAATGTTTTGCTAAGTTCTACAGTATGTACTGTAGAATATTACATAGTAGTTGAATCGAAGACTGTACAGTATAAACACTCAAGAGATAGACATGAAGACTCACGAGTTCAATGTCCAAGATATGAAGATCTCATATTTTAGTGTATATAGTTACAACATATAATTGTTAAAGTCCTTATTAGCAATATTTGATCTATATATTCAATTTTATAATATTTTATATTTTTAAACCCAAAAAAATTTCAAAATATATTTTAAAAATATTTTATATAAGTTTTTCAAAGTTCAAAATGTTTACAAACTTGTTCAAATTATTTTACAAAGTATCAAATCATTTTACACAATATAGGATTTTTAAAACATTTTAAAAGAAATAAGTTTTCAAATACACAAGCATATGTTGACATACATGCCTTGGATATGTCGACATACATACCGCTAATTGGTTTTTCAAATTTTAAAGGAAGTATCTATTTGTCACAACTCTTCACGATCAGATGCATTTGTTCATTTTCTATATAAAGTGGAGTGCAAAGGAATTTTTTGGCGACTAATTAATTACTTCCCTCTTACTCTCTTGAAAACTCCATTGAACAATATACTTTATTCTCTTTGAAATCACATAGAATCAATTCATACTTCTTTGTATTGATTCAATACTACTATCTTATTGTTTTGGAAACATCTTTCTCTCAAACTCAAAGATCAAAGTTGTTAGCATCAAAATTGATCACTAACACCCTTGAATAGAATTATGTAGAGAGATTAATGAAGAAAGAAAATTAAAATAGAAAAGTAATGCAATTGAGTGCAAAAAGAACAACAAAAATGAGAACATTAAATTTATAGGGGTTCAGCGTAATTGCCTACGTCCACTTTGAATATGATCTTTATTACTTTTCTAATCACTTGAGTATAGATAAAATCCGTAAACGAACAACTTAAATGCAAGTTTGAATAGGAAAGAAACGAGAACAAAAAAGGGCAGAGTCTCCCTGGAGTTCTTGCAAAAAGGTCCCTTCAACTCTACCCTATCCCTCAATTTATAGACGAAGACAGGCTAGATCCTTGCATAAGCCCATGAACTAGACAACTCGACCCACAAGTGATGCACCGGATTGACCGAACTAGGTACATCGAGCCACTTTTGGCCGAACCATGGGTCCCTTGAGGATGGATCAAAGCACCTTCTCAAATAACTCGAAGCAAGTGGTGATGCAACTCGAAGCATGGAAGCGTCGACCGTATCCCCTATGGTAACTTGTTGTCTTCTCTGATGCATACCGAACCAAATATGCCGAGCCATGAAGACCGGGTCCAAGGTGCTGACCCATGTGTATTGAGCGACAACTGCCGAACCATGAATGACTGAACCACCTTAGCTCTCTCGCCATGACCGATCGACGTATGCCGAACCACGTACGACCGAACCACCTTAGCTCTCACACCATGACCGATCGACGTATGCCGAACCACGTACGACCGAACTACCTTAGCTCTCTAACCATGACCGATCGACGTATACCAAATCACATACGACCGATCCACATTAGCTCTCCAAGGCCGAACCGTTAAAAGCCGACCTACATGAACTGATTCCTCAAGGTCGATCCCGAATGACCGAACCATTAACACTGATCCTATCCAGGCTGAACCACCAAGGCCGATCCCAAACGACCGAACCATTAACCCTGATCCTATCCAGGCAGAACCTAACTCAAACTATTACCGACCTGCTTATGCCGAACCACCTTAACCAAACTAAGGTTGTCGACTCAACCTGGTTCACCCAGAACGATCCACTCTACCGACCCTACATTCCCACGAATGATTGTAAACGACCGATCGTATATAACCGACCGAGAATATCTGATCCTCACTTAAGTGCTAACCCATAGTTTTTTGGTTACTCCATCACCCAGTACCGACCTATGATCCATCACACATCGACCCATATTCATTGAGGCCGACTCAGAGTAATCGCCAATATGGCTCGAAGTGGACTAACCCTTGGTATTGTGCCCACTTACGTTCAATTATAACTTCTGCAACCTCTATTTTGTTTGCAGGCCAAGGTGCTGGGTAGCATTTGCCCCCCAAAGTGTCCTGTAAATCAACACGATGCGCTTTGAATCAGCGAGTAATCCATGTTTCCAGAAGCTAGCTCGTTCAAAATGATAACCGAACGTCGCTCTTTTATTGGTCTTCGACAAAGCTTCGCGTCGTCTAAACGTATTAGTTCAGTCCCAAAGAGATTCCTTTAATCCTGCTTTAACTTTTCGAAAGATGAATGTATACAACCTTTTGAAGGCTGAATCACACTGGGTTTTCCAAACCCATACTTCTCCACCAATCGGTTGAAATCAATCTTTATATTGCACTATATTTATTAATTATCATTACATGCAGTATCCATGTTTTATTTTAAAGTCATTTTTATTTATTTATTATTTCACTTTATTATTTTCTTATTGTCATTTTTTTAAGAATAAGGAACAAGTGAGGGATCGGCATACGAAGCCCGATCCACTCGATCGGTTTACCCAGGCTGGGTCGGCATGTCAACTTGCCGACTCCGTGAAACATGGTGACCGGGTCATTAGGATGATACAGGTTCACCTTCCACTCTTCATATAAAAGCCTACGCCCTATCTTCTTCTTCTCATACCCACATCATAAATTATCATCTCTCGTTCTGCTCAAAACCCAAGCCCTCTCTCTCCACGAACTGCTATCCTTTTCCACCCAATCACCTTTCAAGCTGCTCCCCCATCACCCTCAACTCTAAGCCCGAAGAATCACTCACCCCAGTTCCTGATTACCGCATAGGTAAGGACCCATAGTTCGCTTAAAACTATTAGCTCACGCCATCTTGAACTTAACTATGCTTGAATCGCGTATGCATATGGATCTTCGTGATGAGTGGGAGAGGAGAGAAACATGGCGAGTGAGGGTATAGGGAAAAGATAATGGAGAACTTTTTTGCATGGATTTGCACTAATTCAAAAGATTTTATGAATGGAGGTCAGCGTGTTATAGGGTCAAAGGTATAAGTTTCATGCCCAGTATTCCAAACAAAGGAATGGGGTCAGCAGGTTTCCAATGAAAGAGCGAATCGGTAGGATTCTAGCAGTTGCGTTTGTGGGTCGGTAGGACCCTAGAAGTAGAGTAGGTCGGTATTCCGAGAGGGAGTGGTTCAGTATATGCTGTGGTGAGGCCAGGTCGGTGATTTGAGAAAGAGTGGGTTGGTCGCTTTAAAAGGAAATGGGTCGGTCGTTTTAGATTAGGGGAGAAATCTGTATAGTCAGTTAAGTTTTTTGGGTCGATGTTCTATAGGAGAGTGGATCGATCAGTTTCGTTTAGATGGGAGATCGGATCGGTTGCATGAGTTAACCATAGGACCAGTACTAAGTGTTGGGGTCAGCACTGGCAATCAGAACCATCTTAACTTGAACACTGCACACGTCAGGACTACATATTTTCACGCTTTAGCACAAAATAATAAACGATGATCAGGACCAAAGCATATAGCCCATGGATCAACAACTCCACAGTTTAAGTAATTTTAAACATGAATCTAACCCAACAAATGCAAGTAACGACCTTCACAGTATATGATGCCAATGTCCAATCCCAAGACTTCTGCTACCGATCATAAGACAAACTTCAGTGACTGCTAACGATGACGTTCTCCAAAGATGATAACTTAAAACTCCATCTTGTTATATTATTCTTTGGGACTTTAATTTATCTATACTCTTTGCTTAAATCATCGCATTATTTCACACACAACATGCGGGAATACTTTGTTGTTATATTTGATATCTTTTGTCTTTCAAGTATAGCCTAAACATGTATCTATTCACACCAATCGCACTTTGGAGATGTCCAAAAAATTAGCTCAGCTACTGTTTCTGACAAGCCCGATCCAGTTCTCGGCAGGAGGTAGTGGGGACTCTGAACCCATCGTCAACACCCATAGCTAGCATCCTGGATCCACCTGTCGTGGTTATAGGCCCGGCTCCCGATGCTGTAGATGGGGACGTCATTCTGGAAGACCTGATCGACTCTCAAGCCTCGAAAATCGATGAATCTTCTCTCTGTCGATTATGTTCCACGGAATCCCCTTCGAAGACGTTCTGGTTCCTTCGGCACAAGATCGACCTCACTTGGCCCTAGTCGGATATGCTTGGTGCAACAAATTTATGTGCTGGGCCGGAAGTGTGCCACCTTTCAATTCATTCATCTATGAAGTGTTGCAGTACATAGGGATTTCTCCAGCACAACTACACCCTAATAGCCATGCATTTCTTCACGGTACATGCATTCTTTTCACGAGCATCTTACTCAGACCTCCAACTCCCGAGGATATCCATTCTATTTACCACTTCAAGAGACGTACCGACAGTCCATCTTACATATTCCTCAAGCCATACCCTAAATGTCAAGTCCTGATGGGTGGGTGGAGAAAATTTTCTCAGTATAAACAAGAGTGGTTCTACATACGCTCTCCTTCCAATTTCATGAGAAGATGGCTAGAAGGGAGTAAGTCTCATTTTTATCCCAATCTTTGTCTTAAGGCTCGAGTGCATCTTTTTTGAACTTCTTTCAACTCTTATAGGTATCCATCCATGACCCGACGGTGTTGGGTATTCTGAGGCCATTGAGGCCATCCGAGATACTCACGTGGGAGATCGAGACATTAAATCTATAATTACCAACAAACTGCTCTCGAAGTTCAGATTACTGGAAGAGGTCTGCCGAAATAGCCTTCAAATTGGTGCCACTATAGCAAGAACAACTGCAGAAACGGGAAAAGAACAAGTTGGTCCTTCGGTACCCCTGCCGAAGGGCCCTCTGATACTACCGAGGAAGGTGAGATTAAAGAAATTGAGGTGCCTGTGGCGACTGACGAGAATGTAAGTTCCACCCAAGCACCAATAGCTGATGCATCCAGCACCGACGAACCACCGCCTCCTTCAAAAAAGAAAAAGTGTCTGGCTTATAAGCTGAAAAAGAAGAAAGTTGGCAGAACTTTAAAGGTCACGATAACTCCAATCGAGAAGAGGTCATCTTTCCAAAATTTATAAGGCTCATTAAAGGGCTTATCTAGCTTGACCATCCCTAATGATATACTAAATTACAGTTTGAATAACCCGAGGCCATAGGATTTATTTCGCCCACGAGAAGCGATGATGGCGCTCAAACACATCATCAGGGAGACAAAACTCCAATGAGTAAAGCGAAAAACACTGGTCCGTGGGGGGGGGGATGCACTAGGACACACACAAACACTTACACTTGAATTCCATTCATCGTGCGATTCCTACTAACTAGTCCTCATTTGACTATATGTGCAGGTGATATGGGGCATACACTTTGCATTGACCGCCTTCGTGGATCCTCCATCTTTTACCATTCCATTCGAGACTCAGGATCAAGCAAACGTCGAGACATGGACGACAGCGGTGATAGTGATTATCGTCCCAGAGAGTTGTCGTCTTCCAGAAGGAGAACCTATAGCCATTCTTTATATCCAAATGATCCTCCCCATCACCTGCAGCGTAGTGGGGATAAGTCTCCCGAGAAGGGATCCTAGTCTGAAGTTCCTCGCGGCCAACATTCCAGCTCTTCGAGTACCAAGCAATCCTATGAGCCTTATAAGAAAACCGTGACTCCAGTTAGGCAGACTCCCCTAGTCTCCTCTCACGATCCCTCGACGGAAGAAAAATTAGCTGAGCCTAAGCTACATTCCCTAGTATGTATTTTGATAGGCTAAAATTTCTCCACGCAATCCATCCTGTCCCTAGACATGTCAAACATAGCTCCATTTCCTGCAACAATGATGTACATTTTTAGCATGATGCGTTCGTACACTTGGTGGAGAAAGTTTCAGAGGTCTCCATTGAATGCAAGTACGATATTGATTGCCTCAAACTTGAAGCTATTCATGACAAAGACATCATTTAGGGTCAGGATGATGGGCTATCCTCATACAAATCTCAGCTCAAGATTGCCTAAAAAAATGCTAAGGAGATGGCCGACGCAGTTAGTCGCTTGGAGGCCACTCACAAGAAAGAACTCAATGAGGCAATCCAATGCATCGGCGCAATAGCTTTGGAGAAAGACTCTATCTAAAAAGAAAAAGACATTTTCGCTCGATGGGTCAAAGAACTAGAGGAATTGCTCTTTAAAGAGAGAGAAGAGAAAATTATAGCGTAGGAAGAGTCACAAAGATACTACGATGGGATCATCGAAACACGGCTTCTAAAGACAAAACTTGACGAAGAGCTACCTCGAGTTGAAGCACTAAAAGAAGCAACTCGTGAGGAAGGCAAGAAGATGGCGCTCACAGAGACCGACTCTTGACTCGAGGCTGCTATCGAAGCCGGTGGAGAAGAAATCAAATGTTTATTAGACCCATTCATTGCCGAGTTCAATGCAAGAGTCCTCATGTACCGTGACTTATCTTTCTTGGGCGAGAATTATCTCGAGTCACTTGCCGAAGCATGGGATACTTTGATTAGGATTAAAAAATTAGAGCTTGGTGTCGAAGAGATTGATGAAGAGGCTCTGGTGAGGGAAGTGCTTCGAGGGAACGAGCCCCCAGATTTATCTATGACGAAAGCCCTCTTCAGGGGAGGCTCCCCAGCATCAGAGGACAAAGAGGATGACGTTGGCCCATCGGGCTCCAAGCCCTAGATTCGTCCCCCCGTTTACTCGAATAAAACTCCATCGCTTAATCCCTTCGAGCAGCATATGGGTTACGATACGGAGAAACCTAGACTTAGCATCAACATTCTATTCCTAATTCTGGAGGGTGATACTCCAAGACGACTGAGAACCAAATGGAAGCCGGTACGTGACCCCTCCTCCTAAAGTTCATAGAGTCAATGCTTTTGGAGAATAACTGTCATATCTTAACATTCACTTTTCATGAATTCATGCAGGCCTGAACTGCCACCAAGAAGCGATGTCGGCATGAAGCAGGAAGAAAAAGAGACTGAAGTACTCCACACTGACGACACCCATAGTCATGATGCTCAAGTAATAAGGGTACTTGAGGAATATAAGCTCAAAAATCTTTCACCCGTAAAGGGACACGATGACATTGAAATTACAGGCGCTTTCGAATATACTTCCCAGCTTAGAATGAAGGATAAAATCGAGGAGGAGGAGAAAAAGAAAACCAAAGTTAAGATAGAATCCCCGGTGGTGGAATTCGACTATCCCCTAAATAGGCATGAAGGTTATTCTTCTCGGTGGGACCACACTTCTGAAAGTTCCCTCTCCTTCCTCGGATGCCACTTCGCTCGAAAGCAAGGGGTCCAGGAGAAAACACTCAGCTGAGGAGACTTCGAAGAAGCCAAAAAAGGACAAAAAGCCAAAGAAGTAGTTATCGTCTGGTTATGCTTTGCCTAGCTTAAATAAGTCGAAATCATCTAGTTGTTTTCCCTTTTTCAGTCATCGTAGACACACTTTGGCTCTGGAAATCGGAGAAGTTGTAACGAAACTTCTTTTTTTCAATTAGTAAATAAAATTTTGCTTCTTTATATTTCCAGACTCTCATCCTTAGCATATGTCTAATCTATAATTGAAATTCAAAGTCTTGTTGGTCATGAAAACTCCTATCCGCTTTCACATGACTTGAAGATTTTTGAATTATTTATGCTCTAATCGTACATTGATATTATCGAATCATTTATATTTTAGTCCGCACTCCGAGGACTCAGAGTATTCTAGTCCATGCTTTAGGGACTTAGAGATTTTTTTTGAATCGTTTATACTCTAGTCCGCGCTCTGGGAACTCAGAGTACTTTAGTCCATACTCCGGGGACCTAGTGATTTTTGACTTATTTATACTCGAGTCTGCACTCCGTGGACTCAGAGTACTCTAATCCGCATTCTGGAGACTTAGAGATTTTTTAACTTATTTACGCTCTAATCTGCACTCTGGGGACTTACAGTACTCTAGTCCAGGCTCTGGGGACTTAGAGATTTTTTGAATCATTTATACTCTAGTCTGCACTCTAGGGACTCAGAGTACTCTAGTCCATGCTCTAGGGACTTAGAGATTTTTAAAATTGTTTATACTCTGGTCGGCTCTGGGGACTCATAATACTCTAGTCCATGCTTTGGGGACTTAGAGATTTTTTGAATCGTTTATGCTCTAGTTCGCACTCCGAGGACTCAGAGTACTCTAGTCCATGCTCTAGGGACTTAAGGACTTTTTTGAATCATTTATACTCTAGTCCGCGCTCCAGGGACTTAGAGCACTTTAGTCCACGCTTTGGGGACTTAGAGATTTTTGAATCGTTATTGATCGACTTTTAATTTTGTGTGTGCGTTCATATGCCAGACATATTAATGCAATTCAATTTTTTCATTATAATACACGGAACATCACTAGTTCACAGAAAAAAAGCTTCAAGCCTTTATTGATTGTAGAAAATAAGGACTAAACAAATTGTCTTATTACATGTCAAAAATAGAGAAAAGAAAAAGAAACATATATTGGAAACAATTGCTACTAAAATGCAAAAAAAATAAACTAAGTATAATAACGATGCAAATACTTGCTATTCCGTGCTATGGGGAGTGTCACGCCATCAACAATCGCTAGCTTGAATGTTCCCTCTCCAAGCCTCCATTCGATGATGTATGGACTTTCCCATGTAGGATTCATATGTGACGGGACCGGAAAAATTCGCTTTAAAACAAGGTCACCCACATCGAAGTCCTTATATGAACTTTTTCATTATAGTATCGGGTGACTCATTACCGATATGCGGCCGCCCTTAGATCAGCTTCTTCATGCTTCTCCTCGAAAAAGTCCAACGACTCCTGTAAAAGATCTCTATTCGTTCTAGGATCATAACAAGTCACCCGGTGAGAAGGAACTTCAAGTTTCACGGATATAACAGCTTCAGTGTCGTTTTCTATGGCGAAATGAGTGTGGCTAATCATGGACTTGTGGGTGGTTCTATAGGCCTAGAGTGCTGTTGGAAGCTCATTCACCCACTTTCCTCTAGCCTTCTCCAAACCTCTGTTCAAGATGGACCTGATTATCTTATTTACGGCTTAACCTTGCCTATTCTCTTTAGGGTGAGTGGCTGCTGCAAACCTTTTCTCAATGCAATATTTCTGGTAGAACTCTTTGAATTCTCTACTCTCAAATTGAGTTCCGTTGTTAGTAACGATAGTACGTGGGAGGCCAAAGCGGCATATAATGTTTAGTACAACAAAGTTAACGACCTTGTTGGTGGTGATCGTAGCTAATGGCTCCACTTAGTACAACAAAGTTAACGACCTTGTTGGTGGTGATCGTAGCTAATGGCTCCACTTCTTCCCACTTGGTGAAGTAATCGACCGCGACGATTGCGAATTTTGCACCACCTTTGGAGATTGGCAAGGAGTCAATTATATTGAACCACCATATTGCAAACAACCATTGGCTAACCATTTGTGTGAGCTTTGTTGGCGGCACCTTTGGGATCTTTGTGCACCTTTGACATTTGTCGCATCTACTTACATAGTCCGCGACGTCGTGATTCACAGTTGGCCAATAGTATCCATAGTGGAGTATCTTTTTTACTAGCATCTACCCCCTAGCATGGTCAATACATTTTCCTTCATGGACTTCTCTTAAGACCCTCTTTATCTCGTGTGGGCGACGCACCTAAGAAAGGGAACGGAGAATCCCTTCTGATACATCACTCCATCCTGCATTATATACCATGAGGCCTTGCGAATGACTTGTCATCTCTTGTTCTTTCTCTCGAGCAAGGTTATATGTAGCAAGTATTCTTTGAATGGGGTCATCCACGACTCCCTTTCCGTTTCTTTCCTTAACACAAGAACCACCTCTATCTCATTTATACTCGACTATGTAAAGTTTCAACGGGAACTAAG
Organism: Allium cepa; assembly: GCA_030765085.1. Taxonomy (NCBI): domain Eukaryota; kingdom Viridiplantae; phylum Streptophyta; class Magnoliopsida; order Asparagales; family Amaryllidaceae; genus Allium; species Allium cepa. Next base: position 486,149,869 of record CM060929.1, read on the forward strand.
CCCATCAGTTGTGCATCACCAGTACTTGCAAATTTTGCCAAGGAGTCGGCTTCCCCATTTTGTTCACGTGGAATATGCGAAATACCATAGTATTCAAGGTCCGCCAACAATTTTTGAACCCGAGCGAGGTATGGAGCAAGCCTTTGCCCCTTTGCCTGATAGTCTCCTCATACTTGGTATACCACCAACTTTGATTCATAGAAGATTTCAATCGATTTCACTCCAAGTTCTTTGGTAAGCTGTCCAGCGATCAATGCTTCATACTCGGCTTCGTTATTCGTGGCGGGGAAATTAAGTTTCAAAGCATAACAAATTGATCGGTTCTCGAGAATTAGAAGAATAACACCAGCCCTAAAACAATGGTTGTTGGATGCCCCATCGGTATATAGCTTCCATTGAACAGCAGGAACCACATCACTTCCACTTGGCTCGTCTGATATGGTGAACTCTACAACGAAATATTCTAGCGCTTTCCCTTGGATAGCCCTCCGTGGTAAGTATGTGATGTCAAACTGACTCAGCTCAATATTCCATTTAAGTAGCCTTCCAGAAGTTTCTGGTCATTGGAGCATCTGCCGCAAAGGTTGATCGGTGACCGGATGTGCCTAGAAATACGGGCGGAGCTTAGGTGATGCGATCACCAAGTAGTAGGCCAACTTCTCAATCTTAGGATATTTTTTCTCTACTCCCGTTAAACGCTTACTAGCATAGTACACTGGTTTTGGATTCGGTCCACCTCACAAACCAGAGCTGCACTAATGGCATGCTGGGAAACGGCCAAGTAAACTTATAACTCCTTATGGTCTACGGGCTTTGACAAAACATGGGCATGTCTAAGTGTCTTAACAGAGCTCGGAATGCGTCCTCACATTCCGACGTCCATTCAAAATTTCTTTTCCCTTTCTGTGTATCACATCAAAGAAAGGAATACACTTGTCGGTTGCTTTGGATATAAATCGACTCAACGCCACAACTTTCCATTCAGGTTTGTACTTGCTTTATAGTTCTGAGTGCTTGTATATCTCAAATAGCTTGAAATTTTTTTTAGGTTGGATTTGATTCCCTGTGCATTAACAACGAAACCCAAATACTTCCCCGACGTAGCGCCAGAGGAATATTTCAATGGATTGATTTTCATTCCGTAAAATCTGAGTATATCAAACATCTCTACTAAGTTTCGAATGTGGCCATTTGACTGTCGTGACTTTATGAGCATATCATCCACATAGACTTTCATTGTTTTACCAGTCTGGTCTTTAAATATCCGATTCACCAAACATTGATAAGTTTCCCCTGCATTCTTTAACCCGAAAGGTATCGCTACATAACATTACAGTCCAACGTCTATGACAAAAATGGTATGCTCCTAATCCGGAATGTGCATCGGGATTTGATTGTATCTTGAATGCGCATCTATAAATGACAATAACTCGTGTCCCGCTGTTGAGTCGACCAGCTGATCAATTCTGGGCAATGGAAAAATATCCTTACGGCATGCCTGGTTCAGGTTCGAGTAATCAATACAAGTTCTCCACTTCCCGTTTGCCTTCTTCACTGGTGTGGGATTAGATATCCATTCAGGACAGAGGGCATAGCGTACGAATCCATTGGCTTTGAGTTTATCCACCTCCTCTTTGAGAGCAGCGAACCTCTCCGGGTCCATGCCTCTCCTCTTTTGTTTCACTGGCACATACTTTATGTCAACGTTCAACATATGACTTGCGATGGCGGGAGAAATCCCACACATATCAGAATGAGTCCAGGAGAAAACATCTAGATTAGCTCGGAGGAAATCAGTAAGATCCCATGTCATCGAGGGTTTGAGCTGTGATCCAATCTTAAGCACCCGTGCTGGGTCATCATGGCTGACTGGAATGTCAATCGTCAGTTCAGCCAATGCCACCTTTGCCTCCTTGGGTTCTTCATCGTCATCTTTCAGATCTATGTCTCTATAGATCTGACATTATTTCCCAATCCAAGGTTCAGGCGCTACTTGTCAATTTTCAGCAACATTGATGCAAACAGGGTTGTCCACACCCTTTCCCTTCTCTCTTCGTTGGGCCTCTCTCATCTCAGCCACATAACAAGCATGACTAGTCGCCTTATCGCCATGGACTACACCAACTACTCTATCCGTTGGAAATTTCAAGGTCAAACACTATGGGGCCAAAGCCGCCCTAAATTCCTCCAGGGTCGGTCCCCCCAAAAAACCATTATATGGGGAACAACATCCAAAACAATGAACAGTAGGATCTGTACCCTCTTGCATTCACCTTCTCCAAATTCGATTGGTAATTCAATAAAACCTATTGCATCAATAGCCACACCATTAAAATCATGAATGTGGGCTTTAGAGGGTTTAGATCCTTCGCCTCCATATTCATTTGGTCATACGCCTTTTTGAAGATAATATTAACAGAAATCCCACAATCAATCAGTATACTTCTCACCAGCGCCGGTCCAATCGTAGTTGAGCTAACCATCGGGTCAATGGTAGGTGCCTGCACCTGATCGGCATCCTTGCTCCTGAATACTATATCATCCGTTATCATTCACTATTTCTTCGCTGGTGTCCCGTCTTCTGTGTTCAAGTAGCATTCGAAGCTCGTATGCTTTAAGGAACTAGCATAGCGTTCCATATCTTGCCAACTCTTGTCTAATGGATGAGGTCCATCGATTATTGTGTTTATGATCAGCCTTCCTCCTGTCCTAATGGGCTCCTCAAGTCGATGTGAAGCTTGCTCGTGATTGGGATCGGATGTCCCCTGTCTGCCTTCTTGCGGATTCTTAATAAACTGTTGTAACTTCTTTTGGTGAATCAACTTTTCTATAGCATCATGGAGGTGTCTACACTCTTCAGTATTATGCCGATAGGTCTCGTGAAACCGACAATACTTTTCAGTCCGCTTTTGTTTCTTAATGGATTCCTTTGGGCATGGCTTTTGGTATTGGAATGTATTACAAGTTGATAGATAAATATTCTCCAAAGATGTATTCAGAGGAGTATATTTGCTTGGGATACATGGTTTCTACTTTCCTGCTTCCCTTTTTCATCCGGAATTTCCTCCTCCGGATCCTTTAGGCTGCTCCAGCTGATTTTGAACATTGATTTGGACCTTATCAGAGTTTTCGCCAGATTGCTTTACCACAATGTTGCTTTGCCCCGCTTCCTTGCTGGGCCTTGGCGCACTGCTTCGTCTTGACCACCTGGCCTCTTCCCTTCTCATGAAGTGGTTCGTCTTTGAATAAAAGCGTTTCAAGGTAGTAGGTGGTTTGCCTGCCAACCAGTCACCAAAATCTGAGTCCGGATCTATTCCTCCCATCATGGCCATAAGGATAGCGTGGTCATTCGGATTGCTAATTCAAGTAGTAACAACATGAAATCTTTAGAAATAATCCTTCAACGACTCTCCCGGAGCCTGGATCACACTGGACAATGACATCACGTTCTTTGGGCGAGTGGTATATATCCTAAACTGCTCCACGAACTTCACCGCTAACTCATCAAACCTGAAGATCGATTGCTGGGGAAGTTTGGTTAACCACGTGGTACCTATTCCAGATATGGTTATTGGGAAGCAACTGCATTTGGTCGCATCAATTACCCTAGTCGAGTCCATCATCCACTCGTATCTCATTATGTGTTGTTGGGGATCGGTCTTCCCTTCATAAGCTTGAATAGAGCATGTTGAATTTCCGAGGGTACTTGGCTTGTAGGATGGTATCTGTAAATGGAGTATGGATCTTAGATATGCCCTAATCATCGTTGGTTAAGCCCTGGTGAAGTTACCACTTACTACTTAAGTTAAGATATTGTGCCGGGAAACGCAGCGGCATAGGAACCACGAGAAACCAGGAGGTGCTTGCAACGATGTACGAGATCCTCGCAGTAGGTTGGACCAAATCCAACCAAGAGAGGGCAGCCTTTAGAAACAACAGTGTAATTAATATACTGGCCTTCCATTGGTCACCTCAGTCCCAAGCGGATCGGATATCCCCAGCTTCCACGGTCCGCTTACCGAGAAGAGATGCAGAAGGGCCCGGGGCCAGAGCAAGTTGGGTGATTCTCCCTCATCAGTTGCCTGACCATAGCTGATAAATCTGGAGTTTGGATGGGAGGTGGCAGGTCGGTGTCCGTCCTGCGCGATTGCTCCGGCTGATGCCTCCTCGGTAGGCAATCACCTAAGTGTGCATCCTGAGGACCCACTTCATACGACCCTAGCGAGGTGGCAGACCAGCTCCCAAGTGTGCTCCAGATCCTAAATTTCCCAATTAATGTTGCGGGTGACTCCCTAGGTGAAGGTGATGGGCCACGGTTCCAAGTAAAGAATCTGGACCATTTCTGTTGGTTTGCTCTTGGTGAGTCATCACCAATTGCTCTGTTGTACTAGTTTGTGTCATTTTGATCCTACGGTGTCTACGCCTGGGGTGTTCATCTGACGATGCGGGGCTGTTGGATGATGAGTAGGAAGCCTCCAGTATTCTAACGCTGCTGCTGAGCGATCTGGATCATCAAGTTGGCATTTGTTTAAATCTGCTCGTTAAGTTGTCTCCTACTTTCCACGAGCTCCTTCATTAGCTTATTGAACTCTGCCCTGGTGACATCTTCTGGTTGGTTTGGGATGGTTGCAGGCTTTGCACCTGCATTAGCTTGCTGATTGCTGGGTCACACTTGTTGGACGATGGCGGTCTCATTAGCATCCGCGTTGTGGTAGGCAGATCCGTCACATGGTCTTGCCATCTTAGAGTTATCCATGGGAACTCTAAGCAGAATCTATGAACTCTTGAGAATGAACCTAGATATCCTTCGGGGGATTTCCTAAATCCAGTAGTGACAAAGTAGATCCTAACAGACTGAGAATGTACTTTCTCAGTGAAAGCACCAAAATTGGTCATTAACACCCTTGAATAGAATTATGTAGAGTGATTAATGAAGAAAGTAAATTAAATTGAAAAGTAACCCAATTGAGTGCAAAAATAACAACAAAAATGAGAACACCAGATTTAAAGTGGTTCAGCATGATTGCCTACGTCCACTTTGAATATGATCTTTATTAATTTTCCAATCAATTGAGTATGATAGGAATGAAAAGAGTAGAAAAAATGGCAGAGTCTCCCTGGAGTTCTTGAAAAAATGTCCCTTCAACTGTACCTCTATCCCTCTATTTATAGACGAAGAACGGCTAGATCCATGCACAAGCCCATGACTTAGACAACTCGGCCCGCAAGTGATGCCCCAGGTCGATCGACCAAGGTGCACCGAGCCACTCTTGGCGGAACCATGGGTCCCATGAGGATGACTCGAAGTACCTTCTCAAATGACTTGAAGCAAATGGTGATGTGACTTGAAGCATAGAAGCGTCGACTGTATCCCTTGTGGCAACTTGTTGTTTTCTCTAATGCATACCGAACCAAATATGCCGAGCCATAAAGACTGGGTCTAAGGTGCCGACCCAAGTGTACCGATCGACGTATGTCGAACCACATACGGCCGAACCACCTTAGCTCTCTCACCTTGATCGATCGACGTATGCCGAACCACGTACGACCGAACCACCTTTGCTCCCTCACCATGAGCAATCGACGTATGTCGAACCACATACAACCGATCCACGTTAGCTCTCCAAGGTCGAAACACTAAAGGCCGACACACATGAACTGATTCCTCCAAGGTCGTTCCCAAATGACCGAACCATCAACACTGATCCTATCAAGGCCGATTCCCCCAAGGCTAATCCTAAATGACCGAACCATTAAACCTGATCCTATCTAGGCTGAACCCAATTCAATCTCCCATTATTACCGACTTGCTTATGACGAACCACCCAGACCAAACAAAGGTTGCCGACCCAACCTGATTCACTGAGAACGATCCACTATGCCAACCCAACATTCTCATGAATGATTTTAAAGGACCAATCGTATATAACCGACCGAGAATATTCGATCCTCACTTCAAGTGTGACCCTCAGTTTTTTGGTGACTCCATCACCCAATACTGACCCATGATCCATCACACATCACCCCTATTCATCGAGGCCGACTCAGAGTAATTGCCAATATGACTCGAAATGGACCAACCCTTGATGTTACGCCCACTTACGTTTAATTATAACTTCTGTAGCCTCCATTTTGTAGTCGGGCCAAGGTGCTGGGTAATAAAAGCGCCATTCAAAAGGCTATAGGATACATTGTATCCAATGTTTAAGAAATTATCTTTGGAAAAACTATCAACTCTATTTGTATTTTCTTGGGTTTGATTGCAACATGTATAAATCAAGTGGGTGTGCTAAGTAGCTGAAAATCTAGTGGGTGTGCTTATAGCCCGGTCAAATCAAGTAAGTTTATTCTAAGCTTGAAAATTCAGAAGGCTGTGTCACGTAGCCTCGAAATCAAGATTTTACTTAGGTATGCCTTATGCCTGGTTAAAGATTGGCATTTGAAAACAAATCTGCATAACAATTATACAGGGCTGGATGTAGGACAAATCCAAACTAATATAAAATCTCTAGTGTCATCTCTCTAACTCTCTAATTTACTTTATTGTTTTTATTTTTATTCGTGATTGACTGTTGGTATATTTCTGTGTTGATAATCTATGATTTAATATTAATCTTAAAACAAATTTAAAAGGATTTACATAAGTTAGAAAATACTATTCACCCCCCTCTAGTATTTAATTAGCCTTAAGATCCATAATTTGCAACCCATAGAAACCTAAAAGGATATTTTCCAGATTAATTATATAAATTCCCCAAAACAAGGTGTATTTCAAGTGCGTTTATAACGACTAATTCGCTTCTAAATTTTGCCACATCGTACAACCAATTCTATAATTTTAAAATCCTAACATTTTTATAGTAAGACTTGCATATATTTTACATGTCAAAACAATTAAAGATCACTATAGATCTCTTCCAAAATAAACTTAAAAAATCGCCAAACACATGGCGATTTCAAAGTGCATCATGGTGACCATTTCGCATCGACATTTCGCAACCTTGTTCTATTATTTCCACAACTTTCCAAACCAATTCCTAGTTTTCCCGTACACCAAAATATGTGTATAGAATAACAAAAATAAGGTACACCAAGTTAAATTCATAAAATTCCATTTACACAAGCTAAACTTAAGGGATATTAAAGTGCACTTATAGCAACCTTTCTCGCTTCAAACACTTTCAAAACAACTTCAGATACAATCACAACAATCATGTAAACATAAGATGTACGCCACGATACATGTTTTAGAGAATAATAGAAGTGACAATATTACTAATAAGTTATCATTTTCTTTCCAAAGCAAGGGGTCCAAAAACTATAACATTCATTGTTCTTTTTATAACTTTACATTCATTCACACACACACACAACATATATAATCAAATGGTGAGTTAACTCGCTTATAACTATGAAAAACCCAAGCAAAAGCACATAAAACTAAAGAACCGTTTCCTACCATCACCAAACTTCCGAAGCTACCTCATTTTTCCTTTACAAGCTAAGCCATGCTCCCTCTCCCTTCCTGAATCTAATGGCCCAAAATAATCGAGGAGCTTGTGCTCCAATTCTTCATCATTTGAGTTTCTTTTGATTCTTCCTAAGATGATCTAAGGCCTTATTTAAAGTTTGAAAAGATATTGAGTTGATTTGCTTAAGAAAAATGATGTTTGAAAGAGAGAAAGAGAGCTTGAATTCTTAAGCTTTTTTCACAAAACTAAGTAAAAATGATTATAAACCAAGGAGAAAGTTAGGGCTTTAACAAAGGAAAAAGAAATTTCCTACCCCTCCATTTCTGGTCAAAAGAAGCCTGACCCCGTGTGTTCACCTTTACACGCCACCTTTGGCCAAAAACAAATATCTAAAACACTATTCATCAAAATATATTATCCTTAAAAATATTTGCTAATCTCCTTTTACTATTCACGTTTAGTTAGCCATATCATATAAGATAATTTTAGTTGATAATTAATTACAAGTTTAATATATTAGGAAAGAACAACAAGTTCAAATAACTTTTATCGAGAAAAAACTGTTTATCGACAAACGATTTTTCGTCACACGATATTTCCTCGAACTATTTATTTTTATAAAGATTTAAAAAATAAGTTTACCATCATTAGTTATTAATTAAAAGGGGTTGATAAGATTATTAAATTAAATTAATCACATTAAATCCAAAATTCAAATATTTAAATGTAATGATCCTGACTCGACCTTCGAAAATCGGCACCCGTACTTCACTTGTACTCGAATGCCGCAGATTCAAATGCCGAATCTGGCTCGCCGGAGCTTATAACACATTAAGTACAACAGCACAGCGGAAGAAAATGAATAATATATCATTGATACAACAATGGATACAATATCTGATACAATATGATACAACAATATCAGAGACAAATATACAATGGCGGAATATGATAACAACGGACGAGATAACTCAAATATGATCTTCAATGAAGAATGAATCCAAAATGTGCAACTCCAAACAAAAAGCTCATCCCAAAAGCTACAAGGACTCCAATCCAATAAGCTCGAATTATCGTCATCGATGACTTACGCAAGATCAGTCATCCAAAGATTGTAGAAGATTCCCAAAGACTGAAAGCTACCGAATCTACACCGATTATTTGATTATCTGAAAAACCCAACTCTAGACTGCCTGTGTGGAAAATTTTGGGCACCCAGAGTTTTAAGTTGACGTTGCATAAGTCATCGATGATGGTGGTTCGAGCTTATTGGATTGGAGTCCTTGTAGCTTTTGGGATGAGCTTTTGGTTTGGAGTTGCAGATTTTGGATTCATTCTTCATTGAAGATCATATTTGGGTTATCTCTTCCATTGTTATCATATTCGGCTATTGTATATTTGTCTCTGATATTGTTGTATCATATTGTATCAGATATTGTATCCATTGTTGTATCAATGATATATTATTCACTTTCTTCTGCTGTGTTATTGTACTTAATGTGTTATAAGCTCCGGCAAGCCAGATTCGGCATTTGAATCTGTGGCATTCGAGTACAAAGTGAAGTAAGGGTGCCGATTTTCGAAGGTCGAGTCAGGATCGTTACATTAAATAATTCAGATATTTAAATACGAAGTGTTCAAAATTCTGGGTCGTTACAATACCATTGATGCATATATGGACATATGCCTCCATAAAGTGTTAAATTTAAATTTTTGTATAATTTTATACATTTATTTATATATACATTAATTATTTAAATATTTCACGAAAAGAACAAACTCCCAGTTCTCTTCGTAGTTTAATGAATGTATTTTGGATTAAGGTTCGTTTAAAAACCACATATTTGATTTTCAGTATTTATAAATTCTAGTGTCATATTACCTTTACTAACATTATCTCTTAAAAAGTGATGCCATCTATGTGTTTTATTCTAGCATGATTGGTAGGATTTTTAGATAAATTTATTACATCTGTATTATCATAGTATATTGGTGATTGTTTAATACTCTAAAGTATTTTAAAATTTGTTGCATTAATTTGCGAGCAGACCAGTGATGCAAATATGTATTCTTCTTTTATTATGGACAGAGAGACACAGTTTTTCTTTTTGTTGAACCAAGATACAAGTGAATGTCTTGGAAAATGACAAAATCTACTAGTACTTCTTATATAAGATTTACATCCAACATAATTTGCATCACTATATGGTATGAAGTCGAATGAGCCTTCCATAGGGTAGAAAAGCCTACAATCAAAATGTTATTGACATATTTTAAGATAGGTTTTATCGCTTTAAGATGTGCATCCTTTGGATTCGACTGATATCTTGCACGGGATACACTATATATTATCTCTAGTTTACTAATAGTTATATAAAGTATTGAACCAATCATGCCTCGATATAAATTTTGATCTAAATCTTTTGAATTTTCCGCTTCGTTCAAAATTGCTTCAAATGCTATAGGATTAGGTTTACCACTCATATTGGATATTCCAATCTATTTACAAGTTCTTTAGCATATTTTTCTTAACTAATCAGAATTCCATTACTTAGTTGCTTAATTTAAAGTCCTAGGAAAAATGTTAATTCTTCCATGTGACTCATTTAAAAATAATTTTTCGTTATTTTTTAAAATTCCATATGTAGTTATTCATTTGTTGAACCAAAAATTATATCATCTACATATATCTATATAAATCAAATATCCTTATTATTTCTTTTGATGAATAACATAATATCAACTTTACCAATTTCAAATCCTAACTTAATAAAATAAGATTTGAGTCTCTCATACCAAGCATGAGGTGCTTCTTTTAAACCGTATTGGGATCTATTTAGTTTATAGACATGATTGTGAAATTTTTCACCCTAAAAAAAGGAGTTGCTCAACATATACATCTTCCTTTATTAATCCATTCAAGAATTCACTTTTATCGTCCACTTGGAACAATTTTTAGTTATTATAATTTGTAAAGGCAAGCAATATTCCTTTTGCCCCAAGTCTTTCTACGGGTGAAAGGTTTCATAAAAATCGATGCTGTGATAACCCGGATTTGGAACATCTGTTAATTTGATAATTAACCGATTTTATACCATTATGATAGTGATTTCATTTGGTTAAACAAATAAAATTTGATAAATAAGGATGTCTGGATGTATATACAAGTGGATTTGAAACTATAATAATAATTGAATTTAAATAATGAATCTTTTTAGTAAATAAATAAATATGGAAATAGATATACGCAAAACTTATCATATGATAGCTATTTATTTTTTTACATACATTTATGAATACAAATGAAACTTGGATTAGAAAATTTAAAGTAATATCTTGAGAATAAAATTACAGCTAGTATGTATAGATGTTTGGTTATTAATTAAGTATATAATTGGGTTTCATATTTCTTTTCTTTTTAAAGTTACATAAGTGTAAATAAAGAAAAAATGTGTTAATGGGAATATATAAACATAAAAAACTAATGATAAAATTAAGTCAAATTATAAACATAAATAAATAAAGACATAATCCATATAAAAAAATATAAGTAAGATAACATTTAAGTTTAGACACTTGTAAACATTTAATTATTGCTTTTGACAATTATAAAATATGATAACATGTGTAAACTTTGTATCATGCAAAAATCAACAAATGGCAATATAGCATTTACTTTTGAAAATTAATTAATAATATGAATTAGTGAGAAAATTGGATTCCAGCTAAAACTTCTCAATCCTCTTCTTTCTTCTATAACTAAAAGCAAATAAATCAAATATCAACAACCTCAGCCTAAACCAGAGTCAAACTGTTTCAACCTGATTCAAAGAGGAACTCATTAAGCAAATCATCAAACAAGCTTCATATCCGATCAACAATCACGTTATAATTCTTAAATCAAGCAGAAGTTTCAAAATTTTCTTCCAGTCTTCTATTTATAATTTATAGGTGAGTAAACATATTATAAAAAACATTCAAGCGAACTTAGATCTACGGTTGTGATTCTTCAATTACAATTGTGCTTTGCATGTCTATATATAAGTGTAAATCTCTGTATAAATGTATATGTTGATCTGCGCATGTTTATATGCCAGTTCTTCTCTGTTTCCAGATTACAATGCTTAAAAACGAATCAAAAATTCAAAACCCTTTATCTGAACTCTTTATCTGATCATTTTTATGCTTTGTAACACAATATGATTATTTGAACATAAATTAAAGTTTGAAATTTTATTCAAGCAAAATAGGTTTGAAAATCTTCTAGAATGGAGTAAATACAGTAAGTTTTTTTAAAAAAAGGTTAAAAATCAAACAATTTAATTTGCTGATTCAAGTATACAGCTTGAATCGTCTCTGAAAAACTTGATTTTTAAAATAAAAATCATGAATTTTAGTTTGGGATTGAGGTAGTATTGCGGTGATGACTAGATAAGTGATTTTGAGCAAATTCTGGTGACTAGGAAATCTCTGGTGGTGGGGGTTTCGACTGGAGGTCGGAGAAGGTTTGGTGAGCTTAGCAAAAATACCTAGAAGGTGGATAATCCAACATGGCGTCGGCGGAGGGTCGATTGGGTTTTAAACCCAGAATTGGGTCGTGATCGGAAAGTGGATGACTGTGTCATCTTTGGAGAATCGAGTGGCGTCGGACCGGGTGCATTGGCGTCGTGGAGGTCTGGCGAGGCTGAGGACGGAATTACGCGACCTCTGGTGGTCGGCATCAGGGGTTCGAAGGGTTTTTAGGCGAGGTTATTGTTCTAGGAATTGTTCAAGTTACCTCGATTTCGATATTGAGTTTGTTTGGGTGTTTGGGTGGTCGGAATCAGGAGTGTTGGTGATCGTCGATGTGTGAGGGGTGTCGTCAATGGTTAGAAAGGTGCTGACCGCCAGTGCATGTGCATAGTTTTGTCTATGTGTTAGAGGTTGGAAGAGAGGGGTGGACACGAAAGGAAGCTCGGGTTCGTAGGTTGTTTTCTCGAGTTCTTCCTCGGTTAATTATCCGTGAGTGTAAAGCTTGTTTTCAAGTTTTAAAAATTTTAACAAAGTTTTTGAAATAAAGGAAGATGGTGATTTTTTTTTCTCGGGGCATGTCTCGGGAGAGACTCGGGTAGAACCCGAAGTAGGTTTTTACATATTTTAAAAAGTTTTTTTTTGAAAAACAAGTTTACTTTAAGTGATGAATTTCTTTTCTACCTGAGTAAATTTCTTGAGTTTTTTAATTATCTTAAACTATTTTAAGTGATAAATTGATTATTTAATGTTTTGTTAATTTAAGTTGGGAAAGTATTTAAGTAGTTTAAAAACTTAATTAATTAGACAATTAAATAGTTTAATTAAAAGATTAAATATATTTTTAATTTTACTTAAAGTTAAAGTTTCTAAGTTATTTTGATTCCAAGGTTATTAGGTAAGATTTTGGAATAATAATTAAGAAGATTAATTAAGATAAATGATTTATCATTTAAATTTGTTGATAATTAAAAATTTATTAATAAATAATTAAGGACTAATTGTTGGTTAAACAATTAGAAATTGAAGGGCGATTATTATTAGCAAAAGAATCATTAATTGTTGTGACTAATTATTGATTTAGGGTTAATTAATCAATGCAATTGGCCAATGTAATTAATCAACCAATGGTATAATTACTTGATGAAAGTAATTGAAGGTTAATTACTTAAGGGAAGTAATTAAGGATTAATAACTTAGTCAAATTAATTAAAGGATTGATTAATCCAGGAAATTAATTAAGGGTTAGTTGATTAATGATTGTGATTAATGAAAGGATAATTAATCAATGTAAGTGATTATAGGGTAATTAATTTGAGCAATTAATTATGGATAAATGTGATTAATGTGAATGAGTGAAGGTTAATTAATTTGTTTTATTAATTAATTCTAATTACTTAATGTAATTAAAGAGGATAATTAAGGGATGATAAATAAATGGTTTGTAATTAATTAATATAAAGTAAGCAGGATTAATAGTAATTGAGGTAATTAATTTAATTTATTAATTAGAAATGGTATGACAAATTAATCTTGCTTAAGAATGATTAAATGATATTGTATGCCTTAGATTAGTTGATATCCTGGATATGTGATTTGTGATACTAGGTGATATGATATGTTTGGTTTAAATTGTGAAAATGTCGGTATATATCGATGATGAAGTACTGTGAAAAGGTGACACCCTGTATTTAAAGTTTGAATTATATTCCACTTGAATTGGTTAAGATGACTTAGGAGTCGAAGAGACCGGGGTCGGGTATCAGTAAATACCCGAAACCACTTCGATTTGAAATCTACTATAACTCTTTATAGACTTGATATGTATAATCAATAGGCTGGAATGGAATGATTAAAGTAATTGGACCCTTTGAACTATGTAGAGGTACATAGATATTGATGTGTGAAGTAAGTGTTGATTATAACAAATTGAGAACTCGTAGTGAAGTACGAGTTACCCCAGGTTTTTCTTTTATGGTTTGAACTTAGTATTTCAAATTATATAGGTTTAATCACGCCGGTTTCCAGCCTGACCCGGGTGTTACTTTGATGTAACGCTCGGGTCAGATCGAGTATTTCAGATTTTTTAGGTAAGGACGTTCTGGAGCTCAGGTGGCGAGCTGGATGGTAGGAACGTATAGAGTATTCAACTGTGAGATATTTGTTTATCTGGGACATGTTGATTTTAACTGTCCAGTGATTGCGTAAATGTTGTAACTCTGATGTATTGATATAAATTAACTGATACAGTTTTCTTTTGTATAATTGTTACTTTATTTGATATTATATTTTGATCCCCTGCGAATGTGAGATTCTATGTTTTCATTTATGTTTCTTCTTCTATCTCTTTTCTTCTTTTCCTAAGTATCTGGAATTTTTAGGATTGAAAACTCCTGGTCGTTACATTTTGGTATCAAAGCAGAAGGTTAAGCGAGAACCTTGGCTCTAGTGGGTGTACTCATTAAGGATGGGGTCAATAGTACCCTAAAATGAGTAGAGAGTGTGTGTGTGTGTGTGTATGAGAGCGTACTTGTTATTTTCTTATATAAAGGTTTTAAAAATGGTTTTAATGAATGATTTTTCTAAAAGCTTATATTTTATATATATAAAGCAGTAATTGGTTGTTGGATATTGAAATTGAATAAGAATTAAGTGATATATATATATATATATTTATTTATTTAAATGGGAATTGAATGGATTGAACTATACAAATAAGATGAATTAGAATTGGTTTCAAACTAGAATATAAATGGTTATTGATGGGATTATTGTTTTCCAATAAACAATGATAAAGCAAAATGAAAAAGTTTTAAGGGAGTAACAATTTAGATAAAATTGACTTGTGAATGGAAAAGGATTTAAATTGTGAAGTTTTAAGTCCAGAAAAGAATTTGGAATTCTTTCAAAGTGTTAAAGGAAATAATAAATAATATTATTCAGACTATTTTAAATATAGTCTTATTTTAAAATAAGAAGTTGTTCGAAAACTTTAAAAGAATTTGTTTTGAATTAAAACCAAAGGTGGTTTAAATTTTAAAATTTGGCTTGGTGGGCCAAGAAGTAAATATGTATATATGTGTGGATATATATAATATCACAGATGTTTTGAAATAAACTCTAAAGTGTTGAATTTTGATTTTCCCTGAAGTGTGATGTAAAACCCAAAATGATATAAGTTTTGAACTTATAAGTGGGAAAGAATTTTGAAATTTAAAGCGGGAATTCAAATTTAAGTAAGGTTAACGATTAAATTGAATTTAATTTAGAGGAAGTTAAATAAGTTTGGAATGAACAAACTGAATTGGAAATTTCAAGATGAAATTAAGATTTAACTTAGAGGAAGTTAAATAAGTTTGAAATGAACAATCTGAAATGGGAATTTCAAGATGAAATTAAGATTTAACTTAGGGAAGTTAAATGGGTTGTGTTGAAAGGGAGTTATATAAGATCTCAAACGGGTTTGAGTTCGGGAATGTGTGTTGAATGCTATTTATGGATGTTTTAAATGAAGTGGATGTTTATTTATACCCTTCTATCATCCTGTTGTTATTAATAATCTTTAAACAATGAATTGGATTTGTTTAGATGAATGAATAAATGGATTGTGGTAATATATCCATTATTGAGATAAAAAGGGAAATAAAACTTTAATTTGAAATTAAGGATATGGAATCACTTTGAACTTTAGATTTGAATGTTAAGAATTGAAATTGTAAATTAAAATTGTTTAAGAATCGGTTCCAAGGTTGGAAGATAAAGTGGGTATTAAATTGAATTTTGAAGATAAAATTGTTTTGAACTTTTATTTGAACTTTAAAATAAGTTAAGTAAGATAATTTAAAATGGAATTTTGAAATTGGACTCAGAATTAAATATATAAGTTGTTAGTTTACAAGTAAAGGTTAATTTGATTAAATCAACATTTTAAAATTTAACTCGAATTTATATAATTCGAGATGGTTTAAAGTTGAGATTTAAATTCAATTAGTTCAAATTGAATTTGATTTGAATTAATTAGAATTGTGATTGAAGATGGATAAGTTTAAAATTCAAATGGAAAAAATTGAATTGGAATAATTTGAAATGAAACTGAAGATTTAACGAGTTCAAATTCAAATGGGAATGGATTTGAATTTGGGAAAGGAATTGAAGTTAATTCAAATTGAATTGGAATTGAATTAATTTAATGGGATGAGAAATTGATTGTAAATAGAGACTGGGAATTGAACAGTTTGCTCTGAAACTATTTTCAAATAAATTATTTTAATATAAACTGTTTTAAATCTATTTTCCTAACTATTTACTATACAACTTTTCTTTTTAAAATCCAAAGCTATCTTATACTTATTTTACAACTTCTTTTGGAGCTATTTAACTATTTTACAACTTTTTTATAAACTAGTTATTATTTTTCAACTACTTTATAACTAATTACTATTTTACAACTATTTTGCAATTATCTATCTATTTTATAACCATTTTACTATTTTATAACTACTTAACTATTTTATAGCTATTTTACATCTAATAATTATTTTTCAATTACTTATCTATTTTTAACTTTTCAAGCTATTTTCTAAATTTAAGCTGGTCAGAGTGCAAACTGTTTATGATTTAATATCCATTTGAGATAAGAATTGAGGTGATAATCCAAATGGGGAACTGAGGAAATTGTAAATAAGTGGATAGAAATTAAAGTGAATATGAATAGGAAAGGAATTGATTTAACTAATAATCAATGAAGATAAATACGTAAGGTGTACGTATATAATTCTATTCGTATAATGATTTGAACTGGATTCGAGCACAGAATTTCGAGACAGTATATCGATCCGAGTTGGGATTTTTCACTCGATTTTTGACAGCGAACCTGGATATGGATTTTTGATTGGTTCTGGATATTCTCTATCATAGTTATGGCTATGCAAGGAGAATGACGGTTTCTGATCAAGAAACCAGATCTGAGTCCGCACTAGGAAGTTGGGGGGATGATACTAGTTCGGAAGTAAAATTGTGTGATCGAGCGAGCGATCAGATTAATATAGCATACAAATGATACATGTACATCGTACGGATTTGAATGAAATTGATAATGAAAATGTGAGGATAAGAACAGTAAAATGGTTTTTGAAATGAAAAGTATATTTTGTGAAATATATGATGAAATAAAGTGGAAATTGGATATTTCTATGGTAGAAATTTACTTTAAGGAAGTAATATGGTAAGTGACTTTATAGAGTATTCAAATTTGAATATTTGATTTGGAATAAACAAAGTTATATACCTTTGTTATATAAGATAAATCTCCGCTTCTTGAATCTATTTCCCAGAAGGAAAGGGTTTTGAAAAGTATTTGAAGTATAAAAAGAGAAATTATACAAGTATGAAGTGATTCAAAGATTTTTCAAGGTTTTATATATATATATATATATATATATAAAGAATTTTTTGAGAAGGATTTGGGGAAGAGGTTCTGAAACCTATGGATTTTGGAAAGGCTTTTGATTTTTGGAGAAAAATCAATTTTGGAAATTTGGAAAGCCTAGTTTGAGAATTATCGATTTTAGGATAATCGATTTTGAGAAGGAGATTTATATGAGATTCATACTAGGTGTATGGTTTGGAAGATACTATATGTGTATAGTATAAAGTGTTTTGAAAATGGCTCTGGAGAAAAGGCGCTCCCTTGAAATGAACTTTTTAGGAGTACCATAGGTTGGTACTGCCTTGTGCCTTAAAGGGGGAGGCTCTAAAGTGGATCCTGTGAGGAAGTCCGGACAAACTGAAGTTCCTGAGGACTATTGGGTAGAAAAAATCGAGGGCGCTGATGCCTATAGAGGCATTTGGGTTATGCTGTGAGACAGTGTAACTCGATGTCGCTGCGATATACTGTGGAGCATAGCGAAAATCGTGTGGAGGTGAGTGTCAATAGTCTCCGTTTGATTTTACCGGAAAGGCAACATAACATCAGTAGACTGCGATTTATGGTCGAGTGGAGTGGATAACTTTCATTTATTTGGCAGTGAAATTCGAGGGTGCTGATGCCTACAGTTATATGGGTTTTTGCTGTGATAACAACGTAACGCCAGATGTAGCTGCTATCTGTAGCGTGTTCCATAGCGTAATCAAGGGGCGCAGAGTGCCTACAGTTATCTATGGATTTTGCGAGGATGGAAACGTAACCATCGGGTTAACTGCGACCATGGATGGGGGTGATGATTTCCAGAGCATTCTCACCAAAGATGTTTCCTCTATTTTCAATAAAATTATTTTTAAAGTATTTTCACTGGGTGTTTAAAATGGGTCTGCTAAGTACTTATAGATTTTCAGTCCTACGCCTGATGAACGTCTGACCGAATTTCTATGAGAACAAGGATGGACTTGTTGAGACATCAAGTTATAAAAAGTATTTTTATAAAACTATTTTTGTAATATTATATAGATTTTAAATAATTTTAAAAGTGATCAAAGAATAATTTTTCTGATAATAAGTATTTTAATAAATTCCGGCTTCGTTCCTTTTCGAGAACGAAAAGATTCAAAGGGGGAGGAATGTGATAATCCAGATTTTGAACATCTGTTAATTTGGTAATTAACTGATTTTATACTATTGCGATACTAATTTCATTTGGTTAAACAAATAAAATTTGATAAATAAGGATGTCTGGATGTATATATAAGTGTATTTGAAACTAAAATAATAATTGAATTTAAATAATGAATCTTTTTAGCAAATAAATAAATATGTAAATAGATATATGCAAAACTTATCATAGATAGCTATTTTATTTTTTTTACATACATTTATGAATATAAATGAAACTTGGATTAGAAAATTCAAAGTAATATCTTGAGAATAAAATTACAAGTAGTATGTTTAGATATTTGGTTATTAATTAAGTATATAATCGGTTTTCATATTTCTTTTCTTTTTAAAGTTACATAAGTATAAATAAAGAAAAAATGTGTTGATGGGAATATATAAACATGAAAACTAATGATAAAATTAAGTCAAATTATAAAAATAAATAAATAAAGACATAATTCATATGAAAAAATACGAGTAAGATAAAATTTAAGTTTAGACACTTGTAAACATTTAATTATTGCTTTTGACAATTGTAAAATATGATAACATGTGTAAACTTTGTATCATGCAAAAATTAACAAATGGCAATATAACGTTTTCTTTTAAAAATTAATTAATAATATGAATTAGTGAGAAAACTGGATTCCAGCTAAAACTTCTCAATCCTCTTCTTTCTTCTATAACGAAAAATAAATAAATAAATAAATCAAATATCAACAACCTCAGCCTAAACCAGAATCAAACGGTTTCAACCTGATTCAAAGAGCAACTCATTAAGCAAATCATCAAACAAGCTTCATATCAGATCAACAATTAAGTTATAATTCTAAAACCAAGCAGCAGTTTCAAAATTTTCTTCCAGTCTTCTCTGTTTCAAACTTAAATCCGTGCTTGTGATTCTTGGATTAAAATGGTGCTTTGCATGTGTGTATATAAGTGTAAATCTCTGTGTAAATGTATATGATGATCTGTGCATGTTTGTACGCCTGTTCTTCTCTGTTTCTAGATTACAAAGTTTAAAAACAAATCAAAAATTCAAAATTCTTTATCTGATCATTGTTAGGCTTTGTGATTCAAACACAATATGATTGTTTGAACATAAATTAAAGTTTAAAATTTTATTCAAGCAAAATAGGTTTGAAAATCTTCTGGAATGGAGTAAATACAGCAAGTTATTAAAAAAAATGTTAAAAATCAAACAATTTAAGTTGCTGATTCAAGTATACAACTTGAATCGTCTTTGAAAAACTTGATTTTTAAAATAAAAATCATGAATTTTAGTTTGGGATTGAGGTAGTATTGCGGTGATGACCAGGTAAGTGATTTTGAGGAAATTCTGCGACTAGGAAATCTCTGGTGGTCGGGGTTTCGACTGGAGGTAGGGGAATATTCGACGAGCTTGGCAAAAATACCTGGAAGGTGGATAATCCACCGTGGCGTCGACGGAGGGTCCATTAGGTTTTAAACCCTAAATTGGGTCATGATCGGAAAGTGGATGACTGTGTCATCTTTGGAAAATCGAGTGGCGCAGAACCGGGTGCATTGGCGTCGTGGAGGTCTGTCGAGGCTGAGGATCGAATTACGCGACCTCTAGTGGTTGGCATCATGGGTTCGAAGGGTTTTCAGGCGAGGTTGTTGTTCCAGGAATTGTTCGAGTTACCTCGATTTCGATATTGAGTTTGTTTGGGTGTTTGGTTGGTCGGAATCAGGAGTGTTGGTGATCGTCGATGTGTGAGGGGTGTCGTCGGTGGTCAGAAAGGCACTGATCGCCAGTGCATGTGCACAGTTTTGTCTGTGTGTCAGAGGTTGGAAGAGAGGGGTGAACTCGAAAGAAAGCTCGGGTTTATGGGTTGTTTTCTCGAGTTCTTCCTCGGGTAATTATTCGTGAGAGTAAAGCATGTTTTCAAGTTTTAAAATTTTTAACAAAGTTTTTGAAATAAAGAAAGATGGTGATTTTTTTCTCTCGAGGTATCTCGGGAGAGACTCGGGTAGAACCTGAACCAGGTTTTTAAAATGCAGATTTTAGAATGTTTTTTTTCAAAACAAGTTTACTTTAGAAACTTAAGTGATAAATTTCTTTTCTACCTGAGTAAATTTCTTGAGTTTTTAATTATCTTAAACTATTTTAAGTGATAAATTGATTATTTAATGTTTTGTTAATTTAAGTTGGGAAAGTATTTAAGTTGTTTTAAAAGCTTAATTAATTAGATAATTAAATAGTTTAATTAAAATATTAAATGTTTTTTAAATTTTACTTAAAATTTCTAAGTTATTTTGTTTCTAAGGTTATTAGGTAAGATTTTGGAATGTTAATTAAGAAGATTAATTAAGATAAATGATTTATCATTAAATTTATTGATAATTAAAGATTTATTAATAAATAATTAAGGATTGCTTATTGGTTAATAAATTATAAATTAAAGAGTGATTATTATTAGCGAAAGAATAATTAATTATTGTGACTAATTATTGAATTAGGGTTAATTAATCAATGTAATTTATCAGCCAATGGTATAATTACTTGATGAAAGTAATTAAAGGTTAATTACTTAAGGAAAGTAATCAAGGATTAATTACTTAGTGAAATTAATTAAAGGATTGACTAATCAAGGAAATTAATTAAGGGTTAGTTGATTAATGAGTGTGATTAATGAAAGGATAATTAATCAATGTAAGTGATTATAGGATAATTAATTTGAGTAATTGATTATGGATAAATGTGATTAATGTGAATGGGTGAAGGTTAATTAATTTGTGTTATTAATTAAGGCTAATTACTTAATGTAATTAAAGAGGATAATTAAGGGATGATAAATAAATGTTTTGTAATTAATAATGTAAAGTAAGCGGGATTAATAGAAATTGAGGTAATTAATTTAATTTATTAATTAGAAATGGTATGACAAATTAATCTTTCTTATGAATGATTAAATGATATTGTATGCCTTAGATTAGTTGATATCTCTGATATGTGATTTGTGATACTAGGTGATATGATATGTTTGGTTTAAACTGTGAAAATGTGGGTATCTATCGATGATGAATTATTGTGTAAATGTGACACCCTGTATTTAAAGTTTGAATTGTATTCCACTTGAATCATGGGTTAAGATGACTTGGGAGTCGAAGAGACCGGGGTCGGGTAACAGTAATTACCCGAAACCACTTCGATTTGAAATCTACTATAACTCTTTATAAACTTGATATATATAATCAATAGCCTGGAATGGAATGATTTAAGTTACTGGACCCTTTAAACTATGTAGAGGTACATAGATATTGATGTGTGAATAAGTGTTGATTATAACAAATTAAGAACTCGCAGTGAAGTACGAGTTACCCCGGGTTTTTCTTTTATGGTTTGAACTTAGTACTTCAAATTATATGGGTTTACTCATGCTGGTTTCCATCCTGACCCGGGTGTTACTTTAATGTAATACTTGAATCACAGATTTTCAGGTAAGGACGTTATGGAGCTCAGGTGGCGAGCCGGATGGCATAAACGTATAGAGTATTCCGCTGTGAGATATTTGTTTATCTGGAACATGTTGATTTTAACTGTCCAGTGTTTGTGTAAATGTTGTAACTCTGATGTATTAATGTAAATTAACTGATACAGTTTTCCTTTATATAAATGTTATTTTATTTTATATTATATTTTGATCTCCTACGAATGTGAGATTCTGTGTTTTCATTTTTGTTTCTTCTTCTATCTCTTTTCTTCTTTTCCTAACTATTTGGAATTTTCGGGATTGAAAACTCCGGGTCGTGACAGATGCATTCTTCATGATTATATCCTTGTTCCACTAAATGTGGCATGTTACTTATAGTGACCCTTATTCATTTAATTTGTTTCTACAAACCCATTTTGTTCCAATAACAGATTGATTTCCCAATCGTGGAACCAATTCCCGAATATCATATTGATTTAGTTCTTCTTGCGTAGCAAGAATCCAAGAATCATCAATGATGCTTCTTTTGGGTTTTTGGGTCCATTAGTTGAAATGAATGCTATGTTAATCATTTTATTTAATTTATTTCTTGTTTTAAAAAAGATAAAATATTTCCTAAATATTTTATTTTGGAAGCTCTTCCAAAATTCAAGTTTTGATTAACTTATTTATAGTCATATCTTCATTATTTATAGTCTCATCATTAAAGTTTTCATTCTTTTCATCTTGGTTAATAATTTAATATTCATCATCATTTATTTTAATTTAATTCAAATTTTCATCAAAATATACTTGTAAGGTATTTTTACATAGTATTAGCTTTATTGTCAAAGGCTTTGTATGCCTTATTTATGTTGGAATATCCAATAAATACTCCTTTATTAGATTCAATATTAAATTTGTCTAAATTATCCTTTGTGTTAAGCATAAAAAATTAATTTTCGAAAACTTTAAAGTATGAAATTTTAGGCCTTTTTTAAAGGATAGTTCATATAGAGTTTTCTTTTTTAAAGGTTCCGCTAATTTTTATTTATAATATAGCATGCTCCAACAGAACTTCTATCCAAAAACTTTGGTTAATTTAACATCATCCTTAGACACTCCTGAATGGTTCTATTTTTATGTTCCACATCTCCATTTTATTGTGCATTTCTCAAAAACAAAAATTATGGGTGATACATTCCTTATAAAAATATTCAAAATTTTCACTTTCGAGCTCTCATCCATGATCACTCCTCATAGTCTTAATTTTAGTTGATTTTTGATTTTGAATTATTTTGCCAAAAGTTTTAAACATTTCAGAGTCTCATTCTTATGTTTTAAATTTTTTTCCAATTATATCTTTAGAAATCATCTATCATTACAAAAACAAATCTACTATAGTATACTGATTGGATCTGTGAAGGTCCAAAGAGATCTGAAGAAGTTTTAGAGAATGCTAGGTAGAGATCATATTCTCAGATTTTTTGATAATAAGAGTGAAACTTTATTAAAGAAGAACATTCATTTTGATGTCTCAGGGGTTTGAATCCATGAACCCTAGGATCCAACATAGAGCACCTTATCACTTGCCATTTGAGCTAGTGGTCCTTGACATATCACATACTTATATATAAATGATTTCTTGTGAAGTTTTCCAAACTAACTTGCGTCACAAAGATTATTGACATTAAAATTCCGTTTTGGAAGTCCTCGCATAAATTCATGCATTGCGGCTCTTGATCAATGTTTAAAAATTTAGTGACCAGAATGTTCATACCAACATAGAGAATCATTTGAATCAACAATAACACATACGCCATCATCGAATTTTTTTATGTTTTAAGCATTAATTTTCTTTTACTTATATCGTCAAAAATAATTTTTTGAATCATGATCTAAAATATAGCAATTATGTATCTTTATAAACCTTATTTTTAAACATTTATCTTATAACCGATTTGTAATTAACAAATTATGTTTTAAATTCAAGTAAAACATTTGAAATAATATAAGTCTTAGATTTACCAATATTGCTAATGCCTATGACATTTCCCTCTGAATTGTCTTCAAAGTTCTTGGTTCAACCATCATTGGTATATATTATCGCTCTATAACTGCGGATTTTCCATCATATGTTTTGAAAATTTGTTGTCTGGT
The DNA here is from genome assembly GCA_030765085.1 of Allium cepa. Classification (NCBI taxonomy): domain Eukaryota; kingdom Viridiplantae; phylum Streptophyta; class Magnoliopsida; order Asparagales; family Amaryllidaceae; genus Allium; species Allium cepa. The sequence goes on from CM060929.1 coordinate 486,174,033, forward strand.
ATTCATTTCTCCTTCTCTGCATAAATTTCATGATCATGTGATATTCCAAAATTTCAAGAAATTTAAAATGTGATAGTGACGTAGCAGATTAACACTTTGACGTGCTAATAATGTTTTGATACAAATTGACGCAAGTTTCTTCCTCACGAAATGATTTCGTGTCAAGTAAACCGAGATAAATGCCCAAATCCGTTGATCTCTCGAGATACCGGATTCTAGCTATCTTCAACACGTTGATCGTGCACGATTCCACGTTAGAAGATCTACGATTCTTCGACGTTGATGTCGTGCACGAGATTCCGTGAATCGGCTTCAAGTTCGTTGATTCGAGCGCACTCGAATATCCGAAGATGGAAGAAGAAGGAGATCACACTCAACTTCAACAAAAGTGGCAAAAAGCACACAAACAAGTTTTATTTAAAAATCAACTCCTTTTTACAAGTGACACCACACCACTATTTATAGAAATTTACAACTCACACACGACTCAACAGTTACAACTCATGGCTTAACATACACAGCCGACTTACACTAATACACGACATACGACGTAACGACTCACGAGTTAACGACATAAGAAAATACAACACAAGCTACAATATCACATGTGCCTCAGTACAACACGACCTACGACCTACGACATAACAGAATTACAATATACACGACATAAGAACATCGCACGACTTAACACAATACAACATCACGCGACTAAACAAATCAACTGCATATGACTTAACGATATAAGCTTTAGCGACATAAGAAATGCGACCTAATGAAGCAGGCGACTTAAGGCAGCAGCGACTCAAGGAACCAGCGACTTAAGCAATGCGACATAGGTTGGTTAGCTCGCGAACGACCTAAGAAATCAATGCGGCATAAGGTTGAGCGACTTAAAAGGGAGCGACTTAAGAAGGAAGCGGCATAAGTTGCAGTTGGTTTAACTCGCTAGGTCGCTCAGGTGACTCAGGCATGGTGTTAGGTCGCTCAAACGACTTAAGCATGGAGTTAGGTCGCTCGCGACTCAAAGCAAGGAGCGACTTATGTTGGAGCGAGTTAACCTGATGTGCTGCATCATCCTCCCCTGGTTGAAAAGAATTCGACCCCGAATTCACATTTTCCTCTTCATCGACATGCTTATTCTCATGATATGTAATCAAGTGTTTGACGTTGAAAACGTCAGCAATATGGATATGATCCGGCAGTCTCAACTGATAAGCATTCTCATTAATCTTCTTTACGATCTCCAAAGGACCAATCTTTCTTGCAGCTAGCTTGTTGTAAGCACCAATAGGAAATCGATCCTTAGTCAATATTGCATATACAAGATCTCCTTCTTTGAATTCAGCATGTCGTCGTTTGATATCTGCGGATTGCTTATATTTCTCATTCGCCTTAAGCAATCGCTCTTGCACAACCTTGTGGCATTCTTGCAATTCATTCACAAAATCACTAGCTCGCTTGATCACTCCTTTCTGCTGTGGAACTGTAGATAAATCCAATGGTCCCTTCGGAATTGTTGAAATAACAACCTGGAATGGACTGAAACCAGTGCTACGATTAACTGCATGGTTGTGTGCGAACTCATCTTGACACAGCTTGGAATCCCAACTCTTGAAATTATCATTCACGAGGCATCTCAATAGATTATCCAGGGATCTATTCACAACTTCTGTTTGTCCATCCGTCTGTGGATGATAAGCAATACTAAATTTCAGCTTTGTCTCGACCATTCTCCATAAACTCATCCAAAAATGACTCAGAAAACGAGTGTCTCTATCTGAAACAATAGATTCCGGCAACCCATGAAGACGATAGATCTCTCTGAAGTATAACTGTGCAACATTAACTGCATCTTCCGTCTTCTTGCATGCGATAAAATGTACCATTTTTGAAAAACGATCAACCACCACATAGATAGAATCATTGCCACGTTGCGTCCTTGGCAAACCCAATACAAAGTCCATGCTAACATCCACCCATGGCTTAGTAGGTATAGGCAACGGCAAATATAAACCTGCATTTGTCGCGGTCCCCTTTGAAACTTGACAAATATGGCACCTCTGAACAAACTTTTCAACTTCTTTTCTCATTGATGGCCAAAAATAAGACTTTGAAATCAACTGCATAGTACGGTCACGGCCCACGTATCCTTCTTTATGCAATTCTTTGATGATCCTCATTCGTAAACTGCAATCGAGAATACAAAATTGATTTCCTTTAAATAGAAAACCATCAACCAACACATAACCATCCATGTTTTCCTGCTTGACTTTGTCTATGATCCTGGAAAAATATGAATCTGAAGTAAGCAAATCTGTAAGTAAGTCAAAACCCATCACCTCTACTCGCATAGTTGTTAGCAAACTACTCCTTCGACTCAATGCATCGGCAATGTGATTAGTTACACCAGACTTATGCTTGACGATGAATGTAAATTGCTGCAGATAAGCTATCCACGATGCATGCTTAGCTGCAATTTTATCCTACCCTTGTAAATGTTTCAATGCTTTATGATCTGTATACAAGGCAAATTCTTTATGGAACAAATAATGTCTCCAATGCTTCACAGCTTGCACAATCGCATAAAACTCCACATCATAAGTATTGTATCTCATCTTTTCTCCAGAAAGTTTTTCACTGAAATAAGCAATTGGACGACCCTTCTTACTCAACACTCCTCCAATTCCAACTTTTGATGCATCCGTTTGTAACTCAAATAGAAACTGACAATCTGGCAACACTAGAATCAGTGCCGAGGTTAAAAGTTCCTTGATTCGCTCAAAAGCAAATCCTGCCTCTTCCGTCCATAAAAATTTCTTTCCTTTCATACAATCAGTAACAGGGGCCATCACACTACTAAAGTGTGGTATAAATCTTCGATAAAATGAAGCTAACCCATGAAAACTTCTGACTTCTATGATAGTTTTGGGTTATGGCCAGTTTCTGATTGCGGCTACTTTGTTCTAATCCACCTGTATTCCCTCCTTGGATACGACATATGTAACAACCCGCATATTTATCGGTTGTATATTTAAATATTTTATTTAAATATAACATCAATTGTCGGATCATAGTCCGAAAAGTTACTTTCTGCAAATGGTCGAATTGGGTCTTAAGTCTTTTTCCATTGAGTTCAAAACGTCGTTTGCGATCTTTTTGAGTATAAGCTTCGATATATTTAGAGTAAGTCGAATTTTGCTATTTGCTAAGTGGGCTTTTGGGTTTGGGTTTCACCCAAACTGTTCTATAAACCAACTCAGCCCTTCTCTCCTTCCATTCACTTATTCATTTCATAAAAACTTAACCTAAAAGCTGATAATGGTGGAAGAGAAAGGAAATTAGAAACTCCTAGCCCTAGATCCTCTTGCAAATCCAAATTCTTGCTCCAAAATCTAAGAGAAGCCATAAGTAAGTCTCTCTTCTTCTTCTCCAACTCTTCCTCCTTCAATTTCAGAAAGTTTTCCCAAACCTAACTTAGGAAAATACTTGTTTGTTCTTAGATTGAAGCTTGTTGGGTTGAAGTAGTGATTAGTTGGTCTTCTCCTTGTGTTTTAGCTCCTTCATCTTCTTTGTTTGTGAGGTTAAAAGGTGAGTTTTGAACTCACATCTACTTCTCTTGATTTCATTGATGTGGGTATGAATTCCTAGCACTTGTTCATATGCTCTTGCTTTTGGTTTGGATTGAATTGGTGAATATCCAAATTTTTAGTGTTTGGGTTCAATTCTTTAAAGAACCTAACTTTGATGTTTGAATATGTTTATGGTTGCGAATCAGAGAGCTAATGGAGCTGGGGTATCTATTGGCTAAGGCTCCTTAACTCCATTGCTCGAACGGTCGCATTTTGGAAGAATTTGCATTTTCATTGAAATAGGGCAGAAACTGCAAATTTATGCAGTTCGGCCGACCGAGCCCTGCAACCGGTCGACCGACCTGCTCATGTCGTGTTTTTTTTGTTTCCTGCATCTGGCCAGCCGACCGAGCCCTGCAACCGGTCGACCGACCTGCTCATGTTTTGCCTGTTTTGCCTAGTTTTGCATATTTTGATTTGTTTTCCAAATTTTATCGATTCAAGTTGCTTCTTAGTGGTTGTTATTGCCTCTTTGACTTTGATAGCTTATTTTTGACTTCATCAATGGGTTTTTATAAAATAATCTTTCTAATCATATTAAAAGCTCGTTTCTCCAATTTATAAATTCTATTTAAACACACGCACAATTTTGCACTTCGAGCGAAGTGGAAAGGTGATTAAATGGTTGGGCAAAACACAGACCATGAATCTTTGCGTTTATCTTTCCGATTAATCCCCGACCTATTCATTTGATCGGTTTGACCTTCTGGTTTGGTTTACTGAGGATATGAGGTGAACTCTGTACTGCTTCGAGTGTGAAATTAACTAATGGATAGTAAACCGTTTAGTGCGAACGGGTGGTTATGGGACTCACGTTACCACTTTTCGGATTCCTCTCTGGGAGTTTGTGACACATGCTGCCTTTGGGATAGTGTCTTCGGACTGTCTCCTCTGGCTTGTTGCCTTTAATATCGCTTTTGGAGTTGGTCCTTTGCCCTGACTCGAAAGATATTTGGGGTTGTCGGTTACCTTTAGTATTGCTTTCGGAGTGGTTTCTTCACCACTGCTCAAGAGATATTGGAGTGGTTTCTTCACCACCGCTCAAGAGATATTGGAGTGGTTTCTTCACCACCGCTCACGATGTTTCATTGATATTATATTCCCTTGGTATCGTCCTTCGGTGTTGGTCTTTTTGAGCCGCATGATGAGTAGCATTTACCTTGTGGAACTTGTATACCTTATTGGTATTTGTTATTTGCCTTATGGTTTATTTCAGGATATTCTTATCCTTTGTTTCTATATGTTGCCGATGATATGAGGCTTGTTATCATATGATCCATCTTTTGTTAGATGATTGTGTTATCTCTTTTAGAGATATTTGCTATATCTTGTAACCTTGCAGGTTTATTGTTGTTCAGTTTATCTAACTAATTTGTTTAGCTAGACTGACCCGTGTATTAATTACTCGGGTCAGACCGAGATCTTTCAGGTTAGATGCCTTTGGACTTAGCCTATGTTGCTTCCGCAGGGACTACTCCGCTAGCTTCTTTTTGTCATAGCTTTTTGTGTAGTCCTATTTTGTTGTAACTCTGATATGTATTCTTGCGAACTCGTTTGTATATTGTGGTTTGCTATACCACTCGACATGTATTATTTCGTATACTCTGTTGTGTATCAATATATGTGTATATGATGATCAACTGTTCTGTGATGTATATTACATTTGAGTTGTTATATTCTGTTCTGATAGATCCTCTAGCCACCTATGGTTTTGTTTTAAGTATTCATTGGATATGTCAGTCTGCTGGGTAAAGCAATCGTCGATGTATTCAATAGATAATTAAAGCAAGGCTATAGATGGTCGCTCCTAAATAGCCTTATTCTCCGTGTTAGCAGACGGTATTATCTATTAATACTCTTTGCTAGCGTGGGTATAGAGGCGGGGCGTCATAGCTTGGTATCAGAGCTGAGTTCAGGACAAAATATGATAAACACAGAATAGATGCATATATTACGGTACATCAAAGTGTACAAGTGATACAAATCTTTGAATCATCGTGTCTCTTTATTCCATCAAGGTTAGATAGAGTTTGGGAATACGTCTAGGAATTCATTTCATTCCGTAGTGTTCCATATTGAATTATCTACCTTGTGAATAATCTTGTTCTTACCTCAACTTTCAGCGTATGGCTGGAAGAGGCAGAGGACGACGTTCGGATGCTGGGCAATCCAGCGGCTCACATCCGGATGGCGTTTATATGTCCGCCGATCAGTTTTTGGAATTGTTTAGGAGCACTCAGCTCCAGTTCCTCCTCGTGTTTCTCCACCTCGCAAGTCTGCCTTTGCACGCCAGTGCAGTGATTTTTCTCGTCTTGGAGGAAAGCCGTTTAAGGGCTCCGAGTCTGTTCTTGAAGTCCAGGCTTGGCTTCGCACGTGCGAGCGTATCTTTTCTCGCATGGACCTTTCTGACCATGATAGAGTTCTTGTAACTTCTAGCTTATTACAAGAGCGTGCCCTTGATTGGTATGAGCTTCTTGTAGCCGAGATTGATGAGTCTACTCTTTCTTGGACTCAGTTTCGGGGACGATTCGAACTCAAGTTCGTTCCTGAACCTGAAAAGTTTTTATTGACTCGTCGCTTCCTTGAGTAGAAGCAAGGGAAATCTTCTGTTTCTGAGTATGTTGCATCATTCGAGGCTTTATCTCAGTATGGTCTTGAATTCATCAGCACTTCTTATAAGAAGAATTTGAAGTTTGTTTCTGGTCTTAAGAAGTATCTTAAGAAATCTTTGTTGCTCCAGCTTAAGCTTTCTTTTGAGGAGTTGGTTGATTCGACACTTCACCTCGAGACCATCGAGAAGGAGTGTGATAGTGATGTTGATGTTGAGGTTTCCAAGAACCCCAACAAGAGGCCGTTTCCAATTCAGAAGAAGCCTTTTCCTTCTAAGAAGAAGAAGACTGGTGGTCCTAGTTCTCAGCCTCAGTCTTCCGGAACACCTTTTGTTCGAAAGTGTTTTAATTGTGGTTCTCCGGATCATATTATTCGAGCTTGTCCTAAGCCTCTCTTCTGCCGTTATTGCAAGAAGGAAGGTCATCGTAGTTCCACTTGTCCCATTGCTCCGAATAATTCTTCATCTGGCGAGTTAAATGTAACAGGTGCTTCTGGAGGCCCTTCTCGGGGATAAGGTATGTCTCCATCTATTTTGGAAAGTTTCTTTTTTTTTTCTTTGTGATTTCGATTCCAATTTGATGGCATCATTTTATTCTTTAAGCCCTCATGATGAGGAGAGTGTTGATTCTCTCATTCTTGTAGTTTGAGAATTTTCTGGTATTTTTAGTCTTGTCTTAGGATTATCACCTAAGCGATTCTTTGAGTGGTATTAAGGTCTTTTCAGCTCGACCTTGCCACCGGTTTTGATTTGGCTATGAGTTGAGGAGGTTAGCACTCCACTTACTGCATTCCGCACTCGTTGTGATTCTTATGAATGATTTATTATGTCATTCAGTTTGTCTAGCTCATTTCATCCATTTTATGAATCGAGTATTCTGCGAATATCTCGATGACTCCATTCTCATGTTTATTGATTTGGGTGAAATTCGCAATCTAAAATTTTTTTGCAAATCTTTTTCATAAGATTTATTTATAAGTATAACTGTTTTTTTGTTCTTAAAACAAACAAAGAGAATTTTTAAAAAAGTTTTTAGAAACATGTTTATCATATAGAAGATTGTTTTGTGATTGTATTGCCCATTGAGTGCTTTAAGAGTTCTGGTCGATGCGCTTGATCGACGTTATCGATAGGAATCTCCTAAACACTTTGATGAGACAATCAGACACAGTAAATTGATTTGAAATAAGGAAAATTTTCCAGAAAGATGATTTCATGAAGGTAAATGAAATTTTGAAGCTTTAGCTCTTCGGTAAAGAATATTATTTGAAATAACTATTTTTTAGATACCCTTATACTTGGGATTCCCGAAGGGAACCAAGACTTTATCTTTTGTTCCAAAGCTAATCGTATTGGTTTGGATGTCATTCCCTTGCAAAAGAGAACGCGCTATCACTTATGTTTCTAAACTATTAAAGCTTACCGAGACTAGATATGCCACCTATGATCTAGTGCTCGCAGCTGTTGTTTTCGCGTTTTGTAATTGACATCATTACTTTTGGGTGAGGGATTTTGCTCTCCTTACCAATCATAATTTTGAAATGTTTATTTTCTCATAGGGAACTTAATGTTGGTTCGAGTTCCTAGCATCTTATGATCTTGATATTTTAATTCCCGTAAGAGGGATCGTTTTGCCAGTGCATTTAGTTGTAAGCAACAAGTGATGGTTTCTTTGTTGATGTCCGAATGGAATGATCTTTTTACCAAGTTCATCGGACGTTTTGTTGTATTTCATTTTGTCGAGCTTCGGATCATTTGACGTATTGTTTGTACCACGTCGGTGTTCCAGATTATTTTGAGCTTAGGAATCCATAGAATTCTCTGAGCAAGTAAGTTCGAACTTATCCTTTCGTGCACTTTATGGTGAACTTCTTATTCTGTTATTCTTTTGTGTTGATATGTTTGTGGTTCTTACTTCTTATTTCTTCTTAAGAATTGCGAGGACGCAATTTCTTTAAAGAGGGGAGTCTATAACAACCCGCATATTTATCGGTTGTATATTTAAATATTTTATTTAAATATAACATCAATTGTCGGATCATAGTCCGAAAAGTTACTTTCTGCAAACGGTTGAATTGGGTCTCAAGACCACTTCCATTGAGTTCAAAACGTCGTTTGCGATCTTTTTGAGTATAAGCTTCGATCTACTTGGAGTAAGTCGAATTTTGCTATTTGCTAAGTGGGCTTTTGGGTTTGGGTTTCACCCAAACTGTTCTATAAACCAACTCAGCCCTTCTCTCCTTCCATTCACTTATTCATTTCATAAAAACTTAAGCTAAAAACTGATAATGGTGGAAGAGAAAGGAAATTAGAAACTCCTAGCCCTAGATCCTCTTGAAAATCCAAATTCTTGCTCCAAAATCTAAGAGAAGCCATAAGTAAGTCTCTCTTCTTCTTCTTCTCCAACTCTTCCTCCTTCAATTTCAGAAAGTTTTCCTAAACCTAACTTAGGAAAATACTTGTTTGTTCTTAGATTGAAGCTTGTTGGGTTGAAGTAGTGATTAGTTGGTCTTCTCCTTGTGTTTTAGCTTCTTCATCTTCTTTGTTTGTGAGGTTAAAAGGTGAGTTTTGAACTCACATCTACTTCTCTTGATTTCATTGATGTGGGTATGAATTCCTAGCACTTGTTCATATGCTCTTGCTTTCGGTTTGGATTGAATTGGTGAATATCCAAATTTTTAGTGTTTGGGTTCAATTCTTTAAAGATCCTAACTTTGATGTTTGAATATGTTTATGGTTGCGAATCGGAGAGCTAATGGAGTAGGGGCATCTATTGGCTAAGGCTCCTTAACTCCATTGCTCGAACGGTCGCATTTTGGAAGAATTTGCATTTTCATTGAAATAGGGCAGAAACTGCAAATTTATGCAGTTCGGCCGACCGAGCCCTGCAACCGGTCGACCGACCTGCTCATGTCGTGTTTTTTTTATTTCCTGCATCTGGCCAGCCGACCGAGCCCTACAACCAGTCGACCGACCTGCTCATGTTTTGCCTGTTTTGCCTAGTTTTGCATATTTTGATTTGTTTTCCAAATTTTATCGATTCAAGTTGCTTCTTAGTGGTTGTTATTGCCTCTTTGACTTTGATAACTTATTTTTGACTTTATCCATGGGTTTTTATAAAATAATCTTTCTAATCATATTAAAAGCTCGTTTCTCCAATTTATAAATTCTATTTAAACACACGCACAATTTCGCACTTCGAGCAAAGTGGAAAGGTGATTAAATGGTTGGGCAAAACACGTACCATGAATCTGTGCGTTTCTTTCCGATTAATCCCCAACCTATTCAATTAATCGTTTTGACCTTCGGGTTTGGTTTACTGAGGATATGAGGTGAACTTTGTACTGCTTCGAGTGTGAAATTAACTAATGGATAGTAAACCGTTTAGTGCGAACGGGTGGTTACGGGACTCACGTTACCACTTTTCGGATTCCTCTCTGGGAGTTTGTGACACATGCTGCCTTTGGGATAGTGTCTTTGGACTGTCTCCTCTGGCTTGTTGCCTTTAATATCGCTTTTGGAGTTGGTCCTTTGCCCTGACTCGAAAGATATTTGGGGTTGTCGGTTACCTTTAGTATTGCTTTCGGAGTGGTTTCTTCACCACCGCTCAAGAGATATTGGAGTGGTTTCTTCACCACCGCTCAAGAGATATTGGAGTGGTTTCTTCACCACCGCTCATGATGTTTCATTGATATTGTATTCCCTTGGTATCGTCCTTCGGTGTTGGTCTTTTTGAGCCTCATGATAAGTAGCGTTTACCTTGTGGAACTTGTATACCTTATTGGTATTTGTTATTTGCCTTATGGTTTATTTCGGGATATTCTTATCCTTTGTTTCTATATGTTGCCGATGATATGAGGCTTGTTATCATATGATCCATCTTTTGTTAGATGATTGTGTTATCTCTTTTAGAGATATTTGCTATATCTTGTAACCTTGCAGGTTTATTGTTGTTCAGTTTATCTAACTGATTTGTTTAGCTAGACTGACCCGTGTATTAATTACTCGGGTCAGACCGAGATCTTTCAGGTTAGGTGCCTTTGGACTTAGCCTATGTTGCTTCCGCAGGGACTACTCCACTAGCTTCTTTTTGTCATAGCTTTTTGTGTAGTCCTATTTTGTTGTAACTCTGATATGTATTCTTGCGAACTCGTTTGTATATTGTGGTTCGCTATACCACTCGACATGTATTATTTCGTATACTCTGTTGTGTATCAATATATGTGTATATGATGATCAACTGTTCTATGATGTATATTACATTTGAGTTGTTATATTCTGTTTTGATAGATCCTCTAGCCACCTATGGTTTTGTTTTAAGTATTCATTGGATATGTCGGTCTGCTGGGTAAAGCAATCATCGATGTATTCAATAGATAATTAAAGCAAGGCTATAGATGGTCGCTCCTAAACAGCCTTATTCTCCGTGTTAGCAGACGGTATTATCTATTAATACTCTTTGCTAGCGTGGGTATAGAGGTGGGGCGTCACAACATATCCCATAAATAAAACACTTAGCATCATGAACACGCATTTCTTCGTCGCTGCATAGAATTGTTCTTGATGAAGAATAGTTAACACGTTTCGCAAGTGTTGAATATGCTCCTCTGTGCTTGCACTGTAAATCAAGATATCATTAAAGTCAACAACTAGTTTCCCAATGTAAGATTTGAAAATTTGGTTCATCACTCTCATAAATGTAATTGGTACATTAGATAGACCAAACGGCATAACCAACCATTCATATAATCCTTCCCGTGTCTTGAATGCTGTCTTCCATTCATCACCTGGTCTAATGCGAATCTGATGATAACCACTCTTAAGATCAATCTTCGAAAAGATTACAGACCCACTAAGTTGATCCAATAGATCATCAAGTCTTGGCATAGGAAATCTGTATCTGATAGTTATTTTGTTGAGGGCCCTGCTGTCTGTACACATTCTTCATGAACCATCTTTCTTCGGCACTAACAAAGCTGGTACGACACAAGGACCGAGACTTTCTCGAACACGCCCTTGCTCAAGCAACTCTTCAACCTGTCTCCTTAACTCTTCATGCTCTTTCGGAGTCATACGATAATGTGGCCTATGCGGTAAAACAGCACCTCGCACTAGATCAATTTGATGTTGTATGTCCCTCAATGGCGGTAACTCCTTGGGTAATTCCGCAGGAAATACATCTTCAAATTCATTCAACACAGCCTAACCTCCTCAGGAATTTCAAAATCTTCACTTGCTTCATACCCAATCAACATAAACATTTCAGGACTATCCTTCACTTCTTCAACAAATTCTTTCGAAGATAATAGGCTAGTTGATTCCACCTTCTTCTCTGACTTGCTTTCACTTTGTTCACGCTTCTTAGGAACCAAAGTAATTTGAGTACCTTCGAACATGAAACTGTAGCTGTTGGTGTGACCATTATGTTGTACAGCTCTATCATATAGCCATGGTCTTCCTAATAATAATGACACACATCCATATCCACAACATCACACCATATATCATCTTTGTACTTCTTCCCAATAGAAAATGTAACAAAGGCTCTTCTTCCCACTATAACTTCTCCACCTTTCTTCAGCCATGCCAATTTATAAGATCTAGGATGTGACGACTCGGAATTTTCAAGCATTTAAAATTGGAATATTTAATTGATTTTAAATATTCAATAGAGCAATTTTAATTGGAATTACAAATATCACAATTTATTTGATAATTAAATTATTGAATTAAATAATTTGAAGTTGAGCAAAATGTTGAATCTGGAGTTTTAAGCCTGTCGAAAATAATTTGAAGGCTTATAAATTTTTATTGATAACATTGAAGATAATAGAAGTGTTAAAATTGAATTTAACAGTGATTTGTTTAGTTTTGAAATTTTATAGTTTAAATTGAATTTAAAAATAGCATTTCGAGGCACAGTCTCGGAATTAGACGAAACCAGTTCCATTGGGTCCGTAATATTGAATTATTAACGGATTTCGATTTTCATAGTATTCGGAGTTGTTGTGTGAGCATACGACATATAAACGCGCTGAAATTTATATCGAAATTCAATATAATAATTGATCCAAAAAGCCATCTTCTCTATACGATCGAATTAGGACTCGGGACCTTTTCCATTGCGCTCAGAATAGGTGCATAACATTATAAACGTCGAGCGGCACGCCTCGATAGGATGTCAAGATTTTAAGCTTTGAATTCAAGACAATTTAAATTTAAAATTTGAATTTAATATTTATACATACCCTAATTAACTCAGCCGAAATTCCTTCCCATCAGTTGCCTTTCTTTCACCATCACGCCTTTTCTCCTCAGCAGTTTTTGTTCCCTCTGAAATCACTTCAGCTCGTCCGCTTCACGCAAATATCACCTCCACGCAGACATTACTTTTCCTTTATTTCGTTTCATTACCGATGCTCAATGTTTTATTAATCAATCGAACGATAAAATAAAATGGCGACAGTCTTATTCTCTTTCCCCTCTTCTAATAATCGATACCGAATTCGATTCTAAAAAAACGAAACGAGGAACATTTAAATTGCAATGGTGTAGACTTCGATTTCATTCTTTTCTCAGGGCGTGCGATCACTTTTTATGATGGTCGACAGTTAGTAACTTGCCTAGGGTTTGGGTTATGGGATGTTTTAGGTGGAATTAGGTGATTCGAAGGGTGGATTTGGGTTCGTCTAGCGAAGGAGCTTCGGGTAGCCAAGTTTGGAGAGGTCCGATGCTATTTGGGGAGGTAGGACGTTTAAGGGGTTGGGAGCAGTTGTTGTCTAGGTCGCGTTTGGGGATGCACGGTCGAAGATGAATCAGAGGCAGCAAGAAGGAATCGATGGAGGCGGCACTTCGATTTGAGTGGAGGCACCGCGAGTTTGAGAAGACCTGAGCACCTCTGTGTGACTTCATCAGCGGCGACGTGGTGATTATGGCGCGAGAGGCTAGGGTTTCGCAGTGGGATGAGCTCGGCCAAGCACGTTTTGAATTTCGAGCAGAAGCTCGGTGATAGTGCATTTCTGTTCGTGTTTGAGGTATCGATTTGTTTTAATTTAATTAAGTAATTACTGTTTATACATACATGTTTAAAATATAGATAGAAACATGAAATAGGATATAGATAAAATTTGGATAATAGATAGGAATTTTGAATATTGAAAAGAAGTTATATAAACTAGATTTTAGATTTATGTAAATGTTTTTTTAAAGTGAACAAGTTTAAATTAAATATATATATGTAAACTTATCTATTTAAAAATATATATACACATGTCTTCACTAACTCGTTTATTGTTAATAGTGTATGATGAAGATATTAACTTATTGAATTCTTTTAGATACTAAAATATTTTATAAAAAGGAAATCAGCTTAAAATTAAATTATTAGTCTGGGATAAAAGCATTGGATAATTAAATTTATATACATAAATTTAATGGTCGATTTATTTGAATATTAATAAAAATCATCAAATGTTTATCCAAGGTCAAAAATTGGAAGATAATGATCGAGATAGAATTGGATTGCAAATTAAAAGTCAAAGGTGAGTTAATCTCACTCAGCTGATTTTAAATTTAAATTTAAATGATTAAATTTAAATAATTGTTTGAATGGTTAAATTTATTGTTGTGCTATAGTATGGTATAATTGTAATTGGCATATTATATTGTGCTAACGTCTATGGATGCAGGGAAAACAGGTTGGAGGGATCCAACTGGATCCCTCAACATTTATTTAAATTATTTAATACCCCCCGTTGTGATTATTTTATATTCTATGATGAATATTATTGACAATTGGAATATTGGATGTTATGGTTTACCTTTCGGTGCACTAATTTTTCAAGATATATAGAATTGGATTTTGGAAATAAAATGAAGAGAATTTGTAAGTGAAATAATTATAGAGAATTTAAATAAATTAGGAATGAATTGGATAAGAATAATAATAGTTTTAAATTCTAATAAATAAATTACGTATATGGAAGGGAAATTTTGAATAAACAGAAGATTAATGATTTTTTTTTTAACTTCAGTATGATTAAAACATTTATTTAAAATTTAAGATTTAAATTATTTAAGAAGAATAAAGAAGAAATTGAGAAAATCTGAAGTTTTAATTATTTAAATTATTATTTCTAATATTTAAAGTCTAAAGTAAGTATTTTCTTTTAATCTATTTTAGTAGTAAATATTTAAGAAGTAACTTAGTATGTTGTTTTTAAAAGTGAAAACCTAGTTTTATATTTTATAAAATAACCTTATTTTTAAATATTCATATATTACATATTTTTTAGCCAATTATTGAAGTAGTCTTAACTTAAATGTTCTAAAGTAATTCCAAAGTAAGTATTTTATTTTAATCTATCATCGTAATAATTATTTAAAGAATGATTTGGTATTTTAAAGAAGAAAATCTAATGTATGGTTATCAGATAACCTTATTTTAGTTATTTATAGAGTATTATTTTAAATTAAGTATTAAAGTAATTTTTTTTTCTAAATTAAATGTTAAATATATTTTTCAATAAAGTGTTTAAATGATTTTTAAAATCTAAAGTTTTGTGCTTGGTGATTCCAGTGGAAATGGAAATTACTCGGAATTTATTCTGAGAAAAGGAAGATAGTTTGAAAACTGTTTTCAAAAGGGTTTGAAAGTGAAATTATATCTTGTAAAGATAATTTGAGATAAATATATAATTTAGGAAATTATTTATTGGTTGATGGTTGTTTGTGAACATTAATTGATAGTTAAATCACCGACTCTCAATATTGGCCAAATACGTTGATCGTTTCGACGAGACCGGGATCGAGATTTATTTCTCGAAAACCACTTCGATCCGGTTTGTACGTTTCACGGAAAACGATTTTGGGTTCGAAGATGGATCAGTGAAGTGCAAGGGCTAGTCGCTACTAATCCTGACGAATTTCAAAATGGATGTAGTAGGAATAGTGCCTTCGGTTCCGTTCGAACCCGAGACGGACTTGTATGGATGAATGCTTGCGAAACATCGTCAGGTGGACGATGGGCATTCTAAGGAATATGTTCTAAAAAGGTAACGCTTAGCCTCAAGCCTCATCAAATGGGAATGACTGAAAATAAGGGGTTATGCAGCAAGACTAGGTGGGTAGCACCCAAGCAGGGTGAGGTCATTCCTGTCTAGATGTCCCTTTTTATTTCGGCTTAGAGGGCGGTTGCTGATCCCAACCGCGGGGTGATCTCACTCGGGATTATCCAGTAAGGGGTAGTCCCGGTCTTGTGTTGCAGGGGAGCGGGCGTACTCCTCGGTACGGTGATCTAGGCCTCGTACTGTGACTGGTGGTACCCCAGTGCCTAGTCATTAGTTGGAAATCCATTCTCCCTACGAGCCTTGTACGAGTTTTGTTTGTATTACCCACTCTGTGGCTAGTAGCTCGAATTTAATAATGTAACAATTTCGTCTATTTTATAAGTATTTGTATATAGACCCTATTATAATATCAGAGGATTTTTATAAAAATTGTTTTAGCTATCGTAAGGTAAAAACCCGACATGTTTATTTGTGGCGTGGTCTTACGAGATGCTTTTGTTTTTAAAGGATTTTTGAAACTTAATAATCAATTGAGTGTGATTTTCTCACGCTGGTATTCCAGACTAACTCGGGTGTTTTTAACTATAATGCTTGGGTCAGATCAAGTATTATAGAATATAGGATATGATGCTGTGGAGTTCAGGAGACGAGCAGGATGACGATACGTACTTCCATACTTGTTTATATATACATACTCCGCTGTGTTGAGTTGTTGTGTATCCATATGTATGATATTGATGTTGAGCTGTGATTGATGTACTCTGATGATGTAACATATAAACATATATATTTGATTTTGAGTAAAGATCATTTATTAGTTATTATATTTTATTCCGCTGCAATGGTTAGATTTTGATGTTGTTTTCTATTTTCTTCTTCTACCCCTTCTTCTTTAACCCAAATGGTTCGTATTTCTATATAACTTGAGTTGATTTAGGTAGAATAGTATTAACTCAAGGGGTGCGGATTTGCGGGCTGTTACAACTGCTTTTCAGTCTTCAACCCTAACTCCGTAACGGCTTCTTCCGAAATAATGTTATCACAACTTCCCCCATCAATAAAAAAATCGACAAACCTTTCCCAAGATAGTACATGTAGACTGAAAAATATTGCTTCTTAGCCAACTATAATCATTCTCATGCTTTGGCACTAAACAAGACCTTCTTATCATCAAATTACATCCTTCATCTCCTGACACAACTTCTTCATCATCATCAAACTTCGATGGTTGAGAATAGTCAACTTCAGCTTCCACATCCTCATACTCACATTCCTCTGCAACTAAGGTTCTCTTCTTTGGCTTTGTACATTCATTGTTTTGTGGTCAAACTCCTGACAATTATAGCACTTGATACTATTGTCGACCTTTGCTTTAGCGGCTTCTTTGACAATTGGTTTATTGACTGTCTTGGAAACATGCTACTAGCACCTTTATTCTGATTGTTAGAATTCGTAAACACACCACCTCCTCGTCTCCCTTGTTTCTCCCAAGCTAGAGCTTTCTGATGTGCTTCAGCAACAGACATTGGGTTAAACATATTCACCATGTCTTGAATTTTCATTCGTAGCCCTCCAATATATCTAGCTGTTAGCTATTCCACTGTTTCCATAATATCGTTCCTTACAATCAACTGATAAAATTCAACTGCATAATCATTCACTGTCCTCGTCCCTTGTCTCAAATTCTGCAATCGTTGATACATAAGAGATTGATAGTTGTATGGCAAGAAAGTTTCTTTCATCATCTTTCTCATCTTCGCCCAAGTGACAACTTTTGATTTTCCCATTCTCTCCCGAGTTAGTTTAGTTTGTTGCCACCATGCCATAGCTCGTCCCCTTAGCCTTGTAGCAACTAACTGAACTCTTCGATTCTCAGGCACCTCCTTGAATTCCGAAATTTCTTCAACATTTGACAGCCAATTAAGAAATTCTTCTGCTTGCATACCACCTTTGAATTCTGGAATTTCCATCCTCATACCTGACTCCCATTTATGATCATTCTCTGAATCAAGATATCGATCTCGCACTTGGCCTCGATCTCGATGATGAATACTTCCTCTATCACCATATTCCTCAAAATCATATGTACTTCGATATCGATCCCGTCCATCTATGTCACTACGATCACGCATGTCCCTTCTATCATGTCTTTCAGCATCACGATATGGATCATCTTCAAATCCATGATGAGTTCTTCTTTCTTCATTTCGATACTCATGGTGTTCTCGCCTCATTGAAACTGAAGATTCTCTCCTCTCCCGATAAGACTGGGGTGACATTCTCCATTCTTCTAAAACTGATGGTGAAACCCTGTTTCTACTATGGTTCGAAACTGGTGAAGTTCTCCTTTGACTTTGATTCATGTCTTTCATCAATTTCTCTAACTTTCCTATACTTTCATCGAACTTTTCATTGATACGTTGTTCCATCTGCTCTGCTTCTTGTCTTTTATACAAATCTTCAACATTATGATAACGGTTAGCACGTCTCGGAGGCATGATCTTCAAACAATCTCGGTTCTTTGACTTAGCTCAAACTTGCTTTAATTCAGCTCCGACTTGGATCTGATATGGATTGACTTGATACCAAATAAGTGACGCAGCGGATTAACACTTTGACGTGCTAATAATGTTTTGATACAAATTGACGTAAGTTTCTTCCTCACGAAATGATTTCGTGTCAAGTAAACCAAGATAAATGCCCAAATCCGTTGATCTCTCGAGATACCGGATTCTAGCTATCTTCAACACGTTGATCGTGCACGAATCCGCGTTAGAAGATCTACGATTCTTCGACGTTGATCTCGCGCACGAGATTCCGTGAATCGGCTTCAAGTTCGTTGATTCGAGCGCACTCGAATATCCGAAGATGGAAGAAGAAGGAGATCACACTCAACTTCAACAAAAGTGGCAAAAAGCACACAAACAAATTTTATTCAAAAATCAACTCCTTTTTATAAGTGACACCACACCACTATTTATAGAAATTTACAACTCACACACGACTCAACAGTTACAACTCATGGCTTAACATACACAGCCGACTTACATTAATACACGACATACGACGTAACGACTCACGAGTTAACGACATAAGAAAATACAACACAAGCTACAATATCACATGTGCCTCAGTACAACACGACCTACGACATAACAGAATTACAATATACACGACATAAGAACATCACGCGACTTAACACAATACAACATCACGCGACTAAACAAATCAACTGCATACGACTTAACGATATAAGCTTTAGCGACATAAGAAATGCGACCTAATGAAGCAGGCGACTTAAGGCAGCAACGACTCAAGGAACCAGTGACTTAAGCAATGCGGCATAGGTTGGTTAGCTCACGGACGATGTAAGAAATCAATGCGGCATAAGGTTGAGCGACTTAAAAGGGAGCGACTTAAGAAGGAAGCGGCATAAGTTGCAGTTGGTTTAAATCGCTAGGTCGCTCTGGTTTAACTCGCTAGGTCGCTCAGGTGACTCAGGCATGGTGTTAGGTCGCTCACATAGCTTGTTAGGTCACTCAAACGACTTAAGCATGGAGTTAGGTCGCTCGCTACTCAAAGCAAGGAGCGACTTATGTTGGAGCGAGTTAACCTGATGTGCTGCATCAGATAATCTCTCTTATTAAATTAATTTAAATTGGTAAAATTTTTACTTCAAACAATATAATGTGATGATTTTAAATATAGTTATAAATATATTTTTAAATGGAATAATTATTTTTACAAATTTAATTTGGTTGTTTTATAAATAGATTACAAATAGACTTATTATTTTCAAATTTAATAAGTGTTGTTTAAATGTATATGTATATTTATTTATTTGAGTTAACTTTAAAGTTAGAATAATGATTTAAAAATTTAAAAATGTGTTTGTTTAAATATATATATATATATATTTAAGTTGATTTTAAATTGGATTTTTAATTGAATTTGAATTTGAAATTTGGATTTAAATTTGAATTTAAAGGATAATAATTTTAAAATATTTTGGATATAACATATATGAATAAGGTTTTATTTAAAAATAAGATTTGCTTTATATTATTCTCTTTAAAGAAATTCATTTATATAAATTTAGAAAAGTATTTATTAAATAGTAATAAATACAAAAGTTTTATATTATCATTTAAAAATGGATTAATATACTATATATGATTTTATTTGAAATACGATTGGTTTTTATTTAATTTTCTTTTAAAGGTTTTATTTATTTAAAATTAAGAAAGCATTTATAAATTAAGAAATGTACTAATTAATTAGGAAATTTATTATAAAAGCTTTTTAAATCATTTTAAAAATAAATAAAAATGCATTAATACATGTGTTAGCTTATAAATCCCCTTGATAACATGTGTTAAGTAATTAAATAGGGTGAAAGACAAGTGCCATGATTTGTTTTCATTTTCTTTGATTTTTAATAAACCATAAATTAGTCTATATAAACATACGTCTTCCATTTCTATTTTTTTCTAATCTCATTTCTAAACAAAGAAAACAAATCAAATCCTATAAAGCGAATCTCAGATCAAAACTGAAAACAAGTTAACAAATTCCTCTCCATAATCCCAAAATCTAAAAACAAATTCAATCAGAAGATCAAAACCCTGTAATACATTTTCAGATATGAGACAAAATCCTGTAATCATTTTATCCTCAACCCTGTATCTTTTCAAAAGCCTGTAAATTTTCCTCAAATGCAAACCTGTAAAACATTTTTCAAATCAAAGGCTATAGCATTTCAACTCAAGTTCAAATGCCTGAAACCCATTTATCTTGGAGCCTGTAACATTCTCATAATGAACCTGAAGCAAGGTAATCAAGCCAAATACGTAACCATTTTTCAAAACCTGGATTATCAAAGAAATCAGCAGCAATTAAGTTTTAGCTTGCATAAATCAAATTCTTAAAGCATTTCAGTTTAAAGAAATCAAAGCATTCAAAGTCTTCAAAGTTTCAATCCAGTTTTCAAGATCTCTGCTTAAAAGGTGAGTAAACAGTTTAAGTTAAAAAGCTAAGAATATAAATGTCTGTTTGCTTGTGAAAATTTTGAATTGAATGATGCTTTGTGCATATATAAGTGATATCTCTGTGTCTAAGAATATTGTAAATATGCATTTCTGACATGTGTATCTGTTGAATTGAACATCTCTGTTCTTAGTTTAGAACTTAAAGTTTGATCAAAAATTCAAAATCTTCTCACCTGGTCTTTGTTAAACTTTGAGATTCAACAAAAATATGTTTGCTTAACCACAATTAAAGATTTAGAAATGTATTTAGGTAAAACACATTTATATATCCCTGGAAATGAAAATATTACAGTAGAAATCTTAAAAATATGTTGAAATCAAATGTTGTGAATAGCCGTTTCAAATATATACCTTGAATCAATTATGTAAAATATGATTTTTAAGATGAAAATCATAATTTTTAATTTGGTATCAAAAGTGAAATTTAGTGATGACCAGAATTTGGGATTTAAGGTTTATCTGGTGATCAAAAGTGTTTGGATGGTCGAGGTTCCTGCTGGAGCTAGCTGGATGATCGGTGTGTCTGGCAAAAATGGTGAATGTGGCGATCATGGATTGTGGCGTCGGCGGTGTGATGATTTAGGTTTTAAACCCTAAATAGGTCGAGCCTGATAACTTGATCACTTCTTCCTCTTTGTGATTTCGAATTCGATGGGACCAAGGGGGATGGCTTCGTGGATGGTCAAAGATTGAGTGGCCAGGGTTGCGCGTCATCTGGTGGTCAGAGGCGCGAGTTCGAGGGGGTTTTGGCCATGGTGTTTAGTTCCAGTTTCAACTGGACTGTTTGATTTTGATTGATGGCTTGTGAGAGTGTTTTGATGATCGGAGTTTGTTGCTGCATCGATGGACGATGTGTCAAAGGGATCATCGAAGGCCGGAGGTGGTTCTGGCGAAGGTGCATATGCACAGGCAATGTTCATGTCTGTGGGTGTTCGATAGTTTACTCGAGTGGGATGTCAAGGTAGCAGCGATTTGGCTCGGGTTCGTCTTTGGGGCGTGCGCGAGAGAATTGAGAGTTAATTTGTTAACAGTTTTAGTTGTTATAAGCTTCTAAATTTAAAATTTAACTAAGTTTTTGAAATGAAAGCGAGAAGAGGAATCGAGATGTTCCTTGGGTGATGATCGAGTTAGACCCAAGTATGATTAAAAATAGTTTTCAAAAAGTTTTAAAAGGTTTTTATAAAAACAAGATTTCAAATTTAAATAAAGTAAGTTTTAAATTTTTGAGATGAATCTTGTTTTTAAATTCTATTCTTCAAAAAAATAAATGTTTTTAAGAAGTTAAATTGAGAAGTTATGTAAGTATTTAACTTGAAATTGTTAAGTTAATTTTTAACTTATTTTAAATCTTAATTTAAAAGATTTAATAAAGGAATAAATTTTTTAAAAGTTAAATGATTATTTATGTAAAACTTAATTAATGATTCAATCAAGTAAAGTTAATTGTAATGATAAAATGTTTAAAAATGTTTTAATAATAATTATGTCATTTATTAAGATAATGGTTTATCTTAGGAGAATTAAAGTTTTATTTATTTGGGATTAATTAAGTTATTTTAGAGATGTAAGTATAATTAATTTATTTCATTAATTAAGGATAAAGGATTAATTAAGTAATTAATTAAGAATAATTAATTAATTTAATTAACTATCGATTAAGGATTAATTAGTTTATAATTGAGGGTTATAATTAATTAAAGGTTAATTAATTGTAATTAAGGATTATCATTTAAGTAATTAAAGATTAATTAGTTTGTAATTAGAAATTACTTAATCAAGTAATTAGAGGTTGATTAGATGGTAATTAAGAAATTCTTAATTAAGTTCTATTAATTAATATTTAATTTTTATTAATTAATAATTAAGAGATAATTAATCTATAATTAAAGATTAATTAAGGGTTAATTAACTGTTAATTAAGGTTTGATTAACTGGTAATTAAGAAGTACTTAATTTGCAATTAAGTTGTATTAATTGATAATTAAAGTTTATTAATTAATAATTAAAGAATTAATTAATCTATAATTAAAGATTTAATTAATTTGTTAAAGGGTAATGAAGGGATGAATTACCAAATTGTAATTAATTTGTTAATTAATTAAAAGATAATCTCTTGATGATTGATTAAGTATGAGTACTTAGTGAGACTAATAAGTGTAATTACTTAGTGGAAGTAATTAATGTATAATTACTTGGTGTAATTAATTAAAGGGGATTACTTAATGAGAAGTAATTAAAGGGCAATTACTTAGTAGAAGTAATTACGGATTAATTACTTGGTGTAATTAATCAAAGGATTATAATTAATTAACGAGTTAATTAATTAAGTAAGTGATTACAGGATGGTAATTACTGTTAAGATTAATTGGTTGATTAATGAAAGTAATTAATTAAAGTATAATTAATTAATGTAATTAATTAAGGATCAATGTAATTGATAATAATTAATAATTGGAAGTAAGTAATTAAGGATCGTTAATTAATGTAATTAAATATTAATTAATGAGATTAATTAAAGGTTAATTACCGAAAATGGTTAAGGATAATTAATTTGTGTAATTAATTGAAGGATAATTACTTTATGTAATTGAAGAATAATTAATCAAGGTGACTAATTAAGATGAATATTGTAAGGATGATTAATTAATTAAAGATTTGTAATTAATTAATAGTTGATTAAGCAGGATTAAGTGATTAATTCTTAAGTAATTAATTTAATTTACGTTAATTAAATTAATTATAATATGGATTAATAATTATTGCTTGTGGATGATTGTTTGAGTAGAATGTATGGATTGGTTGATATCAATTGGATGATATGCTGTGATATTTTATGATATGATATTGGATATATCGTTGATAACTGTGTGATATTTATCTGTGTTAATGTTGTGTGAATTCAAATATTGAATTGAATTGAATTGTTTAAACCTTTAAACAACTTGACCTTTAAGATACGTTTGATTTTCGATGAGACTGGGATCGGATATCAAATTTGATTATCCAAAAACCACATCGATCCAAGTTAAATGTTAGGTCGTGACATCTCAAAATGAAGATCAAGATGGAGATTTAAAGTGCAAGGGTTATTGTCGTTAACTCTGAGGGTGATTCCAAAATGAGTGTAACGAGATAATGCCTTCGGTTTCGTTCGAACTCGGAACGAACTTGTATGGATTGAATGCTTTCAGAACATCGTCAGATGGACGATGAGTATTCTAAGATAGATGTGTTCTATAAAGGTAATGGTAGCCTCAAGCCTCATCAGCCAGGAATGGCTAAAACAGGGGAGGTTCAGCAAGGCTAAGTGAGTCGCGCTCAAGTAGGACAGGATTTTCCCCTGTCTATAAGTCCCATTTTATTCGGCTGTGTAGGCGGTTTTGAGCTCCAACTGCCAGGGTTGTCTTGTTCGGGACTATCTAGTAAGGGATGGTTCTGGCCTTATGTTGCAGGGGATTGGGATATCCTCGGTATGTTGATCTAGGCCACGTACTGTGACGGGCGGTACCCCAGTAGCCCTGTTATTGTATGAAAATCCAATCTCCAATAAGTGCCCTCGAATTTGATTATATACCTATGTATGTTGGAATTTAATAAATGTAACAATTTCGGTTGTGTGAATATTTATTTGAAAACCTTAGACCCTATTATAATATCACAGAATTTCCTGTCAAAGTTTTGGTTAGTGTAAGGTAAAAACTTACCCATGTTTATGTGTGGGGAGTCTTACGTGATACCTTCGTTTTCAAAGTTTTTTAAAGTTAAGCAACTTTAACCGTTTACTCACACCACCCATATCTGACCTGGAGTTTATTTCTGTTTATTAAACTCTTGGGTACTCAAATTTTTACGAGTTGCCAAGGGATTCATGTTAGCTTTGACGAATTCTGGAGGAGATATGGAGCAGGAGGCTTCAACATTTGTAGATAGATAGTGGTTCCGCTGTGTTGATCTCTATGTTGATATTTGTGTTGTATCTTGAGTTGTATGATAGACATGTTTTACAACTGTCTAGTATGTGATGTATAAGCTGTGTAACTCTGATAGATGTTGTATACTATGTAATACTTATGTGATTAATATAATTTATTCATTCCGCTGTGAGATTCTAATGTTGTTCAGTTCTTT
The DNA here is from genome assembly GCA_030765085.1 of Allium cepa. Classification (NCBI taxonomy): domain Eukaryota; kingdom Viridiplantae; phylum Streptophyta; class Magnoliopsida; order Asparagales; family Amaryllidaceae; genus Allium; species Allium cepa. The sequence goes on from CM060929.1 coordinate 486,198,514, forward strand.
CTTCTCTATCTTCTCTCTTTTCTATATCTTTCTTTCTTAATAATGATGCGTCTTGTTGTGGAAAATAAGGCGGGTCATTTCAGATCAAAAGTTAATAGGTCATAATCTTCCATCAAGTACATGTTATCATTTACACTTCAGGCTCACTATTACTTGATGATGTGTATGAATCATCCATGTTGCATTAAAAGCTCATTTCCTCTTCTTATAGAATATGTCAATATTTGGAGAGCACTTTGATTTCTTTATATTTTTATAATCTCTTTTCAAACGAACGGTTTTGTCAAATTTGAAAACTTATCAACATTTCTATTTTAGAAATAAAATGTATAGTTGTCGTTTTTTGAAGTTCATTCATTTTCTTGTATTTTAAGAATTTCTTAAAATTTATGGTCATGAAAGCGATTTCCTCATCATTTAGACCGTGATTATCATTTGTAATGTTAGATGCTAGTGACATTTTATCATTTGCTTGATTTTCTTTTCTAGCTTATAACTTTAGCTCATATGACATAAGAACCAATTATTCAATTTTCATAGTGCTACTATCATTTTCTTCTTCGATGGCTTATATCTTCTGATCCCATTCAAAAGAGAATGAGTTTAAGATCTTTTGACCTGTCCTCTTTAGGAAACGTTTTTTCTAATAATACTTGTGCTTGTGAAATATCTTGAAATCTAGAATATAGATTCATTTTATTTCATATTAACAAGTTGAAATAATTAGTGAACATTGATATTTTGGTTTTTTAACCTTACTCGTGCTATCATGTGTAATTTGTAGAGTTCTCCAAATTTCATATGCACTTTTATAGAATGACACTCTACTAAACTCATTTTTATCTAAGCAACAAAATAAAATAATCATAGCCTTTGAATTAATAAATGCTTGTATCTTTCCATTAGTGTTCCAATGTGCGTAATCCATTTGTGGCTCAATGTAATCTGTTTGTGTCACATTCGAAATATCTAATCCATTTGACTATAAATAAATTTTCATTCAACAAGACCAATAAACACAATTAGTAATATTGAAGAGTGATAGTCTAGCAATAGATTGCTCTACAAAAATGTAAAAAAGTGTTTTACTTGTATTAATGGCCATGTATCCTTTTTCAAAAGTTAAATTACGAAGTTTTTGAAAACCATATGCTCTGATACCAAGTACAGATTGTGGTATACCCAAACACACTGAGGCAAAATGGATCTTAAGGCCACTAATAATATAGAGAGGGGTGAATAGTGTATCACAACAATTTAAAAATTAACTTGTAAATTTATAATGTATTTACTTGAATCAGTAATGAAATCACAAACATGGGCAAATAATGAAATAGTAAATGCAAACTAAAGTAAAGACAATAAGAGTTAAAGACATCAGGAGTTCTTGCACTAGTTCGAATATCCAATCCTACATCCAGTCCTATACTTTCCATATGGAATTCATTATCATTTATTTGATTTCCATAAGTGATAAGAGCACCTTTGCTATCTTAGAATTCCATGGGTGGTAAGATACACATTTTTTTTTGAATTTCCATGGGTGGCAAGGACACGTTTATCTTTATAACAATAATAGTATGGGAAAGCAGTTGTATCTTCAATACAAACTCTTACAGTTTCAGTACAATGATCCTATAAACCTCTAGTAATAGTATATATTTGAATTCAGAGAAAAATAGGATGTGACCAAAGAGAGAATAATTGAGAACTCATGCACAAACTCCTTGATCTTGAGCGGTTTGCAAAACCTCAAAGGATATGAGTGAATAAATAGAGATTTGCAAAGAGAGTAAAAGTTTATAAGTGAGGTTTTTTCAAAAAAGTATAAAGATGTAAGAGTAAGAGAAATTCAGAGAATAATTGATGAAAATTTGTTTTCCACATCCCTTTAACTAGTATATCAAAGGATGTGTCCATTTGCGAATAGATGGCACCAAAATCCTTTCATTTTAATTTTGAAAAAAAAGAACTACCTTTATATCGACATTATAAACCCAAGGAATATGTTGACATACTCTAGTACAAATTGTTTTTCTTTTTGTAAAATTAAATTTGTGACTCCCACGTTTTAAAACTCATATTGCATGTTTATATGAAGATGTTAGGGATTAAAATAGAGTTAAATGAAAGAAGAATTTCAAGGATATTTGCTATGTGGCATTTAACAAAATTCTGAAACTAGGTAGACTTACTGAACACTTCAATTATCTCAGTAAAGATTTAAAAAATACGTAGGACGGCTATCAAGGTTGTAGAGTAAATAAAAAATCATAGAACATATCACATATCCCATAGTGCATCAAATAAAATATAATAATAATCACATGTATAAAAACAAGTGAGACGGTAATAATTGAATGAATCATAGAAATCAGAGTGTACAGAGCCATACAACTATACAACATAAGTGATATAGTTCATACAGTTGATAACACTCAATAAATAACTATCTCTCAATAGATAAAATCAAATTCATAGTGCTTCATAGTGGATTAATAAGCAATAATAGAAAAATATAGTAATACATGAGTGTATATCCTCTTTCTCGTCACTTGTCCAGCTCCACGTGCTCACCGGACCTGATATCCCTAATCTACTCATTTTAGAGTATCAGTAGTAATAGGAAGTAAAGCATAAAATCCTAAGTCAGACAACAGTTTAGTGTGAGCAGTAGAAAATCTCAAATACAATAAAATCTATATGCTAGGACATAGGGTATGGAGAATCATGCCTAACATGTCCCTACATCCAAAGAGTTAACACATGATATATGCCACTCTATATTGCAATCATCATGGGCGTACTATATGGAAAAGTACTAATGGGTGTCCAGATATCTACGTCAACAATATCAACATCGTGTGACATCCCTAGGGTGATAAGCAACCAAAGAAAACCTACATCCATCATCCATCCTCACATTCACTAACTCAGTGTGTTGGATATATGACAACTTGCTCGAGACATCGTGCTCGTGGACTAGACTACCCATCGCGATAATGAACGCCTAGTTTAATGGTAATCGAATCCACGCCACTTGGTAGGCTAGGAACTGAACGAACCATCTGTTAGTCTGAGGTAGGCAAAACCCCCATCTGAAGATAAAGAGACATTGCGATCCAATTTACCCCTACTTTATGTACACTGGAAACCTCCAAGCATGGACAATATCTTTGCACATGTCATCTATGGTAGAGCACATCTTGAAAATGGCCTCTAAGTCATCATACAACTCCCATCTAAAGTCACCAGGATTGGATGATTCTCGACTAGTCATAGAATAGTCGTCGTTTGTCTTGTAATCATCCACCAACAGTTCTTGAATCTGACCCGTAGTCCTATACTCTATGTATCGAAGTATACCCATCTCATCGTTGAAGCCATCACTTCCCCCATTACTAAGCCACACTTCGTCAAAGTTCGTGATTCGCCATCGAGCTGCACAACTGATGTCAAACATGCATTAGATCGACGTGAATGTGGAAAGACTCAAAGCAAGCGCACATGCAAATGAGACTCGAAGTTTTTGATGACTGGACTCAAATCAAACACGTGAAAGATTCGAAGTGACTCCGCTTAGTAATAAGGTTTAACTGATTAAAGTTAGGTTTAAAATGGTTTTAAGCTTATAAAACGTTAATGGTGGCTTCTTTAACTATTTTGGAAAATGTGAAATGACAAGAAGAAGGTCAATCAGCTCCCTATGGGTGCTAATCCCAAAATGGACTTTGGGCTTGCCACTAATCCCCATAATTAACAGTGGAACGTCAAACAACCATATCTCCTAAATGACAAGTCTGTTTTCCTATTATGCCTATTCTATGGAATGGGAAACCATCATCCCGATCTAATGAAAGTGGTTTTAGACCCTATTTCAGCTTGTATTAAAAGTTATAGGCCTTCCAAGAATTTTAGGGTCAAAATTATCCGATAAAATTATAAGATGGAAAATGCCTCTAGTATTCATTTCTCAAAGTTATAGAATCGTACAACTCTATACATAAATAATATTAATATTTTACAATTTCTTCGGTACGTAAAATATTGTTTATTGCATTCTCTTACCCTTTGGGAATTTCACACCAAAAATTCTGAATAAAATTAGAAAGGTTATCCCACATGCCTAATAATCATATGCAAGTGTAGGCAGTCATCAGACATCAAATATGCATACACAATAACAAATGTAAAAGGAACATCCTAACTTATCCTAGCATGTAGAATACTATACTAGGGTATACTTTGTGATATCATAAGTGAAAGTAAAAGCAACAAACAAAAAGTCTTACAAGTAAAGAGCACCAGATAAGTTCTCCTCACACTCTCATTAGGCTCCCAAGTGTAGTCGCCTTAATTTTCACTCCATTGAACCTTCACAAACTTCACCATCTTCCTCCTAAGCTGCTTTATATCACGCCTAACGATACAAATAAGCCTATGTGCTCTCGAGGCTTTTGGTTCGTTCTCTATATCGTATAGTCGATATGGTGTGATAGTCGTACCTGTGTCATGCACAAAATTCTGCAAGTGAGTAACATGGAAGACATTGTGCACTCCCACCATTCTTTGAGGTAAGCCAACTTTATAAACAAGATTTCCAATCCTCTTTAGTATCAAAGAAGGACCTACAAATCTTGGAACCCACTCTCTTTACTACCGAACAAAATCACATTCTTCAATGGAGAAATCTTGACAAACACCATATCGTCGACAGAGAACTCTAAGTCCCTATGTCTCTTATCATTGTAGCACTTCTGTCTATCTTGAGCAGCTTTTGCCCATTGTCGAATTATCTCGATCTTCTTTGAAGTTTCTCTAGTCCTATATGGCCCAAGTATTAGATTTTTGCTCGCTTTCCGCCAACATGGAGGAGCGTTGCACAGTCGGCCACACAATCTTCAAATGGTGCCATGCCAATGTTAGATTGATAGCTGTTGTTATATGCAATTTAATGAGATGTTATCATCCCAAGAGCCTCCAAAATGGAATATATAAGGCCATAAGAGATCCTCCAAGACATGATTCACTCTCTCGGTTTGATCGTTAATTTGAGGGTGATAAGCCATATTCAGATGCCACTATGTCACTAACGCCTCTTGTAAGATCTTCCATGACCTATTAGTGAATAATTGGTTTCATCAATCACAATGCTCTTCGACACACCTTGGAATTGCACTATCTAGTTTACATACAATTTGGCTAGTTTGGCTGCCATTCTACTTGATTTGACAGGTATAAATCTGGCAATCTTGGCCACTCGATCAACTATGACCCAAATGTTTTCCTATCCTCCTTTATTCCATAGCAGTCTATCGATAAAGTCCATTGATACTTGTTCCCACTTCCACTTGGGAAATTCTAGCGGTTGCATCAAACAATTAGGCTTCTTCTGCTCTTGCTTTACTAATTGGCAATTCATGCACTTTGAGATGATGTCCCAACATCCTTCTTCATCCTTCCCCAATAATAGGTCCGCTTCATATCATGATGTATCTTTTTACCATCAGGATGGACAGTCAGTCTCGAATGATGGCACAATCATAGCAATTCATTCCTTAACCCATCAACGATAGGTACGAATAATCCCCCATCTTTACGGAGCCAACCATCTCCTATACTACTTCCTCTCTTTACACTCTACTCCCTCTTCGATCTTAGCAATAATCTCAGCTAGTATGGTGTTACGCCTCTGACTAGTACATATCCGCTCAATCAAAGTAGGCCGGATAGTCAAGCTCACCAATTTCTTTGGCTCTAGCTCGCATCTCAGTTGGAAATTCATAACCAGAAATATATTCTGACTACATCCACTCTAGGAACATAGCTCCAAGCTGACATTTCTCCTACTTAATACATTAGAAAATGCATTCCCATTCCTCTTTGATGCAATATCAAAGTTTTGTAGGCTAGGAACTCCAACATCGTTGCCGGCGAAGACTATGATCCTTCTGTGAAAAGAGGTGCTTCAATAATTTAGGGTTAGTGAATAGCTCGAACCTCTCTCCTAAAAGATAGTTCCTTCAAATTTCCAGTACAAACACAATCGTTGCTAACTCCAAATCATGGGTTGGATATTTCTTCTCATGTGGCTTCAGTTTTCGACTAGCATATGCAACAACTTTGCCCTTCTGCATCAATACTGCATCTAATCTAGTACCACAAGCATCGGTGTATACCTTTATCTCTTCATTTCACTTGAGATAGTCAAAACTGGTGCACTTGTCAACTTGTCTTTCAGACTCATGAATGCATGCTCACATCTCAAGTTAAAATCCGATTCTTTTTTGCCAACTGAGTCAATGGTGTAGCTACTATGGAGAAGTCCTAGAATCTTCTATAATATTTAGCTAACCCTAAGATCTCCTCACCTTGGTAGAGTTTTTGGATCAAGTCCAATCTTAAAATGCGAACTTTTACAGGATCTACAACAATGCCTTGCTCAGAAACTAACTGCCCTAAAAGTCACACTACCCACCTCTAGAAGTGACACTTAGAAAACTTCTCTTTTGGTTGGTGCTCTCTCAACACCTCGAGTACAATCCTCAAATGTACCTTGAGTTCGTCCTCTATCTATGAGTAGACGAGAATATCATTACCGAACACAAGCATGAATTTATTTAGCTGACCCTTGAAGACATGGTTCATGAGATTAACAAAGTATGCCAACACATTGGTTAGCCTGAATGGAATAACCAACCACTTATAGCATCCTGATAGCATGCGAAATGTTGTAGTCAACATACTCTCTTTCATTACTCTCAGCTGATGGAATCCCATCGCAAGGTCCAACTGAGAAAATACTCTGGCACCATGTTGCTGATTGAACAAGCCATCAATACGTGGGAGTAGATACTTGTTCATTCTTATCACTTTATTCAGCTTAAAGTAATCAACACACAGTCTAAGGGGACCATCCACCTTCGTGGTGAATACTATGGGCACTGCCCACTAGAACTACTCCTATGAATGAACCAATTTCTCAGTATTTCATTTGCACCCCGAGCTCGCGTTGCCCCCTAGGCACTATTCTTCTCAAAGGCATCACTATTGGCTGGCATCTTTCACTAAGTCAATACGGAAATTGATCCTTCTGTGTAGTGGAAGTCTGATCACCTACTCAAACATGTCCGGATACTCCCTAGCAATAGTCACTGATTACAACTCATTATATGGGATATCAAGCGAATATAGAAAGCTAACCATCACCTCATCATTTGGTAGGTAGCCTAACACTACCATCTGCCCATCATCTACCCCTATCGTCACCAATGACCTCTCACAATCCACCACCACTCTGTGTTTATGAAGCCAGTCCATACCCAGAATAATATCAAACCCCACGAAACCCAAAATAATCCAATCACAATTAAAATAACATCCATGACTCGATAAGACCAAATCAGGACAAACTATATATAGGTTATTGAGCTTCCAACATGGTTTGTTATAACGACCCGTAAAATTCGATAATTAAAATGAGTTAAATTAATAAGATTTTTAATTAAATTTAGAAAGAGATTAAAATCTTATAATTTATATTGGAATGAATGTTAGGAATTAGATGTAGCAATTGAAATTAAAATTAACAATTTAAAATTTATATTACAACTAATTGGAAATAATGTAAATTGAATAGAAACAGGAGTTTATTTATAAGGCAGTAATTGATGAATAGAAGGTTGAAACCAAGTAAATAATTTATTGAGAACATTTAATAGTAATTAATGTATACATTTGGCAATTGAAAATTTATGGATTTGTTAAGATTACAAAGTATAATTGAGTGTAAATAGGAATATTTGGTAATTAATTAAAATAAGAAAAAATGTAAATGTTGTAACTTGGTTACAAAATTTATATACGGAAGTGGATGTAAATATGAATTAATTAATGTGCGCATTAATTTATAATGGGATAAAACGTAAATTAATGTAATAAGGATGATGCAGGTTGATAAGTATTCATAATGTTTGTGTTGATGATAAACATTACTTTAATGATTGTAATATAAAATAACGGAAGTGTGAATGGAAATTAATAGAAACGTAAACTTATTTTAAGGTAGTAATTGGATTTAGATTTATGGAATGGAGTTAATGCAAATCAATGGAATTATTGAAGACGTATACGTAGCTACAAATTGAATATATGAAAACAAAATGTAAGCATTGGATTAAATTAAGGAAATTAAATATTAATAAATGGTCATTTAATAAAACCAATGTTTTGGGAGTAATTATAATTGTTGTTAGAAATACATATAAACTTTGATTTGGAAATTAATTGGATTTAAAATGAAATTTGGTATTACATTGATGAGTTCAAATGTTATTTTATTTTGTAAAGTAATAAATGGTGTTTAAAAGAATGAAATCAAGATAAATAAATTTAATTGAGATTTTAACTATAAAAAATGGGTGAAATAATAGGATGGATGGTAATTGTTTGTGGAGAATAACCATACAAGTATTATAAAGAGTATATTGGTGATAAACGGTTATTTCGAATAAAGGCAATTAAATATTACGTTAATGGCTATAAATGTAGTAACGGATAGAGTGAATGAAATTAGCATTACGAAAATAAATGTTAACATTGTTTTGTAAGCAATAAAAGCCTATTAATGTGACCGAAGGTTAACAATAACAATTATTGTATGTTACCTATGTATGTAGCTTGTAAATTTAAAACTTGGAAATTTGTTACAGTAATTATAATTTAATATTACGTTAATGTTAGTTAAGGTAATATTTGTAAGTAATGGTAAGGTTATTCATATTGGACAATTTGTGAGTTATAAGGATTGAGAATAAAGCTTTATTAATATATTGGAATTTAAAATTAAATAAAAGGATTAATTGCAGTTAAATGAATTAAATATTTAAAATGGGAATTTAGATGAAATGTGAGAATACTAATGTAATGAATTTTGAATCCGATAATGAATCGAATAATAAAATGAAAAGTAAATTCAATACAAATTTTTGGAAATTAAATTTATAATTTTCGAATTTAAATGAAATTGAGGTTAATACCGAAATTTATAAATTTATCAACTCTAATTTGACAGTTAAATTGGTTTAAATCATTGTTAATGATTGGGAAATTAAAAATGATAAGAATTGGCAATTATTGAATTAAAATTGAAAATTTGATTAAATTGACTAAATTTTATTTATTTAAATTAATATAAAAATAGCCATTTTGACCACTGACTCGGATTTTGACAAAATCAGTTTCATCAGATCCGTAACGGTGAATTATTGTAGGATTTCAAGTTTCGCGTCGATCGGACTTGTCATTTGATTGTACGGACTCGAAATGCCTTGAAATAAATGAAATTGAAATCAATTTGAAAATTATTGATTTTAGCATAAATTCTTTATGCGATGGAATTTGGACTTGAAACTTGTTCTATCGCGTTTAAAATATTTAAAAACATCTATTTTGATATATGGGTTGACCCAATTTCATTCCGGAGTCGAAACGGGTTTTTTGGGCCACTTTGGCGTTAGTGCGTAAATCTATCTCATCCATCCATTCAAATGTCAATCCTGCCTATATATATCCTGCTATAAACCCTAGCAGCCTCTGTTCCTCATTTCTATACATTCTATTCACCTCCTCACTTCAATGGCAGACAAACCTAAATTCCAATTGCAACCCCAAATCAAATCCAAAGCTGAAAATTCGAACTCCGCAAATACCATCAAATTTTATACGGATCTGAAGCACTCGACAAGCGCATCTCAGATATGTAATTTTTTTTTCAATTTGAGCCACCATTTGTCCAGAAATTTGAGAACAAGTCTCCGCCGTTCATAGCGCGTTGATGAACTTCGACGGATCGGCGATTGGAGGGTAGCGTTTCGTTGAGGGGACTGAGTGGAGTGCTGCAGCGTTGTTCACAGGTCAAATCAACGGCTGGATCGTCAGTGAATTTTCGATTAGGTTTGTTAAATAGGCGGCAGCTGGAGATGTTTTGCCAATAGGTGTTGCTGCGTTGTTTTCGTGGCCTGGGTTGAGTGCGACTTCAGTCGCGTGAGGTCGGAGGGGGAGATGCGGAGGTCATTGGGCATTGAAGTGGCCGTAGGCAAGGTGCTAGCGTACAAAGGAGCGGCGGCCTGTGGTTCGTGAATGAGCAGTTCAAAGCTATTAGGGTTGCAGTTTCAGCTGACGTGGCTCTGATGGTGAATTGTTTTGTTTATTCTATTTTATTTTATTTAAAACATGGAAATTTAATTGTTCAAACCCAAATATCTTTCTCATACGACCTCGAATTTACGCGCGGTTTCTTGCGTTAGGATCATATGTAAATTCCGAAGATTTTGACGCTGCTTTGGACAGATTCTGAGGCTGTTGAATTTTTGGGTTTAAATTGGATTTGAATTCAATTTAAATTCAAAAGTTGAGTGTTTTAACCCACTCACAACTTCTTAAATTTCTCATGTTTGTTAAATTAATTTTTTGTTGTGATTATGCATTTATTTATGACTTTTCGTACATTTTTAATCATCATCTCAGTTAATTGCATTTATTTAAATTAAATCGTTATTTAATTTATTATTGAATATAACTGCCAGTTAATTACCTGTTTTATATTATCAGTCATATATTGATATTGATTGACTGTTTTGTATGATGATTGTGATGGATGTATGATTTTATGATGGATGAATGGATGTTGCATTATATATTATTTTAAAACTGCAAATTGTTTTGCATTTTATTTCATTCGGGATTGCGGTTTGAAATGATATATAACCGTAATTTTTTTTTTAAATTGCAGATTGAAATGATAAATATCTATATCACTTGACCATGGAATAGAAAATTTTATACAGGCACCGCGGTATGTATATAAAATTATTTTTGATATGATTTTTCTATGGTTCTAGAAAGAATACGGTTTAATAAATATTAAATTTTGATATTATATAAATATTTTTTTATATATATAGTTAAATTCTTGAATTTAAGCTATATATAAAATCGATTAATAATAAAATGAGTTAAATAATTAAGTCTGATTTCATTTATATAAAATGGTTAAGTATATATTTAAATTTTATTAAATATAGAGTTTATAATGACTCAAATAAAATTAAGGTTGGAAGATAAAGGTGAATTTGATTTGAATTAAAGTATTTAAGAATTATCCTTAAATTTTTTGATTTGAAATGTAAATAAATTGAGATTTAAAGGGTATGATTTTATAACTTGATTTTGTTTAGAGGATTTAAATGAATATCAATTTGTTTAAATGAATATTATCAATTTAATGGAATTGGAAGAATATCCAGTTATTTGAAGTCTAAAGGTTTTACTAAAATGATATTTGATTTATTAAGTAAACATTTCAGATCTAAATAATAGTAGTTGAAATTGATATATATGAAATTATCAAAGAATAAATTTGAAATGGTGGAATAATTAAAACTTTGAAATATATGGAAATTATATTGGGTTTTTTGGGAATTTAGAAATCCATATTGGAATCGATTTGTGAAGGTGAAGAAGCTATTTTACTATATAAGTAATTTAATATATAAACCATTTAAGTGGCGCAGTATGTTCAATGTTTTGAAATTCAAAGTTTTATGTTTTGAAAGGCTATATTTCAAGAGTTGGTTTCGAAATATTATAACTTGAAATTGTTATGGGTTTTGAAAAGAATATTTTTGAAAACGATATCATTATCGATTTGGCTTTAAAAGAGAAATGATATCGTATTTATAGGATTTTGAAATGGATATTATATTCTGCTTTTAAAGTGTAAACTATTTTGAAAAGACCGCGGTGTTATAATAACGTTTGGTTGTTAAAGAGACCATGGTCGGAAGTTGTCATACTCTCTGCCAACTCCGAAAACCACTTTAACAACCGTGTACGCGGTGGAGATCCTAGAATGAAGTAGGATGGTGGCGGCGTTTCCTTTGAGGTAAATACGTGGACCCAACTCCTGTGAGTTGGCATAAGGTGGCTAAAACAGGAGCAATTAACGGGTTAATGAGGTAGCACCTTTGATCGAACACATCCCTTCGATATTATACTTTGACCTTTGGATTGATTCGGTGGCCACTTTTGATTTCTTTGATTTGGGGGTGTGGCTCGAGGTGGGCGGTAGTTGCAGCTATGCGATACCACCGACCCAGAAGCGTAATTGGTATATCTACCATGGCATTGCCTAGTTGTGTCGTGTCACCTACCATAGCACGCCTTATACGATTTTGGTTTTGTACCATACCTATGGAGTGCCTTTTGATGACGCCCAGTACGGAGGAGATTACGGTACTGTATAGACTATGGGAATATATAAATGTGTTAAGGTGAAAAATGTAAAGCCTTAACGCTGTTTAAAAGTAAGTTTATTTTACAATTAGACACTATTATGGTAGCGAAATATACTATATAGTAAATTGTTTAACGGATCCTTAGGAGATATAAATCCCGAGCATCTCTTAAGTTACTGCACTCATATTTATTTCTGTTGAATTAACTTACATAAGATCTTTTAGTTCTGACTCAAGTGTTTTGTCTTTTTAATTCGCTCGGGTCATCTGAGCATTTTAGGTTATGAAGGCCTTATTTCTGGAGGACGAAGACGAAGAATTATTACTACGATTATATATTTTATTAGTCCACTGTATCTCATTTGTTCTGCTACATTGTATTGATTATTTTCTGGTATGAGTAACTCTAATATTTTGTACAAGTAAAATCAAATTTTTTGTAAACAGCTTTATGAACTGTATATTTGATTATTATATTTTATCGTTCCGCTGCAAGATTCTATTTTGTGCTTTTTCTTTCCCTGCCTTTCTTTATTTACCCCTTAACAATCCGCCCTTCCGTATGGTTTGAATTGGCACGTGTGTCGATTTAAAGTGTGCGAAAAGGCGGGACGTTACATCTGGTATCAGAGCTTTGGTTTAGCGATAAACCTTAGCTTTGTGGGGCCCGACTCTTTACTAATAGGGTAGTAATACCCTATGGGAGTCGCTGAGTGTATATATATGAGAGAGCGTATTTGTTAGTGTTATAAAAAGGTTTTAATATTGTGTTAGTCTGTTTCGTTTTGTATTTATAAATTCTGCTTGGTGCATGGAACACTATGACATCAATAGAGATTTCTAAACACTTAATAGGGACATAATATTTGTTTTAATATAGGTGAATGAAATAATTTTGCCTATTATATTTTCTATATATAAATAGTAAATGTTTACAAATGATAATTGTTGCAACATATTGGTTGTTAGGTAGTGAAATTATAAGCATTAATTGAAAATTTAAAATGAATAAAATTGGAAATTTAGAACTCAAGTTCCGGGGTTTTGAATATTTCTTTCGAATGATTTTGGAATATAATAGTGATACTATTTAGAAGTATTTTCGGATAAAAATTTCAATATAAATTGAAAAAAATTGTTTTAAAGAATTTTTGGAAAAGAAATAAGTTCTATACTTCCCTCTTTGTCGCTGGAAAATAATTTCGGTGATGGCGGCCTCATCATCGACATTCATTTTTGAGTTTCGAAGTGGGAAGGCCACTATAGTAGTTTACTGCAGATTTGTTTTGATGAACCAAAAAAAAAGTTAATTGTTTTAATTATAATTGGATATATAAGTTTTAAGTATAAACCTTTATCTATTACCTTTAAAATGATTTGAAATTTAACCTGGTATTTAAATTCTTAAATTTCCATTATTTTACAGTTTCAATTAGTGTAGTAAAATGGAAGTTAATTAATAATTGGAGCCTTTAATTAAAATAAGTAATTTAATGCTAGGTTATGAATGAAATTAAAGGTAAATTTGAAACTGTAACATATGAAACAAAGAATAATATTGTTGAACATTTAGTTAATTAGAAGAAATAAACTTGGGTAACTTTCTATTACATCCTTAAAAGCATATATATAACTTACCAAAGGATATAAAAGTTGAAATGTTAATAAGAAGATGTAATAGATATTATACAAGTAATAAATTTGAGGTAATGAATGTAATTAATGAAATGCTTTTATAAATAAGGATTTAATGTTATAATTATTGTATACTTAAGTTATGAATGAAAGGCCACTAATTAATAATAGAAAGGTTATAAAGAAATGATAATAAACTTAAGTAAGTGTTGAAGGCATTTATTTTGAAAATAAGCAGAAAGATGAATACTGTAAATAAATGAAGTTAAGCAGTGAATAAATGAATGTAATATAATAAAAGGAAAATTTCATGATATGAATAAGTGAAAATGATATTTTGGTAGAAATAAATAAAAGTAAATGAAACTGTAAGAAATAAAATGTAAATTAAAAAGATAAATTATTATATGAATGAGATTTATAAAAATTAACTTGATCTATTGGTTGGAATTGGTGTTTGTCTTGGTTTATGGTAGTTTGGGCAAGGATACTTTAAATTTGTTGGAAGGTATGAATAATTTATTTAGTTTCACCTAAGACTGTTGAGTAAATGGTTTACTTAATAGTTTATTTTCCATTCCGCACAATTTAAAGTTTTAAAACCCGAACAACTATTTGTTTTGTTTGATATGAATGAATGATTGATGTGGGTTGACTTTATGTGGTGGTTGTTTGCTTGTTGCTAGTGATTGATGTTTGTATTGATTTGTTTGTTTATTTGTGGTTGAAACCACTTTAAATATTTCATTTTATATAATTGTTAACTCTTTTGGATTATATAAGTGAAATACAGGTTATGGAAGCAATTACTACTGCATTTGATTTCATAATAATAAGCGTAAATTGCTCGACTGATAGGTACGTTTTCGGATTACGGTTTATAGCGTTATTATATTGTTTTCCTGGGTTGGGATATATATTATTTTGGTAAATATATGTTGTATATTGTTATATTTGATATTATATTTTCTCCCGGGCCTCCCCGTACAAAGGAGTTTCTGCCGAAATTTTCCATAAATTTTGGACTTAGAAAATTTTTGAAAATATTTTCCAAACTTTATTGATTTAAGTATAAAAAGATATAATGATTGTAAATTTGTATATTTTATTTAACGTAACTAATTTTGTAAATTTAATTGTTTATAAATTAATATTTTAAATAAGTAATATTGATTTCTTAATTCTTCCTTTCCCTTCTTTTTCCTTTTCGGGGACGAAAAGTTTTGAGTGGGGGAGAGTGTAACGACCCATAAAATTCGATGATTAAAATGAGTTAAATTAATAAGATTTTTAATTAAATTTAGAAAGAAATAAAAATCTTATAATTTATATTGGAACGAATGTTAGGAATTAGATGTAGCAACTGAAATTAAAATTAACAATTTAAAATTTATATTGCAATTAATTAGAAATAATGTAAATTGAATAGAAACGGGAGTTTATTTATAAGGCAGTAATTGATGAATATAAGGTTGAAACCAAGTAAATAATTAATTTGAGAACATTTAATAGTAATTAATGTATACATTTGGAAATTGAAAATTTATGAATTTGTTAAGATTGCAAAGTATAATTGAGTGTAAATAGGAATATTTGGTAATTAATCAAAATAAGAAAAAAATGTAAATGTTATAACTTGGTTACAAAATTTATATACGGAAGTGGATGTAAATATGAATTAATTAATGTGCGCACTAATTTATAATGGGATAAAACGTAAATTAATGTAATAAGGATGATGCAGGTTGATAAGTATTCATAATGTTTGTGTTGATGATAAACGTCACTTTAATGATTGTAATATAAAATAACGGAAGTGTGAATGGAAATTAATAGAAACGTAAACTTATTTTAAGATAGTAATTGGATGTAGATTTATGGAATGGAGTTAATGCAAATCAATGGAATTAATGAAGACGTATACATAGCTGCAAATTGAATATATGAAAACAAAATGTAAGCATTGGATTAAATTAAGGAAATTAAATATTAATAAATGGTCATTTAATAAAACCAATGTTCTGGGAGTAATTATAATAGTTGTTTGAAATACGTATAAACTTTAATTTGGAAATCAATTGGATTTAAAATGAAATTTTGTATTACATTTATGAGTTTAAATGTTATTTTATTTTGTAAAGTAATAAATGGTGTAATAAAAGAATGAAATCAAGATAAATAAATTTAATTGAGATTTTAATTGTAAAAAATGGGTGAAATAATAGGATGGATGGTAATTGTTTATGGAGAATAACCATACAAGTATTATAAAGAGTATATTGGTGATAAACAGTTATTTCGAATAAAGGCAATTAAATATTACTTTAATGGATATAAATGTAGTAATGGGTAGAAAGCATGAAATTAACATTATGAAAATAAATGTTAACATTGTTTTGTAAGCAATAAAAGCCTATTAATGTGACTGAAGGTTAACGGTAATGATTATTGTATGTTACCTATGTATGTAGCTTGTAAACTTAAAACTTGGAAATTTGTTACAGTAATTATAATTTAATATTACGTTAATGTTAATTAAGGTAATATTTGTAAGTAATGGTAAGGTTATTCATATTGGACAATTTGTTAGTTATAAGGATCAGGAATAAAGCTTTATTAATTTATTGGACTTTAAAATTAAATAAAAGGATTAATTGCAATTAAATGAATCAAATATTTAAAATGGGAATTTTGATGAAATGTGAGAATATTAATGTAATGAATTTTAAATCCGATAATGAATCGAATAATAAAATAAAAAGTAAATTTAATATAAATTTTTGGAAATTAAATTTATAATTTTCGAATTTAAATGAAATTGATGTTATACCAAAATTTATAAATTTATCAACTCTAATTTGACAGTTAAATTGGTGTAAATCATTGTAAATGATTTGGGAAATTAAAAATGATAAGAATTGGCAATTATCGAATTAAAATTGAAAATTTGATTAAATTGACTAAATTTTATTTATTTAAATAAATATAAAAATAGCCATTTTGGCCACTGACTCGAATTTCGACGAAACCAGTTTCATTGGATCCGTAACGGTGAATTATTGTAGGATTTCAAGTTTCGTATCGATCGGACTTGTCGTTTGATCGTACGGACTCGATAGGCCTTGAAATAAATGAAATTGAAATAAATGAAATTGAAATCAATTTGAAAATTATTGATTTTAGCATAACTTCTTCATACGATGGAATTTGGACTTGAAACTTATTCCATCGCGTTTAAAATATTTAAAAACATCTATTTTGATATATGTGTTGACCCAATTTCATTCCGGAGTCGAAACGGGCTTTTTGGGCCACTTTGGCGTTAGCGCGTAAATCTATCTTATCATCCATTCAAATGTCAACCGTGCCTATATATATCCTGCTATAAACCCTAGCAGCCTTTGTTCCTCATTTCTTTATTTTCTATTCACCTCCTCACTTCAATGGCGGACAAATCTTAATTCCAATTGCAACCCCAAATCAAATCCAAAGCTGAAAATTCAAACTCCTCAAATACCATCAAATTTTATACGGATCTGAAGCAATCGACAAGCGCATCTCAGATATGCAATTCATTTTTCAATTTGAGCCACCGTTTGTCCAGAAATTTGAGAACAAGTCTCGACCGTTCATGGCGCGTTGATGAACTTCGACGGATCGGCGATTGGAGGGTGGCGTTTCATTGAGGGGACTGAGTGGAGTGCAGCAGCGTTGTTCGCAGGTCAAATCAACGACTGAATCGTCAGTGAATTTTCGATTAGGTTTGTTAAATAGGCGGCGCCTGGAGATGTTTTGCCGATAGGTGTTGCTGCGTTGTTTTCGTGGCCTGGGTCGAGTGCGACTTCAGTCGCATGAGGTCGGAGGGGGAGATGCGGAGGTCGTTGGGCGTTGAAGTGGCCGTAGGCAAGGTGCTAGCGTACGAAGTAGCGGCGGCCTGTGGTTCGTGAACGAGCAGTTTGAAGCTATTAGGGTTGCAGTTTCAGCTGACGTGGCTCTGATGGTGAGTTGTTTTGTTTATTTTATTTTATTTAAAACATGGAAATTTAATTGTTCAAACCCGAATATCTTTCTCATACGACCTCGAATTTACGCGCGGTTTCTTACGTTAGGATTGTATGTAAATTCCGGAGATTTTGACGCTTGTTTGGACAGATTCTGAGGCTGTTGAATTTTTGGGTTTAAATTAGATTTGAATTCAATTTAAATTCAAAAGGTGAGTGTTTTAACCCACCCACAACTTCTAAAATTTCTTATGTTTGTTAAATTAAATTTTTTTTATGATTATGCATTTATTTATGACTTTTTGTATATTTTTAATCATCATCTCAGTTAATTGCATTTATTTAAATTAAATCGTTATTTAATTTATTATTGAATATAACTGCCAGTTAATTACCTATTTTATATTATCAGTTATATGTTGATATTGATTGGCTATTTTGTATGATGATTGTGATGGATGTATGATTTTATGATGGATGAATGGATGTTGTATTATATATTATTTTAAAACTGCAAGTTGTTATGCATTTTATTTCATTCGGGATTTCGGTTTGAAATGATATATAACTGTAATTTTATTTTTAAATTGCGGATTGAAATGATAAATATCCGTATCACTTGACCAAAGAATAGAAAATTTTATACAAGCACCGCGATATATATATAAAATTATTTTTGAAATGATTTTTCTATGGTTTTGGAAAGATGTTATATAAATATTTTTTATATATATAGTTAAATTCATGAATTTAAGCTATTTATAAAATCAATTAATAAAAAAATGAGTTAAATAATTAAATTTGATTTCATTTATATAAAATGGTTAAGTATATATTTAAGTTCTATTGTATATAGAGTTTATAATGACTCAAATAAAATTAAGGTTGGAAGTTAAAGGTGAATTTGATTTGAATTAAAGTATTTAAGAATTATCCTCAAAAAATTTGATTTCAAATGTAAATAAATTGAGATTTAAAGAGTATGATTTTATAACTTGATTTTGTTTAGAGGATTTAAATGAATATCAATTTATTTAAATGAATATTATCAATTTAATGGAATTGGAAGAATATCCAGTTATTTGAAGTCTAAAGGTTTTACTAAAACGATATTTGATTTATTAAGTAAACATTTCAGATCTAAATAATAGTAGTTGAAATTGATATATATGAAATTATCAAAGAATAAGTTTGAAATGGTGGAATAATTAAAGCTTTGAAATATATGGAAATTATATTGGGTTTTTTGGGAATTTAAAAATCCATATTGGAATCGATTTGTGAAGGTGAAGAAGCTATTTTACTATATAAGTAATTTAATATATAAACCATTTAAGTGGTGCAGTATGTTCAAAGTTTTGAAATTCAAAGTTTTATGTTTTGAAAGGCTATATTTCAAGAGTTGGTTTCGAAATATTATAACTTGAAATTGTTATGGTTTTAGAAAAGAATATTTTTGAAAATGATATCATTATCAATTTGGTTTTAAAACAGAAATGATATCGTATTTATAGGATTTTGAAATGGATATTATATTCTGGTTTTAAAGTATAAACTATTTTAAAAAGATCGCGGTGTTATAATAACGTTTGGTTGTTAAAGAGTCCGGGATCGGAAGTTGTCATACTCTCTGCCAACTTCGAAAACCACTTTAACGACCGTGTACGCGGTGGGGATTCCTGAATGAAGTAGGATGGTGGCGACTTTTCCTTTGAGGTAAATACGTGGACCCAACTCCCATGAGTTGGCATAAGGTGCTAAAACAGGAGCGATTGATGGGTTAATGAGGCAGCACCTTTGATCGGACACATCCCTTCGATATTATACTTTGACCTTTGGATTGGTTCGGTGGCCACTTTTGATATTTTTGATTTGGGGGTGTGGCTCGAGGTGGGCGGTAGCTGCGGCTATGCGTTAGCACCGACCCGGAAGCGTAATTAGTATATCTACCTTGGCATTTCCTAGTTGTGCCGTGTCACCTACCCTAGCGTGCCTTATACGATTTTGGTTTTGTACCATACCTATGGAGTGCCCTCTGAACGACGCCCAGTACGGGGGAGATTATGGTACTGTATAGACTAGAGAATATATAAATGTGTTAAGGTGGAAAATGTAAAGCCTTAACGCTATTTAAAAGTAAGTTTATTTTACAATTAGGCACTATTATAATAGCGAAATATACTATATAGTAAATAGTTTAATGGACCTTAGGAGATGTAAATCCCGAGCATCTCTTGAGTTACTGCACTCATATTTATTTCTGTTGATTTAACTTACATAAGATCTTTTAGTTCTGACTCGAGTGTTTTGTCTTTTCAATTCGCTCGGGTAAGTCTGAGCATTTCAGGTTATGAAGGCCTTATTTCTGGAGGACGAAGACGAAGAATTATTACTACTATTATATATTTTATTAGTCCACTGCATCTCATTTTTTCTGCTACATTGTATTGATTATTTTCTAGTATGAGTAACTCTGATATTTTGTACAAGTAAAATCAAATATTTTGTAAACAGCTTTATGAACTATATATTTGATTATTTTATTTTATCGTTCCGCTGCAAGATTCTATTTTTTTCTTTTTCTTTCCCTGCTTTTTCTTATTTACCCTATAACAATTCGCCCTTCCGTATGGTTTGAATTGGCACATGTGTCGATTTAAAGCGTGCGAAAAGGAAGGACGTTACATTTGTCACAATCAATGGTTGGTCAATAATTTCAATTTTTAATCCTAATACATCTACCAAGTCATTAGATATGAAGGAATGTGAAGCCCCGGTACCAAAAAAACACATATGGGAACATCGAAAATAAGCACACCTTGAATAATGATGCTTTGTCCCGTCTCTTTCACCTATGGAGTAATCGATAAAGTAGGGACATCATTGAGAGCATACGCTTCCACCATCTATTTTTGCTTAGGCAGCTCTGGACAGTCCATTTTTATATGTCCAAGCTTATTGCAATGGTATCACTTTCTCCCCTTAGCCTTCCAATCTCTACTGAAATAACCCTTATTACCACATTTGTAGCAGATCACCATAACTTTTCTCTTCTTTTGACCATCCTTATCTTGAAACTGTTTCCTCCTTTTGCCATTCTACTTCCTTTTTCCTCCCCCACCCAATTGTGGCTTTGGCTTGTTTGCGTAAAAATGGGTCACAAACCCTAAAAGTTATGAAAGCACCAGTGTTTACATACAAGTCCTAAATATCCAAACACTGATCTCATATCCTGATAAGTAGATAATAAAAATTAAGAAACAACAAAATTAAAATAAGCAAGAAAATAAAGAACACAAGGTTTATAGTAGTTCGGCTATCTCCGGCCTACGTCCATTTTGAATTGATCCTTTTATTCCTTTTATACTATAATTACAGCTACAATCCTTTGAAATCAGTAAACAAAATGGTAAAGTTTCGCCTAGAAAAGCAGAAGAAGCCCCTTGTTTAGTGCCATAGAGATGCTTTTTATAGGTGTAGATCTGAAAATATCCGTCCCAAAACTTGCAATACCTCTTCTTATGCGTAGGTAGGCCCCAGATCGATTTGGGGCCGTTAGGGATCGATCTTGATCGATACATGCACATTTCGTATCTATCCAAATATTGTCCAATGGTGCTGCGATCGACAATGGACACTCATGAGTTGGTAAGCAAGCTTCTGTTAAAATTTCATAGCATTTGGACATGTAATTTTTCGAGTTATGATCGTTCCAAAATTGAGTTTTGCAAATAGGCTGTTGGATTCGTATCGATACATTCGTATGGATAGGCTTTGTATCGATGACGTGGCCGGAGTATCAAGCAGCTCGTAGACCGCTTCCCTTGGTTTGACCCATTTCTTTGTATCCATTAGTTGCCAGTCTCTTCTTATCGATCCCTATATCTCGCCTTCGTATCGATGCCAAAGTCCTTGCTTCATTCCATCTAAGGTCATGCCCTTCGTATCCATAGACCACCATCCATCTGTTAACACTTTTTGCCTTCTTCATATCGATCCCTGAGTGTGTCCATCGTATAGATCAATAATTGATCGATACAAAATGCTCATCCAAATCCCTATAACCATTGCTTCATTCTTCGTATCGATCCCACCCTTAATCGATATAAAGTGCATTAGCATACTTCGCCATCAAATCGATATGTGCGTATCGATATGAACTCCATATCCATCAACATGTTTCCTTCCTAAAGTCAATTGATTTATGAAAAGTGCATCGATATGAAACGCACCGATCCGAAGACCGATCGATCCAAACTGATGTAGCAGTGATCGATACGAACGCATCGATGTGAACCTATTTCTAATGAATATTGATCCATCCATAACTTGAGCATACGAAATCCGATTGACTAGAAATTTGAAATGCAGCCTTACCTAGCATTGTTTATCATTCCCAATAAATCCTACCTTGATTGGAGCTTGGTCCAGTTTTGATGGTATCGATCAGAGCCTTGTTTCCAACTGATCTCCAATCTTGATATCCATCCTTTTTAGCTAATTTGTTGATATTTCGGCCTTGTCCAAAAGGTGGGGTAACATCTTTCCCCCCAAAACATACCTTGCGTGAGAAGACGTGTTTTGAATAGCTTTAATCTCGACATCCAAAGTCCATATTCCATCCATAGCCATATCATCCGATCCATAATCTAATCCATTATCAAGCCATTCTATCCAAGTGCCATAGCCACATCCTTACCCAAATACACAACTGCTTCAAGTCTATGTTCGATTTCGAATCTAGTAACCAAATCCTTTCCCAACTCTGTATCCATCCGATCCCGTCAACTGAGTTTTAATCCATTCTTATCCACAATCCAATAACCAAATCCATGACCTCTTCGGGTCGCTTTATCCAAGTTTGGGACCTCGTCGGGACCTCTTTGGGCCCTTTTATCCTAAGCTAGGACCTCTTTGGGTCCTAATACAAATCCATAGACCTTACTGGGTCATTTTATCCTACTCTGGCCTCGACTTTCTGGTCGAGGGCATGTCCATGGTTTTTCTTCTCTAGCCCTGACTCTCTGGTCAAGGGCTTAATCTATGAGGGATCTATCTCTAGCCTCGACTCCCCGGTCGAGGACTTTATTTCTTTGGCCTTGACTCTCCGATTGAGGGCTTTTGTATTCTCCGACCTCG
The DNA here is from genome assembly GCA_030765085.1 of Allium cepa. NCBI lineage: Eukaryota > Viridiplantae > Streptophyta > Magnoliopsida > Asparagales > Amaryllidaceae > Allium > Allium cepa. The sequence goes on from CM060929.1 coordinate 486,221,585, forward strand.
ACTCTTCAGTTCGAGGTCTTTTATATTCTCAGGCCTCGACTCTCCAGTCAAGGTGTTTTATATTCTCCATCCTCGACTCTCCGGTCGAGGACTTATATATTCTCCGGCTTTGACTCTCCGGTCGAGGACAAATTTTGTGTTTGAGTTCATCCCGTCGCTCTCTGGCGAAGGGACTCATAACTTGCAGTTATTGCCCCGTCTCTCTAGTCAGGATCGTAACCGCGTGACCTGTAGTATTTACTATGTTAATTCAAGAAAACAAAGTTGTGGAAGCACCAATGTTTGTACACAAATCCTCACTGTCCAAACATAGATCTCAGATTCAGATAAAGTAGAGAATAAAAATGAAGAAATAGAAAAATTAAAATGAGTAAGAAAACAAAGAACACGAGGTTTATAGTGGTTCGGCTCTCTCCGACCTACATCCACTTTGAATTGATCCTTTTATTCCTTTTATACTATGATTACAGTTACAAGCCTTTGTAATTAGTAAACAAAATGGTAGAGTTTCACCTAGAAAAGCATACCTCTTTAGTTGCCATAGAGCTGCTATTTATAGGTGTAGATCTGAAAATATCCGCCACAAAACCTAGAATACCTCTTCTCATTCGTAGGTGGGCCCCAGATCGATTTGGGGTCGTTAGGGATCGATCTTGATTGTCCAATGGGGCTGCGATCGATCATGGACACTCATGAGTTAGTAAGCAAGCTCCTGTTAAAATTTCATAGCATTTGGACTTATAGTTTTTCGAGTTATGATCATTCCAAAATTGAGTTTGGCAAATAGGCTATTGGATTCGTATCGATAAGCTTCGTGTTGATGACGTGGCCTGAGTATCATGTAGAGATCCATATTTCATGCTTGTAGACTGCTTCCATTGGTTTGACCAATTTGGTCTTATCCATCGGTTGTCGAGCTCTTCGTATCGGTCCCTATATCCTGCTTTCATATTGATGCCAAAGTCCTTGCTTTGTATCCATCCGAGCTCATGCCCTTCGTATCCATAGACCACCATCCATCCGTTAATGCCTGTTGCCTTCTTCGTATCGATCCCTGAGTATGTCCTTCATATCGATCAATAATTGATCGATACAAAATGCTCATCCAAATCCCTATAACCATTTCTTCACTCTTCGTATCGATCCCAGCCATGATCGATACGAAGTGCTTTGACATACTTCGCCATCAAATTGATATGTGTGTATCGATATGAACTCCTTATCCATCAACTCATTTCCTTCCTAAAGTCAACTGATCAATGCAAAGTGCATCAATACGAAATGCATCGATCCGAGGATCGATCGATCCAAACCAGGGTAGCAGTGATAGATATGAATGTATCGATGTGAACCCATTTCTGATGAATATTGATCCATCTATAACATGAGCATACGAACTCCGATTGACCTGAAATTTGACATGTAGTCTTACCTGGCCTTGTTTATCGTTTCGAATTGATCCCTCCTTGATTGGAGCTTGGTCCAATTTCTAAAGTATTGATCATAGCCTTGTTTTCAATCGATCTCCAATCCTGATATCCATCCTTTTTAGTCAATTTTTTGATATCCCGGGCTTGTCCAAAAAGCGGGGTAGTATGGCTCTTCTTTAGGAATAACAATCTTCAGTTTTGGGTATAGACTCTCATTTCTTTAGGCCTTCTTAACTATCGTCTCAAAAGTCTCATCGTCTAAGCCGATGACGAATTTCTCATTCTTCTTTAATGAAATGTCAATGAAGGACATCCCATATTTTGTAGAGGGTCAAGAGCGAAAACATACTCGAAGAAAGTCATATCCCTTTGCCTTAGATCCGCGAACTTATAGATCATAACTGACTTCTGAGCTATCAGAACATATTTCTCTTCAAGTACGGTTTTGAACCAGTCCTAAATAAATTAATCCTTGGAAATAGCATCCCTCACTGAATTCCCCCATTTCATGGCTTGACCCTGAAGCTGACGGGAAGACGATCTTCTTTTCATAGTACAGTTCAGTTGTAAATTGTCAAAGATCATTCGCAGGTGTCAAGCCAATCCTATACTTTCTTCCATTCCTTGGAACAATTTGCCACCTAAACTGGCAAAATCTTTGTTCGGCTTAGCGAAATCGACTTGGGCAACTGCACTAGATCACTACTATATATAGAAACATTTGGAGCCACTACATGAGCATTTTGTAGCATGTCCCTCATTATGATGTTAAACATTATCTAAAGGTCAGGATTAGCAGCTCCCGATCCAACTCCTTCTTCGACTTCGAAAATGGAGTTCCTAGTAACATTCCTTAGATGATGACTCATCCTTTAATTTATTGCAACGTCCCGGAATTTTCGACCCCGAAAATTCCAGATAGTTAGAGAAAAGAAGAAATAGATAGAAGAAGAACAGAGAAGAAACACACAAACTCACATTCGCAGCGGATAAAATATAATATCAATAATATTAGTTATACCAAAGAAAGTTTGTATCTATCAATTTACATCAATATATCAGAGTTACAACAATTTTATACAACATTGGACAGATGCAATTTAACATGACTCAGATATATGCAATATCTTAGTGGAAACTCTCCATACGTCCCTGCCATCCAGCTCGCCTCCTGAGCTCCAGAACGTCCTTACCTGAAAATCTGTAATACTCGGTCTGACCCGAGCATTACATCAAAGTAACACCCGGGTCAGGCTGGAAACCAGCGTGAGTAAACCCATCTAGCATAGAATACAAAAGCATACAACTTATATAAACCCGGGGTAACTTATATCAATTTACAACTTCTCAAGTTGTTATAACATCACTTATTTCACACATCAATTTTCTAAGTACCAAACTTAGATTAAATGATCCAGTTCACTTAAATCATCCCAGTCCAATGTATAGATTTCACATATCAAATCTGAATGGAGTTATTATAGATTACAAATCGAAGTGGTTTCGGGTATTTACAAATACCCGACTCCGGTCTCTTCGAATCTAATGTCATCTTAACCCAAGTTATTCAAGTGAAACATAATTCAATCTTTAAATACAAGGTGTCACGGTACTTCATCATCAATAGATAACCACATCAATCACAGTTTGAATCAACAAATTATATCACATAGCATCACGAATAACATATTAGGGTAACAATTAATCCAAGGCTTCCAATATCATTCTATCATTCATACACAAGGTTGATTAGTTATACCATTCTAATTAATTTAAATCTATTAAATTAATAACTTCCATCATCTCTAAATCCTGCTTACTCAATCATTAATTAATTACAAATCAATTAATTAATCATCTTCTAATTATTAATTAATCATTTTTGATTAATTTTTTTTATTATTATAATAAGTAATTCACCCTTAATTAATTACTCAAATTAATTATTCTTCATCCATTCACATTATCCACATTAATCCTTAATTAATTTCTCAAATTAATTGTTCTTTTAATTACTTACATTGATTAATTATCCATTAATTAATCGCACTTATTAATTTATTAATCCTTAATAAATTTAATTAATTAATCAACCCTTCAATTAATTACATTTAGCAATTAATCCTAATTACTAACCTTAAGTAATTTACCTTACTTACTTTCATCAAGTAATTATTCAATTGGTTAATTATCCTCAATAAATTAACCTTGATCATTAATTAATTTGACTCTTATTTTAATTAATTAACCCTTAACAGATTAATCATTTAATTAATTACATTAAAAATTATTATTACTAATTAATTTCATTAAGTGATTGCTCGTAATAAAATAATCATCTTTTTAATCAATAACTAAAATAATCAATCACATTAATAAATTAATTCCTTAAATTGATTACACAACTAATTACTACTTACCTTAATCCATTAAACTGATTATACTTTTATTTACTAAAATCATTTAAATCATCAAAAAAAATAATATAAGAATTAACCTTCTATAAAATTTCCTAAACAAACAAATTTTAAACATCTCACTTTGAAAAAAAGAAATAGACTTGCTGAAAACTTAACGGTATTCTTTAGAACTGGTTTGTATTTCTTTTGAAAACTCATTTCTTTTTTATAATCTTTCTAATACTTGATTATTTATTAACTAAGCCTAATACTAGTACAGACCCAAGCCTGTAACTACCATTACCCGAGTTCAACTCGTCATCATCCCGTGCCAAAAATCCCCAGCACTACTCGATCGAAACTCGCGTTCTACCCCGAGTAAAATTATTCTTCTTCTCGAAGAAATCAACATGGCAACCAAAGGCAGATACGAGATGATCTATGTGCACGTGCACATAAGTTCGTCAACGTTCCCATCGTCAACGACTACACCTATGAACCACCAACGACCTCCTTCGAGTTTCCCTCTACTCAATTCCCACCCAAATGCCAGGAAGAAAAATCGAGCTAGATGATACACCAGAACCCAATACCGATCAGTCAACAACCTCTCGCGCCGCCTCTATTGACCACCGGTAGCCCTGTCGCCATGAATGAGAATGTGCCAAACCCAACTCCTCCATTTTTCCCTACCCTAGCTCAACTCGACACTGCCTAAATGTCGCAACATCCCCACAAAAAACTGACAACTTAAACCAGCTCTTAAACACTAGTTCATCCTCCTCTACCCACCACGGCGAACCAGCATTTCTTCCAGGATTTTTCCAACGTCCCTCGAGTCTCGAGCCTCCTCCAGACCAAAACCCAATGAAGGTCTCGCCGCCGATCAACGGCACTTGCCGGTAACTCCCAAATATGAGCTATTCTGCATTTCTAGATTTTTAGCAAGCTAAAAATTACAATTTCTGTACCTAAATTTATTATTTGCCAAGACAATTCATATTATACAATCTAACCTTGAAATTTAAATATTTGGATTTTCCAATTTAACAGGTTTTACTATAAAAACTTAAGTTTTGAAATGTTAACAAAATAATTCCACCAGAAATTATTTTTGAAAATGAAACTATGTTATTATAATCATTTTCTATTCTATGATCATAGCTTAAATTCACTTGGGTATGAAGATTAATCCTTAATTAATTTCTCAAATTAATTGTTCTTTTAATTACTTACATTGATTAATTATCCATTAATTAATCGCACTTATTGATTTAATAATCCTTAATAAATTTAATTAATTAATCAACCCTTCAATTAATTACATTCAGCAATTAATCCTAATTACTTACCTTAAGTAATTTACCTTACTTACTTTCATCATGTAATTATTCAATTGGTTAATTACCTCAATAAATCAACCTTGATCATTAATTAATTTGACTCTTATTTTAATTAATTAACCCTTAACAGATTAATCATTTAATTAATTACATTAAAAATTATTATTACTAATTAATTTCATTAAGTGATTGCTCGTAATAAAATAATCATCTTTTTAATCAATGACTTAAATAATCAATCACATTAATAAATTAATTCCTTAAATCGATTACACAACTAATTACTACTTACCTTAATCCATTAAATTGATTATACTTTTATTTACTAAAATCATAAAAATCATCAAAAAAAAGAAAAAAAATAAGGATTAACCTTCTATAAAATTTCGTAAACAAACAAATTTTAAACATCTCACTTTGAAAAAAAGAAATAAACTTGCTTAAAACTTAACGGTATTCTTTAGAACTTGGTTTGTATTTCTTTTGAAAACTCATTTCTTTTTGATAATCTTTCTAATACTTGATTATTTATTAACTAAACCTAATACTAGTACAGACCCAAGCCCGCAACTACCATTACCCGAGTTCAACTCGTCATCATCCCGTGCGAAAAATCCCCAACACTACTCGATCGAAACTCACGTTCTACCCCGAGTAAAATTATTCTTCTTCTCGAAGAAATCAACATGGCAACCAAAGGCAGATACGAGATGATCTATGTGCACGTGCACATAAGTTCGTCAACGTTCCCATCGTCAACGACTACACCTATGAACCACCAACGACCTCCTTCGAGTTTCCCTCTACTCAATTCCCACCCAAATGCCAAGAAGTAAAATCGAGCTAGATGATACACCAGAACCCAATACCGATCAGTCAACAACCTCTCGCGCCGCCTCTATTGACCACCGGTAGCCCTGTCGCCATGAATGAGAATGTGCCAAACCCCTCTCCTCCATTTTTCCCTACCCTAGCTCAACTCGACACTGCCTAAATGTCGCAACATCCTCACAAAAAACTGACAACTTAAACCAGCTCTTAAACCCTAGTTCATCCTCCTCTACCCACTACGGCGAACCAGCATTTCTTCCAGGATTTTTCCAACGTCCCTCGAGTCTCGAGCCTCCTCCAGACCAAAACCCAACGAAGGTCTCACCGCCGATCACAATCCAATTTATCCCTTATTTACGAGAATATTGGAAACTTCTGAGTATCAACGATCCCTTTGCACATATCAACTATGGCAGAGCGCATCCTGAAACTGGCCTCTAAGTCATCATATAACTCCTATCTGAAGTCATTAGGATTGGGACGATCCTTAACAATCATCACTAGTCATAGAATATCATTGTTTGTTCCATAATCATCCTCTAATAGATCCTTGAATCCAACCTGTAGTCGTATACTCTGCGTATTAAAGAAAAACTATCTCATCCTCGAAGCCATTACTTCCCCATCACCAAGTCATGCTTCATTAAAGTTCATGATTCATCACCGAGTTGCACAGCTTAGTGCCCAACCATGTCTTAGCTCAAAGTGAATGTGGCAAGACTGGAAGCAAGCGCACAATCAAAGGAAATTTGAAGTTTTTGACGCCTGGACTCAAATCAAGCACATGAACGACCTAAATTACTATGGTTCCTTTTTACATAGAACATTACGAACCTCGTCCACAAGTGCCCCAAACTATGCCTCCATCGATTTGACTAACAACGAACCATACATGTTGAACTGATCAGCTCAATCCATGCTCCACCGACCTAACCCCACCGATCCATACACCGGCTCATGCCAACTAAACTAAGCACCATCGATCCATGCCCATACCAGTCTAAAAATTGAAATTTTTTGTTTCCTAAGGTGCAACTCCAAGCAACTCGAAGTAAGACCCTAAGCAACTCCTTATGCAACTCGAAGTAGAACTTGGAGCAACTCTCTAAGGACGCAACATTAGAACATCATCGCTGATCTAACTTGTTTTTCTTATAACTTAAGCAAACAAACTCCAAATGATTTTGAAATATAGTTTTACGAGGCCTTACTTATCACCCCATACAACTTGTTCCAAATTTGGTCACCGTCTCTTTCATGGATCAACGACAAATTATGACACTATTACTATTTCTAAGCCACTATTCGATCAGCATTTTCAACCAAATAAACAACATAAATTTAAGAATTCAGCATATACACTATATACAAACAAGAAAACATTCACATACCTCCAGTTATAGCCTAAATTTAAGTGTAGGAAGAACAAGGGAGATCCATACGAACACAATTTCACAAATCTTTATCGAATCATTTTAAATTAACATATGTGATTAATTATGGTTTAAAACATACTTTAGGGCCTAAAAACCATTTTAAAACATCATTTATAAGCATATAGTGATTAATTAATAGGTGAGAGGTTCCAACCACTCACTTAAATCCAAAGCAGTCTAAAAAGAGCACGAATCCCAAGATAAATAGTAGATCTAAGGTGTCTTCAACAGTAAATCCCCAAATCCAAGTGCTAATTTCACTAATCTCCTCTTATCGATAAGATTTGGCTGATTAAAGTAAGTTTTAGAGTGATTTTAAGCTTAGAGAATTTTAATGCTAGCTTCTTTAACTATTTTGGGAAGTCTGACGTGACAAAGAGAAGTTCTATCAGCCCCCTATTGGTGCTAATCTCAAAATGGGCTTTTGGCATAGCCATTAATCCCTATAATTACTCACTAACGCATCCAAAACCAAGTGGAACTTAAAATAGTCATATCTCCAAATGATAGGTCCTTTTCCAAATTGATCACTCTATGAAATAGGAAAAGAAACATTCCGATCTAATGGATATTGTATTAGACTCTAATTCGGCTCATCAAAATTTAGGGTCAAAATCATCAAATTAAAATTCTAAGGATGAAAAATGCCTCTAGTGGTAATTTTCCAAAGTTATAGAATCGTACAACCCTATATAAAATCAATATTAATATTTTATGATCCTTCAATATGTAAGCTATAGGCCATTACACATACAACATATAATACAGAAGATGGTATTAATTAAACTCTATAATCTTTGGTCCATTAGAATCTAGATCCATTTCGGTAAAACTCATTATTAAAATCGATGTTGGTTATGATAAAGTCAAATATGTTGAGAACGTACATACGAATATAATAAGTAGACAATACTAATAAATATCTTACATTTTCTAGGTTTAGATTGCAAAAAAGACATTTTTATCGACGACTATATTCTTTTTCTTTATGAATTCCATCAAACTCAATTTCTTATAAAGTATCAAACACATGTGCAACTTTGTTTTGAAAGGACCATTAACTTTCCAATTGAATTTGAAGATGTTTTGTTTCATCCTTGAGATATTTAAAAATTTGTACGTCGAGTGTGAGGAGTAACTTTTGCTTTTACCCCAACATCAAATTTCACTATTGCTTACATTATCAAAATTATAATAATCTAGCTAGGTATAAAGTAAAACAAACCGGGTTAAGGTAATTCCTTCAATGGCATGGTTGAAAGTAAAATTCCATGGCAATTCATTATAAGGATCGCAGACTTCTGAAATTAATGCATTTTTGAGATTAAAATATCAAATAGCCCTTTATATCCCACTCTTTGAAGAATTGTTGAATCTAGCTTTCATGCCAAAATGATGTGTTATTTCCTAAATGAACAATATTATTGATTCCAAGGTTAAAAATATTGGTGTTTTTTATGATGGATTTCCAAAAGTAAGACATGATGTTAGAATTCGTAATAATGTGGTGAAGGTTATAGGTTCCATTATAAAATTGATTTGATATCACTTCCTTCCAGATAATATTTTCATTTGTATTATTAAATCTCCAAAGCCAATTGCCTAGTAAAGACACTTTAATGTTGTTATCCAGCCTTTTGGCCGGACATCATTTAGGCAAATTTGGTGAGTCAGACTTGGAGGTTACCTAGGCAAGAAGCTTAAAGAGATAACCAACAAGCCCGGGAACCTAGTAGAACCAAGACCGTAGGAGCTAGAACAAAGCAACCATGGAAGTCAAGCAACCAGATCCATCAAAGTACTATACTCCCAAGCTCTAATGGTAGCAACCTATTTCAAACCTTTGTGGATCGATCGCGCATGCTTTGACTTTAAACATCTCAAGCACCTAGAATTAAAAACTCCATTCTACCATCGATACATCTTGTTGAACCGAAAATGAGCTTTTAGTAGTGCAATCGAGGTTAAAAACATGAAGCTAGGAACAAGTCGCATCTGAACAAGGCAACTGAATTAATCCATAAGATGATCTCATGGATCGGTACTGATCCATGATAATGGATCGGTACCAATCAATCACATTTGCTGACCTGGTCACATTTTCTCGAGCTCAACTTCTACTAGGACGTAGGGAACATGATGGAGATCATGGAGGAGCAAATTTCGCAAGCCTACATCTATAAATAGGAGGTTAGGGCAACATTTTAAAAGATCTTTTTACTTGTATACAAATTTCTTGCAATTCTCTTATAATTCCAATGATTCGTACCGATTCATAAGAACATAAGTTGTAAATAGCCATATAATTAATATAAAAGAGTGGATGTTGACATTAGTTGGCCGAACCACTATAGATTTTGCGTGCATCGTTTGTACCTCATTTTCATTTATATTTCTTTATTTTATTCTCTGCTCTAATTTCTTGGGTGTTTGTGCCATATTTTGGTATAAACATTTTTGTGCTTTCACTGAGAACAGTTATTCTCAGGATGTTTGGATCCATCATTTACTATTGGATTGTCTAAATATAAGAGATAGATCTAGTGTTCTTTGTTTTTGATATATTAAACTATTTAGATTTTTCAAAATATACATAAGTTACTTTCAACTATTGCGCCATGATAAGACCATTCTAATGCTTTTAGAGCTATAAAAATGTTAAGACATTGACATTCGAAACTAGGAGGAAGTTGCACAACCAGGCACTACCGAGGCCCATAACTCGAAAGATGTGATATCTAGAGTCATGATGGACCAATGATGAAACAAATGGAAGATAGGTTGTAGGAAATTCGCAACGAGATGAATCAACAAATAAAAGAGAGCTTCAAATTGCTGAATGAGTTAATACATAATTGTCGTAGAAGTAGGAGGGATTAGGCGCCTTTTGATTCAAAATCTGGCAGTTTCTCTTCAATCAAGCCAGAGGCAGAGATGAAGGAAGCAGAAAATGGTTAGGAAAGAGGCTGGCACATCGAAACAGAAGCCAGATGCAGGTCATGATCAAAGCTTGAGGATCGTTACCGAACCATATCCACATGGGATGGCGACTCGGTAAGTCGGAGGGAATGTCGGACTTACTTCTAGTCGTGTTGTAGATGATCAAAATATTGGATATCAAGGGGCTTCTATTGATCCATTGTGTAGGAATCAAAGTACTTGGTCTACTAGGTGAACAGTTCTCTCGGAGTTAAGAGAACCTAAGTATTGTGAATCTACCCAGGAGTGTTTGCCAGGCCAAACATTAGAGATGGACCTCAATTAACGTCATTCGGTAGAACATATGGAACCAGAGTATTTGGCTGAGATGGCTACAAAGTTAGTAAGCGAGAACCAGCATCGAAGTAATGATGAATGGGGCACTTTCCTAGCTGAAACCCCTTCATTGAGGAGATGCTACACAAAGAGTATCCAGGACATTCGTGCCTAGGAAATTCGTGATGCGGACGATGCTATCTTATAACGGAAAGACGGCTACGCGCCAGCACTTAATGAAATATGACTAGCACATAGATTCTGTCAGAGCAACCGATGTTGTCAGATGCCATTGTTTCTCAATTTTCCTTGTAGGTGTTGCGGCAATGTGGTTTACCCATCTTCCGTCGAGATCCAGATCATCTTTTGACCAGTTAGCATGAAATTTTATTGAGCAATTTCGTTTACGCATAGCCTTCCTAAGGACGTGATGTCACTATCGAACCTCTTCCAGGAGACGGGAGAGTCACCAAATGATTTTCTAAGAAAATTCCATATGGCCATGACCAAAGTAACTAATGCTCGGGAAGACATCATTTTGATGGCATCAATAAGGGGGTTCATCCTGATATCGATTTTAGGAAACGATTGAAGATGACACCCTTATGGATGTATTTTGTAGAAAAGCAAACCAATTCTTGCATTTAGAAGAGGCAAATGCTATGTCCATAAAGGCTGGCGCTAGCCAATCAGTGGAAGTTATACAAAGTAATGTTGCTGTGAAATAGTCCGGAGGGAGTTTTGACGTGAGTGTTGAAATCAAGAGTGGTCACCAGAGAAAGAATGAATGTAGGGCCAAAGATCGAAAGTTTGGCAAAAGGAAACGTCCCAGGTGTTTAGAATATGACAACTACACTGATTTGAATATCTCAGTCGGAATATCTATCCAGTGACCAAAGGTACTGAGTACTATAGAAAACCGGCTCTGAGGGAGTCAACTGAGAAGGAAAGCAAATCTGGGAAGTACTGCAGATTTCATGAGACACATAGTCGTAACACAAAAGAGTGTAGGCACTTATGAATGTCATTGAAAACTTGATATGGAAAAAGAAATTATATTAGTGTGTGAAAGTCTTGCTGGATGGAGGGCAAGGATGTTCTACCCCCCAGGACTATTGTTCCAATAGGGGAAAGGCGAGACTGGTGATGATGAGACCAGGCGTCTTAAGAAGAGATTATTCATCAGTACCATTTATGGAGGACCACATCCAGTGGAGAAGAGCTGGAATGAAATGGAGAGATATGTCAACACTTTAAAGCATGCTAATACTACGAGTTGTTTTGCTATCGAGGATGGAACTCCAACGAAATAACTTAGGACTATGACTGATGACATTATGTTTCAAAACAGGGATGCCAATGGAGTTGAGGCCCCAACATTGGATCCCTTGGTGACATCGGCCATGATTGGGCCGACGGTTGTAAGAAAAGTTTTGGTTGATTGTGGCGGTTTGGTCAATATAGTATTTAAGAAATCCTATGATCAAATGATGTTGAATGGTAATGATCTGAAACTGTGTAGATCTTACATCTAGGGATTTAATGGCATGGCATCGGAGCCTATTGGATGTATAGACTTACCGGTGGTATTAGAAGGTAACCGCAAGAGAGTGTTGTTTGTGACCTTTGTTGTGTTGGATATTTGTCTGCCTATAATGCATTTCTGAGATAACCGGCTTTAGCTAATTTTTGAGCAGCCATTGCCCCCGGTGCTAGAAGATGTAATTCTCGATAAAAAATGGAGTGGGAGTTGTGCAAGGAGATCAGGGATTTGGACACAAATGTTACATCGCAAAGCTAAAAGAGGCAAGGCGACGTGAGAAAGAAAAGGATGCGGTGAAGACTCTATACATCAAACTTTTTAATGCATAACAACCACAGCCTGAGCTTTGGCTCGGGCAGCACGGTCAGTTCCATAAGAATATGGATATTAAAAAAGAGCCGGAGGATGCAAGGACTGCTCCTGCAGAATTAACGATCAACATCTCAATTAGTCAGGATGATCCTACACAGTTATGAAGATTGAGTCTCAACTTGGCACAAGGATGATGAAAGAATTGACTGATTTCTCTAGGCCAAACTGGATGTGTTCGCCTGGACGTATTCCAACATGTGTGGAATATCGTTGGAGATAACATGCCATGCATTGAATGTGAATCCCAAATGCATTCCTATGAAATAGAAATGCCACAACCTGAGTCCGGAGAGATCCACTGCACCGAAAGAAGAGGTGGATAAGCCGAGGAACAATGGCTTCATCCGGGATATGGAGAACATGTTGACAATTCCGATTTGAATAAGGCATGTCTGAGAGATAGCTTCCTACTCTTGAAAATTGGTCAACTAATAGATTTGACCGCCGGACATGAATAACTATCATTTATGGACGCTTACTTTGGCTATAACCAAATTCCAATGCACATCTTAGATCAAGAACACACCAACTTTATAGCCAACGTGGGACTATATTATTATCTTGTCATGCCTTTCGGTTTGAAAAATGTCGGAGCAACTTACCAGAGGCTAGTGAATTCAATGTTTAAGGAACAAATTGGGTGTTCGATGTAAGTTTACATGGATGATTTGCTTGTGAAGTCACGATGATCATTGAGTCATGTTGGTGGTTTGGTAGAAATGTTCATCGTGCTCCACAAATACAGTATGAAGCTCAATCTGCTAAAGTGTTTGTTTGGGGTTGCATTTGGGAAATTCTAGGGTTCCATAGTGAATTCGAGAGGAATAGAAGCCAATATGGAGAAGATTCTAGGATTGAGAGACATAGAAGCCCCAAAGTAAATTGGAAAAGTTTAGAGTTTGAATGGGAATGTCACTGCATTTAGTCGCTTCATCTCTAGATCCACCAAAAAGTGTATCCCTTTCTTCGATGTCATCAGAAAAGGGAAGAGAAACTTTGCTTAGTCATTGGAATGTATAGATGCCTTCCAGGCCTGGGTAGATCACTTGGAAAAGCTTCCCATCCTATCTAAACCATTGGAAGACGATGACTTGTTTGTTTATCTGGCAGCGTCAGTGCATGCTTTAAGCGCTGTACTTGTAAATAAGTAGTCCTGAATCAAAAATCCGGTGTGTTACACTAGCAAGCAATTGACGAGGGCAGAGATGAATTACCCAAAGCTAGAAAAGCTGGCATACTGCCCGCTGATCTCTTCGAGGAAACTCTGCCTGTACTTCTAGGCTCACCCGATCAAGGTTCTTAATAACCAGCCTTTGACAAAGGTCTTGTAGCGACTTCTGGGAGGCTATTGAAATGGAACATTGAATTGAGCTAATATGACATTGCATGTCACCCCAACAATGACCGGATGGATGTCGATCTCATCATAGAGGACGAGTCTGAAAAGGAGTCTTGGATAAGTCCAATAGAGAATTACTTGAAGATGGGAACCCTTCTCAATAAAAAAAGAGTGGTGATGGGTCCTTCGCCAATCTTCAAGATACATTATTCAACAAGGAATACTGTACAAGAAGGGATTCTCAATCACCCTGCTTTGGTGTGTCACTACCGATGAAGCCAAGCGAATCTTCAGGGAAGTGCATAAGGGGGCTTGTAGTGATCATACCAAAGGATAGACCTTAACGAACCCGACTATCAACTGAGACGCAGCCAATTACACCTTAAAGTGTGACAAGTACCAGAGGTTCGCAAAGATTCCCAGTGTCCTGCCAATGGAGATTATGCAAATGGTCGGCCCTTGGTAGTTTGCTACTTGTGGAATTGATATCATTGTTGTGCTACTTATATCTAAGGGTGGCGCGAAGAAATCCATCATCGCTGTCGACTATTTTATGAAATGGGCCGAGGCGGAGCCACTAGCTACGATCACAACTAAAAAAGTGATTAACTTCATTGTCAGAAATACCATCTATCGGTTTAGGGTCCGATAAACGATTATATGTAATAATGGAACCCAATTCTATAGCATCGAGTTCAAAGATATTTGCCACAGACATTGCATTTAGAAGAGATTTGCAGCATTAGCACTCCTTCAAGAGAATGGACAGGCAGAAATTGTGAACAAGATAATCAAGTCCATTCTTAAGAAGTAGTTGGAGAAGGCTAACGGTAAGTGGGTCGAAAAATTACCATTAGAACTTTAGCCTTACAGAACAACCCGTAATTCCGCGATTTTCCACTCTGTATTCGCCTTAGCCTACGGTTTGGAGGCTATGATTCCAATTGAGCTTAAAGTACCTTCTCATCGAGTAACTCATTGCAACCCCAGAATGAATGATGAACTCTTGCTAGAGTCTCTCGACATGATCAATGAGAAACACGATGAAGCTAACCCGAGAGCGGCTAGACATTTTAAACGGGTCGCCTTGTGCTAAACACCAAGGTCAAGAGTTGGAACTTTTAGATTAGCGACCTTATTCTCAAGCGCATCTTCTCAGGCCCCGTTAATATGGGCCCAAGCAGGGAAGTTCCATGCGCAATCGAGCACAAGCTTGGAGACGGAACGTTCAAGCTAGCAACTGTAGATAGGGTTTCACTTCGTCAAGCATGGAATAGTGAACACTTGCGATGCTATTTTACTTGAAATCCGACTTATGAATAATTATTCGAGTTTGCTATAACAAGATAGAATTTGTCATTTCTTGTGTATATAAAATGAAATGACTTCTCGAATCTTTGACTTTATCTTTATCTAACTATAAAGTTATGAACAATGAGAAACATGAATGAATCTGCATGTGTATGATATAGATATTAGGTACCCAGAGTTAAGTGCCAACCGAAAACCTACGGTCCATGATCGGACCCTCGAAGTAAAAACCACCTTTGGCATCCGAAGACAAATGTTAGACAACTTCCTCAACCCATGACTTAGGGCCAGAAGTACAAACATTCAAGGGAAGAACGAGATAGTTCACCTTCATAGCTCATGCCTAGAGTTTGGTAGAGCATCCATACCTTGCCCAAACAACGGCAAGACAAAATATTAGTGCCTGAAGATAGGCGAGATTTTATAAAAACTTAGACCAAGTCCGAATTTAGGCACGATCGAAAGTAAACCTCCTGGATAGGGATGTTTAAACCACCATCTCGAATGGTTAACTCCAACTAATCCCTAGAGTTCGGTGTGATCATAACATGCATACCGAAGAAGGATGCCCAAATTGCTATCTAAGGCGAACCATTTTGATCGACGCTTGAAGTTAGGTGCGATCACACTTAAAACGTCCTCAAAGGGGATGCTCAAACCATCTTCCCAGGTGATTGAAGTTCGACCAGGTTTTATAACCAGATATGGTCGCATGCGAGCACCTAGAGATAAGCACCCTAATGATCGCTTTTCACTCACCAAAACGATAAGATATTGATTCTCATATCCACATAGATGAGGCTAAGCTGGTAAACAACAAGTTGGACTAATAACATAGTCCTATAATGATGATAAGAAATGGTTTGCAAACCAGGAGCGTGATAAAAAGCGCATGTCTCAGAATCCAAACAAGTTCACACAAAACTCGAACAAAATAAAAAAAATCTTTATTACTCACATTGAAATAAAGCTTGAAAGAAGACACAAGCTTTATTAACATTGAAATAGAAAGCAAAAGTGGAGGCCGAACCTGCACAAAGCCAGCCCAAAACAAAAAGAAAGTTCCTACTGCTATAAAAAAAGCAAGCAAACATTAATATCTTGTACGTTTTCTTCTTTGGCTTCTTCCTATACCCTAAGGATCCCCCATTGAAGTCATCATGCTTCTTCCTTCCTTTTCCCCCACTTTCTTTCCTTTTGAATGTATGCTATGCGATGAAGCAGCTAGCATGCTTTGAGCACTTTTAGGCATGGATAGAGTGATCGAAGCAGAAATGGTATCACTAAGAAAAGCAATAGATAAGGGAGGAGGGAAGAAGTCAACTGGTTCTTGCCTGATATCCTTGGCCAACAAATCTTCGTTTTGAAGCAAATCTTATGTGTTGGGCCTAAATGAAAGATCAAAAGTCCCAATTATAACAACCTCCTCCTAAACCTGGACTCCGAGGAGGTCACTAATCATCTCCTCTTCCAAAGCATGAATTATTTGCATGCTCGGGCCTGGAGTATCACTAACTGGAATGCTTGGGGTCACCCCAAAAATAGTTATGACTGTTGATTCAGTCATTATTGCTTGTTGTCCCAGTTGGAGCTTTCCTTTAGGGGACGAGTGATTGCAGGATGGCTTGAAATTTAAAAAGAAGAAAAGGAGAGATTAGCGACATCGACTGAAGATATGTGGATCTTCTTAAATATAGTTGAGGTTAGTGGGATTCCTCCACCGGATGCAAGATCTATGTGGGCAGGGGTGCCATCTGAGTTCCGTTTAAGAATATGAGATAACATGTTTGTCTTTTGCATTAGTAGCGCATCTGGCTTGTATAAAGGGTCCGACATAGTAATAAAGGCGACCAAAAGTGAGACCTTTAGTAGGATCCTGAGGTATTGTCCCAGAGCCTTTGTCTTGGTCTTTCTGGACCATGGTAGCTAATTTTGGGTGCAAGATAAGCTCACCAGCTCAGAGTGCCTCAAGCTCTGATGGATTCAGGATTTCGCTCTCCAATTTCGCCAGATCAATCGCGGCCCTCTTCGTAGCTTTTTTTTTCTTCCTGAATGATTCACACCTATGTCTCCAAATCCATGAATTTGATGACATTTGCATTGTAATTGATGATGAGTGGCTCAAGCTTGTTTTTGACCCGCCTCTCCATAGCTGCCACCAGCTTATATACGTTCTTAGCTTCGGCCAATGCATCGTCTCTCTATTTGCGGGTGTCAAGCATCTCATCACAGTAGCCCTGAGCTATTGCAAGAGCTTCTTCTTTCTCTTTCTTTTCCTTTTCAAGCTGCGTGTTAATCTCTTTCACTTCTTTTACAAGATCATTGTTCCTGTGGTAAGCAGATTCAACTTGGCTTAGATGGTTCTTTCTTTCATGTTCAACTGTTTCACTTAGATCCTTGATCGACATCCGCCTTTTCCATCTTCAGCTTGACGACCTCTACACAGAAATGAGTGACGGTATCATCATTCTGATTAGCTATAAGTTATAGCCTTGCGCTCTCAACCTCCATACTCTCAGTGTATTCAGTGCTCTACTCGGCCAACCTCTTTTACAAGAAATACTAGTCATAAGCGTCACTAAATTATGCTACCGTATAGCCTTTCACCTCTAGGGGAATGTCCTTCAAATTAGAAGCATACTTAATGCCTTTGAAAAAGATCTTTGGGAAGCAGCATTACAGTTCAGCCATCTAAGGGTTTGACATGACTGATCGCTCTATTGTGACGACAGGTTGCTCATTAGTATTTTTATCAGTTTCTAGCGAGAAGAATAGGGAGAAACGGGCTTTAATGATTAATTGAAATGCCAAGAAGTGTTAAATGAGGCTATTTACTTTGCAGAACGGGAATACGAAGAAGGACCGTGAGAGATGTCATCATAAAGAATGTCATCAGGACGTTTGAAGTACCTATCTGAACCCTGAATTGGGGAAACTTGGATCTGGATCAATGCCACGACGATGAGTCATACAAATAATAACCCTTCTCTTGACCTTCTATATTATGGCTTGAATGTCGATTAGAACCGGAATCTTGGTTGGTGCCGTAGGAACACGTGCTTGGCTTACATCTTGGGTGATAAACCATCTAATCCTTGAGAGATTCGAACATGCCACGTCATTCCATTGAACACGCAAATGAGACAAAGACGAATCACCATTGAAAAGATAAGAACATGGCACAAGCTGAGTAAAATGCAGTGCATGCGTGTGTGTGCGCACGCGCAAGTGTCCTAATGTCCCTCGACGGACCATGAGCTAGAATTTTGTTGACAAGGTTAATCTCTCTGCTTGGCTAGAAGGCACATCTTTTAGAAACGGATAGGAGAGCCAATGTCCACGACGCTCATTTTTCCAAGGCCATAAGAAGGGATATCATCCGAAATTTGCCCCAGACCCACTTATATATCCTCAGAAGGATGTACAAGAGTTTCAAACGCGATCGTGACTAGTGGAGGCGGGGTTGGAGTCTGCCTTATGATGATGTTGAACTTGAGGCTTCTTTTTTGAAGAGGTTGTTGGTCATCGCAGATTTCATCAACAAATGGCTCATGTCCCACATCATCATCATCTTGGATAGTTTTGCTACCTTCACCCTCCTTAATGTGTTCTCTTGCTTCTTCTGTCTTAGTAAACGGACTTTGGACTACATGTATTATTTGGCTCGGAATTAGGGCACCACTGGGTCTCCACCATCTTCGGATGGGAAGCTATCCTCCTCACTTTTCGAGGTAGCCCAAACTTAAGCAATGCTACAGTCTGACTCTATCAAATGGTACACCCAGAGAATTTCATTAATGAGCAATGTCCTCGCCATCCTATCCGCCTTTGGGAGCTTCATGAAGCAACCAGAGACTCTTTGTTAGGGCCGCATTGCTAGGCCTGAATGGGACATCTGAAAGAATGAAGGAAAATGATCTAAGCAGACAAAGCTATGAATCGACCATTGATGAAAAGTATAACAGCAAGACTTACATCTGGATAACCATGGCTACGCAGATCCGAATGGGCAGTGCACAAAGAAAATTCATCTTTAAAGTAGCTCAGTTTATTCCAGGTGCCAATTGCTACTTTGGAATTCCTGGATGGTTCCAAAAAGGCGAGTGAAGGACTTCTCTTGTGTAGGATCGATTTCACCCTAGAGAGGGAGGGTGAATAGGGTGATACTGTTAATTATAAAAATTATTGCGGAAGCTCATAAAATTATTTCAACACAGATAAATCAAAATTATAGTAGCACAGATAATAGCAGAATAATAAATGCAGAAATAGAACGACACAGAATTTACCCAGCTTCGGCAAAACCCTGCCTACGGTTGCCCCCAAGGTTTCTACTAGAAATCAAGTAGTCACACGCTTACACACGTAAACTCGCGACACCCGCTACTGACTAACCTAACTCTATGCTCAAAACCCTGCCACAACTCAGCCATTGAGTTGAGAATGCTCAAACTACGCCATGTAGTTTGTCCCTTAGTCACCTGACTAGTAATTACACAATTTTCGAAAGAAAATACAAAAAAAAAAACAGTTTAAAAACAATTAAAAAAAAAACCCTAATTAACCAATGCTAAAGATAGAAGGGCCGGCCCAAATTATATTCACTAAAATATGGGCCCGTTATCTCCTTTATTTATTTTTCTCTGAGAAAAAATGTCGCCTGGGTTCCTTCTTTTGTTCGATCCTTTTAGCTCTGAAATTAGGGCTTGTGCTATCGAAGAACCCGATTGATTGTTGATCGATTACAATTGATCTTTTGATTTGCGTCGGTAATCGACCACCTCTTCACTTTGCTCAAGGTTCCTTCAATTTGCATCGAGTTCGAATCAAAATTGGTATGTAATTTTCTTTTTGCTTTTCTAGTTTTGCTTACTTAAACTCGATGCTTGCCATTTGTCGATGATGTTACTTATTTATATAGGATTCGAGATCCTTGATTTTCGTTTGTATACATCTATTTGAATTTGTCTTCGGCCATTTGATTATTCTTGAATGATGGTGATTTATCTGACTTGTTTAATTCATATAATTTCATTGCTTGATACTCACGGTGTTGATTCCTGACTTGGTCAATTTACTTGGCCACCACGATTTCGAATTGATTTTGCTGATGTTGATTTCAGTTTTGATTTGACCTGCAGTTGTCTTCGACTACAAACTTGATTTTGTGCAAAACTATATTGAGATGACAATTTTACTTCCATTTTTATGATGACTTCGGCCTTGACACTGCTTCTACTTCGGCTTTGACACCACTGAACTTCGACATTAACTTTTTCAACTTGAGACTGTTTTGGTTTCTGGCACTTTGTTCATTTTCAGCTTCGTAAAATTTTTGGCATGTCTGCATCTATATATGCATTCATCTTTTCCACTATGTATTTGCATGCTTGCCACTAATCATATGTTGAAGTCTTTGACGATGATGTTGATTTCGTTTATGTGCTCGACTTTGGCCATTAACTGTTGACATCGGTCTTGACTTTAATCTTGTCAGTTACTTGAATCAGATGTATTTGCTTGCCTCCATATTGTCACTGTATGATGTTTTGAGATAGTTTGCATTTCAGTTGTATTTGTTGTCTTCATGTACAAATACTTGTTGTTGCTTGATGCTTTGTTCAAATGTGATATTCTTTTCTCTGGCATATTAATCCCATTGGCCATTTGTGTTCATTTCTGATAACACTTTTTCTGTCCACTTGTTCATTGTAGTTTGATTTGGGTTGTTGTGCACTGACTTGAGTTCGAGCCTTTTTCATACTGCCGGTTCATTATAGTATTTGTTGCCAGTTGCCTCTGGTTTCATTTGTTTCAGACCTTCATGTAGAGGCTGAACTTGTTCAGTTTCATGTTGCATTTGTACATTTTTATTTTGGTTGAGGCTTGTTAACATTACTAGTGCACTGACTTGAGTTGCTTTGAGTATTTGTGTTATGCTCTTGTTTGGTGCACATCCTTGACCTGTTGCAGTGTTCATGTATGGTAGTTTATAGTTATTTCATTGTTGAGGTTGTGCTTGCATTGTCACTTGTTTTATTTGCTCTTGCACTCCTATGTGCACTGTTCTAGCTTGTAGTGTGTTGTACTTCTGCGTAGACTTGCGCGGGTTGGATTTATTTGAGTGCATTATCTTTGTGTGTGCATTCTCTGACCACTCTTATATTATCTTGGTGTGTACTAAGTTGTGCCTTGCTTCATCACTTTTGAACTTTGAGGCATATCATATTTTTATGGTTCATGTCTACCAGTTAGGTCTGGTTGCTCCATGTGCATTGATCTTGAACTTGGTTTGGATTTTTGCTTCTTTGAGTTTGATTCACTTTGAACTTCATGTTGATTTTTGAAATCACACCTTAGTTGAATCCAGCTTAAAGCCCGAGTTTGACCTTGTGCTGATATTGTGACATTATTTTCACCACACTTGAGTTGAACCCAGCGTTTTGGGTTCGACCTGTGCTCACCTGTCCCTGTAATTTTATCAAGTGTATATATCGTTGTGCACGGCCTTGTGGCATATACAGTGATACACTGTGTATGTCACTAGTTGTTCGTGTATGATGAATTTGAATTTAAATGATGACGAACAACCCAAATAACTGAGGCAAATATTATTTTCAAAATCCACATTTTATTTTATACTGCAAAAATATTTCATTTTCAATTTTACCGCGTCAATGTATACTTTTGCAGATTTCTCAGATACTGGATTTACATTGGAATGAAGTTGAAGATCAGTACGAGTTGAGTGAATGAGTGATATGTAATGAGATGCAATCTAAATGTGAAATTGTGATGTAATCAAAATTGTATTGTAATTGAAGTTGTATATATATAGTGAGAGCTTGAAATTTGTACTATAAAAAATTGTAATAAATATTTGTTTGAATAAAATTTCTGTTTGAATTCAAATTCTGTGTTATTTATTTTATTCAGCAAATATTTATTTAACCTATGAAAAATAAAATAGTACATTAACAAATACATTTAAATGAATATATATATATATATATGTTTATTATCATCAAACAAAAATCATATAAAAATCATATAATCGCATATTCAACAGCTTGTGATTCTTGAAACTATGTACATGTCAAATTTAGTTATAACTTGGAATATGGCCAAAGCGACGAGCAAAAACGATGAACACGCTATATAGGATGGCATAGCTGTTGGGGTGTAACTGACCTAGAGCGAGCCCCATGAAATGCAAAACTCGCCAAATGAATTGGCTGAATGGTTGGATTCACCTCACCAACAAGATACCAATTACATATGGTATACCCGGCTAGAGGGTGATGTGCCCATCTATGACGAGTAGGAACCGGCACGTCCTCAAACGTGATTTCATGTTGCTCATAAATCCTTTTAAGTGACCCCTTTATAATATTTGAGGCCATGGAATCTATGGGATCGTCTAACATTCCAACATCCTCAAAAGTATCTGGAGCAGCTTCAACATCGGGCCCATTACAGGTTGAAAAGGAACCTCTAGGAGAGGGTGCTCAACTAGTTGATTTGCAGGTCTAGATATGGCGGTATTGGAGTGCGTCATGTAGAAGGGACCCTGGTCGAGTTTGACTCGATAACCATCCCAGTATATTTATGAGATGATGGGACGCAGCTAAGGCGGAGAGACGCTCAGAATGTCGATAGCCCATAACTATCAAAACCTAACATACATGTAATATTAGACAAAATTAAAGCTGTGCCCCCATGCTACTATGAAAGCCCAATATGGTGTGATGCAAATTACGGCGTTGTGTAGTGTCGTGCAGTGTCAATATACAATGTTATGCAATAATTCATAAAAGTCAGGATATGTTTTGGAGTGACTATCATCATTGACCATCCCAATGGACTTTATGTTGTCATTCACACATCGAAAACATGACAAGACCCAAGGGATTTCATTTTGGAAAATTTTGATTTAAATTATTTTATGAAAGTCACCCAAGTATCTCCATGGGAGAAATTCACCAAGGGATGGATCGGTACGATCCATCCCTAAGAGTGAATTTCCACCCTAATCGTGTCCTTCCCAGTCCTGGGAATGATCGGCCATAAGAAGTACATCCAAGCCCACCACCAACGTCGCTTCCTACCTAAACCTACAAATCTCGAAGGTGAAGACCGATTTAGGTGATGGTTCGGGTCAGAGGGAAAGATTGGGCTTCAAACGGTAGGTTGGATTTGGTCATCGCAAGCGACAGTGGCACGAGCTTCAATGAGGAGGCAAAGAACTTTAATGACAGATGGAGCTCAAAAGTTAGAATAGCAGGATAGTGAAAAAAAAGTGTAGGAATGGGTCTTATACCCCTAAATCTTAGTTTTTAGGCGATTGACTTCCCATCTTCCATGTATGGATCGGTACCGAACTACAGCCATGGATCAGTACCAAACCCTATAAAAAAGGGAAAAGAAAAAATGCATATGTGCATGAGATCTCGAAAGTGCGTGTATGCATGCATGAAACCGAGAACTTGACAAATGGTCTAAGTACATATGTATGTATGAATTATATGCGTAACAAACAAAGTCATTATACCTCACCAAGATGGTCCGAAGAAAATATGACGACTGTTCGAAGTGTGGATTTGAATCCATTCCGACAATCCCAGCTTGTCTTGATTCAAAGCACATTGTATTGGAAACAAGATGTACTTAGAGGGGGAGTGTTATCCAGCCTTTTTGCCAGACAACATTTGGACAAATTTTGCGAGTCAGACTTGGAGGTTATTATCGCAAGAAGCCAAGAGAGATAGCCAACAAGCTCGGGAACCCAGTACAACTAAGGCAGTAGAAGCTAGAACAAAGAAACCATGGAAGTCAAGAAAATCAGGATGATAGATCGGTACCAACCTATCACCATGGATCAGTACCAATCCATGGAGCTTGACCAATTCATTTCCAATCTCCTATACTCCCAAGCTATGATGGTAGCAACCTATTTCGAGCCTTTGTGGATCGATCGCACGTGCTTTGCCTTTTAAAATCTCGAGCACTTGGAATTTATAATCCCATTCCACCACCAATCCAGTAGAAATGAGCTTCTAGCAGTGCAATGGAGGTTGAAAACATGAAGCTAGGAACAAGTCGCATCCGAACAAGTTAACCAAAGCAATCCATACGATGATCTTATGGATCGGTACCGATCCATGATCATGGATCGGTACTGATCCATCAAATTTGCTGACCTGGCCATGTTTTTTCGAGCTTAATTGCTACAAGGACGTAAGGAACGTAGTGGAGATCATGGAGGAGCAAATTCAACGACCTACAGCTGAAAGGTTTGGGCATCACTTTGAGGGATCTTTTTGCTTCTTTACAAATTTCTTGCAATTCTCTTGTAATTCCAAGGATTCATACCGATTTAAAAGAATAGAAGTCGTAAATAATCGTATAATCAACAAAAAAGCTAAGTGGACGTAGGTATCAGTTGGTCAAATTACTATAAACTCATTATGCATCGTTTTTACTTCATTTTCATTTATATTTCTTCATTTTATTCTCCACTCTAATTTCTTGGATGTTTGTGCTGTATTTTGGTATAAACAAAGTTTGTGTAAATTATGATTCCTAACCCCCTCCTCGTTAGATTTGCAATCCATCTCTCAATTAACCAGACATTTGATATCAAATTATCTCCTCTCTAAAGAAAATTTCTTCTAACGTTATCTATTTTTTCTATGACCCAATTTGGAAAGTGGTAGAAAGACATATCGGTAGGGCCGATAAAACATAGTTAATAAGAATAATTCTACCACTCCAGACAAAAATCTACAATTCTAGTTAGTTGGTTTTCTATTAATTTTATCAATTATTACTTTCCAATCTTCCTTTTTTTAGCTTAGTAGGTATAATTAAAAACCTTAGCTATCGTGTAGGAAATTTCATGATATCATAGTTATGTGTGTTGGTGATAAAATTTTCAATGTTATGAACATCATTTAAGACCAAACATTGTCAAAGTTAATCTTAAGCACCGAGAGTATTTTGAAACCGTATAAAATAAATTTGAGAGCAGTAATGTGGTGAGGCAAATGAGAGGTACAAATCATGGCGTCATCTGCAAATTAAAGGATCGGAAGACCTTCACTAGTGATTTCGTTACAAAAAATACTAAGAACCTCATCAGTAATAGGTAATTTTATTATCCTAGTGAATACATCTATTACCAAGTTAAATAATAATGATGAAAATGATCACCTTGTTTGACCCTTCATTTAGATTGTATTTTATTCCCTAGAATACCGTTAACCATTATACTAGAGTTCCTGCGTTTTAGAAGAGATGTAATCTAGCCTACCCATCTAGTACTAAAACCCCTAGTCGACAATAAAATTTTAAGAAATAACCAGTAAATCGAATCAAGAGCTTTGGCAAAATCTAGTTATAGAAGGGCACATGTGATGTTATTTTAACAACAATAATTTATAAATTCTTAGCCAGACCGTATCTATGATGTTTCTACCCTTAATAAAAGCATATTGTGTAGTATTAATTAAGTTATTCATTTTATAGCTAACTCCTTTGAAATAATTTTGGTTGAATATTTTATTAATGAGACAAGCCTAAAGTCGTTGTGCTCAATTAGACCCTCTTTCTTGCAGAGAAGGATCACGTTGGAGAAATTAAATCTTTCTAGCTGTCGGTTATTATTTAGAAACTCAATAAACATTTAATTTAATTCATATTACAAAACGTGCGAAGATTTCTTGTAAAACAACATAGGGATCCCATCTTGGCTGGGTGATTTGTCCCTAGGCATATGGTTAATAGCCTTAAAGATCTCATCCTTCGAGAATGGAACATCCAAATCATCTAGAACAACCCTTGTATTTTAGGATATAAATCATTTCACCTAGCATTAATTCTAAAACCTCTGCTAGTTCCAAAAATTTCTTTGTAGTAGTTAGTAAAGGCATTGTTGAGTTCATTTTGGTCAAACATGTCCTTATTATTAATGAGAAGGGAAGTTATGGTGTTACTAAGCTTACCGTCATTAGCTATTTTGTGAAAAAAACCTAGTCTTCTTGTCATCTGCATCCACCAATTGAATCCTAGACCTTGTTTCCACATTATTTCCACTTGAGTAGTAACGTTATTCAGTTCTACTTTAAGATTTTGAAGGACATTGTGCCGAGAAAAGTTTAGGGTCCTTGCTTATTCTAAATTGTTCAATTTGAAGATTTTAGAAAGTAATTTCTCATTTAATTCTAATATTAACAAAAATATCTGCATTCCATTTTTCGAGAAAAACCCTTAGGTCTCCAAATTTATTCGCAAGTATTTTATTTATATTACTCAAATATCTTAATATTATTGTTAGTCATAGAAAGCCATTTATTTTTAACTAGATCATAGAAATTACTTTCTAAAAGCCATATCTTTTCAAATATAAATGTTTTATCCATTAGATACTTATTATTGCATAAAAATAATAATCAAACAGTAGTCGGAATACATAGTTGGAATATAGTAGTAGTAATCAAATGAAACACTAGTCTTGCTTTACCTCTGATTAAAGCTGCATTACTTTCCTTTATTACATCATCTGCTATGTAACGAACGACTTTTCTGACCCTGAATGTAGACACTAATACATCGATGTTATTTACATGCCGAGCACCCAAGTGTCGAAAAGAGACAATATTGGGGTAAAAGAAAAAAGAGAAAGGAAACTAAACAAGAAAGAAGAACATGTTACTATAATCTCACATGCGGAACGATAACATATAATATCTCAAAAGATCTTTACCAAACAGAAAACTGTAATATACATACATATATAGAACAAACTAACCTATCATCAGCCTGGATAGTTGTAACAGCCTGTCCTCATAAATGCTGATAGATAAAAAATAAGTAATGCAGAAAAAAAAATACACGAATATGAAATCATCTAGCTCCTCTCCAAAAGCTCTAAAGCATCCAGCTAAATCTGGAAATATACTCGAGGTTGACCAGAGCATTATAAGCAGTAACACCCAGATCAGTTTGGTAAACCAGCATGAGAAACTCAAATCATATGGATTTTTATTTTTATAACCTTTCAAAAATAAAGGTACCCTAAGATCACACCACAAATAAACACGGATGGATTTTTATCTTACAATGACCATTTCTATTAAAAATCTAGTGACATTATAATAATGTCTAGGGTTTGAAATATAAATAAATAAAGTAGCTATGATGCATGTGAGAGTACATCACAACAATAATAACATACAATAAAATTTGCTAAGGTGCATTCGCTAATTGTGTAGAATTCCATGAAGGTACCCTCTGTACTTCGAGAATGGTCCCCTTGCACAAGGATCCAAGATATCCTCTTGAAGCATCGTACATCCCTAGCTGATGTACCACTCACGCATGAGGTATACAACATGAGGCCGAAGTACACCACTCACGCGTGCATAATTATAGGAATCTCTAGGGTAGAGTCACCTACAGCCTTGGGTTAGCTAAAGCCATGGGTATGCATCCTATCTCTGGTTTTAGTCATATTCGCTAGTAAGGCTATATTTGACATTCCAGCACATGAGTCATAACTCGAACAAATCTCAACAACGAGTCAATAGATATCGACATACGAGTCCCCAACTATAATAGATCTTGGAACCACACGTGGATTTCCACATCTAAATAGATCTTGGGATCACATATGGATTCCCATAGCTCAGCAGATTTTGGAATCACACGTGGATTCCCATATCTCAACATATCTCAGAATCACATGTGGATTTACACATACTGAATAGATCGCGAATAAGTACATGTGTTCTAGTATCTCAAACAGATCTGAAATCTCCATATAGATCCCAAAATATCGAACTAATCACGAACCTCTTCCAAAGCATAGAACATGTATATGGTTTTGGAGTGGTTATGGTTCAAGTCATCTCATATAGGTACACTCCCTCGCTTACAGGGTGCTCCAAAACCAATCGAACAATTTTCAGTAAACTCAACTCTGATTCTTTTGGAAACAAATAGACAATACATAAAAGCGGAGATCACCTCCTAACTAGACAATGTCGGGTTTCCTTATCATTTGTCTTAGAAGAGAAAAACGAGTTTATATGTACAGTATAGTATCATCGAAGATAGCTATACCATATATTCTCATGTTTCTTCTAGAAGTTTCTAAAGTTATATTTGGCCAATTTCAACAATAATGAGAATGATCACATAAGGGAAACTACCGTATAATATCCAAAGCAAGTAACACATAAAACATGATTGACACACACAAGCATGATCAAGTCAAATAAACGAATTCTAATCCCTTTATAATTAATCTTCCTTTATTAATTAAAAATCTCTTTTATAAGTAAAATTCTTTTTTTCTAATGAAACTTCTTTCATTAATTTGAACTTCAATTATTAATTAATCTTTACTTTTTAATTAAAAATTAACTATTCATTTCTACACATTTCAATACTTTTAAAAATTATTCATATACGTATCTCAACGACATAAGTATATTCACAAATATATAACAAGTTTTACTTAAAACACCATCAAAAAGGTTAAACACGATGTCACTCAAACATTGTTATTATAATCCCCTTCGCTCTTTTATACTATACAAACATATATTTTTCTATCTTTTCTACTTTAAAGATCCAAGTATTTTCCAAAATCATTTAATTCTACTTTTCCACTTTAAAATATAATTCAAGGGTTTAAAAAATGTTACTAAAAGCCATTTACTACAAACCTAAAACACTTCACACTTAATCGGTATCTTTAAATTCTCTTTTAAACATTATATTACTTTTCAAAAGTATAATTAAATGGATTAAAAATAATTGTTGCTTAAACATCATTACTGTAAGGAAAAAATCACTTTTATACTTGTCATCAACTTTGAAACACATCCATTTAAAGATCTGAGTACATCTTCACTTTTAAACAAGGGGATATACCTTTGTAACTATTTATACATTAGCATTCATTATAACATAAGTGTTAAAATCTCAAAAACCTCTTTTATATTCCTTTCCAAATTACTTAACCTCTTTTCCAACTAAACCTTCTTAAAATGATATAAATATAAAAGCTTTTATTTGCTTTAATAAAAACATTAACAAATTTTCTAAAAACTATATGCACTATAAATTTCTCTTTAAAAATTTATAGTATGGTTTAAAACACGTGCGTAAAATATTACCTAAAATATCTATTTTACAATATCTTTAAAAACCATAAAAAGCATATTTTATAGTTTAAAATTCTTTACTTTAAAAATTAGAAATAGTTATAAAAACATATTTAAACTTCAACTTCCCTTTTTAAAATACTTCAATAGCTTTAACAAAAACTTCTTTAAAAAGATTTGAAAAATATCCAAAGTAAAAGTCCCATTTACTTTACTAAAACCAGGATTTTCAACACCACTTTGTTTTACAATTTCAATAACTTTTCAAACCAATTCCTTTAGATTAAACACAACCAAACATGTGTATAGAACCGTCCAATATATATTTTCACTATATAATCACATTTAACTAATTTAACA
The DNA here is from genome assembly GCA_030765085.1 of Allium cepa. Lineage (NCBI taxonomy): Eukaryota > Viridiplantae > Streptophyta > Magnoliopsida > Asparagales > Amaryllidaceae > Allium > Allium cepa. The sequence continues at coordinate 486,251,375 of CM060929.1, forward strand.
AATGTTAAATGCAGGGGGATTTTCCAAGTGCATTTATAGCGACAATTTCTCTTCAACTATTCACACACAATTTCCAACTAAATCAAACAACAACATCAAACATGCAAACAAGTTTGGGCTATTATACACATTATATAGAATTAACGTAGAGATTATACTACACATATTGTTGTCATTTGCTTCTAAAAGCAACTAGGAGTCCAAAAGTAATAACTTGCATTGTTACTTTTACTAATTATATTTTAACTCCAAAACAACTACATCACACAATATACAAATCAACTGGTGACTAAACTCACCCAAGACCAAATCAATCTTAGATGTAGAAAATCCTTGTATGAGTGCAACGGCAAAGACGCTGTCTCGTTCGGACTTCCTATGTAAAAGATACAATTTTTATAAAAAATTGCATTAAAACATTAATTCAATATCTTTGATTATATATTAATTATCATCATTAAGATTTAAATCCTTCTTCCCATTATTGCGCACTCATAAGATGCAGGGGCGTAATGGTCGTGCACATATACATTGTGATACAGAGCATCGTTTGACAAAATCCAAAGCCGTTCGCACCAACGAACTTCTCTTCGCCGGAGCTTCACGACGGTCCCAACAAACCGAAGCTCGATCGCCCAAATCAGATCGTGAATTCTCCCTTGCTGCTGCTATAGTGCGACATTGCACTTCCCAATCCACGATCGCACTATTTCTAACCACTGCTAATCAAATCCTATTCGTGTCATGAGTCCAACGTACTCCTCAATTTCACCTTTGGCATCCTTAGGTTAATCATGACCTACTACCTCATAAACAACAAACACAATATCACTTTTTGCTAGGAGCAGTCGCACCACCCTGCACTCCATCCCTCTACTTGTCTTTGCAAGAGAAACATGATGGAACCATGGCCAAGGCTCAAAATCTCCTCCTTCGTCTCTAAAACAAATCCCCGGCAGGGTCATGCATTGTCGATCTCCACCAAATAGCGTCGCACCCAACAAAATAGGCATGGATTTGAATCTCTCTCCTTTATGAACCAAATGGATCCAAAATTATTGCTAACTGATGTTTGCAGTTCTCAAAATAATTGATTGAAGAATAGAAGAGTAGCGATGGTTTGTTAAAGTAAAGAGGAAGAAATAGCGAAGAGAGTTTAAGAGTTGAGTGTTATTTATGTTCAAATTATATTGTGTTTTTATTTTTTGAAATTAATCGCTATGTGTTCTGAGCTCGCACGACCACATAGTACATAGGATCGTCACAAAACTCGTCAATACATAGCAATTCAGTATTCTAGTTCTGATCACACTAGTTTCGTCAAAATCCAAGATAATGCTCCAGAATGATAATTTCATGCGTTGATTAAAAAAATTATTAGTAAAATAAATTTAATCACTTTAATTGAAAATTAAAAGTCTACCATTATCATTTGCTATTTAAAAGAGTTTAATAAGCTTTTGAAATCACTTTTATTCATATTAAATTCAAGATTTAGATGATTCCAATTTTAAATATAAAGCGTTCAACATTTGGATCGCTGCATGCTCCCCTCTTACAATATTTTATCCTCGAAATATTAACACGAGTAACGAAAGAAAAAATAACACGTCAATACCTAACGGTATTGCAGTCACTAATTACCAAAGAACAATCACATAATAATACTACACCCTACCGTATTCACTAGCAACCATAGCCTATGTTTCGCCCAGGTTTTAGAGACCCTATCATCGCACAAGAATGACAAACAATCTACCAGGCGCACCTTACGCTCAACATTCTCAGGCTTTTACTTAGTCGATTACTTATGTTACCTAAGAATAATTCGAAGAGACATTCCCCAAAAATCTCCAAAAGCCAACACACATAGCATATAAATACTATTAAAGCTCATACGATATACCTTGACCACCCATATTCCATATCAAATCTGATCACTAGCTCGATAATATAGATTTCATTTTCGATTAGTATAGATTACCTGACTTCTATAGGGACTCCGATCAAGTTCTTTGATTAGAAATCTCTATTTTCCTTACATAGCGATATACTATGATAGAAAACTTAAGGATTATATCAAAAATCCATATATAGTGTTTGCCGGCAAGAATCGAGTGAAAACAGCTTCATGAATTGTTTAGTGAGAAAAACTTCATAAAGTATGACAAGGCACGTGAGGCAATGCCCAAGATAGGATACTACTAGTTCGGGTCGTAGGGCTAATGGTAACACATCTTAGCCACGACCGCCCACCTAGTACATCCATCCCATATCATCAAGGGGAGGTTATCCCAAAATCAAGGTGCACCAATCGAAACCAACAACAAGATTAATAGTATAGACCAAGTCCAATAAATTGAAAAACGGATGTCCGCTAGGGGGAGCTAGCCCTCTTGACCCTGTCAAGCCATCCTATTTTAGTCATTTCAAATTGGCACAAGTGTCGGGGTCTATCCAACATCGTTCTCTTTCTTTAAATCCAAAAAAAGACGCCAAAACCAACCACTTCATTCTAGAGTCTCCACCACGTACACAGTTGCTAAAGTGGTTCCAATATTGACAAAGAGTATGCCAATAAGAGGCCCCTGTCTCTTTAACAACCAAACGTCGTTTTACACACCGATTGATACTTTTACATTTCGAAACAATTCATACTTGATATCAAAGTGTCATATTCACTTCAAAAAATCATTTGTTTCAAAGTCATCGCATATACTCCAGAATATGCCAATTCAGTGCGATGTACTTCAAAATTCAATTCGAATTACAATTTAGGTTATAACTTCATTTTAATCGAATTCGCATTTAAATCCATGATTTAAATATGAACAGTTACTACTCTGACCAGTTTGAATTTTTCGAAACATTTTGAAATTTTTTATATAGTTTAAAAAGTTAAAATATTTTAATATAAGATAGTTTTAGTGTTGAAAATGGTTTATATGGTAAAATAGCTTGGAAAATCAAAATAATTTGACTATTTAAAGATTGATTTTATATATATTAAAGTAATTTATTTAAAAATAATTCAAAGCTAACTGAATCAATTCCAAATCTTCCAATTCAACCAATTTCCATTTCAGTTTAAATCGATTCAATTTCGATTTCAATTCGAATTAACTTCGATTCCAACTTCAATTCAAATTTATTTTTTCGATTCCAAATTAATTTCAACTTCAAATTCAACTATTCGATTTAATGGATAAATTTCATCTCAATTCTGAATTTAAAACCATTTCAATTTATATCAATTTCGAGCTCGATTTTCAAAATATCGATTTAAATCATTGAAGTCATGTTTAACTTCAATGTCCAATTCAATGTTCAAATCTTTTAAAATAATTCAATTTCGAGCCGAAGTTTGAAATATCAATTTAATTTACTTTTACTTAAATACTTCGAAGTTCAAGTAAAAGTTCAAATCTTTTAAAACAATCCAATTTTGATAACTCAAATCGATTTCGATCATGACTTCAAATTCCAATTAAATTCTTTAAAAGATTTCTTTTAAACAAAATTTAATTTCAACATTTCAAACTCAAACTCGTAATTCATTCAATCTTCATAAATTCAATTTTTATTTTATTTAAATCAAAATTTAAATAGATTTAAATTTTGAATTTAAAACCATATAATTTAGCCAATCCGGTGTTCGTATATAATTTTCTATCGTATGGCCAAATTGATAGTTATTCAATTTAATTTTAGAGATGGATTATCATTTCATTCCAAGTCAAAGTGTCATAGGTATATATCATTTCAACCTATTTCTTAGTTTATTCGAAATAATTCGGTTTACAGTTTTATATACTGTAAAAAATTCATAGGGTGATAACGGGATATATATATAATCAATAAACATACAATCGTCCAAAATATCAACCAATTGGCATCCATCACAATCAATCATCCAAATCAGTCGACTATCACAAAAATTACCTAATTATCAGTAATCGGGAGTTTTACTAGCAGTTTAATTCTAATTTCAATTTAACTGTTAATTCAAAATTTCTACCATATAAATTTCTATAACGATTTCCATATCAGTTTAATTTACCAAGCAACAAGCAATAAATTTAAATCACTTCAGGATTGCAACTTAACTAACATAAAAATAATTTAGTCATTCATGAGCATTTAAAACACTCACCTTTATCTAAAACTAAAATTTCAAGCTTTAAATAAATTTCAAACCAAGTCCATGACGTAGACGACGTCGATACAATACCAACGCGACTCGTTTCGCTGGAAATGGACCTCGTACACAAAAATTACGCAATAATTAACATTAATGATATAATTAAAATTAATTAACAACTAATAAAATTAATTAACACTTACGTTACAGCCTAAGGTCGATGCACAAAACCCATGAAATCGCGACCCAACACCAAAAGTGCGCGCGACTCGAAATGACTGGATGATGATCCACATCCACCATTGCGTGCGCTGCGGCCTCCTTTACCATTTCCCACGAGCATTCAACCTCCACCGCCTCCGTACGCGAACAAAGCACCAAAAAATTACGTGAGAACGTGGCTAAAAATTTCCCCCCTCGTCGCGAAATAACACGATCCAACCGCATAAATCGAAGAGCTCGATGAGATCTATCACTTTGCTTCTGGAATTTTTTGATTTCATTGCATGGATTAAGAGGAATCGATGAAGAAAGATAGACCATTTCAGCCATTAATGATTTTAAGAGAGGTCTGCGTGATTTTATTCTCGGGTTTGACGAAATGAACGTATACGCGACCTTAAATATAAACTTCCAACCCGATCTATCCATGAACGTTCCAAACTCCAAACGAAACGTGCTGCCTGGTGTTCTTAATGTTTTACCCTCATTTCGAACGCAATGGAACTAGTCTCGAGGCCTAATTCTATTGTATGCAGAAGATAGCATTTCAAAATCAATTTATTTAAATTAAATTCCTTTAATTTATTTCAATGCGTTTCAAGCTTGTACGGCCTAACGACAAGTCCGATCGTGACGAAACTTGAAATCCTACAATAATTCACTATTATGGATCCGATGAAATTGGTTTTGTCGAAATTCGAGACGGTGGCCAAAATGGCTATTTATACCCGTTACTAAAACAAGAAATTTCTAAATCAATTTATTTAGTTTTAAATTAAATTTTAAAAGTAAAAAATTTACATTGTGGTTTAAATAAAATTTAAGTCAACTTTCAACATCATTTTCATTCATCTTAAATTCAAGATTTAATTATTCAAATAATTTTCAATATTAAATTTAAATAATTTAATTATCGAGTATTAAAATCTCAATGAATTTAGTTATCGACAATTAATTTAATTTCAACTAAATAAGTTAACATTTATTATTCATCCCAAATATTGATTATAAATACAAATAATATATAGAATTTCCTTTCACTACTTGATATCACCTAAATCTTCGAAATTTGCTGTTTTAAAATTTTATTAAAGTTCACAGTCAATAACTACATTAATAAATCATTAAATTTTTAATTCTAACCATTTTTAATTTAATACTCATATTAAATTTAACAATTTAACATAGTTAAAAATACGGGTCGTTGCATTTTCCCCCACTCAAAACTATTTGTCCTCGAAAGTGGACTGAGTACGAAATTTAACACTTGATATATTTTATTCAAAACAATCAACTTATAAAACATTAAAATCTTATTTACAAAACCATTACTACACTTCCGCTACGCCACTTGATCGGCTTATAGAAATTGCAACTTATATGTTAAACAAGTTATAAATCTTTTAAAAACTCAAAAATTTTCTAACACCCGAATTTACGGAAAATTTCGACAGAGTATCCTTTGCGCGGCTTAATCGAATTTTTTTTACAATACAATATATATCACAAATATATAAAAAATATATCAAATATACATCTTATCTCAATGATGAGGCAACCCATAGGGAAAATTTTAAAAATATGGTATGTAATCTGAGATACGTACCTTATTATTATTAATACGAGCGAGTTCACTCGTATTGAGTAAGCAAAAGCATATAAAACCTATGTATACATCCAACGGTCTTCGTATGTACCTATCTCAACTCAATTTAGAATATTAGTCACTTACAAAAGACATAGAAGCATGTATAAGTTTAATAAACTATAAAATGGATTTTGAATCCAAACGTAAATACAAGAATGAATATACAATCATAACAATCATATGCAATCAAAATAGTTAAAACAATAATTTACAGCAAAAGAAACCATTCAATCATCAATATTCATCCAATTAATCTAATTAATTCATAACCATGTGAATTTTCATTATCTAATGTCAAATTTTAATTTATACACTTCATTTCTTATTAACAATTTTTATTAACATTTAATTGGTTTGCTTCAAACTTATATATTTCGTTCACATTCACTTTATTCAATTCAATTTGTTAAATTTCAATTGTTTCACTTTATGTTTAACATATCTCATATAAATTCATTTATGAACCGTTCTAGAAAATTATTCCATTTAACATTGTTTAAGTTAAATCTTATTTTTATAAACGAAATCATTTAATTGGCTCATTTCAGTTTGTTTGTATTCAACCAACTTACATTTAACTTGATTCACATTCAGTTATTTCTCATTCAGTTTTTTTACTTTTAATTAATTGTCATGCACTTATCAACATTAATGAATTCACATTCTATTAATTTACATTTGTTATAGTTACATTCATTTTTCACTTCGATTAGTTCGTTTCAGTAATTTAAATTCATATCAATAATTTTACTTAAGTAAATTTTATTTTATAACTCAAATTCATATTAATAAATTTTCCTTTCATCAAAATCAATTTCATTCAATTTTCTTAAGTTAACTTCATCTTATAATTCTTTATGTTAACTTATTCCATATTAAATTAGTTAACATTCAATTTTATTGAAACTTGTTGCATTTGCATTTAATTTATTTACATCCAATTTAAATTAAATTCAATTACTTATATTAATTTTCTTACACTCATTTATTTTTACTTAATTTCTTTTAAAATTCAAATTGCATTTCATTTTATAATTCAAATTGTATTCATTCTATTAATTCATTTATAGCCTAAGTGGAATTAATTCACTTTACTAATCCATTTAGTTTAATTTAGATCCATCTCAACTCATTTAATCTTTATTAAGTGAAATTCTATTTCATTTAACCCATTACTCCTTTTATTTAACTTTATTAAGTTAAAATTTTCTTTTTTCTTATCGTTCACGATCAACAAATTTAATATTTGTTTTTGGTTTAGTATTACTCAAATCTATAAGCTATACAAATTAATTCACTTAAATTTCATTTCATTATTTTATCCGATTCATTCCAAATACAATTCATTTTTATTTAAGCTTTATTGAGTTAAACTTCATTTTATTTATTTCATTTCGCTAACTCGATCTATTTAACATTTCTTAGGTTAATTCTTTTGTTTCACATCTCAAATTTAAATTTTCTTTTGTTTGCTTAACCAAAACGTTTAACCATTTTAAAATTTGATTTTATTTTCCGATTCAAATTCATAAATTATAATCTTATTTTTCTTTCATATCATTTAATTTATAAGTTCAAAACAATTTTCATATATTTAGCAAATCATACTTAGAATATTTTTTTCGCAATCAAAACTTGTTTTAACTGGAAATAAATTTCTTTTTGTAGGAATTCTCACTCAGAAACTCGAAAACGAATACTGGCAATGCTGCCATCATCCCTAGAATTATTTACCAGCTACTAAAGTGAGCTCAATGCTTATATTTCTTTCAAAAATCCTTACAAAATATTTTTCTACTCACACTTTCAAATAATATTATTATTAATTTTAAAGTCTTTCAAAACAATTTTGAAAGCAACAAGATTACAAATTCTATTTTTTTAAATCCTTCTATTTATAATATAGCTTATACAATTCCTTTTCTTTATTATAAAAATATTTCATTAATTTACATCTTTGTTACTTTAAACAATTTTATTGTAATTAGATTAAAATTCAATTTAATTATCGAACACTTCGTGAATTGGAGTTCATAAAGTATTCGTTTTTAAATTTAATTCAACAAATAATCGATGTCAACTAAATATTATCATCTCCCAACAACAACATTCATTAAAAATTATCATTTTATATATATATATAAAATATAATTTTGATAAAATTAGTTCATTTACCCTATTTTAAAACAATATTATGTTGACTTGCCTCATTTATGTGTTTAGAAACTCCTATTGATAACATTGCGTTCCACGCACCGACCAGAATTTATAAATTCAACAGATTAGTAAACACAATACAAAACATTTTATAATACTAACAAATATGCGCTCATATATATATATACACACGCACAAAAACACACACACACCCTCAAATAACTCATTTTAGGGTATTGCTACCCTATCTCTAATAAGTTAAACCCTACAAAGCTAAGATTATCGCTAAACCAATGCTCTGATACCAATTGTGATGAACCACATTTCGAAAGGTTTAAATAGACAAAAATCCACACATGTCTTACTCAAAAAATCTGGAACACGGTTAATCAATGGGGTTAATTAAGAAAAATAAGAGAAGAAGGAAAAAAAACAAAATCGCGCAGCGGAATGACAAAATATAATAATCAAATAAACAGTTCAAGAAGCTGTTTATACTCTACATTTGATTATAATTTATACAATATTTATCAGAGTTATACATACAATAGGATAATAGAATGATGCAACAGAACAACAATGTGATGGAATAATACTAGTAATAATATACCAAATCTTTGTCTTTATCCTCCAGAAATAATCTTTAATGCACTGAAAACTCAGGGCCGACCCGAGCGTAATGAAAAGATAAAACACTCGAGTCAGAACCAAAATATCCTTATGTGAGTCAAACTGATATCACATAACATGAGTGTAATAGTGTCGGAGATGTTTATGGGGTTTCACATCTCCTATCCAGTGTATAACGTGCGAGAAATATTTCAAGAGATGTTACAGGATTTTTCATATCTTAAGGATCCATGAAAATTGTCACGACCCAATTTTTTGACGTTCGAAAATTGACATCAATACGTCCACTGTATTAAATGCGGAACAATCGAATGCCGAAAAACCAAACAGTAAGGGAAAGAAGAAGGAGGCAGAAGAAGAAAATAGAAAACAATATTATAATCTCACAATCGCAGCGGAACAATATATAATAGATGACAACATATTTTTTATTACAAAAGAATCTGTAACTGTTTATACATTACATTATCAGAGCACGATATGAATCAACAACACAATTCAGGATAGTTATAATAAGTTGTCCTTCCAAAGCTGAATATACAGCTAACACTGTACAACAGAATATATATCAAGTACATGTGCTACATCGTGCCATCCAGCTCGTCTTCTAAGCTCCATAGTTGTCCATCCAAAATATGTATCTATAATACTCCGTCTGAACCGAGCATTATAATAAAACAATACCCGAGTCAGTCTAGAAAACCAGCGTGAGAAAACACACTCAATTGGATTATTAAAGTTTTCAAAATCCTTTGAAATCAAAGGTATCTCGTAAAACCATGACACAAATAAACATGTCGGGTTTTTACCTTACGATAACCAAAACATTTCTTGCCAAATCCTCTGATATTATAATAGTGTCTATATACAAATTCTTATTCAAATAGATGAAATTGTTACATTCATTAAATTCCAACAATACTACGTTCTACAAACAAGACCATAAAGGCGCGTAGGGAGAATGGATTTCCATCAATGGCAAGGCAACTGGGGTACCGCTCGTCATAGTACGTGGTCTATATCACCGTACAGAGGATCCACCCTGATCCCCTGCATCAAAAGACCGGAGCTACCCCTTACTTGATAGTTTGAATAAGAACACCCCACGGTTGGGATCAGCAACCGCCCACACAGCTGAATAAAAGGGACCTCTAGACAGGGATGACCTTACCCTAATTGGTTGCTAGCCACTTAGCCTTGTGTGCACCTCCCATGTTTTAGCCATTCGCGGTTTATGAGGCTCGAGGCTATGCGTTACCTTTTTAGCACACGTTTACTTAGAATGTTCATCATCCTCTTGACGATGATCTGATAGCATTCATCCATACGAGTCCGTTCCGGGTCCGAATGGAACCGAAAGCACTACTCCTACTACATCCATTTTGGAATCACCCTTAGGATTAGTAATGATTAGCCCTTACACTTCACCGCCCCATCTTCGAGTCCAAGCTCTTGTCTTCCTCATGAAAATGTTCAAACTGGATCGAAGTGGTTTTTGGGAAATTAATCCCGATCCCGGTCTCTTCGAAACGATCAGCGCATTGGCCAATATTGATAGTCGGTTATTTAACTATCATGCAACATCCATAAACAACCATCAGGCCATAATAATTTTCCAAATTATTTATTTCAAAATATCTTCGCAATATATTTTTCTACATTTCAACCCTTTGAAAACAGTTTTCAAATCTCGCGGAATAATTTTCCAAATATTGTTTATTTCCATTGAAAATCTCCAAGTGTAAATACTTTAGATTTAAAAATAATTTAAATCACTTTATGCAAAAAAAAATTTAAAACACCTAAGATAAAACTATTTTAAACACTTACTTAAAATACTAGTTATGAAATTTATAATAATTTCTCATGTAAACTTAAGCCAAAACTAATTTTTAAAATAAACTATTAGATAGAATATAGATATTTAATAACCAACTTTTTAAATCAATTACTGGTTAAACCTTTAAAAAAATTTACATATAAAATGAACTTAATAAATATTTACTTTTAAAAATTTTAAAACCACAAAATAATAATTACTTTTTAAAAACATTCCTTTTAAAACAAATTTGAACCTCTAACTTATACTTGAGAATCTTGCTTCGAAAATATACTTGGTTTTTCAGGAAAATACACTCGCTTTCCACACCTTTTGAAAATATACCACTATTTATTTTTAAACAAATCATCCTTTCCTCACAAATTCCCATCCCGAATTTATATTTTCAAATTATCCTCTAATAAATATTTCACTTTATTATAAACCCTGTTTATAAATTTCACAAACTCATTCTCCTTATTCACAGTTTTCAACACTTAGTCGGGTTTCGGATCAGTTTCCAAAACCAACTCCACTTTAAAATAAATTCCTTTACTTATCCAAATTTATTTCAAAACTCAATTATCCCATATTCACACCTTTATTTATGATTTAAATTATTATTTAAATCAAAAATACCAATTTCATACTTTATTTCAAATTCTCCTTCTATTTTCCCAAACTCATTTCAAATCTTAAATTTTAAAAATATATTTCTTTGAACTTTACAAACAATATTGCTTAAGTATTTATTTCAAGTAAAATCCTTTTCCCATTTATTCAAATCTTTATTTTCTCCCATCATTGAATTTAATATATAGAATTAAAATCAATCCTTTATTCATTTCCAAATTCATTCCATAATTTTTTTTGAATTCACTATAATTATTTTACTTAAAAATTTCCCTTTTCATTTCCTTTAAAAATTCAACTTTATATAGCTTCCATTTTTATCAAATACTAGTATATATTCAACCAAGCCATAGTATTTAAAAAAAAAATTAACTCCAAATAAAATCAATATAATCCATCACAGATTATCACATACATCACATTACTGAATATAAAGTAAATTCAACATTTGAGGAATCCATTTGGATCCCTCCAATCTGTTTCCTTGCATCCACAAATGCTAGCGCAACAATTTAAAATACCAATTCTGCTTCGAGGCGAGATATTGCAGTATATAGAGTCATCCGCTATTATACGGGGCGCATAGGGTCTCATCCGCTATATAATGCGAAAAATCAATCACTCCAATATATATATACACTATTATATATAATATCACATCCAGTCAATTCAATTATTCAACCTGTAATTTAAATTTAACTATTTAAATTTAATGGAAATCCAAATGAGTGAGATTAACTACCTTTGATTATATTAGCAATCTGATCCAAACCAGCTTGATTCTCCATGATTTTAGACCTGGCATAAACAATTGATGATTTATTACTATTTGAACTAATCGAACAATTCACTACCATTTATTAATTTAATTAAATAAGAAATTTACTTAAACTAATTTTTCCTTTACTAAATTATTTTTAATGATTAAAATAACTGAATGAGATAATTAAATAAGTCAACTACCTTTTTATTTTTAAAACCATTAACTACTCTAATTAAATGGGTTAACTAAATAGTTAAATCCCATAATCCATTTTTTAAGTGAACTAGTAAATATGTATATTTATTTCCCTTTGAAATCACATACATTTATAAAAATGATTTATATATAAACTTAACAGCATTAGAAAATTCCTACACATATTAAAATATGTGTGAGTATTTATATATATTTTTACTTAGAAAAAAAATATGTTTCTCTTCCTAAAATTTAACCATAGTAATTACTTTACTGAATATATGTTCATATAGAAATAAATTATCCTATAAACTTACTGTAAAATATTTATTTTCATCTCCTTCTATTTATATAACATATACATATAATTAAATTAAATTTAACTGAGAAATGAATTAGAAAAAAATGAATACCTTACTGCGACATCGCCTCGTCCACTGCGCCTCCCAACAACGTCGACCCTACTGATGCATGCCCCTCAGTCGCACGCGAGCTCCTCCACCCTTGAACGCACGAAAATGTGTGTTCGCCCAAATTGCGACCTCCCCTGAAGACGTGCCTCTACGTTCGAGTCGACACACGACCCATCTCGCCGTCGAACACCACCACGACCCTTGCCGCACTCGAGCTAACCCTCAAAATTGAATGTTCCCTCGCGAACGCGGCGACCTCAAATCCCTTAGCTCGAGTTCGAATTAGTTAGTCTTCATTAGAATGACAAGACAACATTCTTATTTTTTTTACTTTTGATTTGTGAGTTAAAAAAACTAAAGGGGAAAAGTTTCGTGATTACGAACGAAAAGGGGAAACAGGAGACTGATTTTTTCTTTCGGAAATCGAGTTCGTGGATTAGATTTAGGAATTACAACTTGAAGAGGAGAGAATAAATAATTTTAAATGACGGCCATTATTTTCTTCAATCTGTTATATGTGTAAGGTTGTTTATTTTTTAGAGGCGGATGCATGTTTGTCAGGTGAACACGTGTAGCAAGGGAAGGTACGTGATAAATTGTGAAAACATTATTCAATCTATAAAATATATATCAGATTTTAAATTCAAATTCTAAATCATCTCGATAAATGCAACTCAAAATTTTGACCTCCTATCGAGGCATGTCGCCAGGTGTTTATCATATTAAACCCCTATTCTAAACACAATGGAAAAGGTTCCGAGTACTAATTCGATCGTACGGATAAGCTAGCTTTTTGGACCCAGTTATTATATTAAATTCTCGATAAATTTTAGCACGTTTATCTACCTTACATTCATATGACAACTCCAAACACTACAAAGATTGAAACCCGATAATAACACACTATTACGGATCCAATGGAACTAGTTTTGTCGAAATCCGAATCTGTGTCTCGGAAGACTATTTTAACCATCAATTTAAAATATATATTTTTAAAACTGAACAAAACACTTCCAAATTCAAATTTAAAACTTCTATTATTTCTAGTATTATAAACATAAATTTTATAAACCTTCAAATTATTTTTAACAGACTCGAAATCCCAGAGTTCATATTTTACCCGATTTCCAATTGTTTAATTCAATAGTTTATTCTTCAATCAAATAGTGATATTTGAAATTCAAGTTGAAAATTAATTTTTTAATTTTTAACATCAATTAAATATTCCTATTTTAAATATCCAAAAGTTCTGGGTTGTCACATTCCTCCCCCTTAAAAAAATTTCTTCCCCGAAATTACTTAGTTAAGAAGAATGGTCCAAGCCTGTTCACCTATTTTCCCCAAACAAGCAGTTTTTAACAATACCCAAAACCATCTTTTAGTAAAGACATTACCACCCTTACAAACTTTTCAAACTTCTTCCATAGGTTCCAACCAATATGACTTACCCAACCATTCAAATCTAAATTTAAAACCAAATTTTAAATTATCAAAATCTTCTCAAAAAAATTCTAACTCCCTAAGTTTTTGAAGAATTTCGCCAGCGTCTCCTTTGCACGGCTAGCTCGATATGACTATAAAAGGCTTCTACAGGCCCCCTGATTTCAAAAGAAAACAAAAAACCTTGTGGCTAGACCAGAAAATCATCAAATTTCATACAGAAATTTAAATACATACCTTTTTATCGAGCAACTCAATTTATCTTCTGAATTCAAACACCAATTTCCTTTCCTTTAAAACACCTGTATATCCTACTTAGCAATAATATCCAAATATAGATTTCAAAATCATTTTATTTACTTTCATTTCAAAGTTTCCAATATTTTATTTAACTTAAGACCGTACAATGTATACATATCATCCGTATGCAATATCAAATCTGATCGCTCACTCGATCAAAAAATTTCACTTCCGAACTAGTATCGTCCACCCGACTTCCAATTGCGGACTCAGATCTGGTTTCTTGATCAGAAACCGTCATTTTCCTTGCATATTCCTAAACTATGATAGAGAATTTCCAAAATCAATCAAAATCCATATCTAGGGTTCGCAGTCGAAAATCGAATGAAAAATCCCAGCCCGAATCGATATAACTATCTCGAAATTCTATGCTCGAATCTGGATCATATCCCTATGCAAATAAAATAATATTCGTACATCCTACGTATTTTGCCCAATTGATTATTAGCTATATCAATCTCTTTTTTATTTACATTTATTTTTGATTTCCATTACCTATTCACAATCATCCCATTTCCCAACTTCCAGTTTAATCTTCACTCAATTATTAACTTCGTATATTTCTAATACCAAATTTACTTAAGAATTTAACCATCTTTTCTTATGTTCAATATAAATATTTTATATAATTCTTATATTTATTTTTATTTCACTACTGAAGTTTATATCCATTTCTATTTACTTTTCCTTTACAATTCCATTTGAATTCAATTTATCTTCAAATTTAAATATTGAATTCTATTCATCTCAAACCATTTTTACTTCCAAACTTTTATTATTTTAGTTCACTTTTAACTAGTTCTACAATTTCACTTTACTTCACAATCCCAATATTCAATTCCAATTTCATTTACAAGTTTAATTAATTTGTTTACTTACTAATTTTATTTCAATACTTTGCTTTATATAGTCCTACTTGACTAATTTTCCATTTCACTTTATTTAACACAATTTAAATATTCAGTTTCAATCCAAATTTTAAGCTTCGATAAGTTTTTCAACTTATTTACATTCCATTCACAATCTCTTGAATATACTTCATTTAATTGACTTACTTTACTAACTTATTTTATTGTCACATTTACTTTAATTTAACTCTTCTTCAAGTTAAATTTTTCTATTCTAGAAAATCTCTAATTTTACTAATTATCAAACCCATTTATATTTCCATAAACATTTTAAATAAGCTTCCAGAGTTTAAATAGTCACTTAAGTATTTCAAAATCATTTTTGAAATAAATTATATCCAAAATCAAACTATTTTCAAAATCAAAGTCAATTTCGCAAACATTCCCAATTCAAAACATTCTGGTAGCAATTCCTCCCTTGGAAACTCGAAAATGAACATCGATGATGCTGCAGTCATCACCGAAGTTATTTTCAGCGACCGAAAAGAGTTCAGTGCTTTATCTCATTTAAAGACCCTTCCAATATTTTAAATTCCACATCTCACCAGATTTCAAATCCAATTTCAAAAATATTTCTCAAATAATATCACTGTTGTTTCTTCAAAACCTTTGAAAATCATTTTCAACTCAAAGGAAATTAAATTTCCTAAATTTTCAAACTTCAAAAACTTTCGATTTTTTTTACTCAAATACATCTCTGGAAGTTCAAGTTATAAATCCCATTTATAATTCACATTTCAAATTTCATTCTATTAATGAATTTATTTCCTTATCCTTAGTTATTACCTTAATTTCTTATTCAATTTCCATACGACAATTATAATAATTTAATATTATCACTTCCTAACAACCAAACAATCATATACTATAATAATTTATGGAAAATTATTTCTTTTTATATACAAAAATAATTTGGGTAAAATAATTTTATTTACCCCATTTTAAGAAAATATCGTGTCGGTTTATCTTGTTTAAGAGTTTGTAAACCCCTATCGATGACATGGCGTTCCATATATCGACCGAAATCCATAAACACTCAACTGATAAGTCAACACAATATAAAAACAATTTTTATATTCACTAAGATATACGTGCTCATATCTATTATTACCCTCAAACTCATTCTAGAGTACCACCGGCTCTATTTTAATGAGTAACCCTCACCAGAGCCAAGGTTCTCGCTTAACCTTCAGCTTTGATACCAAATGTCACGACCCGATTTTTCGACGCTCGAAAATTGACATCAATACATCCACTATATTAAATATTGAACAATCGAATGTCAAAAAACCAAACCGTAAGAGAAAGAAGAAGGTGGTAGAAGAATAAAATAGAAAACAATATCATAATCTCACAATCGCAGCGGAAAAATATATAATAGATAACAACATATTTGTTTATTACAAAAGAATCTGTAGCTGTTTATACATTACCTTATCAGAGTGCAACACGAACCAACAACACAATTCGGGACAGTTATAATAACTTGTCCTTCCATAGCTAAATATACAGCTTACACTGTACAGCGGAATATATATCAAGTACATGTGTGATGTCTCGCCATCCAGCTCGTCTTCTGAGCTCTATAGTCGTCCATCCAGAATCTATATCTATAATACTCCGTCTGACCCGAGCATTATAATAAAACAATACCCGAGTCAGTCTAGAAAACCAGCGTGAGAAAACACACTCAATTGGATTATTAAAGTTTTCAAAATCCTTTGAAATCAAAGATAACTCTTAAGACCACGCCATAAATAAACATTTTGGGTTTTTACCTTACGACAACCAGAACATTTCTGCCAAATCCTCTGATATTATAATAGTGTCTATATGCAAATACTTATTCAGATAGCTGAAACTGTTACATTCATTAAATTCCAGCAATACTAGGTTCTACAAACATAACCATAAAGGCGCGTAGGGAGAATGGATTTCCATCAATGACAGGGCTACTGGGGTACTTTCCGTCATAGTACGTAGTCTAGATCACCGTACCGAGGATCCACCCTGATCCCCTACATCACAAGACCAGAGCTACCTCTCACTGGATAGTCCGAATAAGATCACCCCGCAGTTGGGATCAGCAACCGTCCGCACAGCCGAATAAAAAGGACCTCTAAACAAGGACGACCTTACCCTAATTGGTTGCTAGCCACTTGACCTTGTGTTCACCTCCCATGTTTTAGCCATTCCCGGTTGATGAGGCTCGAGGCTATGCGTTACCTTTTAGCACACAATTATTTAGAATGCTCATCGTCCTCCCAACGATGTTCTGATAGCATTCATCCATACAAGTCCGTTCCGGGTCCGAACGAAACCGAAGGCACTACTCCTACTACATCCATTTTGGAATCACCCTTAGGATTAGTAGCGATTAGCCCTTGCACTTCACTGCTCCATCTTCGACTCCAAGCACTTGTCTTCCTCACGAAAACGTTCAAACCAGATCAAAGTGGTTTTTGAAAAATTAATCCCAACCTCGGTCTCTTCGAAACTATCAGCACATTAGCCAAAATTGATTTCGATTATTTAACCATCATAACATCCACAAACAACCATGAGGCCTTAATTATTTTCCAAATTATTTATTTCAAAATATCTTCACAAGATATTTTTCTACACTTCAACCCTTTGAAAACAGTTTTCAAATCATTTTTCTCTCGCGGAATAAATTTTCAAATATTGTTTATTTCCACTGAAAATCACCAAGTCTAAATACTTTAGATTTTAAAATAATTTAAATCACTTTATCCAAAAATATATATTTAAAACACTTAAAATAAAACTATTTGAAACACTTACTTAAAATACTATTTATGAAATTTATAATAATTTCTCATGTAAACTTAAGCCAAAACTAATTTTTCAAATACACTATTAGATAGAAAATAGATATTTAGTAACCAACTTTTTAAATCCATTACTAGTTAAACCTTTCAAAATACTTTACTTATAAAATTAACTTAATAAATATTTACTTTTAAAAATTTTAAAACCACTAAATAATTATTACTTTTTAAAAACATTCCTTTTAAAAACAAATTTAAACCTCTAAATTATACTTGAAAATCTTACTTTGAAAATATACTTGGCTTTTCTAGAAAATACACTTCCCTTTCCACACCTTATAAAAATAAACCACTATTTATTTTTAAACAAATCATCCTTTCCTCACAAATTCCTATCCTGAATTTATATTTCCACATTATCCTCTAATAAATATTTCACTTTGTTTATAAACCCTGTTTATAAATTTCACAAACTCACTCTCCTTGCTCACAATTTTCAACACTTAGTGGGGTTTCAAATAATTTTCCAAAACCAACTCCATTTTAAAATAAATTCCTTTACTTATCCAAAATTATTTCAAAACTCAGTTATCTCATATTCACACCTTTATGTATGATTTAAATTCTTATTTAAATTGAAAATACCAATTTCATACTTTATTTCAAATTCTCCTTTTATTTTCCTCAAACTCATTTCAAATCTTAAATTTTAAAAATATATTTCTTCGTACTTTACAAACAATGTTGCTTAAGTCTTTATTTCAAATAGAATCCTTTTCCCATTTATTCAAACCCTATTTTCTCCCATCATTGAATTTAATATATAGAATTAAAATGAATCCTTTATCTCTTTTCCAAATTCATTCCTTTAATTTATTTGTATTCACGATAATTATTTTACTTAAAAATTTCCCTTTTTATTCCCTTTTAAAAATCCAACTTTATATAGCTTCCATTTTTCTCAAATATTAATATATATATATTCAACCAAGCCATAGCATTTGAAAAAAATTAATTCCATATAAAATCAATATAATCATCCATCATAGATTATCACATACGTCACATTACTGAATGTAAAATAACTTCAACATTTGAGGAATCCAGTTGGATCCTCCAACCTGTTTTCCTACATCCACAGATATTAGCACAGCAATTTAAAATACCAAACCTGCTTCAAGGCGGGATATCGCGGTATATAGGGTCATCTGCTATTATGTGGGGCGCATTGGGTCTCATCTGCTATATAATGCGGGAAATCAATCACTCCAATATGTATATGTATATGTATATGTATATGTATATGTATATGTATATGTATATGTATATGTATATACACACACTATTATATATAATATCACATCCAGTCAATTCAATTATTCAACCAATAATATAAATTTAACTATTTAAATTTAATGGAAATCCAAATAAGTGAGATTATCTCACATTTGATTATATTAGCAATCCGATCCAAACCAGCTTGATTCACCATGATTTTAGACCGTATAAACAATTGATGATTTATTACTATTTGAACTAATCGAACAATTCATTACCATTTATTAATTTAATTAACTAAGAAATTTACTTAAACTAATTTTTCCTTTAATAAATTATTTTTAATGATTAAAATAATTGAATGAGCTAATTAAATAAGTCAACCACCTTTTTATTTTTAAAACCTTAACTAGTCTAATCAAATGGGTTAAGTAAACAATTAAATCCTATAATCCATTTTTAAAGTGAACTGGTAAATAAGTATATTTATTTCCCTTTGAAATCACATACATTTATAAAAATGATTTATATATAAACTTAGCAGCATTAGAAAATTCCTATACATATTAAAATATGTGTGAATATTTATATATATATTTTACGTAGAAAAAAAATCTATTTCTCTTCCTAAAATTTAACCATAGTAATTACTTTACTGAATATATGTTCATATAGAAATAGATTATCCTATAAACTTACTGTAAATTATTTATTTTCATCTCCTTCCATTTCTATAACATATATATTTGTAGAAAATTAAATTAAATTTAATTGAGAAATAAATTAGAGAAAAATGAATACCTTACTGCGACATCGCCTCGTCCACTACCCCTCCCAACAAGGCTGCCACCCTATTATGCATGCCCCCCAGTCGCACGTGAGCTCCTATACCCTTGCATGCATAAGAATGTGTGTTCCCCTAAATTGCGAACTCCCCTGAAGACATGCCTCTACGTTCGAGTCGACACACGACCCATCTTGCCGTCGAACACCACCACGACTCTTGCCGCACTCGAGCTCAACCTCAAAATCGAATGTTCCCTCGCAAACGTACCAGTCTCGAATCCCCTAGGTCGAGTTCAAATTAGGTAGTCTTCGTTCGAACGAGAGGACGCCATTCTTTTTTGTTGATTTTTGATTTCTAAGTTAAAGAAATTGAAGTGGAAAAGTTTCATGATCACGAATGAAAAGGGGAAAGAGGAGACTGGTTTTTTTTTTGAAATTGAGATCGTGGATTAGATTTAGGGATTATAACTTGAAGAGGGGGGAAGAAATAATTTCAAACGATGGCCATTATTTTCTTCGATCTGTTATACGTGTAGGGTTGTTTATTTTAGAGGGGGACGCATGTTTATCAGGTGAATAGGTGTAGTAAGGGAGGGTCTGTGATAAATTGTGAAAACATTATTCAATCTATAAAATATATATCAGATTTTAAATTCAAATTTTAAATCGTCTCGATAAATGCAACTCAAAATTTTGACCTCCTATCGAGGCGTGCTGCCAGGCGTTTAAGATGTTAAACCCCTATTACGAACACAATGGAAAAGGATCCGAGTCCTAGTTCAATCGTACGCAGATGATAGCATTTTGGACCTAGTTTTTATATTAAATTTTCGATAAAATTTTAGCGCGTTTATTTACCATACGCTCGCACGTTCAAACACTAAAAAGATTGAAATCCGATAATAATACACTAAACGATCCAATGGCCATGGTTTCATCGAAATTCGAGACTGTAACTTGGAAGGCTATTTTAAACGTCAATTTAAACTATATATTTTTAAAACTAAACAAAATTCTTTCAAATTCAAATTTAAAACTTCTATTATTTCCAGTATTATAGACATAAATTTTATAAACCTTCAAACTATTTTTAACAGACGTGAAATCCCAGAATTCATATTTTACCTGATTTCCAATTGTTTAATTCAATAGTTTATTTGTCAACCAAATAGTGATATTTGAAATTCAAGTTGAAAATTAACTTTTGAATATTTAAAGTCAATTAAATATTTCATTTTTAATGTTCAAAAATTCCGGGTTGTCACAAAAATATTATATATAGTAGAATACGCTATATATATAATGTCTAATCGATAAAATAAATATTTTTATTACGTTAAGGCTTTACATTAATCCCCTTAACGCATTTTTAAGCATTGTCATACAGTTTGCATTTAGCACAACCAGTAGCACGTCGGCAGCCAGTGATGCGCCATGATACCACACTACTAAACCAAAATTGTAGGGGTTTCATATAGGGATAAAGGTATGACAAGGCACGTGAAGCAATGCCCAAAGTAGGATACTGCCAATTTGGCTCGCAGGGCTGGTGGTAACACAACGTAGCCACGACCGCCCACCGCGTAAATCCATCTCATATCTTCAAGGGGAGGGTTCCCAAAATCAAGGTGCACCAATCAAGACCAACATCAAGAGTAATAGTATGGACCAAGTCTCGAAGAACGGATGTCCGCTAGGGGTAGCTAGCCCGCTTGGCCCTATCAGGCCATCCTGTTTTAGTCATTTCAAATTGGCACAGGTGTCGGGGTTTGTCCATCACTGTTCTCTATCTTTAAATCCAGCAAACAATGTCAAAACCAATCATTTTATTCTGGAGTCTCCTTCGCATACACAGTTGTTAAATTGGTTCCAATATTGACAGAGAATATGCCAATATGAGGCTCCGGTCTCTTTAACAACCAAATGTCGATTTACAACTGTTCGGTACTTTTGCATTTCGATGCAATTCATATTTGATATCAAATACCATATTCGCTTCAAAAATATCTTTTGTTTCAAAATCATCACATATACTCCAGAATATGTCAATTCAGTTTGATATGTCATTTTTACTTCAAAATTCGATTCGAATTACAATTTAGGTTAAAACTTAATTTTAACTAAATTCACATTTAAATCCATGATTTAAATATAAATATTTCCCACTCTGACCAGTTGAATTTTTAGAAAATAGTTTGAAATTTTTTAAATAGTTTAAAAAGTTAAAATAGTTTAATATAAGATAGTTTTAGTGTTGAAAAAGGTTTATATGGTAAAGTAGTTTGGAAAATCAAAATAATTTGAATATTTAAAGATAAATTTTAATCAGTATATATATTAAAATAATTTATTTAAAAATAGTTTCAAAGTCAACTTATTCAATTCTAAATCTTCCAATTCAACCAATTTCCATTTCAATTTAAGTCGATTCAATTCGAATTAACTTCGATTCCAATTTCAATTCAAATTTATTCCAATTTCAATTCCTAATTAACTTCAGTTCCAAATTGATTTCAATTTCAATTCCAAATTAATTTCAATTTCAACTTCAACTATTCGATTCAATGGTTAAATTTCAACTCAATTCTCAATTTTAAACCATTTCAATTTATATCAGTTTCGAACTCGATTTTCAGAATACCGATTTAAATCATTTAAGTCAAATTTAACTTCAATGTATAAAGGTTTTAAAATAATTCAATTTCAAGCCGAAGTTTTGAATATCAATTTAAATTACTTTTACTTAAATAATTTCAAAGTTCAAGTAAAAGTTCAAATCTTTTAAAACAATCCAATTTTGATAACTCAAGTCGTATTTCGATAATGACTTCAAATTCCAATTAAATTCTTTAAGACAATTTCTTTCAAAATTTAATTTCAACATTTCAAACTCGAACTCGTAAATCTTTCGATTTTCGTAAATTTGATTTTTATTCTTTAAATAAAAATAATTTAAATAGATTTAAATTCAAGAATTTAAAACCATTTATTTAATTAATCCGGCGTCCGTATATAATTCTCTATCCTATAGCCAAATGGATAGTTATTTAATTTAATATCATGAATGGATATATCATTTCAATCCAAGACAAAGTACCATAGGTATATATCATTTCAACCTATTTCTTAGTTTATTTGAAGTAATTTAGTTTACAGTTTTATATACTGTAAATAATTCATAGGGTGATAACAGGATATATATATATATATATAATTAATAAACATACATTCGTCCAAAATATCAACCAATTGGCATCCATCAAAATCAACCATCCAAATTAGTCAAATATCACAACAATTATCCAATTATCAGTAATCGGGAGTTTTACTAGTAGTTTAATTCTAATTACAATTTAACTGTTAATTCAAAATTTCTACTAGATAAATTTCTATATCAATTTCCCTATTAGTTAAATTTACCAAACAGCAATCAATAAATTTAAATCACTTCAGGATTGTAGTTTAACTAACTTAAAAATAAGTTAGTCACCCGTGAGCATTTAAAACACTCTCCTTTATCCGAAACTAAAATATTTTCCAGCTTCAAATAAATTTCAAACCAATCCATGACGTAGATGACGTTGATACGATTCCAACGTGACTCGTTTCGCTCGAAACGGAACTCATATGCAAAAATTTAGCAATAATAAACATTAATGATATAATTAAAATTAATTAACAACTAATAAAATTAATTAACACTTAACCTCAATTCGCTATCTTCTTTTCACGTTACAGCCTAAGGTCGACGCACAAAACCCATGAAATCGCGAACCAACATCAACAGCGCGCACGACCTGAGATGACCGGACAATGATCCACATCCACCATTGCGTGCGCCGTGACCCCCTTTACCACTGCCTAAAATCATTTGACCTCTACCGCATCCATCGTCGAATAAAGCGCCAAAACTGACATGAGAACACGGCTAAAAATCAACCCTCTCGTCGCGAAATAACACGATCCAAACGCACAAATTGAAGAGCTCGATAAGATCTACGACTTTGCTTTTGGAAATTTTTGATTTCGTTGCGCGGATTGATAGGAATTGATGAAGAAAGATAGGCCATTTTTGACCATTAAGGGTTTTAAGAGAGAGCTACGCGATTTTGTTCTGGGGTTTGACGAAATGAACGTATGCGCGGCCTTAAATATAAATTTCTGGCCCAATCTATCCACGAACGTTCTGAACACCGAACGAAACATGTCGCCTGACATTATTAATGTTTTACCCTAATTCCGAACGCAATGGAACTAGTATCGAGTCCTAAATCGATCGTATTCATAAGATAGCATTTCAAAATAAAATTATAAATTAAATTCCTTTAATATATTTCAACTCGTTTCAAGCTCGTACGGCCAAACGACAAGTCCGATCGCGACGAAGTTTGAAATCCTACAATAATTCACTATTACGGATCCGATGAAAATAGTTTCGTCGAAATCCAAGATAGTGGCCAGAATGGTTACTTTTACCCATTAATTAAAACAAGAAATTTCCAAAATCAATTTATTCACCTTTAAATTAAATTTTAAAAGCAAACAATTTTCATTATTGTTTAAATAAATTTTAAATCAGCTTTCAACGTCATTTTTATTCATATTAAATTCAAGGTTCAATTATTCAAATAATTTCCAATACTAAATTTAAAAAGTTTAATTATCTAGTATTAAAATCTCAATGAATTTAATTATCGACAATTAATTTTATTTCAACTAAATAAGTCAACGTTTATTATGCAATCCCAAATATTGATTATAAATACAATCAATACATAGAATTTCCTTTCACTGCTTGTTATTGCCTATATCTTCAAAATTTGTTATTTCAAAAATTTATTAAAGTTCATATTCAATAATTACATTGATAAATCATTTAATTATTAATTCTAACAATATTTAATTTAATAATCATATTAAATTTAACAATTTAAAATAGTTAAAAGTAGGGGTCGTTACAATGTAAGTGTACAACACAACAATAATAGGTGTACAATCAAAACAGCTAAGGCACGTTCTTTAATTGTATAGGATTCCACGGAGGTGCCTATAGTACTTCAAGAGCGGTCCTCCTACATAAGGATCAGAGATATCCTCCTGAAGCGTCGTACATCCCTAGTTGATGTACCATAGGAAATATATAGGTGGCCATAACATGAGGCCGAAGTGCACCACTTGTAGATGCATAAATATAGGAATCTCTAGGGTAGAGTTACTTGCACCTTTGGGTTAGCTAAACCCATGGTCATGCATCATATTTATCCAATGAAGAGGATACATCTGGCATTCCAGCACCCAAGTCCGCAACTCGAACAGAGCTCGGCACCCAAGTCCGCAACTCGAACAAAGCTTGGAACCACATATGGATTCCTACATCTCAACAGATCCGGAATCGCATATGGATTCTCATATCTCAATATATATCTGAATCACATAAGATTCACACATCTTGAATAGACCAAGAATAAGTACAAGTGTTCAAGCATCTCAAATAGATCTCAAATCTTGACATAAATTCCAACATCTTGAAATAATCACAAACCTCTTCAAAAGCACACGTATATGGTTTTGGAGTGGTTACGGTTCAAGTCATCTCATATAAATACACTCCCTAGCTTACCGGATGCTCCAAAGCCAATCGATTGATTTTCGGTAAACCCAACTTCAGTTCTTTTGAAAATAAATAGACAATACACAAGAGCGGAGATTACCTATTAATCAGACAGGGTTGGATTTCCTTAACATTTGTCCTAGAACAGCAAAACGATTTTATATATAGCATCACCATGATAACCATACCAATATTGATGTTTTTCTTCAAGATATTTCTAGAGTTATATTTTGCCAATTTCAACAATAATGAAAATGATCACATGAGGTAAACTAAGTCCCGTATACAATCCACAAGCAGGTAACACATAAAACATGATTGACACACGTAAGCACGATCAAGTCATAGAAACGATTCTAACCTCTTTTTTAATTAATCTTCCTTTATTAATTAAAAACCTCTTATAAAACTCCATTTTTATCTAATAATTTTTTTTTTCATTGATTTAAACTTCACTTATTAATTAAACTTCGCTTTTCAATTAAAACATCATTATTCATTTCTACACATTTCAATAGTTCTCAACTGTATTCATATACTTATCTCGATGATAAAGTATATTAACAAATCAATAACAAGTTTTACTTACTTAAAACACCTTCATAGTGGTTAAAAACGATTGTCACTCAAACATCGTTACTATAAACACATTCTCTCTTTTATACTTTAAAAACTTATACTATTCTATCTTTTACCAAAGATTCCACACTTATAATTACCTTTAAAATTCCATTATTAAAGATATAGGTATTTTTCAAAATCATTTAATTCTATTTCTCCAATTTAAAATATAAATCAAAGGTTTAAAAAAATGCTACTAAAACGTCGTTTAATCAAACCCAAAACACTCCACACTTAATCATTATCTTTAAACTCTCTTTTAAAGATTATATTACTTTCCAAAAGTATAATCAACTGAGTTAAAAATAATTATTTCTTAAACATCATTACTGTAAACCCAAAATCACTTTTATACGTGTCATTAACTTCAAAACACATCCATTTAAAGATCTAAATACATCTTCACTTTTTAAGTAGGGCGATATACCTTTTTAATTATTTATACATAACCATTCAATATAAATAAGTGTCAAAATCCCAGATACCACTTTTATATTCTTTTCCAAAACACCTAACTTCTTTTCCATCTAAACCTTCATAAATAACGTATAACATAAAAGCTTTTATTTCTTTGATAAAATAATCAATAGATTTTCTAAAAACCATATGCACATAAATTTCTTTTTTAAATACTTTAATATGGCTTAAAGCACTTACTCAAAATATTACATAAAATATCCATTTTATGATTTATTTAATAACCATAAAAAGCATGTTTTTGTAATTTAAATTCCTTACTTTGAAAATTCAGATATAATTATAAAAACATATTTAAACTTCAACTTCCCTTTTTAAAACAATTTAATAACTTTTCATAATAACTTCTTTAAAAAGATTTGAAATATATTCCAAGTAAAGTCCTTTTTTACTTTATTGAAACTAGAATTTCAACACCACCTTGTTTCACAGTTTCAATAACTTTCCAAATCAATTCCTTTAGGTCAAACAAAACCAAACATGTGTATAGAACCGTCCAATATATATATTTTCATAATATGTTCACATTTAACCAATTTAACAAATATTAAATACACGGTATTTTCTAAGTGCGTTTATAGCGTCAATTTCGTTTCAACCATTCACACATAGTTTCCAACTAAATCAATCAAGAATATAAAGCATTTAAACAAGTTCGGGACATGATACATGGTATAGATAATTAAAAGAGAGATTATAATATATGTATATTATTGTCATTTGCTTTTAAAAGCAACAAGGTTCCAAAAGTAACAACTTGCATTATTTGTTATACTATTTATATTTTGACACAACAATAACTATATCATAACAATATACAAATCAACTGGTGAGGAAACTCATCCAAGCCCAAACCAATCCCAGAGGTTAAAAATCCTGATATGAGTGCAACGTTGAGGATGGCATCCTGTTCAGACCTCGTATGCAGAAGGTATGATTTTTATAAGAAATTGGATTAAGACATTAATTAAATAACTTTATTTATCTACGAATTACCATACATATAAATTCTTCTTTCCAATCTTCCCATTATTGTGCATGCACGAGATGCATGAGGCTATGCACATACATAAGGCAATATGGAGCATCGCTTAACGAAACCCAACTCCGTTTGCGCCAACAATTTTCTCTCCGTCCAAGCTTCGCGATGGACCCAACAAACACAAGCTCAATCGGCCAAATCAGATCGCGACTTCTCCTTCACTACTGCTACAATGTGACATCGCACTTCCTAATCCATGATCGCACCACTTCCAACCACTGCCTATCAGCTCCACTTCATATCACGAGTCTAATGCACTCCTCAATTTCACCTCCAGCATGGGTTAGTCGCGACCAGCTACCTTACAAATGATAAAATCAATGTCGCTTTTTTCTAGGAACAGTAGCACCACCCCCACACTCCTTCCTTCTACTCATCTATGCAAAATAAAAGAGATGGAATCGTCGCTAGGACCTATAACCTCCTCCTTCCTCACTAAAACAAAACCCTAATTCGATCTGCACTATCGTTCTCCACCAAATAGCGTCACACCCAACAAAATAGGTATTGATTTGAAGCCCTCTCCTCTACGAACCCAACAGATCCAAAATCGTTGCTGACTAATGTTTGTAGCTCTCAAAACAATGATTGAAGAAAAGAAGAGTGGCGACGGGTTTGTTAAAGTGAAGAGGAAGAAATAATGATGAGGGTTTAAGTATTGAGGGTCATATATAGTAAAATCATATTATATTTTAATTTTTGAAATTAACCGCTACATAGTGCATCGGATCATCACGAAACTCGTTGGCACGCAACAGTTTATTATTTTGGTCTTAATGACGCTAATTTGGTCACAATCCACGACAATGTCCTAGGATGATAATTTCACATGTTGATTAAAAAGGATGATTATCAAAACAAATTTAATCACTTTTGTTAAAAATTAAAAGTTTAAAAATTAAAAGTTCACCATTATCATTTATTGTTTAAAAAGAGTTTACTAAGCTTTTGAAATCAATGTTATTCACATTAAATCCAAGATTTAAACATTCAAATAATTCTGATATTAAATATAAAGCATTCAAAATTCTAGGTCGTTACATGCCGAGTCAGCCATTATCATTTCGGTAAAGGGTTCCTCCACACCCCCATTTACTGTAACACCTCCTCTACCTACATCAGAAACTCTAACTAGATCCCCTTCCTTGAGCATAATATATCCAACAACATGAGCCCTATGATGGAGCTCCCACCTTTCATAATTATAGAATTAGGCAATCTTAAAACCAAAGGTTTCCCACCTATCTATTCGTACACCTCACGCTCCATTGTGTCATCAACCTCCGCACCCATTTCAACCATGTCACCCAGAATAGAAAAGCTATTTGCGTATCAAAAAAGTAAAAAAAAAACATTCTTACCTTTGGAGCATACCTTACCTTGGAGTGGAAAGATTAGTGATTGTTGATCTGAAAATCAGATAGTCGGATCGAGAAGAATAGGATTAGAATCTGATTTCTCAACGGTTATACTATTTGAGAATTTTAATGACATTATCTCTAACATGTTATATGTGTCTCTTGTTTCTGTTGATTCCAATTTTTCATTCTTTGTGGTAGGGTTTACCACTAGCATCTCTAAAAGTAATTTAAACACCGACACTTCTCTCTCATTCATCGACCAAAAGATAGCATCGAAAACCTGAAAAAAGTCTTCTAGAAATTTGACCCCCCTCATCTTTTCTAAGCCATAAGCCATCTTGGAGGATTCATTTTAGAAGAAAATATTTATGCACGAATCGAAAGCATTGTTTGCCTTTTGCTAGTGGAGTGGCATTTTACAAGCCCTAATATTGTTTTGTGCATGCACTGCAAGTTACATGCATGTGACCTACCATTCCGCAGTTGACGCATTTTATAGGGTTACGACATTCGTTTGCTTTGTAGGAAGATTCTCCACACTGGTAGAAAATAATATTTTTCCAGCTCGTTCAATCCACGATGTGCAGGCTGGTATGGGACAAAAAGCATCAACATTGGGTTTTAGGGTCGACGAGTAGATGACCTGAGCATACGATCGTTTGATGCATTAATAAAGGGAGGAAGAATTAAGACTGGATCGTGATAAGAGAGAAAGATTTTGGAGTTGGCCATCATTGATTTTACCATTTATGATATAAAATTAATGCAATAAAGGCATAATTAGACAAAACTAATTCAAATCATCAACTTCTTATTTATAATATTCACTAAATATGATTTATTATTCATGTGAAAACGAAATAAGATATTGTGAAAAATTAATAATTTTTTTAAAATTTCTTCACTTTAACTTGTTGCCAACGCACCCGATCCTACTGCTTTAAAAGATAAAAAATTAGATTTCACCTAGATAATCTATGTGCAACTGAACTCATGTTCAATATTATGCTTCAGTAAAGTCCTTATAGACTTTAGTATTTAAATTGTTTATATATTTCTGAGGGCCAAGCTCACATCTAGGAGTAGGCCTGTCAATGGCATGGTTTTGGCCTGAACTTGGTTCGAATCGTGCTCTGTTAAGGCAGTTATGGGTTTAGCTCTAACTACCCAGGCCTGACCCAAGTCCGACCTAGTTACTATTAGGGTTGAGTATAGTTTGATCACAACCCAGCTTGGACTAGGCATGAACCAATTATTAGTTTCTTGTAGTGCAAAAATACATGTGTGTATGTTATTTGTTTATAAATTTTTTGCATGTAGATGATTTTGCATATTTTTATTATGAACTTGCTACGATGCTATCCAGTTTGTATGTTAACATTGTCTGTGTGTAATTTAAAAAAAGATACATGTTTAAAAGTATGTTTTTAACATAAATATTATGAGTTAGGCATACGGTATAACCTAATGGGTTTGAAAAGATTGATGGGTTCGCTTTAGGTATTGGATTCGAAATATCCAATGGGCTCAGGCAGGGTTTGAGTTTTGACTATTGTAACCATGTTCTAGTCTAGGTTTCAACATACTCGGACAGAACTCGGTCTATAGATGGGTCTACCAAGGAGTCACACAATCGCTACTCTCAACATTCGACTAAAAAAAGTTTATTTTAGGAGAAATCAACATAATGGTTATATTAATAGATTATTATTTTATATTATTATTTAGAGGGTTTAAAATTAATTAATAAAATATAATATATATATATATATATTACTATTTTTGGGCCAATATAATAAGTGAATAATACATTTATTGATTTTAGTAGTCAAAATTTTTAAAATTTCTTTAAAATAAGGTGATCAAAATATATATGTGCATGTATAAACTAATTAAATTTGTTAAGCTATTCAAATGAGATAAGATCTCACTTATAATGGGTCATGCCTTGAATAGTTGGTTCGAATTAGATAATTTACATGGCATATTGATGTTATAAATATACCTAGACGTCTCATTCTAAACATACGTACTTTCTTCTCTTTCAACTAAAATTGTATAAATGTCTCTCAAAGGTAAAGCTAACTGTTCAAGATGTAATCAATCAATGGTATCATCGAATGAAAATTTTATCTCTCATTATTGTTTAAATACTTTTATTGTGAATAATTTTTTAAAAGGATATTTGAATTAATATAATGTTAAATTAAGATTTTATATTTTTATCATTTTATAAATTAAATCAAAAACTACAAAAAAAGAAATTTTTGCATGGGCACAACCACTATGCCGTATCCACGCACGATACAATTGGAACAGCCATTGAAGGCACACATCTTGTCGGCATTGAGGGGTATACGAGATGGTCTTGATGGTAACTTAAAGGAATGATATGGAGACTACAAATTCTTCGTCGAAGTCGAAAACAAATTAGAGTTTAGTATTATATCGAGCTTAAAGTTATAAGCGCTACCACACTGGTCTTATGACATGGAGTATGAGGACGTCAATCGAAAATCATTCTACGAAATCAAGCGGCAACGATAAATGAAAGAAGGAAGGATATTAGCGATTAGGGCATCAACGGAGGGGAAGGTATATTTTCCTTTTTAAGTCCTTGCAAATAATTAAAATACATGGGTAACCAAGACTATTTAAACGTACATAATTCTTACATAGAAGCTCTATTTTACATGCAGCTTGCGCCAATATGTTTACATTAAAAATCTAAACATCTTAATACCATTTACCTATATAGAAGATAATTGTATACAATCTTGTAAATAAGGTATTAGCATATTAATTTCTCAACAATATACTTATAATTAACGTAGTCAATAGAAAATAATGAAGCAGAACATTATTTACATTATTTATATTATTTGAAAATTTTATATTCATGTCAAAACAAATCATATATTATATATGTATGTATGTATGTATGTACATATATATAAAGGAATAGGGCTAGTCTAAAGCGGGTCAAATAGGTAGATTTAAAAAAAATTCTATTTCGAATCTATTGAGCCTATGAAGTCTAAACGTTTATTAGATCTAATCTAATATTTATTTTGAAGAAATCTTATTTTATTTAAATTGTTTAAAAGGACGTTTTAATTTTATCTATACTACGCATATCATTACAATGAGTGTATCAAATACACTTATTTGTGAATGGTGCAAGTGCAACATAATATAGGGTGTACATATATAATGTATACATATATATAGATGTTGAGATTTGCATCTATAACATATACACTATCCATTTATATATGCAATGGTTGTCACAATTTAAACCTGAATATGAAAGTTTTTACATATGTATATATGTAGGTCAAAGTCTACTTATACCTTAAATTAAATAAATAGCATAAAGTATATAAATAAATAAATTTCACTAATAGGAATCAAATTATTAATGGTAATGATGCATTTAAGTGACATTAAAAGAATGAGGAAAGAGCATTTATGAGACAATTAATGAAAGGTAAAGAAGGAAATATTTTGGCATTCTTTTAATCTTTCTTTAGCTTGTTTCCAAAAACATTTTAAACTTACATGCAAATATATGCTTGTATAGTTTTACTTTATATTATGTAAAATAACGGTTGAATTATAACATATATGCACATTAAAATTGTTTTTAAATTACTTATATGTTTTTAAATAAAATTTTAACTTGAGAAAGGGTTTAATGTTAGTTTTGTAACTTTACATAAAAGTCCTATTGTAAAATTTAAACTAAAACTTATATATAAAATAATAATAAAACCGTATTAGAATTCAAAATAACATATACATGTAAAGCCTAAAATTTCATGTACTTGCAATTTAAAATCAACAACATGAAAGCTAATTTTGACTTAAAAAGGATTCAACTTTAAATTAGTGAGTTCACACTAAAGTTCTTTTTAATTTTGAACTAAAACAATGTAAATAACAAACAAAATAACTAATAATCAAAATAACTTTTTGGCAAGGCCGACGGGGTTGAATGGACCCCGACCATTTTATTGCAGCACTAATAGATACAGGACAAAAACAACAAAGAGCAAAGCTCAAGAATACGAAGGAAGACATAGCGCCACAAGAACAACAGGAATAAAAATCACAAAAGAAAGAAAAAACACAAATAAACTAAATCCTATGGAAGGAGCAGTATATAAGAAACTTTCATACTATTTCATGAAGTAATTTCAAGTATAGTTAAGATCTAAATAATCCATTCAACTTAAATATATACAACAATTAGTTTCAAATCAAAAAATTTCCCTCCCTTTTATCATACTTCAAAATTCTAAACAATAGCAATTAATAGATTAAATAACATATGCACATGTAAATTCATTATATAAGAAATAAGATCTAAACTATGTAGAAAAGATATGACAATTATCATGACAAGATGTATACACAAGGAATCTAAATTATTCTAATAAGATATAATAAATATAAAAAGGAGATTGGATGGTTACCTTAAGATGTAAATAAAAAGAGCACACCTTGAGCGAAGGTATCTCCTCATATCTCCAAGACCCACACCCAATCCTTGCGATAAGTGGATGAACCAATTGTGTTCCATTATTTTTTATGTTTAAATTTGATTTGGAGTTAATCAAACTTTGGAAATCTTTTTTTAGCCATGAAAGGTTGGGAGGAGAGAAGAGAAAAGCGAATAAAGGGAAGAATAAAATGTCTATAGGAAATGAATTAGTGGATTTATTTTAATTAAAATAACGAAACCTTTCCCACTCTTTAATTGAAACTTCCCTAATTAACTCCCCTAATTTTCACTCTTTCTCTCATTCCTCTTTCTTCACATGGTATGGCCGAAATTACATGCCGTCAAATGACATCAAATTTCCATAAATCACTTTATGCAATTATCTTTTATTCAAATTCATTTATAATTACATTGACATAGTATATCGATGCATGTAAATAGAACTTTTATAAATGCATTCAAATAATTACGAACAATGCTCAAACATCAAATAAATTAAATAATAATATTTCTCAAATACTAATAATTTACAATATTTTATAAGTTAATTAAATCCTGTAGTTTTTCGGACAATTCATCATTACGATTATGTGACCTAAAGATTTAAATTCAGCCAGCGATTAGTACTGAACAATTCGAATATTAATGTTCATACATCATCTTAGCTTGTGGTGTGACATTTTGATTGCATTTATCGCGTACACATCTTTTGATAAAATATAATTTTGCTTATTATATATTGCACCTGGTAGTTATGATTATTTAAACCAATTCTCTTCATCAAAACTATATCACATTACCACTTATGGAATTTGGTTTTGGTTAAAACTCCAGCATCGTCCATAATCAACTTTGTAGTTCCAAACACAAAACCGTTGGTTCAGTAATAGTTATTATTATTGACCGTAACATGGCCAGAGACTTTGATTTTGAGTTGACTGTGATACTAACCTTATATAACCAATGGGACGAATTCTCTATTGAGTAGTGTTTCACTTCCAACGCTTCAACTTAGACCCAGCTATAGTCATTTATTGGACATCATACCATGATTTAGCTATAATCAAAGTGGAGTGTCCATAATGAAGTTTCATAATATTTTCAAGTCGAGGGAATCATGTAACGTCGCTACTTCGAGATTGTCTATTTGACCTTAGTTACATTAAACAACTGAAAACTCTCGAGTGAGTCATCCCATGATTACCTAATAATTATCAATATGTAACCCCGTAGTGCTCTTAGTAGCCATGAGAAATAAAAAACAAAATATTTGGAAAGCATCATGTACTATAGTCTCAACGGATGAATCGTTATCCATTTTTGAAATATCTTGACTACGAATATTTACAACAATATGCTATTTTCATTGTGATAAAATTCTTATGATTCACTTTGTAAATACTATCATATAACATATCATTTAGGGATATTCCATTTATATACTTTATATTAGTTACTTAATTATTTATATTACTATATAACAAGTATTTGACAAAAAGAAAAGGACCTTTTATTTTGAACAAGATTGGTCACAAAGTTAGATATATGCAACAAATTACATAATATCCCCTAAGGCATACAGCTGACCCTATCAATCTCCCACATGCACTTAGGGTCAATTATGGAATCTAACTCCAATTTCTTCGATTGGTTTTCTCAAAAACTAATTGGTTCAGTTCCTTAGTGAATGAGTATGTCTATTTTTTTAATTATCTACTATGTCAATTGACTCTCTTCAATGTTGATAACATGCCTTTATCACGTAGAACTATTCGGAGTATGTCTCTCAACTTCTAGTGAGCTCTAGGTTCTTTTACGAATTGTATCATGAAACTGTTAGCATATAACAATGTCATGGATTTTCAACATTTGGAATCACCCTCGACTCAGTTATAAATTTTTGCATTTATTTATACTTCTTACATTGTAATAGCCGTTGGTTAAATCGGCCACTAATTATTGTTTGGAACAAGTCCAATTTATATTTCTTAAGTTTGAACATGAATTTAGGATTGATATATTATACTCGATATCACTAGTAAAGTTCGAGTCTGTGCACTCCTTCATAAGGAGTTCATTGTTTCTATAAACAATTCCCTAGTATTCATTAATACTTAAGAGCACTCTAAACTATCGTTATGTGATCTTAATTCGGATTTGTTACTTGCTCTATGTATCAAATACATGAGCAAAGTGTTACATTGTGGATAATACGGCATGTGCAAAAATTTCAATTGTCAATGCATAAGGAATCCACCTTACATGCTTATATAAACTATTTAACATAATTCTTGTGTATATTGTTTTGGGACATTCTCAATATCTTTTTACACTGACTATGAAATATGTCATTTTTCAAATCCAATGTCAAGTATTCAACAACCTAACAAAAATGAATTTAATATGAGTACATCATTAACAATCATAAATTTTTTGTTTACTAATAATTTTAGAAACTTATTTTAGTGCCAATTAATATTCTTTCTTTTAGACACATGCATCCTTCGCATTTTGATTAAAATTCAAATTATTTGATTTCTCTATCAAAATACATACTTAACTTTGATGCTTATCGAATAACACTTTCATATTATTTCTTGGTCATATCCACATAAACTAAGTTATTATTCCCACTTACTTTGAGATATTTTGGTTATTATGTATAACAGTCTATTCTAAATCACAATTTAGATTTTCATGTTTCAACGTATATGTACCAAAACTCAAAGTCATACCTAGTGATAAATTCTGTGAGTAAAATCTGAATTAACTATAACATAATGAATGATGAATCTGTTGCGCTTGTTTCAATAATTAAAATTTATGATGTCATTTTTATCAACGTGGCTTATATTCTAACCACATTGATCTTCTTCTTGAAAAAACTTTTGCAACAGATGGATCGTATCCTTTTGGGTACCAATATCAAAATCATATTTTGACATTGGTAGCCGATGGATCTTATCCTTTCGGGTACCAATATCTAAATCGATACTCTTAATTATGTGCATTATGCCATTTTGGTAGAGTTAATAATCTTAATGGCTTACTTAAGACCGAAAAAGCTTTTTTCTCAACATTATTAAAATTCATAATTTCTCTTTAATGCCGAGATTTATCATTAGATATTCTAATGTGTCATTCTTATTCAGGTTTGGTTAAGTTCATTTCATCCCTTGTAAGTAGTTTTATCTTTGGATCGTATCCAAATTCTATTTTACTATCAATAATTTCTAGAAGAAATTCGTTTGCTATGAAGTTGCTATTTCTTGAAACAACAATTGCTTCTTAGTGTAATTGAATATATACTACACAAAACTGACTTGGTTTTAGTTTATGATAATTATGTTCAAAATATAGATTGGTCATCTAATGATAATCATTCCTAAAATCTTTTAGGGTGATTCATACAAGAACCCACATATAAAATTATTACGTACAATCTTTCGACTCGCACAACCTGCCAACTTCTTGGCCTAGGATATGTTGGGGTTTCTTATAAACCATTATCTTGTATGATTTTGTGAACTATTCTTTAGATGGAATTAATTTTAATCTTGTGTACAACTCTTAAGTACATGATCTTATATGTATGTATGTATGTATGTATGTATGTATGTATGTATGTATGTATGTATGTATGTATGTATATGTATGTACGTAGTTACATGTATATGTATATGTATATGTGTGTGTGTCAGAATCTACTTATACATCAATGAAACAAATAACATAAAGTACATAAATAAGTAGATTTAACTAAAAGGAATCAAATTATTAATCCATAACTGTGCATCTAAGTGACATTAAAAGAATGAGGAAAAGGCATTTATAGGACAAATATTGAGAGGTAAAGAAGGAAATTTTTCCAGTCTTTTAATCATTATTTAGCTTGTTTTCAAAAACATTTAAAATTTATATGCAAATATATGCATGTACGATTTTACTTTATATTATCTAAAATAACAGTTGAATTTATACACACGCACATATTAACATTGTTTTTAAATCGCAACATGTTTTGAAATCCAATGTTAACAATTTGAAATCAAATTTTAACTTTAGAAAGATTTCAACATTATTATTGTAACTTTACATAAAAGTCCTATTATAAAGTTTGAACTAAAACTACACACACACATAATAATAAAATAATACTAGAATTTAAAATAACATATACATGTAAAGCTTACAATTTCATATGTTTGTAATTTAAAATCAATAACGTGAAAACTGGTTCTGACATAGAAAGGATTCAAGTTTCAATTTGTGATTTTACAATAAAGTCCCTTTTAATTTTGAACTGAAACAATGTAAATAACAACCAAAATAATTGATAATCAAAGTAACTAAATTATATGTCAAACTTCCACACTATCTCGTGAAGTAATTTCAAGTATGGTTAAGATATAAACAATACATTCAATTAAAATATATACAAAAATCGGTTTTAAATCAAAAATAATTCCCCTTTTATCATACTTCAATTACTAAATATTAAGCAATTAATAAAATTAAAAAACATATGCGTATATAAAATCATTATATAAGAACTAAAATCCAAACTATGTAGATAATATTTAACATATTATCATGATAAGATGGGATCTGAATTATTCTAATAAGATATAACAAATATAAAAAGTATATTGGATGGTTACCTCAAGATATAGCCAAAAATATCACACATTAAATGAAGATGTGTCCAAGATCCACTCCTAATCCTTACAATAGATAGATGAATCACTTATGTTCCATTATTTTTATGTTCGAATTTGATTTGGAGCAGATAAAACTTTGGAAATCTTTTTTCTTTTGTTTTGGACATGGAAAGTTAGTAGGAGAGAGGAGAAAAGTGAGAAAAGGAAAAATGAAATGCATATAGGAATTGAATTAGTGGATTTGTTGTAACTGAAAGAATGAAACATTTCTCATTCTTTAACTAAAACTTCCCAAATTAATTCCCCTAAATATCTCTTCAACTCCACTTCTCTTTCTTTACATGGTGTGACTGAAAGTACATGCCATCTGTAATGATCCTCCTTTTAGACCCTAAACGTTGACACTAATTCATCCACGATATTCACGTGTCGAGCACCCAAGTGCCGGAATGATAGTTTGTTAGGGAAAAAATAAAAAGTAAAAGGAAATAAAAAAGAAAGAACACGATATCAGAATCTCGCAGCGGAACGATAACATATAATATCAAAAAGACGGTACAAGGTGCTACTTTAAGATACAAAATATTTTAGAGCTACAATTCTAAGTACTATCATCAGCCTGGGTAGTTATAAAAGCCTGTTCTTACAATTTCTGATATGTGCATAATATTAATATACATAATATTAGTGTGGTAGAAATAAAATACTACGAAGATGAAACGTCCAATTTGTGTCCTTAAGATCCAAAGATTATCCAATTAAACTTGTCTTCCTCAAACTACTTGAAAGAGCACTCAAGGAATTAACGAAAAATAAAACCATGAGTTGGACAAAAGTCTGATGTGAGAAACTCAAGAAATATGATGCATGCATACAACACCTTTTTAGACCAATAGAATCACCGGAATGGTTTTCCTCTCAAAAGAGCTAAATCATCATAAGTCCATACGGCGATATAATTGAATAACTTCTCTGGTGTAGAATATAAGCCAAAAAATAGTCGTGATACTAAAATTGATCGCACCATGGCAATATTAAGTGTACA
This sequence comes from Allium cepa, assembly GCA_030765085.1. NCBI lineage: Eukaryota > Viridiplantae > Streptophyta > Magnoliopsida > Asparagales > Amaryllidaceae > Allium > Allium cepa. The sequence continues at coordinate 486,290,825 of CM060929.1, forward strand.
ATCAAAACCATTAAGGTTCGTTTGCATATATGGATTTCCATTGGAGGTGCCCTCAATACGTTGAGAATAGGCATCCCGACAAGGGTCGGAGATATTGTAACATTCGAGACATTTCGACGCTCGAAAACCGACATCGATACGTTCACTGTATCAACTGCCGAACAATCGAAGGCCGGAAAACCGTACCGTTAGGGTTAAAGAAGAGGTAGAAGATAGAAGAAGAAAGAAAAAGATAGAACAGAACATAAACAATAGAATAATATCAGAATCTCACAACCGCAGCGGAACAACATGTAATAGATAAATGAATAATCTTTTAACAAAGAACTATATCAGTTATTACATTACATCATATTACATCATCAGAGTGTACAACAACAAACAACAACAAACAGCGGAAAAGAAATACTATATACTAGTGAATACGCCATGCCATCCTGCTTGCCTCCAGCAACTCCTGTATTCCAGAATATCCTGATAAACTAACTCTAGACTGCCCGTGTGGAAATTGGTGGGCACCCAGAATTTAGGAAGGAAAACAATAAACTCCAAGTCAGTCATGGGACTGGTGTGAGAACTTAAAATAGTTTATCTTTAAAAACAAACAACGGGATAATTTTTGAAGTCAATTCGCAATGCTTTTTGAAAATGTAACCACCATAAGACCTCCCACCACACACACAATGCAAACGCAGACTTGGAGGAGATTTCTTCTTATGTTAGTCAAAGATGCTTACTACATAAAATTAAATCATTTTTGATATGATTATTAGTGCATAGTGTAGAAAACATTTCGAAAGTAGAATATAAATCTTAGCCGGCATAGGTACCATTATATTATGCCTGCTATAGCTACCTCCTGAGGAAAAAGGTTATACAATTTTCAATCGTAAAGGGTTCGTATTGTTTCTTTGGATTTCCAACAAATGGTCAGGCCAAGGAACTTCCCATTGCAACATGGAAACGCCTCTGGAAAGATGCCTCGAGAACCTAACCGGATCTCTACCAACACAAGGCCGGGTTACCCCTAACTGGGTAACTACTGACACGAATATGTCATTCCCCGATCGTAACCGATCTATATCCGAGGATCCTCGATTTCCAACAACCACAAAGCAATAAATTTGCAGCAACAACATAGGTTAAGTATCTGGGCTCCATACCATGATACCACCTCTATCCAGAAGGAATGACATACACTAAAGGGGTGCTACCCCCTAATAACCTTGCAGCATCCTTCCTGTTTTGACCATTTCAGGGGTGTGTGGTCCGACGAAGTCTCGTCCACAAAGCCACGCTTTATACAAAAGCTGTGCTTTGATCATCAAATGCTCAGCAGCACTTCGTATGCCACATTACCAATTTGGGAATGTATCACTAGTAACCATCAACTACATAACCTCTAAGGGTGTTAAGCTAAGAGAATAAATTCTGCGCCACCAACGGAAACATATTTGATAGAAACTAGCTTTACATCTCAAATTGTAACGTCAGACACACATCCATACAAGTCCGTTCCGGGATCGAACGGAACCGAAGGCACTTCCAAAGAACTCCTTGCAATCCGGATATTCACTAATCACGACCGGACTTCCCATCACAAAGGGTAATAAATTTCTATATCGGGGATCAGCCGATGCAGAAACATTCGACGGTAATCCTTCCGTTTTTGCAAATATCTGGTCTTCAACACCAGTCATCAAATGCAATTCATAACGACGTATCACATATTCGGAATGGGTTATACGACCCCAAGGTCCTTTCCCGGCTAACATGAATAGTGAGCGCTTATTTTTAAAAATAAGTGTGGCATTCAAATCCAAGCAATCACAACAAATACCTATTTAAAGGTAAATATTGATAGTTGGTTATTTAACTACCAATAGGCATGCTCAACATCACCAGATTCCAAATAATTTTCCAAAATATTTATTTTCCAAAATATCTTTACTAGATATATAATTTTCCACACTTCAACCATTTGAAAACAAATTACAAATCACTTTTCACCTTTACCACTGTTGAAAACAAATTTCAAACATTTTCCTTACGCGGAAATACTTTCATTTCAACATGGTTCATTTAAACCAATTAAATAAATCCTTACCGATTTACTTTATATTTACGTTCCAAATCCGTAAATTTATTCCCACACTTCAAAAATAAATCAACGTTTATTTTTAAACAAATTTCCCTTTTCTTTTATAAATTCCATAGTGAATTTACAATTCCAAAATATCTATGAATATACAATTTTCAAATCGATTTCTAACATTCATTTTTAGTTTATCTTTAAAAGATAAAATCTCAAAACATTCACTTCATATTGGAAAGCATTTCCATACTTATTTAATAATAAGTAATTCACAAATCCATTTGTTTTCAACACTTGAAAAATATTCAATATACTTAATTGAAATTAAGTATATATTTCATTCTTTAAGGAAAACGTGCGCTTAAACACATTTATTTGGGCCAAAACGAATGTTGCGTAAAACATCATTACGATAACCCAAAATCACAAGTATAGGGATTCGAAATTTAGATAGATATATAAATCCCAATACTATACAAAAACATTTCCTTTCGAAAATCATTTACTATAACAACAGTGTTATAGTCCACCATTTCCTTATTTCTCGAAAACATCTATTTCAACAATGAATGTTGAAATCTATGGTTTCGACACCTAATGCATTGTAAAATAACTTCAAATCGTTTTAATTCTATTTAAAATATCACTTCCCCAAAACACTTCAATATATTATTCGCTGTCCTAAAATCGTGAATATTCTTCGTTAACCAAATTCAACATTTTTCTACACATTTTGTTTAAAGGATTATCCACTGTCCAAAATCGTGAATATATCTCCTTTAATAATCTAAAATAATTGACTTATCAAAATAAGTCGGTTTCGGATTTATAAAACAATGTTTATAAATCCCCATTTATATTTTTATAAGGACTTCAATTTACAAGATTTAAAAATCTTACTACTTATAAAATTCCATTTATAACCTCATTTTCAGCATTAACAGAACTTCTTTTATAATTCCATTGTTTCGATTTATAAAATATATATTTTATAAATCTCATCTATAAACCATTTATACTTATTCGAAAATCTCAATTAAAATGCCAAAATCCAATTTATAAGTTAATTACTTATAAATCTTTTAATTTACAAAAACTATTCATTTCATAACTTCACAATTTATAAATCTATAAATTTTATTCACTTGTGAAATCCATTTATACTTCATTTTAACACTTAATAAAACTCATTTTATAATTCCTATATTTTTTTAATTTATAAATATTAATCTTAGAAATCTTTTATATAAACCGTTTATAATAATTCAAAAATCTCAATTTAAATAAACCAATCCTTTTAATAATTTACAAAACATTATTTAAAACTTATATAACTCAATCATACTTAAGTACTATTTTCCAAAAATATGACTTTTATAACAATAAAATTATAACGTTTATTTATTTTAACAATTCAAAATTTAATAAAACGTATACTTTCAAAAATCACTTTAAAATTCTTTTTAAAATCGAAATCATTATTTTAAACTTCAAAATGGATCCGATGATGCAACGGCACCAAATAGTCAATCACGACATCCAAATATCATATATCGATATGATAATCAAAAAACATCACAATATCTGTAAATAAATCAATATAGTTGAGGAATCCAGTTGGATCCCTCCAATCTGTTTTCCTGCATCCAAAGACGTTAGCACAATACCAATTCCGTTCCAATATGGAATATCGCGGTATATGGGATTCATAAAATATTATCCGCTATTATGCGGCGCAATAGGGTCTCATCCGCTATATAATGCGGGAAAATCAACTCCAAGTACATAAATAATACCAATTTCACTTTGCACTGAAATTATCGCGGTATATGTTTTTAATAAATAACCTCCGCTTACTAACGGCGCATAATGTCTATTTTAACAATCAATAGATAACAATCAACATTCAAACATACAATCAAGCAATTTTAAATCTAACTATTTAAAATATAAATCGAAACAGATTCGATTGAGTGAGAAGTTCTCACCTTGCTTTCAATTCAATTTTCGCGTTTTATTTCGAATAAAATTAAACGGACGTTTAATTTTACCCGAAATTTTCACTAACTCCAATCGATTCCAATCCAGTTCCATTGCGTAGTGCTCGTCCATACGAACCCAATGCAAGTTGTTTCGTAAATTTTTGACCTCGTAGCAAAAAGATATCATATTACAAAGTTAATACGATTTTTATATAAATTAATTTACAAAATTTATTTCAATTTAAACCCTATACTTGATCAAAGCCATTCATTGCAAACCCCTAGAATCCTGGCCGCGCGTTAACTTCATCTTCTCCCAGTTTACAAATCACGACCGAGAACCCATCCTCGTTCGAACTAGGGTTCATAGCCGCACCCACTACGACCATCTCCACCTCGATCAACTTGCGCCACGTAGAAACCCTCGTCGAATGCAACCTTCGGCTGGAACATTGGCAAGCTCGGCCCCCCCTAGGCCGAGGTTTTGACCTCCAAACGCACAACCTTCCAACTGCGATTGCCACCAATCCACAACCCCGTTTATGATCTTAACCGTTGAACTCATGGATCTCGTCATGCTCTACAAATTTCCAATTGAAAGTTTTTGGAATTAACTTGTGGATTGGAAGAAAAATGAAGAAAAAAATGGCACAATTTCGGCCTTTGATGTTTATTGGAGGCGGCTACTGATTAGGGTTAGGTTTGTTTGCAAAAGTGAAATATTTAAGTCCTTATATAGAAAATTTGCAAACACTATTCACCCGAAATTTTTCCGAACTCCAAACGAAGCATGACGGTTGGCGTTCCTAATGTTTACCCTGCGTTCCGAACACAATGGAACGTGTTTCGGAGGCTAATTCAATCATCTGTGCGAGTTACGGAAATAAACGATCGATTTTAAATTAAACCGATTAATCAAATTTCTGTGCGTTTGGGCTCGCCCCGGACAAACGGTAAATCCGATTGACACGAAATTTGAAATATTACAATAATATAACATTACGGATCCGATGAAACTCGTTTCGTCGAAATCCGAGACTGTTCGAAAAATGGCTATTTTAACTCGTCAATTTAATATTAAAATATTCAATTTTCACAAATTAACTTTAAATTCAATTTTAAAAGTTCTATAACATTATTATAACCCCAATATGATATAATAAAATTTTACAAATCATTTTCAATCATATTAAACCCAATTTTCAATTATTTCAGAAATTTAACATATTAAATTATCGATTTAATTATCCAATTAAATCCAATTATTCGAAATAAACTTATTCGACTTACAAATCTTACTTGTTAATATTTAAATTCAAATAAATATACAAATTTTAATTAATAAAAATTCTGGGTCGTTACAGATATCCTTTTGAGCAACGTATATCTCTAGATAAAATATATTTAGTAAAATAAACATAGTTGATCTATGCCCTAAAATAGAGCTGATATATCTCTAAAATAGAGCTGATATACCCTTGGGTCAGTTAAACCTTTTGGTTATGCATCCTACTCTGGTTTCTGGCATTTTGGATGGTGAAGTCACGTACAACATCTCAACACATGAGTCATCATTACTTAAATAGATCTCAAAACCCTCCCTAGAATCCATCATCTCGGACAAATCTCAAACCCCTAATAGGATTCCAACATCTTGAACAGATTTCTAGTCCCTCTATAGATTCCAGCATAAATCCTTCGATGAATGCTAACAATGTCCTCTCTCTTGTGATCACCATCAAGATAAACAGTACCACATGAAAGCATCGTTTGAAATGTTAACATTGACCTCTCTCTTGGACTTAACCTTAGGATAGATAATGCAACTCTATAACATTTCGCTTCACAACTGCTTCCAAAACATAAAACAGATATACCAGTTTTTAAATGGTTATGGTTTCGAGTCATCTTGTATAAGTACACTCCCGCGCTTATCGGATGCTTCCAAATCAATCGATAGATTTCTAGTTAACTTAACTCTGGTTCTTTCAGAAATAAATAGAAAATTCATAATGGTGGAGATTATCTTCTATGCGGACGGATTTTTAATTATTTGACCTAGAAGAGCAAGACGAGTTTATACATAGGGCATAACATCACCAATGACAATTATACCATATAATTCTCATGTTTAGATATTTTCCAAGTTAATTTTGGTCAATTTTGATAACAATTAGAATGATTGCATATGGAAACCAAGTCTTGTATATTTATCACGTTTTCGACCACCTCAGCTTACACTATCCCTCGATTAAGAGTGAAGCCAGGTAGGTTAGTGCACCATTTGCATCAAAGCCCTACCTAGACATTTCATTCTTAACTCTCATAGGTAAAACAAGTCTATTTTGTTGGCTTTTAGTGCCAAATATAGGATTAAATACTTTCCACAAACGAATAAACACACAAAGCATGATTAAGTCACACAAAGCATGATTAAGTTACATAAGCAACTTCTAATCCCTTTTTATTTAATTAGATCTTTTGTTAATTAAAACTTATTTTATCAAGTAATTACTTCCTTCAGAAGTAAGCAAACGATATATAAGAGTCCTCCCTAGGGGACTCGAGTAAATATGTTCTAAAAGTAAGAGATGATGCAGACGAATAAGTCCTCCTTGGGGGATCTCAAAACATATGAATACACGATGCATGTATTCACGTCCCTTTTCTACTTGTGTGTGTGTGTGTTTTAAATACCTTTATAAGAGATATACACTTGTATTCTACTATTTCACTGTTCATTTGTACACATTAAATACTTGAAATTGTATTCATATACTTATCTCAAATGGTATAAGAATATCCACAAATCTTTAGCGACTTTTCTTAATTTAAAATATAATTAAAGAGATTAAAAACAAATGTTACTTAAACATTGTTACTATATAAACCCCTTCTCTGTTACTTGTCAATTCTTTACTTTATATAAAATTTTCCCAAAACATTATGTACTTGTCATTACCTTTAAAATCTCATTTATAGAGATCTAAGTATATTCATAAGTGTACTCTAAAAAGGTTAAGACAAATGTTACTTAAACAGTGCTACTACAACCCCAAAACCATTTCACTTATAATTATCATTAAAACATTCTTATTAAAGATCTAATTATATTCCTAAGTATAATTAAAAGGGTTAAAAAAATATTGCTTAAACATTGTTTACTATAAAACCATAACCATTTATACTTAACATTATCTTTAAAACATTCTTTTAACAAGATAATATTCTTTTAATCAATTTCTCAAAACCTTTCATTATAAATAAGTGTTATAACCAACACCACTTATCCTTTTATAAAATACTTCACTTACTTTTCCAAACTTATATATAAATACTTTAAAAATAATTATAAATAGGTTTTAAATATCAACATAAAATATTGCCTAAAAATAACACATTTTAAAATTGAAAAAAATCATAAAAAGCATGTTTTATTTTTACGAACTCTTAACTTTAAAGTTCATAAATAATTATTAAAAATATATTTAAACATGAGACCACTTTTAGAATACTTTAAAACATGTTATTAAACACATCCAGAAAGATTTCAAAAATAATTTATTTAAATAACCTTTAAACCCATTTTAAATCACAAATAGTATTAAAAAATAACACTATGCAACCACTGTTGTAAAAAGTGCTCAGAAATATCGTCGTAGGTCAAAGATAGCATTTTGAATGCCGTTAAAAGTCTTGGCAGAGAACACTACAAAATTCCTTAGAAGTTTGCCATGTTTTATCCATTTAACCAAAGGTTTTGAACTTCGATTTTATGTACTATACTTGGAGTACATAAAAATCATGCAAGAAAACACCTAAGGATATTTTCTAAAATCATATTAAAAATTTCCAAAATCAAGGTATTTTCAAAGTGCTCATATATCGACCATTTTTGCTATAAATTTTGCAACTCCATTCAACCAGTTTTAAAATCATTTAAATCTTGATATTACTAAAATAATAAGTAAACATATAGTACTTATTAAAATAGCAAAGAAAACCCCAAGGATGTCTTTCAAAATCATATTAAAAATTGCTGAACACAAGGCAATTTCGTAGTGCTCATATAGCGACCATTTTTATATAACTTTTGCGGGTTTGTCCAACCATTTCTAAAAACATTCATTCCACTTCCTTGCTATCCCTTACACTAGTACAAGTGTAGCGCATAACCAAAATATACGAACTCACAATATATTCGCATTTAACCAATTTGAACAAGTTTAAATACAAGGGGATTTGAAGTGCTTTCACAGCCACATCGCTGTATGGACCATTCCATATCCATTCCAATTTCATCACATAATTTACAAAATTCATATATAAACCATTTCGAGGCCACGCCACATGTTATAGAAGATATACAATATAAAGTTGTCATTTAATTTTCAAAAGCAAGAGGGTCCAAAGTTATAGCTTTAATTAGTTTATACTTAACTTTCACATATATTCAAACATACAACATATATAACAAATATATACTTGTTCAATGGTGAGTAAACACACCTAATAACCTTGATACAAGAAAACATAAGCCTCATGAACGCATTAGCACTTCCTACCAAAATCCACAAGCCAAAGATCCAACCTTTAGCCTCCATAACCCCTCGCCCACCGTCTCCTCTTCTTTAGTTTGCTCATGGTCCATATGGGTTTGGGGTGTTTTGCTCCTTTCCTTTATCATTTTAATTGGCAGCACTTTTTTCCATGATGCTTTAAGCACTTTGCCCACGTTTGGAGAAGATTGGAATAGATTTAGACTGATTAGAGATTAATTAGTGGAGATAGAAATGGATTAGCACTAAGTTGTTACTACCATTTAAAATTAACAAACGAGTTAATGTATCATGCAAAGGGTCCTGTGTAGAAGTGGTCAAGAGGTAACCATTTACCTCATACCCTTCTTGGAAGGTCACCATACATGCCCTCTCTCACATGCCATCTTTACACCTCATTTCCTAAAATATATCTTTACACAATTCATCAAAATATCTTCTCCTTGATCCATTTGTTAATCTTATACTATTAACATTTAGCCACAAATACTAAATTATTTTTAGTTGCTAATTAATTACACATTTATATACTAAACAAGCACAAAAAGTTCGAACAACTTTTATGAAGAAAACAGCCATTTATCGATGAAATGATTTTCGACCACATTATGATATTCCTTCGAAGTATTTACTTTTGTCAAATTTTTCAAAAACAAGTTTACCATTATTATATTAATTACAAGGGTGGTTAACAAGGTTACAAAATCACTTTTATTGCATTAAATTTAATATTCAAATAATTTGGATATTTAAATACGAAATGTTCGAAATTCTAGATCATTACATTCTTCCCCACCTAAAACTTTCGTCCTCAAACTTCCAACACAACACACACAAAAGAAAAAAAATAAATACTCAATAGTATTCACAATTACTAGCAAATATAGCTTGTGGTTTGCTCAAGTTCAGAAACCCTCTTATTGCACAAGGACATCAATAACCTACTAAGCATACCTTACGCTTAACAGCCGTAGGTTATTACTAAGACGATTGTTCACACTATCTTAGAAAAAATCGAAGAGTCATTCACTAAACTCTCCAAAAGTTAATAAAACATAGTATACATATAAACTTACGCCATGCGATGCACGTGGATCATCCGTATGCAATATCAAATTTGATCACTTGCTTGATCACATAAATTCAACTTCTAAACCAATATCAATCTCCTAACCTCTCTAGTGTGGACTCCAATCAGGTCCTTGATTAGTGTTGACGCCAAAAATGGGCATCAAAACCCAAAAGAATCTTTCATAGATTAAAATGATGAATGAAATTAAAATAAAGCAGAAAAAGTAAATGAACACATGGATTTTTTAATGGTTCGATAATCTTGGCCTTCGTCCACTTTGTATTTTTATTAATCCTGCACTTGATTATGATTACAAGAAAGTTTGTATTAGCATGGATCAATTAGTACAAGACTGAAGAATAAAAATGGCGGAGTCTGGGCAATGAAAAGAAGGATCCTTCAAATGAACCACGAAGCTTGTATTTATAGGGCAAGATAGTGAATACCTTCCTAAAATTTCGGCTGTGGAGTCTCCAGACGAGATCACCTTATCGATCACGGGCCCCACTTCCATCGAAATAACGATCAGTGCCAATCATTTTTCTTGCTCCTTTTCATGTGCGATAGATATGGTGGGTCCCACCATGTAATATCTTACTATTCCCAAAGTTTCATGTGTATTCGACATATGGATTTTGAGATATCGATTGTTTTCTACTGAGTTGAACTGCAATATCGATAATAAAATCTATAATTGGTGAATATGGTCCATTTTCAGTAAATGGTGTATTTTCATATTTTCAGCAATTTATAGAGTCCGTCGTCCGCTTTCGCTTCGCCACTACTTCATATTATCATCTATGCTTGAACTTTGGGCTTCATGATTGTTAATTTGACTTGTCGACTCCAATGACAGTCGAGTGTAACTTGTCTAATCAGTTCGAATATAGCCGGGTCAAAAGACCGGATAACATTTTCCCCCCAAAGTAGGTCTTGTTGCGTACATCATGTGCTTTGAATCGAAGAGAGTCATCCAAGAGAAAGCCATCCAGTTTTCTTGTAACGACCCGCAAATTTCGATAATTAAAAATTGTTAATTTAATAAGATTTTGGTAAATAAACTGGCATGAATAAAAATTTGAAATTTGTTAATTTAATATAATTGTGTAATGAATACTGAAAAAAATAAAATTAGGAATCATATTTATGAAATAATAACGAGAATGCAAGGTAAATAATGCTAATTAAAGTTAATAATTTATGGATTGAATGAAATGCCAATTAATGAAAATATGTTATACTTGACTATAAATGGAACATAAGCAAATAAATGAAATATTGGATTTACCAAGGAAATAATAGATAGTTAATGGAAATTAGATGAAATTAGTATTATGAAAATAAATGGTAACATTGATTTGTAAGTAATAAAAGCTTATTAATGTGACTAAAGGTTAACGTAACGATTATTGTATGTTACCTATTTATGTAGCTTGTTAATTTAAATTGGAAATGAGTACAATAATTATAATTTAATACTACGTTAATGTTAATTAAGGTAATAATTGGGAATAATGTTAATTTTAATATGACAATTAGTTGAGTTAAAAGAATGGAAATAAAGATTTATCAATTTATTAGGATTCGAACTATAATAATTGGAGTAATTGCAAATAAATGAAATTAAATATCTAAATATTACATTAATTGAAATGCAGATGGAATGTGAGAATGTTAATGTAATAGATTTTGAATCAAATGTTAATTTCATCCGTTTGATAATAATGAATTGAATAATAGAATGAAAAGTAAATTAAATAGAATTATTGGAAATTAAATTTATAATTTTGAATTTAATGAAATTGAGGTTAATACTGAAATTGATAAATTAATCAACTCTAAATTGACATTTAAATTTGTTTAGATCATTGTAAATGATTGAGGAATCAAAAATGATGAAACTTGTCAATTATCGAATTGAAATTGAAAATTTGATTTAATTAATTAATTATTAATTTATTTATTTAACGTAAAAATAGCCATTTTGGCCACTGACTCGGATTTCGACGAAACCTATTTCATCGGATCCGTAACGGTGAATTATTGTAAGGTTTTAAGTTTCGTAGAAATTGGACTTGTTGTTTGATCGTACGGACTCGAAATGCATTGAAATCAATGAAATTGAAATTAATTGAAATCAATTTGAAATAACTTAATTTTATCATAACTTCTTCATATGATGGAATTTGGACCTGAAACCTATTCCATTGAGTTTAAAATATTTTAAAACATCTATTTTGATATATGGGTTGACCCAATTTTATTCCGGAGTCAGAACGGGCTTTTCGGGCCTTTTTATCGTTCAACACGTATATCAATCGGTTCCATCTATTCTATTTCAATTTTGCCTGTTTATACCTCTTTATAAACCCTAGCCTATTTCTTATGTTCATTATTCTGTACGTACAATTCCATTTGCTCCTTATTCCAATGGCAGACAACCAAAAATACATTTACAATTTTAAATCGAATTAAAGCCTGAAATTCAAACTCCTCAAATAGTATCAAATTTTATATCAATCTGAAGCTCTCGAAGAGTGTAATATTCTAGTGTGATTCGTTTTTCAATCGATTTCACCATTTTTTCAGAAATCGCGAAGGAACCTCAGCCATTCTTTTTAGGTTTTGGACGATCCAACGGTGGATCTTTGCCCCATCGACGATCGGGAGGTGGAGTTGGGAAGAGGGTGGAGAGTAGGTCATGGATCTTGGGTTCTTTTGTCGAGATGGTCAATGAAACAACCAAATTTGGCATTTGAACGTGAGTAGTGGCGGTCGTGCTAGGGGTGATCGGAATCCCTGGCGTTTGCATGGTGGGGGCGTCCAGGTTTGGGCTTTGCGGTGAAGTTGTCTGATCGAGGTGCAAGTGGGCGTAACGGCAACAGGTTCGCCTGAATGGTGGTGGCTCTGAGGACATTCGAATGATTTAGAGTTCGAACAGTGGCTGTTCGTGCATGCGTGGGTGCTAGCGTGTGTAGGGAGGGGTGTAACGTGTTTTCCTATTTTATTTTATTTATTTGCAAATTTAAATTCGTCCAACTTCAATTGTGTATAGCTTTTGCATACGAACTCGCATTCACACGCGGTTTCTTTTGTTAGGATCATATTAAAATTCTGGACATTTTGGCATCGGTTTCTGCAGATTCTAGGACTGTTGAAATTTCGGGTTTAAATTGGATTTAAATTCAATTTAAATTCAAAAGGTGAGTGTTTTAACCCACTCACTACTTCTAAAATTTCTTATGTGTGTTAAATTAATTTTTGATGTGATTAGAAATTTATTTATGACTGTTTGGCATACTTTTAATTGTCATCCCAGTTAAATTGAATTTATTGAATTAAATTGTTATTTAATTTATTTTTGCATACAAACTACAAGTTAAATTGTTATTTAATTTATTATTAAATATAAACTGCCAGTAAATACCTGTTATTTATTATCTGTTCTATATTGACGTTATTATTTGGATTGGACGATGATTGTGATAAATGTTTGATGATTGATAATGGATGAATGGATGTGGTATTTTATATTGTTATAAACTGCAAATTGTTATGAATTTTATTTCATTCGGGATTTTGGTTTGAAATGATATACAACCGTATTTTTATTTTAAATTATGGATTGAAATGATAAATATTCGTATCACTTGACTATACGGTAGAAAATTATATGCAGCCATCGCGGTCTATATATAAAATGTTCTAAAAATGAGTTCTATGGTTTTGGAAAGTAATATATGGTTTAATGAATATTGATTTTTTTTGATATTATATAAATGTTATTTTATATATAGTTAAATGCTCGAATTTAAGCTATGTATAAGTTTGTTAAATAAAAATTTAAGTTTAATAATAGAGTTTGATTTTTTATTAAAATAAATGTGAGTAAGTATTTAAATTTTATTTTAATATAGTGTGCATAATGATTTAAATAATTAAGGATGGGAGATAAATTGGAGATTTATTTGAAATTAAATTTATTTTAGAATTAAACTCTAAAGGGTTGATGTGAAATTTATTAAATTGGAAATTTTAAAAGGTATAATTATTATAACTTGATTTTGGGGTCAAGGTGTATTAAATGAGTATTTCAAGTATGACTAAATTGAATGAAATATTTAGTTATTTGTAATTTGAGTTTTTTTAAGGTTAATGGATTTATTATGCAAATATTTCAAAACTAAATAATAGAATATTGAATTGTTGAATTGTAATTATCAACCTTAGTTTTGAAATTATTTAATACTCAAAGTTTGAAATATATTGAAATTGAAATGGTTTATTGAAACTAAAAGTGTGTTGAAAGTTATGAATTGAGATTTAATTTAAAGTGAATAAAATTGTGAAGTCGAGGAAAATATTTTACTTGATAAAGTGATTTTAAATTCAAACTATTTTATTTTATATATTGTCTGAATATCCAAACCATTTAAGTTTTTGAAGCTATGGTTTAGAAGCTATGAAATTCGAAGTATTATGTTTTGAAAGGTTATATTTCAAGCGTTTGGTTTCGAAATATTATTATTTTGAATGTGCTATGATTTTTGAAGGGATATATTTAGAACAAAAAAGATATTATATTGATTTGGGTTTTTATAAAATTATATCATATTGGTTTGGGTTTTGAAATGGAAATGATATCGTATTTATATGGTTTTGAAATGGATATTATATTATGATTTTGAAGTATAAATTATTTTGAAATGACCGCGGTATTATAATAACGTTTGGTTGTTAAATAGACCGGGATCGGAAGTTGTCATACGCTCTGCCAACTTCAAAAACCACTTTAACAACCGTTTATGCGGAGGAGACTCCAGAATGAAGTAGGATGGTGGCGGCGTTCCTTTGAGGTATATACGTGGACCCAACTACCGTGAGTTGGCATAAGGTGGCTAAAACAGGAGCGATTGACGGGCCAATGAGGTAGCACCTTTGATCGGACACATCCCTTCGATATTATTCTTTGAATTTTGGATTGATTCAGTGGCCACTTTTGATTATTTTTGATTTGAGGGTGTGGCTCGAGGTGGACGGTAGCTGCGGCTATGCGTTACCACCGGCTCGGAAGCGTAATTGGTATATCTACCCTGGCATTGCCTAGTTGTACCATGTCACCTACCCTAGTGTGCCTTGTACGAGTTTGATTTGTGTCGTACCTATGGAGTATCCCCTGGTAGCCTCCCGATCAGGAGGTATTACGGTACTGTATAGACTATTGGCATTATTACGTGTTAAGGGCTATATGGGTGATCCTTAATGCTATTTAAAAGTAAGTTTATTTTACTATTAGACATTATTATAATAGCGAAATATTACTACATAGTAAATAGTTTAACGGATCCTTAGGAGATGTGAATCCCGTGCATCTCTTAGATTACTGCACTCACGTTTGACACTGGATAGGAGATGTCAAATACCGTAAACATCTATGACGCCGTTCCACTCATATTTATTTACAGTTGATTTAACTTACATAAGATCTTTTAGTTCTGACTCGAGTGTTTTGTCTTTTCAATTCGCTCGGGTCAGTCTGAGCATTTCAGGACTTGATGTTTTATTTCTGAAGGACGAAGACGAAGATTTTATTACTATTATTTACTATATCATTCTTTTGCATCATGTATTCCACTGCATTATTTATTATCCTCTGATATGTGTAACTCTGATGTGTATTGTGTAAGTATAATCAAATGTTTTGTAAAACAGCTTCATGAACTGTTTGTTTGATTATTATATTTTGTCGTTCCGCTGTAAGATTCTATTTTGTTTTTCTTCCTTTGCTTTTCTTATTCACCCCAATAACAATCCGCTCTTCTGTATGGTTTGAGTCTGACGTGTATGGTTTATCGTCGATTTAAACCGTACAAAATGGCTGGATGTTACATCTGGTATCAAAGCTTAGGTTTAACAATAAACCTTAGCTTTGTGGGGTCATACTCTTTATTAATAAGGTATCAATACCCTATGATGAGTCACTGAGTGTGTGTGTATATATATATATATGAGAGCGTATTTGTTAGTGTTATAAATATGTTTTGATATTGTGTTAATTTGTTTCGTTTTATATTTATAAATTCTGGTTGGTGCATAGGACGCTATGACATCAATAGAGATTTCTAAACACTTAATAGGACAGACCGACACAATATTTGTTTTGAATATGGGTGAATGGATTAATTTTGCCTATTATATTTTCTATATATATATATATATCAAATAAATTTTTATAAAGGTTTTATTTGATTGTAATATATTGGTTGTTAGGTAGTGAAATTCATAAATATTGATTGGAAACATGATTTAAAGAGAATGAAATAGAATAAATGAAAATTGGAAATTTTAGATATTAAGCTCCGGGATTTTGAAATTTACTTTCAAATGATTTTGGAATATAATAATATTTTTTTAAGTATTTTCTGGTATAAATATTCCAATATAATTTGAAAGAATTGTTTTAAAGAAACTTTGAAAAGAAATAAGTTCTGTACTCCCCGCTCTATCATTGGAATAGAATTTCGGTGATGGGTGCACGCATTATCGACGTTCATTTTCAAGTTTCTAAGCGGGAAGGCCACTGTAGTATTTTTACTACATATTTATTTTTATAAGCAAAAATAAATTTTAAATTGTTTAAATATAATGGGATTTGTAAATTGTAAGTGTATATATCTATCTATTATTTTAAAATGATTTAAAATTTTACTCGGTATATAAATTCTTAAGTTTCCATTAATTTATAGTTTCAATGGCTTTAGTGAAATGAAATTTAACTAATAATTGAAACCTCTAAATGAAATAAGAGATTTAATTCTAAGTTATAAATGGGATTAAAAGAAGGTTGAATTATGTAACCTAAAAACAAAAGATATGATCATTGAACGTTAAATTAATTAAAGGAAAGAAGAAAGACTTGTGTAATTTTCAATTACATCCTTAAAAGCATATATGTAACATACCAAATATTAAAAGATCTAGTGTTTAATAAGAAAATGTAATGGATATTATATAAGTAATAAACTTGAGGTAATGAAAGTTTTTAATGAAATTCTTTTATAAATAAGAATTTGATGTTGTAATTGTAAACTTATGTTATAATTGAAATATTACTATAACAAATTGTGATAGAAGTAAGTATTATAAGAAAGTAATTGAAAACTTAAGTAGATGAATTGATATGCTAATAAATTGAATTGAACATAAATTCTATAAATAAATGAATGTTAATAAATGAAGTTATGCAATAATGAATGAATGAATGAATATAACGCAATAAAAAGAAGCTGACATGACCTAAATAGATGAAAGTGAATAATTGTAAGTAATAAACGAAAATAAATGAAATAAACACTGAATGAGTGAATGGAAAAGATTTTGTAAGAATTAAATGTGAAATTAAAGTTGAATCATTTTAAGAATGAAAAGGAAATCAAACAACAAATGTATGGAATGAAATTAATAAGAATGAAATTAATCTATTGTTTGAAATTGTTATTTGTTCAGTTATGGTTGTTTGGGCAAGGATACTTTAAAATTGTTTAGATGAATGAATAATCTATTTAATTTCATCTAGGACTATTGAGTAAATGGTGCACTAGGTAGTTTATTATCATTCTGTGCAATTTAAAGTTGAACCCGAACAATTATTTGTTTTGTTTGATATGAGCAAATGGTTGATTTGTGTTGATTTTATGTGATAGTTGTATGCCTTCGTTGTAAGTGATTGTTGTTTGTATTGATTTGTTTGTTTGTTTGTGGATGAATCAACTTTAAACATTTTATTTTATATAATTGTTAACTCTTTCGGATTATATAAGTGAAATACAGGTTAAGGAAGCAATTGTTGCTGCTTTTGGTTTCATAATTAAGCGTTAATTGCTCGACAAATAGGTACGTTCTCGGATCATGGTTTTATAGCGTTATTATATTGCTTTTTCCTGTGTTGGGATATATATTATTTTGGAAAATATATGTTGTATATTGTTATATTTGATATTATATTTTCTCCCGAGCCTCTCCGTACAAAGGAGACTCTGCCGAAATTTTCCGTAAATTTTGGACCTAGAAAACTTTTGAAAAATGTTTCCCAAACTTTATTAATTTGAGTATAAAAAGATTTAATGGTTATAAATTGATACATTTTATTCAATTAATTAATTTTGAAAATTTTATTACTTATAAAGTTAGTATTTTTGAATAAAATATATTGTTTACTTAATTCCTTTCTTCTCCCTTTTTCCTTTTCGAGGACGAAAAGTTTTGAGTGGGGGAGAGTGTAACGTCCCGTGAATTTCGATAATTAAAAATTGTTAATTTAATAAGATTTTGGTAAATAAATATGGAATAAATAAAAATTTGAAATTTGTTAATTTAATATGATTGTGTAATGAATACTGAAAGAAATAAAATTAGGAATCATATTTATGAAATAATAAAGAGAATGCAAGGTAAACAATGCTAACTAAAGTTAATAATTTATGGATTGAATGAAATGCCAATTAATGAAAATATGTTATACTTGACTATAAATGGAGCATAAGCGAATAAGTGAAATATTGGATTTACCAAGGAAATAATAGATTGTTAATGGAAATTAGATGAAACTAGTATTATGAAAATAAATGG
This sequence comes from Allium cepa, assembly GCA_030765085.1. Taxonomy (NCBI): domain Eukaryota; kingdom Viridiplantae; phylum Streptophyta; class Magnoliopsida; order Asparagales; family Amaryllidaceae; genus Allium; species Allium cepa. The sequence continues at coordinate 486,309,161 of CM060929.1, forward strand.
TAACATTGATTTGTAAGTAATAAAAGCTTATTAATGTGACTAAAGGTTAACGTAATGATTATTGTATGTTACCTATTTATGCAGCTTGTTAATTTAAATTGGAAATCGGTACAATAATTATAATTTAATATTACGTTAATGTTAATTAAGGTAATAATTGAGAATAATGTTAATTTTATTCATAATATGACAATTAGTTGAATTAAAAGAATGGAAATAAAGATTTATCAATCTATTGGGATTCGAACTATAATAATTGGAGTAATTGCAAATAAATTGAATTAAATATCTAAATATTACGTTAATTGAAATGAAGATAGAATGTGAGAATATTAATGTAATAGATTTTGAATCAAATGTTAATTCCATCCGTTTGATAATAATGAATTGAATAATAGAATGAAAATTAAATTAAATAGAATTATTGGAAATTAAATTTATAATTTTGAATTTAATGAAATTGAGGTTAATACTGAAATTGATAAATTAATCAACTCTGAATTGACATTTAAATTTGTTTAAATCATTGTAAATGATTGAGGAATCAAAATGGTGAAATTTGTCAATTATCGAATTGAATTGAAATTTTGATTTAATTAATTAATTATTTATTTATTTATTTAATGTAAAATAGCCATTTTGGCCACTGACTTGGATTTCGACGTAACTAGTTTCATCGGATCTGTAACGGTGAATTATTGTAGGGTTTCAAGTTTCGTAGCAATCAGAATTGTTGTTTGATCGTACGGACTCGAAACGCCTTGAAATCAATGAAATTGAAATCAATTTGAAATAACTTGATTTTAGTATAACTTCTTCATACGATGGAATTTGGACCTGAAACCTGTTCCATTGAGTTTAAAATATTTTAAAACATCTATTTTGATATATGGTTTGACCCAATTTCATTTCGGAGTCAGAACGGGCTTTTCGGGCCTTTTTATCGTTCAACGCGTATATCAATTGGATCCATCTATTCTATTTCAACTTTGCCTATCTATACCTCATTATAAACCCTTGCATATTTCTTATGTTCATTATTCTGTACGTACAATTCAATTTGCTCCTCCTTATTCCAATGGCAGATAACCAAAAATCAATTTATAATTTCAAATCAAATTTAATGCATGGGTTTTGTTGCCGCATTGCTTTTTCCGCATCGCTTTTGTTTCACCGGGACATGTCTTGGGTCGATATTCAATGCATGGCTCACGATAGTCTTTGAGATCACACACATGTCAGAATGGGTCCATGCGAACACATCAAGGTTCGCTCAGAGAAAACCAACAAGTTCATTCATCATCGAGAGGCTAAGCTATGATCCGATCTTTAAAACCTATGACATGTCATCGTGGCTACCGTGATGTCGATTGTTAGCTTAACCGATGCAGCCTTGGTCTCTTTGGGCTCCTCCCCATCATTTCTTGGGTCTATATCTTTATAGAACCGACTGTAGTGTTGTTGCTTGATATTGGCCTTATGTTGTGAGCATATATGACTTGCATAATTGAACCAGCATACGCCTTCGAATCGGATGTTTACCACTATAGAATTGAGTAGATTAGCATATATGTACTTATTCAGATTGTAACACGTGACCTAAATGAACTTGAATATGAACAACATCGCACTAAATGGTACTTAGCATGGGGACGTCTGAATTGGATTTGCAAAGTCACCTAGGCGATGAGATCAATGCCAGCCACTTGCCTAGGCAAGTCTTGTAATGTCAACACTTTGGTGGTGTATGTCGGCACGAAGAACGACAGTTGAATTTGATGTTAACCCTCATGTTCAAGCATTTATTTAATGCGTAGTCAATGGTACGGAAGCCGATCGGGATGACATGTGATGATGGACGCTGCAGTCGAACTTTTGGATCTCGTCATGAGCTAATGAGTCCAATAGCGAAATGTTCTAGATGCTTTGAGTGATTACTTGCAATGGTTGAAGATTAGGTTTAGAAGCACGTCAAATCAAATGTCGAGTAGGGTTCATCCTCATGTTGTATGCAGCTGCATAGCTAACTCTTGCTTTGAGTTTGAATCTGCTTGTGTGTTCAAGTAACGCACTTTCAATTCAATGTACTCACGATTTGTTGCTTGTCATTCAGGTTGGAATGATAGTCAGTGCCCATGAGCCTGGGCATTTATTCGATGATTCTATCTCTAAGCATCCTTTCAGTCGTAGCCTGGAGTCGTTATAGACACTAGGTATGAGTCACAATATTAAGTTATCACGGTCAATTTTTTAGATGATAACACTTCTACCCCTGGTTTTGGGTTGATAAATGTACTACATGGACGGTCAAGTTTCATCCTAGTTGTGTTTATACTCCTACCTAAGCTCCGAAAACTCAGAATTGATCGATGAATGGTCAGTTCACATTCATTTTTATTCTCGTTCCTGCCCCCTAAGTCAGAGTTAAATGTCGATAAGTGGATGGACATGTCAAATCTATTTTAGCTTTACACTCTTTCCCGTCGATTAGTGGAATCGGGTTAGTTGATTGAAGGATGAGTCGCGCCTATTCTGATTTATGTTCTCCTATTGGACCAAGGGGTAGAATTAGCTTAGAAGAAGTCGAGTCATATCCATCTGGTTTCATACTCCTCCTGACGGATCAAAGGAAGGTGATGGAGAATGAACGGTCAAGTCACACTCATTCGTTGTTTATTGTCCTATAATGCTTTAGTGAACGGAGCTAATCGATGGACGTTCAGGTTACATCCATTTATGGTTGATGTTGATCGATACCGACCTTCGATCCAACATCATGATATAGAAAGTTTGGATCAATATTGCTTATCGATATGATGGCATGATAAAGTCGATTAGCCATAACTTTGGATGTCATTCTGATTGGTTTTGTACTAAGGCCTCCCTACAGTCATTGCCTTAAGTCGTACAGAACACCAAACTGGAACTATAGTGAGCTGTCGTATTCAGCTTTTGGTAATTTATACCCCTACCCCCAATCTTGGTTTAGTGGAGTTAGTTCATGGATGGTCAAATTCCATCCATAGTGATTTTATACTTCTCATGTCGATTTCATGTTGGAATATATGGAAAAGCGAGTGGTCAAACCACAATCATTTATCTATTTATATTCATATCCGCACTCACGGGATAAGAGTTTGTTGGCAGGTGGTTGAATCGCACCCAACATTGTTTATACTCCAATACATACTCTAGGAACTTAGAGTTGTTTTAGAAAATGGTCGAACCACATTTTCCTTAGTCATTTATTTTTCCCCCAAGCCAAGGGCAGAAATCAAAGAGTGGTCAGTTGTATCACGTTCACACTTACTTAGAGTTCTTCACGTTGAATCATGGGAAGGGGCTAATTAGCGGATGGTCAAGTCACATCCATTCTATGTTTTATGCTCAGCCTGTAGGTTTATAAGGGAGAGTTATTGGTAAAATAGTCGAACCATGTCCATTTTCTACCTATATTCTTATCCGCGCTCCGAGGAATAGAGTTATTTGATAGATTATCAAACCGCGTCCATGTCTTGGTTTGGATTTTGGCTTGTCGATGCCTAGGCTAGGCTTGAATATTTTATCGTACTTTAGGCACAAGCAAGATCGTGGATGGACATATCACGTCCTCCTTGGATTGGACGGTCAAACCATATCCAATTTTAGCTTGGGTTCTCAAACTACCCCCTGCATCAAGGGGTAGGAGTTAACACATGGACAGTCATACCGGATCCACTTTCATTCGGATCTTGCTCTACCGAGCCTTGGGAGTACGATGAGTGTTCTAGCGAACTTCAAGCTTGAGTAGAGGATCAAATGGTCAGATCACATCCACTATGAGTCGTGCGTTTGCCCCCAAGTCAAGGGAAAGAGTAAAAGAGAAGATGATCGAACTATGTCCACTTTTCATGGTATTTATACTCCAGACCATGTAGAGGGACCAGAGTTGATCAATGGATGGTCGAAACGCATCTATCTTTTTGTGTTTATACTTTGTCCACACTCAGGGGACCAAAGTTTTATGATGGAGGGTCAAAACATCTGTTTGATGTTTATTCTCCAGTCCACGCTCTAGGGACCAGAGTTTTATGATAAGTGGTCGGTCATACCCGTTTTTGATTCGTACTCCACCCATCAGGTCAAGGTAAGAGTTGTCAAATAAACAGCTGAATCGTGTTCATTCGTGGGAAGGAATTCAGTATCCAGTGTCGAGGTAAAAGTTGGCGAGTGGACGGTTGATTCACATCCACTTAGTGATTAAGCGATGGAAGGTCGGACCACATCCATGGTCCATGCTTGGGTTGGATGGTCAGGTCTCATCTAATTTTCTTCATACTCCTCCCAACAAGTTAAAGGGAAGAGTGGTTGGACGGACGATCAAGTCACATCCACCTCACGTTGTAGTCATGGACTTTTGTCGTAGGCGGCGGTTGATGAGTAAATGGTTAATTACACTTATTTTGAGTCGGACTCCCAAACCACCTCCTATGTCCAGGGCATGAGTCAATGTATGGACGGTCAAATAACGTCCACTATAGTTGGACCTTGGTCTTGCTAAGCTTTGGGAGGGGCGTAAGAACTTCAAGTATGAGGTGGGAGAGGATGGCCGGGTTGCATCCACTCCAAGTGTTTCTTCGATCTTCAATTCAAACATGGAAGTTGATGAGTGGACGATCAGTCTTGTCCACGCTATATTGTATTTTGGCATTGTTAGGCTTTTCCATTTCGAGTCCTTGCCCCCAAGTTAGAGGCATATGGTAGCCGATGAGCGGTGAATCACACTCATCATGATGGTCCTTCAAAAGTCCGATTATGGTCCGTGCAGGTTGGTTGTGCCCAACTCTAAGTACTTGGTCGCCTGCATCGTTCGGAAGTATTAATTCAAATTGATCATAGTTCTCAACATAATTGAAATTGAAATAAATCTTATTGATAAGTGAAGAAACGTCATATGCTCGCTATTTCACTTCGCCTCGGCCCTTCTCAGCTGGAAGTCGACTATAGGTGGTCCAATTGATAATCAAATTTCTTTATTGATCTGATGTCCCTGGCCGCCATTCTATGGGGCTTACACATATTATTGACACTTTCCTTTCTGGATCAGCTTTTCGACCACATCTCGAAGGTATCTGCAATCGTCGGTGTTATGATCATGTGTATCTTGAAATATACAAAATTTCCCAGATTTCTTCTAGGTTTCGGTGGACTCTCTCGAGGCTGGTTTCTAGTACTACTTTGAGCCATGAGTCTCCAAGTAGATATTTTCAATTGAATCGTTCAAAAAAGTATATGAATCGAATTTTGTGACTCTAGGTCGTCTCCTAGAAACTGAGTCCTCATCTAAGGCCTCAATGCTAACCTTGGTTTGAATTCCTTTAGCCGACGGGCCTGCATCGTTGTTTCCCCTGGTCTGCTCTACCTCCTCCTTACATAGGATGTAGTTCACTTTTTAATAGAAACGATCCAAGGTCATAGGAGGCTCTCCAACTTACCAGTCCCCTAAGTCTGCATTCGTGTCGATTTCCCTTGTCAAAGCCATCAGTATGATATTCTCGCTGAGATTGCTCGCTTTAGTGGTGACGACGTTGAATCTCTATAGGAAGTCTTCGAGCAGGTCACTTGGTATTTGGAATAAATTAGATAATGACATTGCATTCTTGGCGTGAGCCACATGCATCCTGAATTACTCGAAAAACTTCTAATCCGGTTGATTGGATGAGGATGTGGACCTGGTTGGTAACTATGTAAACCATATAAACGTTATTCTTTCAAAGAGTATGGGAAAAAATCAACATTCGACGGCAATCGTCGCTCTAACGGTATCCATGTTCTACTCGTACTTCATGAGATGTTGTCGGGGGTATATGTTCATAGAATATGTTGGCATGGTTGGCACATTTAATCTCCTCGGGATATTCTGCACGCTGAGGGCTTCGGTGAATAGGTTTCGACCATGGGAGGTGCTCCAATCATCATCAATCTGGTCCTTTTTTAAGTTACAACTACTTGTAATGCTTGCAAATGATATATACATGGTTATCCAACATTTGAATGATTGAGAATGTCGATCGAATAGCGTATCGGTTAGGATGGGTCATTGATTGGTGATGATCCCCAAACTTTCACCCAAATGAGGCGTGATTCATATAGAGGCAGTAAAGAAGGCCACTTGAGGTTGTACACCAAATTTCAAGTATTTTGGAGTCTATATGTCCAAGTTATGAGCAAAGCAAGATGGACCGACATTAACGAACTGATGATAATTTACTTGGAGTCCGACCTGAGAAAATTTTCTATTTGCTTGGAGTTAGCTCCTGGTTCGCTTAGAGTCACTAAATTTAAAGTGCTGGGTTGGTGATGAATGGTGCTTGGAGTCATATTCGTGTTTGCTTGGAGAAAATCTTGGTTTTACCCGAGTTTGACCTTTGGCTAGAATTTCCTAGGTTTGCTTCGGGTCGAATGGTTGATTACCCGAGTTTGAATTAAGGTCAGAACATATAGAGTCTACTTCGGGTCATATCACCTTGGTTTGCCAGCCTTTAGGAGTACCATTTGAACAGCAGTTCCTTGTTCATTCCTTGGTTGTAATTCAGAATCTACCGCTTAATCCCTTATGCCTCGATCAGTCATAAGACGTAAGGGAAATGGATAGAACGCACCGTATTTTAAAGTCTTTTTTTCTATGATGGATCAATATGAATCCATTAAGAATGGATCGTACCCTATCAATTTTCATTTGGATACTTAGCAAAATATTAGACTAAGTATGGATATGGATTTGACCAATCGGTTATAGATGTTGGAGCAACGATCAGCTAATAATATGATCGGTTGGAAAAATGATCGACTGGAAAAACGATCGAATGGAATGATCGGCTATAATACGTGCTATGGGGGGATCGACTATGATGGAGTATGGAGGAGGTCATTTTGGCTTTGAAAGGGATCAGTATGGAAACGCTAAGAATGGATCATACCCGATCCATATTCACGTGGATACTTAACCAAATTTTAAGCTTAAATGGATTGGTAGTGGATATAACAATCGATAATGTGGAGTGTGGTTGAGGGTTCGATCGGTTGTAGTTGAAATGACCGAACATTGAAGATGTATGTGATCGATCGACCGATCGGTGGTAGTTGAAATAATCAGTTGCAGTTGTTGAAATGATCGATTTTTAAAGATGTTGGAGTAGCTTCGATCATACACTTCTATATGGATCATTCCCGATCCATAGAAAGTGTCACGTGGCACACGTGATCAATAGGGTGGATCTCCCTATGCCTCTACCTTGTGTTTCCAAAGTTATTTCACCGATCACCCTTGTATTCGTCAAGTTATGGAGAGGTCATTGTTGATTTGTACTGCCAATCCGAGCATCTATTAACCCAGTCCGATCCATTATTTATAACTGATCTCTGTGTTCTCTAATGCTGCATCAGTCGGTCTTGAGGAGGTAGCAATGGACTATCCTTCCTAGGAGGCATTGTGGGTAGTTTCACTGTAGATCTCTTTCAAATCTGAGTAGAGTAGGAAACTTGTCGGTAGAAAGCTGGATCTATCTTAGGAACATGGGAATCGACAAGTAGATGATGAGATCCAACCAAGCTAAAAATTCAATTCTCAGTAAAAGAACCAAAATGTTGAAGCCAAAAATGGGCATCAACACCCAATAAAATCTCATAGAGATTAAAACAATGAATGAAATTAAAAAATAATTAAGAAAGTAAATGAACATACAGATTTTTATAGTGGTTTGGCAATCTTGGCCTATGTCCACTTTGTTTTTTATTAGTCTTGCACTTAATTATGATTACAAGAAAATTTGGATCAACAGGATCCATTAATACAAGAATGAAGAATAAAAATGGCGGAGCCTTGACAACGGAATGAAGTATCCTTCAAATGAACCATGAAGTGTGTATTTATAAGGGAAGACGGCAAAATATCTTCCTAAAATTTCGGCTGTGGAGTCTCCAGATCCAAACGAGGCCACCTTATCGATCACGGGCCCCACTTCCATCAAACTAACAATTGGTGCTAATCGTTTTTCTTGCTCCTTTTCACGTGCGATTGATATGACGCATCCTACCATATAATATCTTGCTATTCCCGAAGTTTTGTATGTATTCGATTTGTATATTTTGAGATATCGATCATTTTCCAATGAGTTGAATTGTAATACCGATACGATACGATCCATAATTGATGAATATGGATCATACTCGATCCATTTTCAGTAAATGGTGTATTTTCATATTTTTAACCTTCTATTGAGTCCGTCTTATGCTTTCGCTTTGCCACTGCTTCATATTATCATCTGTGCCTGATTGCTAAGCTTTATGATTGTTATTCTGGCTTTTTGGTCCTGATGATAGTCGAGCCTAACTTGTCTAGTCGATTCGAATATAGCCGGGACAAAGACCGGATAACAATTAGAAAACTTCATTCTTCTTACATGGCTACATACTATGATGGAAAACTTAGGGATATATTAAGAATCCATTTCAATTGTTCGCCATCAAGATTTAAGCGAAAAATTCTAACTCGAACCTATGTAATCACCTAGAAACCGTGTGCTCGAACCCTAGATTAAGAACAATCATACGAATAAAAGATCTATGTATAACTTATATATTTTACCCTATTGGTTTCTTTAATGATACCAATTTCTTTTCAAATCACATTCATTTACACTAATAGTATTTCTCATTCGATACTAAAATCCGTTTATGAATAATTTCACAAACATAACTCAATTTTATAAACATTCTATAGAGGCATGACTTCATTAATAGAACATTTCACAACTTAAGTTCATATATGTATAATACTCCACTACATCCTAAGAATTTATACAAAAAATCATAATCACTTCACTTTTTAAAATCTCAACGAAGACTCAAAAATAAATATGGATCTTATAACTGAATCAGCCTTCTAGACTTATCCGCTGGGTTAGTTAAGTAGCCAGGAAGAGCATGACACTAATATCCAGACTTACACACCTGGAGTCTACTTACCTTAGACACCCTTAAGGAAAAGATTTTTATTATTTGGCCCAAGTAACATCGAATGTCCTACTTAAAACAGATGTTCAATGGTTCAAAAGCAGTTTTGACTTTACTACGTTCTCAATTTAAGAGTTACAAAACTCGTCTTTATACTTCAATATCAAATTTCTTTTAAGAAAACTTTAGAACTAAACACCAAAGTTTTATTCCAAATCCCATTGAAATAATAATATTTACATATTACTTTTGTATATCAAATCACACTTTTGGGAGAAAAATCAAAATCTGTTTTAGTAAAATTGCTCTGTGGCAAACTAGTTTTGTTGAGTCTCCCATTTAGAAACAACAACATGAACGTCGGTGATGCTGCATTCATCACAAAATTATTTTCAAGTGATAGAATTAAGTTCAGTGCATTCAAATCATACTTTTTGGACTTAACCAAAATAATTGTCAAAGCGGTGTCAAATACTTTGTATAATAGTACTAAGTATCCTGATCTTGATTTATAAACCAATTTCTATAATTATTCCTTTAAAACCGCATAATATATATATATATATATCAAGTAATTCCAAAATTATACCAAGGAAATAGGTCCTTGCAAGTAGAATTATATATCCCGTTACTACGAAGGGTAACAAGAGAAGTTCTTACCAACCGAACACATCTCTCGCCCATTTTTAGTAACTTTTGAGCCACTCGAACTAGCTAACATAAAAATACATTTTTCCCGAATCGACTTGTTGATTCCTAGAGCAACCTCGAACACGAACAAATCTAAAAAAAATCTTTCAAAAAATATTAATTTAGATTTTCTTCATTTATAAACCATATTTTATATAGAGCCACTTTCTTATAAAATTTATACTAAACTTCCTTTATTAAATTAAACTTTTGAGCCAACATTATCACCAAATACCTTATAGTCAAACTATAAAATTCCATTCATAAGGTGCTTGTTTTAATGTACCCATAAATACTACCTACCCAACTCATACGGTAAAAAGGTAAACTGGACATAAACTGGTCAAGCACACATCAATCAACACATGATAACAATACTTACAAACTAACTAAGCAAGACTAAGCTAATCAGTGAGGGATAATATACGAACATCATTAATCCAACATTAATTAAACTACATTTACAAGTCATACTTATATAATTACTTATAATAACAAATAAATATATATTCCCATATGTATAATACACTCTACTCATTCTAGGGCATCGCTTACTCTATCTCTAATGAATTATACCAAACCAAAGCCAAGGTTCTTGCTTAACCTTCAGCTTGCTCTAATACCAGTTGCAATGACCCGCCATTTCAACCCTCGAATATCAACACTAATACATCCACAATATTCACGTGTCGAGCGCCCAAGTGTTGGAAAGATAGTTTGTTAGGGTAAAAATAAAAGGAACAGAACAAGAAAGAAAGAACACAATATCAAAATCTTACAGCAGAACGATAACATACAATATCAAAAGGATGGTACAAAGTGCTACCCTAAGATACATAACATTTCAGAGTTACACTCCAAAGTATTGTCATCAGCCTGGATAATAATAACAAACTATCCTCTCATATGTTGATATATATACATAATAGTAGTGCAGCGAAAACAAAATACTATGGTTGGTGAAACATCTAGCTCGTCTCCTTCAACTTCTATAAAAACATGGGTCTGAATTTTCACTAATTTAAATACCCAAGTCCACTTTGGTACGGATCGTTAATATCAGAGAACTATTAATACAGACTCATAGTGGAATAATAAAGTATAATAAAAAAAACACACACACATATACCGACCAAGGCTTATACCTCCAGTATTTAGTTCCCTTGTCAGTGCAGAGCATGCATGAGTAAATCTATCCTTCCACTGTTTCCATCTTGTACCAGTACCCATCCCTCTAAATTTGTGAGTTGTAATGAGCATAGGGTTAGAACAATGTTCTGATGACTGGTAAATGATATACTTTGTCCATAAAAATAGTTTATGCCGATTGTTTTCCATTACGTGTTATGTCGATTATTCAAAGCTTGGCCATTTTAACTTCATATACACGTACGTAAACTCAACCTACTCCGAGGTATAAAAGAGCTATATATGTGTACGTGTTTGTATATATATAAGTATCAAGTCCCCCTAGACAAGGATACATTTCCCACTAGTATCCGTAACTTTGCATCGCAGCAGGCATCCACCAACAATCACTAGGCCGAATTGCATGCGTACACCAAGGAACCTCTCGTTAGTGCCAAATAACAACGTTACAACTATTTATCTGTATTTTAATTCATCCTAAAGACTTATCCATGGGTTATCTAGCCCATCTCCTAATGGCAAACAAACTAACAGATAAACTTTTAAGCAATTGCATATCCTATACAAAATCTAAACTAATACGAGGTGTAGTCCATCTCTAGGTGTAACCCAAGTCTTTCCGATTGCTACAAGAACGACGGTGCTCTCGACCTAATGTATACGGCCATACTCCTCAAATGTATGGTACCGATTGTGCTAAAATAGCATCGAGATTACACCCACCATCCCATTTAGATTGCCTAATGCAAATCAAGGAAATGCCCACTTGGTTACTTAGGACCTATGTTGGGATTGAACTAGACATTAATTGGCCATTTAAGACTTCAAACCTAAGGCGTACCTCCTTTGGTATATTCCCTACACTTATACGAGAATGTTAGTCTTGTATGTCCTATAGTTGAGATGTACCACATCAGTACAATATGTGCACTACTACCAGTAGCACCTTTCGAAGGGTAGATTTTTGTTTTTAACATTACTAACCTCACATTCCAACCCCTACTAATGACTATCATTTATAGTTAACCTAAATATAGGCAAGATCCGATAATTCATAATCATTGTTAACGTATTCTTAATGCCATATAATTTTAGCTGTAAAGTTATTACCTCAAAAGTTCACTTAATTGTATCCATTTACTTTTACATGACTTACTTCTTATTTCATTAATGTTATTAAATGTCATTTATCACTTCTTTCTAATTTAATAGGTTAAATTCCTTTTTAAGCTTTATTTTCAATTAAGACAACGAGGTATAATTTACCGCTCCTTTTCAACTATTACATTTAAGTATAATTCACTAATTCCCTTTAATTAATACATACTTTTCTTGATTACTATAACTTTCCTAATTCCTTATTCCATTGTTTTGTTCGTACTTTCATCGCTTATTGTTTATTTCCTAACTTATCTTTAATCACGTATATTAAATCGACAATGGAATTATTGTTACTATTTTCGTTTACAATACTTAGGTTTTAGATTTAGGCATTTCTACATTTAATGCATTGGAACTATATCGTTCCAAAAGGAAATATTAACACTGTAATTTTCCATAAATTAACTAAAAGAGGGGTTGTGCTGTGTTTGGAATTACAAGGAATTACCTTTTCAGTTTCAGCAGAAATAGACGTACAAAATATGGTAAACATCCCTATTTTGTGCAACTCTTTCCTTTAGGTCCATTCCTTGTTATTTCAAAAGACACACTTTCATATATAATTGTGAAGTTGGATAATTTATAAAAATTAACATAGAACATTTTTCATTTGTAACGACCCAATTTTTCGACTTCCTAAGGTCGACATCAATACGTCCACTGTATCAAATGTCGCACAATCGAATGTCAAAACTGAACTGTTAGGGTTAAAGAAGAAGAAGATAGGAGAAGAAACAGAACAATAACCGAATTCACATTTCGCAGCGGAACAACATGTAATAGATAAATGAATATCTTTAAGACAAAAGTACTATATCAGCTTACATACATCACATTATCAGAGTTTACAACGACACAATACAACACTGGTAGTTATTTTAACTTGCTTACATAGAAATTTTTGACTTGCACCAACCCAAACGCAACGGACACTATATAATATAAGTGATACGTCTTGCCATCCAGCTTGAACTCTAGATCTCCGCAGCAACTTTTAGACTTCGCTCCAGAATAATGATAACCTGACTCTAGGCTGCCCGTGTGGAAAATTATAGGCACCCAGAGTTTAGAAAGGGAACAATAAACTCCAGGTCAATCATGGGACTGGTGTGAGATCTTAAAAACAGTTATTTTCACAAAGAAAATAAATAGAAATCCGCTATGATTTTGAAAAATGAAACTGCCATAAGGCCCCCCGCCACACACAATGCAAGCTCACACTTGGAGGAGATTTCTCCTTATGACAGCCAAAAATGCTTGATACGCGAAAACCATTTGATATTATTTTTAGTGCATAGTGCAGAAAATATTTCGAAAGCCTACTATAGCTACCATGTTCAATAGCAGGTTACCGCCACATTCCATGGCAGGTTATACAACTAAAACCGTATAGGGCGCGTATTGTTTCTTTGGATTTCCAACGATGGCCAGGCTAAGGAACTTCCTTACCGAAATGGCACGCCTCTTGAAGGACGCCCTCGAGAACCTAACTAGATCTCTGCTAAGAAGGCCAACGTTACCTCACGCTTTAACCAAGCTATAACATAGGTACCTACCACACAAGTATGTCATCCCCGATTGTTACCGACCTTTATCCGGGGATCCTCAACCAAAAAGTATAATAAATTTGCAGTATCAACATAGGTAAAATATCTGGGCTCCATACCATGATATCACCTATTATCCAGAAGGAAATGGACATAGCCTAGGGGAGCGACCCTAAAAACCTTGCTGCAACATTCCTGTTTCGACCATTTCCGGGTTGTGAGGCTCAACGAAGTCTCCTCCACAAAGCAACGCTTTTCACAAAAGCCATGCTTCGATCAACAAATGATCAGCAACACTTCGTATGCCACATTGAAAAATTGGGAATGTATCACTAGTAACCATCAACTACATAACCTCTGAGCTCGTACGTCTCAGAGAAGGGTGTTAAGCTAAGAGAATAAATTCTCCGCCACCAACAGAAATGTATTTGATAGAAACCAGCTTTACATCTCAAAGTGTAACGTCAGACACACATCCATACAAGTCCGATCTAGGATCGAACGGGACCAAAGGCACTTCAAAAGAAGCCCTTACAATCCGGATATTCACTAATCACGTCCGGAATCTCCATCACAAAGGGTGACAAAATCTCTATACCGGAGCAACTCGGTGCAGAGACATTCGACAGGTAATCCTTTTGCTTTCGAAAATACCCGGTCTTCAACACTATCTTCAAATGTAATCTCATTTCATCGTATCATTATTCGGAATGGGTTTTATGACACAAAGTCCTCTCCCGACTAATCCGAATAACGAGCGCTTATTTATTAAAAATAAGTGTTACATTCAGATTTCAAAAAAATCACAACAATTTTCACTTTGATCTTTTAAACAAAAGATCCATCATAATCATAAAGGTTCGATGTGGTTTTCGAATATCCATTTGGAATCCGACCTCCGGTCGCATCGAAATTCAAACGCTATTTAAAGGCCGATATTGATAGTCGGTTATTTAACTATCAATCAATATTCACAACAATTACTGGATTTCAAATAATTTTCCCCCAGTTATTTATTTTCAAAATATCCTTGCAAGATATATTTTCACACTTCAACCATTTGAAAACAAATTTCAAATCACTTTTGACACGCGGAGTAAGGTTCTCGATATTATTTATTCCACTGAAAGTCTGCCGAGTTCAAATACTTTAAAATAATTCAAATCACGTATCCAAAATATACTTGAAAACATTTAAAATAAAACTACCTTTACTTAAATATTAGTTATGAAAATATTATACTAATTATCACAAATATAAGACTTCAAGTCCAAAATAAAATTAGTAGATAGGGTATAAATATTTAAATAACCTTTTTCTAAAACAAATATTATTTAAATCTTTAAATAATCACTTCTATAATTAATCAAATAAATCTTTACTTTACAGATTTTCAAAATAACTTAAGAAAATAATTTCTCCAAAATATTCTTTTTAAAACCATCTCTAGAACTTTAATTACTTGAAAGCTACTTTGAAAACATACTTGGCTTTCCAGGGAAAATACGGTTTACATTTCAAAATGGTCCATTTAAACCAATTAATAAACCCTTCTCGATTTTTTTTAAATTTACGTTCCAAATCCGTAAATTCCTTTACTCACTTTTAAAAATAACATAATGTTTATTTTTAAAACAAAATTCCCTTTCCTTTACAAATTCCCATTATGAATTTAGATTTCCAAATATCAACTGATATATGATTTTCAAATCGATTCCCAAATATTCACTTTCAACACCAAATCAATTTTCAAATTTATTTCAAATACCAAATCAAATCCCAAATTGATTTCCAAATTTATTTCCAAACACCAAATCAATTTCCAAATTGATTTCTAAATTCATTTCCAACACCAAATTAAATTTTCAAATTGATTTCCCAAAGATTTATTTTCAAACAACAAATCAATTAAATCAATTTCCCAAATTTATTTTCTTTTAAAATAAATCTCTTTATTTCTTCCAAACTATTTAAAAATATGATTTTAAATAAATTCTTCAACTATTTAGCAATGTTGCTCGAAATCCGTTTACTAGAATCTTTTCCCATAATTTGGAATTTATTCAATAGGATTCAAAAATAAAACTTTATCCTTTTGAAATTCTTTCTTTCAAAATTTATCCAATTCTCAAAAAAATAAATTTTACTATAAATTTTCTACTTAAATTTCAAAAATCAAATTTTATCTATTTCTGGTATCCTACGATACCAAAAATATACTCAGCTAAATTTTAGCCTACAATGATTTCAATTACAATATAATCACACAGAGATTATCAACACATAACATATGAAACAAATTCAATATTTGAGGAATCCAATTGGATCCCTCCAACCTGTTTCACTGCATCCACAGACGTTAGCACAACAATTAAATACCAATTCCACTTCGAGGTGGAATATCGCAGTATATCGGATTTATAAAATATCATCCGCTATTATGCGGTGCATAGGGTCTCATCCGCTATATAATGAGGGAAATCAATCACTCCAAATACATATATAATACTCATTCTACTTCGAGGTGGAATATCACGGTATATGGGTTTAATATAATATCATCCGCTATTATGCGGCGCATAGGGTCTAAATCAATATAACTGATAATAATTTATCATCCAAGCACACGATCAACAATAAATTTAACTATTTAAAATTAAACTGGAAAATTCGATTGAGTGAGAAGATCTCACCTTTCTATTTGCAATCCATTTCAACTCATTCCGGCTTGTTTCTCCATTTTAGACCTTGTATAAACATTTATACAATTCATTAATATTCGAGATAATCTAATAACCAATTTTCGTTTGGTAATTTTAATTATCCAATGATTTTATTTTAAATCAATTTCTTTTTATAAATTTATTTAACTAAAAATTAAATTTAAAACTAAATTTATTTTAATAAATTATTTTCAGTAGTTAAAATAATTAAATAGGTTAATTGCCAAAATACATTGTTTTTAAAATAAACAGGTAAGTTTAAAATGTGTATGGATATATATATTATATTTTTTATAAACTTTACCATTATAAAAATTCCCATTTTAACAAACCTATCTCTATATATATTTACTGATTAATCTTCCTTAAATAAAAATTTAGTTACCTGTCTCGTATTGGAAACTAAACCCAATGAGCCCCCGCCCTAAATCCATTATGATGTTGATCAGGATAAGCATCCAAGCCCACATGCAGGTTACAAATGTATTGTCCAATATCTGAAGTGCTGCCTAATCATCAGCAAAAGGACAAACGGTGACTGTGCGGCATAACATAAAAGGTCGGAACTTCATCACTGATTCTCTACATAACCAAACTAGCCGCAACTGGTCTTAAGCATGACCACCGTAGTATAACTTATGTTCACGGGATTTCCATAGCAACATCAACTTTTATGCAGCTAAAACTAACATCTTTTAAATTAATTATCAAGTGTCATTTTCAACGTTTTTTCTAAAAAAAAGTTAATGGCAGTTCCCTCCTTTTCCTCCGTCCTTTTATCGTCCTCTCCTCCTATCACTCCTGTGTTTCTCGCTTCCACCCCCTTACCTCCTTTGCCAACTCCATCTTGTCTTCTTCGTCCTGCTCCAGAACCCCCTCCACCCCCTGTGCCAACTATCCCTGACAACAATGTCACTTTCGATCTTTCTGTCCCATTGCCTTCTTCCTCCACCCTTCCACCTCTGCTTCCAACTCCTGCTCAACTGTCCTGGACTTCTCTTTTCAAGCGTAAACCAAGCAACGCGGGGAAGTACATTCCAGTTGAGATGACCCTTGAGTATAAGAATGAGATATTGATTCCTCCACCCTCTGTTATTGATGCTGGTGCACAAGTTTGGAGTAATTATCTTGTTGGATTCTTCCTTGATAAGCCATTATCTTACACATCTGTTATTAACTACTTGAAAAAAATTTGGGAACTGAAAGGTTCAATTAAAGTTCGATCAAATGGATTTCTATTTCTCTTTCTTCTGTCATGTGATGAAGATCGAAACAAGATTCTGCAAGGTGACCCTATAGTCATCAAAAACAAACTCTTTATTATTAAGCAATGGAATCCATTTGTGGGTAACGCGTGTGAGACTATATCTTCTGTGCTGATATGGGTGAAATTCTCCAACATTCCTATGTTTGCTTGGTCCCACATCGGCATAAATTGGTTAGCCAGCAGATTGGGTAAGCTATTATGCATGGACGAATCAACGCAGAAGATGGAGCGGCTATCATTTGCTAAGTGTTTAGTTGAAATTAAGCCTGATCAGTTTTTGGTTGACTCCTTTCCTGTTCAGCTCCTTGATGGTGGAACTCAAATAATTCACATTAAATATCAATGGAAGCCTGACATATGTTCAAATTGTTGTGTTTTTGGTCACACTGAGTCTACTTGTGATAAATTTATTCCTGATGTTGTGTCTGACAAGAATGAGAAGAAAGCTAAATCTGATAAAGTCAATGTTACAGAGACTAATGCAAACAAGATTGATGTTGTTAAATCATTGAGACAGAGGAAACATAAATGGCAAGTGGTTAATAAAGCTAGAAAACATCGGATGAATTCTTCCTACTCGAAGCTCAAAAAGGTGGATTCTCATGATAATATCAATACTGGAAAAAATATAGTTATTGAAAGTGGAGAGCATGAGGAAGGGGAAATAGATAACCAACTGTTTGATAAGTCAGTTACTGATGGAAAAATGGTTAGCCTTATTGGTAACTCATGTATGCTGGAAGTTAATGGTTTTAATGTTCTATCTGAATTGGAAGAGTTAGACAATGAAGTGGATGCATCTAATATTATTTGTGCTGAGATTGAATCAAACCATGTGATTAGCCCTACTAATGAAAAGGAGAAGTGTGTCACACTTAAGAAAGCATCTGAATGTAAACTTAATAACAACTCCCCCCATCATGCAAATATAAATGAGGAAAATCATGTCTCACCTGTTTCAGAATGCATAAACAGGTATGCTGCTCCACTTTCCCCCTCAGATATCGAACCTGCTCCATCTCTTCCCTTTCCTTCTTCCAGACCAAACATGTGTTCTTCATCTATATATCCCTCTACATTACCCAATGTCAACATACCTCTTTCTATTCCAAACCCCACTTCTTCTCAAAATATTTCTGTGCATGCTCCTGTTGTGTACGTGCACAACCTGAATGAGACAACAACTTATAATTCTGATGCCCACCTGGAAACAGATCATCCATATAAACATATTCAAGCACCCCTTGCATGGAAACCCCCTCCTCCTCCTCCTCTTTCTCAATCCCATCCTGTTGTTAACCCTCCTCCTGCCACTGCTAAGATACTCAGACCTTCTTGTAGCAGTAAATCACTTAAATCATCTAAGTTACATTCTGATTTGGATCTCAACCCGTGTGTTGGTTCCTCATCTTCCCCTACCTTTCCTAGTGGTAATAACCAAAACACCCCTCTAACCAAGGGTAACAAACAGAAACTCCAACTTAACCAACTAGTTTATCAATGTTGAACAACATTGGTGTATGGAATACAAGAGGTGCCCACTCTGAGATTAAACTGAAACAATGTAAAAACTTAATTGCCACTCATTCACTAAGTATGCTTTCCATTCTTGAAACCAAGCTGAATGCTCCTCTTTCATCCAA
Organism: Allium cepa; assembly: GCA_030765085.1. Taxonomy (NCBI): domain Eukaryota; kingdom Viridiplantae; phylum Streptophyta; class Magnoliopsida; order Asparagales; family Amaryllidaceae; genus Allium; species Allium cepa. The sequence goes on from CM060929.1 coordinate 486,328,335, forward strand.
GGTTGCATCTTATATTAACTCGTCTTGGAAAACGATAAACAACCTCTCTGAAGCTCCATTTGGAAGAATTCTTATTCTATTTAATCCTTCAGTTTTCTTATTATCTCCAATAATTTCTACATCTCAACTTATTCACATGCATTGTTTACATATTTCTTCCTCCACCTCATTCTACATATCAGTTATCTATGGTCTCAATTCTATCTTTGCTAGACAATGTTTACATAATCTCCTCCCTTCCTTTAGACACGAAACTCATCCCTGGATTGCTATAGGAGATTTCAGTTGCTCTTATCAGTTATCTCATAGGCTTGGAGGCAATCCCTTGTCCCTTCGAGAAATCAGACCCCTTAATGATACTATCTCTCAATCTAACCTGGTTGAAATCAATACAGTAGGTGCCCCCTTCTCATGGAATAATTTGAGAAGATCTTCTCCTCGTACTTTCTCTAAGATTGACTTCTCATTCTCAAACCAGTTTGCCCTAACTAAATGGCCTAATATGTCAAATCTCCTTCCTATGCCAGGCCTATCTGATCATTCTCCTCAAATCTTATCTTTTGGTGCTGCTATGAAAAAAAGGAATACAAATTTTAAATTTTTTAATCCTTGGATTCTTCATCCTGAATCTTTACCTATTGTTTAAAAAGCATGGTCCTCTAATTTTTTTGGTGATCCAATGTTTGTTTTGCAGTGCAAGCTAAAAGCTGTCAAAACCAGAATTGAAAGCATGGCCGTGTAGCAAATTTGGCTCTGGAAAATTGGTCTCTTCCATGCTCTCTCACAAACTTCGTCACGTTCAAGAGGCTATGCTGGCTGACCCTTTAAGCAAAGAATTAGCTGCATAAGAAGCAAATTTATCATCTGATCTCTTTGAAGCCTTAAAGCAGGAAGGTTTAATGGCTAAGCAAAAGTCTAGAATGGAGTGGTTCAAGGATGGTGATAGGAACACTGCTTTCTACCATTCCTCTCTAAAAGCTAAACAAACTAGAGAGCTAATTAGTACCCTTATTGATGATAATGGTGATTATATTTCTGACCCTCCTAGTATTGCTAATATGTTTCTTGAATATTTCAGTAAGTTGTTAGGCAACAATAATAATTTCACCCCTGAACTTGAGCTGCTTAACTCGGTTAACCTTCCCAAAATTTCATCTGAAGAAAATGAAATGCTTTCTGCTGCAATATCGGACTCTGAGATTAAAACTGCGATGTTCTCCCTCAATTCTAATTCATCTGGAGGTCCGGATGGTTTCAATGCATCTTTTTTTACTTCTTGCTGGGAGATTGTTGGCCCTACTTTCCTGAAGGCTGTTCATAACTTCTTTAACAAGTGCAAAATGATTAGTTCTGTTAATGCCACTAACATAGCTCTCATTCCTAAAGTGAAAAATGCCTGTCATGTCGCTGATTTTAGACCTATATCTTGCTGTAACACTATATACAAATGTATATCCAAGATTATAGCCAACGGACTCAAACTAGTTTTACCTAACATCATATCCCCCAATCAAGCTGCCTTTCTTAGTGGTAGATGTATCCTTGATAATGTATTGATGTCTCATGAACTTCTGAAGGGTTAAAACTCGCCAACATTTCTCCCAGAGCCATGTTCAAACTTGACATCACTAAAGCATTTGACACTCTGCAGTGGGACTCTGTTTTTAGAATCATGGGGATAATGAATTTTCCCCAACACTTTGTGGCATGGATAGAAGCATGCATCTCCACTGCTAGGATTTCTATAATGGTCAATAAATGTAATGAGGTTTACTTTCGAAGTAGACAAGGTATTCGGCAGGGAGACCCTTTGTCTGCTTACTTATTCATTTTGGTGATGGAAGTCTTAACACAAATTCTTAACCAAGTTCATGATGGTCTTTTCACGGTTCACCCTAAATGTAAGCAACCTCTCATTACTTCACTTATGTTTGCTGATGACTTGGTTATCTTTTTCAAGCCAACAATGATGACTGTTACATCTATTATGGATAGTCTTAACAAATTTTACAAACTTTTTGGCTTGTCGATTAATTTATCCAAGTCTGGTATGATGATAGCTGGAGTGAGCTCTGAAGCGATAAACTAAATAACTAACTTTTCCTCTATCATGCTAAGTTCTGATTGTTCCATGTACCTAGGTATACCCCTGGCAACTTCTAGAATTTCTTACTCCCAATGTATCCCTCTGTACCAGAGGATTATTGCTCGTCTTGCATTGTGGACCAACAGGTTACTTAGTCAGGCAGGAAGGCTAACGCTGATCAACTCAATTATTTTTTCCATGACTGTGATTGGGCCAAATCATTCATTCTCCCTACTAAGCTGATTAAAATGATTAGAAGTGCTATGTCCAAATTTTTCTGGCATGGTTCTATGAATTCCAATAAGTTATCTCCCTGTGCCTTCCCCAAACTTGAACTGCCGAAGTCTAGAGGAGGTCTTGGTATCAAGAGCATTCTGCAATGGAATCGTGCCGCCATGGTGAATCACATTGACAATTTTCTCAATCATAAAGATGATGGGTTAAGTGGTCTCACAAGTATATCATAGGCAAAAAGAACTTCTGGACGATGGCAGTGCCACAGTCATGTAGCTGGACTTGGCGCTGTTTACTGAAACTTAGATCAGTAATTCTTCCTTATGCTAAATGTAAAATTGGAATCAATGGTCGTGTGTCTTTCTGGCATGACCCTTGGGTGAAAGCTGGAACAATTCTGTGCCACCATCTCTCCTTCAATGATCAAGTTCAATCTGGTATATGGACTGAAGCTCTGGCTATTGATCATCTGTCTGATGGAAGTATTGTCCTTCCTTTTTCGAGTAATCAAAGTATTCGACAGTGCTGGAATCTTTTGTATGGTTGTCTTGTTCCTTTATCTCTACATGATGGCATTTCCCGGTCATCTAGTGTGGAATGTTACAAAATTAGTGGTATGTACGAGCTTCTTGTCAGATAGAACAACTCTGTTATTTTCCCCTGGCATAGAAGAATCTGGATTGGTCACAACACGGAGAGGCAGAACTTGTTTCTATGGAAGACACTCAGTAACTGCTTGAAAACTAAGATTATGTTGAGACAGAGGGGTGTCATCATTGATACAACTTGTTGTTTCTGTCATGCAACTGATGAGGATGCTCTGCATTTGTTTTTTAACCGTCCATTCATCCACATGTTATGGTGCTCTATTAACTCTATCACCACTGGTAAGACTGTTTTTTTGATAAGTGAAGTTGAATGGGACTTAATATACAAAGCAACGAGATGGAAATGTGAATCAACTTATGTTATACTGTTTTCTCTTAAATTCTTCATCAGTATGATATGGAATGAGAGGAATGCAATTATTTTCTCTGGTAAAAGGAAGACTTTCAATCAAATGAAAAGAAGTATTGAGGAGGGATTGAGGAATGGAATTAGTGCTTCCAGGCATGTGTTTCCTTCTACTTTCCTTAATTATCTCCCGTGATGCTAGTGAGCCAGTGTTTGTGTGTCTCTTTGTTGTGTGTTTTTACTTTTTCTTCTATATTAATATGCCTGTCTTTCTTAGTTGTCATGTTCTTTGTTTCTCGTTTGCCTTGTTGGTAGCTTTGTTCTTCTCTTCTATGTAACTCTTCTTGGTATATTAATAAAATTGGTAGGGGCCCATTTTTTAACCCCGTTGGCCTTGCCAAAAACTAACATCTTTTGCCAACGTTGACTTCAGACACACCATCGAAGATCAACTTGGTTCATCACTATCTTTCATCTAATCTCAAATACAAGCCAACTTTGCAATCGACATTTAAATCATACAGTTAGCAGCTCCACTTTCGAACGCCAACTGCATCGAGCATCTTCAGGTGAAATCAAATGAACTCCGACAACAAGCTCTCGAATTTTGGCACGGTAACATGACTTAGTAAGTTTGGGAGTTGCGACATGTGAATTAGGGAAGACGAGTGAAGGTAGAATTTTTAGATTCGGATCTGGTTGCCACAGAAGGGGAAGAAGACTCTGTTGATTCAAACATTTGATTTATCCATTAATGCAGTCGCTTATTACGATTCTGGAATTAGAGATTTTGGTTTTGGAGATGTGTCATTGATTTCATAAATTAGGGAAGAAAGAAAAAGAAAAGTGAGGAGGACCGACTTCTTTTCTCTGTTTGAATAAGGGAAAGGCTCGGCTTCGATTTGTTTATGTTGTTTTCTTTTTATCTTATTAAACGACGCGTGTTGCAATCTTGCAGAACAAAGGGTGCACGTGTTTGAATCTTCTCAACGTGTCTGATGCTACAACAGTACTGTGATATATTAATGTTATTTATATTTAAATTTTAAATTCAAATTCAAATCGCTTTGATAAACGCAACTCAAAATCTCAATCTCTAATCGAGACGTGCCGCCAGGCTTTTATAATGTTAAACCCCTATTCCGAACGCAATGGAAAAGGTTTCGAGTCCAAATTCGATCGTATGGAGAAGATAGATTTTTCGACCCAGCTTTTATATTGAACTTTCGATCAAATTTTCAGCGCGTTTGCTTATCGTATGATCACACAACAATTCCGAATGCTACGGAAATTGAAATCCGATAATAATACAACATTATGGATCCATTGAAACTAGTTTCATCGAATTCCGAGACTGTGCCTTGGAAGACTATTTTTAAATATCGATTTAAACGATATAAATTCAAAACTGAACAAATCATTATTAAAACCAATTCTGAAACTTCCATTATCTTCAGTATTATCATTATAAATTTTTTAAGCCTTGAAAATATTTTAAATCAGCTTAAAACTCAAGATAAATTTTTTTACCCAACTTTGATAAATTAAATTCAATAATCTAATTGCCAAATCCATAGTTATATTTGAAATTCAAGCTAAACTATCATTCAAATATTTAAAATCAATTAGATTTTTCAATTTCAATTGTTCAAAATTCAGGGTCGTCACAGACTTCCCCCCTTAAAAGAATTTCGTCCCAAAATTACAAGTTAAGAAAAACGATCCTTGACCCGATTACCATTTTCCCAAAACTAAACGGTTTTATCAGCTTTCCAAAAAAAATCTTTTATTAAAGACCCATTTTCATTTTAACTAACTTTCCAAAATCTTTCATAGTTTTCAAACAATATTGCTTTCTTAACCATTCAATTTTAAATTTAAACTCAAATTTTAAATCTTCCAAAATTTTCTCAAAATTTTTCTAACACTCTAAATTTTCGAAAAGTTTCGCCAGCGTCTCCTTTGTGCGGCTGGCTCGGTACAACTACAAAATGCCACAACGGGCCTCAGATTTCAAAAAGAAAACGAAAAGCCAAGCGGCTGGACAAGAAAATCATCAAATTTCTTACTGAAATTTAAGTACATACATTTTTCGAGCAATTTAAATTTATCTTCAAAATCAAATCCAATTCCCTTTTCCTTCATAATACCTGTATGCTATTTAACAACCATATCCAATTTCTATATTCAAAAATCATTTTGCATATTCCATTACAAAAGTTTGAATACTTGCTTCTTATACCATTTTTACTTCACTATTGAAGTTATGTATTCATTTTCATTTTATCTCAACCTTTTTTTATTTCCACCTTTATTATTTTTAGTTCACTTCGAACTAATTTTACAAATTCATTTTATTTCACACAATTCAAATTAGTTTTCAATATTCAGTTTCAATTCCAGTTTTATTCACTTATAAATTCGAAATGAATTTCAACATTCAGTTTTGATTTCATTCAAATGCAATTGTAAATTTATTTATTCATTCACAATTTTATTTTCCACCTTAATAAATTTTATTCCATAACTATTTTTATCAGATTCCGGAGTCTTTCAACTTTTCAAAATCAATTCAAATTATCCTTTGAAATTCCAAAACCAAACCCAGTTGGCAAACAATTTCCATTTAAAATAATTTGGCAGTAATTCCTCTCCTAGAAACTCGAAAATAAACATCGATGATGCTGCAGTCATCACCGAAATTATTTTCTAGCGACCGAAAAGAGTTTAGAGCTTTTCATCTCTTCAAAAACATTTTCCAAAACCATTGAAAACTATTTTCAAACTAAAAAGGAATTTAAATCTTTCCAAATCTCCAAAATTTTCAAATTCTTTTCAAGACATTTCTCTGGAATTCCATTTCAAATTACAAATCACATTTACAATTTATATTCTCGATTTCCATTTGTATATGATTTTATTTCTCTGTTTTTTATTATGATTTCAATTTCTTATTCAATAAAATTTTTAATATTATCACTTTCTAACAATCAGGCAACCATATATTATAATAATTTACAAAGATTATTTCCTTTTACATACGAAAATAATTTGGGTAAAATTATTTCATTTACCTCATTTTAAAACAATACTGTGCCGGTTTATCTCGTTTAAGAGTTTAGAAACCCTTATCGATACAGTTGGCCAAACTACACCGACCAGAATCTATAAACACTCAACCGATAAGTCAACACAATATAAAACAATTTTATATTCACTAATAAATAGGCGCTCGTATCTATTATTACACTCAACTCATTTTAGAGCACTACTGACTCTATCTCTAATGAGTAATCCCCACCAGAGCCAAGGTTGTCGCTTAACCAAATGCTATGATACCACTTGTAATGACCCAATTTTTCGACTTTCGAAGGTCGTCATCAATACGTCCACTGTATCAAATGTCGCACAATCGAATGCCCGAAATTCGAACCGTTAGGGTTAAAGAAGAAGATGGGAGAAGAAACAGAACAATAACCGAACCTCACATTTCACAGCGGAACAACATATAATAGATAAATGAATATCTTTAAAACAAAAGCACTATATCAGTTTACATACATCACATTATGTAACAACCTGGTATTTTCAAATATTCGCATCCACACATATCGGACTTGAATTGCTCAAAATACCGCATTGTAAATTAAATTTGGCAAATCTCAAAATATACAGTAAATAATAATCACAGACGCAGAGTAATAATAGTGCAGTGGAAGCAAAAGAGATAGTAGTTCATGAAGCTACTACATAAATATATCAGAGTCAAATAAGATACAACAGAAGAACTAAAGTACAAAAGAAGTCTCCATATGATAACCAAGTACAAGCTGAATAGAACAACAGAACTGAAATAGATAAAACTAGACAATCAGATAATCTCCTGCGATTCCAATCTCCAGAAAGTGGAAATCCAAATCTGTGAATGCTCAGGCTGACCCGAGCGTAAATAAAAATACAAACACTCGAGTTAGGACATACATACTTATACAATGTAAACCAACTCAAGTGAACTGTAGTAAAAGTATAAGTAACTTAAAGGATGCTTGGGACCTCCCATCCTCTAAGGATCAGTTAAACTATTTACTATGTAGTAATATTTCGCTATTATAATAATGTCTAACAGTAAAATAGATTTACTTTTTAATAGCGTTAAGAGGTTACCCATATAGCCCTTAACACAAATAATGCCAGTAGTCTATACAACACCTGCATATCTCCTAATCGGGAGACCACGAGAAGATGCTCCATAGGTACGACACAAATAGAAACTCGTAGTAAAGGCTCGATATGGTAGGTGACACGGCACACAAGGCAATGCCAGGGTAAATATACCAATTACACACACGGGCTGGTGGAAACGCAGCAGCCATATATTCCCACCTCGGAACACATTCCCAAAAATCAGAGGGGCGCCCAAACAATCACAAAAGCAATAGAATGGTATCGAAGAAATGTGTCCGACCAGAAGAGCTACCCATTTTGGCCCTAGATCGCTGCTGTTTTAGCCACCTTATGCCAACTCATGGGAGTTGGGTCCACGTAATATACCTCAAGAACGTCGCCACCATCCTACTTCATTCTGGAATCTCCACCGCGTACACGGTTAGTCAGAGTGGTTTTCGGTATCGATAGAGAGTATGCCCATATCCGATCTCGGTCTCTTTGCCAATCAATCGTTATTATAACCCGTGGTTATAACTTTAAAATAATATTTTATACTTCGAAATAAAATATCATTTCAAACCCAAATCTTTATCAAAATAAAGATTAAATCATTTCCAAACCATTTCAATATATCAACATACCATATCTTTCAAATTCAAATATTTATCAAAATAAATATCAAGTCATTTCTAACCATTTCAATATATTAAATTATTATATTTTTCAAAGCTTCCTTTCAAAACTTCATTTTTTAAATCATCTAAATATCAAAATATCATATCTTTCAAAGCTTCATTTCCAAATCATTTTAATATCAAAATATCATATCTTTCAAAACTTCATTTTTAAATCATTTAAATATCAAAATATCATATCTTTCAAAACTTTATTTCAAAACATTTTTAATATCGAACTATCGTATCTTTCAAAACTTCATTTCAAAATATTTAATATATATCAAAGTATCATATCTTTCCAAAGCTTTATTTCAAAACATTTATAATATCAAACTATCATATCTTTCAAAACTTCATTTCAAAATATTTAATATATATCAAAATATCATATCTTTCCAAAGCTTCAATTTCAAATCATGATATAAGTTCAAATCCAAATATTCAACTATAAATACCTTTTAAATTCAAAGATATCATTCATTTATTATCATTCCAAACCATCTTTTAAATAGCTTATATTTTAATCAAAATAATTCATTTAAACCATTTAAATTTAATTTTATATACTTTCAAATCAAGTATTCAATTTCCAAAGTTTTAAATCATTATGAGTTCATTTACTAAGTTAAAACCATAAACATTGAAAATTTCAACCTTTCACAGCATTCAGAAAAAGCTGTTGAAAGTCATACTTGAAAACATTTCAATTTAAACCATTTAAACATTATAAAAATCATATTTCAACATTCAAAGATGTTCATTAAAATACTCTTTTAATTTATGATTTTTATAAAGCAAACCTTTATAGAAAAATCCAAATTTTTCAATAATTTCACATAACAAATTCAGTTGTACAGTTTTCCCATTTTTACATTTGTCACCTTATTAACACTTACATTTTAAAATTCTCATTTAACAAATTAAACTAAATTTTCAATTTATTTAATTAACTTAAACCTTTAAACAAAACCAAATTCCACATTTCCAAGTCAAGTTGTATTTAAAATTTCACATTTAAGCATTCATTTATTTAATCATTTCAATTCATAGAAAAATCAATAATACTTTATTAAATCATTTAAATTCCAATTTAACTCAAATTATCATATTTACCATTTCCCAAACAAAATTTAATTTCCAATTTATTTACATAACTTAAATATCATTTTTAAAACCAAAACTTTTCAAATTTCCAAACTTAAGTTATATTTCCAAATTCAATTTAACCATTTATTTATTCAACATTTTTTACTTATAGAAAAAATCAAAATTTCTTATTTTAAAACATTTAAAAATCTATTTAAGTCAAATTTAATAAATTTATATTTTTAAAATACTCAAAAATATCCAAAAACACTTTATAAAATAACCACGAGCCTATATATAGTTTTCTAACCTAGGTCAAGTGATACGGATATATATCATTTCAATCTGCAGTTTACAAAGAAAAATCCGGGTTCTAACATTTCAAACCCACAATCCCAAGTTAAAACCAATGAATAAAAACCGTTCAGGCCTATCATTTTAGCCCATAATGATTTTTCCCTATTCTAAAGTCCAAATCTAATCTACAGGGAACTTGCAGTGTGATAAACAGATATAAATGAACAGTTAACAACATATAGCAGTAACAGATGATATGACATGAAATTTAATAGGTTGAACATCATATATAAATAATCACATGGCAGTTATAACATCATATATTTTTCTACGCATTCAATTGTTGTCGCTTCACAATTGCATAAGTATAAATGTCAGGTGAGATTTACTCACCTCATAATGCTGGAGATTGCAACACAACTGACATAACAGAATCAAGAGGAAAATTACAACCCTATGGACTTGAGTGGAGAGCGGATCCAAGCTAAAGATCTTGTGTTACAACCCAAAACAAAATCAAACAAATTATAAATTTCAATGCAACTTGAAATGGAATAACTTTGGAATGAAAACAAATATGAATGCAACGACTTTTGCCTTGCTTTCCACAACTCTTTGCTCAGCCTAGAGGCGATATAGCCCGGCCATAACATGGTTTTGGTTCAGACCTAAAAGTCATGGCTACAAGGAATATGAAGTGGTGGAGGAGTTATAACACAAGAAGGTAAGGAGGCAAGGCTTTAAAGTGGAGTTTGGTGAACTTTTTGGGCTCGGCCATGGGTAGTTTGGCTTGGCCAAGTGGTGCTACAGGTATGGACAGAGGAGATGGTGATGTGTAGTGGTCAGGTCAGTAAGGTGGTGGCGGCCAAACGTGGTGGTTATAGTGGTGGTTGAAGGTGGATGAGCAAGTAGTAGTCAAATAACATGTTTTTAGGCCTTTGGTTGCATTTTTGAGGGTTTGGTCACCATGGAGGGCTCGGCTATGGTCATGGCCTGGAGTACAAGTGGTGGTGACGGCAGGGAAGAGATGTAGAGAGTGGAGGCCGTGATTATCTAGAGGAGGCCGAGCAAACAAGGCAAAGAAACAAGGCAAAAACCATGAAAAATGAGAAGTGGAAGTAAAAATTAGCCATTACCAAACTTTTTTACAAGCCGTGAATAGAATGAGGAACAAATGTTTTTTTTTCATGAATGGGCACTGGAATACACGGCCAAACAAAGTAATACACAGCCAAAAGAAGTAAATGAGGAGTTGTGGCAAGTGAAAGGACTCTAAGAGGTGAAAGGACTTAAGCTAAATAAGTTTTTAAAACTCTTCACATTTCCTATTTCCTTTTAAAAAAATAAAACAAAAATAATTTCAGCAATTACTTTTAAAAGCCGAAACCAAGTGCAATAGTATGAAAATAAATAATTTATTTTAAAGAAAATATAAAAATTATAAAAGAAATTGCTTAAAAATTCAAAACAGTGTCCATAAATTACAAATAAAGCACTATTAGTCTTGGAAAAATATCCACTTCATTTTAAAAATATTATGAAGTAAAAATTTGAAATAAAATAATTTACTTATCATTTCTAAAATGAAATACATAATTATATTGGAAAAAAATAGAAAAAGAACTAAAGAAATTGTTTAAAATTTGAAAACAGGGCATGAAAATTACAACAAAATTACCATTAACTCTAGAAAAATTCCTACATCACTTTAAAACAAATAAAATGTCAAATAAATAAATAATTGAGGAACAAAATAAAGTGGGAATGAGAATAAAATAAGTTCTTAAGAAAAATATACAAATAAATAAAGAATTTCTTTAATAAATTGAAACTAGAAATTAAAAATTATAAACAGTATACAACTGACATTGGAAAATGTCAATTACGCTTTTTTTTAAAATTTTTTAAAACCAAAGTATAAACATAACATGTTATTTACTCATATAAAAATAAATTATAACATTACATGACAAATAAAATATTATTTATATAATTTAAAATAAACAATTTTGTTAAATACAACAAATTACACAATAGTTAAAAAGGCATAACTTTCACATTTTTAATCGGATTTCAACGAAACAAAAAGCAGTGTTCGTAAAATTTTATTTACTTTCATAATATAAGATAAAATTCAAATTTTCAAACTTTTAAATTTTTGAGTTAAAAGTCAAAGTTTGACTAATTTGACCAAAATTCACTTTTTGGAAAATATTCTTTTTAATCATATTTGGGAATGATAATTCATATCAAAATCAAAGTTTATATTTGAAATAACAAATTAACTAAATTAAATAAATAAAATAAAGTTAAATCAAAAATTCAATTAAATAATTAAAATATACAATTAAAATAATCACAAAATATTGGGTTGTTACACTCTCCCCCACTCAAAATTTTTCGTCCCTGAAAAGGAATGAGGTACGGGAAAGCGCAGAAAAGATAGAAATGAAATAAGATTAAGACAAGGTAACAAGAAGATTGAGATTATACCTGATAACTGTTGTTATAGGTAAGTTTAACAAGGTGGAGATGATCTTCCCAAGATTCTCCAGAATCAGGAACACAAACACGAAAAAGATCCTCTAGAGTCTGAATCACCCTTTTCACTTGACCGACGGTCTATGGATGGAAAACTGTGTTCAGATTCCAAAATGAGTAACAAAGATTATCTGAGATTATAGAAAGATTTCTAATAGAAAGATTATAGAAAAAATGCCTACACCAGTCTGTAGCAAGATAAGGATAATAAGAACAACCAAAAGACAGTTTGAAAAACACAAAATAGGATAAGGAAAATAAGGACAACCAAAAGATAGTTTGAAAATAAAATAAGATAATAAGTTAGAAACCATGAAAATTTCAATTTAAATTGATAATTAATTTTACACCAGTTAAATAATCTTAACTATCTCAAATTTATTATCTTATCCTCTAATCATCTTAAATTAACAATTTTTAAAAACATGGGTTTGAGAAAAAAAATCATTCATTACACTCATAATGTACTTAATAAATTTAATTCTTCTTTATTCCTAATTAAAGTTAAATTTATTCCTCTCAATATATTTTATCATAATGTTAAATATGTTTACACTTATTATAACTGCTTTAATTTATTCTTAGTTCCTTTAACATCATCTTATATTGTAAATTATTCAATTTACTCTTTTATTCTATTTACCTCTATTAATCTTTTTATAACAAAATTTAAGTGTATAATATTTATTATAACCACTCAAATTTTATTTATAAAAACTTTTATATTGTATATTATCCAATTACATTGTTAACTTCTAAACATTAAGGTAAGTTATATTGGAATGCAATGGTATTATACAATAAAATCATTTCATGCCTGAATATTCATCCAAATTTTTGATTTCTTTTATGATTGAAATTATTCTTTAGAATAAAATTTAAGAATTAAATTTCTGATTTCTTCAAACCATTTAGAGATAAATAAATGTATGTACATAATTTATCAAATCAAATTTAAATCATATATCTATATATATTATGAATCAAGTCATATTTTAGAAATTCAAATCAATTTGATTTCCCAAAACAAAGCTGTAGCAAGACTATAGAGCGGTCTTTTCACTTCGAAACCCAAAAATGAATGTCGATGATGCTGCGGTCATCACCAAAATTATTTCCCAACGACGAAGAGAAGAGCACTGATCTTTAAACTTTAAAATTCTTTGTAAATATATTCTTATTCGAAAATGCTTTAATTAATATACTTTAAAACTTAAACACAAGGTTTGAAACCATAGGAAATTGAATTCTCAAATTTCTCGTTCTAAATTCATTTCAGTTCCCAAATCAATTTATAAACAACTATTTATAAATTCATTTATAGAATAATAAATGATAAATCAAGTATTATCATTTCAAATAATCAATTTATTAAGTTCCATAAATTTACTTATATCAAAATTTTAATTCATTAACCAAAATTTTAAAGCAATATTTTGTCAGTTTGTTCTGTCAAAGTGTTTTAGAAATCCTATCGATAGCGTTGATCAAATGAATCGATCGAAAATCCAAATCAACATCAACAATTCAAACAACACAATATATAAAACAAAATATAGATTTACAAGTACAGTTCAAAAATGTTTGGAAGATAGATTGGAAACAAAAGACAAGATGATTGAATAACAAAATAGGGAGGTGGATAAGCTTAAATAAATCGCGGGCAACCCTAACCGGGTTAACCGTGACTTGAAGAATAGGATTGATGTGGACTTTCTAGGGTAAATCTACATTCAATCTCAATAGATAGAGTTTGGAATGACAAAAGATATTAGCATATAAACCAAGAATAGATATAAATCTCTGGTTAATCGATGCTAACTGTAAAGGAGTTTTCCCCTTTACAAATGAATTTTTAAGATTGGCGGGACCGCCAATTCACTATAAAGCTCATTCAAAGTGGAGTTATGGGATACTCCAGAATCAAAAGGAGATGAATAGTGAGGGACATGAATGAATTTTGGAACCGTAGGGAACGTTCCAAAATTCAAATGAAATTTGAATCAAGGAGGAAGAGTTTCAAGTTTGGATGAAAGTGATTCTGTAACTAAATTTACCAAACATTCTAAGTTTTGCCTCAAAGCCAAAGCTCTGATACCAACTATAACAGGCCGCGCCAGTGGGGTAACGCCCACCGTAGCATACACCGGTACCTGTGTTCTGCCTTTACGGCTAGCCTCTCGACTGCACCACCAACCCCCGTGGGGACATGTAGGAGCAAGAGTCAACCGTTCGCTACCAAACCAAGAAGCGAGAACCTCCTATCATGCTGCACCCTCCAAGTGCAATGGCAGACACATATGTCGGACTTGAATTGCTCAAAATACTTCGTTGTAAATTAAATTTGGCAAATCTCAGAATATACAGTAAATAATAATCACAGACACAGTAATAATAGTGCAGCGGAAGAAAGAGAGGTAGTAGTTCATGAAGCTACTACAAAAATATATCAGAGTTAAATAAGATACAACAGAAGAAATAAAGTACAAAAGAAGTCTCCATATGATAACCAAGTACAAGCTGAATAGAACAACAGAACTGAAATAGATAAAACTAGACAATCAGATAATCTCCAGCGATTTTAATCTCCAGAAAGTGGAAATCCAAATCTGTGAATACTCAGGCTGTCCCGACCGTAAATAAAAATACAAACACTCGAGTCAGGACATACATACTTATACAATGTAAACCAACTCAAGTGAAATGTAGTAAAAGTACAAGTAACTTAAAGGATGCTTGGGACCGTCCATCCTCTAACGATCTGTTAAACTATTTACTATGTAGTAATATTTCGCTATTATAATAAACTCGTAGTAAAGGCTCGATATGGTAGGTTACACGACACACAAGGTAATGCCAGGGTAAATATACCAATTACGCACACGGGCTGGTGGTAACGCAGCAGCCACATACGCCCACCTCGGAACACATTCTCAAAAATCGAAGGGGCATCCAAAAAATCACAAAAGCAATAGAATGGTATTGAAGAAATGTGTCCGACCAGAGGAGCTAACCCTTTTGGCCCAGATCGCTTCTGTTTTAGCCACCTTATGCCAACTCACGGGAGTTGGGTCCACGTAATATACCTCAAGAATGTCGTCACCATCCTACTTCATTCTGGAATCTCCACCGCGTACGCGATTAGTCAAGGTGGTTTTCGGTATCGACAGAGAGTATGCCCATATCCGATCCCGGTCTCTTTTCCAACCAATCATTATTATAACCCGTGGTTATAACTTTAAAATAATATTTTATACTTCGAAATAAAATATCATTTCAAACCCAAATCTTTATCAAAATAAAGATTAAATCATTTCCAAACCATTTCAATATATCAACATACCATATCTTTCAAATTCAAATATTTATCAACATAAATATCAAGTCATTTCTAACCATTTCAATGTATTAAATTATTATATCTTTCAAAACTTCCTTTCAAAACTTCGTTTTTTAAATCATCTAAATATCTAAATATCATATCTTTCAAAGCTTCATTTCCAAATCATTTTAATATCAAAATATCATATCTTTCAAAACTTCATTTTAAAATCATTTAAATATCAAAATATCATATATTCCAAAAAAAATTTTCAAAACATTTTTAATATCAAAGTATCATATCTTTCAAAACTTCATTTCAAAATATTTAATATATATCAAAGTATCATATCTTTCCAAAGCTTTATTTCAAAACATTTTTAATATCAAACTATCATATCTTTCAAAACTTCATTTCAGAATATTTAATATATATCAAAATATCATATCTTTCCAAAGCTTCAATTTCAAATCATCATATAAGTTCAAATCCAAATATTCAACTTTAAATACCTTTTAAATTTAAAGATATCATTCATTTATTATCATTCCAAATCACCTTATAAATAGCTTATATTTTAATCAAAATAATTCATTTAAACCATTTAAAATTTAAGTTTATATACTTTCAAATCAAGTATTCAATTTCCAAAGTTTTAAACCGTTGTGAGTTCATTTACTAAGTCAAAACCTAAACATTGAAAATTTCAACCTTTCACAGCATTCAGAAAAAGCTGCTGAAAGTTATACTTGAAATAATTTCAATTTAAACCATTTAAACATTATAAAAATCATATTTCAACATTCAAAGATGTTAATTAAAATACTCTTTTTGTGACGACCTGCCCTTCTACTACCAGAAAGACGTATCATCATTAAGAAAAGAAAGGGATAGAAATAGAAAAGAAAGAAAAGAAAGAACAACAACCTTAGAATCTCACAGCGGAACGGAACAAAATATAATATATCACATAAATATTACATAATATAAAACATCAATCAGAGTTATACAGATAATACATTACATACTAGATAGTTATAAACACCTGTCTAGTTATACAAGTCAATATACAATACAACACAGAGATATCAACACAGCAGAACTATATATATATATCTACAACGCTGAAGCCTCCTACTCCATTGCACCTCCAGAAGTTGTCAAAGCTAACCTGGATCCCTTGGCTACTCGTAAAAATTTGAGTACCCGAGAGTTTATGAAAAACAAAAATAAACTCCGGGTCAGACATGGGTCTGGAATGAGTAACAGGTTAAAGTTGCTTAATTTTTGAAAATATTTGAAAACAAAAGGTATCACGTAAGACTTACCACAAATAAACATGGTAAGTTTTTACCTTACGCTAACCAAATCATTTAATAGGAAATTTTGTGATATTATAATAGTGTCTAGGGTTTTCAAGTAAATATGAAATAGCCGAAATTGTTACATTATTAAATTCCAGCTACTAGCCACAAAAGTTAGTAATACAATAAAAACCGTTGGCACTTATTGGATTTTGGATTCCATACAATGGCAGGGCTACTGGGGTACCGTCCGTCACAGTACGTGGCCTAGATCAACGTACCGAGGAGTACGCCCGCTCCTTTGTAACACAAGGTCGGAACCATTCCTTACTGAACAGTCCCGAACAAGACAACCCCGACAGTTGGAGCTCACAACTGTCCACACGGCCGAATAAAAGGGACATCTAGACAGGGGAAAATCTTGTCCTACTTGGGCATGACCCACCTAACCTTGCTGCACCTCCCCTATTTTAGCCATTCCCGGTTGATGAGGCTTGAGGCTGCGATTACCTTTAGAGAACACATCTCTTAGAATGCTCATCGCCCACCTGACGATGTTCTGAAAGCATTCAATCCATACAAGTTTGTTCCGGGTTCGAACGAAACCGAAGGCATTATCTCGTTACACTCATTTTGGAAGCACCCTCAGAGTTAACGACGATAACCCTTGCACTCTAAATCTTCACTTGTGAATTCACGACCTAACGTTTAATTTGGATCGATGTGGTTTACGGACTTCCAAATATGGAAAACCCGATCCCGGTCTCATCGAAATCCAAAACGTATCTTTTAAGGCCAAGTTGTTTTAAAGTTTAAAACAATTCAGTTCAATTATCCATATACACACAGATAGATAATTCACAATATCATAATAGATAACAACATAAACAGATATCTATATTATCATCACAACAGATAATCCATATTATCATCATACTTAAATCAGAGCATACCTATCACATAGCATTCATTAATCTCATATTTGAGATCTCAATCCATTCAAAGTAAACAATATCATCAATCCATATATAAGCAATCATATAGCTATTATTAGTTTAAAATGAATTAAATTAATTATATCATCTCTAATTAATTTAAAGTAAATTAAATTAATTACTTCACCATTTTACATCCTGCTTATATATCTATTAATTAATTGTCCATCAATTAATTTCTCATCATCCAATTATTCAATTTAATTAATCACTCTTACATCCAAGTAATTATCCTTTAATTTATTTTCACAAATTAATTAACCTTAACTAAATACAGAAATTAACCTCTAATTTCTTATTAAATTGATTAACTATAATTAATTAATTAAATCTTTAATTACACTAATTAATTTCTCTTTAATTACTTATTATTGGTTAGTTGATCTTAATTGATCAATCCTTAAATTCATCATTTAATTATATTTATAAATGATTTCTAATCTGTCTTAATTAATTATCCTTTTAATATTAATTACCTTAAGTAATTAATCTCAATTAAACCACATTTATTAATCACCCCTGATTAATATCATTCAGTAATTAACTTCCTTTAATTACTCCATCAAATAAATTACTCCTTAATTAATTTGCTTTCAATTAATCCATTGATTCATGATGCAAAGTAATTATATTCCAATTACTTTCACTAAGTGATTATACTTATCTCATCATCATATGATTATTTAAATTAATTAAACTTAATTAACTAACTTAAACAATTCATATTAAACTGAATTAATTACAATGAGTAATTAATTCCTTAATTACTTCTATTTAGTAATTATACTTAACAATTCACAATTGCTTATCCTAAATAATAATTTAATTAATTATTAAAATTAATCCCATTAATTGATTATTTCATAATCTTAGTTAATGACCTTCATTAACTATTTATAATTCTTTAATTACTTTTCCTAAAGTAATTAACTAAGATTTATTATCAATTACATTTTAATTAGTCTTAATAACTCATTAATTAATCCTTAATTAATTCATTAATTGATTACTAATCATTAATTAAAAATCAATCCATATTTAATCAATGATTCTTGATTACCAATTGATTTACCTTAAATTAATTAACTTATACCTTATTTAAGTAAATTTAAACTCTTAATTACTAAGTTAATTAATTCAAGTCATTAATTATCCATTTAGTTAACTTAATAATTACAAATCCTTAAGTCTTTAAAATCTTTTTCTATTTAATGATTAATTTATCATTAATAAGGTATTTAAAACAATTTAATTTAAATATACTTTTAAATTTCATTTTAAATTTAAGATTTAAAATAAAATCAAATTAATCTTAACAAGTTTAAAACAATTCCAAACTCCTCTTTATTTTACAACTTAAAGAATAATTATCTTAAAATAGAAGATTAAAAGAATTTAAACACGATCCATTTTGAATTCAAATCAAATTTAAAAATTCACTTTATCATTCAAATTTGTTTAAAACAATTTAAAATCTCCCTTTTTATTTCAAATTTAAGATTCAAATTTATATTGAATCTAGGTTTAAATCTTTAATTTTAAACTCCACCTAAAATTTAAAGCTTCACTTTAAAATCCAAACTACTTAAGCTTTTCTTTTTTTATTAGTAGTTACAACAATTTAAATAAAAACTTTATTTGTTTTAAATTAAAGTTCAAAACTAACTTGAACCAGATTAATCTTGGGTTTAAATCTCATTTTAATCTTTGCTTTTCACTTGAACTTAGCTTTAGATTTACTTTAAAATTTAAACAGGGAAAACAGGTTACAGTAACAAATATCAACCTGAGGCAAAACTCGTTTACTTCGAGTCAAATTCGGTCATGCTTCGAGTCCAAGATCCCACCTTCCCGAGAAAAAAACCTACCTACTTCGAGTCAAACCTTATCAAGTCGAAACAAACAAAAACCCACCATCACCAGTCAAACACCACACCGTGCATATGCACGGCGGCTTTGGCCACTCGTGATCATCGACGATGATCAGAACACGTCGAGGAACGACTCAGAAACACTCCACGCTCACGAAAACGAACATCAAATCTCGAAATCAAAATTGAGACTTCGACCCCAAAACCTGAAAGAAAACACAGAGCATCGCCATTGAAAACCTGACATCGCCTCGCTTGGAAAATTTTGGCCACCTGACGTTCGGTCACTTCGGCCATGCCTTCATCTTCGTTCAAGCTTCCCTCACCAGAAACCCCCCACCACTCGATCCATTACACGGGCCATGGTGATTAATTAATCAAACACAGACAAAACTAGGGTTCTAAAACAATTCTTACAACCGCAACCTCCCTATTGAATTTCATCACCATCCATAATTTTTCCCAACATCATTGATCGTTCCTCCATCTCCAAGTAAGTCCACGAGTACACCGATCCACCTGATCACAAGGTAGACTCGAAAATACACTTCCAGTTTAGACCCAAACCCCACCTTCAATTCCAAACTATAAATCCCGATTCCTATGTTAAAAATCATATTTTGTTTGTAGTTTTCAATTAGTAACACTGAATTTATGATTTAAATAGTTTGAGTTTTAATTTTACTAATATACTCAGCTGTTTTGGTTTTTTTTTTTGGGTTTCCAGAGCAACGTACAAAATTCCTTTAGCTTAAATAAGTTTGAATCCTACTCTATGATGAAACAACAATCTTTAAACTAAGTCCTAAATATTATCAGAATCAGGGAATAAGAATTTATGGATCAAAACACAAGTTTGTAAACCAAAATTGCATTGTCACAGCAACTACAACCTGCACACAGCCATTCATCCTATATGCACAGAATAATACATATATGCAAAGTATCTTGGATCTAGATTTTAACCATACACCAAATATATTTATATATTTAAGTTTTAAAAAATAATGTTACTCACCTGAAAATAAACAGAGAAGATTTTGAAGGTTGATCCTGAAACTTGCAATTGTTTTTGAGAGCTTGAATTGTTGAGATGTTTTAAGACCTGATTTCTTAAAAATTGAAACGCTCTGAAGCTTAAAAGTTTGCACTAAAACTCTTTTAACTTTGAAACCAATTGTTGTTTGGGAGATGCTTGATTTCAAGTTGAAGATGAATTGCATCAGGTTTTTGATTTAAAGTTGCTTGCAGGCTTGGAAAATGCAGACAAGTTGTATTGTTGATTAAATTTATAACAATGGAAATGGTAACTTATTTTCTCTGGTTTGCTACGTCTTTTGAACAAACTAAAAATAAGAAGATGAATATATAGATGAAAATATTGTAAAAGTTAGGTGTTTACTGGTATAGGCATTTTAGTTTGTTCAGATTTTTTTTTCTTTTTTCCTTCTTTGTTTATCAGGCAAGATTGTGGAGGCTGACTTGATTCCATATATTTCGAGTTGACAAAAATGTATGCTACTATTAAATGAGATGTCCTTTATGTATATTTTACAGGTTACATACAAATAATATCTTGCATGGTTGCTTTTATTGTCATTTGTCTTATTCCTTACCTCATGTGTACATATACATTTTTATTATTACTTTGTTTATTTGCCTTGCATATATTCTTATAGGCTACATACAAGATTACTTTGCCAGTTTATGTTTTCTTTGACTTATCCCTTTACTGGTTTGCTTACATACTTTATGCATGTACATAAACATTTTATTATTACTTTGTTCTTGTCTTACATAATTACTTACAAGTTATAAACGTATTTTACTTTGTCTAGTTATGCTTTGTTTTCTTTCCTTTGTTTTGTCTCAATACTTAATTTACTTACTATCTATTTTTATACTTATGCTTTAACCATAAATTTGATTTATACTTATGCTAGCACCATAGATGTTTATGTATTTATACTCATTTTAATACCATACATTTGATTTGTACTTAAGTATAATAGTTATAAAGTTTATTTTATTTCAAACATTGTTGAAAGATTTTATTTTTGAATTTTCAAATCACAGCTTCTTTCAAAACACACACATATATAAATAAATTTAAGACAACAATTTTATTTATATTAAAAATCCATTTGTAAAAAATATTACATTATCAATATAGTTTAAATATAACTCATTATTAAATTAAAGTAATTCATAAAAGAATTTGTCTCTTATTTAATAAATTACTTATTTTATCAGCTACATTAAAAAAAACCTTTTTATTTAAATTTAACTTAAGCTAAAATCAATTTTAAATAATTAAGTTTTTATCTTGAGTATTAAAATCATATGGTTATTTATTTAATAGCTTAATATCAAATTAAATCCAATTTTTAATTTATCAAAAATATTAGAATAAGAAAACATGCCTATATATATTAAATTTAAAACAAAGATTATCTATTTATAATATATACAGATATGCATACATTATAAATATAAAACAATTTATTAGCCTTTAAAGATAGATTATCAGTTTAACTATTTATTTTAAAGAAGATTATTAAATTTAATTCAAATTTATTATTAACAATATTGTCAAATCAATTAAATTTTGACATAGATTATTAAATTGTTATTGTCAAAATTTCCGGGATATCACACTTTTAATTTATTATTTTTATAAAGCAAACCTTTATAGAATAATCCAAATTTTTCAATAATTTCACTTAATAAATTCAGTTGTACAGTTTTCCCATTTTTACATTTGTCACCTTAGTAACACTTACATTTTCAAATTCTCATTTCACAAATTAAACTAAATTTTCAATTTATTTAATTAACTTATACCTTTAAACAAAACCAAATTCCACATCTCCCAGTCAAGTTGTACTTAAAATTTCACATTTAAGCATTCATTTATTTAATCATCTCAATTCATAGAAAAATCAATAATACTTTATTAAATCATTTAAATTCCAATTTAAATCAAATTATCATATTTACCATTTCCCAAACAAAATTTAATTTCCATTTTATTTATATAACTTAAATATCATTTTTAAAACCAATATTTTCCAAATTTCCAAACGTAGGTTATATTTCCAAATTCAATTTAACCATTTATTTATTCAACATTTATAACATATAGAAAACATTCAAAATTTCTTATTTTAAAAAATTTCAAAATCTATTTAAATCAAATTTCATAAATTTATATTTTTAAAATACTTAAAAATATCCATAAACACTTTATAAAATAACCACGAGTCTGTATATAGTTTTCTAACCTAGGTCAAGTGATACGGATATATATCATTTCAATCCACAGTTTACAAAGAAAAATCCGGATTCTATCATTTCAAATCCGCAATCCCAAGTTAAAAAAATGAAAAAAAACCGTTCAGGCCTATCATTTTAGCCCATAACGATTTTCCCTATTCTAAAGTCCGTTCGGGTAAGTATCATTTCAACCCATAGTGAATCTAATCTACAGGGAACTTGCAGTGTGATAAACAGATATAAATGAATAGTTAACAACATATAGCAGTAACAGATGATATGACATGAAATTTAATAGGTTGAACATCATATATAAATAATCACATGGCAGTTATAACATCATATATTTTTCTACGCATTCAATTGTTGTCGCTTCACAATTGCATAAGTATAAATGTCAGGTGAGATTTACTCACCTTAAAATGCTGGAGATTGCAATACAACTGACATAACAGAGTCAAGAGGAAAATGACAACCCTATGGACTTGAGTGGAGAGCGAATCCAAGCTAAAGATCTTATGTTACAACCCAAAACAAAATCAAACAAATTATAAATTTCAATGCAAATTGAAATGGAATAACTTTGGAATGAAAACAAATATGAATGCAATGACTTTTTCCTTGCTTTCCACAACTCTTTGGTCAGCCAAGGGGTGATATAGCTCGGCCATAACATGGGTTTGGTTCAGGTTTGGACCTAAAAGTCATGGCTACAAGGAATATGAAGTGGTGGAGTAGTTATAACACAAGAAGGTAAGGAGGCAAGGCTTTAAAGTTGAGTTTGGTGAACTTTTTGGGCTCGGCCATGGGTAGTTTGGCTCGGCCAAGTGGTGCTACAGCTATGGATAGAGGAGATGGTGATGTGTAGTGGTCAGGTTAGTGAGGTGGTGGCGGCCAAAGGTGGTGGTTATGGTGGTGGTTGAAGGTGGATGAGCAAGTATTAGTCAAATAACATGTTTTTAGGCCTTTGGTTGCATTTTTGAGGGGTTTGGTCACCATGGAGGGCTCGGCTATGGTCATGGCCTAGAGTATAGGTGGTGGTGATGGCTGGGAAGAGATGTAGAGAGTGGAGGCTGTGATTGTCTAGAGGAGGCCGAGCAAACAAGGCAAAGAAACAAAGCAAAAACCATGAAAAATGAGAAGAAGAAGAAGAAGAAGAAAAAGGAAAAAGTAGCCATCACCAAACTTTGCAACCCTTGAATAGAATAAGGAACAATGTTTTTTTTTCATGAATGAGCACTGGAATACATGGCCAAACGAAGCAATACACAGCCAAAAAAAGTAAATGTGGAGTTGTGGCAAGTGAAAGGACTCTAGGAGGTGAAAGGACTTATGCTAAATAAGTTTTTAAAACTCTTCACATTTCCTATTTTCTTTTAAACAAATAAAACAAAAATAATTTCAGAAATTACTTTTAAAAACCGAAACCAAGTGCAATAGTATGAAAATAAATAATTTATTTTAAGAAATATAAAAATAATAAAGAAATTGCTTAAAAATCCAAAACAGTGTCCAGAAATTACAAATAAAGCACTACTAGTCTTGGAAAAATATCCACTTCATTTTAAAAATATTATGAAGTAAAAATTTGAAATAAAATAATTTACTTATCATTTCTAAATTGAAATACATAATTATATTGGAAAAAAATAGAAAAAGAACTAAAGAAATTGTTTAAAATTTGAAAACAGGGCATGAAAATTACAACAAAATTACCATTAACTCTAGAAAAATTCCTACTTCACTTTAAAACAACTAAAATGTTAAATAAATAAATAATTGAGGAACAAAATAAAGTGAGAATGAGAAGAAAATAAGTTCTTAAGAAAAATATACAAATAAATAAAGAATTTCTTTAATAAATTGGAGCTAGAAATTAAAAATTATAAACAGAATACAACTGGCATTGGAAAATGTCAATTACACTTTTTTTCAAAATGTTTTAAAACCAAAATATATACATAACATGTTATTTACCCATATAAACATAAATTAGAACATTACATGACCAAATAAAATATTATTTATATAGTTTAAAATAAATAATTTTGTTAAATACATCAATTTACACACAATAGTTAAAAAGGCATAACTTTCACATTTTAATCGGATTTCAACGAAACGAAAAGTAGTGTTCTTAAAATTTTATTTACTTTCATAATAGAAGATAAAATTGAAATTTTCAAACTTTTAAGTTTTTAAATTAAAAGTCAGAGTTTGACCAATTTGACCAAAATTCACTTTTTGAAAAATATTCTTTTTAATCATATTTTGGAATGATAATTCATATCAAAACCAAAGTTTATATTTGAAATAAAAAAATTAACTAAATAAAATAAATAAAATAAAGTTAAATCAAAAATTCAATTAAAATAATTAAAATATACAATTAAAATAATCAAAAAATACAAGGTTTTTACACATTACCAGAGTTTACAACGACATAATACAACTCTGGCAGTTATTTTAACTTGCTTACATAGAAATTTTTGACTTGCACCAACCCAAACGCAACGGACACTATATAGTATAAGTGATACGTCTCACCATGCAGCTTGAACTCCAGACCTCCGCAGCAATTTTTAGACTTTGCTCTAGAATAATGATAACCTGACTCTAGGCTGCCCGTGTGGAAAATTATGGGCACCCAGAGTTTAGAAAGGGAACAATAAACTCCAGGTCAGTCATGGGACTGGTGTGAGATCTTAAAAACAGTTATTTTCACAAAGAAAATAAAAAGAAATCCGCTATGCTTTTGAAAAATGAAACTGCCATAAGGCCCCCTCCCCCCGCCACACACAATGCAAGCGCACACTTGAAGGAGATTATTCAACACTATCTTCAAATGTAATTTCATTTCATCGTATCATTATTCGGAATGAGTTTTATGACACAAAGTCCTCTCCCGACTAATCCGAATAACGAGCGCTTATTTATTAAAAATAAGTGTTACATTCAGATTTCAAAAAAATCACAACAATTTTCACTTTGATCTTTTAAACAAAAGATCCATCACAAGCATAAAGGTTCAATGTGGTTTTCAAATATCCGTTTGGAATCCACCCCCGGTCGCATCACAATTCAAACGTCATTTAAAGGCCAATATTGATAGTCGGCTATTTAACTATCAATCAACATTCATAACAATTACTGGATTTCAAATAATTTTCCCCCAGTTATTTATTTTCAAAATATCTTTGCAAGATATATTTTCACACTTCAACCATTTGAAAACAAATTTCAAATCACTTTTCACTCGCGGAGTAAGATTCTTGATATTATTTATTTCCACTGAAAGTCTGCCGAGTTCAAATGCTTTAAAATATTTCAAATCACTTATCCAAAATATACTTGAAAACATTTAAAATAAAACTACCTTTACTTAAATATTACTTATGAAAATATTATACTAAGTATCAAAAATATAAGACTTCATGTCCAAATTAATTTTAGAATAAAATTAGTAGATAGGGTATAAATATTTAAATAACCTTTTTCTAAAACAAATATTATTTAAATCTTTAAATAATCACTTCTATAATTAATCAAATAAATCTTTACTTTACAGATTTTCAAAATAACTTAAGAAAATAATTTCTCCAAAATATTCTTTTTAAAATCATCTATAGAACTCTATTTTACACTTGAAAGCAACTTTGAAAACATACTTGGTTTTCCAGGGAAAATACGCTTTCCATTTCAAAATGGTCCATTCAAACCAATTAATAAACCCTTCTTGATTTATTTTAAATTTACGTTCCAAATCCGTAAATTCCTTTCCACACTTCTAAAAATAACCCAATGTTTATTTTTAAAACAAAATTCCCTTTCCTTTACAAGTTCCCATTGTGAATTCAGATTTCCAAATATCAACTGATATACGATTTTCGAATCGATTCCCAAATATTCACTTTCAACACCAAATCAATTCTCAAACTGATTTCCAAATTTATTTCAAATACCAGATCAAATCCCAAATTTATTTCCAAATTTATTTCTAAACACCAAATCAATTTCCAAATTGATTTCTAAATTCATTTCCAACACCAAATCAAAATTTCAAATTGATTTCCCAAAGATTATTTTCAAACACCAAATCAATTAAATCGATTTCCCAAATTTATTTTCTTTTAAAACAAATCTCTTTATTTCTTCCAAACTATTTAAAAATCTGATTTTAAATAAATTCTTGAACTATTTAGCAAAGTTGCTCGAAATCTATTTATTAGAATCTTTTCCCATAATTTGGAATTTATTCAATAGGATTCAAAATAAAACTTTATCCTTTTAAAATTCCTTCTTCAAAATTTATCCCATTCTCAAAAAAATAAATTTTACTATAAATTTTCTACTTAAATTTCAAAAATCCAATTTTATCTATTTCTGGTATCCTAGATACCAAAAATATACTCGGCTAAATTTTAGCCTACAATGATTTCAATTATAATATAATCACACATAGATTATCAACACACAACATATGAAACAAATTCAATATTTGAGGAATCCAGTTGGATCCCTCCAACCTGTTTTCCTGCATCCGCAGACGTTAGCACAACAATTAAATACCAATTCCACTTCGAGGTGAAATATCGCGGTATATGGGATTTATAAAATATCATCTGCTATTATGGGCGCATAGGGTCTCATCTGCTATATAATGCAGGAAATCAATCACTCCAAATACATATATAATACCAATTCCACTTCGAGGTGGAATATCGCGGTATATGGGTTTGAAATAACATCATCCGCTATTATGCGGCGCATAGGGTCTAAATCAATATGACTCATAATAATTTATTATCCAAGCACACAATCAACAATTTTAAATTTAACTATTTAAAATTAAACTGGAACATTCGATTGAGTAAGAAGATCTCACCTTTCTATTTGCAATCCGTTTCAATTCATTATCATTCCGTCTAGTTTCTCCATTTTAGACCTTGTATAAAGATTTATACAATTCATTAATATTCGAGATAGTCTAATAACCAATTTTCGTTTGGTAATTTTAATTATCCAATGATTTTATTTTAAACCAATTTCTTTTTATAAATTTATTTAACAAGAAATTAAATTTAAAACTGAATTTATTTTAATAAATTATTTTCAGTAGTTAAAATAATTAAATAGCTTAATTGCCAAAATGCATTGTTTTTAAAATAAACAGGTAAGTTTAAAATGTGTGTGTATATATATATATATTATATTTTTCTATAAACTTTGCCGATATAAAAATTCCCATTTTCACAAACATATCTCTATATATATTTACTGACTAATCTTCCTTAAATAAAAATTTAGTTACCTATCTTGTATTGGAAACTAAACCCAACGAGCCCCCACCCTAAATCCCTTATGATGTTGATCAGGATAAGCATCCAAGCCCACATGTAGGTTACAAATGTATTGTCCAATATCTGAAGTGCTGCCTAATCATCAGCAAAAGGACAAATGGTAACTGTGCGACATAATATAAAAAGGTCGGAACTTCATCACTGATTCTCTACATAACCAAACTAGCCGCAACTGATCTTAAGCATGACCATCGTAGTACAACTTATGTTCATGGGATTTCCATAGCATCATCAACTTTCTGTGCAGCTAAAACTAACATCTTTTGCCAACGTTGACTTCAGACAAACCATCAAAGATCAACTCGGTTCATCATTATCTTTCATCTAATCTCAAATACAAGCCAACTTTGCAATCGACATTTAAATCATACAGTTAGCGGCTCCACTTTCGAACGCCAACTACATCGAGCACCTTCAGGTGAAATCAAATGAACTCTGACAACAAGCTCTCGAATTTTGGCATGGTAACATGACTTAGTAAGTTTGGGGAGTTGCGACATGTGAATTAGGGAAGACGAGTGAAGGTAGAATTTTTACATTCGGATCCGGTTGCCATAGAAGGGGAAGAAGACTCTGTTGATTCAAACATTTAATTCATCCCTTAATGCAGTCGCTTATTACGATTCTGGAACTAGTGGTTTTGGTTTTGGTGATGAGGCCATCGATTTCAGGAATCGGGGAAGAAAGAAAAAGAAAAGTGAGGAGGACCGATTTCTTTTCTCTGTTTGAATAAGGGAAAGGCTCGGCTTCGATTTGTTTATGTTGTTTTTTTATCTTATTAAACGACGCGTGTTGCAATCTCATAAAACAAAGGGAGCACGTGTTTGAATCTTTTCAACGTGTCTGATGCTACAACAGTACTGTGATATATTATTGTTATTTATATTTAAAATTTAAATTCAAATTCAAATCGCTTTGATAAACGCAACTCAAAATCTCGATCTCTAATCGAGGCGTGCTGCCAGGCGTTTATAATGTTAAACCTCTATTCCAAACGCAATGGAAAAGGTTTCGAGTCCAAATTCGATCGTATGGAGAAGATAGCTATATCAACCCAGCCTTTATATTGAACTTTCGATCAAATTTTCTGCGCGTTTGCTTATCGTACGATCACACAATAATTTCGAATGCTATGGAAATTGAAATCCAATAATAATACAATATTACGGATCTAATGGAACTGGTTTCGCCGAATTCCGAGACTGTGCCTCGGAAGACTATTTTTAAATATCGATTTAAACGATATAAATTCAAAAATGAACAAATCATTATCAAAACCAATTCTGAAACTTCCATTATCTTCAGTATTATCATTATAAATTTTCTAAGCCTTGAAAATATTTTAAATCAGCTTAAAACTCAAGATATAAAATTTTACCCTACTTCGATAAATTAAATTCAATAATCTAATTGTCAAATCCATAGTTATATTTGAAATTCAAGCTAAACTATCATTCAAATATTTAAAATCAATTAGATTTTTCAATTTCAATTGTTCAAAATTCAGGGTCATCACATCATTTCAATGAATTAAAATATAAATTAAATCCCAATCAAATTAGAAGCAATCTTCAATTCAAGTTTAATAATTATTAACATTAAAATAACAAAATATGGCATTAACATACAATCTTATTAATGACTCATTTCATAACTTTTAGGGACTACTTTCACCCTAACATTTAAATTTACATGTATGTAAAATTTAATCAAAGTTAACAATTTTTAAATTATGTAGGCAAGAATCTTATGTTCATTGTATGTATAAATTTAAGCCTACGATTCCAAATTTTACATTTAGGAATAAAAGGAACAAATTCACAATGAAATAAATCTAAGATTACACAAAAATATATAATTTCCCACTCACCTATAAGCTTTAAATCTGTCGATCTAAATTCGTTATTCCTGATTGACTCCCTTTCTTTTTACCAAAATATGTACTAAAAATATATACATGTTTATTAGAA
Organism: Allium cepa; assembly: GCA_030765085.1. Lineage (NCBI taxonomy): Eukaryota > Viridiplantae > Streptophyta > Magnoliopsida > Asparagales > Amaryllidaceae > Allium > Allium cepa. Next base: position 486,358,475 of record CM060929.1, read on the forward strand.
TTATAGATCTGAGAAGAGATTTGAATTAAATGTAGATTTAGATTTATACTTTACCCTTTTCTTTAGAGAAGCGATTCGATCGTATTCTTCTTCTCTTTTTTTTGCTATTCTCTACTTATATATATATATATAACAATTCATAATTTCTACAATCATTAGAATTTGTGGAGAAGAGAAAATGACAAAGCTTCGCTCTTTGATTTAGAAAATATGGAAAGAAAAGCAAGGGGTCGGGCCTGTATTTATAGTCCAATGAATCAATTAGTCCGTTAGATTAAATTATATTAAATCCACGCCGTTTGACCTGGTTCATTATCAACCGCCAGCCTATTATCGATCGATCGGTTGAACTTAGGGTGTCAACCAGTTGTTTTTTATTTTGTTGCCCGGTTTTTTTTATTTATTTCCTAATTTGATTTGATTTAATGGTAATGATTTCTTTAACGCTAAGTTTCCTATTAACGTTTACTTTGATGTTGAATTAGTGATATTTATTTCCATAATACATTTTTAATTAATTTCGATCTGAAATCTTCAAACGTTAATATTATTTTCGTTTGAACTTCGATCCTAAAACTTTATGTATGAAAATTGATCAGAAAATCGCCACAAACATAATGGAGCAAGTTTCATAGCAATATTTGACATTTTCAAACATTCTAATTTTGGGTTTAAATAATTATTTGTTAATCTTTTTAATTAACTATTGTTTAATTTACGGCGTGTTGCATTCTTCCCCCTTAAAAGAATTTTTTTCATAAATTCCTTAAGGGTTGAATCATATAATATAGCGGGCAACCATTCTAAGTCATCCAACCAATTAGTGTGCAATCAATTTTGCAGCCAAATTGTACAAATGCATGGTGTATCACAATATATGTGATATGTATGCTAAAGAATACCAAACCAGCACCTCTTATACGAATTCACCTCTTTAAATTTTTTTCAAAATATGATGCAAAATATCTATATATGCTAGTAGTTCTATATGTGTGCAAGTTTTAAAATAAAATCAAAAATCCTTTTTTCACACAACAATTTCCCATACTCCTTTGAATAGAAGTATGGTTCAATCAATTTTGCATCTAATCCCTACCATCCAATAGCTAATACACAATTTTTAGAATCCAAAATTTTGAAAATCTAATTTTCCGAAATCAATACTCTTATACTGGAAAAGGAATTTAGATGGAAAATTTCATATTTCCATCCTTCCTTTCTGTATCCATTCCACCGTACCTTGGAACTTCTCTTTTGCCTCTAAATCTTTACCAACTTTTCAAAGTATAGTCCACATATGGAAATTTATTTTAACTTTTTAAACAGAGTTATTTCAAAACTAGTTTTGTTCTACTATTAACAAAGTATGGAAAAAAAATTCAAAGCTAAAACAACTTTTTCCCTCGTCATTAACTATATTGTACATACTATCACTTCTGCTGAAAAACAAAGTTCATATTGCTACTCACTGACTTTTCCTATGCTAAGCATGTGGCATTTCAAAAATAATATATTTCCTTTTTTTCGTACAAAATCTTTTTCAATTGAATTTGTGAAATAGTCAGAAAATTTTAAGATAAAACTCACTTTTCAAAAAAAAATTCCAAAAGTATTTTATTGTTTAAAAATAAAATATTTTAAGTAATTTTTCTTCAAAATCATTTGTCTTTAACTTTCCTAAAAAAATCAAGCCACACCACAACGTGATCGGAATTTAGTCAATGGTTTAATGCCTATGAGTGACCTTAGCCTACTAATGGTAAATTTTCAAATTTCAAAAAAAGTTTTTTTATTTTAAAACAATAATCAGCACACAAGTACATTTACAACTTTTAGCTCTTAAGGCGTTGAGATAGTGACCATAGTTTCCACAACAAACTTTCCTTGTCATCACTCGATAAAATTTATTTGCCTAAAATTTCAAAGTTTTTGGGAGTTAACATTAATTACTTTTAGAGCTAATTTTCAAATTTGTGTTATAAACTTTCAATCCTACTTTGCATTTGCTAAGGGCCTTCATGAGATTTTCTTATTTATATTGTTTCTCAATCTATATAGCAGTCAACCCCGAAACCAACATTGTAATAAAAAGGAACATTTCTCATAAAATATAATATGCATTTTTATACAAATAGAGACAACTAATTCTTACAACCCAAAGACTAAAAGAAATAATTCTGGAAACTGCACTTCAACATCAACTGGGATTAATGATGTTATGGTCCTATCACTTCTTATTTGAATAAATGGATACTTTTTAGCATACCATATTGCTACAACCCACATGTCTTATATTACCTTTTCGCCTTCTAAGAAATAAGGTCCATCCACTATTTGACTACTATAACTAATTATAGGTTAAATTTTGCATTTACATTGTAGTGAGCAAGGAGTTCGAACTATGCACATTTAGAATGACCCATCGGAAAGTTGGTTTGGAGTAATAACATTTCCACCATCTATCCAGCCTTCCTTAATCTTAAGTCTATCAGTGTCCCCTATGCGTATTTTCTATCCCATTACCCTCTACTATCTTCTTTCAATCCAAATCTCTTAACAGTATTATCAAATTTTGGTATTTACTTTCTTTATCCATGATCTTTCATGCGAGTATACTCTAGAACTCGAAAAGGTGTAGTTCCATTCATTATTCCTTTGTGGGTTCTTCTTATGGCTTTCACACATATCAGATAAAACATTGCTAGGTTCATACTAATATTCCTTATACTCTATGAGGTTTCCTTTTGCTACTCTACGAGCATTCGTAGCGAAACTTTCACCTTGTCCTACCTAAGCCATCATCCCTATCTACTCCATATTAAAGTTGGTTTGGTTTTCACCACTCAGTATAAAAATTATTAAACTTCATAGTCATGAAGTACTTAACCCAAAACATTTATCTTTTAAATATAAATTAGAACTTCTAAAACTATATTTTAGGATTTATAAAGAAAGTTCCAAAAGTCATTGTTAATAATTTAATTTAAATTTCCTTTCCTTTAAAGCCTTTTCACAACAAAAATTGAAAATTTTAAAAAGTAGGTTTTTAACTCAAACTAATTATTAAGTTTCGCATTCCTAAAAACTCAATTGTTATACCAAACATTTTTCAAAAATGCACTGTTAAAGTGTTTCTATGACATCTTTTATAACTTCTACTAAACATTGGAGTACCTAAGGAAAACTTATCTTATTATTTTCCTGTTACTCATTTTATTTCCACTTTCAACCTTGGGGAGATTCTAACAGCAAACGTGGGGGAATTCTAAAGATATGTGCAATCAATGTCACAATTATGGAAAATATCCATTTTCCTTGTTTTCCACCTATATTTTGTTTAATTGGATTACAAACATTATTCTAATGTAAATTTATAACGTCATTTCAATTTATATTTCCTAATGTTACTACTATACAAATTTCTTTTACCTAATTTGCTCTTATCTAAATTGCTCTTTTATTTTTGTTTCAAAAATTGGATTATGTAGTGTGTTCACCTACTGCTTTTGCCATTAGGATTTTCTTAGTTAATATAAAATAGTTTGCTTTTAGTGTATAAATCCATTTTTGCTATATTTCTAAGTATTTTCCCTATAGGAATATTCGTCCTATTTCCACTTAGAGTGGGTTTGCTTTTTCTATAAATCTATTAATATTTTTCCTATATTAATATAAAATAGTTTGCTTTTGCCATTATTTTAATATATAATTTATTTTTGCTCTATTTCAAATATTTTTAAGGAAATTGAAATCCTTTATATTAAATTCTTTCATACGGGGTTGGCTTTAGAGTGGGTTCTATTTGCCCCTTCTTTTGGAATTTTTTTTCTTTTCCACTTACTTTTTGACTTTTCTATATTCAATATATATCAAAAATCCAACTATCATATTGGACTGATTTTTACACACCTTCTTTTGGTAATTTGTTTAATTCTTACTTTTGGATATCTACAACATATAAGTAAAGTTCCTATTTTATCTGGATCTAACGTACATCACCAATTGGTAATCTAGCGGGACCCATAGCCATAGGGCAACCTCGACCTAACAAGGGAGTCATGTACCATCCAGGTTCAGGGACCCATTTATGTTTTGCACTCATGCTCTTGTTAACTCAATGCATTTCAGTATAACCTTTCACCTATGGGGTAATCGGGGTAGGTGTATTTTTTAACTCTATTTACTATTCCAACTCATAGGCGCCTTATCCATCTTTTCGTAATATTATCGCAACAACTTCTTAAGTGGGAATTTGTATATTTTTGCATATAATATATGTATTTATAGGTAAAAATACAAACACGTTCACTCAATGTATTTTAATTCTTATGATTGACCAACCTATGCTCAGATACCAAATACAACAACTTGTACCTTAACGGGTCCGAATTTTCGCTAATTCGAAAACCTAAGTCCATTAGGTTACGAATCGTTGGTGTTGGTGTCTTGTAATAAACAAAAGAATATCAAAGGCTATCAATAAGGACTCACAATGGAATAATAAAGTACAATAAAACACACACATAGACACATACACACCGAATAGTCCTTATCGATGGCTCTCTGATATACTTTTGTTTATCAAAGGATACTAACAGTGCAACATAGCATAGAACTTACACCCACCGTCCCATTTAGATTGCCTAATGCAAATTAAGGGAATGCACACATTGGTTACTTAGTACCCCATGTTGGGATTGAAGAAGATCCTAATTGGCCATTTAAGACATCAAACTCAAGGCGAACCTTCTTTGGTATATTCCCTACACCTAAACGTAAACGAATATTCCCACGGGTCTTATAGCCAAAGATGTCCCACATCAGTACAATATATACACAACTGCTAGTGGCCTCTTTCGGAGGGCAGACCTCTGTCATGTAACATTAATGACCTCGCATTCCAATCCTTACTAATGACCACGTCATTTATTGTTAATCTAAACATTGGTTAGATCCATTAATTCACACCCATTATAAATGTATTCTTAAGGACATGTAATTTTAGCTGGACAGTTATTACACCTCTAAAGTTCACTTATTAGTATTCATTTACTTTTACATTAACTTACTTATTATTTCATTAATGCCATTAAATGTCATTTAACACTTCTTTCTAATTTAATAGATTAAATACCTTTTTTGCTTCATTTTCAATTAATACAATTAGGTATAACTTACCGCTCCTTTTAAACTATTAGATTTAAGTATAATTCATCGATTCCTTTCAATTAATACCTACTACTCTTGATCACTATAGCTTTTCTAATTCCTTATTCCATTGTCTTATTCATACTTTCATCACTTATTGTTTATTTCCTAACTTATCTTAAATCACATATATTAAATCGACAATGAGACTATTGTTATTATTTCCATTTACAATATTTTGGTTTCACATTTGGGAATTTCTACATTTTAATGCATTGGAACTATATCTTCCCAAAAGAAAATGGTAACACCATAATTTCCCATAAATTATCCAAAAGAGGGGTTGCAATGTGTTTGGAATTAGATGGAATTATCTTTTTTGTTTTTGTTGAAATAGATGGTGCAAAATACTGTAAACATTCCTATTTTGCACCTCTTTGCTTTAGGCATATTCCTTGCCATTTTAAATGACACACTTTCATGTATAATTGTAAAGATGGATAATTTATAGAAATTTACAAAAAAGCCATTTTTCATTCCAATGAATTAAAATATAAACTTAAATCCCAATCAAAATAGAAAAAAAATCTGCAATTGAAGTTTAATAATTATTAACATTCAAATGACAAAATCTGGAATTGACATACAATCTTATTAATAATTTATTTCATAAATTTTAGGGCTAGTTTCACATTTACATTCCAGATTTAAGTGTATACGACAATTAATCAAAGTTAACAATTTACAGAACATGTAGGCAAGGATCTCATGTTCATTTTGTGCGTGCATGTGTATGTGTGTTTAAGCCTATAGTTCCAAAATTGATATTTAGGCATAAAAGGAAAAGACTCACAATGATATGAATCTAATATTATATAAAAATATATAATTTCCCACTCACTTCTAAGCTTGCAAATCTCCTGATCTAAATTCGTTATTCCTGATTGACTTCCTTTCTTTCTATCAAAATATGTATTAAAAGTATATACATATTTACCAGAATTATAGATCTAAGAAGTGATTTGAATTTAACGTAGAGTTATATTTAAACTTTACCTTTTACCTTGGAGAATTAATTCGACCATATTCTTCTTCCCTTTTGTTTTTCACTATTCTCCACTTATATATATATATATATAATAATTTATAATTTTTACAATGCTTAGAATTTACGGAGAAGATAAAATGATAGAGCTTTGCTCTTTGATTCAGAAAATTTGAAAAGAAAAGTGAGGAGTTAGGCCTGTATTTCTAGGTGGTCGAATCAAAGATTAGATTACATTAAATCCACACTGTTCGGCCTAGGTTCATTATCAACCGCCTGCCTTCCACCGGTCCATCGCACCACTTTCACCGATCAATCACTAGTGGTCAACCAGTTGAACTTAGGGTGTCGACCAGTGGTTGTTATATTTTATTACCTGGTTTTGTTTATTTATTTCCGAATTTGATTTGATTTAACACTAATGATATCTTTAACTCTAAGTTCCTATTAACGTTTACTTTAGCGTTAAATTAGTGATACTTATTTCCTTAATACATTTTTAATTATTTTTTATTTGAAATCTTCAAACGTTGATAAAAAAATTTGTTTAAACTCCGATTGTAAAAATTATATATGAAAATTGAACAGAAAATTTCCACGAATATGATGGTGCAAGTTTCATAATTAAATTTTGAAAATTTTAGAAATTCTATTTTTGGGCTTTAGTAATTATTTATTAATCTTTTTAATTAGCTACTTATTAATTTACGGGGTGTTACAGCTCCAAAGAATATCAAACTGAAGCCTGCCTTTCTCAAATGTCTTGAAAACGCACTCGAGGAATTAAAAGACAAAATAAAACCATGAGTCAAACAAACTCTGATGTGAAAAACTCAAGAAATATGATGCATTCATATAATAATGCCTTTCTAGACCTACCAAATCACTTGAATGGTATTCCCCTTGAAAGAGCTAAACCATTTAATAAGTACATGAGACGATATAATGGATAATGTCTAGGGTATGGAATATAAATAAGAAAATAGGCTTGATGCTTACAATGACCACACTACGAAAATATTGAGTGTACAATCAAAAGCACTAAGGTTCATTTGCATATATGGATTTCCAATGGTGGTTCCCTTAATATATCAAGAACGAGCCTCCTAAAAAAGGTCAGAGATATCCTTTCGAGCTGTGTATATCTCTAGATAAAATATACCATAAAATAAACATAGCTAGTCCACGCTCTAACGCGTGGGACAGAGCATCATCGCTCTCGCTAGCAATCTGAAAGCATCTCTAGAATATAGTTGATTTACTTATGGATCAGCTAAACCCTTTCATTATGCATCCAAATCTCATTTCTATCATTTTCGATGGTCAAGTCGCATTTATCAGCTCAACACAGGAGTCTTCATCACTCGAACAGATCTTGAATCTCTCCTTGGATTCTAGCACCTGGAACAGATCTCGAACCTCTATAAGGATTCTAGCATTTCGAACAGTTCTCTAATCTCTTTATGGACTCTACCATAAGTCCTCCGACGAATAATAATGATGTCCTCTCTTTTAGGATCACCCTCAAGACAAGAGTACCACATGGTAGCATCGTTTGAAATATTAATGATGACCTCTCCTTTGGACTTAACCTTAGGATAGACATTGCAACTTTATAACATTTCACTTCATAACTTCTTCCAGAACATAGAAAACATATATTGGTTTTGATGTGGTTACGGTTTCGAGCCATCTCATATAAGTACACTTCCCCGCTTATCAAATGCTTCAAAATCAATCGATAGGTTTCCGTTTAACTTTACTTCGACACTTACAGAATATATAGACGGTGGATAAGGGTGGAGATCATCTCCTATACGGAAAGATTTCCTTATCATTTGGCCAAAAAGATATAATGAGTTTATTTATAGGGTATAACATCATCGTAGATAACCATATTGTATAATTCTCATGTTTCCTCTAGATATTTCCTAAGTTAATTTTGGTCAATTTCATTAGCAATAAGAATTATAGCATATGGAAACCAAGTCTTGTATACTTATCACGTTTCCAACCTTCTCAACTCTTACAGATATAACAAGTTTACTTTATCGACTTTTAGTGCTAAGTATAGGATTAAATACTTTCCATAAACGAGTAAATAAAAAAAGCATGATTAAGTCACATAAAGCACGATTAAGTCATATAAGCAACTTCTAATTCCTTTTATCTAATTAATTCTTTTACTAATTAAAACTTCTTTTTATCAACTAATTACTTCCTTTGGAAGTAAGCAAACAATACATAGGAGTCCTCCCAGGGGAATCTCAAATACATATGCTCAAAATGCAAGAGATGATTGAGACGAATAATTCCTTCTTTGAGGATCTCAATGGTATCAATACTCGATGCTTCTATTCACTTCCTTCTCTACTTGTAAATATATTCAAAATACCTTTATAAAAGAAATATACATGCACTCTACTATTTAACAATTCATTTGTACTCTTTTAATGCTTGAAAATGTATTCGTGTACTTATCTCAAATGATATAAGAATAATCATAGATCCTTAACAAGGTTTATTACTTTAAAATAAAACCAAAGAGGTTTAAATAATATTACTTAAATATTGTTACTATAAACCCCTTCTCTTTTATAAGCTAAACCTTTGCTTTATATAACCTTTTCCCAAAACATTCAATACTTGTGATTACCTTCAAAATCTCCATTATATAGATCAAAGTATATTCACAACTGTGATAAAAAAGATTTAAGACAAATGTTACTTAAATATTGTCACTACAAACCCAAATCAATTTCACTTACAATCATCTTTAAAATATTCTTTTTAAACATTTAATTATATTCCTAAGTATAATCAGAGGGGGTGAAATCAGATGTTGCTTAAAAATTGTTACTATAAAACCAAAACCATTTATACTTAATATTATCTTTAAAACATTCTTTTAAAGATTTAAGTATACTTATTAACAATATAATATGCTTTTAATTAACTTCTCAAAACCATTCACTATAACTAAGTGTTATAACCAACACCATAATCCTTTTATAAAATACTTTACTTACTTTTTCCAAAATTATATATAAATACTTTAAAAATTACATATAATAGTTTTAAATATCTATATTAAATATTACTTAAAATAATACATACTGAGATTTAACAAAAATCATAACAAAAGACTTTTCATATTTACAAACTCTTTACTTTAAAACTTATAAATAATTATTAAAATATAATTAAACTTAAAACCACTTTAAAAATACTTTAAAACATGTTATCAAACACCTCTAAAAATATTTCAAAAAAATAATTTACTTAAATAACATTAAAGCCCATTTTAAATCACAAGAAGTGTTAAAAATAACAATACACAACCAAAGTTGTAAAAAGTGCCCAGAAATGATATCGTAGCTCAAAGACAATATTTATATGTGTTGTTAAAAGCCTTGGGCAGAGAACCCTGGAAAATTGCTTATAAGTTTGTTCCATTTTTCCATTCAAACAAAGGTTTTGAACTTTGATTTTTATATAGTAAGTACTATACTTCTAGTAATTAAAAAACCATGTAAGGAATTTTTTATGAATATTCCCCAAAATCGTTTAAAAAATTCCTGAAATCAAGGTATTTTCAAGGTGCTCATATAGCGACAATTTTTGTTATCAATTTTGCTACTCTGTTCGACCAATTTAAAATTATCTAAACCTTGATATTTTAACAACAATAAGTACACATATAGTACTTATTAATACAGCAAAGAAACCCTGAAGGATGTCTTTCAAAACCATATTAAATATTGTCGAACATAAGGCAATTTCAAAGTATCCATATAGCGACCATTTATGCTATAACTTTTGCAACTTTGTTAACCATTTCTAGAACTTTTCGAACCACTTTCTCGCTATTCCATACACTACTACAAGTTTAAAGCATAACCAAAATATATAGATTCATGATATATTCACATATAACCAGTTTGAACAAGTTTAAACACAAAGGGAATTTGAAGTGCTTTCATAGCGACTATAGCTATATGGACTATTCCATATCCATTCCAATTCCAACACACAATTGAAACAACCATATATACGCAATGTCAAGTCAACGCCATATGTTATAGAAGGTCATTGAAGTGGCAATATACAACAAAAATTTGTCATTTTTTTTCACAAGCAAGTGGATCCAAAGTTCTAACTTTAATCCGTTCATACTTAACTTTCACATTGTATTCAAAAACGTAACATATATAACACAATATATACTTTTTTAATGGTGAATAAGCTTAACCTGAAACCTTGCTACAACCAAGCACAAGCCTTATGAATATAGTAACACTTCCTACCATCACCCATAAGCCAAAGATCCAACCTTTAGCCTCTATAAACCCTTGACCACCCCTCATATTCCTCCTTTTGATTACGGCCCTTATGGGTTTGGGGCATTTTTCACCTTTCCTTAATTATTTAACTTTTTTTCCATGTTTCCATAATGCTCTAAGACCTTTTCCAAAGTTTGGAAAAGATTGGAGGAGATTTGGACTGATTAGATACTAATTAGTGGAGACATAAATGGATTAGCACTAAGTTATTTCTACCATTTATAATTAACAAATAAGATAATGTAACATGTGAAGGGTCCTATGTAGAAGTGGCCAAGAGGTAACCATTTACTTCCTATCGTTCATGTAAGGTTACCAAGCATACACCCTCTCATATGCCCATCTTTACACCTCATTTCCCAAAAAATATCTTTGCGTTATTCACTCAAATATCTTCTCCTTAATCCATTTAATAATTTTTACTATTCACATTTAGTTAGCCATAAACACTAAAATATTTTAGTTGCTAATTGATTACACATTAATATATTAGACAAGCACAAAATTTTCAAATATTTTATCGAGAAATAGCTCTTACCGATAAAACGATTTTCGGCCACACATTATCGATATTTCTTCGAAGTATTTAATTTTGTAAACATATTTCAAAAACATGCTTACCGTCACTAATTATTAAGTACAAGGGGATTTAACAAGGTTATAAAATCACGTTTATCACATTAAATACAAGATTCAAATATTTAAATAATTCGAATATTTAAATATAAAGTGTTCGAAAATTCCAAGTCGTTATATTCTCCCCCACTCAAAATATTTCATCCTCGAAATTCCAACATGATAAACACACAAAAAAATAAGAATAAATCAATGCTTAATGGTATTCACAATTACCAGCAAACATAGCTCACAATTTGCTCGGGTTCAAAAACCCTCTCATTGCACAACGATGAAAATAATCTACTAAGCGTACTTTATGCTCAACAGCGTTAGACGATAACTGAGATGACTATTCATGCTACCTCACAATAAATCGAAGATTCATTCCCTAAACTCCCTATAAGCCAATAAAATAAAACATACATATAAATTTAAGCCCGTACGATGCATATATGCAATATCAAATCTGATTACTTGTTCAATGACATAAATTTCGCTTCCAAACTAGAATCGATCACTTGACCTATCAAAGGCGGACTCCGATCAGGTTACTTGATTAGAAACCTCTGTTCTCCTTAGATAGTCATATACAATGATAGAAAATTTTAGGATCATAACAAGAATCAACTTCAAGTGTTCGCCCATGGGAATAAAATGAAAAATTCTAACTCGAACCGGTGTAAATCATCTAGAAACCATGTACTTGAATCCAGAATCAAGAATAGTTATGCGAATATTACATACAACTTATGTATTTTATCCTACTAATAGTATAATTCATTTAATACTAAAACACATTTATGAATAATTTCATAAAATATAACTCATGTTTATAAGCATTTTATAAAGACATAATTTCATTTATAAACATTTCACAACTTAAGTTACTCATATAATACTCGACTACATCCTAAGAGTATATACAAAAAGTAATATTCAGCCCACCTTTTATCCCGACAAAAGCCTCAGAATAAATCTGGGCTTTAAAACTGAATCAACATTCTAGACTCGTCTGTTGGGTTAGGTAAGTAGCTAGTATGAGCAGGACACTAATATCCACACTTACGCCTAGAGTCTACTTACCTTAGACACCTTTAAGGCAAAGACATTTATTATTTGGCATAAATATCATTGAATGTCCTACTTAGCACAGATGTTCAATAGTTTAAAATATGTTTTGACTTCACTGCCTTCTCAATTTAAGAGTTAGAAAAACCCATCTTTATACTTCAATATCAAATTCCTTTAAAGAAAACTTTAGAAGAAACACCCAGGTTTGATTCCAAATCCTTTTGAAATAATAACATATACATAAACTTATTGTATATCAAATCATATTTTTGAAACTAAATTAAAATATCTTTTATTAAAACTACTTTGTAGCAAACTATTTTCATAACTTCCCCACTCAAAGACCGAAAAATAAACGTCGATGGTTCTGTATTCATCACCGGAATTATTTTCAAGCGATAGAAGATAGTTCGGTGCATTCAAATCATATTTTTGGGACTTAACCAAATCATTTTCAATGTGGCGTCAAATACTTTGTATAACAGTACTAATTACCATGATATCAATTTATAAACCAATTTGTCAAATGTTTCCTTTAATATACATACATACATACATATGTATAGTAACGCCGAAATGATATCAAGGAAATGGGTCTTACCAAGTAGTATCATATATCTCCTTCCTATGAAGGATAATACTCAATAGAAGTGCTTACTAACTGAATACATATCTCGCCCATTTTTAGTCACTTTCGAGTCACTCAAACTAGCTAACATAAAAATACTTCATTTCTATATCGACTTGTTGATTCTGAGAGCAACCTTGAACTCGAACAAGTCTAAAAACTCTTTTAAAACTATTAGGGTAAATCCTTTTCATTCGTAAACTATATTTTATACAGAGTCTCTTTCTTAAAAGATATGTACTAAACTTCCTTTATTAAAGTAGACTTCTAATATAAAATCATCACCAAATGCCTTATAGTCAAACTTTGAAATTCAAATCACATGGTATTCTATTCATAACATCCGTAAATACTGCCTACCCAACTCATGCGGTAAAAGGGTAAACTGATCGAGTACAAATCAAACAACAAATGATAATAATGTTGTAACAGGCTAAGCAAGACTAAGCTAATTAATGAGGGATAATAACTGAACATCATTAATCCCTATATTAATTAAACTACATTTACAAGTCATACTTATATAATTACTTTTACACAATAAATATATACACGCTCTCATTTGTGCAATACATTCTACTCATTATAGGGCATCACTTACCCTATTTTTAATGAGTTATACGAACCAAAGCCAAGCTTTTTTCTTAACCTTCGGCTCCAATACCAACTGTAGTAACCTGCCTTTTCGACCCTCAAATATCGATAGTAATACATCCACAGTATATTCACATCCCGAGCACTCAAGTGTAGGAAAATCAGATTATTAGGTAAAAAAAGAAAAGGAAAGGGAGCTGAACAAGAAAGGAAGAATACAATATCATAATCTTACAGCATAACAATAACATATAATACCAAAAAGGAAGTACAACTCTAAGATACATAACATTTCAAAGCTATAATCCTAAGTACTATCATCAGCATAGATAGTTATAACAACCTGTCCTCATAAATGTTGATATATACATAACAGTAGTCTAGCGGAAATAAAATACCATGGTAGGTGAAACTTCCAGCTCATCTCCTTAAGCTCCAAAGAATATCCAACTAAAACATGTCTTTCTCAAACTGCTTGAAAGAGCGAGGAAAAATAAAACCGCGAGTTAGACAGAAGTTTGGTATGAGAAACTCAAGAAATATGATGCATTCATACATAGCACCTTTTTAGAAAATTGAATAACCAGAATGATTTTCCTCTCAAGAGCCAAACCATCTAATAAGTACATATGGAGATATAATAGATAATGTCTTGGGTGTAGAATATAAATAAGAAAATAGCCGTAATGCTTACATTGATCACACTATGACAATGTTTGCACCAAAAATGGTCACAAACCCCAAAAGTAGTGAAAGCACTAGTGTTTATACACAAATCATCAAATATCCAGTCATAGATCACAGATCCAGATAATGTAGAGAGCGAAAACGAAGAAATAACAAAACTAAAACGAAATAAGGTAAGAGAAGACACAAGATTTATAGTGGTTCGACTATTTCTAGCCTACGTCCACTTTGAATTGACCCTTTTATTTCCTTTATACTATGATTACAGTTACATTCCTTTGAATAGCCAAAAATGGCAGAGTCTAGCCAAAAGAGAAGAAAATAAAGAGGTGCTAAGAGAAAAGGTCCCTTTTTATTTGCAATGGAGGCGCTATTTATAGGTGTGGAGATAGAAATATTTGCCTTAAATCTCGGAATACTCCTTTTTAAGTCCAGATGAGCCCACATAATCGATCTGGAGTCATTTGGGATCGATCCTTGATCGACCATAGTGAGTTCGTATCGATCAAAATCTACTCCAATTGAGTTGCGATCGATCATGGATGTTCCCTATATGTTGTGGAACTTGCTATGAAAATATCATTGCATTTGGAGCTGAAGATTGTGAGATATGATTGATCCGAGATCGAGTTTGCAAGTGTAGGCTGATGATTTCATACCCATAGATTCATATTCATCATTTCGTATCCATAGATAATGCGCTCCTTAATTCTCATATCGATCTGTGTCTTGTGCTGTGATACATGTTTTGCGCTCCATTCCTTGACCGCTTCTTTCGTATCGATCAATACAAATGATCGATACGAAATATGCCTCCGAATCAATCCAGTGCCCTTATCTTTGCATCGATCCGATGTGCTCTGGTGAAGTATGCTTTTCGTATCGATTTGACACCGCCTTCAGTCGATATGAATTGGATCGATCCGAAATAGGATGCAAAGTGCGCTATCAATACTCGTATCCATCCTGATGTCGTTTGATCGACACAAATTATATCCATACGAAAGCAACAATCCACATCCATCAACCTGTATCCGTTGATCCCTAACTATTGATCCGTATCCAGCCTAAGTAACGAGTTGAGTTATGCACATTCGTATCCATATCGATCGATATGAAAGTATCGATACGAAATGATCTTCCATAAACATTGAACCATCCATAACTTGAGCGTATGAACTCCGTTTGACCTGAAACTCGAAGTGCAGCCTCATTGGACCCTGTGTATCATTCCTTATCAATGTCTCCTTAATTGGAGCTTGGTCTAACTTTGACGGTATCGATCATAGCTTGGTTTTTGATCGATCTTCGATCCTGATAACCATCAATTTGGTGATATCCTGGCTTTGACCAAAAAGCGAGATAATATTTCCCCCTCAAAACATGCCTTGCGGTAGGAAGGCATATTTTAAATAGCTATAAACCTGTGACCTGCAATTCAATTCATTGATTCTCAAGATTATTTTTCATGGTCGTTTAAGACCGTTGGTTAAAAATAAGGCCGTTCAAGGCAGAGTTTTTATTACAAGATAAGTGGTGGTCGTTCGCGACAAATAGTCGTTTATGACGGGTGAGGGTCGTGCATGTTCGAGTGTCATTCAAGACGAGGTGAGATCGTTTAAGATCACGCACCATTCAAGGCATGACATAATCATTTAAGATCAAATGTTGTTCAAAGCACAATATGATCGTTCGAGATCGGATGTCATTCAAGACATAAAATGATCGTTCGAGATCGAGGATTGTTCAAAGCAGATGATGATCGTTCGTGATCGAATGTTGTTCAAAGCAGAGGGTGTTTGTTCATGATCGAATGTTGTTTAAAGTAGAGGATAATCGTTCGAGATCGAGTATCGTTCAAGATGGATAGTGATCGTTTGAGATTGAATGCTTGTTCAAAGCAGATGACGATCATTCGAGATCGACTACTGTTCAAAGCAGATGATCGTCGTTCAAGATCGAGTGTCGTTCATGGAAATAGATAGGCCCAATCCACTCATTGTTTCCGACGAGAAGGCTTGCTTACATTATTCCATCTCTCCCCTTAGGGTGAGATTTTAGGATTATCATTATCAGATTTCACATTTGGATGGGTTCACGATCAAATAATTCAATGAAATAAATAAATAGAGTTCAGAATGTCCACAGAAAATAAAGAAACCAAATGTCCAAACAGTGCAGTGTGTGCCTATAGGGGTGTGATGGTTTATCGTCATCTCAAAGCTTGCCTAGGGACTGTTCGTATTCCTGTACATTTGTAAGTGACTTAACTGTTTTGTTGGAGAATCATAATGAAAAAAACTGTTGCATGGTAAAGGTTCAAGTCCTGAATTGGCCCCTTATCATCAAATTCAACTGATGATGAGGCATGACTCCGATCTAGGTTTATTCCTATTTTCTAATGGAGCAGGCGGGGGTTGTGCCTGTTCTGCCTCAGCTCTCCAGGCTCTTACGCATTGTGATAGCCAACCATTCCTGACATGATCTTGAATTACATCTTTCATATGCCTGCAATCATTTGTATTGTGCCCATTTAACTCATGGAACACACGATATCTTCCCCATCTCCTTTCACTATCAGTAGGCTCTAGCCTTATCAACTTGTGGTAGGGAACCTGCCCCTGGGTTTCCAAGTATATTCATTTGGGAGTTTGAGCCAGTTTAATGTAGGAGGAAAATCTCGGTTCCTTCTTAGGTTGTCTCGGTACGTCGGAGCTATCAACAGCTTTTCTCTTTCCGTTGTTTGCCTTGGCCCCTCCTCCAGACAGTCCCTCATCTTGAGTAACATTGACATCTTGCTTTTTGGCCCATGCATCTTCTTGGCTCAAGATCCTATCCACCTCGTGGTAAAATTCCTCGAGGTTCTGTGGTGTATCCCGTGCTAATGAATCCTTGAATTCTATGTTGTTAGCTATTCCTAACACAACAACCATCGATACCATGGATAGATATGGTCGATCCACCGATGCCGCTGATACATTAAATCTGGTTAGAAAATCTCTCAAGGACTCTTCGGTCCTCTGCATTAGTGTCGCAAATGTCATAACATTTTTGGGTCTTATGATGCGGAACTTGGATTGCCTCATGAACCGTTCAACAAGCTTGTTCCATTTCCTTATAGATGCATTATTCAGCCGCCTGAACCAAAGCGTTGCCAATTCAACTAGATATAATGGAAAACATCTTTCCATTACCTCATTGGATGCCCCTAAGACTTCCATATATCGGAAGTATCTCATCATATGGGTGGTTGGATCCGACTTTCCGTCGTACACATCCAACGTAGGTAGCTTGAAGTCTAGTGGGATTCTTGCGTTTTTATTGTTGGGGGTGAACGGGCTTCTATTCACATCCTCTAGATCCTTACTTGTCAATCCTCCATGTATGATTTGTTTGATAATCTCTCCCAGTCTGTCATTATCCACTAAAGGTTGTCTCCCATCTTCATTTCCTAACAGGCCTCCAAGTCCTCGAGGGAATTCTGGTGCGTACTCCTCATCACACACTCCTATATTCCCACCAACACCATGTTGTGCAGCGTCACCTAGTATCCCTACATGAATTGGTCCAACATTACAAGGTGGCGTGCTCTCGAGTCTAGGTCTATCCAAATTGATAGTTATTTGCTGATTGGGGGCTGTCCCCTATTAAACCACTCCATCTGGTTACATGTCGAGTCCTTCAGACCCAACTCCATGGATCTGAGCTCCTGCAGCTCCTGCTGCTCTAGCCCGTTCGAACTTTCTGAGAAGATTCTACATCATCTCCTCCTGCCTTTTTAGCAGTCGTTCCTACATGGAATCCATCATAGTCTACATCTCATCCCTTGTGAGGTAGATGGATGCCCGATTTGCTCCATCTCTGGAGGAAGCCTCTTAACTTCCCTCTTGATGGCTCCTTTCTAGTAATGTCCTTTTAGCTGATTGCACAACCATGACTTCAGATTCTATTCTTTTCACAAAGTACCGGTGCTAGAGTTCTTAGTGAAAGCACTAAAGTGTTTGCGCCAAAAATGGTCACAAACCCCAAAAGTAGTGAAAGCACCAGTGTTTACACACAAATCCTCAATATCCAGTCACAGATCACAGATCTAGAAAATGTAGAGAGCAAAAATGAAGAAATAACAAAAATTAAAATGAAAGAAAGTAAGAGAAGACACAAAATTTATAGTGGTTCAGATATTTTCGGCCAACATTTTCTTTGGATTAATCCTTTTATTTCATTTATATTATGACTGCAGTAACAATCCTTTGAATACAATAGCCAAAAATGGCATACTCTAGCCAATAGAGAAGAAGATAAAGAGGATCTGAGAGAAAAAGTCCCTTTTTAGTTGCAATGGAGGTGTTATTTAAAGATGTGGGGTTGGAAATATCTGCCTTGAATATTGGAATACTCCTTCTCAAGTCAAGATGGGCCCACATGATCGATCTGGTGTCATTTGGGATTGATCCTCGATCGATCCATGGTGAGTTTGTATCGATCATAAACTGATCCAATTGAGTTGTGATATATCATGGGAGTTCCCTATGTGATGTGCAACCCGCTGTGAAAATCTCATTGCATTTGGAGTTGTAGATTGTGACATATGATCGATCCAAGATCGAATTTGCAAGTGTAGGTTGATGATTTCGTATCCATAGACAATGCGCTTCTTAATTCTCGTATCGATCCGAGTATTGTGTTGTGATCCATGTTTTGCACTCCATTCCTTAACCGCTTCTTTCATATCAATCAATATGAATGATCGATACTAAATATGCCTTCGCATCCATCCGTTGCCATTATCTTTGCATCAACCCGATGTGCTCTGGTGAAGTATGCTTTTCATATCAATCGGACGCTGCCTTTGATCGATACGAATTGGATTGATACAAACTAATCGATCTGAAACAAGATACAAAGTGCTTTATCAATACAAGTATCCATCCTGATGTCGTTTGATCGATACAAATTATATCGATATGAAAGTAATAATCCACATCCATTGACCTGTATCCATTGATCCATAACTATTGATCTGTATCCATCCTGAGTAATGGGTTGAATGGTGCACATTCATATCCATATCGATCGATATGAAAGTATCGATACGAAATGGTTTTCCATGAACATTGAACCATCCATAACTTGAGCGTATGAACTCCGTTTGAACTGAAATTCAAAGTGCAGCCTCACAGGGCCTTTTGTATTATTCCTTATCGATCTCTCCTCAATTAGATCTCGGTCCAACTTTGGTGGCATCGATTATAGCTTGGTTTTTGATCGATCTCCAATCCTGATAACCATCAATTTTGTGATATCCTGGCTTTGACCAAAAAGTGGGATAACATTTTCCCTCCCAAGACATGCCTTGAGGTAGGAAGGCATTTTTTGAATAGCTGTAAACCTGTGACCGGCGATTCAATTCATTGATTCTCAAGATTATCATTCATGGTCATTTAAGACCATTAGCTAAAAATGGGATCGTTCAAGGAAGAGCTTTTATTACAAGATGAGTAGTGGTCATTCGCGACTGCTGATCGTCCACGATGGGCGAGGGCAATGTGTGGTCGAGTGTCTGTCAAGACGAGGTGAGATCATTCAAAATCGCACGTCGTTCAAGGCGTGATATAATTATTCAAGATCAAATGTTGTTCGAAGCACAATATGATCATTTGAGATCAGATGTCGTTCAAGACGTAAAATGATCGTTCGAGATCGAGGATTGTTCAAAGCAGATGATGATCGTTCATGATTGAATGTTGTTCAAAGTAGAGGGATCGAATGTTGTTCTAAGTAGAGGGAGATCGTTCGAGATCTAGTACCATACATGATGGATAGTGATCATTCGAGATCAAATGCTTGTTCAAAGAAGATGATGATCGTTCGAGATCGAGTGTTGTTCAAAGCAGATATCATCGTTCGAGATCGACTGTCGTTCATGGCTTTAAATAGGCCCAATCCACTCGTTGTTTTTTACGAGGGGGCTTGCTTACATAATTCTATCTCTTCTCTCAAGGTGAGATTTTAGAATTAACATTATCAGATTCCACGTTCGAGTGGTTTCACAATCAAATAATTCGATCAAATAAATAAATATAGTTCAGAATATCCACAAAAAATAAAGAAAACAAATATCCAAATAGTGCAGTGTGTGCGCCTTTCGGGGCGTGATGATTTGTTGTCATCTCAAAGCATGCTTAGGACTGTTCGTAATCCCGTACATGTGTAAGTGACTTAGCCGTTTTATTGGAGAAGCATAATGAAAAAACCTGTTGTGTGGTCAAGGTTCAAGTCCTGAACCTGCCCCTTTTAATCATGTTCAACTGATGACGAGGCATGATTCCGATCTAGGGTTATTTCTATTTTCTAACGATGCGAGCGGGGATTGTGCCTGTTCTACCTCTGCTCTCTGGGCTCTTACGTACTGTGACAGTCGGCCATTCCTAACATAATCTTCAATTACATCTTTCATATGCCTGCAATCATTTATTGTGCCAGTTTAACTCATGGTTCACACAATATCTTCCTGATCTCCTTTCATTATCAGTGGCTCTCACCTCATCGCTGGTGGTAGGGAACCTGTCCCTGAGTTTCCAAGTATATTCGTTTGGGAGTTTGAGTCGATTCACTATAGGAGGAGAATCACGGTTCCTTCTTAGGTTGTCTTGGTACATCGGAGCTATCAACAGCTTTTCTCTTTTCGTTGTTTGCCTTGGACCCTCCTCTAGACGGTCCCTCATCTTGAGTAAGATTAACATCTTGCTTTTCGGCTTATGCATATTCTTGTCGCAAGAACCTATCCGCCTCGTGGTAAAATTCATCGAGGTTCTGTGGTGGATACCGTGCAAATGAATCCTTAAATTCTGTATTGTTAGCTATTTCTGACACAGCCGCCATCAATACCATGGATAGATCTGGCCGATCCACCGATGCTGCATTAAATCAGGTCAGAAAATATCACAAGGACTCTCCGATCCTCTGCTTTAGTTCCACCAATGTCATAACATTTTTGGGTCTTGTGATGTGGACCCTGGATTGCCACATGAACCATTCAACAAGCTTGGTCCATGTCCATATATATGCATTATTCAGCTACCTGAACCAAAGTGCAGCCAAGTCTGTTAGATATAATGAAAACATCTTGCCATTACCTCCTTGGATGCCCCCGAGACTTCCATGTGTCAGACGTATCTCATCATATGTGTGGTTGGATCCGACTTTTCATCGTACATATCCACCATGGGTAGCTTGAAGTCTGGTGGGTTCCATGCATTTCTGATGTGGGGGGTGAGCGGGCTTCTATTCATATCCTCTAGATCCTTACTCATCAATCCTCCACGTATGGTTTGTTTGATGATCTCTATTAATCTATCATTATCCACTAAAGGTTGTTTCTCGTCTTCATTTCCTAACTACCCCCAAGTCCTTGAGGGAATTTTGGTATGTACTCCTCGTCACACGCTCTTATATTCCTACCGGCACCATGTTGTGCAGCATCACATGGAATTCCTCCATGAATTGGTCCATGATTACACGGTGGTGTGCCCCAAAGACTAAGTCCATCCAAATTGATAGTTTTCTGCTGATTTGGGGCTGCCTCCTATTGAACCACTCCATCTGATTGCCTATTGAGTACTTCTGACCTAGCTCCGTGGATTTGAGCTTCTACAGCTCCTGCTGCTCCAGCCTATTCGAACTATCTAAGAAGATTCTGCATCATCTCCTCCTGCCTTTTCAGCAACCGTTCTTACATGGAATCCATCATAGTCCGCATCTCATCTCTTTTGATGTAGATGGATGCCTGATCTGCTTCAACTCCGGAGTAGGCCTCTTGACTTCCCTCTTGATGGCTCCTTTCTAGTAATGTCCTTCTAGCTGATTGCCTGACAATGACTTCAGATTCAATCCTTTATCAAAGTAGTGAGTGCTAGAGTTCTCAATGAAAACACCAAAGTGTTTGCGCCAAAAATGGTCACAAACCCCAGAAGTAGTGAATGCACCAGTGTTTACACACAAATCCTCAATATCCAGTAACAGATCTTAGATCCAGATAATGTAGAGAGCAAAAATGAAGAAATAAAAAAATTACAATGAATGAAAGTAAGAGAAGACAAAGATTTATAGTGGTTCGGCTATCTCCAGCCTACGTCCACTTTGAATTGATCCTTTTATTTCCTTTATAGTGTGATTACAGTTACAATTCTTTGAATATCAATAGCCAAAAATGGCAGAGTCCAGCCAAAAGAGAACCCGAGAGAAGAAGTCTCTTTTAGTTGCAACGGAGGTGCTATTTATAGGTATGGAGCTGGAAATATCTTCCTTGAATCTCGAAATACTCCTTCTCAAATCCAGATGGGCCCATATGATCGATCTGGAGTCATTTGGGATCGATCCTTGATCGATCCATAGTGAGTTTGTATCGATCATCAACTGCTCCAATTGATCCGCGATTGATTATGGATGTTCCCTATGTGTTATGCAACTTGCTGTGAAAATCTCATTGTATTTAGAGTTTTAGATTGTGAGATATGATCGATCCAAGATCGAGTTTGCAAGTATAGGCTGATGATTTTGTATCCATTGTTGAGTATGCAAGTATATGATTTTTGTTCGATGATAATAAACATATTTATATATTCATTTAAATGTATTTGTTAATGTATTATTTTATTTCTCACATAATTAAATAAATATTTGCTGAATAAAATAAAGAATATAGAATTTAAATTCAAACAGATATTTTATTCGAACAAATATTTATTATAATTTGAAGTAGTACAAATTTGAGCTCTCGCTGTATATATACAAATTCAATGACAATACAATTTCGATTACAAATGCACCTCACTACACTCATTCACTTGTATTTATCTTCAACTCTATTCCAGATTAAATCCAGCATTTAAGCAATCTGCAAAAATAAATACTGACGATGTAAAATTGAAAAGAAAATATATTGCCGTGTAAAATAAAATGTATTTTTGAAAATATTATTTGCCTCAGTTATTTGGGTTGTTCATCATCATTTAATTTTGAATTCATCACACACGAACAACTTATGGCATGCAAAATGTATCACCGTACATGCCACAAGGCCGTGCACACCGATATACACTTGATAATGTTACAGGGATCTGTGCAATTAATGCCCCGCTATTACCCCGCTATAACCCCGTTATATCTCATAGCGGAATCCCGCCGCTACGATTTTCCCAAATAACCTTAAATATAGCCTTTCCGCTTTAAGCCCCGCTATTTTCCTATATCCCGTTATTCCCGCTATATTTTGCTATTCCGTTATATCTTCTTTAAAAGAAATGAACTGAAAAATGTCATTTATACATTATACAAATTTTGAAATTAATTCTTTTTAATTGAATTTTTTAATATATTTCAAGAAACGAAAATACTTTAATATTCTATTAAATTTAATCATGTTAAATAACAGTTTACGTTTATTTACAATATATTAACACATGTTTTTATTTAAAACTGAAAATGTATTCATTGTCGTTAAATTGAATGTTAATGTTTCATTTAATTACCGTTTATATATTTGTAAAAATATTAAGTATGAGTTTTATATGCTATTTTAGACTCATCCGCTATATCCCCGCTATATCCTCGCTATATCTCTACTATGACTTTTTGCACCTCCACCGCATTGAATCCGCTGAGCGCTTTAACTGCACAGACAGGGATAGGTGAGCACAAGGTCAAACCCAAATCAAAAGCCGGGTTCAACTCAAGTGAAATAAATATTAAGTCACGATATCAACACAAGGTCAAACCCGAGCTTTTTGTTGGATTCAACTTAGGTGCAAATTCAAACATACAACATGAAATGATCAAGTTCAATAAAACGGTCAAGAGAAACAAGACCAGGCCCAAATGTACATGAACACATGTCAACATCCAATTTCGACCAACCCAGGTACAATGCAGCAATGCATAGTGAAGACAAAACAAGCATGGTGAGTGCAATAAACTGGTCAGTGCAAGTTCAAGTGCAGACTGCACAATCATAGTTAATGGTGAATCAACTCGAGCTCCTGATGGTACACAGGAAAATAAAATGGCACATGTATATGCAGGTGCATAGCATCATAAATGAAACCAAACTGCCCAGGCTAAAAGACACACACACACACACACAGATATATATATATATATATGCTATGCACAAAACAATCAAATGAATCAAAGGAGAACCAGACCTACAACAAACTAGGAGAAAATGTAAACATACATACATATATATATATGTGTGTGTGTGTGTGTGTGTGTGTGTGCAGTGAAACCAGAGGCACACAATAACTCAATATATTAAGACATGCACACACACACAGATATATATATATATATATATCAATGAAGCAGTGCAGTAGTGAATGGAAACAAAAAATAAATAGGAAAATCTAAATACAGTGAACAATGCATATGATCGAGCAACAGAGTACAAGTACAGACATTCGGAGAAGTTCAAGATGCAAGCTTCAAAACGTACCAGACTCGAGTAACATCAAATTAGAGACAAGTACACAAGTCCCGTACGTGATCAGAGACATATGTGTAACGACCCGTAATTTTTAATAACTAAAATTGGTTAATTTAGTTTGATCTTTGTAATTAAATTTAGAAAGAAATAAAAAATTTGTAATTTATAATGAAATGAATGCTAAAAAGAAGTGCAGCACTGGTAATTTAAAAGTTAACTATTGACAAATAGTGTTAAATTCTACACTTGGGTATAAAATATAAAATAAGCAAATAAAAGTAAGAATTTAATTAACCAATGCAATAATATATTGATTTAAAGTAACTGAATGAAATTACAATAATTTAAAATGTGTAAAATGTTATACTAGTCTTTGGATTGAATATAAGGAAACAAGTGTAACCTTGGTAATTAACATTTATCTTTGACAATAGAAGTGAAACCCCAATAAAGAAATAGTAAATTGTTGCCCTTGGGTCTGTAAACAATAAACTTAAATATAATAAAAGTAAACGAAGGCAATAATTATGTGTTGTCCGTTTATTTAGTCTATTAATTGAAATGAGAAGATCAAATTTGAATAAATATAAACAAAAGCTACATTAATGTGGGAGGTAATACAATGTTTAAAGGTTGTTAAATTAGAGTATATTTGGAAATAAAGATTTATTAATGTAAAACTTAATAAATGGATAAATTGAAATGAAAGGAACAAATGTAAGTACCTGATTAGCTAATGGAATAATAATAATATAGTTAATGGTAATTAAATAAAAGCATACGTATTTAAGAACTGTAACGGTTGCTTGATGATTGGGAAGTCATGAGTGAAATTAAAGGCATGGTAACACTTGTATAAGTTACCTGTTTATTTCGTTTAATAATAAAATTTGAAATCAATTAGAGTAAAGGAATCTTAATGTTACATTAATAAGAATTAATGCAATAACTAAATTAGTGCACACCCTATTAATTGAAACAGATTGTAAAGTTAGGATTGAAATTAGTAAGTTGGGAAATGAATTCAAAGTTATGTTAACTGAGGAAGAATACGTAATAAATTGTAAAATTATATAATCAATGTCCGTTAAGTAAAATTATAATATTTATGGTTGATATAAACGTTACTTTAGTAATTATTAATGTAATAACGGAAGGTGTGAATGTAATAATGAATAATTGGAATTGTAAATTTATGCATAGTGTAGTAATCGATATAATGGAAAGTATAAACCTAAGTAAATGAATTTATTTAAAGTGTAAAACGCAATTAGCGTGTCTATTGGTAGAAATGTAATAAAATGAAAATAGGGTAGTTAGTACGAAGGAAAGATGGAAATTTGGACTTACTAATGTATTAAAGGGTAAACAAAGGTTACCTTAGTTTGTTGAATAATTATGGATTAGATAAAAAGGATTTGGAGTTAAATCAAGTTAATTTATTGTAATAAATTTTAACTAATTGAATTTATTGCGAATGAAATTAATTACTACATTATTTGAAATAAGATAAAATAAGGATATTAATGCACTATGCTATAAACCATGGTAATTATATCGTGAAAATGAAATCAGTTGAATAACTAGATGGGTTAAGAATATGGATTTTTGAAATTAAATTATAATTACTGAATCTATGAAAATTGAAGTTAACACTGAATTGGTAAATCTATTAACTTTGAACCGATGCCCAAAATATGCTTTAATTTATGGAAAATGTCCAAGCAATTTGAATTGAGAGAAATTGTGATTTATTCAAACTTTAATTGAAGCTTGATTTAAATAAATTTAATATTAAATTATTTAATTAATGTAAAAATAGCCATTTTGGCCATTGATTCGGATTTCGACGAAACCAGTTTCATCAGATCCGTAACGGTGAATTATTATAGGATTTCAAGTTTTGTAGCGATCAGACTTGTCGTTTGATCATAGGAACGCGAAACGCCTTGAAATCGATTTAATTAAAATCAATTGAAATCAATTTGAAAAATATTGATTTTAGCATAACTTCTTCATACGATGGAATTTGAACTTGAAACCTTTTCCATTGTGTTTAAAATATTTTAAAACACCTATTTTGATATATGGGTTGACCCAATTTCGTTCCGGAGTCGAAACGGGCTTTTTGCGCCATTTTGTCGTTAGCGCGTATATCTATCTTATCCATCTATTCTATTTTCAACTTCGTCTATATATATCCTGCTATAAACCCTAGCAGCCTCTGTTCCTCATTTCTATGCGTTCTATTCACCTCCTCACTTCAATGGAAGACAGATCCAAAGTCAAAATTCCAAACTCCCCAAAAAATTCAGAAAAATTATATGGCGAAGCTCTCGACGAGCGCATCTCAGATCTATAATTCGTTTTTCAATTTGAACCTCGATTTGTCCAGAAATTTTAGAATAATCCTCGGCCGTTCGTTTGGTGGTTGATGTTCGGTGATGGATTGTCGAATCGAGGGTGTAGTTGGATGGAGATGGACACATGGGGTTCATTGGTGACAGTCGTTCGCCATACGAGTGGTCCGATCATCGTGGATAGTTCAGTTGGGCTCGCGTCATATGGTGGGGTCTGGTTCTTTTCTTTCAATCGGGGCTTTTGGGCTTGAGCGTGGGTGGTAGGAGGATGGAGTGTAGGCTTAGGTGAGGCCGGCGAGTTGATCTGGCTTGGTCGCTTGCAGTCGAAGTGGCGGCCGTAGTAGGGTTTCGAGGTCGCGTTGTCAAAATATCATGCAGAATTGGGGTTCGCTGGATGGAGATGGGTGTGACATGGCGTTATACGTTTGGTGAAGTTTTTTTTATATATAAAAATTTTAAGTTAATACTCAAATAGTCTAACATGTATATCTTCCACATACGAGGTCCGATTTACGAGCGGATTTTGCGTTGGGATCGTAATGGAATTCTGGACACTTTGGCGCTGCTTTGGACGGATTCTGAGATTGTCCGATTTTTGGGTTTAAATTGATTTAAATTCAATTTAAATTCAAAAGGTGAGTGTTTTAACCCACTCACAACTTCTAAAATTTCTTATGTTTGTTAAATTGATTTATGATGTGTTTAGAAATTAATTTATAATTGTTTGACATATTTTCAATCATCATCCCAGTTAAATTAAATTAATTTAATTAAATTGTTATTTATTTATTTCATATAAAATGCCAGTTAAATTGTTATTTATTTATTTATTGCATATAAACTGCCAGTTAAATTGTTATTTATTTATTTATTGCATATAAACTACCATTTAAACAATTAATTAAATTATTGTTTAATATAAACTACTAGTTAATACCTGTTGTTTATTATTCGTTATATATTGATGTATTGTTTGAATTGGATGATGATTTTTATGAATGGATATATGTTTTTATGATGGATGAATGGATGTTTATTTATATCATCATAAACTGCAAGTTGTTATGCATTTTATTGCATTCGGGATTGCGGTTTGAAATGATATATAACCGTAAAAAAATTATTTTTAAATTGTGGATTGAAATGATAAATATCCGTATCACTTGACCATAGGATAGGAAATTCTATACAGACACCATCGGTCTATATATTTAAATATTTTGAAAATGATTTCTGTGGTTTGGATAGGATACGGTTTAATAAATAGTAATTTTTGATATTGTATAAATAATATTTTTTATATACATATATAGTTAAATTATTGAATTTAAGCTATGTATTAATTTTGTTAAATAAAATAAATAAGTTGAATAATGGAGTTTGATTATTTTATATTATATGGTTAAGTACATGTTTAAGATATTGTGTGTATATATAGAGTTTTAATGATTTAAATCAAGTAAGATTGGAAGGTAAATTGGAAATTTATTTAAAATTGAGCTTATTTAAGAATTTAACTCCATAAGTTGAGGTAGAACTTATTTACTTGAAATTTTAAAGGGTATGATATTTATAACTGAATTTTTATTCAAGATGAATTAAATGAATATTTCTGGTATAAATAAATTAAAGGAAATATTTATTTATAGGTAATTTGAGTTTTATTTAAATGATTATGGATTTATTTGCAAATATTTCAAAACTAAATAATAGGACATTGAATTATTGAATAGTAATTTCCAACCTTAGTTTTGAAATTGTTTAATACTCAAAGTTTGAAATATATTGAAATTGAAGTGGTTTTTTGAAAACTGAAAGTGAATTTAAAATTTATAGATAGACTTAATTTAAAGAGAATAAAATTGTAAAGTCGTGGAAATTTTTTACTTTATAAAGAAATTTTAAATTCAAACCATTTTATTTTATATACTGTTTGAATATCCAAACCATTTAAGTTTTGGAAGTTATGGTTTTAAAGCTATGGTTTTCGAGTATTATGTTTTGAAAAGTATAATTCAAATGTTTATTTCGAGATATTATAAATTTTAAAGTGGTATGGTTTTAGAAAAAGACATATTTGAGCATGATACCATATTGATTTGGTTTTTAAAAGAGGAAGTGATATCGTAATTATATGGTTTTGAAATGGATGTTTTATTCTGGTTTTTAAAGTATAAACTATTTTGAAAAGATTGCGGTGTTATAATAACGTTTGGTTGTTAAAGTGACCGGGATCAGAAGTTGTCATACTCTCTGCCAACTCCGAAAACCACTTTAACAACCGTGTACGCGGTGGAGATTCCAAAATGAAGTAGGATGGTGGCGACGTTCTATTAAGGTATATACGTGGACCCGACCCCTGTGAGTTGGCATAAGGTGGCTAAAACAGGATCGATTCTCGGGCCAAGAAGGTAGCACCTTTTATCCAACACATCCCTTCGATACTATACTCTGACTTTGGATTGATTCGGTGGCTACTTTTACTTTTGATTTTGGGGATGTTTGTTCGAGGTAGGCGGTAGTAGCTGCTACGCGTTTCCACCAGCCCGGATAGCAATTGGTATATTACCCTGGCATTGCCTAGTTGTGTCGTGTCACCTACCATACCGAGCTTTTACTACGAGTTTCTATTTGTGTTGTACCTATGGAGTATCCTCTGGTAGCCTCCCGATCAGGAGGTATTACGGTACTGTATAGACTATTGGCATTATTACGTGTTAAGGTGGAAAATGTAAAGCCTTAACGCTATTTAAAAGTAAGTTTATTTTACTATAGACATTATTATAATAGCGAAATATTACTACATAGTAAATAGTTTAACGGATCCTTAGGAGATGTGAATCCCGAGCATATCTTAAGTTACTGCACTCACGTTAGACACTGGATAGGGGATGTCAAACCCCGTAAATATCTCCAACGCCGTTACACTCATATTTATTTTAGTTGATTTAACTTACATAAGATCTTTTAGTTCTGACTCGGGTGTTTTATCTTTTCAATTCGCTCGGGTCAGTCCGAGCATTTCAGGATTTGAAGATTTTTGTTTTGGAGGACAAAGATGAAGATTTGTAGTACTATTATCTACTATATTACTCCACTACCGTTTAATTCTGCTGCATTAATTATTATTCTCTGGTATGTGTACTATGATATGTATTGTATAAGTATAATTGAATATTTTGTAAACAGCTTCATGAACTGTATATTTGATTATTATATTTTATCGTTCCGCTGCAAGATTCTATTTTATTTTTTTCTTTCTCTACTTTTTCTTATTTACCTCATAACAATCTACCCTTCTGTATGGTTTAAGTCTGACGTGTGTGGTTTATCGTCGATTTAAACCGTGCGTGAAGGCTAGATGTTACAATATGTATATACAACCACATGATGACCAGACCAGAGACATATACGTGGAGTAATACAAAATCTAGAAACAGGTTTTACAATTCAAATCAAGTGGCTAAAGTAAATTTTATCATAGTATCAAGATGAACGAAGATAGTTTGCAGCAAGTTCAACCAAATCAAGTTAAGTGGCCGAAGTCAAAGGAAAAGGAACGGCCATAAAATCAAAGCTGTAATGACCAAGGAAAGCCAAAGTCGAAGCCATTTCAACCAAGCAACATAAAAATATACGAAGTGACAAAGTCAGAGAAATCATCAACCTCCAAGCATAACAAAGGACCAAGTCAAAAATTATCAAACGAATATACGAACGAAAATAAAGGAATAAGAATCCTATAAAACCCAATTATCATCGGCCGTAGAGAGGTATTCGGGTTCAAGCAATAACAGAGCAAATATTATATCGATAACTCGAATCATCGATCTAGTTCAAGCATTCAACCAGAAAAGCAAAAGAGTAAAAATTACATATAGAAGCCTTATCGAATCGATCGAATTCGAAGCAGTAGAAGTAAATAAAAGAGACCATCGATTGGCAAACAAGGAACACTGAATCATCTATTCAATTGAGCATTTAAAGTCGGCTTCTTCAAATTTCACAAAAGAGCTAATTTAGTTGAATAGGAAACGAACGAGAACGAGCAGCCATTTTCAAAGACGAGTTGGGCCAAAGAAATAAAAAGGAGAAAGGGATTATCTTATCACTTATTTTTTTTATTCGGCCAGCCTTGTTTATTTGGATATTAATTATATAAGGCTTTAGATAATTAGGGTTTTTGTTTTAAATTGTTTTTATTTTGTATTTAATTTTTAAACTATTGTAAAGTCTAGTCGTTTGACTAGGGGATGAACTACAATGGTGTAGTTTGAGAATTCGCAATTCAGTGGCTGAGTTGTGGCAGGGTTTTAAGCGTAGTTAAGGTTAATCGATAGCGCGAGTCGCGAGTTTACATGTGTAAGTGTCTGACTGTTTAATTTCTAGTAGAAACCTTAAGGGAAGTACATAGGCAGGGTTTTGCCAAAGCTGGATAAATCTGTGTGTTCTATTTCTGCATTTGTTATTCTGCTATTATCTGTGCTGCTATTATTCTAATATATCTGTGTTGAAAATATTTTATATACTTCCACAATAATTTTTTATAATTAATAGTATCACCCTATTCATCCCCCCTCTAGGGTGAAATCGATCCTACATCCATAGATTCGTATTCATCATTTCGTATCCATAGACAATGCACTCCTTAATTCTCGTATCGATCCGAGTCTTGTGATGTGATCCACGGTTTGTGCTCCATTCCTTGACCGCTTCTTTTGTATTGATCGACACGAATGATCGATGCGAAATATGCCTCCAAATCCATCCAGTGCCCTTATCTTTGCATCGACCCGATGTGCTCTAGTGAAGTATGCTTTTCATATCGATCTAACGCTGCCTTCGGTCGATACAAATTAGATCGGTACGAACTGATCGATCTGAAACAAGATGCAAAGTACGCTATCAATACTCGTATCCATCCTGATGTCGTTTCATCGATATGAATTATATCGATACGAAAGCTACAATCCACATCCATCAACTTGTATCCGTTGATCCATAACTATTGATCCGTATCCAGCCTGAGTAATGAGTTGAGTTGTGCACATTCGTATCCATATCGATCAACATGAAATGGTTTTCCATGAACATTGGTCCATCTATAACTTGAGCATACGAACTCCGTTTGACATGAAATTCGAAATGCAGCCTCATCACGCCTTGTGTATTGTTCCTTATTGATCTCGCCTCGATTGGAGCTCGGTCCAACTTTGGCGGTATCAATCATTGCTTGGTTTTTGATCAATCTCCAATCCTAATAACCATCAATTTGGTGATATCCTAGCTTTGACCAAAAAGAGGGATAACAGAGAATATTGGGTGTACAATCTAAACCTCTAAGTTCATTCGCATATATGGATTTTCATTGGACGTGCCCTCAATACGTCGAGAATGGGCCTCCCGACAAGGGTCAAAGATATACGGGTCGGAGATATTCTTCCGAGCTGCATATATCTCTAGATAAAATATATCATATAATAAACATAGCTAGTCCATGCACTAACACGTGGCATCGAGTATCATCACTCTCACTAGAAATCCGAAAGCATGTCTAGTACCATTGGATTAGCTAAACCCTTTGGCTATGCATCTTACTCTGGTTTCTATCATTTTCGATGGTGAACCCACGTTCAACATCTTAACACACGAGTCTTCATCGCTCGAACTAATCTTCAATCTCTCCCTGGATTCCAACATCTCAAACAGATCTCGAATCTCTTCCTGGATTCCAACATCTCGAATAGATCTCGAATCTCTACAAGGATTACACCAACTTGAACAGATCTCAAATCTCTCCATGGATTCCAGCATAAGTCCTCCAACGAATTCTAACATTGTCCTTTCTCTTAGGATCACCCTCAAGATAGATGGTATCACAAGATAATATCATTTGAAATGTTAACGCATGATAACCTCTCCCTTGGACTTAACATTAGGATAGATAGTGCAACTCTATAACATTTCACTTCACAACTGCTTCCAAAACATTGAACATGTATACTTGTTTTAAAGTGGTTACGGTTTCGAGTCATCTCGTGTAAATACACTTCTCAATTTATCGGATGCTTAAAAACCAATCGATAGGTTCCTAGATAACTTAACTTCAATTCTTTGAGAAGTAAATAAACAATGCATAAGGGTGGAAACCTTCTCCTATCCAAACGGAATTCCTTATCATTTGTCCTAGAAGAGCAATACAAGTTTATACGTAGGGTATAACATCACCAACGATAATCATACCATATAATTCTCGTATTTTCTTTAGATATTTCCTAAGTTAATTCTGGTCAACTTCGATAACAATGAGAACGATTGGATATGGAATCAAAGTCTCGTATACTTATCATGTTTTTGGCCTTTTCAACTTACATTATCCCTCAATCAAGAGTGAATTTAGGTAAGTTGGAGCACTGGTTAACACTTTATTCTTAACTCTACAGATAGAAAAGTTTACTTTTTTGGCTTTTAGTGCTAAGTATAGCATTAAGTACTTTCATAAATGAGTAAACACACAAAGCAAGATTAAGTCAGATAAGCACGATAAATCAGATAAGCGACTTCTAATCCTCTTTTATCTAATTAATTCTTTTATTAAATAATTACTTCTTTTAAAAGTAAGCCTACAATACATAGGAGTCCTCACTAAGGGGTCTTGAATACATACGTTCTAAAAGTAAGAGACGATACAAATAAATGAGTCCTCCCTTAAGGATCTTAATCGTATGAATAACTGATGCTTCTATTCACTTCCTTTTTGTACTTGTGTGTGTGTATTTAAAATACCTTTATAGAAGATATATACATGCATTCTACTATTTAACTGTTCATTTGTACCCTTCCAATACTTAAAAATGTTTTCATATACTTATCTCAAATAATATAAGAATATTCACAAATCTTTAATAAGATTTCTTACTTTAAAATATAATGAAAGAGATTAAAAACTGTTACTTAAACATTGTACTTTAAACCCCTTCTCTTTTATAAGTAAAATATTTATTTTATATGAACTTTTTTCAAAACATTCCATACCTGTCATTACCTTTAAAATCTCGTTTATAAATATCTAAGTACGTTTACAACTATATTCAAAAAGGTTTAAGAAAAATGTTACTTAAACGTTGTCGCTACAAAACCAAAACCATTTCACTTATAATTATTTTAAAAATGTTCTTTTTAAAGATCTAGTTATATTCCTAAGTATAATCAAATGGGTTAAAAACAAATGTTACTTAAACATTGTTTACTATAAACCCAAAACCATTTATACTTAACGTTGGCTTTGAGACATTATTTTTAAAGGTTTAAGTATACTTATTAACATGATAATATACTTTTAATTAACTTCTCAAAACCATTCATTATAACTAAGTGTTATATCCAACACCACTTATCCTTTTATAAAACACTTCACTTGCTTTTCCAAACATATATATAAATACTTTGAAAATACTAATAAATAGGTTATATATATAACATTGATTAAAAATAACACATTTTGAAATTTAACAAAAATTATAAAATAAAATGTTTTATATTTACAAACTCTTTACTATAAAATTTCATAAATAATTATTAAAAATATGTTTAAACTTGAAACCACTTTTAAATACTTTAAAACATGTTATTAAACACCTCTAAAGTGATTTTAGAAAAAATATTTATTTAAATAACATTTAAACTCATTTTAAATCTCAATAAGTGTTAGAAATAACACTACACAACCAATGTTGTAAAAAGTGCCAAAAAATACTATCGTAGGTCAAAGACAACATTTATATGTGTTGTTAAAAGTCGTGGGCAGAGAACACTAGAAGATTCCTTATTTGTTTGTCTCGTTTTCTCCATTCAAACAAAGGTTTTAAACTTTTATATTTTTTACAGTAATTATTACGCTTAGAATAATTAAGACCATGCAAGGAAACCCATATGGATACCCAAAATCATATTAAAAATTCTCAAAGTCAAGGTATTTAGCGACCATCTTCACTATAACTTTGCAACTTCATTCAACCAGGTTTAAAATCATTTAAACCTTGATATTTTTACAGTAACAAGTACATATGGAGTACTTATTAAAATAGAGAAGAAACCTTAAGGACGTCTTTCAAAATCATATTAAAAATTGCCGAACACAAGCCAATTTCAAAGTGCTTATATAACGACCATTTTCGCTATAAAATTTTCGACTTTGTTCAACCATTTCTAAAACTTTTCAAACCACTTCCTCCTTGTCTCATACACTACTATAAGTGTGGAGCACAACTAAAATATATAGATCCATGATATATTCACATATAACCAATTTGAACAAGTTTAAACACAAAGGGATTCGAACTGCTTTCATAGCGACTATCGCTATTTGGAGCATTCCATGTTCATTCCTTTCGACACATAATCCAAAGAACCATATATAAAAAACATCAAGGCCATGCCAAATGTTATAGAAGGTCATATAAGTAACAATATATAATACAAAATCGTCATTTGATTTTCAAAAGCAAGGGTGTCCAAAGTTATAGTTCATACTTAACTTTCACTTTATATTCAAACATACAACATATATAACACAATACATACTTGTTCAGTGTGAATAAAATCACCCACAAGCCAAAGATCCAACTTTTAGCTTCCACAAGCCCCGTCCATCCTTCCTCTTCCTCTTTTTCATTATACCTATATGGATTTGGGGTGTTTTTCTCCTTTCCTCCATCATTTTACTTGCTCATCCTTGTTTCCATGATGCTCTAAGCCTTTTTTTAAAGTTTGGAGAAGAATGGAGGAGACTTGGATTGCTTAGAGATTAATTCTGGAGATAGAAATGGATTAGCACTAAGTTGTTTCTACCATTTAAAATTAACAAATAAGCCAATGTTACATGTGAATGGTCCTATGTAGAAGTGGCCAAGAGGTAACCATTTACCTCCTACCCTTCATGGAAGGTCCGTGCATGCTCCCTCTCACATGCCATTTTACACCTCATTTCGTATAACAAATATCTTTACATTATTCACTAAAATATTTTCTCCTTAATCCATTTGTTAATCTTTCGCTATTCACATTTTATTAGCTATAAACACTAAAATATTTTTAGTTGCTAATCAATTACACATTAATATATTAGACATGCAAAAAAAGTTCCAACAACTTTTATCGAGAAACAATCGTTTTTTGGTAAAATGATTTTCGACCATGTTAACGATATTTCTTCGAAGTATTTACCTTTGTAAAAAATTAAAAAAAAACAAGTTTATCATCTTTAGTTATTAATTACAAGGGGTTAAGAAGGTTATAAAATCATTTATCACATTGAATCCAAGATTCAAATATTTAAATAATTCATATATTTAAACATGAAAATTTAAAATTGTGAATCGTTACACCATCAAATGACATAAAAAAATTTAAATAAATCACTTCCTGCAATTATCATTTATTTAAGCTCGTTTAAAATTACATCAATATCATATATCGATGCATGCAATTATAGCTTTTATAAATGCATTTAAATATCCCAAAGATCAACTAGTTGAATAATTATCAATATTTCTCAAATATTAATTAATTTACAATATTTAAAAAATAATTAAATCATGTGGTTTTTCGAAGAATTCATCATTATGGTTGTGTGACTCAAGTCCACGTTTAATGTCGAACAATTCAAATATTAACGTTCACATGTCATCTTAACTAGTTGTGTGACATTTTGGCTAAATTTCTCGCTTACACATCTTTTGGTAATGTTTAATTTTACTCATTATAAGCGGTAACTCATAGCAACTATTATTTACATAAATTCTCTTCGTCAAATTATATCACGTTAGGACTTATGGAAATTGGTTTGGTCAGAACTCTAACATCATCCACATTCAACTTTATAATTCAAGACACAAATTCCTTGGTTCAATAATAATAGTATTATGAATCATACTGCTCTGGCGAAAGACTTTGATTTTGAGTTGACTAAATTTGAGCGTGATACAAATCCCATATAACTGAGGAGACGGATCCCCTATTGAATAGTGTTTCATTTCCAATGCTTCAACTTAGACCCAACTATAGTCGGTCGATGGACGCCATGCCACGACTTAACTATAATCAAAGTGGAGTATTAGCATTAAAGTTCTATATTATTCTCAAATCGAGGGAATTGTGTAACATCGCCACTTCGAGATTGTCTATTTGTCCTTAATAATATTAACCATCAGAGACCTCTCGAGTGAGTCATTCCATAGTTATCTTATAACTATCAGTATGTAAACCCTTGGTGCCCCTAAAGATGAAATACACTATCCAATATTCGAAGAGTGTTACGCACTCTAATCTCAATGAATGAATTTGATACCTTTTCTTAAAACATCTTGACTAGGAATATTTAAAACAATATGTTATTTTCATTGTGATAAAATTCTTATGATTGCAACACTTTGTAATTACTATCACATAACAAATCATTTAAGGATTTTCCATCTATATACTTTAAATTAATTACTTAGTTATTTATATTATATAACAAGTATATGATAGAAAGAAAAACATCTTTTATTTTGAACAAGATTGGTAATAGAAGTAGATATATATAATAACTTACATAATTACCCTAAGATACACACACACACACACACACACACACACACACACACATGCATACACATACACGTATAATATAATTTATTAAATAATATAATTAAATAAATATTAACCAAAAATAATAAAATTATGTTGTTAAATCCTATATTTAAATAAATGTTATTCAAAATAATATATACATTTATTTTAAATACATCACTTTAAATAATGCTTAACATAAGAATTAATAATGAAATGTCAAGGATTACTAGCACAAGTGGCAAGTGGTATAACGTTTTAACCGAGGTTCCACGTCATTAGTTTGAACCCCCAAACATCTAAATGAGTGTTTTCTTGAATCAAGTATCACCCTTATGATAATAAAAGGATCAATAATGAAATTATTTTTATAGATACCTCATTCGAATAAATGTTATTCGTATTAAATCAAATTTAAATAGTAAACAATAAATATGATATAATGCCAAACCATCTTATTCATGATAACATCTTAAAAGGTCTATAATAAAGAAGATGGTATTTTTTTGAAATTTTACCCATTTACCCCACTGGCTAAAGCACCTAATCCAACAATTGTGTTGTTTTAGATGACATAAACTTCCACCATGTAGGAAGCAGTGGCCTCTCATGGCAATTGATGCGATGAAGCTTTGAACTTGGATAGCAATAGTCCCTTCAACATGTGATTTCTATTCGAGTAGAATGGAAGATGAAGTTGCAAGCATTGAATTTACCCAAAGAATGGCTAAATTTGGCAATGAACACGTAATTTATCTTGCAAGTTTGAGTACTATAGATTCGACTATATTATTACTATCTAGGTAAAATGTTTAGTAGATTTCCTTTCATACCTTTTCAAGAAAATAATATAGATAGGTCTTCTCGCATCTTAGAACTTGCTCGATTTTATGCCAAATTAAATATTAGTAGTTATGCCACTTCATGGTATATTCCAAGAAGAATTACCCTTTTGCATTATGTTGTCGCTTGCTGTGCAGTTAATGCGCTCGGCAGATTCAAAGCGGTGGAGGTGCAAAAAGTCAAAGCGGGGATACAACGAGGATATAGCGGGATATAGCGGATGACTATAAAATAGCATGTAAAACTCGTACTTAATGTTTTTACAAATATATAAGTGGTAGTTAAATGAAAAATTATCATTCAATTGAATTATAATTAATACATAAATAGTTTTAAATAAAAACACATGCGAATATACTTTAAATAAACGTAAAACTGTTATATATAACATAATTAAATTTAGTAGAATATTAGAGTATTTTCATTTTTGAAAATATATTAAAATTAAATCAAATAAATTAGTTTCATAATTTTTATAATGTATAAATGCAATTTTTCAATTCATTTTATTAAAGAAGATATAGCGGAAATAGCAGAATATAGCGGAAATAAGGGATATAGCGGGGTTTAAAGCGAAAATGCTATATTTTGGGGCTATATGGAAATATCGTATCGGTAGAAATCTGCTATGAGATATAGCGGTGTTATAGCGGGGTAACAGCGGGGCATTAACTACATAGGCCTCTTGTAAGCCATCTTCTCTCAATTGTATAGTCTTATACATATTATAAAATA
Organism: Allium cepa; assembly: GCA_030765085.1. NCBI lineage: Eukaryota > Viridiplantae > Streptophyta > Magnoliopsida > Asparagales > Amaryllidaceae > Allium > Allium cepa. Next base: position 486,397,641 of record CM060929.1, read on the forward strand.
CCGTGAAAGTTTTCTCCTAGCATCGAGGACTTAAGAAAAATATGATGTTACACATCGCAAATATTGCACTTATCTCACATATGAAATCATATGACTATATTTTTCACTATTATTCATAAATTTTATTATCTTTTAAACAAAACTTATATATCGTATATTTTGATATGATTTTATTGTGCAAGTATTTGAAAACCAAAATAAAAGTTGCAACATTTATAATTACATGTGCTTTGAAAATATGTAAATATTTACAATTTTCTCACATTTGAAACATCCGATTGAGATTTCTTTCTCGTAATTAAATCATAAATTTTATTATTTTTTAATAAGATCAATTTATCATATATTTCGACGAAAAATTATAGGCGGAAAGATTTACAATTTTACACGGCATGTATTTTCCCTTCAACTATTATACATATACATACACACACACACACACACATCTTTTTAATAATTGAAATAAAAGCACAATCTTTTGGTCCGACCATTAAGTTTCAAAAACTACACACGAATTCAATGCAAAATATGATTAAATATATGTGCTTTTTTTAAACGTGTTGAAACATATGCAATTCGTAGAAAAACAACTCACGCGCGAAGCGCGTGCCGTAACGCTGACTAATAGTTGGCTTGGAAGCGCAAACTTTTATCCCGACCGTAAACTTTCAAAAATACCCTTATATGAAAACAAACAAGAGGTCAGAAGTTCGAATCCCAACGAGAACATAAATTAACATCTATTTTTAAATAAAAAATTTGAAACATAAATAAATTTAGAAGTTCGTTCTAGCAAATAATAATAATAATAATATTAGTAGTAGTAATACAATTTTAGTCTTTATAATTTTCAATTTATTTTTATGAAAAACACGTTGAAATTTTGAATTTAATATTTTTAAAAGGTTTTTTATATGCACATGCGCTACACGTGCCATAAAATCTCGCGCATGTGTGTGTGATATATGATCTTTTATTAAAAAGACCCTGATATTTGTGATTTTTTTCTAGATATGAAATCCATTTCAATTTCTCTAAAGTGATGCATTTAGTATTTTGTATATTAAAAGTAGTGGTGTATATATTACATGTCATATTATAGTAAATAATTAAATATGTAGTAGAGAACTAGTTTTAAATACTTGTCTGGTAGGGTTAATAAAACTTTTTTCTGCATTATCCAGCGTAAAACATTTTATCAATTATGGGCCAAACTAGAAGTCCATATCGAAATAAAGTCTAGATACATATGACCCCATTTCAAGACACTTGAGTGTGACATTTAAGACTCGTATTCAGTCGAATTATTTGTATGCATTATCAGGTGTCATGATTCTAACCAAACATTTCAGAAAACAGCGTAATCAAATTCGCATCTTCTCTTCTTCGACGATGTTATTCGTTTTGTCCAACTTCAAACAACGAGTCAAGAGAAGAATCGCTCATCTTGCAATTCAAGAATTGTGCAGACACAAAAGACATGACACGCATTCATGCACAAATAATACGAACGGGCTTCCTTCAAAATATTTATGTGATCGGTAGGTTAATTTCATTTTCCGTTGTTTCTGAATATATAACAATGGATTGTGCTTCAAAAGTGTTTAAAGAGTTGAAATTTTCAGATGGGTTCATCTACAATACGATGATTAGAGGTTTTACTAGAAGAAACAGAATGGAAGAAGCGTTTGTTATGTATAACGGGATGAAGAACAATGGAAAATCCGCCCATAATTTCACATTTTGTTTTTTGATCAAGCTTTGTGGACAGTGTTTGAATATTGGTTAAGGAACGCAACTACATTGTTGTGTTACCAAGATTGGGCTAGATTTTCACCTGTTCGTGAGCAATACACTTATACATATGTACAGTCTTTTTGAAGCTATGAGGTTTGCGCGTCAGATGAAATGACAATAAAGGATGTAGTGTCATGGAATACAATTTTGCACGGGTACGTGCATTGAAGAATATGAAGAGGTTCATGACATGTTTTATAGAATGCAGAAAAGTGGTTTTAGACCTGACGAAGCTACATCGGAAGTACATCCATTCTCGTACTAGCAAAACTATTCTTGACAACAGCATATCGGATTCGAATTCTCTAATTGATATGTACGCTAAATGTGGAGCAATTGATAGAGCTTTACTTATATTTGAGGGTACGAAAGAGAGAAACACAGTTTCATGGAACTCGACGGTATTAGGATTTGCATGTCATGAAAAATCTGATGAAGCATTAAAATTATTTCATCAAATGCGACAAAGTGAAGAATCCTATAGTAATGAGCCTAATGATATCACATTCCTTGGAGCAATATGTGCATGTAGTCATGGAGGTATGGTTGAAGAAGGAAAAAAGTATTTCGATATGATGCAAAGAGAATATATATAGTATAACTCCAACTGTAAGGCATTATGGATGCACGGTGGATTTACTAGGTAGGGCAGGATTGTTAAGAGAGGCACACAAGTTGATAAAAGAAATGCCAATGGAGAGCAAAGCTATAATTTGGAGAACATTGTTAGGAGCATGTAGAGTACATGGAAATGTTGAATTAGGAGAAATAGCAAAAAGGCATTTAGCTGAGCTTGAACCTGATTATAGCAGTGACATTTTTTTCCTTGCAAATGCGTATGCAACCCAAGATCGATGGAATGATGTTTATGGTGTTAGAGAGGCGATGATAGGTAGTGGAGTTCAGAAGCCAAAACAGGCAAATTCTGTCCTTAATGCTTTGTTTAATATTGTAACTGTATATGAATCCAATATATTGTTGATTTTAGTTGCAGACTACGACTCAAATGGGCTTTTCTTCAAACCTAATAGTGAAATTTTATCAACGTAAATTATTTTTACATTTTTCACAAAAAACTTTAACAGAATTCAAATACATAATGCTTTTTCCATTTTTTAATGTCTGGCTGCCTCTACTATATATCCGGAATCAGGAGTTTACGTTGTTAATCTGTTTCAAACTTTATGTTTCTCACTACTCATCTTGGTCAACTTGTTTTAACCTTTTGACCAAATGGGAGCAAAATTGCGTCGAGGGTAAATATTATACATTCCTTCAATGTCAAATATTTGTGAAGATTGATGGTTAAATTGGATATTTGGTAGAGTGAATAATATGAGTAAAATAAGAGGCTGGCTTTCAAGGTTTTGAGTTGAATTGGTATATTACTAATGAATTTATTTTTTTTAGAAAATTCATTGCAAGAGATTTTTACCAATATTTAACTAGAAAATTGAGATTATCCTTTTCCTTTAGGTTTAGAACCTTGATGGAGTACATGAATGAGTTGCGGACCGCAACATAGGCACTTCTCAGCACCTTCAAATTTTCTTTGCAGCCTTCTATAAGGTAAAAATGTAAAACAGTGGGAAAGTAATTTCTATTTTTCTAAGAAAGATTTACTATATTCCTGACTTTTGACAATTGGGAGTAAGTTTGACAAGAATTTAATGATCTCTGCATCGAATCTTTAAGAACGGAGAACATGAATAAAAACTATCGACAAATCTCCAGTTCAATCAAGCATCTGACTTTAAAATGCTTTTCCCACCTGTCAGGACCCCCATCCATATATGATAGACATGATAATTATATGGCTATTCTTGTGTTCCTGAAATGAAATCATTCGTGATGTTTGTATGTTGACCCATAAATAGAAGGATCATAACCCAATTTATCAAAGTAAATTTGATAAGTGGGAATTTATTATGTAAAATTATGCACAAAGAATATCCAAGGAATCGTATATATGCGGTTAGCAATCAATAGCTTAGCTACCTAGTAAATTTGACATGTAAAATACAAAAATATACGTTTCAATTTTGACACCGATGTAAATCTTCTTGAATAACTACCAGTCCTATTTGAATTAGGCCCCAACCGGAAGTTCCTAATCATTCTCTTCTTTGGTTAAATATAGTGTTTTGATTAGATAATATAACTTCCAAATACATTCCTCGGGTTTATTGGACCAAGTGTATTACATCCAAATTATTTGCATTTGCAGTAGTCTCCTAGGCATTAATTGTACCTAATTACATTGAAGACACGTTTACTTTAAATTGATAAACCGAACTAGATTCCCAATCTTTCCGATATCATGGTTGTTAGGCATCTGATCCTAGCACCAAAAAGCATGGTAGGACTACTCACTCTAGTATTTGTTGATAAATTGAAAGGAATATATGGATCATTGATAAATTATGCATTAAGCAACTACAAAAGCGACATAGGAGAGGAAAATAAAGTGGAAAAGCTATACTAGATGTGGCTACCCACTTAGTTGGCATGGAGTCATTATCAAGCCATTCCCATCCATTAACAACTTTTGAATACTAAGAATTAAGAATGCATGTAGGGAATACCATACAAAGCATTAATATATATTTTACCATGTATACCGACCATGTAACTGTTTGGAACAGGGTGAAATAAACATGATCGTGTCCGCAAACCATGATGATCAACTTTTTACATCACTAATGGTATTTTAATAACTATCTAACCCATGAAATCATCATGTTCTCGATGTTACTCTTTTATTTTAACTGATCCGTTTCGATTAAGATAAAATGGGATGAACAAGTAAATATTTTAAATTGGTGTTAATGTATGTATGATTCTATGTAACAGGATTTTAGCTTATTTACTGTATTATTTCACGTTAACCACTATATATAACCTACTCTGTCTTCCAGTGCTTTCCATATTGAACTAGTTTTTTTTTTCCTCGTCGATTATTGATCAATTCTCTAATAATTTACGCTCAGATATACCAAATGACTTCTTTTGAAACTGCAAGTTTGGTTGGGATGATTCTAATCTCTTATGCAGGTTTAGCTATTGCTGCAGTCCATACAGTTGGTGATACATCTGGATGGACTATTGGTTATGATTACTCAACTTGGGCTAGTAGCCAAACCTTTGCAGTAGGAGATACTCTTGGTTAGTACATATTTACTCATTTAACTATTTCGGGATAATGAATCGTGCTAAATTATGAATAGTTACATCTGGACGATGTAGTATATAGCTGAAAGAAAAAAAAAAGCGATTAAGGTGCTAGAACTTAGATGATGATATTGGATATAATTCAAGGTGTATCTTCTTTGTATGCATTATTATTCTATATACAGCTTCATGTATAGGCTGGTGCAACATTCTTACCTGGTATATCTTGCTATAGTTGGTTATGACAATGGGTTGATATTCATAGTAAGCCTTCTCATCAATAGCAAGTAATAAACCTAGAATTCAGTTATGATATTATTTTTCCTTTAAAAGTGTTTATTGTTTTCTTAGTACCTAGGAGATTGAACCAAAGACCTCTGGCTACTCAAGTTAGATGTCTTAAAATTATTACCAATGGTGATTGACCAGTAAAAATTATTATATGTTATTTATCTTATTATAACAGTGACTTCAGTTTTTGTTATTGCTGCCTATTTCAACTTAGTCAGAAAAAGACCTAAAATATTGTCAGAGGTATACCAACTTAGAGCATTTCCAACTATCAGGGTTGTTTAACATCAGTTCCAATGAAATCAACTAAAAGCCACCCTCGACGGGAAAAAAATACAAACTTTTTTAACCGGCTAAATTAAAACCGGTTAAGGTATATGCTGTGGATTGCAATCCACATGCTCACAGGAAATTAATCTGAAGCGTCCCCTTAAAAGGCTTTTATAAAGCCGGCTAAAGGAACACTAAAAAAAATGTTTTGGCCGGACAAAATAAGGCCAGCTAAGAAGCAACCTTCAGGGTTGCAAAGAAGTGGCCAACCGACTCCGCGTTGGGGGTCGGTTCCCAACCGACCCATGGTTGGGAATGGTCTTAGCATCTTACCACTCGACACTAGAGCTGGTTTTCCTTAACAAGTTAAATTAAACCCTGAATTCGGTTATGCTTATTGTTTATTATTATGATTTACTTTAATATTTATTTAGTTATTATTGCTGTTATATATCTCATTTTAATCAAAAAATGATTTGAAAAATTGTCAAAGTTATACATACTGCAAAACTTAGAATTATAGCTAACTTAGCAATTGATTATAGTGTATGTGTGTTTTTTCCCCTTCTGCTGGGTGCTGAGGGTATGTGAGCAAGTAAACAGAAAGGGATGTGCAATTGTGCAGTGTGTATTCATTATCGTTGTGGGCATGCGTGATCAATGGTATGAACAGCAAGGGATGACCATACAGCAAATTGAGTTGTGGAGATTAGTGTGTATTCATTATTGTTGTATTAACGCTGTATACTTATCATTGTGTCAAGCTTAACAATTCTGATAACTTCATGTTAAAAAACTGATTCTCCTGAGATCTATGTTAATTTATCGACATCATCTGCTCTATGTCGGAACAACTGATGTGGCGATAAGTGTTTCTTGAATATTTTTGATGGATAAGATGCATACACATACTGAATACTAACAGTAAATGTAAATCGTAAAATGCAGTGTTCAACTATGCCCCAAGCAGCCACACGGTAGATGAGGTGACATCAAGCGACTACACAGCATGTTCAACAAGCAATTCCATAACTACGGATAGCAGTGGATCGACCACCATAACTCTAAAAACAGCAGGCACCCACTACTTCATATGTGGGGTGCCCGGGCATTGCACGGGTGGCATGAAGCTTTCTGTGTCTGTAGGGTCGTCCTCATCCTCTGGGGGCTCCACCCCCTCTCCTACTACTCCGTCCACTCCATCAACTCCATCCACCACGACTCCTATCAATGGTAGCAGTGGGACTTACTCTGCTGCTTCCCCTAATACAGTGACTCCACTTGTGGTGCTGATGATTGCAATGCTTGCTTTGTTCTCTTTCTTGGTTTAATTAGAGATCAAAGCAAAGGGAAGAGGCAGTGCTTGACTTGCATGTTTATTTCACATTTCATATTTTCACTTGGAAATTTGATGGTGTGCTATATGACTTTATTCTTGAGTTTTACTATTACCGCTGTTAATTTGTTTGTACTGAAATGCTTTTATTTGTCCTCTTGAGTTATAGTCTCATATTTTACCCCTTTGACTCCTTGTTCTTAACCGAATTTCTCCTTACTTCTGCTCCTCTGATTAAGGTACGATCTTTTTTAAGTATTAAATTTAAATTCACCTGCGTTTATGCTAGAATTTTTACAGTTCCGTTTTCTATTGTATGTAGTGTAATATGTGATATAAGTAATCTACTAAAGATGTTAAGTATTTAGTCCATTAGAGCTGCGATTGTGTTTGTAAAATAAAAATGTTAAAAATAAAAATAAAAATGATATTAATACTTTTTTTTTTGAGTTTTTAAATAATTATCGGAGGCTTTAAAATTAATTAAAATTGTATATAAAGATTATATAAGGAACTCTAACACAAGCGGTTAGATGTATGTTAATATCATGATTTCGAGCCCCTAAGACATTTTAGGGCATTTAACTGGTCAAAAAAATTCTCGATTGAACCATATATATAGTCTAATGATTTGTTCACACACAAATTTAATTTAATTTAATACATACATATATATATACATACATACATACATATATATACATATACACACATAAATATATATACATATATACACATATATATAATAGAAAACTATTTTTATAGGGTTGAGTTTATGTAAAATTTATTATAGGCAAAGCTTAACTAATGAAATTAATTAAACTAAGATATTATAATTCTACGCACACATTTAAATATATTTACTTATATATTTATGAAATTATTCTAACGTAATAATATTTTTATATAGTCAGAATATATACATGTTAGTTATATTTCTTTTATTAATATATATATATATATATATCATACAACATACAGTACATGTGTTATGTACGTGGAATTTCAAATAAAGCAACACATGTTATGCAATACAACATGCAATACATGTTATGCAATCTACATCGGGCGAAAATGGTAGATTTAAAAAAAAAAATCTATTTGGAGTATGTTGGATCTTTAAACTCTAATGGATTACTCTAGATTCAATCCAGCAATTAAATCAAATCAAATTTTACTTAAACTTATATTATGTTTATTTATTCATCATACCAATTAATTCAATTAAATATTTAATTGGATGTATCATATATACATTCAATGACATATATCATACTTAAATATATTATAAGAGTGATATGCATATACGTACAAACATGCATGCATACATACATATATGTGCGTGCGCGCGCACGTGTGTGCAGGCGTGCGCGTATGTGATTTAGTTAGTGTTTTTGTTTTATCAATTAGGTATGTGAATGGTTAAATTGTTAACAAAGGAAACATAGAATACGTTCATACGTTGATGAAGATCTCCAGCTGGAAACTCCAAGCATCTTTGGCTAAACCTTAAACTACTCAGATTTCACCCGAGTATTAAAAATACCTGGAACAGGCTTGATAAACCAACGTGAGAAAACTCGAATTATAAATGTGTATGGCAGTGTCATAGATCAGATTGATGTCAATCAAAACCTTTAAAAAGAAGAGTATCTCGTAAGACCACGCCGCACATAAATACAGACGAGTTTTACCTTACAATAATCAAAGTACTTTATACCAAAACAAATTTGATATTACCATTAATTACGTTGGTTTGAAAACACTTTTCAAATAAATATATAAAGAAGATACCAATACCTGGACAATGTCAAACGGTGTATGTGATACCAAAGGGGTAGCTGAAATATTTGCACAACATTACGGCTATTTTGGGAATACAACCAAAACCATAAAGCTCATATTGGGATTGGATGTCCAACATGGTGAGGAACTATTGGCCATTTGCTTCGTTGCGAAATCCACGCATAACATCCTATTCTCCGATGACTATTCACTTTTCTCAACTAAGCCTCGAACTACATTATTACACTACTATGGAACAACGTATTTCGATGGCTTTGCTTTTTCTCAATCAGCCTCCAATATCTGCCTATTTAAACCATTGAGGGTCCAGACACTACTGGACTCCTCCATCATCAATAAAGTCAATAGCCTGAAATATTTGTCCTGCAGATCACAGAGTTACCCCTATCATCTTCGGAATATGAGGCTCATGAAGCTACACTGTAATTTCCATAAATCCATGCTTTTCTTTACACAATGCCACGCTTTAGTTTTCACAAAGCAAATTCTATTTAGGATGTCACATTTCCATTTCTACCAACACAATATTGATTTTCATAAAAGTACAACCTCTGAGTTCGTACGTCTCAGAGAAGGATGTTAAGTATAAGAGGGATTACCTCCCATACCATCAAACAGATGTACATTTATAGAGATCAATGTATGTGTTGTTAGAAATGCAATATCAGACACTCTTTCATACAAATTGTCTAGGTGAAGGACAATCCGAAGGCACTCCTCCTACTACTTCTTGTTTGGGAATCGCCCCTAGGATTAGTAGCGAGTAGTCCTTGTAAATCGAAGATTTTCAAAACGAAAGCACTACTTCCACAATATATATATATATATATATATATATATATATATATATATGATATGGGATTAACCCAGAGGTTAGTGGCAAGCAACCGTCCATCATGAAGATCTCCGTCTTCAAATCATTATCTTTAACATATCTCCACTTACGGATACGTATTGGTTCAAAATGGTTTTTGGATACCTAGTTTCTCCGAACCAATCAACGATAAAAAGATGTCAAGTACATAGGTGATTATCAAACAACATCCAATTAATTCATCTTTTAATCAAATCAAATATTTTTTGAAAATATATTCTTTTAAACTATTCTTTTATCTACGAAGAGTATATTGAATCATTAAGTCTTATTTATCAAATTCTCTGATTGATTAAACCTCTTTAATCTTGGAATAATTCCAAATCATTTCATCTTTTACTTAGAAAAAGATTTCCAAATCATTATTTAAATCTTAATAAAGATTTTTTATTTTCAAATCATAACTTGTAAATGGGTCAAAAACGATGTTATTTAAGACATCATTTACTTTAACCCGAATCAATTAGTATTGATTAGAAAAGGATCCATAGAATTAGACTAATTATATCAATACCAATTTCTGTATTCAACCTGTACTATTCATTGAATAACGGTGAAATTGGCTTTTAAATTCACATGGATAGTACGAGTCTGTAACATCCCCTATTTGAAGGCCCAAAACTAACAGCTACGAATGCTGTAGTCATTTATAGTTATTAATCTTTGGCGACCAAACACGACGATATTAGATACATTGATACACAGAAACACAAGAATATGGAAAAAAATTAAACAACATACAATTTTCACATTCCATTTCAAAATATTCCAAATTGATTACATAATCCCATTGCGCCGACCACGTTTAGATAACATATAATAATTACAAAATACGCCAAGAGAGACATATGAAGATGCCCCCTTTGATGATCAGAGTATAAAGATAGGCAAGATAACAATTTGCCTTTACAAATAAAACACACAGCGGAAATAAAAGAACTCTAATAACAAGCTTTCCTTGGAAGGTTTATTCATCTAAAAGAACACTTGGAAACCTTTACTCCCAACCTACTCAAAATCAATTGAGTGCCCGAAAGTTTAAGGGGAAAACAAAAACTTCAAGTCGGATAAAAAACCTTGTATGAATAATAATTTACCATCTCAAACCATTTAGATATCTAATGAGACCATGCCACTTAGCACAACATGGTTTCCCCTCACTAGTATCCTAAAATATTTATAAAACCATATACTGCGCTCATGCATCCACAATGGTTAAAACATAGTATTACAAATTTTATGATGATATGAAAAACAAATCAAATCAGGATTACCCATCCCATTCATTTTGACTATCTGTCTCAATTATAGTTTCTATGATTACTACCTGTTAAATGTTAAGGACTATCTGTCCAATATCATAGTTTTCATGGGATTACTAAGAACCTATTGGTAACTCTAATATCTTATCTCTTATTCTAGTTTTAATGGGCTAACTAAGAACCTATTGACCGACTGTCAATATCTTAATCCAGATATGGTTTTCATGGGCTAATTACAAACCTAGTGGCCCCTACCAGTATCAAATTATAGCTTTCATGGGCTGACTATGAACCTATTGGCCCTTACTAATATCATACAGTTTTCATAGGCTTATAGTAAACCTATTGGCCCCTACTAATATCTTTAATTAAGATTTTAACATATGTTAAGTTATATTCACTACTGAGCCAACCTACCTGGTTATTTTGCAATTTTCCAATATATAGTTATGGCTTAACAACAATGTAAATAACATTTCCAAAGTCTTTATTTATGCCATGGTTTTTCCTTAAAAATGAGAATAGGCTATTTATTTTGAAACTTTAAAATATCACTTTCGAAACCCCCATGGATGATCTCCTTCGAAACCATAGAAAACCTCTTTTCAAAACTCTAAGTATACACCTTTTGAAACCAATGATACCTTCGATGGTATCAAGAAAACATTCTTTAAAACATAGCTTTAAAAAAAATGAAGTACCCTTTCAAAAGCATTGGGTTTACTCTTTAAAAACATCATTTGGTTCAAAATGGTTATATATGAAAGTATCTCTTTTAAAACCCACTAAAATTAACTTAGGGAAAAGTTAATGGTATTGGAACTATCTAGTTCGAAAGCAAAGACTTTTAAAATTAAAATTTCGAAGTACAAAGTCAAAACCCCCTTTCAACTCCATCACCTTAGAAATCCTCAACCCCTTTCGAAAACAATTAGCAAGCGGTTTAACCTAGGTGAAAACAAGGATAACCTTTCGAAGGTATCGATGACTTCAATACTTTAGAAGGATAATAGCAGCTAGCTTTCGACTAGGTCGGAACCTACTCTTTCTAAAGCTTCTTATTTAAAGAAAAAGTTCCCCTTCGAAAGCTATTTATAAAGTCTCTTTCGAAAGCATGGATTTGGACTATGTTGAAAACTTTGAGTAAAACAAGGCAGGAATTTAACTTTAGCAAAGAAACAAAGATTTTGACTTTATAGGGTATCGACTCCGACTCCGTCGAAAGAAAACTAGGAAGGTGTTTATCTCTTTAAAGTAGAACCTTGGTTTCCACTCTGACGAAAGCATAGCATTCGACACCCTACCTTCCGCTACTTACCAATACACTTCGTACCAATTCCATTGATACCATGTGCCTTTGTTCCGACTATGTGGGTTTCGACAGGGATGGTTCCGACTGAGATGGTGCCGTGGTAAAGGAGTCAAAAGTGGCCTTCGAAATAGGCAGAACCACCTTTTTCTAAAATGTTGATTTATAGCTAAACATGACAATTGCTTTATAAGTAACCTACCATTTATAACGCCTTAATTGGCTAGTTTGAAAATTTTCAAATACTTTACTGTTAAAACTGCCGCATTAATTAGATCTAAATCAAAGCGTTGTAACATTAAGCCCTTCGATATGACAAAACCAATTTTTGCAGAAAAGTCGTTCTTTAATAATGATTTATTTTCTCGAATAAATCAACTGGAAAAAATCCTCAAAAATCACAGAAAATCATTTTCATCATGCAATCAAACATATTAAAAATTTAGACCCAAATTCTTCTTGAAATATTGAAAATAAAATTTAAACCCTATTACATCATTTTTATCATCAAAAATTCATAATCAAAGTTCCATAGCTTGGAAAATTCTGAAAATTAATACCATCTCCAAAATCATGTTTTACATAACATAAAATATTTTCATGGCATTTTAAAATCAGTAACCCACTATTTTATCCCTAAAACCGTACGAACTTTTTCATATAAATAAATTGTTTAAATAAAACAATCCATAACTTTAGCATATCATCATTCCAAAGTATCATAAAAGCGAAATAAACACTTAAATCCAAAATCATAGGACTACAGAAACAAAAAAAGATGGAATAAATTATTATTCACCTTCAACTTGATAAGGAATTTGAGATTTATTGTTGATTAATCCTTCCTAGCGTTGATCCTTAGCTTTAGATTGAAATTTATCCTTTTCCTTCTTGTTAATGGCCAGCTCTATCTTGTTTTGATTTGCATTTGTGAAAAAGATGAAAATGGGGCATGAATGGGCAATAGTGAGAATGTATAGCCGTGTATAATAGATTGGCTATTTATTACTAATATGCCCATATGTGGACTAATCATCCTTTAAACCAATTAAAACCCAATGGATTTTTATTATTAAGCACGACCCATGTTATAATTTATTCATATCCCAATCCCCTTATCAACATTATTCTATTTAATTTATCTAATTAATTCTTTTGAATAATGTTATAAAAAATTAGGGATGTTACAGGCTCCCCCTTAAAGAATTTCATCTTCAAAATTCTGCAAGGACTAAGTACTAAACATAGCAATCATCTGTAACAACTCCTAAAAACCATACTAGTCTATCTGACTATCAAGTATCTATATAAATCTACTATAGACATACCCTCAAAGCAGATCAGGAAAAGTACATCTAATCTTCTCCTCTGTCTCCCAAGTACAGTCCTTCTCTTTCGCTCAACTGAACTTTCACCAACCTAACTGTCTTATTCCTTAATCATTTCTCATCACTAGCTAAAACCCGAACTGGTTGTCTAATAAAAGTCAAATTAGGCTCTACCACTAAGTCACCAACCCTGTCGGATGAATAGTATTCTTTGGATCATGCACATACTTGCGAAGATGAGACACATAAAATACATTATGGACACTTGTAGACTGCTCAGCAACTCTATTCTGTATGTGAGCTTTCCAATCCTCTCTATAATCTGGAATGGACCAATATATCTCGGGGCTAACTTTCCTGACTTTCCAAATCATATCTCTTCTTCATTGGTGATCCTTAATGAAAACCTTATCACCAACTGAAAATTCAAAGTCCTTACGCCTATTATTATCTGCATAACTCTTCTGTCTTGATCGAGCTTTCTTCATCCTTCCTCGAATTAACTCAATCTTCTATGACGCCTCTCTAACCGAATCTGACCTAAGACTAATCCATCTCTAGTCTCCAACCAACTTATTGGTGATTTTCATGGTCTTCCATACAAAGCTTCAAACAGTGACATTCCTACACTAGTCTGGTAACTATTATTTTAGGAAAACTCAAGCAAATGTTGGTGATCCTAACAAGATCCACCAAAGTCTAATACACAAGTGCTCAGTAGATCCTTGAGTACTTTGTTGACTCTCTTTATCAACCCATCTGTCTGATGCTGATATGCAGTACTTATATTAAGCTTGGTACCCATCCCTTCCTGTAGACTCTTCCAGAATTCACTAGTGAACAAAGCATCTCTATCACTGACTATACTGTTAGGTACTCCATGTAGCCTAACTATGTTCTTCAGGAACAACTTAGCTAAAACAGGTGTCATTCTGGCTGACTTAACTGAAATGAAATGGGCACTCTTGGTTAATATGTCCACTATAACCCATATACTTTTATTACCTCTATTCGCCCTTGGCAACCTGTTTATAAAACCCATATATATCGAATCTCATTTCCAAACTGGAATATCTAAAGGCTGAAGTAACGCACTCGATTTCTAATGTTTAGCTACCTTATTTCCATTTCCTGGTGTATATTCTATACCAAAATCATATGCAGCCAAAAACTCCAACCACCTTTGCCGTCTCATGTTCAACTCCTTTCGAGAGAATAAATACCGTAAAGACTTATGATTAGTATATAAATCAAATCTCTCCTGTAAGAGATAATGTCTCCAAATCGTTAATGCGAAGATCACAGCTGCCAACTCAAAATCATGAGTAGGATATCTAATTTCATGCGGTCTAAGTTGCCTAGATGCAAATGCAATGACTTTACCGTTCTTCATCAACACCGCTCCAAATCCAGTTCCACATGCATCAGTATACACGACCAATCCTTGGTTTCCATTTAGAACTACTAACACGGATGCACTGAACAACAAATGCTTTTACTGAAAGAAGGCTTCCTCACATTTTTCAGACCAAATAAACTTTGCTTCCTTCCTTATAAGCTTAGTTAAGGGTGCTACTATCCGCAAGAAATCCTTAATGAATCTCCGGTAGTAGCCAACAAGTCCAAGAAAACTTTCGATCTCAATCACCGCCTCTAGTCACTTCCAATTATTCACAGCTTCGATCTTATCCGGATCGACTGAAAAATCTTTCTCTGAAACCATGTGACTAAGAAATTTTACCTCTTTCTTCTAAAAATGACACTTAGTAAACTTCGCCTTTAGCTGATTCTGCCTCAGCGTCTCAAGTACCACTCTAAGATGAACTTCATGCTCTCTCTCATCCTTAAAATATACTATAATGTCATCTATAAACACTAGCACAAACTTAGCCAAGTACTCTCGAAAAACTCGATTCATCAAATCTACGAAGATAGCACGTGCATTTGTCAATCCAAATGGCATCACAACCACTCATATAAACCATACCTAGTTCAAAATGCTGTCAAAGGAATATTGTCCTCCACCACTCTTAACTGATGGAAACCTGTCGGCAAGTCCAATTGGGAAAATACTCTGGCTCCACTGAACTGATCTAACAGATCATCTATTCTTGGCAAATGATACTTATTATTAATTTTGATTTTTGTTTGACTTGCGGTAGACAATGCACATCCTTAACAACCCATTTGGTCTCTTTACAAACACCGCAGCCGCTCCCTAAGGCGAACTGCTTGGTCTAATAAAACACCTTCCTTCTAGATCCACTATCTGCACCTAGATTTCCTTAATCTCAGTTGGTGTCATCCTGCTAGGTGGTCTACTTATAGGTTTAGCTCTTGGAAAAAGATCTATACTAAACTCAATAGCTCTTTTTGGAGGTAGCCCAGTGACTGGCTCAAAGACATCTGCAAACTCTCTTGCAACCCGAACCTGACTTAACTCATTTCCTACTTCCATAGCATTAAGCATAGTGTTAACACTCCGGACATTATTCTCTGCTCAGAGTATCACTCATTTATGATTATCAGGGTGTCTTAGTGATATTTCCCAATCCTAGAAAAATATTCTAGCCTCATACCTAATCAACCAATCCATACCCAAAATGAACCCGAAATCTACGAAATCAATAACATACAAACTGCATGCAAATTTATGACCTAACAAATCAAGTTTTGACTGGTCACATCTTAACCCTAAAGTTGCATACCCTTTTATTGGATTCACAATCCTTAAGTAACAGATGGGTGGGTTCTAAACATAGTTTATCAACCAAACACTGAGATATAAACGAATGTGATGCAAGGGTATCAAAAAGTACAGTAACTAAAATACTCTGAATCAAAAGAGTACCTTCCATCATAGTTTTTCCCTTATCTGCTGCAGTAGGCCTAGCTGATCCGATAGCAAAGACCTTTCCTTTGTCCTCCCTAACTGGCTCTAGACTAACCTTACCGTACTTGGGTGCGACCCACTTAGCCTTGCTACATCTCCCTTGATTTTTAGTCATTCTCGGTCGACGAGGCTTGAGGCTAAGCGTTACCCTTTTAGATATATTCATATAGAATGCTCATTTCCTCCATTGACAATGTACTGATAGCATTCATCCATACAAGTCCGTTTTCTATCCGAACGGAACCGAAGGCACTATCCTACTATATGCATTTTGGAATCATCCTCAGGATTAGTAGCAATTATCCCTTGCACTTCCTGCTCCATCTTTGATTCCATGCTCCTGTCTTCATTACGAACGTACTCGTTGGATCGAAGTAGTTTTCGGATCACAAATCCAATCCCGGTCTCTTGAAACAACGTTTGATATTCCCAGTAAACTCAACCCCAGTTCTTTAGGAAATTCACAAACGAGAATAAGATCAGAGATCACCTCCTAACCGTTAGTGGACGGATTTTCTTATAAACGTCCTAGAAGAACGAAACGAGTTCATACAGACAGTATAGCACCTCGAATGGTAATTGTACCATATAATTCCCGTACCTCTTTTAGATATTTTCAAAACTATATTTGGGTCCAGATTTGATAGTCGGTTATTTAACTATCAAATAAACAATTAATTCAACAAAATACTTCAATTTCTTCGAAAAACACCAAGTCTTCACTTAAATTAACTTTTAAATAAATTAAACCTCTTTATCTAAAAATATATACTTATCTTATCGAATTTGGTTGATTCACAAAGTATCCTTTTTTAAAAAATATTTAAAAACCCCTTTAAAGAAAATAAATATGGAAAGTACCACTGTGGTATCAAACCGTGGACCACAGCTCAATAGTTACATTTCTATTACAAAGAAATTCAAGACTTAGCCGCAGACATTGACTGCCTCCGATTTACGCCACATAAGTATACCATTGCTTTTCGAAAACTCTATTTAAAAATCATCTCAAAATAATGCTTGTAAGTTCTAAAATAAATTTCAAGTTAAATCTAGGCAATTATACATAAATAAAAGTTATTGTACAAAGCTATAATAATATTTAATAATTTATCCTTTAAAATAAAAATGCCGACTAGTTCTTAAATAAAAATAAATCTTTTAAAACTCATTATGAAGTAACTATTATAATTAAATATGCTTTAAACAATTTAAAATATTTAAACAACTAATTTTCCCAGAACAACTTTAACACTTTTAAATTACCAAATTATTAATTTAAAATCCTCTTTTCAAAACAAGACCAATTTCTTGATTTCCAACTTCACCCCGTAAATTTGAAAATCTCACTTGAACTCCATATCAACCAATTTTATTCTTATTTCCCAATTCGCTTTTATCCTTCAAAAACACATTAAATCTTGATTTTAAACCTTTTATTTTTAAACAAGTACCGTTTAAGGATTTATTATTGAAAATCCTTTATATGCTTTTATTCTAAAAATCCTCGTTTACAATTCTTTGCCCATTTAAGCCATTTTTTTATTAATATTTAAAAACAATAGAAATCTAGGTTAACCGCCATAACATCCGATCAATTCAGATCACACACTAACCTATCACGGATTATTCAACAAAACATATATCACTATATATGCAATTAAATTTAACTTTTTTAGGAATCCCAATTGGATATCACTAACATGTTTCCCTACATCCACAGATGTTAGCACAACATAAAAATACCAATTCTACTTTGAGCTAGAATATCACGGTATATAGGGTCATCCGCTATTATTCAGAGCGCACAGGGTCTCATCCGCTATTATGCAGAGCGCACAGGGTCTCATCCGCTATATAAATGCAGGAATATTAATCACTACAGTATATACATATATATCGTACTATATATAATATCACATTCAATGTATAAAATTCATCAATTTAACAAATCAATCACTTATTAATTTTAACTATTTAAAATTAAGGCCAGCCATCCAAAATTGAGTGAGATTAACTCACCTTGAGTTTTAAATCGCCAAACGCTCAAATTTAAATTAAATCGAATATGTTCGATTTAACCTAAAATTTTTGCTAGCTCCAATTGACTCCAGATCTATTGCATCGTGTAGAGCTCGTCACTGCAATTTTGGCGCCTCTTGTTTCATTTGATTCTGACGTCATATGACCAAGATAGGTTATTTTAAACATTTGAATAATAATTATATAAATTGATTTACTTTCTTTTTAAATTAATTTTTTAAAAAAGAATAACCTCATCTGGGCCATTGGATTAGATAAGCCGATCTTGGCTACCCATATCTTTCTTCCACGTGAACATCTCCAGGGTTAACGAAACCCAATCGCCGCCACTCGTCTCCCATTTATGCGACCTCCACGATGACCAAGAAGGTGATCGGCGACCGACGTACGCAAGCTCTACGCGTCCTCTACCCATGGCCAGAGTACCTCGAAACTCGGTCATCCTTTTAGCGTGAAAAATGATAAAGAAGGAAGGATTCACGGCCAAATATCCCCATGCACAAGACGTGAAATGCAATCTCCACCATTAATAATGTAGATATTGGGGCGCTCTATGATTCTCTAGTTGACGACGAAGCCTGATATAGCCTGGATGAGGAGAATATCGAGGAGGAAGACTGGGAGTTTTCAGCCATCAAAATAAACTGCGGCGGCTTAGGCATAGAATGGATAGGGTTTACTGTTGTTGGTAGATATATATACATATAAACGAATTATTTTAATATTATTTCCAATTATAACGTGCTTTTTCAAACGAACTCCAAAGGAAATGTGCCGCCTGGTTTTTATAATGATTTACCCCTATTTTGAACATAATGAAACATGATTCGAGGCCTAACTCGATCGTATGTGGAAGATAGCTTTTTGAATAGATTTAAAATATTAAATTTTTGATATTTATTTTAATGCGTTTCTATTCCGTACGACCAAAAGGTAACTCCAAACGCTATGAAATTTGAAATCCAATAATAATACACTATGACGGATCCAATGGAAATAGTTTCATCGAATTCCGAGATTTTGCTCTAGAAGTCTATTTTAACTCGTCGATTAAATCGAGCGATTTTCAAAATCATCGAAATCATTTAAAATTTAAAATTTAAAAACTTACTAACTCCATTATAAATCACATTAAATTTATATTCATACTAGAAATTATTCCGATTCGTTTTAACTAAAAATCGATTATTTACATTATTTCTATATATTAATTTCACTTTTAAATTAATATATAAATTCCCAATTTTAAACCTATCGACTTTAATCCCATTCACAAGTCTAATATTATAATTCAAATCTAAATAGAACTTAAATAAATTTTAGAGATCATTTCAATGCTCGTTTATTTCCAGATTCCCGTATCTGCCTAATTTAAGTTGTTAAATTATTATTCTACCAAATCAATTAAATCGCTATATCTGGAGTTTTAAACCATTTCAGAAATCCTCCCATATTCAAAATAAATTAGTAATTCAAATTCAACATTTAAAATAAATTAAATGTTCAAAAGCTAATGACCAGAAATTTCGGGTTGTTACACTCCTCCCCCCTTATAAAAATTTCATCCTCGAAATTTGCCAAGGTAGGAAAAATGCTCTCAAACCCATTAACTTACCCAAAATCCACTTAGTTACAATCCTACATTCACTTCTCAAAACCCTTTTCTGTTTTATTACAAAACAATTTGTTCTCATTTCTAACTCAAACCCTTGATTTCTAATATAATTCAAAAATCAACTTTTCTGGCTAAACAAAATTTTCAAAATTTTTATAACACCCTATATTCTCGAATTTTTTTATGGAGTCTCCTTTGTATGGAGTGCCTTTTGCAATATCACAATAGAGATGAATATATTTACATCGACCCATACGGTCGGAAAAACAAAATATATAACAATATATGATCATTCATTTATTTTATTGTGTAGGCGTACCTTATTTAGCATTTCTAAGAAAGCGGCTTATTTTATATGCATTTATGCAACCCAAAATCTACCCAAACAGTTTCCGGTACATGTACTTACTCAAATAAGCACATAAGTTTTCAAAATCATGAAATTTTAACAAAATTTCATTTATCTACTAGCCAAACACATCAACTTCATAACCAAACATGCAAATCAAATATATTTCAAACAATTATAAGATTCCAATACCAATTTAATCTCTTTCCATGGATTAATATATCATTTCACTCAATTTTAAATGACTTAAAACCAAATTCATTGCATTCGTTTATATTTACAACAACCAACCTCATATTCATTTCAAATTTTATTTATATGTGCTTACTTGCATAAATTCACCTTTATTCAATTTCAAATTAATTCCCAATCAATCTATTTGCATTCCATTTATAATTCACTTTTGTTATATGTAAGCCTATTTTACTAACTTCAATTTATTTCCCTTTTAAATTGACTTTAAACCAGTTTGTCTAATTTCCATTTGGTTCTCGTTCATTCTATCTACCAAACTTTGTTCGCTTCATTTTCATATCAATACATTTCCAATCCGTGTTAATTTTATTTATGAATCCATTCCATATATAACCATTTAAGTTAAGTTTACATGGCAATTGAGTATAATTCTTTTTAAATTAATCTCATTCAATTTATTTTTCTTTCATTCAATGTCCATTTATTTCCACATTCCCGTATTTGCCCAATTTCATTTATTAAATTACTATTCTACCAAATCAATTAAATCACTATTTTTAGAATTTAAACCATTTTAGAAATCCTCTCATATTAAATATCAATTAATAATTCAAATCCAACATTTAAAATAAATTAAATGTTTAAAACATAACGGCTAGAATTCCGGGTCATTACATATTTAATCAATTCAGTTTCAGTCAATTATTTTAATCAATTAAATTTCCAACATCAATTAATGTAATTTTATCACTTCATGGATTGGTTTAGCCTGTAGTAGGAAATTTAGTACTTCATGAGTGGGTTAAATCACTCATATTTTAATAAATCTAAAAATTAATTGAAACGAACCAACATGAACCCAACTCCATAGCGAAGAAGGCTTTAATACGAATCTAACGCAAAAGACCACGTCCAAATCCAACCTCATACGAATAAGTTATGAATTAATTAACATTTTGATTTTTAAATAAATAATGATCACTTAGTTAATTTTATAATTAGCTTAATTACCTTCAAAGTCACGATTAGCAGCTAATTCTCGATCTCGACCTCATCGCTAGCAAAACTTAGCTCTCACCTCCTGCCGTCGTCATATGTTGTCAGATGATCGCCCAAACCAAGCACCACCCACCACTACCAGTCCCATGCTCCATCTTTCCATCGAAGTTGAGCAATAACCACTGCCATTCACCCTCACTTCATCCCTTCCATAGTCAACGATAGGTCACCAAACTCCACCAGCATGTAGCCCTCGAGATTCTCCATAAGTTTCCTTCATGCACCATCGACCATCGATCAATGTCAATGATCAAAATTCAAAACCTAGCTGCGACGGTCATGGTTGATTTCTCGTTATCTTGCTTCGATCTATGATGATCCAACCAGTTATCTTCTACATCTCACCAAGGCGAACAACTTACATGCACCGACCTTCTCTAAAGAACCCCTCTAGTGGC
Source organism: Allium cepa (assembly GCA_030765085.1). NCBI lineage: Eukaryota > Viridiplantae > Streptophyta > Magnoliopsida > Asparagales > Amaryllidaceae > Allium > Allium cepa. Next base: position 486,419,637 of record CM060929.1, read on the forward strand.
GCTGATCGATGATGGTTTAATGAAGATATTTGATTTTAGCAGCTAGGGTTTTATTTTTTGGTTTTCTAAAATGAAATGGGGTGTGATCCATATATATGTATAATTTGTTAACAATTTTTCCTCTAAATGATGGACCCTAATCGAGCCGTGCTCACTAGCTTTTCTGGTCAAATATCCCTATTTCGGAATCAATGGAGCTAGTTACAACACCTAATTCAATCATATACAAAAGTTAACCTTCTGGTTATTAAATATGAATATTTACACAAATTAATATTAAACCGGTTTCTAATTTAATTGAAATTGAATATATTTCCAATTTAAAAGTTATGGAAAAATCTTATATTTCCATTTTAAAAAAAGTTATAAAACCCAAGTTGTTCCATTTACAATTGATCTTTTTATTTAGTTATTTCATTGTAATCAAATTTGAATATCTATATAACTTAAATATTCTCGGTTTTAATAAAAAAAATTAAACTAAGTAGATTTTCGAAATCTCAAACTTAATTAGTTTCCTTTTAAAATTAACTTATTTAGAACATCTTTTATCATACGATTTATTAATCAAAATTTCACTTCTCTTAATTTATAACTAAACTTTCTCAATAATTAATTTCAGATTATATTAAATATTAATATTTATTAGCACAATTCCTACTATTCATTATATACAACTATATTTAATCGTATTCTATTTTGCATTATCATCTATTATTTTATTGAAATTGTCATTAGAGAGTTTATTTAAGATTAACACTTAATTTCTAACATATTTCCAAAAATTAAGATTTTCTTTTCTAATTTTTTATTTAATTATTAAATTAATTTTTTATTTTTAAATAGTTAAAAATACGGGTCAATATAAATATTACCTTCTAGAACTCTCATGCTCTTCGCATCAATCGAAGTTCAGGGTTCATCTTTAATAGCAAAAACTCTGACCCGTTCTCCTTTCTTTATCAATTAGTAATCCTTCTTTTGGTGCCCTGGTTTGTGACAATTGTAGCAATTTCTATCTCAGCCTTAGGATTCTTATGGGTGGTGGAAAAATGACCCTTCTTTTGGCAATTATAACAAGTAATATCCTTTAAATTGTTTCTTTGCGGTCCTCCTTTTAGCTTACCTTGCTATGGCTTTTACCCAGAATGGTTGAGCTCCTCTTCTTTAGGTCATTTTTTCTGCTTTGACTAGTGGACGTACGCTTTTTGTTTAGATTTTCGTATCGAAAACCCATGTCTACCAAATCTATGAAGGATCCCTTAGCATGCCCGGTCATCATGTCCTGATATTTCCCCTTCCTCCCAGTTATAAACATATCATTTTTCTTTAAAGGAGTGTCTATCGAACCCAGTCCAAAACGGGACAATTCACTGAACTTATTGGTATATTCTTCCACTGACATCTCTTCTTGTTTTAAATCTATAAAACTCCGATAAAGGTGGGATTTTCCTACAGCTGGCATATATATTGTTCTTCCAAGTCTTCCTTGAATTTTTTCCATGAGAAATTATCTTCTGAATCATTCAGAGTTGTAGATACTCAACATGCGAGAGCCCCTTCTTGTAACTGCCAATGTGACGCCCCACCTCTATACCCACGCTAGCCAAGAACACTACGGAGTAATGCTGTCGACTAGCACGGAGAATAAGGCTGTTGAGGAGCGACCTTCTGTATAATTGCTTTGTGCGAGTACCGATATGTCGGATAGAATAACATGCAATTCATTTCGAGAGGAAATCCGACATACCGATACAAACTCAAAGCTACTACACAGTGGCTATAATATCTTCGGAAACAAATACAGAAATACACATAACATAAATCAGTCACAGATAATTCATATCACAAAGGCGGAAGAAGATATGAATATATAATAAACACATGGAAGTGTATATCAGAGTAGTGGTCAAAAAGATCCACAATAATACAAAAGAATAGCAACACGTGCTATACAAAAGAATACAACTATGAGCCTATATCTCAAGTGTATACAAAAAAATAAACTACTAATCTAAGTAGTTTGCCAAAAGTGAGAGTAATGAATCCCTAGGGAGAAGTCAAGCAGAGACACCTGCAACATCTCGGTCTGACCCGAGTATTATTTAATAAGAAAATAATAAACGGATCAGTCTAACTATAAATATCAGATGAAACGATATAGAGTAAGAGATATGACTAAACACATAATAATCACAATGCCAAGCTGTGATAAATAACTAATTGAAAAATCAATAAGAGATTAATCAATATCGCAAAGACCTTCTCAAAGATAAAAAGGAATGTCATACTCCTAATTTCATTCACCAAGCCACAATAAATGACATATATATCCATGCCAATCGTAAAAGTTGGTGAAACATAAATTCCATAAATCAACACACGAAATCCAGAAATCACAATAACAGGTTGGCCAATCCCATAAACTGGACATCGACGCACCTAGAAAGACACACCTAATTCACAGTCGAACATCAACGCACCTAGAAAGATACGCCCCATGCTCTAGCATCGGCGCACCTAGAAAGATACGCCCCATGCACAAGTAAACATCGATGCACCTAGAAAGATACATCCCATGCATAAATAAACATCGATGCACCTAGAAAGATACACCCCATGTAATGTCTAACATTGACGCACCTAGAAAGACACGCCCCATGCACAGACGAACATCGTCGCACCTAAAAAGATACGCCCCATGTCCCGACTTATTGAGCCGATTGCTCCACGAAGTAAATAAACATCGATGCACCTAGAAAGGTACACCCCATGCATAAATAAACATCGACGCACCTAGAAAGGTACGACCCATGTGTAAACAAACATCGACGCACCTAGATAGGTACGATCCATGAAAGAAATGAGACGAAGCTCAATAAAATGAGAAATAGTCCTCCACATAGACAAAGCGACATCGCACATTGCTAGTCTAAATCACAAAGATGATCGTCATCGATCAATCGAGAAGTTTCAATTACACTAAGCTAGTAAATATATGAGTTTAGCTTCATGTCCCTAACCACTTGCTTAACTTAAATATTTACGAACAAACTGTAGATCTCCACTAGAAAATTGTCACAAGAGATTCAATCGAACAAGTCCAAAAATTAACCAGCGAAGTAAACGCAAGCGTTTCATACCACTTGTTTTACTAAGTCGTTTAATTAGATTTCTCATACGAGTGAGGTAAAGGTTTGTATATACTAATAGATTGGAAATCGATTTGAGAAAACGAGCTTTGTAATAAAATAGTGTTAAAATCATTTGAAGAAAGAGTTTTGATATTTACTACTAGTATAGAAAACCTTTATATTTTTAAAGTGACAAATCACAAAGGTGATTGTAGGAACAATCAATTCATAAAGATTCACATTCAAAGACGTGAATAAAATCCAAAGAAATCGATACCGAATCCATCAAAATGGACATTCCCAAAAATCACGAAGAAAATGTCATCAAAGTCGATAATAAGTGATAATAACAAAAGGGAATCAACACAAATCGATTAACATTGGAAATTCAATCCAAAAAGGCAAATTGGACTCAAACAGCAGGTTCAGTCGACTGAACAGAGTTTTCAGTCGACTGACCCTGTACTTAGAAATTTTTCAAGTTCAGGAAACTTTCTGTTTCCAGGTTCAGTCGACTGAACAGAAGATTTAGTCGACTGAATCATGCCTGTAAACTTTTGGGTTCCAGGTTCAGTCGACTGAACAGAAGATTCAGTCGACTGAATCATGCCTTGGCTGTTTTTTAGCCTATCCAAAGGAAGAGCAAACTCCTCCAAAAAGCAACCGGAGAACATTGGCTCAAAGGGTTTATGCCAATCGGCAACTCGGCCCTATATGCTCCGCGATGCATCACCAAAAGCATGATCAAACATCCAAAAAAAGGATTTCACACAAATTTGACTTAAAAACCCAAAAATTGGAATATTCACAAAACCAATCCAAATCAAGAGCAAATGCACATGAAGAAGTGTTAGGAATTCATACCCAACAACCAAAGATAATTATAGTCATAGATGTGAGATAAAAATCTCACCTTTGAACCCAAACAATAGAAGAAGAAGCTTGAAAGCAAGCTAGATCAATTCCTCTTCAATAACAACTCAAGAAGCATCAATCTAAGCTTAAAAGAGAAACATTTCCTAAATTAAGTTTAGGAAATTTCTGAAATTAGAAAGAGAATGAGTTGGAGAAGAAGAAGAGAAGGCTTACTAATGGGTTCACTTGAGTTTGGAGCAAGAAGATAGATTTGCAAAAGAAAACTAGGGCTTAGGAATTTCCTTTTCCCATCTCTTCCACCATTTTTACTTTAGCTTGAAGTGTTTTAATTAAAGAGGAGAAGTTATGAAGAGAAGTGGTTGGGCCGAGCTAATAAGGGTGCAGTCCAAACCAAAGTCATAAGCGGGAAAAAGTAGCAAAAATCAACTTTCTCCAAACATATCGAAGCTTATACTCAAAAAGGTCGCAAACGGCATTTTGAACTCAATGGGGGTAGTCTGAAGTCCCAATTCGACTGTTTGCAAAAAGTAGCTTTTCGGACCAAAATCCGACGAATGATAATATATTTAAATATAAAATCGATAAATATGCGGGTTGTTACAGACTCCCCTCCTTAAAGAAATTGCGTCCTCGCAATACTTAAGAAGAAAATAAAGAGTAACAACCATAAAAGCATATCAACACAAAAGAAAATTGAAATAAGAAGTTCACCATAAAGAGCACGAAAGAGTTAACACGAACGGCATCGCTCGATGAATTCTCTAGATTCCCAAGAGTAATCCCTAGGATTTGAGAACCATTGAACTCTCACAAGAAGAACATCTTTATTCCGAAGGCGCTCAACCCCCGAAGCAATGATGCAAATGGGATGTTGCTCATAAATCAAATCTGGGGAAACTTCAATTTCTACAATATCACCGGGCACAAGAATAAAAATAGGAAGCCTAAAAGCATTTCCATGGTTAAAAGACGTAGAAAACGTCAAGAATAGCAGAAAATTGAGCCAGTGCAACGACGTAGTACATAAACGGTACGCCCAATGAACCAAAGCCCGAATAATTTCGGAACACCGACGTAGTACAAAAACGGTATGTCCAATGAACCGATAAACCGGAACAACGATGCAGTAAAATAATGGTACATCCATTGATCCAGATAAGACGGAACATCGATGTAGTATAATAACAATACCCCCGATGAACCGAACACCATAAAAGAACATCAGACGCTAGTCCATAAAAGAGATGAGATGAAACTCAATAAAACGAAGTACATCAAAACGCCCGATGAACTTGATAAAAAGAAAATTACATTCCGACAACATCAAAGAATCAACATCCTGTTGCCTATGACAAAGCGCGTTGGCAACACGATTTCCCTTTCGGGAATAAAAGAATACCAAGATCATAAGATGCCAGGAACTCGAGCCAACATGAAGTTCCTTATGAGAAAATAAATATTCCAAAAATTTATGATCATGGTAGAGAACAAATTTCTCATCCAAATATGATGATGCCAAATTCCAAAAGTAAAAACAATAGCCGCGAGCACTAGATCATGAGTGGCATATCTAGTCTCGATAAGCTATAATGATTTAGAAGCACAAGTGATAGCACGTTCTCCTTTGCAAGAGAACGGCATCCAAACCAATATGATTAGCATTGGTACAAAAGATAAAGTCTTGGTTCCCCTTCAGGAATCACAAGAATAAGAGTATCGAAAGGAAGAGTTCTTTTAAATAATCTTTTTTCTCGAAAAGTTAAAACTTTCAAAATTACATTTATCTTTATGTAATAATCTTTCTAGAAAATTTTACTTATTTAAAGTGAATTTTACTGTGTTTGATTGTCTTATCAAAGCGTTTAGCAAATTCCTATCGATAACGTTGATCAAGCGCATCGACCAGAATTCTTAAAGCACTCAACGGGCAATACAATCACAAAATCATCTTCTATATGATAAAAATATCCTTTTAAAAAGTTTTAAGAATATTCTTTGCTTGTTTAAGAGCAAATAAAATTGTACTTATAAATATGAAAAAGATTTACAAAGATTTTAAATTGCTAATTTCATCCAAAATCAATAAACACAAGAATGGTCTCATCGAAATACTCATAGAATACCCGGCTTATAAAATGGATGAAATAAGCTGGATAAACTGAATGATATAATAAGTCATTCATAAGAATCATAACGAAGGCGGAATGCGGTAAGTGGAATGCTAACTCCCGCAACTCGTAGCAAATGAAAAACGGTGGCAAGGTCGAACTAAAAAGACCTTAACACTACTCAAAAGATTGCTTAGGTGACAGTCCTAAGACAAACTCAAAAATACCGGAAAAGTTTCACAAATTTTTTAGATAAGAGAAAAAACACTTTTCTCATCTTGAGGGCTTAAAGAATAAAATGATGTCTTCAAAAATTTGAAATCTGAATCACAAGAAAAAAATAGAAATCTGCTTAACAGATAGAAAATGTCGGAGATGAATAGTCCACACGGAAAATAGGATATGGGCCTCACAACGACTAAGCCAATCCTTACAAAAAATCAATTTCCGGAGCCTAAGTAAAAATATCGGCTCGGAAAGAAAAATCTCATAAAATAATTTCGACATCAATAAAAAGCAAATTGAGTGTTGCGGATCTACCATCCAGATTCACAATCCTCAAAGAAGTCATCAAGCCCAAAATATTCAAAGAAAAAAGAATCGACAAGTTCTTTTGATATAAAAATAATGAGATGAAACCCATATCAAAAAGAATTCGAATAAGAAGATCACGAAATAAAACAATGCCATCAAGGATTGAATGTAAAATACCTTGACCAAGAGAAGAGTTGCTAGGGGCTTGCTGCTCTCCTTCTCTCTTACCTGGAAGCTTAGGACACGAAGATAAAAGATGACCCGAACCTTTGCAATAACGACAAAAGAGGGGTTTCGGGCACTCCCTTGCATAGTGGTCTGTGAAACCACAATTGTAGCATCGTCCACGACTAGAGGTAGGTGCTTTTGCTACCAGGGTTTCTTGCCTCCCTTTCTTGTTGGGAATGGGGCCTTTGAATTTAATAGGCCTCTTCAAGTTATTGTCGAAGTTCTGTTGGGCACGCACAATTTCAACATCACCTTCATTATCGGCCTCTTCAAGACGAAGAGCGATATCAATAAGCCGATCAAATGAAACCTCAAGTTTCAGGAGTAATGGCTTCTTAAGATTCTTATTCAAGCCATAGACAAATCTCTGATTTTTCTTCATTGGGGTGTTGATGTATTCAACCCCGTATTTGGAAAGAGATTCGAAAGATGCGACATAGTCTGTCACAGAAGATCCACCTTGAACATGGTCAATAAAACGCCGGGCCAAAGTTACTTTTTCAGTCTCCGGCACAAATTTCGATTCGAATCTTTCCCGAAATTGCTCCCAAGTGAGATCCGCTTCAACGATTTCAGAAATTAAGAGCTCATACCAATCTAGCGCTCTTTCTTGGAGCATGCTAGACGCCACTTGGACTCGATGAAGGTCAATAAGGTTCATGCAAGAAAAGATGCGATCGCATGATTTGAGCTAAGCTTGAATTTCTATAACACTCTCGGATCCCTTGAATGGCCTTCCACCCAAATCGGTGTAGTCTCTGCACAAGCGTGCAAAACCGGATCTAGGATGAGTAGGCTCTGGATTGGGTCGGCAGCTTGAGCGTTCTTTACTAGATCAAGAAGCTGCTGGGCAGACATAAAAACTCCATCTTGGGGAGTAGTACTAGATTGACCGGCGCTGGGACGGCTAGGTCTAATCATTTCTCTTCTTTAAGAAAGAAAGAAAGAAGAGGAAAAAGTTATTCCCAAAATAAATTTCAATCAAATTTGATTGATAAAACAAGGAATCATAAAAAAAAGGATAAATTGGTACGAAGACTCGAAGTAAATCCTAAAGCGCGACTCCTAAGATGGACTTAGGACGATGATCCTTGTTATAATATTCCATATTGTTCCGAAGTTTGGCTCTGATACCAAGCTGTGACGCCCCACCTCTGTACCCACGCTAGCCAAGAACACTACGGAGTAATGCTGTCGACTAGCACGGAAAATAAGGCTGTTGAGGAGCGACCATCTGTATAATTTCTTTATGCGAGTACCGATATGTCGGATAGAATAACATGCAATTCATTTCGAGAGGAAATCCGACATACCGATACAAACTCAAAGCTACTACACAGTGGCTATAATATCTTCGGAAACAAATACAGAAATACACATAACATAAATCAGTCACAGATAATTCATATCACAAAGGCGGAAGAAGATATGAATATATAATAAACACATGGAAGTGTATATCAGAGTAGTGGTCAAAAAGATCCACAATAATACAAAAGAATAGCAACACGTGCTATACAAAAGAATACAACTATGAGCCTGTATCTCAAGTGTATACAACAAAATAAACTACTAATCTAAGTAGTTTGCCAAAAGTCAGAGTAATGAATCCCTGGGGAGAAGTCAAGCAGAGGCACCTGCAACATCTCGGTCTGACCCGAGTATTATTTAATAAGAAAATAATAAACGGATCAGTCTAACTATAAATATCAGATGAAACGATATAGAGTAAGAAATATGACTAAACACATAATAATCACAATGCCAAGCTGTGATAAATAACTAATTGAAAAATAAATAAGAGATTAATCAATATCGCAAAGACCTTCTCAAAGATAAAAAGGAATGTCATACTCCTAATTTCATTCACCAAGCCACAATAAATGACATATATATCCATGCCAATCGTAAAAGTTGGTGAAACATAAATTCCAGAAATCAACACACGAAATCCAGAAATCACAATAACAGGATGGCCAATCCCATAAACTGGACATCGACGCACCTAGAAAGATACGCCTCATGCTCTAGCATCGGCGCACCTAGAAAGGTACGCCCCATGCACAAGTAAACATCGATGCACCTAGAAAGATACATCCCATGCATAAATAAACATCGATGCACCTAGAAAGATACACCCCATGTATTGTCTAACATTGACACACCTAGAAAGACACGCCCCATGCACAGACGAACATCGACGCACCTAGAAAGATACGCCCCATGTCCCGACTTATTGAGTTGATTGCTCCACGAAGTAAATAAACATCGATGCACCTAGAAAGGTACACCCCATGCATAAACAAACATCGACGCACCTAGAAAGGTACGACCCATGTGTAAACAAACATCGACGCACCTAGATAGGTACGACCCATGAAAGAAATGAGACGAAGCTCAATAAAATGAGAAATAGTCCTCCACATAGACAAAGAGACATCGCACATTGCTAGTCTAAACCACAAAGATGATTGTCATCGATCAATCGAGAAGTGTCAATTACACTAATCTAGTAAATATATGAGTTTAGCTTCATGTCCCATAACCACTTGCTTAACTTAAATATTTACGAACAAACTTTAGATCTCCACTAGAAAATTGTCACAAGAGATTCAATCGAACAAGTCCAAGAATTAACCGGCGAAGTAAACGCAAGCGTTTCATACCACTTGTTTTACTAAGTTGTTTAATTAGATTTCTCATACGAGTGAGATAAAGGTTTGTATATACTAATAGATTGGAAATCGGTTTGAGAAAACGAGCTTTGTAATAAAATAGTGCTAAAATCATTTGAAGAAAGAGTTTTGATATTTACTACTAGTATAGAAAACCTTTATATTTTTAAAGTGACAAATCACAAAGGTGATTGTAGGAACAATCAATTCATAAAGATTCACATTCAAAGACGTGAATAAAATCCAAAGAAATCGATACCGAATCCATCAAAATGGAAATTCCCAAAAATCACGAAGAAAATGTCATCAAAGTCGATAATAAGTGATAATAACAAAAGGGAATCAACACAAATCGATTAACATTGGAAATTCAATCCAAAAAGGCAAATTGGACTCAAACAGCAGGTTCAGTCGACTGAACAGAGTTTTCAGTCGACTGACCCTGTACCTGGAAATTTTCCAGGTTCAGGAAACTTTCTGTTTCCAGGTTCAGTCGACTGAACAGAAGATTCAGTCGACTGAATCATGCCTGGAAACTTTCGGGTTTCAGGTTCAGTCGACTGAAGAGAAGATTCAGTCGACTGAATCATGCCTGGGCTATTTTTCAGCCTATCCAAAGGAAGAGCAAACTCCTCCCAAAAGCAACCGGATGAACATTGGCTCTAAGGGTTTATGCCAATCGGCAACCCGGCCCTATATGCTCCTCGATGCATCACCAAAAGCATGATCAAACATCCAAAAAAAGGATTTCACACAAATTTGACTTAAAAACCCAAAAATTGGAATATTCACAAAACCAATCCAAATCAAGAGAAAATGCACATGAAGAAGTTTTAGGAATTCATACCCAACAACCAAAGATAATTATAGTCATAGATGTGAGATAAAAATATCACCTTTGAACCCAAACAATAGAAGAAGAAGCTTGAAAGCAAGCTAGATCAATTCCTCTTCAATAACAACTCAAGAAGCTTCAATCTAAGCTTAAAAGAGAAACATTTCCTAAATTAGGTTTAGGAAATTTCTGAAATTGGAAAGAGAATGAGTTGGAGAAGAAGAAGAGAAGGCTTACCAATGGGTTCACTTGAGTTTGGAGCAAGAAGATGGATTTGCAAAAGAAAACTATGGCTTCAGAATTTCCTTTTCCCATCTCTTCCACCATTTTTTACTTTAGCTTGAAGTGTTTTAATTAAAGAGGAGAAGTTATGAAGAGAAGGGGTTGGGCTGAGCTAATAAGGGGGCAGTCCAAACCAAAGTCATAAGCGGGCAAAAGTAGCAAAAATCAACTTTCTTCAAACTTATCGAAGCTTATACTCAAAAAGGTCGCAAACGGCATTTTGAACTCAATGGGGGTAGTCTCAAGTCCCAATTCGACTGTTTGCAAAAAGTAGCTTTTCGGACCAAAATCCGACGAACGATAAAATATTTAAATAAAATATTTAAATATAAAATCGATAAATATGCGGGTTGTTACAGCCAAGAAGCTAAAAACCATTTTTGCTCATCCCTGATATTCAAACCCTTAAAAATTCTTTCACGGGAGCGGATCCAAGCCTGAATTTCAATAATGGACTCCATCTTTTGAATGGTTTACCACCTAAACTAGTGTAATTCTTGCATAGAGTAGCGAAGTTAATTCAAGGTTGCATAGGGATTACCACTTCCTCAATTACTATAGCATTTGATCAACCATTATGCCCGTAGTTTTGCTACCTCCCTTTCGTCCTTTTCTATTACTCATCTCCCACTATCTATATACAATAAGGAAACATCTTTAGATTTATTGATGAAATTATCTTAAGGAATGGGTATAAAACTTGAATATACTTATTCAGATAAAATTTTAAATATGCGCTATCTCTGGCTAAACTCATTCTAGGGCATCAATAACCGTATCTCTAATGAGGACCCTATCCAGGCTTAGGTATTCGTTCAATCGTAAGCTCTGATACCAAGTGTGATGACCTACCTCCTCGACCCTTAAAAATTTATACTAATATATCCTACATATTCACAACGTTGCAAGACTTTTCTACGTTGAATCGTTACAGATTCAAATTTCGATTTTCGGTCATATTTTCCATTCTTATTTAATATATATATATATATATATATATATTATGTAAATAAAGTTTGATAATAATATTCCTATCATTATATAATAATTAAAAGGGCTTATTTAATAATCAAAATAATTATTAAATCATTTAAACTCAATTTAAATTCAAAAATCATTTATTCCAAAATCGTGATAACATTGATGATGTTACAAAGGGATTTAAATTTCTAAATAAAATAAATAATTTTATTACATATTCTCACTCATATATATATAAACGATTGTATGTATCTAGCTCCTGCACGATGTCGGATGGTCTAAGAGTTGTTTATTGATAAAATGGTTTTCAGTCCTTTTATCGATATATCATTCAAAGTATATAATTTTGTAAATATTTATTCAAAATAAGATTACCAATATTACTTATTTTCCAAAACACTATCATTTATGTTAAAGAATCTTATATTTTTTTTCCAAAGTGATGAATTTACGGGTCGTTACAAACATCAATTCGAAATAATTTAGATGACAACAAGTTAACAAAACATTAAGATCTACATTTGTATATTCGTATAGGACAACAAATGCATATATAAATTTGTTAGAATGAATTAACCAATAAATCAACAAGATTATGGATTATATTAATAAAAACTAATTGAAATTTACCTTCTCGATATTGCCTCTTAATTTGTATCTTGAACGAAGAAAGCTCCTATATTTGATTGAATCGTCTCCAAAAATTAGAGTAACCAAAAGCATTGCCTTTGGTATTTTTTTATTTGATATAATCTTTTTATGAAATTATTTTGTGGAAGCCATGATGATTTCTACCATTATGGGTGAGGAGGAGAGCATAAGATTGGGAAGAATAATAATGAAATGAATGAATGAAGATTTTGCTTTTAAATGATACGTTAAAACCTTTCAATTCTCTCCTTTAAGACATTTCATAGTTAATTCATTATTAAATCTCATCAAATCATTTTTTCCCCTCTCTTTATATTTTCGGTAGATGAAAAAGAAATGAATAAAAGGAGGGCAAATATCATTTTTTAAATGAGATTTAAGCGAGTCATAAAGAAGAGTAAAGGATGAAAATTTATTTTCTTCCTTCAATTACTCCTTTGGATTTTCAGTTCATAATTAGAACCCTTACCCTTTCGTTCATGCATGGCTAGCCATAAAAAGAGGTAAGTAGGTTTTGAAAAATTCCCAAACCAAGTTAGCAATTAATCTTTTTTAAATCTAATTTAAATATTCTATCGATATTTATATTGGTGCATGCGTGTAAATTTTATACATTAACTTTATTAAATGCTAATGGTATTTAAACAAATAAAATAAAATTTAATAATAAATATTAATAAATTTAATTAATTGACAGCTATTATAAATTAATTAAATCGTGTGGTTTTTGAGTACTCATCGTGACGATTGTATGACCCAAATGAGTAAATTCAGTCAGCGATTAATATCAAATAATTTGAATATTAATGTTCATATGTTACCTTAGCTAATGGTGTGAAATTTTGATTGAATTTATCTCCTACACATCTTTTCGGTAAAATCTAATTTTACTTATTATAAGAGGTACCTCATAGTAATGATTACTTATGCCAATTCTCTTCATCAACCGTATATCAGATCAGGACTTATGGAATTTGGTTTGATCAAAATTCTAGCATCATCCGCATTCAAGTTGATTGGTCGAAACATAATATCCTTGGTTCAATAAATAACAATTATTGTTGACGTACCGCTTTTTCCCAAGACTTTGGCTTTAAGTCGACTATAGTTGACCATGATACTAACCTCACATAATTGAGAAGACGAATTCTCTATTGAATAGTGTTTCACCTCCGGTGCTTCAACTCTGACCCAACTATAATTGTTCAATGGACAACATACAATAATTTAAATATAATCAAAGTGGAGCGTCCATATTAAAGCTCTACAGTATTCTCAAGTCTAGGGAACTATGTAACATATTACTTTGAGATTGTCTGTTTAACCTTAGTTATATTAACCAACATAGAACTCTCAAGTGGGGTCATTCTATATTTATCCAATAACTATCAGTACATAACCCCTTAATTTTTCCAACAGCCATGAGTAATACACTGCCCAATATTTATACAGTGTTAAGTACTCTAATCTCAATGGTTGTATTAATATCGTATCTCAAACCATCTTGATTAGGAATATTTTAACTAATATGTTTTTTAATACGATAAATTTCTCATGATTACAACACATTGTAATTATCATCATATAACATATTGTTTAAGGATTTCTTTTTAATATATTTTAGTTGGTCATTTAATTAAATATATCATAATATAAGAAGTATATAGTAGAAAGAAAACGCCTTTTTTTTAAACAAGAATGGTTATTGAGTCAGATATATGTAACAAATTACATAATTGCTCATATGGAATACCCCTAACTAAAATAGATTACAAAATGTCCTCATCAATCTAGAGACATTAGTAACTATTGTTAAGATATTATGCACGGCTTAAATGTGCTTAAAAACCATCATAATTCAAAATAAACCTACATGGTACAAATGATAGAAAGCTAAAAATTTAGGATTCATAATTCCAAATATTTCATATTAAGTGATGTTGTTGATTTAAGGGGTATGAATTTTCTAAATACTTCATGATGTCATATGCCATTAGATGATATGCATACTCTCTTACATCTATTTAGGTTTTAATCGATTATAACTCATAAAAACATTTTAACTTTTATTTGTATTAATATTATGCAAGACTCTCTTATTACATTATAGCTTTTATAATTTTAATATTAAATCATATATTATGTAAATATTATTAATTAATATTTCAGTTAATATCGTAAAAAATTATAACTGTGAGAAATGCGGATTACGGATCTTAAGGCTGGAATAACAATAGAGGGTGGTGAATAGTGTTTTATTGATTTTTTTAAATCTTTTTGAAACTTACGTGATTTAATCACCAACAAATGAAATTCACAAACATAGATATAATCACAGAATCAGACGCAGATGTAAATACTAAATAATAGCAGTAAAGGAAAGAATACATCAGGATTTTATACTGCTTCGGAGTTACCCTACATCCAGTCCCATACAATCGCATGGATTTCTTATAAAAAATAATCTCCTAGATTACACCCACGGTTTCAAGGCTATGAGGTACACCCTCCTGTATTTGAGTTCATGGCAATTATTTTGATTTAACCAGGCCACAAGACCACCTAATTGATTTCTGAGGTTACAGTCACGTCCAATTGATTTCAAGGCCCAACCGCACCTTTTACTCAACAATTTGATTAAGATTATATAACTCTAAATAGCACTGATATCTTATGGAGAGAGTGGAAAAGAATCAAACAAGAGATAATCAAGTTTGATTCACTTGGTATTTCGGCAGAGTATGGGATTCTTTAGAATAAATATGGAAGATGAAGAGGAGAGAAAAACAAGTGAAATCTAAAAATTCGTTTAGAACTACTAGTATTTATAGGAGATCAACAACCATATCTATTCGTAAAAGGATACGACGAATAGACATTCTTTTGAAAATTTGAATTTTGAATTTAACGGGAACCATGCCGATATGGGGGGTTGAGGGATGCCAACATGCTCAAAGCAAAAATTGATGTTTTGATTTTCTTATTAAAATTTGTTTCTATAATTTATCAAAACAATTTCTAAACTTTGTAAATATATTTGAATATAGTTTAAACATATAAAAGAGTTTAGAAAGTAATTTTCAATATAAAATCTTAATCTATAAAGTAATTTCAATTTTGAGTAAAATATTTTAACGCCAAATATTTAAATCAATAGATAGTTTAAAAATAAGGACAATTTTGAAATCAAAATATTAAAAATGATAAAGATAATTTGAGGCTAAAGTATTTTAAACAAGGGAGATGTCTTTTTGAAAACAAGGTTTTGAAAACATTTAAAATAAGAGATATATTAAAAGCATTTTCACTAAATTAGTGGATATCAAAATAGGACCACTATATGTTCCATTAGATATTACCGTGGGTTCCATCCCACTAGGTTTCATCCCTTTAACAGGCTCGAAGTGGATTCCATTCCACTAATAAATTTCGAACAAAGATGTAAGCGCTTTCAAGAAGTTTTAACATAATTCTAGACTCAATACTTATCTTGTACCCTTGAAATCTTGAACTCTTGGTATCTTGATACTTGCGAGTCTTCAATCTTGATATCTTCAGTCTTGAACCTTTATATTGTACGGTCTTCATTCTTGGTACCTGCATGTTTATATCCTACATGCACATATATATATATAAACTATAATGTTAGTATTTATATTTTATAATAAGTCCTAAGGTTGTTGTCGTCAAAACCATCATCTCTAGGACTAACAATCTCCCCCTTTTTGATGACAACAACCTATGTTTATGAATAAACTTCACATTTACTATAACTCCCCCTAAAACTAATAGCACCCCCTTAATCTAAGACTAACTACTTTATTTTGTATTTCTCTCCCTTTGTCATTAACAAAAATTAATCCTAAACTAATATAGCTCCCCTTTAATCTAATATTATCCAAATAAATACTTATAAGGAAGTATAATAAGTGAAACTAATATTTTATTATATACGATGTTACATTTACATGTATATATGGAATATAAACACACAATATATTTAAGTACATAAATTATAGAATAACACTGCTAATGAGAGTTTTTTGACAATTGGAGATTTGGGAATCGAACAATTTGGATAATGAAAACAAAAGTTTCCACGTTGTTCAACCAAATTCTCATCTTTGTCAAAACAGATTTCGCCTACGCAGATCACGTTGTCGTCTTCTACCATAGGTCCCTCTTCTTCTTCTTCCTTTTCTTCTTCTTCCTCTTCACTGTGCTCTAAGAGGTTATGCATTTGAATGTTGGGAGAATATTCTTCAATCACAGTAGGATTTGCATGATTATCCATTAGGAATTTTTGCACATTTCGATGAAATTTTCCTTACTTTTCTTGTTCTTTTTCCTTCCTTATTTACACAACTTGAAGTTCAATCAACATTTGCATGACATTCTTCAAAGACTCTTCAATCTTTATCACACGTGCCAGTGTAATGCGTTGAAATGGACCGGAATAAGGAGAAGGGAAAGAAAAGTTGTCATTTTGGTTTGATTTAGTGGAGGAGGCCATTAGTTTTAATTTTCAGAAGTTGAATACAGAGAGAGAGAGAGAGAGAGAGAAGTGAGAAGACAGAAAAATTCGAAATGCATAGGTTAATATAACTACCAAACTAATTTTAGAGGAAAACTCAAATTTTCAAATTTTGTCGTTGTATGTTGACATGGGTGGTAGGGGAATGTCGACATCCCTTTGAAAAAATTGAGTTTCTTGTACATCTGTGTTTATTAAAATATATGTTACTATATTTATATTCTATATCTCAGTTATTGAACAAATGCCTAGTTCTCTTCTTAACTTATTAAATATAGATTGATTTAAGGGTTTGGTTAAAATATCAATAATTTGATTTTCGGAGTTGATAAATTCAGGAGAAATAATTTCTTTACTTATATTATCTCTGAGAAAATGATGTCTGATATTAATATATTTAGTCCTAGTATGATGAGTAGGATTTTTAGTTAAATTTACTATGCTAGTATTATCACAATAAAATGGTGATTTTGAAATTGTTAACCCAAAATCTTTTAGGGTTTGTTGCATATAAATGACTTGAGAGCAAGCCAAAGCAGTAGACATATATTTTGCTTTAGTTGTTGATAAAGAAACAGTGTTTTGCTTTTTACTAAACCATGAAACCAGAGAATGCCCTAAAAAGTGACAAGTTCCACTTATATTTTTTCGGTCAGATTTGCAACCATCATAGTCAACATCACAATAAGAAATTAAATTAAATGAATCATTTTAGGTAAATAAACCATAGTCAGAAGTATATTTAACATATCTTATGATACGTTTCACAGCATTCAAGTGAGTCTCTTTGTATTGAGATCGGTATGTACACAGAGACAACACTATGCATGATATCAGGTCTACTCGCAGTGATATAGAGTAGTGATCCAATCATTCACCTATATAGTTTTTGATTTACATCTTTTGAAAGATTTTCTTTATTTAAATCTTCATTGATTGCCATGGGAGTGGGGTTTCCACTTGCAGTAGTCATACCAAATTTATTAACTAGATCCCTAGCATATTTTTCTTGACTAATAAAAATACCATTATCTAATTGTTTTATTTTTAAACCTAAGAAGAAAGTAAGTTCACCCATATGACTCATCTCAAACTCTTTTTTCATTATGTCAGAAAATTCTTTATTCATTTTAGGATTAATAGAACCAAAAATAATATCATCTATATAAACTTGTACTAGTTGGATATCATTTTTATTTCTTTTAATAAGAAAAGTATTATCTACTTTACTAATTTCAAAATTTGATTGTAATAAAAAGGATCTTAGTCTTTCATACCATGTTCTAGGAGCTTGTTTCAGACCATATAGAGCTTTCTTAAGTTTGAAAACATGGTTTGGAAATTTTTCATATTCAAAGAGTGGAGGTTGTTCAACATAAACTTCCTCTTTCACAAATCCGTTTAGAAAAGCACTTTTAACATCCATTTGAAATAATCTGAAATTATTATAGTTTACGAAAGAAAGTAGAGTTCTAATGGCTTCTAATCTTGCTATGGGTGCAAAGGTTTCATCAAAATCTATTCCTTCTTCTTGACAATGACCTTTTTCGACTAATCGAGCATTATTTCTAATGACCTCACCTAGTTTATTCATTTTATTTTTACAAAACCCATTTAGCTCCTATTATAGTTTTATCTTCGCGTCTAGGAACAAGTTCCTAAACATCATTTCTAGTGAATTGATTCAGTTCTTCTTGCATAGCCAGAATCCATGAATCATCAGATGATGCTTCCTTTGGATTTTTAGGTTCAACAAATGATATAAAAGCTACGTTACTCATGTTATTTAGTTGATTTCTAGTTCTAACAACAGATTCAATATTTTCTAGTAGGATGATCTTTTAAAAGCTTAACCTTTTTATTTGGATGAATAAGTTCGTTATTTGTTTCAATTGATTCATTAAAAATCTTCTTCATCATTAATTTGTTCAACATCTTTGAAATTTTCATCAACTGAAACATGCATTGTTTCTTCAATGGTATTGGATCATAAATTGAAAACTCTGTATGCATTACTTCTATTAGAATATCCGATAAAGATTCCTTTGTTGGATTTAGGATCAAATTTATCCAAATTGTCTTTTGTATATAGAATAAAACGTTTACGTTCAAAAATTCTAAAATAAGATACCTTTGGTTTCTTCTTATAAAGAAGTTCATAAGATGTTTTATCAGTTAATGGTCTAATTAATATTGTATTCAAAATGTAGCAAGCTACAACTACTGCTTCAGCCCAAAAATGTTTTGGTAAATTACTATCTGAAAGCATTGTTCTAGCACATTCTTGAATCATCCTATTTTTACATTCTACCACTCCATTTTGTTGTGGAGTTCTTGGAAAAGAGAAATTATGAGTTTTTCCCTTTTTATTGCAAAATTTTCATTTTCTAATTTCCCACCATGATCATATGAACAGTTATAATTTTTAAAGAAAGTTGGTTTTGAAGTCTTTTTGTAAAAAATTTAAATGAATCAAAATATCACTTTTATGTTTCACAAAAATTGTCCATGTAAACCTTGAGTAATCATATATAATTACAAAAACATATTTATTGTGATTTTTTGTGGAATTTGAGATGGACCAAGCAAATTTAGATGAAGTAACTCAGTAGGTTTTGAAGTTGAAATGATATCTTTTAATTTGAAAGAACTCTTCCTAAGTTTTTCTAAATGACAAGCATCACATATACTATCTATTTTAAAATTCATTCTTGGAAGACCTCTTACTAGATCAAGTTTAGAAAGTCTAGATAAGTGTTTAAAATTCAAATGCCTAAATCTTTTATGCCAAATCCAAGAGTCACTTGTATTAGCCAAAAGACATAGATTATCATTTGAGATTTTCATACTAAGAATATAAATATTTTTCTTCCTAATTCCTCCAAATATAATATTTGAATTATTATCTTCGATGTGACACTTATATTTTTCAAATTTAATTTTGTATCCTCTATCACAAAGTTGGCTAATGTTAAGCAGATTGTGTTACAGATTCTTAACTAATAAAACATTAGAAATAGTAGGAGTTTTAGAGTTACCAACACTGTCGATGCCAATCACATTTCCTTTTGAGTTGTCTCCAAAATTTACCAATCCTTTCTTTTTATAGATAATATCATTCAGCATATCTAGATTACTATTTATGTGTCTTGAACATTCACTACCGAGTATCCACTTATTCTTCTTAATTTGCACAATTTTTCCACTGAGTGTTGAATCTTTAAAAGCTATATAACGTTTTCCTTTCTGCACAGAATACAAACTCGGTAGATAACTTGATTTTCTATAATAACTATATGCAGATTTATGAGATAATGATGATTTGAACAACTTTAAACTTAACAAAATACCCAAAAATAGCCATTTTAAAAAAAATTCAAAATTCAAATTATGATAACTTTGAAAACCTGGCTCTAGCTTTGATACCAAATGTGAGAAATGTAGATTATGGATCTTAAGGCCGGAATAACATAGAGGGGGTGAATAGTGTTTTATGGATTTTCTAAATCTTTTTAAAACTTATGTAATTTAATCACCAACAAATGCAATTCATAGACACATATATAATCACAGAATCAGACACAGTTGCAACATTAAAGGAAAGAACGCACCAGAATTTTATACTGGTTCGGAGTTACCCTACATCTGGTCCCGTACAATCGTATGGATTTCTTATCAAAATAATCTCCCAGATTACACCCCTGTCTCAAGGCTACAAGGTACACCCTCCTGTATTCGAGTTCAGGGCAACTCTCTTGATTTAACCAGGCTACAAAATCGCCTAATTAATTTTGGAGGCTACAATCACACCCAATTGATTTCAAGGCTCAATCGCACCTTTTAGTCAACAGTTTGATTTACCAAAGATCCTATAACTCTGAATAGCACTGAGATCTTATAGAGAGATTAGCAGAGAATCAAACAAGAGATAATCAAGTTTGA
The DNA here is from genome assembly GCA_030765085.1 of Allium cepa. Lineage (NCBI taxonomy): Eukaryota > Viridiplantae > Streptophyta > Magnoliopsida > Asparagales > Amaryllidaceae > Allium > Allium cepa. The sequence goes on from CM060929.1 coordinate 486,440,417, forward strand.
TTCACTTGGTATTTCGGTAGAGTATAGTTTGGAATTCTTTAGAATAAATGTGGAAGATGAAGTGGAGAGAAAAACAAGTGAAATCTAATTAAAAATTCATTTAGAATTACTGGTATTTATAGGAGATCAATAGCCATATCTATTCATGAAAGGATACAATGAATAGAAACTTCTTTTGAAAATTTGAATTTTGAATTTAATGGGACCACGTCGACATTGGAGGTTGAGGGATGTCGACGTGCTCAAGGCAAAAACTGATGTTTTGATTTTCTTATTAAAACTGATTTGTATAATTTATAAAACAATTTCTTAACTTTATACATATATTTAGATATAGTTTAAAAATATAAAAGAGTTTAGAAAGTAATTTTTAATATGTAATGTTAATCTATAAAGTGATTTAATAAAATACTTTAAAGCTAAATATTTAAAACAAGAGATGGTTTAGAAACAAGGACAATATTGAAATCAAAATACTAAAAATGATAAAGAAAATTTTGAGGCTAAAATATTTTAAACAAGAGAGATGTCTTTTTGAAAAGAAGGTTTTGAAAACATTTAAAATAAGAGATATATTTTTGAAAAGCACTTTCATAAGATTAATGGATATCAAAATAGGAGAATTATATGTTGCACTAGATATTGTCGTGGGTTCCATCCCTTTAACAGGTTCGAAGTGGATTCCATTCCACGAATAAATTTCAAATAAAGATGTAAGTGTTTTCAAGAAGTTTTAACATGATTTTAGACTCAATACTTATCTTGTACTCTTGAAATCTTGAACTCTTCATATCTTGATACTCATGAGGCTTCAATCTTGATATATTCAGTCTTGAATCTCTATACTGTACAATCTTCATTCTTGGTACCTGCATGTTTATATCCTGCATATACATATATCTCTAAACCATAATGTTAGTACTTATATTATATAACAAGTCCCAACGCTGTTATCATCAAAACCGTCATCTCAAGGGGTAGCATTCTTTTATCTACAATCTTTATAAATATATAAATTTTCAAATTAATTACTTGAATTAGCCCAATACCAAAAAAATTTGGAGTTTCACTTAGGGAAAACTTTTAAACTTTGATGATGAAATAGGTCAGGTAAGTACCAAAGGATTAGGGAGGTTTTCTATCAAAGGCATTTTTTAATCTTGAAACCTTCCTTCAAGTTGTACTCGCCTGAAACACCCATCTAGTGTGAATGTTCATTAGCATTCATTATGTGTTGGCTAATGCTTTAGTAATAACTTAATGTAGAATTTAGCATGATTATTGGATCAAATGCATTAGGTAGAGGACAAATTGGGTCAAATTACAGAAAATCCCTTCGTACTTTCAACTTATGTTTGATCAAGTTAAAGGTATGCCCTTGTGATAATTAAGTCATTTGTTCCATATATCTAATATTATGACCAAACTTGTTCATAATGAAGGTGTTTGATTTCTATTATATACTTTATTATATAGTAATATAATTAATTTAAAGTATATAAGTAAGAAAATACTTAAACAAAATGTTATGTGAATGTAGTTGCAAAAAGTTACAATCGTAATTAATTAATCACAATATAAATTAATATTTTATTTTAAATAATCCTGGTAAAAATGTTTTGAGAAAGGATATCGATATATTCATTTAGACCAAAGTATATAATGCTCTCCAAATGTTGTGCAACATATTACTCATGGCCGCTGTGGGCGCCAAGGGATTGCATACTGATAATTGACGGATAACTATGGAATGACTCATTTGTCAGTTTCATGTCGGTTAATAACGATTATATTAAATCTCAAAGTGATGATACTATATAGTTCCCTCAACTTGAGAATATTATGGTACTTCAATGTGAATAATCCACTTTGATATTTGTTAAATCATGGATGATAATTCCTCAAGCAATTATACTTTGGTCTGAGTTGAAATATTGGAAGTGAAACACAATTCAGTAGAGAATTTTTATCGTCAATTGTGTGAGGTTAGTATCACGAACAACTATTGTAACGACACAACTTCCACACTCCAGAAAGTTGCATCGTTGAGAAGAAAGAAAGGGATAGAAAAGAGAAAAGAAAAGAAAGAAAGAATAGACAACATCAGAATCTCACAGCGGAATCGAATAAATTATAATATATCACATAAAACTTTACATAGTATCATATACATCAGAGTTAAACTGCTAATACAACACAAACTAGACAGTTATAAACATCTGTCTAGCAATTACAATTCAAATACATCAGAGAAACAGACACAACTCAAACATAGCGGAACCACTACATATATCTACACGCTGAAGCCTCCTGCTCCATTATCTCCTCCAGAACTCGTCAAAGAAATCCTGAAACACTTGACTACTCATACGTAATATGAGTACCCAAGAGTTTAATAAAACAGAAAATAAACACTCAGGTCAGACAGGGGTCTAGTGTGAGTAAACGGGGATAAAAGTTGCTTAACTTTAGAAAATCCTTTGAAAACAAAAGGTATCACGTAAGACTTCATACACATAAACATGGAAAAGTTTTTACCTTACGCTAACCAAAACATTTGATAGGAAATCCAGTGATATTATAACAATGTCTAGGGTTTTCAAAATAAAATACAGAAATAGCTGGAATGCTTACATCTCACGTTCCAACATAGTTGGGCACAATCAAAACCGTACAGGCACTTATTGGATTATGGATTCCATCAGTGGCAGGGCTACTGGGGTACCGCCCGTCACAATACGTGGCCTAGATCAACGTACCGAGGAGTACTCCCACTCCCCTGCAACACAAGGCCGGATCCATTCCTTACTAAATAGTTCCAAACAAGACAACCCGCAGTTGGTGCGCATATCCAACTGCCCACTAAGCCGAATATAAAGGGACCTCTAGACAGGGATCAATCTTGCTCTCCAGTGGGCGCTACCCACGAAGCCTTGCTGCACCTCCCCTGTTTTAGCCATTCCCGGTTGATGAGGCTTGAGGCTACAATTACCTTTAGAGGACACATTATCTTAGAATGCTCATCGCCCACCTGACGATGTTCTGAAAGCATTCAATCCATACAAGTTCGTTCCGGGTTCGAACGAAACCGAAGGCATTATCTTGTTACACTCATTTTGGAATCACCCTCAGAGTTAACGACGATAACCCTTGTACTCTAAATCTCCATCTCGAATCTATAAGTACTATTCCGTCAACTCATTACGGAATCACCCACAGAGTTATACTGACGTATAGCCCTTACACCTCGAGTCTTCACTTGCTCCACTTGGATTAACGACCTAACGTTTAATTGGAATCGATGTGGTTTTCGGATATCCAAATATGGAAACCCGATCCCGGTCTCATCGAAACCAAACGCCATTTTAATGTCCAAGTTGTACTTAAGGGTTTTAAACAATTAACTTATTTCATTGTTATCTAATTCACATAGATAGATAAACTATATGTTACAAAAGATAATCACATTCATAACATAACAGATAATCTGTATCATCCATAAACAGATAATCACCACCACCAAACAATCCATCACAAATTATCATACTTAACCAATCATTCATATCATATAGATACTGTGACGCCCCACCTCTTTACCCACGCTAGCCAAGAACATTACGGTGATTGCTGTCGACTAGCACGGAGAATAAGGCTGTTGAGGAGAGACCATCCGGGTAATTTCTTTGCGCGAGCACCGATATGTCAGATAATATAACATGCATTCTATTTCAAGAGGAAATCCGACATACCGACACAAACTCAAAGCTACTACACGGTGGCTATATAAATCCTTCGGAAAACAAATATAGAAATAAGCATAACACAAATCAGTCACAGACAATTCATATCACAAAGGCGGAAAATAGATATGAATATTACACTTGGAAGTGTACATCAGAGTAGTGGTCTAAAAAGATCCACAATATCACAAAAGAATAGTTACCTGAGCTACACAAAAGAATAAGTATACATGATGGAGTCTATATCTCAAATGTATACAACAAAAACTACTAATCTAAGTAGTTAACCAAAAGCAAGAGAAATCAATCCCAAGAGAGAAGTCAAGCAGAAGCACCTGTAACATCTCGGTCTGACCCGAGTATTACTTAATAAGAAAATAATAAACGGATCAGTCTAACTATAGATATCAGATGAAACGATATAGAATCAGAGTTATGACTAAACACATAATAATCACAAGGCCAAGCTGTGATATGTAAGTAGTTGATAATCAACAAGAGATTAATCAATATCACAAAATCTACAAAAGAATCCAAGAAGTGTCATACTCTTTATTTCGTTCATCAAACCGCAAATATTGACGATAATGTCAATGTCAATCACAAAAGTTAATGACGCACAAGTTCCAGAAGACTACACAAGAAATCCAGAAATCACTAAAGTCAATGACACACAAATTCACCAATGCACAAATATCGATAAGGCTTATCAATGGAAATCACGAAAAATTGGTGAAACACAAATTCTAGAAATCTACACAAGAAATCCAGAAATCACAAAAAAAAGGGGGGGAGGCCTATCACAAACTGGAGCATAAAGCTCACCAACACGTGTATCACAAACGGAACGCTAATTCCATGGTCGCTAACCATCACAAATTGAGCCGAAGCTCCACAAACGGCCCGAAGACCATGGGTTGCTACCCCATCACAAATTGAGTCGAAACTCCACAAAACGGGGTTTAGTCTCCCTCGCAGACAAAGAGACATCGCACATTGTTAGTCTAAATCACAAAGGTGATCGTCATGATCAGCGAGAAGTGTCGATTACACTAAGCTAGTAAATATATGAGTTTAGCTTCATGTCCCATAACCACTTGCTTAACTTAAATATTTACGAACAAACTGTAAATCTCCACTAGAAAATTGTCACAAGAGGTTCAATCGAACAAGTCCAAGAATTAACCGACAAAGTAAACGCAAGCGTTTCATACCACTTGTTTTACTAAGCCGTTTAATTAGATTTCTCGTACGAGTGAGGTAAAGGTTTGTATATACTAATAGATTGGAAAACGGTTTTATCAACGAATTTGGTATTAAAATAGTATTGAAATCGTTTAGGAAAGAGTTTTGATATTTACTACTAGTATAGAAAACCTTTATATTTTTAAAGTGACAAATCACGAAGAAGATTGTAAAAACAATCAATCACAAAAATTCACATACGAAGACGTGAATAAAATCCAACGAAATCGATAAAGGATCCATCGAAATGGATATTCAAAAATCCCTAAAAAGAGTCATCAAAGTCATAATAGATGATAACAACATATAGGATTATCACGAATCGATTTAAATTGGAATTTCAATCCTAAAAGGCAAATTGGACTCAAACAGCAGGTTCAGTCGACTGAACAGAGTTTTCAGTCGACTGACCCTGTACCTGGAAACTTTCCAGGTTTAGGAAACTTTCTGTTTCCAGTTTCAGTCGACTGTGCAGAGTTTTTCAGTCGACTGAATCATGTCTGGAAACTCTCGGGTTTCAGGTTCAGTCGACTGAACAGAGTTTTCAGTCGACTGAATCATGTCTGGGCTGTTTTTCAGCCTTATTCAAATGAAGAGCAAACTTTTCCAAAATGCAACCGGACGAACATTGGCTCTAAGGGTTTATGCCAATCGGCAACCCGGCCCTATATGCTCTTCGGTGCATCACTAAAAGCATGATCAAACATCCATAAAAGGATTTCACACAAATTTGACTTAAAAACCCAAAAATTGGAGTATTCACAAAATCAATCCAAAACAAGAGCAAATGCACATGAAGAAGTGTTAGGAATTCATACCCAACAACCAAAGATAATTATAGTCATAGATGTGAGATAAAAATCTCACCTTTTCTCAAAATCAAACAAGAAGAAGCTTGAAAGTAAATGGAGAATCAACCTCTCTTCAACACAACCCAAATGAGCTTGAATCTATGCTCAAAAACAAGAACATTCCCAAAATTAGGTTTAGGAATTTCTGAAATTGGTAAGAGAACAAGTTGGAGAAGAAGAAGAGAAGCTTACCAATGGGTTCTTCTTGAGTTTGGAGCTAGGAATTTGATTTGCAAGAGAAACTAGGGTTTTGGAGTTTTAATTTCCAATCTCTCCCACCATTAAAGCTAAGAAAACTGAAAAGAGAAAGAAGTGAGGGAGAATGGGGAGAGTGGTTCAGTTTTGGAGTTTAAGTTAACATAGGGCTGAGCCCAAAAACCAAACCCAAAGTAAAAAGTAGCAAAAATCAACTTTCTCCAAACATACCGAAGCTTATACTCAAAAAGGTCGCAAACGGCATTTTAAACTCAATGGGAGTGGTCCCGAGTCCTAATTCGACCGTATGCAAAAAGTAGCTTTTCGGACTAAAATCCGACTAACGATAAAATATTTAAATAAAATATTTAAATATAAAATCGATAAATATGCGGGTTGTTACAGACACCCCTCCTTAAAGAAATTGCGTCCTCGCAATATTACAAGAAGAAGATATATAGTAACAACCATAAAAGCATATTCAACACAAAAGAAGTTTGAAATAAGAAGTTCACCTCAAAGAGCACGAGAAAGTAAGTCCGGATGTGTACGCTCGATGTACTCTCTAGATTCCCAAGAACAATCCTTAGGATTTGAAGACCATTGAACTTTAACAAGCGAAACATCTTTATTTCGAAGTCGTTTGACTTCCGAAGCAATGATACGATAGGATGTTGCTCATAAGTTAAATTAGGCGAAACTTCAATCTCTTCCACAACACCGGGCTCAAGAATAGAATCGGAATCTCGAAGACATTTCCGAAGTTGAGAAACGTGAAACACGTCATGCATAGCAGAAAACTGAGCTGGTAATAAAAGGCGATAAGCCATGGAACCAATACGTTCGGTGATAGGGAATGGCCCAATATATCGAGGCGCAAGTTTTCCCGATCGACTGAAACGTACAACACCTTTCATAGGTGAAACACGAATGAACACAAGATCCCCCACAGAAAATTCTAACTTCCTTCTCCGGTTATCGGCATAGGATTTTTGTCTACTCTGGGCTTCTTTCATCCTATGACGAATAAGATCAATCTTTTCTGTGGAATCACGAATAAAATCTGGACCTAAAGCCAGCCTCTCACCGGCCTCAAGCCAACAAGAAGGAGATCGGCATGGCCTTCCGTAGAGTGCCTCGAAAGGTGCCATACCAATACTAGATTGGAAGCTATTATTATAGGAAAATTCAACAAGTGAAATATGATCTTCCCAACCTCCACCAAAATCAAGCACACAAGAACGAAGAAGATCTTCAAGAGTTTGATTCACACGCTCAGTTTGTCCATCGGACTGGGGGTGATAAGCGGTGCTAAAATTAAGCCTCGTTCCTAAAGCTTTTTGAAGACTCTTCCAAAATCCACTAGTAAACAATGGATCACGATCACTAACAATAGAAGTAGGAACACCATGCAATTTAACAATTTCTTTGATAAATATTTTGGCCAAAAGAGGAACGGTTCGGTTAGACCGAACGGGAATAAAATGGGCGGATTTAGTAAGTCTATCAACAATTACCCATAAGCTATCATAACCCGATCGAGAACGGGGAAGGCCATCTATAAAATCCATGGAAATTTGATCCCACTTCCAAACTGGAATTTCTAAAGGTTGCAATAACCCTCCGGGCCTTTGATGTTCGGCCTTAACGAGTTGGCAAGTCATGCAACGTTTAACGAAGTTAGCGATGTCAAGTTTCATTCCCTCCCAATAATAAAGTCGCTTCATATCCGCGTACATTTTACTACTACCGGGATGAATGGTAAATTTAGAGTGATGAGAATCTTCTAAAATATCTTTACGAAGATCCCTAACATTTGGCACGATAAGTCTACCAAATTTCCGAATGCCGCCACGAGAATCGATATTAAAGTCTTTCAAACCTTCAATATCAATTTTATCCTTAATATTTTGGCCAAGAAGAACCAATTCAGTATCTAGCCTTTGAGCTTCAAGAATGCGGTGTAAAAGAGATGGATGAGCCTCAAGGCTACATAAAACAAATGATGAGCATAAATCGGAAACACGGTCTCGAATTTCACAAGTGGATAAAATATCGAGATCGTTCCATTCGGATATCATCATAGAAACAACAGCTTGTTGTTTACGGCTAAGAGCATCGACGACAAGATTACCCTTACCGGGAGTATAAAGAATATCAAGATCATATGGTGCAAGAAATTCGAGCCAACGCTGTTGACGCAAATTAAGTTCCTTTTGAGAGAATAAATATTTCAAAGACTTATGATCTGTGTAAAGAACAAATTTCTCTCCTAAGAGATAATGACGCCAAATCCGAAGAGCAAAAACAATAGCCGCGAGCTCTAAATCATGAGTGGCATATCTAGTCTCAGCAGGCTTTAATTGCCTAGAAGCATAAGCAATAACGCGTTCCTTTTGCATAAGAACGGCACCCAAACCAATGCGACTAGCATCGGTATAAACAACGAAATCTTGATTCCCATCGCGAATAACAAGAATAGGAGCATCAGAAAGAAGTTCTTTTAATTTCTGAAAAGAAGCTTCACATTTGTCCGACCAAATGTATTTAACACCTTTCTTCGTCAAGCTAGTGAGAGGCACGGAAATCTTAGAAAAGTCTTTGATAAAACGACGGTAATAGCCCGCCAATCCGAGAAAACTACGAATCTCTGTCACACTCTCCGGTCTCTTCCAATCTTGAATCGCTTCAATCTTTGAAGGATCCACGGAAATTCCGAATTCAGAAATAATGTGACCGAGAAACTTCACACGAGATTGCCAAAAGTGGCACTTAGAAAATTTTTCCTTTAATTGATTGCTCCTAAGAGTTTCCAACACAATCTGAAGATGTTTTTCATGCTCCTCCTCGGTTTTAGAATAAACAAGAATATCATCGATAAAGATGAGAACAAACCGGTCGAGAAAGTCTTTAAAAACTCGATTCGTTAAGTCAACGAAATAAGCCGGGGCATTTGTTAACCCAAATGGCATAACAAGCCATTCATAAGATCCATACCGAGTACTGAACGATGTCAAAGGAATGCTATCCTCTGCAATACGAAGCTGATGAAAACCGGTAGCCAAGTCCAATTGTGAAAAGACTCTAGCACCACTAAGTTGATCGAATAGATCATCAATCCGAGGTAAAGGATATTTATTTTTGATAGTAAGATCATTAAGCTTGCGGTAGTCAACGCAAAGCCTAAGTGTACCATCGGATTTCTTCAAAAAAATAGCTGAAGCTCCCCAAGGCGAGGAACTAGAGCGAATAAATTGCTTCGTTTCCAATTCAGATAATTGTTTACGCATCTCCTCGTTTTCTTTATTGGACATACGATAAGGAGGACGAGTGATAGGTTGAGCTCCCGGAATAAGATTAATTCTGAACTCAATTGCTCGCTTAGGTGGTAATCCTAAAACGGGCTCGAATATGTCGGAAAATTCACAAACGACGTGAATAAGAGAAATAATATCACCCTCATCATCATCATCGTCATCATGAGGATTTAAAGAATATAAAGATGCGACCAAGCTGGAAACTGAATCTTGAAGATTAATAGAAATCTGCTTAACAGATTGAGGATGTCGAAGATGAATAGTCCGCTCAGGACATAGGATATGAGCTTCATAACGGTTAAGCCAATCCATTCCCAAAATCATTCCAAAGCCTAAATAACGCATGACATGCAAATCGGCTCGGAAAGAAAAATCACACAAAATAATCTCGACATTTTTACACAGTAAACTGATTGTTGCGGATCCACTAACCGGATTCGCAATTCTCAAAGAAGTCATTAAGGACAAAACATCCAGACAAAAAGTATCAACAAGTTCTTTTGATATAAAAGAATGGGACGCACCCGTATCAAAAAGAACTCGAATAGGATGATCATGAAATAAAATAATTCCATCTAGAATAGAATGAGAAATACCTTGGCCACGAGATGTGTTGCCAGGGGCTTGAGCAACATTTAACTTTCCCTCCTTCTTTCCCTGAAGCTTGGGGCATGAAGATATAACATGACCGGGAACTTTGTAGTAGCGACAAGAAAGAGACTTTGGGCACTTGTTCGCATAATGGTCCTTCGAACCACAATTATAGAATTCCCCACGACCAAAGGAAGAAGTCTTTGCCACGGAGGTTGCTTGCTTCCCTTTCTTATTGGGATAAGGGCCTTTAAATTTGTTTGGCCTCTTTTTGTTGTTGAAGTTTGGTTTGGAACCCACCACTTCAACGTCATTCTCTCTATCCGCCTCTTCAAGACGAAGAGCGATATCAACGAGTTGGTCGAAAGAAACTTCTAACTTTAGAAGTAATGGCTTCTTGAGACTTTTGTTTAAGCCATAGACGAATCTCTGATTCTTCTTAAGAGGGGTGTTGATGTATTCAACCCCATATTTGGAAAGCGACTCGAAGGAGGCGACGTAATCAGTCACGGATGACTCACCTTGAACAAGGTCTATAAATCGTCGAGCCAATGTCACTTTTTCTGCTTCTGGTACGAATTTTAACTCGAAGCGCTCTCGGAATTTCTCCCAGGTGAGATCCGCTTCATTAATCTCAGAAATAAGAAGTTCGTACTAGTCCAATGCTCTTTCTCGGAGCATACTAGAGGCCACCTGAACTCGGTGAAGGTCAATAAGATTCATGCGAGAAAAGATTCGATCGCATGACCTTAGCCAGGCCTGTACTTCAATAACAGTTTCGGAACCTCTGAATGGCTCCCCACCCAAATTAGTGTAATCGCTACACAAGCGTGCAAATCCCGACTTTGGGTGTGTAGGTTCCGGATTAGCTCCAGCTGCTTGAGCATTTGTCACTAAATCAAGAAGCTGTTGAGCAGTCATAAAAACTCCATCCTGGGGCGGAGTGCTAGATGGCACGGCTCTGGGGCGGCCAGGTCTAGACATTTCTCTTCCTTTAGAAAGAAAGAAGAGGAAGAAAAAGGTTATTCACCAAATTGAATATCAAGCAATCTTGATAGACAAAACAAGGAATCATAAAAGAAAATAGGATAGAACGGTACGTAGACCCGAATAAAATCCTAAAGCACGACTCCTAAGATGAACTTAGGACGATGATCCTTGTTATAATATTCCATATTGTTCCGAAGTTTGGCTCTGATACCAAGCTTTGACGCCCCACCTCTATACCCACACTAGCCAAGAACATTACGGTGATTGCTGTCGACTAGCACAGAGAATAAGGCTGTTGAGGAGCGACCATCCGGGTAATTTCTTTGCGCGAGCACCGATATGTCAGATAATATAACATGCATTCTATTTCAAGAGGAAATCCGACATACCGACACAAACTCAATGCTACTACACGGTGGCTATATAAATCCTTCGGAAAACAAATATAGAAATAAGCATAACACAAATCAGTCACAGACAATTCATATCACAAAGGCGGAAAATAGATATAAATATTACACTTGGAAGTGTACATCAGAGTAGTGGTCTAAAAAGATCCACAATATCACAAAAGAATAGTTACCTGAGCTACACAAAAGAATAAGTATACATGATGGAGTCTATATCTCAAATGTATACAACAAAAACTACTAATCTAAGTAGTTAACCAAAAGCAAGAGAAATCAATCCCAAGAGAGAAGTCAAGCAGAAGCACCTGTAACATCTCGGTCTGACCCGAGTATTATTTAATAAGAAAATAATAAACGGATCAGTCTAACTATAGATATCAGATGAAACGATATAGAATCAGAGTTATGACTAAACACATAATAATCACAAGGCCAAGCTGTGATATGTAAGTAGTTGATAATCAACAAGAGATTAATCAATATCACAAAATCTACACAAGAATCCAAGAAGTGTCATACTCTTTATTTCGTTCATCAAACCACAAATATTGACGATAATGTCAATGTCAATCACAAAAGTCAATGACGCACAAATTCCAGAAGACTACACAAGAAATCCAGAAATCACTAAAGTCAATGACACACAAATTCACCAATGCACAAATATCGATAAGGCTTATCAATGGAAATCACGAAAAATTGGTGAAACACAAATTTTAGAAATCTACACAAGAAATCCAGAAATCACAAAAAAAGGGGGGGAGGCCTATCACAAACGGGAGCATAAAGCTCACCAGCACGTGTATCACAAACGGAACGCTAATTCCATGGTCGCTAACCATCACAAATTGAGCCGAAGCTCCACAAACGGCCCGAAGACCATGGGTTGCTACCCCATCACAAATTGAGTCGAAACTCCACAAAACGGGGTTTAGTCACCCTCGCAGACAAAGAGACATCGCACATTGCTAGTCTAAATCACAAAGATGATCGTCATGATCAGCGAGAAGTGTCGATTACACTAAGCTAGTAAATATATGAGTTTAGCTTCATGTCCCATAACCACTTGCTTAACTTAAATATTTACGAACAAACTGTAAATCTCCACTAGAAAATTGTCACAAGAGGTTCAATCGAACAAGTCCAAGAATTAACCGACAAAGTAAACGCAAGCGTTTCATACCACTTGTTTTACTAAGCCGTTTAATTAGATTTCTCATACGAGTGAGGTAAAGGTTTGTATATACTAATAGATTGGAAAACGGTTTTATCAACGAATTTGGTATTAAAATAGTATTGAAATCGTTTGAGGAAAGAGTTTTGATATTTACTACTAGTATAGAAAACCTTTATATTTTTAAAGTGACAAATCACGAAGAAGATTGTAAGAACAATCAATCACAAAAATTCACATACGAAGACGTGAATAAAATCCAACGAAATCGATAAAGGATCCATCGAAATGGATATTCAAAAATCCCTAAAAAGAGTCATCAATGTCATAATAGATGATAACAACATATAGGATTATCACGAATCGATTTAAATTGGAATTTCAATCCAAAAAGGCAAATTGGACTCAAACAGCAGGTTCAGTCGACTGAACAGAGTTTTTAGTCGACTGACCCTGTACCTAGAAATTTTCCAGGTTCAGGAAACTTTCTGTTTCCAGTTTCAATCGACTGTGCAGAGTTTTTCAGTCGACTGAATCATGCCTGGAAACTCTCGGGTTTCAGGTTCAGTCGACTGAACAGAGTTTTCAGTCGATTGAATCATGCCTGGGCTGTTTTTCAGCCTTATTCAAATGAAGAGCAAACTCTTCCAAAATGCAACCGGACGAACATTAGCTCTAAGGGTTTATGCCAATCGGCAACCCGGCCCTATATGCTCCTCGGTGCATCACTAAAAGCATGATCAAACATCCATAAAAGGTTTTCACACAAATTTGACTTAAAAACCCAAAAATTGGAGTATTCACAAAATCAATCCAAAACAAGAGCAAATGCACATGAAGAAGTGTTAGGAATTCATACCCAACAACCAAAGATAATTATAGTCATAGATGTGAGATAAAAATCTCACCTTTTCTCAAAATCAAACAAGAAGAAGCTTGAAAGTAAATGGAGAATCAACCTCTCTTCAACACAACCCAAATGAGCTTGAATCTATGCTCAAAAACAAGAACATTCCCAAAATTAGGTTTAGGAATTTCTGAAATTGGTAAGAGAACAAGTTGGAGAAGAAGAAGAGAAGCTTACCAATGGGTTCTTCTTGAGTTTGGAGCTAGGAATTTGATTTGCAAGAGAAACTAGGGTTTTGGAGTTTTAATTTCCAATCTCTCCCAACATTAAAGCTAAGAAAACTGAAAAGAGAAAGAAGTGAGGGAGAATGGGGAGAGTGGTTCAGTTTTGGAGTTTAAGTTAACATAGGGCTGAGCCCAAAAACCAAACCCAAAGTAAAAAGTAGCAAAAATCAACTTTCTCCAAACATACTGAAGCTTATACTCAAAAAGGTCGCAAACGGCATTTTAAACTCAATGGGAGTGGTCCCGAGTCCTAATTCGACCGCATGCAAAAAGTAGCTTTTTGGACTAAAATCCGACTAACAATAAAATATTTAAATAAAATATTTAAATATAAAATCAATAAATATGCGGGTTGTTACAGATACGACTTATCTCATCCCTGAGATCACAACCATTCAATCAATAACATCCATAAGCAATGATTTACTAACCAACAACTATAATTAATTTAAAATGAATTAAATTACTTACAATCGTCTCTAATTAATTTAAAATAAATTAAATTAATTACCATATTTAAATCCTGCTTAACCTTCATTAATTAATTAACTCAGTTAATTAATTACCCACTAAGTATTTAACTTGATTAAACATCTATGTTTAATCATTCACTAATAAAATAAGTAATTAATCCTTAATTAATTTCATAATTTGATTAACCTTAATCATAAGTAATTAACCTTTAATTACCTATTTATTAATTAATTATAATTAATTATATTTGTCCTTAATTAATTTCATAATTAATTAATCACTTATTTAATTATTACTTAATCAAACAATCCATAATTACATCATTAATATTAATTAATGATCTTTAATATTTAAATAAATTACTTAATTTAAATTAATTACATTTAGAAATTAATCTAATTATTAATCACCTTGATTAATATCCAATTAAGTAATTAACTATCTTAATTACTTATTTATAAATTAATTAACCAATAATTAATCATTAAATAATTCCTTAATTAATTACAAAAATAATTATCCAAAATTACATTCCAGTAATTATTAAATAATCCTGCTCCATTAATTACATTAAGTAGTTACACTCTTAAAATCATCAAATGATTTATTTAATTTAATTAAACTAAATTAATTAACTTAAATAAATCACAATCCAAATTAATTACAATAATTAGTTAATTCCTTAGTTACTTAACAAATTACAATTAATTAGATTCAATTAATTAATCTAGTTAATTAATTCCATTAATTAATTACTGAATTATCTTTAGATAATTGTCACCATTTATTTATTAACATTTCATTAATTATATACTTAAGAAAATTTAAATTAGATTAATAAATCGTTTCTAATTAAAAATTAATCTATACCATTAACTTTAAAATCAAATAATTAAGTACATCCTTAATTATCTTAATTATTTTCCAAAATAATTTAGATTACTTAACAAATGACTCATTTAAATTCAAAATGTATTAAAACAATACATTTCTAAAAAAAATTAAATTCAAATTCCAATTTATTTAAAGATTCAAATGTTTAATTATTTAAACATTAATCCAAAATTTAATAATTATAAACCTTAAAATAAAATAAAATAAAATAAAATGAATGTTTAAACAACATTCATTACTTAGATATAAGAGAAAGATTTACATAATTTACTTGATTAAAATAAATTGAGTTTTGTAACTTGATTGATCATTTCAATTTCCAAATTTAAATTAACACTTCATATTTCAAATATTAAAAGAAATAATTCTTCTAAGTTTAAAACTCACTTGAAACCAAATTTCATCTTCAAATTCACCTTGTAAACATTTGAATATGTTTATTCATTTCAAATTTAAAAACTGTTTTGAAATTAAAACTGTGTTTCAAAGAAACATGGAAATAATTTTTAAATTGATTTCAAGCTGAGTTTAAAACTTACTTAAAACATTCAAATCTGTTCAAAAATTTAAAACATATAAAAACTGTTTAAATTCAAACACTGGTTTTAAAAGATAACCTGAAACAGTTTTAAAATCTTGACTTAAACCCATATTTAAATCTTGTTTAAAGTTAAGATTTTCATTCTTAAAACTTTTGAATTTCAACTACACTTGAATTCGGTTTCAACTCATATTTGAATCAAGTTGCAATTTAAATAAAATATGAATTTCATTTAAAACTACAAACTGCAGGATAAAGTCCTGAAACAGTTTATAATCTTGATTTAAACAGAATTTAAAACTTTATTTCAATTTAGAAGTTTCATTTTCAAAAACTTGAATCAAAACTTCATTTAAATTCAGTTTTAATTTATACTTGAATCAAGTTGAAATTTTAAAATATGAGTTTCGTTAAAATTCAAAACTGCAAAATAAAGATTCTGAAACCTGCATCTGTTTTCAATATTGATTTAAAACCAAATTTAAAACTTGTTGAAATTTAAATTATTCATTTTTAAAACCTTGAACTCAAAATTCATTTGAATTCAGTTCCAACTTATACTTGAATCAAAAATCTGCACTAGCATTTGAATTTCAATCAACATTTAAAAAAAACTGCATAACTTCTCAGGTTTTAAAACTGTAAACCAATACCCGAGCAACCCCTTTAACTACTTCGAGTTTGTACACCCCTTGCTTCGAGATAATTTCACAAAACCCCGAGTAACCCCCTGAGTCAAAATACCTTGCACACAATCCAGAAGTTCACCTGAGTTCAACCAACCAAACCTTTCATCACCTAAAAGTACCACCTTCACCCTCTCTACAACCTCCCCAAAACCCACTCCTACCCGATGCAACAAGGTGTATGTGCAGACCCTCAAACTTCTACACTGCAACCCTAAAGTCAAGGGTTTTAAAACCTAGAAAACCCCATAACTTCCATTGATGTTCCACCCAGTAATGTTCACACAGTAATTAACTAAAAAGTTTGATTTCTGTTTTACAAATTCAGGGTTTCTAAAGTGCGATCAAATTATAACTTGTTTTAAATAATTTAAGATGTTTAGATTTGGTTATTTGAACATTAACTGATTTCCATTGTTTACAGAAACAACAGTTTTTCTTAAACTAACTTAAAAATTTATAAATCTAAGTTATACCAAACAAACATATCTTATTTACACAAAAATTACTATCTGGAATCAATTCAAGTGATAAAGAATTTCTGTAAAAGAAAATCTTAATCTACAAAGATTTACAGGCAACAACAACATAAAACACCTTCATATTTTACACAGAACAATTATCAACATCACATCATATTCTTCCTACTGATTCATATGCACAGATATCATTGGTTTTTGCATTGTTAAGTTACTCATTTCAATTTTTCTCCTAAAGCAGAAGACACAGCAAATTTATCTATAACAGATTTTGATTTTTTTTTCTTTTAATCAATAAATTAGGGTCTGAGTTCTGTAGATCATATTTAGCTTTAGTTTTAAAGAAGACTGTTTTTAAAATAAGAAGCTTACTCACCTTTAAATTTTGAAGAATGCAGTAACAAACTTAAGTGCAGACTTCATTTCCAGAAAAGCAGAGACAATTCTTAGGTGCAGATTCATATTCCAAAGACTGCAGTTGAACCTGGGTGCAAATTTGAAGATGAAGTTGCTTTACTTGTTGATGTAGATTGCATGCAGACTCCATTTCTCATATGCTCAGGTTTTATATTGCAGATTTGTTGTATGCAGATCCATTTCTTAAATGCACAGATTTGCAGTTGATATATGAAGAAAGAGATTTGCAGATTTGGTTTGAAATTGGGTTTTCTGGATTTAATTTGTTATGAAGAAATTGAATTGCAGATTTTAACATGTTTTGTTTTGAGGGGTTTTGATTTACTGACAGGTTTTCAATTTGAAGAAAAAAAATGTATTTATCAAATGCATTTGTGACATTCTCTTATCAGTATAGTTTAAATTATGAGATTTAAAACAATTGCCACATGTTAACTTATTATGCTAATTGTTTTACAAGTGTCTACTTAATTGTTTAAATGACTAACACATGTATATATCAATTTTTAAAAGAAAATTTTAAATTTATAAATGTATTTGAATTATCTTAAACTATTTCAAATTATTTAAGCATATTTCAAATGTTTATTAACATTAGTTTTTAAGTAAATACATATAAACTTTTTATAAAACTATACTTTTACATTTAAATGCTTGTTTAATTATTTTTAAAATAACATTCTTTATGAAACTAAATTTCAAAAGAAAAGAAGATTTTCAAAAGAAAAGAAAAGTTGAATTCAATTATCAATGTTATACTTTAACAAAAATGAATTAATTCTTATTTCAAAGAGAAAAACAATTTTAAAATAAAACAAATCAAACTTTTATTATAAAATAAAATAAAATTATTATTTTTCTTATAAACAAAATAAATACTCATTTACTTTTCTATAAAGATATAAGAAAGATTTTTTTTTAAACAACCTTTTTGAAAAGTTTACAATATAATTTAAATCAAATTAATCCATTTACAAATTATTCATTCATATAAAAATTAGAAAATATCCTTTATTAAATATAAATTAAAATTAAAACCAAAATGCTCTATTTACAATGTATAAACATTTATACATTATAAATAAAATATTTTTAAAACAACATAGAAAGATAAATTTATTACTTAAATATTTTTAACTTTGAAAACAATATCATTAATCAAACTAAATAATCAAAATTTTCAAAAGAGAATTCCAGTTTGAATTAAATTATTAAAACAATATTTCACATTTTAAAACAATTATCAAAGAAATTATTAAATAATTATTGCCTAAATTTCCGAGACATCACATTCCTCCCCCCTTAAAAGAATTTCGTCCCCGAAATTTAAAAGCAAAGGTAATTTAATAATCCCATACAGATTTTAAATTTTAAAAATAGAAAACATATGCTATCAAGCAAATACTAGCAATCATAGCAACCAATCCAAACAAACAATTCTAATTATCCAGACAAAGTTCTGGATAAGATTCCCTAGAGTTTCCCAGGTACAAACACCGGGACACTCGCCCTATAAAATCTAAATTAGCCACACCACTCAGATTTAGAGCTCCTATATATCTAGATCTACAAATCTAAACAGAACTCAGGACTACAGACAAATAGTGATCAACTCCCAAACCTCTCAGAACTACTGATTCTAAAACCAGAGATAAACCATACACGTACTCCCTTAGAGATACGTGAAAAACAAAACAAATTCCAGCCATCCGAACAGGAAATTCAATCCTGTAGATCAAATACTTAATCCTAAAGAGAAAACAGAAAGATCCAAGACAAAACTCAAATTCCTAAAGAATCGGGGTGCTCCTATTCTGGAATAGCTGCCACCATGCCTCCACTGCGCAACTCTGATTCGAGAATGTTGTTGATGAACACAAGTATAAACTTGATCAACTTATCCCGGAATATTGTTCATCAAATTCCATAAAATCTCAGTGACCTATCCGATACAGTCACAAACACACAGCAAAAATTCAACCAGAAACCAGATCCGATAAATCCTGCCAACTTAAACAGATCACACTCAAAGAATCTCCTACAAATGCTGAACCACCGGTAAAGCTCCAAAAATCAAGTCGAAACAGAACTCAAACTCTCGATGGATGCAAATTTTAATTCCTTCGAAGATATCCAGAAAATACCACTTCGAAAACTCAAACATCCTCCAAAGATGCTTCAATCCAAAGAGAGATCACTTAGAGAACTTCCGAACCGTCGCAAGTCACTTTTGCGATTCCACCTAGTTCATATCCAAGAAATCGTTCTTACTTCAAAAATCAGAACAGCTAAAGCCTTCAAAAGAAGAAACTAGTGGTCCACCTCTAACCACTAACATCACACCCAACTGAGCTTCCAGAAAAAATAGACAAGCTCCACCATCTGCCCGAACTACTGATAGAAGAATCACAGAGATTTCTGAACCATCAAAGAACAAGTCACCCACTGCTGCTACTGCTGCCAAAACTTCCTTATCCAAAAGCTCCTCAAACCTCAAAGCTACACCAACCTCTTCACAATAGGGTATTCCAGATAGACAGATATCTCTCAGGAAACTTGCTCCTAAACCAAGCTCAAAACACTCTGCCAAACTGAGCTTCAAACTCAAATATAGACATAACTCCTTCCAAAGGTTACCAAAATACTAATGCAGGCTTCAGAACTCCCAACTGATCCAAACTCAAGAAAAACAACTCACATGAGTGCAACCAAGCTTACAATCCAAAATAAACTCCGAATCTTAAAAGATTTCCTTCAGAGATTAGTGGAATCCTTCACCAACCGCAGAACTACACAAGATGCCCAATACTGCCCTAGCAGATCACTTCCATCCTCAAACACTCAAAGCCTAACCATTGGTAGCTGTGTTACACACACAACTACCACATCTACCTTTATTACTTATATTGGAAAACCTAAACAGGTAACCCAAATCAAATAGGCAGAAATAAATAATATATAAATTAAAAATTACAAATACGCTCTCTCAAGAAAACACCACTACAGAGCCTAGGTATTCACTCAACCTAATGCTCTGATACCACATTGTAACGACCCAACTTCCACACTCCAGAAAGTTGCATCGTTAAGAAGAAAGAAAGGGATAGAAAAGAGAAAAGAAAGGAAAGAATGAACAGAGAACATCAGAATCTCACAGCGGAATCGAATCAATTATAATATATCACATAAAACTTTACATAGTATCATATACATCAGAATTAAACTGTTAATACAACACAAACTAGACAGTTATAAACATCTGTCTAGCAATTACAATTCAAATACATCAGAGAAACAGACACAACTCAAACACAGCGGAACCACTACATATATGTACACGCTGAAGCCTCCTGCTCCATTATCTCCTCCAGAACTCGTCAAAGAAATCCTGAAACACTTGACTACTCATACGTAATATGAGTACCCAAGAGTTTAATAAAACAGAAAATAAACACTCAGGTCAGACAGGGGTCTAGTGTGAGTAAACGGGGATAAAAGTTGCTTAACTTTAGAAAATCCTTTGAAAACAAAAGGTATCACGTAAGACTTCCCACACATAAACATGGAAAAGTTTTTACCTTACGCTAACCAAAACATTTGATAGGAAATCCAGTGATATTATAATAATGTCTAGGGTTTTCAAAATAAAATACAGAAATAGCTGGAATGCTTACATCTCACGTTCCAACATAGTTGGGCACAATCAAAACCGTACAAGCACTTATTGGATTATGGATTCCATCAATGGCAGGGCTACTGGGGTACCGCCCGTCACAGTACGTGGCCTAGATCAACGTACCGAGGAGTACTCCCACTCCCCTGCAACACAAGGCCGGACCCATTCCTTACTGAATAGTTCCAAACAAGACAACCCCGTAGTTGGTGCGCATATCCAACTGCCCACTAAGCCGAATATAAAGGGACCTCTAGACAGGGATCAATCTTGCTCTCCAGTGGGCGCTAACCAAGAAGCCTTGCCGCACCTCCCCTGTTTTAGCCATTCCCGGTTGATGAGGCTTGAGGCTACGATTACCTTTAGAGGACACATTATCTTAGAATGCTCATCGCCCACTTGACGATGTTCTGAAAGCATTCAATCCATACAAGTTCGTTCCGTGTTCGAACGAAACCGAAGGCATTATCTCGTTACACTCATTTTGGAATCACCCTCAGAGTTAACGACGATAACCCTTGTACTCTAAATCTCCATCTCGAATCTATAAGTACTATTCCGTCAACTCATTACGGAATTACCCACAGAGTTATACTGACGTATAGCCCTTACACCTCGAGTCTTCACTTGCTCCACTTGGATTAACGACCTAACATTTAATTGGAATCGATGTGGTTTTCGGATATCCAAATATGGAAACCCAATCCCGGTCTCATCGAAACCAAACGCCATTTTAATGTCCAAGTTGTACTTAAGGGTTTTAAACAATTAACTTATTTCATTGTTATCTAATTCACATAGATAGATAAACTATATGTTACAAAAGATAATCACATTCATAACATAACAGATAATCTGTATCATCCATAAACAGATAATCACCACCACCAAACAATCCATCACAAATTATCATACTTAACCAATCATTCATATCATATAGATACGACTTATCTCATCCCTGAGATCACAACCATTCAATCAATAACATCCATAAGCAATGATTTACTAACCAACAACTATAATTAATTTAAAATGAATTAAATTACTTACAATCGTCTCTAATTAATTTAAAATAAATTAAATTAATTACCATATTTAAATCCTGCTTAACCTTCATTAATTAATTAACTCAGTTAATTAATTACCCACTAAGTATTTAACTTGATTAAACATCTATGTTTAATCATTCACTAATTAAAATAAGTAATTAATCCTTAATTAATTTCATAATTTGATTAACCTTAATCATAAGTAATTAACCTTTAATTACCCATTTATTAATTAATTATAATTAATTATATTTGTCCTTAATTAATTTCATAATTAATTAATCACTTATTTAATTATTACTTAATCAAACAATCCTTAATTACATCATTAATATTAATTATGATCTTTAATATTTAAATAAATTACTTAATTTAAATTAATTACATTTAGAATTTAAGCTAATTATTAATCACCTTGATTAATATCCAATTAGGTAATTAACTATCTTAATTACTTATTTATAAATTAATTAACCAATAATTAATCATTAATTAATTCCTTAATTAGTTACAAAAATAATTATCCAAAATTACATTCCAGTAGTTATAAAATAATCCTGCTCCATTAATTACATTAAGTAATTACACTCTTAAAATCATCAAATGATTTATTTAATTTAATTAAACTAAATTAATTAACTTAAATAAATCGCAATCCAAATTAATTACAATAAGTAGTTAATTCCTTAGTTACTTAATAAATTACAATTAATTAGATTCAATTAATTAATCTAGTTAATTAATTCCATTAATTAATTACTGAATTATCTTTAGATAATTGTCACCATTTATTTATTAACATTTCATTAATTATATACTTAAGAAAATTTAAATTAGATTAATAAATCGTTTCTAATTAAAAATTAATCTATACCATTAACTTTAAAATCAAATAATTAAGTACATCCTTAATTATCTTAATTATTTTCCAAAATAATTTAGATTACTTAACAAATGACTCATTTAAATTCAAAATGTATTAAAACAATACATTTCTAAAAAAAATTAAATTCAAATTCCAATTTATTTAAAGATTCAAATGTTTAATTATTTAAACATTAATCCAAAATTTAATAATTATAAACCTTAAAATAAAATAAAATAAAATAAAATGAATGTTTAAACAACATTCATTACTTAGATATAAGAGAAAGATTTACATAATTTACTTGATTAAAATAAATTGAGTTTTGTAACTTGATTGATCATTTCAATTTCCAAATTTAAATTAACACTTCATATTTCAAATATTAAAAGAAATAATTCTTCTAAGTTTAAAACTCACTTGAAACCAAATTTCATCTTCAAATTCACCTTGTAAACATTTGAATATGTTTATTCATTTCAAATTTAAAAACTGTTTTGAAATTAAAACTGTGTTTCAAAGAAACATGGAAATAATTTTTAAATTGATTTCAAGCTGAGTTTAAAACTTACTTAAAACATTCAAATCTGTTCAAAAATTTAAAACATATAAAAACTGTTTAAATTCAAACTCTGGTTTTAAAAGATAACCTGAAACAGTTTTAAAATCTTGACTTAAACCCATATTTAAATCTTGTTTAAAGTTAAGATTTTCATTCTTAAAACTTTTGAATTTCAACTACACTTGAATTCAGTTTCAACTCATATTTGAATCAAGTTGCAATTTAAATAAAATATGAATTTCATTTAAAACTACAAACTGCAGGATTAAATCCTGAAACAGTTTATAATCTTGATTTAAACAGAATTTAAAACTTCATTTCAATTTAAAAGTTTCATTTTCAAAAACTTGAATCAAAACTTCATTTAAATTCAGTTTTAATTTATACTTGAATCAAGTTGAAATTTTAAAATATGAGTTTCATTAAAATTCAAAACTGCAAAATACAGATTCTAAAACCTGCATATGTTTTCAATATTGATTTAAAACCAAATTTAAAACTTGTTTAAATTTAAATTATTCATTTTTAAAACCTTGAACTCAAAATTCATTTGAATTCAGTTCCAACTTATACTTGAATCAAGAATCTGCACTAGCATTTGAATTTCAATCAACATTTTAAAAAAAACTGCAGAACTTCTCAGTTTTAAAACTGTAAACCTATACCCGAGCAACCCCTTTAACTACTTCGAGTTTCTACACCCCTTGCTTCGAGATAATTTCACAAAACCCCGAGTAACCCCCTGAGTCAAAATACCTTGCACACAATCCAGAAGTTCACCTCAGTTCAACCACCCAAACCTGTCATCACCTAAAAATACCACCTTCACCCTCTCTACAACCTCCCCAAAACCCACTCCTACCCGATGCAACAAGGTGTATGTGCAGACCCTCAAACTTCTACACTGCAACCCTAAAGTCAAGGGTTTTAAAACCTGGAAAACCCCATAACTTCCATTGATGTTCCACCCAGTAATGTTCACACAGTAATTAACTAAAAAGTTTGATTTCTGTTTTACAAATTCAGGGTTTCTAAAGTGCAATCAAATTATAACTTGTTTTAAATAATTTAAGATGTTTAGATTTGGTTATTTGAACATTAACTGATTTCCATTGTTTACAGAAACAACAGTTTTCTTAAACTAACTTAAAAATTTATAAATCTAAGTTATACCAAACAAACATATCTTATTTACACAAAAATTACTATCTGGAATCAATTTAAGTGATAAAGAATTTCTGTAAAAGAAAATCTTAATCTACAAAGATTTTGTGACGATCCTGACTCGACCTTCGAAAATAGGCACCGAATACGACACTCGTATTCAAATGCCGCAGATCCAAACGTCGACTCTGGTTCGCCGGAGCTTATAACACCATTAAGTAAAACAACACAGCGGAAGAAAAAGAGTAGCATATATCAATATAAAACATTTGATACAATATCTGACATAATATGATACAACAGATGATATAATGAATATACATTAGAGATATGATACAAGATAATAGCAGCGGAAAGAAAAGATAACACAGCAGCGGAACAAAAACTCCAATAGTCTTCGAGGAAGAACTCCAGCATAGATAATCTCCATCTCCAAGGTACCAATCCAGAAATAGCTCGAACTCCCAATAATATTCACTAAGAGAGCAAGACTGGTGTGCAAAGGATTGCCACATCCTAGGCTGAAAGCTATCGAATCTACACCTACTATTGATTATCTGAAAACCCAACTCTAGACTGCCCGTGTGGGAAAATAGTGGGCACCCAGAGTTTAGTAAAGGAACAATAACTCCAGGTCAGTCATGGGACTGGTATGAGCAAACAAAAACATTTGACCTTTTAAAACAAACAACAGAATTTAAATTTGAAATCCGCAATGCTTTTTAGAAAATGAAACTACCATAAGGCCTCCCGCCACACACACAATGCAAACGCAGAATTGGAGGAGATTTCTCCTTATGATAGTCAAATATGCTTAATACGAAAAAATTTCTTTGATATTATTACTATAAGTGCAAAGTGTGAAAAACCATTTCGAAAGTATAATATAAATCCTAGCCAACATACGACCAGTATCGTATGCCTACTATAGCTACCATCCAAACAGTGGGGCGCCACCATAAGTAGATGGCAGGTAATACAACTAAAACCGAACACGGCGCGTATTGGATGAAATGGATTTCCAACAAATGGTCAGGCTAAGGAACTTCCTACTGCCACATGGGATCGCCTCTGGCGGGACGTCCCGAGAACTAACGTTACGGTTAGATCTCTGCCAACACAAGGCCGGGTTACCTCTGTAACTAGGTAACTACTACACGAATATGCCATCCCCCGGTCCTTTGGGACCTTTATCCGAGCGCTCGCACCAACAACCACAAAGTATCACAAAGTAATAGATCTGCAGTATCCACATGAGTAAGTATCTGGGCTCCATACCATGATACCACCCTTTACCAGAAGGGAATGACACACCCTAAAGGGCGCGACCCTCATAACCTTGCCGCATCTTTCCTGTGTCGACCATTTCCGGGGTGTGAGGTCCTGATGCAGTCTCGTCCACAAAGCTACGCTTTGGTACAAAGCCATGCTTTGGGTCAACAGATGACCAAAGCAATGATCACAAAGATAAATGATCAAACAAATGATCATATCACAAATGATCAACCAATGATCATCACACAGCAGCACTCAGTATGCCACATTACCAAATTGGGAATATATCATTGATAAATATCAACTATATAACCTCTGAGCTCGTACGTCTCAGAGAAGGGTGTTAAGCTAAGAGAATAAATTCTCCGCCACCAAGCAGAAATGTATTTGATAGAGATCAGTTTAATCTCTCAAAGTGTAATGTCGGACATACAACCATACAAGTCTGTTCCGGGTTCGAACAGAACCGAAGGCACTTCCGAAGAAGCCCTTGCAAATCCGGGTATCCACAATCCCGATCGGACTTCCCATCACTAAGGGAATCTCTATACCGTAGCTACTCAGTGCAGAGACAATCGATAGGTTATCCTATCGTTCTCACAAATACCCGGTCTTCACCACCGGTCTTCAATCGCAATCCATAACGTCGTATCACTATTCGGAATGGGTTATATGACACAAGGTCCTCTCCCGGCTAAACCGAATAGTAAGCGCCATATTTAAAAACATATGGATATGGGATTTCGGTTAAGTCACAACTTAAAAATCCAAAGCTTTTCTTTCAAAGGGTTAACAAATTACCATTTTAAATCTTTAAACAAAAAGGTTAATTTCACAAAGTTTCACCCAATTTCACAAAGATCTATCCATAGATTTCAAAAACAATTCCCATTCAATTTGGATTAACCCAATTAATGCTTTAAATTAGAGACTTAATTAATAGCTTTCAAACCGTTTCCAAAGATTTATTCATAACTAGGAAAAACCATTTTCCATTTTAGACTTAAAATCCTTTTAACACCAATTGGAAATTCATTCTTATGTGAAAGCTCACAAACAGTTTACGTTTTCAGAAAAATCCAATTATATACAAGTTGAAATCTTAGGTTAAATTTAAATTCCAAAACATCACTTTTAAAATGGTTTTAAAAACCCATATAAACCCATTAATAAGTTGAATAACTTTTTATTTTTGAAACCCATTTTTCAAAAGCTTTCAATTCCAATTCCAAACTATTTTGGATTCAAAAATTCAATTTTAAAACAGTTTCAAAAATCTGTGACTTAACCAAATTTCCACGTGAAATCCATATTTGTGTGTGTATAAGTGTGGTCCAGGGGTTTTACACAATAGAAGCGCAACATCATAAATCAGCACAGATTAAATCATTACAATTCGATGTGGGTTTCGGATAACCAAATGGAATCTGACTCCCTGTCGCATCGAAACTAAAGGTCATTTTACAAGTAAAGGAGTTTGCATATCAATATAACAATATATACATCATAGATATAACAGCTCAGCATAAAGCATCACCTAGCATCTCATCACATATCAAATATATCAATCCAGTACACATCATTCAATAGCAATCAAACATCTACAATTAAGGAAATAAATCATGTGGTTTAAATCTATTACCCACATAATTACTTTTATTTGTAATTTTTAAATCAATGATTTATTATCATTAACTACAATAAATTAAGCCTTAACCATCTTCATTTATCAATCATTTATTTAATTAATTATCTTAATTAATTAACCTTTAACTGAAATTAATTTAATCTTAATTACTTATTCTTTAATTAACTACAATACTTAATTAATCCTTAATTGATAATGATTTCTTAATCATTTTAAGTTAATTAATCCTTATTTATTATCCTTGATTTCATTACCTTAATTAACCATATTAGTAAATTATACTTTGAAGTAATTAAGCCTCAATATTTGATTAAATCAATCTTTAATTATCTAATATAATTGCTTTCACTAAGTAGTTGTTATTTTATTTAATCATTTATTTATTACTTGATTAATTAACTTAATAATTCCATGAGTCCAAAATCATTAAATTCCATTTATTTATTTTTAAGATAAAACATCTCGTACTTAAATAAAGCCTTTAAAAACAAATTCAAATTCAAAATTTTCCTTAATTTCAAAACTGAAATACATATTGAATCTTTATTTCCAAATTTAAACTTGATTCATTAAATCTTTACTTACATTTTCATATTCATTTTAAAACTCAAATTATTTAACCATTCCTAAAATAGTTAAACAAATTAAATTTAAAAACTTATTTTATTTTAAAACTGAAATTCAAACCCAATTCCCGGTTCCAAATCTCAAATTCAAACTTATTTTAAAGCCTATAAATTTACAAATTAAACTTCCAGTTTAAATTCAAAACCAATATCCTTTTATGCTTTAAAAGTTGTTAAAACTAAATTCAAATTATTTCAAACTCGGATTCAAATTCCTTGAATTCGGATTTAAATTCAGATTTTAAACTTAGTTTAAATTTTTAGTTTACACTTATAAAAACTTGTTTTAAAACTTAATCTTTTATACTTTAAAAGTTGTTAAAACTAAATTTAAATTTCAAAATTTAAATTATTTTAAAACTCAGATTCAAACAACTTGTAATCAAATTTCAAACTCAGGTTTAAACAAATTTTAAAATTTCAGTTTACATTTAAACTTAACTTTTAAAACAGAAAACAGGTTTCTGTTTTGGGTTTAAAAACCCTGAAAACACTCTAACCCGAGTGTCCCTCTCTTCTTTCAAAAAAACCCAAATATCTCCAGCATATCCACAACTGCTCTGTGCACATGCACCCACGGCGTCTCCTTCTCCGACCAACTCTGATGACTGGAACAAGTCATCGATCACCCTGGCACCCCATATCCATCACCCGTACCCTGTTCTTCTCCCTCGAGATCAAAATCACGATCGAAGTCCAAACCTGGAACAAACACTATCCACTTCAACTCAAACCTGTCAGTGCCTCCCCCCTGATGCTCCGACCACCGTCACCACTAAAACTTCGGCGAGACCTTCGGCAACCCACCACCTTCCAATACCCAAAACCCCAAGCAACTCGACCAACTATAAATGTCGTACTGATCGATTCTTCAAAGCCCAGTAAAACTAGGGTTCCAAAGCTTCAAATCAAAATCATCATCACCAAATTGCAATTTACCTAAAGATGATAATTTTCCCATCCTTACAGATCACTTCTCCACCTACAGGAGCAAACTCAGCCTCCAAGATCAAGCAGATCACCAAAAAATTTAAATTTTCCCTTTCCAGTTCAAATATGAATTGCACTTAACTCCCAATTCTAAAAATTTTAACTTTGGTTTTAAAATTCATGATTTAGTTCGAGTATTCCACTAATATTCCTGAATTTATGAATTTAGAAGGTTGAATTTTCCACCCATACTTATTTTACTCTGCTATTCATGGTTTCCAGTGAGTTTTTCAAATTTTATTTTAATTTAAATAAATTTTAAAACTTACTTTATCAATAAAAACAATTTTTGTTTACATTCTAAATCCTAACTGTGATTTAATTCAAGAGGTAATGAATATTGAAATAAACTTGAGCCTTAAAACTAAGACAGAGATATTCAGATGAAAAACAAGCATGCACAAGCAAATTCATGCAAACATACTGACATAGTCATCACTAAACGCATATATTTCAAACATCAACTCAAATATCAAGGCATATGAATGTGTTCAAGTGTGTTTGCTCACCTGTCATGCTTGTAACAGAGAAGCAACCAGATCATGAGTGTTTGGGAAGAACAGAAGAACAAAGCCTAGACTTTAGTTTTTGAATTTTCTTGATTGTAGTTTTTCTTTTTCTTTGATCTGCAGAAGTTTATTAACATACCTTTGTTTTAAATTTCCTATTGCATTTGTTACTTACTTCCTTAATAACAAACAAAAAAGAGATTTACTTACAGGTTGAATTTGTTTTCAGAGGAGATTACAAGCTGAAAGGTTTTGATCTTCTTTCCTTTAATTCGCTTGAACCAAACTTTGATTTTGTTCCACTGAGTTGCCTGAAGCTATTGCTTGATCCTAATTTCTGTTTTTTCTTCTTCTTTTTCCTCTAGTCTGTTTCCAGATTTTAACTTTGCCTTTGTTCTCAGGTGGCATTTAGAGCCAATTTCCAGTTTTTTTTACTATCTTAAATTGTTTCAGAATTTTTTTTTCCTTAATCATCTCAGGTTGAAAACTCTGACTAGCTTCAAGTTTTGAACTTTTGCATTCTATCTGAATTTACTTTGAACGGCAACCTGAGTTTTGAAC
Organism: Allium cepa; assembly: GCA_030765085.1. Classification (NCBI taxonomy): domain Eukaryota; kingdom Viridiplantae; phylum Streptophyta; class Magnoliopsida; order Asparagales; family Amaryllidaceae; genus Allium; species Allium cepa. Next base: position 486,470,474 of record CM060929.1, read on the forward strand.
TTGCATGCTTCCAGATTTAAAATCTCCTTTTTAACTGATTTGGTTTTCAGTTTTGAACGGATAATGGCAGATTTTCTTTTATCTTGGTTTGCATTTGAAACTGAAGTATTGAACTGAAGCTACTTGATTTGTATTTTTCTTCCAGGTTGAATTCTTTGGACTTTACTTTTAGGTTTTTGAAACTGAATTTTCAATCTGAAGCTTGACAACCTGATGTTACTACCCAGGAGATTCAAGTTGAAGATCGTATTTCATTTTGCTCTCAGATTTTTTTTTTTGAGAAGAGAATGACAGTTCTTTTCTGATTTTTTTTCTTTCTTCAATCTGGCTTCTTTCTACTTTATTTGGTGTTGTGGTTTAAGATATTCAAATCTTTCTACTGTTTACTTTTCAGAAATTTGTTGAGAAGTTTAATAATTGCATATGGGGAAGTGAAGAGTTTATTATATTTTTTTTATTTTTTTTGTATTTAATCCAATTAAATATAGTGAATGCCATTTATTTATTTGTTTTAACACTTGTTATTGTTTTGACCTTACTAATTTACAAATGTCATATATTCATCCTTATATGTTTATATTTTACAAACCAAATTTTATTCCAAAGGATATGTTCATTTTAATTATTATTTTTTTCAATTTAGCTTTACAACCATTTTTGTCAAATCTTATTTAAATTGAAACTATTATACAAAAAAATATATGTTTATCTATATACATTAATTCCAAAATATAACTTATATATATATATATATATATATATATATATATATATATATAATTCATTTCTCTATATTCAAATCAAACTTATTTTTAAGATTCAAATTCACAATTCCATTTACAATCAATTTGTATTTATAAGTAAATAAACAAACAAATATCTCATTTAAATTTGGAAAAATCAAATTAATTTATAACTTAATCCTAAAATTCAATTTAATTACCAATTAAATTTGACTCAGAAATCGGGATCGTTACAGATTCCCCCCCTTAAATAAATTTCGTCCTGGATATTTGCAAGGAAGACGACAAAGAATAGATGATAGATACAGAAATATCCTTCCAAATCAACTGGATATCAATTCTGTATTTGGCTTACCAAATAAGAATATCAACAATATGAGAACGAACTCATATAATATTACACAAGTATTTGGGTCCATCTGTCTACGAATATACAAGAGCATAGATTAGTTCGAAGGGGTAACTAATCGTTCGTAGAATATATCGGATCCCAGAGAATAGATAGATAGATTCAACCCTCTACAGTTTCTCAAACAATGGATATGGATTTCAAATTCAAGTCGGAATACTCCAAAATATATTTCAATTTGTCCCTCTTCGTACTTTGATACTCACAAGAAATTACAATAGAATTTTAATTTTGGTTTTAATCGATATCGTTTTATTGATGCAACTCAAATTTAGCCTTATAATTGTTAACCAATTTAATTTAATTAAAAATTTCTGATTTCAAACTACAAATTCATTAGAGTTAAAATGAAAAGCTGACAAGAATACCGATGAAGATACGAAGCAATGATTTTCTACAACGTTTCGTAGGGCCACCATCCCACCGAAACTTCTTTCTGGAGTTGTCACAAAGCAATTAAAAGAATTTTGGAATCGAATCAAAGGAGATTGAGAAGAAAGGTTGTTTCCACTGTCGCAGGGTATTGACCACTTGTAGTGGTACTTCCCTGTCCCCTATCTCGTTCTCTTCTCGCACTCATACTTACTATCGGTGAATAGTAAGAGAATTTACTGAGGCATTCGAACGGATATCTTAGGGATATGCTCATTCTAGGGTATACTTCACCCTATCTCTAATGAGTTACTTAATGTGTTATACTCCTGAGCTAAAGTTTAACCCTCAGCTCTGATACCAAATGTGACGATCCTGACTCGACCTTCGAAAATCGGCACCGAATACGGCACTCGTATTCAAATGCCGCAGACCCAAACGTCAACTCTGGTTCGCCGGAGCTTATAACACCATTAAGTAAAACAACATAGGGGAAGAAAAAGAGTAGCATATATCAATATACAACATTTGATACAATATCTGACATAATATGATACAATAGATGATATAATGAATATACATCAGAGATATGATACAAGATAACACAGCAGCGGAAAGAAAAGATAACACAGCAGCGGAACAAAAACTCCAATAGTCTTCGAGGAAGAACTCTAGCATCGATAATCTCCATCTCCAGGTACCAATCCAGAAATAGCTCGAACTCCCAATAATATTCACTAAGAGAGCAAGATTGGTGTGCAAAGGATTGCCACATCCTAGGCTGAAAGCTATCGAATCTACACCTACTATTGATTATCTGAAAACCCAACTCTAGACTGCCCGTGTGGGAAAATAGTGGGCACCCAGAGTTTAGGAAAGGAACAATAACTCCAGGTCAGTCATGGGACTGGTATGAGCAAACAAAAACATTTGACCTTTTAAAACAAACAACATAATTTAAATTTGAAATCCGCAATGCTTTTTAGAACATGAAACTACCATAAGGCCTCCCGCCACACACACAATGCAAACGCAGAATTGGAGGAGATTTCTCCTTATGATAATCAAATATGCTTAATACGAGAAAATTTCTTTGATATTATTACTATAAGTGCAAAGTGTGGAAAACCATTTCGAAAGTATAATATAAATCCTAGCCAACATACGACCAGTATCGTATGCCTACTATAGCTACCATCCAAACAGTGGGGCGCCACCATAAGTAGATGGCAGGTAATACAACTAAAACCGTACACGGCGCGTATTGGATGAATGGATTTCCAACAAATGGTCAGGCTAAGGAAATTCCTACTGCCACATGGGATTGCCTCTAGCGGGACGTCCCGAGAACTAACGTTACGATTAGATCTCTGCCAACACAAGGTCGGGTTACCTCTGTGACTAGGTAACTACTACACGAATATGCCATCCCCCGGTCCTTTGGGACCTTTATCCGAGCGCTCGCACCAACAACCACAAAGTATCACAAAGTAATAGATCTGCAGTATCCACATGAGTAAGTATCTGGGCTCCATACCATGATACCACCCTTTACCAGAAGGGAATGACACACCCTAGGGCGCGACCTCATAACCTTGCCGCATCTTTCCTGTGTCGACCATTTCTGGGGTGTGAGGTCCTGATGCAGTCTCGTCCACAAAGCTACGCTTTGGTACAAAGCCATGCTTTGGGTCAACAGATGACCAAAGCAATGATCACAAAGATAAATGATCAAACAAATGATCATATCACAAATGATCAACCAATGATCATCACACAGCAGCACTCAGTATGCCACATTACCAAATTGGGAATATATCACTGATAAATATCAACTATATAACCTCTGAGCTCGTACGTCTCAGAGAAGGGTGTTAAGCTAAGAGAATAAATTCTCCGCCACCAAGCAGAAATGTATTTGATAGAGATCAGTTTAATCTCTCAAAGTGTAATGTCGGACATACAACCATACAAGTCTGTTCCGGGTTCGAACAGAACCGAAGCCACTTCCGAAGAAGCCCTTGCAAATCCGGGTATCCACAATCCCGATCGGACTTCCCATCACTAAGGGAATCTCTATACCGTAGCTTCTCGGTGCAGAGACAATCGATAGGTCATCCTATCGTTCTCACAAATATCGGTCTTCACCACCGGTCTTCAATTGCAATCCATAACGTCGTATCACTATTCGGAATGGGTTATATGACACAAGGTCCTCTCCCGGCTAAACCGAATAGTAAGCGCCATATTTAAAAACATATGGATATGGGATTTCGGTTAAGTCACAACTTAAAAATCCAAAGCTTTTCTTTCAAAGGGTTAACAAATTACCATTTTAAATCTTTAAACAAAAAGGTTAATTTCACAAAGTTTCACCCAATTTCACAAAGATCTATCCATAGATTTCAAAAACAATTCCCATTCAATTTGGATTAACCCAATTAAACCTTTAAATTAAAGATTTAATTAATAGCTTTCAAACCGTTTCCAAAGATTTATTCATAACTAGGAAAAACCATTTTCCATTTTAGACTTAAAATCCTTTTAACACCAATTGGAAATTCATTCTTATGTGAAAGCTCACAAACAGTTTACGTTTTCAGAAAAATCCAATTATATACAAGTTGAAATCTTAGGTTAAATTTAAATTCAAAAACATCACTTTTAAAATGGTTTTAAAAACCCATATAAACCCATTAATAAGTTGAATAACTTTTTATTTTTGAAACCCATTTTTCAAAAGCTTTCAATTCCAATTCCAATTCCAAATTATTTTGGATTCAAAAATTCAATTTTAAAACAATTTCAAAAATCTGTGACTTAACCAAATTTCCACGTGAAATCCATATTTGTGTGTGTATAAGTGTGGTCCAGGGGTTTTACACAATAGAAGCGCAACATCATAAATCAGCACAGATTAAATCATTACAATTCGATGTGGGTTTCGGATAACCAAATGGAATCTGACTCCCTGTCGCATCGAAACTAAAGGTCATTTTACAAGTAAAGGAGTTTGCATATCAATATAACAATATATACATCATAGATATAACAGCTCAGCATAAAGCATCACCTAGCATCTCATCACATATCAAATATATCAATCCAGTACACATCATTCAATAGCAATCAAACATCTACAATTAAGGAAATAAATCATGTGGTTTAAATCTATTACCCACATAATTACTTTTATTTGTAATTTTTAAATCAATGATTTATTATCATTAACTACAATAAATTAAGCCTTAACCATCTTCATTTATCAATCATTTATTTAATTAATTATCTTAATTAATTAACCTTTAATTGAAATTAATTTAATCTTAATTACTTATTCTTTAATTAACTACAATACTTAATTAATCCTTAATTGATAATGATTTCTTAATCATTTTAAGTTAATTAATCCTTATTTATTATCCTTGATTTCATTACCTTAATTAACCATATTAGTAAATTATACTTCGAAGTAATTAAGCCTCAATATTTGATTAAATCAATCTTTAATTATCTACTATAATTGCTTTCACTAAGTAATTGTTATTTTATTTAATCATTTGTTTATTACTTGATTAATTAACTTAATAATTCCATGAGTCCAAAATCATTAAATTCCATTTATTTATTTTTAAGATAAAACATCTCTTACTTAAATAAAGCCTTTAAAAACAAATTCAAATTCAAAATTTTCCTTAATTTCAAAACTGAAATACATATTGAATCTTTATTTCCAAATTTAAACTTGATTCATTAAAGCTTTACTTACATTTTCATATTCATTTTAAAACTCAAATTATTTAACCATTCCTAAAATAGTTAAACAAATTAAATTTAAAAACTTATTTTATTTTAAAACTGAAATTCAAACCCAATTCCCGATTCCAAATCTCAAATTCAAACTTATTTCAAAGCCTATAAATTTACAAATTAAACTTCCAGTTTAAATTCAAAACCAATATCCTTTTATGCTTTAAAAGTTGTTAAAACTAAATTCAAATTATTTCAAACTCGGATTCAAATTCCTTGAATTCAGATTTAAATTCAGAATTTAAACTTAGTTTAAATTTTTAGTTTACACTTATAAAAACTTGTTTTAAAACTTAATCTTTTATACTTTAAAAGTTGTTAAAACTAAATTTAAATTTCAAAATTTAAATTATTTTAAAACTCAGATTCAAACAACTTGTAATCAAATTTCAAACTCAGGTTTAAACAAATTTTAAAATTTCAGTTTACATTTAAACTTAACTTTTAAAACAGAAAACAGGTTTCTGTTTTGGGTTTAAAAACCCTGAAAACACTCTAACCCGAGTGTCCCTCTCTTCTTTCAAAAAAACCCAAATATCTCCAGCATATCCACAACTGCTCTGTGCACATGCACCCACGGCGTCTCCTTCTCCGACCAACTCTGATGACTGGAACAAGTCATCGATCACCCTGGCACCCTATATCCATCACCCGTACCCTATTCTTCTCCCTCGAGATCAAAATCACGATCGAAGTCCAAACCTGGAACAAACACTATCCACTTCAACTCAAACTTGTCAGTGCCTCCCCCCTGATGCTCCGACCACCGTCATCACTAAAACTTCGGCGAGACCTTCGGCAACCCACCACCTTCCAATACCCAAAACCCCAAGCAACTCGACCAACTATAAATGTCGTACTGATCGATTCATCAAAGCCCGGTAAAATTAGGGTTCCAAAGCTTCAAATCAAAATCATCATCACCAAATTGCAATTTACCTAAAGATGATAATTTTCCCATCCTTATAGATCACTTCTCCACCTACAGGAGCAAACTCAGCCTCCAAGATCAAGCAGATCACCAAAAAATTTAAATTTTCCCTTTCCGGTTCAAATATGAATTGCACTTAACTCCCAATTCTAAAAATTTTAACTTTGGTTTTAAAATTCATGATTTAGTTCGAGTATTCCACTAATATTCCTGAATTTATGAATTTAGAAGGTTGAATTTTCCACCCATACTTATTTTACTCTGCTATTCATGGTTTCCAGTGAGTTTTTCAAATTTTATTTTAACTTAAATAAATTTTAAAAATTACTTTATCAATAAAAAAACAATTTGTGTTTACATTCTAAATCCTAACTGTGATTTAATTCAAGAGGTAATGAATATTGAAATAAACTTGAGCCTTAAAACTAAGACAGAGATGTTCAGATGAAAAACAAGCATGCACAAGCAAATTCATGCAAACATACTGACATAGTCATCACTAAACACATATATTTCAAACATCAACTCAAATATCAAGGCATATGAATGTGTTCAAGTGTGTTTGCTCACCTGTCATGCTTGTAACAGAGAAGCAACCAGATCATGAGTGTTTGGGAAGAACAGAAGAACAAAGCCTAGACTTTAGTTGTTGAATTTTCTTGATTGTAGTTTTTCTTTTTCTTTGATCTGCAGAAGTTTATTAACATACCTTTGTTTAAAATTTCCTATTGCATTTGTTACTTACTTCCTTAATAACAAACAAAAAAGAGATTTACTTACAGGTTGAATTTGTTTTCAAGGAGATTACAAGCTGAAAGGTTTTGATCTTCTTTCCTTTAATTCGCTTGAACCAAACTTTGATTTTGTTCCACTGAGTTGCCTGAAGCTATTGCTTGATCCTAATTTCTGTTTTTTTTTTCTTCCTTTTCTTCTAGTCTGTTTCCAGATTTTAACTTTGCCTTTGTTCTCAGGTGGCATGCAGAGCCAATTTCCAGTTTTTTTTACTATCTTAAATTGTTTCAGAAATTTTTTTTTCCTTAATCATCTCAGGTTGAAAACTCTGGCTAGCTTCAAGTTTTGAACTTTTGCATTCTATCAGAATTTACTTTGAACGGCAACCTGAGTTTTGAACTTGCATGCTTCCAGATTTAAAATCTCCTTTTTAACTGATTTGGTTTTCAGTTTTGAGCTGATAATGGCAGATTTTCTTTTATCTTGGTTTGCATTTGAAACTGAAGTATTGAACTGAAGCTACTTGATTTGTATTTTTCTTCCAGGTTGAATTCTTCGGACTTTACTTTTAGGTTTTTGAAACTGAATTTTCAATCTGAAGCTTGACAACCTGATGTTACTACCCAGGAGATTCAAGTTGAAGATCGTATTTCATTTTGCTCTCAGATTTTTTTTTTGAGAAGAGAATGACAGTTCTTTTCTGATTTTTTTTCTTTCTTCAATCTGGCTTCTTTCTACTTTATTTGGTGTTGTGGTTTAAGATATTCAAATCTTTCTGCTGTTTACTTTTCAGAAATTTGCTGAGAAGTTTAATAATTGCATATGGGGAAGTGAAGAGTTTATTATATTTTTTTTATTTTTTTTGTATTTAATTATTTAATCCAATTAAATATAGTGAATGTCATTTGTTAATTTGTTTTAACACTTGTTATTGTTTTGACCTTACTAATTTACAAATTTCATATATTCATCCTTATATGTTTATATTTTACAAACCAAATTTTATTCCAAAGGATATGTTCATTTTAATTATTATTTTTTTCAATTTAGCTTTACAACCATTTTTGTCAAATCTTATTTAAATTGAAACTATTATACAAAAAAAAATATGTTTATCTATATACATTAATTCCAAAATATAACTTATATATATATATATATATATTATTCATTTCTCTATATTCAAATCAAACTTATTTTTAAGATTCAAATTCACAATTCCATTTACAATCAATTTGTATTTATAAGTAAATAAACAAACAAATATCTCATTTAAATTTGGAAAAATCAAATTAATTTATAACTTAATCCTAAAATTCAATTTAATTACCAATTAAATTTGACTCAGAAATCGGGGTCGTTATAGATTTACAGGCAACAGCAACATAAAACACCTTCATATTTTACACAGAACAATTATCAACATCACATCATATTCTTCCTACTGATTCATATGCACAGATATCATTGGTTTTTGCATGGTTAAGTTACTCATTTCAATTTTTCTCCTAAAGCAAAAGACAGAGCAAATTTATCTATAACAGAATTTGATTTTTTTTCTTTTAATCAATAAATTAGGGTCTGAGTTCTGTAGATCATATTTAGCTTTAGTTTTAAAGAAAACTGTTTTTAAAATAAGAAGCTTACTCACCTTTAAATTTTGAAGAATGCAGTAACAAACTTAAGTGCAGACTTCATTTCCAGAAAAGCAGAGACAATTCTTAGGTGCAGATTCATATTCCAAAGACTGCAGTTGAACCTGGGTGCAAATTTGAAGATGAAGTTGCTTTACTTGTTGATGTATATTGCATCAGACTCCATTTCTCATATGCTCAGGTTTTATATTGCAGATTTGTTGTATGCAGATCCATTTCTCAAATGCACAGATTTGCAGTTGATATATGAAGAAAGAGATTTGCAGATTTGGTTTGAAATTGGGTTTTCTGGATTTAATTTGTTATGAAGAAATTGAATTGCAGATTTTAACATGTTTTGTTTTGAGGGGTTTTGATTTACTGAAATTTTATTTTCAGGTTTTCAATTTGAAGAAAAAAGATGTTTTTATCAAATGCATTTGTGACATTCTCTTATCAATATAGTTTAAATTATGAGATTTAAACAATTGTCACATGTTAACTTATTATGCTAATTGTTTTACAAGTGTCTACTTAATTGTTTAAATGACTAACACATGTATATATCAATGTTTAAAAGCAAATTTTAAATTTATAAATGTATTTGAATTATCTTAAACTATTTCAAATTATTTAAGCATATTTCAAATGTTTATTAACATTAGTTTTTAAGTAAATACATATAAACTTTTTATAAAACTATACTCTTACATTTAAATGCTTATTTAATTATTTTTAAAATAACATTCTTTATGAAACTAAATTTCAAAAGAAAAGAAGATTTTTAAAAGAAAAGAAAAGTTGAATTCAATTTTATCAATGTTATACTTTAACAAAAATGAATTAATTCTTATTTCAAAGAGAAAAACAATTTTAAAATAAAACAAATCAAACTTTTATTATAAAATAAAATTAAACTATTTTTATTCTTATAAACAAAATAAATACTCATTTACTTTTCTATAAATATATAAGAAAGATTTTTTTTTTAAACAACCTTTTTGAAAAGTTTACAATACAATTTAAATCAAATTAATCCATTTACAAATTATTCATTCATATAAAAATTAGAAAATATCCTTTATTAAATATAAATTAAAATTAAAACCAAAATGCTCTATTTACAATGTATAAACATTTATACATTATAAATAAAATATTTTTAAAACAGCATAGAAAGATAAATTTATTACTTAAATATTTTTAACTTTGAAAACAATATCATTAATCAAACTAAATAATCAAAATTTTCAAAAGAGAATTCCAGTTTGAATTAGATTATTAAAACAATATTTCACATTTTAAAACAATTATCAAAGAAATTATTAAATAATTATTGCCTAAATTTCCAAGACATCACAACTATAGTCAATTCGATATTAAAATCTCTGGCTAAAGTAGTACAATTAATGATAAATATATTAAACCAAGGACTTTGTTAATGGATTATGTAACGACCCAACTTTTATGAAAGACGCATCATTAAGAAGAAAGAAACGGATAGAAAAGGGAAAAGAAAGAAAAGAAAGAAACAAACAACATCAGAATCTCACAGCGGAACGATTAAATTATATTATATCACATAAAATATTACATAGTATCATATACATCAGAGTTATACAGCTAATCAACACAAACTAGACAGTTATAAACACCCGTCTAGTTATTACAATTCAAGTACATCACAGAGAACAGATATGGCTCAAACACAGCGGAACTACTATATATATATCTACACGTTGAAGCCTCATGCTCCATTTCTCCTCTGGAACTCGTCAAAGCAATCCTGAATCCCTTGACTATTCATACATAATATGAGTACCCAAGAGTTTAATAAAACAGAAAATAAACACTATGGTCATACATGGATCTGGTGTGAGTAAACGGGTTTAAAGTTGCTTAACTTTAAAAATCCTTTGAAAACAAAAGGGTATCACGTAAGACTTCCCACAAATAAACATGGAAAAGTTTTTACCTCACGCTAACCAAAACATTTGATAGGAAATCCAGTGATATTATAACAGGGTCTAGGGTTTTCAAAATAAAATACAGAAATAGCTGGAATGCTTACATCTCACGTTCCAACATAGTTGGGCACAATCAAAACCGTACAGGCACTTATTGGATTTTGGATTCCATCAATGGCAGGGCTACTGGGGTACCGCCCGTCACAGTACGTGGCCTAGATCAACGTACCGAGGAGCCACCCTAACTCCCCTACAACATAAGGCCGGAACCATCCCTTACTGAACAGTCCCGAACAAGACAACCCCGCAGATGGCCGTCGCCAACTTCCCACAAAGCCGAATAAAAAGGGACCTCTAAACAGGGGTAAATCTCGTCCTACTTCGGCATGACCCACTTAGCCTTGCTGCATCTCCCCTGTTTTATCCATTCCTAGATGATGAGGCTCGAGGCTACGATTACCTTTATAGGACACTCTTAGAATGCTCATTGTCCACCTGACGATGTTCTGTAAGCATTCAATCCATACAAGTTCGTTCCGGGTTCGAACGAACCCGAAGGTACTATTTCGCTAGACTCGTTTTGGAATCACCCTCAGAGTTAACAACAATAGCCCTTGCACTCTGAATCTTCATCTCGAACCTAAAAATACTACTCCCGTTAAACTCGTATTGGAATCACCCTCAGAGTATTAACACGAATAGTCCTTACACCTCGAGTCTTCACTCTTTACTTGAGATTCACGACCAAACGTTTAATTTGGATCGATGTGGTTTCTGGAATACCAAATTTGGAAACCCGATCCCGGTTTCACCGATATCCAAACGCCATCTTAATGTCCAAGTGATTTTAGTTTGAACAATTAATTCAGTTCATCATTATCTATATACACACAGATAGATAATTCACATATCACAATAGATAATCACATTTTCATCATAAACAGATAATCCGTATTATCATCACAAACAAATAATCATCACAAACAGATAATCCATATTATCATACTTTAACTAAACATCCATATCATATAGATATTACTCATCTCATTACTGAGATCACAACCATTCAATGAAATATCAATATCATCCATAAGCAATGATTTATTAACCACCATCTATAATTAATTTAAAATGAATTAAATTAATTACTCCTATCTCTAATTAATTTAAAGTAAATTAAATTAATTACTACATCTTTAAATCCTGCTTATATATCCATTAATTAATTAACCTAGTTAATTAATCATTCTCTAAGAATTCATCTTGATTAAAAACCTTTGATTAATCATTCTCTAATTACAATAAGTAATTAGTCTTTAATTAATTTCACAAATTAATTAACCTTTATCGTTAGTAATTAACATTTAATTACTTCATTTATTAATTAACTATAATTAATTACATTTATCCTTAATTAATTACATTAATTAATCACTTTATTATTAATTATTCCTTAATTAAAAAATTCTTAATTACTTTATTAATTATATTAATTAATGATCTCTAATTTATATTTAAACTAATTACTTTATTTAAATCAATTACATTTAGTAATTAATCTAAAATTTAAAATACAATTATTAATCACCCTTGATTAATATCAATCTAGTAATTACTACCATTAATTACTCATTAACAAATTAATTATTCCATAATTAATTATCTTCATTAATTAATCCCTTGATTAATTACAAAAGTAATTACCCAAATTACTTCATTATAAATCATCTTTCACTAATTACATTCCAGTAATTATCATTTATCACTTTCCTAAATAATTGTGCTCCATTAGTTACATTAAGTAATTACTCTTATTAAATCATCAAATGATTTTCTTACATTAATTAAACTAAATTAATTAACTTAAACTAATCACATCATAATTAATTACAATAAGTAATTGATCCCTTAATTACTTTTATCAAGTAATTATGCTTAACAATTTACAATTGATTATCTTCAATTAATTAATCTAATTAATTATCCAAAATTAATCACATTAATTAATTACTTAATAATCCTTAGATAATTATCTTTATTTACTAAGAACATTTTCTTTAATTACTTTCTTAAGAAATTTATCTTAGATTAATCATTATTAATCATCTCTAATTAAAAATTAAGCTAAATCATTAATTTAAAATCAATTAAATAAGTCATTTCTTAATTCTTTTATTATCTTAATTATTTCTAAGATAATTCATTTACTTTATTAATACTTTATTAATGACTTCATTAACATTCAAGTGTATTTAAAACATCACACTTCTAAATTTAAATTTAAATTCCATTTTGAATTTTAGATTCAAAATGTATAAATATTTAAACATTTATCCAAAATTTAAATAACTTTATAAATCTTAAAATAAATGTAAAGAACATTCATTACTTATATAAGATTTATATAAGAAAAGTTTAAACTAAATTACTTAATTTTACTAAAAGAAATCAAGCTTAAAATTAAATTGATTATTTAACTTCCAAATTTAAGGTTAAACACATCATAACTTTTATTCAAATAATAAAGGAAACCTTTATAAAGAATTTTATCAAGTTTAAACATTTATTTGAAAACAAACTCATTTTTAAAATCTACTTTAAAAAATTTAAACTTGTCCAACATTTAAATTTACAAAACTGATTTAAATTCAAGGTTTGAATCCATAGTAAACTTGAAACCATATTATAGACTTGATTTAAAAACTTGATTTAACCTTGCTTTAAATTAAAACTTTTAATTTTTAAAAACTTAAGATTCAAAAGTTCATTTGAATCCAAACTTAACTTTGAATTTAAAACCCCTGTTTTAAAATCCTGCTTTAAATTTAAATTTCATTTAAAATTTAAAAATAGAACACTGTCAGGTTATAAACCTGAAACCAAACATTGACCCGAGGCCATCTACAAATACTTTAAGACAAAACCCTAAGTGCTTCGAGTAAAATACTCGATCTACCCGAGTAAGTCTCGAGTCACATCTCCTGCACAAACCCAAAAGTTCATCAGAACTTAAAAATGCACGGTGCACATGCACCATGGCTCTGGCAACCTCTAGCCATCATCACCACCTTCGTTACGTCGTCGACCATCTCCACACCTGATCATGACCACCAGAATTCCCACAGTATCTCGAAATCAAAATCGAGATAGCCAAACCAACCTGGAAACTCGACACTGCAACAAAAGCCCAAACCTGTCAACACCTCGTCGACTCACCTCCGACCATCAGAGCACCTGCGACTCCAGCCAACCCTTCAACTACATCCCCTCTTCCAATCCCCAAAACCTAACAACACTCGATGCACCAGGGGAAATGAGAAGCAACAAAATACCGACCACCCTAAACAATTGCCACTTGTTACTTTATGTTGTAGAGTGATTTACAAGTGTCTTCCTTATGTATAATAATCTTACACATGTTATATTACAATATTAAAATAAACTTCTTAATTTTATAAATGTTTTTTAAATTCATTCTTATTTATGTTATCATGTTTTTAAATGTTTATCTACACTTAGCCTTTAAATGTTTACATGTAAATTTCCTTTATACAATTACATATTTTAATGTTTGTTTGTAACTTTTTAAAATAATATTTTTAAAGCTAAATTTTCAAGAAAATTTTTTAAAAAAAGAAAAGAATATTTAATTAAATCTTATTTCAAAGTTTCAAACTAAAATATTATACTGTAATGTAAATGAACCAAGTCTATTTCAAAAAAACAAACTTTTAAAAGAAAACAAACTAAATTTTTATTATAATATACAATTTAAACTATTATATATATATATACACATTAAACAAAATAAGTATTAACTTTAATTACTTTGAAGATATAAGATAAATTTTTAAACAAACTTTTAAAAAGTTTCTATACTAATTTTAATCAAATTTTCCAATTCACAAGCTATATACATATATATATATATATAATAATTTTGAAAATATTCTTATTAAATTTAAATTAAATTAAAATCAAATCCCCTATTTACAATTTATACACATATATACATTATAAATAAAATATCCTTTAAATTAGCTTAGAAAGATAATTTTATCATTTAAAATTTTTTTAACTTTGAAAGGAATAAAATTCCAAATTAAATTATCATTATCATTATTATAAATCTTGAAAAAAATAACATTTGTTAAACTAAATAATTATTAGTTTTAAAAAGATAATTTCTGTTTGAATTAGATTATTAAATCAACATTTCACATTTTAAAATAATTATAAATGAAAATTATTAAATAAATATTGCCCAAATTTCCGAGACATCACATTCCTCCCCCTTAAAAGAATTTCGTCCTCGAAATTTAAAAGCAAAGATAATTTAATAATTCCATACAGATTTTAATTTTAAAATAGCAAGAATATGCTATCAATCAAATACTAGCAACCAATTCAAACAAACAATTCTAACTATCTAGACAAAATTCTGGATAGGATTCCCTAGAGTTTCCTAGGTACAAACACCGGAATACTCACTCTACAAAATCTAAACTGGCTATACGTGAAAAACATAACGAATTCCAGCCATCCGAACTGATAATTCAATCCTGTAGACTAAACACTTAACCCTTAAGAGAATACAGAAAGATCCAATACTCTTCTGAGCTAGCTTCCAGCCTTACCCAATCTTATAGCTCTTACGATTGGAGAAAAATTATCCAAGATTAAATTTCCAAATTTTGAAATCCAAATTTCCGACTTCAAATTCTAAATTCCTTTGTCTCTAACCTACAAATCTCTCCTGTCGATCCTGGGCTGCTTCAACCTTCTTGATCAATCCAATCTTTGCGGATGCTTCACGGAACAATTCTGGACAAAGAAATAAACGATCTCCAGATCCTACTCAACAAAATGGTTCTCCCAATATCCATCAAAATCCACCACACAAACTCTACTACACAAACATTAGAAGACTTCAAACATACTACTCCTATTTGGAAAACAAAACAGATGCCCAAGACAACCAACCCTCTAGATCCAAAATAAATTTCTAGTAGAAATCCTCTGATCCAAGACAAAACACAAATTTCTAATGAATCAGGTGTTGCTTCTATTCTGGAATAGCCGCCACTATGCTTCCGCTACACAACTCTGATTTGAAAATGCTGTTGATGAACACAAGTACAAACTTGATCAACTTATCCCAGAAACATTGTTCATCAATTTCCATAAAATCTCAATGACCTATCCGATTCGGTCACAAACACCAAAGTAAAAATATTCAACCATACAAATAGATCCGATCAATCCTGCCAGCTTAAACAGACCTCTCTCTCAAAGAGCCTTCCTACTAGGCTGAACCACTGGTAAAGCTCCAAGAACCAAGTCGATACAGAACTTAATCTCTCGATACGGATGTAAATCTTAACTCCTTTGAACATATCCAGAAAAATCTCAGACCACTTCGATAACTCTAACATCCTCTAGAGATGCTTCAATCCAAAGCAAAGACTACTAAGAGAACTTCCGAACCATCGCAAGTCACTTTCATGATTCTACTCATTTCAGATTCCAAAGAAACCATTCTCTCTTCACAAATCAAAACAGCTTAAGCCTTCTAACCAAAGAAGAAAATAGTGGTCCACCTTCAACCACAAATATCACACCAGCTAAGCTTCCAGAAGAAATGGACAAGCTTCACTATCTGCCTGGCCTACTGACAAAAGATCACAGAGACTTCTGAACCATCGAAGTAACAAGCCACTCTTCTGCTCCCGGAATACACTCTACGACACAGCTAAGCCAAGAGACTATCCTCATAGCACACTCAACACCTCCAAGCTGCTACTGCTGCCAAAGACTTCCTTATACAAAATCTCATCGAATCACAAAGCTACACCAGCCACTTTCACAATAGAGCCTTCAAAATAGACAGATACCTCTCAGGAAACTCGACTTCAGACCAAGCACAAATATCTTGTCAAACTGAGTCTCAAACTCCAATATAGACAGAACTCCTTCCTACGGTTTCCAAGATACCATTACTGCTTTAACACTTCCGACTGATCCAAGCTCAAGAAAATCCACTTGCACGAGTGCAACCAAGCTTACAATCCAAAGATGAACTCCGAACCTTGAAAAGATTTCCTTCAAAGATCGGTGAAATCCTTCACACCAAACTGCAAAACTACTCAAGATGCCCAATACTGCCCTAGCAGATCACTTCCAACCTCAAACACTCGGACTCCAATCATTGGTAGTCGTGTTACACACACCACTACCCTATCTACCTCTAGAACTTGTATTGGAAAACCCGAACAGGTAACCCAATCAAATAGATAGAAATATATATATATATATATATATTCAAAATTACAAATACGCTCTTTCAAGACAGACACCACTCCAGAGCCTAGGTATTCGCTCAAACTAGTGCTCTGATACCACAATGTAATGACCCGCCTTTCATTACATAGAAAGATGCATCATTAAGAAGAAAGAAAGGGATAGAAAAGAGAAAAGATATAAAAGAAAGAAACAAACAACATCAGAATCTCACAGCGAAACGAATAAATTATATTATATCATATGAAATATTACATAGTATCATATACATCAGAGTTATACAGCTAATACAACACAAACTAGACAGTTATAAACACTTGTCTAGTTATTACAATTCAAGTACTTCACAAAAAACATATATGGCTCAAACACAGCGGAACTACTATATATATATCTACACGCTGAAGCCTCCTGCTCCATTTCTCCTCCAGAACTCGTCAAAGCAATCCTAAATCCCTTGACTACTCATACATAATATGAGTACCCAAGAGTTTAATAAAACAGAAAATAAACACTCGGGTCAGACATGGGTCTGGTGTGTGCAAACGGGTTTAAAGTTGCTTAACTTAAAAAATCCTTTAAAAACAAAAGGGTATCACGTAAGACTTCCCACAAATAAACATGGAAAAGTTTTTACCTTACGCTAACCAAAACATTTGATAGGAAATCCAATGATATTATAATAGGGTCTAGGGTTTTCAAAATAAAATACAGAAATAGCTGGAATGCTTACATCTCACGTTCCAACATAGTTGGGCACAATCAAAACCCCACAGGCACTTATTGGATTTTGGATTCCATCAATGGCAGGGCTACCGGGGAACCGCCCGTCACAGTACGTGGCCTAGATCAACGTACCGAGGAGCCATCCTAACTCCCCTGCAACACAAGGCCGCAACCATCCCTTACTGGATAGTCCCGAACAAGACTACCCCGCAGATGGCCGTCGCCAACTGCCCACATAGCCGAATAAAAAGTGACCTCTAGACAGGGGTAAATCTCGTCCTACTTGGGCAAGACCCACTTAGCCTTGCTGCACTCCCCTGTTTTAGCCATTCCCGTTTGATGAGGCTTGAGGCTACGATTACCTTTATATGACACATTAATCTTAGAATGCTCATCGTCCACCTGACGATGTTCTGAAAGCATTCAATCCATACAAGTTCGTTCCGGGTTCGAACGAAACCGAAGGCACTATTTCGCTACATTCGTTTTGCAATCGCCCTCAGAGTTAACGACAATATCCCTTGCACTCTGAATCTTCATCTCGAACCTAAAAGTACTACTCCCGTTAAACTCGTATTGGAATCAACCTCAGAGTATTAACACGCATAGTCCTTAACCTCGAGTCTTCACTCTTCACTTGAGATTCACGACCTAACGTTTAATTTGGATCGATGTGGTTTTCGAACTTCCAAACGCCATCTTAATGTCCAAGTGATTTTAGTATGAACAATTAATTCAATTCATCATTATCTATATACACACAGATAGATAATTCACATATCACAATAGATAATCACATTTTCATCATAAACAGATAATCCGTATTATCATCACAAACAGATAATCATCACAAACAGATAATCCATATTATCATACTTTAACTAAACATCCATATCATATAGATATTACTCATCTCATTACTGAGATCACAACCATTCAATGAAATATCAATATCATCCATAAGCAATGATTTATTAACCACCATCTATAATTAATTTAAAATGAATTAAATTAATTACTTCTATTTCTAATTAATTTAAAGTAAATTAAATTAATTACTACATCTATAAATCCTGCTTATATATCCATTAATTAATTAACCTAGTTAATTAATCATTCTCTAAGAATTCATCTTGATTAAACACCTTTGATTAATCATTCTCTAATTACAATAAGTAATTAGTCTTTAATTAATTTAACAAATTAATTAACCTTAATCATTAGTCATTAACATTTAATTACTTCATTTATTAATTAACTATAATTAATTACATTTATCCTTAATTACTTACATTAATTAATCACTTTATTATTAATTATTCCTTAATTAAACAATTCTTAATTACATCATTAATTATATTAATTAATGATCTCTAATTTATATTTAAATTAATTACTTTATTTAAATTAATTACGTTTAGTAATTAATCTAAAATTTAAAGTACAATTATTAATTGCCCTTGATTAATATCAATCCAGTAATTACTACCATTAATTACTTATTAACAAATTAATTATTCCATAATTAATTATCTTCATTAATTAATCCCCTGATTAATTACAAAAGTAATTACCCAAATTACTTCATTACAAATCATCTTTCACTAATTACATTCCAGTAATTATCATTTATTACTTCCCTAAATAATTATGCTCCATTAATTACATTAAGTAATTACTCTTATTAAATCATCAAACGATTTTCTTAAATTAATTAAACTAAATTAATTAACTTAAACTAATCACATTATCATAATTAATTACAATAAGTAATTAATCCCTTAATTACTTTTATCAAGTAATTATGCTTAACAATTTACAATTGACTATCTTTAATTAATTAATCTAATTAATTATCCAAAATTATTCACATTAATTAATTGCTTAATAATCCTTAGATAATTATCTTTATTGACTAAGAACATTTTCTTTAATTACTTTCTTATTATCTTAGATTAATCATTATTAATCATCTATAATTAAAAATTAATCTAAATCATTAACTTAAAATCAATTAAATAAGTTATTCCTTAATTCTTTTATTATCTTAATTATTTCTAAGATAATTCATTTACTTTATTAATGACTTCATTAACATTCAAGTGTATTTAAAACATTACACTTCTAAATTTAAATTCAAATTCCATTTTGAATTTAAGATTCAAAATGTTTAACTATTTAAACATTTATCCAAAATTTAAATAAATTTATAAACCTTAAAATAAATGTAAGGAACATTCATTACTTATATAAGATACTTATATAAGATAATTTTAAACTAAATTACTTAATTTTATTAAAAGAAATCAAGCTTAAAAATAAATTGATTATTTAACTTCCAAATTTAAGATTAAACACATCATAACTTTTATTCAAATATTAAAGGAAACTTTATAAAGAATTTTATCAAGTTTAAACATTTATTTGAAAACAAACTCATTTTTAAAATCTACTTTAAAACATTTAAACTTGTTCAACATTTAAATTTACAAAACTGATTTAAATTCAAGGTTTGAATCCATAGTAAACTTGAAATCATATTATAGACTTGATTTAAAAACTTGATTTAAACCTTGCTTTAAATTTAAAATTTTCATTTTTAAAAACTTAGGATTCGAAAGTTCATTTGAATCCAAACTTAACTTTGAATTTAAAAACCCCTGTTTTAAAATCCTACTTTAAATTTACATTTTATCTAAATTTTAAAAACAGAACACTGTCAGGTTATAAACCTGAAACCAAACATTTGACCCGAGGCCATCTACAAATACTTTGAGACAAAACCCTAAGTGCTTCGAGTAAAATAATCGATCTACCCGAGTAAATCTCGAGTCACATCTCCTGCACAAACCCAGAAGTTCATCAGAACTTAAAAATGCACGGTGCACATGCACCGTGGCTCTGACAACCCCCAGCCATCATCACCACCTTCATTACGTCGTTGACCATCTCCACACCTGATCACGACCATAAGAATTACCACAGTATCTCAAAATCAAAATCGAGATAGCCAAACCAACTTGGAAACTCGAAACTACAACAAAAGCCTAAACCTATCAACACCTCGTTAACTCACCTCCGACCATCAGAGCACCTACGACTCTGGCCAACCCTTCATCTACATCCCCTCTTTCAATCCCCAAAACCTAAGAACACTCGATGCACGAGGGAAAATGAGAAGCAACAAAATACCGACCACCCAAAAAATTAGGTTTAGAAACTGAATTAAGCAACCACCATCGCCACCATCTCTGACCATCCACTTGCCATTTTTCCTCCACTCACCAATCATTCCTCCACCTCCAGGAAGAACTACAACCTTCAAATCCACTAGATCATCAAATAAACCCCAAAATCCATTATCTGTTCAACCCAGTAATACTCATTCCATACTTAAATAAAAAAATATGATTTTAGTTTTAAAAATCATGATTTCATATATGCATTCAAGTTATAAACCTGATTTAATATTTTAAGAAGTTTGAAATTTTGCTTATTTGAAACAATAACCGTTCTTACAGTTTACAGAGACAACAGATTTTTAACTTATCTTAATTATAATTTATAAACTTAATTTCAGACTAAACAAACAACTTTTGTTTACATATCAAATCCTAATTGAAACCAAATCAAGTGGTAATGGTTTTCTATTTAAAATCTTAGTTTAAAAACAAAAACAGGTATATAGGTACCTGGCAACAACACACACACACACACACATATGTATACACACAAAATATTCATCACCATACAATCATACAAAGCAGACTTATCCTATAAATCCAAATGCAACAGATAAATTAAAGCTTTTTAAATTGTGAAGTTATTCACCAAAAATGAAGACATAGCAGTTTTATTTACAGAGTTTGATTTTTGAAAAAACAGTTTGAATTAGAAACTTGAGTTCTGGAATTTACTTAAGCTTTGATTTAAAAGAAAAGAACTGTTTTTAAAAACAGAAATTTACTCACCAATCTATTGAGGAAGAGAACACTCTGTTGCAATTCATTATCCTGGAACTGATTTTGAATTTCCTGTTGAGCTTGTTGATTGTTAGTTGAATCAGGTGAATTTGCTTCCTATTTTGATTGTTGAATTACTTGCTGTTGTAGTTGATTTTAAAATTGCAAGCTGATGAAACTTTGATGAAGATGATCCTAGACTTAAATGCATGCAGATGATCTTGAGTTGATCTTCACTTTGAAGTTGAAACTTGAAAAAAATGATTGCAGATTTTACACAGATTTGGGTTTTGAGTTATATTTGGTTTTGAATTCCTCTTTAAATCTAATTTTCAGTTTTTTCTTTTAAAGAGAATGTTTGAACTAAATAAATTTTCAAGTTTCTACATAATATATTTTTAATAAAATGTTTCAAAAGTAAATAAAACAATTGCCACTTGTTACTTTATGTTGTAGAGTGATTTACAAGTGTCTTCCTTATGTATAATAATCTTACACATGTTATATTACAATATTAAAATAATCTTCTTAATTTTATAAAAAAATTTTAAATTCATTCTTATTTATGTTATCATGTTTTTAAATGTTTATCTACACTTAGCCTTTAAATGTTTACAGGTAAATTTCCTTTATACAATTACATATTTTAATGTTTATTTGTAACTTTTTAAAATAATATTTTTAAAGCTAAATTTTCAAGAAATTTTTTTTAAAAAGAAAAGAATATTGAATTAAATCTTATTTCAAAGTTTCAAACTAAAATATTATACTCTAATGTAAATGAACCAAGTCTATTTCAAAAAAACAAATTTTTAAAAGAAAACAAACTAAAATTTTATTATAATATACAATTTAAACTATTATATATATATATATATATATATATATTAAACAAAATAAATATTAACTTTAATTACTTTGAAGATATAAGATAGATTTTTAAACAAATTTTTAAAAAGTTTCTATACTAATTTTAATCAAATTTTCCAATTCACAAGTTATACACACACACACACATATATATATATAATAATTTTGAAAATATTCTTATTAAATTTAAATTAAATTAAAATCAAATCCCCTATTTACAATGTATACACATATATACATTATAAATAAAATATCCTTTAAATTAGCTTAGAAAGATAATTTTATCATTTAAATATTTTTAACTTTGAAAAGAATAAAATTCCAAATTAAATTATCATTATCATTATTATAATTCTTGAAAAAAATAACATTTGTTAAACTAAATAATTATTAGTTTTCAAAAGATAATTTCTGTTTAAATTAGATTATTAAATCAACATTTCACATTTTAAAATATTTATAAATGGAAATTATTAAATAAATATTGCCCAACTTTTCTGGGACATCACAGATTAACTAAGTTGAATGTAGATGAAATTGGAATTTTAACCAAAATCAAATTCCATAAGTATTAATATGATAAAGCGTCGATGAAGAGAATTGGTGTAAATAATCATTTCTAAATGGTGTCACCTAAGAAATTATAAAAGATGATTTTACTGAAAAGGTCTATAAGTGATGAAGTTGGCCAAACTGTCACACTACTAGCAATGGTGATATGCGAATGTTAATATTTGAATTATTCAATATTAATTGCTAGAGGAATTCACACCTCTAAGTGACACAATTATAATTGTGAATTCTTCGAAAAATCATATGATTTAATTAATTTAGAAAACGTTGCAAAATAATTAAATTAACCAGTATTTAGGAAATACTAATTACTAAATTTATTTTACGTTTTGAATTATTTAAAATTATTCGATGCATATATAAAACATAAATTTTCATGTCGATATATGTTATCAATGTAATTTTAAACAAGATTCAAATCAGAGACAACTGCTTGAATGGAGTTTGGTAATTTAGCACCATAAATGGCCATCTATGGCCTGCTATGCACAGAATATTAGAGGGGTGGAGGAGAGAGAACTAAGGGAATTGATAGAGGAAGTTTTAGTCAGAAGAAAGTGAGAGGCTTCGTTCTTTCAATTAAAACAAATCCATTAGTTCATTTCCTTCATTCTTTTTTTACATTCTTTTTCCCCTCCTCTTACATCATCCATGGCTGAAATTACCATGAGAAATTCCAAAAATTTTCAACTCCAAATCAAATGAAAACATCAAATAAAATAAATGTTATATGGTTCATACTACTTTGCAAAGCTATATGTGTATCTACTTGAGATTCAAGGAGAAGTCTCAAATCAAGGTGTTATAAAAGGACATGACTTTTTAGGTTCAATTATTCTGTTATATTTAGATTTCTACATGTTCATTATCACCATTATACATATAGTTAATTGCCTTGTTATAATCTTGTATGAATAATATGGTTTAAAAATTGATCAAAAATCTTAAATATAACTGTTTAAAATGAAAATGGAACTATATGTATGTAATTACTTTTAACAATGATTTTTTTCTTAAGTTATTAAGTAAAATTATAAACCGAAACAAAAAACCTTATCTTGTTCATGGCCTTGTACTAGGTTTTACATACTTAAGATTGGTCCAAAATTGTTTAAAACTTTAATAATATTATTCATATATCTCAAATTGGATGATACATAGTCAATTTTTGTAATCAATGTATAAATTTTGAATGTCACGCATTTTGTTTGGATCAAAAGATATTATAAGTATTATTCACATTAAATTTGAAAGAGGTCAATTTAGATATGTGTTGTATGAGTACTTTAAAGGATACTACAGACAAAAGATCCATTGGTTTCAAATTAGATTTAAGGCATAAATATAGAAGTTTTAAGTAGTTGCGAATTTTTTTAAAAGATAATTTATATATAAAAGATTTTATATGTAACTTTCTTGTATAGAAAGTTTAAATGTCAAGTTAATCAAGCTAGGTTTCAAAATATATGTGTAAACTTTAAGTCATAGGTTACATATGAAAATTAAAGTTTAATGTTTATAAAAAGAAACTTATAAAGGTAAAATTTCAAATCAAAATTTAAAATTTTTGTATACCAATACAAGGCAATTAACATACACACACTGTAACGATCTGTAGTTTTATCACTTTGATTTGAAATATTTAATTAATTTTAAATATTCAAATATAGGTTTATTAAACATAAATAATCATGTTTTATGTGATAAATAATAATGGTGATCTTGTTTTCGAAAAATGTTTACAAAAATAAATTCTTTGGAAAATATCGATAAACTGACCGAAAATCGTTTTCTCGATAAACAGCTTTTAACCATCAAAAGTTGCGCATGATTTTTTTTAGTACGCTTATTTCTCCATTTAAGAAAGAATACATAATAAAATTATTTTTTATTTTTGAGAATAAAATATATTTATGACATCATCAGAGATACCATTGCTTTTATATATTTTTTCTCAGTTTAAGTTAGGTTTAAAGAATCAAATAATTGTTTTAAAATGATAATAATTCATTTTAATAAGTTATATAGTGATGATAAACAATTTATAATGGTTTTATAAAGATATATGCTTGTTTTAAAAATATGAGAAAATTCATAACGTTTTGTCGATACGACAACACTTTTGTAAACGCTTGTTTAATATTGAATCATATGGTTTAATAATTCAAATAAGCGTGCTCTAATTATTTTAAGATGATAATAAATTTATTTTCAAGTTTTGTATATGTAAATAAATAGTTTGATTAAAAATTGAAAATGTGACTGGGATTCAACTTTCGGATTTTCCACCTTTCATTAAATGAAAGTTGTTTAAAGTCATTGCAACGTTGTTTATATGTCTTGTGCACATATATAACATACATTTATATGCACTAACAAATACACATATAACATACTCATGCACACACATATATGCCCTTAATAAAGAAAATATCTAAGATATTTTCGTTTTCTTCATCCTTTAGTTTATTAAAGCAACCATCTCTTCACTCGCGTCACCTTACAAGCACATGGAGGTGCACATGGATGGGATAGGGTGATGGCGTGATGCATGCATAATGGGAAGGGGGGAGGTCATGACCGAGATCATGGATGATGTAGGGGGAGAAATATTTTGCTAAGTTGCTTAAGGGTTAATGCCCCTCTTCCTATAAACACACACCCACCCCTTCACAAGTCTATCATTCGAAAATCAAGGTTCTTCTTCTTTAGCTCCTCTTTAATAGCTTCTTCCTTAGAAAAATAATGATAAAACATATAGCCGAAGAGAAATAAAATAATATATTAATATGTACATACACATACAGAAAGAAAAACACCTCAAAAGCAAGTCCAAACTCCACCACTTCCTCTTTAAAAACCATGGCCATCACCTCCTTCATCAAGATTGGCTGAGCACCATAACCCCAAGGGGAGGTCGAGTACTTAAAAGAAGAAGGAGAAAATTCAAGAAGTTCCTGGGCAAAGAAAAAGAAGGGAAATACAGCTAGAGCGCTACCGGATTTATTTCAAAAAGCTTCGGAAAAAGTTTAGTGGAGTGGAAAACGATAGCGAGCACTTAATATTCGTAATTATTAAATAACATCTATAATTATTTCAAGTATGATAATATGACCATTTAATATCTTGGATGATTTATATGGATGTTTGAAAATTGATTGTTTATATGGTCGAAAACTTGGTTGAGATAAATATAACCAATAATGGGAAAATCACAATTATCCAAAATAGAAATGGTTAATTAATTAACTATAGTTAATTCATGGAAAATAAATCCCTGTTAACATATATATGTGAGTTCGTAAGCCTCTTTATGGTTTTGAATAAAAAAGATTGAAAAAATAAATATATAATATAATAATAGGAATAAAGTGGAAAAAGAGTTTTTAATGTAGTAAATATAGTTTGAAATGATTTTAAATGGTTTATTGTGGTATTTTAACAAATTTTGGCATAGTTTAATGAAGCTTGAAAAATTTAGCCAAATCGAGCTCGTCGCGTAGCAGTAGTTTATTTTCCAACCTGAAAATTTAAATCAATGTATGTGATACAATATAAGTTCTTTGAAATAAGAAATTTTCGAACCTATGTGGGTAAGAAAATCAAGATTTCATTTAGAAGAGTTTGAAATATGTCCAAATCAAGTTTTCGAAAATATTATGTTTTGGCAATTCGAGAAATAAAGTGGTAAATGCTTTAAAATTGATATTTTTAAATCTTTGAAAATATGAAATAAATTTTATAAATATGTCAAAATGTTTTAAAAGGGATTTGAGTTATAAAAATGGATATATATGAAATGGAAATAGTGTTTTGAATAAAGAGGCTTTAAAAACAATATTTGTAGCAGTTTTTGCAACGGTTTTGGTAACTTTAGCAAATTATGCTTTTAACTTGATTATCCTTTCTCTGTCTTTTTAGTAATCTTTACAAGTGAATAACTAATTATTTTGAAGATGATTTGGATGTTTTGCAATCATTTATAGGAGTATTAAATAAATGATTTTAGGGAAATTGTTTTAAACAGTACTTGGAATTGTGTTAAGTAAATGAAAATCATCTCTAAAAAATCATATAAAAGAGTTTATAGTAGATCAAAAAACTTGACCTCCTTATGGGTGACAGAGAGATAATCCCTAGACCCGAGCTTGGACAACCAGTGTCTGAGTTTCGCTCTAGCTATTTAGACTAGTCCGGCGAAAGGGATAGTTATTTAGATCTACTCGGACAATATTTTCTTAAGTTAAAATAAAAGAGATTTGGAGTTTTCAAAAGTTAAACAAGATTTTGAAATATGATTTTGGTGATATAAATAATACCTTAGTTATAATCTATATTAAATTCCAAGGACGGAACTTGTAACATCCCTAATTTTTTATACATACTTCAGAAGATTTAATTAGGTAAATTAAATATTGAGATTTGAATAAATTATAGCATGGGTCGTGCTTAATAATAAAAATTTAGTGGGTCTTAATTAGTTTAAAGGATGATTAGTTCACACATAGGCATATTAGTAAAAACAACCAATCTATTATACACGGCTACACATTCTCACAATTGCCCATTCACATTCCATTTTCATCTTTTAACAAATGCAAATCAATACAAGACAGAGCCTACCTTAACAAGAAGGGAAATGGATAAATTTCAATCTAAAGCTAAGGATTAAAGCTAGGAATGATTAATCAACAACAAATCTCAAATTCCTTATCAAGTTAAAGGTGAATAATAATTCATTCCATCTTTTATTTCTATAATCCTATGATTTTGGATTTAAGTGTTTATTTCGCTTCTATGATATTTTGGAATGATGATATGCTAAAGTTATGGATTGTTTGGTTTAAACAAGTTATTTATATGGAAAAAAATCGTACACTTTTAGGGATAAAATCATTGTTTATTGATTTTAAAATGCCATTTAAAATTTTTATGTTATGTAAAACATGATTTTGGAGAATGGTTTTAATTTTCAAAATTTTCCAAGCTATGAAACGTTTATTATGGATTTTTGATGATAAAAATGATGTAATAGGGTTTACAATTTATTTTGAATATTTCAAGAATAATTTGGGTCTAAATTTTAATATGTTTGATTGCATGATGAATATGATTTTATGTGATTTTGGGGATTTTTCCCAGTTGATTTATTTGGCAAAATGAATTAAAGGACTTTTTTGCAAATATTAGTTTTGTCCTATGGAAGGGCTTAACGTTATAAAGCTTTGATTTAGATCTAATTAATGCAGCAGTTTTTACTTGTAAAGTATTTGAAAAGTTTCAAAGTAGCAAATTGCCATGTTTAGCTATGAATCAACATTTTAGAAAAAGGTGGTTCCACCTATTTCGAAGGCACCTTTCGGCTCATTTACCATCGCACCATCTCAGTCGACACTACCCCTGTCGAAACCCACATAGTTGGACCCAAGGCACATGGTTTCCATGGAATTTTGTATGAAGTGTATTGGTTAGTAGTGGAAGGTAGGGTGTCGAAAGCTATGCTTTCATCAGAGTTAAAACCAAGGTTCTATTTTTAAGAGATAAACGCCTACCTAGTTTTTCAAAGGCTTTCCCGTACGACCCAAAATTTCAGGCATTTGAAATTCATATACTTAATTGATTTTAAATATTCAAGAGTAAATTTTATAAGTTGAATAGCTTATATTTTGAATAACTAGATTTAATTGGATAGTTAAATTGTAAATTTAATATTTGAAATTGCAGAAATAATTGGAATTTCAATTTAATGAGAATAAAAATGATTGAAAAGCACCATTGTCCAAGTGGTTAATTGATTCGGCTTTGGTGCAAGAGGTCACAAGTTCGAAACTTGCTTTCGAACGTTTATTGACATGGGATATGTTGTCCCAATGATTTGTTGTATATAAAGTACCATTTCAAAAAAAAATGATTTATAAAGTTGAATTAAATTCTATTTGAATTAGAATGATGTTGGTAAACTTTTAAAATTGAATTAAAAGTTAATTTGTAGGAATTGAATATTTTAATATTTAATTAACGTGGAAAAATAGTCATTTTAAAAATAGTCTCGGATTTTGATGAAACTAGTTTCATTGGATCCATATTATTATATCATTGTATGATTTCAAATTTCGTGTCAATGGGATTTACGGTTTGTCCGGGACAAGCTAAAACGCGTAGAAATTTATTTAAGTAAATTTTAAATTTAAATAATTCGGTTCGAAAACCTATCTTCCAAATATGATCAAATTAGCTTCCAATATATATTTCATTGCGGTCGGAATAAGAGTAAAACATTATAGACGCCAGACGACACGCTTCATTTGGAGTTCAAAAATTTTTCGGGTGAATAGTGTCGCAAAATATTCTATAAAAGAATGTTATAATTTCTTTATTTTTCATCAAAACTATAGGTAGGGCAAGCCGCCGTTCCTCCTATATTGCCATGGCTAGAAGTACACCTCGTTTCTCCTTGATTTTCTTTAAATCCATCAATCTATACGAAAAACATTCAACTACAAAAATGTAGATAGTATCGAGATCTGTCTATCCAACGTGATGATCTTTTTCAGAGCTATGGATCGACGTGAATTTGGTGACGAACGTGCACGTTTATTCGCATTTTTCTTGGAATTGGGGAAACCAAGTTCAACCGTGCTTCGGCCACTAATGGAGCTCACGTAGGGCTTCGCGATGATGGTGGCCAATCATTTTCTGGTAGTGCGTTGGTGTAACGATGGTCGGTCAAAGGTCGGCACCATATGGATTTTGTTTGCATGTTGGAACAAAAGGGAAAGAAAGGGAAACATATGGCCTTGATTTCCAGGAAAATAGATCAACGGCCTAAATGAAATTAAGGTTTAAAAATAAAAATAAAATATAAATTTATATATATTAAAATTAGTATAATCTTAAAAAAATTATAACATTTTCATATGAGGTCCGTTTTTGACGAAACAAGTTGCGTTGGGTCCGTATTGATGTGCTATATTTTAGAGCTGGTTTGGAGTTGATTGGGCTAGTGTAAATTTTGAGTAAAATTAAACGGTTGTTAATTTTATTCGGAATATAACACTACAACTTCTATAGGAAGTAATATGAGTACAACTCACTCTTTCCGACTCATTGATATTTTTATATAAGTGAGAATAAATATTATTTATATTGATTGATGATTGTTTGGATGATATATGATATGTTGTATATATATTGATCGGTATTTGGATACATTCCTACCTATTGGAGCAGATGAGACCCTAGACATTCTAGTGCATGAGCAGATTACCTTTTGTACGCGCATCTGTCTCAAAGCGGATATTGTACACATATTATGATATGTATATTTGTTGCAGGTGACAAGTTGGAGGGATCCAACTGGATTCCTCACCACTGTTGATTTATTTACAAATATTATGATATATGCTGATATCATATGATATATGATGATTTTGATGTCGTGATTGATATATTTAGTGTTGTTGTAGCATTGTGCCTATTTTTGGTAAATTAGAAATGTAAAAGTGATGGTTTCAAATTAAAAAGGATTTTCAAAGGGATTTTGAAAAAATACGTTTTATTGAATTTTGAATTGTTAAGGAAATGAATTTATTTTAAATAAATAGAAGCTATAAATTTTACGTTATAAAAATTATGATTTCGTTGAAATGTGATTTTTGAAATATGAAGTTGATTATTTTATAAAATAGTTTAACATGAGTTTTTGAATTATTATAAATGGTTTATATACAAATTTATAAAATCGATATTTTATATATAAAAAATAATGGGATTTCAAAGGAGCTTTATAAGTACAAGTAGGTTGGTACGTGCGATGCACGTGAGCATGATGGACTGGTATTAAAAACACGGTTTGTATGATTTTTTGGATCTTATGAAATAACTTTGACATGCTCTTAATGTCTCATTTTTTATGCATGTACATGCACATATCAATCGTTTACAAAACGTGATAAGACTACTTTATTTTAGAAAATAATTAAACATGTAAAGAAAGCAATCAACTATTATATCAATATTTAGAAAATTGTAACAAATATAAAACAGGTAAATAGGCACAGGGAAGAAGTTACAAATAAATTTAGTCTCAGAGATAACAAGTTTGCTTTTTAGTCTGAAGGACGCTTTTTAGTGTAAAATGAAAATGATAGTTTCAGCTATCATTCTATCATTTACACTAAAGAGCGTCCTTCAGCCTAAAAAACAAACTTTTTGTCCCTAAAACAAAAATTTTCTCTAACTTTTTCCTTAAGCCTAAAAAAATTAGCGCTTTCAGTGGTTTGAAACTTAGAAAACTTGCATCATCTCTCTTTTAAAAGTAATAAATGACTATATTAATATATTAGAGATTTTTTCTGTCCACCATACAGATTGCACTTTCCATGATACTTCGTTCCTCACAAACTCTCAGTGCTTTCTACATCACTATTTTTCCATTGCCAAAGCGAAGTATATACATTTTGTTTATATGAGAATTTTAAATCCAACAAAAAAACAGATGAGCATAATATAAATTTATAGGGAAAAAATAAGTATCCAAAATATTTCTCTTAGTGGAAGGCACTTGTTCGCAAAAATTAAAGGAAAGATATGATATAAAAATAAAAATGATGGGAAATAGTTGTTGGTTTGAACATTTGTTTGTCCAGTTACTGAATCAATGCTACAACTTGCAATGAATGTGGATACAATCGTGGGAAGAAAGCAAGTATTTATACATATAGTCTTGCTTGTTGGTGTAATGACGAAGAAAGTGGGAAGCAACTGATGTCCCGAATTTCCGAAAACAAACCGTAAAAATTAACTAATATCAAACTAAAATAATTTACTAACATGCAAGAGAGATGAAACAATGCAACAATGTCATCCACTATTCCATACTTTTCATTAGGTCCCCATTTGATTTTCTTTTTGAGCTAATTGCCATATTATCAAAATAAAATCCAAACAAAACATTGAAAAGGTGCTGATCCTCAATATGGCAGTGGTTACCAAATAATGAGTATGAGACTACCAATAGAACTAAGATGGAATTAATACACTTTCCATTTTTGTCTTTCAAAACTTTCATCTCCTGCACCATCTTTGCATGTAAATTTCATCACTGGCACATGCGTTGATTACAAATTTAATTTGACTGTAAAAATAGAGTGAATCAATCAATCCAAACACGGTCTAGCTTTAGAGTTCCAGCCTTGAGTGGTTCACTATCTTTATAAGGCACGCAGGTCTCATAACATGCACGCGGGAACTAAATATAGGCACCAATCATGCATGTAGTTATGGGTAGCTCGAAGTCACATGCAAGCTTTATTATGCATGCTTGGATTCTTCTGATTATACTTGCATCAAAACCTCCCTGCATCTATTCTGTATGAATGCACACACTAAGTCACATGCATCATCATGCATACAGCAACCATGTGTGGAACAGTCACATGCAGTTACATGAAAGCTTCAGTTGGACGTTGTTCATCTGCACGTATAGGATTCCAACCTTTCCACTTCTAAAATATCACATTTAACTTTGATTGGTACTTCATTTTTGCTTTGGTACTTCATTTTTGCTTTAGTACTTCTACAAAATCATTGCAGCAGTAAAACACAGTAGACAAAAGTTAGAAAATGACTCATCTCCTTTTAAGTCATCACTATTCTTGTGTTCTTTGCAAATGTACCAATTGATCAAAATCTCAGCAGTTTGCGGCCCTGTAATATAGTAGATAACTCAAATAAATATCATTAATGCATTGGCCTTGGGATTATGTAATCTTTTCCCTACCCCTGATCGGTTCATAGCATTGGCTCCTAGAGCTGTATGCAAGTATTAAAATAGCTCATGCTGTCAATGCAGCAAACGTGCATGTGTATAATGAAGATAAGAAGAACTGCAAATGATTCTCCTACCAATCGACAAATTAATTTCATAACAGTATAAGTGTAAAAATAATAATAAACCGAAATTTCATAACAAATCTAAATATATATATATTTATGATTAAAAAAATGTCGAAACCACATTTTATATCAAATATCATTGGATGTTTATTGTGATATATCAATGCTTATCAAAAAGAGTGTACATCTGTACCTAATCAAAATAACCACATCAAAAATATGATTACTTTTTAGTTGTTTCAATATGACAATATATTTGATAATACAAATGATGATAACCAAGCAGGTGCGAGATATATTGGGCATAATCTTAAAGTTGGTAATATGTTTATCACTCACTGAAAGTTTGCTCAACTTACTTAAAATGCTTGGACTAATGAATTTAATTTTTCAACACACTAAATATCTGTTATTATAAAGTGAAAGAGTCAGGGGAGAAGGCAAAAACCCATGAGTTTATATAATTATGAATTAGATAGTGTCTTTTACTGTCTCTTATGTTTTATGCAAAACTATGAACTTATTAGATGTCATATATTTATAAGTGAAGAATAAAATGATGTAGCGCAAAAAAAAATACATACGTTGCACAAAGATATGCACACTTCATTATGAGAAAAAAAATTCTCTTAGTGTGTTTCATAAGAATTATTTCAATTTTTTAATGAAAGAAAGGACTATTTACTTCTAACTGAATAACAAAATGTTGCATAAAAAAATCATGTACGAAGATACGCACTTCATTATGGGACAAAATATTTCTCTTAGTGTGTTTTATAAAAAATATTTCAATTTTTTTAATAAAATAAGGATAAACGGTGGTTAGAGAAATGATAAATTAGTGGCGAATAGGCAAATATTATTGTATAGTGATGTAAGTTATTGGTATGAGTGCAACGGATGGCAAAATAAGAAATATGAAAACTTACTGCAATGATTGCATATAATGTTCAAGCGATGTATCATTTGCGTTGAACATTGTAAGATGAAATTAATCCGTGTGTTAACAGACAAGTAATAGATAGAAAAAATACCGACAGACATAATTTTTTTGGCCTTAAAACTCCACCTCTTTAATAATGTATAGCAAAAAGTAACCAAAGGAGCATTACAACTTTATGAAATTTGAAAATAGAAATCTTTCTCCTTTACTAATCAAAGTTACCATCTATGTTGATAATAACAATTAATATATTTAGTCAAGAGATAGATAATTATTAAAGCAAGCCATAACACCATAATGGAATAAGTGATATAATAACTGATTAATTATCAACTAATGAGAAGCAGAAGATAAAGTACCTAGGTAGGCATCAAGATGAAGGCAAACCAAATTCATCTCTTCTTCATGTAGCAATTACTCTACTGAAAACTTTAAAAGTCAGCTACACATTATAAATTAGGCAATTAATATATTGATCTTGTTGGGTAATAATATGTCTACTTATAAGTGAATAGACGATAAATTGATAAAAATTTAAAGCACGCCTTTAAAATAATAATTGAAGCAAACCATGATATAGTAATTATGTTATTATACACGGGTGAATATTTTTCCATTTGACATCATCAACAATTAACCATTTGGAAACAATGACTTAATGAAATCTATGTTAAATAATTAAAGAAGTACTTCTTCAGCTTAGAAGAAGTAGAAAGAAAGATAAAGCGAAAGCAAAAATCAGTTCAGCTCTTCTAAGCATATTACTTACCTTATATTGAAATACAAAAAAACCGATCCATCCTTCGTTATGCTGAATGCTCATTAATTCATGTAGCACTACAATATCTAAGGGGCATATGTCATGACAAAATAAGTAATCAAATCGAAAACAATTAGTTTAAAAGAAAAATACTACAATCATCAAAATGTAAAATACCTTTCTTCCATTGCCTCCAAGTTTGTGTGGTGGTATTTCACTATTCATTATCCCTTTCACACTTATAAGACATCAATATAGAGGTCATCTAAAATTTCTTCCACTTAGCACCAAAAATTGTTGATCATTGTTATTCACTAGCCATTTCTTATAATATGTGATAATGATTGGTGCTTTCATATGATTTCTACAATAGGATTTTAGAGACAATTATATAGACATATACGAAAGTACCACATTAAAAAAGGTTTCATTTACCAAATGATCCAGATTTGATTTTCAAGTGTTCTGAATGTGAAGGTGGATGAGAAGGAGAGTAGGAAATGAAATTCTAAAAGAAGGAATGATAAAAACACATATTGATGGACCATATTTAAAGATTAAAAATTAGCAATGTTAAAATTAAATACCTACGTAGGTTGAGCTGAACCTTCTGAAAGAAAAAGGCATAAGATGTTCATTCTTAGTGCTTGGGTACACCTAGTACAAAAAGTTAGTATAAATAATAATAAATAAATCAAAGATCAAATACGTACAATCGAGAATAATTAAGGATAATAGCAAACAAACAGCAACAGTACACAGTTTTCTCCGAAGGTTATATAAATAATATTTCAATTAGCATCAGTTTAAAGTTAAGGCAAATCAACCAAGCGTCTCAACCAAAATTCAACCAATGAAACACAAGCATGATAACTTTTGTAGAAATTTTTGAAGTAAAATCTACTACAACGTAGAAAATAGTGAAATTTTAATTGAAAATATATGAAGAAACAATACCTGTTTGTCGTCCTTTAACTCTGCACCTATCTGAACAAATCCATCTTTTGTCCAGTCCATTGTTGTCACTCGTCACTTCTTGTTCATCAATTGATTATTGGAGCTTCACTCAAAACTTAACTAAAGCCCTAGAATTTTACTTAAGAACTCTAAAAGAATAGAATTATGATTTTACTCACAAAAAGTAGGATTTAATTGAATTTAGAGGATAACTATTGAAGTGGGGAAGGATAAATAACTGACAAAGATGGATTAAGAAAAATGAGAAGGGATGTGTGATTGTTCTAAAAGAAGAACCATTGTAGAACGTGGGAAGATGAAATGACGACCTACCGTTACTTCACTTTTCCATTTGTTCTTATGCTAGGGTTGTTTGTGGAAGTTAAAAAAAGCTTCACCACAACAATGTATTTGTATAATCTGTAGAGATTAAAGTGAAGTTATAAATGAATTTATAAGTGATTAAGATTTATGAATTTGTGAAGTTATAAAATGAATGGATTTTGTAAATAAATGATTTATAAGCAATTAACTTATAAATTGGATTTTTGAATACAAATGAAATAAATGAAATTGGTTAATAAAGAAGATTTATAAATAGAAGTTTTTATAAAATATAAATGTGATTGTTTTATAAATCCGAAATCAATTGAATTTGATAACTTAATTATTATAGTCTATTAAAGGAATTTCATCCACGATTTTGGACAGTGGATAATCCTTTAATTTAATGTGCAATGGTAATGAATTTGGTAAATAGATTATATTCATGATTTTGGACAGTGGATTATCCTTTAATAAATGTGTAGAAATATTGGATTTGGTAAATGGACTATATCCACGATTTTGGACAGAATAATACATTAAATGAGACGACCCGACTTCCTATCTCCAGGAAATCGCATCATCAATGAAGAAAGAAAGGGAGAGAAGAAGAAAAGAAAGAGAAAGAAGAAACAGAACAACATCGGAGAACTCACAGCGGAACGAATAAAATATAATATATCACATAAAATATTACACACTATCATAATACATCAGAGTACACAACCTAGTCAATACATATTAGACAGTTATAAACATCTGTCTAACTATACAGCTCAGGTACACAAGATACAGATACAACAAACACAGCGGAACCATAATATAACTACACGTGGAAGCCTCCTGCTCCATATCTCCTCCAGAATTCGTCAAGAAAACCTGAATCACTTGACTACTCATACATAATATGAGTACCCAAGAGTCTAATAAAATAGAAAATAAACACTCGGGTCAGACAGGGGTCTGGTTTGAGTAAACGGTTTAAAATTGTTTAGCTTTAGAAAAACTTTTGAAAAGAAAAGGTATCACGTAAGACTTCGGACACATAAACATGGAAAAGTTTTTACCTTATGCTAACCAAAACATTGATAGGTAATCCAGTGATATTATAATAGTGTCTAGGGTTTTCAAGTAAATATGAAATAACCGAAATTGTTACATTTATTGAATTCCAGCTACTAGCCACAAAAGTGGGTAATACAATCAAAACCGTAGGGTCTCGTAGGAAGAATTGGTTTCCTTCAATGGCAGGGCTACTGGGGTACCGCCCGTCACAGTACGTGGCCTAGATCACCGTACCGAGGAGTACGCCCGCTCCCCTGCAGCACAAGGCCGGAACCATCCTTTACTGGACAGTCCCGAACAAGACCACCCCGTAGTTGGCACGACCAACCACACACTAAGCCGAAATAGACTAGACGGGGGGTAAATCTCGCTCTCCAGTGGGAGCTACCCATGAAGCCTTACTGCACCTCCCCTGTTTTAGCCATTCCTGGTTGATGAGGCTTGAGGCTGCGATTACCTTAATAGAACACATCTATCTTAGAATGCTCATCGTCCCCCGACGATGTGCTGAAAGCATTCAATCCATACAAGTTCGTTCCGAGTTCGAACGAAACCGAAGGCACTATTTCGTTGCACTCGTTTTGGAATCACCCTCAGAGTCAACGACCATAGCCCTTGCACTCTGAATCACCATCTCGAACCTATAAGCACTATTCCGTCAACTCATTACGGAATCACCCACAGAGTTATACTGACGTATAGTCCTTACACCTCGAGTCTTCACTTGCTCCACTTGGATTCATGACCTAACGTTTAATTGGAATCAATGTAGTTTTCGGATCCCAAATATGGAAACCCGATCCCGGTCTTACCGAAACCAAACGCCATTTTAATGTCCAAGTTGTACTTAAGGGTTTAAACAGTTTAAAACTTATATTCATGATGATATAACAGATAGATGAATCTTATTATCACAATAAATAAATCATATCAAACATTCATCTTTACAAAGCAGCATATCACATATATCAGATATATCCAAATCATCCAGTATCAACCAATCACTCAATATCAATAATCTAATATCAATTGATCATCCAATATCAATTGATTTGTGTAGTGCAGAGTATTGCTCCAATCTATCGAGATTCCTTCTTGGCCCGAAGGATAGCAAGTTGAAAGTTGGAGACGTGATAAGTCTAGGAGACTTAGTTTCTTGTATGGTTGAGATACACTTTTGTGTTGTTGGTGCGAAGAGACCGAGATCAGATTTATCTGAAAACCACTTCGGACCAACGTATATGCATTCAATTGTGCAGGTTATCGATGTTAATGATATTTAGGATTTTCATAGTAGGGGGCTGCTTGTTGATCATTTGGGGTTAAAATCCCAATATACATATAGTAGCAGTGGTCTCTTCATTATAAAATATCTAATGGAAGGACTATTCATTACTAACCCTAAGGATTTCGCGACAGGATGTAGTAGGAAAGTATCTTCGGTTTTTCCTGTTCTTGGACAACTTTTATGGATGTTTGTCTGACATTGCATTTCTAAAGGTTACGTACATTGGTTTTTACAAACGTACATCACTGGTGACGGAAAAGACAACTTCTCTTAGCTTAACATTCTCCTTGAAACATATGAACTTGAGGGTTGTATTTTTGTGGAAGGCAATTAGTAGTCAACGGAAATGGTTGTGTGACACGCTAAGTGATGTGATATGTGAAAGGTAATCATTACCTCTGTCTCATCAACCAGAAATGACCAAAACAGGGTTAGATGCGGCAAGGCTAAATGGGTCGCTCCCAAGTAGGATATGATCATCCTCTTCTAGATATATCTATACACGCTATGACGTCGTGTATCTGATTATTGCAGTTTGTATGCTTTAAGGGCCCTCCGTAAAGTTCGATAATGATCGGAGGGTGACACATTCGGTAGGGTAGGCCGGTCTTATGTTGGTAGAGGAACTTTATGATGGTTTTTTGGTACATTTCTCTAGAGATGTACTGCTTGAAGGTAGTCCCTTCACCTGGTCATTTGTATGGAAATCTAAACTCCACTACGTACCCGCCATTTTATTTGTAAAGCCTAGTATACTGGAATTTTATAATGGTAACAATTTCAGCTATGATTAATATTATTTGTATACTAGACATTAGTTTAATATAAGATGATTTGATATGAAATGTTTTAGTCATCATAAGGTAAAAATATGTCCGTGTATATGTGTGGACTTGTCTTACGAGATACTTTTGTTTTGGGAAAGGAAAAGTTTGGTAATTTAATTGTAACAACCCTAGATTTTCATATATTTTAATATTTGACTTTGTTTTATTTTGAAATTATTTTAAACTTATTTTATTTCAAACATTTCATTTTTAAATGAAGGTGTTGATTATTATGTGAATTATAATTTCAAACGGGTATAAATTGGATATTTTACTGAAAGATGAATTTCTGTTCAAACTGGTCAAACTTGACTTTTAAATTTCAAATTTAAATACTTAAATTCTTAAATTTTATCTTTTATTATGAAAATATACTTAATAACTTGAATACTGCTTTTTATTTCGTTGAAAACGGATTTAATTTGTAAAAGTTATGTACATTTCAATTTTGAGTATAATTTGTTTTATTTTGAAATTTTGTCTATTTTAAATTATATAAATCATATTTTCTATGTTATATTTTATTTTAATATGTGTTAATATGTTATTTTATGTATATTTTGTCTTTTAATATTTTTAAAGTGATAATAAAATTTTCCCAAAATTTACCGTATTTATTTCCTATTTTTAAGGGTTGTTTTCTATTTTTCTGCTATTTTCCTCATTTAAATTATATTTAATTAAAATTTATATATTTATTTTGTGAATATATTTTTATTTTATGTTATTATTTATGTTTAAAAATATTTTACAAGCTCATATGAATTTTCTAAAAATTATTCTATCTAATTTCAAATTTTCTAGTCTAGTTCACTATTTTTAGCTATTTTTCTTAATTTAATATTATATAATTAATAAATAATATATAAATTTTTATATTTTGATAAATTTTCGAAATTTTATCTGGGATTATTATTATTTCCAGAATCATAAAGTTATATAATTAAAATAAAGAAATATGAAAGGGTTTTGACTTTTGAACTGCCTTTTGCCTTTTTGAATTCCGCCTCTTCATTTTCCTCACAACTCTTCATTTCTCTTGCCATAACTCCCCACTTTTCAGCCGACTATCTCATTTTCAATTCACGTATCTTTCTTTCCTCATTCCTAAGAAAAAATTTCGGCCCTCCCTTGCTTGAAGAATTTGGTAAAACTTTATTTCTTTTATCTCTTTTTCTATTTACATCGTTTATTTCTAGCTTGATTTTGCACTTGCTTTCACCTCTTTTAGGTTCGGTCATGCCTCCCTTGCTTCCTAGCCGCCTCCAGCACCTGATGACATACCACCAGCACCTCCTTCTCACCAGCCACCCAAGCCATGAACCCCCTTGGTGACGCATATCCACAAAAGTTTCAAAACACCCTTCATACTAGCCTAACCGAGCACCACTCTCATTCCATCACCTCACCACCCCTCTAGCCGCCACCTACCACATCACCACCACCTCCAGCACCCACGGCCACACGACCACAGTGGAACCCACCCCTCTGACCGTGACACCTAGAGCTTTGGTCGAGCCTAAACCCTTGACCAAATTCATGTAGGCATGCTTATGTGTATTATTGCCTTCACCCACCTTTACACCATCATTCCAACATGTAGACCGAACCCATACTCACTCAAACCAGACCCAAACACCTGCAAGTATTTCCCCTTATGGCTGAGCCTAGTAAAGGTTAAAAGCAAGTGCAAGCATTTCTATTTGATTCTGTGCAGTCAATTCTAGTGTAGTTTTGATCGTAGTTGATTTGAAACTCATCGTTGTTATATTGTTTTGTTTGATGTGTATCCAAAGAATTTGACACTTGGCTCCTCCATTCGAATCTGTGTCATGCTTTTGTTCTTATGTAGATCCCATTTGTGCA
Source organism: Allium cepa (assembly GCA_030765085.1). Taxonomy (NCBI): domain Eukaryota; kingdom Viridiplantae; phylum Streptophyta; class Magnoliopsida; order Asparagales; family Amaryllidaceae; genus Allium; species Allium cepa. The sequence goes on from CM060929.1 coordinate 486,511,430, forward strand.
ATTCGTCGTAGGTCATCAGCTCAAACCTGTGATTTATTCTCACCCGACAATATGTACTTTTATAACTAGTAAATTGACCCTTTTTGAATCTGTAAAAAATATTATCATGTTACACCTGCTATGTTATGATTTTATGATGTTCACCCATTCTTAAACACCTGTTATATCATATGTTACTGTTATATTATGCTGTTCTATTATTTTTATCAGTTTATCACACTACAAGTTCCTTTTAGACTAGAATCACTATGGGTTGAAATGATACATACCCGAACGGACTTTAGAATAGGAGAAAATCGTTATGGGCTGAAATGATAGGCCTGAATGATTTTCAGTTATTTTCATTTACTTGGGATTACAGGTTTGAAATGATCAAACCCGGGTTTTCTTTGTAAATAACGGGTTGAAATGATATATTACCCGTATCACTTTACCAAAGCTAGAAAATGAAATACAGACCCGTTGTTAAAATATGTTTTTCTTAAAATTTTAAAATATTTTAAGAATGTAAATATTATACTATTTTAATTTAAATTTGATTAAAAATGATTTTTGTAAAGCATTATTGACTCACTAAAAATTTATAAGTGAAATAAATTAATGGTAAAGTTAGAAAATCTGAAATGTAAGGTTTTTTAGAAATTATAATTTGGTGATAAATGGAATTTAAATTAAATATGAAAATATGATAAATTTATGATATTTTGAACTAAATGAATGTAAAATAATTTTATAATATATTAATGATTTTTGAATTAAGTTAAAATGTGAAATGAATGAATATTTAAGTTGAAATTTTGAAATATAACTAAAATTGGAAATTTGTGAATTTGGCTTAAAAGTGAATTTTAAGTTAAGTAAATAAAATGAAATTAAGTTATATTTGAAAATTTAAACTTAAGTGTTAAGTTAAATTTAATTTAATGAATTTAAAATTTAATGTTGGAATTTAATAAGCGTATTACTATTAAATTTTGATTTTTGAATAGAGATTTAACTTTATAAAATCATGAATATAAAGAAATTTGAATGATTGTTTTAAAAGTGAAATTATATGATTTTATAAGTTAAAAATGGTTTAAATAAAAATATAATTGTTTGTGAAATTATACTGAATATTTGAAGTTAATTTACTGCATTTCCAAAATGCTATTAATTCTAATGTAAAGGATAATACAGTATCTGTAAATGCCGTGGTTGATAATAATGAACCAAACGACTCAATTTAATTAAAGGCTATTATAGCATTTTTTGTGAATGTTATAATGGTTGAATTTAACTAAGTTTATTTGAAACTAATGGAACCCTATTACAGCATTTTAAATATTTTCTTTTGTTAAATTGAACTGTTTTAAGTGTGACTTTCCGTAGCATTTTCTAAATGCTGCGAAAGTTGAATTTTTATTGTTTTAATAAATTTAAGTGAATGAATGAACTTTGAAAGATTAAAATTTTGGAAATTTAATAATTTAATTATTAAATATAATATCTTAATTTTAATGATTTAAATGAAGCAATTTGTTTCGAAATATAAACTATTTTGAAACGTGTTTTGAAATGGTATTTAAATTAAATAAAAATGAATATGGTTTGGAAGATATGATATTTTGATATTTTGAAATGGATTTTGAATGATATTGAATTTTTAAATGATATTTGATTTCGAAGTATAAATAATATTTTGAAATTTTAACAACGGGATGTATTTAGTTTATGGTTTAACTGATCTTTAAAGGATGTTAAAGGATGGGCGATCCCAAGCATCCTTTATGTTATGGTACATTTCTACTACAGTTCACTTGAGTTGATTTACATTATATAAGTATATATTGTCCTGACTCGAGTGTTTTGCGTTTTACTTTACGCTCGGGTCAGCCTGAGTATTCACAGCTTTGGATTCTCTTTCTGGACCTAGTCTTTGCTGGAGTTTCGGCTTATCTACATTTATATCTACTTTCTGTTTCAGCTATTCTAGTTTATCTCATGTATTAGTGAACTTCTATGTATTTGGGATTTCTATTATGTTGTTTTCAGACTGTATTATGTTTTTGGTTTGAGACTCTGCCGTAGTAGCTTCATGAACTACTATGTATTTTATATTCCGCTGCGAGGTATTCAGTTTGTTCTGTGTCTGTGATTCTGTGATTTGTATTTCATTTGCTCCAAATTTATTTGCAATGCGGTATTTTGAGCAATTCAAGTCCGATATGTGCGGCTGCGAATGGCTAAGAATACCGGGTTGTTACATTTGGTATCAGAGCTTTGGTTTTAGGCAAACCATAGCCTGTGGAGCAAAAACTCATTAGAGATAGGGTAGAAATACCCTAGAACGAGTGAAATCAATCTCAGAATCTTTTCTTGTGAGAGAACATATTTTCGAAGTATAAAATAATTTCCAAATGATTTTTAAAGGATTTTAAAAGATTATTTTGGTATAAAAATTTTCTTATTTTGAAACCAAGATTTTCAAAACTTCATCCCTTCAGTATCAATCTTGTTAGAAATCTCTTGGTTAGGATTCTTATCGATTAGGATTCCTTGAACTTTGGAACGCTCCCACTTGTTCTGAAATCCAGTCTTGTCTTCCCTATTCTATCCATTTTGATTTTGGAACATTTCATAACTCCGCTTTGGAATGACCTCTATAAAGATCGGTGATTCCGAAAATCTTTGAATGAATTGTAAAGGGGTGAAAATCCTTTATAATTGGCATTGATTCACCGGAGATTCCTGTATCCTCGGTTTTCGATGCTATCTTTCTCCTGCTCTACCCGGATTCTATCTCTAGCGATCGAATGTCGATTTGCCTTAGATTTCCGAATTGATTATATTACTGAAGTCACGGTTGACCAGTTAAGGTCGCCCACGATTTATATAGGCTTATCATCTTCTATTTGGTAATAAAATTATCTTATCCTCGTTCGAGCTTATCTTCGAAACAGAATTCTATTTGATTACAGTTCCTATCAATTCGAATCTCCGTATTGCTTGAAATCAAACCTTGAATCATTCTTTGAAAATTTGTGTTTGATTGTATTTTGAATTTGTGCACACATCGAAATTATTATTTTGACAAGGATGACCCTATTTTGTATATAAAAGTGAAATGTTTCAATAAGTATTTTTACCTTTGGAAAATGAAAATATGAAGCTTTGAAAGGATTTGAAATTTTGGAAATTTAAAAGAAAATGTGATTTATATAAAAATGATTTATAAAATGAAGGGTTTGAATTTGAATTTCGAGGAATCGAACTCCGGTGTTTTGAAATGGGTTTTTAAGATATTGGGAAATATATAATAATAATATGATTTAAAGATATTTTTCCAAATAAGAAATGTTTCAAATGTATTCGAATGAATTCCAATGATGTCAAAGAGATTTCAAAGAAGTTTCAAGAAATAAAAGTCCAGAACCCACTTATGTCGCTGAAAAATAATTTCGATGATGAATACATGCATCATCGACATTGATTTTTGAGTTTCTGAGTAGGGAAGAGGCCACTCTAGTAGCTTTGCTATGCGAGTGATTTTATGAAACCAAATTTTGATTTCCGATTTCGAAGTACGGTTTGATATTCGAAAGATATGTGTGTGTGTGTATATATAATTGAAATGATTTAAAAGAAGCCGGTGTTCAATCCTCGAGATTCAGATTTGTTTTGGTATAACCTTACCTATTTTAATCGATTTACTAATTTGTTGGTGATTTCCAACTCTTGGATTGAAAATATGATTTCTTCGACTATTTTGAAGGTTCGAGCACTTCCAATCAAGGTTAACTTTTCCAAGCTAAGAAATTTTGGATGGTATAAGGTATTTGATAAAGTATAAGTTTAATTTGGTATGATTAATGTATAAAGTAATATGATTTATATAGGTTTGAAACTGTTGTGGAGTGAAATAAGTAAGACTATTTTGAATTATACTGGTATGAAATATAGTTTTGAAAAGATATTTGAAGTAAAATGTTGAGTTTTTGTTAAATTTATAAGTTAAGAAAAACAGTGAATTTTGACTTAACAAATGAAAGTGAGTTTTAAATTGAATATTTGAGTTAAAATTTTGTTGTTATAAATCATATGTTAAAAATTATTTAAATGTGAAATTTTGAAGTCTAGAAATATGATTTATAAGTTTAAAATTTGCTAAACTTGAAGTTGTATTGTTTTTTAAAAGTTATAATAAAATCTGGAATTTTATTAATAGCATTTCTAAAATGCTATAGTTTTATGACAACACTTTAAAATGCTGTTGTTTTTGAATTCAACTTTGTTTGAATTAACTAAATATATGTTATGGCATATTATAAATGTCGTTATTCTTGAACTAAACTATTTTGAAAACTATAAGTTACGATAGCACTTTTAAATGCTGTCATTGTTATAATTTGACAATGTTTTGTAATGTTATAGATTTTAACACCATTGAGTTATGTTTAAAAAAAATGATTTAATTTTGGAATTGATTATTTGTGAAACTTAAGGAGTTTTGAATATAATTTAATATTTAAATTTGAATTTTAAGGAATTTAAATTGAATTTGAATTTAAATACGGTTTACTTGGTTATGTGTTAAATGGAATGAAATGTAATGAGATAAATGAATTTTTGAATGGAACTATGAAATGTACTTTTGTAATGATATTTGAAATAATAATTGAATGACATATTTGAATTTTTTTAAATGATATTTAGATTTAAATATTTGAAATTGAATTCAAATAATGATTTGATAATGAGGCTTTGAATGATATAATCTTTATTTGATAAAGAATGTGAATCAGGAATGATAACTGATTTTGATAAATGAAATTTAAAGTTTATATTTTTGTATGAAAGGTATTTGGTTTACTTGTAATTTGAGTTTAATTAAAAATGATGGATTTATGAAATGAATATGTCAAAATGAAGTAATAATGAAGTAAAATTTAAGATATATGAAATTATAAAATTTAGTTTTGGAATACGGTACATTTAAGCTCTGAAATATATTAAAGATTGAATAGTTTATTTTGCGGATCAAATCTTTATTTGAAATTCGATAATATTTAAAATGGTTTTGTTGGAAAACTAAATTGAATTGAAACTGATGGTTTGAATTGAATTAAAGCTGGAACTTGTAGACTTGGGTTTAAATTGAATAAATTTGTGAAATGTAAAGAATTAAAGGGATGTTTTATGATTTCAAATGTATGATTTAGAAAAGTTATGATTTTCAAAGTGTAATGATTTCAAGTATTTTGGTTTTGAAAGATTTATAACTTTGAAAGTATTATGATTTTTGAAAGTGAATATATGTTGAAATGGAAATGAATTTGTTTGACCTAAATTTTTGTTGATTTGGAAATTTGGATTATTTTCTAAGTCTATTGTTTTAAGAAACTTTGAAACTGAGTATATGTAATTTAGAAGAAATGATTTGGCGAAATCATATATGATTTTGAAACTAAAATGTTATTGAAACAAATTAAAATTGAGAACCTTGTTTTACTAAATACTTGATATGGGAGTTATCGAACTTATATAAAATGGATTGTATAAGTATGAAGTTGATTTGAAAATGTTGAATTGAAAAGGTACTCAATTTGTAAATTAAAATCTTATATAATCGAAGTTTATATAAGTATGATTTGATATACTATTGATTTTGGAAAGTATTCGATTTGAAAATGAAATCTTATATATAATGGAATTTATATAAGTGCGATATTTGAAGCTATGATTTTGAAGGGCTACTATATATGGTATATTATATTTTCATATAAGAGGTAAGGGAAGTAACCTCCGGAAGAAGTATAGTGATATGCTTCGACCCAGATGGACTTGGGGAATCCAGGAATGGATTCGACCGATAAACCCTAAAGGACTTGGGTGAATTCATAAATGGATTCGAACTGATATGGTTGTCCGGACTTAAACTCATGAGTTCCTCGATTTTTTTTCCAGGGTAGATGGTTCTTTAGTTTACCCAATGGAGGCGCTTTCGATCCTGGGATCTGTTGTTTATGGATCTTCCGGGAAGGAAGTGCATCCATTGTGTAAATCATTAAATCGGCAGTGTACCACTGCAGCAGGGGTCGATGGTCCCTTGTTTACGAACTGGCTACGACATTTTTCTAGAATCCGGAAGGTAGAAGGATCTTCTGGAAAGTGTTGTGTCCATTTCGTAAATACTGGATCAGCAGCGGGCCACTGCTATCGTATTATCATCATTTGACATTGGATTTTGAGCGTAACTTCTCATACCTATTTTTTTTAGTATTTTCACTGGGTGTTGAAACAGGTCAACTAAGTACTTGGAGAATTCTAGCTTTGCGTCGGATCTATGCATAGCCAGAGTCTGCAGGAACGAAAGTAAACTTGTTAAGACATCGAGTTATAAAAGTATTTTGGTAAAGTATTGTATAAAGGATATTCTAATCATGATTTAAAATGTCTTAAATATTGTTTACTTCGAACTATCAAATTTGAATCAAATAACTAATTATTATATTAAATGTTTAACATGTCAAATATTAAAAAAAATTGAAATAATGGTTCATCCATGTCTTTCAACTTGCTTTTCCTCCTAGCTACTTTTTTCATACCATCTTTCAGGATGTCTTCCAACCTATTGTTCTTTCTTGTTGTTTCTCCGCTTCCTTCCTTTTCGAGGACGAAAAGATTTGAGTGGGGGAGAGTGTAACAACCATAGATTTTTCATATATTTTAATATGTGACTTTGTTTTATTTTGAAATTATTTTAAACTTATTTTATTTCAAACATTTCATTTTTAAATGTAGGTGTTGATTATTATGTGAATTATAATTTCAAACCGATATAAATTGGATATTTTACTGAAAGATGAATTTCTGTTCAAACTGGTCAAACTTGACTTTTAAATTTCAAATTTAAATTCTTAAATTTTATCTTTTATTATGAAAATAGACTTAATAACTTGAATACAGCTTTTTGTTTCGTTGAAAACGGATTTAATTTGTGAAAGTTATGTACATTTCAGTTTTGAGTATAATTTGTTTTATTTTGAAATTTTGTCTATTTTAAATTATATAAATCATATTTTCTATGTTATATTTTATTTTAATATGTGTTAATATGTTATTTTATGTATATTTTGTCTTTTAATATTTTTAAAGTGATAATAAATTTTTTCCAAAATTTACTGTATTTATTTCCTATTTTTAAGGGTTGTTTTCTATTTTTCTGCTATTTTCTTCATTTAAATTATATTTAATTAAAATTTATATATTTATTTTGTGAATTTATTTTTATTTCATGTTATAATTTATGTTTAAAGATATTTTACAAGCTTATATGAATTTTCTAAAAATTATTCTATTTAATTTCAAATTTTCTAGTCTAGTTCACTATTTTTAGCTATTTTTCTTAATTTAACTTTATATAATTAATAAATAATATGTAAATTTTTATATTTTGATAAATTTTCGAAATTTTATCTGGGAGTATTATTATTTCCATAAATATAAAGTTATATAATTAAAATAAAGAAATATGAAAGGGTTTTGACTTTTGAATTGCCTTTTACCTTTTTGAATTCCACCTCTTCATTTTCCTCACAACTCTTCATTTCTCTTGCCATAACTCCCCACATTTCAGCCAACTATCTCATTTTCAATTCACGTATCTTTCTTTCCTCCTTCCTGAGAAAAAATTTCGGCCCTCCCTTGCTTGAAGAATTTGGTAAAACTTTATTTCTTTTATCTCTTTTTCTATTTACATCGTTTATTTCTAGCTTGATTTTGCACATGCTTTCACCTCTTAAGATCGTCCATGCCTCCCTTGCTGCCTAGCCACCTCCAGCACCGGATGACACACCACCAGCACCTCCTCCTCACCATCCACCCAAGCCATGAACCCCCTTGGTGACGCATATCCACAAAAGTTTCAAAACACCCTTCATACTAGCCTAACCGAGCACCACTCTCATTCCATCACCTCACCACCCCTCTAGCCGCCACCTACCACACCACCACCACCTCCAGCACCTCTAGCACCCATGGCCACACCACCATAGTGGACCCCACTCCTCCGACCGTGACACCTAGGGCTTTGGCCGAGCCCAAACCCTTGACCAAATTCATGTAGGCATGCTTATGTGTATTATTGCCTTCACCCACCTTTACACCATCATTCCAACATGTAGGCCGAACCCATACTCACCCAAACCAGACCCAAACACCTGCAATTATGTTGTATTTCCCCTTATGGCTGAGCCTAGTGCAGGTTAAAAGCAAGTGCAAGCATTTCTATTTGATTCTGTGCAGTCTATTCTAGTGTAGCTTTGATCGTAGTTGATTTGAAACTCATCGTTGTTATATTGTTTTGTTTGATGTGTATCCAAGGAATTTGACACTTGGCTCCTCCATTCAAATTTGTGTCATGCTTTTGTTCTTATGTAGATCCCATTTGTGCAATTCGTCGTAGGTCATCAGCTCAAACCTGTGAGTTATTCTCATCCGACAATATGTACTTTTATAATTAGTAAATTGACGCTTTTTGAATCTGTAAAATACATTATCATGTTACACCTGCTATGTTATGATTTTATGATGTTCACCCATGCTTAAACACCTGTTATATCATATGTTACTGTTATATTATGCTGTTCTATTATTTTTATCAGTTTATCACACTGCAAGTTCCTTTTAGACTAGAATCACTATGGATTGAAATGATACATACCCGAACGGACTTTAGAATAGGAGAAAATCGTTATGGGCTGAAATGATAGGCCTGAATGATTTTCAGTTATTTTCATTTACTTGGGATTGCAGGTTTGAAATGATCAAACCCGAGTTTTCTTTGTAAATGATGGGTTGAAATGATATATTACCCGTATCACTTTACCTAGGCTAGAAAATGAAATACAGACCCGTTGTTAAAATATGTTTTTCTTAAATTTTAAAATATTTTAGGAATGTAAATATTATAATATTTTAATTTAAATTTGATTAAAAATGATTTTTGTAAAGCATTATTGACTCACTGAAATTAATAAGTGAAATAAATTAATGGTAAAGTTAGAAAATCTGAAATGTAAGTTTTTTTAGAAATTATAATTTGGTAATAAATGGAATTTAAACTAAATATGAAAATATGATAAATTTATAATATTTTGAACTAAATGAATGTAAAATAATTTTATAATATATTAATGATTTTTGAATTAAGTTAAAATGTGAAATGAATGAATATTTAAGTTGAAATTTTGAAATATAACTAAAATTGGAAATTTGTGAATTTGGCTTAGAAGTGAATTTTAAGTTAAGTAAATAAAAATGAAATTAAGTTATATTTGAAAATTTAAACTTAAGCGTTAAGCTAAATTTAATTTAATGAATTTAAAATTTAATGTTGGAATTTAATAAGCGAATTACTATTAAATTTTGATTTTTGAATAGAGATTTAACTTTATAAAATCATGAATATAAGGGTATTTGAATGATTGTTTTAAAAGTAAAATTATATGATTTTATAAGTTAAAAACGGTTTAAATAAAAATATAATTGTTTGTGAAATTATACAGAATATTTGAAGTTAATTTACTGCATTTTTAAATGCTATTAATTCTAATGTAAAGGATAATACAGTATTTGTAAATGCTGTAGTTGATAATAATGAACCAAATGGCTCAATTTAATTATAGGCTATTATAGAATTTTTTTTGAATGTTATAACGGTTGAATTTAACTAAGTTTATTTGAAACTAATGGAACCGTATTACAGCATTTTAAATATTTTCTTTTGTTAAATTGAACTGTTTTAAGTGTGACTTTCCGTAGCATTTTTTAAATGCCGCGAAAGTTGAATTTTTATTGTTTTAATAAATTTAAGTGAATGAATGAACTTTGAAAGATTAAAATTTTGGAAATTTAATAATTTAATTATTAAATATAATATCTTCATTCTAAAGATTTAAATGAAGCAATTTGTTTCGAAATATAAACTATTTTGAAACGTGTTTTGAAATGGTAATTAAATTAAATAAAAATGATTATGGTTTGGAAGATATGATATTTTGAAATGGATTTTGAATGATATTGAATTTTTAAATGATATTTGATTACGAAGTATAAGTACTATTTTGAAATTTTAACCACGGGATGTATTTAATTTATGGTTTAACTGATCTTTAAAGGATGGGCGATCCCAAGCATCCTTTAAGTTACGGTACATTTCTACTACGGTTCACTTGAGTTGATTTACATTATATAAGTATATATTGTCCTGACTCGAGTGTTTTGTGTTTTACTTTACGCTCGGGTCAGCCTGAGTATTCATAGCCTTGGATTCTCTTTCTGAACCTAGTCTTTGCTGGCGTTTCGGCTTATCTACATTTATATCTACTTTCTGTTTCAAATATTCTAGTTTATCTCATGTATTAGTGAACTTCTATTTATTTGGGATTTCTATTATGTTGTTTTCAGACTGTATTATGTTTTTGGTTTGAGACTCTGCCGTAGTAGCTTCATGAACTACTTTGTATTTTATATTCCGCTGCGAGGTATTCTGTTTGTTCTGTGTCTGTGATTCTGTGATTTGTATTTCATTTGCTCCAAATTTATTTGCAATGCGGTATTTTGAACAATTCAAGTCTGACATGTGCGGCTGCGAATGGCTAAAAATACCGGGTTGTTACATTAATTAATTCAGTTGAGTGTGTTTCTCTCGCTGGTTTTCCAGACTAATCCAGGCGTTTTTCCCTTTCAATGCTCGGGTCAGACCGAGTATATTTACAGGTTCAGATTTAGAGCTTTCAGAGCTTCAGCAGGCGAGCTGAGGAACTTCATTTCGTATACACGTATCTGTTTTGATTATCCGTTGCATAGTTGTTTTATATTATCGGCAAATGTGAGGAAAGGTTATTATAACTGTTCAGGCTGATAACTATTGATTGATTGTTGCACTCTGATTGGTGTATGTATATGCAATTTCTGTTTTGTAAAGATTATTGATATGATATTATATGTTTTCCGTTGTTATGTGAGATTCTGTATTGTTCTGTTTGGTTCTATCTTCTCTCATTCTTCACTTCTCTTCTTCTCTCTTCTTTTCTTTCTCTTGACTTTCTGTCGGTCAGTTCTTTTTAGGTCGGACATGTGTGGCTTATTGTCGATTCAAAGGGTATCAGATTTGCTTGATTATGTTCAGCATGATAGGAGGTTCTCACTTTGTGAACAGTGACGAAGCTTAGACTCTTACCTTTACATGTTCCTAGAGTGAAAGGGTTGGTCGATAGTCGAGAGGCTTACCGTAAAAGCAGATCCGAGGTACCACTTGTGGTCACCTCCATGTTGAAAAGCAAGAGTACCCCCATGTTGAAAAGCAGAAGGGTAGCGGGATGGTTGAAAAGCCTACCGGGGCAGGTCCGAAAAACCCGTTCGTCATAGTTGGTATCATAGCTTAGATTTTGTATATTCTTAAGCTTTGATGTATACTCGGTATAGATAGGGGACTGTAGCACCCTAGAGTTTGGGTGTATTATATATATTTGAGCGAATATTTGTTAGTGAATATAAAATGTTTTATATTATGTTTTCTTATCTGTTGAGTTGTTTGTGAATTCTGGTTGGAATGTAGGACGCCATGTTATCGATAGGGATTTCTAAACACTTAAACGAGGAAAGTCGACATAGTACTATTTTCAATTGGGTAAATGAAATAATTTTACCTCGATTATATTTTTTATATAAAGGATTAATTTCTCAAAAATTATTAAAGTGTAAATAAATTAATTGTTTGGTTGTTTGAAAATGTAAATATATATAAGTTAATAAAAGCTGTTTGTATAACCTAAATAAAAAACAACTATTGTAAAAGAATAAATTATATAAGCAAATGAATTGTAAAGTATGGAATTATAATTAAAACGATTTACAATTGTGAAATATTCTTATATATAAGAAATAAAACTATATGAATATATTTATAAATATGAATTATAAATAAAAAAGAATTTAAACTAAGAATTTGAAAATTTGAATCTTGTTAATTTTGAAAGTTATTTTTCAAAGATTAAAAAGGTTATATTATTGAAAATCTAAATAAGATAAATAAATTTGGAATAGATATTATATAAGTGAAATTATATAAGTAAATGATTTATAAATGTGGTTTATAAACATAAAAAGGATTTTTTTTAGAAAGAATAAAAAACACTGAATTCATACCGTTGTTGGGAAATAATAAGGGAGATGACAGTAGCATCATCAGTATCATTTTCGAGTTTCTATGTGATGGATTTGCTACCAATAGTAAATTGAAAATTTAATTTTTTTTGATAAACAAATTTGAATTTAAAATCCAAGTTGTAATTGATAAATATAAGTGAAATGAGTTTTGGACTTATAATATGAGATTAAAAAAAATGTAACTTGGTAAAGTTAAAAAAAATTGAGTAGCATAATAAATATATGATTTGAAATTTAACTAAAGGAAAGTTAAATAAATTGAATTGGATTTAAATCGGATTTGATAAGTTATTGGAATGAAAATTAAATGTAAAGGGTAAGTGATTATACAATACGAATTTGAAAATTTAAATAAATAAGTTGTATAACTTATAAAATGAGAAAATGTAAGTAAAACCAAATATTAAAATGGTTAGACAATTTTGTTAAGCAAAAAAAATCTGAATTTGAATAGTGATATAAATTTGACTTAAGTTAAATAAAGTAGAATTTGAATCAAATTAGAAATGAACTTAAATTGTATAGTGAAAGAAAATTAGTGAATGCAAACTAACTGAATATGAATAAATGAATGTTAGTAAAATCCAATGTTAATAAATCAAATGTGATTAAATTGAAAATCAATTCAATGAACATTAACGAGAAATGAATAAATGTTGATTTTGGTTATGGATTGATTGGATAGATATTGGTTTGTTGGATTTTAGTTGGATGATAGTTGTTTGATGGTTGGATTTGTTGCTTTTGATTGCATTGTTAGATTGGCATATATAGTTACTGTATTGGTATATGTTTATTGATATTACTTTCTATATACATGTTTCTCATTTGTTGTTGCATATTTAGTAGGTGCGGATGGCGTATGCTTTGCATTTGGAGCTCGCTTTCATGCTATATTAGCCGTATATGCTCGCTAATAATATATAAGGTACATATCTCGGATTACATATCATACTTTTACACTTTTTTCCCTACGGGATGCCTCATCCTCGAAAATGAGATGTATATTTATGATATGTGTGTCTATATATATATATATATATATATATGTTGTGATCCTACTACGATCGAATCGCGCAAAGGAGACGCCGGCGAATTTTTTTGAAAATTTAAGGCGCTAGATTTTTTTTGAGAATTTTGTAGAAATTTTGATATTGAGTTAAAGTTAAACGATTTTGGTCAGTTTTGAAAAGATAACTATGAATGGATTTGAAAACTTACAAATGTTTTTATAAGAAGTTTAACTAAGGGGGTTTTGAAAAAAGTTAAAAGATTAAATACTGTTGATATCTAATTTGAACGAATTGTTTTGAAAAGTTAATGGATTTTGTGACTTTTTCTTACTTGGTAATTTTGAGGACGAATCTAACGACCTAGAATTTCAGTCATTTGAAATTTGTATATTTAATTGATTTTAAATGTTCAAGAGTTAATTTTATGAGTTAAATAACTTATATTTTGAATATCTAGATTTAATCGGATAATTAAATTGTAAATTTAATATTTGAAATTGTAGAAATAATTGGAATTTTAATTTAGTGTGAATAAAAATGATTTATAAAGTTGAATTAAATTCTATTTGAATTAGAATGACGTTGGCAAACTTTTAAAATTGAATTAAAAGTTAATTTGTAGAAATTGAATATTTTAATATTTAATTAATGTGGAAAAATAGTCATTTTTCAAACAGTCTCGGATTTTAACGAAACCAGTTTCTTTGGATCGGTAATGTTATATTATTGTAAGATTATAAATTTCGTGTCAATGGGATTTACGGTTTGTCTAAGGCAAGCTAAAACGCATAGAAATTCGTTTAAGTAAATTTTAAATTTAAATAATTCGATTCGAAAACCTATCTTCCAAATGTGATCGAATTAGCTTCTGATATATATTCTATTGTGTTTGGAATAGGGGTAAAACATTATAAAAGCCAAGTGGCATGCTTCCTTTGTAGTTCAAAAAAATTTCGGGTGAATAGTGTTGCAAAATTTTCTATTAAAGGACGTTATAATTTCTTTTTTTCATCAAACCCTAGCTAGGGCAAGCCATCGTTCCTCTTATATTTCTATGGCCAGATATACACCTCGTTTCTCCTTGATTTTATTTAAATCCATCAATCTATACGGAAAACATTCAACTACAAAAATGTAGAGAGCATCGAGATCTCTCTATCCAACGATGGTGATCGTTTTTAGAGCTACGGATCGACGTGAATTTGGCTAGATCTCTCTATCCAACGGTGGTGATCGTTTTTAGAGCTACGGATCGACGTGAATTTGGCCACGAACATGCATATTTATTCACATTTTCTTGGGATTAGGGCAACCGAGTTCAACCGTGCTTCGGCCACTGATGGAGCTCACGTAGGACTTCCCGATGATGGTGGCCGATCGTTTTCTGGTGGTGCATTGGTGGAACGATGGTCGGTCAAAGGTGACACCATATGGGTTTTGTTCGCGTGTTGGAACGAAGGGGGAAAAAGGGAAACACGCGGCCTTGATTTCCAGGAAAATAGATCAACCGCCTAGATGAAATTAAGGTTTAAAAACAAAAAGAAAATATAAATTTATATATATTAAAATTAGTACAATCTTTAAAAATGTATAGCGTTTTTATACGAGGTCCGTTTTTGACGAAACAAGTTGCGTTGGGTCCGTATTGATGAGCACTACATTTTAGAGCTGGTTTGGATTTGATTGGAGCTAGTGTAAATTTTGGATAAAATTAAACGATTGTTTAGTTTTATTAGGAATAAAACACTACAACTGCTATTGGAAGCAATGTGAGTACAACTCACTCTTTCTGACTCACCGATATTTTTATATAAGTGATAATAAATATTATTTATGCTGATTGATGATTATTTGGATGATATATGATATGTTGTACATATATGGATTGGTATTTGGATATATTCCTGCCTATTGGAGTAGATGAGACCCTATACATTCCGATGTATGAGCGGACGACCTTTTTTATGTGCATCTACCTCGAAGCGGACATTATACACATATTCTAATATGTACATTTGTTGCAGGTGACAGATTGAAGGTATCCAACTGGATTCCACACCACTGTTGATTTATTTACCGATTGTAATATATATACTGTTATCATATGATATATGATGTTTTGGAGGCCGTGATTGATGTATTTAGTGCTGTTGCAGCATTGGGCCTATTTTTGGTAAATTAAAAATGTTAAAGTGATGATTTCAAATTAAAAAGGTTTTTAAATTTTGAAAATATACGTTTTATTGAATTTTGAATTGTTATGGAAATGAATTTATTTTAAATAAATTAAAGCTATAATTTTTACCTTCTAAAAATTATGACTTTTCTGAAATATAACTGAAATGTGATTTTTGAAATATGAAGTTGATTATTTTAGAAAATAGTTTAAATTGAGTTTTTGAATTATTATAAATGGTTTACATACAAGATTTATAAAATCGATATTTTATAAATAAAAAATAATGGGATTGTAAAGGAGTTTATAATATTAAAGTGAAGTTATAAATGAATCTTATAAGTGATTAAGATTTAAGACTTTGTGAAGTTATAAAATGAATGGATTTTGTAAATAAATGATTTATAAGCATTTAACTCACAAATTGGATTTTTGAATATAAATGAAATAAATGGAATTGGTTAATAAAGAAGATTTATAAATAGAAGTTTTTATAAAATATAAATGTGATTGTTTTATAAATCCGAAATCAATTGAATTTTATAAGTTAATTATTATAGTTTATTAAAGGAATTTCATCCAAGATCTTGGGCAATGGATAATCCTTTAATTTAATGTGCAATAGAAACAAATTTGGTAAAAGGATTATATTCCCGATTTTGGACAGTGGATTGTCCTTTAATAAATGTGTACAAATATTGGATTTGGTAAATGGACTATATTCACGACTTTGAACAGTGAATAATATATTAAATAAAATGGATATTTTTGGGAAGTGATGTTTTAAATGGAGTTAAAACGGTTTAAAGATATTTTAAAATGTGTTGAGTATCGAAACCATATATTTCAACATTCATTGTTGAAATAGACATTTTCGAGAAGTAAGGAAATGATGGACTATAACACTATTGTTATAGTAAATGGATTTCGAAAGGAAATATTTTGTATGGTATATGGGATTTATATATCTATCTAATTTTCGAATTCCTATACTAGTGATTTTTGGGTTGTTGTAATGATGTTTTACGCAGCATTCATTTTGACCAAAATAAATATGTTTAAGATAATTTTTTCCTTAAAGAATAATATATATATACACACTTAATCATGATTTAAGTATACGTAATATTTTCTAAGTGTTGAAAATAAAGAGATTTGTGAATTACGTATTATTAAATAAGTATATGGAAATGTTTTTCAATGTTGAAATGGTTTGGAAATATATCTTTTTAAAAGATAATTTGAAATGAATATTTGGCAAGTGATTTAATTAATAAAAGATTAAATTAAAGAGCCTAGTGATTTCTTATGGTGCTAAATATTTGTTTGTTTGTTTTGATAGTTAAATAACCGACTATCAAATTTGGCTATTTTAGTTCCTCGACTTGATGTAAGAACTATTTAGTTGTACACTTAGTATGTAGCCATCTGTGTGGGCTTGATTATTGTTTGTGTTAAGGATATTGATTCATGTAGTGCAGAGTATTACTCCAATCTATCGAGCTTCCTTCTTGGCCCAAAGGATATCAAGTTGAAAGTTGGAGACGTGATAAACCTATGAGACTTAGTTTCTGTGTGTAGCTGAGAAACGCTTTTTCACTGTTTGTGCGAAGAGACCGGGATCAAATTTATCTGAAAACCACTTCAGACAAATGTATTTGCGTTCGATTGTGCAGATTATCGATAATATTGATATTTAGGGTTTTCATAGTGGGGGACTACTTTGATCGTTTAGGGTTAAAATCCCAATAAACATATAGTAGAAGTGGTCTCTTTATTATGAAGTATCCAATGCAAGGACTATTCGCTACTAATCCTAGGGATTTCCCGAAAGGATGTGGTAGGAAAGTACCTTCGGTTTGTCCTGTTCCTAGACAACATGTATGCATGTTTGTTTGACATTGCATTTCTAAAGATTACGTTTTTATAAACGTACATTAGTGGTGGCAGATAAGGCAACTTCTCTCAGTTTAACACCCTCCTTAAAACGTACGAACTTAAGGGTTGTATTTTTGTGGAAGGCTATTAGTAGTCAACGAAAATGGCCATTTGGTATTCCAAGTGATGTGATTTGTGAAAGGTAATCGTTACCTCTGGCTTCATTAACTACAAATGACCAAAACAGGGTATGATGCGTCAAGGCTAAGTGGATTGCTCCTAAGTAGGGCATGATCATCCTCTTCTAGATATATCTTTGCACACAATGACATCGTGTATCTGATTATTGTGGTTTTATGCTTCGAGGGCCCTCGGTAAAGGTCGGTAACACCGGAGGATGACATACTCGATACCATCTAGTTATAGAGGTGGGCCAGTCTTGTGTTGGTAGAGGAACTTTGTGATGGTTTCTCGATACATTCCTCTAGAGATGTACTACTGGAAGGTAGTCCCTTCACCTGGTCATTTGTATGGAAATCCAAACTCTACTCCATATCTGCCATTTTATTTGTAGAGCCTAGTATGTTGGAATTTGATAATGGTATCAATTTCGGTTATGATTAATGCTATTTGTATACTAGACACTAGTATAATATAAGATGATTTGATATGAAATGTTTTAGTTATCGTATGGTAAAAACATGTTCGTGTTTATATGTGGACTTGTCTTACGAGATTCATTTGTTTTGGTAAAGGAAAAGTTTTGTAATTTAGTAAATTCAGTTGTGTGTGTTTCCCACGCTGGTTTACCAGATTGATCCGGGCATTCTTCCCTTTCAATGCTCGGGCCAGACTGAGTATTTTTACAGGTTTAGATTTAGTGCTTTTGGAGCTTCAATAGGCGCGCTGAGGATCTTCATTTCATATACACGTATCTGTTTTGATTATCCGCTGCTTAGTTATTTTATATTATCGGCAATTGTGAGGACAGATTATTATAATTATTCAGGCGGATAACTATTGATTGATTGTTGTACTTTTATTGATGTATGTATATACAGTTTCTGTATTGTAAAGATCATTGATATGATATTATATGTTTTCCGCTACGATGTGAGATACTGTATTGTTCTATTTGGTTCTATTTTCTCTCTTTATTCTCTTCTCTTTTTCTCTCTTCTTTTCTTTCTCTTGACTTTCCGTCAATCTGTGCTTTTGGGTTAGACACGTGTGGTTTATTATCGATTCAAAGGGTACAGATTTGTGGGTCATCACATTTCGACTGAGTCGATACCTTATAGAGTTGAAACCCTTGGTTGTTTTCAAAAGTTAAATTCCTGCCTTATTCTACTTAAAGATTTCAACACAGTCGCAATCCATGCTTTCGAAAGGGACTTTAAAAAAATCTTTAGAAAGGGATGTTTTTCTTTATATAATAAAATTTCGAAAGGGTAGGTTCCGACCTTGTCGAAATCTAGCGGTTATTTTCCTTCCAAAGTATTGAAGTCATCAATACCTTCGAAAGGTTATCCTTGTTTTTACCTAAGTCAAACTACTTCCTAATTTCTCTCGAAAGGGGTTAAGAGTTTCGAAGGTGATGGAGTCGAAAAGGGGTTTCGACTCCCTTTGATTTAATTTTATAAGTCATTGCTTTCGAACTAGATGGCTCCGACACCATCAACTTTCCCTAAGTTAATTTTAGTTGGTTTCGAAAGTGATACTTTTGTATATAACCATTTTAACCCAAATAATGTTTTCAAAGAGTAAATGCAATGGTTTCAAAAGGTTGCTTCATTTGTTTTGAAGCCATGTTTAAAGAAGTTTTCTTGATACCGTCGAAAGGTATCGTTGGTTTTAAAAGGTATATACTTAAATTTTTAAAAAGAGGTCTATGCTTTCGAAGGAGGTCATCTAGGGGTTTCGAAAGTGATATTTTAAGGTTTCAAAATAAATAACCCATTTTCATTTTTTAGGAAAAACCATAGCATATATAAAGACTTTTGAAATGTTATTCACATTGTCATTAACCTAGAACTATATTTTGGGAAAGGGCAGAATAATCAACTAGATTAACCCAGTAGTGAATATAACTTAACATATGTTAACATTTTAATTAAAGATAGTGGCAAGGGCCAATAGATTAACAGTAAGCCTGTGAAAATTGTATGATATTGGTAGGGGCCAATAGGTTCATAGTCAGCACATGAAAACTGTGATTTGATACTGGCAGAAGCCATTAGGTTTGTAGTTAGCCTATGAAAATTATATCTGGATTAAGATATTAGATGTCAGTCAATAGGTTCCTAGCTAGCCCACGAAAACTAGAATAAGAGATGATATATTGGAGTTACCAATAGGTTTTTAGTGATCCCAAGAAAACTATGGTATTAGGTAGGTAGTCCTTAACAATTAACAGGTTAATGGTAATCTTAAAAACTATAATTAAGATAGATAGTCAGAATGAATGGGATGGGTAATCCATATTTGATTTACTTGTTTTGCATATCATCATTTGAAATACTATGTTTCAACTATTGTGGATGCAGGAGCATAGTATATGGTTTTATAAATGTTTTAGATACTAGTGAGGGAAAACCTGTTCCGCTAAGCAGCATGGTTTCACTAGATATCTAAATGCTTTGAGATGGTAAATTATTATTCATACCAAGCTTCTTGTCTAACTCGAATTTTTGTTTTCCCCTTAAATTCTCGGGTACTTAATGGATTTTGAGTAGGTTGAGAGTTAAAGTTTTCAGGTGTTCTTTTAGATGAATAAAGCTTTCGAGGATGCACAGGATGCAAGCTTGTTATTAGAGTTATTTTATTTCCACTCTGTGTTTTTTTTGGAATAGCAAATTTTTGTCTTTCCTATCTATATACTCTGATCATCCAAGGGTGCATCTTCATAGGTCGACTTGACATATATTGTAATTATAATATATTATCTGAACAAGGTCTGCAAACTGGGATTATGTAACCAGTTTGGAATATTTTGAAATGGAATGTGGAATTTGTTTATTGTTTAATTTTTTTCTATATTCTTGAGTTTTTGTGTATCAACGTACCTAATATCGCCATGTTTGGTCGCCGATGATTAATAGTTATGGATGACTATAGTATTCATAGCCGTTAGTTTTGGGCCTCCAAATAGAAGGATGTGAAACTTAAATCTAAAAGAATTTCCAATCATAATCCAATGAATCTGATAATAAGAGTTGGTTTTAAGTTAATTCTACAGTAACGTACTTGTATTTGCTATATATAGTGTTATATATGTAAGTACGTATTCCTTGTTCTGTTAGACTGTTCTTCTATATCTTACTAAAGCTTGTGTGTAGATTTACCAGAAAAGAGTTATGGAAGTAGCAAATGGAAGAGGGAATCTCGGTGGAGGAAGCACCATAACTAATGGAAATGTTGACCCATTATTAGGAGGAATATGGGTCGATAGGCTAATGCTAATAATCAAAATGTTGATGCCAATGTGAGTGCTGGAAATCCACCAGTAGTTATGGGGTGATGTATTAGTTCTTTGCTGGTTTGATGCATGCTGGAGCTGCTGCTGGTGTTACTGGAAATGCAAGAGGAGCTAATCACGTGGCTCCAGTTAGGAATATTGCTTTGCTGAGTAGAGATTACACCGGTTTGGACGGAAGCCATTCTTAGGAACAGAGTGTGCTATAGAGGTTCAAAATTGGCTACTACACTGTGAGCGTATATTTTCTGATTTGGGTCTGAACGATGGGCAAAAGAGAAGGTTGGTCTCTAGATAGTTGCAGGTATCAGCACTACATTGGTGGAATTGTGTCACTACTGGAGTACCGAAAGTGTAGTTAACTTGGGCTAATTTTAAAACGAGATTCGAGCAGAAGTTTGTATCTGAGTTTACTAAGTCTGAGTTGATGAGAAAGTTTATGGACTTAGTTCAAGGAGAGATGTCGGTAGTCGAGTATGCTATTAAGTTTGAAGAGTGGTCTCAATATGGATATGATGTTATTGATACTGACATTAAAAGAAATGAGAAGTTCATTCTGGGATTGAGGCTCAAGCATGCTAGCATGACCATGACACATGTCCGTGATCCTTGTAATATAGTGGTGGAGATGGCCATTCGCCATAAGGAGTTACCTGTTGATTTAGCTAAAGAGAAATCAGTGGAAACTCAGGGTTCTCACGGGAATAAGAGGAAGTTCTTTAAGAAGAAGGGAACCTAAATTGGAGATACTGCTAAGAAGTCAAAGGCTGAGGTAGTTTGCTATAAGTGTGATAAGAAGGGCCACTTTGCTAATGAATGTCGGTCTAGAAATGGGAAGAAAGCTACAAATAAAAAAATGTGAAATGCTTCAACTGTGATTAAGTTGGACATAGCAAGAATCAGTATCCAGAGTCCCTTTTATTTGACTGTGTGGCGATTGGTGATCCCAACCATGGGGTAATCTTATTCAGGCTATCCAGATTAGTGGTAGTCCGGTCTTGTATAGCAGGGGATCCCGAAGTGATCCTCGGTACGCTATTCTAGACGTGTACTACGACAGGTAGCACTCCATGCCTAGTCATTCAGTTGGAATCCATTCTCCAATACATGCCTTTATGGTTTTTATTGTAGAGCCTAATATTACTGGAATTTAATTAATGTAACAATTTCAGCTATTTGAATAAGTATTTGTACTTAGGCACTATTATAATATAAGAGGATTTGATATGAAATGTTTTTGTTATCGTAAGGTAAAAAACCGTCGTGTTTATATGTGGTGTGGTCTTACGAGATACCTTTGATTTTTAGAGGATTTTTGAAACTTTAATAATTCAAATTGAGTGTGTTTTCTCATGCTGGTTTTCCAAACTGACTCGTGTAGAGTATTACAGGTTCAGGATTGGATACTAAGGAGCTCAGGAGACGAGCTAGAGACCGAGACGTATTCCCGTACTTGTTTATTACCACTGCAGTGTTGTTTGAAATTACTAGCAGTTGTGAGGACAGGGTGTTATAACCGTCCAGGCTGGTAATTATTGATGTGTGTACTTTGATGTGAGATATGTATATTACAATTTTTCTTTGTTTAAAGAACTATTGATATTATACATTGTTCTGTCTGTTGTGATATTCCATTTGTTTAGTTTTCTTCTTCTTCTACCTCCTTTATTTCTCCTCAACAATCTGTATTTCTATCACCCGATCGATCTGCATGTTACACAACAAGCGTGTTTATGTTGATTTTTGGGGGTCGAAAGGGCGAGTTGTGACAAAATTTGAATTAATTAGATTTAAATCGACATTTAAATTTGATAGTTAATTTGACTATAAAATGTGATATTTAAAATCAACATTTAATTTGACATTTAAATTAACATTGAAATTAAATATCATTGCTAGTAAATACCTTTGACTTTTGATAACTATTGATTGTTGTGATATGGTTAAATTGGTTGAATTGGATGTTGATTGATATTGTGGTGGATGATATTTTGATTGGCTGTATGTAATGTGATTTAACATATCCATATTATCACCCCTGTTATTATCACTATTTATATGTTGACAGCCTGGACATTTGAATTTTGATATGGACCCTTGGATATCCTATTTGATATGTGAATTATTGGATGCATTGGTGACTGCTTTGCTGAAATGTGATTATTGTGATTCTATCGCCATTGGCGAAATTTGAAGATTTTGATAAATTTGGTTTTTAAACTCTGAAAAGTTTTAAAATTGAACTTTTAACCTTTACAAATTCATATATTATAAGGAAATTGAATTTGGTAAACTAAGTTATATCGGATTTTAGAAAATAAATTAGAAATTCATTTGTAAAAATTGTAAATTTTAATATTTATAATAACATATATATTTCTAAAATGGGTAATAAAAGGTTTTGTGAAATTTTCTATAACTTTTTATGGAAAAGGAAATATTTTTGTAAAGTAATCTATGATTTGAAAGTTCGACCAATTAATTATTTTGGTACTTCATACTTTAAAAATTGGAATTATCGAGATTTTGGAAATATTTAAAGTAACGTGAAATCTCTTGGAACGGCAATAACTATATGGACTATAATTGATAAAAGAAACTTGTATTTGTTTCAATAATTTCATAATCTGGAAATTTTCAAATTTTAAAGCTGACCATTTGAAAATATGTGAAAATCATTAAATAAATTTAAAGTTGATAAATTTACCGAAACCTTGGAATGAAGTATAAACTGTGAAACCTTTATGTGAAATTCAAAGTAAATTTACAACTATATTTCACTTGATTTTGATTTAACTTACATGAGGATATTTAGTCCTGATTTGAGTGTTTTGTCTCTTCACTATGCTCGGGTCAGCTTGAATATTTCAATGTTTCGAAGATGTTTGTTTTTTAAAGATGAAGATAGAGTTGAAGACCATAGTTACTAGTATGTTTCCGCCGCATTGTTTTGTGATGCCTGATATGTATAACTTTGATGTTTTGTAAAATGTAAATCAAATGTATATTGTAAAATATCTTCATGAATTGTTTATGTATTATTATATTTTATCATTCTGCTGTGAGATTTTTAATGTGCTCTTCTGAATTTTATTTCTTTTGAATAAAACCGTTTGATAATCCGTATTATTGAATGGTTTGAGTTGGACATGTGTGGTTTATTGTCGACTTGAATCATTTTAAAAGGTGGGTCTTCACACTTGGTATCAGAGCTTAGGTTGAGCGAACACCTAAGCTTGTAGAGTTAACTTATTAAAGATAGGGTTAGTAATACCCTAGAATGCGTTTGAGTGTATATATACGAGAGCGCGTTATTGTTAGTGCTATAAAAATATTTTATTAATTTTGTAATTTAGTAAATAAATGATTTTACTTAGTATTATACTTGATATATAAAAGAATAATTTGTAAAATTGGATAAGGTTATTCATGATGTGTTTATTTGAAAAATAATAATGATAATATTTAATTATTCCTATTTACCGGTTGGTTAGTTGTGCTAGGTCAGTTTATGAGCATTGACTATTGGTTGTTGAATTTTGAATTGTGTTTAACAATTATAAGTAATTTGCCTTTACAACATGGGAAGGGTAGATTGTAATTAATTGGAAATATTGAATCAAACACCTTGTGAACTTAGTTTCAAAGTAAGACTATAAGATGTTCAGCGATAATGTTGGGTTAAAATTTAAATAAAAGTTGCCGGTATAAACTAAACATAGATATAAAATTTTGGAATGATTTTATTCAAGAAAGTGACATATATAAATATGGTTTACAATTAAAAAGAAATTTAAACCGAGATTTTGAGAACTTAAATTCTAGGGATTTAAAAAATAGTGTTCTAAAATTTGCAAAATAATATTAGTATTATTTGAAAGTATTTATGAATAGAAATGCTTTCAAAATGATCTAAAAAGGAAATAGAAAGTGTGAACTCACTTCTGTCATTGAAAAATAATTTCTATGTTGACTGCAACATCATCGACTTTCATTTTCGTGTTTCAAGTGGGGGAGGCCACTACAGTAGCATTGCTACATAATTGTTTTGGTGAAATGGATTTTTATTTAAATCCCTAAAGTATGATTTGATATACATAATATATATGTATATATTTATTTCAAAAGATTTGAAATAAAACCCGGTATTTAGTTCTTGAATTTTCTATTAAATGATATTATGGATGCATATATTATATGTATAAGAATAGTTTGATTATGCATCTGTTTGAGATATTGATTGGTGATTTTAAATTATTGAAATGAAATGGAATTTTCGACAATTTTGAATAATCAAGAACTTTGAAATTGAGATAAGAATGGAAGCCAAGTGTTTTAGTGAAATTATGAAAAGTTGAGTTTTTCAACTTTCAAATTAAAAGGATAATAGAATCTAAAAAAAGTCTTAAACAATTAAATATTATTGTTAAGTAAAATTAATAAGAATATTTTGTATTATACAAGTATGAAATTGAGTTTTGAAATGCTTTGTAATGAAATTGTGTTTCAAGAATGTTTATGAACTTAGTTAATGTTTTACATATTCTATTTATTTTCAAAATTATTTTTGAACATTATTCGATTTTAAAGAAAATTTGATTTATATAAAGTCTCTATTATATATTTGAAACAATGGATTTTGAAAATAATGAATTTTGAAAGGTATCCAATTTTGAGGAGGAAGAAAAATGGTTTTAGATTTCGTATAAGTATGAAGCCGAAGTGATATTTTGAAACTTATCGATTTTCGAAGATCTTCGGTGTCATAAAATATTCGATGTGGAAGTTTTCGATTCTTCTATAGAGGACTTTATATAAGTATGAAGTTATTTCGAAGACTATTGACTTTGAAAGGTAAAGTAACGATCTTATATAAATGGAGTTTGTTTAAGCATGATATATGCGAAGTTTATGATATGAAAAAGATATTATGTATAATATGATATGTAATACCTCGATATTTCATGGAAAAATAATTTAAAAGGAATTAAAATAGAATAATTTATTATTAAAAGAAAATTTAAAGGAGACGTGTAAATTAAAGTACACCTCACATTTTTTACGCTATTTAATTAATGGAAATATAATTAATAAACTTAGATAGCTGCGAAAAATAGACACTTTGCAAATATTGGAATTTGGCCACGAAACTTATACCACTATGTTCATGGTAATTTTCTGATTAATTTTCATATATAATGTTTTCCAAACGGAGTCCAAACGAAGAAGTTATGATGATTTGATGTTTTGGCATCAGAAACAATTACATGTATGAAATTGGCAACTTACATTAATTATATTAGATTAATTAATTGCTGATGTTTGTTAACTTACATATGTACACACTTAGCAATAAGTCAGTAAAATTTATTAAAATAGAAAACATATTATATACACAAAATTTGGATTTATTTCAATAGTTTACGCGTTTATGCGCACATTTAAACGTTTGAATTTGATTAGTGAACTTAATTGAAAACAAGAGTATTTTATTAATCTATATAAACAACGTATAAGGAGAGAAATGGTAAAAATTATTTATTGACAATAAATGCATATTAATAGTAATTAATGTACGTTATAATTGTAATTAACATGCGTTAGAACATTTACTAATGTACGTTAATTGGAAATTAACATAGATTGTAAACATGTAAGATGAGGAAACTAATTTTTTTTTTATAAAATATATATTCTTGAAGTTTATATCTTTAATATTTAACAGAAGATTTAGAAAGGAGGATACAACATTAACAAGTAAATGTTGTAAAAGACCAGAATCAATGGGGAATAGTTAAAATTAGTGAACAATCAATTAAGAAAATTAACCATGAATGAATAAAATTAACCAAGGGATTTACTAGTTTAAATTGTACATATACATATACATATATCCTAATTATTTGCTTACATTCAAAAGTGTAAATAAATGTGTAACATGCCCAATTGATGAATAGCAAGGACTGGGAATAAATTGATTGGCTGAATTACTGACATAATTTACATTAATGAGAATGTATAACAAGGGAAATTATTATGGATGTAAATTTGGAAAATTAAGACGGATTGATTGCTAACAAATGCAAATATTTAAAACAAAAATCTGATGATATTTATAAAATGGAAAACAATTTGTAAAGTCAGTTAAGAGGGAGAGTATAATCTCTCAAAAAGTGTAATGTGACAAATGGAAATTTCGCAATGCAATCAATTAATGGGAATAATTAATGAATCCTGATTTATTTTTCAACCTGGCGGTTTTCTATTGGACTGAGTGATGTGGATTTTGATATCCTAGTGTTCTATTGGTCCAGTGATGTGTATGAGCATGAGCGGATAACCATGAGGTGTTCAAATGAACATGATTTAACCTAGGAAATTTTAATGGATTATATGCACTCACACTATCTTTAAATAAACCACCTAACCTAAAACCTAATCTTTTATTCAGCCGTCGCCATAAGTCTACAGGAAAAATTATGTTTATTCTTCCTCCTCCTTTCCACACTAAATATATAATTCTCTTCCAAATTAAATTAAATATATATATATATATATATATATATATATATACGAGTTATTTGATGAATTATGAAGAATTCAAAAAGAGGAAGATAAGAAGAAGAAAAGCTTTCAAATTTATACAAGCTCAAGTGCCTGGTGAGTGGGAATTAATATGAGAAAAATAATGTAGTTTAATTTTAGTTCTTTTCTGGCACGATAATATGAATTAATTTCTATTAATAATTGAGGTTTGCTGCTAATTATTGTAACTTCTTCTTCCACAACTTCTCAATTCTAATTCATGCTTGCCTTAAAATAAGGAACGTATAAATTGCGTATTCATGTTTTATGGCGTAAATGAGATTGATTTAATTAAATTGAATTAGAATTATTATTCAATTTTTAATGGCATAACTGGTTAGTTGGGTAAATTTAGAATATCCTCTTTGAATAAAATTGGAAATTTGGTTGGTATAATTAGAAAATTCTGAACATGGTTATGGAACAAAATTGGGAATTTTAATTGGTATATGTGTTTATACTATATGCGGCCTTAAACATAAAAAGTGGAATTTTATGCAATTAAATGGTTCGTGACTATTGGATAAATTTTTATACACGTTAAATCTCTAAAAAGGACAACGTAAATTAGAGTGGAAAATGTAAATTAAATGGTCCCTAAAGGAAAGTATAAATCTGTAACAAAATGGTATACGGATTGAACGGACGTGAATTTGAAACACCATTTATGTAAGAAAAAAGAAAATTGTGAAATAACCAAATCGAATGTAAAAATGGATTAAAGCGGATTAATGGAAATAAACAGTATGTAGAGTGTAACGGTAAAATTGATTAATTTGAAAGCAATTTGGTAGTAAAACCTTTTAAAGGTCTGGATAGGTGTTTCATATAGTTAAGACCAAAATATACTTTTGGCTGTACGTACTAGGAGCGGGAAAATAGGTTCGCAAGGATGTTTGTTACCTTTCATAGGTTGCTAGTAAGTAGGAAAAATAGCATCCACAATCATAGGCTTCTTCATGCAGATTGACGCGGATGGAACATGACAAGTGTACTTCGACGTAGGCTTCTTTAGGTAGATCGTTGGAGGATTTCGCGCAGCTAGCCCAGTTGCGGGCACTTTTTAGGAGGACTAACATTTTGGATTGGGGCAAGTCCACATTGGTGACGGAGGAGATAGGAGGATAGGAGTCTAGTTTGGTGGAGTCTGAGCGCAACTTGGGGATCCTGTGAGGTTGTTTGAGGAGGCGTTGGTCAAATGTAAAAGGCATTTAATCATAGTGCATGGTGAAAAGCATGACTTTCACGTTGTAGCATGTGGATAGACAGTCACAGTGCATGGGTGAAGAGTATGACTTTCATACTGTAGCATGTGGATAGGTAAGGACAGCAGGTCTGACAGGCCGATTGACGTCTTGTATTACTGGATGGTTGACTTTTCTAGAGTGACCTTGGACTTTGACTTCTTAGGAACTGTATCTAAGAAGGATTCATTGAATTATATTATTTACCCTCTGCGGTATCCGAAGAAGACCTGGAATTAAACTGTTTTATTCTTTCTACTTTATTTTATTTCTCATTCACCAGACTTTATGTCTGACCCATTCCTATTTTTTCTGTTTTCCCCAAATCACAGGAAGCTAGTTTAGTGTAACGCCCCACTCCGAGACCCACTCTAGTAAAGAGTATTACGGAGTAATACCGTCTACTAGAACGGAGAATGGAGTATAATGGAAGCGACCATATGTAATCAGGCTATAACTATCTACTGAATACGTCGAATGGGTGGTTTTCTTTTCTCAAGTGGTTCGACATATCCAATAGATATTTATAACGAAACTACAGTGGCTAAGGAAAATAGGTTCAGAACAAACATAATACTAAATGATAACATCATCATCACAGAACAGTCACATAACAGTCACAGAACATAGGTACAATATATCGTCAATACAGATCCAAGTATCAAAAAGGTGGGTACAAAGCCACCGCTCACACATGTGAGTCAAAAATATGTACATAAGAGTCTGAAATAACAGAGTAGCTGAATAGTGGACAAATAAAAGAGCTGTCTATCAGCATAGCAGATAATGTCCAAGCGGAAGCACAGAAAGCTAAGTCCAGAGACCTAATCTGAAACAACTTGGTCTGACCCGAGCGAAAACACTCGGGTCAGGCTAGCTAAACAATCAGTAATAACTGAGATATATATAATAATGCAGTACATAAATAAAACAGTACTTCTCCAAAGAGAAGAGTAATATGGACTACATGAATATAATGATGATCCCTAATCATCAATAAACAGTAAAAATCTCCAAAGAGAATATCAACACCAAAGTGTTGAATAAATAAAATCGCCTCATATCATCGGCGTAGCCAAAGATATATAAAGTTGCCCATAGGCAATAATCCCAAGAGTGACCAGAGTCAGTAATCAATGCCCAAGCAAAGATCAATGCTCCAAAGAGCCATAGGGATATACTGAAAAGTCAATGAAATCAAACACTGAAAAGCAGTGTCCAGAGACACTGTGAATCCACAAGGTAATCGCACTTACATCGTATGGTTCCATAGAACCAACACCGAATGGCGATACTCGAATGGATATAAAATCATCAGATAATACAAATATTGCACGTGCACCGACCAGAGTCGTTGTTGCCAAGTACTGTAGAGTTGTGATCTATCACTCGCACAGATGCGAAACGCGCGAGACGGCGAGATCCTTCCCAGAAGGATAAAGGCCCAGAGGCGCACGCCGAAAAATAAACTGCTCCATAGAGCAGGTGTCCAGAGACGGTTGCCCAGAGGCGTGGTGACCCAGAGGTCCAGTACTGGCCGCCCAGAGGCTAATGTGTCACTAACTTCTTGGAGAGGAACCCGTAAAGTGTTAACAATGAGTCCCATACCCCACGTTTGCACTAAACGGTTTACTAACCAATAGCAAGCTCACACTCCAAACAATAAAAAGTCCACCTCGTATCATAGGTAAACTAGACCCAAAGGTCAAAACGATCAACCGAATAGGTCGGGGATTAACCGGAAAGAAAATGCACACGGTTCCATAGGCCGGAGATTTCCTAACCGTTTAAGCACCTTTCCACTTCGCTCGACGTGCTAAAGAGTGAGTGTGAGATTTTTATTATAGAAAATAATGGTGCGAAACAGATTTTAATTGATTTTGAAATCACTTTAAAACGGCTTTTGAAAACTCTCCTATTATGGAGTAATTAATTTAATAATTAAGATAATATTATATAATAATTTTGAAAGCCATTTTGGAGTGAAAAATCCTTTTAAAATAGTTCATAAAAACCCGTGTACGAAATCCAGAGACAAATCTCAAAGAAATCGATAAAACCAGAAAATCACTGAAAATATTCTAAGTGTTGGAAAATAGTCTAAAACTGACGCGAACCCAAGTTCGAAAAATTATTCGAACCAGCAAACTGAATCCGAATGGCATGAAAATTGGTCAGAATGTAGTCTGACATTCCCACTTCAGAACACAAAAAGAATTACTCGATTCCGACTTGAAACGAAGTCGCAGCGATGCTTCAAAGTCGGACCCGGAAACAGTGAATACACTGTTTCAGGCTGAGATTCGAGTCCCCCTTCGACAGCAATTTCGAAGAGTCAAATGAACTCGAATACTAATCAAACTTTTAAGAGATGGATTTCGAAACTCCAGCTTTCCAACGAATCCAAAAACGTTGGATTTCGACCACGGAGGTGACCGTGGCGATGTCACAAAATTCGGTCCCAAAACTGCAAACAGGTAACTGCTTTCATTATTATTATTTTTTTATTTTATTTTTATTTTTTTTTATTTTTTAAGGGCCCCCAGCCCGCATGGGCTGGGGTGGCGGGCCCAGTCCCCAGCCCGCTCGGGCTGGGGTGGCGGGCCCACTCCCCAGCCCGCCCGGGTTGGGGATGCGGCCCAGTCCCCAGCCCGCTCGGGCTGGGGTGGCAGGCCCAGTCCCCAGCCCGCCCGGGCTGGGGATGCAGCCTAGTCCCCAGCCTGCCCGGGCTGGGGAGGGCGGGTCAGTCCCCAGACCGTCCGGGCTAGGGTGCGGGCCCAGTCCCCAGCCCGCCCGGGCTGGGGTGGCCTATGTGTGTGCCAGCCCATGCGGGCTGGCCTACCTATGGCTAGCCCAACTGGGCTAGCCTGCTGTGCCTGGGTGCTGCCTAGGCCTGTCCTGGTGCACACTGAGCTCTGTTTTGGCCTGTTTTCAGGCTGAACATATCCAGCCAGCAGTTTTTTTTCATTTTTGATGGTTTTTGGGTGTTTTTTTTTTAAGTTTTGGCATCAAAATTTTCACCAAAATTATAGTATCAATAATTACTAATAAATAGTAATTACCTTAATGAAGCAAAGGATCAAACACTTAGAGTGCAACAATCAAAGCAAGCCAACTCCTCACCCCAAGCAAAGATCAAGAGACTTCAAGGACCCAAAATCACAAAAACAAAACAATGATTACAACCAAATGGGAGAGATTAGATAAGGATTAAATAGGATTAGGGATTAAGAGAGATTGCATTACCTTCCTTCTTCTTTTTTTTCTTTTCTAGGATTTAAACTAATTATGTAGAGAAGATGGAGCTTCTAAAGGGAGGCCATTAATTTTGTTTAGATCTTGGTTTTAGGAATTTATGAAGAGGAGGAGGGTTAGGGTTATGAGTTTAAGATATTATATAGGAGGGGGTTAGGCTAATGGGTTATGGTAAGGGGGTTTTAAAATCCATTAGGACTTAGTTTATATTCTAAGTTATCATGTGAACCAAAATCCTAAGAGGCATCCTAATATTAATTAAAACCATATAATTATCTCATTTGGCCCATTAACCCATAATATTTTAATTTGCAAACCAATTGCAAAAATTTAAATTCCCAAAAATTTGTTTAGCCCCCTTTTTAACTTAAAATCATAATTTTTAACTTATCATTCGGTAATTGCAATCTTAGGGTTGTTACAGACTCCCCCCTTAAGAAAATTGCGTCTCCGCAATTCCTGAAATATAGAAGTCGTCTATAACATCTAATCCACAAAAGGAATATAGAAGATAAAATATAGATGCTCACCCGTGCCGGAAGATGAAAGAAAACCAGGATAAGTACGCTCGATGAATTCTCTGGTCTCCCAAGTGCAGTCCTTAGGATTAGACGACCATTGAATCTTCACAAGCGGAACCTCTTTGTTTCGAAGACGTCTGATCTCCGAATCAAGCACACCAAGAGGTTGCTGCTCTATAGATAGATCGGGTGAGATCTCCAAATCAGGTATGATATGAGGCTCGATAATAGAATCAGGATTGCGCACACACTTGCGAAGTTGAGAAACATGGAACACATCATGTATTCCAGAGAAATGAGCAGGTAGAGCCACTCTATAGGCGACAAGGCCGATGCGTTCCGTGATAGGAAACGGTCCAATATAGCGAGGGGCCAGTTTCCCTGTAGAACTGAAACCACAACCCCTTTCATGGGATAAACCCGAATAAAGACAGAATCGCCAATGGAGAACTCAAGAGGCTTCCTACGGTTGTCCGCGTAGGATTTCTGGCGGTCCTGTGCCTCTTTCATTCTCTGACGGATAAGCACGATCTTCTCAGAAGATTCCCGAACTGAATCTGGACCAAGAATGAGGTTCTCGCCAGACTCTAACCAACAAGCAGGAGAGCGACATGGCCTTCCGTAGAGAGCCTCGAAAGGTGCCATGCCGATACTAGACTAATAGCCATTGTTGTAGGAGAACTCTACGAGTGGTAAGTGATCCTCCCAACTACCTCCGAAATCCAGAATACAACAGCGCAAAAGATCCTCTAAAACACGATTCACCCTCTCCATCTGACCGTCGGTCTGAGGATGATAAGCAGTCGAGAGATTCAGCTTTGTGCCCAAAGCTGACTGTAGGCACTTCCATGACTAGTAAAGATAGTGTCTCAATCACAGACGATAGAGCTAGGAATGCCATGAAGTCGAATGACTTCCTTCACATGGAGCTTGGCCAACTGAGGTGCAGTCCGGGTGGACTTAATCGGAATGAAATGAGCCGATTTGGTCAAGCGATCGACGATGACCCAAATAGAAGTATGGTCTGACCTCGATCGAGGCAGACCGTCAATAAAATCCATGGATATCTGATCCCATTTCCACAATGGAATCTCTAGCGGCTGAAGAAGACCAGATGGACACTGATGCTCGGCCTTGATCTGTTGACAAGTCATGCAACCGCTCACATAACTTGCCACATCTCTCTTCAAACCCTCCCAATAATATAGCCGGCACATATCGACATACATCTTACTCGAACCGGGATGTATAGTGTACTTAGTGCGATGACACTCGTCTAGAATGTCACGCCTAAGTGATAAATCAGATGGTACAAAAATACGGTTCTTTCTACGAAGACACCGATGAAAATCAAGAGAATAATCCAGCAATGTCTCGTCACTGGATCCCGACTCGAGAAGATGAATAAGATGCAATAAGTCTGGATCCTACCGCTGAGCATGGGCAATGCGATCCAATAAGATAGGACGAGCTTTCAAGTTAAATAATAAGACGGGAGCATCAGAAGATGGAGCTCGATCTCTAATATCACATAAAGATAGAGTCTCAAGAACATCCCACTCGGCAATCATCATAGAAACTGCCGCCGAGTGCTTGCGACTGAGCGCATCTGCAACACGATTACCCTTGCCAGGGGTATACTGAATATCTAAATCATATGAGGCGAGAAGCTCAAGCCATCGCTGTTGCCTCATATTGAGATCCCTCTGACTGAAAAGATACTTCAAAGACTTATGATCGGTGTAAAGAGTGAAGTGTTCGCCTAATAGAAAGTGACGCCACGTCTTCAAGGCAAAGACGATAGCTGCTAACTCAAGATCATGAGTAGGATAGCGAACCTCATTCGGACGCAGTTGCCTGGAAGCATAAGCAACTACCCGATCTTTGTGCATAAGCACAGCACCGTGCCCGCTACCACAAGCGTCGGTGTAAACAACAAGATCCTGGTTACTCTCAGGCACCACAAGAATAGGAGCATGAGTGAGAAGTTCCTTCAATCGCTGAAAAGAAGCTTCACACTTATCAGACCAAATAAAGCGAACACCCTTACGAGTCAGCATCGTAAGGGGAAGTGCAACTCGAGAGAAATCCTTGACAAACCGACGGTAATAACCTGCCAGACCAAGGAAGCTGCGAATATCATGAACGTTCTCGGGCTGCTTCCAATTCTGAATAGCTTCGATCTTGGCAGGATCGACAGAAACACCCTCAGATGATACAATATGGCCCAAGAACTTGACCTTGCTCTCCCAAAAATGGCACTTGGAGAGCTTGGCCTTAAGCTAATGCTGACGAAGAGTATCCAAAACGATCCGCAAATGATGAGCATGCTCTGCCTCGGATCTAGAATAAATAAGAATATCGTCGATGAAAACCAGAACGAGTCTATCGATGTATTCCCGGAATACTCGATTCATAAGATCGACGAAGAAAGCTGGTGCGTTCGTCAAGCCGAATGGCATGACCAACCACTCAAAAGAACCATAACGGGTGCGGAAAGCGGTAAGAGGGATGCTATCTTCCGCAACTCGGAGCTGATGAAATCCGGTGGCAAGGTCGAGCTGTGAAAAGACCTTCGCACCGCTCAACTAATCAAACATATCATCTATCCGTGGCAATGGATAACGATTTCTGATGGTCAACTCATTAAGCTTGCGATAGTCAATGCAAAGCCTAAGAGAGCTATCGGGCTTCTTAACGAAGACGACAGCAGCACCCCATGGCGAAGAACTGGACCGAATGAGCTGCTTCGCCTCAAGCTCAACTAACCGCTTTCTGAGTTCCTCATTCTCCTTAGTAGACATCCTCGTGGGAGGACGCCCAACTGGGTGGGAGCCTGGAATGAGATCAATGCGGAACTCAATGGCCCGCTTTGGCGGCAGGCCAGATACTGGCTCGAATATATCGGGGAAATCCCGAACAAAAGGAATACGAGATATGTCCAAATCCTCATCTCGTGAATCAAGAGAAAATAAAGTAATATCAGAAATCCCAACATCCTGAAGAACAATAGCTAACGGAGAGGACGAATCAGGGTGATGAATGAATAATATCCGCTCCGAACAAATAATTTTGCCGTCGTGCAGAACGAGCCAATCCATGCCAAGAATCATATCAAATCCCAAATATTCCATAACGTGCAGATTCGCACGGAAAGAAAATCCACAAAGATCAATATCTATATTCTCACAAAGCAAGCTAAGGGTCGTGGATCCGCCGATTGGATTCACAATCCTTAGTGAAGAAACTAGACAAGTAACCTCCAAGGATAAAGCATCTACTAGCTCCTTTGATACGAATGAGTGAGAGGCACCCGTATCAAAGAGAACTCTACAAGATCTACCATGAAATAAAATAGAACCTTCGAGAACGGAAGGATGCGTACCTCGAGGCTGAGCTGAAGATGCAGGAGCCTTGGCAGCATTAAGCTTGCCAGGCTTGGCACTAGCTGGAGCAATAGGACAAGTGGAGATCCTGTGTCCCTCCTTCTTGCAGAAGGTGCAATAGAGAGGTTTGGGGCACTCTCGAATAAAGTGATATGGAGAACCGCAGTTGAAGCATTTCTTCGAAGGACGGGTTCCACTAGGCTGTGACTGAATTTGAGGCTGAGTCTGAGGCTGAGCCTGGACAGCAGAACCGCCAGTCTTCTTCTTCTTATTCCAAGGCTTGGTCTTCTGCAATGGACCCCGCTTCTGATTGGGGTTTTTGGAACCCCCACCATCATCATCACCATGCACCATCTCGACTAACTCAAGATGTAGAGCTGCATCGACTAGCTTCTCGAATGAGAGCTCAAGCTGAAGCATAAACTTCCTCTTCAGATATTTCTTCAAGCCCTCAACAAATTTGAGGTTCCTCTTATAAGGAGTAGCAATAAACTCAAGGCCGTACTTGGACAGGGCCTCGAAGGAAGAGACATAGTCGGATACGGAGGACTTCCCCTGCTTGAGATCAAGAAAGCGACGAGCAAGGGAGTTCTTCTCTGACTCTGGGATGAATTTGAGCTCAAATCTCTGACGAAACTGAGCCCAAGTAAGTGTGGTCTCATCGACCTCGGCAATAAGTAGTTCGTACCAATCCAGGGCACGACTCAGAAGCTGACTAGAAGCAATAAGAACACGGTCATGATCCGGGATATCCATACGAGTGAAAATGCGCTCGCATATCCGAATCCAAGCCTGGACCTCTAAGACATTCTCGGAGCCACTGAACGGCTTCCCTCCGAGACGGGTAAAATCATTGCAGAGACGCGCAAAAACAGACATGCACGGAGCATCAACAACTGGGGCTGGAGACTGAGAATGAGACTGAGAATTCCGAACCAGCTCCATGATCTGGTCTGTAGTCATGAACACGCCCTCTAGATGAGTGTTGCTGGACTGTCCAACAGCACTAGTCTGACGTGTGGTTCTCCCTCTTCCCCTTCCAGACATACTGAAAGTCAAAAGGGAATTAGAGTTAGACATGATTCAATGATAGATACTTAATTAAGCAATACTACGGAATATAATAAATTCCTACACATATTCCTAACTTATCTATCAATAAGCATAAGGAAGGGATTTGATTTAATTCGGATCCAATTAAAATGTATTGTACTAAGTGTATCCGTTCTGTGTTTGTTATGCTTAATTCTGAACCTCGCTCTGATACCAAAATGTAACGCCCCACTCCGAGACCCACTTTAGTAAAGAGTATTACGGAGTAATACCATCTACTAGAACGGAGAATGGAGTATAATGGAAGCGACCATATGTAATCAAGCTATAACTATCTACTGAATACGTCGAATAGGTGGTTTTCTTTTCTCAAGTGGTTCGACATATCCAATAGATATTTATAACGAAACTATAATGGCTAAGGAAAATAGGTTCAGAACAAACATAATACTAAATGATAACATCATCATCACAGAACAGTCACATAACAGTCACAGAACATAGGTACAATATATCGTCAATACAGATGCAAGTATCAGAAAGGTGGGTACAAAGCCACCGCTCACACATGTGAGTCAAAAATATGTACATAAGAGTCTGAAATAACAGAGTAGCTGAATAGTGGACAAATAAAAGAGCTATCTATCAGCATAGCAGATAATGTCCAAGCGGAAGCACAGAAAGCTAAGTCCAGAGACCTAACCTGAAACAACTCGGTCTGACCCGAGCGAAAACACTCGGGTCAGGCTAGCTAAACAATCAGTAATAACTGAGATATATATAATAATGCAGTACATAAATAAAACAGTAATATGGACTACATGAATATAATGACGATCCCTAATCATCAATAAACAGTAAAAATCTCCAAAGAGAATATCAACGCCAAAGTGTGGAATAAATAAAATCGCCCCATATCATCGGCGTAGCCAAAGCTATATAAAGTTGCCCATATGCAATAATCCCAAGAGTGACCAGAGTCAGTAATCAATGCCCAAGCAAAGATCGATGCTCCAAAGAGCCATAGGGATATACTAAAAAGTCAATGAAATCAAACACTGAAAAGCAGTGTCCAGAGACACTGTGAATCCACAAGGTAATCGCACTTACATCGTATGGTTTCATAGAACCAACACCGAATGGCGATACTCGAATGGATATAAAATCATCAGATAATACAAATATTGCACGTGCACCTACCAGAGTCGTTGTTGCCAAGTACCGTAGAGTTGTGATCGATCACTCGCACAGATGCAGAACACGCGACACGGTGAGATCCTTCCCAGAAGGATAAAGTCGCAGAGGCGCACGCCGAAAAATAAACTGCTCCATAGAGCAGGTGTCCAGAGACGGTTGCCCAGAGGCGTGGTGACCCAGAGGTCCAGTACTGGCCGCCCAGAGGCTAATGTGTCACTAACTTCTTGGAGAGGAACCCGTAAAGTGTTAACAATGAGTCTCATACCCCACGTTCGCACTAAACGGTTTACTATCCAATAGCAAGCTCACACTCCAAACAATAAAAAGTCCACCTTGTATCATCGGTAAACTAGACCCAAAGGTCAAAACGATCAACCGAATAGGTCGGGGATTAACCGAAAAGAAAATGCACACGGTTCCATAGGCCGGAGATTTCCTAACCGTTTAAGCACCTTTCCACTTCGCTCGACGTGCTAAAAAGTGAGTGTGAGATTTTTATTATAGAAAATAATGGTCCGAAATAGATTTTAATTGATTTTGAAATCACTTTAAAACGGCTTTTGAAAACTCTCCTATTATGGAGTAATTAATTTAATAATTAAGGTAATATTATATAATAATTTTGAAAGCCATTTTTGAGTGAAAAATCCTTTTAAAATAGTTCATAAAAACCCGTGTACGAAATCCAGAGACAAATCTCAAAGAAATCGATAAAACCAGAAAATCACTGAAAATATTCTTAGTGTTGGAAAATAGTCTAAAACTGACGCGAACCCAAGTTCGAAAAATTATTCGGACTAGCAAACTGAATCCGAATGGCATGAAAATTGGTAGGAATGTAGTCTGACATTCCTACTTCAGAACACAAAAAGAATTACTCGATTCCGACTTGAAACGAAGTCGCAGCGACGCTTCAAAGTCGGACCCGGAAACAGTGAATACACTGTTTCAGGCTGAGATTCGAGTCCCCCTTCGACAGCAATTTCGAAGAGTCAAATGAGCTCGAATACTAATTAAACTTTTTAGAGATGGAGTTTGAGACTCCAGCTTTCCAACGAGTCCAAAAACGTTGGATTTCGACCATGGAGGTGACCGTGGCGATGTCACAAAGTTCGGTCCCAAAACTGCAAACAGGTAACTACTTTCATTATTATTATTTTTTTATTTTTATTTATTTTTATTTTTTTTTAAGGGCCCCCAGCCCGCATGGGCTGGGGTGGCGGGCCCAGTCCCCAGCCCGTCGGGCTGGGGATGCGGCCCAGTCCTGGCCCAGTCCCCAGGCTGCCCGGGCTGGGGATTCGGCCCAGTCCCCAGCCCGCTCGGGCTGGGGTGGCGGGCCCAGTCCCCAGCCCGCCCGGGCTGGGGATGCGGCCCAGTCCCCAGCCCGCCCGGGCTGCGGAGGGCGGGCCAGTCCCCAGCCCGTCCGGGCTGGGGTGCGGGCCCAGTCCCCAGCCCGCCCGGGCTGAGGAGGCGGCCTAGTCCCCAGCCCGCCCGGGCTGGGGTGGCCTATGTGTGTGCCAGCCCATGCGGGCTGGCCTACCTATGGCTAGCCCAACTGGGCTAGCCTGCTGTGCCTGGGTGCTGCCCAGGCCTGTCCTGGTGCACCCAGAGCCCTGTTTTGGCCTGTTTTGGCCTGTTTTCAGGCTGAACATATCCAGCCAGCAGTTTTTTTCATTTTTGATGGTTTTTGGGTGTTTTTTTTTTTAAGTTTTGGCATCAAAATTTTCACCAAAATTATAGTATCAATAATTACTAATAAATAGTAATTACCTTAATGAAGCAAAGGATCAAACACTTAGAGTGCAACAATCAAAGCAAGCCAACTCCTCACCCCAAGCAAAGATCAAGAGACTTCAAGGACCCAAAATCACAAAAACAAAACAATGATTACAACCAAATGGGAGAGATTAGATAAGGATTAAATAGGATTAGGGATTAAGAGAGATTGCATTACCTTCCTTCTTCTTCTTTTTCTTTTCTAGGATTTAAACTAATTATGAAGAGAAGATGGAGCTTCTAAAGGGAGGCCATTAATTTTGTTTAGATCTTGGTTTTAGGAATTTATGAAGAGGAGGAGTGTTAGGGTTATGAGTTTAATATATTATATAGGAGGGGGTTAGGCTAATGGGTTATGGTAAGGGGGTTTTAAAACCCATTAGGACTTAGTTTATATTCTAAGTTATCATGTGAACCAAAATCCTAAGAGGCATCCTAATATTAATTAAAACCATATAATTATCTCATTTGGCCCATTAACCCATAATATTTTAATTTGCAAACCAATTGCAAAAATTTAAATTCCCAAAAATTTGTTTAGCCCCCTTTTTAACTTAAAATCATAATTTTTAACTTATCATTCGGTAATTGCAATCTCAGGGTTGTTACATTTAGCAACTATTGGGATTTAGTAAAAAGGGAAGTATCATTTCTAGGTTCAACATTGTTAGGGAAATTAGAGGCTAATGCACATGCTTATAGAATTAATTGCTTCATGTATACTTAAATGATGATCAGTAGAAGCTAATGATTACTTGGCCTCCACACTTTCTCAAGGGTATTTTGGGAATTCCCTAAACATATGAATTAGGGTTTAATAAATGTATGTATACCCCTTATGTTTCGTGTAACCCTCTTCTTATTTAGTCTCTCTTTTAGGCTCTCTTCTCTTAGGAAAATAAAATGAGAACTCTCTTTCTTTACATGGCTACTTAGACATTTCTTCTTTTCATGTAAATTTTTTGTTCAATTTTATAAATGTTCTTTTCCTTTTCTTGTTTATTTCGTTTCATGTTGTAGTGTAGATCTCTTTTATTTTATGTAAGTAGAATAGTAGTTCTCTTTTCAATTAGCTTTCATTTTCTTTTCTTTTTGTTTTCATGTTGCTCGCTACATTTGTTAATTAAATGACAAATATGATAGGCTAAACCCCTTCAATTTAGGGATACTGAAGCTCTCTAATTATGTAGCTTCAACTATTTGTTAATTCATGCTCTCTTTTTTTACTTAATGATGATCAGTGAAGTGTTTTATTTGT
The DNA here is from genome assembly GCA_030765085.1 of Allium cepa. NCBI lineage: Eukaryota > Viridiplantae > Streptophyta > Magnoliopsida > Asparagales > Amaryllidaceae > Allium > Allium cepa. The sequence continues at coordinate 486,552,460 of CM060929.1, forward strand.
TGTTCTTGCTTTGAATTTGATAGACTATATCGTTGACACCAAATAGGATATGTTTAAACAATCACTAACACAAATGCCTCTTCATAAAAATATGATTATGGCATAAGAAAGTGATTTGAAATTCAAATTTGATGGTCTATATTTCTAATCTATAGTTAATAGGCCATACTTAATATAGATTTCATTTTCATTTTCTTTGTCAAGTTTCATGAAAGTTGGTAAGTGCTTTAAGGGATGTGCTATAGTTTGATGGCTTCTGTTGGCTAATCAATAGCACAAATATGTCATACTTATGATAAACACATCAATTAAAGCACTAACGACCATAAAATAGAGATCATGATTTCATGTATTGAACTATGTGATCTAAAGAGTGGATTTATTCTCTAAATTTTCATTTAACTCTTATTTTTGCATCTCTTTTCTTTTAGTTAATTAGCTAATTTTCTAGCTTAATATTCTCTTCAACTCTGGTTTAATTCGATTGAATAGATTTTTAAAATCATCAATTCCCTATGGATCGACCCGTATTCGTCATGTACTACAAGTGTACGTTGTGTGCTTGCGGTTATTTCTATTATAAAATTCGTTTGGCTATTTTACAACCCAATAGACATTTAGACGTCCAAACAATGTGTGTGTATCATTTAATGATCATATTGCCCATAGGACAAAGTGAACAATTTTTCCCATGAATGTCTAGTTTAGGTTATATATAAATATATATTATTATGATATTCATTCTGTGAATATGAGTGTCATGACATATTATATTTACTATTAATAAATAAATTTATTTTAAACATTAATAATAAATAATGTTTTAATAAATAAAATAAAATATCGCAAACCTCTTTTATGAATCAAAACTATAAATTTGATTTAATATAAACAAATATTTATTTACACAAACATAGAACAAAGATCTTGTGCAAACTAATAAAAGAATTTATTTTGTAATTCAACATTTTAATCCCGCTCCTAGCGCAGTAGCAAACTTGATCAACCATTTACATCTTTTTTAGAATTTTTTATAGATGAAGAATCTAGTGAAAGCCTTTAAGAAAAATATAATAAACCATTTATATATACTTATATGTATGTATGCAATGTTATCTAATCTACCTAAAAATTTGCATAGATAAAATGACGTCGGTGAAATTGTTTATTGGAAAGAGCACAATTATTGGCACAAACAATAAAGATTGGACAAGAAATGTAAAAATTGTACTCACATACTAATAATCCTATCATGTGAACGCTAATGAGCTCATGAAAATGCCTTCTAAGAACACCAACCCCAAGAGACTAAGGACAAAAAACTTAGCAAACCAATTTTGACCTTGGTCAATACTACATGATGTTGACTATGAGCATCGAGCTCTAAAAATAGCATGAGAATATGAATACGCATCCATTATTCGATCAGCTTAAAAAGTGGGACATTTATCTTGGTCCATAGGGTACAAGCTCTCAATGAAATAATTTCATTATAAGATGATAAAGGGAATTATATTAAAGATCGTGTACTAAATTTATTGGGTATAGTGAAAAGTTGGTTCAATTGGGAATTACACTTTATCAAAGCTTCTAGCGAACTTGATACTTAGATCACGAGCTTTGCATTTCGATCCATTGATTGAATTTCAATGTGAATTCATTGAAATGCATTGTCGTGGAACTCCTTATTATGTTAAGGACAACCAAAGGTACTTCCACAAAAGATTTTACTCTAATGCTTGTAAGTAATGGTGTCTCTGCTTCAAATGTTCAAAGAAGAGGAAGTATAAGTCCAAGGATGGAAAAAGGAAAGGCAAGGGTGTAGAAGAGAACGGTGAGTATCACTATTTCTCAAAGCAAAGTCATTGGAAGTGAAACTGTTCAGATTATTTGAAGATAGTCAAGGAGAAGAAGGAAATAAATTCCCTACAAATGGTATCATTCTTGTATAGTACTATTTATCCATAATTACTGTTTCTTATTTTCAAATACAGGATCTAAAACTCACATTTGTAATTCGTCACAAGTACTTAGGAACAAGAGTCCCCTATCAAGTCGATCTATGAAACTTTATGTTGCAAATACCACTAAAGTAGATATTGTAGCAATTGAAGAGTTCCATTGACAACCTGCTAATGGCCCTAATTTGGTTTTAAATAATTTCTAATTTTTACTAAACCTCACTTTAGAATGATTTATGTTTATCATTTGTTTCAAAATAGTTTTTATTTTATTTATAATGATAATATTGTACTTATTTGTTATTAGAATGAAATCTATATGTTTTGGTTATCTTGATGGTTGTAGTTATGTTTTGAAACTATGACAACTATGAAATGGTTGTTAATAACACTATTTTTTAGTTAACCAATAGATACCTTCAGCATTGTAGACTAGGAGTTAGTGAGAAGCACTTGCATAAGATAAGAAATGAAGGTTGCTTCGATCTTTTGATTTAGAAGCATTCTAAAATGTGAAGCGTGCCTTAAAGATAAAATATCTAAGCATCCATTTTGTGGGAGTGATAAATGAGTCGTTAAACTCTTGAGAATACATATGTTTGCGACCCAAATCTATACTTACCAAAAGGCAGTTCAATGTACTTTGTAACATTCATTAATATTTTATCAAGGTATGGATATGTGTCTCATATGAAATTCAAACCTGACGTTCATAAATTCCTTGAATATAATTAGGAGGTTGAAAACCAAAAATACATAAGTAAAAAAAGATTTAATCAGATTGACATGACGAGTCCAACAGATATAAGCTCTAAAAACATCTATAATATAATGAGATTCTATCTTAATCACTCCTCCTTACACTCCATATAATAACGGTATTTTGGTGGGAAGGATCTAACTTCGTCGGACATGGCTCGATTGATAATGATTGTGGTTTAGTTACTACTTTCCTTTTGGCGATACATGCTCGAGACTGCAGTGTGTAAGTCAAATACAATGCCTTCTAAATCTGTGCCTAAAACATTATATAAAATATGGACAAGAAAGAAACCCATCTTAATTACCTTAAGGTATGAGGTTGTCCACATACATTAAGAACTTAATCCCTAGTAAGTAAGATGTTAGATCTATCTTCCATAAATTTATAAGGTATATAAGATATTCCTATGGATACATATTCTTCCACGGTGAGGAATAAAAGATGATTATGTCAAGATACACCAGCTTCTTTGAGAAATATTTTTTTTTCCAGATACGATATGATTGTGTTGTGGACTTAGGTGATATCCAAGAAACAAATATAGAGAGAAAACATGTAGATAGAACATAAATAGCTAAACCTAAAGATACACAACTTAATAGAGAGTCACACACACACACACACACTATAGAGATACTACGATTCATCGATGGCAAGATCAAGGACTACGTCATTTATTATTACGATCCCCTCATTTACTAATAAGACTTAGAGGGTAAAGACTCTTCACTATGGGTTGATGTAATGAAATCTAAAATGGACATGATGTACAAGAAAAAAGTATGGACATTATAGAATGTACATGAAAGGTAAAATGCATTAGCTGCAAATGGATTTTTAAGAAAAAGATCGATGGAATGGTTATGACCTATAAGGCAAGGTCAGTGGAAAAGGATTTCCATCAAATTCGAGTTTTTAATTACGAGAAACATTTTCCTAATCGCCATGTTCAAACCAGTTAGGATATTTCGATCGTCTTATATAAGATGACAAAATAAAGCGATGCCTAATTAATATAGTACTCTTCTTTACCAAAGAGTGTCATCAAAGAAATTGAAGTAAGAAAGAAATTCTACTGATGTAAATCATATTCATCTTCCTCTTTCTATGGCAAACGGTTTAAATTAAGTCTATAATAAATGAAAAGGTAAACAATTTATATATTCATGTTTATTGTGAACATGATATCTTAATGTACAATTTCATGCTACGAAGATATGAGAAAGTTCAATTATTTATTTTTCACACAAATAAGGTAAAATAAGTAATCATGTTAACATTTTTGGATCTAACAAAGTAATCAATACGATTAAAAAACTCCTAAAAATCATAAAAGAAAAGTTAATGATTTTATTTTGAGTAAAGTAATTGAAGTGATTCATTTGTAATGCATATCTAATTGAATTCTTAGTATAAAAAATTACAATTTTATCTTTTGATGCGTAACCGAATTAATATTTTATCCATGAAATAAATCATCGGTGGCATTGGTACCACTTATTAGGGATTCAATATAGTTTGCTTAACTATCAAATCCTATATTTGAGTAAAAAAAACTCGGTTTGATTTCGTCGAGAAGAATATAATAAAGATAAACATAATTGCAAAAGTCGTACTTGAATCCACTTATGGTAATCAATAAAATGCTAATTATATTATTAGCATACAACTTTATCTGTATTTGCACATGAAAGCTTGTTTCTTTCTATAGATAATAAAGAATATGTAATTTTGGTCACAAATTGTATTCATAATATTGTAACAATTTTAGTTTAATCCTTAAGTAAATTGAAACATCCTGTATCTGCATGATGTTATATGATTATCATATCTTTAGCTTAAAAAAATCTTTAGTACAAATCTAAGAATTAAGCTATACTTAAACATAAGATACCACCACATGTTTAAATGTAACTATGGAAGCTTTCATATTAGTTTTCCAATTTTAACATTCATAACGTAACGTGTAAAATATTTATTTTCGTGTATACACACACATATGTAGGAAAAGATGGTCAACAAAGAGTTGGAAAAAGAGGTTGTTCTATGGACAGCCCATTGCCTCAAAAGCGAATTATGACATGACTAAGGTGCAATCATTGATTGTTGTTCATTCCTTAAGATTCATACCACAAACTTCAAACTTAGGCACCTAAAGTCGAAGAATTTAAAGGAGTATAGAAAGACAATTTCTTAGAAGTTTTAAGAAGAATTTTAAGATAAAATGAATTCGTTTATGTGTCTTCCTCCATTAGAAGAAGAATAATAAATATGTGTGGGTGTAATAGCTCCAGCTCAGAATTCAAAAGGTGAGAAATTCGAACGGTCGAGGCAATAAAGAGACAACTCTTTTAATACATTCATAAATTATGTTAATCACAATTATAACTGATAATCGGATAATTTTTTTGCTTTTTCAGCTTTGAAAGCTAAAATAAGAAAAGGAAAAGAGATAAGTAAGTGTAATAGAGAACCAAATTTATTTCATTATAGTGTACAGTGCACAGTGCCAAGTGCCCGGTGTGCCATTAAAGCGCCATATGTGCCCATTCGCCCCTATGCATGTGTGCATGCATGTGTGAGCTTACCTACAAATTCATAATACCCATGCCTAAATAAGATGTAGTAGAAATAAGGATATATAAAGAGGTGAATAAAAAAATATTAGACAAAGTGGGACTAAAATCTTATTGTGGTCATTCAACATCCCTCACTAACTACACACAAACTCCAAATAGATGAAAGATAAACAACCCAAGGAAAAGAAATTTTTGTACATACGCACCAATATCTTTTGATTTGAATTGATGCACAAGAAGAGAAGCTACATATTTACCTGTGTAGTGAATTTCTCTTAAACTACAAGATTTTATTGAAACTTTGCAACTCGTACAACACTTTTGATATCTATACTTCTCCGTGATATGTATGCGCTCTTTATGGCAATGCAGTTACCTTGAGAACTCATGAATACTCTAGAAAGATCAACTAAAATCTCCCACTATAGACGGTCCTACCAAATATGGCTACTAACTCATTAAGATCATGAAGCTCAACCTTAAGTCAAATGATAGAATCCATCAAGTGCATTTCAAAGGCACCACCAAATCTGGTTATGGATTCTATTTGTTAAGATTAGAGAAAAATAAGCAATTTCCACCAAGTGCGTCTTAAAAGCACTAACAAGAGTGGTATGGAATTAATAGGAAAATACTGGTAAAATCCACAAACGCATCTTAAAAGTACCACTAGAGCTAGTTATGATAAAATAGGACTCCATCATATGCATAACAAAAGCACCACTAAAACTGGTTATGAATTTAATAGGAAAATAGTTTATTGAATCTATCAAGTGCTTCTCAAAAGCACCATTAAAATTGGTTATTGATTCAACAAAAGTAATAGACTTAACCAAAGAAAATTAATAAAAATCCATCAAGTGCTTGACACTAGCACCATCAAAACTGGCTATGGATTAACGATGAACTTATAGTTCAAAATCAGGACTTTCATGGTTGAATCTACTAAGTGCACCACAAGAGCACCACCAAAAATGTTATGGATTCAAAAGGAAATCAATCTCTTAAACAAAAATAGGAAGTGAAAAAGTAATTGCGTGGCTTTGTTTGATTTGCAATGGGTATTCATTAAATTTTCCTCGACTCTAGCCTAGAGGCCTATTCCTCTTGAAGATTTAAGGACCGTGTTTCTTGGTAATCCTTTCAAGAGTGGATCTGCTGATCTTACATATTCCAATAAATCACTCATTTCTTTGAAAGTTTTTAGATCGCTTTGTGTCTGATACAGATGTACCTTCCTTTCCATTATGCACACTATTCTTTGCAATTTCGATAGCAGCCTATGCATCATAGTGTAAAGAAACTGGAATATTAGTTTATTCCCCTAGTGGAATTTCTATTAATAATTCTTTCAACCATTCTACTTCGTGACCTACCAACTCAAGAGCAATAAATTAGATTCCATTGTAGATCGTGCTATGCATGTGTGTTTACAGAACTTCCATGATATAACATCTCTTCCTAAAGTGAACACATAGCCACTAGTGAAGCAAAATTCATCATTATTAGCAACCCAATTTTCATCACAAATTTCCTTCAAAATAAAACAATATTTAAAAGCATGCACCAATAATTTATGCCTTAAGATATCTCAAATGACGAAGAAGAGCATTCCAATATTCGCTGGTGGGGTTGTGTGTACCTAATAAATGACTCATGGCATAACCTATGTCTAGTATAATTCACAAGAAACATTACACTTCCAATAAATTTGGAACATTCATCTTTTGACACACTGATTCCTTTGTTCTTGTTAAGATGCAGACTAGGATCAAACAGAGATCGAACATGAGTCATATCAAATTAATTAAACCATTTAAAAAAATTCTCTATGTAGTGAGACTAATTTAGTGAGAAACCATGCGGTTTTTCACATTTTAATCCTAGTATCTCATCAGGCTCTTCCAAAATCTTTCATATCAAATTGGAATGACAAGAATTTTTTTGCATCATTTACTCCGATCATGTTTGTACCAAATATCAACATGTTGTCAACATAAAGGCAAGTAATCAAATAATGAGGATTAAACACTTTTGAATATAAGTAGGAATTATAGGCATCCATCATTTAACAGCTTGTTTTAGACTATATAAAGACTTTCTTGATTTGCAAACCTTATTCTATTGACCAAGCACCACACAACCAATAGGTTGTTCCTTATAAATATGAAGATATAAGAGGTTCTAAGCTAAAATATTCCTAGGTTGATCATTCCTATCCAATCTTTGATCATAGCCTACATTGAAGTTGAAATATGGATTTAATTCATAGTTAATTTCTGATTTTGATCATTCCTTCCCAATCTTTGATCGTAGCCTAGGTTGAAGTTGAAATAGGAAGACATAAGAGGTTTTAAGTTAATATCTTTCATCTTAGGTTTGTTTAGTTGATTTTATCTTATAATTTCTAGTCTAAGATGAAGGTTTATTACTGCTATATGAATTTGGTTGAATCTCTAGTGAATATGATCTCAATATATGGATGAATCTTTTGTCTATTTGAATTGGATTCTCTGTTTGCTGAAAACCCACAAATGAAATCATGATTTTCATTTCATTATAAATGTATATATGCTTGCATGTTCGCTGGGTCAGTATCCCAAAGAGAAGCAACATAAGAGAAAGGAGCGAAAACTAATCTTCAGAGAGCCACCGGAATTTCCTGGGAGTCAGCCCAAGCAAGGCAACTAGTGGACCGGTATGCTCTACCAGTGCACCGGTCGTAGCCTGGACTTGTGTAATGACTCAAAATTTGGAACACTTCATATTTAAATATCTAAATTATATAAATGTTCGAATCCAAGGTTTAGTGAGATTTGATTTTATAACCTTATTAAATAATTTTTAATTAATAACTAATGTTAGAAAACTTATTTTTGAAAAGTGTTTGCAAAAAATACACTTTAGATAAGTATTGAAAATGTGACCAGAAAACGTCTTATTAAAAATCAACTTTTTATTCAACACAAGTTGTGTAAATATATTAAAACTAGAATGGTTATCATATGATAACATATGACAAGAATAAAACAATTATTATAGCCTCTCTTATCCTAATCAAACTTAACTAAAGTGAACATATTAATTAAGGGAACATTTACTACATAAGAAACCATAAATCAAGGCATGGATTAAGGAGCATGTTTCATGGCTTGTTTTAGGGGTGTGGTTGTGCAAGAGCATAGCTTGGATGTACCTTAACTTTATGGTTAAGGAGGGGTTTTTACTAACTTTTCCACTCAAATCCTAAGCTTTTAAATACACATGCATATGCACTTCATTTCTACACAATTCATTTCTAAGCTCATCTTCACTTCTTCCTTTTCATGACTTCATGTCTTCCACTCTCCTCTTAATGGTCATGTGCTTTATGTAATGATTTTGGCCTTAGGGATATGGGCTTAAGGAAGGGGGAGGTGATGGCTTTAGCCGTGGGTATTGGGGTGGTGGAGGAGGTTGCGTGAGGAATGGTGATGGTGGGATGTTAGGCCATGAGTTCAAGGAGAGGGGAGGTGATAGTCGTGCTTAAGGGAAGATGAGGAAGTGTTTTAGGTGATGTTTTGGTTGAGTATAAAATGATAGTGAAGTGTTGTTATGATGAATGATGGCATGAAGAAGTGTGGTTTGCTAAAAATGAGTTAATTCACTTTGATTACACCATAAGTTGGTTGCCAGTCAACTTGAAATATTGCTTGATATTTGCTTGCTTAATCTCTTGATAATTGTTGTTAAATCACATGTTAATACGCTTGATCTATATTAACAATAATAGACATTAACTGCTTAAAGTTAAACCCTCAATTAGATACTTTGAAAAGTATATGAATCTTTAAAGTAGTTGCTTACAAAACCATTGAATTGTGATAAGTTCATTTGAATATTTAAAATGGATATATCGATGTGTATATATGTTAATACATGTTTATTAGTAATATGGTTAGAACTTGGAATCACATATGTGAATAGAATAAAATAGAACCAAATATTGGATTGAATACATAATTGTCCGTATAGAAATAGTGGCTATAAACGCACTTTGAATCCCTTAAACTATAACTTGTGAAAATGGTTTAATAACATATCTTAATAATAACTTATTTGAATATTATCTGCACTTCTACAAGTGTTTGTAAAAGCAAAGAATATGTCTTGGAAAGTTATAAAAGAAGTAAATCAAAGTAAGAAAAGATTGAAGTAAAAAGACCGCTATAGTGACACTTTTAAAGTAGTTCGTCTACGAAAATAACGCACATTTTTGTGGAAACTTTCTTAGGGGTTTCCTTAGCAATTAATTAATTAATTAATATATCATTCTTATTGGAAAAGTTTTGAAGCTTAATTCACTTCATAGCAAAAAGTCGCTTTAAGTTCAGTTTAGTAAAATCCCCGTTTTTGAGAAATTCTCCAAAATAATTAGAAGATATTGTTTGGAACTTTTCTTCATGGTTTCCAAGTACCTAAGTTTAAAGGAATGGACCTAAAGTCATTTGTTAACGTATTGAAAACTAGACACAAAGTTGTAGGAAAATGTGTTAAAACTTGCAACGTAACTTTAGATAGCACTTATGGAAATGCTATCTTTTCTATTTGAAACTATAAATTGTTTAAAATAATATTTAAATTATGTATTTTTCTTTTTTTTTTACTGTTGTTTTCTAACTTATAATACAATGTTTTAAATTTGGTTTCAAGTTTAAATATATTTTTAACAATTAACTAAGAATTTCTAAACTAAGTAGCTTTTAAAATTAAAACTTGTTTTTCTATTTATTTCAAAATTCCTTATTTTTGCATAGTATTCTATGTAAGTAATTATCATATATTTTAAGTAGTTTTAAATTACTTTAACATATTAATAAGTAGTTTGGAGATATTTCCATATATATAAGTTTGAAATATTAAATAACGTATTTTATAAATATAATAAAGGGAGTTTGGATTTTAACACTTAAATTAAAATAAATTGTTTTACGGAATCAACTACAAGAGTATTACCTTAATTAATAAGTGTGGATATGCTTTGATCTATAAATAGAAGTTCAAAGCTATTAATGGATAAGTAAATGGTTTTGCGTTTGTTGTGGCAAATGTTTTGAGCAACACTTGTCTTTAACCCTTAAATGTAATTTAACCGTTAAAAGGAGAGTTTTAAAGATAATGATTAAATGGAATGGTTTTGGGTTTGTAGTAAACAATATCTTAGTAACATTTTTTTGACCCTTGAATTATATTTCGAAATAATATCATAAATGTTCAATAATAGAATTTGAAAGATAACAAGTATTGAAATCTTGTTTAAAGAGATAGAAAATGTTATATGTTTAATTTATAAAAGAAAAGGAGTTTATTATAATAATGTTTTGGTAGTAATTTTTTTAATCTCTGTGATTATTATTTTTATGTAAGAAAACTTATTAAATGATTTGTGTATACACTTATACCGGTTGGAATAAGTATATGAATACTTATTAAGTATTAAAAAGGGCATAAGTGAAAAATTAAACAATATATCAAGTATATAAAGGGAATTTTATTAATAATAAAATATTAATAAATAAGGAAGTCTTGATTTATAAAAGAAAAGTTTTATTATATAAAAATATGTTTTCTTGATAAGAAGGGTTTTTAATTAAAAAAAGATAAATTAATTAAAATGGGATTAAAAGTCATTTACGTGACATGACCATGCCTTGCATGAAATGATAGTGCAGGTATGTTTACTTGCTTATGAAAAAGTATTCGGGACTTAGTTCCCTTATACGATCACTGTCATTATTGTCGAATAAAGACCAAATTCATCGACTCAGTCTTGGAAGACCGGGATCTGTAAGTGTTCTACTTATCGAAAACAACTTCAAGGCTGAGATATGGATTCTCTGTTTTCGAAGAGAATGATGGAAACCATGTGTGGTTCGGAAACCTTCTGAGATGATAGAATCCATATGGGATTCATTATGCGATCGAGTTTTGTTGAAAACTTGTGTGGAGGTGCCGAAAGTAGCCTCGACATTCTAAAATGACTAAATACATAGTAGGATGCATGTTCCTGGGCTTTAGTTGGCCCATTAGGAGTACCTCAACTTCATATCTAGAGTATGCTTAAATGATATGTTGCGCATGGGGAGTTGATGATACTTAATACACATTGTTTACACGAGTGTTTGGATGATGGCCCAGTTGCGTTTACGTTGTGGTATATTTTATCTAGAGAGGTACGACGCTCGAAAGGTATTTTTCGATCCTTGTCATAGGTGATCGGTCTCATTAAGGAGGTCTCCATGGAAAATCCATTTATACGAACGTACCTTAGCGGTTTTGTTTGTATACTTAATTATGTTGTCAGTAACCAATGTAATCATTTCAGCTTTGATTTATATTTACATTGAACGCCCTAGACATTATTATAATATTACTAAATTTTCCTATAAAATGGTTTAGATATCATAAGATAAAAATCCGTCCGTGTTTATTTGCGGCATGGTCTTGCAAGATACCAATATTCTTTAAAGGGTTTTACAAATATAGTAATTCAAATTACTTGATTCTTCTCACGTTGTTTTACCAAACCAATCCAGGAGTTATTTCTCTCATAATGCTCAGGCACACCCCATGTATATTTCCATATTTCATTGATGGTCGTTGGAGCTCTTAGAGAAAGGAGTTGGATGGTTCCCTATCATAGATTTTGTTTCCGCTGGATTGCTTTGTTTATTTTTACATCAGCAATTATGAGGACGGGTTTTTATAAATGTCTAGGCCAACGATAGGTTAGTTTACTCTGATTATTGTATCTATACAGTTTTTCTTTGAAAGTATCATTTCGATATTATAAGTTATCATTTTGTTGTGGGATTCCGATATTGTGTTCTCTTCTCCCTTGTTCCTTTTCTTTTCTTCTTTTATTTTACCCTAATGTTCTACCTTTCTGGCACTTGGGTGCTCAATATGTGATACCATGGATGTGTTAATGTTGACATTTGGGGGCAGAAAATGCGTTCGTTACAACTTGACTCCTAGGCTACGTTCTGATGTTCTTCAATTGACTTGTTTGCCTAGTTAATTCCCTAAGATTGATCGATTGATTTTGATGTCGCATTTCATATCGATTTCATTGATATTTCTAGATTTTGATTGTGAATTGATGAATTCATTTTGATGCTTTATACCATAGAGTTGTTCTATGGATCGTGGTAGTAAGACACATTTTTGATGCAAGTTTTCTAATCGAATGTATAAAAGGCTTATTTCCTAATCGAATTGATAAAAGGATGATTTCTAAATCAAACTATTTTATAAAAATCTTTTTAAGTACAAATCTAATTTCTATATACATAGTTTTAGAAATATATATATATATATATATATATAGTGTTATTCTCTTTGAAAATGGTTTTAAAATGATTTGGAGCGATGATTTGAAAAGTGTACTTACATATATATTATTTCTGCAATGAATCAATGTTTTACTAAAAATGATTTTAAAATGAAATGTTTTATAAAAATTGCACAGCATCGATTGAATAAGGAATTGATTTAAACGGTTTAATAAAACAAGTGGTATGGAACGCTCGCGTTTGTTTTACCGGTTAATTCTCGGACTTGCTCGATCGAACCACTGCTACACATAAGTGGAGTTTACAACTGTATAATAAACATTTAGGTAAATCCGTGTGGTTTGGGGCACACGGTCATTATCAATTCGGTTGCTATATGAAAGTATCTAACACTTTTATCGACGAGTTTATGACTCACCTTTAGAGTTTATAGGACTTATTCCTATCTTGGAGTGTATAGGTCTCATACCTATTTTGGTGTTTATAGGACTCGTTCCTATCCTGATGTTTATAGGTCATGTACCTATCTTGATATTTATAGATCACATACCTATTTCGGATATTATAGGACTTGTTCCTATATTGATTTTTATGGTCTTGTACCTATTTGGGAGATTATAGGAATTGATCCTATCATGATGTTTATATGTCTCGTACCTATCTTAATGTTCATAGAGACTTATACGCCTACCTTAGAGTTACATGCATGTAAGGTGAAATTATTTCACAAATCATAGAGTTTGGCACCTTCCCCCTTTCTGTGAGATTTCTATATTTGTATTTGTGAGATTTCTGGATTTGATGTTGTTTGAATTATCACCAAATTTTTCAAGGATTTTTGCTTTTAATAAGCTATTTTGATTTTTAATATTTTATGATTTGAAGGTACTGATGCATGTTTGACATTTGTCAATATATGACTATATTTGAGATCTAGTTCACTTTATCTATCATTCATTTTTTCTAACTCATTTATCTTAGTCTAGATTAACCCATTTATTATTTTTATAATACTCGGATCAGACCGAGATGTTTCAAGCCCTCCATCTTGATTCTTTAGAGTGGATGTCTTATCTGTTAGCTAGTAGTTACTTATGGAATCTATGTATATATGTGATGTTATATTGTATCTTATGTCGATCTAGTCTCCATTTGTGTATGTATTCATATTTTAACATGTAGTACTTTGTATATGTGTAGTCTACATCATGTATCTATTTGGGTCAGTTTAGACTTTATCTATTTGTATTATGCGGTATCTGATCTATGATTATGTGATTCGTATTTATTATATGTTATTCTGGATTTTATTATATCCATCATACTTTTGTTTTAAGACTGAATTGTATATGTCGATTCACTCGATTAATGAAATATATAACATACTTATAGATGTATCGATGCTTGCTTAATGTAAAAGTCACTAATAGTCGCTCCTAACCAGCCCTATTCTCTACATAGCAAACAATACTACTTTGTAATTTTTTTTGTTAATGTGGATCTCAGGGTGAAGCGTCACAGGTATGGTTAGATATTATAGAATCAAGTTCACTTTTAGTAGCATCTTTCTAAGAATTGCCATCCCTAGAGTTAATTGTATCTTCTTAAGTTTTAGGATCTTCCTCAATTAAAAGTACAGAAACAATGGTAGCATCAGTCCTTTCAAAATTGATATTTCTACCAAAAGGTAGCAGTGAAGTTTGGTTCAAAGTTAGTCATCGTACTTGCCTTTTACTCCTTCTAAATTCATTGTTAGATCATTGGCAGCAGGTGGTAGATTGGGCAAAGATAATGATACATCAATGGCAATATAAGAGCCAAAAAAGCTCTCATTATTATAGTTATTTAAAGGAAATATAATTTCAAAGCCAGCTTCTCTACCCTCACAAATAGTTCAGTCATTTAAAGACATGAATTACCTATTGGAAAAAAAGCTATAGGATGCAAATGGGTATTCTCTGTGAAAATTAATCCAAATGGATCAGTTGCTCGTTTGAAAGCTCGATTAGTTGCGAAAGGATTTGCTCAAACTTATGGAGTGGATTATTCTGAAATATTTTCTCCTATTGAAAAACTAATGACAATACGATTATTTATTTCACTTGCTGCTACATATGACTGATCTTTACGTCAATTTGATATTAAAAATGCTTTTCTTCATGGCGACCTTAAAGAGGAAGTATATATGGAGCAACCACCTGGCTTTGTTGCTCAGGGGGAGAATGGTTTAGTATGCCGCTTAAAAAACTCTATATGGACTAAAACAAAGTTCTTGTGCTTGGTTTGGAAAATTTAGTCAAGCTATTGAGAATTTTGGTTTGAAGAAAAGCAAAGCAGATCACTCGGTATTCTATAAAAATTTAGAGAATGGAATTATTTTGCTAGTTGTCCATGTGGATGATACTGTTATTACAAAAAGCAACTTATTTTATTTATTTATCCCATCTCATTGATATACAAGAAGAGGTGTTTATATATCACACCAAATAGTTAAATGAGGAAAGTTTATAATAGGAAAGTAGTTTATAATAGGAAAGTTGATAAAAAGGAACTAATTACTCCCTATATTTAACAATAAGCAACACTATTAGAAGCATATCCAATGAATACACAATCAAATGTTTTAGGTACGATATTAGTTTTTCTAAAGTCTGCTAAATCCACCTTAGAAAGGCACCGCCACTCTTTCAAAAAAAATTAGGTTTAGAGGAAAATCTCTCTACAATTCGTTTGGGGTTTATCCAACCTTCTATAAGGCATAATATTAAGTATATAACATGAAGATAACATGACTTTCCCACCTACTATCAGTCATACCAGAACTTAAAAGCATTGCATTCATCGTATTCTTAAGTGTCCTATTTTTCCTTTTACTGATCCATTTTGATGAGGGCTTAGGGAGCACTTGTTTCATGGATATCCATTTTTCTCATAGTAACTTTTAGAAAGTCAATACTATACTCTCCACTCCTATCAGATCTAAGCCATTTGATACGGTTTAATTAGTTTTCAACTTCAGCCTTAAATTTTAATAACATTTCTATAGTCTCATCTTCAGATCTAAGTAGATAGATTTTGTTATATCTAAAAAGTCATCAATGAAGGTTAACATAATAACATTTTTCTCTTCTACTAATTATGTTCTTAAAATCTCAAAGTCTGAGTGTATTAACTCTAGTAATTCAACACTTTCTTAGAGATTGGTTTAAAAGGTTTTTTTTAGAGTTTGGCATCAACATATATAGGACATTTGGAAGACAAAATGTCATTTTCTACATTTAGCATATTTAGCTTTCTTGGTCTATTGATTAAACTGGCATTAACATGCCCTAATCTGTTATGTCATAAGTCAAAGGGTTCGGTCACATAAGCAAAAGCAGAAGTGCTTTAATTACTAGAAAAAATAAAGTTTAACACAAATAAACCATTGGTTGGATATCCCCTTTCCACAAAAACGCCATTCCTAGTTATTACAACTTTATCAAATTCAAAAATGAGCTTCATCCCAGCCTTGCTCGATAACCCACTGGGTACTAAATTTCTACGAAGGGAGAGCACATACAATACATCATTCAAACCCAAAGTTTTTCTAGAAGTAAGTTTAAGAAGAACCTTTCTTTTGCCAAGTACTGCAACGTAGTAGAATTTTCCATGAAGACATACTCACCATCTTCTGCATCCTAAGGTTGATGGAAGAGCTCGAGATTTACACAGAGATGTCTACAAGCTCTTATGTCCGGTGCTCAATCAATCTTGGTTTCCGCCAAATTAGCCTCGGTAATGACAACAACCATGATATCCTCATCCTTAGCAAGATTAACTAGTGCTTTAACGTTGGTAACCTGCTTTTGATTGCGCCTTATAACCTAGTTTGCCACATACATAACATACGGTTGTTTTCTTCATAATTTTTTTATTTTTGTTTACAACCTCGATAATGAAAACAACCATGATATCCTTATCCTTAGCAAGATTAACTAGTGCTTTAACGTTGGTAACCTACTTTTGATTGCGCCTTATGACCTAGTTTGCCACATACATAACATACGGTTGTTTTCTTCATAATTTTGTTATTTTTGTTTACAACACTTTGAATTTTCTGATTAGCAAAAATATGAAACATTTCCCTTTGTTTCTTAATCTATCCGAATTTAGATTGATTTATAATTTCCACATAATTAGCATTAGCATAGTCAAGATCATAGCACCCAACTTATCCTTCAAATGATTTTCTTCCTCCATCTCTATGTGATTGATTAGTTCTTGAAGAGAAAGATCTTTCCTTTTATGCTTGAGGTAGTGAGAATTTTTCCATCAATACATTGGCTTACATAAACTCAAACATCTTTCGTTCATTCATTAAGAATGTCAGATACTAAGCTTTAATATTCATGAATCTACTCTAACAATTGATTTATTCTCAACTATTTGAAGTTGCAACCATTTACCTACCATATACATTTTTTTGCCAACATCATATGTTCTATACTTCTTTTCTAGCGTTTTCCAAATGATCTTTATCGATTTTTTATTAACAAATATATCAAAAAGTTTGTTTGACATGTATGTCAGCAATGTCCCATAACTAACTTGTCATCCTTTTCATATTTATTTTTAACTTCATCATCATTCTCCTTTGGTATGACGCTTTGTTGTGTAGTTTTGGTTATGGCTGGAGCAGTGACTGGAGCAAAAGCTCCTGAAACCTCGATAGGAGGTTCGGTATATACGATATAATAGACTTCTAATAGCTTGAACATGTTGAGTAATTTCTAGGACCATCGTTTATGGTTGGTTCCATCCAATGCTTCAAATCTAGAAGGATCTGGAAGAATGTTATTAATCTGAAGGGTCGTTACTCTTTACTGTAAGAAATCACTTTCAAATTGTAAGAGAAGATAATCACAAAGAGTAGAAAAGAGAGGTTATTCCGTGGACATGCCATTTCCCTGAAAGCGAATTCCGGCTTGACTAAGGTGCAATGTTGGTTGTCGTTCGCTTCCTAAGGTTCACACAAAAAACTTCAAACTTGTGTACTTAAGGCTGAAGAATTTGAAGGAGTGTAGAAAGGTAATTGCTCAGGAGTTTTTAGAAGAAGTTTTGACATGATAATTTGAATTATTTTCTATCTCTTCTCTCAATCAAAGGAATAATAATATATAGGTGTGAGTACGATAAATGCAACTCAAAACTCAAAAGCCAAGAAGTTTGAATAATCATGGCAATAAAAAGATAATTTTTTTAATACATATATAAATTCTATTAATCATAATTATAATCGATTAGAAGATAACCAAATTTGTCTTTTCAGCTTTGAGAGCTGAATAAAAAAAAGGAAAAGCGAGAAGGAAGAGTAATGGGGAACCGAAATCATTTCATTCAGTGTTGTGCACAGGTCTAAGTGCCAAGTATGTTATCAAAGTGCTACATGCACCCATTAGGCCATGCTCACATGCACGTGCCTATGCAAGCTTGCATGGTAATCCATACTACTCAGCCTAATTAATAGTTGTAGAAATAAGGATATATAAAGAGGAGATAACAAAATATCAAGTGACGTGGGATTACATTTTTATTGAGTTATTCAACAATCCCCCACTAACTACATGAAAGCTCCAAATGGATGAAAGACAAACAATCCGAGCAAAAGAAAATTTTCGTATCTATGCACCTTTTCTTTCGATTTGAATTAATGCACAAGAAGCGAAGCTACAACTTTGTCTATTTAGTGAATTTCTCTTGAACTGCCACATTTTATTGAAACTTCGCAACTAGTACTGCACTTTTGATATCTACACTTCACAATGGTATATATGCGCTTTTTATGGCCACGCGCTTAATTTTGAAACTAATGAGTACTCTAGAGAGATCAACTAAAATCTCTCATGTAAGGCAGCCTGACCTTCACACTCAAGAGGGTGAGTCCATTAAGTATGCCTCCCTAGATCCACCAAATCTAGCTATGGACTCAATAAGAGCATGAAGCTCAACTTTAAATCAAAGAACAGAATCCGTCAAGTGCATTTCAAAGGTGCCACTAATTTTGATTATGTGTTCCATTAATGAAGAATAGTGAAAAATAAGTAATGTCCATCAAGGAGATAACAAAATATCAAGTGACGTGGGATTACATTTGTATTGAGTTATTCAACAATCCCCCACTAACTACATGAAAGCTCCAAATGGATGAAAGACAAACAATCTGAGCAAAAGAAAATTTTCGTATCTATGCACCTTTTCTTTCGATTTGAATTAATGCACAAGAAGCGAAGCTACAACTTTGTCTATTTAGTGAATTTCTCTTGAACTGCCACATTTTATTGAAACTTCGCAACTAGTACTGCACTTTTGATATCTACACTTCACAATGATTCCAAATCTAGCTATGGACTCAATAAGAGCATGAAGCTCAACTTTAAATCAAAGAACAGAATCTGTCAAGTGCATTTCAAAGGTGCCACTAATTTTGATTATGTGTTCCATTAATGAAGAATAGTGACAAATAAGTAATGTCCATCAAGTGCGTCTCTTTTATTTATTGATAGAATCCCTAGACTCCTAATCATACTAAAATCAAGTCTACTTGTACTTTCTTATGTAGATTGATAGTTGGGCGCCTTTGAATGAGATGGACTTTCATTACCTCAATTTGTAATTCAGGAGGTAGTATGATTAGTTAGCGAGAAGATAAATACAAACTTATTCGATCTATAAACATTCTTTATAGGTAAATCTCTACACGCTAACTATATCAACGTCAATATCTTTTATGCACTGAGTGACAAAATTATTAAGCATACCATTTAGCAAGATTGCATCGATTTCAAACACCTATATCTCGATCCTTGAATCATTTGGGGATTTCAATGTCACTAGCTTTGTGGTAAAGAGATAGCCATATAAGGGTGATATTTATGATATAGAAGAATTTAATGATTTTATTAACCTAAATAATGTAATAGATTTATCGATGTTAGAAGATTTACTTGGTCAAGTGCCAAAGAGATTCGATCAATGTCGCTTTTGGATAGATTCTTTATAAGGGAAGAATGGTAGGTAAAATTTCCTTAACCAAAATGTAAGTGCTTGCCACATCATTTCTTATCATTGTTCTATTACATTAAATTCATATGACCAATTGATTAAATCTAAAACCTTTAAAATTTAAAACATTCGCTAAAGAAGAAGATTTTGAAATTTTAGTTGTAATTAAATAGGAATCCGCGGATAGTTATAATACATTTAACTTCATAAACTTTGATTTTTTTACAAATTGGAACATAAATGTGTTCAGATGTGTAAGGACTAGAAAAGATAAGATCTTAAGTTTGATTAAGTTAAGCGAGATTAGACCTCTTTACATGGAGGAAAGTAATATTTTACATAAGCTATGATATAGAATTTAATGCTTTAAAGCAGGAGACATGAATACCAAAGTTTTAATTGAATATCTAGTGGAAGACGTAGATATAACAACATTACATCAATTAACTTAATGGGATAGAATTTCAAGAGCAATGCTTACTTAACTCTTTCTTTATTAATTATTACTAAGAAATTACATCAATAACTATAATCATATAATCTTGGTAGACTGGAGTAAACTACGCATAGAAATCATTCCTTCTCTTCATGAATTGGACTCTAATTAACTTAAAAGGTGGTTTGGGTGGTTGGTACGTGTGACTAACCACCTTTTCGATCCTCAGAAATCGACAGTAATACATCCACGAAATTTATATGCCGAACATCCAAGTGTCGGAAGGAGAAAAAAAATTGGGTGAAAGCAAAAAAGAACGAACAGAATTTCACATCGTAATGAGTAGTATATAATATCTAAATGATATTTAACAAAGGAAAATTTTAATATTCAAACCGCATCAGTGTCTAGCCTATCATCAGCCTAAATAGTTATAATAGCCTATCATTACAAATGTTGAGAAATACAATTAAGAAATACAGTGGAAATAAAAATACAGAAATACATCTTGAGGCATCCAGCTTGTCTCCTTGAAGCTCCAAAACATCCAATGCTAACTTCGAAAAATGCTCAGTTTGACCCGCGTTTACAATAAAATAACACGCGAATCAGTCTAGTAAACCAACGTAGGAAACTCAGATCAAATGGGTTGTTATATCTTATAAAACCTTTCAAAAATAAAGGTATCTCATAAGATCACGTCGCACATAATCACGAATGAGTTTTTACCTTAAGATAATAAAATCTTTTTAATAGAAAATCCAATGATATTATAATAGTGTCTAGGGTTTAAAATAAATATTGAATATAGATGGAATGCTTGCATCTCACATTTCAGCATAGATTAGCACAACGAGGTCCGCAGGGTGCTTATTGAAGAATGGATTCCATAAAATGACAAGGCTACTGGGGTACCACCTGCCACATCACACCTCTAGAAAAATGTATCAAAGGCTAACACGAAACCTTGCAAATCAGGATCGGCCTACCACTTAGTGGATAGTACTGAACAGGCCATCACCTTGGTTGCTTTGCATCCTTTTCTCATGAGCTCGCATGCACATACCAAATTCATAAATATCAATTTAAAAGGATGATGAGCAAACCCTAATAAGTGCAACTCACATAGCACTTATGCATATCCCCTATTTTACGCATTCTTAGTTATGAGGCTCAAGGCTACGATTTACCTTTTATATACCAAATAACACTTGGAATGCAAACACTGTCTTCCAGGTAGCACTGCAATGCCAACATTTATCCATACAAGTTGTTCGAGATATGAACAAATTGAAGGCACTACTTCTACTACATCCATTTTGGAATCACCCTAAAGATTAGTAGCAAGTAGTCTTGCACTTCAAAGAACTCCATCTTCGATTTTATTATCTTCAAGATGTCCTATATTCGAACGCTTATGCCGGTTCAAAGTGGTTTGAAAATAACTCACAATATTTGATCCCGGTCTCTCCGAACAGACAACCGATAGTTTTTAGTAAACTTAACTTTGGTTCTTTCAGAAATAAATGGATAGTACATAAGAGTGGAGATCATCTCCTAGCCGTTTAAGTGGACAGATTCCCTTATCTAGAAGAACATAACAAGTTTATACGCACAGTACAACATTCCCAATGATAATTGTACCATGTAATTCTCATGTTTCTTCTCGATATCTCTAGAGTTAAAAATTGGTCCAGATTTTGACAGTCAGTTATTTAACTATCAAATAAACAAATAATCAAATATAGATTTAATTTCATATAAAATGCACTAAGCCTCTTTAATTAATCTTCATTAATTAAATCACTTTAGTTATTTACATAAAAATTATTCATATACTTACCTCACTAGAATATTCTCAAACCATTTCTCTTTCTATACTTAGAAGACATTACCGTATACTTATACACTGGTATATAAGTATATTGACAAAGTATTTAATATAGATTTCCTATTTCAAAATCATATTAAATGGAGCAAAAACAAATGTCATTCAAAACATTGTTTACTATAAAGCAAACTACTTATCCTTCAGTGTTAAGTATGGAAAGAATGCTTCCATACCACCATAATTAAGAAGGATTATTTATTAATTTCATAAACTTGATTTTTCATGAGTGATCCAATTCGTGTACAGAAATAATCCTTTATACATCGAACATCAATCTTTGAATTGAAACTTAGACTGGCCTTCGAATAACAATGAAGTCATTCAAGTTGAGGTATTATTACATTTCAAACCTTGACTCAACAACATTCTTACCTTTGAGGATAGGTAGAAGTTTCCTACCTCAAAGTTTAACATCAAGTATATTGTTTCCAAAATCCATGTATTATTATTCATTTAAAATTAAAGTTTGAAAACCAAACTTCTTTTCTAATTTCCAAGTTCTTTTTAAAATTGTAAACTTTAACAACCCTTCATTTAGAAACAATTCCCTTTTACAGACAATTTATTATTTTTAAACAACTTTTATAAAACAATATTATTATTAACAGATTATTAAATTAATTAAATTAACTTTAACACCATTATTAAATTAATTAAAAAACTTTAAACATCATTATTAAAATAATTAATTAACTTTAAACATCATTATTAAAATAATTAATTAACCTTAAACATTAAAGTATAGGAAACACCTTACTCCAAAATATTATAAAGTTAAAGTTCACTTCAATCTATGTCTTTTAATTTGGAGTGAGGCTTAGTAACCATAATGACACTTTAAACAAGCTACCACTTATTTTTAGTTCAACAATCCTAGTCATATCATTGTATTTACACAACAACATATATGTAAATAAAATCCATAATTAACAATCAATAGCTAACATATTACTTTTCCAATATTAATTAACTTGCATATAATTAAATGTTCAAATCTATACAATAGCATGACGGATCTGCTATTGTAGATGTTCAAAATAATCTATTCATTTTAAATATAGCAGAACAGTATATTATTTTGCTAATGAAATGTCAGTGCTGAAATAAAATCATTTATCTACATTATTGTAATTAAATTCAACACTAACATTTTAACATTATTTTACACTTCAACAAATCTCTTAAATAATTATACTAAAGTGTTATTCTAGTTAATACGAATCAAAATGTTGAAATCGATGGGTTAAATGGACTTTGAGCGAGTGACTTATCTCCATTTAAAGCTGGGAGATTTAAATTAGATAATTCAATTAACTAAATTATTAAAGCCTCACCTACTTCCGAAGCCTAACCCGGCCCAGACTCCTCTCTTCTTCCTTCCTAAATCCCTAAACCAATTTTATTTGGCCAAACCAAATATCCTGTACCCTAACTTCCACGTGCACACGATGACACGCTGCCGCCGACCGTCGATTACCGCACCGACCTCACCCACAAACTCCACTGGTCATGCACGACTCACCTACACCAATGCCATCCACTACAGTGCGTCAAATCAAAATTCAGTCGTTCGTCCCCAAATTCGAACCATAACTAGTCACGATCATCAAGCCATCCCCATCGCCTCATCCACTTCCAGCCTCCACCACTACCGCCACCGCCAGTGGATCCCCACTCGATGCTCCACCTCCAGGCCTAGCAATGTCGAGCCCGTCGCCTCCACGGACCATTCCCAGTCAAATTTTCGAACCCAAAACCATACAGTCACTAACCCTATAGTGAGTCGTCCGAGCTCCTCCGACCACCACCCACAGTTTCGCCCTCACCAAAGGTTGCTTTCAGCACCACCACTCCAACTCCAGCTAAACATATCACTGGAATTTCTTAAATGATCAAAAACTGATCATCTAACCACCAGGATACAACCCCAACCCCTAAAATCAAGCTACTAAACGTCAAAAATAATGATTTCCAAAGACGAACATGACCGTACACTCCGTTCACTGATTCGCACTCGTTGAAAAACTGCCACCACATGACCATTCATTGTAATCGACACATTTCTAGCATTCTACTTCATAGAACTACACACGACTATTTAAAAAAACTAGATACTAAGATGAACAACTTTATAGTTAATCGCATTAGCTAATTTTAAAAGGCGTAAGAGATGTTGAATTTTGAATATGCGATGGGTATGCTTTTTTCCAAAAACAGAGAGTAGGAAAAAGAAAACGAAGAGAGAAAGGTTTATATATGTACCTCTGTGTATGTTCATTTACAACAAGCATGACATTTATCTCCAAAGCAAATATTAATGCTTATAATTTAAAACAATTTCATAAACATGAGTATCATCTCAAAATCGCAACCAAGCACTAACAAAACATTCATTTCATAGAATAAACAAAGATTAGAGATCTCGCGTTAAGATTTAATCTTTGAGTAAAGTAAAAAAAATTGAGATAGAAAGATGTGATTTTTCAAAAATTAAAAGAATCAAGAAGGTGGAAAAACAAAGTTAAGAAGCCTGAAGATGAAAATGAAATATAAAACGAAAAATGTACGTATAAGATGGAATATAAAATGAAAGTAGGGAAGGCTAATGACCAAAATGCCCTTAATTCATTTTTTCAACTTTTCCATCTTTTCCCAAGCCACCAAACTACTAACCATAGGTAAAAAATGATGGATTTTTGAATGGTCCATGCACCTTCTCTAATTTTATACTTGAGCCATTAAACCCATCACTTCAAATTCAAATTTAAGTATATTTTATATTTATTAATTCTTTATTATTATTATTATTTTATTTATTTATCTTTACATTTCAAAATAAAATGTTTTCTCTAAACATTTGAATGTTGTTTTAAAGTGTATGCCAAGGTATAACAATTTTCATCAACTTATCGTTCGATAAAATGCTGAAAATCCGAAAAGCGGGTCTCGGTCATATTTTTGTTTTTATGTAAACAAAATTCAAAAACAAACTTTCTATTATTAGTTAATAATCAAAAGAGATTTATTCAATTATTAAAACCATTAATTGAATATTTGAAATTAATCAAATATTCACAAATCAAAAATGAAAGTTTTCCAAGTCGTTACATTATGATTATGTCCAATGACAAATCCATTAGTCCGGATGGTTTTATGGTGATCTTTAATTAAAAACATTGGCACATAATTAAACAAGATATAATGAGTGTATAATGACGAAGGTTGTGCTGGAAACCTTCAAATAAGTAGCTTTAATACGCAACCGAGATTTCAATTCCCTAGGAATATATATTGTTAACCCGCCTTTCGGCAAGGCCATAAGCAGACAGATTTAACTAAGTCAAATTCTCAGTTAACGAGGATGGAATACGATAGATTTGAGTCAACTGGATGGATAGGTAATGCAGCACGTTTGGAAGATGGTTCGGCTATGTTAGTGTGGCTCGGTCAAATGTGGTTCGACGTGAAGCAGGGATCGACATAGCCTAGTGGTTCGACATGCTTTGTTTTGGTCTGGATAGTGTGGGTTGGTGTGATGGACATGGTTTGGTCAAGGTGGATCGGTATAGTTTGAATCGGCGGGAAGGCTAGTGATCGGTTGGAGTGGATTGGCATTGAGGTGGTTCGGCATAGGAAGTGGTTCGGCATAGTTAGCTCGGCTGTGTTGGTGGTTCGTCATGGAGGGTGGTTCGGCTTAGTTAAATGTTGGTTCGGCCTTGGTTTTCATTGCCGAGTCTTGAGGCATATGACTTCAGATCATCACTTGGTTGCTCGGTGGAGTATCAGGTGGATCGGTGTGGTTGCTTGGGGTGTCTCTCGGTGTCCTCTAGCTCCTTGCTCCGAGTCTTTGTGGTTCGGCTCCTAGGATGTAGGTCGGTATGATGGAAGGTGGGACGGCTTTTGAAGGTGGTTAGGTGCTTCGAGTCTCCGAGCTCCTTACTTCGAGTTGGTGGTGTGGTTCGGTCAGAACCAAGGTGGGTTGGCCTTGTTTTATGGGTCGATCACTTGAGGCTTCTGGGTTGTTTCGAGTCTTTTGGCTACACGCTTTGAGTCGCCTTGGTTTTGTGGGTTGGCAACATTGGATATGGAACGGGTCCCAACTATGGATTCTGGATCGGCATCGGTCGGTCGGCATGGAAGCGTGGGTCGGTCATGATGAAGGTGTTGGCTCGGCTATGGTCCTGATGGGCCCGGACTACTCAGAAAGCCCGGTTATCTGGATTTGCCTATAAATGCACCATACAGGTCTTCAGATAAGGGGATCTTCTTATCCGCTCACTTGCTTTTTATTTTCTAAGGCTAAGACTACTCTACCATTATATCTGTAATCGATTATTACAGCAATAAAAAGGAAATTCATGGAATGGGCGTAGGCTGTAGTTAGCCCAACCACTATAAAATCTCTTGTTCTTTACTGCTTTCTTTCCAATTTTTACTATTCTTCATATTTATACTCTCTATACACATTCTATTTGTGACTTGTGACTATTGTTCGGTGCTTTCAATGGAATTTGAGTGTTAGCGAACAATTTTGGCGCTAACATTTTGGTGCTTTCACCGAGAAAGCTAGCACTCGAGGATTTAGAAACTTAGATTCTAGAGACTATAGCAATGAAATTAACTAGGAGACAGAGGACGAAAAGAAGTCAGCATGAGGGAAGTCAGGAGGCTTCCTTTGGAGCTGATCAAGCCTCCGTCTATATCACTAAGGACGAGATGCAGGTCATGATGAATTCCATGCAGGAACAATTGAAAAGACAAGAGGAAATGATGCAAGCATTTTTCAAACAATTTGGACAAGCAGGGCCTGTTGGAACTCAGATCCATGGAGCTGGACCATAAGGACTCAATAGGCAAGCAGGTGGAGTGGTTTAGCAGGGGGCAGCCTCCAATCGGCAAACGGCTATCAATCTGGATGGACCTATACTCAGGGGCACACCACCAGGAAATACTGGACCAATCCATGGAGGGATACCAGATGATGCTGCGCAGCCCGACGCCACCTGGAACACAAGAGTACGACGAGGAGTATGTACCGAAATTCACTCGAGGACTTGGAGAACAGTTAGAAAATGTAAATGGGGGAACCATTGATAGGTAACACTGGATTGACTGAGATCATCAGGCGTATCATTCGTGGAGGTCCAACAAACAGGGATTGGAAGGAGTCAACAAAAGTCCATTTACCTAGAAGATAAGATAGCTAGGAATCTACCCGATTTCAAGCTACCCACTTTGGAAGTATACAACGGTAAAATGGATCCCACTAACCACTTGATGAGGTATACAAGACATATGGAAGTGCTGGGGGCATCAAAGGAGGTTATGGCTCCATGTTTTTCCCCTGTACTTGACAGATATAGCTGCTATGTGGTTCAGATAGCTAGAGGATGGATCTATTGGAACATGGACAGAACTGGTAAATAAGTTCTTGCGACAGTTTCGAGTTCACATAAAAAGATCGAAGAATGTGCTGACACCGACGTCAGTTAAGAAGAGGGCAGATGAATCACTTAGGACTTTCTTAACTCGATTTAATGCAACAGTTGCTTCGGTAGATCGATCGGATCCATCAGTGGTTCTGATGGCGGCAATGTCAGGAGTCAGGGAAGATTTGGATTTCAAAGTATCATTGATACGAGATCCACCACTGGATCTCGAGGAATTCTTTCACAAAGCTGAGAGATTTCTTCGACAAGAGGATGCATTTGGATACGAAGTCAAAGGAAGTAAATATGGTTAAGAATGGAGGATCGCCCGGTGAATGCTCGTGTAAGGACAAGGATAAAGGGAAGAGGAAGCGTCGAAGTGAACCAAAATTCTCCACTTACGCAGGATTGAATGCAACGGTGGAGCGGATATTCTTGGATACTCGAGATCGCCTTCCTTATCGAAGGCCGGCAAGGAGGGAACCCTCAGAACGCAAAAGGGCCTCAAGAAGGCACCGTCTCTTTCATGACTAAGACGAGCATTATACTAACAGTTGCAGGCATCTAAAGGATATAATCGAGGAACATGTAAGGAATGGTCAGTTGCGACAATATATCGAAACTCGAAATGCGGTGGTGGAATAGGAGCAGTCACTGTCTACCTTGAACGACGTAGGCGTGAGGCCCAGGAATGGTGGCCAGTTGGTCATCAAATAATCGTGATGGTTTGGAATAAGTAACAAACTCCGAAAAAAGGGCTAAAGCACTTACTCATGTATGGTGTCGGAAAAAACCCTTAGGCATGCTCTAAGATGATGGTTTACCAAGACGCTTCGGTTTATGAAATCTGTTTTTTCCTTTTGCTTGGACATTTGATTTTTCTGCGTTGGTTTTGGAGCTCCGATTGAACTCCCGATTTTGTTGGTTTCTTGATATGGACTTTTGATATGGATTTCTGGTTTTCTGGTTTGAATCTAGGTTTCAGATTCAATTTTGATTTACTTTTATCTTTTTTTTGGCTAAAATGTCGTCGAGTATGGACTGTGCTAGGCAAGGGTCCGGAGAGACTAGGATACGGCCTATGACTTAGGCCACATATTATCTATCGGTTGCTATTTCAGGTCATCGAGTATGGACTATGCTCGGCAAGGGTCCGGAGAGACCAGGATACGGCCTAGGACTTAGGCCCCATATTATCCATCGGTTAGTATTTCAGATCATCGAGTATGGACTATGCTCGGCACTAGTCCGGAGCGACCGGGATTCGGCTTAGGAATTAAGCCATAGCATTACTCAACGTTCAAGGACAATAAACCAGGAACACCATGGCATTACTTGACATAGGTCGTAAGGTGCAAGTTGCACTTGGCAAGAACCCGGAGAAGTTACGGATTTGGATATTGGCCATGAATAATTAAGGATTTGGACGTGGACCTGGAGCGGTCATGCATTTGTATGGATGTGGTTATTGGTTATTGGGCACGGATAGATTAGAAATCGATCGTCGGGTTTGGATGGATGAGGAATTGGATGAGGATTTGGTTACTAGATAGGAATCAGATATCGGCTCGGAGCAGTCGTAGATTTGGATAAGAGTGCAACAATGGCACTTGGGTAAACATGATTGGATTATGAATCAGAAAGTATGGCTATGGATAACATATAAACTTTGGATATCGGATTTGAAGCTATTCAAAACACATCTTACAATAGCAAGACATGTTTTGTGGGGCAAACGTTAACTCGTATTTCAGCAAGGCTGTAAGCAGGCCGATTTAAGTAAGTCGATTTCTTAATTATCGAGGATGGAATGCAATGGGTTTGAGTCGACTGGATGGATAGGTAATGCAGCATGTTTGGAAGTTGGTTCGGCTATGTTAGTGTGGCTCGGCCAAATGTGGTTCGGCGTGAAGCAGGGATCAGAATATACTAGTGGTTTAGCATGCTTTGTTTCGGTCAAGATAGTGTAGGTCGGTGTGATGGACATGGTTTGGTCAAGGTGGATCGGTTTAGTTTAGATCAGCAGGAAGGCTAATGATCGGTTGGAGTGGATCGGCATTGAGGTGGTTCGGTGTAGGAAGTGGTTCGGCATAACCATGTTGGTGGCTCGTCATGAAGGGTGGCTCGACTTAGCTAAATGGTGGTTCGGCCTTGGTTGTCGCTCGGCAACTTCGAGTCCTAAGGCATATGACTTTGGGTCATCACTCGGGTAGCTCGGTGGAGTATCAGGTGGATCGGTGTGGTTGCTTGGGGTGTCGCTCGGTGTCCTCTAGCTCCTTGCTTCAAGTCTTTGTGGTTCGACTCCTAAGGTGTGGGTTGGTATGATGGAAAGTGGGTCGGCGTTTGAAGGTGGTTCAGTGCTTCGAGTCTCCAAGCTCCTTACTTCAAGTTGGTGGTGTGGTTCGGTCAGAACCAAGGTGGGTCAGCCTTGTTTTGTGGGTCGATCACTTAAGGCTTCTAGGTTGCTTCGAGTCTTTTGGCTACATGCTTCGAGTCGCCTTGTTGGTTTTTATGGGTCGGCAACATTTGGATATGGAACTAGTCATAACTATGGATTCTGGATCGGCATAGTTGGTCGGCATGGCAGTGTGGGTCGGTCATAATGAAGGACGTTGGCTCGGCTATGGTCCCGATGGGCCTGGACTACTCAGAAAGCCTGATTACCTGGAATTGCCTATAAGTACAACATGTGGGTCTCTAGATAGGGAATCTTCTTTTTGTCTCTCTTGCTTTCTATTTTCTAAGGCTAAGGCTACTCTACCATTTTGTAATTGTAATCGATTATTACAACAATAAAAATGAAATTTTCAGTAGTGGACGTAGGCCGGAGTTAACCGAACCACTATAAAATCTCTTGTTTTTTATTGTTTTTTTTTTAATTTTTGTCGTTCTTCATATTTATACTCTCTACATACATTCTATCTATGACATGTGACTGTTGTTCGGTGCTTTCATTGGTATTTGGGTGTTAGTGACCGATATTGGCACTAACATATATCTAAGGAACTAACAGACTTTAGACCCATCACCTATCAACTGTCCATTAAAAATAATCACTATAGTGTTGGCTAAAAGATTAAAAGGTAAAAAAGGATATTTTTAATCTATAATTTAGAAATAACATTTATACAAGGTAGAAATATTTTGGATGAAGGGGTTACTATGTAAGAATTTATCAACTTTTGTCAAAAAATTAAATCACTTGTGCACTACTTAAACTAATTTCGCAAAAGATTTTAACTCAATAGATTTGGTTTTTTACTACGTACTTTAAGAGCTAAATATTTCAACGATTGATGGATCTTCATGTAAATCTTATTCTTAAATCCTATATGTCCTCTATCTTAGTCAAAGGTGTTAAAGGCCTCGTTTGAACCAAAAGTGGGACAAACTCCCAATCGATATATGAGCAGTAGTTATAGAGAATGGGGAAATTAAAATGATGAAATAACACAAGATATTCATATTGGTTTGACCAAGAACAATAGCCTACATCCAATGTGAACCTTGTTTATGATTTCCAACTTTCTTTTACAATAGTGATTTTACTACAAGGTTGCTCACAACATGGGTTAGAATCCAATGGAGTTTCATGGTAAAAACTATTAATTCAGAAAGTAAGAAAAAGATGACGGTTTTTTGCACTCTTCTCCTATGTATAGATTAAGATCAACGAATTTGACTACAATATTTGCTACCCACGTTCCTCATATTTAAGAGGATGCTCTGAGGGAGAGTGTGGTCAGATCATAAATTTGATAGTCAACTTGATAAAGAATTGCGCTTCATAACTCGATGCCGAGTTACGGGGACTCGAACCTTTTAACTATCTGACTTTACTTCTTCATTTTTCTGAAGACATTGCATTGGACCATCTCCCTTAATTTCATATTTGGCTTTGCCTTTAGTTAATTCTTCAGTCTTCTTGAGTATGGTATGCTACTTTAGGTCCATTGGCTCGGCACCGAGTTGAGAGGCTCAACTTGGGACCAAGTTGTGAACTTAGTTGATTATTTCACTTCTTTCCTTTGGCTACTTAATTAGTTTGAAGAATGGCCATGTTCTTCCTAGTACCAAGCAAAATTTAACATCGATTCTTCAAAATTCGCCTGAATACTGGTTTCTAGAGTTGAACTTTCGGGTTCCTTCGTCTATTTGTGACCATTCAATAATTTTGACTCGTCGAGATATTACTTGGTTCAAAAGCAGACCCATTGGCATTAAATTTCAATTGAATGTGGCCTTAGGCTAGGTGATCCTCTTTCACCCGTATTGTTTAACATAGTTGTCAATGTTTTTAGCAGAATTATCAAATTATCATTAGATGACAATATTTCACCCAAACCTGGGGAGGCATCACTTTTTTTTGGTTTACCTGAACTTCAATATATCGACGACACTCTCTTATTAGGTTCACATCTCCTCCATCATGTTACATCTCTAGATTTAATTTTATACAATTATGAACTTTTATCTAGCCTCAGTACTAACTTCCATAAAAGCTCGGTCTTAATTTGGAATGACAATACAGTCTCGCAAATGACATGGCATATACCTTGAATTTTAACATGATGTGTTTCCCTATAAATTATCGAAGAATTCCTCTTAGTCCTTCCAAACCGAAAAAGAAGAGTAGTACAGTATTATTGATAAGGTCAGTATAGAATTAACACACTGGAAAGGTAATTGTCTGTCGAGTGCAGTAAAAACTATTCTAATTAACTCCATCTTATCATGCATTCCCATTGATTGGCTTTCATACTATAGATTTTCAACATGGATGATCAATAAAATCGATAAGATCAAACATCATTTCCTATGGAAGGGTGGTGGGGAATGATTTAATATGAAATGTCTTATTAATTGAGATCGAGTATGTAAACCTAAAAGTAAAGGTGGTTTAGGTATTACTGACCTAAAAATTTCCAACATTGCTTTTTTATGTAAGCTTATTTGGAAATTTTTAGATCATGAGAATGTAGATCCAACTATCAATTCAACTTTCAGCTTTTCCAGTTGATTTATTCAGAGATGTCATCTGTTTGTATTCGAAACTTCATCATATTTGAGATATTCTGCTGTATTTTATTTCTAACTCTGATGTTTGTATAGTAGCTTCATGAACTACTATTTATCTATTCCGTTGCATTATTATTATATTACTCTATGTCTGTGACTCTGTGATAGAATTATTTACTGTATATGCTGAGTTTTACCAAATATAAATTAACAATATGATATTTTAAGCAATTCAAGTCCGATGTGTGTGGATGCGTATGGTGGAAATAAATCATTTCAAATTTATATTATAATGATAGTTATAACATGTACAAACCATATAATCAACGTATATCATTTTTCTGAAAAAATATCATAATTTACTTAATATTTTAAGTTGGGTCTTAACTATGTAATTCACTCGGGGGATAATTTTTTTTTTTTTATCATGACCTATGGCTAGCTATCGCCGACTGACATAAAGCATCAAGTTGCCAACCTTTACCCTATCCTTTTTAGCAAAAATAATCTTATCAGTGAACTCTTTAGAACAGTTGAACTCAAATGGAGCCTAGCATTTGACAGTTTCAAATACTTAACGACAAAAACTGGAAACATAAACTTAGATGAATATCATGATATTTTGGACTGGAATTGGAATAAAAAGAATGAATACATGTCAAATTCAACGTATAAAATTTTAAATTCCCCTGGAATTGAGTTGAATTGAAATACCTCAAACATTTATGGGAGAAACTAGCTCCTCCTAAAACTAAAATACATTCGTGGATTATGTTGCATGAAAACTAAATATGGTTAAATTACTAAAATAAAAAAATTCTGAAGATTAATAACAATAATCCGTAATACTTTTGTATGACATACCCCGAAACAACTAAAAATTTATACTTTGAATGTCGGTACAGGCAATATCTTATGAATAGTGTAATGATCCTGTTTTGGTTACAATTGGCACAAACCATCACTTCGCTCTATGAGTGTTAGACTAATTACATGTTCCATAAAAGACCATCTCACTGGAATCTTTTGGATATTATCTATATTATTACTAGTTGGTGTCTATGGTCCTAGTGGAATTAGTGCATTTTTAATAACGAATAGCAATGCTTGGCACATTGTTGTTGGATAGGATCTAAACCTCGAATGGAAGCTTCATCATGATTGGATTATAAGCAATCTTTAATTATTCGCAGATCTTATCCTTCCAAATTGGAAAACTTAGTCGAAATTTCAATTGCTTTTTGTTTGAGCCAGGGTAGACCTTCATTTAGATGGCTGTTTAAGCTTATCCTTTCTACTTGCAGATTGGTCCATTAACCAGATCATTCAGAAAACACATTTTTGAACTCATTCCAGGTCGCCATGCTTCAACATTATAGTTGTTCAATTCGCAGATTAATGTTTCAATAGTAACATGCTTGTGGTGATGGGATGTTGAAGCTTAAGGAAGTAGCAGATTCGAATGAGCTTAATGTATATATTTTGGTTGCAGCTTATCGCTTGATGCAGGGGATATTGATTAGATTATGCCTGCCTCAAACACAACACCTCAATTCAGCGTCTGATGTCAACGTATTTCTATCAGTTTCATCCAAGTTTCAAATTTACAATAATTTTTAGCACCACATCATACTTCAATCCAATTTGTCCATCATTCTCCAGTTCAGATTATACACTACACTTCTACGCAGCATACTCCAGCCGAGCATACTTTTTTTCAGCATAGTCTAGATTATGACCTAGCCCGTTTAGACGGACTGACTACAGGCTGCTTCAGTACATTCTATTTTAGGCTAGCAACACTTCAGCTTTTGGTGCACCATGGTTTCAGCATCAACATACTTATGATTATGTATCAATATTCACGTTTCAGGCTATACACATTTGTTCAGCATGCTTGTACTGCATTTTTTCAACATGCTTACGTTTTAGCGCACACAATTCAGATTCAACATATTTCAGCATCAGCACCACGATTCAGCACCACTGTTCTAACTAAACTACTTGCTCCATGAATGTCCTACTCGGTCCACATTACATATTTTTAATATTTAGTCTAGTCTAGACTTATATATCACCAATTTTACTGAATACTGATCCTGTTATTATTGGTTAGTTTTTTGCCGATCGTTTTTGTAATTCTGAACTTATAGTTTGGTCTCGTCCAGAACTGTTAGAGGCTGATATGAATTAGTAAAAGCATGAGGCAAGGAAGGCATAATAATAGCATATCACTTGGATTATTTTAATGTTAGGCATCAGAATAGGACAAAACTTTTTGAATTGTTATTGAACGAGCAGTCTATATATAATTCTGTACCTATTGAATAATGAATGTAATAAAAAGATAAAGCTTCTCCTATAAACTTTTCATGGTATCAGAGCATCGAACCCGGTGATTTCATTTTTTTTTTTGGGAAAGTAACTCTTTTCAATGGGAGAGAACAAACAGAACACGACGTCCAAATTCGACAATCTCAATCACTCTTTGTATCTGCATCATTCAGATCAGCCTGGCTTGGTTCTTGTTCCACAAATTCTTATCGAAGAAAACTATAGCACATGGAGTCACTCCATGACTATGGCCTTAACAGTCAAAAACAAGTATGGTTTTGTTGATGGATCTATGGAACGACCAAAAGAAGATGCAGGTGACGAGTTACAACAGTGGATTCGTTGTGATAACCTTGTCAAGACATGGATATTAAGTTCGCTTTCCAAAGAAATTGCTGCCAGTGTGTTCTATTGTGTTGGAGCAAGGGCAGTTTGGAATGAACCGCGAGAACGCTTTTTCCAGATAAACAGTGTCCAGTTATTTCATATTAAAAATGAGATACATGACTGTATTCAGGGAATAATGTCTATCAGTACATATTTTACCAAACTCAAGGGATTATGGGATGAAAGGGACGTTCTTTTTCCCATTTCAACATGCACTTGCGCAACCAAAAAGGATGAATGATCTTATCGAGAAACACGAAAGACAATTAAGTTTCTCATGGGATTAACAGAATCTTTTGCAGCCATACGAGGACAAATATTAACAATGGATTCATTTTCAAATGTTAGTAAAGCTTATTCTCTTGTTCTTGCGCATGAACGACAACGAGATGTGTCAGCTGGAAGAAACACGAATCAGCATGAAATAGCAGCATTTGCAGTTAGGAATCAATACAAGAGAGCAGGTGGTAAATGTGAAAAATGTGGTAAAGAAGGACGTTACACAGAGAACTGCAGAACACATTTAAGATGTACATTTTGTAAGCTGAAAGGGCACACAATTGAATATTGCCGAAAGCTCAAGAAGGAAGAGTCAGCCCAACCATCGACAAAGCGGAGTAATCAATTTAATGCTCCACGACAAACTGAAAAGAATGAGATATCTAGTTCACTACCTTTCACTTAAGAGCAATGTCAACAAATTCTGCAATTGCTCAACAACAGTAAATCCTCCATGGCAAATCATGTTGGTAATTCAACAACTCATGATGAACTTTCAGGTAAAAGTCTTTGTTTTTCGACAAGAGGTAAGAAAGCCACATGGATTCTTGATAGTGTAGCAACTGATCATATTGTCTGCAGCCCTGAATTACTCACAACTGCAACACTGATTA
Source organism: Allium cepa (assembly GCA_030765085.1). Lineage (NCBI taxonomy): Eukaryota > Viridiplantae > Streptophyta > Magnoliopsida > Asparagales > Amaryllidaceae > Allium > Allium cepa. The sequence continues at coordinate 486,588,530 of CM060929.1, forward strand.
GAAATAAAACAGCAGAACTACCAGATGGATCTGTTGCTAATGTTACACACATTGGCCAAGTTGTCTTTTCGTCTAGTTTGATTCTTAAAAATGTTTTATGCGTTCCAGATTTTCAATTAAACCTCATTTCCATAACAAAGCTTACCACATACTCTCCTTGTACTGTCACGTTCCTCACTAACTCTTGTGTAATACAGGACCTACGTTCGGGGAAGATGATTGGGACGGGACTGAACGGGAGGGGCTCTACTGTCTTAATGAAGCAAATACATCCTCATGCAACTCAATCGTTTCACCGTCCTCTAATCTTTGGCATCAGCGTCTCGGGCATCCTTCAAATAAAGTGTTTGTTTTATTTTCCCATTTAGATAATAATAAAGTCTACAATAAAGATAATTGTTTTGTATGTCCTTTAGCAAAACAAACCAAATTGCCATTATTTTTTGAGTAAAATTTCCAGTCAAACACATTTTGAAAAATTACATGTTGATATTTGGCGTGGTTACCATGTTGAATCAATTTCTGGTGCTAGATATTTTCTTACCATAGTTGATGACTTTACGAGACGCACATGGGATTACCTGATGCGTCATAAGTCTGAAACTCAAACACATTTAATCAATTTCATCAATATGGTCGAAACTCAATTCTCTTGCAAAGTAAAAGTTGTTCGTAGTGATAATGGTTGTGAGTTTGCACTCACAGAATATTACAATGCAAAAGGGATCGTTCACCATACTAGTTGTGTAAACACTCCACAACAAAATGGTGTTGTCAAAAGAAAACATAGACATTTGATAAACATGGCACGGGCACTTCTTTTCCAAGCTCATCTTCCTAAAAAAATTTGGGCGGATGCTATCCTGACATCTACATATCTTATAAACCGCACACCAACACCAATCTTGCAAGGAAAAACGCCTTATGAGAGGCTCTTCAATTCGAAACCTAATTACTCGCTTTTACGAGTGTTTGGATGTTTGTGTTTTGCTTCAACTCATGCCCAAAAGCCATCCAAATTTGACAAGCGTGCAACACGATGTATTTTTCTTGGTCATCCTTACGGTAAAAAGGGATATCGTGTATATGATCTTGAGCTTTGCAAAGTTTTTGTGTCTCGTGATGTTATATTCTTTGAAAACGAATTTCCTTTCAAAAATACTCCACCTATCATAGAAAATTCTATCGCATTTCCTCAGAATGATTCTGTTATCTATGATGATCCTACAATATCATAAAACAATGAGTCGCCTGTCATTACACCACCACAAAATAATGAAATGGATAACAGCCCTGCACCAAACAGCCCTACACCAAATAGCCCTACACCTGTCATGGTGCGTCGTTATTCAGCTAGACCAACAAAACAACCTTCTTTTCTTCAAAATTATCATGTAGAATCATCCCTCCCGTCTCGGCCTGGATCATCATCTAACTTGAGCATGGTTACCACATCTGGTATGGCACATAGTCTCTCTAACGTACTTTTTTATGATAGATTATCCACCCTTCATAAAACATTTACCACTTCCTTGATCACTACAAAGGAACCGACTAGTTTTTTTTAGGCCACGAAAGATCCTTTATGGCGCATAGCTATGCAAAGTGAGATCCAAGCTCTTCAAGCAAATAACACATGGACACTAATGCCACTTCCACCTGGAAAGAAATCCATAGGCTGTAAATGGGTGTACAAGATAAAACTCAAATCTGATGGAAGCATAGAGCGTTACAAAGCTCATTTAGTCGCCAAAGGGTATAGTCAGATTGAAGGACTTGATTATAGAGAGACATTTTCCCCAGTTGCAAAGCTAGTCACTGTGCATATTGTACTTAGCATTGCATCAATTCATGGATGGTATCTTCACCAACTTGACATCAACAATGCATTTTTATATAGCGATCTTAATGAAGATGTGTACATGTCACTGCCTCCCAGATTCGGACGAAAGGGGGAGACTCGAGTATGCAAACTAAATAAGTCATTATATGGTTTGAAACAATCTTCGAGACAATGGTTTTTGAAAATTTCTTCAGCTCTTCAAAGTGCTGGTTTTCAACAATCAAAGACAGACTACTCATTAGTCGTCCGATCTCAAAATGGCAGTTTCATTGCAATTCTTGTATATATTGATGATGTGATCTTAGCAAGAAACAACATGCAAGAAATTCAAGATTTGAAGAAGTTTTTATCTAAGCTATTCAAACTTAAGGATCTGGGACAACTTAAATACTTCTTAGGAATCGAAGTGGCAAGGTCTACAAAAGGCATTTCTATCTCTCAAAGAAAATATGCATTGGAGATACTAGAAGATACTGGATTTTTAGGCGCTAAACCTGCAAGGTTTCCTATGGATCGGAACCTGTCTCTTACACGATCCGATGGGGATCTTTTGACTGACCCTTCAATGTATAGACGCCTTGTGGGGAGATTGATATATTTAACTATTACCAGACCAGATTTGGTTTATCCGGTCCATGTCTTAAGTCAGTTTATGGACAAACCCCGTGTACTACATCTTGAGGCAGCACATAAAGTTCTTAGGTACATAAAGCAAACACCAGGGCAAGGTATTATACTGCCCTCTACATGCACATTTCAATTAAAGGCTTTTTGTGATGCAGACTAGGCACGCTGCAAAGACACCAGAAGATCCGTGATAGGTTACTCATATTTGTAGGACAGTCACCCATTTCTTGGAAAACAAAGTAGCAAACTACTGTGGCTAGATCAACAGCCGAGGCTGAGTACCGTTCTGTGGCTGCTACTTGTTGTGAAATAACTTGGTTAAAGAACATTTTAAAAGACTTAGAAGTGAACCATCCTCAACCTGCTGTGTTGTTTTGTAATAACCAAGCCGCTTACACATAGCTTCAAATCCAGTCTTTCATGAACGAATGAAACACATCGAAATCGATTGTCATTTAGTCCGTGAGAAAATTCAAAAAGGTTTGATCAAAACAGCGCATGTGAGAACAAATGATCAAATTGCAGACCTATTTACTAAACCATTAAGTTTGCAACAGTTTGAGACTTTACTTGGCAAGTTGGGTGTCATTAATATACATTCCAACTTGAGGGGGAGTGTTAGAGGCTGATATGAATTAGTAAAAGCATGAGGCAAGGAAGACATAATAATAGCATAGCACTTGGATTATTTTAATGTTAGGCATCAGAATAGGACAAAGCTTTTTGAATTGTTATTAAACGAGAAGTCAATATATAATTCTGTACTTATTGAATAATGAATGTAATAAAAAGATAAAGCTTCTGCTATAAACTTATCAAGAACTATATATTATAGCACCTACCAGGTATGTTGATGGCATTTTTCCCAATATATTTACCATATACTATTTGAATATGCGCTTATATGTTTTTGTTTGATGATAATAAATATATATATTCATTTAAATGTATTTGGTAATGTACTATTTTGTTTTTCATAGATTAAATAAATATTTGTTGAATAAAATAAATTAAACAGAATTTGAATGGAATTTGAATTCAAACAGAAATTTTATTCAAACAAATATTTATTACAATCTTGAATAGTACAAATTCAAGCTCTCACTATACATATACATTTTTGAATACATCAAAATTATTTTTACATTAATAACCTCACTACATATCACTCACACTCGTAGTTTATCTTCAACTTCATTCCAGTTTGAATCCAGCATCTGAGTAATCTGCAAAAATATTCACTAATGCGGTAAAATTGAAAAGAAAAATTTTTGCAATATAAAATGAAATATGATTTTTGAAAATATTATTTGCCTCAGTTATTTGAGTTGATTGTCATCATTTATATTTGAATTCATCACACACGAACAATGTGACATGCACAGTATATCACTGTACATGCCACAAGGCTGTGCACATCGATATACACTTGATAATGCTACAGGGACAGGTGAGCACAGGTCAAACCCAAATGTAAAGCCGGGTTCAACTCACGTGCAATATATTTAAAATCACGACACGAGCACAAGGTCAAACCCGAGTTTTTGAAACTGGATTCAACTCAAGCGAAACTTCAAAAATCAACATGAATGGATGCAAAGACCAGCTGCAACATGGATGTACAAAGCTCAAGTTCAATCCCAAAGCAACCAGCAATGCATGCAAGTGCCAACCAGAATGAAGACCACAAGTAAACAAGACCACAGTGAAGATACACAATGAAACTCAATGCATATGAAACCAAGAACGCTAGCATGAAGTACAACAATGCACAAGTGACCAACAAGAAACCCAAATGAATATCACAACTATGATCAGTGGTACACATGCAAGCTCGAGCACAAAATATGGAAACTGCACCAATGCAAATCAAAATAGAAAGTATATATGGTGATGCAGTCAACATCAACTGAAGGCAACATGATGCAGGCACCAAAGACAAAACTACAACTACAAGGCAGAGAAATGAACATCGCAGGGTACATGAATGCAACATCAGTATGCAACATATTGAAGCAGTTCAATATCCAAGCTACAATGGAAAAGCATGACGAGATACACATGAAGACACAACAATGAAGACTACAGCCCAATGACCAGAACACAAAGAAGTACAAAATGAAGACTGCAAGAACATGAACACAGGAAAACATGCATGCAACATGGACTACAACAAACAAATGAATGCAACAAGAATGAATCAAGTTCAGTGTGGCAATGCACCAAGTAAGTAACAGCATGCAACAGGGCCAGACCAAAGAATGGAGTGTGCAAGAGCAGATGACACAGACTCAACAAAGGCTACAGACAAGTAGCAGTGTGCAAAATGAAGCTACAGAAGCCAAATGAAAATTAAAGCATCATGAATATACACCAAAGCAAATTCGCAGACTACAAGTGAAACAATGCATGGTGAATTGGATCAACACAGTCAAGTCAAATGAAACAGATCAAGTGACAAGTTGAAGCAGTAGTTAACAAGCAGTGTGCAACTCGAGAGTGTACACAAGTGAAACCATAATGATGAAAATGTTATGCTCAATGCAACACAGTGATGAAACCAAAGTGCTCGATGCACAGTGCAGACAAATGCTCAAATGAATATGAAATAACCAGAGAATGGCCAGAGACGAAGACTACAAGATGAACAACGACAATGCTACAGGAATGAACACATAAATGGGCGAAGCCGTGGCAAATCAAGGAGTAAAGTTCAAAGAATTTAATGCAGACGCAAAATCAAAGTCAGAAATCAAGTGTGTGTATTTTTGAAAAAGTCACAGAGTAAAAAGGGAAAGTTTCTGCTGTTTGACACAAGAAGGATCGAACGTTCTCAAGTTAAAGCCGTGAGTATCAAGTCGAGAAAATATATCAGGAAAGCTGTACGCATCAGGAAAGCACAATTTAGGAAAGTGATGAAGTCGCGTAAATGAATACGAACAAATTCAAGGGTCTCGTAATTCATAGAAATACCAAATACCAAAATTCATCATAGGCATCGATTTCAAGCAAGAAATTAAAACTAGCAACGAAAGAGAATACATACCAATCTATCGAACTCGATCAAAGGAGCAGCTGCAAACGATTCACAATCTCGAAGTCAACCAGGCAGCTGATCTCAAGAGAATCGATCATCAGAGAACGAGCACGAGCAAGAGCAACGCAAGTCAGAGAATCGATCATCAGAGAGCCGCGAACAAGTCAGAAAACCCTAATTTCAGAAAGAGGATTGGCCGAAATTTTTCAATAGAAAAAGAAGAAAGAATGGGCTAGAGAATAAAACAATTGGGCCGGCTTTGTTTTATAAAAGGGGTTTTTAGTTTATAGGGTTTTAAGTTTTTAATTGTTTGTTATTTGTTGTTTTTACTTTTCGAATCAAAGAACTGGTAAAATCACCACCTAGGTTGTAGGTAGTGTCAGATTGTCTAGTTAGAATTAGTTCAGTGAGTAGGGTGTGCGAGTTTGCAAAACTCTAGGAGCAGGGTTTGCAAGTTTGCAAAACTCTATAGGCGGGAGCAGGGGGTGCGAGTCTATTAGAGTGTTTGTAAGCGGGAGCAAGGGTTTGCGAGTCTGTTAGAGTGTTTGTAAGTGGGAGACTGTTTAATTCTAATAGAAATCTGGGAATGCAGCAGTAGGCAGGGGTTGCCGAAGCTGGGTAAATTTTGTGTGTGATTTACTTTTCAGCATATTTATTTCTGCAGTTTGTTTCTGTGTTTAAATCGAGAAAATTTGTTATAACCCTATTCAACCCCCCTTTAGGGTTAATCTAGATCCTACAAGTGGTATCAAAGCAAGGTTTTTTTCTTTAACTCTAGAGTCATGAATCCACCAAATAATACTTTTGTTGAGGGTCGTTCCAATATTATTCCTTCTATTTTCGATGGAACAGATTTTTTGAACTGGAAATTGAAAATGGAATTTTATTTAAAATCTATTAATATTAAATGTTGGGATATTATTGAAAATGGGTGTGATATGACAAATAAGGAAATTATCTCGATTAATGCTCTTGCTATGCATATATTATATTCTCATATTAATCGTGATAATTTTTATTTTGTCTCTCATTGTGAAAATGCACAGAAAATCTGGAATACTTTTGATGCAATATATGGAGCAAAAGTCAACAGCAATGAGATGTCCTCCACAACCGACTCAGTTAAAGAAATGTGCTTAACAGGAGTGGAAAATAGCAATTGTGATGAGGATGATGATGATGGAGCAGCCGAGCTGGCATTACTAATAAAGAAATTCAAAAGGAGGAACCACAAATACGGAAATCAAGCTCTAAATCAAAAATTAAAAAACAGAGAGCACAATATGAAGCCAAGCGAGGTATCAAAACTCACTCACTCTGAATTACTTATTTATTTCCACGAAGTGAATGGCTGTTTTGAACGACTTAGGGAGAAGTATGCCAAACTTAAATCACAAAAAGACACTTTGATAGAATTAAATGAACAACTTGACCAATTAGTTAAAACTTATCAAAGTAGGATCCCTAAGTGTGATAAGTGTCCAACATTCGAAGAAGAAATTAAAAAATCAGAAATTAATATAACATCACTTGAAAATGAAATTCTGATTTTGAAAGAGAACGAAAATACTAGGAGAGAAAATTCTATCAAAAGGTGCACACAATTATTGAACGAAAATGAATCTCTCAAAATACAAGTCTAACAATTATCAATAACTTTAGATAAATTTTCAAAAAGTGAGAAATCGTTGAATCTGCTATTAGGGAAGCAAACTGTTAATACAGCTGGATAAGGAATTCGATATATTCAATCTGAAAATGTTGAAAGTGATATGAATCAAAAAAATTCCATGTGCACAATTTGTAGTAAATATGGACACGGTCACAATAATTGTTGGTATAGACCCAAACATGTGAAAACCATACCAATTTGGGTTCCAAAAGGCACAAATACAAAATCTCTCAAAGTTAAACAAATTTGGGTGCCAAAAGCAACATATATAAACAGTTTTGGGTCTCCACAAAATTATTTTTCTAAATCTTCTGCCACTAACAACCATGGACCTATAAAAACAAATAGATCACGTAAAACTTTTCCTGTGTAGGTGTGGTGGCAGGCTAAGGAACAACAACGGTGTTTTCTGGATTTTGGTTGTTCCAGAAACACAACGAGCAACAAAGCAAAAGTTCCTTAGCCTAGTACAAAGGTGACAGAATCACAATGGGCAACCATGAGAAATTATCGTAAAGGTAAAACAGGTGAAGGTATATTAAATGTGATAATCTTCACCGTATTCTGAATGAAATCAGCCAATACTGAGATGTTGTAAAGATGATGTTTTTTGATTCTGACTTGCTCAACATAGTTGGCCAATTACATTTATGCCAAAAGCACTATTCTTTGATTTATTTCATATATGTTAGTTTAAACATAGTGTTTTGTTCGATATTAATGCATTTAGTTATAATTCGTCTAACTCTATATTCACAGTTTCTGATTATTTACACGACTTCAATTCAAATTCAAGAATGCTATAAAAATTTGTGAGTTTGAGTTTTCATGCACACTTCATGATCTGGTCTATCAAATTTAGTTAGTGATATTTTGGAGCGAAAAAGAAATTCAGATGCAGATTACACTGGTAATCTAGTTGATAGAAAAATTACTAGTTGAACGTGATTTTTGAGACATTTAGTAACTCATCGTTTTTCAAAGAAAATATCTGCATATTTTTTCATAATTTTCAAATAGCAGAAAATTCTCTCATATAACCCCCTCGAGAAAATAATTTTTGACCATATTTTCAGATTAGTCATTTTTATTTGATTTTAAATGACAAATTTTGACTAATCCGACTCCCTTCTAATTATCAAAAAGATAAATAGTGATTGAAAAGGTGATAAGTGTTGATATTTAACATACATTACTCAAGAGAGTATATTTGGAAAATTTCTTTAGGAATTCAAACAAGAGTTATAAAACTTTTTGTTGGGTAAAGATTCCATGACCATTTCTATATCTATCATATTTCTATCGACCATTGTTTATCAAAGCTTAAATATAGTTTGTCGATATGTGGTACTATAATCAGGGATCATTTGTTTTTCATTTCATATTTTTTTGTAAAAATAAATAAATATCCAAAGTATTCACTCTCATTTAAAAGTCCTCACGGTTATGCATGGGTGAATTACTTGGATTTTTGATTATGTGCTTCCATGCTCATTTAAAAGTCCTTACGGTTATGCATGTATGGAACGCATATCAAAATTAATTGATTAAATAGACAAGTTGATTCTAATCCCATTTAAAAGTCCTCACGGTCATGCGTGGTTAGAAGATACTTGATTTCATTTTTTAAAATTAAAATGGAATACTACTAATCTCATTTAAAAGTCCTAACGGTTATGCATGATTAGTAGATATTCAAATTCCTGACATAAATGTACCACAAGTTGATACAATTGTATGATTTTATATTAGAACATCATTTCCATTCTTTCTAAAAGTGGAATATGCGCCTAACAAGGGTAGTTATGATTTTTGTTTGATTTTTATTAAAGTTTAATATTTATATTCAATTTGAGTTTAATGTTGGATTAATATTGATCACTTTATCTCTATTTTCTCTAACACTATTATTCTTTTGCTGATAACAAAAGGGGAGAGAAAAGTTAAGATTTTGTCAAATAGAATCAAGAAAAGGTCAAATAATTTTCCATTTGCATCTAGGCTCATTTGTATATTTCTATTTGTATGCATATATGTAGGGGGAGCATCATGTAGAGAGGAAGCATTTAAATAAGGGGAGCCATTAGAGCATATCATTGATCAAATACAATTAATACAGTCAAAATCTTAAATATATGTTTGTTATCATCAAAGGGGGGAGATTGTTTGAATATGCGCTTATATGTTTTTGTTTGATGATAATAAACATATATATTCATTTAAATGTATTTGGTAATGTACTATTTTGTTTTTCATAGATTAAATAAATATTTGTTGAATAAAATAAATTACACAGAATTTGAATGGAATTTGAATTCAAACAGAAATTTTATTCAAACAAATATTTATTACAATCTTGAATAGTACAAATTCAAGCTCTCACTACACATATACATTTTTGAATACATCACAATTATTTTTACATTAATAACCTCACTACATATCACTCACACTCGTAGTTTATCTTCAACTTCATTCCAGTTTGAATCCAGCTTCTGAGCAATCTGCAAAAATATTCACTAACGCAGTAAAATTGAAAAAGAAATATTTTTGCAATATAAAATGAAATATGATTTTTGAAAATATTATTTGCCTCAGTTATTTGGGTTGTTCGTCATCATTTATATTTGAATTCATCACACACGAACAATGTGACATGCACAGTATATCACCGTACATGCCACAAGGCTGTGCACATCGATATACACTTGATAATGCTACAGGGACAGGTGAGCACAGGTCAAACCCAAATGAAAAGCCGGGTTCAACTCACGTGCAATATATTTAAAATCACGACACGAGCACAAGGTCAAACCCGAGTTTTTGAAACTGGATTCAACTCAAGTGAAACTTCAAAAATCAACATGAATGGATGCAAAGACCAGCTGCAACATGGATGTACAAAGCTCAAGTTCAACCCCAAAGCAACCAGCAATGCATGAAAGTGCCAACCAGAATGAAGACCACAAGTAAACAAGACCACAGTGAAGATACACAATGAAACTCAATGCATATGAAACCAAGAACGCTAGCATGAAGTACAACAATGCACAAGTGACCAACAACAAACCCAAATGAATATCACAAGTATGATCAGTGGTACACATGCAAGCTCGAGCACAAAATATGGAAACTGCACCAATGCAAATCAAAACAGAGAGTATATATGGTGATGCAGTCAACATCAACTGAAGGCAACATGATGCAGGCACCAAAGACAAAACTACAACTACAAGGCAGAGAAATGAACATAGCAGGGTACATGAATGCAACATCAGTATGCAACATATTGAAGCAGTTCAATATCCAAGCTACAATGGAAAATCATGACGAGATACACATGAAGACACAACAATGAAGACTACAGCCCAATGACCAGAACACAAAGAAGTACAAAATGAAGACTGCAAGAACATGAACACAGGAAAACATGCATGCAACATGGACTACAACAAACAAATGAATGCAACAAGCATGAATCAAGTTCAGTGTGGCAATGCACCAAGTAAGTAACAGCATGCAACAGGGCCAGACCAAAGAATGGAGTGTGCAAGAGCAGATGACACAGACTCAACAAAGGCTACAGACAAGTAGCAGTGTGCAAAATGAAGCTACAGAAGCCAAATGAAAATTAAAGCATCATGAATATACACCAAAGCAAATTCGCAGACTACAAGTGAAACAATGCATGGTGAATTGGATCAACACAGTCAAGTCAAATGAAACAGATCAAGTGACAAGTTGAAGCAGTAGTTAACAAGCAGTGTGCAACTCGAGAGTGTACACAAGTGAAACCATAATGATGAAAATGTTATGCTCAATGCAACACAGTGATGAAACCAAAGTGCTCGATGCACAGTGCAGACAAATGCTCAAATGAATATGAAATAACCAGAGAATAGCCAGAGACGCAGACTACAAGATGAACAACGACAATGCTACAGGAATGAACACATAAATGGGCGAAGCCGTGGCAAATCAAGGAGTAAAGTTCGAAGAATTTAATGCAGACGCAAAATCAAAGTCTGAAATCAAGTGTGTGTATTTTTGAAAAAGTCACAGAGTAAAAAGGGAAAGTTTCTGCCGTTTCACACAAGAAGGATCGAACGTTCTCAAGTTAAAGCCGTGAGTATCAAGTCGAGAAAATATATCAAGAAAGCTGTGCGCATCAGGAAAGCACAAATTAGGAAAGTGATGAAGTCGCGTAAATGAATATGAACAAATTCAAGGGTCTTGTAATTCATATAAATACCAAACACCAAAATTCATCATAGGCATCGAGTTCAAGCAAGAAATTAAAACCAGCAACGAAAGAGAATACATACCAATCTATCGAACTCGATCAAAGGAGCAGCTGCAAATGATTCACAATCTCAAAGTCAACCAGGCAACCGATCACAAGAGAATCGATCATCAGAGAACGAGCGCGAGCAAGAGCAACGCAAGTCAGAGAATCGATCATCAGAGAGCCGCGAACAAGTCAGAAAACCCTAATTTCAGAAAGAGGGTTGGCCGAAATTTTTCAATAGCAAAAGAAGAAAGAACGGGCTAGAGAATAAAACAATTGGGCCGGCTTTGTTTTATAAAAGGGGGTTTTTAGTTTATAGGGTTTTAAGTTTTTAATTGTTTGTTATTTGTTGTTTTTACTTTCCGAATCAAAGAACTGGTAAAATCACCACCTAGGTTGTAGGTAGTGTCAGATTGTCTAGTTAGAATTAGTTCAGTGAGCAGGGTGTGCGAGTTTGCAAAAATCTATAGGCGGGAGCAGGGTTTGCGAGTTTGCAAAACTCTATAGGCGGGAGCAGGGGGTGCGAGTCTATTAGAGTGTTTGTAAGCGGGATCAAGGGTTTGCGAGTCTGTTAGAGTGTTTGTAAGCGGGAGACTGTTTAATTCTAATAGAAATCTGGGAATGCAGCAGTAGGCAGGGGTTGCCGAAGCTGGGTAAATTTTGTGTGTGATTTATTTTTCAGCATATTTATTTCTGCAGTTTGTTTCTGTGTTTAAATCGAGAAAATTTGCTATAACCCTATTCACCCCCCTCCCTCTAGTGTTAATCTAGATCCTACATATACCATTTGCATGAAAAGTGGATAAAGACCTCCAATTATATTTATGATAGAGAATCCAATAGATGTAGAATGCAATAAAAGTAAAGTGAGGATTTATATTGGTTTAGCCACAATGGGTCTACATCCATTGTTGATTTTTATTTCCTTTCTTATATTTCAGCTTTTACAAGTATTTGAATATGAAGTATAATGATTGATTGTTAGATGTGAAATCCAAAAGTACTGTTCGGCTATCTCTATCCGGCTGTCTAAAGGCTCTAAAAGTTTCCTCCATGGCTGCTAGATGCTTGGGTATTTATAAGGGTGAAGAGGTAGGGATGTCACTTCAAAAAACTAGGTAGTTTCTCTCTATAACTCATTTGTTTCTGTTATTTTCATATATAAAAGATATGATCAGGAATTTCTATGTATGTCCAGATTTCATTCCATAACTTGCTCGGTTTGCCTAAAAAGACTCTGTTTGAGGGTAGTTGGTTCAGCATGTGGATGTAGATATCTTTTTTGCCATGTTCTATCGCACGTCTCATTAGTTCGGTCTTGCTCACCTTCTCGTTTTTTGGGCCTTGATTTATGTGGCATCCCCCACCCCGAGACTCGAACATGAATGCCGATGATGCTGCAGTCATCACCAGAATTATTTTCTAGCAATATAAGTGAGTTTAATAAATTAATTAAACACAGACAAAGTAAACAGAGCAGTTAATTATTTTTCATTGCATCGAAATTTTCTTTACCATTCATTACATATGCTTCTGCCAAAATTTAACTTAATAATGTGCCCATGTAGGTGTCAAATACGATAGAAAATAATATAGTAAAGATTCGAGTGAACATATGATGATGCGGCCCACACTCCTTAGTATAGCCAAAGCAAAAATCTTTATTAGCTACAAGCCTCCAGCTTCGCTTTTGATTTCCGTACTATAGCCTTTATTTCATAAATATCCAATCCCATAAACTCAGGCTACTCATATAAGCAACCGTGAGTTTATAATGAAAACAATAGTAAAAACACGGCTCAGACATAAAGTCTGGTATGAATAATACTTTTCCAAAACAAGCTTATATGAGATGAAACTGTACTGCACAGATTGGTTTCCCCCTCACTATTCACACATCATGAGTAGAACAATCAAAGTACCGATGCATTTGGTTCGTCTACCTCTTGTGCATCCCTAAGCAGTCCGCGTTGACAACTGGACCCCTAGCGCTGTCCCTACTCATATCCCAATTTAGTTTATTCTTTTATTTCATTACAATACTTTACTACTGTGCACCCTGCACAGTCCTCAATTGGTTTCCTCAGATTATTATTTGACCTATTATACTACTATGCCCCATGCATTTCTTACTTCTCATTTAATTGTTTAATAATGCACCACGCACAAGTCTTACTTATCCTTCAACTATTTAATACCGCGCCTCACTCATGTCTTTCTTATTATTCTTTAGCAACTTAATATTGCACCACACGTACATTTTATTATTCTTCATAAAGTATTTAGTACCGTTCCCCAGACAATTCTTACTTATTATTACTATTTCCTTTGAAGTGTTTAATACTTCGCCCCACGTAGTTCTTGCTTATTAAATATTTTTCCCCTCGCAGATTAATGCCTTTCTTCACCTTCTAGAGGAGAGCATTCATGAATGTCTCTCCTCACCTTTCCAAAGTGTGCATCCATGTTAAACATTTATTTGACTTATGAAACTACCCTGCATAGAATGCCTCTTGTAATGACTCAGAATTTCAGTCATTTGAATTCGTATATTTAATTGATTTTAATTATTCACAAGTTAATTTTATAAGTTGAATAACTTATATTCTGAATATAGTGATTTAACTGGATAATTAAATTGTTAATTTAATATTTGAAATTGCTGAAATAATTAGAAATTGAATTTAATGTGAATGAAAATGCAGTATAAAGTTGAATTAAATTATATTTGAATTATAATGATGTTAGAGAACTTTTGAAATTGGTTTAAAAGTTAAATTAAAGAAATTGAATATTTTAATATTTAATTAACGTGTAAAAATAGCCATTTTTTATACGGTCTTGGATTTCGGCGAACAGTTTCATTGGATTCGTAATATTATATTATTGTAGGATTTCAAATTTCGTGTTAATCGGATTTATGGTTTAGTCGTGGCAAGCTGAAACGCTTAGAAATTGGTTTAAGTGAATTTTAAATTTAAAGTCAATTCGAAAACCTATCTTCCAAATACAATCGAATTGGCTCTTGATATATATTCCATTTCGTTTGGAATAGGGGTAAAATATAAAAAACACCAAGTGACACGCTTCGTTTCGAGTTCGAAAAATTTGGCGATGAATAGTGCCATGAAATTTTCTATAAAAGGCCAACTTTTTTCACTATTTTCCCAAAACCTAATACAGCTAGGTTTAGCCGCCACATTCATTTTCAATGGCTAGAAAACTCCATCCTTCCTCCTCGATTATCTTGAAATCTATGCATTTATACGAGAAACATCCTAAATATAAAATGAAGAGTACGATGAGATCTAGCCGATCAACGGTGGTGGTCGAATATAGTCGAGTAAATCGACAACAATTTAGGTTTGAAGGCTTCGTGTTCGAGCACGGTTTTCACGATAGGGGGCAACTGAGTTCATGAATGTTCACGATGGTGATGGAGTCGACGATGGGCTACGTCGTGGCATTGGCCGATCGTCTTCAAATGCATCGTGGGGGTCACGAAAATTCATGGAAAAACGGCGGCTAAATGGGTTGTTTTGATCGGCTGAAATGAAGAGGGGAAAAGAAGAAATCATCGACCAAGATTGATGCAGGAAAATTGAACGGCTATGATGATGTAAGGTTTTAATATAAAAATAAATTTGTAAATTATGTTATTTAAAATTCGTATAAATTTTTAAATGCTGTAACTTCTTCATACGAGGTCCGTTTTTGATGAAACAAGTTGCGTTAGGTTTGTATTGACGAGCACTACATTTTAGAGCTGGTTTGGAGTTGATTGGAGCTAGTGTAAATTTTAGGTAAAATTAAACTGTTGTTTAATTTTATTCGGAATAAAACACTACAACTGCTATTCGAACCAAAGTGAGTACAACTCACTCTTTCTGACTCACTGATATTTTTATATAAGTGAGAATAAATTTTATTTATAATGATTGATGATTGTTTGGATGATACATGATATATTATCTATGTATTGATTTGTATTTGGATATATTCCTGCCTATTGGAGCAGATGAGATCCTATATGTTTTCGTATATGAGCGGATGACCCTTTTGTACGTGCATCTGCCTCGAAGCGGACATTATACACATATTCTAATATGTATATTTGTTGCAGGTGATAGGTTGAAGGGATCCTACTGGATTCCTCACTACTGCTGATTTATTTACAAATATTGATATATATGTTGTTATCATGTGATATTTGATGTTTGGATGCCGTGATTGATGTATTTGGTGTTATTGCAGCATTGGGCCTATTTTTGGTAATTTAAAAATGTTAAATTGATGATTTTAAATTAAAAAGGATTTCAAAGTGATTTTGAAAATAGATGTTCTATTAATTTTTTAATTGTTAAGGAAATGGATTTATTTTAAGTAAATAGAAGCTATTATTTTTATGTTATAAAAATTTGATTTTTGTGAAATATGAGTAGAATGTGATTTTGAGATATGAAGTTGATTATTTTCTAAAATAGTTTAAATTGAGTTTTAGAATTATTATAAATGGTATGTATATAGATTTTTAAAATTGAATTTTTATAAATCAAAATGATGGAATTGAAAAGGAGTTTTGAAAATGTTAAAATGAATTTATAAGCGAATTTTATAAGTGAATAAGATTTATGAATTTGTGAAGTTATAAAATGAACGGATTTTGTAAATAAATTATTTATAAGCAATTAACTTATAAATTGGATTTTTAAATGTAAATGAGATATAAATAGAATTTGTTAATTAAGGGATTTTATAAGTTGAACTTCTTATAAAATAATAAAGGGAATTTATAAACATTGTTTTATACATCCGAAATCAATTTAATTTGATAAGTTAATTATTATAGTTTATTAAAGGAGATATATCCACGATTTTGGACATTGGATAATCCTTTAATAAATATGTAGAAGTAATGAATTTGGTAAAGGAGACATATTCACGATTTTGGACACTGAATTATCCTTTAAATTAAATGTGCAATAGTAATGAATTTGGCAAGAGAATTATATTCACGATTTTGGACAGTGAAAAATCTTTTAAATTAAATAAATGTTTTGGGAGGTGATATTTTGTAAATGAAATTAAATGGTTTGAAGTTGTTTTAAAATGTGTTAATTATCAAAACCATAGATTTCAACATTCATTGTTGAAATAGACGTTTTTGGGAAATAAGGAAATGATGGACTATAACACTGTTGTTATAATAAATAATTTTCGAAAGGAAATGTTTTATATAATATATGAGATTCATATATTTATCTAATTTTTGAATCCCTATATTGGTGGTTTTGGGTTGTCGTAACATTGTTTTACGCAACATTCGTTTTGACCAAAATAAATGTGTTTAAAGAGAATGTTTCCCTTAAAGAATAAAATATATGTTTAATCATGATTTAAGTATATGTAATATTTTCTAAGTCTTGAAAATAAATTGAATTGTGAATTACTTATTATTAAATAAGTATATGGAAATATTTTCCAATATAGAAGTTGAAATGGTTTTCAGAATATATCTTTTTAAAAATAATCTAAAGTGAATATTTGGCAAGTGATTTAATCAATAAAAGATTAATTAAAAGGACCTAGTAATTACTTATAGTGATAAATATTTGTTTGTTTGCTTTGATAGTTAAATAACCGACTGTCAAATTTGGCCATTTTTAGTTCCTCGACTTGATGTGGGAACTATTTAGTTGTACACTTAGTACGTAGCCATTTGTGTAGGCTTGATTATCGTTTTTATTGAGGATGTTGATTCGTGTAGTGCGGAGTATTACTCCAATCTATCGAGCTTCCTTCTTGGACGAAGGATAGCAAGTTGAATGTTGGAGACGTGATAAGTCTATGAGACTTAGTTTCTGTGTGAGGTTGAGAAATGCTTTTACGTTGTTGGTGTGAAGAGATTGGGATTGTATCCAAAAACCACTTCGGACTAACGTATATGCATACAATTGTACAGGTTATTGATGATATTGATATTCATGATTTTCATAGTGGGAGAATGCTTGTTGATCATTTGCGGTTAAAATCACAATATGCATCCAGTAGTAGTAGTCTCTTCGTTATGAAATATCTAATGCAAGGACTATTCGCTACTAATCCTAGGGATTTTCCAACAGTATATGGTAGGAAAGTACCTTCGGTTTATCCTGTTCCTGGACAACTTGTATGGATGTTTATCCGACATTGCATTTCTAAAGATTACGTACATTGGTTTTTACAAACGTACATCAGTGGTGGCGGAGAAGACAACTTCTCTTAGTTTAACACCCTCCTTGAGACATATGAGCTTAAGGGTTGTATTTTTTTTGAAAGCAATTAGTAGTCAATAGAAATGGCCGTGTGACATTCAAAGTGATGTGACATGTGATATGTGAAAGGTAATCGTTACATCAGGCCTCATCAACCGGAAATGACCGAAATAGGGTTAGATGCGGCAAGGCTAAGTGGGTCGCTCTCAAGTAGGATATGATCATCCTCTTCTAGATATATCTTTACACTCTATGATATCGTGTATTTGATTACCGTGGTTTGTACGCTATGAGAGCCATCGGAAAAGGTCGGTAACGATCGAGGATGACATATTCGGTACTACCTATTTTTAGAGGTAGGTCGATCTTGTATTGGTAGAGGAACATTGTGATGGTTTCTCGGGACATCCATCTAGAGGTGTACCTATCGAAAGGTAGTCCCTTCACCTTGTCATTTGTATAGAAATCCAAACTCCACTACGTACCTGCAATTTTGACTGTGTTATCCATTTTTGGCTATATGCTGGAATTTAATCAATGTAACAATTTCGGCTATGATTAATATTATTTTTGTATTAGAAACTAGTAATATAAGAGGATTTGTATGAAATGTTTTAGTTATCGTAAGGTAAAAACATGTCTGTATTTATGTGTGGGCGTGTCTTACGAGATAGTTTTGTTTTGAAAGGAAAAGTTTGGTAATTTAATAAATTCAGTTGAGTGTGTTTCTCATGCTGGTTTACCAAACTGATCCAGGCGTTCTTCCCTTTCAATGCTTGGGTCAGACCGAGTATATTTACAGGTTCAGATTTGGTGCTTTAGGAGCTTCAGCAGGAGAGCTGGAGATCTTCATTTTTGTATAGACGCATCTGCTTTGATTATCTGCTGTTTGCTTAGTTGTATATTATCGACAATTGCAAGGACATATTATTATAACTGTCTAGGATGATAACTAGTGATAGATTGTTGAACTCTGATTGATGTATGTTTATACATTTTATGTTTTGTAAAGATCATTAATATGATATTATATGTTTTCAGCTGCGATGTGAGATTCTGTATTGTTCTGTTTAGTTCTATCTTCTGTCTTTCTTCTTTCCTCTTCTTCTCTCTTCTTTTCTTTCTCTTGACTTTCCATTAGTTTGTGCTTTTTAGGTCGAATATATATGGTTTATTGTCGATTCAAAGGGTATAGATTTTGCAGGTCTTCACGCCTCTTCTGATCTTTCCAGTTGTGCATTCAAGTGAGCGACCTCATCCGATGTCAATAGCCCTTCCAACCTTATTTTTAGCATAGGACCCCTTCTCATCATAGACCTGGTCTCTTCCTAAGTCCCACCTACTTATCTTTTATTAGGGTTCTTTTACTACTTTTCTTGGCTCGGTACCACACTGCCCCAATACTGGATGCTTCCAACTTTTCTTACTAAGTGATCCCTTCTAAATTATGGCATAGTATGAATCATTCATGTTGCGTGCATTTCTTACATATAAATGTAGAGCCACCGTCCCAGCGCCGTTTAAGACAAATCCATCTCTAGAATAATGATTAAAACGTAATATAAAATTTTCACTATATTTCGAAATAGTTAAAGGAGGGGAAACACATCTACACATCCAAGGTTTATTTATTCTTCCCTAAATCGTTCATGGTGGTTTTATGTTTATTAAAAGAAACCCATATGAACCCCATCATAATAAAAAATACAAATCTAAACCAAGACCATATATTAGGGATCGATATAGATAGGTTAAGTGTTAATCACCTAGATCTTTAAGATACCTTGCTTTAGTCTTCTTAACCCCCTTTAGCTTGCATTTTCCTTACCTTCTTTCTCATTTTCCTCTTTAAACTACCACCATTAAAGTTCTTTTCTAGTTCTTATCTTATTTTGAATATGATGAAATGAATGAATAGAAACGTGTAATGTTTATTGTCCCACAATAGTTTTGGCTTGGGCCCTCAAACCCTTTTCTATTAATTTATTTCCCCTTTACGCTCTTATTTAGCCCGCCTTGACCTTTTAATTAATTTATTTGATTAAATTTAAATTTAGAGTTGTTACAGTCTTCCTTCCTTAAAAGAAATTTGCCTTCGAAATTCAATTAAGGTACATTAGAAGTTTGTCCTCTAGTTCATGTTTACCCTAAGCATGTAGGATCGATTTCACCCTAGAAGGGAGGTGAATAGGGTAATACTATTAATTATAAAAATTTAATACAGAAATATATAAAATATTCGTAACATGATAATAGCAGAATATTAAAAGCAGAAAATTGAACACACAGATTTATCCAGCTTCGGCAAAACCCTGCATATGTGCTGCCTCAAGGTTTCTACTAGAAATTAAGTAGTCAGACGCTTACACACGTAAACTTACGACACTCTCTATCGACTTACCTAACTTTACGCTCAAAACCCTGCCATAATTCAGCCACTAAGTTGCGAATTCTCGAACTACACCACCGTAATTCACCCCTTAGCCACACAACTAAACTTTACAAAAGTTTAAAATGGAAAATACAAAAGTAAAAACAAATTTAAAACCAGAAACCCTAATATATAAAATAAGTCCCAATGGCTATTTATAATAACAGGCCCAAATTAAAAATAAAAGTAAATCCCTGTTTCTTTTCTATTATTCAGCCCGATTCCTTCTTTCATTTGTGATCATGGCTGTTGTCCCTTCTTCGTTCTGAAATTAGGGCTTTGCTGATGAGACCACTGCTTGGATGTTGGTCAATTACAGTGGCTGCTACTTTGATTTGCTTCGTGGTATTGACTCACTATCTTCGATTTGCTTTCGGCAATTTCACGATCGAGTTTGACTTGAATTGGTATGTGATTTCCTCTTTGTTTTCCTGGTTAATTTGATTAAACTTGATTTTTGTATGCCAATGATGTTACGGTTTAAATAGAATTCGAAATCTTAAAATTTCGTTCGTATAGATTTATTTGGATTCAACAACTCATATGCATGGTCGTTCAACTTAACTTGAGTGCTTGAGATATCTTTGACTTGTTCAATTCGTATAATTCCTTACTTGATTACCATGGTTTCGATTTTGGCTTATTCGATTTCTTGACCACCACAACATTGAATTATTTTGGAATTTGATGCTGTTGACTTGTTCGAATTGTACCCTGTTGTTCCATGACTTGATAAATTTAGATTGAATTCAGCCTTGACTCCAGCGACATTGTTTGTTCACTGTGTTACTCTCTAACTTGTTTATCGAACTCCACCTTGAATGACCTACAGCTTGGTTTGTGATAATTTGAACTTGTTCTTATCTTGGTCATCACTACACATATATGTACACACATGTATCTATGTATGCTGTGTACTTTATTTTTGTTGTAGTCGAAACATTGAATTGTTATGTGTTCAAAGCTTCATTGATGTGGTATTTTTGACACTGTCTGCATATATATATGTATGTATGTATGTATCTATATAAAATTGTATGTATGTATGTGTACTTGTGACGTTTCGGTTTGCATCGAGTAGTTGCTTCGAGCTAGTTTGCATATGTTGCCAGTTCTATACTTTGTTGTCTTCATCATTCTCTGGTGTTGCACTTGATCAGGTCTCTGATTGAATCAGTTTTGTATACGTAGAATCTGTACTTGTTTTTGTACATTTGTGTCTTTGTATGTACCTGATATACTAGCTTGAATTTATCATCGAGTTACAATGCAGTTTTCACTCTTGTTCATGTTCGTTCTAGTGCAGTTTCATTATGGCTTCACTTGCATATTGAACTGCTTCCATTTGTTTGAGATTGCACTTGGTTCTGGTATATGCATTTTTGTGCATTATCATCTGCTTAACTTTGTATTTGAGATGTCGATCCACTTGGTTGAACAAGTGCTATTGTTTTTGTACTAGGTTGTAATCCCTTTTGCTTCAAGTCAATTTATTGTTTGCACTGGTATGCTGAGTTCACTGCAACCATATTGATCACTGTCACCCGATTACTGGTTTCATGACTTTGCTTCATCTAGTGGTAGCTGCATGTATATATGTATGTGGTCCAATTCAAGTCTTGACACATCTGTGTTCATTCTTAAAGTCTGGTTTAGCTGATCTGGTGCAGTGTTGATATGCATTTGTACTTGTATATCCAATTGAGTTTGGTTGTTTTGTTTGTTGTGGCCAGACTTGTTTATGTGCATGCTATTTCATGGGCTTGTTCTTGAGTTTCCAGATCATTTTGATTTTCTGATCTAGTTCATGTATATGCTCCATTGTTTTGATTGTAGTTTGATTGCATATCTGGTCTTTCACATATAAGTCTGGTCAAAGCATTTTACTGTTTGAACTTTTACTCGACTGCTCATTGTTGTAGTGTATATACATGTTTCCATTCACTAGTGTACATGTACTTGTTTTGTTCAGACAATTGTCTGGTATGTCTGACTGCATGCATATATGAAGTCCGAAGGCATTGTGTTGCTGTCTGCATATCAACTTGTAACTATTGAAGTTGTTGTGCTTCTTGTCACTTCGAGCCAGTTAGATGTTTTCATTGGACATATTTTAAAATTCATGTACATATTTATGTTATATGTCATAGTCTTGAGTCTTGTGTAGTTTCATGTGTTGTTGTAGTTTGAATGTGCGGTCTGCAATGTTTGGAGTCCTGATACATTGATTTGTATTGCATGCACCGGAGTTGAACCTAGCTTTGGCTCGGGTTTGACCTTGTGCTCGTATTGTGACTTTATTTCTGTGGTACTTGAGTTAAATCCAACCTTGGCTCGGTTTTGACCTTGTGCTCACCTGTCCCTACTGTTTTTTCAAGTGTACATCGGTGTGCATAGCCTATGGCATGTACAGTGATACACTGTGCATGGCACAAGCTGTTCGTGTATGATGAATTCAAAATTAATATGACGATGAACAACCCAATTAACTGAGGCAAATAACATTTTAAAATATACATGTTATTTTACACTGCACAAATATTTATTTTTCTATATTATTGCGTCAATGTTTATTTTGCAGTTAACTTAAATGCTGGATTCAATCTGGACTGGAGTTGAAGATAAATATGAGTGAATGAGTGATATGTAGTGAGGTGCAAAAGTAAATTGAAAATTGTGACGTAATCGAAATTTTATTGTAATCAAAAATTATATATATATATATATATATATATATATACAGTGTGAGAGCTCAAATTTGTACTATGAAAATTGTAATAAAATATTTGTTTGAATAAAATATCTATTTGAATTTAAATTCTATGTTATTTATTTTATTCAGTAAATATTTATTTAATTATATGAAAATAAATTTGTACATTAGCAAATACATTTAAATGAATATATATATATATATATATATATATATTTATGTATGTATGTATGTATGTTTGTTATCATCAAACAAAAATCATATACTAGCATATTCAACAATCTCCCCCTTTTGATGATAACAAACCTATATTTAAAATTTTGAATTTAGTAAATGTATTTGATCATTCAATTTACTCTTCCTATTTGAATGCTCCCTCTCTACAACAAAGCTCCCCCTTCTTATATGCATGAAAATAATTAAAAACATGCAAATGAATCAAGATGCAAGTAGAAGATACAAAATAAAATATTTGATCTTTATTTGTCAAAATCTTAACTTTTCTCTCCCCCTTTTGTTATCAGCAAAAGAGTAATAGTGTTAGAAAAATAGAGATAAAGTGATAGACATTAATACAACATTAAAATTCAATTGAGTATAAATATTAAATTTCAATAAAAAAATCAAACAAAACTCATAAATACTCTGTTAGACGCATATTCCACTTTAGAATGATAGGGATGATGCAAAACCGTATAGCTGTGTTTATTTGCTGTAAATTAATGTCAGGAATTTGAATGTCTACTAACCATGCATAACCATTATGACTTTTAAATGAGATTAGTAGTATTAATTTTTTTTATAAAAAATGAATTCAAGTATCTTTTAACCACGCATAACCATGAGTACTTTTAAATGGGATTAGAATCAACTTGTCTATTTAATCAATCAATTATGATATGTGTTCCATACATGCATAACCGTAAGGACTTTTAAATGAGCATGGAAGCACATAATCAAAATTTCAGGTAATTCACCCATGCATAACCTGAGAACTTTTAAATGAGAGTGAATACTTTGAATGTTTTACTGCGAAAAATATAATAAAATGAAAAATGAATGATTTCCCTTTTAATACCACATAGTGACATACTATATTGAATTTTGATGAGTGATGGTCATTAGAAATATGATAGAAATAGAGATGGTCATGGAATTTTTACCAACAATTTTTTTTTATAACTCTTGTTAAAATTTCTAAAGAAATTTACTAATTATACTATCTCAAGTTATAATATATGATTAATTTCAACACTCATCACTTTTTCAATCACTATTTATATTTTCGATAATCAATATAGAGTTAGATTAGTTAATGTAGTCATTTAAAGATCAAATCCAAAAAAATAATTATCAAAATTTCTAAAAATGACTAATCTGAAACAAGATCAACAAAAATGATTTTCTGAAAGGTGTTTTATAAAAAAAAAACTTCTACTAATTGAAAATTGTTTGAAATGAAAAATATGCCGTTTTTTGCTTTGAAAAATGCACTGCAACAGTTTCACTAGTAATTTTTCTATTAACTAGATTACTAGTATAATCTGCATCTGAATTTTCCTTTCACTCAAGATTATCATTAGTTGGATGTTGTAGACCAGACCATGATGTGTGCAACTAATCATTTTACAGCCTTTTGAAAATGTGATTCATTAAGGGTTTAATTCAAAATGTGCACATAAACAAGAAGTGAACATAGTGTCGGATCAAGAAGCCGTAGGATAAACAAATATTTTCACGTGTATCATGAGTAATCATCAATCATTAAAACAACATCATTATTCCAAACAAAACTATATGAACTAATTCAAGAATGAAACGATGATTGGTTAACATTTTTGCACAAATCAGAAGAAAAAAAATTAAGAACAAGTCAAATAAGAACATATCAGATGAGTTAGAATCAAAATCAACATTTATTTTATTATCATATAACTGGCTGAGTAGATTACGATGCAAATTTTCACATTAAACATATCGTCTAAAATAAATATACTATTTCCTCTTTTACCTTTACGATAATTTTTCATTTGTCGTCCACTGTGATTCTGTCACCTTTGTATTAGGCTAAGGAACTTTGCTTTGTCGCCCATTGTGTGCCTGAAACAGTCAAAATCCAAGTAACACTATTGTAGTTCCTTAGCCAGCCACCACACTTACACAAGAAAAGATTTTTGTGACCTATTTGTTTTCATAGGTCCATGGTTGTTATTGGCAAAAGATTTTAAAAAATATATTTGAGTAGACCCAAGACAATTCATATATGTTCCTTTCGGCACCCAAATTGGTTTGACTTTGAGGGATTTTATATTTATGCCTTTTGAAACCCAAATTGGAACGGTTTTTACGTTTTTGGGTCTATACCAACAAATATTTTGATTGGGTCCAATTTTTCTACAAATTGTGCACTCAGATTTGCCTTGACTAATTTTGCTTCTAACAAGTTCAGGATGATTATATATAAGTCTTTGTCTATCTGTACTAATAGTTTGTTTCCTAATAGCATATTTAATGATCTTTCATGTTTTGAAAATTTTTCTAAAGTCATAGACAATTGTTGGACTTGTGTTTTGAGAGATTCGTTTTCATTTAATAATTGTGTGCACTTATTAATAGAATTCTCTCTCCTTGTATTGTCACTTTCTTTCAAAACTAGAATTTCAATTTCAAGTGATTTAATTTTAATTTCTAATTTTCTAATCCTTCTTCAAATGATGGACACTTATCACACTTAGGGCTCTTGCTTTGATATTTTTTAACCAATTGATCAAGCTGCTTATTTAAATCTATCAAAGTATCCCTTTGTGATTCAATCTTAGCGTATTTCTCTCTTAATCGTTCGAAACGGCCATTTACTTCGTGAAAATATATAAGCAATTCTGAATAAGTAAGTTTTGATACCTCGCTTGGCTCGTTATCATCGTCACTGTCAGTTATATCACCTCGAAGGCACAGATGAGCTTTTTCACTCTCACTGCCAGTGCTTTCATCATCTTCATTAGTTTCATCCCAAGTGGCTGCAAAAATTCTCCTTTTCGGTTTCTTTTGGCCCGGCTGAATCAATTCTGAGGACAATTGGGCTTGATGTGACTAGGTCTATTGCACTTGTGACAGATGATCTCCCATTCTACTAGGTTGTCTAGAACTTTAACTATTATGCTTTTCAACTGTTGATTTAGAGTTGGATTTCTATATTTGCGGTTCCACTTTTAAATCCTTTTATTAGTAGAGCTAGCTCAGCTGCACCATCATCATCACTTTCCGTTATTCCTTTAAGAGATATTGATTTCTTTCGAGTATCACCTCCTTTTTGTTCTTCCTTGAATTTCATTTCTGGCTCATAAGTGGTGAGATTTCCGGTGAGTTCTTCGACTTTGATCTGTTTCAAATCTTTTGATTTTTGAATGGCAGTTACTTTGGCATTAATGTTTCGTGGAAGGGCTTTGATGATTTTTCGGACTATCTCCAACTTTGTGTATGATTCTTCGAGAGCTTTTGATTTGTATACAATATTGGAAAGTCGTCCATACATCTATTTGACATCTTCATCCTTGGCCATTGTGAAATTCTCGTATTTGCTATTAAGCATGGCAAGGCGAGATTCTTTGAATTGAGATGTTCCTTCGTGTGCCACTTCAAGTGTGTGCCATATTTCCTATGCTGTTAGGCAATGTGAGACATGATTAAATTCAATATGATCCATTGAACAAATAATAGAATTCATAGCTTTGGCGTTAGCATTCTGTAATTTATTTCAAGATCTGTCCATTGATCCATCGGTTTATCTATTTCCTGATTATCTACCACTATAGTTATTGCTCTATAACCTATCTCAACAATATTCCAAGCATCAATGGTTTTAGAAAAAATTTCATTCTATTTTTCTAGTAAGCATATTCACCATTGAACATTGGTGATCTAACTATGGACTGACCCTCAGCAAAAGCATTTTTAAAAGAGGCCATTTTAAAAATTCAAATTTTTAAAACAAAAATTGGTTTTAGAAAAATCAAATTTTAAAACAAAAATGACTTTTGTTTCTAGCTCTGATACCACTTGTAGGATCGATTTCAACATAGAGGGGAGGTGAATAGGGTGATACTATTAATTATAAAAATTCAATGCGAAAGTATGTAAAATAATCGTAGCACAGATAATAGCAGAATATTGAAAGCAAAAAATAGAACACATAGATTTACCCAGCTTTGGCAAAACCCTGCCTACGTCCTGCCTCCAAGGTTTCTACTAGAAATCAAGTAGTCAGATGCTTACACACGTAAACTTGCGACACCTGCTATCGACTAACCTAACTCTACGCTCAAAACCCTACCACAAATCAGCCGCTGAGTTGTAAATTCTTGAACTACACCACCGTGATTCGCCCCCTAGTCACATGACTAGACTTTACAAAAGTTTAAAAAGGAAAATACTAAAACAAAAACAATTTTATAAACCAAAAACCCTAATATATAAAATAAAGCCCAACTGCTATTTATAATAATCTGCCCAAATTAAAAATAAAAGTAAATCCCCCATTTCTATTTTATTTCAGCCTGATTCCTTTTTCATTTGTGATAATGGCTGTTGTCCCTTCTTCATTCTGAACATAGGGCTTTGCTGATGAGACCGCTGCTTGAAAGTTGGTCGATTACAGCTGATGCTGCTTTGATTTGCTTCACGGTATCGACTCACTATCTCCGATTTGCTTTCGGCTATTTCACGATCGAGTTTGACTTGAATTGGTATGTGATTTCCTCTTTGTTTTCCTAGTTAATTTGATTGAACTCGATGATTTCTATATGCAGATGATGTTATGGTTTAAATAGAATTCGAAACCCTAAAATTTCGTTCGTATAGATTTACTTGAATTCATCAATCCATATGCATGGCCGTTCGATTTAACTTGAGTGCTTGAGCGTATAATTCCTTTCTGGATTATCATGGCTTCGATTTTGGCTTGTTCGATTTCTTGACCATCGCGGCATTGAATTGTTTTGGAATTTGATTCTGTTGACTTGTTCGACTTATACCCTACTGTTCGATGACTTGATAAATTCAAATTGAATTCGGCCTTGACTCCAGCAGCATTGTTTGTTCATTGTGTTACTCTCTAACTTGTTTATCGAAGTCTACCTTGATTGACCTGCGGCTTAATTTGGGATAGTTTGAACTTGTTCTTATCTTGGTCATCACTACACATATATGTACACACATGTATCTATGTATTCTGTGTACTTCATGTTTGTTGTAGTCGAAACATTGAACTGTTATGTGTTTGAAGCTTCATTGATGTGGTCTTTTTGACACTGTCTACATATATATATATGTGTGTGTGTGTGTGTGTGTGTGTACGTATCTATATAAAAGTGTATGTAAATATGTGTACTTGTGACGCTTCGGTTTGCATCGAGTTGTTGCTTCGAGATAGTTTGCATATGTTGCTAAGTTTGTACTTTGTTGTCTTCATCATTTCTCTGGTGTTGCACTTGATCAGGTCTCTGATTAAATCAGTTTTGTATGTGTAGAGTCTGTACTTTTTTTTTACATTTGTGTCTTTGTACATATGTGATATACTAGCTCTAATTTATCATCGAGTTACACTGCAGTTTTCACTCTTGTTCATGTTCTGTCTAGTGCAGTTTCATTGTGGCTTCACTTGCATATTGAACTGCTTTCATTTGTTTGAGATTGCACTTGGTTCTGGTATGTGAATTTTTGTGCATTGTCAACTGCTTAACTTTGTATTTGAGATGTCGATCCACTTGGTTGAACATGTGCTGTTGTTTTTGTACTGGGTTGTAATCTCTATTGCTTCAAGTCAATTTATTGTTTGCACTGGTATGCTGAGTTCACTGCAACCATATTGATCACTGTCACTCGATTACTGATTTCATGACTTTGCTTCATCCAGTGGTAGCTGCATGTATATATGTATATGGTCCAATTCAAGTCTTGACACATCTGTGTTCATTCCTGAAGTCTGGTTTAGCTGATCTGGTGCAGTGTTGATGTGCATTTGTACTTATATATCCAATTGAGTCTAGTTTTTTTGTTTGTTGTGGCCAGACTTGTTTATTTGCATGTTGTTTCATGAGCTTGTTCTTGAGTTGCCAGATCATTTTCGATTTTCTGATCTGGTTCATGTATATGCTCTATTGTTTTGATTGTAGTTTGGTTACATATATGGTCATTCATATATAAGTCTGGTCGAAGCATTTTACTGTTTGAACTTGTAC
Source organism: Allium cepa (assembly GCA_030765085.1). Taxonomy (NCBI): domain Eukaryota; kingdom Viridiplantae; phylum Streptophyta; class Magnoliopsida; order Asparagales; family Amaryllidaceae; genus Allium; species Allium cepa. The sequence continues at coordinate 486,617,631 of CM060929.1, forward strand.
TCGACTGCTCATTGCTGTAGTGTATATACATATTGCCATTCACTTGTGTACATGCACTTGTTTGCTTCAAACAATTGTCTAGTGTGTCTAACTGTGCGTATATATGTGCCAACATACGTATATATGAAGCCTGAAGGCATTTGTGTTGCTATTTGCATATCAACTTGTAACTATTGAAGTTGTCGAGCTTCTTGTCACTTCAAGCCAGTTTATTGTTTTCCCTGGACATATTTTGAAATCCATGTACATATTCATGTTATATGTCGTAGTCTTAAGTCTTGCGTAGTTTCATGTGTTGTTGTAGCTTGACTGTGCAGTCTACAATGCTTGGAGTCTTGATACATTGATTTGTATTGCATGCATCTGAGTTGAACCTAGCTTTGGCTCGGGTTCGACCTTGTGCTCATATTGTGACTTTATTTCTATGGTACTTGAGCTGAATCCCGTCTCGGCTCGGGTTTGACCTTGTGCTCACATGTCCCTGCAGTTTTGTCAAGTGTATATCAGTGTGTACGGCCTGTGGCATGTATAGTGATACACTGTGCATTTCACAAGCTGTTCGTGTATGATGAATTCAAAATAGATATGACGACGAACGACCCAATTAACTGAGGCAAATAACATTTTCAAAATACACATTTAATTTCACACTACATAAATATTTATTTTTTCTATTTTACTATGTAAATTTGTATTTTGCAGATAACTCAAATGCTGGATTCAATCTGGACTAGAGCTGAAGATAAATACGAGTGAATGAGTGATATGTAGCGAGATGAAAATGTGAATTGAAAATTGTGATGTAATCGAAATTGTATCGTAATAAAAATTATATATATATATATATGGTGAGAGCTTAAATTTGTACTATTGAAAATTGTAATAAAATATTTGTTTGAATAAAATACCTATTTGAATTTAAATTCTGTGTTATTTATTTTATTCTACAAATATTTATTTAATTATGTGAAAAATAAATTAGTATATTAACAAATACATTTAAATGAATATATATATATATATATATTTACTATCATGAAACAAAAATCATATACTAGCATATTTAACAAAGCATACCTATGAATTCTCAATCCATGCATATAAAATATATTAGTGCAATCTAATAATACGGCAAACATCCATAATATCATACATATCATGGTCTACAGTAGTACAAGTCAATACAAAGCTCATGCGTTATTCTAAAACGAATAACTTTGGATAGGTATTCTTAACCTTATCCTCCATTTCCAACCTATAGTTCTCCCGATCTGTGCTCCGTTGGACACACATTAGCCTCACTACCTCGTTTCAAAGCTGCTTCTCATATCATTCCACTATTTGAACCGATCTACGCACATATGTCATATCTAGCCTTATATTCAAGTTTTTTGTTATGCTCTAATTAGTTACTGTACCTGGATTTCTAATGCATTTCCTCAGACATGATACATAAAACACATTATGAATTCCTACAAAAACACTAGGCAGATCCACCTTATACATCACCTTTCCAATCCTATTTTTGATCGAAAACGGTCCTTCATATGTGGATATGAACTTTCCAGCTTTCTGAAGTGCATTACACCCCTCATCAGGAAACTTTCATGGCTACTTGATTTCCTACCGCGAACTCTAGTTTCATCCTCCTTGTGTCGATATAACTCTTCCACTTAGACTGTGCTGCCCTTATTCTAGCTTGGATCGGCTCTACCTTCTCAGTGGCATCCTTAACCACATTCGGTCTTAATATCAACCTATCCCCACCTCCAACCAACATGTAGGCGACTTACAAGGCCTTCCATAAAACGCCTCAAATAGAACCATCGCAATACTACTATAATAGCTGTAGTTATATGAGAACTCTACCAGATGCTAGCAATCCTTCCAAGATCCACCAAAGTCTAAAATGCATGCCTTTAGGAAGTCTTCTAGGACTTTATCGATCCTCTCAATCCACCCATTTATCTACGCAGTTCTGTACCCAATACCTTATGCAAACTTCTCTAAAACACACAACGAACAATGAACCCCGGTCACTAATAATAGTGTTAGGCACCCCATGTTGTCTCACTGTCATCTTCACATATATTTCTGCTACCTTCAATACAGTCCTATTAGCCTTCACTAGAATGAATGGGCACATTTATTTAGTCTGTCAACTATGACCCATATTCCTTTATTTCCTGCCCTTGTCCTTGGCAACCCGCATATGAAGTCCATAGATTTTGAATCCTATTTCCATACTAGAACCTCTTAAGGCTATAGGAGCCCACTTGGCTTTTGATGTTCTGCCTTCACCTACTGGCATGTAAGACATCTTCTCACATTCTCTTCCACGTCTTTCTTCATCCCTTCCCAAAAGAAACCCCTCTTCATATCTTGCTCCTTCTATGTACCTCCAAGATGTATGGTAAGCTTTGAATGATGGCATTCATCTAACACTTCTTTCCGTAGTCCTTTAGTAGCCAGAACATACAACCACCTTTATTCCGCAGTCTGCCTTCTCTAGCAACACAAACCCCTTCAGATCTACTGCCTTAATTCTCGAGTCCAAATTCTTTACTATTTCTGCACAAAACTCCTCTCCATTTTGTAGTTCAGCTATCCTTTCTACCAGTGTAGGCCTGACTTCTAAGTTCTAAGCATGCTTGCATTCTGGTTGCACCGCTCAAACTTGCACTAGAGTGAAACTGCACATCACACACATGCAATGTTTCTAAAATTGTACATTCCTCTATCATTGCAAAAAAAACTTTGATGTTTCCGACTTAAGGCATCAGCTACTTTTTACCTTTTCCAGGGGTATACTGTATCCCAAAATCATATGATGCTAGGAACTTTAACTATCTCCGCTGCCTCTTGTTCAGCTCATTCTAAGAGAACATCTATTTCAGATACTTTTGGTAGTATACAACTCATACCTCTCCAACAAAAGATAATGTCTCCAAATCATCAATGCGAAGACAACTACTGTCAAATCCAAATCGTGCGTTGGATATCGAACTTCATGGGATCGAAACTGCCTATGGGATTGCAACTGCCTAGATGCATAAGCAGTTACCCTACCCTTCTACATTAATACTACGTCTAACCCCAAGCCCGACACATCATTGTATATGGTCATACCATCATTCCCTTAAGGTATTACCAACATAGGTGCATTCGTTAGTCTGCACTTTAGTTCCTCAAATGCCTTCTCATACTCATATGCCTACAAAACTATTCACCCTTTCTTGTCTGCCTCATCATCGGTGCAACTATTTAGGAGAAGTCTTTAATAAATCTTCGGTACTAGGCATCCAATTCTAAGAAACTTTGCACCTTTGTCATCGTCTCATGTCTCTTCCATCCATTTACTACGTCAAACTTCGTAGGATCTATCGCTCATACTTTTTCTGAAATCACATGGCTTAAGAACTTCATTTTCCTCCTTGAAAAATGACATTTAGAAAATTTTACCTTTAACTTATGCTATCTTAATGTCTCCAGCACGAGTCTTAGGTAAACTGCGTGTTCCTCCTCAACCTTAAAGTACACTAAGATGTCGTCTATGAATACCATCACATATCTATTCAACTTATCTTGGAAGATCATGTCCATAAAGTCCATTAAGATTGCAGGAGTAATGGTTAGCCCAAATGACATTATGAGTAGTTGTTCTAAATGCAGTCAAAGGAATGCTTTCCTCTACAACTCTAAGTTGAAGGAACCATTTAGAAAGTCCAACTGTAATAACACTTTAGCTCCACTTAACTAATCAAACAAATCATCAATTTTGGGAAAGAATATATATTCTTCACCTCCATTCATTCAGCTTTCGGTTGTTTATGCATAGTCTTAGAGACCCATCAAACATCTTTACGAACACCACTCTGGCTCTCCAAGGTGAACTGCTTGGCCTCATGAAGCTCTTTTCTTTTAACTCTACCAATTGCTTCTTTACTCTTCCATCTCATTTGGAAGCATTCTACTTGGGGTTCGACTAAATGATTTAGTCCCTGATAGTAATATTTGAAACTCCCCCGTTTTTGGGGGTAATGACCCTAAAATCGATTCAAACACATCTCGGAACTCCTTCATTGCATATACTGCTCCAAGATCCTATTCTTCTAAAGTAAAAGCAAATAAAACACTCTTACGCAGTTCTCCACATTCTTCCAAGACCACATACACTCTATCTCTACAATCCGGATGACTTAAAGTAGTTATCCTTCAGATGCAGCATACCTTTGCACTAAACTTCTCCAACTAGTCCATCCCTAAAGTAACTCCAAAGCCTACGAAGTTTGTTAATCCTGGACCAGCTATATTGGGATGGTCACGCAAGAATGACCCCACTGTTGTCAAAAAGGATGACCATGAAGCAACAGTTACAGTATCCAGATATAGAGTCCGGCAAGTTAGACAAACCCTAAATTGAACGAAATTGGTAGAAAGATAGCACAAGATGTCAAAAAGGTGGAAATTAACAAAGATGAAATAGGGGTCGGCAAAGTCATTTGTTAACAAGGTTGAAACACTTGAGGGATCGGCATAGCTAGGTGAAGCACGAGGGATCGGCATAGTTACTTGGCTAGATAGTTAACTTAGATGAAGATGTAAAGGAGTTGATATAGGTTGGAGTACTCAGTTCGACATGGTTTGATGATGGTAGATGGATCGACATAGCATTCAGGATATAGAGGGTTCGACATATGTCTCTGGCGCTAAAGGGATCGGCATGTTATGATGTAAGCTAAGGATTTTGCACGAATGGGTGTGGATCAACATAACACTCTAAGCAAGATGGATCGATATGTACATATAAAGCTAGAGGGTTCGACATATCACTCTATGAAGGGATCGGAATTCATCAAACTAATATGGAACTAAAGCAAGGGTTGAGCAAAAGCAAGAGCTTCACACATCCAAACACCCTAATATTTGAGACACCACAATATTAGAGCATGAGGAAGCTACCATAGAGGTCGCTGCCCCAAACTCAACATATGGAGGTATCGGTACCAATCCCTCTATATTGAGAGTAGGGCCTAGCACTTCTATGATGGGCCCATATGGATGAGAAAGCCTTGTTGCCGAATTTCCAGTCAGATTGGTAGTCACCTTCATCTATAAATACAGGCTTAAAGGGTCATTATGCGGATTTTTACGCTGCTGGTTAGACAACACTATTATTGTAATCAACATCCTCCATTATTCTCTTGTCTCTTGATATTTCTTGCTGTTTCTAATTGTAATCAAGTTAATTGAAAAGCAATAAAGAGTATATTCAAAGTGGACGTAGGCAATCAATGCCGAACCACTATAAATTTTATTTTTTTGCTTTCGGTTGTGTTTTTCCTGTTAGTTCGATATATTACTCTGTTTTAATTTAGTTTTTTCATTTCTTTTACTACTTAAATCTGTTCTTGGGTGTTTGTAGCCAGTTTGGTTGCAAACGTTTTGGTGCTTCCACTGTGAACTTGATTCTCAGCCCGTTAGGATCCCCTTTGTTGCTAATGGATTGAGGAAACCCCCCGAAATAGATACAGATTCATTTTTAGAAGCTTGTAAATACTACTCAGATTTACCAGAATCTAAGCAAAGAAATATAGAATAGCAAGACATACTAGATCAACTTCCCAGAATGTTGATGCAAATGATACTACCAGCATCCAACAAGGAGCTCCAAGTAACCAGCCCACTAATGTGGATTTGGAGCCTACCAAAGTCCAGCACCCCGCTAATTCCATAACTAGAGTTAAATTCAGCAACTAGATGCGGGAGTTGATGGAGCACTGTAGGCAACAGAATGAGCAAATCCAGACTAACACTAATCTAATGAACCAAATTGCTCAACGACAACGTTAGAGTGCCAAAAGTGATCGTGTTTCTTACTCAGTTTTAGAGAGTTTAGCCTTATCAGAAGATGAGCATCAGGAGTAGATGTTGCAGGGTTGAACGAGAGCAAGCTAGAACATCATAGCATCGCTTGGCAAACCAACATGGTCTGCTAAGATGGATCGGTGCCAATCCATCCCTAGGGATAGGTACCGATCCCACTACCAAAAATGGTGTTCCTCAGATGCATTTAGGGAGTCATGCTGGAGCTGGTACTATGAGTTTAGATGTTGGAGTACGTTTGAACGCCGACCAACTATCTCTCTGGAGCGACAATGAGACGAATATTCATGGTGCACATCAAGAGGATGGTAGCAAAAAAAGGCGTGTAATGGCCCGTAGACATCGGCCAGAACATTCACGCCAGGTGGAGCGTGACTATCACTTGGCACCACCTATCTAGAAACCGGACTTATCGACGATGGTCAGACATTAGTGAGGGTGAACCAAGGCTTGACAAACGATGGTTAGGGAATTTCGAGGAGTCTTACCTCATTTAATGATACTATTTTACATGCGGTGTATCCAAGAAGGTTCAACATGCCTATGATGCCTACCTATGAGGGAAAAACCGACCCCATGCAGCACAACATGATGTACGAATGGTTGATGGAATCGGCATGAGAATATGATGCAACCAAATGTAGTTGCTTCCTTATAACTCTCTCTAGGATCGCAACGATGTGGTTCATAAGGTTACCCCCGCGATCGATCTCAAGGTTTGACGAATTGGCAAAAAAGTTTGTGGAGCAGTTTTGGATCTATGATGCCCACCTTAAGACGTAATGTCACTATCTCGTGTGATCTAGGCTCCGGGGAATCACTGAAGGACTAGTTGTAAAGATTTCATGTTTCTGCCACTGAAGTTAGTAACCCAAACGACCATGCTATATTTATGGCTATGACGAGAGGGGTTGACCTAGAATTTGAATTCGGTGATTAGCTAGCTGGAAAACTGCCCGGCCATGCTGGAATGCTTCTATTCAAAAGTAGCTCAGTTTATGAAAAAGGAAGAAGCCAAGTCCTTCAGAAAAATCATTGTTGTGGGATCGAGAGGAGAAGCGGTACAAAGCAACATTGCAATAAAGCAATTAGACGGGAGTTCACAAAGGTTCGGGCGAATGTTCAAAACAAGCCAAATTAACAGAAGAGAAGTGGTGAAGAGAATCAAGACCAAAAGAGGGAGCTTGGAAGACCATAGCCTAGGATTCCTATGTATGACAATTACATGCCTTTAAACGCATCCTTGGAGAATATATACTCATCTACCTGTAATACTTTTCAATATAAGAAGCTGTGTCCAAAAGGGCCAACAGAGGCCTTGAAGCAGATTGGAAGGTAATGCCAGTTTTATAAGTGTTACAGGCACAATACGAACGAGTGCAGGCATCTCTAGGATGCTATCGAGAAGTTGATACAGGAAAAGAAGCTGCAGCAGTTTGTGAAAGCTCCAAAGGATGGCGAACAGGGGACGTCCGAACCCAATCAAGCACAAGTTCAACGTGTGGTTGAGGATCCTGCACAGACCGGGGAAGATTATGATATACAAGATAGTCAGAGGACGACATCCTATGGATATAAGTTGGTAGGACATGGAGCGCTATGCCAGCGCAATGGGGCATGTGGATTTTGAGCATTGTTCAAATACGGAGGACGGAACACCGGCCAAACCATAATGTACGATGACTGATGATATAGTACTCAGGAGTAGGGATGCAGATAGAGTAGAGGCTCTACAATTGACATAATGGGCATTTCTGCCATAATTCGCCCTACTCTGGTGAGAAGAATTTTGATTGTGGAAGCTCGGTAAACATTATTTTCAAGAAGGCTTATGATCAAATGAGAATAGAGGCTAAATATTTGAAATCATCTAAGGCTCCCTTACATGGTTTCAATGGTGTGGCGATTGAGGCAGTTGGTTATGTGGAGTTACCAATGGAATTGGATTAAGGTGAACGTAGGAGAGTGAAGATCCTACTGTTTATTATGTTGGATGTTGATTCACTGTACAACATTTTTCTGGGCTGACCGACCCTGGCTAAATTTCAGGTAGCTCTTGCCCTATGGTGTTTGACTTTGTAATTTCCGACCAACAATAGAGTAGGAGTGGTGCATGGTGATCAGGTGACAAGTAGCACCTATGACTTTGCTTGGGTGCCACAGTCAGTTCTATAGAGATATAGATCTGAGAGATGACAAAGGGGATCCCAAGGATACCAAGGCGGCTCCAACTGAACTGACTATTAATATAACAGTCAGCCATGATGACCCATCTCGGGTTTTGAAGATTGGATCACAGCTTATCCCCTGGATGATGAGAGAACATGTTGATTTTCTCTGAGCGGATCTGGATGTATTTGCTTGGACTGATTTTGACATGTGTGGGATCTTGCTTGCCATTGAAAACCATGCATTGAATGTTGACCCTAAGTACGTACCGGTAAAACAAAAAAGGTGAGGCTTGAATCCCAAGAGATCCGTCGCCCTTAAATAGGAGGTGGATAAACTAAAAGTCAAAGGCTTTATTCTCAACGCCCTCTATCCTGAATGGATATCTAATCCTGTGCTAGCGAAGAAGGAAAATGGGAAGTGGAGAATACGCATCGAATATTCAGACCTGAGCAAGCATGTCCTAAAGATAGTTTTCCCCTTTCAAGGCTCGATCAAATAGTTGATACAACTGTAGGTCATAAATTATTGTCCTTTATGGATGCGTACTCGGGGTATAACCAAATCCCAATGCATGTCCCCGATCAAGAACCCACCAGCTTTATGGCGGATGTTGGATTGTACTGTTACGTGGTGATGCTATTTGGATTGAAGATTGCTGGAGCAACCTATCAACGCTTAGTTAACAGGATGCTTAAGGATCATATTGGAAAGACGATGGAAGTCTATATGGATGATATACTCATAAAGTCATGGCGATTGAACGACCACATTCTAGACTTGGCAGAAATGTTCGACGTCCTCCGATTTCATAATATGAAGATCAACCCTTTGAAGTGCTCATTTGGTGTTGCATCAAGGAAGTTCAAGGGCTTTATTGTCAATGCTCGAGGGATTGAAGTTAATCCAGAAAAGATTCAGGCTATTCGAGATATTCAAGGGCCAAGAACCATTAAGCAAGTGCAAAGTTTGAATGGGAAAGTCAATGCTTTTAGTCGATTCATATCCAAGGCAACTAATAAATGCATCCCATTCTTTTATTTGATAAGAAAGGGAAACATGAACTTTGAATGGATGCAAGATTGCAAAGATGTGTTCCAAGATCTGGTTAATCAATTGGAGAGACCTCTTGTCCTATTAAAGCCGGTTGATCATGAGGAGTTATCTGTTTACTTAGCCATATCATCACACGCTATAAGTGCCACTTTGGTTTGCAAGGAGAACCTAGAGACCGATGTATTACGTCAGTAAGCTAACAAGTATAGAAAGAAACTATCCGAAGATAGAGAAATTGGCGTGCTTCTTGCTAATTGCGTTACGGAAACTTTGCCCATACTTCCAGGCACATCCGATCAACATTAACACCGACTAGCCATTACAACAGGTCCTACAGCAACCTGAGACGTCTGGGAGGTTACTTAAATGGACCATCGAGCTTAGCCAGTTAGACATCACATATCTGTCGTGAAGAGCTATCCATGGTCAGACATTGGTGGACTTCATAGCGAAATTTACCATGCAAGACGAGCTTCCAAAGAAGTAGCATAATCCTTACTGTGCGATGGAATTCGTACACTGATGGGGCATATAATGATCATTGTTATGGAGCTTGGATTGTACTTGTAACCCCTGAGTAATGGATAATTTTCTACGCTTTGAATCTTGATTTTCCTGTAACAAACAACGAGGCCGAGTATGAAGCATTGATCGTTGGACTTAAACTTGCTAGAGAGCTTAGAGAGAAGTCCCTTGAAATTTTTTACGACTCACAATTGATGGTGTATTAAGTCAGAGGAGACTATCAGGCTAAGGACAACGGCATGCCCCATACCTTACCCGAGTTCAGTAATTGTTGGCAGATATCGAGTACTATGACATTTCACATATCCCATGTGAGCAGAATGGAGAAGCCGATTCATTGGCAAAGTTTGCTAGTATTGGTGATGCGCAAAAGACGGGCTTGGTTCCAATCGAGACATTGCATACCCCAAGCATAAATATGATGGAAGTTGATCGAGTGTTGGAAACGAAGCCCAAGAGGGAATCGTGGATGGCTCCATTTAAAGTTTACCTATTGCGTGGAATCTTGCCTGAAAGAAGAAACGAAAAGCAAAAAGTCCTTCGCAAAGCTTCATGGTAAATTATGCAAGAAGGAACTATGTATAGAAATGGGTTTTCCATTCCCTTACTCCAGTGTAACACTCATGACGAGATAAAGCATGTTTCGAAAGAAGTTCATGAGGGAGAATGCAGCGATCCCACTAGGGTACAAACTCTGGCAAAGTAGGCACTACGCTATAGATATTACTGGCCAAATGTAAACAGGGACGCTGCTGATTATGTGAGACGTTGCGACAAGTGCCAAATATATGCAAAAGTCCCAAAAGCTCCGCCAACAGAGATCACGCAAATGGTTAGTCCATGGCCTTTCGCTATGTGGAGTATGAACAATATGGGGATACCGACTGCCCACAAGAAAACTCTAAGTCCCCAGAGTGCGGACTGGAGTATAAACAATCCAGACGGATATCGACTGCCCATGAGAAAATTATAATTCCCCATAGTAGACTGGAGTATAAACAATCTGGGCAAATACTGACTGCCCATAAGAAAACTCTGTCCCCAAACTACGGACTGAAGTATAAACAATTTGGACGGATACCAACTGCCTACGAGAAAGTCTAGGTCCACGAAGTGTGGACTGGAATATAAACAATACGGGCGGATACCGACTGCCCATGAGAAAACTCTAAGTCCATGGAGTGCGGACTGTGGTATAAACAATCCGAGCGAATATCGACTACCCATAAGAAAGTTCTATGTCTCTAGAGTGCGGACGGGAGTTTAAAAAATCAGGGTGGATACTGGTCGCCCACGAGAAAACTCTAAGTCCCCGAAGTGTGGATTGAAGTGCAATAAATTAAGCATGAAGCGACCGCTCGCATAATAACTCTAAGTCCCTAAAGCGTGGACTGAAATATAAACCCCAATCGATAGATGAACGAACTCCGACTATTTACTATCACACTAACTCCGACCTAAAATCGACGAGATAAGTACAAATTAATGAAGATTAAATAGGACAGCTCACTATAGCCGTGAATTAGCATTTTTTATGGCTTGAGGCAACGACCGTAGAGGGGCCTTGAGATGGAGACTGTGAATAGTTAATGGATTTTGTAGTTAATGGATTTCAAGTCCGTTAATATGGAAAGCAATTATTCAACTACAAAAGTAATGGTTCACACGATGATTAATTAAAAGAAATTTTTTTTATTGACAAGTCCCCAAATCCCTGCACAAGTTACTTCAAAAAAGAAACAAAAACAAGAACAAGATTCGTACCCAAACACCTATGACCGATGTTATCCCGCTTTTTGGCAAAGTCGTGATACCAAAAGATTGGTCAAAAACAAAAGACAATTCGTCTCAGAGATTGGTTGTACTTCACTTCGCCAATGGATATCGATGAATTTTGTCCGAGTCCGGATCAGGCCACAATTGATAGGACATGGCAAGAGAGATCATAGAAGTCCGCATTTCAAATTTCAAGTCAATCTGAGGTCATATGCTCAAGTTATGATGGATCCAAGTTAAGAGGGATGGACATTGCTCAGTTCGAACCCATCACCTTTCGTACGTTCGAACCCATCTAGTTTGAACCCATCATGTTTGAATCCATACGAAGAGGTGACGTTCGAATCCATCAGCTAACATCTTCCTTCGACTCCATCCAACTGAAACCACTCCATGTCCCTGCTTCGAATCCATCGGCCTCGACACCATCACAGTGACTCACCTTCGAATCCATGAACTAAACCTTTGCTTCGACTCCATCAAGCAAGCCCCCAGATAACCTTGCTTCGAATCCATCTTCACACGACCACAAACCCATCATGTGGCTTCACGCTGTCTTCGAATCCAACATGTTAGAGACGACTTCGAATCGATCCGAAGTAGCGCAGTTGGATCGATTCGAATGAATACCATTCCATCGATTCGAAGGCGACCTTCGAATCCGACACTCGAACCACTTGGTCAACACGGCAAAGAATTCGGAGTCGACCCAATCAACTCGGCGAAAAATATGGATCGACTCGAAGAGGGCGCACCACGTCAACCCACTTACACGCCCTTAGATCGATACGAAGTGCTCGATTCGAATTGATCGATTCGAACACGACAGCGTACTGAGAAACATCATTTCGAACCGATGATAACTCTCAATCCACTGATCCAAATCCCATGAAATTTTTACAGGAGTTCGTCTACACGTCGAAGAATGTCCACGCCAAGTTTCATCACGATTGGACGATTTCTTGATCGATTCGAACCAAGGGTCGAATCGATCCCAATGTGGGCCCGGATCTTCAGGTTTCGGCCATGTGGGCCCCCTCGCGTGCCAGAAGCGGTCCACCTGACTTTTAGGAGAAATATCAGCCTCCAACGCCTATAAATAGAGCCCCAGGTCATTCAGAAAAGGGGTCGGAGATTCATGAGAGAGAAAGCAAGCCCAGACTCTGCCAGATTCAATTCTAAGTCTTTCCAACATCATTGTAATCAAGTATCAAAGCTACAACTTGCAGTAATCTGCTGTAATCGATTGAAAATCATCAAGTGAATCAATAAAGATAAAACCTTCAAAGTGGACGTAGGCATGAACGCCGAACCACTATAAATCCTGTGTTGTTTATAATTATCTGTGATTTGCTGCGTTTACTATCTCTTAGATCTGTGTTCTGTGTCAATTATTACTGGTCTGTGTTGATAATCGGGTGCTTTCGCGATATTGGGTGTTTGTGACCAATTTTGGTGCAAGCATTTTTGGTGCTTTCACTGAGAAGCTGATTCAGGAGAATTTGAATTTCGAGACTTAGGAATTTAGATCTGAGAACCATGACGAGACAAACAAGTAAGAGACAAAGACCGGAGAGAAGTGAACATCAAGGAAGTCAAGAGGCTTCCTCAGGGGCGAATCAAGCGTCGATCTTCATCACTAGGGACGAGATGGAGACAATGATGAAGAAGCAAGAGGAGTTGATCCAGAGTTTATTTCAACAAATAAGACAACTTGGAGCACAGAATCAAGGAGTAACCGGAGTCCGGAACGGAGCAGGACCATCCGACATAGCACCTGGAGTAGGGGGCACACACATGGAGAATGTTGATCCAATCCATGAGAGAGATAAAGATGCATCTACCCAAGCAAGGAGCAGCAGAGGAGTGAACTCTCAATCAAGGGGGCAGATCCCGAAACTCCCTCGTGGACTCGGGGGGCAGGATGAAAGTAATGAACGGAGATCGCATCTCGAAGACGATGACGAGTTGGCAGAGATGGTTAGAAGAGCTATGAGAGGCGGTTTGGTAAACAAAGATTTGGAGGATGTTAATAGGAGTCCATTCACTTCGGCAATCAGACAAGCTAGGAACCCACCGGATTTCAAGCTACCATCATTAGACATGTATGACGGGAGAACGGATCCCACAGTTCATCTAACAAAGTATATGAGGCATATGGAAGTGCTGGGGGCATCAGAGGAGGTTATGGCCCGGTGCTTTCCATTATATTTGACGGATATTGCAGCGTTGTGGTTTAGACAATTGGAGAATGGATCCATCGGAACATGGAAGGGTTTAATTGAGAGATTTATGAGGCAATTCAGGGTTCACGTTACGAGACCCAAGAATGTGATGACTTTGGCAACCCTAAAGCAGAAGGTCGGAGAGACCTTGAGGAGTTATCTAGCGCGATTCAATGCAGCAGCAGCTTTGGTGGATCGGGCAGATCCATCTATGGTGGTGATGGCTGCTGTGTCCGGAGTAGCTGACGGCATAGAGTTCAAAAATTCATTGACTAAAGATCCACCCGTGGATCTAGAGGAATTCTACCACGAGGCAGAGAAGTTTTTACGATTAGAGGATGCTAATGCCGAAAGAGAAGAAGGAGAGGGAATAGAAGTTTATATGCTCAAAGACAAAAAGCCTATCGAAAAGGACTCAGGCAAAGATAAAGGAAAACGAAGGGCTGAGGATTACAATGATAGGTCAAAACGGCAACGGAGGGAGCCGCGATTCACTACTTACACCGAGCTGACTGAGAGTTTGGAGTGGATTTATCAGGATACCAAAGAGCAGGTTCCCTATCGTAGACCGATACGAAGGGATCCAACCTCTGACGAAAGGAGATCAGATAAGTTTTGTGCTTTTCATGAATTAAATGGTCATAACACTAATGATTGTAGGCACCTGAGGGACGAGGTGGAAGGACATATCAGAAATGGTATGCTCCTTCAATATGTGAGGAGACGAGCTTCAGCGGTGGAGCCGGAGAGACCACCGTCTACGTCAGCCAGGGGTGGCCCTGAACCGGGACACCGTTTGATCATCAATTAATTGAAATAACAACGAACAAGTAGTAAACCTCTCACTAACATGGGTTAACCATTTACACATGTACAAGATCGCGAACGGTCCACAGACATGCTCTGAATGGCTATTAACCTTATCGTTGTGAGAATTTACACTTCGACATCTTTGCTTTGCTTTTGTTTTGTGTTGATTTGGACATTTAAACTTGGTCTGTTTGGACATTTCTGTTTTTAAAATTCATCTATTGAATAGATATTTGATCCTGATAATTCTGAAATGGCTAAGCTACTTACACATGTACGGGGTCGCGAACGGTCCTTAGGCATGCTCTGAGATGGCAATAAACCACCCTGACAAACGATTCAGGGACCCACGCGAACGTGAGCCTGGTATCGGTAATACTAAGCCCTCCCGGGCACACTAATTCGCCTCCAATAGGCACACAGACAATCCAGGAACTCACCCGAACGTGACCCTGGCATCCATAACATCAAGCCCTCCCGGGCACGCAAACTCGCCTCGAACGGCACACGATCGCGAACGATCACAACTCGCCACGAACGGCACTCGACTTCGAACAGTCACAACTCGCCACGAACGACACTTGACTTCGAACAGTCACCACTCGCCACGAACGGCATCTGACCTTGAACGGTCACATTTCACCGAAGATGACTCGATCCCGAACGATCGACGCATGGATTTACACGCTTGACCGCGCACTGTCGCACTTTACCTCGAATGACTCGATCCCGAACGGTCGTCATTTGAAGTTGAGCGCTTGACCTTGAACGGTCACATTTCATCGAAGATGACCCGATCCCGAACGATCGACGCATGGATTTACACGCTTGACCGCGCACGGTCGCACTTCACCTCAAATGACTCGATCACGAACGATCGTTATTTGAAGTTAGGCGCTTGACCATGAACGACCGTGCTTCATCCCAAATAGCTCGATCCCGAATGATCGTCATTTGAGGACATATGAAGCTACCAAGTTCTTTGCAGGTTGATGACAGGATACGAACATCCAACTCAAGGCATTGCAAAACACACCTTCCTACCGCAAGGCATGTTTCTGGGGGCAAATGTTATCCCGCTTTTTGGCAAAGCCGTGATACCAAAAGGTTGGTCAAAAACAAAAGATAATTCGTCTCAGAGATTGGTTGTACTTCACTTCGCCAATGGATATCGATGAATTTTGTCCGAGTCCGGATCAGGCCACAATTGATAGGACATGGCAAGAGAGATCACAGAAGTCCGCATTTCAAATTTCAAGTCAATCCGAGGTCGAATGCTCAATTTATGATGGATCCAAGTTAAGAGGGATGGACATTGCTCAATTCGAACCCATCACCTTTCGTACGTTCGAACCCATCTAGTTCGAACCCATCATGTTCGAATCCATACGAAGAGGTGACGTTCGAATCCATCAGCTAACATCTTCCTTCGACTCCATCCAACTGAAACCACTCCATGTCCCTGCTTCGACTCCATCGGCCTCGACACCATCACAGTGACTCACCTTCGAATCCATGAACTAAACCTTTGCTTCGACTCCATCAAGCAAGCCCCCAGATAACCTTGCTTCGAATCCATCTTCACACGACCACAAACCCATCATGCGGCTTCACGCTGTCTTCGAATCCAACATGTTAGAGACGACTTCGAATCGATCCGAAGTAGCGCAGTTGGATCGATTCGAATGAATACCATTCCATCGATTCGAAGGCGACCTTCGAATCCGACACTCGAACCACTTGGTCAACACAGCAAAGAACTCGGAGTCGACCCAATCAACTCGGCGAAAAATATGGATCGACTCGAAGAAGGCGCACCACGTCAACCCACTTACACGCCCTTAGATCGATTCGAAGTGCTCGATTCCAATTGATCGATTCGAACACGACAGCGTATTGAGAAACATCATTTCGAACCGATGATAACTCTCAATCCACTGATCCAAATCCCATGAAATTTTTACAAGAGTTCGTCTACACGTCGAAGAATGTCCACGCCAAGTTTCATCATGATTGGACGATTTCTTGATCGATTCGAACCAAGGGTCGAATCGATCCCAATGTGGGCCCGGATCTTCAGGTTTCGGCCATGTGGGCCCCCTCGCGTGCCAGAAGCGGTCCACCTGACTTTTAGGAGAAATATCAGCCTCCAACGCCTATAAATAGAGCCCCAGGTCATTCAGAAAAGGGGTCGGAGATTCAGGAGAGAGAAAGCAAGCCCAGACTCTGCCAGATTCAATTCTAAGTCTTTCCAACATCATTGTAATCAAGTATCAAAGCTACAGCTTGTAGTAATCTGCTGTAATCGATTGAAAATCATCAAGTGAATCAATAAAGATAAAACCTTCAAAGTGGACGTAGGCACGAACGCCGAACCACTATAAATCCTGTGTTGTTTATCGTTATCTGTGATTTGCTGCATTTACTATCTCTTAGATCTGTGTTCTGTGTTAATCATTATTGGTCTGTGTTGATAATCGGGTGCTTTCGCGATATTGGGTGTTTGTGACCAATTTTGCTGCAAGCAACCGAGGAAATAAGTAACTAATAAAACTATGTACAACGATATGTAGTAGTGGCTACTTCTTCGACATTCTCTCCCTCTTTGATTTTTCAAGAGTAAATTCGGTCAACTTCACTTTCGGGACCCTTTACTGCCCTTGGCCGGAATGCTTAAAGAAGAAGGAGGGATTTTGCCCGGAATCGTCCTGCCTGGTGGAATAACTTGCAGTGGTACAAGATCAAGATCTTTAGCTTCCACCTCGATGAGCCCGCCTTTCACTTTATGCTTTAATTTATTCTCCTCCTCGATCTGCTCCTTTATGCTAGTTTCAATAGTGTGATCTGAAGCACTTGTGATCACTACATCTTCTGATTCATCAGAAGAGGGCGAATCTTTGAGCTTATCTTCATCGAGCGTGCCGATGGATTCAACAATGGGCCCCGAGATATCCCTAGTGGCCAGGTCTTTGGCTGTCTTTTCTTGCTGCTCCATGGCAGCATCGCTTCTAGGAGTCTGATCAGGGCCTAGAAGACTTGCAGAAATTTATCAAAGAATAAGCATTAGTTAAAAGATATTATACATCAAGAATAGAAATTTCTCCTGATTCAAAGCAATTTAGTACAATACAAGCGTCCAATTGGCTTTCTGTAGTCAATGGAGTGCATCCTTTAAGAATGGGAGATAACATTTGTGGTCCAAAGCCAGGAGTGTCCGGTTCATAGCCAAGGTTTTGCTCCATATTGTGAGAAGAGGATGGTCTGGCAACTTGGATAGGAGAGGAACTTTTAGGATTGGTTTCAGCTAACTCAACAATATCCCCTCCTTCTTTAGTCAGTGCAGGAGCTTTAAAGAATTGAAGTTTGTTGGTGGCCAGATCAGATGGCTCGTAACCTCGAAGCACTTATCTCATAAGATCCTCTTCATTGAATTCTACTTCTCCCAACTCTTCCTTCTTTTTCTTGATAACGAGCTCCCAGACGTCAGCGAGTGATTCTAGATATACCTCACCAAGAAAGCTTAAGTCATGATGGAGACGGACCTTCGTGTTATATTCGACAATTAGTGGTCGAATAGGTCCTTAATCTCATTCTTTCCAGACTCGATGGCAGCCTCAATTCCGGAGTCGGTTTTCTTAAGCTCTTCTTTTCTTCCCTCTTCCCAGGCTTCTTCCTTCAAAGCTTCAATCTTGGTGAATTTTTCATCGAGCTTTGTTCTTAAGCTCCTTACCTCGATGATTTCCTCGTAGTATCTCTACGACTCCTCTTATGCCTCGATTTTTTCCTCCCTCTCCTTCTTTAACAATTCTTCAAGCTCTTCAATGTGGAAAGCCATGGCATCTTTCTTCTTTTGCAAGGAGTCCTTTTCCAGGGCAAGCACGATGCTGCATTGAAGAGCCGCATCAAGTTCCTTTTTATGGGAAGTTTTCAAGTGACTTACCGCCTCTACCATGTCCATTGAACTTTTTTTGGTCTCTGCAAGTTGGGTCCTGTATTCAAACAACTCAGGGTCTTGATGCTTGATGATATTTTATTGTGGATAGCCTCTAACTTGAGATGATCGATTTCATGCTGATGCTCAATTGAGATTTTAGGTACCTTCTTGGCCAAATGGATGAATGATTCATGCTGGACGAATACAATGTTCATACATGCTAGTGAGCTCTCTTTAGCATGTCTAGGAATAACATGTATGGAGGGGAACAGTTTGAGACCATCAAAGTAGATCTTTGGAAAAATAGCTTTAAGTTCAGTTAACTTTTCTGTTGTAGTAGGGTTGGGAGCGACAAATGGCGGAAGAGGATCGAAAGTGGCAAGTGGATGCTTTCTGGAGTGGCGCTCATGTGATTGCCTTGAACTAGATGAGCTAGAATGTTCCTCGTGGGCTGCGGGGCATAAAGGCTGCAATACAAAGATTTTTGTCCACTGCGGGCAAGGAGATTAGAGTGTTCATCATGGCGAGAAGCATAGGATTGAAACTTTCATTTCGATGAGAAAGAGGATTCTCTTGAATAATAATCTTTATCCCATCCATCATCTTTCTCTCTACGTCGTCCGGACTCGAAGTCTCGGCTTGAGCGGTAAAAAATTGAAGAACCTTGAAGACGATCGAAACCGTGAGACTGAGACATTGCACCTGTAAAGAACCAAATAAGAGCATTTAAAAGTTATCGCACGAAGGATTAATAACAATGTTATGGAGTGCAAGTGTTAGTGTGTTTCCTAGTGTTCCCCTGGACGGACCGGTAATGGTGGTTTTACTCATTGTAGTGCTCTCCCCTCTGTTGGATGGTTAGATGCCTTCGCCACTTCTAGTAGGGGAGTTGAGTCCTTCGATATTGATATTGGGAAAGTCGTAAGTCATAATATAATCAAGAATTTGAAGATCGAAGAATCCTTTTAATGAGCTTTCCATGTGCTGAGAAGATGACTCCTTTTCAAGCAGAGTAACGCCGAACTATGGATTTGATCCAGCCTTACTTTTACGTTGCCGGTACACCAACTTTTTCTTCCTCTTCGAAGGTGTCTGCAATTGATCAACTTGTGTCAATTCAACCACCGGCACTTTTCTAAGGCTTGTAGTATCATCTCTCATTCTACCAGCTTGAGAATATTTGATCTTCCCTCTTCGATACCTTTTGAGTTCCCTCGATAGGGGCATGACGTGGTTGGTTGTTTCTTCTCTTCGCGCAGTAACAACCTTCGAAAATGCTTGGCTTTCAAAGAGCCTGATTTTGCGGCTGTCCTCAAACATCTCAAATAAAGATAGCAACTCGTCAGTCACAAGGAGTTTAAAATCCCGGTCCTCAATGGGAATGGCGCGGATGGTGGTCATGGCTTCAGAAAACATGGCACCTTCGGGATATGGGCGAATACCTGGAAGAGCTTCGAATGTCAGTACTTTCAAGGAAGAAGTTATGACTTGAGTCATCGAATTTAAGAGGAAAGCAGAAGTAACACTTACATCCTTCTAACCATATCCTTGCAAAGCTAGAAGGACATCGCACGTAAAACCACTCACGCTTGAATAAGGAAAGCTCGTTCCATGTGCCAGTCAAAACTTGACAGTTCAGTGAAAGCTCAAGGAAGACATAAGAAGGACTCCCTGATCGTCGTTTTAAATTATAGATAAATTTGATATCCTCGGGAGTTAGTGAGAGGAACAGGATGTTTATATATAAAAGGAAAGTCCCATAAATGAAGGAGTAGATGTTGGGATGCAACTGAGTAAGGACTATCCCATGGTACCTTAGCATCTCTCGGATGAAGGAGTTAAAAGGTGGCACTCATCCAGCCTAGCACATAAACTTGTTGCAAGCAGTATACCTGGCTGGGGGCAAGTGGGGTCTATCTTTCCTCCTTGGAACTAAAACATCTTCTAATAGGATCCCATGAATGGAGCACAATCGACGAAGAGCTGCTTCACCGTTTCTAGAAGCTTTTGAGTCGACAGGGTTATCTTGAACGATGGCACCCTCAATGACATGTGGAGCTGGACTAATGGTTTCTTTTGGTAGAACTAGGATATCGGAGAAAAGATAAACTTGAGGATTAGTTGCCTTCAGTTTTTCAATGCAATGACTCGTAAAAGGCCCTTCAGATATGGTGGCAGAACTTAATCTAGCTTTGGAATCAATGTATCTCACTACTGATTTAGAAAACATGTTGACTGAGCGCTTCATGCGCCTGAGATTTATCTCAAATATACTTAGTAAACCATCAACATTACAAACAATAACTTGTTCCCTCGTGTTATGTGTGAACTAATGCAGTGCAGTGTAGTGTGAAACAAGTATAAACCTTTTGGAACCAGACAAGGAAGAGTAAAATGAAAAAACTTGGAGTTTTATCCAAAGAGGTCGTCATCGCTGACCATCTCAATCGACAAAAAAGTTGATCGAAAATAAAAATAGAAGCTTTAGGTTCGGTTATCGACATTTTGAATTATAAACTCTATTTCCTAAGTTTGCTAACCGGTTCTTTATTCAGTCCACATTAAGAAATTTGGAAGTATGTTCATTTAATCTTAAGTTCGACGGTCCGAATATGCAAATCGCGTTGTCCGTAGTTATCATGTATTCAGGCGAACAGTACGTATTTAAGTGCTGGAGGACTTAAAATAAACTAGCCTTTTAATGTCAATACTGATCCCTATTCTTTTGTGTCGATCCCTTACCCCATCCTCAATACCAATCCCTACACTATAACTATCAATACCGATCCATACACATCAGCTGCCAATACCGATCCCTTTACTCAAGACCACCTAACGACCCCTCTCCACAAACATTACTGATCCCTATGCTAGATAAGCCACATCAATTCCTAAACCATGCCATGCCGACCCCTCATCCAATGTAACCTCCTTACGGATCCCTCACCTATCCTACCCAAAAGCCGTTTAATCCAATATTGATCCCCATCACACTATCTTCTTTCCAGTCATAAAGCCTTAACTTTCCTCTGACCCATCAAGGACACCAACCTAACCATATTTCTTCTTCCTTCTACTGCTGCTCCATCTCCTCCTCTTCTCTCGCTTGACTTAATGGAACCCA
This sequence comes from Allium cepa, assembly GCA_030765085.1. Lineage (NCBI taxonomy): Eukaryota > Viridiplantae > Streptophyta > Magnoliopsida > Asparagales > Amaryllidaceae > Allium > Allium cepa. The sequence goes on from CM060929.1 coordinate 486,639,136, forward strand.
CTAGGCTATGTACCTAGAAAACACTCAAACCCATCCAAACTTGAAATTCACGAACCAATAATACAAGTGAGGAAAAGTTCGTACCTATGTATATATATCAAGTAAAACAAGGGGATGAGTATTCGTGCTTTGGAACAGGAGATCGGGGAGGAGAGGCTGTGATGAAATGCTTGAGTTCGTGTTTGAGTTTGAGACATACAGTTGAAGGAGTTATGCTTGTGAAGAGGGATCTAGCGATGTTTTGGGTTCGGTGGGGAGGAAGTAAGAGAAGTAGGCAAAAGAAGGGTAAAAAAATTAAGTAAAAGTTATGAAGTAGAAAAGTGAAGGGAAGGAGGAAAGAGAGCTATGCTTATATACATGCATGTATGAAGGGAAGTGGAACCGGTTACTATGGGTTGACCAAGTCTAACGCAAATAGGGATCGACATTGGGATTTGCCGACCCCTATTAGCGTGTATCAAGTAAGGGTTCGACATGTCAGATGCTGATTCCTCCACAAAGAATTAAAAAAGAGATGAGTATGAATGAAACAAAAAATGGAAGTACAGAAATGATGAACAACCAAAAAATGTTAGACAATCATTTTCATGAGGGTTTAATTACAAACACAAGCGTGCACAATATCATGAAAGTTGGCAATGTCCTATGAACGTTCAAACACGTCCAAGAGACAACAACAGAAAACGAATATGCTCGAGAATGAATCAAGAATTAAACTTTTTTGAAATCAACTGAAATTACGATCAGGCCTGAAATAGTCAAGTTCGAGATTTAATTAGATAGAAGGAGGCCTATGAGCATAACATGATCGAATTTGAGAATAAGACATCATGCTTGTATTATTGAAAGTCGATGAAGAAACAGACCTCAATTAGGAAGTTGGATGGATTTCGTTCCGGTATCTCAGACACTTTTCGATGCAAAGCACGTCATGTTATCCACAAGACATACTTTGGGGGCAAGTGTAACTCGATACCTTGAACCGGCTATATTGGGCTGGTCATGCAAGATAGACCCGACTGTTGTCAAAAAGGATTGTCATGAAGCAAAGGCTACAGTACCCAGATATAGAGTCCAACATGTTGTACGAATCCTGGATTGGACGGAGTTGGTAGAGATATAGCATAGGATGTCAGAAAGGTGGAAATTAACAAGGGTGTAATAGGGATCCACATAGTCATTTGTTAACAAGGATGAAGCACTTGAGGGATCAACATAGCTAGGTGAAGCACGAGGGATCGACATGGTTACTTGGCGAGATAGTCAACTTAGATGAAGATGTAAAGGGTTCAGCATAGGTTGATGTACTTAGTTCAACATGGTTTGATGATGCTAGATGGATTGGAATAGCATTCAGGATATGGAGTGTTTGGCATATGTCTCTTGCGCTAAAGGGATTGCCATGTTATGATGTAAGCTAGGATTATGTATGAACGAGTGTGGATTGGCATAACACTCTAAGAAGGATGGATAGGTATATGCCTATAAAGCTAGAGCGTTCGACATGTCACGCTATAAAGGGATCGACATTCTTTAGACTAATATAGAACTAAACTAAGGATTGAGCAAAAGCAAGAGCTCCACACATACAAACACCCAGATATTTGTGACACCATTATATTAGAGCATAATGACTCTACCATAGGGTTCGCTGTCCCAAACTTAACATATGGAGGGATTGATACTGATCCCTCTTCATTGAGAGTTGGGCCTAGCGCTCCCTATAGTGGGCCTATATGGATGGCAAAGTCATGTTGTCATTTCCTGTCAAATTTATGGTCACCTTCATCTATAAATACAGGCATAGGGGGTCATTCTGAGGATCTTTACACTGCTGGTTAGACAACATTATTATTATAATCGACTCCCTCCATTACTCTTGTCTCTTGTTATTTCTTGCTATTTTTAATTGTAATCAGGTTAACTGAAAAGCAATAAAGAGAATACTCAACGTGGACGTAGGCAATGGATGCCGAACCACTATAGATTTTGTTGCTCCTACTTTTTATTGTGTTTTCTTTTTATTTTGATATATTCCTCTATTTTCATTTATTTTCTTCATTTATTTCACTACTTCAATCTATTCTTGGGTATTTGTGGCCAATTTGGTTGCAAACAAAGTCAAACACATAGGGATCACAAGTAAACTTACACCCACCTAATATAATATTTAGGTCAGTGCATCTCAATCCGTGAGTGTATAATCTCCTATCGGATTTGTTACGTATATGGAAGTGACTAAATATGTAACCCTTTACCCAAGTCTATCAACCAACTCTTTAACTATAAATGAATGTGTAGCTCCAATATCAAATAGTACTCTAATTGAAATATCAGAAATCAAAGCCATACCTTTTAAGACTTTCCCCATGTTTCTTTCCATAGTTGGCAGTCCTTACCTTGGTCCGTCCAAAGCATAAACATGCGCATTAAGCTTTGGGCAGTCCTTCTTCAAATATCTTGCTTTGTCACACTTGAAGCACTTCATCTTCCTAGTTTTTTTATGCATAGGGCACCTCGAAGCATAATGCCCCTTCTGGAAGCAATTGAACCATATAGCCTTTGTGTTAAGAACTGCACCCTTCCCTTTCTACACTCCTTTCTTGCCTCTTGTATATGAGGTAAACTTCTTCTTCCACTTTGCTTTGAGTCTTGCCTCCACCCTTCTCTGCTCCTGGTACATCCCATCATACCTTCTAGCCATGTCAACCACAAAATCAAAAGGAGATGCTTGATGAGCCATCACCTTATGATCAAGAGCTTCAAGCTCCTAATAAACTTCTTGTTCTTATTAATTAGGATATTGACTATCTCCATGCCATACTTAGCCAACGAGTTGAACTTTTGGATGTACCCCTCTACTATAAGGTCACCCTGCTTTAAATTAATAAACATTCTCAACAGCACACTCTGTTGAGATTCTAAAATAAACTAAACCTCTCTTTAATCTTCTCCCAAATGATCTCCTCTAGGGTCTCAGCAACTGCTATCTCCCACCAGTCCAATGCATCTTCCTGCAACTGTCTTAATGCTAACCTCCTCTTCTACACATCATACAATCCTCTCTCACCACTGCAGGTCTTGGAGAAACTACATCCGGTGCAGATTCCATCATCATTAGAGCCATAAACTGTCTAAATAAGGCAATCACATCCATGCCTGCCTCATTTGCTGGCTATGCGGCTTCCTCCCCTACTGCCCTGGGAATTTTCTCCTCGTTCCCTTCATTAATCTGCATACTTTCAACCTTCATTCTTACACTTACTCCTCCTATCTTAAACTCACCTACTTCTCAAATACATTTTGCTTTTCTGTTATGCAAGTCTTCATCAGAAACAAAAAGATGGGAAGAGAAACAACAATAGAAGGATATACATATACATACATATACATACATACATACATATATCTTCCTATATATAGCTATATAGCAACATACAAGTATATTGTATACATAGCAGTGCATCCACTTCCCAGAGTGTTCAGTTTTTCGAGTACTACCCTCATCTTTTCTTAGCTCTACTTTACTTAAATGTCCTTAACTTATGCTCTGATACCGATTGTAACATCACCCACCTCAAGACTCGAAGATGAACGCCAATGATGCTGCAGTAATAACTTGAATTATCTTCCAACAATACAAGTGAGTTTAGTGTATTATTTAAACAAAGACAAAGTAAATAGCGCAGCTAAATATTTTTCATTGCATCAAAATTTAATTTAGCACTCTTTACATATGCTTTTGTCAAAATTAAACCCAATAACGTGGCCATGCAGGGGTTAAATCTGCTAGAAAATAACATGGTAAATAGTTGGGTCAATATCTAGTGATGTGGCCCGCACTCCTTAGTATAGTGGAAACAAAAATCATTATTAGGTACAATCCTCTTGCTCTATCTTTGATCTTCGTACTATGGTCCTTATTTCATACTTGTCCAACACCATAAACTTGGCTTACTCAAATGAGGACCCATGAGTTTATGGGGGAAAAACAAGGGTTAGAGATAGAGTCTAGTGTGAATATAATACTTTCCAAGAACAATCATATAGTGAGACCAAACCATACTACACCGATTGAGTTTCACTATGACGACCCGCCTTTCTAACCCTAGAAAGACGTATCATCATTAAGAAAGAAAGGGATAGAAATAGAAAAGAATAGAAAGAAAGAAATAACAACATCAGAATCTCACGGCGGAATGGAACAGAATATAATACATCACATAACTATTACATAGTTATACATACATCAGAGTTATACAATATCATACAACAGAACTGTCACATACATATCTATCAATACATACATCCAAAATACAACATACACTAACTACACAATGGAACTATATAGATACATACGTCTAGTCTTCTTCTCCAAAGCTCCTCCAGAAACTCCACACTCCAAATACCTATCACTTGGCTACTCATAAAATTTTGAGTACCCAAAGAGTTTATGAAAAATAAAATATAAACTCCGGGTGAGACATGGGTCTAGTGTGAGTAAACGGGTTAAAATTGTTTAACTTTGAAAATCATTTGAAAACAAAGGTATCACGTAAGACCCCCCACACATAAACACGGGTAAGTTTTTACCTCACGCTAACCAAAACATTTTATAGGAAATCCAGTGATATTATAATAGTGTCTAGGATTTTCAAGTAAATAGAAAATAACCGATATTGTTACATGATTAAATTCCAGCTACTAGCCACGAAAGTGCGTAATACAAATCAAAACCGTAGGGTCTCGTAGGAACAATGGGTTTCCAACAATGGTAGGGCTACTGGAGTACCGCCCGTCACGGTACGGGGCCTAGATCGCTGTACCGAGGATCACTCCCGACCCCCTACAACACAAGGCCGGAACCATTCCTTACTGAATAGTCCCGAACAAGATAACCCCGCAGTTGTGGCTAACAACTTCCCACACAGCCGAAATAAAGGGACATCTAGACAGGGGTATACCTCATCCTGCTTGGGCATGACCACCCTGACCTTGCTGCATCTCCCCTGTTGTAGCCATTCCCGGTTGATGAGGCTTGAGGCTGCGATTACCTTTATAGAATGCATTTCTTAGAATGCTCATCATCCGCCTGACAATGTGCTGAAAGCATTCAATCCATACAAGTTCGTTCCGGGTTCAACGAAACCGAAGGCATTATCTCGTTACACTCATTTTGGAATCACCCTCAGAGTTAACGATGATAACCCTTGCATTCTGAACACCATCTCGATCTCCACTTGATATGTCACGACCTATCGTTTAATTTGGATCGATGTGGTTTTTGGAATATCGAATGGATACCCGATCCCAGTCTCATCGAAATCCAAACGCCATTTTAAGGCCCAAGTTGTCTACTTAGTTTAAACAAATTAATTCAATACTTAGAATTCCACGTAACAGTTATCATAGATAAATCATACACAGTCATCACAGATTATATCCAGAATATATCACAACATATCACAGAATACCACCAAACAGATATCAGAGTCAATCAAACAAGAATCATCAGTTCATATCAATATAGTTTGATCTACTTAACTTAATTAATTACTTTATCTAGTTTGATTAATCACTAATTAATCCATTTAATAAATTATTTAATTATTTCTTAATTAGTCACTTAATTAATTGATTCATAATTATTTATTACTAACCTTAGTTTATTAATTATATAAAAGTTAATTACTTATTTAATTATCACTAATTACTTAATTAATCATTTATTATCAATTAATTTATCATTTAACCTTAATTAATTACTTAATTTAACTACTATTTATTTATTAGTTAACCTTAAGTGATTAATTAAAAATTCTTAAGTTTAGAAGTAATTAAACACAAGATCAATTTCTAATTACAAATTTATTTAAAGTTATTTATATAGTTACAAGTATAAATTAATTTACATTTTTAATCACTTACACTTTAAATTAATTTAACCATCTTATATTTGTAAACTCTATCAATGATTTTAGATCAAATATTAGTTTTAAATTTGTCAATATTAAAACTTTTAACAAAATAACTTAAAGGTTAAAGGCTGATTCACCAAGAAGTTGGAACCTGAAGTAAACGAAACGTTTACTCGAGTAAAGCTCGAGACAACCCTTGCTCTTTCCCGTGTCACTCTCCCTCTATTCTTTCTTCTTCTTCTTCTTCTACCTGATCTTTTTCTACGTTTTTTTATATAAGCTTATGTTAAAAATATAAATTCAGTATCAAAACACTCACGCATGCACCGGGATCAAACTCGAAGCAACTTCCTAAAAATCTTGAGCAAAAACACGCGACGACCCAAATTTGATTCACCGACGCTGATCGCCACCGTGCACGTGCATGGTGGTTCGTCGACCCTCCGGCAACCCTCGACACCTCCAACAAACCACGATTCGACCCCTAACTTGAAATCGAAACCCAGTATTTCGAATAAAAGTCGAAATCGAAAAATCGCCTGAAGCTCGAACTAGAAACTCGAACACCCCACCGAAAACCACCATGTTCTACCGCCACCCATCACCAGAGGCAAAGCCACTTCGTCCACGCCATGGCCATACCCTCCTCGACCTTCACCTAAAATATCGAATCACTCGATCAAGCGACGGCGACGAAAACAAAAATTACAGAGCACAGTAAATTTTTAACCCAAAACCCTATATTCGATTCAACTTAAAAATCCTTGCATTAGAAAAATTCTTTAGCATTTTTCCTGCCATCAACAAGTATCAAGCAAGCTCCAACATGAATTTCAACATCTAAATTTAGTTGAATCATCGGATAATCTCAAAAAAGCATTTTCGGTTCTCTTTGAAACTGCACCTTGAATATTAATCTAAAAATCATCACCCTTGTTTTAAAAATCTTAACTTTGTATGTTAAATCAAGATATGGGACCAAATTCACAAATTAAAACATTCAAATTTTAGCTTATGATTTCTTTTCGCTGTAACTTGAATAAACAGTATATATCATACTGTTAAACTTCAAACAAATTTCCAGTCCTTTGATTTAAGATAAACAAACTTAATTAGCTTCAATTCCTAAGTTCAAATTGGTTTAAATGAAGAAATATTAGTTTTCTTTCACTTCTTTGCTCATAGCTTTAAGAATACTGGAGATCACCACATATTTAAGTTTTCAGAAAGCATCGTAGGACCACATACTACAATATATAGCAACACAAGATATACAAAAACTAATTACCAACTTAAACTTTAAAAATTATATGTTTACTCACCCTAATAATTGTTGAACATAAAGCAAGTTGTTGAAGAAAACTGTAGATTTGAATCCCTGAAGATTTTTTTGCCTTGATGATGAATGAATGTAAATACAGATGTTTGTTTTTTTTTTCAGTTTTGCCTCTTAAGTTTTGTAAATGAACATGCATATTATGAAGTGTATAAATAGAAAGGCTTAGACAGTAGGTTATAATTGGACGGCCTTACTTGTTATGTTCAGACCAAATCTTTGGGTTTTAGTTACAGCAAATTGAAAAGATATTGAAATTTCGGCTGAAAGATTTCTTTGACAAATAGTTGTGTTAAATAATGCATGTGTCTTCATTTTTGTTAACATCTAATTAATATTAGCTGACACTTAAATTTTGTACAAAGATATTTGTATATGTGTGAATACTTGTCTTCTTTATATTGTTCATATGTAAGTTACAGCAACATATATGTTAATATATTTAATTTGTTTCTTTGTTTCTTTGAATTGCACAATTCATATATATATATATACATGTTATTCTTTTGCCTTTTTATGTACAGCCTACTTGATCATATTTGTTAGCATATTAGTTTTATTCTATTTGTAATTTAAATTTTCAACATTTGATTCATAACATGTACTTGTATTTGTATATTTAATATTTATATTTATTGCTTATATTCATATGTATATTATCAAATGTGAAAACATTGAACTTTTAATTTCAATTTAATAGGACAGATTTTGTTAAAAATATTTTAAGAGTTTTTATTTAAATAGTATTGAAAGATTCTATATCAAAATTTCTTCACAAAACATATATAACTGTTAAATATCAAAGATCTTATCAGTTCATAATTTGAAAAGCTTGTATTTAATTTAAATTAGGTTAAATATTTATTAAAATATACTGTCAAAATCCCGGGTCGTTACATTCCTCCCCCTTAAAAGAATTTCGTCCCCGAAATTTTAAAACAACAGTTAATTCAAAAGCTTTTATATTCACAATCCAAACATACATATCATCCATACAATAACAAACAATCAAACTGTCCACCCTAACAAACATCACTAGTTATTCGGGCACAAATCCGGACAGGCTTTTCTAAAACTATCGAGAGTTTTCCAGGTACAGTCTTTGGGATCCTCGCTCCACTGCACCTTGACGAGTTCAACTACTTTGCTCCTGAGTTGCTTGTCCTCATGATCCACAATCTGAACAGGATTTCTAACCACGGTCAAATTGGGTTCCACTTCCAAATCTTCTTGAACTACTGGTTCTACAACCAGTGATGGGTCATGAACAAATGTCCTCAGATGGGATACATGTAATACATTATGAATTCCAGACATCCATTCTGGCAATTCAATCCTGTAAGCTACAACTCCAATTCTTTCCGGCACTCGGAATGGTCCAATGTATCTCGGAGCAATTTTTCCCATTTTTTCGAATCTTATAGCAACTTTGATTGGGGAAACTTTGACAAAAACCAAATCTCCGATCTCAAACTCCAATGGTCTTCTCCTTTGATCATCATATTTCTTCTGACGATCTTGAGCAGCTTTCATCCTTTTCTTGATAAGCTCAACTTTCGCAGAAGCTTCTCGAATTAGATCGGGCTCGAGCACAAGACGATCCTTTGATTCTATCCTACAGGATGGGGATCTACACGGTCTTCCATATAAAGCTTCATAAGGAGCCATCTTGATACTTGCGTGATAACTATTATTATAAGAGAATTCCACCAGATGAAGATGGTCTTCCCACGATCCTCCAAAATCCAAAACACAAGCTCGTAACATATCCTCAAAAATACGATTAAGCATCCCCGTCTGTCCGTCCGTCTGAGGATGATAAGTTGTACTCAATCTCAAATTCATCCCCATACTGATTGCAGAGCCTCCTAGAATTTGCTAGTGAAAATAGGATCACGGTCGCTTACTATACTGACTGGAATACCATGCAATCTGACTATCTCCCTCAAGAAAATCTCTGCCAAAGAAGCTGTAGTACGAGTTGCCTTAACCAGTATAAAATAGGCGCTCTTAGTTAAACGATCCAAAATAACCCATATTCCATCGTTTCCTTTCCTGGTTCTAGGCAAACCGTCGATAAAATCCATCGAAATCATTTCCCATTTCCAATCTGGAATTTCCAAAGGCTGCAATAATCCGGCTGACTTCTGTTGATCACCTTTAACTTGTTGGCAGATGGCACAACTGTTAACAAAAGCAGCTACATCTTCCTTCATGCCCTTCCACCAAAAGACTCTCTTCATATCCTTATACATCTTTGAAATTCCCAGGTGAATATTCAATTTGGAGAGATGACTCTCAGACAACACTTCCTGCTTCAGATCTCTATCATTCGGATCAAAAATTCTCCCGTTAATTCTTAATGTTCCTTGGCCATCAATTTCAAAACTGGGACACTCACCTTTCCTAACTCTTTTGATGATCCTTCTCAACATTTTATCGGATGTTTTCTCACTTGAAATCCTTTCAATAAGAGATGGAACAACTTCCAGAAGAGATAGGACTGCGTTCCTACTAAGAGCATCAGCTACAACATTTGCCTTTCCCAGGGTGTATAGAATATCCAAATCATAGGATGCTAGAAATTCGACCCACCGCTGTTGTCTCAGATTAAGATCTTTTTGAGAAAAAAGATATTTCAACGGTTTGTGGACCGTGAACAAAAGATAATGTCTCCAAATCTTCAAAGCAAAAACAATGGCTAACAATTTAAGATCGTGCGTAGCGTAGTTCTTCTCATGAGGCTTCAACTGCCGACTCGCATACGCAATCACCCTTCCATTCTACATCAGAACTGCTCCCAGTCCAACCATACAAGCGTCAGTATAAACTTCGAATTTGCTCTTCCTATCCGGAATAGCAAGCACTGGTGCACTGGTTAGCCTCGTCTTCAACTCCTGAAAAGCTTCTTCATACTGGGGTGTCCACTTGAATTTAGCTCCCTTCCATGTCAGCTTGGTCAGATGTGAAGAAAACTTGGAATAATCCTTGATAAACTTTCTGTAATAGCCAGCCAATCCCAGAAAACTGCGAACTTCAGTCGGTGTCTCTGGCCGTTTCCATTCTAGAATAGTTTCAACCTTCGCTGGGTCTACAGAGATACCTTCACCAGAAAAAATATGCCCTAAAAATTTGACTTCCGATTTCTAGAAATGGCACTTAGAAAACTTAGCCTTCAATACATGCTTCCTCAGAGTTCCCAATACAATTTTCAAATGCTCCCTGTGCTCTTCTTCAGATTTGGATTAGACCAAGATATCATCAATGAATACCAGCACAAACTTATTCAACACATCCCTAAAGACTCGGTTCATGAGGTCAACAAAGTAGGCAGGAGCGTTGGTTAACCCGAAAGGCATAACCAAACAATCATAGAAACAATTTGGTCCCCTAAATGCAGTCAAGGGAATACTGTCTTCACCTACCCTCAACTGATGGAAACCTGAAGCTAGATCTAATTGAGAGAAAAATAGAAGCTCCAAGCAACTGGTCAAAAAGATCATCGATACGAGGAAGAGGATATTTATTACGGATAGTCACTTTGTTCAATTCTCTATAATCCATACAGAACCTTAGTGATCCATCTGTTTAGTTACAAACACCGCAACAGAGCCCCAACAAGAAAAAATGGGCCTAATCAACCCCTTCTCCAAAAGATCCTGAGTCTGCTTAATTAACTCTTTCCTCTCCCTAGGAGGCATTCTCCCACTGAACTAAATCACCGGCAATGCTCCTGGAATCAAATCAATACGAAACTCTATCTCTCGATGTGGTGGCAGACACTTAACTTCTTCAAATACATCAGGAAAATCTTGAACCACGTCGATATCTTCTATCTTCTCTACAGAAGTCTCAATTCCATGCATAAGGCTGCACAACTGAATTCCAGAATTATCGCACGTCACTCTGGCAATTTTACCCAAATCAGTTTCCAGCGAAACTGTCCTCTCATCACAATTCAGAACTGCTTTATATTTATCCAGCCAATCTATTCCCAAAATAAGATCAAATCCCTTAAAATTCAACACATAAGGGTCACAAGAAAAACTGTGGGATAGATAAGAGATCTTCAAGTCCTTACAGATGTATCTAATTTGGTCACCCCTCCAATAGGATTAGATACCAAGATGGGACAATCTAAAGAACTAGGGGTAAGAAAGAACTTCTCTACAGATTCTAGAGAAATAAAACTCAAAGAAGCACCCGAATCAAACAAAACTTTAATATATTTTCCATCTAAAGTAAAGTACCTTCCAATACCCCTTTGCCTTTAGAAGAAGAAGATGGACCGGCTTCTAGAGTAAGGACTTTACTCTGAGGCGCTCTCTGCAAAAGTGGATAATTCTTGATCATGTGACCAGGCTGATGACAATTGAAACACAATGATCTCTGAACCATAGCTGACCCTGGACCACTCTGATGCGGTTACTGCTGCTGCTACTGGAATCCTTTTCTGGGACACTTATTCGCCAAATGTCCTTCTTGCTGACAAATGTAGCATTTGCGAGGTCCGTTGTTACTTACAGGCTTCTTCTTGCTCGGCTTCCTCCATTTGGGATCAAACTTTCTCTTATTCGGATTAGCGAAATTCCCTCCTGAAGCTGCAGCTGGTGCCACTGATTCTTACCCATCAAATTCTCATATCTCAATGCCATATCATTCAAATCAACAAAAGATCCTTTCAAAAGCACCCTCATCTTTTCATGAAATTCTGGCCTCAATCCTTGCATAAACTTTTCATTCTTTTTGAGGGGAGTATCAATGAGTCCTAGTCCATAGCAAGAAAGTTCATTGAATTTGGTTTCATACTCCGAAATAGACATGCTTCCCTGCTTCAAATTCAGAAAATCCTGGTACAATTGAGTTTTCCCTGTTGTTGGCATAAACTTCTCCTCAAATAACTCCTTAAATCTGTCCTAAGAAATGTCATCCTCAGAAATGTTTGCTACCGTTGCATCCCACCAGGCTGTTGTGCCTCCCTGCAATAGCCACGATGCCATTTCTCTTTTCCGTTCATCCGACAACTTCATACTCTTAAAGATGCGCTCACAAGAGCGTAGCCAAGCTTGAACTTCAATTATCGATTCTGAACCTTTAAATGGTTGACCTCCAAGATTGATGAAGTCTTTGCATAAAGCGACAAAACTAACCTGAGGCGGTACTGGATTTACAGCCTCACTAGCATTTTGACTTCGTCCATTATCAGTAGAGGTATTGTCCCTACCTCTGCCTCTCCTTCCAGAACTCATGTTGGCCACCTGAACAGGTAACTCAACAAATTTAGATAGATATATAATAATTATATGAAAATACAAATATGCACTCTCAAGATAATATCACTCAAGAGCCTAGCTACTCGCTCAACCTAGCGCTCTGACACCAACTGTGACGACCCGCCTTTCTAACCCCAGAAAGACGTATCATCATTAAGAAAGAAAGGGATAGAAATAGAAAAGAATAGAAAGAAAGAAATAACAACATCAGAATCTCACAGCGAAATGGAAGAAAATATAATACATCACATAACTATTACATAGTTATACATACATCAGAGTTATACAATATCATACAACAGAACTGTCATATACATATCTGTCAATACATACATCCAAAATACAGCATATGCTAACTACACAGCGGAACTATATAGATACATATGTCTGGTCTTCTTCTCCAAAGCTCCTCCAGAAACTCCACACTCCAAATACCTATCACTTGGCTACTCATAAAAATTTGAGTACCCAAGAGTTTATGAAAAACAAAATATAAACTCTGGGTCAGACATGGGTCTGGTGTGAGTAAACGGGTTAAAATTGTTTAACTTTGAAAATCATTTGAAAACAAAGGTATCACATAAGACTCCCCACACATAAACACGGGTAAGTTTTTACCTTACGTTAACCAAAACATTTTATAAGAAATCCAGTGATATTATAATAGTGTCTAGGGTTTTCAAGCAAATAGAAAATAGCCGAAATTGTTACATGATTAAATTCCAGCAACAAGCCACGCAATAGGGTAATAAAAATCAAAACCGTAGGGTCTCGTAGGGAAAATGGGCTTCTAACAACGGCAGGGCTACTGGGGTACCGCCCGTCACAGTACGGGGCCTAGATCGCCATACCGAGGATCACTCCCGACCTTCTACAACACAAGGCCAGAACCATTCCTTACTGAACAGTGCCAAACAAGATAACCCCACAGTTGTGGCCAACAACTACCCACACAGCCGAAATAAAGGGACATGTAGACAGGGGTATACCTCGTCCTGCTTGGGCATGACCCACCTAACCTTGATGCATCTCCCCTGTTTTAGCCATTCCCGATTGATAAGGCTTGAGGATATGATTACCTTTATAGAACACATTTCTTAGAGTGCTCATCGTCCATCTGACGATGTGCTGAAAGCATTCAATCCATACAAGTTTGTTCCGGGTTCGAACAAAACCGAAGGCATTATCTCGTTACACTCATTATGGAATCACCGTCAGGGTTAACGACGATAACTCTTGCATTCTAAAACACCATCTCGATCTCCACTTGATATGTCACAACCTATCATTTAATTTGGATCAATATGGTTTTCGGAATATCGAATTGATACCCGATCCTGGTCTCATCGAAATCCAAACGCCATTTTAAGGGCCAAGTTGTCTACTTAGTTTAAACAAATTAATTCAATACTTAGAATTCCACGTAACAGTTATCATAGATAAATCATACACAGTCATCATAGATTATATCCAGAATATATCACAACATATCACAGAATATCACCAAACAGATATCAGAGTCAATCAAACAAGAATCATCAGTTCATATCAATATAGTTTGATCTACTTAACATAATTAATTACTTTATCCAGTTTGATTAATCACTAATTAATCCATTTAATAAATTATTTAATTATTTCTTAATTACTCACTTAATTAATTGATTCTTAATTATTTATTACTAACCTTAATTTATTAATTATATAAAAGTTAATTACTTATTTAATTATCACTAATTACTTAATTAATCATTTATTATCAATTAATTTATCATTTAACCTTAATTTATTACTTAATTTAACTACTATTTATTTATTAGTTAACCTTAAGTGATTAATTAAAAATTCTTAAGTTTAGAAGTAATTAAACACAAGATCAATTTCTAATTACAAATTTATTTAAAGTTATTTATTTAGTTGCAAGTATAAATTAATTTACATTTTTAATCACTTACACTTTAAATTAATTTAACCATCTTATATTTGTAAACTCTATCAATGATTTTAGATCAAATCTTAGTTTTAAATTTGTCAACATTAAAACTTTTAACAAAATAACTTAAAGGTTAAAGGCTGATTCACCAAGAAGTTGGAACCCGAAGTAAACAAAACGTTTACTCGAGTAAAGCTCGAGACAACCCCTGCTCTTTCCCGTGTCACTCTCCCTTTATTCTTTCTTCTTCTTCTTCTTCTACCCGATCTTTTTCTACTTTTTTTATATAAGCTTATGTTAAAAATATAACTGCAGTATCAAAACACTCACGCGTGCACCGGGATCTAACTCGAAGCAACTTGCTAAAATTCTCGAGCAAAAACACGCGACGACCCAAACTTGATTCACCGACACCGATCGCCACTGTGCACGTGCACGGTGGTTCGCCGACCCTCCGGCAACCCTCGACACCTCCAACAAACCACGATTCGACCCCTAACTCGAAATCAAAACCCAGTATTTCGAATAAAAGTCGAAATTGAAAAATCGGCTGAAGCTCGAACTAGAAACTCGAACACCCCACCGAAAACCACCACGTTCTACCGCCACTCATCAACGGAGTCAAAGCCACTTCGTCCATGCCATGGCCATACCCTCCTCGACCTTCACCCAAAATATCGAATCACTCGATCAAGCGACGGCGACGAAAACAAAAATTACAGAGCATAGTAAATTTTTAACCCAAAACCCTATATTCGATTCGACTTAAAAATCCTTGCATTAGAAAAAATCTTTAGCATTTTTCCTGTCATCAACAAGTATCAAGCAAGCTCCAACATGAATTTCAACATCTAAAATTAGTTGAATCATCGGATAATCTCAAAAAAGCATTTTCAGTTTTCTTTGAAACTGCACCTTCAATATTGATCTAAAAATCATCACTCTTATTTTAAAAATCTTAAGTTTGTATGTTAAATCAAGATATGGGATCAAATTCACAAATTAAAACATTCGAATTTTAGCTTATGCTTTCTTTTCACTGTAACTTGAATAAACAGTATATATATCATACTGTTAAACTCAAACATATTTCCAGTCCTTTGATCTAAGATAAACAAACTTAATTAGCATCAATTCCTAAGTTTTAATTGGTTTAAATGAAGAAATATTAGTTTTCTTTCACTTCTTTGCTCATAGCTTTAGGAATACTGGAGATCATCACATATTTAAGTTTCCAGAAAGCATCCCAAAACCACATACTATTATATATAGCAACACAAGATATACAGGAACTAATTACCAACTTAAACTTTAAAAATTGTATGTTTACTCACCCTAATAATTGTTGAACAGAAAGCAAGTTGTTGAAGAAAACTGTAGATTTGATTCCCTGAAGAATTGTTTTGCCTTGATGATGAATGAATGTAAATACAGATGTTTGGTTTTCTTCTTCTTTTTTCTTTCAGTTTTGCCTCTTAAGTTTTGTAAATGAACATGCATATTATGAAGTGTATAAATAGAAAGGCTTAGACAGTAGGTTATAACCGGACAACCTTACTTGTTATGCTCAGACCAAATCTTTGGGTTTTAATTACAGCAAATTGAAAAATATTGAAATTTCGTCTGAAAGATTTCTTTGACAAATAGTTGTGCTAATTAATGCATGTGTCTTCATTTTTGTTAACATCTAATTAATATTTGCTGACACTTAAATTTGGTACAAAGATATTTGTATATGTGTGAATACTTGTCTTCTTTATATTGTTCATATGTAAGTTACAGCAACATATACGTTAATATATTTAATTTGTTTCTTTGTTTCTTTGCATTGCACAATTCATATATATATATACAGGTTATTCTTTTGTCCTGTTTATGTACAGCCTACTTGATCATATTTGTTAGCATATTAATTTTATTCTATTTGTAATTTAAATTTTCAACATTTGATTCATAACATATACTTGTATTTGTATATTTAATATTTATATTTATAGCTTATATTCATATGTATATTATCAACTGTGAAAACATTTAAAACTTTTTAATTTCAATTTAATAGGATGGATCTTGTTAAAAAACTTTTGAGAGTTTTTATTTTAAATAGTATTGAAAGATTCTATATCAAAATTTCTTCACAAAACATATATAACTGTTAAATATCAAAGATCTTAGCAGTTTATAATTTGAAAAGCTTGTATTTAATTTAAATTAGGTTTAAATATTTATTAAAATATACTGTCAAAATCCTGGGTCATTACATTCACCCTCACTATTCACACATCAAGAGTGGAACATTCAAAATACTGGCGCATTTGATTCTTAACTACATATGCATCTCATGCTTCCCTAAGTAGTCCACATTGACTCCCGCACCCCCGGTGCAGTCCCACTCAATTCCCGATTTAGTCCATTCTTTTATTTCATTACAATACTTTACTACTGCGCATGCTGCACAGTCCCCACTAGGTTCACACCTTAGTTTATTATTATATTTACTATACTAATTCTCCCCATGCATCGTTTTATTTCTCCTTTAACTGTTTAATATTGTGCCCTATACACATCTTGCTTATCCTTTAACTATTTAATACCATGCCCTGCGCATGTCTTTCTTGTTCTTCTTTAGCTACATAATATTGTGCCTCACACATGTGTTATCGTTCTTCTTAAAGTATTTATTACTATGCCGTAAGAAATTCTTACTTATTTTTATCATTTCCTTTAAAGTGTTTAATATCGCACCCTGCATAATTTTCACTTATTTAATGCTGCCTACACATAGTTGAATGCATTTATTTACCTATCCCAATTATGCATTCATTAATGTCTTTCTCACCTCCCTAAGATGTGCATCCACCTTAAACATTTTTTCAACCTATGGAACTGCACCACAGTCCGTAGAAGTTGAATGCCTTTCCTCACCTCCCCATGTGTGCATTCGAGTGAGCATCCCCACCCAAGGGCAGTAACCCTTCCAATCTTATTTCTAGCATAGGATCCCTTTCCATCACTAACTTGGTCTCTCCCTAAGTCCTACCTAATAATCTTTTATTAGGATTTATACTACTTGGCTCAGTACCACACTACCCTAATATCGAGTGCTTCCTACTTTTCTTGTTATGTGCTCCCTTCTAAATTATGGCACAGTATGACACCTTCGTTTTGCATGCAGTTCGTATGTATAAATGTAGAGTCGTTGCCCAACCCCATTTTAGGCAAACCCTAACACCTCTAACAGTGTCTTTACACATGCCATTATCTCATTCATCACTATTTTACTATTTTTTATTTAGTGTGTTCTTTTTCTTTATTTTTAGCAAATGATTTGGATCTGGTTTCCTATTTAGCTAACACATATTAATATATTTTTCACCATATAATTTTATTTCATGCATCCACATAGTTTCTCCCTACCCCTGCACATTTCTTAGCCCAATTTGGTTTATTTACCTTATAGAAAATTTTAATAAATTTCCGTAAAATTTATGAACACTTGTTCTCACATACTTAATCTTTATTTGTATTTTAAAGGTATTTTCCTTATGAGTTATGCACTTTCAATCAATCATATCAAATCATATAAGCTTAAGAAATTTCTCAAACTAAAATCCCTTCTCTAGAATCATGATTAGAACATCATATAAAATTTTCACTATATTTTGAAATTATTACAATAGGGGAAACACATCTAAACATCCCAGGTTTATCTATGCTTCCCTAAATCATTCATTATGCTTTTATATTTATTACTAGAAACCCTTGTGAACCCCATCATAACTAAAAACATAAAAATCTAAGCCGAGACCATATATCAGGTATTAGTGTAAATACGTTAAGTATTACTCATTTAGATCTTTCATATATCTTGCTTTTTTCTAATAAATCCCATTTAGCTTGCATTTTCCTTATCTTCTTTCTCTTTACCCTCTTTAATCCGCTACCACTAAAGTTCTTTTCTAGCTTGTTACTGCAAATTTTGGTCTGCACCAACACTTCGAGATCCGAAGCTATGTCTCCGAAAGCTGAATGGAATATTGGACCCAACAAAGGGGTTGCCGAGGCATGATGTAATGAAGCTTTGAGTACGAGATGTTGAATCATAGAATAACAATAGCATATGTAAAAAGTTAAAATGAAAAAAATAAATAACACCGAGACTTTTATAGTGGTTCGGGCCGAAAGTCCCTATGTCCACTCTCCTTTCCATCTTTAGTCACCCTTATTTTGCCAAGAGGCCTATTGCATTTAATCCAAGCATTTATGCCATTAATGAGTTTTTCTAATAGAGATCTAATATAGGAAAGTATTATATATGATTTTATGTTATTTCTATTTCGTGCTAGAAGATCCCTTATGCCCTGGGGTTGTTGCCTATTTATAGCTGCATTGGTGGTGAGCCTTCTTCTAGGATAGATGACTTAGCTTGTTATAAGCGACTTTGATTCAAATGCATGCCATCATCTAGTTGAAAGTTCTCTAATGTGGATTACTGACATGACACTTATATATATAGCTTCTTTGATTCCTTTTGTCTATCCTGACTGTTGATCCTGGTCTAGGGCTATTCGAGCAGTGTTGATACTTGTTGAAATGCTTTTGCTTCGGCAACTATTTCCCTCGACTAACCTTTTATCTTAGCTGGATAATGATCTAGATCTTAGATGACATTTCAACTCATGCTTTCAGATATACGCTCTCGGCTACCGAGTCTAGAGCTTAAACTCTCATTGAAAGCTAAACAATAGGTCTCGGAATAACAAGCCGAAGAACTTTCTTTCCAAACATCTGTGAGTTGTACTTTATGGAAATTATAATGTAACACATGCCTTCTAAAGTTCACCGTATATGGTTGATATGAGGTGGACTTTGGAAAGGATAGTGTCATGTCATGTTTAAAATTTGGCTTGTTTGTTCTGTCCCCATTATGAAGTTGATTTCGAACTTTCAAGCGAAATAGTATTCTAGGAACTTTTGAGAGCATTGCTTTACTTATGGAACTCGTAAATATCTTCCATCATCTAAAGGTTTTTAAAAATAATTTGAAATCATAGCCCAAGGGTGAAGGCTTAGCTAGTTGCTTCAATTAATTGTTAAATATTTAAAGGTTTTAATAGCTGAAAGGAGATAATTTAATTTGGGACCATGAGGTCAATTTTTTTTTGAAAACTGCTCTTGCCACTTGAAACTATTTAGATTAGGTGGTAGGAGAAACTGTTTGGTGCCGAAAGGCGAAATATGACTTGAGATCGTGATGTCAAAATTTTCAAAAACCATGCTTACTACTTTATGCCATCTAGGCTAAGTAGTAAGTGAAACTACTTTATTACCAAGAGGCAAAATATAATTTGGGACCGTGTGGTCAAAATGTTTGAATCTGTGCCTACTACTTAAAGCCATCTAGGTTAAGTGGAAAACAAAACTACTTTGTTGCCGAAAGGCAAAATATAATTTGGGATGTGACGTCAAAATGTTTTAAACCGTGCTTACTACATGAAGCCATCTAGGCTAAGTAGTCAGTGAAACTAGTCTATTGTCGAGAGGCAAAATATAATTTAGGATCGTGTAGTCAAAATATTTAAAACTGTGCTTACTACTTGAAGCCGTCTAGGTTAAGTGGTAAACGAAACTTCTTTGTTGCCAGGAGGAAAAATATAATTTGGGACCATGAGATCAAAATGTTTGAAACTGTGCTTACTACTTGAAGCCATCTAGGCTAAATGGTAAGAAAAACTACTTTGGTACAAAAAGTCTAAGGTTAAACTGGACCGTGAGTTTGAGGAGGTGCTTGCTTCTCGAGACCTGTAAAGCATAAAGACCTAGTTTTGATTCTAAAATCGATGGGTCTTGATCCTATATCTAATACTTATGATGACTATCATGATTCTATTTGTTTCTCTAGAAAAGTGCCTCCTTTTCTTTATCCCATGATGATTCGTATTCTGACACTACAACATTTACTCTGCGATTAGGATCCGATGACTAGATAATCTCGACCGTTGGTTCGAGGATTTAAACAGACCCTTTCTCTTTACTTCTTTCTTCTTACTTCTTTCTTCTTACTCACAACATTAACAACCGAGCCTACCATTAAAACTCAAAAACCTTCACCAACTCCTATGAACTTATCGACTTAAACAGTAAGTATTTGACCCTTCTTTATGATTTGGTTAATATTCTTTATTACTATAAATATCTGTGAGCGTTTCCTTTTTTAAAAGTTTGATTAGGCCTTCACCATGATTCTAGTGCTTACTTTTGATTTGCAATATCATTTGATCACTTAAGTCAGGATCTACTGTTTGTAGACATAAGTTTTGTTTCCTCATCGAGTCTTTCATTAATTTAGTTCGATGATCATAGTATTATTAAATTTACTATTTGGTGGAATTTCAAATTTTGGACTTGGGTTGTAGGATCCAATTTTAGGCCTAATTCCTTTTGTGCATCATAAGACTTTAAGCTCTTCCAACGCAAGTTTTGGAGTTCTTACTAAATAGATAGCTTAACATTAATCTTCTCTAGACTATACAATGAATAAATCGATAACTGATCAGAAGGAGTTAGAGAATTGGATTTTGGGCTATAAGATTGAGGGGTTTGAGGTCAAAGCTACCTGTCTAGATGATGACTGGAGTGAACACCCTGAAGGGTTCTTTACTCGGACATTGGAACATTTAGCACACAAAAATATTGCTTTCTCTTGCCTCCTTGTTTTTCAACGTTCAGGAATTTTACAGAATTAATCTAATTCAACTTAAGGTGGTCTCATATAGCACTCTATCTACTTTAGCGATTTTATACTAGAACAAAGGGTACTAGAACATGACCACTTTTGAGATTCATTACTTGTACAACTTGCATAGGTCACCTACCAAGTCATTAGTTCTCGTGTATTTTCTTCAATTCTAGAAGAAGATGCCCTTGATTTAACTGCTTAGCAAAATAATAACTACCCATTAGTTATTTATAAAGATAGATGATCTTCTGATTGTTAGTAAGTTACCGCAGACTTTTAAGTTTTCAAATTCTTCTTGTCTAAAATGCTCTTTCTTCTAAATGTTGGCCACCCCATTCCCTAATATTTTTTCCCATTTTAACTTTTCAACTAAACTTGGGAGGGATGAGGCCCTACCCCTAAGGGATCTCTTCGACTTTAGGTATGAGGGGATGATGAAAATTATGGAAAGGGAAAGACCTAAGCATGTTGTTCTCATCGAAGCCAACCTAAAGGCTTTCAGATTATTATCATTTTCTATTAGGTTTCTTGAATGTGATCCCCCTTTATTTAAAACCATGCCCTTTAATGTGAATTTTTTGTGTAGTTCCGAAGAATCCACTTACCTCTAAAATGCCAAGACCGAAAATGATACTTTCGAGGGTAGACCTCGGTTTTGAATATCTTTTAGCACATTTTAGGATGTAACTTCTAGGAACTGTGACCCTGTTTATCTAACTCATTTTATCTTTTTATGTAACAGTGATTTTTGACGATGTGCTTGAGATTGGAGGGTTAATACTGAACAAATGGCTTTTTTCTAATTCCACTAAGTTGAAACCATTTTTGGCCGATCCTTCCATAATTAAAGAAGAAAAGAAATACAAGAATATCCCTCCTACGAAAGCCAAACTTACTCCTGATGCCCTTGCTCTAACTCCTGCGTCGAAGGAACAAGTGCACCAAGTTGTCGAGGCTCCTTTTTTCCTTTTTTGAGTATTTATCTATTTTTTTTCATTCGGACCTTCTTTCTGTAGGTTTAGCTGATCTCTTTGTTTTACACCGAGGGTTTCAAAAATTAGAGGAGGAAGTGGAGAAGGCCAAAGCTTTAAGGAAAGAATTCAATGAATTCAAAAAGGATTCCTAGGATGAAAGGGAAAAGAGTCTGAAGGTTTTCAAGGCAAAAATTGCTAACCTGGAGAAGGCTCCAAATGATATAGAGGTCAAGCATCAAACAGTTGACTTACAAAGGCTAAGGAGAAGATTTTGGGCTTGATTACCAAGGAGGAAGCTAAGAAGGTGGCTGCTATAGAGGCCTTGAAAATTCTCTATGATGCTTATAAGCATAACCAGGACCGAGATGTGACTCTCTCTATGAGCTTTAATCCCAATGGTAAAAAGAATGGGGATAGCTTTTCTCAAAAGTACGAGAAAATGCTAGATTCAGTAGGCGTTCGACACTTAATACTAGGGGAAGGAAAGGAAGATAATGGAGTGGTACGCGATGATTTTGAATCCTAGAAATATCCGGTCAATGATATCTAATTTTTGGTTTGTAATAATTATACTACTCTTTCTTTATGCTTTTGCACATGGTGACTATCGATTTTGGGAGTAATCCGATTAGGTGTTGTGTTTATGATTGAATTGTTTCCTGACTGCCTTCGTCATGTTTATTCCGAAGTACCCTTTTCTTGAACTCTGTTTAAACAGAAAAAAATCCAAATTTCACCTCCCATTATGAAGTGTTATATGAAAGGAGTCAAAAAAAAAATCAAGGTTGCTAGCAACCGTAGGCACCCTTAAAACTCAATTAAAATCCAATAAACTAAGCAATGTTAAATTATCCAATAAGATTGAGGAGGTACAGGAAACATATAATGATCCTATGCCAAATAGGTCAGGTCCCTTTGGTTTAGAGGTACTAGGTTAACCAACCAAATCTTGGATCTTAGGGGTAACTTAAAGCTTGCTTTAGATGACCGAGATGAGGCCTTTTAAGAGTTTGCTCGGCTCTCTAAACTGCATCTGGGAGATCCACGGTTGAAGAACAAAACGTAATCTTTCCTCAGAAGATTATATGGTCCAAGCCTAATAATAAATCCAGAGGCTCTTCCTAGTTATTAGATTGTAACCCTACCTCCCTTAGTTATTACCGAAGTGAAGGCTTCTGAAAGTGAACATGTTTCAAAATATGTTCCCAATGTGTTTTGGAAGCTAACCTTTGACTACCCTTAATAGACTCTTCCCCTTTGGAACTATCTATACCAAACGGTGGTTTCAGGAAGGATATCAATTTTTCCAATATGGTTAGACCCTCGGGGTCCTTAGCTGATACTAGGAGTAGAGGCCTTATGATTATTTTAACAATTAAAGAGAAATTTTCCTGTCATAGGGGATAATGAATTCTGTAATTTTCGTTTTTCACTGTCTGTGTTAATTCTCTATGGAATTAAATGGAATTGCATTTATGATGACATGTCTTTTCTGTTTCTAACCTAAATCAATTTTAGGGGCAATCATGTCTCAAATGCTTAAGGTTAGAGAGAGATCTCGCCTTCGTGCAATGGAGCCTTAATGATAAGGTAGTCGAATTAATGAAATATAGACCAGACCTCGTTGCTAACATCCATGCTGTCTCGAAAGATAACGAATCCTTAACATATGCTCTTGAGGAACTATCCAAAAAGATGACTTCCACCTCGGAGGCAGTTCTGGTCATTGGTCAGGTTCAAAATCGGTAGTATTGGGGCTGTGAGAGTCGGATGCTACTCTGAGATAGCGGCAAGATGAAGCTTACCGAGAGCTTTTGACACTCAAGCTACAAATAACTTGAGACAAATACTAGCATGCTAGTGAAGTTACGGTTTCAGCCCTTTTGACTCATGGAAGAGGCAGAGGTAGAGGGTATGGTATTGTGGGAATTCCTTCTTCTTATAGGACAACAGTTGTCACTTCCAGGTCTCGTTCTCGACACTCCCCATCCGAAAGGAGTTGTCCCTTGGTCCCGATGCCTAATGCATCAAAATTCTTATTTTTACTAAGGATGGTTGAAGAATCTCATTTAGACAATTTAAGAAGGAATGGATATCTAAGACATATGAAAAAATGGAGGAGCATTTAAAATCTCGCTTGGAAGGTGCCATAAAAGAGGCCGAAACTAGGGTTAGGAATATGTATGAAGACTTATGAGATGTTTCCCACACCCTTTCTCATTTCTTTTTCGTTCCGAATGTATTAATGATCACTTGGATAAGTTCTCTATAATATTGAGTACCTTTTGTCCTTTCGGTTGACTTATTCTTTAAAATCAACCCATCTTATTCTTTTCATTCTTTCTCAAGGTACTTCTTGCCCCTAGTACCATACTATATTGATACCTTTGGTGCCCACTCTTACTAGTTTAATGAAATCATTATGGCACTGATTGGTGTTCTTTTCCAATGCCCATTCTTCCTTAGGAACTCTCCTCCTAAGACTCTAATCTATCTACATTTAAACTTATACCTCATACTTCTTAACCTTGGCTCACTATTATTGAAACCTACTCAATACTCTAATCTACCCAGGGATCTACCCAACCATGGCTCTTCTCGTCCATGGCTTACTATTATTGGATATCTACCCAACATTCTATTCTAATTAGGAATCTACCAAACATATGCCACTTCTTGTCCGTGGCTCACTATCATTACGAATTCATCCAACATTCTAATCTAACTAGGAATCTACTCAGCACATGGCACTTCTCGCCCATGGCACACTATCATTGGGAATTTAACCAACATTCTAATCTAGTTAGAAATCCACCCCGTGCATGGGATTATTTGACTATGGCTCACTATTATTGGGAATCTACCCAATACTCTAATCTAACTAAGAAGCTACCCAGTGCATGGTACTATTTGACCATGCTCACTATCATTGGGAATTTACCCTATATTCTAATCTAATTGAAAATCTACCTAGTGCATGGTAATATTTGACTATGGCTCACTATTTAGGAATCTTCTAGACATTATAATCTAACAAGGAATCTACCCAATGTATAGTACTATTTGACCATGGTCACTATCAGCATGCATTCTACTTTTCGATGCTTTTTAAACCCAAGTGATATGGCCTTGTACTTTCTAGTGCATCAATGTGGGGACGCACTTATGGCGAGATCTACCAACTTATCGTTGGGTCCAATCTATACCCATTATTGGTGGACATCAGCCATCTACAACCACTTTCGATGGGCCATGGCCATCTATTACAACTTTTGGTTGATGCCGACCATCCACAACCACCTTTGGTTGGGTGTCGACGATAAAAAACTATTTTAAGTGATTGGTCATTTGGAATGATAATTATAACTCGGTTAAGGGAAATATGAATTCTATGAAAAGTGTGTTTCTGGGCTATTCTATAAAATGCTTTTAAATCATACAGTTGGAAAACCTTGTTGTTCGATAAAAAACTTATTCTATTCTATAAAATGCTTTTAAATCATACAGTTCGAAAACCTTGTTGTTCGATAAAAAACTTATTAAATTTGAGTTTGAGAAAGAGAGTTGTTGTAGGACCTTTATCCTTTTCCTTTTTTCCCTTTTTTGTGGAAAAAATGAAATTCCTTATCGACCACGTTAGATCAATAGAAGAATTTCGGCCCTTAGACTGAATGTAGACACTAAAATGAAATTACTAAAAGAGACACATATTGGGTAGGATTTTTGTGCACCAAGATTGAATCATACCTACCGAGTAAGAAAAGAGTCAAACTTGAAATAAGAGTCTCAGGAAGGGAAGAAACTTATTTAAATGTAGAGATCCGTGTAATATTCCTCATCTTTGAAGGATAATATATATACAAGTGTCACGACACATGCTTCGCGCGTGAATTATTTTCCTTATAAATTGTATATGTTTAAATCGGTAAAAAAAATATTTTTTATTTTCAAGTGATATTAAGAATTGTGTATTTGTAAAGAAGTATTCTAAATTTATAAAGGAAGATTAATTTTAGATACTATTTTCAGAAGTGTTTTGAATTCGTAAAGCATTTTTAATCGTTAAATCCTACTTTTAGAGATGTTTGAATTTGTAAAAGAATTTAATATTAGTTCCTACGTTTAAGTTATTAAGATTTGATAACATATAAATGGGCATTTTTGGTAGTTCACGTTGATACCAAAAAAGTGTGACACCAAAGCTATTACTATTATTAAAGATATATATATATATATATATATATATATATATTGTTAAATGGGCCTACATAACATTAATTTCTCCTGAAACACAGAAGTGAAGTAATGTATATATAAGATATTAAACTAATTATTTAATAAATTCAGCCATTCTCCATTTTTGTATAAAATTTTCCATGGCCTAAGAAAGTCTTCGACATCCATCTATCTCATGCCTATTCACTTGATGATAGATACAATATTTCTTTCCTTTCAGATCTTCTTTGGTGGATTAGGGATTGTTGGATACTGATGCTCTCCACGTGTTTCCAAAAAATCCAAGAAAGACTTTGATTGAGCAGAATAAAGACATAGACTCATTTGATCTTCTTCCAAGATTAGAGAGTGGATATAACCAGGAAAGTTCTTTTATTAGGATGAGACGATCCTTTACTTTTCATAAGTACAATAATTAAGTCCTTAATCCTGTTTACCATAGCCTTAACCATCTCTTCGAGTTGAGCTGACTATTGGCGAGACTCTTGAAGATGCTCTAAAAGCTATCTAATCTGGGAGCTTGAAGTTCGTTGATGGGATCATACTCATGGTCTCAATTTTTTTTTTGAGATGAAATTAGCTAAATGCTCATCATTATCTTCTTTAATGAGCTAGATGCAGAGGTTAAGGGGTAATTCTGAAAGGTCTTCTCCATTTTGAAGAATAGTCATAGTTGATTGAAATGTTCCATTAGACTTCTGCGAGGAAATAAGGTTCGGAGGTTCATGCCCTTCTTCTAGCATCAAAAATGTTAGTGCAAATTTTGGTCTAAACCAAAACTTGAAGATCGAAAGGTATGTCTCGGGAAGCTGAATGGAATATTGGACCCAACAAAGAGTTAATCGAGGCATGATGTAATCAAGCTTTGAGTACAAGATGTCGAATCATAGAATAACAATAGTACATGCAGAAAAGTTAAAATGTAGTAAGTAAATAACATCGAGACTTTTATAGTGGTTCGGTCCGAAAGTACCCACGTCCACAGTCCTTTCCTTATTTAGTCACCCTTATATAGTCGTGAGGCTTATTACATTGAATTTGAGTGTTTTCGTAAATAATAAGTTTTTCAAAAGGGATCTAATATAGGAAAGCACTATATGATTTTATGTATGTTCTTTTTCTTGCCAGATGATCCCTTTTGCCTTAGGTTTGTTGCATATTTTTAGATAGTATGCTGTAACTCCATTAGTGGTGAGCCTTCTTCTTAGATCATTGACCAGCCTTGTTATAAGCAGCTTTGATTCAAACACTTGCCATTTTCTGGTTGAAAGTGCTTTTGATGTGGATTGCTAACATGATGCTTATATATACATACATATATGTATGTATGTATGTATGTATGTATCTTCTTTGATACCTTTTGTCTGTCATAATCGTTGATCCCGATTTGGGGCTATCCGAGCCGTTGATTGTTGATACTTATTGAAATGCTTTTACTTCGGAAACTATTTCCCTCGACTTACCTTTAATCTTAGCTAGACAATGGTTTAGATCTTGGCTGACATTTTAACTCATGCTTTCGAATTACATGCTCTCAACTACTGAGTCTGAAGCTTAAGCTCTCATTGAAAACTAGATAATGGGTCTTGGAATTACAAGTCGAAGAACTTTCATCCTAAGTATCCATGAGTTGTACTTTGAAATTTGTAGTATAACATAGCTCTTATTTTATTTTGAGTAGGATGAAATGAATGAATAAAAAGAGTTTATTGTCCCATAATAATTAAGGCTTAGGCTCTCATACTCCTTTTCCATTAATTTATTTCCCCTCTTACTCCATTATTTAGACCACCTTGGCCTTTTAGTTAATATGTTTGATTAGATTTAAATTTAGAGTTGTCACAAGTTCATATTGAATAGAATGTTCTGTTCGGTGCTTGCTTGTTAGGAATACGCACCGGATAAAGATTCTTGTCCAATAAGTTACCACCAACATGAATTCTTGTTCGATGATGGAACTCCCAAACAAGAATTCTTGTTCATGATGTAACAAATGAAAAAGAATTCTTGTTCGATGGTCGAACAATCAGACATGAATTCTTATTTAGTGCATTCCTACAACCGAATAGAACAAATCATGGGGAAACCAGGCCAAGCATGAGCCAATGAATTTACCGGACTAAGTCTATGTTTGTATGCCCACCGAGCAGAGTAGGTTCGCCTTGCTCCTTCCATTTACCATATACTCACTTTACTTCCCCTGGAGCTCTTTGACTTCTCTTGCCTTCATGTTAGCCTGCTTCATTTGGTCTTGGTCACTTAGGCACAAATGCTCATGACACTTGCTCCCTAAAGCTTGGTTCATAGAATTCGGTGCTAGCTTTGTTTGGTTCCTAACTCTGAGTGCTTAGTCTAATCATACAACCCATCATCCACCACATGTATATATATATGTATCTATGCTGGCTCGGCACATTTGGTTTGATGCTAATTGGTGGGTTTGGTGGCTTTCTTTGTTGGGTGTTAACATGTTGGACAGGAAATCTTGTTTGGTCAAGTTTTTCCAATGTCAGACATACCATCTAGCCTATATAAAGGTCATTCCCCCTTTCACCTAAATATCTTTACTCACACTTGCAGCTCTCCTCATTTTTGTGCCCGTTCGTCTCTTAATCCACTTATTAGTCCATATTTAGCTGCCATCTATTTTAGTATGTTTTTATAAATATTTATGAAGTTAATTTGTGTGCTATGATTTATGTTTTGCTCGGCATTAGGTTGAGGGGTTAGGGCTTTATCTATCCCGTCCTTGTTAGATGATAGGGGTTAATACGAATTTATGAAATAAGAGTATTTCCAAGCCGCAACATCACGATCCCAAAATGCATTTGAATCGAAGGTATATTGAACCAAGCTAGGATTTGGTTGCCAGTTTGTTTGGCTCAAGGACATGGAGATGCTAGTAAGATGTAAATTGTCTATTGAACTCTATTAGATATCCCTTACCTACCTTCTATGATTTGGTTGTCGAACAAGACTTTGTGTACGTTAGTCGGGCAGTGGATTATCACATTGCCTCAAATGATTTTACTTATGGTTGGACATTAGTATTAATACTGCTTAATAATTCATTATATTTTCCAATGCACGTGTACATACCAATACACACATAAGTGCTCACACACTCTACGATAGTATGTGAGATACGTTATTATATCATATAGTTATATTGGACCGTCATCAAACTCGCTTATTAACCACTTCTATTGATCAGGTTCTATCTTTTTCCACTCCTTTGGATTGTGCGGCATTGGGGCATTGAACTAACCAACCTAGCTTCACTCATTCTTTGGTGCATGGAATGGACTGTCATACCTATTGGAGGATCTATTGACTTCTTAACTTTCGCTATAACTTCTAGGCAGTTGGATACAATTGTGGTCTTCTTAAAAAGGGTGTTCTCTTGCCTCCTCCTGAACAACTATGCTCCATTGAAAGGGTACATAGCCTATTCAAGATATCTCTTTATTGCTAGGGCGCCATCTTCTCTTCCTTAGTGGATCACGGGCTTCCTTATGTAGTTGAAGATTGCTCACTTCCAGCTACACCCCAATGGTTATGATATTCTAACTATTCAATATGCCATCTTTATGAGGGATTTTCCAGTTCCTTCTACCTATCACCAGATCAGGTTCTTTATGTTATTAGCAAAGCAGAAGACTCCCTTTCATCTATCTTGAGGTAGAAAGCAAGTTTAAGCCATTTGTGGTATTGTACTCCAAGTATAGCATGTTTAAAAGAATATTTCTTCATTCATGATGATTCCCGGTGCTTCCCTTAATGGCATTCGAGATATATGTTTCTTATTTATCCTTTTACAAACAACTCCATGTAATTCACTAATTTTCGCCTCTTTCGACTTTTCCTTTAGGGTTGGTGAGAGATGCCTCGGGGGATGAACTAGAAGACATGTTGAGAAAACTGCGATGAATTCCTATGGAATTTAGGGAGGTCCCCCGCTTGGTAGCAAATGAAATTTTGAGATAGCTTGGGTTGTTGTCCATGTGTTTTTCAATTGTGAAAGGCAAAGCTCCTTTCAGATAAAATTCTGCAAAGAAAAATAGGGGTAAAACCTCCACAACTGGTGAGACAAGCGAAGCACTATCTTTCTAGACTTCTCTTTCCAGTGCTGTCTTGATTTCAGATCTGCCTAGTGTCGATCCCTTTGCTTATATGGACATAGAAGCATTACATTCCTTTAGGATTGAGTCCTATGAAGGTGGCCGACTCATATCCATAAGGGAATGGGATGACAATAGTATCCAAATGAAGATAGTGGAAGACAAGTCACCACCCTCATAATAGCAAACACACCGCTTTAGATCGTTGTGAAGCCCACTCTTATGGGCATATTGACCTTGGCATTTCATTTAATTTTGACACGGCAGAAGTTCATTGCACTTTTGATGCCGAGGATGAGGAAGAATTTATCCTTAAAGATATCACATTTTCTGACTACTTTCATGATCCAAAGCTAGGAATTAATTGTGGGGATTCTACTTCGATAGCGAAAATCTAACGATAGCTTAAAACCATGTGGATCCTAAATGTAACAACCTAATTTTAGTTAACATTATTTTGGATATTTAATTAGATAAATAAAATAAAATAATATAAATGGATAAGGAGATAGGGATTTGGCAATTAGAATGGGTCGAGACTTAATTAATGAATTAATGGAATTAATTAGAACATTAATAAGAAGAAGGTCATATGAGGGGGGAAAATGGGAAAGGAGCACGTTTTCCTAACAAATATACCCATTCTCATTTATTCCTTTATTTCGTACAAATGAAATCAAGTAGTTAAGGCCAACCATTAATAAGAGTTTCAAGGGCAGTGAAGCTAGGGAAAACAAGAGCAAAGCTTAAGGGAATCAAATCGAAAACAAATCTCAACCTTCTCAAACTATTCAAGGTGAATAGTAGTTATGCATCTCATGTTTTGAGAATATTTTCAGTTTTAAACATAAATCTGTTTCTTTTGGCTGTATTATGACATCCTATGACAGTTTGGATGATTATATGATTATTGGTGAACTTATGAAATTTGTTTATGAAACTAATTGATATGTTTGAGTTAGAAAACCTATCATATGACAACCAACTGACATGATATTTTTATATGAAGTTGGAAACATTATTTTGGAAGTGGGTTTTTAATTTCCTAATGTTTTGATTTAATGAGAGTATTTAATGAATTTCCTAAGGTTGGAAGATGGTTTATTTCGAGTTTTAATTATTAAAAATAATTAAATTATTTTTTTAGTCACGAAATTTTTATATGTTAAAGGATATAATAAGGTTTATTATGATTTTTAAGGATTTTTCTCAAGTATTTATGATTTAATATGGATTAATTAAGCTAGAAAGACTTAGGTACTATATTGAAATATTAAAATAAAATGTCTGGTTTGCAAAATGTTTCAAAAATGAAAAACTTGCTTTGAGTCAATTTTCTAGAGAAGAAATGTGCTAAAATTTTTCTAACCAACAAGAATTTGATAAACATATGGAGTTGGTGGAAAAGAACTTTCTTTTATTAATTAAATTTTAGTTTTAAGGTTAATTATGGTTGTGCCACACTAATAGTAATGCCGCTCTTCATCACTTCGCCTCTGTGATCTTTGATGTCGATTAAGGGTAATGCATAAGGTATCAACTTCGGTTGGCATGGAATGCATTGGCTTGGTCAAAGTGGGGAGCTAAGCATCAAGGTCGACATCGTGAACTTTGAAGTGGATGAAGCTGATTTCTTTAACTTGTTAATGCCGCATTTTGTACAATGCCACATGTTTTCTACAATGTCGCCAACCCTATTGGTTTCCAAGTAGTTTATAGCAATGATGATGATGCCGCATGTTTTAAACATATTGACTTCGACTCTATAGAAAACTATGCCGCTATTGATGACTTCGACAATATAGTGTCACATTTTTTCACTTTAGTTCTAATGAAGTTGCCTATTTTTCTTTAAGGCATTTGAGGCCAAGATTTAACCATGTCAACATTAAGCTTTAAGACCTTAAGCTATGCAAATTATGTTCTATATCCTTCGATGTCGACGCTGTATGAAGTGTGACGTCCCTGTTACTGGGCTTATGGCCTTATGTTTTAAAAATTAAAGGCTTTAACATATTTAGAGGGGCAAAGATCCTCCTTGGCAATATCATTGTCGTGTTTATCAATATAATGGTTTTATGTTGTTTTGGCCTTATGGCCTATGTTTTAAAGGGCGAAGACACTTGCCAACTATTTCTTTGCCGTACTTATCAATATAATGATTTTATATTGTTTTGGGTCTGTAGCATAGTTTTGTAAGGTGATGACCTTAAATGACTTCGATTAATCAATATTACTTTATAACAGCATATGTCATGCCATAATTATTTTAGATATATAAGGGCCATATTTTCTTTGTTTTGAAAGTATGATTTCAAGGGTTAAATCATTTATAAAAAAGTGTTTTCAAAGAAATAAAAAGGGATATTTGTCATAGAATTTTACTAAAGAAATTATTGCTCTTATCACTTTTGGATATATTATGATATGATGAATTGACTCAGAGATTAGAAAACCAGAGGAGACTGGATTAGGGTGGCGTCCTATACTTTAGTTGTTAGTCCCTAGTCGGTACAAGTCAAAAATTATAGTGTATAAGGCTTTGTCAAGGGTAAGACAAAAAATAGCTTTACATACACAAAGGAATACATAAACATAAGGGAGGTTATAGGTTGGTCTACAATATAGTAAGCCTAGCAAACTATAAGATTTTCAAATAGTCAGGTGCACACTAGAATAAGTGTATTTGGATAGACCATCCAGTTTTCTTCTACAAGACAGTTACAAATTTTAGTATATATGGTAGGCATAAGTCAGCCATGTAGGTTGGTAGTTACCCTACGAAAACTGAACATTGGGATAGATAGTTCAATGATTTGATGGATAGTCATGATTGCCAATGTAGCGTGCATGCACATTATTGTTACACTGTTTATTATAACCAATTTGGTTGCAGGAATTGATTTGCAAAAGATATATTTTAAAAAGGGATACTAATGAGAGGAAAACCTATTTTGCTTTACGGCATGGCTCACTTAATATCTATAAAGCGAGATATAATATTGTTGTTCACTCTAACACCCCTATTTTTGATAACATTTTTAGAAGATTTAATTAGATAAATTAAATAGAATAATGTAAACATTAGAGTGATAAGGGGATTGAGATTTAAATAAATAATTAAAGGTCGTGCTTAATTATCAAAATGGGCTGATAAATGGCTTATGTATTAATTAATTAAAACAAGGGTATTAGGGAAATTGTTGCCTACATTTCTATTACCCTTATATTCACGTTTCATTTCCCATTCACGTTCATTTCACGAAAACGTAATTCAAAAAAAGAATAGCCCTCCATTAATAAGGAGTAAGAAAAAGGGGGAAATCAATCAAAAGCTAAGGAATTAAAGCAAGAGGATTAATATCAATCAAATTTCAAAGTCCTTATCCAAATTGAGGTGAATGATAATCTAAATCATCTCTATTTTTTATAACCGTTTGATTTTCGGGTTTAAAATTAAGTCCATTATAATGATGATTTTAATGATGATATGATTGAATTTCACAACATGTTTGGTTTAAACAAGATTGTTTGAATATACGCTTATATATTTTTAAGGGTAAAACCAATTATAAAAACTTTCGAATGCCATGAGAAAATTATATGTTATGTAAAACATGATTTTGGAGATGGGTTTTAATTTTTATAATTTTCCAAGCTATTGAAAATTTATTATAAATTTTCAAAGGAAAATATGAATAATTGGGTTTATAAATTAATTTTGATTATTTTATAAAGAATCGGGTTTGAAATTTTTATATGTTAGTTAACATGTTAAATGTGAATTTCTATAATTTTTGGGAATTTTTCCCATGTGATTTAAATAGGAATTAAATTATTTTAGAGGAAGGATTTAATTGTTTTGCTTAATGGAAGGACTTAATTGTGAAAATTAATCTTTATTTAGATATGAAATTTTGCAGCAATTATTTTGGTGAAGGATTTGAAATGTTTATGGCAACCAATTAAATGTTTAAAAATAGGTAGGTTAGTTATAAAGTAATTACTTTAATTGGGATTAAATCTGTCTTTACCTAGAAAAGTAGGTTGCGCCTCTTTTAGAAGAACCTTTTGACCTTATACTTCCACCTTCAATCGAGTCAAAAACCTACCAAGTTGAACGCAACTAAGCCAAAACCAATACACAAGGTTTCACAATGATGATATGTAGGGGATTGGAGAAGGATGGAAGGCATGGTGTCGAAGCATAGCTTTCGATGGGGTTGAAACCTTTGTTTTATTTTCTAAAGAAATGCGCTTTCCCATTTTATTAAATTATTTAAAGGAGTCAAAACATATGCTTTCGAAGGGTCTTTTTAAATTGCTTTCAAAAGGGGTTGCCGCTTGTTGTTTAAATAGTAGCTTACGAATGAGTTACTTAGTTTAAAATCAATGCTTTCAAAAAGAGTAGTTTCGATCAAGTCGAAACCTTTTGCAAAGATAGCTTTGTTTTATATTTTTACTAAGCCACTTCCTAAAAGCTTTTGAAAGGATTCAAGGGAAATGGCTTCGAAGGGGTTTTGAAGCTATCCTTCAAATGTTTTACATAAATGGTTTGATCTTTCGAAAGGATGGCATCGAAGCCATCTGTTTTTCCCCAACCCTTTTTAATGGATTCAAAAGGATTACTTCCGCTTGTATTCACTTAGACCCAACAGTTTGAAAAATATGTTCGAAGCTGTGCTTCTACAATTGAATGGTAATACTTTAACACATTCAAAAGTTTTCAAAAGAAAGGATTTAAAGTGTTTCGAAAGGCAGGTGCCTAGAGTTTTGAAAAGAAGATTTGAATGCTTTCAAAAGGATGCTTTCCAGTGGTTTCAAAATTTTCAAAAAAATAGCCTAATCTCAATTTTTAAAAGGTAAAAACCCATGGCATTATAAAATAGCTTTTATATTGGAGTTTTGAAGAAGCTTTCC
This sequence comes from Allium cepa, assembly GCA_030765085.1. Classification (NCBI taxonomy): domain Eukaryota; kingdom Viridiplantae; phylum Streptophyta; class Magnoliopsida; order Asparagales; family Amaryllidaceae; genus Allium; species Allium cepa. The sequence continues at coordinate 486,674,586 of CM060929.1, forward strand.
TTAATAAATAACAAGTTAAAGGGATTAACCATATTTTATATGAAATTGATTTCAAGGATATTAAATCACAGGTGTTGGTATTATCATGTTAATCTTTTTGCTTCTTCTAATATATATATTCACATATAATGAACGCATAACTGCATTTTGGTGGAAAAGGGCAGACTAACCAGCTAGGTTGACCCAGTAGTGATTATAATTGAATTAACTTCTAAATGAGTAGAATTGCATCCAAGAGGTCAAATAGACTAGAATGTAGGATGCCTAAATATTAAAGTTGCTAGATAGACAGATTTATAGTAAACCCATGAAAACTATGTTTACGGGGAGTTATTGGTAGGGGCTAATAGGTTAGTACTGAACCCATGAAAACTATATCCGGATTAAGTTATTGATAGAAGTCAATAGGTTCCTAGTCAACCCATGAAAACTAGGATAAGAGGGAAGTTATTGGATATACCAATAGGCTCAGGGAGAACCCATAAATGATAAAGTTATTGATAGGGGACAATAGGTTCTTGGTGATCCCATGGAAACTATGAAACCGGACAGGGAGTCCATAAGTATTAAACAAGTTATTAGTCACTCCATGGAAACTAAAAGGTTATAGTGACCCTAGAAACTATAAATGAAACAGATCATCAAAAACGAATGGGAGATGAGTAATCCAAAAATGATTTACATGTTTTTATATCATCATAATATTTTGAATTGCTATGTTTTAAGCATTGTGGATGCAGGAGCACAGTTTATGGTTTTATAAAGTTTTGGATTAGATACTAGTGAGAGGAAAACCCGTTACGCTAAGCGGTGTGGTCTCACTAGATATCTAAATGGTTTAAGATGGTAGATTATTATTCATTCAAGGTTTTAGGTCTGACTCGAGGTTTATGTTTTCCCCTTAAACACTCAGGTGCTCAATTGATTTTGAGTGGTTTGAGAGTTGAGGTTTTCAGGTACCTCTTTAGACAAATAAGCTTCTGAAAACATGCAGGTGGCATGATAGCTATTTTGATTCCATTGTGTTCTATTGTAAAGGCAAAGTTGTTAATTGCCTATTTATGTACTCTGATTATCCAAGGGGCATCATCATATGTCGCTCTTAGTGTATGTTGTAATAATTATATTTTCTCTAAACATGGTTCTAGTATTAGGGTTATATAACGAATTTGAAATTCTTTGAAATGGAATGAGAAAGTTGTTTACCGATTTTAAATTTTTTCCATATCCATGTGTTTCTGTTATATAAATGTATCTAACATTACCGCATTTGGTCATCGAGAATTGATAACTATGGATGACTGCAGCATCCATAGCCATTATTTTTAGACCTTCAAGTGTGGGATGTTACATTCACACTAGGCTTTTTTCTAACTTTAAGTTTATATTTTTCCTTAAACACTCAGTTGCTCAAAATTTGATTTGAGTAGGTTTGGAGTAAGGGCTTTACAAATTAAGTAGGTTTTGGCGAATAAAACTTCCAAAGGTGTGCAAGAGGCAAGGCTAACTATATAGGAGTCTATCTACTACTATTATCTGTTGTATGAATATATTGATAGTAAATGTATCTGTCTATTTAGTAACTTTGATCAACTAAAGGGACATCTTTATATGTTGCTCTTGAAGTATTTTATAATAGTTATATATTATCTAAAATTAGGCAACATTTGGGATTATGTACTGAATGTGCAATTATGACTTTGAAATGAAATGTGGAAGTTTGCTTGAAATTGTGTTTAGGATTAATTCATATTCCCGTGCTTCTGATATTATAGGTAGCATAAACATGACCACATTTTGTCACCGAAAATTAATATTATAGATGACACAACATCTATAGCACTTAGTTTAGGGCCTTAAATTAGGGGATGTTACATTAAGGATTCATTTAAATGTCATGCACTTCTTTGCGTGCATACACTCACTCATATCTATGTTATAGGAAAGTGCTTCTCAACATCACTTCTTGACGTTTCATAGCTCTAATACTGTATTATTTACATTTCTTGCAGGAAGCATGAGTACAAAAGGGGTAGATTTTTATCCAAAGTGAAGCAGCAAAAGCCAAACGCACCCCCAAAGATATTAAGAAAAGATTCATGTCATTTAGTACAAGCGAGAATATGGGGTAGTCGGCTACGGGGCTTAAGATGGGAGAACTATATTTTCTCACCCAACTAGATATAAAAGCGACAAAGACTCTAAATATGGATCCAAAAAGAGTTCCCGCTCCCCTAGAAGCAAGTCTAGATCCAAAGGCAAGGATAAGGGAAAGAGTAAAGGATAAACCTACATGCAACATGCAACATGAGTAAAGGATAAGGGAAAGAGTAAAGGATAAGGGAAAGACTCTAAATATCTCCTTTGGCTTCACCTTTTCTCTTATTAGATTCAGAAACCTACATGCAACATGAGAGGATATATAAGAGAGGAGTGGTTATTCGTGCCCCAAAGGCAAGGATAAGGGAAAGAGTAAAGGAGTATTTATTATTACTGACCCTATAGACTCAAATTTTGATGAGTTCAAACTGCCCTACCGGCCTAGATATCTCCTCGCCTGCTTGCTCGTTGAGGCTACCCCTCTCTCCTTTATAGAAGCCATCGATCTTCCTATGGACGGGCTAAGAGGTGTATAGGCCCTATCAAAATTTCATACCATAGTGGTCAAGGCTAGAGGAGATCAGGAAAAAGAATTTAAATAAAATCTGAATATTTTTAAACTGAGAATGCAAATGCATAAAATGGATTTAGATCACAAGGCAACGTTAGATGCATAGGAGAGGTCTTAGGTGGAAGAGATCGAGAAACTTAAGGCCACCCAGAGGAATTAGAGAATATGAAAAAAGATCATTCGAACAACATTAAAGCTGTTAAAGAGTAGTAAAAAGCTAAAGTTGGGTGGTTGTTCGAGGATTATAAGAACGTTATGGCCAAATTCATAAAGAGATTAAACAAGCTCCAGGCGAATGCTATGAAAATGGAAATCGGGTTTGCTGATTAGAAAAAAAGGCAATGCAATGTAAAGCTGAAATTGTTTCCCTCTGAACTGAGATTGAAGCCATGTCTACCAAAAGCTACTAAAACCTCTAAGGTTGAAAAACTACAGGCGGAATGTGACGAGATGAACAACCAACTAGATCAGGTGGAGAAGCTTTTAGATGAGGTCTATTAAAAGGAAGAAGCTTGGCATGGCTGGAAGACTATTAGGAGGTTATGACTTCCATCCATAAGTGATTAATCACTGAAGCCAAACCTGCCAGCGAATAGGTAGGGCCACGTTTCAGTCTTGAGGCCATCAACGTTTATAGAGGAGAGAAAACTATTTTCCTTGGCTATATCAAACTGGCTGAGGCTAAGAAGACCCAAAAGAAGGAGGATAAAAGAAAAATGAATGGCGGCTTGACTTCAAGGGAGGCGGCCAAAGGTCAAACTTCAAAACATGTCATCTATTCCTCTTATGTATGACATCCCTCTAACTGTTTTCCATGTTTCCTAAAATGCATCCACTATAAGCCAGCCCCAGGTTCCACCTCTGGATGATGCTCAACCATATGGCGATGTTCCAATTTCTCCTAAATGAGGTAGAATTCTTCTTTATATTCCAAAGACCACTACTTAGTATGTTCGACTCTATTTGGGCAAAACTTTATTTGACATTCCTTCTTATTTCCATGCAGGTGAAACACTTGTGATGGATCCTTCTATAGCTATCGCTTTGGAAGCCCTAGTATTAGGAACCATGCCCTGAGCTCTTTAATCCTTCTAGTTGATGAAGATCAAGATGAGATGATTATGGCCTATAGGGTTGACACTGATGTTGAGATTTTTGGCATCATTGAGCCTATTGAGGATTTTGATATGGAGGAAGCCTTAGACATAATGTTATGCAAAAATTTCTGGAGGAGTTCATAAGAGTCAAGCTAGAAGCACAGGACTTAAAATTTACTTAGAAAAAATTGATGGAACTTAATGAGGCAGCTACCACCAAGCTAAAGGAAGAGAAGAAGGAAGGAGAGCAAGGGCACTCAAAATCTCATGGCATGTGAGCCATCTCCAAATCTAGATCCAAGTGATACCGATGTTTGCGTTCCTTTTATGTGTTTGGAATAAACTATTGTATGTCCTCTGTTTGTAATAAACATTGTTATCTGTGCTAGCCTAATTTTGATGTGTCGGTGACGGTGAGTACATATTATTTCTCAACACTTATGACTTGTAATATAAATGTTTGGATGTCTGGCATTATGTATTATGTGATTATTATCTTTACGTATCTAGTTTTCCTTATTGCACTTTCACCTTTCCTGTTTGTTTAATATTATATACGCAATCCACGCATACTGTTATCCAGCCTCATGATCAGGCCATTCCCATGTGTATTAGGTTGGTTAAACATAGAGATTGTCCATTAGGAATCCATAGCAATGACCAACAAGTTCATATGCCTGGCAGAACTAGGAATGAAGTCGAAGGATAGCCAAGAAAAAGGTCCATTCCCCTCCAACCTACGAGCATCCAATTCAGAGCCAAAGATCCAACAAAAGACTTGGATCGATACTATTCCAAGGCTAGGGATCGGTATTGATCCCTAAACCCTTCAAAAATGTTCATCTTCCTCATGCACTACAAAGCTACGCTGTGTAAAACAAAGTTCATGCAATGAGAGGTGGGCGGAAGTTCGTATCAACTACCACAATGTAACATCCCTAATTTTTGATAACATTATTCAAGAAATTTAATTAGATAAATTAAACAGAATAATGATGATAAGGGGATTGAGATTTGAATAAATCATATATAAGACCATGTTTAATAATAAGATAGATGGGCGTAAATTAGTTTATAAGCTAGCCACCTTATTATACACGGCTATACACCTTTGTAATTGCCCATTCACATTTCATTTCTCATTTTTCACAAATGCAAATCCAATACTAAAATAGAGCTAGCCATTAATAAGGAGGAAAAGAGGAAAATTCAATCTAGAGCTAACGATCAAAGCTAGAAAGGATTAGTCAACAATAAATCTCAAATTCCTTATCATATCTAAGGTGAATAATAATTCATTCCATCTCCATTTATTTATAATCACATATTTTCGACTTTAAGATTAAATTTGCTTTTATAATGTTTTGGATGATGATATGCTTGAACTATTATTTGTTTGATTTAAACAATACATTTACATGTGAATTTGCACGGTTATATGGTAAAACCAAGGGTACTGGATTTTGAAATGCCATGGAAAAAATCTATGTTAAGTAAAACATGATTTTGGAGATGAGTTTTAATTTTTCAAGCTATGGAAAATTCATTATGAATTTTTAAAGGAAAATATGATATAATTGGATTTAAAATTTATTTCAAGTATTTCAGGAAGAAATTATATCTGAAATTTTAATATGTTTGATTGCATGGTAAAAGAGATTTTCAGTGATTTTGGGGATTTTTCCCAATTGATATACTAGGGAAAATAAATTATTTTGAAAGAGAGACTTTTCTACAAATGTTGGTTTTGTTAAATGGAAGGTCTTAAACGTTAGATTTCTTTGACGTAGATCCGATTAAATGCGGCAGTTTAATTGTAAGTATTTGAAAAGTTTTAGCGCAACCAATCAACGGATTACAAATAGGCAAGCAGTTATAAAGCAATCACTAAGAGTAGCTAAATTTCATCTTTTAATTTAGAAAAATTGGCTATGCTAGCTTCATATAGCAGAAACTTTCGACTCCAATGACCTCCGCTTCATTTCAGACGAAACCCACTTAGTCGAAACCAATACACAAGGTATCAGCCAGATGGTACACAGTGGATTGGAGGAAAGGTGGAAGCCATGGTGTGGAAAGGAATGCTTCCGATGGGGTCGGAACCTTATTTGGTTTTCAAAAGATAAGTATTTGCTTTGTTTTGCTTAAAGCTTTTGACCTAATCAAAACATATATTTTTGAAATGAGTTTATAAATAGCTTTCAAAGAAGTTTGCCGTATTATGTTTAAAAAATTAGTTTTCGAATGGGTTCCTTTTGTTTTTGAATAAGTGCTTTTGAAAGTAATGGTTTCGATCAAGTCGAAACCCAACCGTTGTTTTCCCTTCTAAGTGTATTGAAGCTATCAATGCTTTCGAAGGGTTATCTTTATTTTAACCTAAGCTAAGCCACTTCCTAAATGCTTTCGAAAGGGTTTGAGGGTTTTGAAGACAATGGTGTTAAAAGGGGGTTTCGATGCTACCCTTCGAAGTTTTAACTTTAAGGTTTTGAGCTTTCGAATACGTGGTTCCGACCATCAACTTTTCCGCAAACAATTTTATAAGGGTTTCAAAAGAAATACTTTTATATATAACCACTTTGACCCAAAAGATGTTTTTAAAGAGTAAATCCAATACTTTCAAAAAGGGTATTTTCATTTGTTTCGAAGCTATGTTATAAAGAACGTTTTGATACCATCAAAAGGTATATTTGGTTCCGTAAGAGATTATTTAACAAGGGCTTCAAAACGTATTTTTTAGTGTTTTGAAAAGTTGTTTTCTTTTCATTCGATGGAGGTTATCCAGAGGTTTTGATCGAGATGTTTTCAGATTTCAAAACATAAACCCAATCTCAATTTAACGGAATAACCATGGCATAAATAAATAAAGAATTTTGAAATGGAGTTTTGAAGAAGTTTTCCTTGATTAATAGGTTAATGCGTTTAACCAGGACTTATATAAAAATGATTTCAAGGATATTAAACCATGGGCATTGGTATCATTTATTGTTATGATTACTTCTTCATATAAATATTCATAATGTAATTAACCCACAACGGAATTTTGGGAAAAGGCAGAATAACCGGCTAGGCTGATCCAATAGTGAATATAATTTAAGAAATGTTAAAATCTTAGTTAAAGATACTGGCAGGGGCCAGTTGTGATGTCCCGGAAATTTAGGCAATAATTATTTAATAATTTCTTTGATAATTATTTTAAAATGTGAAATATTGATTTAATAATTTAATTCAAACAAAAATTCTCTTTTGAAAATTAATAATTATTTAGTTTGTTAAATGATATTCTTTTCAAATGTTAAAAATATTTAAATAATAAATTTATCTTTCTATGCTGATTTAAAAATATTTTATTTATAATGTATAAATGTTTATACATTGTATATAGAGGATTTGGTTTTAATTTTAATTTATATTAAATAAAGGATATTTTCTAATTATTATATATAAATGTATAATTTGTAAATTGATTAATTTGTTTTAAATTAATCTAAACTAGTATTGTAAACTTTTCAAAAGTTTGTTTTGTTTTATTTTTAAAATGGTTTTTCTCTTTGAAATAAGATTTAATTCATTCTTGTTAAAGTATAATATTTAGTTTAAAACCTTTTGAAATTCAATACTTCTTTTCTTCTTAAAATCTTTTCTTTTGAAATTTAATTTAGTTTTATAAAGAATATTATTTTAAAAATAATTAAGTAAACATTAAAATGCAAGTGTATAGTTTTATAAAGAAGTTTATATGTTATTTATTTAAAGACTAATGTCAATAAAACATTTAAAACATGCTAAAATAAGTTTGAAATGGTTTAATATAAATTCAAATACGTTTATAAATTTAGAAATTTCTTTTAATAATTAAATTGCATATGTGTTAAATTCTTAAACTATTAAATGGACACTTGTAATCACCTAACAAATTAATATAACAAGTGGCATTGTTTTAAAAACCTTTTTATTTAAAATATATTAACAAGACAATAAAACATAGCAAATGCATTTGATAAAAACACATTTTCTTCAAACTGAAAACCTGAAATCATATTTCAGTAAATCAAAAACCCCAAAACAAATGCATGTTAAAATCTGCAAACCAAATACAAATCTGCAAATAACAAACTACAAATCTGCATGCTAAGCTACAACATCAAATCTGGAAACTCAGCAATCAAATTTTCAGATTCAACTGTTGCAAAGTCTAAAATCAACATCAACCAGAAGTTCAATTTCTGTAATCTAAATGAAAGCTAGGATCAATATGCATTTCAATATGCATTTCTGGAAAATGGAATCTGCATTTATTGTGCTCTGCATCTTCATAATAAAGGTGAGTAAGCTTCTCTATTTTAAAAACAGTTTCCTTTATAAACTAAAGCTAAACATGATCTACAGAACTCAGATCCTAATTCATAAAAAAAAATCAAAATCTGTTATAGATATAATGGTTCTGTTTTCTGTTTTAAAAAGAAAAAAGAAAAATGAATTGAGTAACTTCATCATGCAAAAAGCCAGTGATTTCTGTGCACATGAATTAGTAGAAATATTATGTTGTGATGATTGTATGTTGATGTCTGTTCTATGTAAACATATATGAATGTGTTTATATGTTGCTGTTGCTTGTAGATGCATATCTTTGTAAACTAAGATTTTCTTTTATAGAAATTCTTTATCACTTGAATTGATTCCAATTAGCAATTTTTGTGTAAACAAAATATGTTGTTTAGTAAATGTAGTTTTTATAAAATTATAATTTAGTAAAAAATAAGTTAGGATTGTAGTCTGTTACTCCCTGGATCAACTACAGTAAACATTTTTGCAATGAAATCAGAATATCAACTTCATTAATTTTTAAAACAAGAGAATATCATGTATGCATGTTAGAAATCAGAAAGTATAAAAAAAATTTCACTTTTTTAAAATGAACTGTGTAAATTAGCAATTCTGTTTTAAATAGAAATAGGAATTTTGAAAGTATCTGTAGGCTAGTGAATTTGGGGGGTTAAGATGCCTACTGTAGTGGAGTTTTGGATGTAAAAATAAAGGAGATATTGGTGATGGATGATCTGAGAGAGAGGAGAGGTGACATTGAGTGTTTCCAGGTTTTAAAAACCTAGTTTCAGTGTTGCAGTTCCTTGTTTACTCACATCCTCTCTGTTGCATCGAGTTATTTGAGGCTTTGGGAATTTGTAGAGGGGGTGTAAAGGAAGCTATGTCCAAGGTCGTGTCGATGATGGTGGCTGGAGGTGGTATTTCTGGGTGTTGACAGGTTTTGTCTTGGTTGCAGTGTTAAACTCAGGTGAACATTATTGGTAGTGTGCAGGGTTTTTGACTCGGAGATGACTTCGGGTATTTTTATTTCTGGCTCGAAGAAAGGGGTTGGTGAACTCGAAGCAAATAGAAGGGTTTCTCGGGTAAGTTGGCTTCAGGTGTTAATCCAGAGAGTTGTGCAGTTTTTAGAATTTTTGAATAAAATTCATATTTTTAAGTTGCAACTTGATTCAAGTAAACCTTAAATCTGAATTCAAATGTAGTTTTGAATTCAAAGTTTTTAAAAATGAAAATCTTAAATTTAAACAAGATTAAAATTTGGTTTTAAATCAATATTTAAAACAGTTTCAGGTTTACTGTTAAAATCTGGTTTTTGAACTAAAACAGTTTTTTTTGTAAGTTTTAAAAATATGAACAGATTTAAATATTTTAAAATAGAATTAGAAATGAAATTTTATTTCAAATAAGATTTAAAACTTGAAAGAATTTATTCTTTAATACTTGAATAAAAATATGAAGTGTTTAATGTTGATTTGAAGTTAAATTAATCAATCTATTTTCAAAAGCTTAATTTATTTTGATCAAGTAATTTATTTTAAATCTTTCTTTTATATTTAAGTAATGAATGTTCTTTAAACATTCATTTTATTTTAAGAATTTTACTTATTTAAAATTTGGATCAATGTTTAAATAATTAAACATTTTAAATATTAAATTTTTAAATAGAATTTGAACTTAATTTTAGAAATATATTGTTTTAATATATTTTGAATATAAAGGAGCCATTTGATAAGTAATTTAATTATTTTGAAAAATATTTAAGATAATTAAGGATTTACTTAATTATTTGATTTTAAATAATGGTTTAGATTAATTTTTATTTAGAAATGATTTATTAATCTAATTCAAATTTTTTTTAAGTATATAATTAATGAAATGTTAATTAATAAATAGTGATAATTATCTAAGGATAATTAAGTAATTAATTAATGTAATTAATTTTGATAATTAACTAGATTAATTAATTGAATATAATTAATTGTAATTTGTTAAGTTAAATTAATTGTTAAAGTAATTAAGGAATTAATACTTATTGTAATTAATTTTGATATATGATTTAATTAAGTTAATTAATTTAGTTTAATTAATTTAAATAAATCATGTGATGATTTAATGAGTGTAATTACTTAAAGTAATTAATGAAGCAAGATTACTTAGAGAAGTAATAATGATAATTACTGGAATGTAATTAGTAATTTGGATAATTACTTTTGTAATTAATTAAGGAATTAATTAATGATTAATTATTGGATAATTAATTTGTTAATGAGTAATTAAAGATAGTTAATTACAAAATTGGATGTTAATCATGGTGATTAATAATCAGATTAATTACTAAATCTAATTAATTTTAATTAAGTAATTTATTTAAATATTAGAGATCATTAATTATTATAATTAATGATGTAATTAAGGATTGTTTAATTAATAATTAATTAATTAAGTGATTAATTAATTGTAATTAATTAAGGATAAATATAATTAATTATAATTAATTAATAAATGAAGTACTTAAATGTTAATTACTTATGATTAAGGTTAATTAATTTATGAAATTAATTAAAGAATAATTACTTATTGTAATTAGTGAATGATTAATCAAAGTTGTTTAATCAAGTTAAATACTTAGTGAATAATTAATTAACTGGGTTAATTAATGGTTGTTAAGTAGGATTTAAATGAGTAATTAATTTAATTTATTTTAAATTAATTAGAGATGGTTGTAATTAATTTAATTAATTATAAATTAATTATAATTGATGGTTAATAAATCATTGCTTATGGATATTATTGGTTGAATGGTTGTGATCTCAATAATGAGATTAGTTGTATCTGTATGATATGGATGATTGGTTTAAGTATGATGGTTTGTGATGGATTATTTGGTTGTGATGATACAGATTATTTGTTATGATATGAATGTGATTGTCTATTGTGATATGTAGTTTATTTATCTGTGTGAAATAGATAATAATGAAATGAGTTAATTTGTTTAAAACCCTTAAGTATAACTTGGACATTAAGATGGCGTTTGGTTTCGGTGAGACCGGGATCGGGTTTCCATATTTGGATACCCGAAAACCACATCGATTCCAATTAAACGTTAGGTCGTTAATCCAAGTGGAGCAAGTGAAGACTCGAGGTGTAAGGGCTATACGTCAGTATAACTCTGTGGGTGATTCCGTAATGAGTTTGAAGGAATAGTACTTATAGATTCGAGATGGTGATTTAGAGTGCAAGGGTTATCGTCGTTAACTCTGAGGGTGATTCCAATACGAGTGTAACGAGATAATGCCTTCGGTTTCGTTCGAACCCGGAACGAACTTGTATGGATTGAATGCTTTCAGAACATCGTCAGGTGGACGATGAGCATTCTAAGGTTGATATGTCCTATAAAGGTAATCGTAACCTCAAGCCTCATTAACCGGGAATGGCTAAAACAGGGGAGGTGCAGCAAAGCTTCGTGGGTAGCCCCCACTGGAGAGCAAGATTTATCCTTGTCTAGAGGTCCCTTTATATTCGGTTGTGTGGCAGTTGGCGACGACCAATCTGCGGGGTGGTCTTGTTCGGAACTGTTCAGTAAGGAATGGGTCCGGCTTTGTGTTACAGGGGAGTGGGAGTACTCCTCGGTATGGTGATCTAGGCTACGTACTGTGACAGGCGGTACCCCAGTACCCCTGCCATTGATGGAATCCATAATCCAATAAGTGCCTGTACGGTTTTGATTGTGCCCAACTATGTTGGAACATGAGATGTAAGCATTCCAGCTATTTCTGTATTTTATTTTGAAAACCCTAGACACTATTATAATATCATTGGATTTCCTATCAAATGTTTTGGTTAGCGTAAGGTAAAAACTTTTCCATGTTTATGTGTGGGAAGTCTTACGTGATACCTTTTGTTTTCAAAGGATTTTCTAAAGTTAAGCAACTTTTATCCCCGTTTACTAACACCAGACCTCTGTCTGACCTGAGTGTTTATTTTCTATTTTATTAAACTCTTGGGTACTCATATTATGTATGAGTAGTCAAGTGTTTCAGGATTGCTTTGACGATTTCTGGAGGAGATAATGGAGCAGGAGGCTTCAGCGTGTAGATATATATAGTGGTACTGCTGTGTTTGTGTTGTATCTGGTTTCTCTGATACACTTTAATTGTAATTGCTAGACAGAAGCTTATAACTGTCTAGTTTGTGTTGTATTAGTTGTTTAACTCTGATGTATATGATACTATGTAAAGTATTATGTGATGTATTATAATTTATTCGATTCCGCTGTGATATTCTGATGTTGTCTGTTTCTTTCTTTCCTTTCTTTTCTCTTTTCTATCCCTTTCTTTCTTCTTAACGATGCGACTTCCTGGAGTTTGGAAGTTGGGTCGTCGCATTGTGGTATCAGAGCTCTAAGTTGAGCGAATACTTAGACTCTGGAGTGGTGTCTATCTTGAGAGAGCGTATTTTTAATTTTGAATATATATATATATATATAAATATTTATTTATTTCTGCCTATTTGTTGGGTTACCTGTTCAGGTTTTCCAATATAAGTAATAAAGGTAGATAGGGTAGTAGTGTGTGTAACACAACTACCAATGATTGGAGTTCGAGTGTTTGAAGTTGGAAGTGATCTGCTAGGGCAGTGTTGGGCATCTTGAGTAGTTTTGCAGTTTGGTGTGAAGGATTTTTCTGATCTCTGAAGGAAATCTTTTTGAGATTCAGTGTTCATCTTTGGATTGTAGGCTGGATTTCACTCGTGTGAGTGGATTCTCTTGAGTTTGGATTAGTTGGGAGTGCTGAAGCCAGAGTTGGTATCTTAGTAACCTTAGGGAGGAGTTCTGTCTATATTTGAGTTTGAGACTCAGTTTGGCAGAGTGTTTTGTGCTTGGTTTGGGAGCGAGTTTCCTGAGAGATATCTGTCTTTCTGGAAGGCTCTATTGTGAAGAGGCTGGTGTAGCTTTGAGGTTCGATGAGTTTTTGGATAAGGAAGTTTTGGCAGCAGTAGCAGCAGTGAGTGGCCTGTTTCTTTGTTGGTTCAGAAATCTCTGTGATTCTTCTGTCAGAAGTCCTGGCATATGGTAGAGCTTGTCCATTTCTTCTGGAAGCTCAGTTGGGTGTGATGTTAGTGGTTAAGGAGTAGACCACTAGTTTCTTCTTTTGAAGACTTTAGTTGTTCTGATTTTGTAGTGAGAACGATTTCTTGGAATCTGAACTGAGTGGGATCGCAAAAATGACTTGCGATGGTTTGGAAGTTCTCTAAGTATTCTTTGTTTGGATTGAAGCATCTTTAGAGGATGTTTGAGTTATCGAAGTGGTATTTTCTGGATATCTTCGAGGGAATTAAGATTTGCATCCACATCGAGAGTTTGAGTTCTGTTTCGACCTGGTTCTTGGAGCTTTACCGGTGAATCAGATTAGTAGGAGGTTCTTCTAGAGAGAAATCTATTTAAGCTGGCAGGATTTATTGGATCCAGTTTTCTGGTTAAATTTTTGTTGTGGTGTTATGACCGAATCGGATAGGTCACTGAGATTTATGAAATTTGATGAACAATATTCCGAGATAAGTTGATCTAGTTTATATTTGTGTTCATCAACATCATTCTCGAATCAGAGTTGCGCAGTGGAAGCGTGGTGGCAGCTATTCCAGGATAGAAGCGACACCCGATTCTTTGGGAATTTGAATTTTGTCTTGGATCAGAGGATTTCTACAGGAAATTCATTTTGGATCTGGAAACTTGATTGTTTTGTATGTGTTTTTTTTCCAGAAAGAATAGTTGTTTAGAGTCTTCTGATGTTTGTGTAGTTGAGTTGTGTGGTGGATTTTGATTAATCTAGAAGTTGAAGGCAGCCCAGGATCGATATGAGAGATTTGTGGATATGAGATTGGATCTTTCTGTCTTCTCTTAAGGATTAAGTGTTTGGTCTACAGGATTGAATTTCCAGTTCGAATGGCTGGAATTTGTTTTGTTTTTCACGTATCTCTGAGGGAGTACGTGTATGGTTTATCTCTGATTTTAGACTCGGTAGTTCTGGGAGATTTGGGAGTTCATCAGGACTTGTCTGTGGTCCTGTATTCTGTTTAGATTAGTAGATCTAGATATATATGAGCTCTAGATCTGAGTGGTGTAGCTAGTTTAGATTTTATAGGGCGAGTGTCCCGGTGTTTGTACCTGGGAAACTCTAGGGAATCTTATCCAGAATTTTGTCTGGATAATTAGAATTGTTTATTTGAATAGGTTGCTATGGTTGCTAGTATTTGGTTGATAGTATATGTTTGCTCTTTTTAAATTTAAAATATGTATGGGATTATTAAATTAACTTTGCTTTTAAATTTCGGGGACGAAATTCTTTTAAGGGGGAGGAATGTGATGTCCCGGAAATTTAGGCAATAATTATTTAATAATTTCTTTGATAATTATTTTAAAATGTGAAATATTGATTTAATAATTTAATTCAAACAGAAATTCTCTTTTGAAAATTAATAATTATTTAGTTTGTTAAATGATATTCTTTTCAAATGTTAAAAATATTTAAATAATAAATTTATCTTTTTATGCTGATTTAAAAATATTTTATTTATAATGTATAAATGTTTATACATTGTAAATAGAGGATTTGGTTTTAATTTTAATTTATATTAAATAAAGGATATTTTCTAATTATTATATATAAATGTATAATTTGTAAATTGATTAATTTGATTTAAATTAATCTAAATTAGCATTGTAAACTTTTCAAAAGTTTGTTTTGTTTTATTTTTAAAATGGTTTTTCTCTTTGAAATAAGATTTAATTCATTCTTGTTAAAGTATAATATTTAGTTTGAAACCTTTTGAAATTCAACACTTCTTTTCTTCTTAAAATCTTTTCTTTTGAAATTTAATTTAGTTTTATAAAGAATATTATTTTAAAAATAATTAAGTAAACATTAAAATGTAAGTGTATAGTTTTATAAAGAAGTTTATATGTTATTTATTTAAAGACTAATGTTAATAAAACATTTAAAACATGCTAAAATAAGTTTGAAATGGTTTAAGATAAATTCAAATACATTTAGAAATTTAGAAATTTCTTTTAATAATTAAATTGCATATGTGTTAAATTCTTAAACTATTAAATGGACACTTGTAATCACCTAACAAATTAATATAACAAGTGGCATTGTTTTAAAAACCTTTTTATTTAAAATATATTAACAAGGCAATAAAACATAGCAAATGCATTTGATAAAAACACATTTTCTTCAAATTGAAAACCTGAAATCATATATTGGTAAATCAAAAACCCAACAACAAATGCATGTTAAAATCTGCAAACCAAATACAAATCTGCAAATAACAAACTACAAATCTGCATGCTAAGTTACAACATCAAATCTGGAAACTCAGCAATCAAATTTTCAAATTCAACTGTTGCAAAGTCTAAAATCAACATCAACCAGAAGATCAATTTCTGTAATCTAAATGAAAGCCAGGATCAACATGCATTTCAATATGCATTTCTGGAAAATGGAATCTGCATTTGTTGTGCTCTGCATCTTCATAATAAAGGTGAGTAAGCTTCTCTATTTTAAAAACAGTTTCCTTTCTAAACTAAAGCTAAACATGATCTACAGAACACAGATCCTAATTCATAAAAAAAAATCAAAATCTGTTATAGATATAATGGTTCTTATTTCTGTTTTAAAAAAAATGAATTGAGTAACTTCATCATGCAAAAAGCCTGTGATTTCTGTGCACATGAATTAGTAGAAATATTATGTTGTGATGATTGTAGGTTGATGTCTGTTCTGTGTAAACATATATGAATGTGTTTATATGTTGCTGTTGCCTGTAGCTGCATATCTTTGTAAACTAAGATTTTCTTTTATAGAAATTCTTTATCACTTGAATTGATTCCAGTTAGCAATTTTTGTGTAAACAAAATATGTTGTTTAGTAAATGTAGTTTTTATAAAATTATGATTTAGTAAAAATAAGTTAGGATTGTAGCCTGTTACTCCCTGGATCAACTACAGTAAACATTTTTGCAATGAAATCAGAATACCAACTTCATTAATTTTTAAAACAAGAGAATATCATGTATGCATGTTAGAAATCAGATAGTATAAAACAAATTTCACTTTTTTAAAATGAACCGTGTAAATTAGCAATTCTGTTTTAAACAGAAATAGGAATTTTGAAAGTATCTGTAGGCTAGTGAATTTGGGGGTTAAGATGCCTACTATAGTGGAGTTTTGGATGTAAGAATAAAGGAGATGTTGGTGATGGATGATCTGAGAGAGAGGAGAGGTGAGATTGAGTGTTTCCAGGTTTTAAAAACCTAGTTTCAGTGTTGCAGTTCCTTGTTTACTCACATCCTCTCTGTTGCATCGAGTTATTTGAGGCTTTGGGAATTTGTAGAGGGGGTGTAAAGGAAGCTATGTCCAAGGTCGTGTCGATGATGGTGGCTGGAGGTGGTATTTCTGGGTGTTGACAGGTTTTGTCTTGGTTGCAGTGTTAAACTCAGGTGAACATTATTGGTAGTGTGCAGGGTTTTTGACTCGGAGATGACTTCGGGTATTTTTGTTTCTGACTCGAAGAAAGGGGTTGGTGAACTCGAAGCAAATAGAAGAGTTTCTCGGGTAAGTTGGCTTCAGGTGTTAATCCAGAGAGTTGTGCAGTTTTTAGAATTTTTGAATAAAATTCATATTTTTAAGTTGCAACTTGATTCAAGTAAAACTTGAATCTGAATTCAAATGTAGATTTGAATTCAAAGTTTTAAAAAATGAAAATCTTAAATTTAAACAAGATTTAAATTTGGTTTTAAATCAATATTTAAAACAGTTCAGGTTTACTGTTAAAGCCTGATTTTTGAATTAAAACAGTTTTTTTTGTAAGTTTTAAAAATATGAACAGATTTAAATATTTTAAAATAGAATTAGAAATGAAATTTGATTTCAAATAAGATTTAAAACTTGAAAGAATTTATTCTTTAATACTTGAATAAAAATATGAAGTGTTTAATGTTGATTTGAAGTTAAGTTAATCAATCTATTTTCAAAAGCTTAATTTATTTTAATCAAGTAATTTATTTTAAATCTTTCTTTTATATTTAAGTAATGAATGTTCTTTAAACATTCATTTTATTTTAAGAATTTTACTTATTTAAAATTTGGATCAATGTTTAAATAATTAAACATTTTAAATATTAAATTTTTAAATAGAATTTGAACTTAATTTTAGAAATATATTGTTTTAATATATTTTGAATATAAAGGAGCCATTTGATAAGTAATTTAATTATTTTGAAAAATATTTAAGATAATTAAGGATTTACTTAATTATTTGATTTTAAATAATGGTTTAGATTAATTTTTATTTAGAAATGATTTATTAATCTAATTCAAATTTTCTTAAGTATATAATTAATGAAATGTTAATTAATAAATAGTGATAATTATCTAAGGATAATTTAGTAATTAATTAATGTAATTAATTTTGATAATTAACTAGATTAATTAATTGAATATAATTAATTGTAATTTGGTAAGTATAATTAATTGTTAAAGTAATTAAGGAATTAATACTTATTGTAATTAATTTTGATATGTGATTTAATTAAGTTAATTAATTTAGTTTAATTAATTTAAATGAATCATGTGATGATTTAATGAGTGTAATTACTTAAAGTAATTAATGAAGCAAGATTACTTAGAGAAGTAATAATGATAATTACTGGAATGTAATTTGGATAATTACTTTTATAATTAATTAAGGAATTAATTAATGATTAATTATTGGATAATTAATTTGTTAATGAGTAATTAAAGATAGTTAATTACTAAATTGGATATTAATCAAGGTGATTAATAATTAGATTAATTACTAAATGTAATTAATTTTAATTAAGTAATTTATTTAAATATTAGAGATCATTAATTATTATAATTAATGATGTAATTAAGGATTGTTTAATTAATAATTAATTAATTAAGTGATTAATTAATTGTAATTAATTAAGGATAAATATAATTAATTATAATTAATTAATAAATGAAGTAATTAAATGTTAATTACTTATGATTAAGGTTAAGTAATTTATGAAATTAATTAAAGAATAATTACTTATTGTAATTAGTGAATGATTAATCAAAATTGTTTAATCAAGTTAAATACTTAGTGAATAATTAATCAACTGGATTAATTAATGGATGTTAAGCAGGATTTAAATGAGTAATTAATTTAATTTATTTTAAATTAATTAGAGATGGTTGTAATTAATTTAATTCATTTTAAATTAATTATAATTGATGGTTAATAAATCATTGCTTATGGATATTATTGGTTGAATGGTTGTGATCTCAGTAATGAGATTAGTTGTATCTGTATGATATGGATGATTGGTTTAAGTATGATGGTTTGTGATGGATTATTTGGTTGTGATGATTATCTGTTTATGATGATACAGATTATCTGTTATGATATGAATGTGATTATCTATTGTGATATGTAGTTTATTTATCTGTGTGAAATAGATAATAATGAAATGAGTTAATTTGTTTAAGACCCTTAAGTATAACTTGGACACTAAGATGGCGTTTGGTTTCGGTGAGACCGGGATCGGGTTTCCATATTTAGATATCCGAAAACCACATCGATTCCAATTAAACGTTAGGTCGTTAATCCAAGTGGAGCAAGTGAAGACTCGAGGTGTAAGGGCTATACGTCAGTATAACTCTGTGGGTGATTCCATAATGAGTTTGACGGAATAGTACTTATAGATTCGAGATGGTGATATAGAGTGCAAGGGTTATCGTCGTTAACTCTGAGGGTGATTCCAATACGAGTGTAACGAGATAATGCCTTCGTTTTTGTTCGAACCCAGAACGAACTTGTATGGATAGAATGCTTTCAGAACATCGTCGGGTGGACGATGAGCATTCTAAGGTTGATATGTCCTATAAAGGTAATCGTAACCTCAAGCCTCATCAACCGGGAATGGCTAAAACAGGGGAGGTGCAGCAAAGCTTCGTGGGTAGCCCCCACTGGAGAGCAAGATTTATCCCTGTCTAGAGGTCCCTTTATATTCGGTTGTGTGGTAGTTGGCGACGGCCAATCTGCGGGGTGGTCTTGTTCGGAACTGCTCAGTAAGGAATGGGTCCGGCTTTGTGTTGTAGGGGAGTGGGAGTACTCCTCGGTACGGTGATCTAGGCCACGTACTGTGATGGGCGGTACCCCAGTAGCCCTGCCATTGATGGAATCCATAATCCAATAAGTGCCTGTACGGTTTTGATTGTGCCCAACTATGTTGGAACGTGAGATGTAAGCATTCCAGCTATTTCTGTATTTTATTTTGAAAACCCTAGACACTATTATAATATCACTGGATTTCCTATCAAATGTTTTGGTTAGCGTAAGGTAAAAACTTTTCCATGTTTATGTGTGGGAAGTCTTACGTGATACCTTTTGTTTTCAAAGGATTTTCTAAAGTTAAGCAACTTTTATCCCCGTTTACCCACACCAGATCCCTGTCTGACCTGAGTGTTTATTTTCTGTTTTATTAAACTCTTGGGTACTCATATTATGTATGAGTAGTCAAGTGTTTCAGGATTGCTTTAACGATTTCTGGAGGAGATAATGGAGCAGGAGGCTTCAACGTGTAGATATATAGTGGTTCTGATGTGTTTGTGTTGTATCTGTTTTCTCTGATATACTTGAATTGTAATTGCTAGACAGAAGCTTATAACTGTCTAGTTTGTGCTGTATTAGCTGTTTAACTCTGATGTATATTATACTATGTAAAGTATTATGTGATATATTATAATTTATTCGATTCCGCTGTGAGATTCTGATGTTGTCTGTTTCATTCTTTCCTTTCTTTTCTCTTTTCAATCCCTTTCTTTCTTCTTAACGATGCGACTTCCTGGAGTTTGGAAGTTGGGTCTTCACACCAGTAGTACATAGTAAGCCCATGAAAAATGTTTATAACAAAAAATATTAGCAGAGATCAATAGGTTCATAGTCAGCCTATGAAAACTATGATTTGATATTGGTAGGGACCAATAGGTTTATAGTTAGCCCATGAAAACTATATATGGATTAAGATATTGATAGTTAGTCAGTAGGTTCCTAGTTAGCCCATGAAAACTAAGATAATTTAAAAGATATGAAGTTACCAATAGGGTCTTAGTGATCCCGTGAAAACTATGAAATAGGACTGATGGTCCATAAACATTTAATAAGTTAATAGTAACCCTAGAAACTATAATTGGGACAGATAGTCAGAATGAATGGGGATGGTTTATCCAGATTTGATTTACTTATTTTGTATATCATCATACTATGTTGAAATATTATGTTTTAACCATTGTGGATGCAGGAGCACAGCATATGGTTTTATAAATGTTTTAGGGTACTTCTAAGGGGAAAACCTATTTCGCAAAGCGGCGTGGTCTCACTAAATATCCAAGTGGTTTGAGATGGTAGATTATTATTGTTAACAAGCTTTATGTTTGACTCGAAGTTTTTATTCTCCCCTTAAACTCTCGGGTACTCAATTTATTTTGAGTAGGTTGAGAGTAAAGGTTTCCAGGTGTTCTTTTAGATGAATAAAGCTTCCAAAGACGTCCAGGAGGCAAGCTTGTTATTAGTGTTCTTTTATTTTTGCTATGTGTTTGATTGTAAAGGAAAATTTATTTTAGTGCCTTATTATATACTCTGACCAACCAAGGGGACATCTTCATATGTCGCTCCTGGCATATTTTTTATTAATTATATTTTATCTGAATGTGGTTAGCGTATAAGGATTATGTAATCAATTTGGAATATTCCAAAATTGAATGTGGGAATTTGGTTGTTGTTTAATTTTTTTTCCATATTCTTGTGTTTCTATGTATCATTGCACCTAATATCGTTGTAATTGGTCGCCAAGTATTAATAACTATGGATGACTGCGGAATCCGTAGTCATTAGTATTGGGCCTCCTAGTAGAGGGATTTTACAGGTAGGTATCAGAGCATAGGTTTATAAAAATTTAAAAGCAGTTTAAACCCAAAATATTTTTCGATATAATCTAATGAATCAGATAATAAGATCGAGGTTTGGGTTAACGCTATAGTAACGCTCTTGTATTTGATATATAGTTATATATATAAGTATGTATTCCTTGCTCTCTTAGACCATTCTTCTATATCTTACTAAGGCTCGTATACCGATTTATGAGAAAGAGATATGGAAATAGAAAGCGAAAGAGGAAATATCGGTGGTAGAAACACCACAACTAATGGAAGTACTTGACCTACTACCAGGAGGAACCCGGGTCGACCGGCAAATGCTAATAATCAAAATGTTGATGCCAATGTTGGTGCTGGAAATCCACCAGTAGATATGGATGATGTATCAGTTCTTTGTCGGTTTGATGCAAACAGGAGCTGCTGCTAGAATGGTGGGAAATATAGGATGTGCTAATCATGTTCTCTAGTTGGGAATAATTATACCTTGCCAAATAGAGACTATAGCAGTTTGGATGGGAAGCCATTCTTGAGGATGGAGAGTGCCATAGAGGTTGAGAATTGGCTGTTGCAATGTGACATATATTTACTGATTTGGGTCTTAATGATGGCCAGAAGAGAAGGTTGGCCTCTAGACAGTTGCAAGGGTCAGCGCTACACTGGTGGAATGGTGTTACTGTCGACGTTTCGAAAGAGCAGTTAACTTGGACTGATTTTAAAAGGAGATTTGAGTAGAGCTTTGTGTTTTAGTTTTCTAAATCGGAGCTGATGAGGAAGTTTATGGATCTAGTTTAGGGAGAGATGTCATTAGTTGAGTATGCTACTAAGTTTGAACAGCTGTCTCGATATGGATATGCTACCATAAATACTGACATCAGAAGAAATAAGTTGTTTATTCAAGGATTGAGGCCCGAGCTTGCTAGAGCAACCATGACACACGTCCATAGTCCTTGTAATGTTGTGGTGGAGATGGCCATTCGCCATGAATAGTTACTTGCTGATTATGCTAAAGAGAAGTTAGTGGAATCTCGGGGTTCTTAGGGGGAAGAAGAGAAAGTTCGTTAAGAAGAAGGGAGACCGGAAGGGAGATACCACTAAAATGTCAAAGGTTGAGATAGTTTGCTATAAGTGTGACAAGAAGGGTCACTTTGAGAATGAGTGTCGGTCAAGAAATGAGAAGAAAGCAGCAAGTAAGAAGAATGTGAAGTGCTTCAACTGTGATCAAGTTGGGCATTACAAGAATCAATGTCTAAAGCCAGTCAGGACATACAATGGAAATTTTTTTGCTATTGGGCCAGTTGGGCCTACTGCAGCAGATAAGGAAAAACTATGACAGAAGGTACGTTTTTGATTCAGGGTATACCGAGTACTTTTGATATCGTTGTATCACATTCATTTATATCTCAGCGTTTGGTTGGCAATTTATGCTTAGGACCCACCTACCTTGTTACTTCCTTAAGGGTTGTAAATCCCGTATGAGGATATGCAACTCTAGGGTTAAGATGTGACCAGTTAGAACTTGATTTGTTAGGTCATAATTTGCTTGTAGTTTGTATGATATTGATTTCGTAGATTTCGGAATCATCTTAGGTATGGATCAGTTGGGTAGGTATGGGGCTAGAATATTTTGCTAGGATAGGGAAATATCACTAAGACACCCCAAAAGTCATAACTGAGTTATAATCTTAGTGGAGAATTCTGACCGGAGTGTTAGTACTTTGATTAACGCTATGGAGATTGGTGACGAGTTAAGTCAGGTTCAGATAGCAAGAGAGTTTGCAGATGTCATTGAACTAGTCACTGGACTATCACCGAAACGAGATGTTGAGTTTAGAATAGATCTTGTGCCCGAAGCACAACCTGTGAGTAGAACATCTAGCAATATGACACCTGCTGAGATGAAGGAATTGAAGGTGCTGCTAGTGGATCTTGAAGGAAGGGGTTTTATTAAATCAAGCAGTTTACCTTAGGGAGCGGCCTCAACGTTCATGGGGTCATTGAGGATGTGCATCGACTATCGTAAGTTAAAAGAAAGGATGATTAAGAATAAGTATCGTTTGTCGAGGATAGATGATCTGTATGATCGGTTGAATGGAGCGAGAGTGTTTTCTCAGTTGGATTTGGCGACAAATTTCCATCAGTTATTAGCAACAGAGGATAGTATTCCTTTGACAACATTTCAAACTAGGTATGGTTCTTAAGAGTGGTTGGTGATGCCATTTGGATTAATGAATGCACCTACTTTCTACGTGGATTTGATGAACCGAATTTTTCTGAGAGTAATTGGATAGGTTTATTCTGGTGTTTATAGATGACATTTTAGTATACTCTAAGGAAGAAAGGGAGCACGAAGTTCATCTTAGATTAGTGCTTGAGACGCTGAGGCAGAATCAGCTGAAGGCGAAGTTTACCTAGTGTCATTTTTAGAAGAAGGAATTTAAATTCCTTAGTCGTATGGTTTCAAAGAAAGGGTTGTCAGTCGATTCAGATATCAAAGCTGTGAATAATTGAAAGAGACCAGAAACAGTGAATGTGATTAGGAGTTTTCTTGGAATTGCTTGCTACTACTGGAGATTCATTAAGGACTTCTCGCGGATAGCAGCAACTTTGACTAAGTTGACCAAGAAGGAGGTGAAGTTTGTCTGGTCCGACAAATGTGAGGATGCATTCCTTAAGTTAAAGCATTTGTTGACCAATGCACTAATGTTAGTTGTTCCAGATGGAAACTGAGGGCTGGTGGTATATACTGATGCATGCAGAACTGTATTAGGAATAGTGTTAATGTAGAATGGTAAAGTTATTGCCTATGCTTCACGATAGTTTAATCCGCATGAAGTTAGATACCCTACTCATGATTTGTAGTTGGCAGTAATTATATTCGCATTGAAGATTTGGAGACATTATCTCTTAGGGGAGAGGTTCTAGCTTTATACCGACCATAAGTCTTTACGGTATTTATTCTCTCAGAACGAGTTGAATATGAGACAATAGAGGTGGCTGGAGTTTTTGGCTGCTTATGATTTCGGTATAGAGTATACTGTAGGAAAAGGTAATAAGGTAGAAGATGCTCTTAGCATAAAATATCAGAATGTGGTATGAGCTATGTTTGCGAAGTGGAAGGATTTAGAAGCTTTGGCCAATTGTGGAGTATAGGTAAAATCGACTTCTAGTTCTAATCAGAGTACCGCCCTATTGTCTTGCTTAGAAGTCCGACCAGTCATGATTGAGAGGATTACTTATAAGTAGAAAGAGGATCCAGTTTTAGCCGAGAGGATCAGAATGCCGGAGGTTGAACTGAGATCAATGATCTAAAGGATGTTAGCTTTGACCAAAGAGGATGGTTGACAAAGATAGGACGATTGTGTGTTTCGAATGTTGAGGACTTGAGGAAGGAAGTTCTTGGAGAATGTCATTGGTCAAAGTTTATGTTTTATCCTGGAGGAACCAAGATGTATCAGGATATAAAGAGGAGCTTCTATTAGGAATTTATGAAGAGGGATGTTGGCTTGTGGGTTGGGCAGTGTCCAAACTATCAACAAGTGAAAGCCAAACATCATAAGATGAGTGGATTACTTTAGCCTTTAGAGATTCCAATTTGAAAATGGGATTCGATGTCTATGGATTTTATAGACGGGTCACCAAGCTCATATAGGAGAAATGAAAGTATATGGGTCGTAGTGGACTAATTGACCAAGAGTTTCCATTTTATTCCAGTTAATTCAACCAGGATGGCACCTATTTTTGCTAAGTTTTTCATGAAGAACATAGTTAGACTGCATAGAGTTCCTAGTAGTATAGTCAATGACAGAGATGCTTTGTTCAATAGTGAGTTCTGGAAGAGTCTATAGATGGTATTGGGTGCCAATCTTAATATGGTACTGCATATCACCCTCAGACAGACAGACAGGCAGAGAGAGTCAATAAGGTACTCAAGGATTTGATGAGAGCTTGTGTATTGGATTTTGGTTGATCTTTGTAGGATCACCTACATTTGGTTGAGTTTTCCTATAATAATAGTTATCAGACTAGTATAGGAATGATGCTGTTTGAAGCTCTTTATGGAAGACCATGCAAATCACTACGATGTTGGTTGGAGACTGGAGACAAACTAGTCTTAGGCCTAGATTTGGTTAGAGAAGTTTCAGAAAAGTTGAGTTGATCCGAGGAAGGATAAAGAGAACTCAGTCCAGACAGAAGAATTATCCAAATAAGAGGGGTAAGGACCTAGAATTCTCAGTTGGAGATAAGGTTTTCATTTAGGTATCACCTATGAAGGGTATGGTGCAATTCGGAAAATCAGGGAATTTAGCCCTAAGATATGTAAGTCCATTCCAGATTATAGAAAGGATTGGAAAACTCACATACATAATAGAATTGCTGAGCAGTATGGAAGGTGTCCATAATGTGTTTCACGTCTCTCATCTTCGTAAGTATGAGCATGATCCAGAGACTACTATTCCTCCGATAAGGTTGGAAGACTTGGCAGTAAAGCCTAATTTGATTTTTGTTGGACAACCAGTTCGGGTTGTAGCGAGGGATGAGAAAAGATTAAGGAACAAGACAGTCAAGTTGGTGAAAGTTCAATGGAGTGACAATAAGAAGGATTGTACTTGGGAGACAGAGGAGAGGATTAGAGATACTTATCCTGAACTGCTTTGAGGGTATATCTATATTAGATTTATATAGATAGTTAATAAGGAGATAAGCTAGTATATTTGTGAAGAGTTGTTATAGATGATTTCTATGTTTAGTATTTAGTCCTTGCTGAACTTCGAGGACGAAATTATTTAAGAGGGAGCCTGTACATCCCTAATTTTTTATAACATTAAACATGAAATTTAAATAGATAAATTAAATAGAATAATGATGATATGGGGATTGAGGTTTGAATAAATCTTATATAGGGCCATGCTTAATAATAAAATAGATGGGCTTAAATTGGTTTATAACTAATTAATTTATATCTAGGCATATTAGTAAATAGCCACTTCTTTATACATGACTATACACCTTTGTAATTGGCCATCACATTTCATTTCTCATTTTTCACAAACGCAAATCAAATATTAAAATAGATCCGGCCATTAACAAGGAGAAAAAGTGGGAAATTCAATCTAAAGCTAAGGATCAAAGCTAAGAAGGATTAATAGAAAAAACTCTAATTCCTTATCATATCTAAGGTGAATAATAATTCATTCCATCTCTATTTTTTATAATAAAATGTTTTCAAATTTAAGATTAAATTCGCTGTTATGATGTTTTGGATGATGATATGCTTGAACTATTATTTGTTTGATTTACGAAATTATTTATATGTGAATTTGCACTATTTTAGGGTAAAACAGAGAGTTATTGATTTTAAAATGCCATAGAATTTTTTTATGTTAAGTAAAACATGATGTTGGAGATGGGTTTTAATTTTCGAGCTATCGAAAATTTAGAATTTTTATTGGAAAATATGATATAGTTGGGTTTGAAATTTATTTCAAGTATTTCAGGAAGAAACTGAATCTTAAATTTTAATATGTTTGATTACATGGTGAAAGCGATTTTCTGTGATTTTTGGGGATTTTTCCCAATTTACTTACAAAGGAAAATAAGTTATTTTAAAAGAGGGACTTTTTTTGCAAATGTTGGTGTTATTAAATGGAAGGGCTTAAACGTTAGATTTCTTTGATTTAGATCCGATTAAATGCGGCAGTTTAATTGTAATTTGTTTGAATAGTTTGAAGGCAACCAATCAAAGGATTACAAATAAGCAAGTAGTTATAAAGCAATTACTAAAAGTATCTAAATTTCAGCCTTTACTTTAGAAAAGTCGTTTCCGCCTCATATAGTTAGACCTTTCGACTACAATGACCTTTGCTCCATTTCAGTCGAGACCTACTTATTCGAAACCAATATAGAAGATATCATTTAGATGGTATGTAGTGGATTGGAGGAAAGGTGAAAGCCATGGTGTCGAAAGGAATGCTTCCATTAGGGTCAAAACCCGGTTTGGTTTTCAAAAGATAATTATTTGCTTTGTTTTGCTTAGAGCTTTCGACCCAATCAAACGTATGTTTTTGAATGGAGTTTATAAATAGCTTTCAAAGAAGGTTTCCATATATGTTTAAAGTATTAGCTTTCGAATGGGTTTTTTGTTTTTGAATCACTGCTTTCGAAAGTAATGGTTTCGATCAAGTCAGAACCCAGCCGCTATTTTCCCTTCTGAGTGTATTGAATCCATCAATGCTTTGGAAGGGCTATCTTTGTTTTAGCTAAGCTAAGCCACTTCCTAAATACTTTCGAAAGGGTTAGAGAGTTCCGAAGGCAATGGGGTTGAAAGGGGGTTTCGATGCTACCCTTCGAAGTTTTAACTTAAAAGGTTTTGAGCTTTTGAACAGGTGGTTTCAACACTATCAACTTTTCCCCAAACAATTTTATAAGGGTATCAAAAGAGATACTTTCGTACATAAACACTTTGACCTGAAAGATGTTTTTAAATAGTAAAACCAAAACTTTTGAATGGGGTATTTTCATTTGTTTCAAACTATGTTATAATGAATGTTTTGATACCTTCGAAAGGTATATTTGGTTTTGAAAGAGATTATTTATCAAGGACTTCGAAAGGTATTTTTATTATGTTTTGTAAAGGGGTTTTCTTTGCTTTCAAAGGAGGTTATCCAGAGGTTTCGATAGAGATGTTTTAATATCTCAAAACATAAACCCAATCTCAATTTAAAGAAATAACCATGGCATAAATAAATAAAGAATTTTGAAATGGAGTTTTGAAGAAGTTTTCCTTGATTAACAGGTTAAAGAGTTTAACCAGGACATATAAAAATGATTTTAAGGAAATTAAACCATAGGTGTTGGTATTATTTGTTGTTATGATTACTTCTTCATATAAGTATTCACATTGTAATTAACCCATAGCGACATTTTGGAAAATGGTAGAATAACCAGCTAGGTTGACCCAGTAGTGAATATAATTGAAGAAATGTTAAAATCTTAATTAAAGATATTGTAAGGGCCAATAGGTTTACCGTAATCCCATGAAAATTGTTTATAACAAAAGGTATTGGCGGGGCCAATAAGTTCATAGCCAGCCCATGAAAACTATGATTTTATATTGGTTGGGGCTAATAAGTTTATAGTTAGCCCATGAAAGTATATCCGGATTAAGGTATTGACAGTTAGCCAATAGGTTCCTAGTTAGCCCATGAAAACTAGGATAATAGAAAAGATATTGGAGTTACCAATAGGCCCTTAGTGATTCCATGAAAACTATGAAATTAGACAGATAGTCCATAAACATTTAACAAGTTAATAGTAACCCTAGAAACTATAATTGAGACAGATAGTCAGAATGAATGAGGATGGGTATTTCAGATTTGATTTATTGTTTTGCATATCATCATACTGTGTTGATATATATATATTTTAACCATTGTGGATGCAGGAGCACGGTATATGATTTTATAAATGTTTTAGGATACTAGTGAGGGAAAATCCATTTCGCTAAGCGGCATGGTCCTACTAGATATCTAAATGGTTTGAGATGGTAGATTATTATTCATACCAGGCTTTATGTCTGACTCAAAGTTTTTGTTTTCCCCTTAAACTCTTGGGTACTCAATTGATTTTGAGTAGGTTGAGATTTAACGTTTCTAAATGTTCTTTCAGATGAATAATACTTCCGAAGATGTGTAGGAGGCAAGCTTGTTTTAGAGTTTTTTTATTTCTACCGTATGTTTGATTGTAAAGGCAAAATTGTTTTAGTGGCTTACTATATACTCTGATCAATAAAAGGGGCATCATCATATGTCGCTCTGGGCGTATTTTTTGTTAATTATACGTTATCTGAACATGATCGACGTACTAGGATTATGCAATCAATTTTAAATATTTTAAAATGGAAAGTGGAATTTGGTTGATGTTTAATTTTTTATCCATATTCTTGTGTTTCTGTATGTCAATGCATCTAATATCGCCGTTATTGGTCATCGAGGATTAATAACCATGGATAACTGCAGCATCCATAGCCATTAGTTTTAGGCCTCCAAGTAAGGGGATGTTACACACAACCAACACATAAGTTAAAACAATATTGCTTCATCCCCGAGCCAAGAAATTAAGTCAAATCCAAGCCTATAGCAATGCAAGTAAAGTGACAAGGACGGAGACACGAGAAAGATGAGCATCCACACGAGCTAAATGGAAATCTAGATGGAAAATTCATGGGTCAATACTAATCTGTAAGAATGGATAGGTACCGATCTCAATTATTCGTAACGTGACCACGATCTCTTTAGTTAATGCCTTCTTGGATATGGGGAACATGGGTTTGTACATAGGTGAGTGATTTTGTCGGCCTACAACTATAAATATAGTGATAGGAGCACAGTTTGGAGGATCATTTTTAGCTGTTAACAAGTTTTTGTATTTTCCTTGTAATTCCGCTTATCATCACCCATCCCTAAGAACAATTCCATAAAAACTTATAAAGACTTTAATAAATTCCAAGTGGACATAGGCCTCTAAGTAGCCGAACCACCATAATTGTTGAATGTTTTTGTTTTCCCTATTCCCAAGCTATTTTCTTCATTTTATTATATATTATTAATCTCTGGGTGCTTGCTCCAACTTTTTGCGTAAATATTTTTGTGCTTTCACTGAGAGCGTATCGAACTTAGGCTATTAGGATTTATTTTCTAGTTTTGGTTTATATGAATCCATGAGGTAGATCTATTAGTTTTGTTGCTGTAATCCATGAATATTTAGATTTCTACTGAATCTATCACAGGATCAATTGAAGTTATGGCCCCATGGAAGGCAAAATCCACTACCTCCCAACTTGCTGTTGATGTTGAGAACGTCGGTTCGCAACACGCTGAAGAAGTTGCTCAGCCCATAATTGCTGAAATTTAAAATCCCTCGAACATAATAGCTCAGGTTGAGAGGGATCACATGTTGAAGCATATGGATGACAAGGTGCAAGAGAGTCAAGATGAATTGCGGAGGCAAATGAAGAAGAGTCTCGACTTGCTAAATTAGTTAACTCGTAGTCACATAAGGAGTAGGATTGCTTTGTCACCTTCTAACTCAAAAGATAGCTCTTCTTTATCTATTAACAACATCGAGATGGAAAATAGAAAATGAAGCGAAAGGAAATAAATGTTTCAAAAGATGGATTGGACAGAGCTCACAGCAAGGGACTATGGATTGGTACTAAATCGAACCCAGGGATTGGTACTGAACCTTGGGTGGTCGAATTGATCGATGGAGATATTGTTGATTTGGATTGTGATGCTGGTAGTGATGTTGGTCGTATTGCTGACGACCAGAATGTTGAAATTCACACGGTTGCTGCTAATCCTCCTCATAAAAAATGTAAGAATGAGGCAAATAGATGAATGATTCTCCCAAAGATAGAAGAACCTAGGTGTCATGGAACTAACTAACCGAGACTATTTGCAGAGCTAAACACTCGGGGTAGGCTACGATTATTGCAGTCCAATAGATCAAGTTCGAGTCAGAGTCACTGGCGGATATGGTAATGAAATTTTAAGTGAAAACAATACATAAATAACAATGAATGGAACTCTTCCCTTAGCAGGAACCCATTCATCAAGGAGATACTATGCGAGGAATACCTTGTAGGTTTGCAATGCTAACAATACGTCCTACAACAGGTTGAGAGATCCGAGGCAGCACTTGCTAAAGTACAAATGGCATATGGACAAAGCAAGGGCAATGGATGTCGTGAGATGTAGATGTTTTCTAATTTTCCTTGAAGCCATAGTGATGATGTGGTTTACTTGACTTCCATCGAGGTCCACATTGGCTTTCAACTAGTCACATGAAAGTTTGTTAAGCAATTTCGTTTACACACAATACATCCCAAAGATGTGATGTTATTATCAAACCTCTTACAAAGCGCGGGAGAATTGCTAAAGGATTTTTTTAAGCAGGTTCAATATGGAAATGATGGAAGTGAGCAATGTGCAGGAGGACAATGTGTTAATGACTTTGATCAAAAGTAGACACCCCGATACGGACTTTAAAAGGTGGTTATAGATGAAACCCACACCAACGATGGATGTTTTCTATGGAAACCCAATTCAATTCTTACGCTTGGAAGTGGTAAGTACGACCATTGGGAAGGTCGATGATAGCTGATTGGCTAAAGTAATTTAAAATAATGTGGTTGTGAAGCAATTTGGTGAATGATCCAAAACTGAAGCGGTGAATGTGGTAAATAAAGGCAACAACCGAAGAAGAACAATCAGGGTGATAGAGGCAGGAAACCTGATTTCAAAAGATGTCTAAAATACGAGAGTAATACACCATTGAATAATTCAATTGAGAATATATACCTTACAGCACGAGGTACTAAACAGTATAAGAAGCCGACTCCTACCGAGTCGACTGAGAGAGAGAAGAGGTCTGGGTAGATTTTCCAGTTCCACGAGACCTAAGGTCATAACATGAATGAATGTAGACACTTGCGAGACGTGATTGAGGAATTCATCCGAAAAAAGAAGCTTTAGCAATAGGTGAAAGCCAGATAGGATGGTGTGAAAGAGAATGCTCAACCCCAAGGGCATCTGCTCTAAAGGGTCAAGCTGCGCCTAATGATCCTTAGCCTAGGTAGCTTAGGAAAAGATTGATTATTAACATGATCTTTGGTGGACCTCATCCGACCATGAATAACCAAAATTAAATGGAGAGGTATGCAAGTTCTTTGACAAATGTTGTGCATGAAAGTTGCTTTGTTATCGAAGATGAAGCATCGGCAAAGTAGCTCAAGGCAATGATCGATGATATTGTGTCTAGAAAGAGCGATCGAAGCACCAACGCTAGATCGCTTGGCGATAGCGGCCATGATCGTGCTAGTGACTGTGAGGAAGGTGTTGGTTAATTGTGGTAGTTTGGTGAACATTTTGTTTAAAAATGCTTATGATCAAATGCTGATTGATGGCTAGGTCTAAAGCTATGCAAATCTAGAATTCAACAGAACCTGCGGGTTGCGTAGAATTACCGGTGGTTCTAGGTGAAGGTGAACGCACAAGAGTGTAGGTTGTGAATTTTGTGGTCAAGGATATTTTTCCTACTTATAATGCATTCTTGAGCCGATGTGCCCTAGCTAGCTTTCGGTTGGCCCTTGCCCCATGGTGCTTGACGATGGAATTTCCTATGGAGAATGGGGTAGGTGTCATTCAAGGAGACCAAAGTGTCGGACGTGAATGCTACATCGTAAAACTAAAAGAAGCGAGAAACTATAAGAAGCAAGGTAATGCAAGAAAGGAAAGGATATAAGAAGATTCTCTACATCAAGACGGTGAGTGCATAACAACCACAGCCTAAGCCCTAGCTCGATTAGCATAGTAGTTTCCACAAAGCTATGGATCCGAGGAAGGAGCCAGAGGATGCAAGGGTGGCCACTACCGAGCTAATGATCTACATCCTAGTAAGTCAAGATGATCCTACATGAGGATGATGAAGGAATTGATTGGTTTTCTTTAGGAAACCCTAGATGTATTTTCCGAGACATATTCTAACAAGTGTTGAATATAATCGGAGATAACATGCCATGCATTGAATGTGAACCCCAGGCGCATCCTAGTGAAATAGAAGCAGCGTAGTTTAGGTCTGGAGCAATCTACTGAGCTTAAAGAAGAAATGGATAAGCTAATAGACAATGACTTCATCCACGATGCCCAATACCGGAATGGGTCTTCGATACGGCCTTAGTCAAGGAGTCCAATGGGAAATGGAAGATTGTTGAATATGTTAGTACAAGAATTTAGTTTGATGATAATAAACATATATATATATATATATTCATTTAAATGTATTTGTTATTGTACCACTATATTTTTTACCTAATTAAATAAGTATTTAATTAATAAAATAAATAACATAGAATTCATATTCAAACAAATATTTTATTCAAACAAATATTTTATTATAATTTTGAATAGTGCAAATTTGAGCTCTCACTACATATATACATTTTCAATTACAATACAATTTTAATTACAACACATCTTTCAATCTACCACTTTCATCTCACTACATATTCACTCACAATCTTATTCTTGTATTCAACTCTATTCCAGTTTGTATCCAGCATTCGAATTATCTGCAAAATAAACACTAATCCAGTAAAATTGAAAAAGAAAGATTTTATAGTGTAAGACAAAATATGTGTTTTTAAAATATTATTTGCCTCAGATATTTGGGTTGTTTGTCATCATTTCTTTTGAATTCATCATACACGAACAACTTATGACATGCATAGTGTATCACCATACATGCCACAAGGCCATGCACACCGATATAAACTTGACAAAATTGCAGGGACATGTGAGCACAAGGTCAAACCCAAGCCAAAGGCTGGATTTTACTCAAGGGCATATGAGTGTCGACCAAATCAACATGCATATGATTAGATTAGGCTCAACACATCAATGAACCCAGACCACCACATGAACATAGATCAAGTTTCGGACCAAACATCATGTGAAACCAGACTCCAAGAGAAAATAGGTATACATGACCTAACTACAACAACAAAGTGAACCATAGATGATGTCAACATGAACTGATACAAGTACACACAACAAGCAGCAAGTATGGTGACAAATAACACAACCTCAAAGCTCATATGCACAGACTCGAAGCATGAGCACTTGAGGTTCAAAGCCAACAGACAAATGCACAGGGGCTCGAAGCAACCGACTCAAAGTAGTGACAAAAGACCAAAACTATAAACAAGGTCAACAACATCTAGACTCAAAGTAATATGAAGACCAGACTACAAAATGTTCAAGTGCGAAATGCAACCAGACGTCGTCGTCATCAACGAACCAGATTACAAAACAGACTACATGAACAAGACGATCATACCAACCAAACTCAAAAGACACACATGCGAGCACTCAGTCTCAACAATCTAGTGAAATAAAAACAAATGAACAACTCCAAGATACCATAAGCAAACCATGAAATGACTCGAAGCAACACTGCAACAAGACTTCAAAATGACCCAAACCAGAGTAGTTCGAATGCATGAACACAAACATGGATGGTCGAGCTATAGAAACATCAAAATGGAACTAAACAAAAAAATAATGACAATGCACATGACATGGTCACAGCAATAAGTTCAGCATGAACCAAGAGTGCACATTGATATGCAATGAGCATTAGTATGACAGTGAAGTAAGTACACGTATCACAATGCAACATTACTAGTACAAGGCAGTGTTAAAAAATGGTAATTAACAGTAGCAGTTAGAGTAACAAAGTTGTGGATAATACCCATATTAACGGAAGCAGTTTCAAAAAGGATATTATCAAATTGAAACTGTGATGAAGGGTTTTCAAACAAAGTCAATATATTTCAAAATGAACATGTCATGCCAGAGTCAAAGTCGTGGTGACCACGGAAGTAGAAACAATATAACACAAATATATGAACAGATCAGAATCATCTCAACCTTGCAATCATAAATCAACGTAAGTGCATAAATCACACAAGGTGAAAAAAACAAAACCGACCCAGAGAGAACCCAAAGCAACGGAGTAAAATTCAAAATCAAGGATGAATAAATACAAATTGAACAAGTCAGAATTATCACAAGTATTCGAGCAAAATCGAACGGCCAAGCAAAAATAATTAAAAAATTCAAATACATTTGTGTAAACAAAAATATTGGGTGTTCGAATCCTATAAATTGAGATCCAGAAATCATCATTGTATTCACGAGTTCGAGCCCAAGCAATTAATCATAGCATAAATTCGATATTCAAAAATAAAAAGGGGTGAATATCACATACCAAACTATCATTCGAACCCGAAGCGACCGTATGTACGCAAGAAACTTAAAGAAGCAACGAAGTGAATTGAGAAGCAATGGTAATCGATTTGAGCTTTAATCAATCTAGCGGCACCTCAATCAACAGTCCTTAATTTTTAAAGAGGAACGAAGCAGCAATTGGACTCACGAAGCAAATAAGAAAGTCGGCCGAAGTATTGTAAAAGGAAAGTCATCGCATTTCTTATTGGACCATATTTTAAATCGTTGGGCTACAATTATATAATATTAGGGTTTTGTGTTTAGTTGAATTTTGTTTCATTTTTTATTTTAAATTTTTAATATTCTAGTCGTGTGACTAGGTTACGAACTACGCTGGTGTAGTTCGAGAATTCACAACTCGGTGGCTGAGTTATGGCATTGTTTTGAGCGTAAAGTTAGGTTAGCTGTTATTGGGTGTCACAAGTTTATGTGCGTAAGTGTCTGACTACTAAATTTCTAGTAGAAACCTTGAGGGCAGCACGTAGGCTGGGCTTTGTCGAACCTGGGTAAATTGCGTTGTTCTATTTCTGCTTTTATTATTCTGCTATTATTTATGCTGCAAATATTATATATATTTCTGCATTAATTTTTATTATTATTAGTATCACCTTATTCACCCATCCTCTATGGTGAAATCGATTCTACAAGTGGTATCAGAGCCAGGAACAAAAACTATTTTTTATTAAAAAATTTAATTTTTTCCTTCAATTAAAAAATTGATTTTTTATATGGCTTCTTCCAATAATGCTTTTGCTGATGGTCAGTCCATAGTTAGGTCACCCACGTTCAATGGTGAATATGCTTAGGAAAAATAGAACGTAAATTTTTCTGAAAACCATTGATGCTTGGAATATTGTTGAAATGGGATATAGGACACCAACAATTACGGTTGATAATTAAGGAGTTGAAAAACCGATGGATCAATGGACAAATCTAGAAAATAAATAGCAAAATGCTAATGCTAAACTATGAATTCTATTATTTTTTCACTAGATCAAACTAAATTTATTTGTGTCTTATATTGTCTAACTGCGTGGGAAATTTGGTGCACACTTGAATTGACTCACGAAGGAACCTCCCAAGTCAAAGAATCTTTCCTTGCCATGCTTAGTAGTGAATACGAGAACTTCACAATGGTAAAGGATGAAAGTGTCAAAGAAATGTATGGACGACTTTCAAATCTAGTATATAAATCAAAATCCCTTGGAAAACCATACACGGAGCAGGAAATAGTTTAAACAATCCTCAGAACTCTTTCACGAAATTTTGATGCAAAAGTAACTGCCATTCAAGAATCAAAAGATTTGAAACAAATTAAAGTCGAAGAACTCATCGGAAATCTCACCACTTATGAGCTGTAAATGAAATTTAACAAAGAACGTGAAGGAGGTGATACGCGAAAGAAATCCATAGCTCTCAAAGGAACAACAAAAAGTGATAATGATGATGATCATGAAGGAGAAGCAGAATTGGCACTAATAATAAAGAGATTCAAAAGATAGAACCATAAGTATGGAAATCCAGCTCTAAATCAACAATTGAAAAGCAGAATAGTCAAAGTACTAGACAACTCAAGAGAGCAAGAGATCATTTGTCACAAATGCGATAAAACCTGGTCATGTTAAGCCAAATTGTCCATAGAATCAACTTAGCCAAGGAAAGAAACCGAAAGGAGAAGTTTTATGGCTACTTGGGAGGAAACTGATGGAACTGATAAAAGCACTGGTAGTGAGAGTGAAAAAGGAAATATGTGTTTACATGGAGAAACAATTGATGATGATGAGCCAAGCGAGGTATCAAAACTTACTCATTCAGAATTACTTATATATTTTCATGAAGTAAATGGCTGTTTTGAAATACATAGGGAGAAGTATGCTAAAATTGAATCACAAAGAGATAGTTTGATAGAATTAAATAAACATCTTGATCAATTGGTTAAAAACTACCGAAACAAGAGCCCTAAGTGTGTTTAATGTCCATCATTTGAAGAAGATATAAAAAAATAAAAATAAAAATTAAATCGCTTGAAAATGAAATTCTGATTTTAAAAGAAAGTAAAAACACTAGGAAAGAAAATTCTATTAAAAAGTGCACCTTATTATTGAATGAAAATGAATCTCTCAAAACACAAGTCCGACAAATGTCTACAACTTTAGGGAAATTCTCCGAAGGAGAAAAATCACTAAATATGTTATTAAAGAAACAAACCATTAATCCTATTAGACAAGGACTTGGATACGCTCAATCTAAAAGAGTTAAAAGTAAAACTAATCGTGTCAAATCTGAGTGCACAATTTGTAGAAAAAATGGATACAATTAAAACAATTGTTGGTATAGGTCCAAACACGTGAAAACCATACCAAATTAGGTCCCTAAAGGTACAAATATAAAATCCTTTAAGGTCAAACAAGTCTGGGTGTCAAAAGGAACAAATATAGATTATTCTGATACATAAACATAATTTTCAAAAAAATTAGTCACTAACAATCATGGACCCATAAAAACAAATAGGTCACAAAAATCTTTTCTTGTGTAGTTGTGGTGGCAGGTTAAGGAACAACAACAGTGTTACCTTGATTCTGGCTATTCCATGCACATGATGGATGATAAATCAAAGTTCCTTAGCCTAGCACAATAGTGGTAGAATCACAATTGGCAACAATGAAAAATTATCGGTAAAGGTAAAATAGGTAACAGTACATTTACCTTGAACGATATATTAAATGTTTAAAATCTACACCATAATCTCATTTAATTCAGCTAATTATATGATAAGGAAATAAATGTTGATTTTCGATTCTGATTTATGAAAAAATGTTGACCAATCATCTTTTCGTCTTTGAATTAGTTCATATAAATTTGTTTGGAATAATGATGTTGTTTTATTGGTTGATGATTATTCTAGATACACATAGATATATTTGACCTGACATTTACACGTTTTCAATCAAATAATTAAGGAATCACATTTTAAAAGCTGTAAAATGATTATAAGGTATTTGTTACAACTTCACGGTCTGGCTATGATATTCAATTTATGACCACTGTGATTTAAAGGGGTATCCAGATGCAGATTCTACTGGTAGTCTAGTTGATAGAAAAATTACTAGTGGAATGTGTTTTTATGTACGACATTCATAAGTTGCATCACATTTCCAAATAAAATATCTGCATAATTTTCATTTTAATTGATTTTCAATTAGTAGACATTTTTAAAAAAACCCTTCTAGAAATTAGTTTTTGCGAACTTCATTTCAGATTAGGCATTTTAGACAATTTGATTTTATAATTATTTTTGGATTTGATCATAAATAACAACATTAACTAATCTCACTCCCTACAAATTATCGAAAAGATAAATAGTGATTGAAAAAGTGATGAGTATTAATATTAATCATATATTATGACTTGAGACAGTATATTTAGTAAATTTCTTTAAACATTTACAGAAGATTTATAATAACTTTTTTTGGTCAAAATTCCATGACCATCTCTATATCTATTATATTTCTAACGGCCTTCACTCATCAAAATCCAGTATAATATGTCAAATTATGGTATTTTAAATGGAAAATTATTCATTTTTTAAATTTAATTAGCAATAAAAACATCCAAAGTATTCACTCTCGTTTAAAAGTCCTTACGGTTATGCATGGGTGTATTCCTTGGAATCTTTGATTATATGCTTTGATGCTCATTTAAAAGTCCTTAGCTTATGCATGTATGGAACACATATCAAAATTGATTATTAAATAGACGAGTTTATTCTAATTCCATTTTAAAGTCCTTACGATTATGCGTGGTTAGAAGATACTTGAAATTCATTTTTTTTAAATAAAAAAATATAAAGAATACTACTAGTCTCATTTAAAATCCTAACGGTTATGCATGGTTAGTAAGTATTCAAATTTCTGATATAAATATACCACAAATAGACACAACCATATGGTTTTATATGCCAACATCACCCTTATCACTCTAAAGTGGAATATGCGCCTAACAGAGTATTTATGATTTTTGTTTGATTTTTTATTGACATTTAATATTTATACTCAATTGGGTATTAATGTTGCATTAAGGTCTATCACTTTTTCTTTCTAACACTATTACACTTTTGCTGATAACAAAAGGAGGAGAGAAAAGTTAAGATTTTGGCAAATAAAGTTCAAATATTTTATTTTTAATTTTCATATTCTCATCTAGGTTCATTTGCTTATTTTTATTTATTTGCATGCATATATAAAGGAGGGGCTTTGTTGTAGAGTGGGAGCATTCAAATAAGGGGAGAAAATAGAATTTATCAATGACCAAATACATTTAATAAATTCAAAATCTTAATATATGTTTGTTATCATCAAAAGAGGGAGATTGTTGAATATGCTAATATATGATTTTTGTGTTATGATAATATATACATATATATATTCATTTAAATGTATTTGTTATTGTACTATTTTATTTTTCACATAATTAAATAAACATTTGATGAATAAAATAAATAACACAGAATTCATATTCAAACAAATAATTTATTCAAACAAATATTTTATTACAATTTTAAATAGTATAAATTTGACCTCTCACTACATATATACATTTTCAACTACAATACAATTTTAATTACAACACATCTTCCAGTCTACCACTTTCACCTCACTATATATTCACTCACACTCGTATTTTTATCTTCAACTCTATTCCAGTTTGTATCTAGCGTTCGACTGTAAAATAAATACTACTGCAGTAAAATTGAAAAAGAGACATTTTGTATTGTACAATAAAATGTATGTTTTGAAAATATAATTTGCCTTAGTTATTTGGGTTGTTCTTCATCATTTCCTTTGAATTCATCATACAGGAACAACTTGTGACATGCACAGTGTATCACTTTACATGCCACAAGGTCGTGCACACCGATATACACTTGATAAAATTGTAGGGACGGGTGAGCACAAAGTCAAACCCAAGCCAAAGGCTAGATTCAACTCAAGTGCCTATGAGACTCGACCAAACCAATATGCATATGACCAGATCAGCTCAACACATCAATGAACCTAGACCACCACATTAACATAGATTAAGTTTCAGATCAAACATCATGTGAAACTAGACTCCAAGAGAAAATATGTATACATGAACTGACTACAACAACAAAGTGAAGCAGAGGTAAACTCAACATGAATTGATACAAGTATACACAGCAAGTAGCAAGTATGGTGACAAACAACACAGCCTCAAAGCTCATATGCACGGACTCGTAGCATGAGCACTTAAAGCTCAAAGCCACAAGACAAATGCATAAGGGCTCGAAGCAACCGACTCAAAATAGTGACAACAGACCGAAACTACAAATAAGGTCAACAGCATCCAAAATCAAAGCAATATGAAGACCGGACTACAAAATGTTCAAGTGCAACATGTAACCAAATATCATCATTATCAATGAACAGATTGCAATGCAGACTGCATGAACAAGACAACCATATCAACCAGACTCCAAAGACACACATTCAAGCACTCAGTCTCAACAAGCCAGTGAATTAAAATAAATGAACAACTCTAAGATACTACAAGCGAACCATGAAATGACTCGAAGCAACATTGCAACAAGACTTCAAAACAACCCAGACCAGAGTAGTTCAAATGCATGAACACAAGTATCGACGGTCGAGCTACGAAAACATAAGCATTGATGGTCGAGCTAAGAAAACATCAAAATGGAACTCAACAAACAAACAATGACAATGCATATGACAGTCACATCAATAAGTTAAACATAAACCAAGAGTGCACAGTGATATGCAATGAGCAATAATATGACAGTGAAGTAATTACATGTATCACAATGCAACATTACTAGTAAAAGGCAGTGTTAAAAAATGGTAATTAACAGTAGCAGTTAGAGTAACAAAGCCGTGGACAATATTAATATTAACAGAGGCAGTTTCAAAAAGGATATTATCAAATTGAAACTGTGATAAAGGGTTTTCAAACAAAGTCAATGTATTTCAAAATGAACATGTCATGCCAGAGTCAAAGCCGTGGTGACCAAGGAAGTAGAAACAATATATCACAAATATATGAACAGGTCAAAATCATCTCAACCTTGTAATTATAAATCAACGCAAGTGCATAAATCGCACAAGGTAAAAAGAACGAAACCAACTCAGAGAAAACCCAAAGCAACGGAGTAAAATACAAAATCATGGAAGAACAAATACGAATTGAACAAGTCAGAATTATCATAAGTATTCAAGCAATATCAAACGGCCAAGCAAAAATAATTGATGAATTCAAATACATTTATACGAAAGAAAATATAGAGTGTTCGAAACCTATAAATTTAGACCCAAAAATCATCATTGGCATTCACGAGTTCGAGCCCAAGCAATTAATCATAGCATAAATTCGAATATATTCAAAAATAAAAAAGGGGTGAATATCACATACCAAACTATCATTCGAACCCTAGGCGACCGCATGTATGCAAGAAACTTGAAGAAGCATCAAAGTAAATTGAGAAGCAATAGCAATCGATTTGAGCTTCAATTAATCTAGTGGTGCCTCAATCAACAAGCCCTAATTTTTAAAGAGGATCGAAGTAGCCATTGGACTCATGAAGAAATTATGAAAGTCGGTCGAAGTATTGTAAAAGGGTAGTTATCACATTTCTTGTTGGGCCGTATTTTTAGTTGTTGGGCTTAAATTATATAATATTAGGGTTTTGTGTTTAGTTGTATTTTGTTTTAGTTTTTATTTTAAATTTTGTAAAATTCTAGTCGTGTGACTAGGTTACAAACTACAATGGTGTAATTCGAGAATTCGCAACTCGGTGAGTGAGTTGTGGCAGGGTTTCGAGTATAGAATTAGTTTGGTCATTAGCGGGTGTTGCAAGTTTACATGTGTAAGTGTCTGACTACTTAATTTCTAGTAGAAACCTTAGGGGCAAAACGTAGACAGCATTTTTCCAAAGCTGGGTAAATCTGTGTTGTTCTATTTCTGCTTTATTATTCAACTATTATATGTGCTGCAATTGTATA
Organism: Allium cepa; assembly: GCA_030765085.1. Classification (NCBI taxonomy): domain Eukaryota; kingdom Viridiplantae; phylum Streptophyta; class Magnoliopsida; order Asparagales; family Amaryllidaceae; genus Allium; species Allium cepa. Next base: position 486,716,549 of record CM060929.1, read on the forward strand.
CATATTCCCACATTAATTTTTATTATTATTAGTGTTACCCTATTTACCCCTCTTTAGGGTGAAACCGATCCTACGAGGACGTGCATCAAAACTGAATAAAGCTTGCCTAAAGGACAGTTTTCCGCTATTAAAAATTGATCAAATGGAAGATTCAATCGCTAGCCACGAAATGCTATTATTCGTGGACACCTACTCTTGTTGCAATCGAATTCTAACGAACATCCTAGATCAGAAACATAACAGCTTCATAATTGACATAGAACTGTACTATTACCTTGTTATGCCATTTGGCCTGAAAAACGCAGGATACACCTATCGGAAACTGGTGAACTCAATGTTCAAAGACCAGATTAGACGGCCAATGGAGGTTTATGTAGAAAAAATATGTTGGTAAATTCATAGCAATCGACAAACCATTTGGAGGATTTGTAAGAAATGTTTGGCCCACTCCGAAGATATGGATTGAAGCTTAACCTTTCGAAATGCTTGTTGGATGTCACATTAGGGAAGTTCTTTGAATTTCATTATGAACTCCAGAGGAATTAAGGCCAATCCGAAGATGATTGAAGCCTTAAGGAATGAAGAGGCCCTTAAGATGATTAAAATGGTTTAAACCTAAATAAGAAAGTAGCCATGCTGAGCCGGTTTATCTCAAGGTCTATAGACAAATGCATACCATTCTTCGATGTTTTCAAATTAGGGAGATAAACTTTGCTTGATGTAGGAATGTAAGGATGCCTTTTATGCATTGGTCGATCACTTGGAAAGGCCGCCTATCTTATCAAAGTATTTGGAAGGAGAAGATTTTTTTCATTTATCTAACAGTGTTTTTTCATGCTGTGAGGGTTTCCCTAGTACGAGAAGAAACTAAAATCCAAAGGACGGTGTATTACATCAACAAGTGATTAATGAAGCAAAAAGGAAGTATCCAAAAATGGAAAAGCCAGTATATTGCTTGTTAATTGCTTCAAGGAAACTCCGTCCATATTTCCAAGCTTTTCCTATTAAGGTGCTGACTGACCAGCCCTTAAGACGTGTCATGCAACAACCTAAGACCTTAGGGAGATCGTTAAACTGGAATATCAAACCGAGTCAGTATGATATGTTGTATCATCCCAAAAGTGCGATCCAAGGCCAAGCATTGGCCGATTTTGTTGTTTCACCGCTAGAGATGACAAAAGGGAAGAATTTGCAGAGAGGAGTGTTCAGTGGAAGCTATACACGAAAGGAGCATCCAATGAACATTACTCAAGGGTAAGAGTAGTTTTGGTTACCTCCAAAGAATAATCAGTTTACTACAACTTAAGACTTGAGTTCCGCACAATGATCAATGAGGTCGAGTATGAAGCGCTAATTGCTGGGTTTAAAATCACGGAGAAATTGGGATCAAGACCTTGCACATATATAATAACCCTTAGTTGGTGGTTTGCTGGGTAAGGACGGAATTCCAAGAAAAGTGTGCTAGACCGGCCCCTTATTTGATGAAGGAAATGGAACTGCTTATTGATTTTGAGTATTAAACAATAACACATATTCCCAGGGAAAAAACACTAATGTTGATTCTTTATTTCAGGTTGGCTAGTTCTAAGGATGCGGAACTCATTGGCTAAGTTCCAATAGAAATACTATTGTCTTCGAGTATCGAACATATGGATGTTGATTGGATCATGGAGGCTGAAATTGAAAAAGAGTCATGATTGACTTTGATTAAGGAGTACTTACTGAAGGGAACCCTTCCGTATGGGAGGAGCGAACGAAGGAAATTACTACGCCAAGCTGTGCGATTTATTATCTAAGATGGGCTTCTATATAGAAGAGATTTTTCTGTACCCCTATTACTGCGTGTCGCACACAAGGAAGCCAAAAAGATCCTTGCGGACGTTCATGAAGGAGTCTGTGGCAACCACAATGAGGGCAAATGTTAGTGAAAAAAGTCCTTCACTATGGATATTTTTGGCCAACCATCAATAGAGACGCAGCGGATTAAACTAAGAGGTGTGATCGATGCTAGAGATTCGTCAAAATTCGTAGAGCCCCATTTATGAAGATTACATAAATGGTCGGTCCACGGCCGCTTGCGGTGGGAATCAACATTATCGATATGCTGCCTATGTCGAAAGGTTGGCGAAGTACATTATTGTTGCGGTTGATTATTTTATGAAAAGGGCCTAGATGGAATCGCTTGCTATGATCACCACAAAGAAAGTGATCAACTTCATAGTCAAGAACACTATTTGCCATTTTGGAATCCTATAAATGATCATTTCTGATAACAACGCCAAATTTGAGAGTATAGAATTCAAGAAATTCTACGGCAAGTATCGAATCGAGAAAATATTCTCTATAGTAGCACATCCATAGGCTAAATGACAGGTGGAAGTAGTGAACAAAATCATCAATTCCATTCTAAAAAAGTGACTAATAAAGCCAAAGGCTAGGGGTCGATGAGTTACCACTGACACTTTGGGCATATCGAATGACTCACAAATCCACGATAGGTCACATTCCATTCGCTTTGGCCTATGGGTTAGAGGCCATGATTCCAATTGAATTGGAAGTGCAATTTCATTGGAAGATGAATTATGATCCTAAAAAGAACAAGGAACTCCTACTTAAGTCCCTTGACATGATCGATGAGAAAAGCAGTGAAGCCGATTTGAGATCCGTTGATCATCGGTAGCAAGTATCTAGGCATTACAACAAAAAGGTCATGAACCAGACCTTTGAGATTGATGATCTCATTCTTAAATGAATCTTTTTGTCTAATAAACATTGGCCCGACAAGGGATGGTCCTTATGCTATTGAACACAAGCATGGAGATGGGACATTTAAGCTAGTGACTACAGATGGAATTTCACTTCCGAGGGCATGGAGTAGCAAACATTTACGATGTTATGTCACATATGAATGTCTTTGTACATATTTTTTTAATCTCAATATAATGAGGAATAATCAGCCATTCTTGTGAATATGAAAAATTAGCTTTAGGGACCAATGAATTTACATTTACATTCTCATCAACAAAGTTTTGCATTGTAAACAAAAATGTGATTGAATAATACATAATTGCAGGTGCCCGAAGATAGGCACCAACCAAACTTTACAGTGCACAACTGGACCTAAGGAACGTGATTGTTTCTGCCATCCAGAGTAGATGCCAAGTAACTCATCCATCCCATGACTTGGACATTAGAGTATAGATATATAAAGGATTGACTGAGATAGTTTATCCTAGGACCCATTAACCAGAGCCGACAAACCAAACGATTAACATTGTGACAAAGCTCTCGCCTGGAGTTTGTCTAAACTCAAATTCCTCAACCAGACAATGGTGAGATCAAAGATCCACATTCAGAGTTAGACAAGATCTTTCCCAAGTACCCCAAGGATGAACACTACGACAACTATTTCTGGTGATAAATCCCGGACAATGTCCGAAGTTAGGCAAGATCAGAGGATAGCGTCCACGAAATAGTTGTTTGGACTGCCGCTCTAAACAATTAAATCTATTCAAGACTCAGAGTTATCCCTAGCCTAACAAGGATGCTTAAAGAGAGGCAGGCTGTTAATTGTTCTACTAGAATGAAAATGATGTAATTTCAAACATCATCACTGGTCGGACAAAACTTGATTAAAAAATAAAAAAAGTGATTATTGATTTAGCCAACCGATGATAGGGAAATGACTCACACACTTCTAAGCAAAAATAATAAACACGTTTCTTAATGTTTAAACATGTTGACACAAAGCTTGAACAAAAACAAGTCTAATTTTGTTAACATACTGCTTAAAACAAAAGGCAAAGGCAGTGCACACAACTTTAGCCTATTAACTAAGTTATTCGAACCAAAACAAAAGGATGACAAAAGTGAAGAAGGATATAACTGTATTTTCTTCCTCCTCTTCTACTCCTTCTCCTCCTCGAAAGAGGGCTTTCTGGACTCACTAGGCTTCCTTTGGCTCCTGTCTTTTCCTTCAAGACCCTTTGAATGATCGCTCACCAAAGTCTCAAGGAGCACAAAGACAGGCTGACTGGGCAATGAGATAGACGAGGAAGAGGTATATCAATATCTTCTATTTTCTTGATCTCCTTAGCCAGCGGGAATTAAGTTTGGAGAACCTCCTCTATGGTAAACCCCGAGGAAGGATCGGAACCTCTAGTTATATTGATAGCCTCTTCCTCCTATGCCCTATGAAAGTCTCATGTCGCCTCCTCTTCCAAGGCATGAATCATTTCATCCCCAAGGCCCAGAGTCTTGCCGACCAGAATACCAAAGGGCTATTGAGATGCAAACACATTGACTGATTATTTAACTCCAGCTTATGTCCCCGTTGACAAGTTCTTTTTAAGCAAGGGGACAATCGAAGGCTGATCTGAAACACGGGAAACATAAAAGCTAAGATTAGTGACATCGACCATGTCATATAGGCCTATAGAACATTAGGAGATATAGATTTGATGTGAGTTGGAGTTCCACCCAAAGATCCCTCGTAAATAGGAGATAAAGTGAACTCTTCAAAAGCGAATGTTCATAAGGGTTGTATTAATCCCCTAATAAGGATGCTGAAACCGTTGTGACTTCTGAAACTATCCCGGCGGCAAAAATAGTACTAAAGCAAGGAAGAGAACTGATATTTTTAGTGAACAATGACTGAGAGGTCAAATAGGAAGTATTTATTGTTGTGGAGTTACCGGAAGCAGACCTAGGGCCCTTACCTTGTTCTTTTTGACCCATAATAGAAAATTCAGAGAGCAAGATAAGTTTGCCAATTTTGAGTGCCTCCAGGTCCTTTTCATCCAAAAGGCCGAGCTTTAGCTGCTCCACATCGAACTCAGCCCCACTAGAGAACTCTCGTTCTTACTTTACAATATCCTCCCATGCTAAGGCCAAAGCCTCATGATAACCTTTATTATGTCGTTTTAGGTTTCCAAACCCGATGATGTTTGCATTATAATGGATAAGCATGGGCTCAAGCTTGTCCTTAACTCGCTTCTCTACAGCTTTGACCTACTTCGTCTTTCGCCCAGGCCTCTGCATCTCATCTTGCCTTGCAGGTATCCAACAACTCTTTGCAGTAGCCTTGGGCTTAGATAAGAGACCACGCTTCTCTTTCTTCTCACTCTCAAGTAGCTTCTTTAATTCTTCTATATGTTTCTTAAGCTACTCATTTTATCGATAGATTATAACTCTTGTGATGAGTAGCCTCGATTTGTTTTTGATGATTCTACCACTCTTCCTCGAATGACTTGGTCAGATTCTCCACCTGCCTTTCGTCCTGCTCTTCTTCCGACTTCACTCCATCGAGTTACACCATTCTCGTTAGGTGCCTTCATAAATGGCTTCAGTTATCCCCTCTATTTGAAATATTACTCATGCACATCATCGACGCAAGCCATCGCGTCAGTTCTGATGTGGGGAGGAATGTCCTTCAGCTCAGGGACAAACATGATGTCATCAAAAAAAACATTCGAAAAAGTGCACTTCAACATATCTATTTAAGGATTAGAAACCTCTCCTTCTCTATTCGAACTGCTCTCTTATCAAACCTCGAGTGTGGAATATCGAGAATGATTAGACCTAGCATTTTCTCGGAGCGATGTTTCACAGATAGGATGTTGTCGGCTATGTAGAAGTAGGAACATTTGGAACATCCACGAATGGAACATAATAAGTTTCATCAGGTATGGATTTAGACTTTTGGGCAAGGGTGACTCCCCTTATGTCATGGAGATGACTTACAAAATGTGCAGCCTCTTTCCAGACTTTAACGGTCTCGGTCGAAATAGATCCCCAGATCGGAATTGTAAGAAGAGCAATGAGGACAACTAAATGACCCATAATTCATTTGCTTGCTCCCCTGGCTTTTGATGGTATTATACATGCCTCCATGCTCCATTGAATCTGCAACTGAAATGCAAGCGAGTTAGCTCAAACAAGAGAGGAACATGGCTTTAGCTAAACAGAGTGTAGTGTTGTGTGTGGATGTGCATGTGCCTAGTGCCCCTACACAGACCGAGGATTTGAAGTTTGCTAACCGGAGTGATCTCCCTAGCGCTAGTGGTAGTCACTTCATCTAGTAGATCGATGGGGGATCTAATATCCCTAATACTGATGTTACATAGGCTGTAAGAACCGAACTCATCTAGAATAAGACATAGGCTCCGATAAATATCTCCAGAAGGTTGGATAGGAGTTTCCTCTATTACAGTGGCTAGTAGAGGTTGTGCCACGGTCTGCATCGGGATGATCTTTATGCTAGGTTGCCACTTTAGAAGAAAGGCGTGGCCACCATCGCCCTCATCACTGTAGGGCTCATGACCCATCAATATCATCATTATTGCCTCTACCACTCCTTCCTTCCTTGGTGTTCTCGTGAACCTCTCCAATCTTCGCAATAGGGCACGGGACTAGGGGTTCTTCTTAGTTATCATCGCTATCCTCTGACAAAGAACCATTATCATCTTCATCACCAGCTTCGAGAACATAACAAACCCTATGATCCGCTTCTAAGAGATTATAAGCTCAATTCTCATCAGTGAGAAGTATCCTTATATCCTTTTCCACGAGTAGGACTTGATGGAGAGATGCAAGAGTGCTAGCCAAATTTGTGCTACTAGGCCTTCTCGAGCTATCGGCGAGAATAAGGAATAATCATATGAGTAACTGAAGTTATATTATCCATAGACAAAAGGATGAAAGAAAGACTTATGTCCAAACAACCACCTCTGCGCAAAAAAAGGTGGGCATTGCACAAAACAAAATTAATCTTTAAAATTGCTTTCCAAAGACCCATTACAATTCGACAACCGGTGAAAGATTCTAGATATGTAAGTGAAGGAGATCCTTTTACATGTTTGGAGATATAGAAGTAGCAGATCTCCGAGCGTTGGGATCGCAATTCATATGGGGGTGAAAATGATATTAATGATGTTCAAAAAGGCATAATTATTGGGGTGTAGTTAGGCCGGAGGTAATATTATGCACTGTAAAATTGTGCTGGTGAAGTTGTCGAATAGCAAGGCACAACTGGTTATAACATATACTGGTTACAAGCCGTATATCGCACTAGTGGAAGATGCATTCGCCAATGGCGAGAAGCAACTAGTATGCCTTAAAATGGAATGCCATGTTTCTCACATATCCTTTGGAGGGGATGCCTCATCAACCTTCGATGCATGGTAATCTTGGGGATCATATAAAATAATAGCATCGCCCATGTCAACGTCATAGGCAGCCCCAACTATGGGCCCCTCAATAGGCATAAAAGGAATTTTTTCTAAAGTTTGCACTGCTTGTTAACCATTCAACTAAGGAGTATGTCTTGCTATGGAAATTGAAGTACAACTGGTTTCTATGTCGGATTTCACAAATTTTGATGTTGATGGACCTACTGCCATTGTGGAGAGTCACTCGAAACGTCTATGATCCTTAACTAATAAAGCTTCATACATACGTGACATCAGACATATTAAAAGTTGTAATCTTCATGGTGGAAAAAAGACCTATAAAGTCAATGTACCAAACCCGATGGAAATCAACGTGTTGATCACGCGAGTCTCGTACATTGACGAGGGGGCAATATAGTGTAGTTAAAGTGTACAGTGCGTCCATTAAACATCATGTGGTTCAGTTTAGCATTTAGTAAAAGAATATGTAGGCAGACCATCATTGTAGATTGTCCCAGTAGATCATGCTTCGTTGGCAAAAGGTCGACCTAATTCGATTAATTAATTCCAATCACAGTTCTGTGGCCATATCTGGGAACATTTGGTGGAAATATGAAACTTTCACAAAATCCAGATCTTGACTCGAGTACAAACAAATACTAACCTGAGCTAATACACTGAGGAGTTACACTCAGGTCATCCTTAAAGTGATGCTAATACACAAAAAACTCCTTTATTTGGCAAAGGATACCAATGCCTTCAAACTTCTAGTGAAATCCCTCCCAAGTGTAGGATTGGCAAAGATCCCTAAGAATAAATTTCTTCCTTTGTTTATTTTCCGGCCGAACCTAGCCTGGGTAAGCGGACGATGATCAATCGTCGATAATGCCAACAAAGTCGCACTATCCTCATAAAACAATTCGAGTTTCTTCAGCTCGGGTATACTCAAATCTGGGCCTTGAGTCATTTAAGAAATCAATGCTCAAGGACTAGGAGCATGGGCACTCTAGTGGCGATGATGATTAGATGCATCAGCCTGAGGTTTTAGTTCATCGGCATGAAGCTCTGGCAATAGCGACATGAAAGCCTAGAGGAAGAAAAGTCTGAAAGCTCAAAGCAAATAAAAGTAAAAGAGAAGCAAGTGTGGGTTCGAAGGCTATACAAGGCCTAAACCATGGACTTATGCACACAAAGCGCCTAATTTTTAGGCCTCGTGGATTGCTACCGATCCAAGATCAGGGATCGGTACCAAACCGTAAAAAAATGATGATGAATGATGAAAATAATGATCATAGGCTTACATATGTGTGCATATATGTGCATGACACTAAACTATCAGAATTCCAAGGGAACATGCTCACACTTGTAGAATTTGAGTAAAGAAATCGTTGAAATTTTTTTGAGTTTGAAATAACAAGCTTAAAGAACATGATTCAACTTTTATACTATCGAGAACTCGTAGACCTAAGCTAAATGAAATTTTGCAATGGTTTACAGAAGATGCTACACTTCGCTAAGGCAGACCAAGGAAAGGTAACATATCTTTGAAGCGAAGCTTGAAACTGAATGTAGAGACTTCAATCTGTATTGTTCCAAAGCACATCTTGTTGAAAACAAGATGTACTTTAGGCAAATAATATTCAACCTTATGTCTAGGCCATTCTCGGGTGCATCAGTGTGATAACCCGAATTTTTGGGCATCTGCTAATTTGAAATTAACAAGATTAGATGCGTTAAAATGCTCATTTGTAATTTGAACAAATGAAATTCTATATTTGGAAATTGTATATAGATGGATTTGAACTATAATAAATGCTAAATTTTAAACATTTGGATAGATATGTATTTGATAATCTCCTGATAATTATTAAATTTGACTATATTAGTTTAATGTTTTCTTTTATAAATACTTAATTTGGCAAAATTCATCTTTTCAAAAGACAATAATATTTAATTTGTAAAATTTATTTTTCAAGCAAATAATAATGTGATGAATTCTTTTATACATTATTTAAAATAAGATAAATTATTATTTTCAAACAAATTTAAATATAGATTGTTTAAATATATATGTGAGTTAATTTTAAATAGAATATGAATTTGAATTCGAATTCAAAGTTCAAAGAATAAACATCTTAAAATAAATTGGATTTAAAAGTATATATATAACTAGTATATTGTACAACTATTTATAAGAGTATAATCGAAAATTTATAATATAAATATATATAAGGTTAAAATATACATGTATAAAGGTATTATATAGATTTAAGGAATTAATAAATACATAAAACATATTAAGTACATTATAATTACAAATGTAAACAATCTATAAAACAATAATGACAAGTGTAAATTTTATAATTACAAATGTTAGTTGATTTATTAAAAGAAATACATGTGGTAACCTCATTTCTTTAGGATTTCTTTTTAATCAAAATGAATGAGAAAACCAAGTTTTTATTCCTTCATCTCCAAAATTAGAAATCAGAGGAGGGAAAAAATTTTGGAAAATCAAATTTCCTGAAGCTAATAAAGGATCAACTTAGCTTTTAATCAAATTCATATTCAAATTCAAGATCAATAATAATTCAAGTAGCAAGTCGATTTCCAGTTCGCAAAGCGAAAATCTTTTCCAGGCTTCAAGAATTCTGCTCTCTGTTTAGCAGATTCCGGTGAGTAAATCTTTAAAAAAATCTGATACATCTTGAACTAGCATGAAATTATCTTTTAAGTATGTTTTGAATTAAGTTGTGCATGTCTTTTAAAAATAATTTTAAATATATATATATATATATATATATATATGTGTGTGTGTGTGTGTGTGGATTAATCTATATATATGACTGGAACATATATATTAAAAAAAAACAAGTCTCTGTCCAAACTGAATACAATATATAAACACTTTAAATCTAGATGAAGGCTTGATGTTTGATAAAAGATTGTAAAGTTAAGATGTTGAATGGATGTTCTAACTGGAATATCGTTGAATTACTATACTGTTTGTTTGTATTCATGTCTGTGTAAATGTTATTGAGTTCTGCTGTGAACATAGATTCAAGAATGAAACAAATTAATTCAGTATCTCTTTATACGAATCAATTTAGGTTGGGATGTTAAAAGGGATTTTGCTCGAATTAACAAAACACTATTTTTAAAAATAATTAAAGGTGAAAATAGTTGGTGTTTCACTGGAATTTGGAAATTACTGTAAAATAAAATCATAAAAACCCAAAGTTGTCAAAATTCACTTTCAACAATTAAGTGTTTCATGCATACTACCTGAATTGTCCTAGGAAAATATGTTTTTTAAAAGAAAAATCATAAAATTTAAGTCTGTAAATCGTATGACATCGTGAGTTGACCGTGGCTTCTGTTCTAGGCATTTTCTGGTGATTGAAGATGTTTGAGTGGACGGGATCGCTATTGGTGGTGGCGTGGAAGTTGGCGAGTCTAGAAAAAATGGTAGGGGCTCTGTCGTTTACCATGGCTTTGGCACAAGGTCGGAGTAGGGTTTTAATTGTTGTTAGTGCCTCTGTTGGAAGTGAGATAATCACGGCGCCGTCATCACATCGGAACGAATCGCAGTAGGGGCGGTGGATGCGTGGGTTCAAGATGGAGTTGGGGTAAGGACGGCGAGGCTCATCGAGGTCAGGATCGATGTGGAGGAGCGATTTTTATGATCGGCCATTGTTCCTGTTTGATCGAGTTGCTTAATTTCTGTTTGGGCATTGATTTCACTTTTCTGCTATGTCGTGACGGTTGTCGTGGTCGATTGCGAGTTGGTGATGACCGGAGGGATGATCGCCGTCGACCAGAAATGTTGTGTATGTGCACACGGTCGAATTCGTGTATCTGGAAGATGTTTGGGAAGAAGGAGTTGGCCTGGATTTCTCGAAGCATTGCTCGTGATGATTGCGGGAGAGACTCGAGCCATTGGTCACGCGATTGGAGCTCGTGAAATTTGAAGAGATGGCAGCGTGATTGTCTCGGGTAAAGCTGGTTCCTGGATTTTGAAATTCTGTTCTGTTTTTAATCTAAAAATGAATTTCAAAATTTTAAAGCAAGTTAAAATTTTTAAACCAAGTTTAGCTTATTTTTGTGCATGAAATGATTAATTTAAAGTTTGATGTTTAAAGAATTTTTGTTTAAAGTTTTTCTAAGTTTACATTCTTATTTAAAAATAGATCGGTTTATAAATTTTGCTTTAGTTAAATTATGAAATAAACCTCTAAATGTTTTCAAATAAATGTAATTGTTGAAATTAAAATGAAATTTAGTGAAAGAATTTATTTTTAAATAATTAAAAGATGATAATTTTGTATAAACAAATTTTCAAGCTTTTAATTCAAAAGATAAATAGAGGTTAATGTAATGCATGGGTTACCTTAATTTAATCTTGTTTTATTAACAAAGGTAATTAAAGTATGATTACTTAAATTAATTAAGATGTTTAATTTAGGTAATTAAATGAAGATAAATAACTTGTAATTGATTAAGGGTAGTTGCATGCTTTAAATTTGGATTGATTAACCTAAGTGTAATTGAAGAATGATAAATCAAGGACAATTAATCAATGCAGGTGATTATAGGGTTAATTAATTTGTGTAATTAATTAAGTTAATGGGGTTAATTCTAGTTAATTAATTAAGTTTTAATTAATTAAAGGTAATCTTTTGATGTTGAGTTAAGTATAATTACGTAAGGTAATTAATGAGATGTAATTACTTAGTGAAGTAATTAGTGGATAATTACTGGATGCAATAAATTAAAAGAAAATTACTTGATGGAGGTAATTAAGGGATGATTACTTGGTGGATGAAATTAAGTGATAATTACTCAGTAAAATTAAAGGACTAATTAATATAATTAATCAAAGAGTTGGTTTAGTTGATGGAGTAATTAAGGAAAGTTAATTTATGATTGTGATTAATCAAGGGTGATTAATGAATATAATTAAGTTAAAGGTTAATTATTAAACGAAGTTTAAGAATAATTAACTAATGGAAGTAATTAGAGGATCATTAATCAATGTAATTAATGGAAATGATCAATTTTGTTTATGAAGATTGAATGATGACAAGTGCATTGAATTGGATGATATCTGATATGATTTTCTTTGTGGTATGAATGTTGGATAGATGGTGATAATGTAATTATCTATAAATTATGAATTGATATGTAAAGTGTTATCCGGTAATTAAATTTGAATTATATTAAATTAAATAACTTGGGTCTAGATGACATTGGATTCGAAGAGACCGGAGTCGGGTATTAGTAAATAACCGAAACCACTTCGATTCTTTATAAATTGATATGTGAAATCAATAAGCTGAAATGGAATGATTTAAGTGACTTGGACTATTAAATCAAAATTTTGGTACATAGAAATTGATGAGGGAAATAAGTAATGTCTATAACAACTTTGAAGTAGAATATTGATGCAAGTTACCCGGGTTTATATAAGTTTTATACTTTTGTATTCTATGTTAGATGGGTTTACTCATGCTGGTTTCCTGCCGGACCCGGGTGTTACTTTGATGTAATGCTCGGGTCAGACCGAGTATTACAGATTTTCAGGTAAGCACGTTTTGGAGCTCAGGAGGCGCGCTGGATGGCACGAACGTATGGAGCGTATCCCGCTGTATATATTATAGTTTATCTAGGACATGTTTGTTTAAACTGTCCAGTGTTGTGCATTGGTTGTAACTCTGATATATAAAAATGTAAGTGTACTGATAAAGTTCTTATTTTGTAAACTGTTATTTATGTGATATTATATTTTAATCTGCTGCAAATGTAAGGTTTCCGTGATTTGTTTTCTGTTTCTTCTTCTTTCTCTTTTCTACTTTTCCTAACTATCTGGAATTTTTAGGATCGAAAATTTCGAGTCGTTACATTTGGTATCAGAGCAGAAGGTCAAGCGAGAACCTTGGCTCTACTGGGATTACTCATTAAGGATAGGGTCAATGGTGCCCTAGAATGAGTTGAGTGTGAGTGTGTTTATATTTGAGTGCGTACTTGTTATTTTCTTATGTAAAGATTTTAAATGATTTTATAAGAATATATTTTGATATATTAGCAATATTTCTTTTTATTAAACATTAAGGTAATTGGTTGTTAAATTATTGGAAGTAAATTAAGTGGTAATAGAAATACAACCTAATTAAAATTAAATCAAAAATAATTTTGAAATGTATTCGAATTGAAATTAAATCTTGAAGTTGGGGAAGAATTTCAAAATAAGATTAATTAGAATTGGTTTCAAACCAGAGAAATAGAATGGTTATCGTGTTTAATAATGAGATGATTGTTTTCTAATAAAAAATAAAATGTTTTAAGGAAGTAACCATTTAAAAAGAGTAACTTGTAAATTTGAAAGGATGTAAATTAAAGTGGGTTTCAAATTGTGAAGTTCTGAATTCCAAATTTAAACATTTAAATTGGTTTCAAAATGTTAAAGGAAATATTATTATTCAAAACTATTTTGAATATGATCTTATTTTAAAATAAGAGATGTTATTTAATATATCTGAATGAAAGGTCCTATTTCAAACAAGGGTTGTTTAGAATTTTAAAGGAATTTTTTTGAATTTAAAACCAAAGGTGGTTTAAAATTTAAAGGTAACCAGGTGTGTAAAAGAAATAAACTCTAAGGTTGAGTTTTGAATTTTATTTGGAATGTGATGTGAAATCCAAAGTGAAGTAGGTTTTAATTTAAGTGGGAAGGATATTAATCTGAAGTTTAAAATTTGAATGGGAATTCAAATTGTGTAAATTTGACTGGATTAAGTAAATTGAATTTAACTTGGAAGAAGTTAAATAAGTCTGAATGATCAACCTGATTTGGAAATTTCAAGATGAAATTAAGATTTAACTTGGGAAGTTAAATGGTTAATTTGAATTGGGAGTTTGTGTTATCTCAAAATGGGTTTGAGATCTAGAAATTGGAAATGGACGAATGTTTTAAGATAATTGGATAATATTACTCTATTGTTATTAAAAAAATTTAAGCTGAAATTGGATTTATTTAAATAAATGAAGCAATGGGGTGTGATAATATATCCATTATTATGATAAAATGGAATTTGAATTCTAAATTAAATGATTTAAAGATATAAGTTGATTTGATTTAAAGTATTAAATCAACATTAAAAAAATTAATTAAAATTAACTCGAATTTATATAATTCAGGATGGTTTAAATTTGGAATTTAAATTGAATTAGTTCAAATTGAATTTGATTTGAATAATTTGGAATTGTGATTAAGTTGAATAGGTTTAAAATTCAACTGGAATTTGATTTGAAATTGGAAAGAAATTGAGAATTAATTCTACTTGAATTTCGGTTAAATCAATTTCAATGGAAATTGAAGTTATTTAAATTGGAAGTGAGTCAATTTAAATGGAAGTGGGAATTTAAATTGAATTGTTGGAATTAAAGATTGGAAACTGAACAGTTTGACTCTGGACTATTTTCAAAATAAATTGTTTTAATATAAATCTATTCTTTTCAAATTATTTACTATACAGCTTTTCTTTTTAAACCTAAAACTCTCTTATACTTGTTTTACAATTATTTTTTGAACTATTTAACAATTTTTCAACTGTTTTATAAACTAATTACCGTTTTTCAACTACTTTATAACTAATTACTATTTTATAGCTATTTTTCAAATATTTAAAATTTCTATAATTATTTGACTATTTTCTAACTATTTTACAACTACTTAACTATTTTGCAGCTATTTTACAAACTAATAATTATTTTTTATTATTACTTATCTATTTTTAACCTTCCAAGCTATTTTCTAAATTTAAGCTGGACGGAGTTCAAACTGTCTATGATTGAATATCCATTTGGGATAAGGATTAAAGTGATAATCCAATGGAATTGAAACAATTGTGATTTTGTGAATAGAAATTAAAGGAAATGTGAATAAAAAAAGAGAAATTGATTTGGTTAATAATCAATGAAAATAAATACGTAGGATGTACGTATATTATTCTATTCACATAGTGATTTGATCCAGATTCGTGCACATAATTTCGAGATAGTTATATCGATCCGAGTTGGGATTTTTCACTCGATTTTCGACGGCAAACATGGATATAGATTGTTGATTGGTTTTGGATATTCTCTATCATAGTTATGGCTATGCAAGGAGAATAACAGTTTCTGATCAAGAAACCAGATCTGAGTCTGCACTAGAAAGTCGGTTGGACGATACTAGTTCGGAAGGGAAATTGTGTGATCGAGTGAGCGATCAGATTGATATGGTGTACGAATGGTATGTGTACATCGTACGGATTGGAATGAAATTGATATTGAAGTTTGTGGATAAGAAATGTGAAATGATTTTTGAAGTGAAAATATATTTTGTGAAATATATGAGAAAATAAAATAGAAATTGGGTATTTCTATGGTAGAAATTTACTTTATGGGAGTAAGTAATATGGTTAATGACTTTATAGAGTAATCAAATTTAATTATTTGAGTAAATAAAGTTATATATCTTTGTTATATAAGATAAATCTCCCCTTGTTGAATCTATTGCTAGAAGAAAAGGATTTTGAAGTATAAAAGGAGTATTATACAAGTTTGAAATGATCCAAAGTTTTAAAAATTATATATATCTGTGTATATATATATATATATATATAAAGGATCTAGTGAGGATTTTGGAAAAGGTTTTGGGAACCTTTGGATTTGGAAAGGCTTTTGATTTTTCAGTAAAATCAATATTGGAATTTGGAAAGCCTAATTTGAGAATTATTGATTTTGGGATAATCGATTTTGAGAAAGGAGATTTACATGAGATTCATATTAGGGGCACGATTTGGAAGATACTATATGTGTATAGTATAAAGTGTTTTGAAAATGGCTCTGGAGAAAAAGGCGCTCCCTTAGGATGAACTTCTCAGGAGTACCATAGGTTGGTACTGCCTTGAGCCTCTAAGGGGGAGGTTCTAAAGTTGATCCTGTGAGGAGTCCGGACAAACTAGTTGCTGAGGAATATTGGGTAGCGAAAGTCGAGGGTGCTGATGCCTACAGAGGCATTTGGGTTGTGCTGTGACGACAGTGTAACTCGATGTCGCTGCGATCTACTATGTAGACCATAGCGGAAATCATGTAGAGGTGAGTGTCAACGGTCTACGCTTGATTTTGCCGGGAAGGCAACGTAACATCGGTAGGCTGCGATCTATGGTCAAGTGGAGTGGAGAAGTTTCATTCTTTTGGTAGCGAAATTCGAGGGCGCTGAGGCCTACAGTTATATGGGTTTTTTCTATGATAGCAACGTAACCTCAGTTGTAGCTGCGATCTGTAGCGGGTTCTATGGTGTAATCGAGGGGTGCGGAGGCCTACAGTTATCTATGGATTTTGTCGGGATGGCAAAGTAACCATCGGGTTAACTGCGACCATGGATGGGGGTGATGATTTCCAGAGCATTCTCACCAAAGATATTTCCTCTATTTTCAAAAACATTTTTTATATTTTCAGTAAAATTATTTTCCGAGTATTTTCACTGGGTGTTGAAAACAGGTTTACTAAGTACTTATAGATCTTCAGTCCTACGCCTGATCAACGAATGACCGAATTTCCGTGAGAATAAAGATGGACTTGTAGAAACATCGAGTTATAAAAAGTATTTTTAAGATATTTTAAAGTGTTTTAATAAAGATCAAAGATTAATTTTTATGTTATTAAGCATTTTAATAAATTCTGGCCTCGTTCCTTTTTGAGGACGAAAAGATTCAAAGGCGGGAGGAATGTGATAACCCGAATTTTTGGGCATCTGCTAATTTGAAATTAACAAGATTAGATTTGTTAAAATACTCATTTGTAATTTGAACAAATGAAATTCTATATCTGGAAATTGTATATAGATGGATTTGAACTATAATAAATGCTAAATTTTAAACATTTGGATAGATATGTATTTGATAATCTCCTGATAATTATTAAATTTGACTATATTAGTTTAATGTTTTCTTTTAAAATACTTAATTTGGCAAAATTCATCTTTTCAGAAGACAATAATATTTAATTTGTAAACTTTATCTTTCAAACAAATAATAATGTGATGAATTCTTTTGTACATTATTTAAAATAAGCTAAATTATTATTTTCAAACAAATTTAAATATAGATTGTTTAAATATATATATGTGAGTTAATTTTAAATAGAATATGAATTTGAATTCGAATTCAAAATTCAAACAATAAACATCTTAAAATAAATTGGATTTAAAAGTGTATATATATAACTAGTATATTGTACAACTATTTATAAGTGTATAATTGAAAATTTATAATATAAATATATATAAGGTTAAAATATACATGTATAAAGGTATTATATAGATTTAAGGAATTAATAAATAAATAAAACATATTAAGTACATTATAATTACAAATGTAAACAATCTATAAAACAATAATGACAAGTGTAAATTTTATAATTACAAGTGTTAGTTGATTTATTAAAAGAAATACATGTGGCAACCTCATTTCTTTTGGATTTTTTTTAATCAAAATGAACGAGAAAACCAAGTTTTTATTCCTTCATCTCCAAAATTAGAAATCAGAGGAGGGAAAAAATCTGGAAAATCAAATTTCTTGAAGCTAATAAAGGATCAACTTAGCTTTTAATCAAATTCGTATTCAAATTCAAGATCAATAACAATTCAAGTAGCAAGTCGATTTCCAGTTCGCAAAGCAAAAATAGTTTCCAAGCTTCAAGAATTCTGCTCTCTGTTTAGCAGATTCCAGTGAGTAAATCTTTAAAAAAATCTGATACATCTTGAACTAGCATGCAATGATCTTTTAAGTATGTTTTGAATTATGTTGTGCGTGTCTTTTAAAAATGATTTTAAATATATATGTGTGGGTTAATATCTATATATATGACTGCAACATATATATTAAAAAAAACAAGTCTCTGTGCAAACTAAAAACAGTAGATAAACACTTTAAATCTGGATGAAGGCTTGATGTTTGATAAAAGATTATAAAGTTAAGATGTTGAATGGATGTTCTAACTGGAATATAGTTGAATTACTATACTATTTGTTTGTATTCATGTCTGTGCAAATGTTATTGAGTTCTGCTGTGAACATAGATTCAAGAATGAAGCAAATTAATTCAATATCTCTTCATACGAATCAATTTAGGTTGGGATGTTTAAAGGGATTTTGCTCGAATTAACAAAACATTATTTTTAAAAATAATTAAAGGTGAAAATAGTTGGTGTTTCACTGGAATTTGGAAATTACTGTAAAATAAAATCATAAAAACCCAAAGTTGTCAAAATTCACTTTCAACAATTAAGTGTTTCATGCATATTACCTCAATTGTCCTAGGAAAATATGATTTTTAAAAGAAAAATAATAAAATTTAACTTTTTCCGATCAGCCATTGTTCCTGTTTGATCGAGTTGCTTGATTTCTGTTTGGGCATTGATTTCACTTTTCTGCTATGTTGTGACGGTTGTCGTGGTCGATTGCGAGTTGGTGATGACCGGAGGGATGATCGCCGTCGATCAGAAATGTTGTGCATGTGCACACGGGCAAATTTGTGTATTGGGTAGATGTTTGGAAAGAAGGAGTTGGCCTGGATTTCTCGAAGCATTGCTCGTGATGATTGCGGGAGAGACTCGAGCCATTGGTCCCGCGAGTGGTGCTCGTGAAATTTGAAGAGATGGTCGCGTGATTGTCTCGTGTAAAGCTGGTTCCTGGATTTTGAAATTCTGTTCTGTTTTTAATCTAAAAATGAATTTCAAAAATTTAAAGCAAGTTAAAAAATTTAAACAGAGTTTAGCTATTTTTTATGCATGAAATGATTAATTTAAAGTTTGATGTTTAAAGAACTATTGTTTAAAGTTTTTCTATGTTTACATTCCTGTTTAAAAATAGTTCGGTTTATAAATTTTGCTTTAGTTAAATTATGAAATAAACCTCTAAATGTTTTAAAATAAGTGTAATTGTTGAAATTAAAATGAAATTTAGTGAAAGAATTTATTTTTAAATAATTAAAAGATGATAATTTTGTATAAACAAATTTTCAAGCTCTTAATTCAAAAGATAAATAGAGTTTAATGTAATGTATGTGTTACCTTAATTTAATCTTGTTTTATTAACAAAGGTAATTAAAGTATGATTACTTAAATTAATTAAGATGTTTAATTTAGGTAATTAAATGAAGATAAATAACTTGTAAATGATTAAGGGTAGTTGCATGCTTTAAATTTGGATTGATTAACCTAAGTGTAATTGAAGAATGATAAATCAAGGACAATTAATCAATGCAGGTGATTATAGGGTTAATTAATTTGTGTAATTAATTAAGTTAATGGGGTTAATTCTAGTTAATTAATTAAGTTTTAATTAATTAAAGGTAATCTTTTGATGTTGAGTTAAGTATAATTACGTAACGTAATTAATGAGATGTAATTACTTAGTGAAGTAATTAGTGGATAATTACTGGATGTAATAAATTAAAAGAAAATTACTTGATGGAGGTAATTAAGGGATAATTACTTGGTGGAAGAAATTAAGTGATAATTACTCAATAAAATTAAAGGACTAATTAATATAATTAATCAAAGAGTTGGTTTAGTTGATGGAGTAATTAAGGAAAGTTAATTTCTGATTGTGATTAATCAAGGGTGATTAATGAATATAATTAAGTTAAAGGTTAATTATTAAACTAAATTTAAGAATAATTAACTAATGGAAGTAATCAGAGGATCATTGATCAATGTAATTAATGGAAATGATCAATTTTGTTTATGAAGATTGAATGATGACAAGTGCATTGGATTGGATGATATCTGATATGATTTTCTTTGTGGTATGAATGTTGGATAGATGGTGATAATGTAATTATCTATAAATTATGAATTGATATGTAAAGTGTTATTCGGTAATTAAAATTGAATTATATTGAATTAAATAACTTGGGTCTAGATGACATTGGATTCGAAGAGACCGGAGTCGGGTATTAGTAAATAACCAAAACCACTTCGATTCTTTATAAATTGATATGTGAAATCAATAAGCTGAAATGGAATGATTTAAGTGACTTGGACTATTAAATCAAAATTTTGGTACTTAGAAATTGATGAGAGAAATAAGTAATGTCTATAACAACTTTGAAGTTGAATATTGATGCAAGTTACCCGGGTTTATATAAGTTGTATACTTTTGTATTCTATGTTAGATGGGTTTACTCACGCTAGTTTCCAGCCTGACCCAGGCGTTACTTTGATGTAATGCTCGGGTCAGACCGAGTATTACAGATTTTCAAGTAAGCACGTTTTGGAGCTCAGGAGGCGCGCTGGATAGCACGAACGTATGGAGTGTATCCCGCTGTATATATTATAGTTTATCTAGGACATGTTTGTTTAAACTGTCCAGTGTAATGTATTGGTTTTAACTCTGATATATAAAAATGTAAGTGTACTGATATAGTTCTTCTTTTGTAAACTGTTATTTATGTTATATTATATTTTGATCCGCTGTGAATGTGAGGTTTCTGTGACTTGTTTTTTGTTTCTTCTTCTTTCTCTTTTCTTCTTTTCCTAACTATCTGGAATTTTCGGGATCGAAAATTTCGGGTCGTTACAATCAGCTTGGTTAATTTGAAAGATTTTCTTGAAGGAATCCATAGCAATGACCAATAAGTTCAGATGCCAGACAAAACCAAGGAAAGAAATCAAAAGTAGCCAGCATCCAAATAAAGGTCTATACCCCTCCAATCTACGAACACCAAGTTTCGAGCCAAGGATCCAATAAAGTACTTAGATTGGTACTGATCCAAGACCAAGGATCAGTACTGATTCCTGAAGACTTCACAAAATGGTCATCTGCCTTATGCACTACAAAGATGGGGTGTGTAAAACCAAGTTCATGCTATGTGAGTTAGATTGCAAGTTAGTATCAACTACCACAACTAACGTATAAGTCAAACACTATAGCTTCATCCTCAAGCCAGGACATTTGGTAAAACCCAAGGCCATAGCAATGCAAGTATAGCGACAAAGATGGAGACATGAGCAAGACAAGCATTCACATAAGATAAATGGAGATTTAGAAGGCAAATTCGTGGATCCGTACTAACCCCAAGCATGAATCAGTATCGATCCCCAATTATTCATGACATCGCCTTAATCTCTTCAGTTAACTCCCTCTTGGATGTGGGGGGCGTTGGTTTAAATATGGTCTAGCGATTTTCGTCGACCTACATCTATAAAATAGGGGTATGAGCACACTTTTGGGGATCTTTTTAAGTTGTTAACAAGTTATTATATTCTCTTTGTAATTCCACGGATCATCACCGATCTCTAGGAACAGCTTTGTAAAAACTCGTCAAAGACTTTAACAAAGTTTATATGGATGTAGGCCTTTGAATAGCCAAACCACTATAATTGCTATGTGTAGTTTGTTTTCCTCATTTTCAAGGCATGGTCTTCATTTTATTCTCTACTATTAATCTCTGGGTGTTTGTGCCAACTTTTAGAGTAAACGCATACTTTAATGAAGTTTAATTTGATTGTTGTCCTTTACTACTAGCGAACTTAGTTATCCAACCTGTTGACTATAATCCAGTATCGATGGTCTAGGGTGAACCAACTAGGTGGCAATCATGTCCAGATCGCTAGTAAGTCTTAGGTTCTCTACGACCAACCATTAGTTTTGAGGCCATTGTCAATGATGAACACCCAGGGTCACTCTTATTAACCATTGCCGAAAAGAAGTTTTGGATTGATCATCAATGATGGACATCCAGCTAGGGTCACTTTGGTCTGATGTTGCAAATAGAAAGCTTGAGCCAATCATCAATCTTGGACGCCCGGTTAGGGTCATTCTTGTCTACCATTGCTGGCAAATAGTTTAAGCTAATCGTCAATGGTAGACACCTAGTTAGGATCACTCTTGCCCTCCATTGCCGGTAAGAAGTTTGAGTCGATCATCAATGATGGACACCCGATTGGTTCGCTCTAGTTTGTCATTGCCAGTAAGAAGTGTGAGCCAATCATTAATAGTGGACATTCGTTAGAGTCATTCTGGTCCACCATTACTAGCAAGATGTTTGAGCCAATCTGAAATGGTGGACACCTACTTAGGTCATATTTGTTTGCCATTTTCAACAAAGAGTTTATGGTGAGAGGATCTTTATTGCGGAGACCCTGTTTTGCCACCAAGTAGAGAATTCAGCTCATCGAGTTTGTGCAGCATTTCCCTTAATACCAATGTTAATCCGACATATTTAGGCCGTAGTAAAAAGTTACATTTCATACTCATTACCTGCCATAACAAGATTTTAAGTAAAGCACATTTCATAAAAATTCATCTCATAACTATTTCAATTTCATGATTACAACATAATTGGTAAATCAACAGACACTAAGTAAAATAGCGATGGAGATTCTGTACATTCCAAGCTTTTTTAACTATAGCTCCATCTACCGTGCTGAGGATGAAAGCTCCGTTACTCAAGTCTTTGTGAATAACATACAGTCCTTGCCAGATTGGGCCGAATGCCCTAGTCTATAAAGTATCTCCTTTAGCACTAGGTCCCCTTCCAAGAGTTGGGTTTGACTTTAGAATTATATTGATTAGCGATTCTTCGTTTATGCGCCCCAGCCTTCAACACAGCTTCTTCATGTCTTTCATCAATTAAGTCCAATGACATGTACAGTAGCTTCACATTCTTACTCTAGCCATAATGAACTCTCATATGTGACGGCATTGCAGCTTCCATCGGTAACATCACCTTTGACCCATAAGCCAATAAGAAAGGAGTACGCCATGTTGCTATCTTTAAAGAACTACGATAAGCCCAAAGTGACAGGGGAAGTTCGCCCACCCATGCTCCTTTCGCCTTTTCCAACTGCTTCTTTATAAGGGTCTTTAGAACCTTATTAACCGCTTCCAGCTGTCTATTAGCCTACGGGCATGCTACCGCGAAGAAACTTTTCTTTATCTTGTGAAGTTTGGCAGAAATCAATAAAGTACTCACTGTGAAACTGCAACCCATTATCTGAGATGATTTGAAAGGGATCTTTGTACTTGCATATTACATTCCTGATCAAAAAATTTATGATCTTGGTCGTTGATACTTTAGTAAGCAGTTCGACATCGATCCACTTGGTAAAGTAGTCAACCGCCACTACAGCATACTTAGCTCCACCCCTAACTATGGAAAGCTCTTCGATTATATATATTCCCCAGACCATCAAAAGCCAAGGGCTAACCATGTGAGTCAAATTAATCGAGGGCAATCTGGGAATTTTCACAAACCATTAGCATTTGTCGTATCTTTTTTCATACTCCACTGCATCATGATTTAATGTCAGCCAGAAATGTCCATACTGTAATAACTTCTTTACTACAGTCGGCTCACCAGTGTAATCTCCAAATCTCCCTTGATATATGTGGCGACCCACCTTTCTAACCGTTGGAAATGACAGTTAGCACATCCATGGTATTCGTATGCCATTGCCTAAGCATCCGAAAATGAATTATCGTAGGGTAAAATAAAAGAACAGAACGGAAATCTCACAATGGAATGGTTAAATATGATATAACGCTACGATAGTACATAAGGTAACTCCTTAACATAGAGTTATCAGAGTTACAACAAAAGCACTACCATCAACCTAGGCAGTTATAACAACCTGCTTTTATACTTGATGATACAAAATACACATACATAAATAAGCATAACTATAGAAATAGATAGTTAGGTAGATAAGGAGCATCATGCTCGTCCATTGTCTTCAAAAAAGCCTAAAGAAACCTGCTACTCTCGACTTGGGTCAGACAAAAAGTCTAGTATGAGTAAACTCTAAACAAAGGGTGGAAATAAATAACAATATGTGAGACCTTGCTGCCAAGTGCCAAAAAGGTTTCCCCTCACAAGAACAAAATCCAACCAAAAGTAATGGATATAAATAATTTAACAGCGTGAAGTGCATAAGTCTCATCCTAATAAAATTAAGAAATAAATAAATTAACAATTTTTAATCAACACAAGAGAAGGGAAATTTTCTAATAATGACTAGGAGGGTACACCCTCTTATCGAAAATATACCGCTAGACAATATGCTTGAGAGGGTCATTTTCTCTTTGACTCTCCCAAAAATGCACAAGCCGAACCTCGCCAACCTTACCGAGTATCTTAGTATTCTACATCGAGCATACAACCAAATCCAATCTTAAGTAGATGTGAAGAAACCCTAATGGGAGCAACCCTATATAGCTTGGCGTCCACTCACTTTCTAGTTTTAGTCATTTCTGACAAAGGATATCAGCACTTGAATGAGCAAAAAATCATCTTATATTGACGATAAACAATGAAGACAGTGAAATCAATAGTTAATAAAACAATTATAAGGAATTATTAAAATGATTGTATAAGGAAACTAATTTGCATATCCTTACCACTACTCGTTGATTTCAAACTTGTACTATCACTGCGTTGAAAATGAAGCCGGCCAAGTAAGAATAGTGTTACTTCTAAGACTTGCCTTGACGACATTTTTAACGTTTGAGGTAGAGATGGGCTTCCATACCTCGATGTTTAGTGCTGAGAATGTGACTAAATCCTTTCCATATAAGCGACATTGTTTATGGAAATTAAATTTCTTTATCTTTTCCATACCTAAATCAAACTTTTAAACTTTTAAAAATGAACTTGTGCTTGAATTTCATATCACAAATATTAACTTTAAACAACATTATTAGAAATGATTAATTAACTTTGTACAACATTAATTGCCTCAAACATCTTTATTTAAAATAATCAATTAGCTTTAAAACTGATTAATTACTCCAAATATCATAATTTAAAATGATTAATTAACTTCAATTATCATTATTGAAATGCTTAATTAATCTTAAACATCATCAATGAAATGATTAATTAATTTTTAAAATGTCATTATTAAAATGATTAATTAACTTTAAAACATTGTTATTAAAATAATTATTTAACCTTAAATATCATTATTAAAAATGATTAATTAACGTTAAAATATCGTTATTAAACTGATTGACTAACTTTATAACATCATTATTAGAATGATTAATTAGCTTTAAACATCATTATCAAAATGATTAACTAATTTTAATCATCATTATTAAAATGATTAACAAAATTTTTGTTTTGTAAAAATCCAAGCAAAAGTTCAACAAAATGATTTTTAGAAGAGATGATATTTTCAAAGTGTTGATATAGTAATAGTAGCTATACGGACACTTCTATAAAACATTTTATATGCCGTATATTCATCCAAACATTTCATAAACATAAGCATATGTGTACTCAAATAAAAATAACATTCTAAAGCAAGGCAAAACTTGTCACTTTATAACTTATGCACTTTGAACTATGCCATAGCGATCCATTGGCTACGAACACTTTGACTTTATTTCAAGTCCTCTACAAACATCCTATGTTCCATCCCCTTTCAAGAGGGAACCAAACCAAACAATATTATTTCAAACTCATAACATAAACAATCAACTAACAGTTATCATTATCACAAATGATAAAGTTAAATCTTTAGGTTTAAAAGAGAGATTTATTCACCATTTCCACATAGCTACAGAATAAAGCTACTACAACCTAGCACCAACATTCGGATCTACTTTTCTTTTTAAATACTTTTCTTTTTAATTCCCGGGAAAGTGAAATTTGGCTCTGCCTAGGCATATATAAGCTCGGCTATGACTTTCAGTCTAGGGTTTTTGGTCTGTTGTGGAAGCTAAGAAAAGTAGAAACAAAAAGGAGTTTTTTAAGGATTTAAAGTGAAAAGGCAGAAATATTTTTTATCTTGAAAATTATAAAGAGGCCATAGATGTGAAAATGGAAGCTTGGAAAAAATTAAGAGTTTGAAATGAAGAAAGTGAAATGAAAATAAGAATTGAAAAAAGTTTGACTTACTTTTATGGAAAATGGATAACTGAAATGTCTAAAATTCCCATGATAATTTTAAAGTACCGTACCCTCCATATATTGATGCCATCTCACCCTCCCCTTCCTTGCTTCACATGTGACCAACCACCCTCTAATTTACATCATCTCATCACTTCAGAAGATTTGATGTTTCATTTTAACCTTATTTTATTTTTATTTTAAAATTTTAAAAGAAAAGTCAACATTTATTTTATTTCTTTAGTAAATAATTTAAATTTATTTAACTCTAACCAAAGCATATATTATATATATATGTTTGTGTGTGTGCGTATACCCCAGTGTGCACAATGTGTTCCGATGACTTTTAGATGATGAAGAGTCGAAAACTCGAAAAAGTATTTTAAGTCACCTTTTCTATATTCTCCAAACTAATTATCTTATTAAACCAAATTTTTAAACCACTTCACCATCACCAATTATTACTTAAAATTGGTTTATTTGAGTTTTAAAATCCACTTTTTAAATATTTAAAATATATTAAATATTTCGAATCAAAGTGATTAAATTACGGGTTGTTACATCCTCCCCTCCTTATAGGAAATTTCATCCCCGAAATTAACCACAAACAACAAATGGTATCAAAAGAAACCCGTGTGATATCATTTAACAAACTACTACAAAGAAAGTGACTCCATTACAACCAGTGAGTACATTACTAGATACAATAAAATACGAACAACTATGACAACAACTCAGGAAAAGAATCCCTAATAGAGTCCTTGGTTTTCCAAGTACAATCTCTATCATCCCACTCCATTGAACCTTAGTAAGATTCACATCATTCATCCTCAATCGCTTTATATCTCGAGCGATGATACAAATAGGCTACCAAAGAATGGTTAGGTTAGGCTGAACTTCCAAATCAGCTCGTTGTGTTGGTTCCACTATCTTTGAAGGGTCGTGTACACACATTTGTAAATGAGATACATGAAATATGAACATCCAATAGTCTATCGGGTAACTTCACTCTGCAAGTCTACCATTCCGGTCCAGTATGGGAAAACGAAAAATATAACGAGGGATTAGCTTCCCTGATTTCCCAAACCTCACAACACTTTTCAATGAAGAAACATTTACAAACACCACATCTCCTACTGAGAATTCTAGATCCTAGCCTCCTTAATCTTCCTTCTAATATCTGTTACATTCCCATAGGATTCTAAGATCATGTCGGGTCCATGAACAAGTATATCTCTAGATTCAACCCAACATGATGGAGAACGACACAAAAGACCATAAAGAGCTTCGAAAGGTGCCATACCAAAGGTTGCCTGATAGCGGTTGTGGTAAGTGAATTCGACTAAGTGTAAATGATCTTCCTAAGGACCCCTACAGTCGAGAATGCATGCTTACAATAAATCTTCTAAGATCTGGCTCACTCTCTCTATGCTCCCATTTGTCTACGGATGGCAGACTTAGATTGGTCCTTAAACCAATTTGCAGTCCCTCCTATAACCTGCTAGTGAATATTGGGTCTTGGTCACTTACAATACCACAAAGAATACCATAAAGTCTCATAATCTCTTTCACATACAAACTTGTTGAACATGTAGCAATCCTAGTCGGCTTAATAGGAATGAAATGAGCACTCTTGGTCAGTCGATCGACTGTAGCCCAAATGCCTTTTTCCCTCTTATTGACCTAGAAAGCCTATCAATAGAGTCCATAGAGATCTGCTCCTACTTCTGCTTTGGGATCTCAAGTGGCTAAAGTAGTCCAACTATCTTTTGCTAGTCACTCTTAATTTCCTAGTAGTTTGCACATTGAATCACAAAGATCGACATATCTCACTTCAACCCCTTCCACCAGAATAACCTCCTTATATCTTTAAACATCTTACTCACTCTTAGAGTAAAGATAACTTTAAAAGGAGGCATACGGCTA
Source organism: Allium cepa (assembly GCA_030765085.1). NCBI lineage: Eukaryota > Viridiplantae > Streptophyta > Magnoliopsida > Asparagales > Amaryllidaceae > Allium > Allium cepa. Next base: position 486,744,588 of record CM060929.1, read on the forward strand.
ACACCTCTTGCCTAAGTCTATTAACAATTGGAATACATATACGCCAGTTTATTTTCAATACGCCCAGAGGATCAATATCAAAGCTAAAAACAACACCTTCTTGGACATCCATCTTAATTCGAGCCAAAATAGGACCTACCTTCTGATTAGAGGCAATCCTCTCCATCAATACTGCCTTAACTTCAAAGCCAGCAACAATTACTACATTTCTACTCAACACATTTGCAATAATATTTGCTTTACCAGGAATGTACAAAATCTCTAGATCATAAGAAGCGAGAAACTCCAGTCATCTCTACTGCCTCAAATTCAAATCCTTCTAGGTAAAGAGGTATTTTAAGGATTTATAATCCATGTATAACTTTAAATTTTTGCCCAAAAGGTAGTGAGCAACAAATTGTCTCAAATTGACGATATACAAAGAAGATAGCGGAATCGATAGTAAATAAATAAACCGTTAGGAATAATTAAAATGATCAAGTATGAAAATTAAATCTCATACCCTCACTACTCACGATTTTAAACTTGTACTATCTCTCAGTTGAGAATGAAGTCAGGCAAGTAAAGGTAGTGTTACCTCCAAGACTTGTCGTGATGGTTAACCTCTGAGATTGAGACAAGTTTCCATACCTCGACGTTTATGTTGGGAATATGACCAAATACTTTCCGTATAAGCTATATTATTTATGAAAAGTTAATTTCTTATCTTTTCATAACCAAATCAAAATTTTAAACTTTTAAAACCAAACTTGTGTTTGGGTTTCATTTCACAAATATTAACTTTAAACAGCATCATTAAAAATGATTAGTTAACTTTAAACATGACTAATTACTTCAAACACCTTTATTTAAAATAATTAATTAGCTTTAAACATGATTAACTAATTTAAACCTCATTATCTAAAATTATTAATTAAATTTAATCATCCTTATTAAAATGATTAATTAATTTTAAAACCTCAATGTTAAAATGATTAATTAACCTTAAACATCGTTAATAATAATGATTAATTAATCATTAAAACATTATTATTAAAGTGATTAATTAGCTTTAAAATAACATTATTGAAAATGATTAAATAATCTTCAAAACATCATTATTAAAATGATTAATTAACTTTAAAACATCATTATTAGAATGATTAATTAACCTTAAACATCATTATCAAAATGATTAACTAATTTTAGTCATCATTATTAAAATGATTAACCAAAAATTTTGTTTCGTAAAAACCCAAGCACTAGATCAATAAAAAGATTTTCAAAATAGTTGATAATTTTAAGGTGTCGATATAGCGATAGTCGATATACGGATACTTCCATAAAACATTTTAAAATTGTTACTTTATAGCTTACGCACTTTGAAATGTATCGTAGTGACATATACACTACGAACACTACAGCTTCATTTCAAGTCCCCTACAAACATCTTATGTGTCGTCCCCTTTCAAGCGGGAACCAAACCAAACAACATTATTTCAAATTTATAATATAAACAATCAACTAACTAATATTACTATCGCAAATGATAAAGCTTAAATCTTTGGGTATAAAAGTGAGATTTACTCACCAAAATCCACACAACTGCAAAATAAAGCCACTACGACCTAGCACCAACACCCCAATCTGCTTTACTTTTCAAATACTTGATTTTTAGTTTCTTGGGAAGTGAATTTGGCTTGGCCTAGTCATACGTAGGACGTAGGATTGGCCATGATTTTAGTAGGAGGTTTTGGGTCTTGTTATGGAAGTTAAGAGGAAAAGAAGTGTTTTTAACTAGTTTTTTAAGGATTTAAAGTGAAAAGGATGGAGATTTTTTAACTTGAAAATTATAAAGAGGCCATGGAAATGAAAATGAAAGCTTGGAAAAGAAATAAGAGTTTGAAATGAAGAAAGTGAAATAAAAGTAGGAATCGAATAAAGTTTGAATTAATTTTATATAAAATGGATAGGTGAAATGTCTAAAATGCCCTTTATAATTTCAAAGTGCCATAACCTCCATATCCTGATGCCACCTTACCCTCACCTTCTTTGCTTCACACGCGACCAACCGCTCTCTCATTGACTTCACCTCATAAATTCATAAGATTTGATAGTTTATTTTACCATATTTTTTTATTTTAAAAAATTTAAAAGAAAAGTTAACATTTACTTTATTTCTTAAGTAAATAATTTAAACTTATTTAACCCTAACCAAAGCATATGTTATTTATATGTGTATGTATATATATACTTTAGTGTACATAATGTGTCCCGACAACTTTTAGATGACGAAGAGTTGAAAATCCCATAAAAGATTTTCGTACATAATGTGTCCCGACAACTTTTAGATGACGAAGAGTTGAAAATCCCATAAAAGATTTTCGGTCACATTTTTTATATTTCTCCAAACTAATTATTTTAGTAAACTAATTTTTAAACAGCTTCAACATCACTAATTATTACTTAAATGAGATTTAATTTATGATATCCATTATTTAAATATTTAAAAATGTACTAAATATTCAAATTCCAATGATTAAATTATGGGATGTTACAATGTATGTTTTGCAATACCTCCTCAGCTTACATTTCCATAACGCGCCTTGGCAGTGGGTTAGAAAATCTGCTTCGATACAACATGTCATCCTGAATGATACGGTGAGGCGCCTTTCGCAAGACTTTCTTAGCTTAGTTTCGATTGCCTAGTAATATCCCTTCACTTAAATATGTTAATAATGGTGTCATCTAGGTTACCTCATCATTGATAGTTGTAATCAAATTCATCTTTCACAACTGGGACTAAGTAGGGCCGCGATAGGTATCGATCCCAAAAGAGGCCAAGCTTTGGAACATGCCAACATCACTAGCTCATCAGCGTCTCGATTCTCTTCTCATGGGACGTGTTTGATCACGTAATGTTGTGTTTCATTAAGCAAGACCTTCACTTTCTCTAAATAGGATTTCAAGCGTTCCCCCTAGCCTGGAATTCATCAATCACCTGGTTTACAACTAACTACATGTCATTGTGCATGCACATCGACCTAATTCCTATCTCCTTTGCTATATTCAAACCTGCTATTAAAGCTTCATATTCAGTCTCATTGTTCGTCGTCTTCAACCCCAGTTGTATTATGTAGCTCAAATTCCTCACTATAGATGTCAACAGTGCTATGCCAGCACCAAATTGTGCTCGTTCGAAGCTCCATCAACATACATTTTCTATTTAAGAGCTTCTTCCTCCTCGGATTCCATTTAGTCATCCCTAATGGTAAATTTAGCAATAAAGCTCACCAGGGCTCATCCCTTTATCGGTGTTTAAGGATGATAGGTAATCTTATATTGGCTAAATTTATTACTCCATTTGGTTAGTCTCCCTGAAATATTAGGTCGACGTAGAGCCTATATCAGGGGATGATCTGTCAGTACTCAAATGGGATGCAACTAGAAATACAGCCTCAAATCCATGATGCGATTAGCGGGCAATACACAAACTTCTCCAGGTTACGGTATCTAGACTCTAGCCCGGTGAAGTGCTGACTCACAAAATATACTGAATGTTGCACTAAATTTTCCTCTTGGACCAATGCTACACTCATGGATTGGATGACACATCCAAGTACAAATATATGTCTTCTCCTTCAACTGGTATTGAAAGAGCCAAAAGCTTCTATAAATGTTCCAATAAGTTAAGGAATGAGGCTATGCGTTCGTTTATCAATGTAAAACCGCTTTTCTCCCTCTTGAGCGTTTTAAAGATGGGAACATATTTATTTATAGCCTTGGATATAAACCTGCTTAGCATCTCCACTTTGTCGTTTAGGCTCTGCATCTCCTTCTACGTCTTGGGGATCGTGGTGTCTCTTAAAACTTGGACTTGCTCCTGGTTGGCTCCAGTTCCCATGGCATGCATGATAAATCATAGGAACTTTCTAGAAGAAACCCCAAAAGAACATTTTAATGGGTTCATCTTTATCCCAAAAATCCTATAGAATTTGAAACATCTCGTCCAAGTATGAGATGTGGTCTTCAACCTTTTTCGATTTTGCTAGCATATCATTAACGTATACCTCATAATCTTTACAATCTGGCCAACGAACATCTTATTGACTAAGTGTTGATTCATTGCCCCTGCATTCTTGAGCCCAAACAGCATGACCTTGTATTGATTAAGTCCTAAGTTGGTATAAAGCTAGTGTATTCATAATCCAGGGATACAAAGAAATCTGTTTGTATATGGACCATGCATCCATAAGTGGTAGAAATTCACGCCCTGTCATTCCATATACTAATTAGTCGATTCTTGTGAGTGGAAAGCAGTCTTTAGGAAAGCATCATTTAAGTTGGGGAAGTCAATATACGTCCCTTATTTTCCATTAGACTACTTAACCAAAACTGGTTTTGCAATCCACTGCAAGTATTAAGACTCCCTGATGAAACAATTTCCTAATAAGGTTTTCAAGTACTTAATTAAGTGCCATTAATCGCTCCAAACCCATACCACTTTTCTTTTGTTCCATTGGGGTTTTCTTAGGTTGATATCCAAGGCATGACATGCCATTGAGAGAAAGATTCCACACATATCTGCATGCGACTGGAAAACACATCCTGGTCATCCCGTAAGAATCCAATTAAATGTACCTTGATATCCCGTTCTAGTCTGGATCCAATCTTGATAAGTCTCATTGGGTCATTGCTACTTATTTCCACAAATGCAATTGCCTCTCAGGGTTCAACTGTGGCCTCCTCTCCTCCATTACTTGGGTTAAATTCATTGTAAGGATCACTTGTGAACCCAAACAGGGGGACCTTCTTTAATTGATATGCAATAAGATTTTTGGTAAAAAGCATAACCTCTATACCCTTCCCATTTTCCCACCGTTAGTTTTCTCTAAGCTCCGCCACATAGAGCCCCTTACGGAATCCTGGTTTCCTTCCACTATCTTACTCCATTAGTTATAGGAAATTACATAGTCAAGCACCACTGAGCTACCACTATACAGAAATCTGATAAGGTTAGCCACCCTAGGAAGGTATTGTATGTCAAGAATCCATTCACCATAACAAAAGTTTGTTTTCGTATGGTTGGCCGGAGATGGGTTGCTATCTCGATAAACAGGTCCAGCCTTCCAAGGGCATTATGCCCTCTCCTATGAAGCTATGTAGTCGCAAGTTGCATGGTGTAACATCCTCCATGGATAACCCCATTTTATTTAGTCCATCTTTGAATAGAATATTTATTGAACTCCCGCTGTCTACTAGAAACAGATGAACTTCTTTTGGGTGGAGCATTGCCGAAATAACTAGGGGATCTGTATGCGGGTGTTCCTTACCCCATAAGTCATTGTCATTAAAGATTATCTCGTCCTGCTCTCGATACAGAGCCTTGGTTTATTTCTCCTCACCTATAGTGTACACAAAAGACTCTTTGTTCTTTAATGACTCTATAATTAGTTCCATCTTAGCCCAGCCTTTGTCAGCTATTTGAGGTCCTCCTATTATGGTATTAATTATCAACCTTCCATCCTTCCCATGATTACCACTGGATCCTTCACCCCTATTTCCAAGTGGGATTTGCATTGGGGCTTGCTTTATGTGAGCTGAAGGAGCATTTGGATTCCTGATGTACCATTCAAATTTTATCTTCTCGATGTTCTCTTCTATTATATCCCGCAAATGATGACATTTGTTAGTTTTATGTCCATGTGATTCATGAAATCTTCCTCATATTCACCTCGGCTTCGGTTACTTTCTTCGGTGTAGGCCTCTTGTATTTGAGTTATGCTTGCATGGTGAGGAAATATTTTTTTAATATCATTCAAATCTGTGTAAATATTAAACCTCATTCTAGGCCTGAATTAATTCCATTCCATTTTCTTTTCGCTTGAGGTGCTTTGGTTATTGTTTTTCTTTTTCTCAGCACCACTACCTTCATTATTTTTAACCACAGCATTCACTCTATTAGATGCTTCTGATTTTTTGATGGTCATTCCAACCTATCACCCAGCCGTGGCTTCTTTCGGCCGCATATACATTGCTGCTTCGTTGGAGAAATCTTGTGAGGTAGCTAGTTTCTCTTTAGTTAATCTCCGAGCCATCTTCATGTCTGGATGAATGCCGCCACATAGTTCCATAATAGTCATTGATCATCGAAATTCTAGATGTAGGAAGTTGTAGTGTTAAAACGGGTCAAATGCCGCTGCAGTGTTTCATCCTCTCATTGTTTTACATTTGACAAAGAGTATGGGTCTTTGGGCTGCTTTATATTAACCTATAATTGGCTGATAAAATTTCCCTTCAACATCTTCCACGAATGGATTGAGCCAAAGGGCAGTGGCAAAACCACATAGTCGCCAAATCTGATAGGAAGAGGGGGAAACACTTGCGCAAAACATTCTCCATTGCTCTATTCATCAGCCTATATTACGTATATTATTGCAAATGCACTATAGGATCAGTCATGCTCTGATAAGGGTCCATTTAGGAACCCATAAACTCCTAGGATTTCGAGCAGTCTATATCTTCGCAGAAAATGGGCTACTAACACTTACTCTGATTCCATGCTCTATTTATTCACGATGGAAAAACTCCCTTATAATTCATGCCGTCTAGTCTTCCATCTTGGGGGATGAGCTGAGCTGGGTCATCCTCTCCTACTGGGGTGAAAGACTTCACTCATATCATCTACGATGACTTTTCCTACAATCTCGCTTCGTTCTAGCACCAAGATCCTTTGCGATGATAAGTTCACAACTTATTCTGTTCGGATCAGTCCCGAACCGTTCCTCGGGTATGGAATCAGGCTGAGCCCTGGCTTGATCTATTTCACCAATATTCACTCGTCCCGCTTCTTAATTGTTTGGTCAAATTCGCCACTAGAATGTTACCTATTCATTCATCTGGATCCCTAAGACTAGGTTCTCCCCTTACTTCAGTATTATATGTAGTTGGTTGTGTTTGCCCTAAGTGGGTCATGATTTAGTCTACAATAGCTTGCTATTGGGTAATGAAACGAGTATCGAGATCTGCCATAACTCTGTCCAAGTCACCCTAGCGATGGTGTCTAGTCCCATAATACTGGATGAATTATTGTCTAGATTCGTAGCAGCTTGGTTAGCATTCCCATTGGAACCACTAGTCTTGCTCTTAGTTTTGTAGTGGTTCAGCCATAGTGGGCCTATATCCATTGTTCATTTTTATTTCCATTCTTATATTTCAACTTTTACAAGTTTTTGAATGTGAAGTGTAATGATTTGTTATTAAATGTTAGAATCCAATGTTTGGCTATTTCTGTTTATCAGAGTCTAAAGGCACCAAAAGTTCTTCTCATGGCTACTGGATGCTTGGGTATTTATAGGAGTTAAGAGGTAGGGAGGTCACTTTGAAAAACTGGGCAGCTTCTCTCTATAAGTCATTTGGTTGGGTTTTTTCCATATATAAAAGATACTATTGGGAATTTCCAAATATGTTTAGATTTCATTCCGTAAATAACGTGCTTGGTTCGACTAGAAAGGCTCTATGGGGAAGTAGGTTCAGCAGGTGGATGTAGACATATTTCCATCTCATGTTCTTTGGCACATTTCCTTGACTCGGCCTTGTCTCCTTTGTAAGACCCCACATTTTTAGACAATTAAATAATCAAATAACGATAAATAACGATAAATAACGAAAATAAGAATTTTTTAAACTGCCGGAATATAGCCTTGAAACCTATACCATTGTGATCATGGCAATTTTCTGATCAATTTTCATATATAATTTGTCGAAATCCGAGTTAATATGAAGAAGTTACGAGAATAACAAGAAATAAAAAAATGAAAAAAATAAAAAAATAATAAGTCGACCGTAGGGGTCGACCCGCAAAGCACAAGGGTCGAACCTAAGGTTGACGTCCAAAGAACACAGGTTGACCCACTTTTTACCCTGGATGTAAATCGTCCAGGGACGTCCGAAGATTATAACTTGAATTTTTAAGCGATCTAGAGCATTGTTTTCTGGATCCAACGATCCGCAGCGCGTCTGTGACGTGGTTGCTCCAGATTCTTGGCATACTAGGCGCCTAGTATACCTTCAGTCATCAATGAACATTGGTACATAAGTCCACGACTCCTACAAGTCCTAAGACCAGATAGACAGAGAGAGGGGGTTTGCTCGACCGATAGGGAGAGGGGAGCTCATCATAAGTGAGCAGTTTCTCTGATCATTTGCAATATCCAAAATTGAATGGTCTGAGAACCACAAACTCTACTATAAATAGAACTGTAGGCCTAGCTATTTTCTCATAATTATATTTTCTCTCAATCGGGTTTATTGCCTGAGGCTGAACCCTAAATAGAAAAATATTTCCGGGGAGAAGATCTTCTTAGTAAAAATATTAGATGCCTTAGAGGGGATCTAGGAAGGCCACAAAGCAAAGCAAAGGACAACAGGTGAGTGGATTTAAATTATATCTCTTTTATGTTTATGATGTAATATTGTCAGATTCCGTTAAATATTTAATTCAGCATTTATTTCAACAATTAGTTCTACTAATTAGTTATGTTGAAACTGCAAACTTTATAAGAGAAGTATACTTATATTTAAATCATATTTATATGGAAAAAATAAAGGAATCTAATAAATATAAGTAATACCAGGCTAAAGAATTATAGAGAATGGCATAAGCCTAAAAGTGAAAAATTTACAGTAAATTATGTTAAAATTCGAGGAATGAAATGAAGTGGGAAAATCTAATTACTTGGTTTGGAAGTTAGTAATAGAATAGTTGGTTGATTTAGAAAAGGGAATACATTTCCATAGTTTAATATTGTAAGAATAACGATAAATAATTGCAAGAATAAAATCAAGAAAAATGGAATTAGTGCAAAATAGAGACATTACAGTATTTTGCATTACCTAAAAATTAAAGAAACAATAAAAGAAATATCTTGCAGTTACGGATTATTGTTTATAGAATTATTTAGTATTAAAATATGGAACTGGATTTTTAGCACAGTCTTTGTAACCAACAAAATATAATAGAACTACTTCCTAGAATAAAAGTGAATAACGTGAAGCGTTAAAGAAATTAAAGAAGTGAAAGTAATCAAGTTAATTATTTGACAAGAATAGAAATAATAAACAGAAGGTGTGATTAGATCTGCATAAACTGGCTAAACAGTAGAATAAAAAGTAAAGCAGTTATTATGATAAGTAAATTTGTGACAGTTGGAGGTAGTCCCAAGCCAAGACTGTTGTATAACATAAGGGAACTAAAGAAGATTTAATATCGTAATAAAAGAAGATAGACTAGAATAGAAAAGAGACACATGCAGTTATATTTATAACATGTAGGCTATAAAAGAAAGAAAAGAATATAAAAGTGACAATTGCAAGTATAATTATAACAAGTAGGTTATAATTAAAAAGAAAGAAATAGAAGAGGCTTATTTTATCAAGCTTAGATATTGGATTAAGTTAATAAGCAAAATAATAAAATGGCCCGTACCAATAGCATTCCCTTTCAGGTCTAGAGCCGATGGTCTCACATATAGGTGGGGTTGGGCTTGCCGATTAAGGTAAATAAGTAGCCAATAGAATAAGAAAATTAAAATAAATGCATAATAAAAGATTAGACGTGTGATATAATAAAATGGTAAGGTGTGTTTGGAGCAGCCCGAAAGAGAATCTGGAAAAGAGCCTAACAAAGTAGTTCATTACAGATTTTAGTACAGAAAGAGCACATCCAACTAAGTTAGTTCGAGCTAAAGGAAGTACGAGACTTCAACCGGACATGAGGATACTCTAGGATGGCCCTCTGAGGTACGCCTAATGAAGCTGCATTCCTAGAGGCAGATTTGTAGGTGTTTCAGCAAGAGAGTATGCCTTGACTATTTTTACATTGCAGGCTTAACGAAGCAAACATTTATAGGCAGTCAAAAGGTTGATGATGGAGTAGGATATTCGTATGACACTGTACTTTAGGTTGCGAGTAGGTTATAGTGAGCAGGAACCAAAAGGATAGTCACATGTAAAGATTAAGCTATCATCAATCAGAGTGAGTTCAGGAAAGACTAGAGTTAAACTAACATGCCAATGATTCTTTCACTATCGAGATATTGGATGAGGGCATAGCTAATTGGATGTTTAGATTGTTTATAGTAGGGCAAAGCCACTTAGCTCTTAAGAGGTCTTTCGATAAGTTAAGGGGTGGTTGGGTGGGGCCATAGCCACGATGAGAAAAGAGACAGACCAAGTAGAATTCTGTATTGCAGGCCTTACGAAGTGGACCTTGCAGATACAGAAAATCTCCGACTGAGTTCCGTACAAGGTAGACCTTGTTGGTTGAATTTAGGGAGTAGACAAAACGATTAAGTTTAGTCCTCATGGTACGCACCAAGTGGTACATTGTGGATGTCCGAGCACTAGTATAAGCTAGTGCGGATGCAGTTTCACGTTTTCCTAGTAGACGAAGGAACATCTGTATTGTAGGCCTCACGAAGCTTTCCTTTACAGATGTAGTTTCAGTACGCTCTAGCAGCGAAACGATGGAGTCCTTTTCGAGGAGGATACATAAGGTACTATGGGTAGTACCTAGGACCTATGCGGTCTTTGGGCATGCAGCTACATATATATTAGTTATTAGGTTTTAATCTACTAAGGAGTAGACGGGTATGATTCACGCACAAAGACAAGAGTATTATAACCCAATAAATCTAATATAATAGAAAATGGAAATAGAACGGTATATGTAGAAATATGCTTAGAAGTGTATAATTTGTCCATTGATCTGAACTTTAGTTCTGACCCCCACCTCATAACATCCCACAGGTTAGATACATGGCAAAAAATTTCAAACTTAGTGACATTTGTATAGAAAGTGTTATTGCCAAAGTGAGTATTTACTTACCATTATGTTTTTAGTCAATTCCATTGTGAGATATTTTTTTAAGCCCATTTTCCTATTTACAGGAGACCAGATACCCAACTCGAGCTTCAGTGGACTTGGATTATAGCATTTTCACGAAAAATCCAAATCCACTAGAGTTTGGGTTGCTACATTTGGTATCAGAGCTTAGATTAGTAGATCCTAAGTAATTTAGAAAATATGAGTGAACGTACTTGCATTTTTGAATAAAATATAAATATATTATGTACTAAAATCCTAGTCCCCAATTACAGGTTTTAACACATAGAAAGTTTTTAGAACTATATTTGTGCATAGTTTGCTAATTAGGTTTAGGATGACCCAAGGGGTTGAGCGCTATGTTATTGCCGATTTATAGTGCACAATAAGCTATGCTTTGAGAGAAGATTAGAATTCATATGTTATAGGAAGTGGGAAAGTTCACTAGGGATAGTAGGGAGAGTATTTTTGTTTTAGAAGGAATAAGAGATTTTAGTAAGGAAATAGATTTCCATGGTTTAGGATGGGTATTCCTAGGGTAGTAAGAAAAAAAAGAATCCACTTTATGTCTAGCCCAATAAAATGAAAATTTTGAAATTGAAAAGTTAAAAAAATATAATTGATAATATTTTTGAGGAAGTAAATATTGGGTTTCTGAAAGAAAAAAAGTGGTATGAAATTTAAATTGGTTTTCATATGATGTAAATTTTGTTAAAAGTGAAATTCTATATGAAGAATTATAGAGCATTTATAGCTCGCTAGTTTCTTAATAGGTAAATAAAGATTTTAAATATAAAAATGAAGAGTGTGTTAAGTATCAAAATGTAGGTTACAACATTAATTGTTGTAATATATGTTTTCATGAAAAATAAAGTGTAATACCCAAAAAATTTGTGAAAAATTATTTTAATGAAATAACTTAGTTTTGAAATATTTAGATTACATTATGATGGGATTTCTGGACAGAATGATGTGCAAGAGTATGTGTGCACATGCACACTGGAAATGGCACAAGAAAGAATCCAAAATTATTAAAAAAAATAAACAAAGAAAGAAAGCATTTCAAATGTGATTTTGAAATGTGAATTAATAAGCAAATTAAATATATTTTTCTGTACATATTGAAATTAAATATTTTCTGTAAAATTGAATATGTATACATATTGAAATTAAATATGTGTGTGTATATATATATATGTATATTGAAATTAAATATGAAATACATGTATATGAACATATACTTTTCTGTGAAGCAAGGAAAATTAAATAAATATATATATAACTATACACATGTATATTTTCTATGAGTAGAAATATATTGGAACTAAGCAAGAAAAATAGCATCAAAATGACATGAGAACACAATACAAGTAAGCATGTTTGTGTAGGTAAAAATAGAAAAGGGGATTTCCAGAAATGAATAAATGTATAAAATAAATCAAAGTCACACTTTTAACATGACTTGAGTAAGTGGAGAGGTATTCAAAAATAGCCATTTTCTGAAAAGTAAAAAGAGGAAAGCACTGACCATTAACCAACTAATGTAACCGGGGTATTAAAGATGGAAATGTGAAAATATAAAATGCTAAATGCCTGATGTTAGCCAGGACAAAAATGGAATTTTGTCTTGATAAAAACCATAGTGAAAATATGCATACAAATAAGTAATTATAGCAAGAAAAGTCATTTTTCCCAAGATACTTAAAATAAGAAAGGAAGAAAATATTTTAAAGGAAGGGAAAAACATTCAGGGATTTTCTGGATCAATTAGAAGGAAATACTTAGGTGAGTAATCTCACTATATTCATGGCATTAAGTCCTGATATGAGGCAGCCAAACTATTATGTTGTTATTTTCATATTTCTGATTTTGCTGAACATGGTTTTATTAGATATCTTATGGAAGTTCTTTGGATGGTTTTGATCTGATATGATGTTTATTATGGATGTGCATGCCACTGTTTTATTATACTTAGAAAAGTTAAGGCACAAAGCTTTGAAATTATGGGAAGAGTGCTTACAACTAATATGGAACTATGGCATGAAAATTTCAGTAGAGAAAATAATATAAGCTGCATTATACTTTGTATAAGTGCCGAGGCTTAAGGAAAAAAAGAATTAGGGGTGCAATAGAGATCTGTATGTGCTGAGCCCCTAATCAAATAGCAAAACCACAAGCCAAAAATTATGATTAAGCTAGATCTTGAATCTGGTTCAATCATAGTTATTTGCAAATCAAAATAACTTAACATGCCATGTCTCTATTCTCAGTTGTAAACATTCCTATATTTCATTTAAAGTCAAGACATCTGATAACAAAGTCCTTGAAAATGATTATTTGCTTGTTTTTGAAAAATATGCTTACAAGATGTATGGGGTGTTTCATAAACACAGTGACATGTTCACTTAGCTATCTGATGACGGGATTAAACAAATACAATTAGTAAATAAACTAGGGATGGTGAGCCAAGAAGGCTGCTGGAATGCTTGTCATATTTGAAGTATGCAAGTTGGCACATGGTTTGTTTAAGCCCTGAGATCTTTGTGCAATGATGTGAACTAATTCATTGCAATGTGTCCCAGTGATTCCTTGATAGCAGATGAGGCCAGAATATAAATTGATATATATAGGCAACCCATAAATCATGAAATAGGAATATGAATATTTCCTAGATTTGTTGGCGTGGAACCATGGTTGTTCTAGTGCATCTATGTGCTACTGATTAATGTGAATGTTTGCATAATTATGTATGTGTTAATGGTTGACTTATGAAGTTATTATACTTGCATAACAATTCATCTGAAACATAGTAATATAGTTAATTTTAACAAATTGCTGAAGCAACAGGCCAGAACTTATGTATCACTTATTTGCTAATGTCATGAATATATTAATGTTGCTAACACCAGATCATAGATCTGGCCCTTGTTTGCTCATGGCACATGGGGTGTCTCATTTTAAAATGAGGCAGCCACTAATGCTCTTTCAGGGAATGCATGATCTAAGTAGGAAGGAAAGTTATGGATTATGAGAAAGAATGAATGAGCATGCTTGCTAGTTTTAATAAGAGCATAGGATGATTTATCTGCATGTATTCATGAGAATTGTGTTCTTAAATTTTCCTAATATGTATGAACTTGTTATGTATGATTGAATTAGTTATGTTCTGTTGAGTTTTGTTATGTGTTAAGGTTTGAACTGAAAGATTATCTGAGTTGTGAACAAGAAATTAAGCTTAAAGTATTATCTGTTAAGATCTTGAAAAGAAATACATATATTTGAGAAATTGTCATACAAAACCTATATTATGCATTAGTCAATCTTGACTCATTTAAAATGCAGTAAGTTTTGAAGTAAATTTTAGTTTAACTTGGAGAATTCTTTGAGTATTTAGTTACTCTTTTTGGATATTTTGTAAAAGAATTCAAGTCCACTTGTGAGTTGCTTTGAGAAGAGTATGTATCTTAAAAAGACTTCAAATACATTGCAAATGAATGGCATTTTAAATTGACCTGGTTGAGTGTCTGGTTGACACAGTCACAAGGATTAACCAACTTCAAAAGAATGGAGTCTTGGTTGATCATGTTGGTCTGTAATCCGGAAGTAAAATGAATTTCAAAAATTCTTTGTCTATTTAGAAAATGCTTCACCAAAACACACTTTCAAAAACTTTTGTCAACTGTGCATTTTAACTGGTTAATATTACTAATCCAGGAAGCATATGCATTCACGACCTGTTTCACCCTAAAACATAATGATTGCATCAATTTTTAAACACTTTCATGTCTAATACCCTAGTCATAGAAAACTCAGAAACTAGTATGCAAGTGATCAACACATGGTAGGTCTTATTGATTGAGTCAAGACAGGAGAGACTCAGAGAAAACCATGAATTGAAAATGATAAATATAAATGTCATTTTCTGGCCTTAATCAATTATCAAGCATTTGAACTATACTGTGAAAAGGCCATGTATTCTGAGATTGTCTTGTCAAGATAAATTATTAGTAAATCATAGTTAGAATGATCAAAATTATTATGAATAAATATGAGCAGGATCTACTCATATATTACAAATATCAAAAGAAAAAGAAAATATGGAAATTAACTATGGAAAGATTGATTCAAATTCAAGCCAAACAGAATAAGCTCTTATTTATACTAACTCTGATTTAAACAAGAGAGACACATGCATCCTCATATGTATGTGCATATCTTATGAATACACCGATATATTTATATTGGTAAAAATTTGGATCCTGGATATTGAAAAAAAAATCCTTTGAAAATTAAAGTAAAATGGTAAGGGTCATTTCATTTGGTATCAGAGAAAATAGTTGTGTTGATTGTTGAGTATTATAGAAATATTTATGTCTATTCAGTTTGGACGAAATAATTTAGATAGGAAAATATTAATTATAGAAAATACTCACAATATACTAATCCCATCTGCCCACAACTTAGTTATCAGACCATGGTAGGAAGGGGATCTCATCACAATGCAGGAACAAGTGTACCACAGATGCTTGATATGCAGGAGTTTGTGAGGGTTTTAAGGGATGGAATTGGGAATAGGCCTGAGAATCCACATGAGGAACTTTCAAAACTATTAAAGGCTTATACAAATTTGGGAGGCAAGAGTTTTGAAGGGACTGAGAATGTGATGGAAATTCAAGCATGGTTGAGAACACTGGATAGGATTTTCAATGACATGCAGCTTGATGATCAAAGGAAGAGGCAAGTGGCTTCAAGACAGCTGAAAGGAGTAGCTTTAAGCTTGTGGGAGGTGATTGTAGCTGGGAGAATTGAAAATGAAATCACCTGGAATCAATTCAAGGAGATGTTGGAGGCAATGTTTGTACCAGCATCAGCTAAGACCACATTACTTGAAGAGTTTATTAGACTCAGACAAGGAACTTTGAATGTCACTGAGAATACTCACAAATTTGTGGGATTATCCAAATACAATGCTAGTGGCTGATGAAGCATCCAAAAATGATAGATATATTAAAGGTTTGAACCCAGGACTTAGCAGGGTCATGTTACCTTATGCTGATAGGACTTTTGATCAAGTAATAGATCTGGCTTTGAAATTTGAGCAGCATGACAAGGAAAGAGAGAAGTATAGAAATTTTAAGAACAACAATAACAAGAAGAATAAGGGAAGATACCACCCTTATGAAAAGACGAAGGAGGAAACAGATAACAAAAAGGCCAGTGACACCAAAGACCAATGATGCTAAGAAGAAACTGGTTTGCCATCATTGTGGAAAGGTGGGACACATCAAACCAAGATGCCCAGAATTAAAAGGAGGAGCCTTCAAGTGCTACCTATGTGGGAAAGAGGGGCATATGAAATCAATAAATACAAGAATGTAGTCATCGAGATATTCATAGAATACTCGATTCATAAAATGGATGAAACAAGATGGGCAAACTAAATGACATAATAAGTCATTCATAAGAATCATAACGAGTGCAGAATGCGGTAAGTGGAATGCAAACTTCCGCAACTCGTAGCTAATGAAGACCGGTGGCACGATCAAACTGAAAAGACCTTAACACCACTCAAAAGATTGCTTAGGTGATAATCCTAAGGCAAGCTCAAAGATTCTGGAAAATTCATAACTACCCAAGTGAGAGAAATAACACTTTACTCAACATGTGAGCTTAAAGAATAAAATGACGCCATCAATTTGGAATCGAAATCATAAGGGAAAAAATAGAAATCTGCTTAACAGATTGAAAATGTCGACGATGAATAGTCCACACGGGACAAAGGATATGGCTTCATAATAATTAAGCCAATCTTTACAAAAGTCAATTCCGAAGCATAAGTAAAAATCGGCTCGGAAAGAAAAATCATATAAAATAATTTCGACATCAAAGCAAAGCAAATTGAGTATTGCGGATCCACTAATCCGGATTCACAATCCCCAAAGAAGTCAACAAGTCCAAAAATGTTTAAAGAAAAAGAATCACAAGTTCTTTTGATATAAAAATAATGAGATGGAACCCATATCAAAACGAACACGAACAAGATAATCACAAAGCAAATGTCATCAAGGATTGAATGAGAAATACCTTGACCAAGAGAAGTATCACTAGGAGTTTGCACAATATTCAGCTCTCCCTCTCTCCTACTTTGAAGAATGGGACATGTAGATATAAGATGACCCGAACTTTTGCAATAGCGGTAAAAGAGAGGTTTTGGGCACTCCCTTGCATAGTGGGCCGTGGAACCACAATTATAGCATCGTCCACGATTAGAGGCGAGAGTATTTGCTACCGGAGTTTGTTGCTTCCCTTTCTTAATGGGATTGGGGCCTTTTAATTTAATAGGCCTCTTCATGTTGTTGTTGAATTTCTGTTTCGCACGCACAACTTTAATATCGCTTTCTTTATCGGCCTCTTCAAGTCGAAGAGCGGTATTAATAAGCTGATCAAAAGAAACTTCTAGTTTCAGAAGTAATGACTTCTTGAGGTTCTTATTCAACCCATAGACGAATCTCTGATTTTTCTTCAGCGGGGTATTAATATACTCGACCCCATACATAGAGAGAGATTCGAAAGATGCGACGTAATCCGTCACAGAAGATTCACCTTGAACAAGGTCAATAAAACGTCGGGTCAAATTTACTTTTTCAGCCTCCGGCACAAATTTCAATTCGAATCTTTCCCGAAATCGCTTCCAAGTAAGATCTGCTTCAACGATTTCAGAAACCAAAAGCCCATACCAATCTAATGCTCTTTCTTGAGCATACTAGAAGCCACTTGGACTCGATGTAGATCAATAAGGTTCATGGAGAAAAGATGCGATCGCATGATTTGAGCCAATCTTGAATTTCTATAACACTCTCGGGTCCCTTGAATGGCATTCCACCCAAATCGGTATAGTCTCTGTACAAGCATGCAAAACCGGATCTAGGATGAGTAGGCTCTGGAATGGGTCCGGCTGCTTGAGCGTTCTTTACTAGATCAAGAAGCTACTGGGCAGACATAAAAACTCCATCTTGGGGAGTAGCACTAGATTGACTGACGCTGGGACGACCAGGTCTAACCATTTCTCTTCCTTAAGAAAGAAAGAAGGAAGAAGAAGAAGGTTATTCAAAAAATGAATATCAAGCAATCTTGATAGATAAAACAAGGAATCATAAAGAAAATAGGATGAATCGGTAAGGCACGACTCCTAAGATGTCTTAGGACGATGATCCTTGTTAAATTGTTCTACATTGTTCCGAAATTTGGCTCTGATACCAAGCTGTGACGCCCCACCTCTATACCCACGCTAGCCAAGAACACTACAGGGTAATGCCGTCAACTAGCACGGAGAATAAGGCTGTTGAGGAGCGACCATCCGTGTAATTGCTTTGTGCGAGTACCGATATGCCAGATAATAAAACAATCCATTTGGTTTCAGGAGGAAACCCGACATGCCAGCTACTACACAGTGGCTATATGTAATCTTCGGAAACAAATATAGAAATAAACATAACACAAATCAGTCACAGATATTCATATCACAAAGGCGAAAATAGACATGAATATAACACATAGAAGTGTACATCAGAGTAGTGGTCAAACAAGATCCACAATATCACAAAAGAACAGATACAAGTGCAAGACAAACGAATATGTGTACATCAAAGAGTCAATAACTTAGATGTATACAACAAAAACTACCAAACTAAAGTAGTTAGCCAAAAGATCATATGATGGTCCGATAAGGTGTCAAGCAGAAGCACCTGTAAAATCTCAGTCTGACCCGAGTATTATTTAAGAAGAAAATAATAAACGGATCAGTCTAGCTATAAATATCAGATGAAATGATATAGAATAAGAGATATGACAAAAATGTATAATAACCAAAATGCCATACTATGATAAGCATGCAATTGAAAATCAATCCAGAGATTAATCAATATCACAAGGATCTTCTCAAAGATTAAAAAGAATGTCATATTCTTAATTTAATTCACCAAGCCACTAATAACGACATACATATCAATGCCAATTTGTAAAAGTTGGTGAAGCATAAATTCCAGAAATCAACCATTAGAAATCCAGAGATCAAATAATTCAGAGCAACGACGTCGTACAGCGTAACGTCCGATGATCCAGAAACACAATAAATAGGAACAACGACGTCGTACAGCGTAACGTCTGATGAACCCAAGCACAATAAAACGGAACAACGACGTCGTACAGCGTAACGTCCGATGAACCAAAGCACAATAAAACGGAACAACGACGTCGTACAGCGTAACGTCCGATGAACCAAAGCATAATAAAACGGAACAACGACGTCATACAGCGTAACATCCGATGAACCAAAACACAATAAAATGGAACAACGACGTCGTACAGCGTAACGTCCGATGAACCAGAAAACAATAAGATGGAACAACGACGTCGTACAATGCAACGTCCGATGAATCAAAACACAATAAGACGGAACAATGACATCGTACAGCGTAACGTCCGACGGACCAAAACACAATAAAACGGAACAACGACGTCGTACAGCGTAACGTCCATGAACCAAAACACAATAAGATGAAACAACGACGTCGTACAGCGCAACGTCCGATGAACTAAAACACAATAAAACGGAACAACGACGTCGTACAGCATAACGTCCGATGAACCGAATCAAAGAGACATCGCGCATTGCTAGTCAAACTATAAAATGATCATCAAGAAGTGTCAATTGCACTAAGCTAGTAAATATATGAGTTTATCTTCATGTCCCATAACCACTAGCTTAACTTAAATATTTATGAACAAATTGTAGATCTCCACTAGAAAATTGTCACAAGAGATTCAATCGAACAAGTCCAAGAATTAACCGACGAAGTAAACGCAAGCATTTCATACCACTTGTTTTACTAAACCATTTAATTAGATTTCTCATACGAGTGAGGGAAAGGTTTGTATATACTATTAGATTGGAAAACGGTTTGAGAAAACGAGCTTTGTAAATAAAATAGCATTGAAATCATTTGGAAGAAAGAGTTTTGATATTTACTACTAGTAATAAACCTTTATATTTTTAAAGTGACAAATCACAAAAGTGATTTTAGGAACAATCAATCATCAAAATTCACATACGAAGATGTGAATCAAATCCAAAGAAACCGATTCTGAATCCATCAAAGTGGATATACCGAAAAATTCCTAAAATAGAAGTTATCAAAGTTGACAAAGGAGATAACAACTAATCGGAGAAGAAGAATCGATTAAAGATTGGAAAATAAAGCAACTAGCACGTAAATAGGCAAAAAAGGTAAACAGGAGCAGGTCAGTCGACTGAATTCCCTGAGTCAGTCGACTAAACACATGCCTGAGAAATTTTCGGGCTTCAGCTCAGTCGACTGGCTCAGAGAATTCAGTCGACTGAACCTGAATTCCTGCATTTCCTACCCTATTTCAAATGAAGTGCAAACTCACTCAATTTGCAATCGGACAAGCACGGACACTAGGGGTTTACGCCGATCGGCAACCCGGTCCTATTAGCTCCTCGATGCATCACCAAAACATGAATCAAAACACCAAAGTTTGTATTTTTAAAGATTTGAACCCAAAAACACTAAAAATTGGAATATTCACCAATTCAATCCAAACCACAAGCAAATGCACATGAATAATTGTTAGGAATTCATGCCCAACAATCAAAGATAGATATAGGCACAGATGTGAGATAAAAATCTCACCTTTGAACCTAAAACTATGAAGAAGAAGCTATAGAACAATGGCAAGAACAATCACACTTCAATTCCAACCCCACAAGCTTGAATCTAAGCCTAAAAGAGAAACATTTCCTAAGTTAGGTCTAGGAATTTCTAAAATTGGAAGGAAAATGAGTTAGAGAATAAGAAGAGAAGGCTTACCAAAGCTTCTTCTATGAATTTGAAGTTGGAGCTTGGATTTGCAATGAAACAAGGGCTTGGAATTTCTAATTTCCACTCTTTTCCCCCATTGTTGCTTAAAGCTTAAAGTGTTAGGAATATGAAATGAAGTAATGAAGAGTTGGAGTGGAGCTAGGGTCTTAAGATGGAACATTGGGCTGAAACCCAAACTCAAACCTAAAGTGAAAAAGTAGCAAAACTCTATTAACTCCAAACATATCGAAGCTTAGACTCCAAAAGGTCGCAAACGGCATTTTGAACTCAATGGAAGGGGTCTCGAGTCCCAATTCGACTGTTTGCAAAAAGTAGGTTTTCGGACTAAAATCCGACGAACGATGAAATATTTAAATAAAATATTTAAATATACAATCGATAAATATGCGGGTTGTTACATTAAGGGAGTTCCACACCATAGACCAGTGGAGTTTCAAATCAACCTCATTCCAGGAGCAAGCCTAATAATTAAGAAACCCACCAGAATGGGGTCAAGTGAACTGAAAGAGTTGAAAAACCAGCTAGAGGAATTAGAAAGTAAAGGGTTTATAAGGCCAAGCAACTCATGCTGGGGTGCTCCAGTAGTGTTTGTAAGGAAGCATGATGGTACTTTGAGGATGTGCATAGATTACAGGGAGTTAAATAAGGTCACCATCAAGAATAAATACCCATTGCCTAGGATTGATGATCTTTTTGATCAACTTAGTGGAACTAAAATATTCTCTAGATTAGACTTAGCATCTGGGTTCTATCAGATGAAAGTTGAGGACTCAAGTGTTAAGTACACTGAATTCAACACTAGATATGGTCTATATGAGTTTATGGTTATGCCATTTGGGTTGACAAATGCCCCCTCATATTTTGTAGATTTAATGAATAGAATATTTAGGGATAATCTGGATAAATTTGTGCTAATTTTTATTGATGATATTTTGATTTATTCCAAAACAGTAAAAGAGCATGCAAATCATTTGCATCTAGTTTTATCTAGATCGAGGGAAAAAGATTTAAAGGCAAAATTTTCAAAATGTGCATTTTGGAAAGAGGAAGTACATTTTCTTGGTCATGTCATTACTGCTAAAGGAATTTCTGTGAACCCCAATAAAGTTGTAGCTATTCAAGCATGGAAGAGACCAAGTACTGTGAGTGAAGTTAGATCGTTCACGGGGATGGCAGGATATTATAGGAGATTCATAAAAGATTTTTTCAAAATGTCGTCACCACTCACTAATCTAACCAGAAAGAATCAAGTGTTTGTGTAGACTGAAAAATGTGAACAAGCTTTTATCAAGATAAAAGAAGCATTGGTTAATGCACCAGTACTAAGAGTACCTGAAGGAAATGAGAATTTAATTGTGTACACTAATGCAAGTAGTTCTGGGCTAGGAGCTGTGTTGATGCAACAAGATCAAGTAATAGCCTATGCATCCAGACAATTAAAACCACATGAAAGCAGATATGCAACCCATGATCTTGAACTAGTAGCAGTGGTGTATGCATTAAACTTTGGAGACACTACTTATTAGGTGCCAAATTTAATTTGTACACAGATCATAAGGCACTGAAATATCTTTTCTCACAAAAAGATTTGAACATGAGGAAACATAGATGGGTAGAGTTTTTAGCTGCCTATGACCTAGACATACTTTATACACCAGGTAAAGCAAACAAAGTTGCAGATGCCTTGAGTAGACAACATGCTAAAGTAGCTATGTTGATGATGGAAGAATTTAAGGATTTATCTATACTTACTGATTTAGAAATTGAAGCAAGCAGTGAGATACATATGGTGACAAATGAAGAAGATGAGAATAAAGGGAGACTGAGTTTAATAACCTTACAATCAGATTTAATTTTGAAGATGGGAAAAATGCAAGAACAAGACCCAGACTTATTGGAGAAGAAAATGCTCATATCAAAAGGGGAAGAAGTGATAAATTACCATGTTGATAAAAATGGTTATATAAGGAACAAAAATAGAATATGTGTTCCAGGAAACCTGGAGTTGAAGGAGGAAATATTAAGTGAATACCATAGGAGTAAGTACTCCATACACCCAGGCAATACAAAGATGTATCAAAATCTAAAAAGAAATTATTGGTGGAAGGGAATGAAGTCAGATGTAGCTAAACATGTTGCAAAGTGTATGACTTGCCAACAAGTCAAGGCAAAGACACAAAGACCATCAGGATTATTACAACCTCTTAGCATACCACAGTGGAAATGGGAGGATATATCTATGGATTTCATAGATGGTTTGCCTAGATCCAAAAGAGGAAACAAAAGTATATGGGTAATAGTAGATAGGTTAACTAAAGTGGCACACTTTATCCCAGTGAAATCAGAAAGGAATGCACCAAAATTCGCTCAAGTGTTCATAAAGGAAGTGGTAAGATTGCATGGCATTCCCAAAACTATTGTGAGTGATAGGGATACCATCTTCACATCAAGATTTTGGAAAAGTTTTCAAGAGGCCATGGGAAGTGAATTATACTTAAGCACTGCATACCATCCACAATTAGATGGACAAACTGAGGTGGTGAACAAAATTTTAGAAGACTTATTGAGGGCATGTGCACTGGATTTTGGAGGCAACCGGGAGGACCATCTTCATTTAGCTGAGTTTACATATAATAATAGTTATCAAAGCACTATAGGGATGGCACCGTTTGAAGCCTTATATGGCAAGCCATGCTTATCACCTATATGTTGGGTGGAGACAGGAGAGAGAGTTGTCTTAGGACCTGAGTATATAAAAGAAACTACAGAGAAAATTGAGCTAGTAAGGAAGAGAATGGCAGCAGCTCAAGACAGGCAGAAGAAGTTTGCAGACATGAAAAGAAAACAGATGGAATATGAAGTGGGTGACTTTGTTTTCGTCAAGGTTTCACCTTTGAAAAAGGTCTTAAGATTTGGCAAGCAAGGAAAGCTCACACCAAGGTATGTAGGACCCTATAAAATTCTGGAAAGAGTAGGCTCATTAGCATACAAATTGGAACTGCCAGAAGAAATGAAAGCAATGCACAATGTCTTCCATGTGCCACAACTTAGAAGATAGGTACATGATAAGGAAGAAATTCTGGAAAAGCCTACCCAAGTACAGATCAACCCTAACTTGGTTTATGAGAAAGAACCAGTAGGATTTTGGCTAAAGAAGAAAAGAAATTGAGAAGCAAAACTTTGAAACTGGTAAAGATCCAGTGGAGTCTTGATCCTAATGATTGTACATGGGTGTTAGAGGACAAGATTAGGATGGATTATCCTAAGCTTTTTGCAAATTAAAGGTAATTTTAAAATTTTTGAAAAATTTAATATGTATGGTTGCTATGGTTGAATTTATTTGCTTATGCATGTGTTTGATAAATTTCCTAGAATCAGTGAATGCCTGTTAGAGGTAATAGAAAATTGTGAGGACATAATTCCTAAAAGGAGGGGTGAATGCAATACCCCAAAATTTTGTGAAAAATTATTTTAATGAAATAACTTAGTTTTGAAATATTTAGATTACATTGATGGGATTTATGGATTGAATGATGTGCAAGAGTATGTGTGACATGCACACTGGAAATGGCACAAGGAAGAATCCGAAATTCTTTTTAAAAAAATAAACAAAGAAAGAAAGCATTTCAAATGTGATTTTGAAATGTGAATTAATAACCAAATTAAATATATATTTCTGTACATACTGAAATTAAATATTTTCTGCAAAATTGAATATGTATACATATTGAAATTAAATATGTATATATATATATATATATATGTATATTGAAATTAAATATGAAATACAGGTATATGAACATATACTTTTCTATAAAGCAAGGAAAATTAAATAAATATATTTAACTATACACATGTATATTTTCTATGAGTAGAAATATGTTGGAACTAAGCAAGAAAAATAGCATCAAAATGACATGAGAATACAATACAAGTAAGCATGTATGTGCAGGTAAAAATAGAAAAGGGGATTTCCAGAAATGAATAAATGTATAAAATAAAGCTAAGTCTCACTTTTAACATGACTTAAGTAAGTGGAGAGGTATTCAAAAATAGCCATTTTCTGAAAAGTAAAAAGAGGAAAGCACTGACCATTAACCAACTAATGAAGCCGGGGTATTAAAGATGGAAAATGTGAAAATATAAATTGCTAAATGCCTGATGTTAGCCAGGACAAAAATGGAATTTTGTCTTGATAAAAACCCTAGTGAAAATATGCATATAAATAAGTAGTTATAGCAAGAAAAATCATTTTTCCCGAGATACATAAAATAAGAAAGGAAGAAAATATTTTAAAGGAAGGGAAAAACATTCAGGGATTTTCTGGATCAATTAGAAGGAAATACTTAGGTGAGTAATCTCACTATATTCATGCCATTAAGTCCTGATATGAGGCAACCAAACTTTTATGCTGTAATTGGCATATTTCTGATTTTGCTGAACATAGTTTTATTAGATATCTTATGGAAGTTCTTTGGATTGTTTTGATCTGATATGATGTTTATTATGGATGTGCATGCCACTGTTTTATTATACTTAGAAAAGTTAAGGCACAAAGCTTTGAAATTATGGGAAGAGTGCTTACAACTGATATGGAACTATGGCATGAAAATTTCAGTAGAGAAAATAATATAAGCTGCATTATACTTTGTATAAGTGCTGAGGCTTAAGAAAAAAAAAGAATTAGGGGTGAAATAGAGATCTGTATGTGCTGAGCCCCTAATCAAATAGCAAAACCACAAGCCAAAAATTATGATTAAGCTAGATCTTGAATCTGGATCAATCATAGTTATTTGCAAATTAAAATAACTTAACATGCCATGTCTCTATTCTCAGTTGTAAACATTCTTATATTTGATTTAAACTCAAGACATCTGATAGCAATGTCCTTGAAAATGATTATTTGCTTGTTTTTGAAAAATATGCTTACAAGATGTATGGGGTGTTTCATGAACACAGTGACATGTTCACTTAGCTATCTGATGATAGGATTAAACAAATACAATTAGTAAATAAACTAGGGATGGTGAGCCAAGAAAGCTGCTGGAATGCTTGTCATATTTGAAGTATGCAAGTTGGCACATGGTTTGTTTAATCCCTGAGATCTTTTTGCAATGATGTGAATTAATTCATTACAATGTGTCCCAGTGATTCCTTGATAGCAGATGAGGCCAGAATATAAATTAATATATATAGGCAACCCATAAATCATGAAATAGGAATATGAATATTTCCTAGATTTATTGGAGTGGAACCATGGTTGTTCTAGTGCATCTATGTGCTACTGATTAATGTGATGTTTGCATAATTATGTATGTGTTAATATTTGACTTATGAAGTTATTATACTTGCATAACAATTCATCTGAAACATAGTAATATAGTTAATTTTAACAAGTTGCTGAAGCAACAGGCCAGAACTCATGTATCACTTATTTGCTAATGTCACGAATATATTAATGTTGCTCACACCAGATCATAGATCTGACCCTTGTTTGCTCATGGCATATGGGGGTGTCTCATTTTAAAATGAGGCAGCCACTAATGCTCTTTCAGGGAATGCAGGATCTAAGTAGGAAGGAAAGTTATGGATTATGAGAAAGAATGAATGAGCATGCTTGCTAGTTTTAATAAGAGCATAGGATGATTTATCTGCATGTATTCATGAGAGTTGTGTTCTTAAATTTTCCTAATATGTATGAACTTGTTATGTTTGATTGATTTTGTTGTGTTCTGTTGAGTTTTGTTATGTGTTAAGGTTTGAACTGAAAGATTATCTGAGTTGTAAATAAGAAATTAAGCTTAAAGTATTATCTGTTAAGATCTAGAAAAGAAATACATATATTTGAGCAATTGTCACACAAAACCTATATTATGCATTAGTCAATCTTGACTCATTTAAAAAACAGTAAATTTTGAAGTAAATTTTAGTTTAACTTGGAGAAATCTTTGAGTATGTAGTTACTCTTTCTAGATATTTTGTAAAAGAATTCAAGTCCACTTTTGAGTTGCTTTGAGAAGAGTATGTATCTTAAAAAGACTTCAAATACATTGCAAATGAATGGCATTTTAAATTGACCCGGTTGAGTGTCTGGTTGACACAGTCACAAGGATTAACCAGCTTCCAAAGAATGGAGTCTTGGTTGATCATGTTGGTCTGTAATCTGGAAGTAAAATGCATTTCAAAAATTCTTTTTCTATTTAGAAAATGTTTCACCAAAACTCTCTTTCAAAACTTTTGTCAACTGTGCATTTTAGCTGGTTAATATTACCAATCTAGGATGCATTTTGCATTCAAGACCTGGTTCACCCTAAAACATAGTGATTGCATCATTTTTTAAACACTTTCAGGTCTAATACCCTAGTCATAGAAAACTCAGAAACTATTATGCAAGTGATCAACACATGGTAGGTCATATTGATTGAGTCAAGACAGGAGAGACTCAAAGAAAACCATGAATTGAAAATGATAAATATAAATGTCATTTTCTAACCTTAATCAATTATCAAGCATTTGAACTATACTGTGAAAAGGCCATGTATTCTGAGATTGTCTTGCCAAGATAAATTATTAGTAAATCATAATTAGAATGATCAAAATTATTATGAATAAATATGAGCAGGATCTACTCATATATTACAAATATCAAAAGAAAAAGAAAATATGGAAATTAACTATGGAAAGATTGATTCAAATTCAAGCCAAACAGAATAAGCTCTTATTTGTACTAACTCTGATTTAAACAAGAGAGACGCATGCATCCTCATATGTATGTGCATATCTTATGAATACACCGATATATTTATATTGGTAAAAATTTGGATCCTGGATATTAAAAAAAAAATCCTTTGAAAATTAAAGTAAAATGGTAAGGGTCATTTCATAAGGGAAGCATAGACTATGAAACTATTGTTATAGTAGGTGACTCCCAAAGGAAATGTTTTTACATGGCATATGGAGTTAATTAATATTTATTTTAATTGAATCCATACACTAGTATTTTTGGGTTGTAGTAACGGTGTTTCACGCAACATCCATTTTTGATCCAAATAAAAATGTGTTCTGAAGATAGTTTCTAAGTATAGAAACAAAGTGGTTTGTAAGTACACTTATTATTTAAATAAGTATATGGAAATGGTTTTCTAGTTATGAAAAAATTAAAATAATTTTGAAACAGAGTTCTTTTGAAAAATAAGATGTAAGTTAAATATTAGGAAATTAATAAATTTCATAGGAAATGTCTATTATAAGTGAATATAGAATAATCATGCTTTAACCAATTGGAATGAAATGAATAATGATATAATTTTCTATGGAACCAAATCACAAATAAAGATGTTTTGTTCAAGTTATAAGGAATACGTGAAAGAGATGTACAAGCTATGGAAAGCATCATATTTTGTATATCCTATTCCAAAAAATTATAAAATAAGTTCCTTGTAATTTCACATAAACATGATATCCTCTTTTAAAGGATTCATACAAGGTTTTAACATTAATGGTTTCTCATAAGAGAAAATAGTTCCAATACATTAAGGTATAAAACCATTAGGTGCAATGAGAAGTATAATAATTAGAGACAGTATTAGTTAAGAGGGATATTATTGAGAGCCTTAGTAGGAAAACTAAGCAATGGAAATTTCATATTTTTTCATTGATTATGCGCATTGGTTGCTTGCCCTTGTAGAAAGTTCCCATTTATAGTAAGTTAGAAACTCCTCCAAGATTAGGTAATTGGAAGAGTAGGAACGTTAAGGGATTTTTGATAAATTAATTGTTCTTATCTACTACAATTTTTGTAAATTTGAAAGTCTATGAGAAGATTTTTTGAAAACGTGTGAGTATATTTTTGGAAGAAAAAAATGTTTTAAGGACAAGCAAGGCATGTTCTAAAGAAAAATGGTTTGGTGAAAAGTGAACAAGTTTTTGGAAGAGAAACACTTGGTAAACAGTTAAATTTAAAATTCCAGTTTTTTTTATGGAAAGTTGTAAAGGTCTTTTGAAGGAAAGAGGAATAAGTTTCGAACAAAGAATCTGTAAGTTTTCAACTCTAGGTTTGGGGAATAATTTAAATTCAAAGAGCTGTAAAGAGACAAGTCTATAAAGATAAAATGTTTAAGTAACCAAGCACCTTTGAATTTAATAGAAACTTCAAAGTAACACTTTAAAGGAAAGAATTTCAAGATATGATTTTTCAAAAATTTAGAAGCTTTAATTTCTGAAATGAAATGGTAAGTACCGAACCAAACTTTTAAATATGGAGTGGATAAAATAAATTCCTAGGTCTGACGGGAAAAGTGTAAGGCTATGTAGGAGATGGCAATGGTTACTTTTAGTGGTAATAATAAAAGTTCCCGTAAAGTGAATAGGACACTAATGAGAATCTAAGAATGTTGCTTCATGTGTGTACACTGAAAAAGAATAGTGGAGTGATATTAATAAGATAGTAAGACACATGTGGTTGGGATAGGTCGACCTTAGTTGTGGAAAAATTAAAGGTGAAGGTATAGAGAAAATTTCCCGAAGCTTAGTTGCCTTTTTAAATAGATACTACATAGATTGAAATCCTTATCCGTTGTAGTGAATGAGGCTTGGTTATTCCTTTTTGAGTATGGAATGGAAGAGATGAATAGATCCTATTCATCCTGAGTAATATAGCATAGGTTAGTAACGAGAATAGGCGGCAGGAGGAGCATACGAGTTACTTGGATTCCTAGAGTAGGACCTTTCTGTGTTAAAGTGGACATGGTCCTAGGACTCCTAGCCCTATAGGATAGTTGTGTTTAGCTGCTATTTTAAAAGAAAAGTAAAAGCAGATAAAAATAACTAAAAGAAAAACAGTAAAATTTAAAGAAAGCGATAGAAACATCAACAGAAAAATTTGAAAAGAAAAGTTTTTCTTATGTAAACCGTGCTTAGGAAAGAAAATAGAGAGTTTTATAGAATAGTGGCATAAGTTCAAGTACGGTGAAAGGGATGCACAAAAGGTAAAATGGGAAATGTGAGGTTTTTCGTTTTCTACCTTCTTTTTGACATAAGAGATCGAGTTTGAAAAGTTATATTTTTCAAAAATTCAAATATTAAAAGTTTTGTGGTAGGATTTGGATGTAATACTAGTTGAATTACACCGCTATTAAGTAGGAGTGTGGGAAAAATATGGATGAAAAATCTTTCGAATTTTCAAAAGATTGCATTCTATAGAAATTGCAAGTATATTTAGGGTGTTTGCATCATGTTTAAAATTAAATTTTTAAAGAAGAAAAGCATTAATATAAGAGGTACCGCTTAGAAATTCAAGTACATGTATATACTTTATGTTGAATGACACTTTGCACAAGGACATAGATGGTTGCAAAATTGAATGTACACAAAATGGATGTGATTGATGCAAGGAAATACATAGTTTTACCCTTGTCGAATTTCGGGGATGAAATTTCCTAAAGGGTGGAAGAATGTAAAACCCCTTAGATAATTAAATAATCAAATTACAATGAATAGTGAAAATAAGAAATTTTGCAGTTATATGTATATGGCCTCGAAATATATAGCATTGTGTTCATGGAGATTTTCTGATCGATTTCCACATATGACTTGTTGGTATCCGAGTTAATACAAAGAAGTTACGAGAAGAATAAGAAATCAGAAAAACAAATAATAATAATAATAATAATAATAAGACCCTACGGGTCGACCTATAGGTCAAACCGCAAAGCACAAGGGTCGACCATAAGGTCGACACCCATAGAACACAAGTTGACCTGCGTTTTAACCCGGACGTAAAATCGTCCAAGGACGTGCCGAAAATTATAATTTGATTTTTCGAGCGATCTGTAGCATTGTTTTCTGGATCCAACGATCCGCAGTGAGCCTATAATATGGTTGCGCCAGATTCAATCCAAAATTCTGGCGGTCTATCTCCAAAATCCACTATAAATAGAACCGTAGGCCTAGCTATTTGGAAAATATTAGACACCTTAGAATGGAAAATATTTCCAGGGAGAAGATCTTAATGAAAGTATTAGACACCTTAGAAGAGGATCCAAGATGGCCATGGAGAAAAGCTGAGGTCAAGAGGTGAGTGGATTTAAATTATATCTCTTTTATATTTATGGTATAATATCATTAGATTCCCGTTAAATATTTAATTCAGCATTTATTTCAGTCATTAGTTCTGCAAATTAGTTATCTGAAACTATAAATTTTATAGGAGAAGTGTACTTATATTTAAATGTTATTTATATGTAAAAAAGAAAGGAATCCAATTAAATATAAGTAATATTAGGCTTAAGAATTACAAAGAAAGGCATAAGCCGAAAAGTGAGAAATTTACGGTAAATAATATTAAAAATCCAAGGAATGAAATAAAAAGGGGAAATCTAATAATTTGATTTGGAAGTTAGTAACAGATTAGTTGGTTGGTTTAGAACAGGGAATACATTTCCATAGTTTAATATTGAAAGAATAATGATAAACGTAATTGCAAGAATAAAAGCAAAAAAAATGGAATTAGTGCAAAATAGTGACATTACCGTATTTTGCATTACCTAGAAATTAAGGAAACGACAAAAGAAATATCTTGCAATTATGGATTATTGTTTATTGCATTATTTAGTATTAAAATATGGAACTGGATTTTTAGCATGGTCTTTGTAACCAACCAAATAGAATAGAACTACTTCCTAGAATAAAAGAGAATAACGTGAAGCGTTAAAGAAATTAAAGAAGAGGAAGTAATCAAGTTTATTATCTCACAAGACTAGAGATAATAAACAGAAAGTGGACTAGATCTGCATTTACTGTGCAGATAATAAAATAAAAAATAAAGCTGTTATTATGATTAAAAAAATTATGACAGTTGGACGTAGTCCCAAGCCAAGATTGTCATATAATATAAGAGAACTAAAGAGAATTTAATATCATAATATAAGAAGACAAACTAGAATATAAAAGAGACACTTTCAATTACATTTATAACTTATAGGTTATAAAAGAAAGAAAAGAATATAAAAGTGACAATTGCATGTAAAATTGTAACAAGTAGGTTATAATTAAAAAGAAAGGAATAGAAGAGGCTTATTTTATCAAGCTTAGATCTTGGATTAAGTTACTAAGCAAAATAATAGAAGTAGCCCGTACCGGCAGCATTCCCTTTCAGGTCTAGGGCTGATGGTCTCACACATAGGTGGGGCTGAGCTTGCTGATTAGGGTAAATAAGTAGCCAACAGAATAAGAAAAGTAAACTTAACGCATGATAAAAGATTAGACGTCGGATCTAATAAAATGGTAAGGTGTGTTTGGAGCATCCCGAAGGAGAATCTGAACAAAGAACCTAAGGAAGCAATTCGTCATAGATTTTAGTATACAAAGAGCACGTCCAACTTAGTTAGTTTGGGCTAGAAGAAAGTATGAGACTTCATCGGGGCGAGAGCATATTCTAGGATGGCCCTCTAGAGCAGGCCTAACAAAGCTGCACCCTTGGAGGCAGTTCTGTAGGTGTTCCATAAAGAGAGTATGCCTTGACTGCTTTTGCATTGCAGGCCTAATGAAGCGGACCTTTGTAGGCAGTCAAAAGGTTAATGATGGAATAGGAAATTCATATGACACCATACTCTGGGTTGCAAGTAAATTATAGTGGGTAGGACCTAAAAGATAGTCGCATGTGGAGATCAAGCCATCATCAATCAAAGCAAGTCCGGGAAAGACTAGAGTTAAACCAACAGGCCAATGATTCTTTCCTTATCAATACATTGGATGAGGGGCATAGCCAATTAGATGTTTAGATTGTTTGATGTAGGGCACGACCACCTAGCTCTTGAGAAGTCCTTTGATTAGTTAAGGGGTGGCTGTGTGGGGCCATAGCCACGACGAGAAAAGAGACATACCAAGTAGAATATTTG
Source organism: Allium cepa (assembly GCA_030765085.1). NCBI lineage: Eukaryota > Viridiplantae > Streptophyta > Magnoliopsida > Asparagales > Amaryllidaceae > Allium > Allium cepa. The sequence continues at coordinate 486,777,251 of CM060929.1, forward strand.
TAATGCAGGCCTAATGAAGCGGACCTTTACAGATACAGAAAATCTTCGACTTAGTTCTGTACAAGGTAGACCTTGTTGGTGGAATTCAGGGAGTAGACAGAATGATTACGTGCAGTCCTCAATGTACGCATTGGGTGGCACATTATGGATGTTTGAGCACTAGTATAAGCTAGTGCGGATGCAGTTTCACGTTTTCCTAGCAGATTACGGAACATCTATATTGTAGGCCTCATGAAGCTTTCCTTTACAGATGTAGTTTCAGTATGCTCTAGTAGCGAGAAGATGGGGTCCTTTTCGAGGAGGATACGGAAAGTACTATGGGTAGTACCTAGGACCAATGCGGTCTTTATGTATGTAGCTACATATAAATTAGTTATTAAGTTTTAATCTACTAGGGATAGATGGGTACAATTCACGTTCAGAGACGAGAGTATTACAAACCTAATAAACCTAATATAACAGAAAATAGAAATAGAATGGTATATGCAGAATTATGTTTAGAAGTGTATAATTTGTCCATTCACTAGCACTTTATTTCTGACCCCCTCCTCATAACATTCCATAGGTTAGATAGATGGTAGAGATTTTCTATCTTGGTGACACTTGTACAGAAATTGTTATTACCTTAATGAGTATTAACTTACTATTATATTTTTAGTCAGTTCCGCTATGAGATATTTGTTTAAGCACTGATATATTTATCTTTGCCTATTTGCAGGATACCAGATACCCAACTCGAGCTTCAGCGGGCTTGGATTTTAGCATTTTTGCAAAAAATATGGACCAACTGGAATTCGGGTTGCTACACCCTTCCCCTTATTCAACCTTGAGTTCATACCGAATAGAATGTTATATTCATTGCTTACTTGTTAGGTATATGCACCGGATAAAGATTCTTATCTATTGAGTTAACATCGAACAATAAATCATGATCATTGAAAGAACTACCGAACATGAATTCTTGTTCGGTGATGGAACTACCGAACAAGAATTTTTGTCCAGTGGGTGAAAAAACCAAATAAGAATTCTTGTTCGACGATGGAACAACCAGAGAGGAATTCCTATCCAGTTCATTCCTACAACCAAGCATAACAAACCATAGCGAAATTGAGCCAAGCTTGAGCCAATTAGTTTACAAGAACAAGTCTACGTTTATATACCTATTGAGCAGAGTAAGCTCGCCTTACTCCTTCCATCTACCCTATATTCACTTTTTACTTTAACTTCTCTTGCCTTAATGTCAGCCTGCTTTCCTTGGTCTAGGTCTCCTAGGCGCAAATTCCCATAACATATACCATGGGTGTTGTCCTCTTTATAAATCCTTTACTCAAAAAGTATAATAATCAATAAAATTATCCATATATTCACGTAAATAAATAAATGCATGTATGTATGTTTATATATAGTTTGAGAACTATAGTTTTATCTTAAGTTTTTATCCTATAAACTTAACCGTTGATCTAATGTATTATATTAAGATATAAAACGTAATCACTCAATTATTTAGCTACAACCACTGATACAACCATCTATATTTTCTATAGTTATTTGGAGTTTGTGAAACTTTAAGTATATTATAATATAAAATATTATAAGTAATAATACCAAACTATATTAATCGAGAATCCACATATTTATTAGGTCTAGAACAACGATTTTCACTTTAAGATCTCTTCTTGTTTCACTTTTAAAAAAGGATATAAATGCGACTAATAATGTCTTTTTCTATGTATATGATATATATAGCACTCAATGGGTTTATTAGTTAAACTTTGATTTTCGCTTATTACTGTAAACATGGGAAATATATTGTCGAATTGACTAATGTAACTCTATATATTATATTAATTTAATTTTGATCTAATTTATCAATTTTCTGATGATTTCCTTTAAAAAGAACCCAAGATCCTCAATATACAAAAATATCTTAAGCTTTATTTTTTTCTCCCAATAGATAGTTTAATATAAAGGTAATTCAAGAGTTATTGTGCAAACCTATGCTATGCGTATGACCGTAAGGCATCGTTGTGATAGTACTAGCAGTAAATACATTGAAAAGCAGAAAAAGATGTTGAGAGTTTGTAATATAAAAAGAGATTGTTGCACTTAAAGTGCAACATGATGTGGCATTGGATATTAATATGTTGGGACAGGATTAAATTAAAAATTTGACATACTTTTATTTTGTAGTCTTATTTAACTAAGAATATTGCGGGTTGCATGCCTCATTATTGGAATGTGATAAAAAAATGTGAGAAACAAAAAAAGTACAAAAGGGTAACAAAGATTTATTTTAGAGACAAAATACACCAAACATTCACCAAACCATGCAATCCTAATAATAGAAAACATTTGCAACAATTTCCTACAAATTAAAAATAACTTGCAACATCCTATTTATTGAACCTTAATTACAAAGCCTAGGAATCCTAGTTTTAGCACATTTAAATCAAATTCCTACTTCAATAAATGTTTTAATCATTTTCTAGAAGAAAAAATGGCTTTTGGTTCTTTCATCATTTATGAATGGATGGAATTATGCCTTCGAAGTCATTCGAAGTTAATATGTTTACTCTCATAACATCACATTGTTGTAAACCAGTCGCAAAATTAATTTTGTCTTAACAATGTTAGATGCCATAAATTAACAAAAAAATATGAATTCGGATATTACTATAAATAATAGAGTTAGAGGTATGTCCTAGGGGCAATTATGTAATTTGTGACACATATCTAACTCGATAACCAATCTCGTTCAAAATAAAAGGTGTTTTCATTTTATTATATACTTGTTATATTATGATATAATTAATTAAGTAATTGATTTAAAGTATATTAAACATAAAATGCTTAGATGATATGCTGTGTGATAATAATTATAATTGTTGTAATCATGAGAATTTTATGACATTGAAAAATAGCATATTGTTTTAAATACTTCTATTCAAGATGTTTCGAGAAAGGATATCGATCATCCATTGAGATAAAAGTAAATAACGCTCTCCAAATGTTGGATACTATATTATTTACTGTTATTGGAGAATCAAGGGGTTATGTATCGATTGTTATTGGTTAACTATGCAATAACTCACTCAAGAATTTTCCGTTAGTTAATATAACTAAGATTAAACAGAGAAATTTGAAGTAACAATGTCACATGGTTCTCTCGACTTAAGAATACTATTGAACTACAATGTGAATAGTCCACTTTGATTATAGTTCAATTATGGCATGGTGTCCATTGGACTATTATAGTTGGGTCAGAGTTGAAGCATTGGAAGTGAAACACTATTCAATACAGAATCCGTCTTCTTAGTTATATGAGGTTAATATCATGGCTAACTATAATATACTCAAAATAACCTCTGGACAGAGCAGCATGATTAATAATAATTATTATATGTACCTAGGATTTTGTGTTTGGATTAATCATGTTGAATGTGGACGATGTTGGAATTTCTGACGAAAAACAAATTCCATATTCCTAGTGTGATATAGTGTTGACGAAGATAATTGGCGTAAATAAGCATTATTACCGGATACCACATATAATAAGTAAAATTGGAATTTTACCAAAAAGATGTATAATTGATAAATTCATCCAAAATGCTACATCACTAGCTAGGTTGAAATATGAATGTAAATATCCTAATAGTTTAATATTAATCACTAACTGAATTTACACATTTGAGTCACACAGCCGTAGTGATGAATACTTTAAATAAATAACATAATTTAATTAATTTATAATCATTGTAATTGAAATTGATTAATATTTATGAATTATCATATTTTACTTAACTTATGAATACCATTAGTATTTAATGAAATGTGTTTATATAAAAAGTTAAGTATGCCCGTAGCAATATACGATATCGGTAGAATAATAGAATTAGATTTAAATAGAATAAATACTAAATGAGCTTGGAAAAATAGGAGGGTATTGGAAGAACCAAAGGTTACTGTTAATGCAGATCTAGGACTGTCTAAAAAGCTACAACTTCACCTAGACCTAGTGAAGTATACTCAATGAAACGTTGCGACCTCTCAATTTTCAAAACATGCATGTGGTAGGAGGCATGGAGTTTTTTGTATGAGTTTTGAAGAATGAGAGTTTGAGTCTTCTATGCTTTCATGAATAAAAAAGTAAAAGGAAAGGGTTAGGTTTGAAAACTTCATTTAATGAATGAGTAGTTTAAACAAGTATCTAAAAAATGGATATCGTATACCCGACCTGTTTGAACCTAATTTCCACTTTGTGTTGTGTTTGGGCTTTGGCCCAAGTCTCTTTGTACATATTTGTACAGAATTTTGTTGCAATAAAGGATAGTTTAGCCTTGGTTCAAAAAAAATTAATTAATTTTTAAAGAATCAAAATTGAAAGTAATTTTGATAGAAAATAACTTTAATTCTTTAAACTTGCCTTTAAAATAACACGAATTAAATGATTGTCGTTTGAATATATTTTGTTTAATTATTGTTTACATAACTGATAAAGTAATTTCAATTTGAAATCAATAAATGGACTTTTATGAAAAAAAATTAAATTATTTGATTCTTCTAAAGTTGAAAAGTTGGATTTAAATTTGTTGAGTTTAAATTTATACACGTAAATATTAAATTATGATTTTACATACATACAGATACATATAGACATATATACATACATACAAACGTATACGATGTTTATGAAAAACATAGTTTACAACTATTGAAAGTTGAATTTAAATTTTTTAACTTTAAATTTATACATGTAAATATTAAATTGCAATTTACCTACATACGATGTTTTAAATTTTAAAACATATTTCACACCTATGGAAAGTTGGATTTAAGTTTGTTAACTTTAAATTTACAGGTAAATAGGCAAAAGGAAGAAGTTGCAAAAAAAATTAGTCTCACTGACAACAGGTTTGCTTTTTAGTCTGAAGGATGCTTTTTAGTGTAAACTAAAAATGATAGTTACAATTATCATTCCGTGATTTACACTAAAAAGTGTCCTTCAGCCTAAAAAACAAACTTTCTGTCCCTGAAACTAATTTTTTCTCTAACTTTTTTCTTGAGCCTAAAAACCCCTTAAATTTATACATGAAATATTATATTGCAATATTGACACATATACGATGTTTCAAAATATTAAAAGATGCTTTACAATTGTTTTTATATGGACATGTTTATGTGTGTGTTATTTTAATTTAAATCTAATAAATGGACTTTCGTGAAAAAAATATAAATTCCTTTTAAACCATTCGTTAATTATATATCTATCAGCATAGTTACATACAATTTTAAACCAATACTACGGAGAACAAAAGCATATATAAAAGGACATATGAGTATTTTGTAATGTAAATCCCGATACTTACTGTAACGATCCAACTTTTTGACCCCTGAATGTCAACACTAAATACATCCACGGTATTAATGTGTGGAGCACCCAAGTATCGGAAAGACAGAAAGCTAGGGTAAAATAAAAAAAATAAAGCAGGAAAGGAACAACATAACATCAAAATCTCACAACAGAACGGTAATATATAATATTAAAGAAACAGTACAAAGGGTTACAATACATAAATTTCAGAGTCTGTCCTCACAATGCTGACATATACAGTATATGTAACACCCATAATTTTTAATAATATTATTCATGAGATTTAATTAGATAAACTAAATAGAATAATGTAAATACTAGAGTGATAAGGGGATTGAGACTTGAAAATTTAAATTAAAGGTCGAGCTTAATTAAATACAAAGAATGAGCTATGAAAGATTTCATAGCGCAAGGGCTTAATGGGTAATTGCCGCACCATAATCCCATTACCCTTAAATATCTTGTTTCCTTTATTTTGCACGATCATTTTCAAAAAACACCAAAAATATAAATCAAAGAAGAAAAGCAAGCCGGCCATTATCTAAGAAAGAAACGGGGAAAAATCGAATTAAAGCTAAGCAATCAAGGAAGGGAAATTAAGCAAAGATCAAATCTCAAGTTCCTTGTCCTAATCAAGGTGAATAATAATCAAAACCATCTCTGTTTTTGTTTTTAATGATCATTTGATATCGGGCTCAAGTTTAAATCCATTAAGATGATGTTTAATAATGATATGTTTGAATTTCATGATATGTTATATTCAAACAAGTTTGTTTGGTAAATGTTATATAAGGTTCTAAGGCTAAAATCATTTTTTATATGTTTCAAATGTCATAAGGAATTTATATGTTATGTCGAATATTATTTTGGAGATGAATTTTAATTTTTATAATTTTCCAAGCTACGGAAAATTTATTATGAATTTTCAAAGGAAAATATGAACAATTGGGTTTAGAAATTAGTTTCGACTATATTATGAAGAATTTAGGTCTGAAATTTATATATGTTAGATAACATATTAAAAGTGCATTTCTATGATTTTTGGGGATTCTTCCTAAGTAATTTACTATGAAAAATTAAATTATTTTAAGCAGTGGACTTAATTGTTTTATTTGTTTTGCTTAAAGAATGGCATATTTGCTCAATTATTTTATTTAGTCTGAAATTAATGCGACAGTTTTATTTTGGAAAGAATTTGTAAAGTTTATGGAAACCAATTAAATGTTTACAAATAGGCAGGTTAGTTAAAAAGGCATTAAAACAGTCTTTACCCAGAAATTATGTTTCGCCTCTTTTAGATGCTACCGTTTGACCTTATATTTCCGCCTCAGCTAAGTCGAAACCAATACACAAGGTATCAATAAGTTGATATGTAGTGGATTAGAGAAAGACGAAAGGTATGGAGTCGAAACCTAGCTTTCGAAGGGGTCGAAGCCTTCATTTTACTATCCAAAGAAATGCGCTTGCCTTATTTTCAAAAGAATGATTTCGAAAGGATAGTTTCATCCCAGTCGAAAGCATGCTATCAACCTTATGCCTTTCGAATGGATTGAAGTCATCAACTGAATTGAAAGGTAGCTTTTGTTTTATAAACATAATAACCACTTCCTAAAGCTTTTGAAAGGGTTTAATGGTTTCGAAGGCAATGGCTTCGAAATGGCTTTCGAAGCTATCCATCCAAATATTTTGTTTAATTGATCAATGTTTTCGAAAGGATGGTTTCGAAGCCATCAGTTTTTCCCTAATCACTTTTATTTAAGATTAATGGTTTTGAAAGGGGTACTTTCGTTTATATTCACTTTGACCCAAATGATATTTTTAAAGATAAACCCATTGGCTTCAAAAGGTGTACTTTCAAATGGTTTCGAAGCTATACTTCTACGAGTTAGTAAGTCATGCTTTAATACATTCGAAAGGTATGTTTTGATAGTTTCGAAAGAGATGATTTAAAGTGTTTCGAAAGGAATATGCTCAGTGTTTTGAAAAGAAGATTTGAATGCTTTTGAAGGAGTTATCCAGTGGTTTCAAAAGTAAAGGTTTAAGGTTTAGAAGGCCTTAGTTTTCAAAACAAACAACCCAATCTCATTTTTAAAGGAAAAACCATGGCAAAAATAAAGAAGTATTAAAATGGCTTTTAAGCATGAAGTTTTTGAAGAAGCTTTCCTTGGTAAAATAATAGGTTAAAGGGATTAACCATGTTTCATATGAAAATGATTTCAAGGTTATTAAACGGCATGTATTGGTGTTATTATGTTTGCTTCTTCTAATAAATATATGTTCAAAGTATAATGGACCTATAACTGTATTTTGGGGAAAATGGCAGAATAACCAGCTAGGTTGACCTAGTAGTGAATATAAATTACGTTAACTTATGTATGAGTAGAATTGCATCCAGGAGGTCAAATAGACCAGAATATAGGATGCCTAAATATTGATTAAAGAAGTTGATAGATAGACAGATCCATAGTAAACCCATGAAAACTATAATTAGAAAGAGTTATTGGCAGGGACTAATAGGTTTGCAGTGAACCTATAAAAACTATACCCAGTAAAGTTATTGACAAAAGTCAATAGGTACATAGTCAGCCCATGAAAACTATGATAAGAGGGAAGTTATTGGAGATACCAATAGTTTCAGTGAGAACCTATGGATAATGAATTTATTGGCAAAGGCCAATAGGTTCTTAGTAATCCCATGAAAACTATGAAATCAGACAGGGAATCCATAAGCTTTACATAGTTTATTAGTCAGCCCATGAAAACTAAGAGGTTAATAGTGAACTTAGAAGCTATAACTAAGACACATAGTCAAAAGGAATGGGGATGGGAAATCCAAAAATTGAATTACTTGTTTGCATATCACCATAATATTTTGAACTATTATGTTTTTAACCATTGTGGATGCAGAAGCACAGTATATGGTTATTATAAAAAATTTGAGGATATTATTAAGGGGAAAACCCATTCCGTTAAGCAGCGTGGTCTCGCCAGAAATCTAAATGGTTTGAGATAGTAGATTATTATTCATACCAGGCTTTATGTCTGACTCGAAGGTTATGTTTTTCCCTTAAACTCTATGGTGCTCAATTAACTTTCAGTAGTTGGAGAGTTGAGGTTTTCAGGTATCTTTTTAGACGAATAAGCTTCTGAAGACGTGCAGGAGGCAAGTTGGCAAGTAGGAGTTCTTTTTTATTTTTATTCCATTGTGTTTTATTGTAAATGCAAGTTCTTTAGTTGCCTGAGTTTAGACTCCGACCATCCAAGGAGGCATCTTCATATGTCACTCTTGGCATATGTTGTAATAATTATATTTTCTCTGAACGTGGTTCTTGAATCTAGAATTATGTAATGAATTTGAAACGATTGAATTGGAATGTGAAAGTTGTTTAATGATTTAAATTTTTTCCCATATCCTTATATTTCTCTTATATCAATGTATCTAACATAACCTATTTGGTCACCGAGGGTTAATAACTTTGGATGACTGCAGCATCTGTAGCTGTTAGTTTTGGGCCTCCTAGTGGGGGATGTTACAAGTTGAAAATGCATTGGAAGTAAGAATACTACGGAAGGTAATTATCCAACTCTTCTTCATAAGATCCAAAGAGTCCATAGCTAAATCTAGAAACATACACGGGGTTGACCCGACCATTATAAGAAAAAACATTCGGATCAGTCTGATAAACCAGTGAGAGAAAGCCGAGCAATAAGAGTGACATATAATAGCACCCTTTTGAGGCAGTACAGATTACCGCAACGGTTTACCCTTTAAATGACATCAACCATTCATTAAGTTTAACATATAGTGATATGATAGATAATGTCCAGATTGTAGCACATAAATCATATCAAATAACTGCTGTGTGAATGCCGCAACAATAATAGGTATACAATCAATACCGCTAAGGCGTGTTCATATAAGGATTTTTCCACGGAGATTCTCCTCGCTCTGGCCACATCAAAGCTCCATTAAAAGGATCAAAAACTACCTTTCAAGCATCAGATATCTCTATATAAGATATAATCTAAGGTAAACATAATTGGACCACCTTCGGTGTGTGATTTGAGTCATATAAACTCCCGTTAGAAACAATCGATAAGCATCTTTAGATATAGACTTGATATACCATTGTGGTCAGCTAAACCCCCGGCCATGCCCCTTCTCTATTTTATATCATTCTCCCGATGTTGAGCCTATGTTCGGCTTCTCTCACGTGAGTCTTCATCACTCGAACAGAACACAAATTCTTTAATGGATTCCATCATCTCGAATAGATCATGAATCACTACACGGATTCGAGCATCTTCAACAGATCTCAAACCTCCACATAGGTTCCCCACATAATTCTTTCAATGAATGCTAACGATGTCCTCACTCTTGTAATACTCCTTAAAATATACAATCTCATACGATGGTATCATCCGAAATGTTAACGCTAACCTTTCCCTTAGACTTAACCTTAGGACAAAGAGTTCAACACTATTACCTTCCACTTCATAACCGCTTCCAAAACATAGATTGTGTAAATGGTTTTGAAGTGATTATGGCTTTGATTCATCTCATATAAGTACCCTCTTCCCGCTTATTGGACTCTCCGAAACTAATTAATTAATTTTCGATTAACTTAATTCTGGTTCTCTTAAAAATAAGTGAATGCTAGAGACATTTGATACCAATACTCCTCACCAAGGTTTCTTATTGGTATGAAATCATGAAGTCTTTTGATAACTTCTCAAGTCAATGTTTGGTCAAGTTTGATAATCGACTAATTGATTATTTAGTCAAAACAATTGCGTATACAAATACCAATTCGTACACTTAACTCATTTCTGACATTCCAACTTAACTATTTCTCATTCAAAAGTGAAGCTAGGTAAGTTAGAGCACTAGTTGCATCAAAGCCTTACTTAGACACTTCGTTCTTGAATCTTACAAATAGATAAGTCTACCTTGTTGGGTTTTAGTGTTAAGTATTGTATTAATGATTTCCATAAACAAATCAACACAATTAACATGCTCCCGACATTTTCAGACTTACTATTCTTCGATCAAGTGGGACCCGGTAGATTAGAGCTTCATTGATACATCCATACTCAAACATCAATCATAACTCTCACAAATAGATAAGCGTTACTTCTTTGGCTTTAAATGTTAAGCATAGTTAATTACTTTTCAAACAAGTGATCAAAAAATAACCATTTGGCCACCAAGAAATTCTAACCCCTTTCTAAACCTTTTATTATACTTTTAAAGCCCATTTTTAAATGATATATATACTAATTTATTGTAAAACTTAATATTTAAATAAACAAGTTAGAAGATGTTTTATTTCATAAGATAAAGCAAACAACATATTTTCTAAAAACTATATATACTTAAAAATGCTTTTAAAGTGCTTTATAATACTTATAATAGGTTTTAAAACATTTTCTCAAATATTATGTTAAAATAACAAGTATATAATTTCTTTAAAATCTTAGAAAACAACTTTTATTATAAAATCCTCTTCTTTAAAAATTCATAACTACTTCTCAAAAATTCATAAATATCTCAAACCACTTTTGGAACACTCTAATATGAGTTCGTAAACACATATAAAATGAATGAAATAAAATACTTAAATTTATATATCTTTTCAAACCTTTAAATTCCAAAATCAAGGCTAAATGGAGCAGTTTTGTACAAGTGATGTTTTGGCCACTTTTCGAGATGTTACATAAGTTTTTACTATCCAAGATTTTAATAGCAATAAACATATATTTAAAATATTATAAATATGGTGCGAAGCCACTAAGGATCTTTCTGCAAAATTCCATAAAAATTGCTAAAAACAAGGCAATTTTAAACTGTATCTATTACGACTAGCGCTATAAGTGCACTTTCAAATCCAAGTTCATTCTAAAACAAAGTCCACCTATAACCTATATGCTTTGTTTCAAGGTCTTGTCATAAGTCATACAAGACCATTCAAGTCTATTTCAAGTCCATTCGTACGGATTATATGTGTCACTTACTTTCAGAGCAAAAATTCAAGAAAATGTTTTAACATATGTCAATAATAATTCAAACAACTTAAACATAATAAAACCCAAAAAATTATGGGTTATATTTTCAAATAAAGAGTTAACTTATCTTACCTTTAATCTCATAAACAACCAAGACCCAACCAAACCCAACCTTGCAACATCTTTTCATCCTTCTCCTTCCTTTGCTTTGATATACTCCAAAAACCCCATAATAGCTCATGGCCTTCCTATGGTAAAGGAGTATGGATCCACTTCTTCAACCTATAATTAGATAGGATATGTTGTAATATCCCTCAAGGCTTCACTCTAAATTTGAGTTGATTTGCAAATATTTTGCTTTAGGAAATTATGAAGAAGAAGAAGAAGCCATAGATTTGCTTGCTTTAAACTTTGTGAATTTGTGAATAATATAAAAAGACATGCCTCTCCTTATATAAGTTCAAAATTGTGCACTTTAAGATTGCTCTTACCCTAACCATTCCATGAAAACCTTACCTCCCATCACTTCTCCTTTGCATCATTTCTCCTTTGTCTCACTTCCTTAAGCAAATACACTTATACCCTTCCTTTACCAAATATCACTTATCCTAAAGGAAAATTCTAAAACCTTCCATGCTTGATGAAGAGAAGAGTGAGTTAATTAGTTGCTAATGTGCTCATTTTATTATTAGATAAGTGCATAAGAGTTCGAACAACTTATATCGATCGTTAAGCTATTTACCATAAACAGATTTTCAGTCACATTATCGATTTTCCATCGAAGAATGTATTTTTGTAAAAAAAAATTAAAACAGGTTTCTTATCATTATTCATTAATTAATGATGTATAAAAAGGTTATGAATCATATTTATAACACTTAATTATATTTCAAAACGTTACGATATTCGAAGACGAAGTGTTCAAATTTCTGGGTCGTTATGCCTACGTACGATTACTGTAGCCAAATACACTTCGTATCTATAGCACGTGCAATTTACATACATAGCATACTTGATACACTTACAAAACAAAATAAAATAATTAAATAAAATAAAGATTTTGTTTAAAATTATTTAGATTGGATATGAAATCCATATAGACTTCATAGCCTCATTAAAGATTTAAAATGGAAACTTTCTAATGTTCACCAATATAACCCAATTAAAGCTGGCACACTTCCTTTAGTGGTATCAAGGCCTAATGTTCTATATGGTCTAAATTTGTAATATTATGGCTAATCAATTAAAGCTTGCCTATTTAGTAGGGTGTCTAGAAAGACAGTCTCTAAGATTGGGATTGGGAAACAAGCACTCTACCCTATCTGGCTACTGGCCGTGCTTGAAGGATGAAGTAAGCCCTAAGGTTATCCTCAATATAAAGACATGAATTGATTTTGGGCCTTAAACTAATAAAAAAATTAGTAAATTTAAAATTATATTTTAAATTTAAACTTTAACATTAAAATATAAAAGGAAAATTTTATAAAAATTATGAAATGCATTTAAAATTTTCAAAATTTTTAGAAACGAAATAATTAATTTTGAAAAAAAGAATAAAATTAAAATTTATTTAATATGATTATTTAAAAGTTGATAGATTAAAATATATATGTCGATATATATGTATAACTATAATCGTTGTAGTTATTTATTTATTTTAATTTTTTTTATTGTAAACCGGATTAAAATTTCAAATTAATAAAAATGCTTAACTAAATAAAAAAATAAATTAAATTTTAATTGATTAAAATCTATACATAGTTGGTACGTACACATAAATAAACTATAAATGTCATTATTGATTAACTAGTTTAAGAAAGTAACATAAAATTTATAAGTTTTACACAAAATAAATTAAATTAATTAAATTTTATTTCATTAATAAGAATTAAATTAATTGAACACGATTAAATTAATAAGATACATGTATATATTATATAAGTAAATTATATTGTAAAATTTATAAGTAAGTTGATGCTTATATAATTGTATACGCACAAAATTAAGCGGAACTAGAAAGAAACCAAATTGAGATTTAAGGAATAAGTATATATGTATTAGATGTATATTTATACTATAATTTCAGATGTGTTTGACACTTGAAATCATAAGGGTATTCAACAAGAATTATATAATTCAATAAATCGATATCACTAAATATATGCGTGTTAAAGGTTACGAGTCCTCAATATATAAGTTGTCCTCTAACGTTTATATATTAATAGAGTACCTGCATACTTTTGAGTTGTTGAGCTTTCCTTAATCTAAAGATGTTATCTATAGTGCTATTGATATATTGAATAGACGAGGTAAGATACATGCACGTATTAGGCCGTTATTAAATAGTAGGTACAAGATAATAATTTCACTTGATTTGTTAAGAGTTCCTCAAGGTCAAGATAATATCAGTTCAATGAACTTGGGTTAGATTGTATATGATACAACCGATAAGGTGTTGTCCATCGCTTGTGGGCCTATGATTTGTTGAGCTTTCCTCAATGTCAGAATCACAAGGTATGTAAGTTCTAATATGCACTAAAGAAATTAAATAATTTCTATGTTTTTCTTTTGGTTTTGAGACACATAAAAGTCTAGTTGGAGTCTTGTTAGAAAAAATAAAATGGTAACATTTCACCTTTCTAATACCGTAAGTACATCTGTTATATAAAGTTAAAATAATCTACATCGATAAATTTGGGCTACTAATAAAATAGATAAAAAAAATTATCGCTTAAAATATACAAATGAACTAAACTAGAGATTGACAAAAAATATAAAATATACTTTAAATCCTTTGGCATGTTATAGCTTCAAGACTTACACAAGAGCCATTTGTACAACCACTAAACATTCATACCGCAGTCGCTTAACATGACTATACATTATCTTCGTAAGTATTAAACTTTAATAACAATACAAGAATATGGATTATTAATCCATTTTCAATCATACATAAATGTCATATGGTAAAGGTCATGGATCTTAATGTATGATACTTCAATGAATTAGTTCATTGGAAATTAGCAAATAAACCATAAAGCAAAATCATGTATACGACTGATTACAATAAGGATCTCCTTTTAACGGCTAAACCATTTTGAAAGGAAAGCAAATTTACGATAATGTGTGTAATTTAGGCATAGTTAATACTACGTACTTCGTTAAATTAACCGATAATGCATAATGGATGCAACTTAGGCCTAGCTCATGGGATTTAATAATACCAAAATGATTCCACGTACTTCATTAAATAATGAATCATCGCAGACATGGGCATTTGTATTTGATATGTATGTAGTATGTCTATGGTAAGTTCATAGAATATAAAATGAAAGTAAATAACATGGATGCAAAAGAAAATAAAATTACTTGATTTGATTGAATAGGTCAATGTATTGGAAAGGATACATAATGATGTATTGATAAAGAGTAATCAAACTTTGTTGGACAAAGTATGATTGACGGTGAGTGAAGTTGAGTTAACTTCTTCTTGTAAGGATGTGTAATTATGATAAGTACAAAGATCAAACTTAATTTCATCTAAAACGAAGTTTACAAATCATACTAGATAATATTTGATAAAATAACCTCTACATATCCTAGGTCAAGGATTTGATAAGTTTGTTTGAGTCGAGAGGCTGCACGTAATACTAATTCATGAGGGATCTAGTTTGGATCACCCAAATAAGTCTGGGATAAATCAATATTAATTGACTAATTTTTGTTATGAATGTATGTCTAGTAGACTTAAAAACCAAATCATTTTATACATATATATCGAATATTCATAAAACGATTATGAATACCTATTCTATTACATTGAGAAACAATTATTGTTTCAAGAATCACCAACTTCCAAATAAAGGAATTTAATTTAAAATTTATTGGTAGTAAATGGATTTGGATACGATTTAAAGATGAAATAATTTATAAAGGATAGAACAAAATCAACTGAACTTAAATGGACATAACTAATGTGAATGTACAATATAATGGATGTTTCTACCCACAAGACGGTGAATATGAAGGTTTGCTACAAGGAACAGGAACAACTAAAATGTCAGTAATAGCAGTATCATCGCTTGACTAAGAATCTAAAGCAGGAAGGCAAGGAGGTAATAAGTTGGCACATGAAGAGGCAAAGAAGAAAATGAAGAAAACCACAAGTTCCTTTTCTACCTAGTTGAACCACTACTATATAGAAATTCATGCCCGGTATTACAACTAACAAACAAGATACCTTATCTGGTAGTATCACTACTGAGCATGAATTCATATTCAGTAGTACAACTACCAAACAAGATTCCTTATCCAATAATATCACTACCGAACAGGAATTCTTGTTTGATATTCAACTGTTAAACCAAGAGGCGTCAATCACTATGATGGTCAAGTACTAAAACCTAACGACCATTATATTACGTAATCCACCGTGCTGAACCGAACCAAACAGTGTGTATATGTAAATTCTAGATTCAATCATTCAATATAATGAAATTTTGGATTATATCTTCTATATAAGGAAAGAACCGAATCTTGTAAGCTAAATAGGAAATTTTCTATTTTATGGGCCTAATCATCGATATCGGCACTCCTATAAATATCGAAACTTACAACAACAGTGCTGTAGATTAGGAAAACAAAAGGATATCCAGATGGACCTTGTCAAACAGAAATATAAATTATCATCTTCCTCTTAAGCACCAAAACATTATAGGTTGTATCTCATTCATTTTACAACCAATCTATATGGAATGTAACGAAAATGGATAGTAGATGTAGACATGTTTAACCCAAACCACTATATTTAGCTGTTCTTTAAATTACTACAATTCCTTTTATGCATGACGTATCCATGATTTTCTCTTTGCGAATTGATTGTAATATAAGTATAACAATTGTTTTATACACTATGTATACATGGTTATACAACAAATAGATTGGAGTTGTCTTCCTTTCTTTTAAGCTAACATTTTTTGTACTTTATACGACAACCCGTAATTTTTCGATAATTAAATTATTGAATTTAATAAGATTTTGTAATTTAATATTGGAATAAATAAAAAAAAATTGATTTTTAGTAAGAAAAATAACTAGAATGTAATATTAATAATGTTAATTTAAGGCAATTGATAACTATTTCAATACAATCTCAATTAATTGAAATGATGGTAAAGTTATAATAGGTTATAGATTTTAAATAAAAAAATAAAGATCAATAATGTAAATTTAGTGTAATAGATGACTAATTGATTGAAATCTTAAATAATTGTAATAAATTGTAAAGATACATTGGTTAGAATAAATAAGAAAATAAAATTGTTGTGAATTTATTTGTTTTGTTTGTTAACAATAAACATAGGAATGTGTTTGAATTGGTAAGTTATAACAATGGTTTAATTATAAATTCACTATTTAATTCATTGAAAATCAATTGCAATAAATGTAATTAAATATCGCATAAAATGAATTAAGATGATAATTGAAGAATATTAATGTAATAAGATATAAACCAATGTTAATTATATGCATAAAGTAATGAATGATTGAATAAAAGGGTTGAAATCAAGTTTAATCAATATATTGGAATTTAAATTATAATTAATGGATTGATTGCAATTGAAATTAAACACTGTAATTTGTGCAATAATGAATGTTGAATTTGACATGGGAAATTGATTTTAAAATGATTGTTAAATTTTGTGAAATTAGAAATGATAAAAATTATTAGTTATTCGATTTAAATTTTAAAGGTGATTAATTAATTTAATAATAGTTTATTTAATTAAGCGAAAATAGCCATTTTGGTCACTATCTCGGATTTCGACGAAACCGTTTTTTGGGATCTGTAACGGTGAATTATTGTAGGATTTTAAGTTTCGTAGCGATTGGACTTATCGTTTGTTCGTATGAACTCAAAACGCGTTGAAATCAATTTGAAATAAAATGATTTTAAAGCTAACTTCTTCATACGATGGAATTAGGACTTGGAACATGTTCCATTGAGTGTAAAAGTATCTAAAAATCTATGTTAATATATGGGATGACCTATTTTCGTTTCAGGGTCAGAACGGGCTTTTTGAGTAGTGTAGTCCTTTCAACCAATCCAATCTGGTCCATTCATTTCTTATTCAGTTCAGCCTATATATAGTCAGTTATAAAGCCTAGTTGTTTCTCATTTTATTGTTTTTGTACATACATCTTCTTCTTCCTTCTCTAATGACAAAGCATCAAACCTAATTTCCAAATTCCAAAAACCTAATTTCAAAAAAAAATAGTTGCACTCGGTTTACTTCAAGCCGGAAAGAGGTCCGCTTCGAGTTCCAGAGGCGAATACACTGCAAGACTTCAGGTCAGAGAGAGTTCCATGCCAAACAAGGAGGAACTGGTCGCGCTTCGAGCCCCAAAGATGAAAACCCTATAACGACTTTGAATTAGGAGCCAAATGACTCAGGTCTCGGGTAATTTTAGCAAAAACTCAAAGCAACCATAGGGAAATTGAGGCGGAGACCTGAAGTAAGAGCTAAAGTCAAAATTTTCTAATCTTCTAACGTTAATAACTTTTGCATACGAGCTCGGATTCATACGCGGGTTTCTCCATTGCAAACGTAGGAAATTTCGAACATTACGGAACTGGTTTGGTTGTATTCTAATACTGTTGAATTTTTAGGCTAATTTTGGATTTTAAATCGACGACAAATTGAAGGTGAGTATTTTAACCCACTCACAACTACTAAATTATCTTATGTTAGATAAATTTAGATGTGATTAGAAATTGATTGGTTGATGTTTGGCATATTTAAATTGTCATTCCAATTAAATATGACCTTTATTGCATTTAAATCGCCATTTAATTTAAAATTGAATTTAATTGTCAATTGAATACCCTTTGATGATAATCAGTTAATTGATATTATTTACTGGTTGATTGAATGGTGGTTGTGATTGATGTCATAATCAAAGTTGGGATTTAAATGACATATTTGATTGAATATGATGATTTTGAAATGAGGGTTTAACCTGTTGAATATGATTTTGGAAAGTGATATTGTTTGAATTGAGTATGAGATTTTGATATCAGTTATGAATTAATTTTGAAAATGTAAAAGAACCGTCCGGTGTGAAATAAGCGTTTAGTTGTTAAGGAGACTTGGATCGAATATTGTCATACTCTCTGCCAATACCGAAAACCACTTTAACAACTGTATACGTGGTGGAGATTCTAGAATGAAGTAGGATGGTTTGGTGAACGATTTTGTATAAGGCATTTACCTAGCCCTGACTCCTGTGAGTCCGCTTGATGTGGCTAAAACAGGAGCCATGCCAGGCCAAGTGAGGTCGCACCTCCGATCAAACACATTTCTTCAATACATATTATGACTTGGTGATTAATTTGGTGGCCACCCCTCAATTTGATTATAGGAGTATGTTTCAGGTGGACGGTAGTAGCTGCTATGCATTACCACCAGTCTTAATCCACAAAACGGAGTATCCAACCCTGGACATTGCATCGCATGCCTTGTCACATGCCTTATTATGCCTTTTATGAGTTTGGTTTGTGTCGTACCTATGGAGTGCTTCCTGATAGCCTACCTTTTTACGGTGGAGTTCACAATATCTGTATAGACTATGACATTATATAAAATTATTAAGGGAGATATGAGTAACGCCTTAACGCTATTTTAATACTTTACTATACTGTGGACGCTATTATAAAAACGTATTTTACTATGTATGTAGATAGTTTAACACATCCTTAGGAGATAGAAATTTCGAACATCTCTTAAGTTATTGTACTCACGTTGACACTGGATAGGAGATGTTAAATCCCATAAACCTCTCTGATGTCGTTACGCTCACATTTATTACTGTTGATCTAACTTACATAGATCTTTTAGCTTGCACACTACAGTTCAACATTTTTGATAACATCCCTACCTCTGCTCACATATACATCATCCTCCTGCCTTCACAAACAAGCAGAACACATCACTGTTTTTATACAAACAGTCAACAAATACTTATTCTATACCACTACGCCATCAATTTACAAACCATTTCTATTCCTACTTCATCACTGCATAACAAGGCCACTCATATGTACTGCCTACATAACTCCCAGATACAACTGCAGTTCCTCCAACCACATCATCAAATAACCACTCCAGACTACAACAACTTACAAGCCATCATTGTCTTCTTATTCCGTTAACCATTTCTTCCGAGCAAACACAACTCTACATAGTCATACAGACAACAATCTACTGCTGTTAACCTGCCATAAAGTGCCCATCACAACCTCACAACATCAGCCTGAACCATTTCCGTGTTGATTGCCAAACATCGACCATCACTTCTCCTCATCAAATACAGCCACCAAAAAAAAAACTAACATTCAATCAACAGTGGTGACAACCTCTAGACTCCTACAACCATCCTCGGCCAACATTCAACCACTTAACACACGCGAACAAGCACACACCAACATCATTTCACACTGACCAAATACTAAAGCATTCCCCATTGGAAATTCATTGCCAACGGCCATATACATCAACCTCACCCATCACCAGACCCGCAGTCCTTCACTGCCTCACACATACAAAACCACTACTGCAAGCAATCACGCCTACGAACAACCTGCCAATCCACTGAAAACAACTCCAAACTGCCCCTCGTTTCACTGTTCTCACTACATTAGGTCCTCTAGACCTCACTGCAACAATTCGACCACTCACGACAACAACAGATGCTCTCTCCATTTCATAAGAATAGATATAAACCTCAAACTACCTTACCCAACAAGTTTACCAAACTGCCAAAAATCTCCGCAATTTCACCTCGATCAACGCGCCAAAACCAACCATCACACGCAACCCTACCTTTGCAAAGCACGCCACCATAAACCAATCGAACAGTCACGACATCACCGAACCACCACATCGAAACCGAAATCGAGCAAATCCCCAAATCCACTTGATTCTCAAACCACTCAAATTCGAGACCTTGCAGCGGGATTCGATCAACCCATCAATCCACCGAAAACTATCTCCTGAAATTTGAGGTTGATTTTGATATTTCAATTCTGAATTTAGGATTTCAGAAATTATGTTGACACAAGAATTCAAATAAAAAGAAAACGAGGCAAGTTTTTTCAAAAAAAACATGGTACTGTGCTGGTAGAATTCAATGGTCTTGGTAGTGAATAGGGCTGGTTAGACTATGTTGGGCTGATCCTTTTGTTCTTTTGTTCTCTTCATTTAAAAAAAAGACAAAAAAAAAATCTTTCTTTGGGGTTTCCTTCTATGTTTCTTTGAGCATTGCTTTGAGATTTCTTGTATTTTGTTTTATTTTGAGTTGTAATTTTTTTAAATTTCCTTTTCTCTTCTAGAAAAAAAAGGGGGGAGGATGGTTTCAGATATTATTAGTTTAGTGGATTGGTTTTTGCAAATTGTTGTGGTTTTAAACCTTTCTTAAGATTTTTTTTAAAAAAAAAACCGAAAAGACAAAACCTTGCTTAGTTTACGTGCTTTTGTGAATTGGTTTTATATTCATTCTTTTTTCTTAGTTTCTTACATATAAAAAAAATAAGTCTATTTCTTTTGTTTTGATTTTTTTTCTTTATTTTGTTTTGATTTTTCCTTTGTTTTAGTCTATTCTTTGAAATATTTTAAAAAAACTGTATATATCTTGTTTCTATTTTCAGGTTGTCAAAGCAGATTAGAAGTGTTGCTTGCTTCGCTTACCTTGCCTAAAAAATAACTGCTTACTTGCTTATAAAAATTTCTGCTGCTTTTAACCCTTATCTATTGTTTTTATTTGTCTTGCATTATTATTTATTTGCATTTAAAAAAATTCAAAAATAAATTTCATCGTAGTTGCATTGTTAATACATGTTTAATTTCAGTTTTGCGTTACATCCTAGATTTTGATTAATAATAACGGTTAGACATCGATAACACTTAATTGTATATTGACGATTTGTCTTCTTTGAACAATTTAATTTCTCGGTATCTAAGCTACGGTAGAGCAATAATAAGTTATAAATATTACGGTGATTCGTAAATATTTTACTGAATTGTTTCTCTGAAGGTATTTAAACCTTCGGCTGCATTGCTACGGTGATTCATGGTGCACAGATAAATCCTGCCCGTTACCTAGCTGAGAACTATCTTGTTGATTTAAGACAAAGTGTGATTATACAATTTTGGATTAACTTAGGATAAACAATTTGTAATTAATCCCTGCATTCATTTAGTTGCATTAGTTCATGCATATTAAAAAAATTAAAACTAAAACAAAAAAAATTTGTAAATATCCAATTTCCTTTGAAATTTTTAAATCCTTTTTCTTTGAAATTTCAAAAATCCAAAAAAAAATTAGAAAAAAATCCAAAAAAATTATAAAACCTTTTCAAAAACAAAGAAAAAATTGAAAAACCAAAAAGAGAAAAAAAAGGAAACAAAAAACAATTTCTTTTGAAAAATAAATTCTATTTGTAAATATTTTTTCTTTATAAAAAAAATCAAAAACATTCTTGAAAATGTCCAAGTTTCCCCACACACTTGAATTTTACAATAGTTGTGAAAATCAATATAATCCATATGATTTCACTCCAAATCCATATGGATATTTTAACAACAACTATTGTACAAACGATTCGGATTTTGCACCACAAAGTTTTCAAAACGATGACCAACCCTCGAATCTCGAAAATAGCATTTCATCTCTACTTGAAATCTCTACACAACAAAATCAAATGATAAATGATTTGTGTAATTTTTATTTGTGTGATAACTCAAGTCAAAAATTTTAAAATAACCAAAATTTGAATTCACTTCAAAATTCAAATGATTTCGAGTGTAACCCATGCCAATTCAATTTCAAGCTTCAAAATGAATTTCAAAATCAAGACGAAAATGTGAACCAATTTTCAAATAATTTTGGCAATGAGAATAGTTTCAACAACAATACGATAGAAAACTTTGGTTATCAACAAATACAAAATAAAAATGAACAAATTAATAATCATGAATTTGATTTTTTTGACCAAACGGAAAAAGATAATGGGGATTTTTTACTAGAAAAATACAAAACTTTTTGTGAAAATCATAATCAAATCTCATCTTATGAAGAATCAAATAATAATCTAATGTTTATTGAAATTGACAATTCTTGTTCTCAACAAGTCCACATCGAAATTTTTTAAGTTAATAATAACAAATTTGACTTTGTTGAGCAAATGAATGAAATTTACGATGATCATGCGAATTTGTTGATTAGAACATTGAAAATTTTCCTTGAGAAAAAAAAATCAAATTTCAATGTGTGATGAGTTGAGTGATAATCCATCTTTTACCTAAATCAACGATTATCAAATAACAATTTTTGAAATTGAAAATGAAAATCTTAACGAAGTTGTTGAAAATTTGGTAATTGAGATGGATTTCAATTTTTTTGAGGGTGTGGAACCATACTTCAAATTCAATCATCCTTTTCTTGATTTCAAAAATTTGAATACAACAACTTTGAATTTTGAACTTGAGATACGCAATGAAATTGTTGATAATCCAACAAAGGAAGAAGAATTTAACGAACAAGATTTCTTTGGACATTTTGAAAACGAGTTATTGAATTCTGAAAGGGAAGATATCGATCACCATTTTGATTTTGAAATCAATAAATCTAAAAATGATTTCAATGATAAGCTTGAATTTCAAATTGGTGAAAATAAACTTGAACTTCAATCAATTGTTTTATCGACCCTAAAAATCATCGAAAACAAAATAACTCGTACAATTTTCAATAAAACAACATTCAATTTTCCAAATCAACGTTCAACTTCAAAATCTTTTACGGTTTGGTTTTCTACGCATGAGCTGCGTCTTGCATACTTGGTGAGACAAATGAATCGGTTTTTGAAAGACCGATTCATTTACTCTTTAACGGTATACTTTCTAATGTCTTGTAAATAATCATCTTTTCATTTCCATTTAAATAAAGGTTATATTTATATTTTTCTCCTTCCACTTGGGTTGACGGTGGGGGCACAGTCAAAATCAAGTGTGGATGGGGAAGACTCATCTTTATTTTCGATTTTTCATGATTTATTTTTACTTTTTCTTTGAAAAAAAATCTCAAAAACAAAAAACAATTTTATTTAAGCATTTTTTATTTATTTTTAAAGAAACACTATAGGATAAATATTTGGCTTTGGCTTATTAAATTGAAAATTTTGAAAATTTATTCATCTTAACAAAAATAAAAATGAAGTTTTATTACAAATAACAATGGTTTAACTAGTATATAGGAAGATTCATACATGTGAATTATGAAATATATCCTAATTGAAAATCTTTGTTTTAAATGTGGCGAATTTAAAGTAAAGAATCTAACATTTTTTTGTCTTCTATGTTAAACGGTGCTAAGATGATTTTGTAAAACTCTCTCTCTTAAATAATAATAATAACAACATCCAAAGTATTTACTATCATTTAAAAGTCCTTATGGTTATGCATGGGTGAGTTACTTGGAATCTTTGATTATGTGCTTTCATACTCGTTTAAAAGTCCTTACGGTTATGCATGTATGGAACACATGTAAAAAAAGAAAAGAAAAAAGAAGAACAGACTTAATAAAACCACCTACGGTCGATAGGTGTATGCACGAAAGTGTGTGCACTCGCCATGCTCTGTATTCCCCTCACATAAGCAAGAATGGCAGTGCATGGGTAGTATATCTGGCCTCAGTTTACCAGAGCGAGGTGTGTAATTTTTCTTGCAAATATTGAGAGAGCAAGCAATTGAAATGCTAGCACTATTTTTACTTATTTTATTTGATTTGTTATTGAAAAGAAATGAAAATACCACTTTGATAAAGTTTGATAATCAACTAAGGATCCATTTCAAAGTTACACTATGTTATTAACCAAAACAACGAGCTAAACTATAGTCTATTTATTATGATAACTTGATTTTTGTTGGAAATTTTGATGAGTAAATGACATAAATTTTCAAGATAATAACAAAAACCAATATTCAACCTATTCGTGTCAATTTAAAAATAAATCCTTCATTTTTAAATATTTTCAAAAATTCGCACTTATCTCTTTGCAAATAAATCTTGCATTTGTAAATATTTTGATCCTGAATTTGGATTCTGTGGGTAGTATGCGCTGAAAACTCTCATGACGCAACACTCATCCTACTAGGGACACGCAGAGGTTTACGGCTTGTTGCATACGCTCAATGCAATCGTGCTCCCCATAAAAATGGATTTATCTTAGTTTTTCTTTATTCGAGGATGAATAAAAAGATAAGTGTGGGGGTATTTGATGTGCACGTAGATGTGCACGTAAATGTTCATATTTTTACCACAAAAATTATTCTGTTTAACTTAAATGAATGATCATATTGGGTATTTTAACTTGTTTAAACCAAAATTCAAATTATTTTCAAATTGTCACATATTCATCTTCATACAGGGGTAAAATGGTCATTTTGTGCATTTATTAAATTGTGAAAATTTACTTGGAATTTTCTATGTTGTTTTGTAGGAAATTTGATGAATTTTACAAGTGGTTTTATGATGAAATATGCATGCACAAAGAAGATACAAATGAATGAAGATGGAAATAATTCAAAGTGAAGAACATGGAGGAACACACTTACCCACCTACCATAATGTATAACTTAGAGGCTAATGCACATGCTTATTGAATTAATGGCTTCATGTATACTTAAATGATGATTAGCAGAAGCTAATGATTACTTGGCCTCCGCATTTTCTCAAGAGCATTTTGGGCATTCCCCAAAAATATGAATTAGGATTTAACACATGTATATATACCCCTTATGTTTCATGTAACCCACTTCCTTATTCTCTTCTTTAGGTTCTCTTCTCTTTAGTTTTGGCTCATAAATAAAAGAAAGCTCTTTTTCACTTTTCATGTTTACTTAGCCATTTTTACTTTATGTAATTTTATTTTCTTTTTATGCAATGTTAATTATTGTTTCATTTTAATTACATGCTCATTTCCTTTCATATTAGTAGTGTAGATTTTCTCTTATGCAATTCGATTAGTTTTCTTTTCATTTGCTCTCCATTTCCCCTTCTTTTTTGTGTTTCATGTTGCATGCTACTTGTGTTGATATGATAACACAAATGAGAGGCTAATCTCTTAAATTTAGGGGTAATGAAGCCTTTAATCATGTAGCTTCAACATTTTGATGTTATGCTCTCTTTTTGTGCTTCATGGAAAATAATTTTATGTAATTTTGTGTTTATTATTGCGTTTGATAGCTTATGTTGTTCAAAACAAATAGCCTATGCTTAGTCATATTAATCACAAATTGTTTCTTCATCTATATATGATTATGGAAAAGAAGTGAATGTTTAAATCAAAATTTGATGGCCTATATTTCTAAAAAATTGTTAATATGCGATGCTTAAAATAGATTTTCATTTTCAACTTTGTTGTCATTTTCATGAGAATTAAAAGTGGTTTAAATGTTGTGTTACAGTTTGATGGCTTACGTTGAGCTAATTAATAGCACAAATGAACCATACTTATGATAAACACATCATTTAAATTCACTAGTGACCAAAAAAGAGAGATCGTAATTTCATGTGTGTTGAACTATGTGATCTAGAGAGCGGATTTGCCTCTAAATTGCTCTTTAAACTCTTATTTTTATTTTCCTTAGTTTTAGCTTGTTTTTACTTTCTTTTTTTTAGTTAACAATCCATCGACTTTGGTTTAATTTGATTGAATAGAATTTTTAAAATTATCAATTCCCTATGAATCAACCCGTATTCGCTACGTACTACAAGTGTACGTCGTGCGCTTGCGGTCATTTTTATTTTGAAATTTTTTGGCAGTTTTATAATCCAATAGAAAATTGTCGATTACCACAATGTTATTTGTAAAACAGCTTCATGAACTATTTATTTTATTGTTATATTTTGACATTCCGTTGTGAGATTCTATTTTTTTTCTTCTTTCTTTGTATTTTTATTATTTACTCATAACAATCCACTCTTTTGAATGGTTTGGTTTGACATGTGCGGCTTATTGTCGATTTAAACTGTCCAAAAAGGTAGGTCGTTACTTTTGGCATCAGAGCTTTGGTTTAGCGATAACCTTAGCTTTATGGGGTCTGGCTCATTAAAAATAGGATAGTAATACCCTAGAATGAGTCATTTGGTGTATATATATGAGAGAGCATATTTATTAGTGTTATAAAAGGTTTTTATATTGTGTTAATTTTCTATGTTTAGTATTTATAAATTTTGATCGGTACATAGGACGCTGTGGCAACGGTATGGATTTCTAAACACTAAATAGGGCAAACTGGCATAATATTGTTTTGAAATATAGGTAAATGAACTAAATTTTCTTAGTATTATATTTTTTATATAAGAGAATTATCTTTATAAGTGTATATAATTGTATGTGACATGTTTGGTTGTTTGTTAGGAAGTGAAATTTATAAATATTAGTTGCGAAATGGGATTGTAAATAAAATGAATACAAATTGTAAATTTAGCACTTATGTTCCAGGATTTTTGAAATTGGTTTTCAAAGGATTTTGGAATGTTATATTAGTATTATTTAGAAGTATTTTCTAATATGAATATTCCAATGTGATTTGAAAGAAATTTTTAAAAATAAATTTTAAAGGAAATTAGTTATGTACTCCCCTCTTTGTCGTTGGAAAATAATTTCGGTGATGAGTGCACGCATCATTGATGTTCATCTTCGAGTTTCAAAGTGGAAAGACTGATGTAGTAGTTTTACTGCACATTTGTTTTAACAAACAAATATTAATTTTAAATTTCTATGTATGATTTGATAAACATAGAAGGAAGTGAGTATATATGTATATTTTAAAATGATTTGAAAAGAAACCCGGTATTCAGTTCTTAAGTTTCTGTAAATTAAAAATTCTATTATTATAATGAATGAAATCCTGATTATATTAATAATGGGTAACTTTTGAAAAAGGAAAATTAAGAAACAAAGTGTAGAGTGATAATGAAATATAAAGAAATTGAAGGTTGTCACTTAAAATTAAAGAGTAACGAAAATTTAGAAGATGTAACTATTGAACACTTTGGTAACTAAAATGAATAAGATAAGCTTATGTAACATTCAGTTACATTCTAAAAGACATATATATAACTTACCAAAAATATCTAAAAAGTTGAAATGTTAATAATAATATTTAGTAGAATATTATACAAGTAAAACTTTAGTAATGAAAGTGTTCAAATGATATTACTTCTACAAATAAGAATTTTGATGTTATAGAATGTTATAAACTTAGGTTAATAATTTGAAATGTTAGTAAATGTAACGACCCAGAATTTCCATCATTTGAAGTTCGTATATTTAATTGATTTAAATATTCAAAAGTAAATTTTACAAGCTGAATAGATTATATTTCGAATATAAAGATTTAATTGGAAATTAAATTGTTAATTTAATATCTGAAATAATTGGAATTCGAATTTAATGTGCATGACAATGATTTATAAAGTTGAATTAAATTCTATTTGGATTAGAATGATGTTAGAGAACTTTTAAAAATGATTTAAAAGCGAATTTGTAGAAATTGAATATTTAATATTTAATTGATGTGTAAAAATAGCCATTTTTTAAACAGTCTCGGATTTTGACGAAACTAGTTTCATTGGATCTGTAATATTATATTATTGCATGATTTCAAATTGCGTGTCAATTACGGGTTGTCCGGTGCAAGCTAAAACACGAAGAAATCTGTTTAAGAAATTTTTTAAATTTAAATAAATCGATTCAAAAACTTATCTTCTAAATAGGATCGAATTGGCTCTCGATATATATTCTATTGTGTTCGAAATAGGGGTAAAGCATTATAAACGCCGGGCGGCATGCTTCGTTGCGAGTTTGAAAATTTTCTGGATGAATAGTGTCGTCAAATTTTCTATAAATGGCCCAAACATTTCACAATTTTCCCAAACCCTATAATCTTAAACCCTAGCCGCCACTAAGGAATACATGGCTAGAAATTCGCCATCTTCCTCTTGATTTATCTCCTCATCCACGCCCCTATAGCCTTCAACGTCAACTAATAAAATGGAGAGGGTGGAGAGATCTATCGACTATACGGTGGAGATCGTCTTTGGCGAAGCCGATCGGCGATAATTCATGCTCAAAATCGCTGCATTTGCGCATGTTTTTTGAGTGATAGATGCGACCGAGTTGCACGAGATCGTCGTTGGTGGTAGAGCTTGCGACAAGCTTTCGAATGAAGGTTGTTGATCAACGTGAAGATGATCGGTGGTGGCGCGAAAATTCAAAAAGGAACGGCGGCGATGGGTTATTGTTCACGAATAAACCTGGGGATTAGGAAGAAATAGAGGGCGGTCTAGATTTTATCAGAGGAAAATTGATGGCTAGATTGAATCTTAGGTTTAAAATATAAAAAGAAATGAAATTAATTTATATTATAATTTGTATAAACTTTAAAATAGCATATCTTCTTCATACGAGGTCCGTTTTTTAACGAAACAAGTTGCATTCGTTTGTATTGACGAGCAATACATTTTAGAGATAGTTTGGAGTTGATTGGAGCTAGTGTAAATTTTGGATAAAATTAAACGGCTGTTTAATTTTATTCAAAGTAAAACACTACAACTGCTATTGGAAGCAATGTGTATACAACTCACTCTTTCTGACTCACTGATATTTTTATATAAGTGAGAAAAAATATTATTTATGATGATTGATGATTGTTTGGATGATATATGATATATTATTTATATATTGATTGGTATTTGGATAAATTCCTGCTTATTGGAGCAGATGAGACCCTATACGTTCTCATGTATGAGTGGATGACCCTTTGTATGTGCATCTGCCTCGAAGCGGACATTGTACACATATTCTAATATGTATATTTGTTGTAGGTGACAGGTTGGAGGGATCCAACTGGATTCCTCACCACTGTTGATTTATTTACAGATATTGTGATATATTCTGTTATCATATGATATATGATGTTATGGATGTCGTAATTAATGTATTTAGTGTTGTTGCAACATTGGGCCTATTTTTGGAATTTTATAATGTTTAAGTGATGATTTCAATTTAAAAAGGACTTTAAGTGATGTTGAAAATAGATGTTTTATTGAATGTTGAATTGTTAAGTATATGGATTATTTTAAATAAATAAATGTTATAATTTTTAAATTATAAAAATTATGATTTTTGTGAAATATAATCAGAATGTGATTTTTGAAATATGGAGATAACTATTTTGTAAAATAGTTTAAATTGAGATTTTTGATTTATTATAAACGGTATACATATTAGATTTATAAATTAATATTTTATAAATCAAAATGATGGAATTATAAAGGAGTTTTATAAATGTTAAAATGGAGTTATAAATGGATTTATTGGTAAATAGGATGATTTATAGATCATGAAATGATGAAGTAATAAAAGAATGAATTTGCAAATAAATGGTTTATAAGTGAATTAACCTATAAATTGGATTTTGGAATGTAAATGGGATATAAATGGAATAGGTTAATAAAGGGATTTTATAAGTTGAAGTTTGTATAATATATAAATGGAACATATAAATATATTTTTATAAATCTTTTATTTTTGCAACCCGATCGCTCTATTGAGTTTAGAAATTTTAGATACCGATTGTGAATAAATAGACACTCCTCGCTATGCTCAATCACTGTGTGCTTAATCTGAATGTGCGACATCTCTCTGTTCGGGCCAAATCCTGAAGAAAGCTCAAAAGCGCAGTTTGATGAGCGTGCGTAGTATTAGGTAGTTGGTCTCCTTATCTGCTTATTCACATCGCTACGCACCTCCTCACTCGAGAACTTAGCATGACTGGTATCGAATCTCAATAAGTTCCTAATAAGCTAATGACAGCAATGTCTATATAAGAGTATATTCGATACCTCGAAATCATTTGAATTTGATAGGTTAATTACTATAGTTTATCAAAGGAATTTCATCCACGATTTTGGACAGTGGATAATCCTTTGATTTAATGTGCAATAGTAATGAATTTGGAAAAGGATAATATTCACGATTTTGGACAGTGATTATCCTTTAATAAAATGTGTGGAAATATTCTAAAAGAATTATAGAAATTAGTTCAAACGGAAGAAAAAATCTGTTGATAAATGAATTCCAATTTGTTGAACGTTGTTTATAAAGTCTTGCTCTATAATCTGATTTGATCTTGTAGTCGAATTTCGAATAGTACTCAAAATCCTCTATTTTCGATTATCTAATAAATCATTTAATGAAAGTAGATTATCTTACCATTAATTTTACAACTTCCTTGATCTCTTCTCGAACCAAACATGAATCTTTCGATTCATTTGGCTCTCACGAAAAACAATAAAGCTTTCGAATAGGCATGAGTATTTGGCAAATGTTTTATATTCACGATTTTGGACGATGAATAATATTTTAAATAAAATGGATATCTCTGAAAAGTGATATTTTAAATGGATAAAATGGTTTGAAGATGTTTGAAAATGTGTTAAGTATCGAATACATAGATTTCAACGTTCATTGTTGAAATAGACTATTTCGAGAAGTGTAGGAAATAATGGACTATAACACTGTTGTCATAGTAAATGATTTTCGAAAGAAAATGTTTTGTACAGTATATGGGATTTATATATCTATCTAATTTTCAAATCCCCATACTAGTGGTTTTCGGTTGTCGTAACGATGTTTTACGCAACATTCGTTTTGACCCAAATGAATGTGTTTAAAGAGGATGTTTTCCTTAAAAGAATGAATATAGACTTAATATTGATTCAAGTATATGGAATATTTTATGAGTGTTGAAAACAAAAAGATTTGTGAATATGCTTATATTATCAAATAAGCATATGGAAATGTTTTCCAATATAGAAAAGTTGAAATAGTTTTGAGAGTATACCTTTTTAAAGATAATTTAAAGTAAATATTTGGCAAGTAATTTAATTAATAAAAGATTAAATAAAAGGGCCTAGTGATTTAAATATTTGTTTGTTTGCTTTGATAGTTAAATAAGCAACTATCAAATTTGACCAAATTTTAGTTCCTCGACTTGATGTGGGAACTATTTAGTTGTACACTTAGTACGCAGCCTTCTGTGTAGGCTTGATTAACATTTGGGTTGAGGATGTTGATTCGTATAGTGCAGAGTATTACTCTGATCTATCGAGCTTCCTTCTTGGCCCGAAGGATAGCAAGTTGAAAGTTGGAGACGTGATAAGTCTATGAGACTTAGTTGATGTGTGAGGTTGAGAAACGCTTTTTCGTTGTTGGTGCGAAGAGACCGGAATCGGTCTATCTGAAAACCACTTTGGACCAACGTATATGCGACGATTGTGTAGGTTGCTTGTGATGATATTAATATTCCAGATTTTCATAGTGGGGGACTGCTGTTGATCGTTGGGGGTTAAAATCCCAATAAAAATATTATAGCAGTGGTCTCTTTATTATGAAATATTCAATGCAAGGACTATTCGCTACTAATCCTAGGGATTTCCCGGCAGGATGTGGTACGAAAGTACCTTTGGTTTGTCATGTTCCTGGACAACTTGTATGGATGTTTGTATGACATTGCATTTCTACAGATTACACACATTGGTTTTTTACAAACGTACATCAGTGGTGGCGGAGAAGGGAACTTCTATTAGCTTAACACCCTCCTTGAGACGTATGAGCTTAAGGGTTGTATTTTTGTTGAAGGCAATTAGTAGTCAATGGAAATGGCCATGTGGCATTAAAAGTCATGTGATTGTGATTTGTGAAAGGTAACCTTTACCTCTGGCCTCATTAACCGAAAACGACCAAAAAGGGGTTAGATCCAACAGGGCTAAGTGGGTCATTCCCAAGTAGGATATTATCATCTTCTTCTAGACATATCTTTACACGCTATGATGTCGTGTATCTGATTATTATGGTTTGTATGCTTTAGGCCCTCGGAAAAGGTCGGTAATGACCAAAGGATGACATATTCGGTACCATCTATTTATAGAGGTGGGTCGGTCTTGTGTTGGTAGAGGGCAGATGTTCTGTGCCTCGGGACATCCATCAAGAGGTGTACCAATTCGAAAGGTAGTCCTTCGCCTGGTCATTTGTATGGAAATCCAAACTCCGCTACAAGCTGCAATTTTATTTGTAAAGGCGTAATGAATAGCCTCGAAATGCTATATGGGTAACTATTTCGACTATGATTAATATTATTTGTACATACTAGACACTAGTATAATATAAGAGGATTTGATATTAAATGTTTTAGTTATCGTAAGGTAAAAAGATGTATGTGTTTATGTGTGGGCGTGTCTTGCGAGATACGTTTGTTTTGATAAAGCAAAAGTTTGGTAATTTAAAAAATTCAGTTGAGTGCGTTTCTCACGCTGGTTTACCAGATTGATCCGAGCGTTCTTCCCTTTCAATGCTCGGGTCGGACCAAGTATATTTACAGGTTTAGATTTGATGCTTTTAGAGCTTCAGCAGGAGAGCTGGAGGTCTTCATTTCGTATACACGTATCTTTTTTTCTTATTGATTATCCACTGTGCTTAGTTATTGTATATTATCGGCAATTTTAAGGACATGTTATTGTAACTGTTCAAGCTGATAACCAGTGATTGATTGTTGAACTCTGATTGATGTACATATATATACAGTTTCTATTTTGTAAAGATCATTGATATGATGTTATATGTTTTTCGCTGCGATATGAGATTCTGTATTGTTTTGTTTTGTTCTATCCTCTCTCTTTCTTCTCTTCTCTTCTTCTCTCTTCTTTTCTTTCTCTTGACTTTCCATCAGTTTGTGTTTTTTGGGTCATACATGTCTGATTTATTGCCGATTCAAAGGGTATGGATTTGCGGGTCATCACATTTGGTATCGGAGCTAAGATTTTGTATATTCCTAGTCTTTGATGTATACTCGGTATGGATATGGACAGTAACACCCTAGATTGAGTTTGAGTGTATTATATATATATATAAGCATGTATTTGTTAGTGATATAAAATGTTTTATATTGTGTTTACTTATCCATTGAGTTGTTTGCGAATTCTGGTCGGTATATGTGACGCCATGTTATCGATAGGGATTTCCAAACACTTAAACGAGGCAAGTCAACATAGTATTATTTTAAATTGGGTAAATGAAATAATTTTACCTTGATTTTATTTTATACACAAAGAAACAATTTTTCAGAAATTATTAAAGTGTATATAAATGAATTATTTGGTTGTTTGAAAAGTGTGTGTATATATATATATATAAGTTAAATAAAGCTATTTGAATAATCTAAATAAAAGAAACAACTGTAAAAGAACAAACTGAATAAGCAAATGAATTATAGAGTATGGAATTATAATTAATATGATTTACAATTGTGATCTTATGTATAAGAAATGAAACAATATAAATATATTTATAGATATGTACTATAAATAAAAAAAATGAATTTAGACTAATAATTTGTGAAATTTGAATCCCGTTATTTTGAAAGTTATTTCTCAAAGTTAAAGATATTATATTATTATAAATCTAAGCAAGATAAATAAATTTGAAACAATCTTGTATAAGTGAAATAGTGAAATTATATAAGAAAAAATTGTTTATAAATGTGATTTATAAATATAAAAGGAATTTTTGAAAGAATATAAAGCACTGAATTCACTACCGTTACTGGGAAATAATAAAAGGTGATGACTGCAGCATCATTAGTATCATTTTTGAGTTTCTATGTGATGGATTTACTACCATAGTAAATTGGAAAATGAAAATTGAAGTTTTGTTTTGATAAACAAATTTGAATTTAAAATCCAAACTGAAATTGATAAGTATAAGTAAAATGAATTTAGACTTATAATATGAAATAAAATATGAATTAGTATAATAAATATTTTGTTTGAAATTTAACTAAAGGAAGGTTAAATAAATTGAATTGGATTTGAACCGTATTAGATAAATTATTGAAATAGAAATTAAACTTTTAAGTGATTATATAATATGAATTTGGAAGTTTATATAAATAAATTTTATAACTTGTAAAGTGAGAAAAAGTAAGTAAAACCAATTGTTAAAAAGGTTAAACAATTTTTTTAATCAAAACGAAATCCGAATTTGAATAGTGATATGAAATTGTAAAAGTTAAGCAAAATAGAATTTAAATTAAATAAGAATGAAATGGAACATAACTTAAGTAAATGTTGAATGAAGTCGAAATTGATATTAACAACGAATTAATAAAGTGAAGTAATGAATATATACTTGAGTTAATTAATGAAATTCAACTTAAGTGTGTTTATGAATTGGATAGAGTTAATGAAATAAAGTAGTTAATAAAATGTGAAATGAATATTAATCAATCGAATGAAAGTGAACTGATATGGAATTAGTGGATGTAAGTGTTAATTCATCAAAAACTAATGAAATTGGCAATTGAATAATTGAATGAAAGTCAATTAGATATTAACTAATTGAAATTAAATGTGTTAAACCAAAATGAATATTGAGAGTAAATTAAATAAATTTGGTTATGTTGGTTGTACATTGGTTATTAGTTGATTGTATAGAAATTCATATGAAATTGAATTAATGAAATTGAAAGCTAAACAATTGAATTCAAATTTGTAAGTGAAGTAAAAGTAAATAGAATTGAATTTGATTTTAATTGGAAGTGAACTAACGTGAATGTAAATTAGTGAATGTAAACTAATTGAATATGAATAAATAAATGTTAGTAAAGTCCAATGTTAATAAATCAAATGTGATTAAATTGAAAATCAATTCAATGAATATTTGTAATACCCCAAAATTTTATGAAAAATTATTTCAATGAAATAACTTAGTTTTGAAATATTTAGATTACATTATGATGGGATTTCTGGATTGAATGATGTGCAAGAGTATGTGTGCATATGCACACTGGAAATGGCACAAGAAAGAATCCAAAATTCTTAAAAAAAATCCTTTGAAAATTAAAGTAAAATGGTGAGGGTCATTTCAATATTAATGAGAAGTGAATGTATATTGATTTGGTTATTGATTTGTTGGATGTTAGTTGGATGATAGTTGTTTGATGGTTGGATTTGTTGCTTATTGATTAAATTGCTATATTGGCATATATAGTTGTTGGTATATGTTGTATATTGATGTTACTTTCTATATACATGTTTCTCATTGTTGTTGAGTGTTTAGTAGGTGCGGATGACATTTTCTTCGCATCTGGAGCTCGATTTCGCGCTATATAGCTGTATATGCTCCGTAATAATACATAAGGTACATATCTTGGATTACATATCGTACTTTAATAGTTTTTCCCTATGGGATGCCTCATCCTCGAAGATGAGATGTATATTTGTGATATATATATTGTGATCCTACTACGATTGAGCCGCGTAAAGGAGTCGCTGGCAAAAAAATTTAAAAATTTGAGGCGTTAGAGAATATCTGGAAAAATTTGTGATAACTATAATTTTGATTTTGGGTTGGAAGTTGAAATGATATTAGTTGGCTTTGAAAAGATAACTAGTATGATTTATAAACTTAGAAGAAAAAAATTTAAGAATTTTAACTAGATGATTTTGAAAAAGTTAAAATGTTTAACTGATTTTGGTAATCTAATTTGAACAAACTGTTTTGAAAAGTTAATGGACTTTATGACTTTTTCTTACTTGGTAATTTTGAGGACGAAATTCTTTTAAGTATGAGAGAATGTAACGACCCAGAATTTCCTTCATTTTAAATTTGTATATTTAATTGATTTTAGATATTCAAAAGTAAATTTTATAAGCTGAATAGATTATATTTCGAATATAAGGATTTAACTAGAAATTAAATTATTAATTTAATATTTGAAATTACTGAAATAATTGGAATTTGAATTTAATGTGAATGAAAATGATTTATAAAGTTGAATTAAATTCTATTTGGATTAGAATAATGTTAGAGAACTTTTAAAAATGATTTACAAGCAAATTTGTAAAAATTGAATATTTTTATATTTAATTGACGTGTAAAAATAGCCATTTTTCAAGCATCTTGGATTTCGACGAAACTAGTTTCATTGGATCCGTAATGTTATATTATTGTATGATTTTAAATTTCTTGTCAATCGGATTTATGGTTTGTTCGAAGCAACCTAAAACGCGTAGAATTCTGTTTAAGTAAATTTTTAAATTTAAATAACTCGATTCAAAAACCTATCTTCCAATATGATCGAATTGGCTCTTGATATATATTCCATTGTGTTCAGAATAGGGGTAAAATATTATAAATGCCAGGTGGCACGCTTCCGTTCGAGTTTGAAAATTTTCTGGATGAATTGTGTAGTCAAATTTTCTATAAAATGCCCAAATATTTCACAATTTTCACAAACCCTATAATCTTAAAACGTAGCTGCCACTAAGGAATACATTGCCAGAAATTCACCCTCTTCCTCCTCGTTTATCTCCTCATCCATGCCCCTATAGCCTTCGACATTAACTAAGAAAATGGAGAGGGTGGAGAGATCTATCGACTGTATGGTGGAGATCATCTTTGGCGAAGCCGATCGACGTCAATTCATGCTCAAAGTCGCTGCAGCCGCCACGTTTTTCGAGCGATAAATGCGACCGAGTTGCATGAGATCGTCGGTTGTGGTAGATCTTGCGATAAGCTTTCGAATGAAGGTTTTTGATCAACGTGAAGATGATTGGCGGTGGCGCGAAAATTCAGAAAGGAACGATGGCGGTGGGTTATTGTTCACGTATAACCCTGGGAAGGAGGAAGAAATAGAGGGCGATCCAGATTTGATCTAAGAAAAATCGATGGCAGGATTGAAGCTTAGGTTTAAAATATAAAAGAAATGAAATTAATTTATATTACAATTCGTATAAACCTTAAAATTGCATATCTTCCTCATACGAGGTCCGTTTTTGACGAAACAAGTTGCATTGGGTTCATATTGACGAGCACTACATTTTAGAGCTAGTTTGAAGTTGATTGGAGCTAGTGTAAATTTTGGGTAAAATTAAACGGCTTTTTAATTTTATTTGGAATAAAACACTACAATTGCTATTGGAAGCAATGTGAGTACAACTCACTCTTTCTGACTCACTGATATTTTTATATAAGTGAGAAATAATATTATTTATGATGATTGATGATTGTTTGGATGATAAATGATATATTATCTATATATTGATTGGTATTTGGATAATTCCTGCCTATTGGAGCAGATGAGACCCTATATGTTCCCGTGCATGAGCGGATGACCCTTTGTACGCACGTCTGGCTCGAAGCGGACATTATACTCACATTCTAATATGTGTATTTGTTGTAGGTTGTAGGTTGGAGGGATCCAACTGGATTCCTCACCGCTGTTGCTTTATTTACAGATATTGT
Organism: Allium cepa; assembly: GCA_030765085.1. Lineage (NCBI taxonomy): Eukaryota > Viridiplantae > Streptophyta > Magnoliopsida > Asparagales > Amaryllidaceae > Allium > Allium cepa. The sequence continues at coordinate 486,815,056 of CM060929.1, forward strand.
GATATATTCTGTTATCATATGATATATGATGTTTTGGATGTCATGATTGATGTATTTAGTGCTATTGCAGCATTGGCCCTATTTTTTGAATTTTAAAATGTTTAAGTGATGATTTCAATTTAAATGGACTTTTAAGCGATTTTTAAAATGTAACGACCTAGTATTTTCAACCATTCGCATCCGCACATGCCAGACTTGAATCGCTCAAAATATCATATTGTTAATTTATATTTGGCAAAACTCAACAAATACAACAAATAAAATAATGATAGACACAGTGTATTTATGACAATAATGCAGCAGAATAGATAAACAGTAGTTCATGAAGCTACTATATAAACAACAGAGTTTGAAATAAAATACAACAGAATATCTTAAATATAGACTGATGACATCTCTGGACAAATCAACTGAAAAAGCTGAAAGCTGAATCAATATTTGGATCTCCAAGCGAAGCTCGTAACTCCAAAGGTGAGTTTCAAATGCTGTATCACTAAGTCTGACCCGAGTGTAAAGCAAAACACAAAACACTCGAGTTGGGATTAACATTCTTGTATCAATAAATCCAACTTAAGTGAAATATCAACTGAAATACAAATAACTTAAAGGATGTTTGTGATACCCATCCTTTAAGAATCTGTGGAACTATCTACAATGTACAAATATACACTATTAACAACCAAACGTCTTTATAACACCGTAGTCATTTCAAAATAATTTATACTTCAAAAACAAAATATCATTTCCATTTCAAAAACCATATAAATACGATATCTATTTCCAAATTATAGCACTTTCAAAGTTACAACACTTTCAAAACCTAAAACACTTTGAAATCATAATTCTTTGGAAAACCATAACTTTGAAATCATAACTTCCACCACTTAAACAGTTTAATAATAGTATATAAAATAAAATAGTTTATATTTAAATAATTAGTATATTAAAATAGTTTATATTAAAATAGTTTTATATTAAAATAGTATATATATTAAAATAATTTTAAAAGGTAAAATATTTATAATTTTTCTCAAATTCACAAATTGATTCAAATAAACTCGAATTCCAAATTCAAATTTTATTCAATCTCAATTCATCAATTTCAATTCAATTCAGTTTCTAAATAAACAATTTCAAATTATATCGATTTCAAATACAGATTTGAACCATAAAATAAACCATTTAAATTCTTGTATATTTCAAAGCTTTAAATACTTAACATTTTCAAAATAATTTTAACAGTTTCATGTAGATCTTCATTATTATTTAGTCTTAAAATATTCACTTGATAAATTCAATATTATAACCTTAATTTACATTTTTCTGTATATTTCCTTCAATTTATTTAAACGTGAAATATTCATTGAATTGCTTATATCAAAAATCAAGTTATAAATCATACCTTAAATCTCAATTTCAATAAGTTTCAAATCGATTTAATTAAATAAAATTCTTAATTAAATACAATTTCAAATAAATTCAAATTTATCTTCCCAACCTTAACTTATTCAAATCATTACAAAAATCTATTTTTGAAATATAAATTTTAATAAATACTCAAACATATTATATACTAATTAAATCAGTCTTAATTAAATTAAATATTATTATTAAATCTATGTATAAAATTACATTTATATATAATATTTCAAAAATCAATATTTATTAAACCATATATTTCTTTCCAAAACCATAGAAATTATTTTCAAAATATTTATATATGAACCAACGATGTCTGTATATTATTTTATATCCTATGGTCAAGTGATGTGGATATTTATCATTTCGATCCGTAATTTAAATATATGCGGGTATATATCATTTCAACCCGCAATCCCAAATTAAATTCAATGAAAATCGCTTGGGTTTATCATTTCAACCCATAACGGTTTTCTCCCATTCTACAAGATCGTTCGGGTATGTATCATTCCAACCCATAGGGAATTCTACACTAATAGGGAACTTGCAGAGTGATAACAGATATGATAATAATAATAACAGGCATATATTATCAATAACAATATAAGATAAACAATAGGATATGGTGTCATATCCCACAGGTGAACAGATACAGATAATAGCATATATAACAATTTAGTTAACTAACAGCAACATATTTCAGGTGTTGTTTCAATTTAAATAAAATTTAATAAATACAAGAACGTTAATCGCGAGTGATTGCTCACATTTCGAGGCTAGAGAGGATAAACACTGAAATTGAGTTACACATCCGAACAAGAATTCCAAAGCAACGTTAGTTTGGCACGAATCGACGAATAAAGCTGATAAATCGGAATGGACGAAATCAAATCAAAATTGGATCGATGTAGATAATTGGTATAGATAAGCATATATATAACTATATATATATATAAAAAATCATATGCTAAATTCAAACATATATAAAATTTAATATATATTTAAAAAATCATTGTTTTTAAACTAAACTCAAATTTAAAACAACCAACAAACCAAAGTTTAAAACTGATAAAAATATAAACACTATATGTTATATTTTAAACAATATTTATATAATAAACAACCGTACTATACCATCACTCTTAATAAGCAGATATAACTTTATGTAATAAAACTAACAAAAATCTGATATAAATCAGATCATATAATAATATAAAATTTATACAAACCGAAAGTAAATAAAATACTGTTAGAAACTTATACACCCATATCTATATATATATATATATATATATATGAACTAACCGTTATAATACCCAATATAAAATAAAACAAATCATATATATAAAATATATATATCATTATTGCATAAACTACTAATACATACATACATACATACATACATACATATATATATATCTTACCTTATCGATATATATATATATATATATAAATAGTCGGCGTGTCCATTTTATATTTAATAGCCATAGCTTATCAATACTGGATCTTATTTATATACCTTATAAATATATAGCAGATTATAGTCTATTGAAACCGGGTTGTAGTTTATATACTAAAAAAATACTATATATACAAATCACATACATTAACCATATATAAATGCAGACACTAAAATAATGCATGCAGACGGACAAAATAAACTTATAAAAAAACATTATAGATAAAGCCGTCATACAGTAAACATAAAATAATACATATACAAATAAACACATATATATTATTATAAAAAATTTGTTAAATATAAACACAACGTATAATACAAACATTTGAAACATAACTATATTACATAAAGTAGGTACAGCTATAAACATACTCACACCTATGAATACTTTAATATATAATAGAGCCACTACACTATGACTCGCTTTCAAAAAAATGAACAAATTTACAATTAAACAAAACAGACTTATAATGTAACGACCCAATTTTTCGACTTCTGAAAGTCGACATCAATACGTCCAATATATCAAATGCCGCACAGTCGAATGCCGAAAAATCAAACTGTTAGGGTTAAAGAAGAAAAAGATAGAAGAAGAAGCATAAATCAATAATAGAATCTCACATTTCGCAGCGGAGCAAATATAATAGATAAATGAATATCTTTAGAACAAAAGCACTATATCAATTTATACAATACAACATTAGAGTTTACAACGACATCATTCAAAACTAGGCATTTACAACATCTAATCCATATTAAAACTGGACTGACAGCAATCCCAACGCAGCGGATAATATATAGTATAATGATACGTCTTGCCATCCAACTTGCCTTCAGATCTCCACAACAACTCTTTTCGACTTCGCTCCAGAATAATGATAACCTGACCCTAGGCTGTCCATGTGGAAAATTATGGGCACCTAGAGTTTAGAAAGGGAATAATAAACTCCAGGTCAGTCATGAGACTTGTAACATCCCGCCTTTTCGCACACTTTAAACCGACACACGTGCCAATTCAAAACATAACGGAAGGGCGGACTGTTATGGGGTAAATAAGAAAAACTGAGAAGAAATAAAAACAAAATAGAATCTCACAGCGGAAGGATAAAATATAATAATAAATATACAGTTCATAAATGGTTTACAAAACACTTGTTATTCTTTACACAATAAATATCAGAGTTACACATACCAATACAATCAATGCAGCGGAACAGTATGAGTGTGGTGCAATACTATAAATAATAATAATACGGATTCTTCGTCTTCGTCCTCCAAAGCTAAAATCTTCGATCCTGAAACGCTCGAACTGACCCGAGCGAATTTGAAAAGACAAAAACACTCGAGTCAGACTAAAAGATCTTATGTGAGTTAAATTAACAGAAATAAATATGAGTACAGTAACTCAAGAGATGTTCGGGATTTACATCTCCTAATGATCCGTTAAACTATTTACTATGTAGTATATTGCGCTATTATAATAGTGTCTATTTATAAAATAAACTTACTTTTTAATAGCGTTAAGGGGTTACCCATATAGCCCTTAACACAAATAATGCCAATAGTCTATACAGTACCGTAATACCTCCTGATCGGGAAGCTACCAGAGGATACTCCATAGGTACGACACAAATAGAAACTCGTAGTAAAGGCTCGGTATGGTAGGTGACACGGCACAACTAGGCAACGCCAGGGTAGATATACCAATTGCTATCCAGGCTGGTGGAAACGCGTAGCCGCAGTTACCGCCCACCTCGGACTAACTCCCCAAAATCAAAATATAGAAGTGGCCACTGAATCAATCCAAAATCAAAGTATAATATCGAAGAGGAGGGTCCGATCAGAGGAATGACCTCATTGGCCTGAGAATCGCTCCTGTTTTAGCCACCTTATGCCAACTCACGGGAGTCGGGTCCACGTATTTACCTTACAGGAAACGTCGCCACCACCTACTTCATTCTGGAATCTCCACCGCGTACACGGTTAGTCAAAGTGGTTTTCGGTATCGACAGAGAGTATGTCCATATCTGATCCCGGTCTCTTTGCCAACCCATCGTTATTATAACACCGCGGTCATTTAAAAATAGGTTATACTTTAAAAATCAGAATAAACATTCCATTTCATAACCATGAATACGATATCATTTCAAAACCCAAAACCATATTTTATCACTTATCCCAAATATAATTCTTTTCCAAAATCATAATGCTTTAACTTCATAACGTCTGAAAATCAAATATTTTCAAAGCATAATATTCTGAAAATCATAATTTAAAACCATAACTTCTAAAAAAACTTGAATGGTTTGGACATTCAACGGTATATGAATTAAATGGTTTAACTTAAATGTTACTTTGTAAAGAAAATAGTTCTCATGGCTTTACAAATACATTTCTTTATTAAAGTCTAAACCAAAATTTATACTATCTCTCTCAAGTTCCAAAACCACTTCAATTTATTTATATGTACGTATATCCATTTTGAGTATCAATATTTCAAACTAAAGTTGGATTTTATTCTTTCAACAAATCAATTGTTCTATTAATTAGTCTTGAATATTCATATAAAATCCATAAATAATAAGACTTCAATTTCTAGTAATAAAATATATATATTTTTCCTAATTCAAATTATACTAGAATATTCATTTCAATTTATTTTGGGAAAAATCCAATTATAAATATCATATCTTAAAATTTCCAAACTTAACATTTAAACATATGATATAAATTATTAAACTCCATTTTCTTAATTTTCTTCCATTTTTAATAAAGATTTTTATACACCTTTTAATTTCAAAATTTTCAACTTCATATGTATATATATATGGAAGAAAAATCTTTATACAATATAAAATTTAAGATTATTATAAACCGTATTCCATCCAAACCATAGAAATCACATTTAAATAGTTATATATATACCGCGGTGCCTGTATATAATTTTATATCCTATGGTCAAGTGATACGGATATTTATCATTTCAATCTGCAATTTAAAAGATATAAAATTTTTGCGGTTATATATCATTTCAAACCATAATCCCGAATGAAATGAAGTATGCATGATAATTTGCAATTTAATGATATACAATAAACATCCATTCATCAACATCATCCATCATCCAAATCGCAATCATCAATCAATATCAATCAATAACAATATTATTTTTGGTACTACATAACAGGTAATACTGGCAATTTTATTCAAATTAAATTTAACAGCTATTAATCTACAGTCTATATTCAGTAATAAATTAGCAGTTCATATACAAACAAATAAATTTTAACTGTAAATTTATACGCAATAAATTAATTAAATTAACAGTTAAATTAAATAAATGCAATTCAACAGATATGAATAAAATAAACATGCCAAATACTCATAAATAAATTTCTATTTATTTCTAAAATTAATTTAACAAACATAAAAGCTTCTAGTAGTTGTGAGTGGGTTTAAACACTCACCTTTTGAATTTAAATCGAATTTAAATTCGATTTAAACCCAAAAATTCGCCCTTCTCGGAATTCGTCCAAACCAGCGTCATCAAGTCCGAAATTAAATTACGATCCTAACAAAAGAAATTTCGTGTGAATCCGACTTCGTATGAGAAAGTTATGGCGAAAAATGATGATTGAATTCAAAATTGAAAATAAATAAAACGACACACATTCATCACTTACAAATATATGTGCCACGTCACTACTTCTATTCCCAGAAACGCACGCGGCCCCCTTCCAGAAACCCTAATCGAAGATCTACGATGATCTAACCGTTGAATCGACACAAAAACCATATAGATGCGATCCCCATCGTCCACTCTACAAAACCCAGAAAAGGTTTGACGATCCGACGAAGTTTGCGACGACGATGATGAATGGTCACGGACTGTTTGAATTAATTCTGGTCAAACGAATGTTCAAAACAGAAAACGAATTGCACCAGTAGATTACGTGCCTCGAGAACATTAACATATATTTTTGTGGAATTTTTCTTAAGTGTTTGCATTTTCACTGAAATTTGGATTGGGGTAGATCTAGGTTGCATTCATTTGAGGAGGAGAAGGAGATGAAGAAATGAACGTACAGCGAAAGGGAAAATAAAATGGGGCTAGGGTTTATAACAGGTTATATATAGACAAGGCTGAAAAATAATAGATGGATCGGATTGGATCTAAACATAAGTTTAAATTTAGGCATAAACATATATGTAATAAAGTAGCATTAAATTTTGAAACGTGAATTGATTTAATTGGAAATAAATTACCCAAATGTTCTTATTCCATCAAATTTTATTTACCGAAGGTTGCACTTAATCTACTTTATACATCTTGCCCCTTTTGTCTTCAAATCAATAAATCTTATATAGTATATAGATTTATCATAAATTTTATCTATTCTTCCTTTTTAGGAAATGTTCTATATATTAGATTTCATTTATATGCAATAAATCATACTATCGTAGTTATATCCAATTAAATAAATAAATGTTGATTCCTACTCTTTTTATCCAACAATTGTTTACATTTTATTCCATAAATACTTCTACACACATCCTGGATTTTGTGTAAATGGTTGTAACGTTAAATCTTGTCTACTTCCCCTTTTATATTTAAGGTTTCTAAAACCGATTAATATTATTCCCTAGTCCAAACACCCTTTTGCCCAATTTATATTAACATATCCTTAAATTATTGCAATTGATTATCTAACATACAACTGAATCTATTTCTAAATTTTCATAATTCATTAACACCTTACAAAAGTTTACAAATACAGGGCTTGTATCGGATAAAACTTATTTTCATTGATGAATTCAATACTTGCCTTTATTTTATTTATTTCCAACTTAATATCCAATCGCAACAATTTCCACTATTACACTTATTAATTTCAATACATAATTCAATTTTAATAAATTCAACATTATAAGTTTGATTAAATTTATTAAATTCACTTTCTTTCTATTATTCAAGGTTATTGGTGTCAATTTAATGAAACTAACATTGGCTCAATATCTATACATTAAAAATCTCAATTTTAAACTTAGATCTCAACTTATGAAATAGTTAAATAATAAATTCCATCTAAATCTACATCTTCCTACTATCTAAATATTTAGAAAAATTACTTACCACTTTTTATTGTAAATTTCTAAACTAGAAGATTTGTGTCATTTCTAGCCCTCTGGATATTTTATATTAACTAAAAGCAAATTTACATATAATTTCCATCGTCAATTATTTTAGTGAATAAATCTTCAAAGGTTACTGCAATTAATCCCCTAAATTGCAATAAATTCTAATAAATTTGACTCTTACAACTCACAAATAAATCAATTATTCCCCAACTACAAAGTTACCGTTTCTTATATATATATCACTACAGTAATACTTCCAAATGTTCATCTTTTGTTTGCATAAATTACTGTATTCAATTGAATTGTAATATTGTTAACTTACACATAAATAAAACTTAACAACTAATAGAATAAATAACTTACAAAATGTGTTGTCATAAATATATTTTATAAGTCTACACTAAATTATTATCTTATAATACGTTTTTACATTACTATAAAATTTATACACTCTTCCGTTACCATATTAATAATTACTAAAGTAACGTTCATTCTTAATAACAACGTTATACTATTCAACATATAAAAGGACTCCATTCCCCAAATACATTCATTTATATTTATTCCCTTAAAGTTCTCCTTTATCGACTAGACACATTAATTTAGATTCATTTACATCGAATGCCCTTCTTAGCTATATACTCAATACATGTTAAATCTACATAATTTTTACCCTTTTATTCAAATTCACTTATACCATCAATAACAAAATGTTGCCCTAAATTTAGATTCAATTATATACATTAGATAAATGGGTAAACTTTTGTAGTTATCCCATATATGAAAATATTTTTATGCATACATTTCCACTTACTTACTATGCATTCATTTATTAAATTACTAATTGCCTTAGTCAACTTATCCCCTATTTACTACCAATTTCAAATTTAATTATGGCTTATCAATACATAAAATTTACATAGGCGAAACAAATTTTATTACTATCTTAAGTCCATTTATTATTGACAACATTCATTAAATCTCCTTATCAACACTTATTGCATTGATTTATTCAGCGGTCACCTTTTATTTAGTTACTATCCATTTTACAATCCAATGTAAGTCTTCCACTATTTATTTTATATTAAATGAATTCCATTCTACTTAATCTTTTTATTGATATTCACTAATTCAACCCTTATATCAGTTTCTTATATTTAACTTTAAATCAAATTGTGACAATCTACATTATCCAAATCCATTGTCATAAAATTTATTGTTACACTAAATTACAACTACTATACCAAATTTCTACATTTATTCTAAATTAGATTAGAAATTATATTGATTCAATTCATTTAATATTATTAATTTAACGGGTCGTTACAATCTCCCCCACTCAAAACTTTTCGTCCCCGAAAAGGAAAAAGAAGGGAGAAGGAAGAATAAACAGTACATCTTATTTCAAATATTAACTTATAAACAATAATTTACTGGATTAATTTCCTTTAATGAAATATACCCGTTTATAATCATTACAACCTTTTATACTTAAATCATTAAAGTTTGGAAAATATTCAACAAAATTTTAAGTCCAAAATTTACGAAAATTTTTGGCAGAGTCTCCTTTGTACGGTGAGGCCCGGGAGAAAATATAATATCAAAATATACAAATATATTACATATATTATCAAAATATTATATCCCAACACGGGAAAAATAGCGCTTTAAACGTAATCCGAAAACGTACCTATTTGTCGGGCAATATACGCTTATTATTTTGGAACCAAAAGCAGTAGCAGTTGCTTCCATCACCTGTATTCACTTATAAAATCTAAAAGGTTAAATATTTATTTTAAAGTGAACTATTCAAGTGGATTCAATCATTAATCGACCAAACAATTCAACAACCATCAACCTTACAAACAACATACATACACAAAACAAAGCAACCATTAAATCCATCAAACAAATAGTTGTTTGGATTCAAACTTGAAATTTGTATGAGATGAAATTAACTATCAAGTGCATCCTTTACTCAACAGTCTTAGATGGAACAAAGATAGATACTTATTCATTTAACCACTTCAAATTTCTTACCCAACAACATAAATCAAACAACACAATTCAAACCAACACCCAAATTTATTTATTATACATTTATCTCATGCTTCAATGGTTTGATTTTCTTTCTTTCATTTATGGAGTGATTTCTTTATTTCTTACAAATTTTCATTTTCCATTTATCACAAAATTCATTATATTTGTATTCCAATTTATTTACTAAAGTTTCTATCATTTATTTATATTACGTACCTTTACTTATAGTAAAATTTCCAATTTAACTTAAGTCTACACAATTAATTCTCACTAATAATAGCAAATTAATAGAATACCTTTATTACCTTACTCTTCACTAGTAAGATTTCCCCTTACATTTTCTTACTAACATTTGCAACTTTTTATTATATGGTAAGTTATGTATGTTTTAAGAATGTAAGTGAAAATTTACAAGTTTCTTCTCCATTCCTTTAATTAATATATATTTGTTTTATAAATTACAATTTCAACTTACCTTTAATCTCATTCATTTATTTAATGTTGAAGTTTCCATTATATTTAATTACAGTAACCCTCTACTTACACTTAATTTATTAACCTTATAACTTGCATTCCTATAAGTGAAAGATTTTACTCATTCATTACTATGGATTGCAGTCATTTATATTTTTCCTACTTTCTATTATATTAGAATAGGGGAAATTAAGGCGTACTTAAGTTAATAACCCTACAATCAAACTTTATAAATTAAGGAATTTCATTTTTACTTTCTTACGGTTAAAATCACCTATTAATAATACAACCTTTAATTTTAGTAAAATTCCAATCATCACTTAAGTTAATACCATTAAACTCTTATTTATAACAGTAATTTATTGAATACTTCATTATTTCCAAAAATTCTACTTGCATAATATTCTATTCCACTCTTAATTTACATTTCAACTTTTTATACTTGGTAAGTTATTTATGTTAAAGAAAAAGCAAAAGAACTTATACAAGTTAAATCTCAACCCTTTTAATTCATTGATTACTTAACCTTTATTTCACTAACCTAAATTTACAACTAATTAATGGAAATACAAGAATTAATACCGGGTCAAATTCCAAAATTACTTTAAAATAATAGATAATTAATTTCTTACAACTTTTATATCTCTAATTACCTTTAAACAATTAAAATTTTAAATAATTTCAAAACAAATCTGCAGTAGAATTTACTACAGTGGCCTTTCCCTTCGAAACTCGAAAATGAAAGTCGATGATGCGGCCGTCATCACCGAAATTATTTTCCAGCGACAGAGAGGAAAGTACCAACTTATTTTCTTCAAAATCCTCGTTAAACCAATTCCTTCGAATTATACTAAATATTTATATAAGAAAATATTTATGAACCAAATCATTATATTTCATAAATCCTTTGAAAGAAGATTTCAAAAATCCCGGACTTAAGTTCTAAAATCTCCAATTTGATTTATTATAATTTCAACTTAGCTTCAATTGTTATAAATATTTTTATTTCCTAACACCCAATCTATAGCAACCAAATATATATATATATATATATATATATATATATATATCTTTATAAAAACATTTTTTATATATAGAAAATATAAGGCAAAATTATTTCATTCACCTATATTAAAAACAAATATTATGTCGGTCTGTCCTATTAAGTGTTTAGAAATCCCTATTGATGACATAGCGTCCCATGCATCAACCAGAATTTATAAATACAAAGCGGAACAGATTAACACAATATCAAAATCCTTTATTAATACTAACAAATACGCTCTCTCATATATATATACACTCAGCGACTCCCATAGGGTATTACTACCCTATTAACAAAGAGTCGAACCCCACAAAGCCAAGGTTTATCGCTAAACCAAAGCTCTGATACCAACTGTAACATCCCGCCTTTTCGCACACTTTAAACCGACACACGTGCCAATTCAAAACATAACGGAAGGGCGGATTGTTATGGGGTAAATAAGAAAAACAGAGAAGAAATAAAAACAAAATAGAATCTCACAGCGGAAGGATAAAATATAATAATAAATATACAGTTCATAAATGGTTTACAAAACACTTGTTATTCTTTACACAATAAATATCAGAGTTACACATACCAATACAATCAATGCAGCGGAACAGTATGAGTGTGGTGCAATACTATAAATAATAATAATACGGATTCTTCGTCTTCGTCCTCCAAAGCTAAAATCTTCGATCCTGAAACGCTCGAACTGACCCGAGCGAATTTGAAAAGACAAAAACACTCGAGTCAGACTAAAAGATCTTATGTGAGTTAAATTAACAGAAATAAATATGAGTACAGTAACTCAAGAGATGTTCGGGATTTACATTTCCTCAGGATCCGTTAAACTATTTACTATGTAGTATATTGCGCTATTATAATAGTGTCTATTTATAAAATAAACTTACTTTTTAATAGCGTTAAGGGGTTACCCATATAGCCCTTAACACAAATAATGCCAATAATCTATACAGTACTGTAATACCTCCTGATCGGGAAGCTACCAGAGGATACTCCATAGGTACGACACAAATAGAAACTCGTAGTAAAGGCTCGGTATGGTAGGGGACACGGCACAACTAGGCAATGCCAGGGTAGATATACCAATTGCTATCCAGGCTGGTGGAAACGCGTAGCCGCAGTTACCGCCCACCTCGGACTAACTCCCCAAAATCAAAATATAGAAGTGGCCACTGAATCAATCCAAAATCAAAGTATAATATCGAAGAGGAGGGTCCGATCAGAGGAATGACCTCATTGGCCTGAGAATCGCTCCTGTTTTAGCCACCTTATGCCAACTCACGGGAGTCGGGTCCACGTATTTACCTTACAGGAAACGTCGCCACCACCTACTTCATTCTGGAATCTCCACCGCGTACACGGTTAGTCAAAGTGGTTTTCGGTATCGACAGAGAGTATGTCCATATCTGATCCCGGTCTCTTTGCCAACCCATCGTTATTATAACACCGCGGTCATTTAAAAATAGGTTATACTTTAAAAATCAGAATAAACATTCCATTTCATAACCATGAATACGATATCATTTCAAAACCCAAAACCATATTTTACCACTTATCACAAATATAATTCTTTTCCAAAATCATAATGCTTTAACTTCATAACGTCTGAAAATCAAATATTTTCAAAGCATAATATTCTGAAAATCATAATTTAAAACCATAACTTCTAAAAAAACTTGAATGGTTTGGACATTCAACGGTATATGAATTAAATGGTTTAACTTAAATGTTACTTTGTAAAGAAAATAGTTCTCATGGCTTTACAAATACATTTCTTTATTAAAGTCTAAACCAAAATTTATATTATCTCTCTCAAGTTCCAAAACCACTTCAATTTATTTATATATACGTATATCCATTTTGAGTATCAATATTTCAAACTAAAGTTGGATTTTATTCTTTCAACAAATCAATTGTTCTATTAATTAGTCTTGAATATTCATATAAAATCCATAAATAATAAGACTTCAATTTCTAGTAATAAAATATATATATTTTTCCTAATTCAAATTATACTAGAATATTCATTTCAATTTATTTTGGGAAAAATCCAATTATAAATATCATATCTTAAAATTTCCAAACTTAACATTTAAACATATGATATAAATTATTAAACTCCATTTTCTTAATTTTCTTCCATTTTTAATAAAGATTTTTATACACCTTTTAATTTCAAAATTTTCAACTTCATATGTATATATATATATATGGAAGAAAAATCTTTATACAATATAAAATTTAAGATTATTATAAACCGTATTCCATCCAAACCATAGAAATCACATTTAAATAGTTATATATATACCGCGGTGCCTGTATATAATTTTCTATCCTATGGTCAAGTGATACGGATATTTATCATTTCAATCTGCAATTTAAAAGATATAAAATTTTTGCGGTTATATATCATTTCAAACCATAATCCCGAATGAAATGAAGTATGCATGATAATTTGCAATTTAATGATATACAATAAACATCCATTCATCAACATCATCCATCATCCAAATCGCAATCATCAATCAATATCAATCAATAACAATATTATTTTTGGTACTACATAACAGGTAATACTGGCAATTTTATTCAAATTAAATTTAACAGCTATTAATCTACAGTCTATATTCAGTAATAAATTAGCAGTTCATATACAAACAAATAAATTTTAACTGTAAATTTATACGCAATAAATTAATTAAATTAACAGTTAAATTAAATAAATGCAATTCAACAGATATGAATAAAATAAACATGCCAAATACTCATAAATAAATTTCTATTTATTTCTAAAATTAATTTAACAAACATAAAAGCTTCTAGTAGTTGTGAGTGGGTTTAAACACTCACCTTTTGAATTTAAATCGAATTTAAATTCGATTTAAACCCAAAAATTCGCCCTTCTCGGAATTCGTCCAAACCAGCGTCATCAAGTCCGGAATTAAATTACGATCCTAACAAAAGAAATTTCGTGTGAATCCGACTTCGTATGAGAAAGTTATGGCGAAAAATGATGATTGAATTCAAAATTGAAAATAAATAAAACGACACACATTCATCACTTACAAATATATGTGCCACGTCACTACTTCTATTCCCAGAAATGCACGCGGCCCCCTTCCAGAAACCCTAATCGAAGATCTACGACGATCTAACCGTTGAATCGACACAAAAACCATATAGATGCGATCCCCATCGTCCACTCTACAAAACCCAGAAAAGGTTTGACGATCCGACGAAGTTTGCGACGACGATGATGAATGGTCACGGACTGTTTGAATTAATTCTGGTCAAACGAATGTTCAAAACAGAAAACGAATTGCACCAGTAGATTACGTGCCTCGAGAACATTAACATATATTTTTGTGGAATTTTTCTTAAGTGTTTGCATTTTCACTGAAATTTGGATTGGGGTAGATCTAGGTTGCATTCATTTGAGGAGGAGAAGGAGATGAAGAAATGAACGTACAGCGAAAGGGAAAATAAAATGGGGCTAGGGTTTATAACAGGTTATATATGGACAAGGATGAAAAATAATAGATGGATCGGATTGGATCTAAACATAAGTTTAAATTTAGGCATAAACATATATGTAATAAAGTAGCATTAAATTTTGAAACGTGAATTGATTTAATTGGAAATAAATTACCCAAATGTTCTTATTCCATCAAATTTTATTTATCGAAGGTTGCACTTAATCTACTTTATACATCTTGCCCCTTTTGTCTTCAAATCAATAAATCTTATATAGTATATAGATTTATCATAAATTTTATCTATTCTTCCTTTTTAGGAAATGTTCTATATATTAGATTTCATTTATATGCAATAAATCATACTATCGTAGTTATATCCAATTAAATAAATAAATGTTGATTCCTACTCTTTTTATCCAACAATTGTTTACGTTTTATTCCATAAATACTTCTACACACATCCTGGATTTTGTGTAAATGGTTGTAACGTTAAATCTTGTCTACTTCCCATTTTATATTTAAGGTTTCTAAAACCGATTAATATTATTCCCTAGTCCAAACACCCTTTTGCCCAATTTATATTAACATATCCTTAAATTATTGCAATTGATTATCTAACATACAACTGAATCTATTTCTAAATTTTCATAATTCATTAACACCTTACAAAAGTTTACAAATACAGGGCTTGTATCGGATAAAACTTACTTTCATTGATGAATTCAATACTTGCCTTTATTTTATTTATTTCCAACTTAATATCCAATCGCAACAATTTCCACTATTACACTTATTAATTTCAATACATAATTCAATTTTAATAAATTCAACATTATAAGTTTGATTAAATTTATTAAATTCACTTTCTTTCTATTATTCAAGGTTATTGGTGTCAATTTAATGAAACTAACATTGGCTCAATATCTATACATTAAAAATCTCAATTCTAAACTTAGATCTCAACTTATGAAATAGTTAAATAATAAATTCCATCTAAATCTACATCTTCCTACTATCTAAATATTTAGAAAAATTACTTACCACTTTTTATTGTAAATTTCTAAACTAGAAGATTTGTGTCATTTCTAGCCCTCTGGATATTTTATATTAACTAAAAGCAAATTTACATATAATTTCCATCGTCAATTATTTTAGTGAATAAATCTTCAAAGGTTACTGCAATTAATCCCCTAAATTGCAATAAATTCTAATAAATTTGACTCTTACAACTCACAAATAAATCAATTATTCCCCAACTACAAAGTTACCGTTTCTTATATATATATCACTACAGTAATACTTCCAAATGTTCATCTTTTGTTTGCATAAATTACTGTATTCAATTGAATTGTAATATTGTTAACTTACACATAAATAAAACTTAACAACTAATAGAATAAATAACTTACAAAATTTGTTGTCATAAATATATTTTATAAGTCTACACTAAATTATTATCTTATAATACGTTTTTACGTTACTATAAAACTTATACACTCTTCCGTTACCATATTAATAATTACTAAAGTAACGTTCATTCTTAATAACAACGTTATACTATTCAACATATAAAAGGACTCCATTCCCCAAATACATTCATTTATATTTATTCCCTTAAAGTTCTCCTTTATCGACTAGACACATTAATTTAGATTCATTTACATCGAATGCCCTTCTTAGCTATATACTCAATACATGTTAAATCTACATAATTTTTACCCTTTTATTCAAATTCACTTATACCATCAATAACAAAATGTTGCCCTAAATTTAGATTCAATTATATACATTAGATAAATGGGTAAACTTTTGTAATTATCCCATATATGAAAATATTTTTATGCATACATTTCCACTTACTTACTATGCATTCATTTATTAAATTACTAATTGCCTTAGTCAACTTATCCCCTATTTACTACCAATTTCAAATTTAATTATGGCTTATCAATACATAAAATTTACATAGGCGAAACAAATTTTATTACTATCTTAAGTCCATTTATTATTGACAACATTCATTAAATCTCCTTATCAACACTTATTGCATTGATTTATTAAGCGGTCACCTTTTATTTAGTTACTATCCATTTTACAATCCAATGTAAGTCTTCCACTATTTATTTTATATTAAATGAATTCCATTCTACTTAATCTTTTTATTGATATTCACTAATTCAACCCTTATATCAGTTTCTTATATTTAACTTTAAATCAAATTGTGACAATCTACATTATCCAAATCCATTGTCATAAAATTTATTGTTACACTAAATTACAACTACTATACCAAATTTCTACATTTATTCTAAATTAGATTAGAAATTATATTGATTCAATTCATTTAATATTATTAATTTAACGGGTCGTTACAAGACTAGAGTGAGATCTTAAAAACTGTTATTTTCACAAAGAAAATAAAACGAAATTCGCTATGATTTTGGAAAATGAAACTACCATAAGGCCTCCCGGCATATACACAATGCAATCGCGGACTTGGGGGAGATTTCTCCTTATGATAGTCAAACATGATTGATACGCAAATTTTTCTTAATATTATCATTAGTGCATAGTGCAAAACATTTGCAAGTATAATATTAATCTTAGCCAGCATACATACTGTGACGCCCCACCTCTATACCCATGCTAGCCAAGGACACTACGGTTTAATGCCGTCAACTAGCACGGAGAATAAGGCTGTTGAGGAGCGACCATCTGTATAATTGCTTTGTGCGAGTATCGATATGCCAGATAAAATATAACTTGCATTCTTTTCAAGAGGAAGTCCGACATACCGACAGAAACTCAAAGCTACTACGCAGTGGCTATAATATCTTCGTAAAAAAATATAGAAATAAACATAACACAAATCAGTCACAAATAATTCATATCACAAAGGCGGAAGAAGATGTGAATATATAACTAACACGTGAAAGTGTACATCAGAGTAGTGGTCAAAAAGATCCACAATATCACAAAAAAGAATAGATATAAGTGCTAGACAAAAGAATATGTATACATCAAGGAGTCCATATCTCAAATGTGCACAACCAAAAACTACAAGCTAAGTAGTTAACCAAAAGATCAGATGATGGTCCGAGATGGAGTCAAGCAGAAGCACCTGTAAAATCTCAGTCTGACCCGAGTATTATTTAAGAAGAAAATAATAAACGGATCAGTCTACCTATAAATATCAGATGAAATGATATAGAATAAGAGATATAATAAAAAGACGTAAGATAACCAAAAATGTCATACTACGACAAGTATACATTGGAAAACCACGAAAGTCATACAAAATTCCAAGAATCTCATAGCATCAAAAAGAATATCATATTCTTTATTTAATTCACCAAGCCACAGTAAATGACATACATATCAATGCCAACTGAAAAAGGTGGTGAAACATAAATTCCAGAAATCATCATATAGAAATCCAGAAATCACAAGAAAAGGTTGGCCAAGACATGTAGTGCAAACGGTACACCCAATGAATCCAAAAAGCAAAGACATTGATGTAGTGCAAACGGTACATCCAACGAATCAAAAAGCAAAGACATTGATGTAGTGCAAACGGTACATCCAATGAATCAAAAAGCAAAGACATTGATGTAGTGCAAACGGTACATCCAATGAATCAAAAAGTAAAGACATTGATGTAGTGCAAACGGTACATCCAATGAATCAAAAAGCAAACATTGATGTAGTGCAAACGGTACATCCAATGAATCAAAAGCAAAGACATTCATGTAGTGCAAACGGTACATCCAATGAATTAAAAAGCAAATCAATTCGGAACATCGACATAGTACACACGGTACGTCCAATGAATCGAAAAGCCGAGACATCGATGTAGTACAAACGGTACATTCAATGAATCGAAACATATTAAAAGTACATGGGTCGCCAGCCCACGAAGAAATGAGATGAAGCTCAATAAATTGAGGTTCAGTCCTTCACGTGGACAAAGAGACATCGCACATTGCTAGTCTAAACTATAAAATGATCATCATCGATCATCAAGAAGTGTTAATCACAGTAAGCTAGTAAATATATGAGCTTAGCCTCATGTCCCATAACCACTAGCTTAACTTAAATATTTACGAACAAATTGTAGATCTCCACTAGAAAATTGTCACAAGAGATTCAATCAAACAAGTCCAAGAATTAACCGATGAAGTAAACGCAAGCGTTTCATACCACTTGTTTTACTAAGTCGTTTAATTAGATTTCTCATACGAGTGAGGTAAAGGTTTGTATATACTAATAGATTGGAAATCGGTTTGAGAAAACAAGCTTTGTTATAAAATGGTGTTGAAATCATTTGAAGAAAGAGTTTTGATATTTACTACTAGTATAGAAAACCTTTATATTCTAAAGTGACAAATCATAGAAGTGATTGTAGAAACAATCAATCATAAAAATTCACATTCGAAGACGTGAATAAAATCCAAAGAAACCGATAAAGAATCCATCGAAATAGATATTCAAAAATCCATAAAATCGACTGAGAAGCCCAAGATAGTTTGTCTCGAAGAATGGTCAACTCAGCATCTCAACAAAGCAAGTTCTGTTGAATGTTTTTCAGATAAGATCCCATACGGAGGGGGGGTCCAGGGGGGTGGCAACCCTCCAAGGTGGGGGTGCGGGGGCAACGCCCCCGCTACGGGGTTCGACCTGCCCGGTCAGGTCGCGGGGGTCTAGGGGCAGCGCCCCCGGCGGGGTGTGGGGCAGCACCCCGTCTAGAACGGTACGACCAAGTGAAGGCTTAAGGGAGGATAGGATCGAGCGACCTCGATAATAAATGATAACAACAAATAGGATCATCATGAATCGATTTAAATTTGGAAAATCTAGCTAAAGAAGCAAATAGGCAAAAGACTGCAGATGCAGACGTCTGAAATCAAGGATTCAGACGTCTGAATCTGGAAAATAAAATATTTTCCAGAACACTTATTCAGACGTCTGAACCCAATATTTCAGACGTCTGAAATAGGCAATTTTTAGCCTATTTCCTTTCTGGTTCAAAACGAACCAATTCAGACGTCTGAATCCTAGGGAACAAAAATTTCCAGTATAATATTCAGACGTCTGAATACTATGTTTCAGACGTCTGAAACTGGGGTTCAGGGCATTCCCTGAACCTAGGCCAAAAATGGCCAAACGAATATCGGAAGCGATTCGGACGAGCAAATAACGACTAAGGATTTACGCCACGCGACAACCCAGCCTTAACGGCTCTTCGATAAGCCTCAAATATCAATGTCTAAATATCCATAATAGGATTTTCATAAATTAGACCAAAACACCAAAAATTGGAATATACACAAAATCAATCCAAACCAAAATCAATTGCACAAGAATAAGTGTTAGGAATTCATACCTAACAATCGAAGATAATTATAGACAAAGATGTGAGATAAAAATCTCACCTTTGAACCCAAACAAACGAAGAAGAAGCTTGAAAGCAAAGGGAGAATCAACCACTCTTCAACACAACTCAAACGAGCTTAAATCTATGCTCAAAAAGAAGAACATTCCCAAAGTTAGGTTTTAGGAATTTCTGAAATTGGAAGGAGAATGAGTTGGAGAAGAAGAAGGAGATGCTTACCAATGGGTTCTCTTGAATTTGAAGCTAGAAGTTGGATTTGCTAATGAAGACTAGGGCTTGGAGTTTTAATTTCCTCTTCTTTCCCCCATTATTGCTTTAGCTTGAAGTGTTAGGAATATGAAATGAAGTAATGAAGAGTTGAAGTGGAGTTGGGTTCATATGTTAGGTTAATGGGCTGAAACCCAAACCAAAGCCCTAAGTGAAAAAGTAGCAAAAAGTCAACTTACTCTAAACATATCGAAGCTTATACTCAAAAAGCTTGCGAACGACATTTTGAACTCAATGGAAGTGGTCTCGAGTCCTAATTCGACTGTTTGCTAAAAGTAGGTTTCCGGATAAAAATCCAACGAACGATGAAATATTTAAATAAAATATTTAAATATACAATCGATAAATATGCGGGTTGTTACACATACCATTATAGTATGCCTACTATAGCTACCATATTAGATGGCACGTTCTACAACTAAAATTGTACAAAGCGTGCATTGGTAATTGGTTTTCCAACAAGTGGTATGGCTAAGGGACTTCCTAGGCCACTTGGGTACGCCTTTGGAGGGACACCTCGAGAATCTAACCGGATCTCTGCCAACACAAGGTAGGGTTACCTCTGTAACTAGATAACTACTACACGAGTATGTCATACCCCTGTCGTAACCAACCATTATCCGAGGATCCTCAACACCAACAACCACAAAGTAATAAATTTGCAGCATTCACATAGGTTAAATATCTGGGCTCCATACCACGATACCACTTCTTTCCAGAAGGAAATATCATACCCTCAGGGGACGCCACCCCCAAATAACCTTGCTGTATCCTTCATGTTTTGACCATTCCGGGTTGTGAGGTCCGACGAAGTCTCATCCACAAAGTTGCGCTTTTTACAAAGCCATGCTTCGATCAACAAATGATCGGCAGCACTTCGTATGCCATATTACCAAATTGGGAGTATATCACTAGTAACCATCAACTACATAACCTCTGAGCTCGTACATCTTAGAGAAGGGTGTTAAACTAAGAGAATAAATTCTCCGCCACCAACATAAATGTATTTGATAGAAACCAGCTTTACATCTCAAAGTGTAATGTCAGACACACATCCATACAAGTTCGTTCTAGGATTGAAAGGAACCGAAGGCACTTCCAAAGAAGCCTTTGCAATCCGGATATTCACTAATCACGTCCAGAATCCCCATCACAAAAGGTGATAAAATAACTTACCGAAGCAACTCGCTGCAGGATAGGTAATCCTTTTGCTTTCGAAAATACCCGGTCTTCAACACCATCTTCAAATGCAATCTCATTTCGTCGTATCATTATTCGGAATGGGTTTTATGACACAAAGTCCTCTCTCGGCTAATCCGAATAACAAGCGCTTATTTTAAAAATAAGTGTTACATTCAGATTTCAAACAAATCATAACAAATTTCACCTTGATCTTTTAAATAAAAGATCCATCACAAAGATTCGATGTGTTTTTCGAATATCCATTTGGAATCCGACCCTCGGTCGCATCGAAATTCAAATGCCATTTAAAGGCCAATATTGATAGTCGGTTATTTAACTATCAATCTATATTCACAACAATCACCAAAATTTAAATAATTTTCCTTAATTATTTATTTTCAAAATATCTTTGCAAGATATAATTTTGTCACTTCAACCATTTGAAAACAAATTTCAGCTCACTTTTCACACTTCAATCGTTTGAAAACAAATTTCAAATCATTTTCTTTACACGGAATATATTTCCGAATATTTATTCATTTCCACTAGAAATCTGCCGAGTTCAAATACTTTAAAATAATTTAAATCCCTTATCCAAAATATACTTGGAAACATTTAGAATAAAACTATTTCTAAATACTTATTTAAATGTTAGTTATGAAAACATCTTATCAGTATCTCATATAACATCAAGTCCAAACTAATTAAAAATAAATTTTAGTAGATAGGGTATAACTATTTAAATAACCATTTTCTAAAACAAATATCAATCTTAATCTTTAAAATAATCCCTTCTATAAGTAATTAAATAAATCTATACTTTAAAGATTTGGAACCAGCTTAAGAAAATAAAATAATTTATCCAAAGTGTCCTTTCTGAAACAATCCTTAAAAAATTTCAATATATATTTATAGGCTACTTTGAAATCATACTCGGCTTTCCAAGGAAAATACATTTTCCATTTCAAAATGGTTCATTCAAATCAATTAATTAATCTTTCTTGATTTATTTTAATTTACCTTTCAAACCCATAAATTGCTTTCCACACTTTTAAAAATAAACCAATATTTATTTTTAAAAAAAATTCCCCTTTCCTTTATAAAATTCCCATTGTGAATTTAAAATTTTCAAATATCCACTGAGATACGATTTTAAATTGATTTCAAAAATCATTTCCAAATACCAAATCAATTTCCAAATTGATTTCATATTTCATTTTAAACATCAAATAAAATTCCAAATTGATTTCTAAATTTATTTCAGACACCAAATTAAATTTCAAATTTGATTTCCCAAAGATCCATTTTCAATCACCAATTCTAAATTTATTTCCTTTAAAAATAAATTCCTTTATCTCTTCCAATCTTATTTAAAATATGAATTTAAAATAAATTCTTCAACTATCAAACCATATTACTCAAAACCCATTTATTAAAATCTTTTCCCCTATTTTGGAATTTATTCAATAAGTTTTCAAAAATAAAACTTTACCTATTTAAAATTTCTTCTTTTAAATTCATCCAATTCTTTTATCTGAATTTATTATAAATTTTCTACTTAAAATTTCAAAAATCCAATTTATTTATTTCTGGTACCCTACGTTACCAAGAATATATTCCGCTACACTATAGCTTCAATGATATCAATCACAATATAATCACACACGGATTATAAATAAACCAACACACAATATTGAAAAAAATTCAAATATTTGAGGAATCCAGTTGGATCCCTCCAATCTATTTTCCTACATCCACAGATGTTTGCATAATAATTAAATACCAATTCCACTTCGAGGTGGAATATCGCGGTATATGGGATTAAATAATATCATACGCTATTATACGGCGCATGGGGTCTCATCCGCTATATAATACAGGAAATCAATCACTCCAAATACATATATAATACCAATTCTACTTCGAGGTGGAATATCGCGGTATATGGCTTAATATAATATCATCTGCTATTATGCGGCGCATAGGGTCTAATCCAGTATAACTACTAATAATTAATCATCCAAGCACACAATCAACCATTAAAATTTAATTATTTATAATTAAACTGGAAAATTCGATTGAGTGAGAAGATATAGCCTTTGCATTTTATTTTGCAATCCATCCAAATTAGCATGCTTCGTTTAAGATTTTGACCTTGTATAAACAATTTTACGATTTCATTAATATTCGAAATAAATCAAGCAACTCAATTGCCATTTTAAAATTTTAATTCAACCAGTATTCTTAATTTTAAACTAATGATTTAATTTTTTAAACAAAGAATTAAATTTTAAACAAATTCCTTTTAATAAATTTATTTAACTAAAACTAAATTTAAAACTAAATTTTCTTTTAATAAAATATCTTCAGCAACTTAAATAATTGAATAAGTTAATTAAACAACTTATCACCTTAATAAATTATTATATTTTTTTCACAGTTGAATAAATCAAAATATATATATATATGTTTTTCTGTAAATATACAAAAATCTGTATAATATATATAAAAACGTCTACACCTTCTATATATACATTTGCCATTCAATAAATCTTAACTCAGTCTAAAAGTTTACTTAAACTAAAAAATTTCAAAAATTCTTTTCTGCACACACACATATAAATGAAAATTCAGACTGCTATATACATATATTCATTCCTCAACTATAATTTAATTTACCATATTTATTCAAATTCGAGAATAAAAAATTACCTCACCGATGAATGACTGCGACACCTCGGCCATAGCTTGAGATCGTCGACGCCCTCGAGTAATCGTGATGACGTCGAGCCCTCAATTTGACGGGAATTCGAAATTGATCGCGGCTGCTGATTCCCTTTGATGTCGCGGCTGCCTCCTACGCGATTCCACCTCGCCTGAGTGCAACCATCGCGCGCGAGCGCACACTTTCCTCCTCCGCTAGGATCAAAATCGAGCCCAAATGCTTCGATAGAAATAGAAGTCGTCGCTCTGTTTTTTTCCTGTATTGCGACGCATGATGCGCCGCCGCTGCATGAGCCTGTCGCCGCGATGAAGTCGTCACGCGCGCTCGCCACGAATGACTCCATCTACGCACGCGCACTCGGTTTAGTTATCAAACGAGAGGCAGTCGATACCATCTTGATTTGGGGATGATTCATGTGATGAGGGTTTGTGACTCGATAGGCCATTTGAAATTTTTTTCATTTGAATTGGGTTTCCAGGCTACGGCCATTTTGAAAGAGAGGAGAGGAATTTGGGAATAATTTTGAACGAAAGGTTTCGTCCGATATTTTTATTTCCTTTTTCTTTCCACTTTATTATTTTCAAACAAACATGTGTTGTCAAAACGAACACGTGGTAAAAAACTGTAATACGTGTCTACTGCCATAATATTTATATATTGTTTATATTATTTAAATTTTAAATTCAAATTCAAATCGTCTAGAATTTGCAAATCGAAATTTTGAACTCCTATCGAGGCGTGCCGCGAGGCGTGCCGCGAGGCGTTCATAAGGTTATACGCCTATTTCGAACGCAATGGAAAAGAATACGAGTTCAAATTCGATTGTATGGAGAAGGTAGCTTTTCGGACCAGTTATTAAATTAAATTTCGATATAAATTTCAGCGCGTTTATCAACTGTTCGGCCACATGACAACTCCAAACAATACGAAAATTGAAATCCCATAATAATACAATATTACGAATCCAATGGAACTTGTTTCGTCGAGTTCCGAGACTGTGCCTCGGAAGGCTATTTTTAAATATTTATTTAAACGATGTAAATTCAAAACTGAACAAAACATTTTCAAATTTAATTCCGAAGCTTCCATTATCTTCAGTTTTATCAGTATAAATTTTTTTAAGCCATCAAATTATTTTTAACATGCTTAAAATTGAAGATTCAAAACTTTACCCAACTTACAATTATTAAATTGAATAATTTAATTGCCAAATTCATAGTTGTATTTAAAATTGAAGTTAAATCAACTTTCAAATATTTAAAATCAATTAAATATTCCCTTTTCAAATGTTCAAAATTCTGGGTCGTCACATTCTTCCCCGCTTAAAAGAATTTCATCCCGAAATTTCTAGTTAAGAAGAATGATCCTTAACCCGTTCGCTATCTTTCCAAAACCAAATAGTTTTATCAACTTACCAACAAATCTTTTCATTAAAGGCCATCATTTCAACTAACTTTCCAAGTCTTCCTTAATTTCCAAACAACCTCGTTTTCTTCAACAATTCAAATTTAAATTTAAATTCAAATTTTAAATTTTCAAAATTTCTTCAAAAATTTTCTAACTCGCTAGATTTTCGAAAAATTTCGTCAACGTCTCCTTTGCGCGGCT
This sequence comes from Allium cepa, assembly GCA_030765085.1. Classification (NCBI taxonomy): domain Eukaryota; kingdom Viridiplantae; phylum Streptophyta; class Magnoliopsida; order Asparagales; family Amaryllidaceae; genus Allium; species Allium cepa. The sequence goes on from CM060929.1 coordinate 486,841,291, forward strand.
AGCTCGGTACGACTACAAAATGCCACAACGGGCTCCCAGATTCAAAGGAAAACAAAATGCCAAGCGGCTAGACAAGAAAATAATCAAATTTCATATTGAAATTTAAACACATACCTTTTTCGAGCAATTTAAATTTTTATCTTCTGAAAGCAAAATCCCAATTTCCTTTATAATACCTGTGTGTTATTACTTAACAATAACATCCAATTACGACATTCAAAAAAAAAATTTGATCGTTTCTTTACAAAAGTTTCAATATCTATTCTTATTCAAGTCCGTACGATATACATATATCTTTCGTACGCAATATCAAATTCGATCGCTCACTCGATCATACAATTTCACTTCCGAACTAGTATTGTCCTCCCCTCCCCCGGCTTCCTAGTGCGAACTTAGATCTGGTTTCTTAATCAGAAACAGTTATTCTCCTTTCATAGCTGTAAACTATGATAGAGAATTTCTAGAATCAACCGAAAATCCATATCCAGGTTTGCCGTCGAAAATCGAGTGAAAAAATCGATATAACTATCTCGAAATTCTGTGCCCGATTTCTGGATCAAATCGCTATGCAAGTAAAATAATATATGTACATCCCACATATTCATTCATAATTGATTATCAGCTATATCAATTTACTTTTATTCACATTGATTATTATCATTCCCTTATTCACAGTTTCCACTTTATCCTTCATTCAGTTATTAACTTTGTATATTTCCAATATCAAAGTTACTTAAGAATTACACCATTTTTCTTCTTAAGTTCGATACAAGTATTTTTTTTCATACTTCCTATATTTTGTTCAATTTACCACTTCGGTTTTATCTATACTTTTATTTAAACCGGATTTCCAATTCCATGTGAATTTATTTACCTTCCATTTATAATTACTGAATTCAATTCATTCCAAACCAAATTTTTTCCTTCAATTAGTTTTACTTACTAATTTTGTTTCAATACTTCGCTTCATTTGGTCCAACTTAACAAATTTTCCACTTTACTTTGTTTATCACAAATCAAATTCAATTCTAATTTAAGTTCTGTTTACTTACAAATTCGAAATGAATTTCAACATTCCATTTCACTTTCATTTACTTGCAATTGTAAATTTATTTATTCATTCACAATTTTATTTTCCACCTTAATAAATTTTATTTCATAACTATTTTTATCGGATTCCAGAGTCTTTCCAACCTTTCAAAAAATCATTTTTGAAATCAATTCAAATTATCTTTTGAAAAACCCATCCCAGTTTGCAAATAATTTCAATTTTTAAAACAATTTGACAGCATTTCCTCTTTTGAAAACTTGAAAATGAACACCGATGATGTCGTGATCATCACCGGAACTATTTTCCAGCGACGGAAAAGAGTTTAGTGCTTTTATCCCTTCAAAAACATTTTTTTCCAAACCTTTGAAAACCATTTCCAAATCAAGGGATTTAATTTCCAAACTTCCCAAATTTCAAATCTTTTCAAAAGCATTTCCATATATTTCTCTGGAGTTCCATTTCAAATTTATAAATCACATTTTTCAATTACAATTCCCATCTGTGTATGGATTTTATTTTCTTAGCTCTTTGTTTAACATTGCAATTTCTTATTCATTAATCAATGATAATAACTTACTATTACTATTCCCTTAACAACCAAGCAACCATATAATATAATAATTTATGGAAAATCGTTCCTTTTATATATGAAAGTAATTTGGATAAAATTATTTCATTCACCCTTACTTAAAAACAATACTGTGTCGAATTGTTCTGTTCAAGTGTTCAGAGATCCCTATCGATAGAGTTGTATGGACTATACCGACCAGAATCCATATACCGCTCAATAAACCAATCATCACAATATAATTTTTTTACTATATTCACTAACAAATAAGCGCTCATATCTATTAATATACTCAACTCATTCTAGAGTACTACTTGTTTGTGTCAAAATTGGGCACAACACTCTTCGGGAGTCGTTGAAGAGATAATAGTCAAGAATGCAAGTTCAAAACAGATATTATCTAACAAAAACTCCAATCAACAGTAAAGTAAATGCGTAGACAAGCGATTTATAGTGGTTCGGCGTGTTGCCTACGTCCACTGTGAAGTTTTTTGATGTTTTATTGATTCTCTTTCAATGATTACAAGTTGTTACAGCGATCCACAGCAAGTTACAACTGGAAATTCGAAATCAACAATAGAATTATGATGTAGGATGATGGAGATCTTGATCCGGCAGAGTCTCGGCGTCTCAGAGTCAGAAGATCCATTTTCTGTTGGCCCTAGGGCTCTATTTATAGGCGTAGGCTGCTGATATTTCGCAGAAAACTCGGGAGACCACTTCTGGCACGTGAGGGGGCCCACGCGTACGGTCTCGGGAAGTTTGGGCCCACTTTGGCATCGGTTCGAACTCCATTCGAACCGATCAAGAATTCATCCAATCGAGGTGAAATTTGGCGTGGACATTCTTCAACATGTATGCAAACATCTCTGAAAATTTCATGGCATTTGGATCAGTAGATTAGGAGATATGATGGGTTCGAAATAGGGTTCACGGCACGGCTGTCTGGTTCGAACCCCTGCATTCGAAATGATGGTTTCGAATCCATCATGGCACGCGACTTCGTGGTGACGTGGAGCGCAAACTTCGAATCGATCCGGACTTCACTCCGTGTTGACCGCTTCGACTCCGTGTATCTCGGTGATTTCGAACTGATGGAAGACACGTTGGTTGACCCAGTGGGTTCGAACAAGGCAACACAGGATGGGTTCGAAGAAGGCCTTTGTGATGGGTTCGAAGCATGGCTCTATGATGGGTTCGAACATGACTTCAGGGATGGGTTCGAACGAAGCTTATGGATGGGTTCGAAGCATGCACGTCCGATGGTTTCGAAATGAGGCAGCCGAGTATGGATTCGAATCAGCTACTCTCTGATGGGTTCGAGGTCGAGGCATCCCGAGGGTTTCGAAGGTGATGGTTTCGAATGGTGCATGATGATGGGTTCGAAGACACCCATCATGGTGGGTTCGAAACCAGTGTGTTCCCTCCAAGTTGAACCGATCATAACTTGAGCATACGAACTCGGATTGACTTGAAATTTGAAATGCTGACTCCTGTGGCCTTTCTTACAGTGTCCCATCAATTGTAGCTCATTCTGGACTCGGATAAAATTCAGTGATATCCATGGCGAAAGGAAATACGATCAACCTCTGAGGCGAACGGTCCTTCCTTTTCAATCGCTCTTTTGGTATCGCGGCTTTGCCAAAAAGCGGGATAACATTTTGCCCCCCAAAGTACATCTTGTGGGAACATGACGTGCTTTGAATAGCTGCCATTTCTATCTGAACAATCATTGCTCTTTTTTTTGTTGAAACTCGTATGCTGTATTGCCGTAACCTTGCGTTGATATGATTGATCGCTGTATAATAGTGCTTAGCCGTTGGCTGTCGCATTTGTAACGGGAATAGTGTTTGATCCCTGTGAATATTCAAAATCGAATGTTAGTCCGACATGTATGCACATATGTTAATTTGGACCTTGTTAACGTCGTGCATCCACGAGTCGTTGTCAGTTTGGTTTGCTGCAGAATTTCGTATCGATTCTCTCCTGAACCGATTTTGAAATTTGAATTGAGGCAACGCTTGATGGTTGTTGTGGACATTTCCTCCGTATCGATCCTCTCCTGAACCGATATTGAAGGTTGAAGAAATTGAATTTGTATTGCGCAAGTGTAATGTTTCGAACCGATGCACTTGAGCGTTGATGGGTTCGAAATTCATGTTTGTATGGACGCAGTATGCCCGTGCAATGATGGGTTGTGTGAATATGAGATTTCGAATCGATGCATTGGAGCATTGATGGATTCGAAATTGACATTCGAAACGGTCTGAAAGTATGGAGTATACTTGTGTGGTGATGGGTTCGAAATTGTCATTCGAATCGATGTGAAAGGATGGTTTCGAATCAGTAGTTCGTTTTTGTGGTTTCGAAAATGATCTTCGAATCGATGATTTGGATGGGTACGAAACTATTGTTCACGGCAGTGGTCCGTGTGCTTCACACGATGGAGCCTCAAGCGTATGGGTTCGAAGATTGGTTTCGAAACGACTCTGCATTCTGACCTGTTGCAATCGGTCAACTTTACCGGAACTCGAATCGTCCCGGTCATCACCAACCCTCCATATAAATAGCAGTGGATCTGCCACTTTTTCACTTTTTACTTTTTCACTGCATTCTTCATCGCTTCGAAGCTTCTAAGGAGAAAACACTGCGTCGCGTTTTCGAATCCATCAAGATTTAAGACTCAAATCTCTCGAATCCATTGCTTAAACTAGGTAATTAGCCTCGGATTCAAGCGACGAAGTTATTTCGAACCCATTTCTCTTCATCGATTGCATAGCTTCGAGATTGGCAAAACCAGATCTGGTTTGGGAGGGATTCGAATCAATGTGTGGGCTCGAGTTCGAAGCGATGACGGTGGTGTGTTTCCATTGGATTTTGAATCGATCCTTGGAATGTCCTTGTTGGGATGCGCAGTTCGCACCGATTGGGGGATTCGAGGGATCCTTTCGAATCGATGGATTCGAACCCATAAGCTATCGTTTCGAAGTCCACAACCTCGTATCGATTCGAAGTGGATCGTTTCGAACGCGACCGATGTCAAGTTAAGGGTTTCTGTATCGGTTCGAATTTGTCATTTGGCCATCGTTTCGAAGCGCGCCTGACTGCATGGTTTCGAAACGATGTCAGGATGGGTTCGAACGCATGGGTTCGAAGCACTGTCATGATGGTTTCGAACGCATGGGTTCGAACAAAGTTTGGATGGGTTCGAAGGAAGAGGTGTTCGGTTGGGTTCGAACGAAGCCTCTGTGATGGTTTCGAACCCTATATGATGGATTCCAAAATTTGAAATTTTTCAAGCATAACTCCGACGAGCTTCATTCCTGCATATTTGGACTTGAATATTGAACTGCATATTTGATTGCCTTTTGAAGCTCGTCGATGGAACTATAACAACTTCTATTCGAACCGACTTCCATCATATAAACGATTTAGTGATGACGGTCAGCGATGACGGTCATTATAGCTGAACTTCGTAGCTTTGTCGTTTGAATGTTCACTTTAACTCTGCAACATTTGTTCAAGTAATGCATGGCACGGTACCACACACATTCATACACGTTACACTGGGGAACACACGGGTTCTTCGTCGTCTAATGATGGTTTCTCATGAGTTAGCTAGTTATGGTACCTTCAAGTTCACAGCAGCAGGAGACTCAAATTGCAGTCTCTCCGAGGCTAGAGATCCCGGATATTGATCCTGAGATTATTGGTCCAGCTCCGGATGAACTTCCCGATGCGTCGTTCATTGCCAATCCATCAGATTCCGTTCCATCGAATATCTCTGAAGACATGTTGGGGAGAATATGTTTGAGGCACGGCTTGTCATTGGATGATGTGTTACTGCCGGGGCCGAACGATAGACCACATAATCCGCCGGAAGGGTATACAGCGTTTAGCCGCCACGCGTGTGCGGCCGGGACACTTCCCCCGTTCAACGAGTATATAAGAGAAGTATTGTCGCTTTTGAGGATCGCCCCATCTCAGCTGCATCCGAACGGATATGCGTCGATCAATAGCTTGTTCATTGCATTTATGGAATGTCTCCATCGACCGCCACTCCCAATCGAAATCAGATACTTGTTCAACTTCAAAACTCGGGGTGATTATCCTTCTTTCACATTTCTGGAAGCGGTGAGAAATTGCCAAGTGGTTACCGGGTCTTGGACCAGGTTGAGTTATTATAGGACAGAATGGTTTTATGTCAGATGTCCTCCAGGATTTGCCCGACGATGGTTATTCAGACGTGAGTATAACCGAGTTCTTAAATAGTTACTACGACAATTGCTGCCGAAGTGGAACTTATATTAATTTTTTCTTTTTACAGCAACGATCCCGCGACCCGAAGGTGAAGAGTTTAAGGAGATGGTGCGAGTACTTCGAGAAGTCCCGAGTGAAGATAGGGACATTGAGTTGCTTTTGACCGATAGGAATCTCCGGACTTATGGGCTGATTGAACGAAGGCAGAGTATAAGATTTGAGGTAGCACTAAAGATCGTTCCTAAGAAACGAGTCAAACGCAAGAAGCCCGAAGTTGCTATAGCCGAGGAGGCTGATTCTGAAAGAACTCATACTGATGATGAGCCGCTGACCGAGCCTACGGACGTAGCTTCGGATGTCGCGGAGCAGAGAAAAGGCAAGGCTGCTATGGTTAAGTCAACTAAGCGGGGGAGACGGAAATCGGTTGTCATTGCCAGGCCCTCTTCCGGAGTTAGAATTTCTGGGATGTCTCCTCCGCATACTGAAAGTCTCTACGAAGGGCTTGCCGACCTTCCAATCCCGGAAGATGCGTCTTTTCAACATGATGCCGGGTTAGAGGAGTTCCATCGTAATCTAGAATTGAGCGAGCCTCTTATTACTAGCGAGGTTGACATTTCTGGTTGGTCGGGGGGAATGCATATTCATACACACTTCACGACACTGCATAACCTTTGACTGTAAACTACCTGATTCGAAGAGTGACTAATTCGATTTTACTTTGCTTTGCAGATACTATGTCTAAACGAGGTTCAATGCTTGGGAGTCTTCGACATGCCCGCAAGTCTTCTTATTATGATTCGCGCAGGCGAGAGGGGGATAGAGATTATGATCAGGGACGCCCTGGGCATTATGACCAGGGACGTTCCGGATATTCTAGTCATGAGAGATACGATTCGGACAGGGGCCATAGGCGTCGATCGCGATCGCGCACCCCTCCTCCTTCCAGAGATCCCGTACAACCTCCCGTTCGCGTTCCTCGTGATTCTTCTCGACATGTGTCGGTTTCTCAAGCTTCTAGATCTGAGGTGTCGACGCCGACAGTTGCGGAGGAACCTCCTACTGAAATCACGGGAGAAGGAGCGATTAGGCTTGCGCGGCTGAAGAGAGAGTTCCCGAATATCTGCTTCGACAATTATGTCTTTCCCCCGAACTTGAAAAGAATCCCACCGGAGGCCGAGCGGTGGGCGCTTGATTATGTGCACGACTTCTACGCACAGTATAAGGTGTGGTATAAGGCAGCTGAAAAAGCATCGGCGCTGGCCTTCGAACGAGCGGCCACCATTGAAAAATTGCAAGCCGAGTTAGCACAAAAAGATCGCATCGTACAAGTGCTGAATACTGAGGCTGAATCATCCCGTAAATCTGAAATAGAGGCCACTAAAAAAGCCGATGAATCCCAGGCAATCATGGATAGGATGAAATGCGAACACTACGCCACGGTTGAGGACATGGGTCATCGAAACACATTGGTTACTGCAGAGAGGGACGCAGCCCTGAAGGAGTTGAACGAACTTAAGTCAAAATTCGCCGAAATCGCCAAGGAAAGGGATGATGCGAATAGCGCAGCTCAGGAGGCGTGTGAACAAGCTGTGATTCTTCGCACTGAAAGGGATGCTGCGGTGGCGAAAGTTCAAGCGGTCGAGACAGAGGTGGAGGAGAAAGTTCAACAAGCAGAGGCCAGGCGAGAGGCCGATATCGAAGATCTGCTTATAACTTATAACACCAACGTGTTAAAACACCGAAATTTAGCCTGGCTTCAAGATTATCCTGTTCACCTTCGCAGCGCTTGGGAACGATTGGTCGAGGAAGAGGAGGAAGCGCATACGGGCGAATCGGTTGACCGATTCGAGCTTGAGAACCGGCTATTGACTGAGGATGAAAAGAATGTCCTTCACGATGCTATCATTGCTCATGAGAAGGAGATGGTGGGTGGTCGTTCCCTGGAAGTTGGAGAGGGATCGGGTGTTGAGCACCATGCGGATGTCACTGAAGTCACCACATCGCCTTTGTCAGTGCCTGTGTCTGCGGTCAGCTTGCCACCTGTTCCTGCTTACGACCCGGAGCAGCCGCACTTATCTCCTATCCATGAGCACACTTCCGAGGTCGTTCAGCCGTCTGCGAGTCAAACTGGGGAAGGTATTTCGAAATTATCTCAAGTGTTTTCTAAATAAAGAGTTTGTTTTGAAGAAGTTACTAATAACTTATTGTTTTTTCCTAGTGACGGAGGTTGCGCCGACAGTCACGGCTCAAAAATCAAGCCAAAAGGATAAGGCCATCACCACCGAGACCACTGCTGTAGCTGCGATATCGACCGAGGCGGCACAGGGGAGTGGTTTATCTCTCGAGGAACAGATGGTGAGCGAGCTGCTCGGTGAGCCGGGCGGTTTCTCCACGGACTTACCGTTTATCATCGTCAGTGATCCCCCGCCGACCTCAAGCTCTTCGATGCAAGCTGCGGATGCCCCCAGCCAAGCCCAAGCGACTCGAGATGAGGAAATTTTGGCTAAAATCAATGCTAAAATAGAAGCTGCGGGGCACAGTGGTAGCGCCGGTGGCAGCACGACGGCGCATAGTTCAACACCTGCTAGGGTAGTACCATCGGGTGGCACTATCTCAATTTCCGTCACAGATCCAGTCCCCCCTACTCCTCCGGCGGGAAGCCTCCCTGTAGATTCGAGCTCTGAGGAGGACATCGATATCATGCCCCCAGCCGAAGAGTCACCGCCGAAGAGGAGGCACTCAAAAAGAATTTCGGTCGCTAGTGATTCTGATGAAGAACCGCTAATAAGGAAGACGAAAAAGAAGAAGAAGTAGACCGGCTTTACAAGTAGATGTTTTGGTGGATAAGTACTTGCTTTTGTTTTTTATTAGTAAGCCGTGTATAGATGCAGGTTCGGCTCCTGCTAGTAGGGATTGTTTTTGGGAAAACTTTTTCATATGTAAGCCCTCATTTTTAGTTAGTTGAAGTAAACTTTAGTTTCTTTGTTTCAACTCTTGTTTTATTTGTGCTTAAGTACTTGCAGTGTCTTGCTCTCGGTCCGGAGTTCTTGTGGTGTTTTTACCGTTTAAGTAGAGCTCGTTTCATTTGCCACGCCTGAGAATCTTGGTCACAAGTTGCGATTGATGAATGAGCTGAACTTCGGACGTTGTATCACTTCGGTGAGTGATTGACACTTAGCTTTCGTGCCCCCCAGTCTTGGGGAACAACACTTATATTTTTGGCAGTCGATTGCACTTGTTGCAAATCTTAAGCACACATCCGCATTCTAGGGACTTAGGATAATTTGAGATCGATAATCTGCTTTGCACTCCAGGAGTTTGGAGAACTATCGATTGTTTGTAACATGGTTCGCGCTCCGGGAACCTGGAATTAATGTTCATACCCCACTTCACGCTTCGGGCACTTGGGGTTGATGTTGATACTTCGGTTCGCACTCCGGGAACTTCGAATTGTTGTTTGTACTCTGACTCACGCTTTGGGAATCTGGAGTTAGCTGATAGATGGTCAGTCACACTTATTTGAGCTTTTGAGGAATTTGTTCGCACTCCGGGAACGATGGATTTGATGTTTATACTCCAATTCACGCTCTGGGAAGTTGGAGTCCGTTCGCACTCTAGGAACGAATTACGGAATGTTTATACTCCAATTCACGCTCTGGGAAGTTGGAGTCCGTTCGCACTCCGGGAACGAATTGTTGAATGTTTATACTCCAATTCACGCTGTGGGAAGTTGGAGTCCGTTCGCACTCCGGGAACGAATTGCTGAATGTTTATACTCCAATTCGCGCTGCGGGAATTTGGAGCCCGTTCGCGCTCTGGGAACGAATTGTTAAATGTTTATACTCCAATTCACGCTGCGGGAAGTTGGAGTCCGTTCGCACTCCGGGAACGAATTACGGAATGTTTATACTCCAATTCACGCTCTGGGAAGTTGGAGTCCGTTCGCACTCCGGGAACGAATTGTTGAATGTTTATACTCCAATTCACGCTGTGGGAAGTTGGAGTCCGTTCGCACTCCGGGAACGAATTGTTGAATGTTTATACTCCAATTCGCGCTGCGGGAATTTGGAGCCCGTTCGCGCTCTGGGAACGAATTGTTAAATGTTTATACTCCAATTCACGCTGCGGGAAGTTGGAGTCCATTCGCACTCCGGGAACGAATTACGGAATGTTTATACTCCAATTCACGCTCTGGGAAGTAGGAGTCCGTTCGCACTCCGGGAACGAATTGTTGAATGTTTATACTCCAATTCACGCTGTGGGAAGTTGGAGTCCGTTCGCACTCCGGGAACGAATTGTTGAATGTTTATACTCCAATTCGCGCTGCGGGAATTTGGAGCCCGTTCGCGCTCTGGGAACGAATTGTTAAATATTTATACTCCAATTCACGCTGCGGGAAGTTGGAGTCCGTTCGCACTCCGGGAACGAATTATAGAATGTTTATACTCCAATGCACGCTGTGGGAAGTTGGAGTCCGTCCGCACTCCGGGAACGAATTATTGAATGTTTATACTCCAATTCACGCTGTGGGAAGTTGGAGTCCGTTCGCACTCCGAGAACGAATTATGGAATGGACTGTCGTGTGTTGGTCCAGTTCAACCTTCGAAGTGTTGGCTTGCCCCCGAGCTGGGGTTTCACTTAGTGAGTGGCCGGTTGTAACGCAGTCACTCGCTATTTGAATAAATTCCATTGTTCGATGGAACTTAGCTCTTCGTGTGTTGTGATTGTTGAATGTTGTATTCGATGAATCACAGCTTTAGCTTGAAGAGATAATGTTTTTATTGCTGAAATGAGAAAATATGGCAAAGTCAGTGCCTTAATACAAAATCAAATTTCAGAATGTAAATGAAATTGCAAAATATTCATAGATTGAATGAGCCTGTCATGTGTGACAGTGACGAAGATCCTCGTCGTTCCAGGCTCTTGAGAAAGTCGGTCCGCCACTGATGGCGTTTATCACCAATCTCCCGCGAGGACCATTGGAGTCCTCATGCCTCGGTCGATCGGGTTCATTGTTTTGATTTGATGGACCTGCTTCCCTGGGTTGCGGTGTCCGCACAAATCGATCAAGCTTCCTTTCCTGATCAGTTTTTCAACGAGATCCTGTAAGTAACGACACTCGTTCGTATCGTGCCCGTAGCTTTCATGGAACCTGCAAAACTTTCCTGTTTGGATTTGTCTCTCTGACGACGGTCTCGGAGCAGGTTTTTCATATTGAATTGTACTACGGGTTTGTAAATACAAGTCCTCCAATGAAGTATTCAAAGGAGTATAACTGTCGAACTTCGGATTTTTGCGTTGCGGACCGCGATTTTGATCTTGTTTTTTAATTTGATTCACGCTCTCTCTTCGCCGAGCTTGTTTATTTTTAATGTTCAACTGAACTTTTCCGGAGCTCTCACCGGATTGTTTTATTGCAACATTGCTTTGGGTTCCTCCCGCGTTTGATCCTGCGTCAGTTTGCTTCCTAGACTGTTTCGCGTCCTCCCATCTCAGGAATTGAGCTGCTTTGGCATGGAAACGGTCCAATGACGCAGGTGGTTTTCCAGCTAGCCAATTGCCGAATTCAGAATCGGGGTCGATCCCCTTAGTTAACGCCATAAGGATGGAGTTATCATTTGGATTACTAATCTCCGCACATGCAGTATGGAATCTTTCTAAGTAGTGTCTAAGTGTCTCTCCGGGAGCTTGTGTGACACTAGATAAAGTGTTGACATCTTTCGGCCTTGCGACGTGCATGCGGAATTGCTCAACGAATTTTGTGGCCAGCTGGTTGAATGAGGAGACGGATCGAGGAGGCAATCGGGTGAACCACATGGTGGCGATGCCCCCCAGGGATATGGGGAAACTACGACATTTCACAGCGTCGTCGGCTCTGGCAGCCGTCATCGACCATTCATATTTTAGAATATGTTGATTGGGATCGGAGTTTCCCTCATACATGGGCAGAGTGGGCATTCGGAATCGCCGTGGGGGTTCAGCATTAAGAATGTCGTCCGTAAAGGGAGTGTGACTTCGGGAAACCCCCCAATCGTCGTTTGTGAATCCCTGACTCTCACGAATCATCTGTCGTATCATAGTTGATAGATCCGGCATTTGCGCTGGAGTATGGTCACGTTCCATACTTTGGGTTCGAACTGGATATCGTTGACGGTTCAAATCTTGCCTTCTCGGCTCATAGTCCTCTGGGACGTACGGTTCAGGAGTATGACCGCTTTGACGACGGTCCGGGTCCGACTGATCTCGAGCGTCGACCCCTGGTTCAGCTGCAACGCTAGCGGTGCGGTATTCAGCGGCGTGGTGAGGAATGGCACCCCCTCGGGAGGAGGGTCCGGTTTGGAAACTGGCTGACGGACCAACTCTTATTTGTCCAACGGTCAATATCGGTTGGTTTCCAGCGGATGGCATACGACCCTCATCTAACCGGGGTCGTGGAGGTCGGTTATGATAATCAGAAGATGAAGAACTTTCGCTAGAAGAGCGATAAGCACGATCTCTCGTGGATCGTTTTCGTTTCTGGTTGATTAGCTCAGCGTTGGCGCGTAGCTGTTCTTCTAGTTGTCGCCGACTGTTCTTCTAGTTGTCGCCGACTCTGGGTCAGCTCTTGAAGTAACAACTGCAATTCTTGTCGGGTAACCGGACCCGACGGTTCTGAATGCCCAGCGGCATCTTGATTAGGTGGAGGCAGAGGGGCAGGATTCTGTCTATCCTGTCCTTCTTGATTGACGGCGTTCGAGGTGGTTCTTGTGCTAACCATTTTTACAGTTGAGTTCCTTTCCTAGACTTTATGCAAATCTGAATAGAAGGGAAGGAAGTTGGATTTAACAATCTGGATCTCTCTCTTAGATTTATTCAATCCGATATCGATGACAGATCCAACGAGCAGGAGAAAATCTGGGTTTTCTCAGTGAAAGCACCAAAGTGTTTGTGTCAAAATTGGGCACAACACTCTTCGGGAGTCGTTGAAGAGATAATAGTCAAGAATGCAAGTTCAAAACAGATATTATCTAACAAAACCTCCAATCAACAGTAAAGTAAATGCGTAGACAAGCGATTTATAGTGGTTCGGCGTGTTGCCTACGTCCACTGTGAAGTTTTTTGATGTTTTATTGATTCTCTTTCAATGATTACAAGTTGTTACGGCGATCCACAGCAAGTTACAACTGGAAATTCGAAATCAACAATAGAATTATGATGTAGGATGATGGAGATCTTGATCCGGCAGAGTCTCGGCGTCTCAGAGTCAGAAGATCCATTTTCTGTTGGCCCTAGGGCTCTATTTATAGGCGTAGGCTGCTGATATTTCGCTGAAAACTCGGGAGACCACTTCTGGCACGTGAGGGGGCCCACGCGTACGGTCTCGGGAAGTTTGGGCCCACTTTGGCATCGGTTCGAACTCCATTCGAACCGATCAAGAATTCATCCAATCGAGGTGAAATTTGGCGTGGACATTCTTCAACATGTATGCAAACATCTCTGAAAATTTTGTGGCATTTGGATCAGTAGATTAGGAGATATGATGGGTTCGAAATAGGGTTCACGGCACGGCTGTCTGGTTCGAACCCCTGCATTCGAAACGATGGTTTCGAATCCATCATGGCACGCGACTTCGTGGTGACGTGGAGCGCAAACTTCGAATCGATCCGGACTTCACTCTGTGTTGACCGCTTCGACTCCGTGTATCTCGGTGATTTCGAACTGATGGAAGACACGTTGGTTGACCCAGTGGGTTCGAACAAGGCAACACAGGATGGGTTCGAAGAAGGCCTTTGTGATGGGTTCGAAGCATGGCTCTATGATGGGTTCGAACATGACTTCAGGGATAGGTTCGAATGAAACTTATGGATGGGTTCGAAGCATGCATGTCCGATGGTTTCGAAATGAGGCAGCCGAGTATGGATTCGAATCAGCTACTCTCTGATGGGTTCGAGGTCGAGGCATCCCGAGGGTTTCGAAGGTGATGGTTTCGAATGGTGCATGATGATGGGTTCGAAGACACCCATCATGGTGGGTTCGAAACCAGTGTGTTCCCTCCAAGTTGAACCGATCATAACTTGAGCATACGAACTCGGATTGACTTGAAATTTGAAATGCTGACTCCTGTGGCCTTTCTTGCAGTGTCCCATCAATTGTAGCTCATTCTGGACTCGGATAAAATTCAGTGATATCCATGGCGAAAGGAAATACGATCAACCTCTGAGGCGAACGGTCCTTCCTTTTCAATCGCTCTTTTGGTATCGCGGCTTTGCCAAAAAGCGGGATAACACTACTGACTCTATCTCTAATGAGTAATCCTCACCAGAGCCAAGGTTGTCGTTAACCAAATGCTCCGATGCCACTTTGTAATGATCTAATTTTTCGACTTCCGAAATTCAACATCAATATGTCCACTGTATCAAATGCCGCACAGTCGAATGCCGAAAAATCAAACCATTAAGGTTAAAGAAGAAAAAGATAGAAGAAGAAACATTAATCAATAATAGAATCTCACATTTCACAGCAGAACAAATATAATAGGTAAATGAATATCTTTAAAACAAAAGCACTATATCAGTTTATAAAATACAACATCAGAGTTTACAACGACACCATTCAAAACTAGCATTTACAATATCTAATCCATATTAAAACTAGACTTACAGAAATCCCAACACAGCGGATAATACATAGCACAATGATACGTCTCGCCATCCAACTTGCCTTCTGATCTCCGCAGCAACTCTTTTCGACTTCGCTCCAGAATAATGATAACCACACTCTAGGCTGTCTGTATGGAAAATTATGGGCAACCAGAGTTTAGAAAGGGAACAATAAACTCTATGTCAGTCATGGGACTGGTGTGAGATCTTAAAAACAGTTATTTTCACAAAGAAAATAAAAAGAAATTCGCTATGCTTTGGAAAATGAAACTACCATAAGGCCTTCCGGCACACACAATGCAATCGCAGACTTGGGGGAGATTTCTTCTTATGATAGTCAAACATGCTTGATAGGAAAAATTCTTTTTTTAAATATTATCATTAGTGCATAGTGGAAAACATTTGTAAGCATAAAATTAATCTTAACCTGCATACGTATCATTGTAGTATGCCTACTATAGCTACCATATTAGATGGAAGGTTCTACAACTAAAACGGTACGAGGCGCGTATTGATGATTAGATTTCCAACAAATGGTCAGGCTAAGGAACTTCCTGGACCACATGGGTACGCCTCTGGAGGGACGTCCCGAGAACCTAACCGGACCTCTGCCAACACAAGGCCGGGTTACCTCTGTAAGTAGGTAACAACTACACGAGTATGCCATCCCCTGATCGTAACCGACCTTTATCCGAGGATCCACAACACCAACAACCACAAAGTAATACATTTGTAGCATTCACATAGGTTAAATATATGGGCTCCATACTATGACACCACCTCTTTCCAGAAGGAAATGACATACCCTCAGAGGACGCTACCCCCAAATAACCTTGCTGCATCCTTCCTGTTTTGACCATTCCGGTTTGTGAGGTCCAACGAAGTCTTGTCCACAATGTTGCGCTTTTCACAAAGCCATGCTTCGATCAACAAATGATCAGTAGCACTTTGTATGCCACAATACCAAATTGGGAGTATATCACTAGTAACCATCAACTACATAATCTTGAGCTCATACGTCTCAGAGAAGGATGTTAAGATAATAGAATAAATTCTCCGCCACCAACAAAAATGTATTTGATAGAAACCAGCTTTACATCTCAAAGTGAAACGTCATATACACATCCATACAAGTCCATTTCGAGATCGAACGGAACCGAAGGCACTTCCAAAGAAGCCCTTGCAATCCGGATATTCACTAATCACGTTTGGAATCCCCATCACAAAGGATGATAAAATCTCTATACTGAAGCAACTCGGTGCAGAGACATTCGATAGATAATCCTTTCGCTTTTGAAAATGCCTGATCTTCAACACCATCTTCAAATGCAATCCCATTTCGTCGTATCGTTATTCGAAACGGGTTTTATGACACAAAGTCCTCTCCCGGCTAATCCAAATAACGAGCACTTATTTTAAAAATAAGTGTTACATTCAGATTTCAAACAAATCACAACAAATTTCACCTTGATCTTTTAAATAAAAGATCAATCATAAAGATTCGATTTGGTTTTCGAATATCCATTTGGAATCCGACCCCTGGTCGCATTGAAATTCAAATGCCATTTAAAGGCCAATATTGATAGTCGGTTATTTAACTATCAATCTATATTCACAACAATCACCAAGATTTAAATAATTTCCCCCGGTTATTCATTTTCAAAATATCTTTGCAAGATATAATTTTAACACTTCAATCATTTGAAGAAGAAAAATTCAAATCACTTTTCACACTTCAATCCTTTGAAAACAAATTTCAAATCATTATCCTTACGCAGAATATATTTCCAAATATTTATTCATTTCCACTAGAAATCTACCGAGTTCAAATACTTTAAAATAATTTAGATCCCTTATCCAAAATATACTTGGAAACATTTAGAATAAAACTATTTCTAAATACTTATTTAAATATTAGCTATGAAAACATCTTATCAGTATCTCATATAACTTCAAGTCCAAACTAATTAAAAATAAAATTTAGTATATAGGGTATAACTATTTAAATAACCATTTCCCAAAACAAATATCAATCTTAATCTTTAAAATAATCCCTTCTATAAGTAATTAAATAAATCTATAGTTAAAGATTTGAAACCAGCTTAAGAAAATAAAATAATTTATCCAAAGTATCCTTTCTAAAACCATCCTTAAAAAATTTCAATATATATTTATAGGATACTTTGAAATCATACTCGGCTTTCCAGGGAAAATATATTTTCCATTTCAAATGGTTCATTCAAATCAATTAATAAATCTTTTTTGATTTATTTTAATTTACCTTTCAAATCCGTAAATTTCTTTCCACACTTTTAAAAATGAACCAATATTTATTTTTAAAACAAATTCCCCTTTCCTTCATAAAATTCCCATTGTGAATTTAAAATTTTCAAATATCTACTGAGTTGTGATTTTCAAATTGATTTCAAAAATCATTACCACACACCAAATCAATTTCCAAATTGATTTCAAATTTCATTTTAAACATAACCAAATTCCAAATTGATTTCTAAATTTATTTCGAACACCAAATTAAATTTCAAAATTGATTTCCCAAAGATCCATTTCAATCACCAATTTCTAAATTTATTTCCTTTAAAAATAAATTTCTTTATCTCTTACAATCTTATTTAAAATCCGAATTTAAAATAAATTCTTCAACTATCAAACCATATTACTCAAAACCCATTTATTAAAATATTTTCCACTATTTTGGAATTTGTTCAATAAGTTTTCAAAAATAAAACTTTACCTATTTGAAATTTCTTCTTTTAAATTCACCCAATTCTTTTAAACGAATTTATTATGAATTTTCTACTTAAAATTTCAAAAATCCAATTTATTTATTTCTGGTACCATACGATGCCAAGAATATATTCGACTAAACTATAGCTTCAATGATATCAGTCATAATATAATCACACACAGATTATAAATAAATCAACACATAATATTGAAACAAATTCAAATTTTTAAGGAATCCAGTTGGATCCCTCCAACTTGTTTCTCCGCATCCACAGATGTTAGCACAATAATTATATACCAATTCCACTTTGAGGTGGAATATCGCGGTATACAGGATTAAATAATAGCATCCGCTATTATGCGGCACATAGGGTTTCATCCGTTATATAATGCGGAAAATCAATCACTCCAAATACATATATAATACCAATTCCACTTCGAGGCGTATCGTGGTATATGGGTTTAATATAATATCATCCGCTATTATGCGGCGCATAGGGTCTATTCCAATATAACTGATAATAATTAATCATCCAAGCACACAATCAACCATTTTAAATTTAGCTATTTAAAATTAAACTGGAAAATTTGATTGAGTGAGAAGATCTCACCTTTGCGTTTTATTTTGCAATCCATCCAGTTAGCTTGCTTCCTTTAAGATTTTGACCCTGTATAAACAATTTTACGATTTCAGTAATATTCGAAATAAATCAAACAACTCAATTGCCATTTTAAAATTTTAATTAAACTAATATTCTTAATTTTAAACTAATGATTTAATTTTTTAAACAAAGAATTAAATTTTAAACAAATTCCTTTTAATAAATTCATTTAACTAAAATTAAATTTAAAACTAAATTTTCTTTTAATAAAATATCTTCAGCAACTTAAAATAATTGAATAAGTTAATTAAACAACTTATCACCTTAATAAAAAAAATTAATAATTGAATAAATCAAAATATATATATGTTTTCCTATAATATATATAAAAATTTGTATAATATATATAAAAATGTCTACACCTTTTGTAAATACATTTGCCATTCAATAAATCTTAACTCAATCTAAAATTTTACTTAAACTAAAAAAATTTCAAAAATTCTTTTCTATACATATATATATATATAAATGAAAATTCAGATTTCTATATATATATATTCATTCCTCAATCATAATTTAATTTACCATATTTATTCAAATTCGAGAACAAAAAATTACCTCACTGACGAACGACTGCGACACCTCGGCAATAGCTTGAGATCGTCGACGCCCTCGAGTAATCGCGATGATGTCAAGCCCTCAATTTGACGCGAATTCGAAATTGATCGCGGCTGCGGATTCCCCTTGATGTTGCGGTTGCCTCCTACGTGATTCCACCTCGCCTGAGTGCAACCATCACGTGTGCGAGCGCATGCTATCCTCCTCCGCTAGGCTCGAAATCGAGCCCAAATGCTTCGATAGAAATAGAAGTCGTCGCTCTATTTTTTTCCTTTATTGCGACGCACGATGCGCCGCCACCGCCTGAGCCTGTCGCTGCGAAGAAGTCGCCACGCGCACTCGCCACGAACGCCTCCATCCACGCGTGTGCACTCGATTTAGTTATCGAACGAGAGGCAGGCGATACCATCTTGATTTGGGGATGATTCATGCGATGAGAGTTTGTGACTCGATCGGCCATTTGATTTTTTTTCGTTTGAATTGGATTTCCAGATTACGGCCATTTTGAATGAGAGGAGAGGCATTTGGGAATAATTTTGAACGAAAGGTTTCGTTCGATATTTTTGTTTTCTTTTTCTTTCCACATTATTATTTTCAAACAAACGCGTGTTGTCAAAACGAACATGTGGTAAAAAATTGTAATACATGTCTGATTCCATAATATTTATATATTATTTATATTATTTAAATTTTTAATTCAAATTCAAATCGTCTAGAAATTGCAATTCGAAATTTTGAACTCCTATCGAGGCATACCGTCAGGTATTTATAAGGTTATACGCCTATTCCAAACGCAATGGAAAAGGTTACGAGTCCAAATTCGATCGTATGGAGAAGATAGCTTTTTGGACCAGTTATTAAATTAAATTTCGATATAAATTTCAGCGTGTTCATCAACCGTACGGCCACATGACAACTCCAAACACTATAAAAATTGAAATTCGATAATAATACAATATTACGGATCCAATGGAACTAGTTTCGTCGAATTCTGAGATTGTGCCTTGGAAGGCTATTTTTAAATATTGATTTAAAAGATATGAATTCAAAAATGAATAAAACATTTCCAAATTTAATTTCGAAGCTTCCATTATCTTCAGTATTATCAATACAAATTTTCTAAGCCATCAAACTATTTTTAACAGGCTTAAAATTGAAGATTCAAAACTTTACTCAACTTACAATTATTAAATTGTATAATTTAATTACCAAATTCATAGTTATATTTGAAATTCAAGTTAAATTAACATCCGGTATTTAAAATCAATTAAATATTCCCTTTTCAAATGTTCAAAATTCTGGGTCGTCACATATAATATAAACTATATACATATGTATAAAGTTATTAAAAGCATAATACAGAGCCGTGTTGAAATTTTAACATGTGCATATCATAACAAAACAAAAACAAATATACGTATATACTTATAACTGAATAAAATAATCAATATATAAAAGATGTATAAACCATAACCCAATCTTTTAACGCAACATATAATATAGTTGCTTATATAGTTTTCATATATAATATACTGTACCTTTAATAAAGCAAAGGAAGTGAATGTTGCACGTTCGAAGAACAGAGGAGTGGCAGGCGTGCTTGAGGCTTTTCAAGTGGAGGAAGCAAGGCTTTGAGGAGGGTAACGGTAGGAAGTTGTGGAAGGATCGAAGGCGGTGTCTCGGTCAGTCTAGGGGCGGCTGGGTTCGGCTGTGCTCGTATGGAGGAGAGAGGGAGGATGGACTGTGCAAGTGAAGGAAAAGAGATGAGGGGTGCGTGGAAAAGAAGTGAAGGCAGAGAGAACACTGAGGTCGGGTTGTCGGCCAGGTCGTTGGAGACGGTGACGAGGGCGAATGGTCGAGACCAATGGTTAGTGGCTCGCTGGGCAATACGTTTCGGCAACAATTGTTTTCAAATTTATTATTATTTGAGGTTGCGATCTGGCATGGGAAGAAGGAAGAAAGTGGAAATGAAAGTTGGAAGGGAAAAATCTGTAGAGGAAAGGTTTTATAACTATAGGCTAGTAATAAAACAATGTAACTTATATTTTGAAGGAGACAGGGAGCCACATGGAAATTGAAAAGACAGAAGAGAATGAGGAAGGAAAGGTAATATAAATAATGGCAACCACCATACGTTGATTTAGAAAAATAATTATAGCAATAAATTTTGTTTTGGGTAGCACGTTTAAATTTGAAAGGCTAAGGAACGCTAACGGTCACAATTTTTGGTACTGTTAAAATGAACGGTTTATCATTTCCGTCGTGTACCAGACCTCAAAATGCACAAATGAATATATCATGGTGATTAGTGTGATGAGACGGACAAGGTG
The DNA here is from genome assembly GCA_030765085.1 of Allium cepa. Taxonomy (NCBI): domain Eukaryota; kingdom Viridiplantae; phylum Streptophyta; class Magnoliopsida; order Asparagales; family Amaryllidaceae; genus Allium; species Allium cepa. Next base: position 486,862,104 of record CM060929.1, read on the forward strand.
AAAAAGGATTATCTGTGTCAGGACCTTCCTATCAAAAGTCCATACGGACACCGACATACGTTGCTATTCCGTACGGAAAAATCCAAATGGATCTAGAAACTTCTGAATTTCGCGAAACAAATTTCGTAGTCTGATTCAGAATGTTCCGAATAAATTTTCTCATGTTGACATATTTAGGTTTCGGAATACTTTTAAATGCAACTGTTATTAACTAATTTAAACTGAATTTCTAGCGACTGATAGAACATCTATATTATTCGACGAAAATTTGCCATTTGCTATGTCTAGACGTATTCCAAATAATAAATTTTTATTTTCAAATTTTATTGTTTAAAATTTCATAAGATTTCAATTAATTTAATAAATAACATCACTAAAATTAATGGGACGTTATAGAAAATAGATGTTTTATTAAATTTTGAATTGCTAAGTAAATGGATTATTTGAAATAAATAAACATTATAATTTTTATGTTATAAAAATTATGATTTTTGTGAAATATAATCAGAGAATTTTGAAATATGGAGATAACTATTTTATAAAATAGTTTAAATTGACATTTTTGATTTATTATAAACGATATATATATATATATATAAGATTTATAAATTGATACTTTATAAATCAAAATGATGGAATTGTAAAGGAGTTTTATAAATTTTAAACTGGAGTTATAAATGGATTTTATTAGTAAATAAGACGATTTATAGATTTATGAAATGTTGAAGTTATAAAAGAATGAATTTGCAAATAAATGATTTATAAGTGAATTAACTTATAAATTGGATTTTGGCATGTAAATGGGACATAAATGGAATTGGTTAATAAAGGGATTTTATAAGTTGAAGTTTTTATAATATATAAATGAAATTTATAAACATTGTTTTATAAATCTTTTATTTTTGCAACCCGATCACTCTTTTGACTTTGGAAATTTTAGATACCGATTGCAGATAAATAGGCACTCCTCGCTATGCTCAATCTCTATGTGCTTAATCAGAATATGCGACTTCTCTCTGTCTGGGCCAAATCCTAAGGGAAGTTCAAAAGCGTTGATTGATGAGCCTGCGTAGTATTAGGTAGTTGGTCTCCTTCTCTGCTTATTCACATCGCTGCATACCTCCTCACTCGAGAACTTGGCAGGCTTGGTATTGAATCTCAATAATTTCCAAATAAGCTGATAACAGCAATGTCTATATAAGCTAATAAGCTGATAATAGCAATGTCAATAAGTTCCTAATAAGATGATAACATTTTGTGCCTCGGGACATCCATCTAGAGGTGTACCTATCGGAAGGTAGTCCTTCACCTAGTCATTTGTATGAAAATCCAAACTCCATTACGAGCTGTGATTTTGTTTGTAAAGGCGTAATGAATAGCCTCGAAATGCCATATGGGTAACCATTTCGACTATGATTAATATTATTTGTATATACTAGACACCAATATAATATAATAGGATTTGATATGAAATATTTTAGTTATCGTAAGGTAAAAACATGTTCGTGTTTATGTGTGGGCGTGTCTTACAAGATACTTTTGTTTTGATAAAGGAAAAGTTTGGTAATTTAATAAATTCAGTTGCACGTTGGTTTACCAGACTGATCCGGGCGTTCTTCCATTTCAATGCTTAGGTCTAACCGAGTATATTTATAGGTTTAGATTTGGTGCTTTTGGAGCTTCAACAGGAGAGCTGGAGATCTTCATTTCATATACACGTATCTGTTTTGCTTATTGATTATCCGCTATGCTTAGTTGTTGTTTATTATCGGCAATTGTAAGGACATGTTATTTTAACTGTTCAAGCTGATAACTAGTGATTGGTTGTTGAACTCTGATTGATGTGTGTGTGTGTGTGTATAATTTATGTTTTGTAAAGATCATTGATATGATATTTTATGTTTTCCGCTGCAATGTGAGATTCTGTATTGTTCTGTTTTGTTCTACCTTCTCTCTTTCTTCTCTTCTCTTCTTCTCTCTTCTTTTCTTTCTCTTGACTTTCCATCAGTTTGTGTTTTTGGGTCAGACATGTGTGGTTTATTGTCGATTTAAAGGGTACGGATTTGTGGATTGTCACACTAATTAAATTTAATAGAAAGTGAATACTAGAAGTAAATGGTTATAAAATTAAGTTAATGTTTGTAGATACTTATAATTGAAATGAATAGAAAAAGTGAATGCTGTATTACGTAAATGACTGTAACTTCAGAAGTGTTGAAATGACTTAGAAATAGATTTAATACTCAATAATTCTATATATGAAGGAATAAAATATGAAAAGAAAACGAAAAGAGTGAAAATATAAGTGTGAGTTAGTTCAAAAATGAGTAATGATATAAAAAAGGAAATCAAAGAAAATAATAATTGTGAATTAAATTTTTAAAGAGACTTACATAATATTTAAGAATTAATTATGGATGGTCTAAATAATTGAAATGAAATAACTTATGTAACTAATTGGATGTAAAGTAATGAAAAAGGGAATTGTATGAATGAATGGAAATGAATATTTTTTACTAATGAAGTTAAACTAATAAAAAAGCATTGTATGAACGAATGGAAAAAATGAACAGTAATGATGTGAAAGGAAGGTAATAAGAATAAATGTAAATAATATTTGAAATTATTGTTTGTTTTGGCTTATGGGATGATTAGAAAATGATACTTCTAACTATATAAAAATGTATGAGTAATATATTAAGTTTTGTCAAAGACTGTTGAGTGTATGATATACTTAGTAGTTTATCAATCATTTTATACGATTAAAATTTCTGAACCCAAACAAACCATTAGTTTGGTTATTATGGATGGATGATTGATGACTTTGATTGTATGTGATGATTCTATTGTTTTGTTTGCAAGAGACTATTGTTATGTTGTGTTGATTGTTTTGTTATTAATTGAAACAACCTAAATATGTCCCTTGTCACGACCCGGTGCAACGTTTAAATGACACGACCATCCCTTCGAGTCTTCTCCCCCTAACCTCGAGCAATGCTTCGAGTTACTCCTTTCTTCTTCCCAAACCATCAGAACTAATACCACAACCCCCACGTGCACGTACACGATCGAAATCATCACCGTTGGTCGAAGCTACAGCCACCATCGAGTCGACGACCATCCACCAGTACCCCACAAACACCCGGAACTTGAATTAATTTCGAAAACGAGAATCGAGTCGTCTCGACCCAAACAACCCAGCATAACATCATCATAAAATGGTCTCGCCCCACCTCCTCTGCCATCAGCGGTCACCAAAACTTGACCGAGGCTTCGCCCACGATAGACGCCGCGATTGGCACCATTGACATGCAGTCCGATCATCCTATAGTGACACGGCACCCCCATTTCAAACGCGAGCAGAAATGGGTTATTTAACCCTAATTTGATCTCGAATCAAAATTTTAAAGATTTATAAATTCCACTTGTATTTTTCTAGTGATCTCGAACATTCAATCCAGCTGTGACGACAAACTCGAGGCCCACCAATGTTTAGATCATCAAAATTTGGCAAAAGTTCAACTTTCTTATCAACTCCAATATCTCGGTGAAAACTTAATGAAAAATTTGCATTTTGCTTTCTAAAATCATCATTTTAAGGGGAATTCAAATAATATTACTGAAATTAAAATCTATGAGGTTCGAATTTCTTGCTTATTTGGATTGTGACTGTGTTTTTCACAGTTTCCAGAAAAAAGAAAACTATATGACTATGCTTTAATTTGTTAACGAAACATAGTGCAGTGTTAAAACCATACTTCAACTTGTTTGCAATCCATTTTCAGAAGAAATGGGGGAGGGAGGGATTTGGATTTTCTATGGTTTACTCTGTAAACCAGAGACATATATGTAACTGTGTTTTCACAGTTTCTAGAAAAGAAGAAACCATACTGCTTTGCTTTGATCAGTTACTAAACATAATGCGTGTCCAAACATCACTTTAATTTGTTTATCCTTCAAATTCAACAGAAAATAGAGAGAGGAGGTTTGAGTTTGGCATGTTAACTCTGTAAACCAGAACTTAGAGGAAAAGGGAAGGAAATAACATTCCCAGGCAAAAGAAAACACAAGCACGTCAATTCATTCACATGCAAAAGCTTTTCAACATCCATTCAAGCACACATACAACAAATAATTGAATAACACAGAGGTTTACTCACCTTTGCCTAAAGACAAAAAGTTCCTGACAGTTTTCAAAAGAAGGATGAAGCCTGAAATTTTTTTCCTTTTCCCATTTTAAATCTTGAAGTTTAGATCTGCAACTTGCAAGTACAGATCTTTGATTATTCTTTGTTGTATTTATTTACTTAATTCACTAATAACAGCAATTTTAAATTACATATAGTTTGAATATTCTTAATATAATAGAGAAAGTTTTTTTTTTCCTTTTCCTGCAACTTGAAGACCAGAAATAGATTTATTCTTTGATCTTGATTTCTCCTGCAACTGATTAATTTAATTGATTAATTCTTGCTTAAATATTGTTTAGAAACTTTAAATTCAAATTTAAAAAAAAAAAAAAGAAATTCACTTGCCTTAATTTATTTCAGAAATTACTGCACTGTTTCTTTGAGCAAAACTGCAGCTGCCTTGTTCAATTAATCTGCAGTTTTTGAATTGGTGTTAAAACTTGATTTTAAAATCATAATTTCATTAAACTATAAAGTTTAAAAATCTACCTGAGGGATGGAGTGTAATGCTACAGCTTGATGTTTAAGGAGATTTTCAGATTTTAACTTTTGAATTGAAAGAAAGTTGGCAGTTTTCTTCCTTTCTGATTTTTTTTCTTTCTTTTTCTTGAGTGTTGGAGTTTGAAATGCTCAATCTTTTGTTACTATACTTTCATAGATTTGGTAGGCTAAATAAATTTGAAAATGGAAGCTAAAAAGTTTTCTATAGTTTTTAATTCTTATTATTTTATTCAAGCAACGATATTGAATGCCATTTGAAAAAAATAATCATGAGATCTCAATTATGTTAATTTCTTTACTCCATCTCCCATGTGTATGTTTAGCATTTGTAATTTTACAAGACAAAAGAATTTTTTTTAAATAAATTTTATATCATATTTACTTTATAAATGAATACACCCCTCATTCATTTGTATATATACATATACAATGTTAAAAGAAGAATTGTCTTTAACCAATCTTTACATTATATCCATTACTCCTTAATGATTTTAAATGCCACTTATTTTTAAAAACATTTATTTTAAATTTAAATTCAAATTTCAGTTCAAACTTGAGATATAACCATTTATGTCCATTAATATATTCACACATATCTTGAACAATCTAAATTCAATTTCAATATATATTCAATTTTACTCATATATGCAATATACATATATGTATATAATTTTAAATTCAAATGACTTTTAAAACATTCATTATTTCAAAATTTTAAACTCAAAAGAAATTGGAATTTATTTATATATGATCATTACTTATTTTATTTGTTTTAAATTTTTCAATTTATTTTCAAATTAATTTCAAAAGTTTAAAATATATTATTAATTTTAATTGATAAATTTTTTTGGGATGTTACAGATACCCCCCCTTAAGAAAATTTCTTCCTCGAAACTTGAAAAAGAGAGAAAAACAGACAAAGAATATACGAATTCATAAAATGTAAAGGAATGGCTTACCAGCTTAAGCTGAAATATCCACTCTGCAATTGGGATATGATTTCTACATATTATCTTTAGTTTCCCAAGTGCAGTCCTTTGGATCGCCACTTCACTGAACTTTAACTAGCTTCACAACTTTGTTCCTCAATTGCTTTTCATCCTGATCCACAATCTTTATCGGTTCTCTTTTAACTGTTAAATTAGGAGTGATTTCGAGATCCTGTTGAGCAGCTTCTTCAATAATACTATTCAGATCATGCACATACTTTTGAAAGTTAGAAATATGGAACACATCATGCATGCCAGATAACCAGCTAGGAAACTGCACTCGATAGGCTAATGAACCGATCCTCTCTAGAATAGGAAAGGACCAATATACCGTGGTGCCAGCTTACCGGTCTTCCCAAACCTCAATACACCTCGCATATGAGATACTTTAAGAAAGATAGAGTTCCCAATCTGGAATTCCAAATCTCTTCTTCTGCGATCATGATAACTCTTTTGACGACTCTGAGCTGTCCTCATTTTCTTACGAATAGAATCAACTTTCTATGTGGCTTCTTTAATCATATTCGGTCCAAGGACGAGTCTATCACCTGTCTCAATCCAGAATGCCGATGATCGACACGGACGACCATATAAAGCCTCAAAAGGAGCCATCTCTATATTGGCCTGATAGTTATTGTTATAATAGAACTCGACCAAATGCAAATGGTCCTCCCAAGAACCACCAAAATCAAGTATACAAGCACGCAATAGGTCTTCTAAGATACGGTTAATCCTCTCGGTCGGTCCATCAGACTATGGGTGATAAGCAGTGCTGAAATTTAGTTTTGTTCCCAATGCATCTTGAAATGCCTCCCAAAATCTACTAGTGAAGATCGGATCACGATCACTCACTATGCTGCTAGGAATGTCGTGGAGATGGACAATTTCCTTCATATATAATTTTGCTAAACTTGCTGCCATGCGGGTAGTTTTCACTGGCAAGAAGTAGGCTGTCTTAGTCAAACGGTCCACAATGACCCAAATTGCTTCATTGCCTTTCCGAGTACGAGGCAAACCGTCGATGAAATCCATCGATACGTGGTCCCATTTCCACTTAGGAACCTCTAAAGGCTGAAGTAAACCCGCCATTTTCTTTTGATCGCTTTTGATTTGCTGGCAAGTAGCACAGCGACTCACATATATAGATATGTCTCTTTTCATCGTCTTCCACCAGAATTTTTTTTTGATATCACGATACTTTTATTGACTCCTGATGGATGCTGAATTTAGATTTGTGACATTCATCTAAAACTTCACGTTTCAGTTCAGGGATGTCTGGGACATATATTCCGCCTTTCATCCTTATAACTCCATTATCATCAATTTCAAAACTGGAACTCTCACCTCGACATATTCTTCTACGAATTTCCCTTAGAAACTTGTCTTCTGTCTACTGTCTTGCGATCTTCTTAAGAAGAGTGGGAGTGATAACAAGATAAGCGGGAACAGCATGTCTTCTGCTCAAAGCATCGGCAACTACATTGGCTTTTCCAGGCGTATATAGAATGTCTAGGTCATAAGATGCCAGAAATTCCAACCAACTTTTTTGTCGCAGATTTAGATCTTTCTGGGTGAAGAGATATTTCAAAGATTTGTGGTGGATGAATAATTCGAATTTTTCACCTAGAATAAAGAGAGTTTAATAAGTATATTGTTAAGTTAAATTAAATTCGTAATTTGTTAAGAAAGTTGAAAAGATTCTTACCCAGAAGATAATGTCGCCATATTTTCAAAGCGAAGATAACAGCTAGAAGCTCCAAATCATGGGTTGGGTAGTTTCTTTCATGAGGACGTAATTGTCTACTCGCGTAGGCAACTACCTTCCCATTCTGCATTAATACTACACCCAAACCTTCACCACAAGCATCAGTATAAACAGATAAACCCTGGTTCCCATTGATAATAGCGAGAACAGCAGCGGTGGTTAATCTCTTCTTCAACTCCCGAAAAGCTTCGTTACATTTTGGAGTCCAATTGAATTTTGCATTCTTCATTGTTAGCTTAGTCAACGGACTAGCTATCTTAGAAAAGTCCGGAACAAACTTCCTATAATAACCTGCTAAACCCAAAAAGCTTCGAACTTCCTTTGGGGTAGTAGGTTTCCTCCAATCAAGAATAGCGGAAATTTTGTTAGGATCAACAGAAATCCCTTCTTAATTTACAATATGGCCGAGAAATTTAACTTCTTTGACCCGGAAATGGCATTTGGAAAATTTTGCAAATAGAATATTTCTCGTCAATATCTCCAAAACGATTCTAAGGTACTCTGCATGCTCCTCTTCGGTCTTGGAATAGACCAAAATATCATCAATAAATACGTGCACAAATTTATTCAATACTTCCCGAAACACACGAGTCAAAAGATCTACGAAGTATGATGGAGCATTATTTAGCCCGAAAGGCATGACTAACCATTCGTAGAACATATTAGGACCCCTGAAAGCGGTCAAATGAACACAATCTTTGATGATTCGTAGTTGATGGAACCCCTGGGCTAGATCCATCTTCGAAAAGAGATGAGCGCAGTGCAATTGATCAAATAGATCATCAACTCTGGGCAGTGGAAATTTATTCTTGAGAGTCAGCTTATTGAGATCATGGTAATCCACACACAATCTCAAAGATCCGTCCAATTTAGCAACAAACACGACGGCTGAACCCCATTCAAAAACACTGGGTCGAATTAACCCTTTTGATAGTAGATCATTGGTTTGCTGAACTAATTCAACCCTTTCCCTAGGTGTCATCCTATGACTCACGTGAATGACGGGACGAGCATTGGGTACTAGGTCGATTCTGAATTCTATTTCTCGATGTGGTTGTAGAGATTTCACTTCTTCAAACACATCTGGAAAATCTCTAACAATGGGTATGGACTCCAGACTGGGTTTGGGATAACCCAAATTATACGTCAACCCTTCTATTTTAGGACTAGGGTCCTTACAAGAAATCTCAATGAAATCTCCAAATTCGGTTTTGATTGAAATCAATCGATTATTGCAATCCAATTTGGCTTCATATTTGCTAGCCAATCCATTCCGAGTAAGACTTCAAACTCGTTAAAATCAAGAACAAAGAGACCGATAGGGAATTGGTAACAAGTATATGAGATGGGAACATCTCTACATCGAAGACAAAGATTCGCGGGACCTCCAACTGGATTCTTTATGCATATAGGATCATCAACAAAATCAGGCTCAAGATTCAATTCATTTATAGCTTGCTAAGAGATAAAACTATGTGTAGCGCCCGTGTCAAACAGAACTCTAACAATGCTATTATAAATAGTGAGATTACCTTCCAGAACTCCTTTCCCCTTTTCTACTTTGGAAGATGCGGGTTTGTCTTTGATTGTGTACACCTTGGCTGTCTGAGCTTGCTTCATGACTGGGCAGTCTTTAACTTCATGTCCTAATTTCTGGAAATAATAACATTTCCTGGGCTTTGCTTGAACGGATTGATTTCTCTTGGGCTTCTTGCAGCTGTTTGAGTAGTGGCCTTTTTCTAGACAATTATAGCAAGTGACATTCTCTGCTGTGCTTCCCTGATTACTCTTCTTTTTCTCCTTACCGTGCCATTGTTTCTTGCCTCCAAATTTCCTCTTCTTCCAATTTTGATTGCTCGAATTTCCTTTCTCCACTGGGGCTTCTTGCATGTCAAGTGTAGCATATCTGTATCCCATATCAACCAAATCCGAAAAGGATTCTTTGACGTGGCATGTCATCCTTTCATGAAACTTCTTATTCATCCCACAAATAAACTTTTCATTCTTCTTTAAAGGTGTGTTCACCAATTCTGGACCGAAACGAGACAATTCATTGAATTTGTTTAGATACTCCTCGAACGACAAACTCCCTTGCTTTAAGTCCATGAATTCCTGGTACATTCGAGAAATCCCTGCTGATGGCATATAGCACTTCTCAAATACTTCTTTGAATCTCTCCCAAGTAAACCCATCTTCTAGCTCATCAACTGTGACTGTCTTCCACCATGCTAAGGCTTCTTCTTGAGGTTGCCAAGAAGCTATGAGATGCATCTGATCATCTTGGAGCTTAAGCGCTTTAAAGATTCTTTCACATGATCTGATCCATGCTTGGGCCTCAACAATCGTCTCCTTGCCATTGAACGGCCTACCACCAAGCCTTGAGAATCTCTTATATAAATCAGCCAGATTCGGCTGATGCTAAGTAGATAAAGCTGCTTCTGCTGTTGGGGGAACTTGGCTAGGTGTTGTGGCATTTCCTCGCCGCCCAGCTCTTCCTCTTCGTTCGCCCATCCTTACTATCTGTAATTAGTAAGAAAATTGATTTAGATATTCGGACGAGATATGTAACGGCCCGTAAATTTCGTGGATTTAATTTGGTTAAATTAATGAGTTTTGTAATTAAATTTAGTAGAAATAAAACTTTATAAACAAATATTGTAATGAACGCTAAATTAAATTTTATAAATGGTGACTTAAAACCTATTTACTAGCAATTTGAATAAAATTCAATTAATGAAATAGCGTAAGTATTTTACCTGGATATAATTTGAATATGGAAAATATAGGGTAGGCATTGAATTAGTTAATGTAAGGACTCATTTTTGCGGTAATTGATTTTAATTAAGGATACGTTATTGCAAGTAATAATTAATAAACATGAATGAACATTTCAATGTAATAAATTAATTAAAGTGTTGTGACTTAGTAAATGGAATATAATAATAAGAACAATTGAAATTATTGTATTTATGGGCGAGATAGTATGACAGGTAGTAGTTGGTTGTGAAGAGTAAATATACAAGTATATTAAAGGTTATAATAGTGGGTTACTAGTAAATTCACTCATTTACCAATAAAGATAATTAGATGTGCCTTGATGATAATTAATAACATAACGGAAAAGAGTAAATGTATTCATTAGAATATTAATTGCAATTGGATTGGGATTTTTAGTAACGATGTTAATGCAAGGTAAGTAATGCTAAATTAAAGTCAATAATAATAAATAGTGATTTATTTAAAAATTTGTAACATATATTATAAATTACCTGCTTATGTGTTAATGAAATTAGAATTGGTAATAAGTGATAAATAAGATAAATGAATGTTACGCTAATGGAAAATGGGATAACGTTCGTTTAAATGTTGAGTATTTATAGGGTCGTATTTATTATAAGCATTACTTTAATAATTATGATAATTGTGAAATTAATACGAGAAGTATGTAATGTAATAACTAAGAAAGGAGTACGTTATAATTGATTATAACCTGAACTTATGTGTAAGTTTGAAATTGAATCTAATCAGTTTAATTGGAAACTTATTAAAATAAATTGGATTCAAAGTGTAATAAAAGGGTTATTTTAAGAAATTGAAATAAATACAATAATTGGTGAAATAATTTACACTTAGAATTTGAGATGGGAATTTCGTTAAGGAATTTTAAATTAATAAATAAATCAATATGATAAATTTGACGAATTATAGGATTTGAATTTTTAAATGGTGAGGAAATTTATTTAATTTATAATAGTTGGATTTATTGCAAATGAATGAAATCAAATATGTAATTATTACATTAATTTAAAAATTAATTTTAAAACGGAAAATATTTATGTGATAATTTTTAAATCCAATGGTAAACCCTTCTATTTGAAATTTACAAATGGAATACTTATGAGTTAATTCAATTTAATGGGAATACAGAAATTTATCTATAATATGGAATTTTATGAAATTGAAGATGTATATTTATTTATCTTTAATAAATTGACATTTAAATTTTTTTTAAATCATTGTAAATGTTTGAGAATTTTAAAGGGATAAAGATCGCAAATTTTGGAATTTTAACGCGAAATTTGATTTAATTAATTTATTTTAAATTTATTTAATTAATATAAAAATAGCCATTTTGTCACGGACTCGGATTTCGACGAAACCATTTTCATCGGATCCGTAACAGTGAATTATTATAGGTTTTCAAGTTTCGTAGCGATCGGACTTGTCGTTTGATCGTACGAACGCGAAACGCCTTGAAATCGATTTAATTGAAATCAATTTGAAAATACTGATTTCAGCATAACTTCTTCATACGATCGAATTTGGACGTGAAACTTTTCCCATCGCGTTTAGAATATTTTAAAACACCTATTTAGATATATGGGTTTAACCAATTTCGTTCCGGAGTCGAAACGGGCTTTTTGGGCCAATTATCGTTCAGCACGTTTGTTTATCGGATCCATCTACTCTATTTCTAACCTAACTATATAAACCTAGTTATAAACCCTAGCCTCCATCTATTCTCATTTGTTTGTGCGTTCATTTTTCCTCAACTTCTCCTTTCCAATGGATGCAAACCCTAGATCCAAATATAGTTCCAAACCAAATTCAAAGTCAAAAATTCAAAGTCCTCGAAAAAATTCCAAAAAATTATATGTTGATGATCTCGATGAGTGTAATCCCCTGGTGGTATTCGTTTTTCGATTTGGGTTGTGGTTTGACCAGGAATTTTTCCTTTTGTTTCGGCCGTTCATCACGGCATGATCAACGATGATGGATCGTCAAATTGACGGCATAGATGGAGGGAGATGATCGTGCGTAGCTCATCCATGCTGGCCGTTTGTCGAGTTAACGGTTAGATTCGTCGAAAGAATTCAATTAAGGTTTGGGTTATATGGCGGCCGACGCTCTTTTGGGGCAATCGAGGGTCAAGTGATGTTCGCAGGGGTGGTCATGGGGTCGGCGACACGAGGGAGCGTGGTGGACGTGGCGTTGAAGGCGGCGGTTGCGTGATGAAGGGGGCGGCCGCGGTTTTGTCAGGGCCGGTCGAACTGGGTTTTCATGAAGGCGTGTTCGGTTTCCTGTAACCGAATAGTAAAGGGAGGGTGATGTGGAGATTATTTGGTGTGGATGAGTTTTGTTATTTATTTATTTATTATAATTTTCAAATTTCAAATCGTTTTATCGCTATATCTTTCACGTACGTGTTCCAATTCACACGCGGTTTTCTCCGCTAGGTTCGTATTGGAATTCCAGACACTTTGCAGCTAGTTTGGGCGAATTTGGAGACTGGAAAATTTTTGGGTTTAAATTGGATTTGAATTCGATTTAAATTCAAAAGGTGAGTGTTTTAACCCACTCACAACTTCTAAAATTTCTTACGTTTGTTAAATTGATTTTAGATATGAGTAGAAATTTGTTTATGACTGTTTGGCATGTTTTATTCATTATCTCGGTTAAATCGCATTTATATAAATTAACCGTGAATTAATTTTATTATTGCATAAAAATTTAAGAGTTAAAATTTATTTATTTGCATATAAACTGCTAGTTAAACAGTTATTAAATTTATTATTAAATATAAACTGTTAGTTAATACCTGTATTTATTACCTGTTATATTTTATATGCTCTATATTGATGTTTGTTTAAATTGATGATGATTTGTAATAAATGGTTGACGGTTGATATTTGGATGGGTGAATGTTTATTTATATTAACTGCAAGTTGTTATGCATTTCATTTCATTCGGGATTGCGGTTAGAAATTATATACAACCGCATTTTTATTATTAAATTGCAGATTGAAATGATAAATATCCGTATCACTTGACCATGGGGTAGAAAATTTTATACAGGCACCGCGGTCTATGTATATAAAATTATTATTTTTTTTGAAAGGATTTTTTGGTTTTGGATAGGATACGGTTTAATAAATATTAATTTTTGACCTTATATAAAATCTTATTTTATGTACATATATGGCTAAATTATTGAATTTAAGCTGTGTATAAATTTGTTAAATAAAATAAATAAGATGAATAATGGAGTTTGATTATTTATATTATATGGTTAAGTGTATGTTAAGATAGTGAGAATATATAGAGTTTTTAATGTCTTAAATCAATTTATATTGGGAGTTAAGTTGAAAATTCATTTGGAATCGAGCTCAATTAAGAATTTAACTTCATAAGTTGATGTAGAATTTATTAACTTGAAATTTTAAAGGGTATGATATTTATAACTGGATTTTTATTCAAGATAAATTAAATGAATATTTCTAGTATAAATAAATTGGAGGAAATTTTTAGTGTTAATAAATTGGGTTTTATTTTAAATGGTTATGGATCTATTATGTAAACGTTTCAAAACTAAATAATAGGACAATGAATTGTTGAATAGAAATTTCCAACCTTAGTTTTGAAATTCATTAAATACTCAAAGTTTGAAAATATCGAAATCGAAGTGTTTTATTCAAACTGAAAGTGAATCTAAAAGTTATGGGTTCAGACTGAATTTAAAATGAATAAAATTGTGAAGGCGTGGAAATTATTTACTTTTAAAGAAATTTTAAATTCAACTGTTTTATTTTATATACTGTTGAATATCCAAACCATTTAAGTTTTGAAAGTTATGGTTTTAAAACTATGGATTTCGAAGTATTATGTTGAAAGTTAAATTTCAAATATTTGGTTTTGAGATATTAAATTTTAAAGCAGTATGATTTTGGAAGAGAAACATATTTGAAATAAAATGATATTATTGATTTGGGTTTTATAAAAATAATATCAAACGAGTTTGTTTTGAAATGGAAGGGATATCGTATTTATATGGTTTTGAAATAGATATTTATTCTGGTTTTGAAAGTATAATTATTTTAAATGATCGCGGTGTTATAATAACGTTTGGTTGTTGAAGAGACCGGGATCGGAAGTTGTCATACTCTCTGCGAACTCCAAAAACCACTTTAACAACCGTGTATGCGATGGAGATTCCAGAATGAAGTAGGTTGGTGGCGGCGTTTCCTATAAGGTAAATACGTGGACCCAACTCCCGTGAGTTGGCATAAGGTGGCTAAAACAGGAGCGATTGACGGGTTAATAAGGTAGCACCTTTGATCGGACACATCCCTTAGATATTATACTTTGACTCTTGGATTGATTCGGTGGCCACTTTTGATTTTTTTACTGGGGGTGTGCCTCGAGGTGGGCGGTAGCTGCGGCTACGCGTTACCACCGACCCGGAAGCGTAATTGATATATCTACCCTGGCATTGCCTAGTTGTGCCATGTCACCTACCCTAGCGCGCCTTATACGATTTTGTTTTTGTACCATACCTATGGAGTGCCCTCTGACGACGCCCAGTACGGGGGAGATTACGATACTGTATAGACTATGGGAATATATAAATGTGTTAAGGTGGAAAATGTAAAGCCTTAACGCTATTTAAAAGTAAGTTTATTTTACAATTAGACACTATTATAATAGCGAAATATACTATATAGTAAATAGTTTAACGGATCCTTAGGAGACGTAAATCTCGAGCATCTCTTGAGTTACTACACTCATATTTATTTCTATTAATTTAACTCACATAAGATCTTTTAGTTTTGACTCGAGTGTTTTTGTCTTTTCAAATTCGCTCGGGTCAGTCCGAGCGTTTCAGGATCGAAGACTTTAGATCTGGAGGACGAAGACGGAGATTTCTACTATTATTATTAACTATATTCCACTACACTATTTAATTCCGCTGCATTGATTATGATTGGGATGTGAACTCTGATATTTATTGTATAAAGAAGAATCAAATGTTTGTAAATAGTTTATGAACTGTACATTTATTATTATATTTTATCCTTCCGCTGTGAGATTCTATTTTGTTTTTCTTTCCCTATTTTTTTCTTATTTACCCCATAACAATCTGCCCTTCTGTATGGTTTGAATTGGCACGTGTGTCGATTTAAAGCATGTGAAAAGGAGGACGTTACAAGATATCTTAAGGAATATCAGCAGTTAAAGCATATAGACTAAGAAATTTAGGGTTTCGGTCTCGGTTATACTCATTCTAGGGTATACTTCACCCTATCTCTAATGAGCCATCTAATGTGTTATACTCCGTAGCTAAGGCCTCATCCTTCTTTTGAAAACTGTCAGGAACTTTTTGACTTCAGGCAAAGGTGAGTAAACCTCTGTGTTATTTAATTATTTGTTGTATGTGTGCCTGAATGGATGTTGAAAAGCCCTTGCATGTGAATGAATTGATGTGCTTGTGTTTTCTTTTGCCTGGGAATGTTATTTCCTTCCCTGTTCCTCTAAGTTCTGGTTTACAGAGTTAACATGCCAAACTCAAACCCCCTCTCTCTATTTTCTGTTGAATTTGAAGGATAAACAAATTAAAGTGATGTTTGGACATGCATTATGTTTAGTAACTGATCAAAGCAAAGCAGTATGGTTTCTTCTTTTCTAGAAACTGTGAAAACACAGTTACATATATGTCTCTGGTTTATAGAGTAAACCATAGAAAATCCAAATCCCTCTCTCCCTCATTACTTCTGAAAATGGATTGCAAACAAGTTGAAGTATGTTTTTAACACTGCACTATGTTTCAGTAACAAATTAAAGCAAAGTCATATAGTTTTCTTTTTTCTGGAAACTGTGAAAAACATAGTCACAATCCAAATAAGCAAGAAATTCAAACCTCACAGATTTTAATTTCAGTAATGTTATTTGAATTCCCCTTAAAAATGATGATTCTAGAAAGCAAAATGCAAATTTTTCATTAAGTTTTCACCGAGATATTGGAGTTGATCAGAAAGTTGAACTCTTGCCAAATTCTGATGATCTAAACATTGATGGGCCTCGAGTTTGTCGTCACAGCTTGATTGAATGTTCAAGACCACTAGAAAAATACAAGTGGAATTTATAAATCTTTAAATTTTTGATTCAAGGTCAAATTAGGGTTAAATAACCCATTTCTGCTCGCGTTTGAAATGGGGGTGTTTCATCACCATAGGATGATTGGATTGCATGTCAATGGTACCAATCGTGGCATCTATGGTGGGCGAAGCCTCGGTCAAGTTCTGGTGACCGCTGACGGTCAGTGGAGGTGGGCGAGACCATTTTCTGATGATGTTATGCTGGGTTGTTTGGGTCGAGACGACTTGATTCTCGTTTTCGAAATTAATTCAAGTTATGGGTGTTTGTGGGGTTATGGTGGATGGTCATCGACTCAATGGTGGCTGTAGCTTCGACCAACGGTGATGATTCCGACCGTGCACGTGAACGAGGGGGTTGTGGTATCAGTTCTGATGGTTTGCGAAGAAGAAAGGAGTAACTCGAAGCACTGCTCGGGGTTAGGGGGAGAAGACTCGAGGGGATGGTCGTGTCATTTAAACGTTGTACCGGGTCGTGACATCCCTTATGCATAATTCTAACTCTTTTCGATTTTATAAGTTAAATACAGGTTATGGAAGAAATTGCTACTGCTTTTGGTTTCATAAATAAAGCGTTGTTTGCCCGACAAATAGGTATATTTTCGGATTAAGGTTTTCTTGCTATATTATATTGTTTTTTTCATGGTTGGGATATTTTATTTTGAAATATGATATACATTGTTATTATTGGTTTTATTATTTTTCCCGGACCTCTCCATACAAAGGAGACTCTGCCGAAATTTTCAGGGAATTTTGGACTTAGAAATTTTTTGTGAAAGTGGAATTGTTTTCAAACTTTAATAAACTTGAATATGAAAGGATAAAATGTTTATAAATTGATATATTTCATTTAAATTATTTAATTATGTAAATTAATTTTTTATAAATTGATTACTTTGAATAATATATATTAATTCCTTAATTCCTTCTTTTCCCTTTTCGAGGATGAAAAGTTTTGAGTAAGGGAGAGTATAACGACCCGTAGTTTTTGATAATTAAATTACTGAATTTAATAAGATTTTGTAATTTAATATTGAAATAAATAAAAAAATTGATTTATTAATAATAAAAATAACTAGAATGTAATGTTAATAATGCTAATTTAAGGCGATTGATAACTATTTTAATGCAGTCTCAATTAATTGAATTGATTGTAAAGTATAATAGGTTATAGATTGTAAATATAAAAATAAAGATCAATAATGTAAATTAATTGTAATAGATGACTAGTTAATTGAAATCTCAAATAATTGTAGTAAATTGTAAAGGTACATTGGTTATAAATTTTAGTAATAAAATAAAAATCAATGTGAATTTATTTGTTTTGTTTGTTAACAATAAACATAGGAATGTGTTTGAATTGGTAAGTTATAGGTTTAATTATAAATTCACTATTTAATTCATTGGAAATTAATTGGAAATAAATTGCAATAAATGTAACTAAATATTGCGTTAAAACGAACTAAGATAATAATTGAAGAATATTAATGTAATTGTTTGCGCCAAAATTGATCACAAACACCCAATATCATGAAAGCACCTGTTTATGAACACAAATCAGCAACAATCAATATAGAACTCAGATCTAAGCAATAAAAATCACAATAATTTACGAATAACAATCACAAACACAGGATTTATAGTGGTTCGGCGATCTTTCCGACGTCCACTCTGAAGCTTATGTCTTTATTGATTCACTTGATGATTCCAATCGATTACAGCGGATTACAATTGATGATAGCTTTCAAATCTGATTACAACAGCGATAATGAAGAGTAGAATTGAATCTGATAGAGTCTTGGCGCTTCAGAATTCCGATCTCCCCTTTTCTGAATGACCTGGGGCTCTATTTATAGGTGTAGGAGCCTGATATTTCGCCTAAATTTAGGGAGACCGCTTCTGGCACGTGAGGGGGCCCACATGCCCGACCTCGGGAAATTTGGGCTATCTTTGGATCGATTCGAACTCCATTCGAATCGATCAAGAAATCATCCAATCGAGCTGAAATTTGGCATGGACATTCTCCAACACGTATGTAAGCTCCTGTAAAAATTTCATTGCATTTGGACTTGTAGATCTCAAGATATGGCCGATTCGAATTGCTATTCTCGAGCAGGTTGCTTGCTTCGACTCAATGCCGTTCGATCCCCTTTTCACTCCGTTTGACTGGGTCGACTCGATGATCTTCGCCACTTTGACTTAGTGGATTCGAGGGCTTTCAGGGATTCGAATAGAGGCTCGTTCGTATCGATCGTGGTATGCTTTGGCCGATCGATACGAAGCTGTTGTAACAGGATCGATTCGAAGTGGAGTAAATTCATGGATTCGAAGGACTTCATCTTGGTGGATTCGAACCAGGTAGACGCGAGGCTAATTCCTTTCTGATCGATGCGAACGCAATGGATACGAAGTCTAACAATATTTATGGATTCGATTATATCTTCTGTTGATGGATACGAAGCAGGCATTGGCTGATTGATACGAAGCACACTATCTGTTGATGGATGCGAAGTGAAGTCATCGATGGATTCGAAGAGGGGTTGCCTGATGGATTCGAACTATTGCTCGCTGATGGATGCGAACTAGATGGAGTCGAGATGAGACAGGAGGATGGGTACGAACTTCATGGATTCGAAGTACTCCAAGCTGATGGGTTCGTAGTAGAATGACTCCATGGATTCGAAGCACTATGACTTGATGGACAGGAAGTAGCTTAGCTGGATGGATACGAACAGAACCCTTGTCTATGGATTCGAACAAGGGCTATCTCCTCTATCTTGAATCGATCATAACTTGAGCATACGAACTCGGATTGACTTTAAATTTGAAACGTTGGCTTCTATAGCTTTGCCCATCATGTTTTGTCAATTGTGGCATGATTCGGACTTGGACAAAATTTATCGACATCCATAGTGAAATAGTGCATAACCAATCTTTGAGATGAACTGTCTTTTATTTTCGACCAATCTTTTGGTATCACGACTTTGCCAAAAAGAGGAATAACAGTAATAAGACATAAACCAATGTTAATTATATACATAGAGTAATGAATGATTGAATAAAAGGGTTAAAATCAAGTTTAATCAATTTGTTGTAATTTAAATTATAATTAATGGATTGATTGCAATTGAAATTAAACACTATAATTAGTGCAATAATGAATGTTGAATTTGATATGGGAAATTGGTTTTAAAATTGTTATCCCGCCTTTTGGCAAGGCCGAGATACCAAGGAACTAACTAGAAAGAGACAGGATCATACATCCTTAGCTTTGAATGATTGTTGGGCAACTACAAATATCGACGAGTTTTGCCCGAGTCCGGATCGGGCTACAAGTGATAAGACACGTCAAGCAAAGCTGTAGAGACCAACATTCCAAGTTTCGGGGCAATCCGAGTTCGTATGCTCAAGTTATCGCCAACGGAAAATGGATCAGGTAGTATAAGGTTTGAATCCCTCAGAAATAACATAGGCTCGAATCCATCAAGAGGAGGCCTTGGTTCGAATCCACCAGACACGTGTTGCCTCGAATCCATGAGGAGTGTGTTGGCTTCGACTCCATCAGGCAAGCCTCCCCTTCGAATCCATCCAAAGCACTCCCTGATTCGAATCCATCAGGGATGTGCCTTCGTTCGAATCCATCAGAGGTAACCACGCTTCGAATCCATCTGCACATACCTTGGTTTGAATCCCTCGAAGTACTCCCATCTTCGACTCCATCCCATGAAAGTCCTTCGAATCCATCAAGCGGAGAAGTCTTCGCATCGACCAACCATGGAATATTCTGACCGATACGAAGGGCACGTACGAGGATTCCTTCGAATCCATAACTTCGAATCCATCAAGTCATAGCATCTAAAACCAAGGATTTGACCCTATCGATTCGAAGCACGTATATCAACTGAAAATGCAATCTTGAATCGATCATAACTTGAAATTTACAAGTCCAAATGCTACGAAATTTTCACAGGAGCTTGCATATACATAGAAGAATGTCCACGCCAAGTTTCATCACGTTTGGACACTTTTTTGATCGATTCGAACCAAGGGTCGAATCGATCCCAAAGTGGACCCAGATCTCCAGAATTCGGCCATGTGGGCCCCCCACACGTGCCAGAAGTGGTCTCTCCGAATTTTAGGCGAAATATCAGCCTCCAACACTTATAAATAGAGCCCCTGGTCATTAAGAAAAGGGATCGGAGAATTTTAGAGATAAAACACGTCCAAACGCTGCCAGAATTGCTTCAGAGCACCACCGCTGCCTTTCATTTCGAATTTTGGCTTACTACTTGCTGTATTTTGGCATTGAAAAGTTGTATTCTCCGAATATCAAGCAATAAAGTAACAAAACTTCATAGTGGACGTAGGCAAATCGCCGAACCACTCTAAATCGTTGTCTCTTGTGCAATTTATTTCCTGTTATTTGGAGTTTTTGTTAGATAATCCACATTTTAATTTACTTTCTTCATTTATTATCTCTTTAAAAACTTCCGACGAGTGTTGTGCCCAATTTTGACACAAACACTTTGGTGCTTTCACTGAGAAAAACCCAGTTTTTTCTCCTGCTCCTTGGATCTATCTTCGATACCGGATTGCATAAATCTAAGAGAGAGATCCAGACCTCATATTCAGATTCCTTCCGTTCTATTCAGATTTGTTAAAAGTCTAGGAAATGATTCAATGCTTCAAGATGGTAAGTACAAGAACCACTTCAAACATTGGTGATCAAGAAGGTCGGGATAGGCAAAATCCCACACAGCTACAGTCTACCAGTCAAGATGCTGCTGGGCATACGGATCAGTCAGGTTCGGTCACAAGACAAGAGTTCCAGGCGCTACTCCAGGAACTAACCCAAAGCCGACAACAGCTAACTGAGCAGTTGCGCGCTAACGCTGAGTTGACCAATCAACTAAATCGCCAAAAGCGAAGAAGATCCAGAAGGGATCAAGCTCCTCATTCTTCCACCGAAAGCTCTGCTTCATCTGACTACAATAACAGAACTGCCCGTCCCAGGCTAGACGGAAATCATGCGCAAGCTGCTGACTATCAACCGGCGTTGACCGTTGGGCAAATAAGGGTTGGCCCATCTACCAGCTTCCATACTGGCCCCTCCTCCCGAGGAGGCACTGTTCCACAATACACTGCAGACGATCGAGCTGCCACAACCGCTGCAGTTGACCTAGGAGTTGATGCTCGAGATCACTCCAATCAAAATTATCATCAGCGGGGACAAGCTCCAGAGCCATATGTCCCAGAAGACGTCGAGCCAAGGAGGCGAGATACGGATCGTCGACAGCGCCCGATTCCACCTCGCACCGTGGAACCCGACCACACTTTGGCTCACCACCGACAGAATTTTCCAATGCCAAACTTCTCAGCCATGGTACGATAGATGATTCGCAAGAGTAAAGGCCTAACAAATGACGATTGGGGAATCTCCCGGAGTCATACCCCATTTACTGATGACATATTGTATGCTGAACCTCCTCGGCGATTCAGAATGCCAACCCTGCCCATGTACGAAGGAAATTCCGACCCAAATCAACATATTTTAAAATATGAGTGGTCGATGACTGCTGCGAGAGCTGATGACGCAGTAAAATGTCGCAGTTTTCCCACTTCCTTAGGGGGAATTGCGACGATGTGGTTTACACGATTACCGCCACGATCTATTTCTTCATTTGATCAGTTAGCTACCAAATTTGTTGAGCAATTTCGCATGCATATTGCCCGACCTAAAGATGTTAATACCTTATCAAGTGTCACACAGGCTTCCGGAGAAACACTTAGACGATATTTGGAGAGATTCAATGTTGCATGCGCAGAGATCACCAACCCCAATGATAATTCAATTTTAATGGCTTTGACTAAAGGAATCGACCCTGATTCCGAGTTTGGAAATTGGTTAGCTGGAAAGCCTCTCGCATCGTTGGACCGTTTCTATTCCAAAGCCGCTCAATTCTTGAGGCAAGAGGATGCGAAACAGTCTAGGAAGTAGGACGATGCAAGGCCCAGCAGTGAAGGGATTCAGTGTATTGTTGCAGTTAAACAATCCGGAGAAAGTTCAGAAAAAGTTGAGTTGAATATTCAAAATAAACAAACTCAACGATCGAGAAACGGTGATAACCGAAGCAAGAAACAAGACCAGAATCGTGGTCCGAGATGTAGGGCCGCAATGTTTGACAGTTATACACCGCTTAACACGTCACTGGAAAACGTGTACCTACAGACTTGTAATACTATGCAGTACAAAAAGCCTACTCCGAAGCCTTCGTCAGAAAGGCAGATTCAAACAGGAAAGTTCTGTAGATTTCATGAAAGTTATGGGCATAATACCAATGAGTGTAGACATTTGCAAGACCTCATTGAAAAGTTGATCAGAGAAAGAAAGTTGGACCAGTTTGTTCAGGTGCCACAGTCTGGTGGAGCGGGCCCATCTAATCAAAATCGAACGCAGAATCAGGAAAGACAAGGTGAACCCGCTCGTACGGGCGGAAGGTTGGTTATCAATACAATAAGTGGTGGTCCCCATCTAGCAGACAGAAGCTGGAGAGAAATGGAGTCATATGCTAGCTCGATCAGGCATGTGGACTTTGAATGTTATAGTAACTCAGAAGACGGAACACCGGCTAAACAACAAAAGACAATGGCTGATGAAATCGTATTTAGAAATCGAGATGCCGATAAAGTTGAAGCTCCCACAATTGACCCGTTGGTCATATCCGCTCAAGTTGGTCCTGCTTGGATGAAGAGGATCTTGGTAGACAGTGGGAGTTCTGTGAACATATTGTTTTAAAGAGCATATGATTTAATGAAAATGGAAGCTAAGGACTTAAAACCTTGTCAATCACGAGTCCACGGCTTCAACTGGAGTGCGACGATACCAACCGGGATGGTTGAATTGCCGGTGGAGTTGGGAGTAGGAGAATGCCGAAGAGTACGGATGTTACAATTTGTTGTCTTAGATATTCCTACCCCGTACAATGCCTTTTTGGGCCAACCGGCCCTTGCTGAATTTAGGGCTGCTATTGCCCCATGGTGTTTAACTCTGAAGTTCCCTACTGACCACGGGATAGGAGTTGTACAAGGAGATCAGGCTGCCGGGAGAGCCTATTATGTTGCTGAGCTGCGGGAGGCGCAGCGAAAAGAAAAAGGAAAGGGCGTAGAGGAATCTCTCTGCGTCCGTGTTACTGACGATTGACAACTAGCGCCTGGGCCTCGGCCTGGGCACCCCAACCAATTCCAAAAGGATCTGGACCCAAGGGACAATGATAATAAAGGAGAATCTAAGGAAAGTCAAGCTTCTCCGGCCGGGCTAACCATTGATGTCCCGATTGACTATGATCACAATGACTCGAGAATGTTGAAGATTGGGTCTCAGCTTAACCAAGAGACACAACAGGAATTGGTTTATTTTCTCCAGACGAATCTCGATGTATTCGCTTGGACGCACTCCGATATGTGTGGAATCTCGCCGGACATCGCGAGCCACACTTTGAACATTGACCCACGGTATATCTCGGTCAAGCAGAAAAGACGTGGTATAGATCCAGAGAGATCTGCCGCCCTGAAAGAAGAGGTCGATAAGTTGAAATCAAATGGGTTCATTAGAGACGCTTTATACCCAGAGTGGGTGTCCAATCCCGTACTTTCCCGAAAACCAAACGGGAAATGGAGAACGTGTATAGATTACTCTGATCTGAATAAAGCCTGCCCGAATGACAGCTTTCCGCTTCCCCGAATCGACCAACTAGTAGATTCAACCGCCGGACATGAATTGTTATCCTTCATGGATGCTTACTCAGGTTACAATCAGATACCCATGCATGTACCAGACCAAGAGCACACAAGCTTCGTAACCAACTTGGGATTGTACTGCTACAAGGTCATGCCTTTTGGGTTAAAGAATGCTGGTGCAACTTATCAACGCTTAGTCAACCGTATGTTTGCCGATCAAATTGGGAAGACTATGGAGGTTTATGTAGATGACATGTTGGTGAAATCATGATACTCCGGTAATCATGTCAAAGACTTGGAGTCAATGTTCAATATCCTCCGGAAATACGGGATGAAGCTTAATCCACTAAAATGTCATTTCGGAGTCGCATCCGGAAAATTCCTTGAGTTCATTGTCAATGCCCGAGGAGTAGAGGCCAACCCCGAGAAGATCTGGGCTATCAGAAATCTTCAAACTCCGAGAACCATAAAACAAGTTCAGAGTCTTAATGGGAAAGTTGCAGCACTGAGCAGGTTTATCTCGAAGTCGACCGACAAATGCATTCCCTTCTTCGATTTGATTCGAAAAGGGAAACGAAACTTCAAATGGACTGCAGAATGTGAGGGCGCATTTCAATCGCTAATCCAACATCTTTCCGTACCACCAATCCTTTCAAAACCTGTAGATCATGAACAGTTATATCTTTACCTGGCGGTATCAGAAAATGCAATCAGTGCTGCATTAATTCGGGAGGAAGACCGAGTGCAAAAACCGGTCTACTACGTGAGTAAACGATTGACCGGAGCCGAGAGAAATTATCCAGGCTCATCCTATTACTGTGTACACCGATCAGCCGTTACGACAGGTCCTCACGCGGCCTGAGACGTCTGGTAGGTTACTAAAATGGAACATCGAACTGAGTCAATTCAGCATCACTTATACTCCAAGAAGAGCCATTCACGGCCAAGTCCTAGCAGATTTTATAGCCGAATTCACTGTTCCTGAAGACTTGCCCGAGACCAGCAAATCTCCCGAATACATATGGAAGTTGTACGCCGACGGTGCGTCCAACGATCGGTGCTCAGGAGCTGGGGTAGTGCTTGAAACCCCCGAGGGACGATCCATATGTTATGCTTTAAAGTTCGAGTTCCGTGCAACCAACAACGAAGCCGAGTACGAAGCTCTACTTACCGGACTAAAGCTTGCCCGTGGTCTGAAAATCATTGCTGTAGAGATCTACTGTGATTCCCAGTTGATAGTATGTCAAGTTCGAGGAGAATATCAGGCCAAAGACCGAAGATTAGCCGCGTATCTAACTCGAGTTCTGGAGATGCTTAATCAATTCGATTACTATGCCATTTTCTACATACCCCGAGAGCACAATCAGAAAGCTGATTCGTTGGCAAAGTTAGCAAGTACAGGTGAGGCTCAGCAGTTGGGGGTTGTTCCGGTTGAAACCTTATCCTCTCCGAGCATTGATCGAAGGGAGACCGATTTTACATTTGAAGCTACCTCCACTAGGGAGTCGTGGATGACCCCTTATCAAGATTATATCGAACGTGGTGTACTGCCCGAGCGACGAAGCGAGAAAAGACAAGTTCTACGAAAGGCCTCATGATTTGTTAATCAAAATGGAGTCATGTACCAGAGAGGATACTCTATTCCTCTCCTCCGGTGTATCGCGCACGATGAAGTCAAACGAGTGTTACACAATGTACACGAAGGAGAATGTGGCGATCACACTGGGGGGCAAGCACTTGCAAAGAAAATACTTCGATATGGGTATTATTGGCCTATTGTTAATCGCGATGCTGCAGACTATGCTAGAAAATGTGACAAATGCCAGAAACACGCCCGAATTCCTAGAGCCCCGCCTACTGAGATAATCCAAATGGTCAATCCTTGGCCATTTGCGGTATGGGGAATAGATATCATCGGCACATTGCCTCTGGCCAAAGGTGGCGCGAAGTACGCCATCGTCGCAGTTGATTATTTCACCAAATGGGCTGAAGCTGAACCCCTTGCGACAATTACAACAAAGAAAGTAATCAACTTTGTAGTACGTAACATCATCTGCCGTTTTGGTCTCCCACATACTATCATCACCGATAACGGAACCCAATTCGACAGTGCTGAATTCAAGAATTTCTATCAACGATTCCACATCCGTAAGAAATTCTCTGCAGTAGCGCACCCTCAAGCAAATGGTCAAGTTGAAGCTGTTAATAAAGTTATCAAGTCCATTCTAAAGAAGCAACTGGAAAAAGCTGGGGGCAAATGGGTCGACGAACTTCCTATGGCATTATGGGCCTATCGAACAACTCATAAAACTGCAACCGGTCATACCCCGTTTTCTTTATCCTACGGCTCTAAAGCCGTTATTCCAGTCGAAACGGAAGTGCACTCTCATCGTGTAACATATTATGGTCCGAAAACAAATGCCATATTACTTGCTGAATCTTTGGACTTACTCGATGAGAAGCGCGAAGAGGCTGACTTGAGGGCAGCCGCATGTCGAAGTCAAGTCGCCCGACTGTACAATGCCAAGGTCCGTCCGCGAAACTTCGAACTCGGCGATCTCGTACTCAAAAGGGTCTATCCGGTCCCTTCGCACATGAAGCCAAATTGGGAAGGGTCGTATGTGATTTCACAAAAGCTCGGAGATGGCACGTTCAAATTATCGACCGTTGACGGTCTTACTTTGTCGAGAGCTTGGAATAGCGAAAGTCTTCGTCGCTACTACATATGAAAGACTTTACTAATTTATTTTCTGTCAATTTATTCCTTTGCATTTTATTCTAGCATTTTGAGATTTAAATTTGTAATAAGGCAACTGACTTTGCCATATTTTCTCGTTTGAGCAATAAAATGCCATCTCTTCGAGCCAGAGCTGTGATTTACCGAATATGACGTACAATATCACGATGCACGGAGAGCTAAGTTACATCACGCGGTGGGATTTATTCAAATAGTGAGTAACTGTGATACGACCGGTCACTCGTTAAGTGAAACCCGAGCTCGGGGGCAGAACACTACACCAACATAAACGGGGATTGATACACGACAATCCCTCTTCCAACCCCAAATTCCCAGAGTGCGAATTGGAGTATAAACTTCAACTCTCGGTTCCCAGAGCGCAAACCGGAGTATAAATCCATCGCTCCCAGAGTGTGAGCCAACTCCAAATTCCCAGAGTGCGAATTGGAGTATAAACTTCGACTCTCAGTTCCCGGAGCGCGAACCGGAGTATAAATCCATCGCTCCCAGAGTGTGAGCCAACTCCAAATTCCCAAAGTGCGAATTGGAGTATAAACTTCAACTCTCAGTTCCCGGAGCGCGAACCGGAGTATAAATCCATCGCTCCCAGAGTGTGAGCCAACTCCAAATTCCCAGAGTGCGAATTGGAGTATAAACTTCAACTCTCGGTTCCCGGAGCGCGAACCGGAGTATAAATCCATCGCTCCCAGAGTGTGAGCCAACTCCAAATTCCCAGAATGCGAATTGGAGTATAAACTTCAACTCTCGGCTCCCAGAGCGCGAACCAGAGTATAAGTCCAAATTCCCGGAGTGCGAATTGGAGTATAAACTCCAACTTCTGATTCCCGAAGTGCAAGCCAGAATATAAAACTCTATCTCCAAATTTCCAGAGTGTGAATTGGAGTATAAACGTCAATTACAAGTTCCTGGAGAGTGAACTAAGTCATGAACACTGATAATTAATAAGTTCCCAGAATATGGGCCAAACTGTTAATTGCAAATTATGTTATGTCCCCGAAGTGTGGACACGTATTCCAGGCTTATGACATATATAAGCACGAGACGATCAACGCAATACTTAAGCAAAAGAGATAAGAGTTGTTTTCCATTTTATCAACAAACAAAAAAGGAGTTTGATTACATGATAAAACTAAAAACAATTCATAAAGTGGGTGCCGAATCCACACCTATACACGGCCTAGAAAAGGAGAAGTAAAAAGAATTGCCATTTCGCAACCGCATGATAAGACGAGAAGTTCACTCCTTCTTCTTCCGGTGTCTCTTCTTCGGAGTTGAACCGCTAGACCCGCTACCCCGGCTTCTTGCGAGATTTCTTGTCCTTCTTGAGGGCATCCTCAGGATCGGGCATAATATCCATGTCTTCCTCAGAGCTGGAAGGGACAGAGATCCTTTTGAGAGGACGAACCGGAGGCGGAGAAGCCGTAACAGGTGGTGGAACTTCAGCACTAGAAGTAATAGCTGTGCCGGCAGGAGAAGTAACCGTTAAAGGAGTTAGGCTTGGTGGAGCAACATCACCTCCGGAACCACCGACCGTCGTCACTGCAGCCATTTCAGCGCTTATCTCGGCAAGGATTTCTTCTTCTCGGGAAGATCAAGCAGCGCTAGACACACTGACGGTCGGCATAAACGAGCTAAAAGTTGGAGCAACTCCACCCATTGCAAAGGAAGGATCGGTAAAGGGTTCACAGGGTTGCTTGAGAAGCTCCTCAATCATCTGAACATCAAACGACATTGAACTCCCCTCTCCCATCTCGCCGGTTACGGCAGTAGTTGTAATAGCCTCAGTAACGACGGCTCCTTGCATTGGCTGCGAAGTTTGTGGTACTGGAGGTGCTGGCGCATTACTTTCGGTCACTAGTCGAAAAGAAATAAGAATAATTATTCAAATGATCTGTTCCAAGTTCAACATTCTAAAAACACTTAAGCAACATTTGAAATACCTTCTTTGCCTCGGCTCGGTGAAGAGACGAGTTCGGAAACAGTAGTTGTACCGAGAGACAGTTCCGGCCGGTCCGGGTTATAAGAAGGAACAACATGTGGACCAACTATAGCAGTAACTCCGGACGAGGTTGGGGCATCAACTGAAACATGCTCACCATAATGTGCAGCTCCAGAGCCCTCGCCAGTCTCCACATGATGAAAACCAAGTCTCTCTCTCTCTCAGCAGAAATCATCGCTTCATGGAGAAGTTTCATTTCCTCCTCGCTCAACAAGCGAGACTCAAATTCAAACTCATCCACGGCGCCTTCAGGGAGAGATGCTTTCTTGTTCGCCACCAATTTTTTCCAAGCACTGAGTAGAAGCGTAGAATAATCTCCAAGCCACGAGAGATTCCTGTGCTCAAGCACATTAGCATTGTAAGTGTCAAGAAGATCATCAAACTCGGCTTCTACTCTGGATATCTCTGCTTGAACTCTCCCTTCCACTTCTGCCTCCACCGCTTCAACTTTAGCAACCGCCGTGTCTCGCTCAGCTCGGAGAGACACAGCTTGCTCGCACGCTTCTTGTGCGGCCATGTTAGCGTCATCCTTTTCCTTGCTCAAGTCCGCAAACTTGGCCTTCAATTCCTCAAGCTCTTTGACCGCCGCATCCCGCTCGGCCTCAACATTTTTATACCGATGGCCCAAATCTTCAATTAAAGTGCAATGCGCTTGTTGCATCTTCACCATCTCAGCTAGTGTCTCATCGACCTTCTTTAGTGACTCCATTTCGGCCTTACGAGAAGATTCGGTTTCAGATTGAAGTATGTCAACAATACGGTTCTTCTGAGCCAAGTCTGCATCCAGTTTCTCAATAACTTTGGCTCGTTCGAAGGCTACTTTCGAAGCTTTAACAGCCGCCCTGTACCATTCTTTATACTGAGCATAAAAATCACGGGTATAGCTGAGGGCGGTGTTCACAGCCTCTTCGGGAATTCTTTTGAGATTGGGTGGAAAGATATAAGCGTCGAAGCATATTTCTTGAAAATCTTTCTTCAGTTGAGCAATTCTTATAGCCCCTTCACCAGACGGTTCAAGAGGGGCCTCTTCCACAGTTACAGTCGTAGCCGTATCAGTCCTTGAACGATGTGGACCAGGCTTTGAGATTTGTTGAGATGGCTGTTGTCGCAAAGGTTCGACCGCAGGTGCCTGGCCTCTGGATGACGGAGGAGAACGAGAGGGTGAACGGTACCTTCGGTCCCTATCAGAATGCTCCTGGCTAGAATAATATCGGGAATGGTCCCTTTCACGATGCTCTTGCTCATAATACCTTCGTTCACGGTCACGGTCAGAATCCCTACGGCGAGACTCGTAATAAGATGAAGAATGATGCACTGCCGAAGTCTATCAAGTGTAGAAGGACGATCCGACATGGCACCTGTAAAGAAGAAACAATTCGGTTAAGTACCAAGAAAAAGCACTGCAATGCATGTGGAAGTCGTGAAGTGTTGTGAAAAAGTGTATAAATGCGCAAGCCTCCCGACCAACCAGAAGCGTCGATTACACTAACGGGCAAAGATTCGCTTATATCAAGCGCTCCCCGGAGCTCTTCCAACTCGGACCCGTGGTGGAGAGATACGTAGTCTGGAATGGGAATATCATCCAGCCCTGTGAAAAGGTCTCCGGACTGGCGAGGAGAGGCGCTGGAAACAGTAACCCTAGGTTTGGAATGGGTTATGACTACAGACTTCCATCTCGTAAACTTAGGTACAGCAGCCTTGCCTTTCTGACCCTCTTCTATTTGGGAAAGGTCGGCTGCTATCTCAGTGTCCGTGGGCGTTCTTTCATCGTCGCTCACTTCTCTTATCACAACGCCAGGTTTTCTTTTTGCCACTTTCTTCTTCCTCCTCAAGGCCGATTTCGCCAATCCTTCAATTACAATACTCTGGCCCATCTAAATCAAACCCAATGTCCTTAAGTTATCATCGGTCAACAGCAAGTCTATGTGCCTTGAGTCGTGTGGAACCCTTTGCAAACTTTGAACGACGCCTCTATAATGCCCACCGGTAGGTCTCGAAATGATGGCTGCAAGAATAGCAGAGTATTAGTGCAAAGTATCAAAAGTGGCCATTCGAAAACGAATTATGATACTTACGCCTGGATAACCATCTCCTGGCAAACCTTGGGGGGCATCGAACAAAAAACCACTCGTTCTTGAAATAACTAAGCCTGGTCCAGGCCCCAGTCACAACCTGACAGTTCCTGACCGCCTCCAGAAAAGTGAAAGACGGGCTATCACCCCTACTCTTAAAATTGAATGTGTGCCTGATCTCGTTAGGTCTTGGCGGGCGAAAAAGGCAATCCATAAATATAACAAAGACGTTGTTCAGTAGTGCATGCCCGTTGGGATGGAGTTGTGAAGGAGCGGTTCCTAAATACGACAGCATCTCTCTGATGTATTGGTTAAAAGGAGGAAGAGATCCAGCCGCGCAGGCATGACGGTAGAAGGCAGTATATCCTTCAGGTGGGTTGTGTGGTCTGTCACTGGCATTAGGTAATAAAACATCATCCAGGGATATGTTATGTTTCGAACATATCCGGCCCAACAGAGACTCCGAGATATTGGACTGGACAGAAACGACAGGATCTTCGATAAATATGGCCTCCGGCAACTCATCCGGGGCCGGATCTATGACTTCAGGAGGGATTTCCGGAATCTCAAGCGCTGGAAGAGGCGAGCTTTGTGCTTCTTGTTGTTGAGAACTCGAAGATTCCATAATTAACTAACTCACCAGAAAGCGGTGTTAAATACATAAAAAGCCCATGCATTCCCCCGGTGTAAAAGTGTATGAGTATTTCGTGCAGTGCAAGTGCTGTGCAAAACTTAAGCAAATTTTACAAATTGAAACAAGATGTCCGAATGACAAAACTTTGGAATTTGAGAATGAAAATGACCGTCATCGCTGACCGTCACTTTCACGCCACCCAGATGCTACTGACCAATTCAAGTACGAATTCGTTGTATTTTGTTTAAAGTCATGGTGCCATCGACGAGCTCCAAAAGAGAGGTTAACAAATTCGATTATGCAAGGCCGAAGCTCGTCGGAGTCATGTATGCTAAAGTTCAGTGAGTTCGTTAAAGTTCAACTTGAAATTGGTCGTAGTTCAGATATTGGAGCAAATCAGAAGAGTGGGAGTCCCAGAAGCAAGGACGTTCGAATCAATCAACTCGAATCAACACGAGTCGAATCGATAAACTTCGAATCGGTACGCCCCAACTCCATGTAGTTCGACTCGATGAGACCTTGGGACAGAGGAGCAGTTCGAATCCATGAAGACCTACACGACTTCGAATCGATCAGAGTTGAGCTCCTTCGAATCGATCAGCATATCATTACTTTGAATCGATCAACATTAAGATCCTTCGAATCGATCAGGATATTGTTATTTCGAATCGATCGCCACGAGCCTTTTTTCTTTTTCTTTCGTAATCGTCGATTCGAAGCTATGCATTCAAAATCGACTCGAATCGCTCATTCTTGGATCGATGCGAAGTAATGAGAGACGACACTCTGATCTATACAACTCAAGTGACCTCATTCCTCAGTTCCATCGAGTCGAACCACCTCGTCCAGATCCCCCCAATCCTCGAAATTTTCAAGAAGAAAAGGTCGAATCGATGTCAAAGACTTCCAGTTCCATCATTCCTTACTCGGCTTGATCCATCAGTTACCTGATTTAGTGAAATCACAAGGGAAAGCTTAAAGAAGTTCGATCGATTCGTGGAAGACGCACTTTTTTATAAGCTCTGGAAGATCGATTCGAAGAAGAAGCTACAGCAACAGTGAAAAGTAAAAAGTGAAAAAAGAGCCCAGCCTCATGTATTTTATATGGATTCCAGGAAAGAAACGGGACGATTCGTCTCCCGGTCAAAATGACCGACCCCAATCGGTCACGTGCTCGTCGATTCGAACAAGCGACGTTCGAATCCATCACGTTCGAACCCATCGCATACAAACCCGCTGCGTTCGAATCCATCACAGCGTAGAGCTGTTACTTCGAATCCATCGCTCGGCTAAATCCATACTTCACTTCGAATCCATCGCCTTCCTGTCTTTTACACAATCGAATCCATCCCAACTTAATCGATGCGAGGCATCGTCGATTCAAGGAAGCACTAAGCAAAGGCAAGATAATCGATTCGAACATACGTGACTTCGAATCCATCAAGACAACATCGATGCAGAGCGTCATCGATACGAAGCACTTGAACGAGGACTGAATTGAAAAATCCTATTGGTTCGAAGTACCAATTCCATAACCATCAATTCCATCGATTCGAAACTCTATCGATTCGAGCAAACATGCTTCGAATCCACTAGACACCGTCGATGAGAATGAACGTAGTGCTTCGATATGAAAAATTATTGGTCTACCTTTTACACCGATTCAGGAGAGGATCGATACAAGAGGATGATCATAGACGATCATAACAACAATGTTTAAACCCGAATCTCAAATCGGTTCAGGAGAGGATCGATGCAGAATTCGGTAACAAACCAAACTGGCAACAACTTGCAATCACGCAACGTTAGCCAAAGTCAAGGTGATACACATATGCACATATGTTTGACTAATATTTGATCTTTATCATTCACAGGGATCAGATATCCATCTTGTCATGATTTCAACGACGAACAACCGATCACAATCACACGACAGTTGATAACAGCAATAAAGAATACAGCTTTCAGCAGAGCATGTCCTAATTGACCAGAGTTAGATTGTAGCTTTTCAAAGCATGTCATGTTTACACAAGACGTACTTTGGGGGGCAAATGTTATCCCGCCTTTTGGCAAGGCCGAGATACCAAGGAACTAACTAGAAAGAGAAAGGATCATACATCCTTAGCTTTGAATGATTGTTGGGCAACTACAAATATCGACGAGTTTTGCCCGAGTCCGGATCGGGCTACAAGTGATAAGACACGTCAAGCAAAGCTGTAGAGACCAACATTCCAAGTTTCGGGGCAATTCGAGTTCATATGCTCAAGTTATCGCCAACGGAAAATGGATCAGGTAGTATAAGGTTCGAATCCCTCAGAAATAACATAGGCTCGAATCCATCAAGAGGAGGCCTTGGTTCGAATCCACCAGACACGTGTTGCCTCGAATCCATGAGGAGTGTGTTGGCTTCGAATCCATCAGGCAAGCCTCCCCTTCGAATCCATCCAAAGCACTCCCTGCTTCGAATCCATCAGGGACGTTCCTTCGTTCGAATCCATCAGAGGTAACCACGCTTCGAATCCATCTGCACCTACCTTGGTTCGAATCCTTCGAAGTATTCCCATCTTCGACTCCATCCCATGAAAGTACTTCGAATCCATCAAGCGGAGAAGTCTTCGCATCGACCAACTATGGAATATTCTGACCAATACGAAGGGCACGTACGAGGATTCCTTCGAATCCATAACTTCGAATCCATCAAGTCATAGCATCTAAAACCAAGGATTCGACCCTATCGATTCGAAGCACATATATCAACTGAAAATGCAATCTTGAATCGATCATAACTTGAAATCTACAAGTCCATATGCTACGAAATTTTCACAGGAGCTTGCATATACATAGAAGAATGTCCACGTCAAGTTTCATCACGTTTGGACACTTTTTTGATCGATTCGAACCAAGGGTCGAATCGATCCCAAAGTGGGCCCGGATCTCCAGAATTCGGCCATGTGCGCCCCCCACACGTGCCAGAAGTGGTCTCCCCGAATTTTAGGCGAAATATCAGCCTCCAGCACTTATAAATAGAGCCCCTGGTCATTCAGAAAAGGGATCGGAGAATTTTAGAGATAAAACACGTCCAAACGCTGCCAGAATTGCTTCAGAGCACCACTGCTGCCTTTGATTTCGAATTTTGGCTTACTACTTGCTGTATTTTGGCATTGAAAAGTTGTATTCTCCGAATATCAAGTAATAAAGTAACAAAACTTCATAGTGGACGTAGGCAAATCGCCGAACCACTCTAAATCGTTGTCTCTTGTGCAATTTATTTCCCGTTATTTGGAGTTTTTGTTAGATAATCCACGTTTTAATTTACTTTCTTCATTTATTATCTCTTCAAAAACTTCCGACGAGTGTTGTGCCCAATTTTGACACAAACAAAAATGATTGTTAAATTCTGTGAAATTAGAAATGATAAAAATTGTTAGTTATTCAATTTAAATTTTAACGGTGATTAATTAATTTAATAATAATTTATTTAATTAACGTGAAAGTAGCCATTTTGACCACTGTCTCGGATTTTGACGAAACCAGTATCTTTGGATGCTTAACGGCGAATTATTATAGGATTTCAAGTTTCATGGCAATTGGACTTGTTGTTCGATCGTATGGGCTCAAAATGAATAGAAATCGATTTAATTGAAATCAATTTGAAATAAACTAGTTTTAAAGCTAACTTTTTCATACGATGGACTTAGGACTTGGAACCTGTTGCATTGAGTTTAAAATTTTGAAAACATCTATTTTGATATATATATAGGTTGAACTATTTTCATTTCGGGGTCAGAATCGGCTTTTTGGGTTGTGTAGTCATTTCGATCAATCCAATCTAGTATATTCATTTCTATTTCAGATCTGCTTATATATAGGCTGTTATAAACCCTAGTTGTTTCTTATTTTATTATTTCTATACGTACATCTTCTTTCTCCTTTTCCAATGACAGAGCATCAAACTAATTCCCAAATTCCAAAAACCTAATTTCAAAACAAATAAAAATTGGTTGCTCCAGGTTTACTTCGAGTCAAGAAGAGGTCCGCTTGAGTTCCTGAGGCGAAAACCCCGCAGCGACTTTGTGTCAGAGAAAGTTCCATGCCAAACAAGGCAGATCTGTTTGCGCTTCGAGTACCAGAGGCGAAAACCCTGCAGCAACTTCGGGTCAGGAGCCAAATGACTTGAGTCTCGGGTCAATTTGGCCAAAACTCAGAGTAAGCACCGAGTAATTGAGGCGGCGACCCGAAGTAAGATCCAAAGTCAAAATTTTTCAATCTTCTAACGTTAATAACTTTTGCATAAGAGCTTGGATTCATTCGATGTTTTCTCCTTTGCGATCGTATCGAAATTCCGAACATATTGGAACTAGTTTGGCTGCATTCTAAGACTGTTTAATTTTTGGGCTAATTTTGGATTTTAAATCGATGACAAATCAAAGATGAATGTTTTAACCCAACCACAACTACTAAATTATCTTATATTAGTTAGATAAATTTATGATGTGATTAGAAATTGATTGGTTAATTATTGGTATAGTTAAATATGACCCATATTGCATTTAAATTGCTATTTAATTTAATATTGAATTTAGTTATCAATTGAATACATGTTGATGGCAATCAGTTAATTGATGTTATTTATTGCTTGATTGAATGGTGATTGTGGTGGATGTTTGGGCATTGATATTGGATGACTGGATGTTATACTTATATCGTTATAACACTGAAAATTCCCTTAGTTTATTGTTAGAAAATCCCTATGGGTTGAAATAATACATACCCGAACGATCTATAGATTAGGGAAAAATCGGTAAGTGTTGTAATGATAAACCGGAGTGATTTTATGGATTTTGAATTTTATTCGAGATTTCGGGTTGAAATGATATATATTCATAAATATAAAATATTTGTGGATTAAAATGATAAACATCCGCATCACTTGACCATAGGGTAGAAAATTATATACGGATACCAGATTGGTTAAATTAGATGATTTTAAATCCTTAAATTTTAAATTTAGTTAAATGATATTTTGAAGAAAATTTGATTTATCTAAACTAAATTAATTTTGAAAATCCGAGTTTTAAATGTGAAATTGGAATTGGTTTAAACTGAAATTTTAAAGTTAGATTTGAAGTATAAATGAAATTTATCGAAATTGAGTTATTGAAAACGTTTGAAAATGTAACTTTGAATTCTACTAAATTTGGAGTGGTTTGGATTTATTGTTCGAACTTGGATATGAAATCGATATTGATTAAATGGTTTAAATGAGAATATGAATTGGAGGACAAAATTTAGTTTGTTGATTTGAAAGCTGGACATGGTCCAGATGTGTTGAATGAAAGAATTAGTTTAATTTGATATTAATTTCAAATTTACCGTTTTAATATAAACTGTTTAAAAATATATTATTTTAAATCCTGATTATTAATATTTTCAAACTATTAAACTAATTTAATCTATTTTAAAGTATTTTAATCAATTTAAACTACTTTAATTTATTTAATCCAATTTAATCTATTTTAACAATTTTAAACTAATTAACCCATTTTGATCTATTTTAAATCTATTTAATCTATTTTAGATCTATTTAATCTATTTTAAATCTATTTAAACTATTTTGAATCTATTTAAATCTATCTTAAATCCATCCAAGATATTTTTAATCTATTTTTTTAACTATTTTCGAGTATTTTAACTATTTAAAAATTTATTTTACCTATGTCAAACTATTTATAACTATCTAAACTATTTTCTAAATTTCAGACTAAGTAAAGTGGAAGTGTTTAGGTTCAAATCCTTGATTTATAAGCGAATATGGTTAAATGATGTTGTAATCTAAGTTGGGATCTAAATGACATATTTGATTGAATGTGATGATTTTGAAATGAGGGTTTAACCAGTTTTGGATATATGATTTTGAAAGAAAATATGATTTCGGAAGTATATGATTTCGAAGGTGAATATGATTTCGAAAGTGAATATGATTTCAGAAAGTGATATGGTTTGAATTAAATATGATATTTCTATATTTCATGAATCGGTTTTGAAAATGTAAAAGAACTTTCTGGTGTAAAATAAGCGTTTAGTTGTTAAAGAGACCAGAACAGGATATTGTCATATTCTCTACCAATACCGAAAACCACTTTAACAACTGTGTACGTGGTGGAGATTCCAGAATGAAGTAGGATGGTTTGGTGAATGATTATGTATAAGTTATTTACGTAGCCCTGACTCCCGTGAGTCAGCTTGACGTGGCTAAACAGGAGACATGTCGGGCCAAGTGAGGTTGCACCTCTAATCGGACACATTTCTTCGATTCCATATTATGCCTTTGTGATTGATTTAGTGGTAACCTCTAAAATTTGATTATGCGAGTGTGTTCCAGGTGGGCGTTAGTAGCTGCTATGCATTACCACCAATCCGGACATGCGGTAGTATCCTACCCTGGGCATGCCTCGCGTGCCTTATCATATGCCTTATCGCGCCTTCTACGATTTTGGTTTGTGTCGTACCTACGGAGTGCTCTCGAATAGCCTACCAGTTTATGGTGGAGTTTACAATATCTGTATAGACTTAAGGGGGATATGGGTAACGCCTTAATGCTATTTTAATACTTTTTTTTGGCAAAGCCAGCGGGGTTAAATGGCCCCTACCATATTTATAATCAATAAGAAGAAATTTTACAATCATAAAAGAAATAATAGAGACAACTAGGATAAAGGAAAAAGAACACAGAAGAAAAGAAAAAAAACAAGAAGACAAGAGAGCTCAAGACCACAAGTCAACCACAACAGGGTCAAAGTGGTAGGTGGAAAGAGACATAACTTGTTTTATTTCGCTTCTGATGCAGTGGAACAATTCCATTCTGTGGAGTCGCTTGTTATTGAATATGATTTCGTTTCTTTCATTCCATATCGCCATAACGGTCACCTTTAAGTAGATCAACAATTCATAGGTGGAGGCAGTTTTCCACTTAGTAGCCTTGAGAATGTTTAACCATTCAATTTGACTAGGTAACACAGGTTGCATATATCCACCACGCCCCTTAATTTTAGTCCAAATAAAATTGGAGTAAGGACAATCAAAGAAGAGATGGATATTGTCTTCAACAGCAGCATGACAAAAGCAGCAAGATGAGTCAACATTTATTCCTTTCCTCCTCATATTAGCTTTGGTGTGCAGGGCGTTATTTAGGGTTTTCCACAGCATGAAGTTGAGCTTTTCACTGTTATGTGCTATCCAAATTCTTTTGTTCCATACGAATCTATCACACGTTATAGGAGTAGTAAGGAGATTGTATAAAGAGGCTATAGAGTGCTCCTTAATATTATCAGACCAAGTATATTCATCACGTGTAACATGGATATAGGATGATAAGTTAAAAGGAGACCATTGTCTGCTGATGTTTTGATAGCTTGAAGAGGGCAGAGAAATAAGACCATTCCTGATATAAGACACAGCAGTAGCATTCATAGGGATACCATACAGTTGAACTTCGTCATAAGACGTGTTGTTATACAATATAAGGCCTCTGGCAAGCTAAGGAACAGACCAGAATTTTTCAGAACTGTACTGACTAAGAGTAATCATGGCATGAGGCATAACCTTGTCTTTTATTTGCAACATAGTTTTCCAAACCCAACTGCTTGCTTGTTTAGCATTGACCAACCATATGTCTGCATTCTTGAGATTGTGTTTGAGACACCAAACAACCCATAATGTATCTCTTTTGTTGATGAGATTATCTAAATGTTTAGAGAGAGAAGCTATGTTCCAGCACTTGAGATTTTTAATTCCTAGACCACCATGCTTTTTTGGGATCTCAAGGTTAGCAAAGGCAATCGGGATGATCTTTCTATTGTGAGATGTGCCAGTCCAAAGAAATCTGAGCATTGCAGATCTGATCATAATAATGAGTTTGTTGGGAAGGAGAAAAGTTCAACACCAGTAAACAGTAATGGAGAAGAGAAGGGAGTTAACTATGACAAGTCTTCCTGGCTGAGAGAGGAACCTATTGTGCCATCTACTAAGGACAGAAGTTATTTTTTCATACAGTGGATAACACTGAGCAACAGATAATCTTTTGGTAGCAAGGGGGATACCAAGATAAGTTGTATCAGATTCAATAAGAGACATTTTAGTTATACTAAGGCAGGAAGAGAGTTCATCAGAATTAAGCTAGCAAGAAGAATGTGAGACTTACCATGGTTGATCTACAGACCAATGAATCTGAAGAAGGAATCAAGGGTGGACATTATAGCTGTGAGGGACTGAGGGGTAGGCTTTGTGAAAATTATTATGTCACCAGTGAAGGCCAGGGAAGTGATCATAGGAGAAGAACACTTAGGGTGAGGAATAAATTTTGTGAGCATAACTTGTTTTTGGAAGGCAAGGGTAAGAGTTTCAATAAGGATGATGAAGAGGTATGGAGAGATAGGGTCTCCTTACCGGAGGCCAGAAGTGCCTTTAAAGAAACCAATAGAGTGGGAATTGTATACCAAAGAGTACCTGACAGCGGATATGCATTGGAATATCCAGTTACAAAAGCTTGGAGGAAATTTCATCTTTTTGAGGGTGTGCATTAGAGCTACCCAGTTGACAGTGTCAAAAGCTTTTCGAATATCAATTTTAAGCAAGGCTCTTTTGGAAATTTTAGGGAAAGAGTAACCATTGAGAAGCTCATGAGTGAGAAGAACATTATCAAGTATAGATCTCTTAGGAAGAAAGGCAGCCTGATTAGAAGATATGATGTGTGAGAGAACTTCTTTTAGTCTAGAAGCAATGATTCTAGAAATGCTTGTGTATATAACATTGCAGCAAGCTATTGGCCTAAAGTGTGAAACACTGGAAGGATTGTCATTCTTAGGAATTAAGGCAAGATTGGTGCAGTTAATAGAGCTGAGCATTCTAGATTTGTTGAAGAAGTTGTGGACAGCTTTAAGAACATCAGGAGCAATAATGTGCCAACATGTTACATAAAACACCGCATTGAAACCATCAGGACCACCAGCAGCAGTTTTTTTCATGGAAAAGATAGAGTTTTTGATGTCCTCGTCAGTTATGGGAGAAGTTAAAGAGGTCTGCATTTCAAGAGATAGGAAGGGGAGAGCAAGATCATCAAGGAAGGAGAAATCAGGAGGGGAACTGGGGATCCAAGCAGGGTGGAGAAGTAGTTAAGAAATGCCAAATCAACACTGTCAGAAGCAGTGTGAGTGTTATCTTGTAAGTCATCAATTTGATGAATGTAGGCTCTAGTTTTC
Source organism: Allium cepa (assembly GCA_030765085.1). Classification (NCBI taxonomy): domain Eukaryota; kingdom Viridiplantae; phylum Streptophyta; class Magnoliopsida; order Asparagales; family Amaryllidaceae; genus Allium; species Allium cepa. The sequence continues at coordinate 486,902,936 of CM060929.1, forward strand.
TTTATCTTTAGAGATGCATGGTAGTGCTTGGTATTTCTATCTCCATCCATAGTCCAGTTCTCCCTGTATTTTTGTCTTTCCATACCAGCTTCATCAGATAAGGCAGAAACAAGCTGGTTGGATAGGTCATGTTCAAGCTGGATGTGTGTTATGTCATCAGAGTTGCACATGAGAAGGGCTTGAACCTGTTCAAGTTTATGTTTTATATCAGTTGATAATTTCTTACCATCTCCATAGATTGACCCAGACCAGGTCCTTAAAGCATTTTTAGTGTTCTTTAGCTTTCTTTGCAACTTCAACATGGGGTTACCAAAAGTGTGCTTATTCCAAGCCTGAGATACCACCTGCAAGAAATCATTGTTATGTATCCAAGCATCAAAAAATTTAAAATTTGTACGTTTCTTAATGGCAGCAGCACCAAAAGACAGGATAAGAGGGCAGTGGTCAGAAAGAAGGGGCATAGGAATTTGAATTTGTATGGTAGGCCATAAGCCTAATGCTTTTTGGTTGATAAAACCATGATCAATTTTAGTGAGGACTCTAGGCCCACAATGGCTTTTATTGGACCAAGTAAAAGGAGAGCTAGTGGTAGGAATATCAATCAGGGCAGCATTATGTATGGTTTCATTGAGAGGGGACAGATCTCTAGAGAGAAGAGGATTACCACCATGTTTGTGGGAAGATTATAAGCAGCAGTTGAAATCACCTATAAGAATCTAGGGATGGGAGTTTTGTCTTAAGTGGGGAATATAGTCATGTAGGGCTTTCCTCGAAGAGGGGGAGTTATCTGCATAGATGAATGTGAAGTATATAGAAGAGGAGGAGGGGATGTGGTTGACATGGGTATGTATAAACTGCCTATCAGAAAGGATAGGTTGAATGTTGTATATGGATGGATCATATAGCACAAGGAGTCTCCCATATGGAGCATTAGTGTGATTGATGATGTATTGCCAAGATGGATTGATATTTTTGCATGCTTGCAATGACTGGGAAGGGTTAAGCTTGGTTTCAGAGATTGAGAGAATGGAGAGTTTATGTTCATGTATAATAGATTTAGCTAGCTCAATTTTAGATGCCATGTGAGCACCTCGTACGTTCCATGCTCCAACATTGTGTATCATTGGGTATACCTTTGTATTTTTTTTTTCAGGTTTCTCTTACTTCTATGAGAGGTTCTTGGATTTGTTTCAGGGATGACAGAAATGGAGTAGTCAGTGTCTTCATCAGAATCTATTGGAGCAGGGTTGACCAAGTAGAAGTTTTTGTTTTTTTTTGAGGAAGTTGACATGTGGGAGTTTAGTTCAGAGGAGGTTTCAACAGATTTAGGAATGTTTTTTTTTATTTGATATTTTTATGATGGAGGGATGGGTTTGCAGGTAGCATAGGCAGAGGTGGTGAGGGAGATGGGAGAGGGTCAACAGGAGGATGAGAAGTAGCATGGATAGTAGAGCATGGATTGATGTAAAAAATGGAGTGAGGACCTATGTGCAAGAGGTTGGGGTTATCTGAAGAAAGATAGGAGTTTGGAGGTGGATTGATGGGTAAGATGTCAAGTGACAGGGGAGAAGTTTGAGTGGTGGGAAGAGATGGTGATCCGGGGGATGAATTTGAGGGGTTGTGTTTGAAAGAAAAGATGGGGAGGGTTTTGGATCAGTGTTGAGAAAGTAAGTTGTTTCAGTAGCATCTGATGTATTGTTTTCTTGTATTATATTTTCATTTATGCAAAGAGGTTGATCATCATTGGTTGGTAGAATCAAATTCACAACATCGGTTACAGCAGCAGTATTGTGCAATGCATAATCAGAAGAGATATTGTGCATTAAGACAATACTTTCATTGTTGGAATGAGAGCAGGGTTGGATCAGGGTATTCTTTTCAGCAGCCATCTCTGATGCAACTTCATTTTTTTTCAATACTTCAAAATTGTTTTTCAAGTGTAAATTGGCATCTTGAGAAATGCAAGAAGAGGCATGCATGGGCAGTTGCACATCTGTAGAGATTTCTTGTGCACCATCATTAATAATTTTTCCTTCGTTTCTTTCTTCAAAGTAGTTGGTTCTCTTTTTAGTAATAACTTTTTCCCATACTTTTTTGTTAGCAAAAGAAGCATATCGAACTTTGTTGGGTTTCACCTTATGACTGAGATCCAGAATAGCTCCACTTGAATTCTTTGCTTTTTCACTTACATTTTTTCCATCAGTTACCTTTTCAAGTTGACAGTTAACACTCTTATGACCAAAGACTATACAATTTACACATATATCATGCTTCCATAAGTAATCAACATAAATAAACTGAGAGGAACCATTTGGAAGCTGAACACAGAATGACTCAATAAGTTCACGGAGAGGAGAAATTTCTATTAAACATTTTGCATAGCTAATTCTTTCTAGCTTTTCGGTCATCTCGTCCATACATATCAACTTTCCCAATCTGGAAGACAACCAGTTAACTCCCCAGAGGGGACCAGGCAAAGAGTGGGATATTCGATAACCGGACCCATACTGGAACAGCTTTAATGGAGCCACAAACATTACTGATGGTGGGATCCCATTGTTTGATGATAAAAAGCTTGTTTTTCATCAGTATGGGATCACTCCTGATAATTTTTTTTATCCTCTTCATTAGAAAGAAGGAAGAGAAAGATCGAACCATCAGATCTAACCTTTACATTGCCACGGAGCTTCCATATTTTCTTCAAGTGACTAATGACAGCTGAGTAAGATAATGGCTTGTCCAGGAAGAAACCTACTAAGTAGTCACCCCATACTTCTGTTCCAGCAGAGATAACAGAGGCGGGAGGAAGCATCACTTCACCATCAAAGGAGAGATTAAGGCAGATCGGATTGTATTGACCTGCGTTTCGAGGGAGATTTTTGAATAGAGAAGTCCAGGATGGATCCTTAGGAGGAGGATTTGGAAGGAGGGGAGGAAGGGAGGAGCAGGAGGGCAGCAAGGAGGAGGGAGGAGCAGTGGGTAAGGTAACAGGGGTAGGTTGGGAAGTACAAAGAGGAAGGGGAGAGGCTTGGGGTGGAGGGTCTGGAGGAAGAGACAGCGGTAGAGTAAGGAGGTTTGTACTAGGAGGGGATGGGTTGGAAGAAGCGATGAATTTAGGGGATGGGACAAGGACGGGAGAATTTTGAGCAGCTGCCATTAAAAAAAGGGGACTATTTTGAATTATGTATATAGAATTACTGTTTTAATACTTTACTTTACTGTAAACACTATTATAATAGCGTATTGTACTATGTATGTAGACATTTTAACGGATCCTTAGGAGATGGAAATTCCGAACATCCTTGAGTTATTGCACTCATGTTGGCACTAGATAGGAGATATCAAACCCCGTAAACTTATCTGACGCCATTACACTCATATTTATTACTGTTGATCTAACTTACATATGATCTTTTAGTTCTAACTTGAGTGTTTGGTCTTTTCAATTCGCTCGTATCAGTCTGAGCTTTTCAGTGTATCGAAGACTACTTTGGAGGACGAAGACAGAGATTTGTATATTATTATTATTTATTATATTTATCCGGCTTCATTATGTTGTTCCGCTGCGTTGTTATTCATTTCTATTGTATGTAACTCTGATCTGAATTGTAAAAGTAAATCAAATGTTGTTTGTAAAACAACTTCATGAATTGTTTATTTGATTATTATATTTTGTCATTCCGTTGTGAGATTCTGTGTTTTGTTTTTCTCTTTCTTTATCTTTTTCTTATTTACCCCATAACAATCCACCATTTTTAATAGTTTGAGCCAGACATGTGTGGCTTATTGTCGATTTAAACTGTCCAAAAAGGTGGGTCGTTACATTTTACCTAAGAGTTCTTGGTTCTCGACGTGCCTTTGAAGTCTAAGAATAGAGCTAGCGCTACCAGTGGGAATGCAAGGAATCAAAGCATACTTAATTATGACAAACATTCATCCAGTAATCCAACACCAATAGATAAGAGTCACTAAACGGAACATTGCTAGAGTAAGTTGATAACCATTTCAGTGCCTAACAACGAAAGGTGTTGGACCAAATCATGGCACATTTAGGGCAGACGCAAACTGCTGGTCGCAATACCAAACAAAGGAAGATCCTAGTCTAGATGTTTTAGAAGACAGAGAAGGTCACATTCTGGTGGCCAGTCCAATCATAAAAATCAAAGAGCGAAGAGAGGAAACATCGAGGAGCCAGAATAAGTCAGGGTTCAACATGAAATTGTGTCTATAGAACGTTTGGTACCGAGCCAAATAGAGGAGGCACTGAACCAAGCCGGTTATAACTAGTTCTACTTATTCAAAGTGACTCTCTCCTACCCTTGCTAAAGTAGCAGTTGATGGACGGTAGAGCGACCATCGAAAGCAGTCCAGGAGATGGGACCAGGACCGAGATTGTAAGTCAAGCCATCACATAATAAGCTATAGAGATCCTTCATCGTAGATGTTTAGGTCATCCCATCACTAGCATTTGCTTGAGCTGGAGGACAGAATAGTGGCAGCCATCAAGAAGTGTATTCAATGTTAATAAGTGGAATGTGTTATTGGAGCTAGAATATGTAGCCCTTTCTCTTATTGAAATAAAAACTGCTCAAAACACTAAATACTTTCGAGTTCCACCATAGATCCTTAATAACTGATCTTGTAGTACACCTACAGTTATACTCAACATATGTTGATGAGCGAGGTAATCATGGTGGTCTTATATAGATGTTCCCCTCTACTTGAGGTGGACTTAGCAATGATGTGATTATGTCGCTACCTCCAGGCTCAATACATTTTTGGGAAATGTTAAAGGAAAATTTTATCATCCATTTCTAGGTACATGTAAGCAACCTAAAGATCCATGCATATTATTCCATGTAAAGTAGAGGGAAGATGAGCCACTATGAAAATACTTGACTAGCTTTAATGCCACAGCAGCTATAACTCAGAATGTATACGAATGACTAACTTTGATGGCATTGTGTGGTGGAGTGCATCAAAATGTGAATCTAGCTAGTAGACTAATTAAGGAAAAATCAGCCAACTTATAAGACTTCTTCTATAAATTGGTGAAGTATATGAGATTGGATGAAGCAGCGGTTTGGCAACAGACTGTTGAAATTGTGAGACTATCAGAAATATCTAATAGCATAAATGTCATGGTAAAAGGAAGCAGATGAACTTTTGCTAAAAAGAAGAAAGATAATAGTCAAGGTGGCATGGGTGGGAAAAAGGGTAGAGCAGAAGAGTTTAGGCCTGGACCTAGCTTCGATGCTTACATAGACCTAAATAATACCATGGAAAAAATATACCTTCCAAAGCAAGCAAAACTATAGTACAATACGCCCCAGCCAAGAAAAGAAATTAAAGTAGACATAAATGAACAGAAAATTCCATTATATCCATTATACTCGCCTACATGAAACGAAGGAGTGTATCTCCTTGCATGATGTCATTATGGTATATATATATATATATATATATATATATATATATGCATGTATGTAGAAGAAGTTGGAATAGTATATCAAGAATCTTATTGCTTCCTCTATTCATGTGCACTAATCACAAAGGAACCAATACTAACCATGCAAAGGATGGGAGGTTAGTTACCAAAACTATTACAAGAGGATCCCATGTAGTAGATAAGAGTTGGGATGGAATAAGAAGGTATGCTAAGTTTTTAGAAAATGGTGAAGGTCTATATGCCATGGGCGAGGAATGCAAAGCTAAAACCCCTCATCGTGAGCAGAAAGAGATAACTTTTAGTGGTACCGGTTTGAAGGGAAAATGGTACCAAACACTGATCCAATGGTAATATCAGACATGCTCGGCCCAACGAAGGTGCCTCGAGTTTTAGTGGACAGTGGGAGTTTGGTTCATCTACTATTCAAGGATGTCTTTGACAAGACAGATCTATCCATGATGGACGTGACACCATGTAATAAACAACCGCATGGATTCATTGGATAAGGCAAAATTATTGAAACTAGGCCAGCCCACAATAGAGTTTTAGAGTAAATTTCAAAAAAAAAACTTTTGGATTCTTGTTGGGTCTATGTAGCCTAAATGTAAATTAGATCCAGTCTAATAAAATTTTAAATAAAATCATATTTTTACTTAATTTGGTGTAGAAGGAATTTTAAATTTTATTTAAATTTGTATGTAATAAAATAAATGTATCAAATACATTCATGTGTTTAATGGTAAAACCAACATATAAGTGGTACATTATACATACACAAAACACACACACTTATGTGTATGTGTATATGTAAATAAACATGTGAATGTTTAGAGATAAAAACCTTTGTTTCTTTCTCTTAACATAAATAATTAAATAAAGGAGGATGAGTCCATAAAGGTATAGAGAGAAACATTTCTCCTCTCTCTTTAGTTAAATTAATTAACATATTAAGTGACATTTACTACATAATTCACACATACCTTTATTCTCTAAATTTTATTTTAACAAAAAACTAATAGTGACATATGTATATATAAGTTCAACTTACACTTATACATAATATATTAAAAGGCGTTTTACTAATAGACAAAAGTTAACTTATATTTAAAAAAGGATGATTAATAAATTAAGGTAGACATTTACGAAAAAGGAAAGGTGAAGGACTTTTAAGTTTCAACTTAGGAAGAATTTTAAATTTAAAATTGTGATTTTACACAAAATTAAATTTTATAAACCTTGAATTAAATTAACACACTAATATATATATACACATATATATATATATATATTATAAATTTAAAGCAACGTTTTAAAATTAAATAACAAATGAATATGTAAATTTTTTTATTTAATATGTGTTAGAATTTGAAGTAAACAAATTTACATAAAGGTCCGATTTTGTTTTTTTAACTTCCAAACAAAAGTATACATTAAAAATATATTCAAACAACGAACATATAAAATTTTAGTCAGTTCTCAAATGGTTTCAAATAGATAATAAATGCAATTTATATGAGTTGAAACAGAATAAAATCATACAAATAAATAGTTTCTAAAATAAGAAAACTTAGGAACATACAAATTCATTGTAAAATTTGAAATCTAAATTATTTAAACATCATGAACAATTAATTTGTAACACCCCATAAAATCAACCATAAACAAATTGAATAAATTAAATTAAATAAAGTAGGGCTGAAAATGGAAATTTTTTAAATTTGGAATTTGTCCACAAATGTTATTCTATTTTGTTCATGGCGAAATATAGATCTATTCCATATATAATATGCTAAAAATGGAGCTCAATCGAAGAAGTTATAAGTTTTTGAAGTTTTCAAATTTAAATTAATTTAGTTTAAATTCAAATTCAAATGAATATTTAAATTTAAGGTTTGAATTTCAAAAGTTAATTGTATGTTTACTAGGGGATAAGGAAATGTTAAGTTAAACTATTAACATTAAAAGTTAATTAGAGAATAAAATAAACGAGCAATAAAAACAAATCAGCGCAACCCAAATGACTGAAGAGGTCGACACCTCCTACTCAAGCGGTCAACCGATCAAGGTAGGGCAGTCAACCCCTATTCAAGGTGGATGTTAGGGTTTTTCGATGTTTAAATGCTCCAGATTGATCCGTTTTTCACCTAACTACATTTTGAGGTTCTGGTGCATTTCAACATTTATAGGACCTATCCTCTTCACTTTTTATTCATAAATATTTGGGTAATTCCTCGAACCTTTTCCATTTTCTCTCTTTAGTTAGATTCATAGATTCAATTAGGAATTTAGGTAAGGATTCTAATCCTTTTCTAATTATTCTTTTAATTTATTCACTTTTCCTCCAACTTCTTTTGATCTAACAAATTATATATATACATATCCATCGTTGTGTATGTATATCAAAAGAAGGAGATTTGGAAAAGAGTTTCTTTGGTGTTGCAAATCCATACAAGAAAAGCTAAGGATAATATGAAATTGGAAGCCTTAGTATTTTTATTTCAGTAATAGATTAGTACATGTCTCTAGATTTGAATATGGCTCAGAGATTTTGGGATTGCGAAAACAAAATAGATAAAATCCTCCAAATTCCATTTTATTTTGAAATGTCATTTATGGATATTCTCAATTATTATGTTAATTTGATGGAATTTATATTGTTTCCGTAATTTTTGATAATTTCATAGCCTATTCCACTTCTTCTCCTCCTTTGATTTATATTGTTAATCTTCAATAATAAAATAATTGTGTAGAGCATGAATTCCATTTGTAGTTTACACCACTTACTCCATACAAAATTTCATCATTTATTTCTATGTAAAAGAGGAGTTGAATAGAATATGAAGTTAGGATTGCAATTCCTATTGTTTAGGATATTCCATTGAAATATGTAATAAACTGGGTTTATATTTCTATTTACAAGTCTATTAATTTAAGTTTTGGATATGAACATTTAATCCGTGTTATGGATATTGAAATTTTGGAAATCTAAAGAGAAAGGACATATATTAGTATTACGGTTAAAAGAATTGAAATTTAATGCCAGTTTAGGGCATATGAACCGTATGCTTAAAAGTTATTAGGCATGAATATAATCTATTTCTATTAGCGTGATAAAGGTATAATTATAGCATATAATTGTGCAGTTAATTAGGTAATAATCATCGTTAATTCCCCCTCGGGAAGATAATTTATATTTCAAGGTGTAATAAGAAAGATTCGTTGTAAGGCCTTAATTATGAAATGGTGAGATGAGTATTATATATAGAGAGTATTTAAATTATGACTAAGTCATAGGGATGTGAAGTCAGTCAAAAGACACATAGAAGTCTGCCCAACTAATCCGTTACTAGTAGTGTGACTTTGGGGCTGCTGTGAGACATCTCCTATAATAAAATTTGTGATGGCGCAAGGCTAGTTCTAAATTATGTAAGGTAAATCTATCCAGCTAATCTAGCTACCAGTTCTTACGAATAGTCGAACTAATATGAAACGTCATTATTGGTATATTTCATAATAGGAAGGGTCTGCTCAAGGCCTTAAGGTATTAAGTGGTTGTTTGAGGCCCGCCTCTTTTCTCTAAATGAAGTATTAAATGGCCAAGGGGCTAATTATCAAGCATGATAAGTGGAATCTCGATAGGGGTCTGCTTCGGGATAAGGTATTAAGTGGTTAATTGAGGGTCCGCCTTTCCATAAAGAAGTATTAAGTAGCTCAAGAGATTCCCTACGATGTTAGGTAGATAACACCGATGAGGAGTTTTCCTTGTGAATAGGTATTAAATGATGGGGTCTGCCATAGTTGAGGTCTTAAATGGCCAGAGTCTGCCCATTTTCCAATAAAAAGGTATTAAGTAGAATAAATATCATCTCTCACATTGTTATACATTTAGGACGTAGGATTTAGGTCAGGAGATTTAGACACCTGCTTCGAGAATGTAAGGTATTAAGTGGTTGGTTGAGGACCCACCTCTTTTCCTTATAAGAAGAATTAAACGGTTTTATGTACGCAAGGCATATTCTTATTTTAAAATATACCGGCCGAGTACTAAAATGGTAAACTCGAGTTATTACTCACTAGACATTTCTTGTTCTAAATCCCACCTTGTTAAAAAAACAGGTTAAGAACAGAGTGACGACGGTGACAATGCTTGAAGATGGAGTGGCTTAAGCTTGTGGTGGTTATTATTATCTTTTATGATGTTTTATGTTGTACCCATGTATTTTGGATAAATAATGTAATGGATTTTACTTGACAGTTTGATGATGTTTTGTATTATGACATTTCAAATGGTTTTGAAATAAATAGGTACAATTTTCTATTACATTCTATTCCATCCGTTGTGAGTTATGAACAAATATTTATTGCTCTGTACTGTCACTTCCTTTTCCAACCAACAACTAGCTGTTCGATGGACCTTTTCTGGGTCAAAATTTATGCCTATTCCGAGGTGGGTTGTTGCATTTTGTATCTGACCAAAGGTTACCCAATCAATGTGGATATAGTATGAGTAGTATACTTGTTACTTTTGGAAAGGGTTTTCGAAAAGGATTGTCAAAATGTCTTACTACACACACACTCCCTTATTTCCTTGAACCACACCAGTCAACCCTTTTTCTTTTAGCATATTATACTATATTTGGGCTAAAGATTTAACCTACAAATAGTTGATATAGCTAATAATCAATTTTCTCCTCGGGTTAGGATCCCTACCTGTGTAAGACACCCTATTCATGGAATGCTCGAATGGTTTAAAAAATACTATAGGACCATTGAACAATTTCCTGTTCCTTTAACTGCACCGGTGGCACCTACTGCCCCACCTGTCGATGCAGCACCCTGTCCTATTGAAATTCTTAAATTTTGTAAGGACTTTCTTAATATGGGAGGGAATACATACTTTGGAATAGAGGGATATCTGGAAGTTAAAGCATGGGTTAATTGATTGCGAGAATATATTTAGAAAGTTCGGTTGGGAAGATCAGCTAAAGAGGAGTATGGATGCTTAGAACCTAAAAGGAGAAGTTTTAGATTTTTGGGAACTTGGTGACTAAGGAAAACCTGGAAGGATGTTCTCGTGGGATGAGTTCAAAAATAGATTTGAGAGAAGGTTTATTTCCAAGGCAAAAGTGAGTCTACAATTGGAGAAATTCATTAAGCTTAAGGAAGGAGACTCCACTCTATAGGAGTACATATCTAAGTTCACAGAGCTAGCTAAATTTGGGATGAGCTAGATAGATACACCTATGAGAAAGGCCATGAAGTTCATGAAGGGCCTAAATTCCTCACTGAGAAAAATTTTGTTGATCCAAGTGCCCATTGGTGCCACGTATGAGATGTTCATATAGATGGCAATACTACATATGGCCAATGTGAATGATAAGGATGCCAAAAACGAGAAGGTTGCGTCTACCCAAAAGCAAGGAGGGTCCAAGGAGCATAGTTGTTGGGCTAACTAGAAGTCGAATGCGAAGTTTAAGAAGGATGGTAAGGTATGCTAGCGATGCCATTGGAATGGTCATGAGACAAAAGAATGTTGGGTGGGTCTGATGGAGGAAGCTTTTAAAGGGAAGTGCTTTAATTGCCACGAGGAAGGGAATCTTAAGAATTAATACCCTAAGTTGGCAAATGATCAAGTGGACATGCTTATGCTATAGAGGTCATCCCTATTGCAAGTAAACCACCGGGAGACAAAGGGAAGCCAACATTACAAGGTATAACTCTTATTTAGGGGTTAAAGTTCGTACATCATTTGATTCAGGAGAATCGCATTCCTTTATAGCCAGGAATGTAGTAAACTTCTTAAACCTTCAAACAAGATTGTCACCAGTCTAGTAATGGTCTCTAATCCTATTAGGGAATCGATACATCCCTCTTTAATTTGCAAAGACCTAGAATTATATATATGCGACGTTGATTTTATATGTAAGCGTATGTTTTAAATTTTGAGGGGTATGGACTCATCTTGGTATGGATTAGTTAGCATAATAGGGAGTAATTCTTAATTGCAACAAGCCAAATGTACGATTAAAAGGTTATGGAAGTCGTGACCTAAAAATTCTTTATACACCCTAAAATTTATCTTAGTCAAGGCATTATACTCATTAAGTCTCTTTGTTGGAGGGCTTCATCCATAACTATAGTTTTTGAATTTCACGATGCCTTTGAGGAAGTCTCGGGTTTCCCACCCCGAAGGGAGATTATGTTCCAAATAGATATATAGAAAGACAGGAGGCTAGTCACCCTGCCTTTAAGACACATGGCTCCCAAAGAAGGAAGAGAATTTAATAAGCAAGTCTCTAAGATATTAAAGAAAGGATTCATTCATCAGAGTACTTCAGAATGGGGAGCCTTTGTAGTTTTCACCACCAGGGTAGACGGTTCATTGAGACTTTACATCGACTATATGAATTAAACAAGTTGACAAGGAAGAATAGGTAGACTTATTTGATCAACTTCGAGAAGTTAAAGTTTTTTCTCAACTAGACTTAGCAACGGGATTCCATTAGTTGAGGATTATAGAAGAAAACAACTCAAAGACCGCATTAGCACACCATATGGACACTATGAGTGGGAAGTGATACCTTTTTGAATGACAATTACCCACGCATGCTTTATGGATTTGATGAGTAGGGTATGTAGGGGCAACTCGATAGATTCGCCATTATGTTCGTAGATGATATTTTGGTTTTCTTCAAGTGCAAAGAGGAGCATGAGGTCTACGTAAGAGAGGCATTAAGAACCTTAAGAAGGCACCAGCTTAAGGCTAAATTTGTTAAATGCCACGTTTGGGGAAAAAAAGTTAGATTCCTTAGGCATGTTGTTTCTGAGCGAGAACCGGTAATAGACCCCTCTAAAGTAGAAGATGTTCAAGGATGGTAGTCTGCTAGAAATCCATCGGAGTTTAAAAATTTTCTCTGGTTGGCAAGCTACAATAGAAATTTCACCAAGAACTTTGCATGAATAGCAGCACCCTTAACCTATTTGACTAAGAAGAACCTAGTCTTTTCTTGAGACGATTGATGCACTAGGGCATTTGAGAAGCTTAAGGAGTTATTGACTAGTGCACCTATCCTCATTATTCCTGATGGGACCAAACCGTTTTTGGCTTTTACAAATGCTTGTGGCATTGGGTTAGAAGCAGTTCTAATGCAACAAGGAAAATTAGTTGCTTATGCTAGTAGGCATCTAAAGGATTATGTGGAAAGATATCTGGTTTACAACTTCGAGTTTGCACCTATCGTCTCTGCCTTGAAGATGTGGAGGCATTATCACCTGAGAAAGGTTTGAGTTAGTCACTGACCATAAATCACTCAAATACATGTTTTCCAAAAAATATTTAAATCTTAGGCAGCACAGATCGATGGAATATAGAGCATCGTTCAACTTTAGTATTGAGAGCATAGATAAATGGAGGTAGTTGGAGTTCCTCTCAAATTTTAACCTCCAACCACCAACAGAACCCATTCAAGGGTTTTTAGCAACTATGGAGATTAGGCCAGCCTCGATAGACCACGTAAGGCTTGACCAAGTGAAGACTGAGAAGTTAGAATAGACATTGGAGAAACTAAGAAAGGGAGAGCATTTTTCCTATGCTAGTAGGTATTGATTTGATGAGAAAGGATAGTTAAGAGGAGATAGAGCCTTTATGTCCGAATGGTTGATAGTTTATTAAAAGAGGTGCTTATGGAATGTCACCACTTAAAGATGACCATTCTCTCCGGAGGAGATAAGATGTACAAAATATAAAGAGGATTTTATTTTGGCTTGGAATGAAGAAGAGCATAGCTAAGTTTGTTGCTGAGTACTTGATATGTCAGAGAGTAAAAGCCGAGCATGGGAAGCCTAGATGATTACTATTACCATTGGAAATTCCGACTTTGAAGAGGAAGCACATTTCGATGGATTTTGTGGAAGAATTCCTAGAAGTCAGAGGGGTAATGAAGCTATTTTGGTTGTTGTGGATAGACTTTCGAAGAGTTCCTATTTTATTCTGGTTAGTAAAAATAGAATTGCCACTTCTCTTGCACAGATCTATGTCAAGGTGGTAGTTCAAGGAAGTAAATCGGTTGTATAGAATTCCAATGAGCATAGTTAGTGATATGGACCCATTGTTCACTAGTGAGTTTTGGAGGAGCATAGAAGCAGCTATAGGAACATCTTTGAATCTTAGCACTTCATATCAGACATGGACTGATGGTCAAACAAAGAGGGTAAATAGGACTTTGAAAGACTTATTGAGGGCTTATGTTTTGGATTTTGAAGGACGTTGAAAGCATCACCTACCATCAGTCGAGTTCGTGTATAGTGATAGCTATCAAGCAATGATTGGTATGACCCATTTTGAAGCATTTTATGGGAGGCCATAAAAATTGCCAAGTTGTTGGTGGGATACCACCGATAAAATATTGCACGGATCTGATTTGATCCATGAGACCACGAAAAAAGTAGAGTTGATCATGCAATGAATGAAGGTAGCTCAAGACCATTAGAAATATTATATGGATGGAAGAAGGAAAGATCCTGAGTTTGAGGTTGGAGATATGGTATTTGTCAAAGTTCCATCTCTTAAAAAAGTGGTTAGGTTTGGCTTGTCCGAAAAATTGCCTTCTAGATTCCTTGGTCCATTCAGCGTTTTATAAAGGATAGGAAAACTTATTTATCGTGTAAAGCTTCTTGATAGGTTGATAGGCACCATAGTGTTTTTCACGTTTCTCACCTGAGAAAATGCCTTCACGACAACAATATTAGTGTTGAGCCTGATCAGTTGGGGGAATTAAAGATGGAGCTAACAGTGCCCCGTGCCATCACACGCATTGTGGAGCTCGGGACCAGATGACTCCGCAAATTATAATTAGGCTAGTCGTAGTACAATGGGGAGACAACCTAGCAGAAAGCACATGGGAAGCCAAGGGGAAGATGAAGATCACTCAACTAGAGCTTTTCACAGGTAATTTTCTCTTCATAATTAGGATTTTGGTCACATCGTAGCTGCTAGATTGGATGGTAGGAGATGGTTGCCACACTTTTTCACAATCACTTTACATTCTTTGCATATTTAGGGTATTTGCATACATACTTGCATGACACAGTTACAGACTCATGCTAGGATTGAGTTCATTTTAGTAATTCCATAATAATAATGCACTTTGGTTGAGTAGATGATTGTGTAGAAAACTTAGTTGTGTAACATGGATGTTACTGCGCATTACGCTGTTCGTCCATCGAAAGATTTCAGGACAAAATCCTTTTTTTAGGGAAGAATGTTAAACCCCATAAAATCAATCATGAATAATTAAATAAATTAAAATAAATAAGGTAAGATTGAAAATGAAAATTTTACAAAAGTTGAAATTTGACCATGAAAGTTATTCAATTACATTCATGATGAAATTCTAATCTATTTCCATAATAAGCTGAAAACAAAGCTCAAGTGAAGAAGTCATGAGCACTTGAAGTTTTTAGATTTCAATTACTTTAGTTCGAATTAAAATTTAAATGAGTATTTAAATTTAGGGTCTAAATTTCAAAAATTTACTGTAGTTTTCTTAGGAAATAAGTAAGGGTTAAGTTGAATAATTAATATTAAAAATCAATTAGGGAATAAAATAAACGAGCAATGGAAAAAAAATCAGTGCAACCCAAATGACTGGAGCGATCGACACCTCCAACTAAAGTGGTCGACCCCTATCGGTCGACCGGTCAAGGGTGGCGGTCGACTTATATTCAAGGTGCAACAAGGGTTTTTCTACGTTTAAACGCTCCAGGTTTGTCCTTTTTTTTACTTAACTCCATCATACGGTTCCAATGGGTCTCAATTCCTATAAATATGACCCTATCATCTACACTTTTTATTCATAAATATTTGGTGAATTCTTCAAACCTCTACCATTTTATCTCTTTAATTAGATTCATAAATTCAGTTAGCAATTCAGGTGAGGATTCAAATCCTTTTCTAATTATTCTTTTAATCTATTCATGTCTCCTTCAACCACTTTGAATCTAGCAAAATTGTACATATACCTGTCCTTTGCTGCTTATATATACCAAAAGAAGGAGATTGGGAAAAGAGTTACTTTGGCATTGCAAATCCATACAAGAAAAGCTAAGGATAATCTATGTGTGGAAACCTTTGTATTTTTAGTTCAGTAGTTGATTAGTATGTATCTATGGATTATGCCTTAGAGATATTGAGATTGTGAAAAAAAAGGGATAAAATCCTCCAAAATCCTTTTTATTTTGATTTGTTAATTCTAGAGGGAGATTCTCAATTATTACGTTACTTTGATGGAATTTATATTGTTTCTGCAATTTTTTATAATTTCATAGTCTATTTCACTTCTCCTCCTTATGTGATTCAAACTGGGAGTCTTCAATAATAAAATAAGAGTGTAGAGTATTAATTCTATTCATAGTTTACACCACTTATTTCATATAAATTTCCTTCATTTATTTCTATGTAATAAGAAGTTGAATAAAATATGAAGATAGGATTACAATTCTTATTGTTTAGGATATTCCATTGAATTGATGTGATAAATTGGGTTTCTATTTTTATTTACAATTCTATTTATTGTAGTTTTGTATATGAATATTTAATCCTTGTTATGGATATTGAAATCTTGGAAATTTGAAGGGAAAGGACTTGTAACACGAGTTTAGGGCGTACGAACCGCAGCTTAGAAGTTATTAGACGTGAATATATATTGATTTCTATTAGCATAATAAACGTATAATTATGGTGTATAATTGCATGGTTAATTGTGTAATAATTGCCCTTAATTCCCTTTAAGAAGGTAATTAATATTTTATGGCGTAATAAGGAAGCTTCCATGTAAGGCCTTAATTATGGAACGATGGGATGGGTATTATATATATAGAGAATATTTAAATTATGGCTAAGTCATAAGAATGTGAGGTTAGTCAAAAGACACACAGAAGTCTGCCCGGATAATCTGGCTACCACTATTACGACTTTGGGGCTGATGTAAGACATCTCATATGATAAATATTTGTGACGATGTGAGGTTAGTCCCAAATTCTAAATGATCAATTTGCCCAACTAATATGACTACCAGTTCTTACGAATAGTTCGACTAATGTGAGGCGTCATTATGAGTGTAGATCATAGTACAAAGGGCTTGCTTCAGGGTTTTGACGTATTAAGTGGTTGTTTGAGGGCTTGCCTCTTTTCTCCAAATGAAGTATTAAATGGCCAAGAGGCTAGTGTCAGGCACAATAGGTGGAATCTCGACAGGGGTCGGCTCTGGGATAAGGTATTCAGTGGCTGATTGAGGGTCCACATTTTCATAAAGAAGTATTAAGTGGCTCAAGAGAATCCATGCATTGTTAGCTAGATAATCACCAATTAGCAGTCCGCCTTGGGAATTGGTATTAAATGATGGGGTTTGCCTCAGTTGAGATCTTAAATGGCTAGAGTTTGCCTATTTTTCAACAAATGGTATTAAGTAGCTTGGATATTATTTCTTATTTATGATGTGGGATTTGGGTTAGGAGATTTAGAAACCTGCTTCAAGAATGAATGGTATTAAGTGGTTGATTGAGGACCCGTCTTCTTTCCTTATAAGAAATACTAGTGTGTGGTCCGTGCTATGCACACGGGATTAGGTGGTTTTCACTTAAGGGCATATGGTAGTAAGGGAGGTATTTATTTTATTGTCCTTATATATGAAATAAATGAGAGGACTGTAGTTGATGGAATGATTGTAGTGAATGCGTGATAAGGAAAAAATTTGGTCTTATCAAATGTGCGGTGGAATTATTGTAGCATACTAATCTTATGCATCGTATACGTCATTCACTGTCAGCAACAATGTACGTCACTTACATTTAACACACGCAGTATTGTATGTTGAATGGTGGTAGTTATGCAAGGATGAGTTTAATATGTGGATATGTGTTAGGTATGTGTACAGGCGTAAATACAACGTAGCGAACTCTTTCTGATAATGAAGTTAAAATGATGATAGTCGGTAGAATAAATTGCTAGTGAATAGGCAGAGAGAAATAATATAGTAATATATTGCAATAATGTTGTTATAATTAACAGTCGAACATAAAGCTGGATGTGTTAAAGTATTATGCAATGCACGTTGTAGTGTAGTCTGTCTTCGCTTCGCACAATGGAAGTGTATGAGTGCTTGGTAATTTGTATAGCAAAGGGAAATTTTTTTGGGGTTTCAAACTAGATCACTGCCTTGTTTATTTTGTTGAAATAGTCATACGGTAGTTTTAGAAAGCAAAGGGGTAGTTGAAGTAGAAAGAAGAAAAGGTACAAATTTAGATAGGTATTAAATGACAGTAATGTCTACATTTGGAAACCGGTAGAATTGTATAAAAAGGTTAACTACAGCAGGTTATTAACTACATCGTCTGTTGAGGATTATAGTTGGATGATGTATACGTACTATTCGGACGGTCATTGTTAAGATGGTTGACAGAGTAAAATAGAGGTACCAGCATAGCTTAACAGTTAACAGTGAGGGATTGTTTACAACTCCAGTGGAGGTAAATATATGTGAAGATAATGGACGCAGTGAGGTTAAAATAGATATAATGTGTCTAAGAACCCGTAAATTTAACCGGTTTTAATAACGTTATTAATTGAAATTTTGTGGGATTTTTTAAACGATAAAATTTTGAAATATAAATTTGATATTTGGAATGCGTCTAGTTGAACATAACAACCGGTAAATTTTCGTCCGAAAATATGAAAATTTATTTCGCACGTAAATTTACTTCAATCTAATCAGCTAAAAAGCGATGAAAATAAAACGTTTTCAAAACCAAAATATTTTTACATAGAAAAATTCTAAAGCATCTTTTGAGCAAGTTGTCAGTTTATCGTTTTTCCAAATTCGGACATCTTTGACTTCGTCGATCTTATTTTTCGGCGATTTTTATGCATTTTCCGCTAGTAAAAAATTCGAATTTTTATAATTCAATCATACCACTGATATCCATATGCCGTTTTGATCGTCTCGCCGTGCTGATCTCCACGATATATTCGATTCTGTGTTCTGAAACCGATACACGGCGGAATCTGTGGAAAAAGTGACCGTGGCGGTACCGGTTTCGTGCCTTTTGGGTCCTCACGACTATTCAGTTTACACCATGTATTTACTCAATAGTCATTAACATTTATTTTCACTGAATTCAACCTTTTGATTTTCCATTCCCACTATATTCGTATTGATTGTTTTCTCTGTTATCAGTGACAGCTCGGTTATTATTGAGCCCCCAAAAAAAAAAAATACATAACGTATTTTCTTCACTACCTGTTGGCCATTCCACTTCCTATTTCAAACCTACAACAGCTCATTCACCTTCCCATATTAAAAATAAATTACCAATAACAATACAAAGAAAAGAAACTGGGAAATTGCTCATTCCCTTTCCCTGTAACCATGCTTTTGAATTATACAAGCCTTGTATACATCTTTCCAGGTTGTGGTTCTTCCTACAATTCCTTCTTCTTTTTCAAAATTCCACTGTGCTAAAATAATGCGCACTAGTTCCATATTTGTTTGCATGAGAATACATTTCTTCTTATGCTCACCCTGTAACCGACCCTCCCCTCCACTAATGCACGCAACACGGCCTCTCTCCAACATGAGCAAGTACCCAGTTGCATTCCTCCAAACCCATGGACGCTTATTAAAAAAAAATAAAAATAAACCGAGCACACGCTCTAACTCTACACGCCCGCAACCGAAGCCTACGCACGCAAGACCAGCGCACGCAAGACCGTGGCTACCACCTCCTACCCGCACACCTACCTCCGACCTACAGCCCACTTCTTCCATCTCTGCAAGCACCCGAGAATCGAAACCAGATCCGACAGCAACTCGCTTCCATCACCTAAGTCGCTCGTCCTCCGCGAGCACCAGCCTTCGGTCGCCTGCGCCCTCTTCTCGGCCCCAGTTTCTTCCCCACGTGAGCACTTCAGCAGCCGCCATGAAATCATTTCCTCCCAAAGCCTGGCCGCACCGCTTCTTTTCCTTCATCTCTTCTATATATATAGGTAATATGTACATATTTTATTTTATACATTGTTTATATATGTTGTACTTACTGATGTGTTTTGATTTTAAGATGATATCATAACTGCAACTTATGATCGAGCCTGTGTTATAAGGTAGGATATGTTGATTTTAAATGCCAAATAAAACCTACAGTATGTTATATTTTGAAACAGTTTGATAATAATAATAAAAAATACTAACCGTTGTATAGATAATACAAGTAAAGTCATATATAATATGAATATAGTCTGTTATATGGGTCGTTTATATACTAGCTTATGTTTTAAAGTTAATTTACCTGTACACACTATTATATAAATATCACATTGGTTTAAAGTAAGATGTTATATAGTAGTTTATAAAATGATATTTGAACAAGTATAATTTGTTGAAGTTTGTATGTATTTCAATTAAGTAGTTTTATATATTTATATACGGGAATACGTTTTTTTTTATAAAAATGTTGAGACTGTAAATCTGGTTGAATGTATATATATGGCTGATATACTGTTTATAGAGTATATAATATTAATATATATATTGTTTAAATTACTTACATATATATATATATATATATATGTTGGTGGACATTAAATATATGTTTATTGTATGTATAATTTTCCTTTCAGTAGTTTGCAGTTTGGAAAATAAAATTTTCTAACCTGATAGTATTCATAAAGTTGTAGTTAGTTTAATATGGGCTTTAATGTGTTTATATAAATTAGTGTATATATATATATATATGAACGCGTTAGTTTGATTTTAAATTTTATATAGTGACTTTGTTTTACGTGTTTTATTTTAAAACAATAAGTTTCAAATACACGTGTATATATATTTTTAGTAAATATTGAAATAAAAACACAATTTTTGTATATATGTATATATACATGATTGTATATGTTGTGCCTATATCAATTCAGTTACCAATTATTTTATCGATCTAGTTCTGATTCAATTTCGCCAATTTCGATTGTCAGCTTTGCTTGTCAAATTCGCGTTCAATCTAGCTTTGCTTTGGATTCGTAACTCGTCTGATTCTCTTTCTTCTCTAGCCTCGAAAGGTGAGCAATCACTCACGATTAATATTCTTTTATTTATTAAATTTGATTTCAAATGAAACGACAATTGAAATATACTGTTGTTATTTATTGCACTGCTATTTATGTATCAGTTCACCTTTGACATCTGACACCGTTATCTGTTACGTATGCAATGATAATCCAGTTTGGTTGATAATTGATTGATTGTTGTTGTTTATATTGGATGTTAAATTGTATTGTATAAAGTGATAAATAATTTGAAATTGAAATTGACGTAGAATAGTTAACAATTTGAAATTGATATGTGTTGAAGTTGATTTGTTAAATTTGTATAATATGACCCCTTTGAATGATAAATAAATTGACACGTAGAAATAGTGTTAACGACACCTTGAACCATTTAAATGTATTTTGTATAAATTGATGTAGTTTGGAATTGAATAATAAAAATTGTGAAAAACCGTGTAAATATTAGTGTAATAATCTTTAATCTACATGAAATGATAGTGTAGATTCTAGAGATAATTATATTAATTCGTAGAAATAACAATGCGAATTAATACGACTATTTCGGGATTATTTAATTGAAATAATTATTGAATTGTTATTGATGTTTGTTATTGCTTGTTTATTTACTTTGACACCATCCTAGTTATCACACTACAAGTTCCCTTTGCTATGTTTTGATTTTTGAATTGGAATCGGGTTGAAATGATAAATAGCCAAAATGAACTTGACTTAGGATAGAGAATTAAATAAACCCGATTGGTCAATAATTTGATTTGAAATAAAATAAAGATTTTATTTGAATAATAAGGTTTTGAAATAAAATTGGAACGTAAATTTTGATGAAAGGAAAATGTAAATATTGAAATCTGAAACAAATATTAACGTAGTAATTGATGAAAGAACGTTGTTTGAAATTTAATTATTTAATAATTGAATTTGGAATTATTAATAAATAACTTGGAATTATTGATAATTAAGTTTGAAAGTAGTTAATAATTAAGTTTTGAAATTATTAGTAATTAAGATTGAAATTATTTAATAATTGAATAAGATTGAATTATTTGATAATTGAATAAAAATTGAATTTTTTTTTTTTTTTGATAAGAGAATGGAACTTTGAATAAGTGAATTTGAACTTCGTTAATAAATGAAATTTGGTTTCTTTAGTTATTAAGTTTTGGAAAATTATTTAAGTTAATAAGTGAAATCGAAACTTCTCGATTATGTGAAATTTAGTTCTTTATTAATTGAGTTTGAAATTTGTAACGAAGTCAATAAATAAGTGAAAATAGAATTTGTTTAACAAGAAATAAAATGTGATTTATTGAAATGAATGGGATTTATTGAAATTAACGCAAGACTTGTAATTTGAAGAATTGATTTGACGAATTTGATTTATTTCAATTTGATGTTTTGATATAATGAAGTTGAACGTAAGTAATCGATTTAAATGAATTGGAATTTAAATAGAAGTTGTTTTGAATGAAAAATTTTACTTAATGAATCTTGAATGAAATCGATAAATGAATTTAAATTGATTTGAATGAAAATTAAACCATTTTAAATGACTTCGGAATGAAACTTATATACGAACTTGAATCAATATTTGAAATGTTTAAATCAAATTTTTGAAATTGAATTGTAAGACTTTGAAATGGAAATTTGGAAGTTGAACGTAAAATTTGGAAATTGACTTAGGAGGACGAATGAAATGTTGATTATAAATTATATTTGAAATTGAAATTGATTTGGTTTTAAAATTTATTAAACGACCAATCGGTGAAATAATTACGAAAGTTATTAAAGAAACCGGAATCGGTTATGGATATACTCTCTATCTAAACCGAAAATCACTTTAATAACTATACGCGGAGTGATGATCCAGAATGAAGTGGTTGGAATGATGTACGCGATGACTGAAGAAAGAGAACGATAATGGATAGCCTTGACACTTGTGTCAAATTGGAAATGACTAAAATCAGGAGCCGTGCCGGGCCAAATGGGGTTAGCCATCTCGAGCGAACACACTTCTTCGTAACTACTACTCATTACTTGTGATTGGTGCACCCTCGTACTTTTCAGGAGTGTTGTTTCGCGGTGTTGCGATCGCTGCGGCGATGCGTTCTCACCAGTCCGGATCAGGCAAACGGTAGTTTCACTACCTTGGGTATTGCCTCATGTGCCTTGTCATACTTGTATCCCTATATACGCGACCACTACGAATTTGTTTTGTGTTATACCTATGGAGTACTCCCTGATATCCCACTAGTTTACGGTGGAGTTTACAGTGCTGTATAGACTATGACATTTATATAAAATGTGTTAAGGGGGATAATGGTAACGCCTTAACACTATTTTGATACTTTATATTACTGATAGACATTATCTATTTAGCGTACACTACTACATAGTAGATAGTTTAACGGATCCTTAGAGGATGGTTATTCCAACATCCTTTGAGTTACTTGTATTTCGATTGCTATTTCACTTGAGTTGGATTTATTGATATAAGAATATTAATCCTGACTCGAGTGCTTTGTGTTTTGCTTTACGCTCGGGTCAGACTGAGTGTACCAGTATTCGAGGCTCACCTTTGGAGTTGGAGCTTTGCTTGAAGATCCAGCCATCTATTCTGCTTTCAGTATTCGATGATTCCAGTGATGTATTCTGATTTGTACTTGATGTATCGTATTTCTCTTCTGTCGTAAACTCTGATGTATCTTATATATTTATATAATAGCTTCATGAACTACTATCTCTTTTACTTCCGCTGCATATTATTACTCTGTGTCTGTGATTCTGTGATTATTTATTTACTGTATATCCGAGCTTTGCCAAATTTAAAATAACAATTCGGTATTTTGAATTATTCAAGTCCGACATGTACGGATGCGAATAGTCCAGAATAGCGGGTCGTTACAATGTGCAAAGTGCAGATATAACGTTAACTGTTTACAGATTGCATATAGTGGATTGAGTTTGACAGGATAATATGGTAATATTTATGAAAACTGAACATGGCATGAAAAAAAGGGTACAAAAAGTAATATACAGGGTTTATCGTACATAAAATAAAGTACATAAAGATATTAGCCTTTTCTTTACGAAGGGAGAGAGAACACTAAGTAAATCATGAAATACAGAGGGAGAAACATGGAAATAGAATAGCGAATTATGAACATGGGGATAATAGAAGTAGGTTGATGTTGTGGACAAAAGCTGTTTGATGTTGCGCTTATCCGTGCGAATGTTGTTCATCCACGGTTTCTTTGCTTACCACCAATAAGCACGCCACATTGAGGTTTAGTCCCAGGTCTAATGGTGCCTTCTTTTATGAATGTAGTGTGAAAGTTCTTCGATCTCCTACACAAATGGAGAGTTAATAAGTTAGTTAGTTACTTTGTTAGTTGGCAATAGTGTGGAATGTGTGTTGTACGGAAACCAGCTTAACTTTATTCTTTCATTTACTGTCCAAACCTGAGTAAAGTAAGAACAATATTGGCTGTTAGATTGAAGTATAATCCACATGATATACAATAGAAAGAACCATGACAGAGGAAACTATTCATTCTTCGGACTGTGCTTGACTCGGTAGTTAATTGTGTGCCTTCAACTTCTGTTATATCGTTTCCTTCCATTGAGTCAGGTCAATGAGTCAAGGGTTTGTATGGTTAGTGAATATTTGAAATTCTACTCATAGTCAATGTTTTTCCATGATTGATGATGTCATAGGTCATAGGTCTAGATTCGAACTGAGGTTTTGAACCCGTTAAGCTGTTGAATAGTTTACCAATCAGTTCATCACCATTGATCTAAAAGAACATCAACATTCTTGTTAGTCGGTTGTAGTTTATTGTTACAGGACTAACAGGACATCTTTTCTATATTATGCTTAAACAGTCATAAATTAGGAGTATAAATTGAAAACCCATTTAAGTTTTTATATGTGTACCTTTCTGGATAGTTCCATCATTTCATCCACGCTACGTTTGATTAAGCAGGCAGCATCTTTATCAAAAGCAATTGCAGTAGCAAAACCGGTATGGTCAAAAACTTCCATTGCTACCCGATACCTATGTACATATAGTTGCTAGTAAGTGAGTGTAAATTATACGACACATTGAAATACAATAACTTGTTCATAGGATTGGTAATGGTATTATTGCATTTAGGGTAGATAAAACAGGTTGATTCTTTCATCATAGTCTTTCGACAAATTGGGCAGGAAATATAACGTCATCCGGATGATGTGATAATCTTCATCAAAGTTGCGTGTATGACGGACTTCTTAGACTACAAATCATGGAAGTAGAAAAAAATGTTACTCCTAATTTAGGTATTATAGCATAGAAATAAATGATATGTAATTACATGACATTCATTAGCTCTTATGTCTGTTAACATATTAGTTACGGTATTTCTAATTTCATGATCATCCAGTTTTGAAGTTGTTGGTTGATGACGCTCAACTATTGTAATGGTACCACCACTTAAAGTGACTCTTTAATGTATTACATTTAGGGTTAATATGAGGATAGAAAGTGGTCAATAATAGTAGTTGATATAACGAAATAAGAGATAAACTTGGAAATTAAATTAGCTAAGTCTGAACAATCAACGTTCGAGTACATTTGTGTAGTGTTGGTTGATGAAAATGTAAAGTCTCATAAAATAAGTAGTTTGGTTATCAGTTTGCATACAATGTAAATTGTAACTGAGTACTAAAAAGTTTTACTAACATAGAATTGGATATCAGTGAGGGTGGTTGGTTTTCCAATTCAGTAGCAGATATATCTTGAGGTTTGTTTTATCAGCCCATAAAGTAACATATAAATTTTTGAACTGAGTAAAGAGAAACTGGAGGGTGTTAGGAAAATATAAGAAAGGTTTAAATATGGAACCTTCCAGTGCAAACTGTCTCTTTGATGTTTGGCATCTGGTCCTCGTTGTTAGTTGAACAACACCTGAAATGCTTCTTAATACACTAGCAAAATCTATGAATAATATGGACAAATGGGTAAGATCGAAGAAATATGTGAAGTAGTGTGACTACAAATGGTGGAATAATAGTACATGGCATATAGTAATATGGAAATAGTGTTCATCTATAAGTTGAGCCCCCTTATCCATGCGTTAAGCGAGAATATCATCATTAACAAAACCAAATCCGCATCTAGGAATATTATACAATGTAGGTGGCATCCTTTTTACTTCGGTATCTTAATGGAAGATGATCATCAACTCCTCATCAATAGGACGGTAGGTAGGTTGC
Source organism: Allium cepa (assembly GCA_030765085.1). Lineage (NCBI taxonomy): Eukaryota > Viridiplantae > Streptophyta > Magnoliopsida > Asparagales > Amaryllidaceae > Allium > Allium cepa. The sequence continues at coordinate 486,928,751 of CM060929.1, forward strand.
AAAGGGTAGACATTGAATGTTTCAATCTTATATAAACACTATTCTTCAAACATCTGTAAGAATTTGTCCACCAAACTCTTTGGGACGACATCATGTTCTCGATTACCCTATGACGAAATACATTATTATCCTACTGTAACATAATAGTAATCATGAAATAAGATATAAATATGTCAAGCGGGTTCGAAACGTACCTACACATCAAGAAGATAAGATTTGTGGAGTGAACCACTTTTGCGGTTTTGGACATTGAATTTCACATCCTGGATAGTCTGTCATGGATGCGTTCCCAATTAGGACCGATGGTTAAGTCAGAGAGCAGCCGATAATTATTGGCCACGATTATATATGTTAAACAAAATCGAGGAAGAGTTACAAAAGTAAGTAACATAAAGTTTTTAGCACAATGGAATATGGGTTGCAAAGTTATATAAAACCATAAATTTCCTTCCCCGTACTGAACGCAGTAACATAGAAGTTAGAGGAGCATATTGATTCGTATTTCAGATAGGGAATGGGAAGCAAGAAGAGTAGGGTGTTCATACCTCTGTACCTTGGGAGTAGAAAAAAGTTGGAGATAAAAATTTGATGGTGGAGAGGGTAGGGTAGAAATGCACAGTTTGGTTTATTTACAGTGGTAAAGTGAAGAATACAACTACTGCATTTTTAGAGTGCAATCTAAAAGACGTGTGTATGTACGATTGTACTTCCATGAAGTGGTTGTAGTTATTTCAGAAAGTGGGTTTGACCAATTGACCAATGGAAAATAACTACATCCAAATGACAATAACTTCCAGGCCAAACAGAATGTTCAATTAAATAAGTTTTAAGTAGGTAGAGCAGAGTGATATGGACCTGCACCGGTTTATGTGTTAGCCTGTCCGAGGAAGTTAATCTTTGTGTACCAATTTCATAAACAGTAATATATGTAAAAAAAATCAATGTATAAATATATTAACAATTAAATGCATATTGTTTAACGCACATGGTAATAGTTAAAATATCAAAGACAGAATAAGAAACCACATATAGAATACGATTCAAGATCCAATGTGTAATATTATGGTAACATGACTAAATAGGCTAGGGAAGGGAAAAGACCAGGTTACTAAATGGAGTTGAATTGTGTGAGGACCAGCATTTCGAAAGCTTAAATTGATAATAATCCACATATGTCCAACTCAAACAATCTGAAACACGGATAATAATGAGGTTAATTAAGAAAAATAAGAGAAGAAGAAAACAAATTCAGAATCTCATAGCGGAATTACAAAATATAATAATCAAATAAACAGTTCATGAAGCTGTTTATAATATATATTTGATTATAATTTTACAACATCTATCAGAGTTATATATGAACAAAATAAAATAAAAAATGCAGTAGACAACATGATGCAGGGAATAATACTAGTAATAATAATATACTAATTCTTCGTCTTTGTCCTCCAAAAAATAATCTTCAGTGTGTCGAACACTTAGGGCTGACCCGAGCATCCTTATGTGAGTCAAATCAATATCACATATAGCAAGAGTGTAGTAGCGTTAGAGATGTTAATGGGGTTGTACATCTCTTATCCAGTGTATAATGTAACGTCCCGCCTTTCTGTACGCTTTAAATCGACGATAAACCACACACGTCAGACTTAAACCATACAGAAGGGCGGATTGTTATGGGTAAATAAGAAAAAGCAGAGAAAGAAAAAGAACGAAACAAAATCTTGCAGCGGAACGATAAAATATAATAATCAAATATACAGTTCATGAAGCTGTTTTACTAAAACATTTGATTATTCTTATACAATATATATATATATATATCAGAGTTACACATACCAAAGAATAATAACAATGCAGCGAAATAATGTGATGCAGTGGAACACTATAGTAAACAATAGTAATAATAAAATCTTCGTCTTCGTCCTCCAGAAATAAGGCCTTCAATTCCTGAAATGCTCAGGCTGACCCAAACGAATTGAAAAGACAAAACACTCGAGTCAGAACTAAAAGATCTTATGTAAATTAAATCAACGGTAAATAATATGAGTGGAACGGCGTCAAATAAGTTTATGGAATTTGACATCTCCTATCCAGTGTCAAACGTGAGTTTAGTAACTTAAAAGATGCTTGGGATTCACATCTCCTAAGGATCCGTTAAACTATTTACTATGTAGTAACATTTCACTATTATAATAATGTCTATAGTAAAATAAATATACTTTTAAATAGCGCTAAGGAGTAACCCAATATTCCCCTTAACACGTAATAGTCCTAGTAGTCCATCCAATATCATAGTCCCTCCTGATCGGGAAGCCACCAGAGGATACCACATGGGCTACGGGAGAAAACCAAACTCGTACAAGGTGCAATAGGGTAGGTGACATGGCACAACTAGGCAATGCCAGGGTAGATATACCAATTATGCTTTCCGGTCGGTGGTAACGCGTAGCGTGTAGCTGCCGCCCACCTCGAGCCACACCCCCAAATCGAAAAAATCAAAAGTGGCCACCGAATCAATCCAAAAGTCAGAGTATAATATCGAAGGGATGTGTCCGATAAAAGGTGTTACCTTCTTAACCCGTCAATCGCTCCTATTTTAGCCACCTTATGTCAACTCACGGGAGTCGGGTCCACGTATTTACCTCAAATGAAACGCCGCCACCATCCTACTTCATTCTGGAATCTCCACCGCGTACACGGTTGTTAAAGTGGTTTTCGGAGTTGGCAGAGAGTATGACAACTTCCGATCCCGGTCGTTTTAACAACCAACTGTTATTATAACACCGCGGTCTTTTCAAAATAGTTTATACTTCAAAACCAGGATATAATATTTATTTCAAAACCATATAAATACAATGTCATTACCATTTCAAAACCAAATCAATATGATATCATTTTAAAAATCATAGTATTTCAAGGTTACAAAATTTCAAAAACCAAAGACTTAAATCTATAACACTTCCAAACGTAATACTTTGAAATTAATAGCTTTGAAACAACTTTCACCCTTACATGGATTTAAATATTAAAATATTTTATAAAACAAACTAGCCTCTTAAATTTCACAAATCAATTCCAAAACAACCCAAATTTCTAAATTTTAAATTTAATATATTTCAAAGCTTAGTTATTCAATATTTCAAAACTAAACTTTGTAATTCATATATATACAAATTTCACTTTTACTATTATTTAGTTTTGAAATATTTGCTTACTAAAACCAATATCCTTTAAATAAAACTTCAAATTTCAAAACTGAATATTCCTCAATTTATTCACTTAATCACCTTAAACCCGAACTAAGTTATAAAACATATTCTTTTAAAATAAGTTCCAAATGGCTTCTTATTAAATATAATTCTTAATTAGATAAAATCTCAATCAATTTCAAAACTATCTTCTCAACCTTGATTTATAAAAATCAATATAATTTCTATACTAAAATATAATTTAAGTAAATCCTTATCCATATTTTATTTTAATAACCTTTATATTAAACTTAATTTATACTTTAAACAAATTTTATTCATAGCTTAAACCAAGAATTTAATTGTATATAAAAGAACCTTTATAAAATATCCAAATCAATATCCCCAAAAATCATATATTCCTTTACAAACCATAGAAATCAACTTCAAATTATTTTATATATAGACCACAGTGTCTGTATAAAATTTTCTATCCTGTGGTCAAGTGATACGGATATTTATCATTTCAACCTGTTAACCGGCACCTTGGCCCGGCTACAAAATGACAGTTGAAGATATTATTATTAGCACTAGACGAGGTTCTGACCAAGAGGAGCCTGGTAGCATACGGGTTTGATGCGGTCAACATGTTTGGAATTTAGGCATGGTTCGGCAAGAATGGTTCGGCACACGTCGCTCGGCCCAGATGGCGCCACAAGCCTTGTTCGGCACAAGCTTTGTTCGGCAAGCCTCGTTCGGCACAAGCCTCGTTCGGCACAAGCCTCGTTCGACATCTATGGCTTGTTGCGCAGAAGTTACTTACCACGGGCCGAAGTACATTGTTCCTAGGCCTTTATGGAAGTCCAACCCATCTTTGTCTATAAATAGAGAGGCAGGGGCACAGTGAAATGGACCTTTTTTGGAGAACACTGGGGAGACTCTGCCATTTTTTATACTCTCCTCTTTTTGATTCAAACTTGTACTCAAGCGATTTATTTACGGATTGTATATGTATTCAAGTGATTGAGAAAGCAATAAAGACTAAACTCAAAGTAGACGTAGGTAGTTACGCCGAACCACTATTAATCCGTTGTTCTTGTTCTCTGCACTTAAATTTATACTCTGTTCTCTATTTTAATTTAATCTCTTCATTAATCTCTCTACATAACTCTACTCAAGGGTGTTAGTGACCAATTTCGGTGCTAACATTTTGGTGCTTTCACTGAGAGTTGAATTCTCAGCTTGATTGGATCCATCATCTACTAGTGGATTTCCATATTCGCGAGATAGATCCAGTTGTTTACTAGAAAACTTCCTATTCTGCTCAGATTTGAAAAAATCTAAAGGAAACTGATAGCCGTAAGTTAATCAAATGTTCATGTTCATGTGAAAGGATTGGATTCACTGACATACGCAAGATCTAAGGATTGGGCGTTGAAGTTTGCACTCAAGTTGAATGAAGGCTGACCCTCCTCCGAAGGAACCGATCGCCCAGAACAGGTGCATGCCGATCGCCCCCGAAAAGCTGTATGCCGAGCCGCTCCCATTCAAGGCCGAACGCTCTTCCAAGCGTATCCATACCTCTATGCCAAGTGACATTCGAATGCCGATCCATACCTCCAGGCCGAACAGAAATTAGGCCGAGCAGAAAGAAGGCCGAACAGAAATTAAGCCGAACAGAATTTAGGCCGAACAGAAATTAGGTCGAATAGAAAGAAGGCCGAACAGAACGAATGTCGAACGCTCCAGAATGCCGAGCGCTCTCTAATGCCGAACGCTCCTGAGTGTCGGGCGTTCCTGAATGCCGAACAATGTGGAGTGCCGAACAAATTTGGACGCCGAACAATCTTGTATGCCAAGCAACTTTTTCATGCCGAACGACCCTCAATGCCGATCGAAACTTAAGTTACACCGGTCTCTTATACGACCCCTATTTTAAAAAAAAAATTCGGGTACGACCCAAATTTTCAAAAAAGAGGGTAAATTTAGATAATGAATTCAAAACTCAACTTAATAAAAGAACATTCTATCTACTTCCCTTGCATACCCTGATCGACTAGGGCATAGAGGATCTAGCGACAGCTTCTGCACAGCAACAAGGGAACGGACAAACAACCGCTACTCAAACGATACTCTCAAAGGGATATCATACTGATCACCCTTGAGGAGAAGCGACCTCCATATATATTTTGGCAGCTAATTAGCTGGAGAGTCTCCTACGACCATGGTCGTTTCTATGACAAAAATGAATCTAAACCAAAGTGTGGAGGAGCGGAACAGACTAAGAAATATAACAATGAAGGCCCGTTGGCTAAGGATGCAGATCCCAGTAACCAAAACAAGACCTCAAAATTTGGCTCATATGCTCTTTGAAAGATTCAATTGACAACTCTACTTGAAGACTGGCGACTCAGAGTGGTATTGGAAACCAACCTCGAGAGAGTACACCAAATTCTAAAGAAAATCAGGGCAATGTTGTATATTCCCAGATGCCCACTGATCCTAACACGAGCGATTACAAACACCTCCGAGGCGTGATCGAAAAGCCAATCTGGAAAGGAAGGCTTCAATAGTATGTACAAGTCCTGCAGAATGGCGGGCAGCGAACATCCGATGCCTATTAATAAAGGGCTATGACTATCAATTGGACTGCTGACGGCCTATATCCCTTTGAAAGGAGCCAGGGGAAAAAGTCGAATAGCGAGCACACGATGCGGCTTCACTTATCAATGAGATTTATCATAATCTTCTTTGAATTATTTCCATTTCCATTTCTATTTCAATTGTTCTATGAACTACGACTAGCTTGAACTAAACTACTTTCAAAACGATGCAGGTGACCAGGTACTCAGATTTGGTTGCCAACCAATCTACGCAGACCATGATCGGACGTGTGGAGTTACATCTAAACAAGCATAATTCAATCGCTCATCATCAACCATATTCCTTTAATTTGGGGCTATGGACTAGATATTGAAAAGTTCATCACGATCAGAGCCCAATACAAAGTCAACATGATCAACCATCCATTCATCGACCTCCACGTTTGACTTGGGGACCTAAGCAAGGCTTGTAATGGGTATGGCTTGATCATCCACTCAAATCTAATAATAGAACAAAGTCCGACAAAATACAGATGCCCCTCTTAAAGCTCAGTGACGTCGGGATCTGTCTAGAGTGGACGAGATTCGATCGTCTACACATCAAATACTACCTTGAACACAAAAGGTTATTCGAAAGCCCAACTTGGAGTAGTTGTGATGGACTACCTACTCGTCAACCATCGCTCTCAATACATGGACACGACTGCACCTTAAAACATATGCAACTTGTTGTGTCTACTCAATAATGCATTATTCTTGGTTTCTAGAAAGAGATACGAAAAAATTGTGTGAGATTTGACTATCCAACCCAGCATGGATGTGATCCAACCATATGTCATATACCTCCTTCCTTGACTTGATTAGAAGAGCTATAATCACCAAGCGGACGAGAATCGACCGTCCATTCTTCAAGTTTCATCCTTCATGCTGGGGGCACAGTCCCATTCCATGAGCAAATATGGTCCGATCATTCATTCGACAGCATTAGCCTCGATACGGTAGATGAAATATAAATTAAAGGGTGGAAATACGACTACTCTCAATAAAAACCTCCAAGTCCCCTTAGCGCAGACTGGAGTACTCTAAGTCCCTAGAGTGCGGACTAGAGTATAAACGAATGAAATCTCCAAGTCCCCGGAGTGCGGACTAGAGTACTCTGAGTCCCCAGAGTGCAGACCAGAGTATAAACGACTCAAAATCTCCAAGTCCCCGGAGTGCGGACTGGAGTACTCTGAGTCCCCGGAGTGCGGACCGGAGTACAAACGACTCAAAATCTCCAAGTCCCTGGAGTGCGGACTGGAGTACTCTGAGTCCCCAGAGTGCAGACCAGAGTATAAATGACTCAAAATCTCCAAGTCCCCAGAGTGCGGACAGGAGTATTATGAGTTCCAGAGTGCGGACCAGAGTATAAATGACTTAAAAATCTCTACGTTCCCAGAGTGCGGACTAGAGTACTCTTAGTCCCCAGAGTGCGGATCAGAGTATAAACGACTCAAAACCTCTACGTCCCGAGAGTGCGGACTAGAGTACTTTGAGTCCCCGGAGTGCGGACGAGTATAAACGACTCAAAATCTCCAAGTCCTCGGAGTGCGGACTGGAGTACTCTGAGTCCCCAGAGTGCGGACCGGAGTATAAACGAATCAAAATCTCCAAGTCCCCGGAGTGCGGACTGGAGTACTCTGAGTCCCCAGAGTGCGGACCAGAGTATAAACGACTCAAAATCTCTAAGTCTCCGGAGTGCGGACTGGAGTACTCGGAGTCCCCAGAGTGTGGACCAGAGTATAAACGACTCAAAATCTCCAAGTCCCCGGAGTGTGGACTGGAGTACTCTGAGTCCCCAGAGTGCGGACTCGAGTATAAACGACTCAAAATCACCAAGTCCCCGGAGTGCGAACTGGAGTACTCTGAGTCCCCAGAGTACGGACCAGAATATAAACGACTCAAAATCTCCAAGTCCCCGGGGTGCGGACTGGAGTACTCTGAGTCCCCAGATTGCAGACCAGAGTATAAATGATCAAAATCTCCAAGTCCCGGGAGCGCGGACTGGAGTACTGTGAGTCCCCAGAGTGATGACCAGAGTATAAACGACTCAAAATCTCCAAGTCCCCGGAGTGCGGACTGGACTACTCTGAGTTCCCAGAGTGCGAAGCAGAGTATAAACGACCCAAAATCTCCAAGTCCTAGGAGTGCGGACTGGAGTACTCTGAGTCTCCAGAGTGCGGACCGGAGTACGAACGACTCAAAATCTCCAAGTCCCCGGAGTGCGGACTGGAGTACACTGAGTCCCCAGAGTGCGGACCAGAGTATAAACGATTCAAAATCCCCATGTCCCTGGAGTGCGGATTGGAGTACTCTAAGTCCCCAGAGTGCGGATCAGAGTATAACGACTCAAAATCTCCAAGTCCTCGGAGTGCGGACTGGAGTACTCTGAGTCCCCAGAGTGCAAACCAGAGTATAAACGACTCAAAACCTCTGCGTCCCCAGATTGCGGACTAGACTACTCTGTGACCTCTAAAGTGCAGACTAGAGTATAAATGACTCAAAACCTCTACGTCCCCAGATTGCGGACTAGAGTACTCTATGACCTCCAGAGTGCAGACTAGAGTATAAACGACTTAAAAACATCTACGTCCCCAGAGTGCGGACTAGAGTACTCTATGTCCCCTGTGTGCGGACTAGGGTATCAATTACTTAAAAACCTCTAAGTCCCTGAAGCGGACTAGAGTACTCTCAGTCAGCCGAGCGCGGACTAGAGTATAAATGACTTAAATACCTCTAAGTCCCTGAAGCGAACTAGAGTACTCTCAGTCCCTAGAATGCGGACTAGAGTATAAACAAATTGACAAAAATCTCTACGTCCCGAACAGTGGACTAAAGCCTGTTCGACAAATCTCTAAGTCCCCGGAGCGTGGACCGAAGCATGAACACAAATTGGGCGCAAGTCGAACGAGGGGAGAATAACACTAAGTCATCAGAATGCAAAGTGGTGTATAAACATCGATAAATAAACAAGTGGATTCCGACCATTCTCTATTCCGCAAACTTCGGCCTAAAATCGACAGGAGGATTATTAACTCGCTAAGGATGGAGCTCGACAATCCAACTAGTGGCCTGGCTAAATCAATCCTGGAAGCAGGGGCACAAATCACTAAAAGCTGAATACGATAGCTTACTATAGCACTAGCTTTGGCGTTCTTTATAACTTAAGGCAATGACTACACGGAGGCCTCAATACAGAACTAATCGAAATGGCATCTAGAGCTATGAGAAACCGACTATATCATACCTCAGATCGAGGTTCAATACCAATCCGCACTAAGCACATACGAATGTGACTGGGATATTCCTTGAAAAACTATGACCTCCAGAGTTTGGAAAGGAGAGTAAACCATGAAGTCTTGGTCAAAAATTCTCCAGCACCCTCCTTCGATCCATTAGGAGGAGTATGAAACTAGATGGGCATGACCCGACTGCATTTGTAGCCAACTTTACCTCGAGATTTCATTACAGAACATGAACCAAAGTGGACGTGGATGACCGTCCAGTGTCCAAATTACGCCCTAAAAGTGATGAGGCATCAAAGTATTCCTATTGGAATGAAAAACCACGATAAAATCCAAGATAGGCGAGACCCCGTCTCCCATCGACTATCCTGATCCCCGATTCAACGGGAAAGAGAGTAATGCTAAAGTGGGCGTGGCTGACCTTCCGACTTATTGGTATATATGCCCCAGACCTAAGGGCATAAGCTAGAAGCAACATGAATGTGAACCAACTATTCATCGATCAATTCTATGTTTTCGAAGTTTAGGTGGGAATATAAACATAGCTACGACAAGACTCAACCGTCCATGAAGTACATTTATTAACCCGAGACTGGGAGCAGACACTGGTCATCCGAAGACTGGCTGCGATAGCTCAATGTTGAAACTTATATATAATGTTTACAACTACTCAAGGCCGAAAGAATGCCTAGGGATAGAATCATTAAATTGATACCTAAGCTAGTGGGCAACTAACTGTCACTCCAACCCGAGGCATGCGGATCATGAATGTTGCTCGAATGTGGAAGATGGAACCCCTGCAAAACAACAACGGATGATGACAGATGATATAGTGTTTAGAAGTCGAGATGCAGACAAGGTGGACAGCTCCGTCTGCATCCAAAACAATGACAATTGGCAAGTAGTGCTCGAACCCTGGCTCGGGCAGCATTCTTGGATCTATAAAGACATAGATCCGAGAGATGATGATGGGGGACTTAGGGAAACAAATGCAGCACCAGCTGAGCTGACGATTGACATACCAGTCATCCGGTATGACCCATCACGAGTCCTTAAGATTGGATCGCAACTCGACCCATCATTGGTCGAAGAACTTACCGATTTCCTCCGAGCGAACCTAGACGTTTTCGCTTGGACACATTCTGATATGTGCGGGATTTCTCCCGCTATTGCGAGTCATATGTTGAACATAGACCCGAAATACGTCTCTATAAAACAAAAAAGGAGAGGCATGGACCCGGAGAGCTCCGCTGCTCTCAAAAAGGAGGTGGACAAACTCAAAGCCAATGGGTTCATCCGCGATGCCCTCTACCCTGAATGGGTTTCTAACCCTGCGCTTGTGAGGAAAGCAAACGGGAAGTGCAGAACTTGTGTTGGTTACTCCGATCTAAATAAAGCATGCCGGAAGGATAGTTTCCCTTTACCTAGAATCGACCAGCTCGTCGACTCTATGGTCGGACACGAATTATTGTCTTTTATGGATGCGTATTCGAGATAGAATCACATCCCAATGCACATTCTAGACCAAGAACACACAAGTTTTGTCAGAAATATGGGGCTATATTACTATGAAGTAATGCCTTTTGGATTGAAAAACGCGGGAGCAACTTATCTACGTCTGGTGAATCGAATGTTTAAAGACCAGATTGGTAGAACGATGGAAGTCTATGTGGATGACATGCTCGTGAAGACACGGCAGTCAAACGACCACATCCGAGACCTAGCGGAGATGTTTGATATACTCAAGCATTATGAAATGAAAATCGATCCTTTGAAGTATTCATTTGGCGTAGCGTCAAGAAAGTTTTTGGGGTTTCATTGTGAATGCGCGGGGAATCGAAGCTAACCCGGAGAAGATTCAAGATATCCGAGACATACAAGTGCCCAGAACTATGAAGCTAGCACAAAGCTTGAATGGAAAGGTGGCTGCACTGAGTCGATTCATATCCAGAGCTACAGACAAGTGTATTCCTTTCTTTGATATGATAAAGAAATGAAAGTGGAATTTCGAGTGGACATCTGATGGTGAGGAAGCATTCCGAGCTCTGGTAAGGCATTTGGAACATCCCTCGGTGCTATCAAAACCAGTAGACCATGAAATGTCGTATGTGTACTTGGTAGTATCTCAGCATGCTATCAGTATGGCTTTGGTTCACGAAGAGGACCGAGTTCAAAAGCCAGTTTACTATGTTAGTAAATGCTGACGGGGGCAGAAAGAAATTATCCAAAGATTGAAAAACTAGCCTATTGCTTGGTGATTGCATCACGCAAGCGTCGTCCGTATTTTCAGGCACACCCAATCAGTGTCTATACTGATCAACCTTTGCGGCAGATACTCCAACGACCGGAAACTTCCGGAAGGATGTTAAAATGGAATATTGAGTTGAGTCAGTTCGACATTACCTACCTGCCGCGAAGGGCCATACAAGGACAAGCACTAGCTGACTTCATTGCTGAATTTACTATGACAGACGAATCAAACGACCACAATGTCATACCTCCCGTTCGATGGAAGATGTACACCGATGGGGCATCTAACGACCGTTGTTCGGGGGTTGGCATAGTTCTTGTAACTCCCGAGAACCGATCAGTTTGCTACGCTTTGAAGCTCAAATTCACAGCAACGAATAACGAAGCCGAATATGAAGTAGTGATTGCCGGCTTTAGGCTTATCAAAGAACTGGGAGTAAAATCGGTTGAAATCTTTAGCGACTCGCAGCTGGTGGTGTACCAAGTGCGGGGAGACTATCAAGCAAAGGGACAGAGACTTGCCCCATATCTCGCACGGGTTCAGGGGCTGCTAGCAAATCTAGAATATTACGATATCTCGCATGTCCCCCGTGAACAAAACAAAGAAGCTGATTCATTGGCCAAATTTGTGAGCACTGGCGATGCCCTGCAAATGGGATTGGTTCCCGTTCAAACCTTACAAACTCCGAGTATAAATATGATGGAGGTAGATTTCGTGTTAGAAACCAAAATCGAGAAGGAATCATGGATGACCCCTTTAAGCAATACTTACTACATGGGGTCTTACCCGAAAGAAGGAGCGAAAGACAACAAGTCATTCATAAGGCTTCGCGATATGTAATGAAGAGCGAAATAATGTATCGAAGGGGATTCTCGACCCCCTTACTCCGGTGCATAGCCCATGATGAGATAAAACGAGTCCTGAAGGAAGTCCATGAAGGAGAGTGCGATGACCATACTGGGGGGCAGACGTTAGCAAAGAAAATCCTCCGCTATGGATACTATTGGCCAACTGTAAATCGTGATGCCGTAGACTATGTAAGGAGATGTGACAAATGCCAGAAATATACAAAATTTCCAAGAGCCCTGTCGACGGAATTCGCACAAATGGTTAGTCCCTGGCCATTTGCAATGTGGGGGATTGACATAGTCGGTTCCTTACCCATATCCAAAGGTGTTGCGAAATACGCGATAATTGCGGTCAATTACTTTACTAAGTGGGCAGAAGCAGAGCCTTTGGCCACTATCACCACCAAAAAGGTCATTAATTTCGTTGTACGAAATATTATATGCCATTTTGGCCATCCACAAACTATCATTATAGAAAGTGGAACTCAATTCGAAAGCAATGAGTTCAAAGAATTTTTCCAAAAATATGGCATTGAGAAAAAGTTCGCAGTAGTTGCTCACCCGAAAGCCAATCGACAAGTGGAAGTCGTGAACAAAATAATCAAATCCATATTGAAAAAGCATTTGGAAAGGCTAGAGGCAAGTGGGTGGATGAACTTGAAACAACATTATAGGGTTATAGAACTACCCATAAGTCCATGACTGAACGCACTCCATTCGCCCTTGCTTATTGCTCTGAGGTCATCATCCACTTATTTCAAATATACACACACACACACACACACAAATCAGGAATCGCAATTGAATTGCAATTAAACTAGATGGAATTGGCAATGACTTATGAGCATATAAAATGCATCTGACAGCCAATGGCGAGAACATTTACCAAAACATGCATGTGTACATCCGAAAAAAGTTTGACTTTTGAAAATCAACAGGGAATTAAATTCTAACTTAAGGTTATTAAGAAAAGACTAGATCAGATAGCCGAAGCTTACTGGCCCTGTAGAACCAGACACGGATGGCTACTGATGACTACAACCTTGGATCTATAATATTAGGAACCGACCAAGCGTCATGACAACCAAAGAAGGATACGACACATTGGGATGATAAAATTGAAGGATAATGACTATTCAAGAAACATGATGGATTTCTTTCTGGAGACATGGAATGCTCGTTGATTCAAAGCGTGTCGTGTTGCTTCACACAACACACTTTGGAGGGGCAAGTGTTAACCGGCACCTTGGCCGGGTTACAAAATGACAGTTGAAGATATTATTATTAGCACTAGACGAGGTTCTGACCAAGAGGAGCCTGGTAGCATGCGGGTTTGATGCGGTCAACATGTTTGGAATTTAGGCATGGTTCGGCAAGAATGGTTCGGCACACATCGCTCAGTCCAAATGGCGCCACAAGCCTCATTCGGCACAGGCTTCGTTCGGCAAGCCTCGTTCGGCACAAGCCTCATTCGGCAGTTACCGTTCGGCATCTATGGCTTGTTGTGTAGAAGTTACTTACCATGGGCCGAAGTATATTGTTCCAAGGCCCATTAGGGAAGTCCAACCCATCTTCGTCTATAAATAGAGAGGCAGGGGCACAGTGAAATGGACCTTTTTTGGAGAACACTGGGGAGACTCTGCCATTTTTTATACTCTCCTCTTTTTGATTCAAACTTGTACTCAAGCGATTTATTTATGGATTGTATCTGTATTCAAGTGATTGAGAAAGCAATCAAGATTAAACTCAAAGTGGATGTAGGCAGTTACGCCGAACCACTATAAATCCGGTGTTCTTGTTCTCTACATTTAAATTTATACTCTGTTCTCTATTTTAATTTAATCTCTTCATTAATCTCTCTACATAACTCTACTCAAGGGTGTTAGTGACCAATTTTGGTGCTAACACAACCCGTAGTTTTAAAAAAAAAATACGGTTATATCATTTCAAACCGTAATCCCGAATGAAATAAAGTGCATACAAATTTGCAGTTTAAAACAATATAAAATACAACATCCATTCATCCAATATCAATCATCAACCATTTATTACAATCATCATCCAATTTAAACAATAACATCAATATCGAGCATATAATAAATAACAGGTAATTACTGACAGTTTGTATTCAATAATAAATTAAACAATCTATCTAACTAGCAGTTTATATGCAATAATCAATTAAATAAAAATTTAATCTAGTAAATTAAATTCGACTGAGATGATGATTAAAATATGCCAAACAATCATAGATAAATTTTAAATCACATCAAAAATTAATTTAACAAACATAAGAAATCTTGAAAGTTGTGAGTGGGTTAAAACACTCACCTTTGGATTTAAATTGAATTTAAATCCAATTTAAACCCAAAAATTGAACAGTCTTCAAATTCATCCAAACCCGTGTCAAAATGTCCGGAATTTTAGTACGATCCCAGCAGAGAAAACCGCACGTGAATCTGAATCAGTATGCAAAAGTTATTTAATTTAGAACACGACATTAAAAATTAAATTAAATTAAATTAAACAGAAAATACACAACCTCACGTACACGTCATCATCTCCCACGTTCCACCTCACTCCAGAAATGCTAGAACAAAATAAAAACATGCGAATGACCCCCTCTTGCCACCGTTGACCGCACTGCCCTGCCTCGATTTTGCCACCGTACGACATGACACCACCGCCTCTGCTCTTCCGCACACCGGCCGACCTAGCCTTGGCCATGCAATCGTCGTTCAACTCCATAACACGAGCAGCCGCCTCCTTCAAATCAAAACCCTAATCGAATTAAACGCCACATCCAACCGTTAATCAACCGAAAGAACGACACAGATGCCCTCCACTCGTCCCCTTCTACGTGACCGTACCCTCTGTTCCACGATCCGACAAAGTTGATCACGACGAGGTGAACGGCCAAGACTAAATCATCGAATTCTGGATAAACAGTAATTCAAAACCAAAAATGAACTGCGGATTCGAGATGCGTACATCGAAAGCTTCGATATATAATTTTTTTGAGGAGTTTGAAATTTCACTAATTGGATTTGGAATTGTCTGCCATTGAAATGAGGAGGTGAAGAGGAATTGTACGCACAGACAAATGAGAAATAGAGGTAGGATAGGGTTTATAACAGGGTATTTATAGACAAAGCTGAAATAGAATAGATGGACCCGATTTATAAACGCGCTGAACGATAAATGGCCCGAAAAGCCCATTCTAACTCCGGAACGAAATTGGGTCAACCCGTATATCAAAATAGATATTTTTAAATATTTTAAACGTGATGGAACGAGTTTCAAGTCCAAATTCCATCGTATGAAGAAGTTATGCAAAAATCGATATTTTTCAAATTGATTTCAATTGATTTCAATTAAATTTATTTCAAGGCGTTTCGAGTCTGTACGATCAAGCGACAAGTCTGATCGCTACGAAACTTGAAATCCTACAATAATTCATCGTTATGGATCCGACAAAACTGGTTTCGTCGAAATCCGAGTCAGTGGCCAAAATGGCTATGTTTACATTAATTAAATAAATTAAAAATTAGTCAATTTAATCAAATTTTCAATTTCAATTCGGTAATTGACAATTCTTATCATTTTTAATTTTTCCAATCATTTACAATGAATAAACAAATTTAAATGTCAAATTAGAGTTGATAAATTTATAAATTTCGGTATTAACTTCAATTTCATTAAATTCAGAAATTATAAATTAAATTTTCAAAAATTTCATTTAATACTTTTCATTCTATTATTCGGTCTATTATTATCAAAAAGGATGCAATTTATATTGGTTTGTAGTTATTGTATTAATATTCTCAAATTTCCTCTTAATTTCCAATAACGTGATATTTAGACATTTTAATTTCATTTAATTTTAATTAATCCAATTTATTAAATTCTTACCCTTGTTATTCGAGTCTTTATTACAATAAGAATAAAATTAACATTGCTTTTAAATCTTGGTTCTTAATATTCTCCCAATTAATCCACTTTATTACATTTAAATTAATAATATTTTCATGTAATTACAATTAATCCACTTTGTTACATTTAAATTAAAAATCTTGGTTCCCATTCTTACTTTGTTATCAAACAACAACTATCATAATTACTCTCTAGCATTAATCCTATCATCTACAATTTATTACGTATTATTCTATCAATTGATATAATTTTGAATCTATTTCCCAAATCTACTAATTTCGAGCAATTAAAACTTCACAATTGTTTAGATAAATTGGGATTGCACTACATTTATTATTTATCAACTTGCTTTAACCTTATTACCTAAATTTACGTTCAGTTAATATTGAGCAATATTATTTCGCTGGTTAATTCAACACTTACTCTTAATTACTCATTTTCTATTTTATAACCAAGGGCAACAATTTATACTATTACATTTTTTATTGTGACATCACTTCAATTGTCAATAATTAGTTTTAATAACCATTGCTACAATTCACTATTAACATTTACTTCAATATACATTATAAATTTTTTATTTCTTTCTAAATTTAATTACAAAAATCTTACTAAAATGCCAAATTTAATTATCGAAATTTACGGGTCATTACATATAATGTGCGTGTAATAACTCAAGAGATGTTATGGGATTTGTCATCTCTTAAGGATCCATCAAAATATTTGTATATAGTAGAATACGCCATATACGTAATGTCTAATTAGTAAGATAAATATTTATCTTGGTATTAAGGATTCACATTAATCCCCCTTAACGCTTTTTTAAGCATTGCCTTACAGTTTGCATATAATGACCCAGTAGCACGTCGGGGGATAAGGATGCGCCGTAATACGACAATACTAAACCACACTAGCAATGGTCTCATATAGGGATAAGAGTATGATAAGGCACATGAGGCAACATCTAAGGTAGCATATTACTAGTTCGGGTCGCAGGGCTGGTGGTAATGCATCGCAGCCATGATCGCCCACCGCGTCCATCCATCCCATATCGAGTCAAAGAGAGGTCATGCCAAATCAAGGCGCACCAATTGAAACCATCATCAAAATTAATAGTATGTACCGTCCTCGAATAAAATCGAAGGACAAACGTCCGCTAGAGGTAGCTAACCCACTTGGTCCGTTCAAGCCGTACTGTTTTAGTCATCTCAAATTGGCACAAGTGCCAGGCTCTATCCATCATGTTCTCTTCCTTCAAATCCAGCAAACAACGCGAAATCCAACTACTTCGTTCTAGAGTCTCCTCCACATACACAGTTGTTAAAGTGGTTTCAATATTGACAGAGAGTATGCCAATAAGAGGTCTTGGTCTCTTCAACAACCAAACTATGACGACCTGCCCTTCTCGACCCTCGAAAATCGACACAAATACGCCACTGTATAATATGCCGATGATCGAGTGCCGGGAAAAAACAGATTGTTTAGGGTAAAGGAAGAAGGAGATAGAAGAAGAAATAGAAAACAACATCAGAATCTCACAATCGCAGCGGAACAATATATAATAGATAAATGACTGATCTTTATACAAAAGAAACTGTGATTGCTTTATATATGCATCATCAGAGAACAATATCAACAAAACACAACACTGGACAGTTACGATAACTTGTCCACACAAATTTGAATATACAGCATATCAAACACCACAAAAATAAGACAGATACGTGTGATACGTCTCGCCATCTAGCACATCCCTTGAGCTCCATAACAGTCCATCCAGAATCTGTACTCTATAATACTCAGTCTGACCCGGGCATTATAGCCAAATAACACCCGAGTCGGTTTGGAAAACCAGAGTGAGAAAACACACCCAATTGGATTATTTAAGTTTCCAAAATCCTTTTAAATCAAAGGTATGTCGTAAGACCACGCCACAAATAAACATGTCGGGTTTTCACATGACGATAACCAAAACATTTTTATCAAATCCGTCTGATATTAAAATAGTGTTTATAGAAAGTAAAATAGAATCTAGCTGAAATGCTTGCATCTCACGTTCCAGCAATAGTTGGGCACAATCAAAACCATACAGGCGCTTATTGGAGATTGGATTCCATACAATGGTAGGACTACTGGGGTACCGCCTGTCACGGTACGTGGTCTAGATCACCGTATCGAGGATCCATTCGGATCCCGTGCTACACAAGACCGGAGTTATCCCTTGCTGGATAGTCCGAATAAGATCACCCCATGGTTGGGATCAGTAACCGTCCATACAGCCAAAAAAGGGACATCTAGACAAGGATGACTTTACCCTAATTTGTTGCTAACCACTTAGACTTGCTTCACCTCCCATGTTTTAGCCATTCCCGGTTTATGGGGCTCGAGGCTATGCCTTACCTTTTTAGCACACATTCACTTAGAATGCTCATCGTCCCCCTAATGATGTTTCGATAGCATTCGTCCATACAAGTCCATTCTGGGTTCGAAAGAAACCGAAGGCACTACTACTACTACATCCATTTTGGAATCACCCTCAGGATTAGTAGCGATTAGACCTTGCACTTCACTGCTCCATCTTCGACTTCAAGCTCTTGTCTTCCTCACGAAAACGTTCAAACCGAATCGAAGTGGTTTTCATGAAATAAATTCTGATCCCGGTCTCTTTGAAACGATCAGCGCATTGGCCAATATTGATAGTCGGTTATTTAACTATCAAATAACATCCACAAACAACCATCATGCCTTAATAAATTCCCAAATTATTTATTTCAATATCTTCACGATATATTTTTCAACATTTCAACCCCTTGAGAATAGTTTTCAAATCACTTTTCTCTAGCGGAATAAATTTCCACCCAATTGGTTTATTTCCACTGAAAAGCACCAAGTCTTAATAACTTAGATTTTAAATAATTTAAACCACTTTATCCAAAGATATATATATATACTTTAAATAATTAAAATAAAAACTGCTTAAAACACTTTATTTAAAATGCTAGTTATGCAATTTTATAACCTTCTCATGTAAAACTTAAGCCAAACAAATTTTAAAATAAAAGTTATTCTATAAGGTATAAATATTAAATAATTATCTTTTAACTCATAATACTACTTAAACCTATAAAATAATTACTACTATAACTAACTTAATAAATATTTGCCTCTAAAATTTTAAACAACTTAAACAATAAATTTCTCATAAAAACAACTTTAAAACTTTAAATTTCTACTTAAAAATCTGCTTTGAAAATATACTTGACTTTTCAAGAAAATACACTTCCCATTCCAAAATAGTCCATCTAATCCTTTATAAATCCAGCTCGATTTATCCCAATTTAATTTACGTCACAATACCGTGAATTTTATAAAACCACATTTTATTTTTAAAACACATTTCCCATCTCCTTACAAATTCCCACCGTGAAATTATACTTCCAAATTTATCCACTGATAAATATTTCACTTTATTTATACACCCTGTTTATAAATTTCACAATCTCGTTCTCTTTTCATCACACTTTCAACACTTACTCGATTTTCAAATTGATTCCCAAAACCAACTCCATTTTAAAATAAATTCCTTTACTTTTGCAAATTTATTTCAAAACCCACTAATTCCATATTCATCCTTTATTTAGATTTAAAATCTTATTTAAATCTGAAATATCCATTTCATACTTAATTCAAAAATTCTCCCTTTATTTCTTCCAAATCATTTTAAATTCTTAAATTTTTTAAACAATATAACTTAAGTTCTCAAAATTTATTTATCCCCATTTATTCCAAATCTTTTTACCATACTTGGAATTTATTAGATAGGATTTTAAAAATCAACTTTTTATTCTTTTCCAAATACATTCTTTTAATTTATCCCATTCCCTAAAATTATTTTACTTAAAATTCTCTTTTTTATTTACCTTCAAAAATCCAATTTTTATATTCCCAATACCTTAAAATACTAAAATGTATTCAGCCAAACCATAGCATTCAATAATTTCAATTACCAATATAATCTTTCACAGATTATCAAATAAGTCATATCACAGAATATGAAATAAATTAAACATTTTGAGGAATCCAGTTGGATCCCTCCAACCTGTTTCTCTGCATCCACGGATGTTGGCATAATATAAAAATACCAATCCCACTTCGAGGGCGATATCGCGGTATAAAGGGTCATCCGCTATGCGGGGCGCATAGGGTCTCATATGCTATATATTGCGGGAATCAATCACTCCAATATATATACTATCATATATAATATCACATCCAGTCAATTCAATCATTCAACCAATAATTATAATTTAACTATTTAAATTAAAATGGTAATCCAAATGAATGAGATTAACTCAGCTTTTCTTTTTATTTTGTAATCCGATCCACACTGGCTTGATTTCCCATGATTTAGGCCTTGTATAGACATTAGATGATTTTACTAATATTCGAGTCAATCGAACAATTAAATTTCCATTTGATAAATTTAACTAACCAATGATTTTATTTTAAACTAATAATTTGATTTTAAACGGATTTTCCTTTTAAAAACTTTTAGTAACTAAAATAAATTGAATAAGTAAATAAATAAATTTAATCACCCAAATCCATTATTTTAAAATGAACTAGCAAAATAAAATATGTAAATGTATATTCATTTTATTTTTGAAACTTTATATATACTTATAAGAAATAATCTATGTAGTATTAAAAACTAATCTTTATACAATTTCCTATGTCTTTCCAAAGTCTTATACATAGAAATTTCCATTTTACTGAGAATATTAAAATAGGTGAGTATTTATATATATTTTATTACCAAAAATTGTTTTTTTCTTTTTCTACAAAAATAACAGAAATTTACTTTACTGTATTTACATACATATTCACATATAAATCTATAAATTTAATAATAGACAGTAAATATTCTTTACTGTAAATATATATATATATATACATATATATTTCCCTATTTCCAAATTGGTATACATACATATATATATATATATATATAAATTTAATTTAATAATAATAATAATAAAGATTATACCTTACTGGGAAACCCTGTCTTCCCATCACTGACGCCGCGTCTCCCAAATCCAAACCATCACGACCCCGACATCCTCTGACAACGTGCACGCCTCGACCTTCCGAGCCTCACTCCGGCACCCTCGACCTTGCCTCGATCATGCGCATGCACGCGAGTGTGCTGCAATATCTTCCATCGAACTGGGTTTTAAAATAAAAATCGAGGAGCTAGATTCGATTTTGGATTTTGAATTCCTGTGCTCCATCTTTTTTAATATAAAGGAATGAATTTTCGATTACAGGGAGGAGGGCAAATCGAACTGAGAGAAGAGGGGTAGGTCACCATTTTCTTCCATTTAGATTTGTTTTTTTTTAAATGTGTGTGCGCTCAAATTTTTAAGCAGGAAAACGGCAGCCGCATGTTCAGTATTTCTTGCATGTAAAATTTCCTAACTATAGTGATTGAGAGAAGCAAAAAATTCTAATGTAAAGCAAATGCAGCCAGGAATTGACCAATATATATATGTGTGTGTGTGTGTGTGTGTGTGTATTTAATTAAATTCAAATCATCACGATAAATGCAACTTACAATCTCGAACCCCTATCGAGACATGCCGTTAGGCGTTTATAATGTTATACCCCTATTCCGAACGCAATGGAAAAGGTTTCGAGTCCTAACTCGATCGTATGGAGAAGATAGTTTTTTGAACTTAGTTACTATAATTGAATTTTGATATAGATTTTCAACGCGTTTATAAATCATACGATCACATGACAACTTCCAACACTACGAATTTTGAAATCCGGTAATAATACACTATTATGGATCAAATGGAACTGGTTTCGTCGAAATCCAAGACTGTGCCTCGGAAGGCTATTTTTAAATATCAATTTAAACGATATATTTTTAAAACTAAAAAAAACATTTTCAAACTCAAATTTAAAACTTCTATCATCTTTAGTATCCTCATCATAAATTTTATAAGTCTTTAAAATATTTTTAACAAGCTTAAAATTTCAGATTCAACCATTTACCCAATTTCCAATTATATAATTGAACAATTAAATCACTCAATAAGTAGTGGCATTTGAAATTCCAGTTAGAAATTAACTTTTAAATATTTAAAATCAATTGAATATTCCAATTTCAAACATCCAAAATCCCGGGTTATCACACAAACATCGTTTTACATACCGGTTGGTACTTTTACATTTCAAAAAAGATTCATAATTGATATCAAAATATCATATTCATTTCAAAGTATCATAATTACTTCAAAATATCATACTTAGTTCGATATGTCATTTTCACTTGAAAATATCATTTCATACAAATTTTTCAATTTTACTTCCAAGATCGTTTCGAATTTCAATTTGGGCTATAACTTCATTCAAACCCAATTCACATTTAAATCCATGATTTAAATATAAACAGTTCCCACTCTAACCAGTTTGAATTTTCATAAAATAGATTAAATAGTTTTAAATAATTTAAAAAGTTAAAATAGTTTATTATAAAATAGTTTGAGTATTGAAAATGATGTATATAGTAAAATAGCTTGGAAAAATCAAAATAACTCGAATATTTGAAAAGACAGATTTTGAACGGTTTTTATTAAAATAATTTATTTAAAAATAGTTTCAAAGTCAAACTAATTAAATTACAAATCTTTCAATTCAAATCATCATCAGTCTCAATTTAAATCGACTCAATTTTGTTTTCAACTCGAATTAACTTCTATTCTAATTTCAATTCAAATCGATTTTGATTTCGATTTCAAATTATTTTAATTTCGATTTCCAATTAATTAATATCAATTTCAATTCCGATTTGAATTAATTTCGATTCAATTCCTAATTTTAAACCATTTCAATTTTAATCCATTTCAATTTTTATCAATTTGGAGTTCGATTTTAAAATATCGATTTAAATAAAGTTTAACTTAAATGTTCAAATCTTTAAAAATAATTCAATCTCGAGCCAAATTTTCAAATATCAACTTATATCACTTTTACTTAACTAACTTCAAAGTTCAAGTAAAAGTTGAAATCTTTAGAAACAAATGCTATTTCCATAATTCAAATCATATTTCAATTCTTACTTCAAATTGCATTATTTAATCAATTTCTTTTAGCCAATTCAAATTTCATATTTCAAGCTCGAGTTCGAAAATAATTCGATTCCCATATTTCAATTTTTATTTCTTTAGATCAAAACCATTTAAATAATTTTAAACCTTGAATTTTAAAACCATTTAATTTAACCAATTTGGTGTCCGTATATAATTTTCTATTCTATGGCCAAGTGATTAGTTATTCCAATTTAATTTCAAGGATGGATATACATCATTTCAGTCCAAAAAATAAATGTCATAGGTATATACCATTTCAACCTATTTCTTAATTTATTCGAAATAATTCAATTAATAGTTTTATATGCTGTCAAATAATTTACAGGGTGACAACAGGATATACATATAAATAAATAAACATCTGATCATCCAAAATATCAACCAATAGGTATCCATCACAATTAACATCCAAATCAGTCAAAATATCACCATAATTAACCAGTTGTCAATAATCGAGAATTTTGCTAGCAATTTAATTACCAATTCAAATTTGAAACATCAATTCAAATTCCTATCATTTCAATTAATTTCAATTTAAATGTCTGTTAAATTTACCAAACAACAGTCAATAAAATTTAATAACTTCATGATATCAGTTTAACAAACATAAAAATAATTCAATCATTTAAGAGCGTTTAAAACACTCGTCTTTATTTGAAACTGAAAGTTTTCCAGCTTCAAATCAATTTCAAACTAACTCCATGACATAGCCTTCGTCGAAACGATCACAACGCGACTTGTTTCACCTGAGTAGGATCTCGCATGTGCAAGTTATTCAATAATCAATATAAAGATTTAATTAATATAATTAATAACTCAATTAAAAAATTAACCTTATCTCTCTCATTTGCATAGGTCGCACAAAGATGCCCTTCCTAGGTTGAACTCGTGACACTGCTTCGTTTTTTATTTTTTTTATTTTTTTCGTGAGAAACGATCACGTCAGCAGCCTACATCACCATCGACCTCCCCAGCCCCTCACCCTATAGCTGGGCCGTCGCACACTAGTTGTAGCCCCATCGCATGCGCAAACGCGTAGATCAAGAACCCAAAACCCCAATGACGAAACGCGACTGACAATAGCCCTTGGTCGCACCGCGCCCAGCCACGCACATACGCGTGCCTCCGACCCCAACCTGCTCACAATCGTGAGCCCTTATCCGTTTGTCTTTTTTTCTTTTTTTCGTCTATCATTCTGCAAGAGTTCAAATGAGAGGCAAAGGGAAGGTATGGGGGAAAAAAATTATGGCAGTGGGTACAAAATGTTGGGTGAGGGTGAGTATATATATTATTATAAGTAGAATATATCCGACTGATAACGTTCGAAATTCTCGGGCTCTAAATGAGGCGTGCCGCCTGGCGTTCTATATGTTATACCGCAATACCGAACACAATGAAACTAGTCTCAAGGCCTAATTTGATTGTATGTAGAAGATAGCCTTTTAAAACTTGATTGTTTTAATTAAAATACTGAAATTAAATTCTACGCGTTTCAAGCTCGCATGGTCAAACGACATGTCTGATCGCTATGAAACTTGAAATCCTGTAGTAATTCACTATTACGGATCCAATGAAACCGGTTTCATCAAAATTCGAGAAAGTGCCCAAAAAAGCTATTTTCACACGTTAATTAAAACAAGAAATTTTCAAAATCAATTTGTTCACCTTTAAATATAATTTTCGTTAATATTTAAATAAAATTTAAATCAACTTTTAAAATCATTTTCATTTGTATTAAATTCAGGATTCAATTATTTAAACCATTTTCCAATATTAAATTTAAGCAATTTAATTATCCAATAAATTACGTTAATAAGTATTAAATTTCAATTAAATTTTAGTTATTAACAATTATTTTATTTCATCTAAATAATTCAACATTTATTATTCAATCCCAGCTATTGATTATGTAACTCCTCGCATTTTTAGATAATTAAGTAATCAAATAATTATAATCAATGAAAATGAGCATTTTTGGAATTGTCAGAACATGGTTTCGAAACTTATGCCACTGTGTTTATGGCAGTTTTCTGATTAATTTACATATATAGTATGCCTCGAATGGACTTCATATGAAAAAGTCATAAACGTTCGAAGTTCCATATCGAAAAATAGTTATACGTGTAAATGTGTGTAAATATATTTGTTTATAAATATGTGCATATAAATTCCAGAAATAACACGCATTTGAATTCAAAATAGACACACGTCATAAAGGAAATTAATTGACATCGGCAATTAGTGGTAATTAATTAACATCAGGAGGCAGTGTTATTCAAATCAGCAATTAAAGGAAATTAATTTACATTAATTAGCAATGTTTGAATTTCAAAATAAGCATGTGTTATTAAGGGGATTAAATTTGCAATTGATGGAAATTAATTAGAATGAATAGGAAACGATTAAAAGTTAACGTTTAACAATTTATAATGCTTAAAAATAGAGGAAATAAATTAATACATATAAGACAAAAAAGGCTAGACACGTCAAAACTGACGCGTTTCACTTGTTTTTAACGGTTAGATTTCAATCGCTTTAAACGAACGAATGATGTTGCTTTGGCTCTCTATAAATAAATGTGCAGGACTAGCCTTCAAATCCATATTTTTTGAATGGGCGCGGAATCCCTGTCACTTTTCTTTCTCCTCTAATTCTTCAGAAATCAAATATATTAGATTTAGGTTTTCTGATTTGGAATTTGAAGGTAAAAATTGTAGATCTAGAGAAGAGATGTCCAAATTAAGCCATCCATATGGGGTAAGTTCTTAGATCTAGTTTTATAGTTTATCTGTTTATTTTTCTTCAAATAGATCTAGATTTATAAATCCATACAAATTTCTGTTTATGGATCCAAATAGGGTTACAAAGGGGAAGTCTATGGATAATAGAACTAGAATAAAAATCAGATCTGGAATTTGGAGTGTTTTCTTTTCCGGTGAGTGGATTTAAATTATATATCTTTATGTTGATGATATAAAATATCGTAAGATTTCCATTAAATATTTTAATTTAGCATTTGAACTAATTTCACTAATCAATTCTACTTGTTAGTTATGCTGAAAATGTAAATTTTATAAGAGAAGTGTACTTATAGTTAAATGTTATTTATATGGAAAAAGAAAGGAATCCAATTAAATATAAGTAATATTAGGCTTAAAAATTATAGAGAAATGCATAAGCCTAAAAGTGAAATTTACAGTAAATGATGTTAAAATGGAAGAAATCAATTAAAAAGGGGAAAATCTAATAACTCGATTTGGAAGTTAGTGACAGATTAATTGGTTGGTTTAGAAAACGAAATACACTTCCATGGTTTAATATTGTAAGAATAACGATAAACGTAATAGCAAGAATAAAAGCAAGAAAAATGGAATTAGTGCAAAATAGAGACATTACTATATTTTGCATTACCCAACAATTAAATAAACAATAAAAGAAATACTTGCAGTTATGAGTTATTGTTTATAACATTATTTAGGATTAAAATATGAAAATGGAATTTTAGCATAGTTTTTGTGACCAACCAAATAGAATAGAACTACTTTCCAGAATAAAAAAGAATAACGCGAAACGTTAAAAAAATTAAAGAAGAAGAAAGAATCAAGTTAATTATTTGACAAGACTAGAAGCAATAAACAGAAAATGTGACTAGATCTGCATTTATTGCATATATAGTAGAGTAAAAAGTAAAGCAATTATTATGATAAGTAACTTATGACAGTTGGACATAGTCCCAAGATAAGACTGTTATATAATATAAGATAACTAAAGAAAATTTAGTATAATAATAAAAGAAGATGAACTAGAATAGAAAAGAGACACTTGCAATTACATTTAGAACATGTAGGTTATACAAGAAAGAAAAGAATATAAATACGACATTTGCAAGTATAATTATAACATGTAACGGCTCAGGATTTTCGATCCTCGAAAATCAATATCAATACGTTCACTGTATTAAGTGTCGAGCTATCGAGTGCCGAAAATACCAGATCATTAGGGGTTAAGAAGAAAAAGGATAGAAAAAGAAAACGAAATAACAACCACACAGAATCTCACAATCGTAGCGGAATAAAATATAATATACAATAAATGATTTCTATACAAAGAAAACTATACCTATTAATAGACATACAAATTATTAGAGTACTACCATCAATATAGAAATCTAGACAGGTATAATAACTTGTCCTCAAAAGTGTTGAATATACAGCCTACGACACACAACGGAATATAATCGAGTACGGGTATGGGTCTCTGTCATTCAGCTCGTCTCTTGAGCTCCACAACATCCAAATCTGAACCTATAATACTCGGTCTGACTAGAACATTATAACCAAATAACACCCGAGTCAGTCTGGAAAACCAGCATGAGAAAACTCTACAATATTAATTCATACGGAAGTAAATGGCGGTAGGATCTTTACGCAAGAATCCGCTCGTCATTTTGATTTAAAATGAAGTAGAAAATGGTCTTCTCTTTTTATAGATTATTAATAAATTCAGTTTTCTTTTTGTATTTAAAATCCATTTGGCTCATAAAACAAAACCCGGCCCAAAAACCTCTTCTTCTTCCTGTTTCTTTCTCTTATGTTCCTTTCTTCACTCATTTACTCGAACGCACGAAGGCATGCATGCACACGTGCGTGAACGTATCTAGTGACACCAATCATCAAATCACGTCGCCGATCATCCACGCAAGTTCGCCCATGTCTCCACGTCACACGTGATCGCCTGGAACCCACGACCACCCTCTAGTTCGAAGTTTCAAACTTCAACCAAAAACCTAGAACAACAACCGTGCTACTAAACGCCTCGCCCTGCCACCACGACCATGCTTCCACCACCAAACTTCGGTCTAAGCATCGTCATCATCTTGTGACGCCCCACCTCTATACCCATGCTAGCAAAGGACACTACGGGGTAATGCCGTCAACTAGCACGGAGAATAAGGCTGTTGAGGAGCGACCATCCGTGTAATTGCTTTGTGCGAGCACCGATATGTCAGATAGTATAACATGCAATTCATTTCGAGAGGAAATCCGACATACCGATACAAACTCAAAGCTACTACACGGTGGCTATAATATCTTCGGAAACAAATATAGAAATAAACATAACACAAATCAGTCACAGACAATTCATATCACAAAGGCGGAAACAGATATGAATATATAACTAACACAAGAAAATGTATATCAGAGTAGTGGTCAAACAAGATCCACAATAACACAAAAGAATAGATACAAGTGCTAGACAAAAGAATATGCATACATCAAGGAGTCTATATCTCTAATGTATACAACAAAAAACTACTAGACTAAAGTAGTTAAGCAAAAGTCAGAAGATGCTTCCAGATAGGAAGTCATGAGGAAGCACCTGCAATATCTCAGTCTGACCCGAGTATTATTTAAGAAGAAAATAATAAACGGATCAGTCTAGCTATAATTATCAGATAAAATGAGATATAAGAAGAGACATAATAAAAACGTATGATAACCAAAAAGCCATACTGCGACAAGTATACATTAGGAAATCAACAAAGGAAAATCACACAATTATCTCCCGAGTCTCATAGCACAAAAAGAATGTCATATTCTTTATTTAATTCACCAAGCCACAATAAATGACATACATATCAATGCCAATCGTACAAGTTGGTGAAACATAAATTCCAGAAATCATCATATAGAAGTCCAGAAATCACAAGAAAAGGGTGGCCAAGACATTGATGTAGTGCAAACGGTACATCCAATGAATCCAAAAAGCAAAGACATTGATGTAGTGCAAACGGTACATCCAATGAATCAAGAAGCAAAGACATTGATGTAGTGCAAACGGTACATCCAATGAATCAAGAAGCAAAGACATTGATGTAGTGAAAACGGTACATCCAATGAATCAAGAAGCAAAGACATTGATGTAGTGCAAACGGTACATCCAATGAATCAAGAAGCAAAGACATTGATGTAGTGCAAACGGTACATCCAATGAATCAAGAAGCAAAGACATTGATGTAGTACAAACGGTACATCCAATGAATCAAGAAGCAAAGACATTGATGTAGTGCAAACGGTACATCCAATAAATCAAGAAGCAAAGACATTGATGTAGTGCAAATGGTACATCCAATGAATCAAAAGCACATTAAAAGTACATGGGATGCCAGCCCACAAAGAAATGAGAGGAAGCTCAATGAATTGAGGTACGGACCTCCTCATGGACAAATAGACATCGCACATTACTAGTCTAAACCATAAAATGATCGTCATGATCAACGAGAAGTATCAATTACAGTAAGCTAGTAAATATATGAGCTTAGCTTCATGTCCCATAACCACTAGCTTAACTTAAATATTTACGAACAAATTGTAGATTTCCACTAGAAAATTGTCACAAGAGATTCAATCGAACAAGTCCAAGAATTAACCGACGAAGTAAACGCAAGCGTTTCATACCACTTGTTTTACTAAGCCGTTTAATTAGATTTCTCATACGAGTGAGGTAAAGGTTTGTATATACTAATAGATTGGAAATCGGTTTGAGAAAACGAGCTTTGTAATAAAATAGTGTTGAAATCATTTGAAGAAAGAGTTTTGATATTTACTACTAGTATAGAAAACCTTTGTATTTTAAAGTGACAAATCATAGAAGTGATTGTAGAAACAATCAATCAAAATTCACATTCAAAGACGTGAATAAAATCCAAAGAAATCAATTACGGAATCTATCGAAGTGGATATTCCCAAAAATGACGAAGAAAATGTCATCAAAATCAATAATAAATGCAACAAAAGGGAATCAACACGAATCGATTAAAGTTGGAAATTCAAACAAAATAGGCAATATAGGCAAAAAGTGCAGATTCAGACGTTTGAAATCAAGGATTCAGACGTCTGAATCTGGAAAACCAAAAGTTTTCCAAAGTATATTTCAGACGTCTGAACCCTATATTTCAGACGTCTGGAATAGGCAATTTTTAGCTTATTTCCTTTCTGGTCCAAGATAAGCTAATTCAGACGTCCGAGATATAGATTCAGATGTCTGAATCTGGGAATACAAATCTTCCCAGTATAATATTCATACGTCTCAATCTAACGTTTCAGACGTCTGAAACGTGGGTTCAAGGCATTCCCTGAACCTAGACCAAAAATGGCCGAAATAAATACCGGAAGCGATCGGACGAGCAACGACGACTAAGGATTTACGTCGAGCGACAACCCAGCCTTAACGGCTCTTCGATACGCCTCAAATATCAATGTCCAAATATCCATAAAAGGATTTTCATAGATTTTGATTTTAAAACATCAAAAATTGGAATATACACCAAATCAATCCAAACCAAAATCAATTGCACAAGAATAAGTGTTAGGAATTCATACCTAACAATCGAAGATAATTATAGACAAAGATGTGAGATAAAAATCTCACCTTTGAACCCAAACAAATGAAGAAGAAGCTTGAAAGCAAAGGGAGATCAACCACTCTTCAATCCCAACTCAAGAAGCTTGATTCTAAGCTTAAAAAGAGAAATGTTTCTCAAATTAGGTTTAGGAATTTTCTGAAATCGAATAGAGAATGAGTTGGGGAAGATGAAGAGAAGGCTTACCAATGGGTTCTCTTAAATTTGGAGCTAGAAGTTGGATTCGCAAAGAAAGCTAGGGCTTAGGAATTTCCATTTCCACTCTTTTCCCCCATTGTTGCTTAAAGCTTAAAGTGTTAGGAATATGAAATGAAGTAATGAAGAGTTGGAGTGGAGCTAGGGTCTTAAGATGGAACATTGGGTTGAAACCCAAACTCAAACCCAAAGTGAAAAAGTAGCAAAACTCTACTAACTCCAAACATATTGAAGCTTATACTCAAAAAGGTCACAAACGGCATTTTCGACTCAATGGAAGTGGTCTCGAGTCCTAATTCGACAGTTTGCAAAAAGTAGCTTTTCGGACTATGATCCGACGAACGATGAAATATTTAAATACACAATCGATAAATATGCGGGTTGTTACACATCTCCTCCACCCATTCCCTCGACGCACACCCCTGTCTCGTCGACTCGTCATCTTCGTTGCCATGAAACCGAGACCCCAGAACTAACACTCTAAAACCCTGGACCGACCTCGTCTCGCCAACGCACCCATCTAGAAACCACCACACCATTTTTCATGGATGCCCCCTCACCCAAGCATCCTCTACGTCAATTCCCTTGCCTCGAAATCAATTACGTCGCCGTAATTCGCCAAAACCCCCAAAACCGATCAGCTCCAAAATTCTCCCTCCACTCTCCATTAAAAATTCCCAAACCAATTCTAAAAATCATGCTTTTCAGTAAGGATTTCGACTATATAATCCATTCAATAAATTATGATGGATAAATTATTTCGTTAATCAACCTACCTACTGTAATATGGGTTTTGTTTCCTCTATATTTGTCGAAATTTGATGAAATAAATTTTAAAACAATCTACACTCAAAATCAAGCAACTTTTGTTTTGAAATCATGTTTAAAAACTGAATGGTTGTTGAATTGTTGATTTTTAAGTTGAAGGTTATAACTGTTTTAACAATAAACATGAGCCTAGGAGAAGAATAATACTTCTTTGATGTACAGGTGGAATTCATTCACGTCTAAGCACATATTCATTCACATATACATGTGCCGGATACATATACAATTAACATAGCTCAAAGATTTATCTAAACAAAAACTATATAAGTAAGTATGTAAATCAGGAAGCAATATGAAGTTGTTTACTCACTTGTTAAAACATAATGAACACACTGCTTGTATTTTCCTGCTTCAAGGTTTTTTACTTACTTGATCCATTTTTTTGTTTTTTTGTTTAATGGCTGAACTTTTTTCTTTTATATGTTATACTTGAACAACAACTAGTATAGCCCTATATATATATATATATATATATATAGAAGGACGGAAATGAAATGGTTAAGCATAGGATGGCTGAAGATTGTTACCGGCTTCCCATCTTTTATTTTATTTTTATTTTTTTCTCTTTTTGCTTTTGGTGGCTGATCTAATTTCATGAGCTAGACTTGATTTATTTTGGGTGATTTGATTTTATGGAATGATTTAATTTATGGTATACTTGATTTGATTTTATTTGTGCTTGATTTTAGGTTTGTGGGCTTAACTTGAAATTTTTGTGTGCTTGACTATGATGTTTGTCATGATGGTTCTTCATTTGTATACACACACACACACACACACATATATATATATGTTCTAATATACATATGTTTGCCATATACATATTTACATGCTTACATATTTACATACACATTACTCTTATAAATATATATAAATATACATTTATTTACACATATTTTGTTATCATATACATATTTACATTTTTACCTATTACCTTTAGATATGTACTTATTCATTTTATCTTATTTACATATATATGTATGTATGTATGTATGTATGTATGTATGTATGTATGTATGTATATATATATTTACATATTTACGTATTCATATATACATTTAGATATACACATGTTTACATATATATATATATATATATATATAGATATTTATATTTTCATATGCACTATTTTTATAGACATTTACCCATATATTTATAGTCATAAATTTGAAATTTGCTATTATGAAGTTTATACATGTACGTATATGAGACGCCCCACCTTTATACTCACACTAACTAATGACACTACTAGGAAATGTCGTCAATTAGTACGGAGAATAAGGCTGTTGAGGAGCGACCAACTGTATAATTGATTTGAGCGAGAGCCGATATGTCAGATAGTATGTCGTGCATTTCATTTCAAGAGGAAATCCGACATATCCTATCCAAACTCAAATCTACTACACAATGGCTATGTGTCCTTCGGAAACAAATATAAAATAAGCATAACATAAATCAGTCAAAGATATTCATATCACTAAGGTGGAAACAGATATAAATATAACACATAGAAGTGAGCATCAAAGTAGTGGTCATACATGATCCACTACATCACAAAAGAATAGGTACAAGTGCTGGACAAAAGAATATTTATACAACAAGGAATCTCTATCTCGAATGCATAAAAATAAAAATAAAACTACTAAGCTAAAGTAGTTAGCCAAAAGCCAGAAGCTAGTCCCTGCTAAGAAGTCAAGTGGAAGCACCTGAAACACCTCGGCTTGACCCGAGTATTATTTAAGAAGAAAAATAATTGACGGATCAGTCTAGTTATAATTATCATATAAGATGAGACAGGATAAGAGATATGCTAAAAATATATGATATCAATAATACCATATCATGACAAGTATATATTTGATAACAATGAAAATCATACAATATCTCAAATTTTCTCAAACACCCAAAAAGAATATCATATTCTTTAGCTTATTCACCAGACCTCAAATATTCACAAAACGTATCAATGCAAATCATAAAAATTGGTGAAAAACAAATTTCAGAAGACCATAGGTCGCTACACCACCAAATTGAGTCGAAGCTCCACCGAAACGGGCTTTAGTCCCCCACGCACACAAAGAGACATCACACATTGCCATTCTAAATTACAAAATGACCATCATTGATTAATAGGTATAAATTACACTAAGCTAGTAAATAAATGAGTTAGGCTTCATGTCCCATAACCATTGGCTTAACTTAAATATTTACAACAGACTGTAGATTTCCACTCGAAAATTGTCGAGAGATTTCAACCGAAAAATCCAAGAATTAACCGACAAAGTAAACGCAAGCGTTTCATACCACTTATTTTGCTAAGCCGTTTAATTAGATTTCTCATACGAATAAGGTAAAGGTTTGTATATTTTAATAGATTGGAAAACGGTTTCAAAAAGAGTTTTGTATTAAAACTGGTGTTGAAATCATTTCTGTGAAAGAGTTTTAGTATTTACTACTAGTATAAAAACCTTTATATTTTAAAGTGACAAATCATAGAAACGATTGTAAAAACAATTTATCACCAAAAATCCACATTTTAATAATGTGAATCAAAATCATGGAAATCGATATCAAATCCATCAAACGGAAACACCAAAAATCTAGAAAAGAAATCATCAAAGTCGGTATTGATTGACAATAACAATTCAAATCATCAAAGATTGATAAAAATTGAAAATCCACTCAAAAATAGGCAAAACAGGCAAAATTCAACAGAACCGTACGCCCTACTGGTTTAACTAGAGGTCTGACCCTAGGTTTTGGAAATTTATATTTTTTTCTCCTTTTACTTTTTATTCCCGGAAGCCTTCCAGACGTCTGGTTGGGTTTAACCAGACGTATGGTCATGGGCTCTGCCATTTTATTATTATTTTTTATCGTTTCTTTTTTTTTCTCAAGAGCCCCACCCAAGAGTCTGGTTGTCGTATGCTGGGCAAAAATTTGCTTAGGTCATTGATGGCCAAATAAACTCGAGAGCGATCGAACAAGCAATGGTACACCCCAACCACCATGTCTAAACATCCATAGTAGGATTTTCATAAATTTTGACTTCAAAACCAAAATTGGAAAATTATCCAAACCAATTCAAATCAAAAGCAATTGAACATGAAATAGATGTTACGAAGTCATACCTAACAACAATGAAAGCTGCAGACATAGATGTGAGATCAAGATCTCACCTTTAAACTTAAAAACAACAAATGAGAAGCTCTAAAACAAAGCAAGACCAATTCCTCTTCACTACACCTCTAGAATCTTCAATCTATTATCAAATGCAAAGTTTTTCCTAAGTTAGGTTATAGGAAAAATCAAGAATTGAAGAGGGATCTGGATAGAGAAGATGAAGAGGATGCTTACCTAAGCTTCTTTTTGATTTTGAAACTTAAATTTGAATTTCCAAAGAGAACTAGGGCTTAGGAATTTCTAATCTCCTCTCTTTCCCTCATTTTTCATTTAGCTTGAGTATTAGGAATTATTATGAGTAGAATGAATGAAGGGGAGAGGATTTAGGGAACTTGGTAGAAGAGTTTGGGTTAGCTTATTGGGTTAATGGGTTAGAACTCAACCCAAAGCCCAAATGAAAACACCAAAATCCTAATCAACTCCAAGTATATCGATGTTTATACTTAAACAAGTTGTAAAGTCATTTTAAACTCAATAGAAGTGGTCTCGAGTTTGGATTCGACTGTTTACAAAAAGTCATATTACAAACTTTAAATTCAATTAACGATGTTATATTTAAATAAAACATTTAAATGTATAATCGTAAAATATGCGGGTTGTTACAGGCTCCCCTTCTTAAAGAAATTGCGTCTTCGTAATACTTAAGAAGAAAATAAAGAGTAACAATCACTCTAAGGCATAACAATACAAAAGAAAATATTGAAGTGAGAAGTTCACCTTAAAGAGCATGAGAGAGTAAATCCGGATGTGTTCGCTTGATGAATTCTCTGGATTTCCAAGAAAACTCCTTGGGATTTGTGGACTATTGAACTTTCACAAGTGGAACATCTTTATTATGAAGACATTTAACCTCCATAGCAATTATGCGAATAGGATGTTGCTCATAAGAAAAATTAGGTGAAACCTCAATTTCTTTAATAACTCCAGGCTTAAGAACAGAATCGGAATATCTAAGGCATTTTCGTAGTTGAGAAACGTGGAATATGTCATGAATAGCAGAAAAATGAGCCGGTAATAAAAGGTGATAGTCCACGGAACCAATGAGTTCGGTGATGGGAAATGGGCCAAAATATCGAGGTGCTAATTTTTCCGAACAACTGAAACGCACAACACCCTTCATAGGTGAAACACGAATGGACACCAAATCTCCCATAGAAAATTCTAAATTCCTCCTTCGGTTATCAGCATAAATTTTTGTTTACTTTGAGTTTCTTTCATCCTATGATGAATAAGGTCAATCTTTTCATGGAATCACAAATAAAATCTAGACCAAAAACCAGATTTTCACCGGCTTCAAGCCAACACGAAGGAGATCGACATACCTTCCGTAGAGTGCCTCGAAAGGTACAATACCTATACTAGATTGGAAGCTATTATTGTAATAAAACTCGACAAGGGAAATATGTATTGAACATGCAAGTACATGAATTTTTTTTATGATAATAAACATATATACTTATATTCATTTAAATGTATTTGTTAATGTATTATTTTATTTTTCACATAATTAAATTGATATTTGCTGAATAAAATAAATAACACAGAATTTAAATCCAAAACAGATATTTTATTCAAATAAATATTTTATTATAATTTTGAAGAGTACAAATTTGAGCTCTCACAATATATATGCAATCTTTAATTACAATACAGTTTCGATTATATATCAATTTTTACTTTACACTGTTCACATCACTACATATCACTTATTCACTTGTATTTTATCTTTGACTCTACTACAGCCTGAATCCAACATCTGAGTTATCTGAAAAGTAAACACCGATGCAGTAAAATTGAAAAAGAAATATTTTTTGCAGTGTAAAATAAAATGTGTTTTCAAAAATATTATTTGTCTCGGTTATTTGGGTTGTTCGTTATTATTTAGTTTTGAATTCATCAAACACGAACAACTTGTGACATGCACGGTGTATCACTATACATGCCATAAGGCCATGCACAACGATATACACTTGATAAAACTACAGGGACGGGTGAGCACAAGGTCAAACCCAATAAAAGCTGGATTCAACTCAAGTACAAATATTCCAGTGCAATACAAATAAAGTCACGATAAGAGCTTAAGGTCAAACCCGAGCCAACGTTAGGTACAACTCAGGTGCAAAACAAAACAAAACAATGGAGCATATAGGTGAACCAAATCAAAATTAGGGTGGTACAACAGTGGTGAACAACACATAAACGAGGCATGTACAAGACAGCAACTCACCACACAATACATACACATTTATATATATATATATATATATATATAAATACATACATACATATATGCAGACTAGACAGACTCAACTGTATCAATGCAGATTCAACTTCAAAACAAAATATGCAAGTGTACACATAGTGATACACATTTGAGTTAAAACAAATACCAGAGCTAGCATATCAGACTGCAACACTACAGACATGAAGCATGGTCAGATTTCAAACCAAAACCAGTAGCCTTAACAGTAAATGATCGTAGTAGAAACTCAAATGAACATAATCATAACCAAGGCAAAATGAAGACAAAAAGTTTACATGACTCGAAGCAAGGAAATCAGGCCAGAGGATTAAGTGCAGACACAAATGTACAAAACTCAACTGGACCAAAACATGCACAGGAGTAAAAGCAGTAGTGTAACTCGAAGACCAACTCCAGCTAGTATATCAGGCCCATACACATAAAGACACAAATGTACAAAACAAGTGCTAGCTCAACTGAATACAAGAGAATACCACATGAACACAGAACCAACTCATTAAAAAATGTAAACTGTAATAAAGTGACTCATTCCAGAGTAGTCGAGACAGACCACATAATCAAACATGTAAACGTGTCAACATGAAGTGCAGACCACAACTGAATACACACCTTAAATGCTACATGAAACAAGATTGCATCAAGAAACCAAACCAATTGCAAAATCAAAAGCATACGTATATACATGCGTGAACACACACACACACATATATACATATGCAGTGGAAACCAAACTTCAATACAACACGAAATGATCAAGTGACAGTATGTGATAGCAGGCATGATTCAAAGTAAAGCAACCACACTCCAAGAAACACAATGCAGATATGTATATGTTAGCATATATATACAGCATGAACCAGATAAAGTAGAGGACACAAAGGCTACAGTTCGGAGATTAAATCAAGGTATCACCAACACTACACACATACAAGGAGTAATGCAACAAGCAAGTCAGAAAATCAAGGTTGGTCTAAGTAGCAGTTTCACACCAAAGTCAAAGCCAGGTAATATTGAACAAAGTCGAAGTCAAAATTCTCATCTCAAATTCTCATATCAAAAAATCAGTGGCCAAGGTAATAACAAAAAATCGAAAGAAACCAGATTATCACAATTTCAAGTGACCGAAGTCAATAGAGAAAAGAACAGAACAAAATCTAGAATTCAAAGCCGTGGTGGCCAAGGAATCGAACAACTCAGAATTAAAGTCGTGTTAATCAAGCAAACAGGAAATACATCAATTGAGAAAGTCAATATACTCACAAGCATTCAAATAATAATCAACGGCCAAGCATATAAATTGATGAATTCAAATGAATCAATTCGAAATGAAATTAAGGGAATTAAACCATATTTAAACCCAATCATCATCGGCATGGAATCTCATTCGAGTTCAAGCAATATCACGGAGCAAAGCATCAATCCAGAACTCGAATCAAAGTCGAGTATTGTCAAATACTGAAAAAGGGAAAATGGCATACCATTTTACCAATTTTACTCGACTTAATCAAAGTAGCCGTTCGCAAATCAGAAAGACAGTTGATCGTCATAGCAATCACGAGAATCATTTCAATCGATCAACAGAATGCGGCGACTTCAATTTCCCACGAAACCCTAACTTTTCAAAACAAAGTGGAACGAAGAGGCGGTCATGAAAATACGGCCAATAGTATAAAAGAAAAAGGGGGATAATTTATTATCACTTTACGTATTGGGCCGGCATTTTTTCTCTATTGGGCTTAGTATATTATAGGGTTTTGTGTTTTAATTTTTTTTTTAATTTGAAATTTTTCTTTTAATCGTTTGTAATTTTCTAGTCGTGTGATTAGGTTACGAACTACGGTGGTGTCAATAGTGGTTATCGCGAGTTTACGTGTGTAAACGTCTGACTACATAATTTCTAGTAGAAACCTTGGGGGCAGCACGTAGGCAGGGTTTTGCTAAAGTTGGGTAAATCTGTGTGTTCTATTTTCTGATTTTAATATTTTGTTATTATCTATGTCGCTACTATTCTGCTATTATTAGTGCTGCAATTATTTTATATACTTCTGCAATAAATTTTTATAATCGATAGTATCACCCTATTCACCCCCTTTTAGGATGAAATCGATCCTACAATATGATCTTCCCAACTTCCACCAAAATAAAGAACATATGCACGAAGATGATCTTCATGAGCTTGATTCACGTGCTCTGTTTGTCCATCGGACTGAGGATGATAAGCGGTGCAAAAATTAAGCTTCGTTCCCAAAGCTTTTTGAAGACCTGTCCAAAATCCACTAGTAAATAATGGATCGCGATCACTAACAATAGAAGTAGGAACTCCATATAATTTAACAATTTCTTTAACATTGAGTTTGGCCAAATGAGGTACGGTCCGACTGGACCGAACGGGAAAAATGGACGGATTTTGTAAGTCTATCTACTATCACCCATAAACTGTCATGACCTGAACGATAACGGAGAAGACCGTCAATAAAGTCCATGGAGAACCGATCCCACTTTCAAACTGGAATGTCCAAAGGTTGCGTTAACCCACCAGGCCTTTGACGCTCGGCTTTTACGAGTTGGCAAGTCATGTAACGCATAACAAAGTTAACAATATTAGATTTCATTCCATCCTAATAATAAAGTCGTTTCATATCCGCATACATTTTACTACTACCGAAATGAATGGCAAAATTAGAACGATGAGAATCTTCTAAAATGCCTTTACGAAATCACTAATATTTGGCACAATAAGTCTACCGAATTTTCAAATACCTCCGCGGGCATCGACTTCAAAGTCTTTCAAAACATCAACATAAATTTTATCCCTGCAACTTTGGCTAAGATGAGCCAACCCGGGATCATGCTTTTGAGCTTTAAGAATGCGGTCTAAAAGAGAAGGATGAGCGTCAAGGCTACATAAAACAAGAGATGACAAGAATCGGATTCACGATCTCGAATCTCACAAGTGGACAAAGTGCCGAGATCATTCCATTCAGATATCATCATGGAA
Source organism: Allium cepa (assembly GCA_030765085.1). NCBI lineage: Eukaryota > Viridiplantae > Streptophyta > Magnoliopsida > Asparagales > Amaryllidaceae > Allium > Allium cepa. The sequence continues at coordinate 486,968,905 of CM060929.1, forward strand.
ATAACTACTTGTTGCTTATGATTAAGGGCATCAGCAACATGATTTCCCCTTCCGGGAGTATAGAGAATATCAAGAGCATAATATGCAAAGAATTCAAGCCAACGTTGTTGACGCAAATTAAGTTCCTTTTGAGAGAACAAATACTTCAAAGATTTCTGATCGATGTAGAGAACAAATTTCTCTCCCAAGAGAAAATGATGCCAAATTTTAAGGGCGAAAACGATGGTCGCGAGCTCTAAATCATGAGTGGCATATCTAGTCTCTGCAAGCTTTAGTTGCTTAGAAGCATAAGAGATAACATGTTCCCTTTGCATGAGAACGACTACCAAACCAACACGACTAGCATCGGTATAAACAATCAAGTCTTGGTTTCCTTTGAGAATCACAAAAATAGGAGCATCGGAAAGGAGTTCATTTAATTTTTGAAAAGCAGCTTCACATTTTTTGACCATATGTACTTAACTCCCTTTCTCTGTTAAACTAGTAGGAGGTACAAAAATTTAGAAAGTCTTTTATGAACCGACGGTAATAGCCCGCCAATCCAAGAAAGCTATTATCTGTCACACTCTTTGGTCTGTTCCAATTTTGAATCTCCTCAATCTTCACGGAAATTCCGAATTCGGAAATAATATGTCCTAGAAATTTCACAAGGGATTGCAAAAGGTAGCACTTAGAAAAAATTCTTTCAGTTGATTGCTCCTAAGGGTTTCCAACACAATTCGAAGATGTTTTTCATGCTCTTCCTCGGTTTTAGAATAAACCAGAATATCATCTATAAAGATGAGAACAAATCGATCGAGGAAGTCTTTGAAAACTCGATTCATAAGGCCAATGAAATAAGCTGGAGTATTCGTTAAACCAAATGGCATTACAAGCCATTCATAAGATCCATAACGAGAACGGAATGACGTCAAAGGAATAATATCCTCTGCAATTCGAAGCTGATGAAAACCGGTTGCCAAGCCTAACTTTGAGAAGACACTAGCACCGCTAATTTGATAAAATAGAGATCATCAATCCGAGGTAAGGGATACTTATACTTGATGGTGAGATCATTAAGATTGCGATAGTCAACGCAAAGCCTAAGTGTACCATCATATTTCTTTACAAAGATAGCTGAAGCTCCCCAAGGATAGGAACTAGAACGAATAAACTGTTTTGTTTCCAGTTCGAATAATTGTTTACGCATCTCCGCATTTTCCTTGTTGAACATACGATAAGCAGGACGAGTGATAGGTAGAGCTTTTGAAATCAATTGCTCGCTTAGGGGTAATCCTAAAACGGGCTCAAATATATCGAGAAATTCACGAACAACGTGAATGAGGAAAATGACATCATCCTCATCGTTATTATCGTCATCATGTGGATTTAGAGAATATAGGAATGCTTAACCCGCCTTTTGGCAAGGCCGTAGGTAGGAGGATTTAACTAAATCTACTACTCATTTGTCGAGGCTCGAATACGATGGGTTTGATTCAACTGGATGGGTAGACAATCAATCACGGATGATATATATATATATATGACTACAGAGTTGGGGTTCGGCATAACATTGTTCAGCCACGTGGGTCAGCCATTCGATCAAAGTGGCTCAATCATATATGGCTCGGTCGAGGAGTGAAGTCCATTCATGGTTCGGTCTTGGTGGCATGGTTCGAAGATGGAAGTGGGTCAGTTGAGGAGGATCGATCGGGCAAAGGAAGGAAGGCATGTCATTCGGTCATGGTGTGAAAGTTGAGGTAGGTCGTCCAGATATCGTTCGGCTTTGGAGTGGTTCGGCACTGGTGGTTCGGCCTCGAAGGGATCGGCCTTGGTGGATTGGTCATAAGGGATCGGCATTGGTGGTTTGGCCTCGATGGGATCGGTCTTGGTGGTTCTTCATGTTCTGGTTTGTTCGTATTGAAGTGGATCGGTGAATGTGGCTCGGCTTGCGTAGATCGGCCTTGATGGTGTGGATCGGTCTGGAGGAGTGGTTCAGATTGGCAAGAAGGATATGGGTCGATATAGTATGGATTGGAAGGAAGGCTAAGGCTCGGCGTAGAGTGGGTCGGCATTGGAATGCTTCGGCGTGAATGGTTATGGCCTCAAGAGGATTGGAGCATGTGGATCGACCATATGTGGTTCGGCAATAGTGGGTCGGCCATGCGTGGTTCGACCATAGTGGGTCGGTCGTGATGAAGGATGTTGGCTCAGCTATGGTCTTGATGGGCCTGGACTACTCAGGAAGCCCAGCAACTCAGGTGTTGCCTATAAATACAACATGTGGGGCTTCAGAAAAGGGATCTCCACTCTGTCCCACTTCATCTTCTATACTAAGGCTGCTCTTCCATTGTTGTTCAAAAAACTCTGGATTGTAACTGTAATCGGTACGGATATCAATAGAAAGGAAATTTCTGGAGTGAACGTAGGCCGGAGTCAGCCAAACCACTATAAATCCTTTGTTTTTATTGCTTTCTTTTTAATTTTTACTGTTCTTCATATTTATACTCGTTATATACATTCTATCTGTGATCTGTGATTGTTGTTTGGTGCTTTCATCTGGATTTGGGTGTTAGTGACCAATTTTGACGCTAAATTTTGGTGTTTTCACTGAGAAAGCTAGCACTCAGGGATTCAGAAGCTTGGAGTATGGATTTAAAGGCTTAGGAACTTGGATTCTGGAGACTACGGCAAAGCAATCAACTAGAAGATAGAGGACGGAAAGAAGTCGGCAAGAGGGAAGTCAGGAGGCTTCCTCTGGAGCTAATTAAGCCTCTATCTACATCACTAGAGACGAGATGTAGGTCATGATGAATTCCATGCAGGAACAGTTGAAAAGGCAAGAGGAAATGATGCAGACACATTTCGAACAATTTGGACAAGCGGGAACTACAGGACCTTAGATCCATGGAGCTGGATTAGAAGGACTCAACCGAAAAGTAGCTGGAGTTGTTCAGTAGGGGCAGCCCCCAATCAGCAAACAACTATCAATCGGGTAAACCTAGACTTGAGGGTATGCCGCCAGGTAATGCTGGACCAACCCAGGAAGGGATAGCAGATGACATTGGATAGCTCGGCGCCAACACGAATGCCGGAGTGCATGACAAGGAGTATGTATCGAAATTCCCTCAAGGACTTTGAGTGTGTTTAGGATATGCAGATTGGGGGCAACCCTTGGCAGGAAACACTAGATTGGCTGACATCATCAGGCGAACTATTCGCGAAGGTCTGACAAACAGGGATTTGGAGGGAGTGAACAGAAATGCGTTTACCCAGAACATCAGGATAGCTAGGAATCCATCCAATTTCTAGCTACCCACTCTGGAAATATACAATGGTAAGACGGATCCCACCGACCATTTGATGAGGTACACGAGGCATATGGAAGTGCTAGGGGCATCAGAGGAAGTTATGGCTCGATGTTTCCCCCTGTACTTGACCGATATAGCTGCTATGTGGTTCAGACAGCTGGAGGATAGATCTATTGAAACATAGACAGAACTGGTGGATGAATCGCTTAGGACTTTCTTAACTTAGTTTAATGCAGCGGTTGTTTCGATGGATCGGCTGGATCTATCAATGGTTCTGATGGCTGCAGTATTAGGAGTCATGGATAATTCGGATTTCAAAGTATCGTTGATATAGGACCCACCAATGGATCTCGAGGAATTCTTTCATGAAGCTGAGAGATTTCTCCGACAAAAGGATGCATGTTTTGATATAAAGTCAAAGGAAGTAAACATGGTTAAGGATGGAGGACCGCCCGGTGAAGGCTCGAGTAAAGATAAAGATAAAGGGAAAAGGAAGCACTGGGGAGAACCAAAATTCTCACTTTTACAGGATTGAATGAAACATTGGAGCGGATATTCTTAGATACTCGGGACCGCCTTCCTAATTAAAGATCGGCAAGGGAGGAACCCTCAGAACGCGAAAGGGCATCAGGAAGGCACTGTCTCTTTCATGACCTGGACGGGCACGATACTAATAGCTGCCGACATCTAAAGGATATAATCAAGGAGCATGTTAGGAATGGTCAGTTGCGGCAATATGTCGAAACTCGTAATGCGGAGGTGGAACAGGAGCAGCCACGCCTACCATGAACGACGATGGCACGAGGCCCAGGAAAGGTGGCCATTTGGTCATCAACTAACTATGATGGTTTGGAAAAAGTAACAAACTCCGGGCAAACGGTTAAATCACTTACTCATGTATGGGGTCGGAGATAACCCTTAGGCATGCTCTAAGATGATGGTTTACCGTGATGCTCCAGTTTGTGAAATTTGTTTTTTTCCTTTTGGCTTAGATGTTTTCCTTTCTGCTTTGGTTTTGGAGTTCGGTTTGAACTCCCAGTTTTGTTGGTTTCTTGGTTTGGATTTTGGTTTGGATGCCTGATTTTTTATTTGGATTTTGATTTGGACTTTTGATATGGATTTTTGGTTTTAATCTGTCTTTCAGATTCAATTTTGATTGACTTTTATCTGGTTTTGGCTAAAAGGTCGTCAAGTATGGACTATGCTCGGCAAGGGTCTGGCAAGACCAGGATTCGGCCTAGGACTTAGGCCCCATATTATCTATCGGTTACTATTTTAGGTCATCGAGCATGGACTATGCTCGGCAAGGGTCCAGAGCGACCAGGATTCGGCTTAGGACTTAAGCCATAGCATTACTCAATGTTTAGGGACACTGAACCAGGAACACCATGGCATTACTTGACATAGGTCGTCAGGTATAGGTTGCGCTTGGCAAGAACCCGGAGAGGTTACGGATTAGGATATTGGCTATGAACAGCTAAGGATTTGGGCATGGACCTAGAGCGGTCCCGGATATGGATATTGACCCGAAAAGGTCATGGATGTGGTTGTCGGTTATTGGAAATGGATTGATTAGAACTCGATTGTCGGGTTCGGATGAATGTGGAATTGGATAAGGATTTGGTTACTGGATAGGAATCGGATATCGACTTGGAGCCGTCATAGATTTGGATAAGAATACGGCAATAGCACTAGGATAAAATGGATTGGATTATGAATTGGAATGTATGGCTATGGAAAACATACGGACTTGGGATATTGGTTCAAAAGCTATTCAAAACACACCTTCCAATAGCAAGGCATGTTTGGGGGGCAAATGTTAACCCGCCTTTTGGCAAGGCCGTAGACATTCGGATTTAACTAAATCGACTACTCGTTTGTCGAGGCTGGAATATGATGGGTTTGAGTCAACTGGATGGATAGACGATCAATCACGGATGATATATTTATGATTACAGAGCTTGGGTTTGACATAACATAGGTCGGCCACGTGGGTCATCCGTTCGGTCAAGGTGGCTCGGTCAGATATGGCTCGGTCGAGAAGTGGAGACCATGCATGGTTCGATCTTGGTGGCATGGTTCGGTGGTGGAAGTGGGTCGGTTGAGGAGGATCAATCGGGCAAAGGAAGGAAGGCATGTCATTCGGTCATGGTGTGAAAGTTGAGGTGGGTCGGCCAGATATGGTTCGACTTTGGAGTGGTTCGGCACTGGTGGTTCGGCCTCGAAGGGATCGGCTTTGGTGGATTTGTTATATAGGATCAGCATTCGTGGTTCGACCTCGATGGGATCGATCTTGGTGGTTTGTCATGTTCTGGTTCGGTCATATTGAAGTGCATTAGAGAATGTGGCTCAGCTTGCTTGGTTCGGTCATAGTGTTGAGGCTGGTTCGGCCTTGATGGTGTGGATAGGTCTGGATAGAGTGGTTCAAGTTGGCAAGAAGGATATGGGTCAATATAGTATGGATCAGGACGAAGGCTAGGGCTCGGCGTAGAGTGGGTCGGCATTGGAATGATTCAGCGTGAATGGTCCTAGCCTCAAGAGGATTAGAGCAAGTGGATCCTCCATATGTGGTTCGGCAATAGTGGGTCGGCCATGCGTGGTTCGGTCATAGTGGGTCGGTCGTGATGAAGGATGTATGCTCGGCTATGGTCTTGATGGGACTAGACTACTCAAGAAGCCCAGTAACTCAGGTTTTGCCTATTAATACAACATGTGGGGCTTAAGAAAAGGGATCTTCCATTGTTTACACATCTCCTCATTTTCCTTATTAGACATATGATAAGGAGGACGAGTGATAGGTAGAGCTCCAGGGATTAGGTTAATTCTGAACTCAATTGCTCGCTTAGGTGGTAAGCCTAAAACGGGATCAAATATATCGGGAAATTCACGAACAATGTGAATGAGGGAAATGACATCATCCTCATCATCATTATCGTCATCATTTGGATTTAGAGAATATAGGAATGCCATTGTTAACCCGTCTTTTGGCAAGGCCGTAGACAGGCGGATTTAACTAAATCTACTGCTCGCTTGTCGAGGCTCGAATACGATGGGTTTGAGTCAAACCCATGGATAGACGATCAATTACGGATTTTATATATATATATGATTACAGAGCTGGGTTTCGGCATAACATGGTTCGGCCACGTGGGTCAGTCATTCAATCAAGGTGGCTCAATCATATATGGCTCGGTCGAGGAGTGGGGAACATACATGATTAGGTCTTGGTGGCATAGTTCGGAGATGGAAGTGGGTCAGTTGAGGAGGATTGGTCGGGCAAAGGAAGGCATTCAGTCATGGTTTGAAAGTTGGGTTGGGTTGGCCAGATAAGTTCAGCTTTGGAGTGGTTTGACACTGGTGGTTCGGCCTCGAAGGGATCGGCCTTGGTGGATTGGTCATATGGGATTAGCATTAGTGGTTTGGCCTCGATGGGATCGGTCTTGTGGTTCATCATGTTCTAGTTTGGTCATATCGAAGTGGATTGGTGAATGTGGCTCGGCTTGCCTAGTTCGGCCTTGATGGTGTGGATCGGTCTGGATGGAGTGGTTCAGGTTGGCAAGAAGGATATGGGTCGATATACTATGGATCGAAAGAAAGGCTAGGGCCTGGCGTAGAGTGGGTCGGCATTGGAATGCTTTGGCGTGAATAGTTCTGGCCTCAAGAGGATTGGAGCTTGTGGATCGACCATACGTGGTTCGGCAATAGTGGGTTGGCCATGCGTGGTTTGACTGTAGTGGGTCAGTCATGATGAAGGATGTTGGCTCAGCTATGGTCTTGATTGTCCTAGACTACTCAGGAAGCCCAGTTACTCAGGTGTTGCCTATAAATACAACATGTGGGACTTCAGAAAAGGGATCTTCACTCTGTCTCACTTCATCTCCTATACTAAGGCTTCTCTGCTATTGTTATTCAAAAAACTCTGGATTGTAACTGTAATTGGTCCGGATATCAATAAAAAGGAAATTTCTCGAGTGGACATAGCCGGAGTCAGCCGAACCATTATAAATCCTCTGTTTTTACTACTTTCTTTTTAATTTTTGTTGTTCTTCATATTTATACTCTCTATGTACATTCTATCTATGATCTGCGACTGTTTTTTGGTGCTTTCAACTGGATTTGGGTGTTACTGACCAATTTTGGCACTAACAGCCACCGTAGAAATCTGCTTAACAGATTGAGGATGTTGAAGGTGGATAGTCCTCTCGGGACATAGAATGTGGGCTTCATAATGATTAATCCAACCCATTCCAAAAATCATTCAAAAACCTAAGTAATGTATAACATGCAAATAGGCATGGAAAGCATAATCAAATAAAATAATTTCAACGTCCTTACAAAATAAACTTAGTGTTGCAGATCCATCAACCGAATTCGCAATTCTTAATGAAGTCATCAAGCCCATAACATTTAAAAGAAAAAGTATCAACAAGTTCTTTTCATATAAAAGTGTGAGATGCACCCATATCAAAAAGAACTTGAATAAGATGATCACAAACATAATAATGCCATCAAGGGCAGAATGAGAAATACCTTGACCAAAAGAAGTGTTACTAGGGGCTTTCACAACATTCAGCTTTTCCTCTTTCCTACTTTGAAGTTTGGGACATGAAGATATAAGATGACCCGAACTTTTACAATAACGACAATAAAGGGGTTTGGACATCTATTTAAATAATGGTCCTTAGAAACACAATTGTAGTATTGTCCATGACTAGAGTAGGAGTCTTTGCTACCGTAGTTGCTTGCTTCCCTTTCTTGTTGGGATTAGGGCCTTTGAACTTATTACCAAAATGCCTCTTCTTGTTGTTATTAAAGTTCTTTTTGGCACCCCTAACATCACCATCACTTTCTTTATCGGCCTCTTCAAGTCGAAGAGCAATATCAACAAGCTGATCGAAAGACACTTCTAGTTTCAAAAGTAAAGCCTTTTTAAGGTTCTTATTCAACCCATAGATAAACTTTTAATTCTTCTTCAAAGGGGTATTAATATACTCGACCCCAAATTTAGAGAGGCATTCAAATGATGCGACATAATCTATCACAGAAGATTCACCTTGAACAAGATCAATAAAGCATTGGGCTAAAGTTACTTTATCAGCTTCCGGCATAAACTTTAACTCAAACCTTTCCCGGAATTGCTCCCAAGTAAGATCCTTTCAAAAATTTCCGAAATCAAAAGCTCATACTGATTTAATACTCTCTCTCCTGCAGCATGCTAGAAGCCATTTGGACTCGATGTAGATCCATAAGATTCATGCGAGAAAAGATGCAGTCGCATATTCTAAGCCAAGCTTGGACTTCTATAACGCTTTTGGACCCTTTGAATGGCTTTCCACCTAAATTGGTGTAATCACTGCATAAGCGTGCAAACCCAGATTTAGGATGCGTAGGCTCGGGAATGGGTCTAGCGGCTTCGGCATTATTTACAAGATTCAAAAGCTGTTGGGAAAACATGAATACGCCATCCTGAAGAGTAGCACTGGATTGACCGGTGCTAGGACTGCCAGGTCTAACTATTTCTCTTCTTTAAGAAAGAAAGAAGAGGAAAAAGATATTCTCAGAATGAATTCAAATGAACTAGATTGATAAACAAGGCATCATAAAGGAAATATGATAGAACGGGTCATATGACTCGAATTAAATCCTAAGGCACGATTCCTAAGGGAGACTTAGGACAACGGTCCCTGTCATAATATCCTATATTGTTCCGAAGTTTGGCTCTGATACCAAGCTGACACCCCACACCTCTATACTCACACTAACCAAGGACTCTACTGGGTAATGTCATCAATTAGTATGAAAAATAAGGTTGTTGAGGAGCAACCAACAGTATAATTGATTTGAGTGAGAACTAATATATCAGATAGTATGTCATGCATTTCATTTAAAGAGGAAATCCGACATATCCAATCCAAACTCAAATCTACTACACAGTGGTTATGTGTCCTTCAGAAACAAATATAAAATAAGCATAACATAAATCAGTCACAGATATTCATATCACTAAGGCAGAAACAGATATGAATTTAACACACAGAATTGAACATCAAAGTAGTGGTCATACAAGATCCACTACATCACAAAAGAATAGGTACAAGTGCTAGACAAAAGAATATGTATACCTCAGGAGTATCTATCTCGAATGTATAAAAACAAAAAAACTACTAAGCTAAAGTAGTTAGCCAAAAGTCAGAAGCTAGTCCCTGCTAAGAAGTCAAGTGGAAGCACCTAAAACTCCTCTGTCTGATCGGAGTATTATTTAAAAAGAAAAATAATGAACGGGTTAGTCTAGCTATAATTATCATATAAGATAAGATAGGATAAGAATATAACAAAAATATATGATATCAATAATACCATATTGTGACAAGTATATATTTGACAACAATGAAAATCATACAATATCTCAAAGTTTCTCAAACACCCAAAAAGAATATCATATTCTTTAGCCTATTCACCAAACCTCAAATATTTACAAAACATATCAATGTAAATCACAAAAATGGTAAAACAAAAATTCTAGAAAACAATAATTAGAATCCAGAAAACACAAACGGGAGGCCTATCATAAACGGAAGCATGAAAACTCACTAACAAATGTATCACAAACAGGACGCTATCCCATGGTTGAAAACCCATAAAATATGGATCGAACCTCCACCGAAACAGCCTGAACACCATGGGTCTCTACCCCACCAAATTGAGCCAAAGCTCCACCGAAATGGGGTTTAGTCCCCCACGCGTACAAATTGACATCGCACATCACTAGTCTAAATTACAAAATGATCATCATTGATCAATAAGTGTAAATTACACTAAGCTAGTAAATAAATGAGTTAGGCTTCATGTCCCATAACCACTGGCTTAACTTAAATATTTACGAACGGATTGTCGATTTCCACCCGAAAATTGTCATGAGATTTCAACCAAACAAGTCTAATAATTAACCGGCAAAGTTAACGCAAGCGTTTCATACCACTTGTTTTGCTAAGCCGTTTAATTGGATTTCTCATACGAATGAGGTAAAGGTTTGTATATACTAATAGATTGGAAAACAGTTTTAAAAAGAGTTTTGTATTAAAAGTAGTGTTGAAATTATTTCTATGAAAGAGTTTTAGTATTTACTGCTAGTATAAAAACCTTTGTATTTTAAAGTGAAAAATCATAGAAACGATTGTAAAAACAATCTATCACCAAAAATCCACATTTCAATAATGTGAATCAAAACCATGGAAATCGATATCAAGACCATCAAATGGAAACATCAAAATCCAGAAAAAAATCATCAAAGTCGGTATTAATTGACAATAACTATTCGAATCGTCAAAGATCGATAAAAATTAGAAATCCACTCAAAAACAGGCAAAATGGGCAAAATTCAACTGAACCAAACGTCTGACCGATTTAACCAGACGTCTGACTCTGGGTTCTGGAAATTTATATTTTTTTCCCCTTTTTCTTTTCATTTCCTGAAGCCTCCCAGATGTCTAGTTGGGTTTAACCAGACGTCTAGTCATGGGCATTGCCTTTTTTTTATCCTTTCTTTTTTTTTCTTAGGAGCACCAACCAAACGTCTAGATTTTTCAACCAGACATCTGGTTGCCTGTGCTGGGAAAAAATTTTCTTAGGCCATTGATGACCAAATGAACTCAGGAGCGATCGAACGAGCGATGGATGCTAGGAATTTATGCCAAGTTACAACCCAACCCTATAGACTCTTCGATACATCCCAAACAACATGTCCAAACATCCATAGTAGTATTTTCATAAATTTTGACTTTGAAACCAAAATTTGAAAATTCACCAAGCCAATTCAAACCAAAAGCAATTGAACATGAAATAGATGTTAGGATTTCATACCTAACAACAATAAAGCTATAGACATAGATGTGAGATCAAGATCTCGCCTTTAAACTTAAAAACAACGAATGAGAAGCTCTAAAATAAAGCAAGACCAATTCCTCTTCACTACACCTCTAGAATCTTTAATCTATCAAATGCAAAAGTTTTCCTAAGTTAGGTTGTAGGTAAAATCAAGAATTGAAGAGGGATTGAGATGGAGAAGATAAAGAGGATGCTTACCTAAGCTTCTCCATGATTTTGGAACTTGAATTTGAATTTCCTAAGAGAACTAGGTCTTAGGAATTTCTAATCTCCTCTCTTCCCCCATTTTTCATTGAACTTGGGTGTTAGGATTCGTTTTGAGTAGTATGAATGAAAGGGAGAGAAGTTACTATATTTGGTAGAAGAGTTTGGGTTAGCTTATTGGGTTAATGGGCTAGAACCCAATCCAAAGCCCAAATGAAAACACCAAAATCCTAATCAACTCCAAACATATCGATGTTTTTACTTAAACAAGTTGTAAACATCGTTTTAAACTCAATGGAAGTGGTCTCGAGTTTGGATTCGATTGTTTATAAAAAGTCACATTTCGGACTTTAAATTCAACTAACGATGCTATATTTAAATAAAACATTTAAACATCTAATTGTAAAATATGCGGGTTGTTATAGAGTGTGTGTGTGTGTATACATACATATATATTTACATATACACATATATACCTATATACATACTTATATGTTTTTCTTTTTCAGAAATTAATGTTTTTGAAAATTTAATATAGCTCCCAGAAATATCTCCAGATATTTTCCAATATCAGAAAATTTATTTATTTGACTTATATTCTTCTTCTATTAACAACCAATCAATCTTTCTTTTAAGAATAAACATTTGTCAATTCGAATTCTATTAATTCCTTACAATCAATATCAAAAGGTTATATTGAAATTTGTTATCGTCTTTTATTTTATTGCACATTTATTCAATTTCCTTATTTAAATGACATTTATTATTCGTACTTTGGTTATTCAATTCAGATACTAATTAAAACTTTTCTCTTGTTGCAAAATTTTCATTTATAGATTCATTATAGATTATCACTTCCATTCGATATATTTTCATTAACAACAATATCAATTTTTGTTTCTAACTATCTTTATTCGATAATTAAATTAAATTAAATATTTTTAAATGGTCAAAAATATGGGTTGTTACATAACAAGTGGGTTATAATTAAAATAAAAGAAATAGAAGAGGTTTATTTTATCAAACTTAGATCTTGGATTAAGTTAATAAGCAAAAAAAATTGCAGTGGCCCATACCAGCAGCATTCCCTTTCAGGTCTAGGACGGATGGTCTCACATGTAGGTGGGGTTGGGCATGCTGATTAGGGTAAATAAGTAGCCAATAGAATAAGAAAAGTAACACATAATAAAAGATTAGACGTAGGCTCGAATAAAATGGTAAGGTACGTTTGGAGTAGCCCAAAGAGAATCTGGATAAAGAGCCTAACGAAGCAGTTTGTCATAGATTTTTAATATAGAAAGAGCATGTCCAACTTAGTTATTTTGGGCTAGAAGAAAGTACGAGACTTCAATGAGACGTGAGGATACGTTAGGATGGCCTTCTATGGTAGGCCTAATGAAGCTGCACCCCTAGAGGCATGTTTTTATGTGTTCCATCAAAAAAGCATGCTTTGACTGCTTTTGCATTGCAGGCCTAACGAAGCGGACCTTTGCAGGCAGTCAAAAGGTTGATGATGGAGTAGGATATTTGTATGATGTCGTACTCTAGTTTGTGAGTAGTTATAGTGGGCAGGACCCATAAAGATAGTCGTATGTGGGTGTCAGCCATCATCATTCAGAGCGAGTTTGGGAAAGACTAGAGTTAAACCTACAGGCCAATGATTCTTTCACTATCGAGAAATTGGATGAGGGGCACAACCAATTGGATGTTTAAATTGTTTGCAGAAGTGCATAGCCACTTATCTCTTGAAAGGTCTTTTTATTAGTTGAGGAGGAGTTGTGTGGGGCCATAGCCACAATGAAAAAAGAGACAGACCAATTAGAATATCTATATTGTAGGTCTAACGAAGCAGACCTGTACAGATATAGAAAATCCTCGACTAAGTTCCGTACAAGGTACACCTTGTTGGTGGAATTCAGGGAGTAGACAGAATAACTGCACGTAGTCCTCAAGGTACGCACTGGATGGTACATTGTGGATGTCCAAGTACTAGTGTAAGCTAGTGCGGATGCAGTTTCACATTTTCATAGTAGACGACGGAACATCTGTATTGTAGGCCTCACGAAGCTGTGCTTTACAGATGTAGTTACAGTACGCTCTAGTAGCGAGATTATGGAGTCCATTTCGAGGAGTATGCGGAAGGTATATAGGTAGTACCTAGGACCGATGCGGTCTTTGGGCATGTAGCTACAATATATATATTGGTTATTAGGTCTTATACTGGGGAGTAGATAGGTATGATTCGCGCATAGAGACGACAGCATTATAAACCCAATAAACGTAATATAACAAAAAACCAAAATGGAATCGCATATGTAGAGTTATGCATAGAAGTGTACAATTTGTCCATTCACCAGAACTTTAGTTCTGACCCCCTCCTCATATCATCCCACAGGTTAGATAGAAGGCGGAGATTTTCCAACTTTGTGACACTTGTTTAGAAAGTGTTCTTACCCTGGTGAGTATCTACTTACTATTATATTTTGGTCAGTTCCGCTGTGAGATATTTATTTGAGCTTTGATATATATTTATCTTTACCTATTTCCAAGATATCAGATAACCAACTCGAGCTTCGATGGGCTTGGATTTTAGCATTTTCGCGAAAAACCCAGACCCACTAGAATTTTCATAATATGGTCTCGAAACTTACACCATTGTGTTCGTGGCGATTTTCTAATTAATTTACATATATAATATTCCTCGAACGGACTTGTGTGAAAAGTTATTGACGTTCTAAGTTCTGTATCGAAAAATAATTATATGTGTAAATGTGCATAAATATATTTGTTTATAAATATATGCACATATAAATTCAAAAAATAACGCGCATTTGAATTTGAAAATAGACGAGTGGAATAAAGGAAATTAATTGACATCCGCAATTAGAGGTAATTAATTAACATTAGTAGACAATGTTAATCAAATCAACAATTAAAGGAAATTAATTTACATTAATTAGCAACATCTGAATTTCAAAACAAACATGTGTTATAAAGGGAATTAAATTTGCAATTGATGAAAATTAATTAGAATGAGAAGGAAACGGTTAAAAGTTAACCTTTAATAATTTATAAAATTTAAAAATAGAGGAAATAAATTAAAATGTATAAAACAAAATGGCTAGACACATCAAAGCTGACGCATTTGCTTGTTTTTAACAACTAGATTTCAATCGCTTTAAATGAACGGACGACGTTACTTTGGCTCTCTATGAACAAACATGGGCTAACCTTCAAACCTATATTTTTCTAAATGGGTGCGGAAGCCCTGTCACTTTTCTTTCTCCTCCAATTCTTCAAAAATCAAATATGTTAGATTTAGGTTTTCTTATTTGCAATTTGGAGGTAAAAACTGTAGATCTAGAGAAGAGATGTCCAAATAAAGTCGTCCGTATGAGGTGAGTTTTCAGAATAGGTTTTCTAGTTTATCTATTTATTTTTCTTCAATTAGATCCACATTTATAAATCCATACAAATTCCGGTTTGTGGATCCAAATAGGGTTGCGAAGGGGAAGGCTATGGATAATAGAACTAGACAAAAAATTAGAACTGGAATTTGGAGTGTTTTCTTTTCAGGTGAGTGGATTTAAATTTTATATCTTTTATGTTGATGATATATAATATCGTTAGATTCTCGTTAAATATTTTAATTCAGCATTTGAATTAATTTCAGTAATTAGTTCTACTAGATAGTTATGCTGAAACTGTAAATTTTATACGAGAAGTGTACTTATATTTAAAATTTATTTATATGTAAAAAGAAAGGAATCTAATTAAATATAAATAATATTAGGCTTGAAAATTATAGAGAAAGGCATAAGCCTAAAAGTGAGAAATTTACAGTAAATTATGTTAAAAAGGGAGAAATGAAGTAAAAAGGAGAAAATCTAATAACTTGATTTGGAAGTTAGTGATAGATTAGTTGGTTGGTTTAGAAAAAGGAATACATTTCCATAGTTTAATTTTATAAGAATAATGATAAACGTAATTGCAAGAATAAAAGTAAGAAAAATGGAATTAGTGCAAAATAGAGATATTACTGTATTTTGCATCACCCAACAATTAAAGAAACAATAAAAGAAATATCTTGTTGTTATGAGTTATTGTTTATAGCATTATTTAGTATTAAAATATGGAAATGGATTTTTAGCACAGTTTTTGTAACCAACCAAATAGATAGAACTACTTTCCAGAATAAAAGAGAATAACGCGAAGCGTTAAATAAATCAAAGAAGAAGGAACAATCAAGTTAAGTATTTGACAAGACTAGAAACAATAAATAGAAAATGCGGCTGGATCTGCATTTATTGTGCAGATAGTTGAGTAAAAAGTAAAGCAGTTATTGTGATAAGTAACTTATAACAGTTGGATGCAGTCCCAAGATAAGACTATTCTATAAGAATACTAAAGAAAATTTAGCATCATAATAAAAGAAGACAAACTAGAATAGAAAAGAGACACTTGCATTTCATTTATAACATGTAGTTTATAAAAGAAAGAAAATAATATAAAAGTGCCAATTGCAAGTATAATTGTAACTCGTAGGTTATAATTAAAAAGAAAGAAATAGAAGAGGCTTAGTTTATCAAACTTAGATCTTGGATTAAGTTAATAAGATTAAAAAAAAATAGTAGTAGCCCGTACCGGCACCATTCCCTTTCAGGTATAGGATCGCATATGTAGGTGGGGCTGGGCATGCTAATTAGGGTAAATTAGTAGCCAACAGAAGAAGAAAAGTAAACTAAATGCATAATAAAAGATTAGATGTAGGGTCTAATAAAATGGTAAGGTGCGTTTGGAGTAGCCCAAATAGAATCTGGATAAAGAGCGTAAAGAAGCAGTTCGTTGCAGATTTTTAGTATAGAAAGAGCACGTCCAACTTAGTTATTTTGGGCTAGAAGGAAGTACGAGACTTCAACGGGACGTGAGGATACTGTAGGATGGCCTCTAGGTAGGCCTAACGAAGCTACACCCCCAGAGGCAGGTCTGTAGGTGTTCCATCAATAGAGTATGCCTTGACTGCTTTTGCATTATAGGCCTAACGAAGTGGACCTTTATAGGAAGTCAAAAGGATGATGATGGAGTAGGATATTCATATGACACCATACTCTAGTTTGCGAGTAGGTTACAATGGGCAGGACCTATAAGGATTGTCGCATGCGGGTATTAGCCATCATCAATAGGAGTGAATTCGGGAAAGACTAGAGTTAAACCAACATACCAATGATTCTTTCACTATCAAGACATTGGATGAGGGGCACAGCTAATTGAATGTTTAGATTGTTTGCAGTAGGGCACAACCACTTAGCTCTTGAAATGTCTTTCGATTAGTTGAGGGGGGGGCTGCGTGGGGCCATAACCACGATGAGAAAGGACACAGACAAGTTGAATATCTGTATTGTAGGCCTAACGAAGCGGACCTTTACAGATATAGAATATCCCTAACTGAGTTTCGTACAGGGTAGACCTTATTGGCGGAATTCATGGAGTAGGCAGAACGGTTATGTGTAGTCCTCAAGGTACGCATTGGGTGGTACATTGTGAATGTCCGAGTATTAGTATAAGCTAGTGCTTATGAAGTTTCACGTTTTCATAATAGATGACGGAACATCTGTATTGTAAGCCTCATGAAGCTATCCTTTATAGATGTAGTTACAGTACGCTCTAGTAGCGAGACGATGGAGTCCTTTTTGAGGAGGATACGGAAGGTACTATGGGTAGTACCTAGGACCGATGCAGTCTTTGGTTGTATCAAATCTATTTCTATATCTTGTATATCTTCATATATATAATTGTTCTGTTGTTATTTTATTAGTTTCTTTTTGTTGGCATTAGCCTGGAATGTCACAAGTACATTCTAATTTGGATTGTTGGGTTTTATTACTTGTATTATCTGCATCTCCACCATGCTTCTCAGGCAGAAACTCTGATATAAGGGGTGTTAATGTTGTCTTTTTGGCTATTTGTAAATAGTCTTTATTGAAGGAAAATTTTCCATTGTCACTTAGGAGAAAATGTAATCCAAGGATTAGATTTATATTTCCTAGATTTAATTTGGTAACCTATAATTATTTTAGGTGATAATATTGTGACCAATTATCACAAGTAGTATGAAACCTTAATTGTACGTTAGTAACTATATCTGTTATAATATTAGTTGTGCCATCAAACTGGGTACTTTGTTTTGGTTTATTAGCTTTTGTGACCAAATATTAGGGTATTAGTTCAGAATTTATTGTTGAACTAGTTGCTCCAGTATCTATAAATACTAATATCTTAATTTCTAATCCTTTAATATTTATTAATGTTAATCTTCGAAGTTCTCTTAAACACTCAGGATTGCATATTAAAGGGATTTGTATTATGTTATCTTTATTGGTAAGGCTGTTTTCTTGTATGTTCTTAATACTTTTTCATTTATTATGCTTGCCTATTTCTGCTATTATTTTTCTTATTTCATCTATTTCTATTTCAAAATTGTTTATTCTATCTTCTAAGGTTTTTATTCTTTCTTCATTGATTATGTTTTTATCAGTATATTGCAATTTATGCTGGTTAGGAGCTTCTAGGTTAAAATGGGGACATCCGATAAAATTGGAACGATACAGAGAAGATTAGCATGGCCCCTGCGCAAGGATGACACGCACAAATCGAGAAATGGTCCAAAATTTTTATAATCGTAATATGTGTTTTGTTCATGTTGTTAGTGCACTTATTGTTTTCAAACCACTTGAAAATTGTTTTGCATCCATGAACATGTATATGCATGTTCCATCTTGGTAATTATGATGTTAAATATTTTATTTTAAATATTTTTAAGAGTATTTCTAAATAATAAAAGTAGATATACTATATTTATTTTATATAAAAAAAAGTAGAATTTTAATATAAGGATTTCTTTGGGTTTTGAAAAATGTTTTAGCACATTTATAACATATTTCCGTGGTGCATTTTATGCATTTGAATCTTTTATCAAAGGCTGGGTACCAAGGGCAAAAAGTAGCATTTTGTAGTTTCAGTTCCCATTTTATATTTAAAATCATATACACATTCTTCATGGTTCATTAGGTTTACGAAATGTTCAATTGGAAAGTCTGTATAATCTGTTTGTTTTGCTTGATCAGTTATAAATTCTTCTATTAGAGAATAATTTGAATTAGAAGTGCCTTCTTGTTCTTCTGGTCCTTCTAATGATACGATGCAATAGATAGTAGAGGTTTCAGATACGTCTGAAGCTACTTCAAGTAGATCTTCTTTGATAGAGTCGACCAAATTAGATTCTCTAGTACATAAATTGTGTTTTTTAGGGCAAGTTGAAGATAAATGTCCCTTCTCATTACGTGCAAAACACGTAATTGTATTTGTGTATGTTTTCTTAGGGTTATATTTCCTAACATGTCTTTCTTTACTTAAGTAAGGTTTTCTTGCATTTGATTTCCTTAGATAATATTTTTTTGGTATATTGCTTCTTGAGCTTATGTTTCTTGATAATATGGTTTTTGAATCCATATGTTTGAGAAGTATATATTTGTGAACAAAATCCATAATTCTTTTGTTTCAATTCTCTTTGAATTTATATATATGTGCATTTCTTTTTTAATTCAGAGATGATATGGGTTATCCTAATTCTTATGTCGTCATTGGTTTTAGGGATGTTAGCATATGTTTCATTCCAAGATTTATGTATTTCCTTTCCTAGATCACTAGGCAGTTTAGAAAATAATCTATCTCCTATTTCTTTAGAACAATAGTTGCCAGAGGTTGTGGCATAGTATAAAAATTCATTTAAAAATTTTATTATGTATTTCCAATCTAACAGTTGTGTTTGTTCTAAGTCTCTTATTGCTTCTTGTTGTCTGAGGGTAAGCCCGGTACTTACTTCTCTTTCTGTTATTATTCTATGTATTAGGTAAGAAAAATTGTATATGTTTCCTCCTTGTACTACTAGGGAGGCTATCTCGTCTGGAAAATTACTTTTTTATGCTTTCCACATTCCTTTAGCTATGTCGCCTAGGTAGTTTTCTGCCATTCTAACCATTTCGTCTCCAGTTATTATGTTTGTATGTTTGGCTGAATAGTCCATTGCTATTGCAGCAGTCCATTGTTCTAGGTATGTATCTAATAGTTGGGGATGACATTCTGTAACATTAAGTATTATAGAGTCTTTTCCAAAAAATGTTTTTTCCAAGGGTATTCTTCTTCCTATAGTTCTTAAATTTTTATTTTCATTGGTATAGGGATTAACGTTAATCCTAGGAGGACGTCCTAAAGGATAATCCATTTTATGCGGAGGTTCATTAGGATAAGTTACTGTTGAATTTTCTCCTTGGCCTTCCATTAACTCTATATGGTAAGTGTATTCTCTATCTAGTTCTTCGTCTATATTAGAGTCTTAGATATATTTTTTCTTTGATTATTTCATGAGAATTTTTTAGGAAGGTTTCTAAGGTATGTATTGTTTTAATTCTAACATTATTTTCATCATCCATATAGACAAATGTGTTACTATCTATTTGGTTGTTCTTTTAAAGTTGTTGTTCTAATTCATATAATTCAAATGGTTCGAGAACCATTCCTAGTTCCTTTGGGTAAATTATTTTATCAATTATAGGTTTCTCTAGAGCTCATAAGTAGATTCGTCATCTGTGTCTATGTCATTTTGGTTAGAGGGTCCATAATCTTTAAATCTTGAGGATAATGTACCATTAGGATTTGTGTAAGTTACAACATCATTTGGTTTTAGTGTATCTCTATTTTCATTAGGATTTTGTATATTCTATTCATGTCCTGCTAATATAGATGAGTCTATTTCCATTGGTCTCAAAAAATTTATACTTGTGGATGTTAGTGTTTTTATTACTTCATCAAGTTTTATTTTTATTTTAGAAGTAAACTTTGTCATGCATTTTCCCAAGAATGTTATATCTAACAATATGTTTTTGCCGTTAAAGTTTTCAAATCCTTTGGTTTGGACAATTATTTTTATATGTTTGTAAAAATCTTGTAATGTCATGGTAAAATTTGGTGATATATAAACAATACCAATATTATTATTCATATCAACTTCTATCGTTCCAAATATAGCTTTGTTTAGATCTTGATGTCTGTCATCTAGTAGGATTATTAATAATTTGGCTCCTATCTTTTGTCTGACTAATCCTCTTATTCCTATAACGATGAGTCCTAGGTGGATTAATTTATAATTTTGAATTCCTAATTGTTTAATGGCTTCATTAGACATTAAATTAATAATTTGTTGGTTTCCATCACTTAAAGAGAGAATTTCTTCCCTGTAATATCTATATATCCCTATACTTATTGTAAATACACCTGTTCTATATAATTCTCTTGGATTTAGGGTATTTAGTTGGTTGTTTGAAAATACTTCTAAGTCGTTTTCTATATTTATTATTTCTTCTAAATAAGACTGTGAATTTACATATCTCCTTAGAATACTATCTATCCAAGTGTTTGTGGCTAGGCTATTACTTTCTGTAGGTATGTCCATTAAAGTTCTGAATGGACCTGTAAAAGATCTTCTATTCATTATGTGGTGTCTAATTTTTTAAACGTTAAAAACATAATTTTGGTCTTTTTACCTTTGTCTGTGTCAACTGGTCCTAGATTTAAATTTGATATTTCTTCAGTTAGCTGATTGATATCATAGTCCTTTTCTTGTGTAGATTTATCTAAGTTGTTTAATTTTCTGTCTAAATTTGTAATTTTTTTATCCATTAAGTCTAGTCTATTTTGTATTTGTGTTAATATTGCTATTATAGTGTTAGTCATTAAGCATAATACATTATCTGCTTTACTTGTAAAAATGTCTTTATTATATCCTGCTGTCAATGTATCATTTTGTTTTAACGACATGTTAACATATTCTTTAGCTTCAGAATAATGTTTATTATCATAACCCATATTAATTTAATTGTATATATTTTATTTCTTGTAACATTTGCTCAAGTTCTTGTATTTGTAGTTCAAAATGTCTTTTATTTGCCTCTAATTGATTTTTAATCTGCAAAATTAAGTCTATAGATTGTATTTCAATTCCTTTAGGCTTGTTTTCTTTAATCATTTGCCTTAATGAGATTATATCCTGTTTATTTGGGAAATTTTTGAGTTGTAGTGCTTTCAAATTCTTAGTTAGTTTTTGTATAGTACTGTCAAACTTTTCTATTTTTTGTAATCCTTTTTTTAGGTAATCTTGGTTATCTTGTATTTGTTGGAGTTTTTTATTTCTAGAAGTAATACTTTCTAAAATAAGCTCGACTACTCTATAGTACTTTTCATTGTACCAATGTAGAGAATCTCCTAATTCAATGGCTAGATCTGTTATGGAGTTAAGATGATTTGATTCAGAATGTAGCATATGTTTGTAACTACTGTCTATATAACACATATGTTTTTGTTTGTCTAATGTAATAATTCTTTTTGAGGGATTGTTAATTTCTAAATTCAGATATTCAAATTCTTTATAGGTAGTTGATTCAATAGGTTTTAATTTATTCATCTTTATTTAACTTTTCTAAGATACCAGATGGAAGATATAGGGATTTAGAGTTTGTTTATATATATATATAACTACTTTAGTGGCAGCCTGAAGGTCTTTAAAACCCAAGGGTTCACTAAGTGGAAGTCTAAATAAGGAATTAGGAACTAATTACCTTTTTATTTCTATTTTTATTGTCATAGTCTTCTAATTTTTTATTTAGACTCCTGTAATATCTTTGTCTTAACAATAGATTTTTACCAGACATGGTAAAGATCCATATCGAAATCATATTCTGCAGATCTGTTTCTTTCTTCATGTTCTATTAACATATTCATCCATTCATTATGGAATTGTTTTAGAAATCTTTGGCATAAAGTTATGTTTATATTTTTTGTTTGCATAAGGTAATGAAATATATCTATTTCATTTATTATTTTGTATAAATTTAAGTTAGAATCTCTTATGTCTATTAGCTCGGTTACATATTTGTTTTTAAATATATCTGCAACAGTATATTGGTCTTTCTGACTAAAGTCCATATTTTTTAGAATAAAAAGTAATTTTTTGAGAAATTCTTCTTCTAAATGATTTTGTAGAAATTCCATTAAAAGAATTGTAATTTTTATTGGTTTTTAGAAAATATGATGTGAAAATAGACATGAATCTCAGAGTACTTAGTGAAAGCAGACTATATGATGGCTTTTATTTATTATCTTCTCATCCTAATACTTTCTCAATCTTAAATGTTTTTTCTTTCTTAAGCCATTAGAATTCTTCTTATAACAAATCATCACCTTGTTACTCTAAGAGTTACTTCCCCTAAAACGCCTAATGCCCTCATGGCTAACGGCTAAAACGGGTACTTTACTCTTTCAAACAAGCTTACGTCTATTGGATTTGGTTACATTAAGAACAAGAATAGATCATAAAATACAAAACATCTCATCATCATCAATAATCATTCCAGGAAGATAATAAATAGTAACCATACCTGACCCGGTTCACTTTTCGTCTTCAATTCAAGTCTTAAGTATTTAGCTCATATTTGTGGAGTTCACCATTAAAAGAGGAAATGAAAACATGAAGATTTTATTGCTCTTAATAACTTAATACAAACTTGCAGCAAAGGATTCTATATCCTTCTCACACAAACTACTTCCATATATAGGCAATACAACCGGGAAATAATCATACAGCTATCAGCAAAAACCGGCAGCTTTTACAAGGCACATAGAAAAAGAAAGAGAACGTGGAAAAGAATATTATCCACTACATTAGTTTACATTACTTTATGCTAAGTGGGAAATGATTATTCCCCTAATTCTTCCACCAGCAGTCCTTTATGTCACATCATTTTCTTTATGCCATTTTTCCTTTCCACCTTTGTACCTTTGAGCAGAGAAGTTGGTATTGTATTATGTCGTTAGCTCGTCTTCATCTTCTGTTTTACTGCTGCTTGATTCTTCTCTAACTTCTTCTACTTTCTGTTGCAGCTTTCTGTAGATATTTATTGCATTTGGTCTGGGATGAAATATGCCAAAAGGCCTATATCCTGGGCCAAATTCTTCTATACTTGTGGATATGTAAATCTTTGTTACTAGGGATTCAACATACAAAGAAAATTTTTTGTTATCAGTTCTGTCACAGTTTAGGTTTTTGCCGATTATATAGGCTCTGTATTTCTCATAATGTTGATGTCCATTCATTCTAGGAGTAGATTTGTTCAGGAACTCTGTAGGATCTTCCCATTCTGGAAAATCTATGTCAAAATTTTGTGCTTTCACTTTAATAATATGTCTGGCTGGATCTATTATGTCATTTCCAAAATGTGGATGAACAGTTGTAATGTCAAGATATAAGTCTGTATCTATAACTTCTTTGAAATACTCTGTAGTAGAACCAAGAGGTTCTAAGAGCTTTGTGTGATTCCATCATCCGATGTATATTTCTTTTATGAAGCCGTAGTTTAGTAATGTTGTTGAATCCAAAGTGAACTTATTACGTACCAAGTATTTGTATTGAGAAAGCTTTAGGCTTATAAGTGGCATATATGCAATTATAGTGCACCTGCAATCTGTAGAAAAATCTTGGCAATCTATGAATTGTTTTGTGCAGGGAATATTTTGGTTTTTTAATATTTCCCATTTTATTTTGAATCCATGGATTCTTTGTGAAGAGATCTTTGTTAATAGAGGATAAATCTCTTTGTATGTAGCAGCATTTTGTTCCTTTGTGTTTTGGAGAAACAGAATTTCCCTGTTAAAAGTTTCCAAAAAGGATATTACCGGTTTGTTTGTCTGTATGGAAGCAATTTGAGGAATGTGGCCTAATTGGACCATTTTTCCCTTTTGGGCTTCCTTTGTAATTGCCGCAAAGGATGCTTTGGGCTTCAGAATTATTTCTTTTATATTTGTTGGCTCTTCCTTTATTTTCATTCTCAAGGATATAGCCTATATTTGTTTTATGCTATCCAAGACTATGTAGTCTTTGCCAAGAATTTTTTCTACTGCAATTTATGCAGTTTCATATGTGTAGAAGCCTTTGTAATACGGTCTTCCATATTTCGAGCTTTGTTCAAGTTCCTTGAGTTTAGGAACCATCTCTTCCCAGGAGAGATATATACCAGCCTAGGTCCGTTGAACAGAAAATAGTGGGTGAATTTCTTTGTAGTCTCAGAATTTGTAAAAATTTCAACAAGAGTATATAAAATGCTGAGCTTTTGTTTGTTGCCTTCTGGTTATGTGGATAGGTTCCATATGTTATCTAACACCATTTGTTGTTTGTCTGTAAGATGAGCATTTGTGACAAATTGTTTTATGCATATGTCTTCAGGAATTTCCTGCTATTTGTTGACTGGTTTGTAAGAGACATACCTGTATCATCTTCTCTGTTAACAAAATCACATTCTTTCATGAAATCAATAAATAATCTTGATAATATATCTAATAGTATGTTTGAATTGCCTTTAATGTGTTTTCATATGATCTTAGTACCACAATTTAAAATTGAGTTTTTAAACTTTAACCACCTATTATTTATTATGCTTTTCTCCTTTTTATTATTTGCATAGTTTACTATAGACTCACAATCTGTTCTTATTGTTATTTCTTTTTGTGATATTATAGAAGTCTAAATGATTCCAAACATATATTATGGCTAAAATCTCATAATCTAAAGAAGTCATGTAGCCTTTCTCTTTATATGTTTCTGAAGAATATCTACACATTTTTTCAGTAGATTTAGGATCATTTTTGTATTTTTTGCTTAATTATATTCCTCCCCATCCTAAAGAGGAACCATCTGTTTCTATAATTAGATAATCTGTATCCAATGTTAACGTTAGTGGTCTTAGGTTTTTTGTTAGTTCCTTAATTTTTTAGACTTGTTTTATGTCTTCGCGATTGAATTCTCTCTTACCTTTGGGACTTGCTTTGTTATACAAAGGTCTAGTATATTTGAATAAATTATTGTATAAAGGTCTTGCATAATCTACAAGTCCAAGAAATGATTGTAGTTGCTTTAAATTTTCTATTTTATCTGGAAATTCTAGTATTTTTCTGGATATCTGGGGCTGGAGTTTTGTTTGCCCTTTTTCTATTTTTACTCCTAAGAAATCTATGGAATTTTTGAATAACTCTATTTTCTTTTTAGAAATAATTAGCCCATTTGCTTCAAAGAGCTTAAATATTGTGTATAAGTGTGATATATGTTCCATCTTTGTTTTCGAAAAAACTAGCATGTCATCTATATATACACAAGTAAATTTACTACAATGTTTAGATATGTCATCCATTTTCCTTTGAAATATTTGTGGGACGGTTTTTAATCCAAATGGCATTACAAGCCACTCATAATGTCCTTCTGAATAGGTGAAAGCTGTCCATGGTGTAGAATCTGGGTGCATCTTCACTTGCCAGAATCCAGATTCTAAATCAAATTTAGAATACCAATAATTATTTTGTATTTTTTCAATTAGTACATCTTTGTCAAGAATACAGTATCCCTCTTCATTTGTATGATCGTTAAGTCTAGTATAATCCATGACCTTCCTATTTTGTCAAGAATTATTACATTAGACAAACAAAAACATATGTGTTATATAGATAGTAGTTACAAACATATGCTACATTCTGAATCAAATCATCTAAACTCCATAACAGATCTAGTCATTGAATTAGGAGATTCTCTACGTTGGTACAATGAAAAGTACTATAGAGTTGTCGAGCTTATTTCAGAAAGTATGACTTCTAGAAACAAAAAACTCCAACAAATACAAGATAACCAAAATTTCCAAAAAAAAATAGGATTACAAAAAATAGATAAGTTTGACGGTACTATACAAAAACTAACTAAGAAATTTAAAGCATTACAACTCAATAATTTCCCAAATAAACAGGATATAATCTCATTAAGGCAAATGATTGAAGAAAACAAGCCTAAAGAAATTGAAATACAATCTGAAGACTGAATTTTGCAGATTAAAAATCAATCAGAGGCAAATAAAAGACATTTTGAACTACAAATACAAAAACTTGAGCAAATGTTACAAGAAATAAAATATATGCAATTAAATTAATATGAGATATGATAATAAGCATTATTCTGAAGCTAAAGAATATGTTAACATGTCATCAAAACAAAATGATACATTGACATTAGGATAAAGTAAAGACAT
Source organism: Allium cepa (assembly GCA_030765085.1). NCBI lineage: Eukaryota > Viridiplantae > Streptophyta > Magnoliopsida > Asparagales > Amaryllidaceae > Allium > Allium cepa. The sequence goes on from CM060929.1 coordinate 486,995,456, forward strand.
TTTTACAAGTAAAGCAGATAATGTATTATGCTTAATGACTAACACCATAATAGCAATGTTAACACAAATACAAGATAGACTAGACTTAATGGATAAACAAATTACAAATCTAGACAGAAAATTAAACAACTTAGATAAAGCTACACAAAAAAAAGACTATGATATCAATCAGCTAACTGGAAAAATTCAAATTTAAATCTAGGACCAGTAGACACAGGAAAAGGTAAAAAGACCAAAATTAGCTTTTTAACATTTAAAAAATTAGACACAATATGATGAATAGATGATCTTTTACAGGTCCATCCAGAACTTTAATGGACAGACCTACAGAAAGTATTAGCTGTTATCCCGCCTTTTAGCAAGGCCGTGATACCAAAAGATTAACCGAAAACCAAAGACAATTCATCACGAAGATGGATTTTATGTAGGTTCGTTATGGATATCGATGAATTTTGTCCGAGTCCGGATCAGGCTACAACTGACAAGACACGACAAGCGAAGCCATGGAAACCAGCATTCCAAATTTCAGGTCAATCCGAGTTCGTATGTTCAAGTTATGATCGATGCAATTTGGAGGAAACGGCCTTGGTTTCGTATCCATAAATAAGCTCTGATTTCGTGTCCATACGATTCGTATCCATCGCTGAGCTATATTTCGAATCGATCAGCTTTGTACCCCTCCTCGTGTCCTCTTTCGCATCGATCAGTTTCGCGTCCATCTCAAGCAACTGTTTCGTCTCGATCAACTACGCATCCATCAACCAGTAACGCGCTTCATATCGATTCGCGCAATGTCTAGTTCGTACCCGTGAAGGAGGTGTTTATTCGAATCCATCAGGTAGCTTAAGTTCGTATCCATCACAAATCCACCATCGATACGAGCTAAGCCATCTATCTCGATTCGAAATAAACATACTACGAATCGATACGAGGTGCACATGGTTGATTGATTCGAACTGTGTAACGGCACTCGATACAAACGAGGCGAAACTAATGGATACGACGCGGTCAACTTGGAGCAAAAAGAGGATCGGTGCAAGAAGAGCGTGCCACGTCGCTGCATGGTCACGTGCATTATCGATTCGAAGTGGGTTGATTCGAAGCCATGGATTCGAACGAAATAGTACTCCGAGGAACATCATCTTGTATCGATCATAACTCGAGATCCACCAGTCCAAATGCCGTGAAATTTTCACAAGAGCTTACATACAAGCTAAAGAATGTTCCTGCCAAGTTTCAGACCGAATGGAACATTCCTTGATCGATACGAAATCGGTTCGTATCGATCACAGATCGAGTCGAAACTTGGTGGGATCGATCGCGTGGGCCCACTCACGTGCCAGAAGGAGTCTCTCGAAGTTTGAGCAAGATATTAGCCTCCTACACCTATAAATAGCCCCCTGAAGCCTACAGAAAAAGGATCTTTCAACTCTGAAGCGTCGAAACTCTGTCGGATTCCATTTCACACTTCACCATTACTGTTGTACTCGAATTTCAGAGCTATTATCTACTGCAATCTGCTGTAATTCACTGAAATCACCAAGTGAATATCAATAAAGTCATCAAGTTCAGAGTGGACGTAGGCCAGATCGCCAAACCACTATAAATTTTGTGTTGTTTACTGCTTTCTTTTGAATTTTCTTAGTGATCTCCATACTTGTTATTCATCTGAGATCTGTGATTGTGAATTATCAACTATCGGGTGTTTATGACCAATTTTGACACAAACATTTTGGTGCTTTCATTGAGAGTTGAACTCAGGGATTCTATCGCTTGGAAATTAAAATTGAAGGTTTAAGGGTTCAGATCTGAAAAGTTATGACAAGGCAATCAAATAGAAGACAGAGAACAGAAAGAAGTCAACACGAAGGGAGTCAAGAGGCTTCTTCAGGTGCAAATCAGACATCGATCTTCATCACCAGGATGGTGATGGAGACGATGATGAGAAGACAAGAAGAAATGATCTAGAATTTGTTTCGACAGGTTGGACAACTTGGAGCGCAGAATCAAGGAGCAACTGGAGTTCAGAACGGAGTAGGACCTTCTGAGGCAGCACCAGAGCTAGGGGCACTTACCTAGAGCACGCTGACCCAATACCAAGAAGAACATCGGGTGGATTCGAACAGCACGACATTGGCAGAGAAACGGAAGCTCGACCAGGAGAACAGATTCCAAGATTCCCTAGTGAACTCGGGGGGTGGGTCGAAGGCAATGGACGAGGACTACAGCTAGGAGACAATGACGGGTTGGCGGAGATGGTCAAACGGGCTATGAGAGGCAGATCGGTAAACAAAGACTTGGAGGATATGAATAGAAGTCCTTTTACCATAGCAATCAGGCGAGCTAGGAACCCACCAGATTTTAAGCTGCCATCATTGGATATGTATAATGGGAGGACAGACCCTACGGTTCATTTGAAAAAATATATGAGGCATATGGAAGTGCTGGGGGCATCAGAGGAGGTCATGGCACGGTGCTTCCCATTGTACCTGGTAGATATTGCGGCATTATGGTTTAGGCAACTGGAGAGCGGATCTATCGGAACATGAAATGATTTGACTGAAAGGTTTATGAGGCAATTCAGGGTTCCCATTTCGAGACCCAAGAATGTGATGAGTTTGGCAGCACTGAAACAAAGAGCTGGGGAGTCTATGAGAAGCTTCTTGACGTGATTCAATGCAGCTGCAACATCGGTGGATCGACCGGATCCATCCATGGTCTTGATGGCAGCTGTATCGGGCATAGCTGATGGTACAGAATTCAAGAATTCATTGACAAGAGATCCCCCTATGGATCTAGGGTAATTTTATCATGAGGGTGAAGGATTTTTACGGTTAGAGGATGCAAATGCTGAAAGAGAGGAAGGAGAGGGAATTGATGTTTATGCGGTTAAAGGCGGAAATCCTACTGAAAAAGGTGCAGAAACAAGCAAAGGGAAACGAAAGGCTGAGGATAACGACAATAGATCAATACGACCACGAAAAGAACCAAGATTCACCTCATATACGGAGTTGAACGAAACTTTGGAGTGGATCTACCAGGACACCTGGGGGCAAGTTCCTTACTGAAAGCCGATGAGGAGAGATCCGACTAGTAATGAAAGAAATTCAGACAAGTATTGCTCTTTCCATGAGTTGAATGGTCACAGCACAAACGACTGTAGACACTTGAAAGACGAAATCAAGGGGCATATCCGAAATGGCTTGCTATCGTAATATGTGAGAAGGAGAGCCACAACGGTGGAACAAGAGCGACCACCGCCTGCACCAACTGAAGATGGCTTAGGATCAACACGTCAGTTGATTATCAATTGATTGAAATAATGACGGACGAGTGGCAAACACCACACCGACGCGATTAAGTTGTTTACACATGTACAGGACCGTGAACAATCCTCAGGGATGCTCTGATACAACTATAAATCATGTCGATGTAGGTGTTTGCACTCTAACGTCACTGTTTTGCTTTCGTTTTTCTTGCTTCTCATGTTTGGATTTGATTTTGTCGGACATTTCTGTTTTAAAACTCATCAGTTGAATGGATATTCAGTTTTGATAATTCTGAAACGGCTAAGCTGCTTACACATGTAGGAGGTCGCGAACGGTCCTTAGGCATGCTCTAAGATAGCGATAAACCACCTTGACAAACGATCCAGAAACCCACTCGAACATGAAATCTGGTATCGATAATACTAAGTCCCCCCCCCGGGCACATTCATTCACCATGAACGACACCCAACCGCGAACGGTCACAATTCGCCACGAACGGCACCGACCTCGAACGGTCACAATTCGCCACGAACGGCACCCAACCTCGAACGGTCACAATTTGCCTTGAACGGCACTCGATCGCGAACGATCGCAAATCGCCTCGAACGGCAACCCGACCGCGAACGGTCACCACTCGCCGCGAACGGTCGCGTATCACCTCAAACGACACACGATCCCGAACGATCGTCGTTTGTGGTCAGATAAGACTATCAATCTCTTTGCAGGTCATCTACAGGATATGAACATCCAGCGTACGGCATTACAAAACACACCTTTCTACCGCAAGGCTTGTTTTGGGGGGCAAGTGTTATCCCGCCTTTTAGCAAGGCCGTGATACCAAAAGATTAACCGAAAACCAAAGACAGTTCGTCACGAAGATGGACTATATGTAGGTTCGCTATGGATGTCGATGAATTTTGTCCGAGTCTGAATCAGGCTACAACTGACAAGACACGACAAGCGAAGCCATGGAAACCAGCATTCCAAATTTCAGGTCAATCCGAGTTCGTATGTCAAGTTATGATCGATGCAATTTGGAGGAAACGGCCTTGGTTTCGTATCCATTAATAAGCTATGATTTAGTGTCCATACGATTCGTATCCATCGCTGAGCCATTTTTCGAATCGATCAGATTCGTACCCCTCCTCGTGTCCTCGTTCGCATCGATCAGTTTTGCATCCATCCTCAAGCAACTGTTTCGTATCGATTAACTCCGCATCCATCAACTAGTAACGCGCTTCGTATCGATTCGCACAATGTCTAGTTCGTACCCGTGAAGGAGGTGTTTATTTGAATCCATCAGGTAGCTTAAGTTCGTATCCATCACAAATCCACCATCAATGCGAGCTAAGCCATCTATCTTGATTTGTAATAAACATACTGCGAATCGATACGAGGTGCACAAGGTTGATTGATTCAAACTATGTAACGGCACTTGATACAAACGAGGCGAAACTCATGGATACGACACGGTCAACTCGGAGCAAAAAGAGGATCGGTGCGAGAAGAGCGTGCCACGTTGCCGCATGGTCACGTGCATTATCGATTCGAAGTGGGTCGATTCGAAGCCATGGATTCGAACGAAACAGTACTTCGAGGAACATCATCTTGTATCGATCATAACTCGAGATCCACCAGTTCAAATGCCATGAAATTTTCACAGGAGCTTACATTTAAGCTAAAGAATGTTCCTGCCAAGTTTCAGACTGATTGGACCATTCCTTGATCGATACAAAATCGATTCGTAACGATCACAGATCGAGTGAAACTTGGTGGGATTGATCGCGTGGGCCCACTCACATGCCAGAAGGAGTCTCCCAAAGTTTGAGCGAGATATCAGCCTCCTACACCTATAAATAGCCCCCTGAAGCCTACAGAAAAAGAATCTTTCAACTCTGAAGCGTCGAGACTCTGTCGGATTCCATTTCACACTTCACCATTACAGTTGTACTCGAAGTTCAGAGCTATTATCTACTGTAATCTACTGTAATTCACTGAAATCACCAAGTGAATATCAATAAAGTCGTCAAGTTCAGAGTGGACGTAGGTCAGATCACCGAACCACTATAAATTCTATGTTGTTTACTGCTTTCTTTTGAATTTTATGAGTGATCTTCATACTTTTTATTCATCTGAGATCTGTGATTGTGAATTATCAACTATCGGGTGTTTGTGACCAATTTTGGCGCAAACAATAGCCTAGCCACAAACACTTGGATAGATAATATTCTAAGGAGATCTATAAATTCACAGTCTCAATTAGAAGAAATAATAAATATAGAAAATGACTTAGAAGTATTTTCAAACAACCAACTAAATACCCTAAATCCAAGAGAATTATATAGAATAGGCGTATTTACAATAATTATAGGGCTATATAGAAATCACAGGGAAGAAATTCTCTCTTTAAGTGATGGAAACCAACAAATTATTAATTTAATGTCTGATGAAGCCATTAAACAATTAAGAATACAAAATTATAAATTAATCCACCTAGGACTCATCGTTATAGGAATAAGAGGATTAGTCAGACAAAAGATAGGAGCCAAATTATTAATAATCCTACTAGATGAGAGACATCAAGATCTTGACAAAGCTATATTTGGAATGATAGAAGTTGATATGAACAGTAATATTGGTATTGTTTATATATCACCAAATTTTACCATGACATTACAAGATTTTTACAAATATATAAAAATAATTGTCCAAACCGAAGGATTTGAAAACTTTAATGATAAAAACATATTGTTAGATATAACATTATTGGGAACATGCATGACAAAGTTTACTCATAAAATAAAAATAAAACTTGATGAAGTAATAAAAACACTAACATCCACATGTATAAATTTTTTGAGACCAATGAAAATAGACTCATCTATATTAGCAGGACATGAATGGAATATACAAAATCCTAATGAAAATAGAGATACACTAAAACCAAATGATGTTGTAACTTACACAAATCCTAATGGGACATTATTCTTAAGATTTAAATATTATGGACCCTCTAACCAAAAAGACAAAGACAAAGATGACGAATCTACTTCTGAGCTCTAGAGAAACTTATAATGGATAAAATAATTTACCCAAAGGAACTAGGAATGGTTTTCAAACCATTTGAATTATATGAATCATAACGACAACTTAAAAAGAACAACCAAATAGGCAGTAACACATTTGTTTATATGGATGATGAAAATAATGTTAGAATTAAAACAATACCAACCTTAGAAACCTTCCTAATAAATTCTCATGAAATTATCGAAGAAAAAATCAAAGACTTTAACACAGATGAAGGACTAGATAGTGAATACACTTACCATATAGAGTTAATGGAAGGCCAAGGAGAAAGTTCAACAGTAACTTATCCTAATGAACCTCCTCATAAAATGGATTATCCTTTAGGACATCCTCCTAGGATTAATGTCAATCCCTACACCAACAAAAATAAAAATTTAATAACTATACGAAGAAGAATACCCATGGAAAAACCATTTTTTTGGAAAAGACTCTGTAATATTTAATGTTGCAGAATGACATTCCCAACTATTAGATACATACCTAGAACAATGGATTGCTGCAATAGCTAGGGACTATTCAGCCAAACATACAAACATAATAACTGGAGAGGAAATGGTTAGAATAGCGAAAAACTACCTAGGAGACATAGCTAAAGGAATGTGGGAAGCAGACAAAAGTAATTTTCCAGACGAGATAGCCTCCTTAGTAGCACAAAGAGGAAACGTGTACAATTTTGCTTACCTAATACATAGAATAATAACGGGAAGAGAAGTAAATACTAGGCTTACCCTCAGACAACAAGAAGCAATGAGAGACTTAGAACAAATACAACTGTTAGATTGGAAACACATAATAAAAATTTTAAATGAATTTTTATACTACGCCACAACCTCAGGCAACTATTATTCTAAAGAAATAGGAGATAGATTATTTTCTAAACTGCCTGGTGATCTAGGAAAGTAAATCCATAAATCTTGGAATGAAACATATGCTAACATCCCTAAAACCTATGACAACATAGGAATTAGGATAACCCATATCATCGCCGAATTAAAAAAGAAATGCACATATATACAAATTCAAAGAGAATTGAAATAAAAGAATTAAGGATTTTGTTCACAGATATATACTCCTTAACAGTATGGATCCAAAAACCATATTATCAAGAAATATAAGCCCAAGAAGCAATATACTAAAAAATATTATCTAAGGAAATCAAATGCAAGAAAACCAAAACCTTACTTAAGTAAAGAAAGACATGTTAGGAAATATAACCCTAAGAAAACATATATAAATACAATTACATGTTTTTCATGTAATGAGAAGGGACATTTACCTTCAACTTGCCCTAAAAAACACAACTTATATACTAGAGAATCTAATTTGGTTGACTCTGTCAAAGAAGATCTACTTGAAGTAGCTTCAGACGTATCTGAAACCTCTACTATATATTCCATCATATCATTAGAAGGACTATAAGTACAAGAAGGCACTTCTAATTCAAATTATTCTCTAATATAAGAATTAAAAAATGAACAAGCAAAGCTAACAGATTATACGGACTTTCCAACTTGACATTTCCTAAACCTAATGAACCATGAAGAATGTATTCATGATTTCAAATATAAAATGGGAACTGATACTACAAAATGCTACTTTTGCCCTTGGTACCCAGTCTTTGATAAAAGATTCAAATGCATAAGATGCACCACAGAAATATGTTATAAATGTGCTAAAACATATTTTAACCTAGAAACTCCTAACCAGCATAAATTGCAATATACTGATAAAAACAAAATCAATGAAGATAGAATAAAAACCCTAGAAGATAGAATAAACAATTTTGAAATAGAAATAGATGAAATAAGAAAAATAATAGCAAAAAATAGGCAAGGAAAGAATATTGAGAACATACAAGAAAAAATCCTTACCAATACGATAACATAATTAAAATCCCTTTAATATGCAATCCTGAGTGTTCAAGAGAACTTCGAATTTTAACATTAATAAATATTAAAGGATTAGAAATTAAATTATTAGCATTTATAGATACTGGAGCAACTAGTTCAACAATAAATTCTGAACTAATACCCCAATATTTAGTCACAAAAGCTAATAAACCAAAATAAAGTACCCAGTTTGATGGCACAACTAATATTATAACAGATATTATTACTAACGTACAATTAAGGTTTCATACTACTTGTGATAATTGGTCAACATTACCACCTAAAACAATTATGGGTTACCAAATTAAATCTAGGAAATATAAATCTAATCCTTGGGTTAGATTTTCTCCTAAGTGACAATGGAAGTTTTTCTTTTGATAAAGACTATTTACAAATAGCCAAAAAGACAACATTAATACCCCTTATACCAGAGTTTCTACCTGAGAAGCGTGGTGGAGATGCAGATAATACAAGTAATAAAACCCAACAATCCAAATTAGAATTACTTGTGACATTCCAGGCCAATGCCAACAAAAAGAAACTAATAAAATAACAACAGAACAATTATATTGCTATGAAGATATACAAGACATAGAAATAGATTTGATACAACCGAACAAAATAAGCAATATTCTTTTAACAACTGATGATATAAACCAAATTATAAGTAGACTCGAAAAAATAGAAATAATAGGAGAAAAACCACTAAAATACTGGAAAAAAGATTCTATTTATTGTAAACTAGACATAATTAATCCAGACATTACTATTAAAACCAGATCACCCAAATATGATAACTGGATGATCGATGAATTTAAAATGCACATAGACATTCTAAATAACCTAGGAATTATAAGGAAAACAGATTCTAGACATACGACCTCAGCCTGTATAGTATAAAATGAATCTGAAAGAAAGAGAGAACAAAGTAGGATGGCCATAGATTATATTAGACTTAAGGATAATACAAATGAAGACGGATACTGTTTCCTGACAAAGACGTATTAATTAACAAAACACAAAATAATAATGGGTATTCTAAATTTGATTTAAAATCTGGATTCTTGCAAGTCAAGATGCACCCAGATTCTATACCATGAACAGCTTTCACCTGTTCAGAAGGACATTATGAGTAGCTTGTAACGTCATTTGAATTAAAAACGCCCCACAAATATTTCAAAGGAAAATGGATGACATATTTAAACATTGTAGCAAATTTACATGTGTATATATAGATGGCATACTAGTTTTTTCGAGAGAAAAAGGAACATATATCACACTTATACACAATATTTAAGCTCTTTGAATAACATAGGCTAATTACTTCTAAAAAGAAAATAGAGTTATTCAAAAATTCCATAGATTCCTAGGAGTAAAAATATCAAAAGGACAAATAGAACTTCAGCCCCAAATATCGAGAAAAATACTAGAATTTCCAGATAAAATAGAAAATTTAAAGCAATTACAATCATTTCTTGGACTTATAAATTATGCAAGACCCTTTATACCAAATTCATCCAAATATACTGGAACTTTGTATAACAAAGCAAGTCCCAAAGGTAAGAGAGAATTCAATAGCGAAGACATAAAACAAGTCCAAAAAATTAAGTAACTAGCAAAAAACCTAAGACCACTAACGTTACCATTGGCTACAGATTATCTAATTATAGAAACAGACGGTTCCTCTTTAGAATGGGGAGGAATATTATTAAACGAAAAATATAAAAATGATCCTAAATCTACTGAAAAATTATGTAGATATACTTTGAAAACATATAAAGAGAAAGGCTACATGACTTCTTTAGATTATGAGATTTTAGCTATAACATATGTTTTGGAATCATTTAGACTTTTTATAATATCACAAAACGAAATAACAATAAGAACATATTGTGAGTCTATAGTAAAATATGCAAATAATAAAAAGGAGAAAAGCATAATAAATAATAGGTGGTTAAAGTTTAAAAACTAAATTTTAAATTGTGGTACTAAGATCATATGGCAACACATTAAAGGAAATTCAAACATACTACAAGATAGATTATCAAGATTATTTATTGATTCTATGAAAGAATGTGATTTTGTTAACAGAGAAGAAGATACAGGCATGTGTCTTACAAACCAGTCAACTAATAGCAGGAAATTCCTGAAGACATATGCACAAAACAGATTTGTCACAAATGTTCAACTTACAGACGAACAACAAATGGTGTTAGATAACATATGGAACCTATCCCAGCACCACAAGACAACAAAAAAAAAGCTCAACATTTTATATACTCTTGTTGAGATTTTTATAAATTCTGAGACTACAAAGAAATTCATCCACTACTGTCTGTTCAACGGGCCTAATGCTGGTATATATCTCTCCTGGAAAGAGATGGTTTCTAAACCCAAGGAATTTGAACAAAGCCTGAAATATTGAAGACCATATTACAAATGCTTCTATACATATAAAACTGCACAAATTGCCATAGAAAAAATTCTTGGCAAAGACTACAAAGTCTCGGATAGCATAAAACAAATACAGGCTATATACTCAAGAATTAAAATAAAGGAAGAGCCAACAAATATAATAGAAATACGTCTGAAGCCCAAAGCATCCTTTGCAGCAATTACAAAGGAAGCCCAAAAGGGAAAAATGGTCCAATTAGGCCACATTCCTCAAATTGCTTCCACATAGACAATTAAACCAGTAATATCCTTTCTGGAAACTTTTAACAGAGAAATTCATTTTCTCCAAAACACAAATGAACAAAATGCTGCTACATACAAAGAGATTTATTCGCTACTAACAAAGATCTCTTCACAAAGAATCGCTAAATTCAAAATAGCATGGAAAATATTTTAAAAAACCAAAATATTCCCTGCACAAAATAATTCATAGATTGCCAAGATTTTTCTACAGATTGCATATGTACTATAATTGCATATATGCCACTTATAAGCCTAAAGCTTTCTCAATACAAATACTTGGTACATAATAAGTTCACATTGGATTCAACAACATTACTAAACTACGGCTTCATAAAAGAAATATACATCGGATGATGGAATCACACAAAGCTCTTAGAACCTCTTGGTTCTACTACAGAGTATTTCAAAGAAGTTCTAGATACAGACTTATATCTTGACATTACAACTGTTCATCCACATTTTGGAAATGACATAATAGATCCAGCCAGACATATTATTAAAGTGAAAGCACAAAATTTTGACATAGATTTTCCAGAATGGGAAGATCCTACAGAGTTCCTGAACAAATCTACTCCTAGAATGAATGGACAGCAACATTATGAGAAATACAGAGCCTATATAATCGGCAAAAACCTAAACTGTGACAGAACTGATAACAAAAAAATTCTTTGTATGTTGAATCCCTAGTAACAAAGATTTACATATCCACAAGTATAGAAGAATTTGACCCAGGATATAGGCCTTTTAACATATTCCATCCCAGACCAAATGCAATAAATATCTACAGAAAGCTGCAACAGAAACTAGAAGAAGTTAAAGAAGAATCAAGCAGCAGTAAAACAAAAGATGAAGACGAGCTAATAACATAACAAAATACCAACTTCTCTGCTCAAAGGTACAAAGGTGGAAAGAAAAAATGACATAAAGAAAAAATAATGTGACACAAAGGACTGCTGGTGCAAAAATAAGGGGAATAATCATTTCCCACTTAACATAAAGTATTGTAAAATAATGTAGTGGAGAATCTTCATTTCCGCGTTCTCTTTTTTTTCTGAGTGTCTTGTAAAAGTTGACAGTTTTTGCTGACAGCTGTATATTTATTTCCCGATTGTATTGCCTATATATATGGAAGTAGTTTGTGTGAGAATGATATAGAATCTTTTGCTGTAAGTTTGTATTAAGTTATTAAGAGCAATAAAATCTTCATGTTTTCATTTCCTCTTTTAATGGCGAACTCCACAAGTATGAGCTAAATACTTAAGACTTGAAGCGAAGACGAAAAGTGAAGCGACTCAAGTATGGTTAATATTTATCATCTTTCTGGAATGATTATTGATGATGATGAGATGTTTTGCATTTTATGGTCTATTTTTGTTCTCACAAAATTACCTTTTATTCTAAAAATATGGACTTAAGTCAGAAAGACCAATATGCTATTGGAGACATATTTAAAAACAAATATGTAACCGAACAAATAGACATAAGAGATTGTAACTTGAATTTATACAAAATAATAAATGAAATAGATATATTTCACTACCTTACACAAACAAAAAATAAAAACATAATTTTAAGCCAAAAATTTCTAAAACAATTCCATACAGAATGGATGAATATGTTAATAAAACATGAAGAAAGAAACAGATCTACAGAATGTGATTTCGATATGTATCTTTACCGTGACTGGTAAAAACTATTGTTAAGACAGAGAGACTACAGGAGTCTAAATAAAAAATTAGAAGACTCTGACAATAAAAACAGAAATAAAAAGGTAATTAGGTTCCTAATATATATATATATATATATATATATATATATATATATATATATTGGTTATTAGATCTTAATCTACTAGGGAGTAGATGTGTACGATTCACGCACAGAGGGAAGAGTATTATAAACCCAATAAACCTAATATAACAGAAAAAGAAAACAGAACGGTATATGTAGAGTTATGCTTGAAAGCGTATAATTTGTCAATTTACCAAGTTCTGGCCCCTTTCTCATATCATCCCACAGGTTACATAGAAGGTATGGATTTTCCAGCTTTGTGACACTTGTTTAAAAAGTATTATTACCTTGGTGTGTATTTACTTACTATTATATTTTAGTCCGTTCAGCCGTGAGATATTTATTTGAGCTCTGATATATTTATCTTTGCCTATTTGCAGGATACCGGATACTAGATACCCAACTCGAGCTTAATTGGGCTTGGATTTTAGCATTTTTGCAAAAAATCCGGACCCACTGAAATTCAGGTTGTTATCGATTATAAACACATTAAATATATTGAATTCCATTTTAATATAAATAATTTCTTAAACCTTATCGAAATTGTTATTCCAAAATGTTATTCAAGTTCATATTGAATAACTACATTAACAAATCATTGAATTTTATTTCTAACCAATTTTTATTCAATATTCACATTAAATTTAACAATTAAAAATACGGGTCATTACAAATTGTCTACTGTGATGATTTGCTACAGTATGGTTTCCTTTGTAGAATTGCAGTATTGGATTGTACAGTTACAAGTAACAATGAAATTATATACTTGTTGGGCATGGCATGAATAATATATAAATCTATGTAGTAGAATTATTCAGCCTCCAACAAAATTTAAAACATTTAAAATTATAAGTCAGCAACATAGGTGGCCTTAAACAAACAACAGCGATAAATTACAAATGAAGGTTCATATTGAGCAATTAGCTTAGCTTCCTTATCAGTTATCCCCGATTTTCATTCTGTATGTTTATTAAAAATAAATGAAAAATACAGTGAAATTCATGTATTTTACAGTATATCTGAACAACGTAACTTTAGCTGGGTAATTGTACTAACTTATAATTTACATAATACATGTAATTATGAAATCATATTAGTAGTAATATATGGAAAATAATGTTCCATCCTTTTGAGCGAGAATTGAAAGCCTATGGTTTCGCAGATCTCTTATTGTGATCCAATTTAAAATGCATCTATTCGTACGAATGATTGACTTATAACGTACCGGAAAGTAACTATGATTTAGTTCAGTAGGAAAAAAAAATAATGATGACTAGTGGGCTGTTAAACCCACAGCATAAAATATAAAAACAGAACTATGTGCAGAAGATATATGTAAAGGATAGAGGAGAAAAATGTAAACCCAAAATTTCCCATTGATCAAATTGAGAGTAAAAAGAACTGTCAAATTTTAAGGGGATAAAAACTGCAAATAGTTGTGTCTTCAATGCCATGATCACCAGTGTAATCCTTTTCATTCAAATGTCAAAAAACATAAGATTATATGGAAGAGAAATATATAATCAGGAAAAGAGTGGATAGGAATGTATGAAAGTTGCATCAAGCACCTAACAGAACATAGTAATATCGACATATATAGATAACCCACATCCAATCTACCTAGGAAAATAGTTGGTGAATGGAGAGAAATAAATGTATGTCAAATTAATGGATCATCTTGCGTAATATAATAACACTATCAGAATTAGAAAAACAAATTAATTGTTGTTTGAAGGCATCTCCAGTATGTATTATTTAATGAATCGGAAGAAATCATCTGTATGAAATTTTGCAGTGATATATGCATCTCCAACATCCAGCAACATCCATTATATTTACAGTATGATATAGGTGCGCAGTGAGGGTATTATATTGTTAAAGCTTATGACCTAGTTTAAGAATTTAACAAACGGGCTGAGAGAACAAAAGGGTAAAGAGAGAGAAAGAGAACACAGACCAAAGTATCTCGTATAAGCTTCTATTATCTATATAATCTATATATTATCACACTACAGTCTGATATAAAAATTGGGATAGTAAAAATAATTACAACTATGATAATAGTAATGATAGTAGTTTAAAAATGTATCAGTTAAAAGTCAGTTACTTAATGATAATGAAAAAAAAAATTCAAGGTAAAAGTAAATACTTGTAATAGTGAAGTTTAAATTAGGAATATTCTTAAGTATAGAAAAGGTGTTCAATTTAAACTATGTTGTAGCAGTGATATAATATCCTTTACAACAGCAGTTAAGAAAATGTGATAGGATTCTTAGAGGCACAGGCTTGGCTATGGTAAAAAAACAGAGGAATGTTATCAGGTTTCATATTTGAATTCAGTATGGTAATTTGATTGGGTATTGTAAGTGTAATGGCAAAGATAACAGCAGTAAACATACTAAGATGCAAACAGAGGTGGAATAAATTAACCGTCACATGGTGATAATTCATGCATAGATAGTAGGACTACGTTGTAGATAAGTTATTCGAAGGTAAAAGAGGAGTGAAAATAAAAATTCACACATTAATAATTCAGGAACAGACAGTAGGATTGAGGTAGAAATAAGTTTACGTTGTGCAGTAGGAAAAATGGCAACGAAGAAAAATAGACATACAATAATCAGATGCTGAACACATATGTCGCAGATGTATCCTAAGCCTGACAACAGAAAATAGAAAATTAATAACATTGATTGGGTATGTCAGAACCGAACTACGTACAGTAAATTATGTAACATATGTTTACGTGATAAACCATTGAAAACTTCTTTGTATTCTATACTTTTGGTTAATCCAGGACGTCCACCCTTCAACTGCCTAATTAAAAACTTAATACCATGATAAGAAGATGTTTTTGATACCGCAACATAAAGATGTTCATGTCTGAAACAGAACAGGGCAAATAGATTCCTACATTCTCTAAAGTTTACCATTGGCTTTCATTTATCCTCTTAGAAAAGCAAATCTTTAATGGAAATTTTTGCCTACGCAACACAAATGGCCATTTTGTATCAGCGGATGTAAGAATGATCGAGGAATGAGCACCTTCCTATCGATATTAATACTAGTAATCATTTCTACTTCAATTATCGTTTCAGCAAGTTGAGTAGCAATTAATCGTGTTCCATTGCAATGTCCTAAACTCTGATTCAAATTTCGTAACAACGTAATGGAACTTCTATCATTAACGGTAGGTTATGGTTGGGTAATCCAGATATTTTTAGGTTGTTCAAAAATTCACTAGTATAAAGAATATGCTGGTCATCTACTCGTTCAAATGAATGACTAATGTAATCAGCACTTAAATAGGATTTTAATTCACCAGTAATATGGAAAAGGGTTTATTAGTTAATTTCCTCAACAAATTATTTAGTCGTAACAAGTGGGCACCTTTTGCATAAATAATTTTTGTATTGTAACCTATTATACAAATTAAGATATTCGTTGTAAACAATATTTTTTATACCACAAACTCTTGCTTCAATAAAAAAACTCATAGGTATATTAATCCAAGAAGAATCATCATCACAGTCTACCAAAACTGCATTCACGTTTCCCACTCAAATGTCGAGCACCCATTTTGTAAAATTTTCAGCTTTCACCAAATCACATAAATTACATGTTGTACTTCAAAGTCTCATGTTTGTTGTCGGTATAAATACCATAACTTGGACCACAATTATGATTTATTGATGGAAGCAGAGACTACCATCTCTCTCGTACCTTTCTAAATTACCGGCAAAGTTTGACGAAAATCACCTCCAAGTAACACTATATTTTCGCTAAAAAAGTTGTGAAGGTCCATCATCATTACCAATCTGCATCATATCTTGTAAACTTTTTTTCAAATACCTCTAGAGTGTTAAGATGCATCATATATATGCTTCATTCCATATAAATAAATCAGTGGATTTGAGCAGCTGCCTTAAAGGAGATAGTTTTGACATATTGCACCCAAAATTCTCGTCCAAGGTCAGTGGAATTTTGAACTTTGAATGGGCAGTTCTACCGCTAGGTAGAAGTAAAGATGCTATACCAGAAGAAGCAATAGCTAAAATAACCATACCTTTTGATTGCAAATAATTGATAATGGTTTTCCATAGAAAGGTTTTACCTGTACCATTTCCGTAAAAGAAGAAGAAACCACCTTCGTTCCGCTCAATAGAATCATGTAAAATGTTAAACACTTTCTCTTATTCTAAGTTTAATGAAGACAGAAGTGTCTACGACTCTATTTCCAAAATATCAAAATCATAATCCTGCTCTAGTGTGAGTAGGCTACTGTGAACAGTACAAACTGAAATAAGTCTGAAGAAGGAATGCAGTTAAATTCTATTAACGATCTACCACTTCTACTCATTATCTTCTATATTCCAAGTAATGTGTGCAACTTTGTTTGAGAGTCATTAAAAAGATCAATTCGATGCTCATACATTTGGTTAAGACGCCAGTCAATATCCTCAACCAACATTTTTCAATTTTTATTCCAAAGTCGTAGAGGATTAGCAACTTCGCAAAACAGCAGCAACATAACAAACATTTCTCATAGATAAGCTGGAGCTTCCCAACGTACTGCCTCGGTTAAAGCTATGTTCCATTTACTATCTTCGAGTAATCCACGAGCAACGCGTGTGCTTTTAAAACTATCATAAAAAAATGGAATTAACGAATTCTAATGTCTTTATAGCTAGTAGAGTCTTTCACAATGTTTAACAACAACCTTAAATAAAATCGTTCACCATAGGTTGGATGAGCAAATTAAACTCTATCTATTGTGTCACCTTTTTGTCGTGGAGCCCACTTGTTTACTTTTTTGTTCCAAACCCACTTTGTAGGGAAATTAACATAAGCTATTTTTTGTGAATCCTCATTAACTTTATTAATTTCCATCCATTTAGTGAAAATAGTATTCTTAATAGTAGTTTGACATACTAATTCATTCAAATTATCGTCATCATGAAAAACCACATTTTGCTCTTCGGGTAAATGAAACTATAGATGTTCAGCTATAGGTTTTCGATAATGAATATCAAATTTGAAAATTCTCCAACTTGCTTTTGAAGAAGAAATGTAATGACAATTTATATAATTTTTTATTTCATCCGCCTCTCTAACAAAATTATGGTTTGTAACATTATTTTCCTCTTTCACCACAGTAGCCCTATCATGCCCTTTGTTAATGTACTTAAACAATATTTAATAGACTTAGCACGATTGCATATCTCAACATTAATGTGTGCTTGATACTTCACGACTAAACAGACATTATGTGGTAGTACCCAGGAATTATCTAAATTAACCCCGCTTGATGTTGTGATAAAACTATTAATATTGCATCTTTTGTGCTTAGGAAAACCATTGTTATCAAATGTTGTTTCAGAATTAACCATTTTTGGATAATGTTTTGAGCATTTACCCTTTATCATATATTAACAGTTAGGATCCAAAACTCCACAGGGTCCATGTACCATAAACTGACAGACTGATTGATATGCGATTGGATCTGACTCATGGTTTGGAAATTCTGCACTGACCACCTTTTCCACATCATTTTTATTTTTTGGTCTATCCTCCCATGTAGAAATAGTAATATATGTGCATGAGACAAGCCACGCTTTTGAAATTCCATAGTATACAACGCTGCAAAAATATGAAAAATTATTGATCAATCTTTATATTGAATGTAAATTTAGCATAGCGAAGTTCATTGTAAGATGTGTTGTACCTGCATTTAGTTTTCCAAAATGTCATTTTTCCTTACATGTTGCATTAATTGCTGTAACTTTATATGAAAAACATGTGAAATGATATCCGGTCTGTCTTCTGGCCTTTGCTCGAGAATCAATTTTAAGCACTTCTTAATCTTTGACCACTTTGCATTGCAAGTAAATGTGATAAAGTAATCTAGAGCACCAGCCAATCTACAAATTGCCACCATATCTTGGTAATTTTGAACAATATACATAGGACCTCCATTGAATGAAGAAGGCAACACCATTCCTTTCCCAATAGACAAAGCCAATGTATCACCCGTTGCAACCACATCTTTCAGGCCTTTGTACACTTCAGACCTAATATTATGCTGATTATTTCTAATCTAATTTAGTCTATCCTTCTCAATGTAACAGTACACGTCTACTATTAGTTCAAGAGTCTCCCACCAAAAAGAAAGGTATTAACATCTCCCTTTCTATATTGGGTATGTAGGCATAATATACATGTATGCTCACCATCTCATTTTTATTTAGATCAGTTCCCTCCATATAGCGATAAGGTATGTTAAGTCTGTAGCCATCCTCTGCATATGGAAATAAGATTGAACACTGCTTGAAATTAGGGTGTTTCCCATTAATTCTCTTAAGCAATCCACTTTTTTTCTTGATTACGATGTCCTTGTAGCCTTTAGTTCTCATACCATTCCATGTAATCAACGCTACAATCTCCGACTTTGTGTTGGTAAATTATATTGTCTCCCATCTTAATCCCTTCTTCCAATAATCGCAATGACACATCGTTCAAACTACCATCCTCAAACTTGTCTCTAGCCATCTGAAACACCTTAGCTGGTTCATTAAACTCATTGAACATAGCTATTAAAGTAGTAATAATGCGAGAGTTTGTAGCCTGCTTACCAGAAAATCCAGGTGCCTTAATTCTGTTCGTAACCTCATTAGCTATATCACAAATATAAAGTTGAGCAAATTTAGCTTGGCCATCTGTTGGTAGTAAAACCAAATTTATGATAATTCTGCCCACTAATTCGAAATACATAAGAACTCCGACCAATGTTGACTGAATTATCTATATAACCACTCAGTGATATAAATGCAAACATAGAGTTATACACTCGGATGTTTTCTCTAAAATTAGAACTATCAAAACCACCATTATAATCAAGCAAGTTATGTAAAAAGTCAGGGCATTTTTTATACTTAGGTAACTGAATTTCACCACCATTACAGCAAATGGAAAACTATGGATTCGTGGGTCTTCTCGACTTTCTGTTTCTTTCTTCATACCAAACTATTGCATTAAAATTTGAACAAACATAAGTAGGACCACCAAAATTCCATGGTTCGACTATTTTTCCTGTTTCAACAGGTTGAATCAGCGTCAACCAGATGTATATATATGGTAGACCGAAGAAAATAAAATGAAGACATAGCTGCACCACTGTCAGTGTGATCTTGGAAAAAATGTAGTCTACTCTGACCAACATTAGAATTTACAAGTGGAGAGGAATATACGTATTTCTGTTCAAAGCATTAAAAATGTAACAGTAGATATATATGGTTGAACTAGTTTTCTTATCAATCCTAAATTATAAATAACAGGCTTATGTAAAATTACATGTGCGTAGTTTGTCAAACACACTTCTACGTGAACTTTTTGCTGTATAGTGTACATTTTCCTTTCTACTGTTATTGTCATAATTTATTAAATTAGATGGCGTAATCCTAACATGTAAGTCAATTACAAATTTGTCTACTAATTTAACCAACCCTGTTTTCGACTCTGTCCCAAATTTGTTATATATGACAAGGCCTGTCAAATGGGTTGGGTTGGGTCAAAATGGGTTGGGTCGAGTTCGACCCAACCCATTTATGACTCATTCACTTTTACCCATTTATGACCCAACACATTTATGACCCAACCCACTTAATAAGCGGGTTACCCATTTAACTCATTTAAAGATTTAAATTTAATTTGACTAATAAAAAACAAATAAATATAAAATAATTCTAATTCCAAGTTTTATGTTTTGAGATCCAACAAAAATTTAAAAATTTAATTCTAATTTTCATCAAAATTCAAATACGGGGATGGGGTAGCTTATTATTTTCTAAGTACAACTGTCGGTTTCCTTGGAGAACTACAGTGTGCGTTCACACGATAAAGTGACCGAGTGTTCCACACTATCCGTAATTTAGGTGGTAGTTAATCGGTCGAAGTCCCGCTTGATTCTGAGTTAGAACGAAGGAGCTACTGCAGTCTGAACAAAAAAAAAGGCTTCTACACTAGGCGGAGTTCAATATGCAGATGTGGCAGCCGGTTATTTTCTAAGTACAACTGTCAGTCCCATTAGAGAACTACAGTGCACGTTCACACGATGAAGTATCCGAGTGTTTCATACTGTCCGTAACTTAGGTGGGAGTCGATCGGTCGATGTCTCACCTGATTTCGAGTTAGAATGAAGGAGTTATTGCAGTTTGAACAAAAAAAATAGTGGCTTCTGCACTAGGCGGAGTTCAATATGCAGGTGTGGTAGTCTGTTATTTTCTAAGTACAACTGTCAGTCCCTTTAGAGAACTACAGTGTGCGCTCACACGATCAAGTATCCGAGTGTTACATACTGTCCGTAATTTAGGTGGGAGTTAATCGATCGAAGTCTCGCCTGATTTCGAGTTAGAACGAAGGAGTTATTGCAGTCCGAACAAAAAAAATAGCGGCTTTTGCACTAGGCGGAGTTCAAATATAGGGATGTAGTATCCTGTTATTTTCTAAGTACAACTGTCGGTCTCCTTGGAGAACTACAGTGTACGTTCACACGATGAAGTATCCGAGTGTTCTCTACTGTCCGTAATTTAAGTTGGAGTTGATCGGTCGAAGTCTCGTTTGATTCCGAGTTAGAACGTAGAAGTTATTGCAGTCTGAACGAAAAAAATAACGGCTTCTGCACTAGGTGGATTCAAATATGGGGATGTGGTGGCCTGTTATTTTCTAAGTACAACTGTCAGTCTTCAAGAAAAATTATAATGTATGTTCAAAATTCTTATTTTTTAAATTTATATTAAAATTTAATATTTTTAATAAATGGGTAAATGGGTTACCCATTTATAACCCTTTTAAAAATGGATCAACCCATAACCCATTTTATGATATTCATAAATGGGTTGACCAACCCATTTATAATGAGGGTAAATGGGTTGGGTCAAATTTTGACAGGTCTATTAATATGACACTACTACAGTTGAATGTCATGTATTTTCCATCCATCTCCCCTCATGGAGTAATACTATAGATCTATTTCCTTTTCGCTTCTTGATCGTAAGTCTTCTTTCTGTTTTAGCATTCCTACCTACTTCACCGCTGCCCATAATTGATGGGAATGAAAAAGCCCTACAAATGGTTACAATTGTCGGTTATAGTTTTGTAAAGCAGATAAGTTTACAATGCCATCAACAAATGCAAATTAGAGACGGCCTAGTTATTGAACCTTACACATCATTAAAATAGTAAAGGGGAGATAATGAATTGAAAATGCACCTGACGAACCATGATTAGGTAAATTTCAAAGTATCACACTTACACCTAGAGGGAAAATGAAATTGTTATAGAGAAATAGGACAGAGACGGGTTACCATTAGTGGATTGTAAAAGTAAATCTAATGGTTATTAAAACCATATGCCTTGTATTCAATAGGCAAACAGGTTCAAATGGTAATGGCATAAAAGGTGAACATCATAAAGAATGCAGCTTGTACGGCTAAACGGAATAAATTTGAATTGACAAACAGAAGGATGTTCTAATACAGTTGGTGTTAACTAATCAAATTAAAAAAAAAATCTACAGTTAATCTGACCTTAAAACCTAAAATTTAGATCTTATAGAATAAGAAATGGTTGTAAATGATACGTATTAAAAAAGGCAAAACCAATAACATTACCATTACCTTGAAACAGGATAACCTATTGGCACAATATTTAGGTCATCAAATATGGCTGATGTGATCCACGTTAAAAAAATGTTTACTACAAATTTGAAGATATATAACCTTCAAAATATCCAATGCTAACGCCCCTTACTCGAATGGAAAACGGGTAGATTATTTAAAATACACAAACCGAAAATTAAAAGGTATAAATAGTATATGCAGACAGAAAGAACCAATATTTATCTGCTTTTAAATCTTAGCTTACGTACTGATATAGTACATTAATGTCACTAAGTAAGGGAAGTTGATACTATGACTACTAAAAAAATAACTGATACACATATAAATGATAGAATTGTACATAACAACACTGATTTCCTGGCAGCGGTTCACATAACATAGAGTGGAATAACCTTACCATCATGTTTATAAACAGTAAGTAGGGAGAACTGTATATTAGGTTTTACCTGATTATCGCATTGCACAAAACTATATCATTCAGTATTCATACATATAGCTGAACGAGGCTGAGGTACAGATGAAATAGTGTGACATTTGATTTTACCTACTACTGCTGGAAATGTCCGTACCATATGAAAATTACGTACGTTAAATAACTTTAATAAAATTGATTGTTGATAACATCAACGCCGTACGTACATGGCCAAATTATGAAAAGTGGTACAGAGGGTAGTATAATACCAAACAGGTAAAATTATTCTGAAAAGAAAGTGAGCCAGGTAAGTAAAAAAAAGAAAAAAGTATGGAAAAATAAGAATGCATACATATTAATAGGAAAAAGGGTAAACCTGTATTTAGATGTTAATTTCAGTTTCAAGATTGAAAGTGGCGAGAGAATAGGCAGTATTTTATTCTTTATGCAACTGAGTTAAGTCTATGAAATATGGGTATAAATTGTTGGTAATGCGGCAAATGTTAAATGTACATGTAGCGTTCATACACAGTAAACATCACATATCAAGTACTCCGTTATCAGCTAATGGACCATGTTTTAATTCAGTATACGATAGACAGAAATATGATGCAGTAATTGTAAATTTACCTTCGTACTTGCAGACATGTTGGGAAAAACGATTATTAGTACCACAGATCAGCTTGTGATATGTAAGCAACACATTGACATGGTTACGTCGAGGTTAGTACAAATATAATCCGTTATAAAAACACCAAATACCTTTTTTTTTAATTTGCTAAACCACCCTAACCCATGAGGAAATTGATTAAAAATTTGTAGTATGCAAATTGTAAAGTAACAGGTACAAAAATTACATGCATTCCATAAGAACCAATAACTATGTTTCCTTATACTTTAGTTCGGTACATAATTAAGGCACGCAGGAGTACAATGTAGAGATGCGGCCAGTATTACAACTGTAACGGTAACTGCAGCATTTGAAGAGGAAAAAAAATGCAGCAAATGATAGTGTAAACAGAACGACAGTTCAGTACTCAACACATTTGTACTTGCAAATATACAGTGAAATAAATTAGAGGAAAATATGGTGTACTGAAAATGTTGTTTAAAAATATGAGTATTAAGTGACATGAAGACTATGATATTGAATTAAGCTAGATAGAACTAAATAACATAGACAGTAAGTGATTAAAGATGATTCTGGCAGCAAGAAAATGAGAACTGTTCAATACCATGATGCAATAAATAAAAGAACACCAAGCTATCATCATATTTTACAGATCATACAGTAGTAATTAATTAATTGGTTATACAAACGTGCTCCATAAATTGTTGTTAATCGGGCGAATATGATATTGAACACAGTTTGTGCAAACGTTTTCCATTATGACAGTGAAGAAAGTTTATGCAAATGCTTTCCCCTATTTGGGAGTGATGCGAATGTCTATGTTAAATACAAAATAGTGTGAAAAGCATATTTTGGAAAATAACGGTAAATAGATCCATTAGTTAGATGAGCTATGACATTCGTAATGATGAATACCGTGTTTAAATAAATTTATAAGATATCAAAGGATTCTACCAACTGCCATATAGTAATGGTGAAATATAATGCATCAGCAAATGATTCACCTACTTAATCGACCTGTAACTTTGATTTCTTACCACTGAAATGTGCGTGAAGGTAGGTTATATGAACTGAGTTGTACTACATGTGAAATGTTGATTTTAAATCAACTTGGTAGGAGATATGAGTCATGGTGGATTAATAAGCACTAATACTGCTTATTATTATCATTATTTGAATTTGAAAACAATTCGATCGAGTAGTGTGGAAAACATCGTTGAGGGAAAAAAATTCTTAAAATTCTATCATGTCATAGTTACACTATATTCGTGCAGTTTAGTAGTGACCACTAACGAATAAATACAACGGTACTGAAAATAAATACTTATCTAGTTTACGTCTACAACACACGTACATGAACTGATGGCCTTCAACAAAAATGTTAATTTTTACATATGTGACTTTGGTGCGAGATGTCACAAGTTCAAAACTTGTGTAGTGTGATTTGAACATATATTGACAAGTGATTTGTGATACGTTGTCTCAGTGATATGTTATATCTAAGTACCATTTCAAAAAAAAAATATTAATTTTGTATTCGTACAAAATATAAATAGAATGAAAAGACAAAAGACATGCAAGTTGAGAAGAGAAAATGGTTAATGAAATTACTACCATGTATCAGTGCAAACAATGCAACTGGTAATGGGCAAAATATTTTACTCCAGATGTAATTACAGATAGTGAGAGCATTCATTTAGCCTCAGTTACAGTATTCAACATACACACCACTTGATCGAACAACAAAAGGGGAAATTAAGAGTAGAAACTGATATTGAATCATAGACTGTACAGAAATATAAGGCCCCGTTTGGCTTGTCGTTTTTAGTTTTGTGTTTTCGTTTATACAAAAGCATGTCCGTTGTATGTATTGTTGAAAAACAAACAATTTTGAAAAATGAATTTAACATGCAAAATAGAAACCAAGATTATTTTGTTTTTCGCGTTTTAAAAGATAACAAAAGCACGAAGAACAATCCAACACTTACGTTGTCCGTTGGTCATCGCAATGGCTAAGAATTATAAATTTTCTCTCTTATTTCTTGTTATTTCTTAGTGCAAGTTGAAAACACAAAACTCAAAATACAAAATGAAACCAAACGGACCCTAAATTTTTAAGCAGAAGAAAATAATCTTTACTTTTATGACTGATAAACTTGGACAGTTAAAATTATATGGGAGCAAACATAATATATGCAGAATGTTGAATGTCAGAAATGCTAAAATGGAATAAGAAGATTTATTTGTAAAACATGTACTCGTACACGGTTTGTTATATGCAAAATAAGGAAAGTCACAACAGGAAAGCATTTTCAAACGTTGACCATATGGTGTTCATTGCAGAGAGTTTGACTCTTGGTGAACCAGAAAGTTACATGTATCCGCCTATATAGTAATCAATTCCAAACAATGGCAACCTATTACAGAACTATACGGTAACAGTAACCGATGTGCAAAAACAGCTATCAGTTCATAGTTAATGGATTTAAAAACAAACTTATAATACAATTCAATAGTAGTGAATGTGAGAGAAAATCCTGTATTTTATTTGTAATGCAGCTTTTTTAAATATGTCAATTACGGGTCTAAACTGTTGGTACTGTGGCAACTGTTACCTGTACACGTCGTGTACAAAGTCAGTAAACATCACATACCAAATACTCCGTTAGAAGTTAATGAACCATGTATTAATTTAGTATACCGTACACAAAAATATAGTGCATTAACTGTAAATTTACCTTATTACATGCAGAGATGTTGGGTAAAACTGTTATTAGTACCCCAAATCAGCTTGTGCTCTACGAACAACATATTGACATTGTTACATCGCAGTTAGTAAATACATAATCGTTTACAGAAACAACAAATACCTATTTTTTAATTTGCCAAACAACCCGAACCTATGGGGACATTGGTAGAATACTTGTAGTATGCAAACCCAAAAGTAACAGGCACAAAAAGTAAATGCATTCCATACGAACCAATATTTATTTTTCCTTATAATTAACTTTGGTACGGAATTACTGAAAACATGACTGCAGTGGACAGATGTAGACAGTCGTACAAATGCAATGCTAATTACATCAATTGAAGAGGAAAAGAATGTGGTAAATGATAATCTAAACATAACAACAGTTCACATACCATATAGTGGGATTAACAAATTACTTTAACACATTTGTACGTGCAAATTTAAAGTGCAACAAATTAGAGGAAGATATGGTGTACGTAAAATATTTTTTTTTAAATATGGGTATTACGTGACATTAAGTATACAGAAAAACGGGTATTGAAGAAAATACGAAAGTGTGCAGAAATAGTTATGATACACAACAGAGATTAAAATTTATGCATGCACCATAAGTATAAAAAAGGGGACATATCATTTTGGTAACAATATATTGGCCGAAAAAGAAACCGTAGTTGTCCAAATATTTCATTGCCTACTGACAAATAGTGCAAGTAAATTAAGTGGTGTGTATAGGGGAAGTGGAAGGTTTGAATTATGAGATTAATTCATAAATTATAAGGGAAGTACAGAGGGAGCACGAAAGGACTAACCAACAGAGAAGGAATATTTATTAACAATAACAGAGCGAAGATAACTCTGGCAGCAGCAAACTGAGAATTGTTCAAGACCATGATGGCAATAAATAAAACAATGCCAACTTATCATCATATTTTACAGATTATACAGATTTAATTACTAGATCAAAATCAAACAGTAAAGACAACATTGATATCATAAACCTGATGTAAAGGTGAATTGTAGTATTTGAGAAATGGAATATCTCATAGGAATTTAATATCTAACATGGAGAAGAAATTTTAACAGAAGGATAAGTAGCGTACGAAGATAACACCATCTAAACAAATAATAGAAGCCTTGCGCAAACAAACTATATTGTGAACTCCCAAACATCGCGCCTCACTCTATGTTAACATTAATTTAAGTAGATATGTTGTATGCAGTCTGTTTACAGCATAAAAAAAGGAAAGAAAAAAACAGTAAGTTAACAAAATTTCATGGAAGATTCCATAAACAGTCCATAAAATCTTACTGCACTTTGCCTAAAAGATAACAGTTGCAACCTAAATGTACTAAAAAGAAAAAAAATCAACCATCAGAAATCAAGCTCAGTTGATTATATAACGCGTACATTAAAAGAGATTGCATCAAATATCAGTATACAAAATCCTAGTGCTGCGAGTTGGTGATTGGGATTTAAGCATCATCTTCTAGTCTATTTATTTTTCTCTTCCTTATGCCAGTATGCGATTCAATGGAAAATAACTGTCGTCCATCATGGAGATAAACTTGTCGATAAAATAATATGCAGTGGGGTAAAAATAATGATTGTTGCATCACCCAAACGCATTTATCCGTGGAAAAATGGTCGGTAAGAAACCCTGATTACACATAAACGAAAATCCAATTGAACTATCGTCAATACACCCATAAACTGCAAGAAAATAAGTTCAGCTGAACATTTAGGCATTTGTTATGGAATGTAACTAATCAAATAAGGTTTTTACCCCATATCCTGTCATCTGTGTTCAAATGCATATGAAATACCCAATTTGAGTAATAAAAATTAAAAAATTACCGACCTATTTCGAGTTAAATCCCCAATTCGACTACGTGATTGCACCAACCATAGAGTATCTCCATTCAGACAATTTTGGGTAAGATCAGTCGGTTGGAAAAGAAATGTAGAGGAGAGAACGAAAAGCAATAGAGGGTAAGATCAGTCGGTTGGAAAAGAAACGTAGAGGAGAGAACGAAAAGAAATAGAGTTCTGAGATTGAAACGGACGGGTGTGGAAAAGGCATTGTTTACCCGTTAATAATAACTAGTGCGAACCATGCATCGCACACGGAGCCCATATAATTTTTTCGTTGCAGAATTTTAAAAATGTTTTTATTACATGAAGTTGATATATATGTTTGTGGACTCTAATTTTATTGGACTGGCTTTTTCTCAAAAACTACAAAAACCTTAAATGATATAAATAAACTTGAATAATTTCAAAGCGCAGAATGTATAGGTGTTATATTTTCTCAATGATGTTGTACAATAAACAATAACACCAATTATAAGTCTTTTCTAAGTTGGAGGTATTACATCCAAAACTGAATTGTTAGCGATTAATTTCTTTTAGTCAATTGCATGATAATATTTTTGATGCGCCTCTAATTTGAATTGGAATTAAATTTGAGAGTTAAAAAAAGACAACAAACTGGAATTACTTGTATTTAATTCCAACTAAAATTTGAAAGGTGAATAAGTTTACGATAATTTAAAATGTAAATAAATGACGTTAAATTCATTTTAATTTGGAGATAATTATCGATACTTAACAAAATTTGTATGGTACCATGTGAGAACGAATGTACGTTTATAGTTATGTGCAATGTGGGTAAAATATGATAAATATACTTTCTATTTAAATTTGAGTTTATACTAAATTGGGAGTGGAATGCAATTAAATTCAGCTAATTATTATTTATATCTTTCTTGCTTGATTCCTATTTGCATTAGAGAATTAGCTAGATATTAATTACAGAATTGGCACTCTTTGATGTTAATTAAATGAATTAATACCATTAATGGATATATTCCTTCAGTAACAATTAAATAACTTATTATCAACAACAGAAAATATGATAATATTCAATTAAAATATCATCAACAATCACACAAAAGAATAAATGCGTTATTAAAATTTTGAATTAACTAAATTACACCCTTTGTTTATTTAATTTATACAAAACACTTTCTATGATCTATGAATTTGGATTTAAATTAAAAGCATTAAATGAGTCAAACATAATGCTATTTTTGAAAATTAAAAATGTGAAAGTTTAACCGCTTGGCCTTCAAACTTAGTAGTTCATCATTTAAGTTTAAAGATCATGCGTAAATTATATGTATTACTGAAGCCACGCCTTCTTATTAGTACCATTGTAATTCAGATATATCCAACAAAATATTTATTGTTTTTAATACCCCAATTACGTTTCATTATTTAATATTTAGTTAATGGGCAATAAAGCATAAGTTTATCAACTGAAATGCGTAGGTAGTTTTCCCACCGAGTATTAGAACTTTACTGGTGGAACGCAAACACTATCAGCAGTCATCAATTTCTAGCGAAGTTTCTAAATTGATTTACTTGCAATGATTTATAAAATATTCAATATTAAAAACATTTTTGAAAACTACAGGGTGGGAAGATTATAAAATTTAAAATGCAACACTATTTTTTTAGTTTAGAAAATTCAAATATATGTAATATTTTCATTTTTTTAACTAAGAGTACATATAGCATACAGGGATTTGTTAAAGCATCATTTCGTGATTCTAGCTCATTGGTAATTGGGTGAATCAATTGATAATGCATTCGATATTGTTTTTTAAATTTAAGGAGGAAGGAATTTTTTTTCTATTGAAATGTTTGTTTGCATTTTTTTTGCGTGATATCGATTATATATTGCAGTCCAAAGCCCTGTTAATGGTGATATGAAGTACAACAAATATTTTTATTTGTAGTATTTATATCTAGTGCCAATAGGAGAAAATAAAAGTTTACGTACAGCGGTTATTAGAAAACTTTATCTTATAGTAATTAGTGAAAGTGACTAGAAAAGTTTTGTTGTGCAAATTGATGAAATACTTGTTTTTTATTTTGTTTACTCAAACTACATGCACCACAAATACCTATGTGCTATAAGTATCTCATAGTTTGCAAATTGTACAACATGCCATGCAATGGAGGTTTAAATAACCACTAGATTGTCCTGCATATATGGTCATAAGTAAAAGGTGAAATTTTGCATAAGTAGGATCATATGTTTGGCAAATGAGAGAATCGCGATTTGAACTGCTAGATAAAAGGCTTGTATACCATTGCGGTGGACAAAATAAAGATATTTCCTCAAAAAGTTCCTAATATCTAACCCAATTTACCTAGGTAAAATAATGCATCTCAAAAAAGATTAAAATGTTTAACCTTGCTTTTACAGTTGTAGAAACTGGCACCATTGCCAATATTTAACGATGCATATTACATGACACGTACTATACTAATATTGATGACTATGTTACGATGCTTTCAACCATGAAGTAGATGAGTAAATACTAGAAACGGACAGTCAGTTTTAAAGGTTTCATATGAGACGAATAATAAGAATTTGAGGAAAAAAATGTAAAAGATGGTCCACCATAGAAAAATAGCACTTTACTTTTAGTCTTTACATTCATCCCCACTATACAGTTTCTTATACAAAGTTTCACGCAACTTTAGAGATTTAAGCAGCTACAAACCTTGTGTTCTCTGTTTAAAAAATAACTCAGCATAAAAGAAATACAACTAAAGATAAAACCTTATATATATATATATATATATATATATATAAAATGTGGAAATAACCTATATTAGCTTTAAAACATTAAATTTTCATAAACGGTTATCATATAATAATGGATGGTATATAGTAGAATGCTTTATAACTATAGAAAAGAAGCATTGTTTGCTAATCCCAAAGGGCTAACTTCGTATGAGATGAAAGCCACACCAAATAGTAAATAGTTACCAAAAAAGAAAGAAAGGAAAAGATAAAACCTCATAAATATAGCAAAATGTGGAAATAACCTATATCAGCTTCAAAACATTAAATTTTCATAGCCGGTTATCATATAATAATGGAGGATGGTATATAGTAGAATGCTCTATAATTATTGAGAAGAAGCTTTGTTTGCTAATCCTAAAAGGCTAACCTCATCTGAAATGAAAGCCGCACCAAATAGTAAATAGTTACCAAAATCGAACGAAAGGAAAAGAAATGAACCATGGTAAGACAGCTGATACCATTAGACATTCTTTCCCAACCTTTTATCGAGCAGCTATAAACATACAAACTTGAGAATAAATACAGACTTCATTAGATATTCAATTATTATAAAACTCACTATGCATATATGGACTGACTGAACAATCAAATTCTACACAGTTACAAACTTAGTATGATTGAGTTCATGTTTATATCCATAACCTTAAAACTATTAATCAATATACTATTACCTGTAATAACACAAATATCTTCATTATTTTTAATCACTTCCAGATTCCATGTATTCTCTGTTGCATAGAAAGTAATCAGCAATTGAAAATCGATTAAGCTATAATGTCCCAAATTGGTAGCCTTAAATAATGTAAACAAACACAATGATATCAAAAGATACTAATTTCATTAGACCAATAATAATAAATGAATAAAAAGTGGAAAAGAGAGAAAGCCAATAGGCAAAGTGTAATCTTTAAGAGAAGAAAAAAATTGCATCTTCGTCTATAGAAATAATAAATTGTAGAAAATATATTCGATCAGCCTTTGGTAATAAAGATTCACAATATAATATTATGATGTAGGATCGACTACAATCACATACACTTGCCTTTGAAGAAATCTGTATTTATAGGTAGTGTTATTTAAGGATAATCGCTATGCTCAACTGGATCCAGTTCAATGAAATGTAAATCTAATGAAAGTTAAAACAAAGGGCTTAATATGACTCCAATATGGAAGTTCATTCTTAAATATGAGATATATTCCTTCCTAATTTCGTATGAAGGCCACAATAATAAAAATGTTAATTCCCTTAAAACTAAGTATACTTGATTTTAGTATATTTAGTTATCAGTTAGAATTTAACTAAAATGTAAAATTTTGATGCCAATTTATCTTTAATAAAACTCAAATGTACCAGTGAGAACCATTAAGACTGCGTACTCCGCACTCTTCCCAAACACTCCAACTTGGTTCTATTAATTTTTTTCGATAGAATATGCTTGGTTTTTTCCCTTTACACTTAAATAATATGATTTTGACAACCCGAAAGTTTTTCCTTCAACGATGCACCATGTTTTTATTATAAATGAAACCTGTGAGAATACAGAACAACTTATGAGAAACATACTAATACAAATGCATGTATATATGTATGTGCAAAATAATGGTTAAAAACATTTCACAAATGTGAATAAATTTTATAAAAGCACACAGATAAAGCTATAGAGTTGCAATAACAAATACAACACAAAATCATAGAGAAGTTAGCAAAAAAATACTAAACAAGTTTGAAATTTCAACATAATGGCAAATATGATTTTAATTGTGATTTCAAAAAAAAAAGGGAAATGCTTAGAATAATTTGTACTCAGGGTAAATGTCCAACACAGAACAATGTTTTGCTTATTACTTAGTTTCATTAATCTTTTATGTCATGGATTCTGTATTTTGATTGAAGATTTTGGTTTACCCATGGAAATATAGTCCTATCACCTTTTTCTTTCTTTTTTTCCTTACTTTTTTGAGATGATTTATATATTCTATCATAACATGTTTAGGATGATAGTTGGCTAGAAAGTATTCTCAATTACTAAATGAAGGAAAAGGCACAGTTAAACCAAAATTTGTTACCAAAATTGTAAATGCGTAAAAGCACGTTCATATAAACTTATCAGAATATATCATACAAACTATAAATCAAGCCACAATGCTTGCTTGTACCTGTACATTTCTTAACCTACAGAACTATGTAAATATCCATACAAAATGCAGATGACGACTTTGAAAAAAGTTATTGATAAACTCAATTTTTTTCTTTCGAAACATCGCTCCACAAAACATACACATGAAATTCAAAGATAAATCTTCCTTATTGAGAAAAGCCTTTATCCTAAAAAATTCAAAGTTGTATCTAAATATCCAAGAACCCACCAAACTGTTAGCACTCGTATTTTTGAACCTCTGACAAACTTTAATGCTCAATCTACAAAATATTGTTATATGTTAAGACTTAAGAAAGAATAAAATAGATCATCGAACCAGAAGGTGGACTATCAATTAACTCTTTGTCTGGCATTAATTGATTTAAAATGGTATTATTAAATAATACATATAAGTGACGAAAATTTGATTTTAGCACTTGTTAAACAAATGAAGTAATTCAGAGGATCCTTTTACCATTTTGTTGATGCAATGATTCAAATCCATATAGTTATATCAACGGTCATGAACGTGCTTCTCTTCTTTATCTCCACATATTTAATTTTAGTAATAGTAAATGGATGTTCCAGTGCACCATGACAGATTATAAGACAATCAAGAAATTTAGTAAATAAAGCTAAAAAAACAATAATTCAATTACCTAACATTGACAAATACTCTAATAAAAAAATGAATCTAAGCAATGAATCTAAGTTTAATAACTTACTATTCAAAATCAACACTGATTGTTATCGCTACCTCCTTGACAGTAATTTGTATTCATTTACCTGCATATTTTTTTTTTGAGATTGTTACAATAAATTAAACTCACAAAAAAAAAAATTCACCTAGCACATAATTAGCTCCATGTAGAGTGAAGGGCTACAATTGTTTGTCTTCGAACGTGGCTATTAGATCCCTGTTGCTAAGTAATTATAAGCTTGCACATAAATGTATACCATGGTGTAGCTTTGAGTATTAAACTAAGTATTTAAAAGCAAAGATGCCGAATAAACATTTAACTTACCTTCACAAAGTTTACTTTGGAACGTCAAAGCACCTGAAAGCCAAATAAATACTGCAAAAAAATATAACAAATATTAACTAAACACACACATATATAGACACATTTATATATATGCATATATATAGCATATGGACAAAGCACATATGTAAACATAAGTTCATTAACAGATATATATCATTTATACAGTCTAAAGTAATCCCCAACAATTGTGAACAATATGAATGAAGGCAATAACAGATGTATATACCAAATATAAACCTTAAGCGATTCCAAATTTATCTTAAACAAATTGACCGACTTGTGTGAATAGCACATGGTGTATGGTTTCCAAGCCATTGACAAAATAAGTTACCAAAATAGGATTGCTTTCAAAAAACTGCTAGATTGAACAACAAACTTGTAATATTTTTTAGCCGCGGTAACTTATCATAATTTTGTTGACTACCCTGAAAGGATAGGAGAAGGAAAAATAATTTCATAGCACCATAAGAGGTCGCTTTTCCGGACCTGATAAATAGCGATAACAAAACAACATATCGCACTTATCCAAATGTAAAAGTTTAAATCACAGAAATGCATAATATGAGTTCAAAAATGTTTTGTATTTTTAGGCTTACACTCCATGTTGCCAACTAATTGCCAAACTGCATATAAGTCAGGATAAAATGAAGCATTGAACCAAATGACTTATTAGTCAGGTCTATGAAATAATGCTCATGCCTTTGGGTAGATATAAATGAGGTTGCAGTGCAACATTAGGATGAAGTAGCACAAATTGAACCAACTATGTAAGATTAAATTTCCAAATTCAAATCCCTCTAGGTATATGAGGACAGAACACAATTTTGTCAAGCATGCTATACAATTTTCTAGCTAGCATATATGGCAAAGTTTATAGAGGGGAATATACGGAGTAATCCAATAAAACTGAATGTTCAAATATGGCTAAATCCCAACAATACCATCAACAACAAAATAGACAGACCGCGTTCAAAAAGCAGGAGGAAAAGTAAAATAGAGATTACCTTCCTTAGGAAGTTGGTAATCACGGCGGAAGAAAACGGGTAGAACAATCGGCTGTAAACCGCATCCTTCCAATTCGTAGCAGACGGAGGTTCGACAAAGCATAGAGAAGGTGGAAAAAACCCACATCTTTTTATTTATAGATGAGGGGAAGAGGACGAAGTGGAGATCTGGGAGGAGAGAAACGGTGCGAATGAATCGCCTATAAACTACAGCTTTTCAATTCTTAGTGGGTGGAATAATTTTTTAGGCGATGGAAGAATGATGATTCAGTGAGCGCGCATGAAAAAACCCTAGCCATTGTGTTCGTAGTTGACAGAGGGAGGAGGAAGCAAAGATATGCTAGGAAAAGGAAAAAATATAAAAGGTGATCATTCAGTTGACAATAGCCAACGTATTTGTTTTGCATCTCCCTCAAAGGCCTTCTGTTGGAGGATCTGAGGGTTATATAGAACTTGTACTTTGTCTCGAAAGAATATTTCTTGACCAATTTTCTAGCATTTGTATTTGCACATCAAAGCCTAATAGCTCATATGCTTATACCATTTCCAGTTTTCTAACATTTCTTGACCAGTTTTCTAGTATTTCTTGACCAGTTTTCTAACATATACTGCCACTTTCAGTTGATGAACAAACACACAATCTAGTTGTATGAGGTGATTTAGCTTATTGTGAAGTAAAACAGACAGTGGATATATATATATATATATATATATATAATTTTAATGTTAATTCCTTGTAAAACGTGTGTCTTGGCAACAAATGAAAATCAAATAAATACAATACTTTAACTTCCTGTCTAATGATAAGAACCTCACTAAATGTATAACGAACAAATGTTATATTTTTCTTGAGAATTTTAGTTGATTCAAACTTATAAGCCAAATATAGAACCAATTTAATCATGGGTTGTAAAAAATGGGTGCTTCAAATAAAGGCTTCCTATGGAGAATTAACTATAACCCCGTGGAGGAGATGCTATCATTAATATTATAAATCATCAAAACTTTCAGCACATTATCAAAGAGAAAATTTTAGACTTGTTAAGTAACGCAGAACGCTTAGCCTGCTTGAACAACACTTTCCCGATCATTCAAAATGTTTAGAGTTCATGTCTTTAATAATGAACAAAAACACGTAAAAGAGGAAATACGTTAAAGTTCGTGTCTTTAGCTGAACAAAGCATAAAAAGGATCGAATTTAAGAGACAATAATAGGATGAAACACCATATCTCAATTCAAATCTGAGATCCCATACAACAAACCGCAAAGTCACAAACATTGATAAAATCCATAACCGAGAGTGACCCATTACATCCAAATGAAAACAAAAGTACTTTGACAAGAAAAGGCATTTGTGGATGTAAATAGAACAGATGCACAGGAATCTTACATCATAAGAGAGGCACATGTATATTTCAATTCATAAAAATTTGTAAGCTTATAATAAAATGGAAAGTCAAATAACAGACAAACAACAAATACCTCTTAAAATTGCTTCGAGTTAGCAAAAGTATTCAAATATGCGAGTGGATTTGGCGATGGAGGCGCTGGCATGTAGAAGCGCTTGTAGTGGAAAGGGTGAAGTGGTGTCAGATCGACGGTAGATGAGGAAAGATAGGAAAGAGGGGAAAAGGACAAAGTGAAGATCTGGAAGGAGAGAAAGGGTGCAAATGAATCACCTGTAAATCGTAGCTTTCCAGTTCTTAGTAGGTGGAATAATTTTTTAGGTGATGGAAGAATGTTGATTTACCAAGTGGGCACGAAAAAACCTTAGCCTTGTGTTTTAGCTGACCGATGGAGGAGGAAGCGAAAATGTGGTAGGTAAACGGAAAAATATAAAAGGCATCTCTTCAGTTGACAAATCAGCGGAGCTTCTATGCCCTTGAAATGAAACTCATGATATAAGTCAGAAAAAACATAATTTAAAATAGGAAATGTGGCATCATATAAATGATTTGATTTCTCTCTTCCTATTTAAGTAATAGATTAAATTATTTTACATACGCAAACATATTCTTATTTTAGAATATATTGACAAAGTATTAAAATGGTAAGACTTGAAGTTTTTGTTCGTCGGGTATTTATTGTTATGCCTTATTAATTACAACACAGGTTACGGGTGAAGCGCTGAATGTGACGATGTTTGAAGGTGGAGTGGTTTAAGCTTGTGGTAATTATTATTATGTTTTATGTTGTATCCATGTATTTTGGATAAATAATGTAATGGATTTTACTTGACAATTTGATGATGTTTTGTATTATGACATTTTAAATGGTTTTGAAATAAATGGGTATAATTTGCTATTATATTTTATTACATCTGCCGCGAGTTCTAAAAAAATAGATATTGCTTTATACTGTTACTTCTTTTTTCAATCAACAACCAGCCTTAGAATGGATTTAAGTTTCGGTTGGCTTTTTTAGGATCGAAATTTTGGCCTATTCTTAGGTGAGTTGTTACAAATTGAACGAGATGCAATATGTCACAACTCTAATGTTAAGAGGATTGACATGTAATAAAAAAGGAATAGCACAAAATGGATCTAAATTAGATTAATATGATAAACCTATATTATTAAATAAGATGTGACAAAAAGCGAATTAGTTTAAGTTGAATAAATTAACATATATTCAGATGTGATATGCAAGAGTTCTATGAGTAAAAAGATTATATGAATAAATAAAATAAATTTTTTACCTTAACATGTTGCCAAAAGAATGCACTTTGAATGATGATATTTCTTGTGATGACTCACATTTTGGAAGGTTTAAATCGACAATAATTCACACATGTCCAACTTAAAGAATCCGGAAGGTAGATAATCAATGGGGTTAATTAAGAAAAATAAGAAAAGAAGAAGAAAACAAACACAAGATCTCATAGCAGAACGATAAAATATAATAATAAAATAAGCAGTTCATGAAGTTGTTTACTTTACATTATATTATAATCTATACACATTTTCAGAGTTATATAATACATCAGGGATAAATAGTCAATACAGCAGAATAGCATGATGTAGGGGATAACAATAATAATAGTAACATACTAAATCTTCATCTTCGTCCTCCAGAGAATAATCTTCAATACGCTGAAAAATTCAGGACTAACCCGAGCGTATTGAAAGCAAAACACTCGAGTTGGGACTAAAATACTTTTATGTAAGTCAAATCAATATCATGAAAAATAAGTGTGATAGAGTTAGAGATGTTTACGGGATTTTACATCTCTTATCCAGCGTATAACGTGGGTGCAATAACTAAAGAGATGTTACGGGATTTTCCATCTTCTAAGGATCTGTTAAACTATTTATATATAATAATATATGCTATAATAGGTAATGTCTATCAGTAAAATAAATACCAAAATAGTGTTAAGGCTTTACATTAATCTCCATTAACACATTTTTATAGCATATAGTCTATGCAGGTCCTGTAACACAACCAGTAACGTCGGTAGCCAGTGAGTCTTCTATAGGTACAGTACTAAACCAAAGTCATAATGGGCTCGTATAAGGATAAATATGACAAGGCACGTAAGGTAATACCCAAGGTAGGATTCTACCAGTTTACCATTTCTGACTAGTCGTAACTCATCCGTGGCCGACCGCGACAATCAATCCAAACGAAAAAGTGCACCCAACGAATACGAAATCACAATAGTGATATGAGGGATCAACGTCGCTAGAGGTAGCTAACCTCAATGGCTAGATATAGGCTCCAGTTTTAGTCATTTTAATTATGACACGAGCGTCAAAGCTATCCATCATCATTCTCTTACTTCATTCCAGTGAACGTCGTCAATTCAACCACTACATTCTGGATATCATCCACTGTGTACATAGTTGTTAAAGTGGTTACAGTATTGACAGAGAGTATGTCAATAAGAGGCTTCGTTCTCTTTAACAACCAAACGTCGTTTTACACATCGATTGACACTTTTATATTTCGAAAACAAATTGTACTTGGTATCAAAGTATCATATTCGTTTCAAAATCAAAGCGATTACAAAATCATCATATTTACTCAAAATATACCATATCCATTTTTGCCTTAATATCTCGATTTCGTTCCAAAACCGTTTCGAATTTCAATTTAGGCTATAACTTTATTTTAACCTCATTCA
Source organism: Allium cepa (assembly GCA_030765085.1). NCBI lineage: Eukaryota > Viridiplantae > Streptophyta > Magnoliopsida > Asparagales > Amaryllidaceae > Allium > Allium cepa. The sequence goes on from CM060929.1 coordinate 487,034,637, forward strand.
CAATTTAAATCCAAGATTTAAATATAAATATTCCACCCGTTGACAAATTTGAACTTTTAAGAAAATAGTTTGAATAGTTTTAAATAACTTAAATAATTAAAATAGTTTGAGTATTGAAAATGGTGTATATAATAACATAGTTTGGATAATCAAGATAATTTGAATATTTTTAAAGAGATTTTAAATAGTTTATACTAAAATAATTTATTTGAAAATAGTTCAAAAGTCAAACTAATTCAATTCTAAATTTTCCAATTCAAATCAATTTCAATTTCCATCTCGATTTGATCGATTCAATTTCTATCTCAAGTCGAATTTTACTTCGATTCCAAATTTCAATTCCAAACTAATTTAAATTCTAATTTCAAATTAATTTCACTTCCAATTTCAAATTAATTTCACTTCCAATTCCAAATTAATTTAAATTCCAATTCCAAATTAATTTAAACTCCAAGTCCATATTAATTGCAATTTCAATTCCAAATTAATTGAAATTCCAATTCCAAATAAATTTCAACTCAATTCAAAATCAATTTCAATTTCAATTCCAAATTAATATCAACTCAATTCTCAAATTTAAACCATTTCGATTTATAACAATTCCGAGTTTGATTTTCAAAACATCGATTCAAAATATTCAAATTAAATATACCTTCAATATCCAAGGTAAAAATCCAAATATTCAATATAATTCAATTTCGAGCTCAATATCGTTTTATATCACTTTTCTGAGCAATATTCAAAGTTCTAATACAAGTCCAATCTTTTTAAAAAAAAATCGATTTCTAAAATTCACATCATATTTCGATTATAACTTCAAAATCTCAACTTCGACTATTTTAGCAATCTCGTTCATCAAGTTTAAATTTCAACATTCCGACTCAAGTTCAAAATAATTCGATTTCCATAAATCCAATTTTTATTTCTTTAAATCAAACCATTTGAAATAATTTCAAATAAACATTTACAATAATTTAATTTAACCAATCCGGTGTTCATATATAGTTTTCTCTCCTATGGCCAAATGAATCAGTTATTCCAATTTAATTCAGGGATGGATATATATCGTTTCAATCCAAAATAAATGCCATAGATATATATCGTTTCAACCTATTTCTTAATTTATTTGAAATAATTCAATTTACATTTTTATATACTATAAATGATATACAAGTAACATGATATGCTAAAATAAATTAACATCCAAATCATCCAGATATCAATCAATAGCATCCATCACAACCAATCATCCAAACAGTCAACAGAATTCACAACAATTTCATAAGTATCAATATCGGATATTCTATGGGCAATTAAATTCTAATTCAATTTAATTGTCAATTCAAATTCTATCAATTAATTCCGATGTCAACCTAAATGACAATTAAATTTGTCAAACAACATTCAATAAATTTCAATCACTTCACGATATAAATTTAACTACATAAAAATTATTTCAGTCAATTGTGAGCGTATAACACTCACCTTTTATTTGAATTAGAAAAGTTTCTAGATTCGAATAGACACGAATCCAGCTCCATAGTGTAGATCGCATCGATACGATTCCAATTTCTCTTGCCTCATCCGAAATAGACCTCCTACGACAAAGGTACGCGATAATTAAATAACAGTAATTAAAATAATATCAACAACTAAATAAAGATAATTAAATTAATAAGGTCGTTACCTCATCTCTCAACATTTTCAATGTGACTCCAAACACTCGAGCAACCTATATGCAACCTAACCCTAACACACGCAAGCTATAGTGTTTCATCCCTTTTTTAAATGAACGAATGGTGCTGAAGCCAACCATCGTCGAGCTGCCGTGTGATGCCCCACCACGAGACCCACGTTAACAAAGAGCGTTATGGAGTAATACTATCTGTTAATACAGAGAATAGGCTGGTTAGGAGCGACCATCCTTAACATTTTTCTTAAACAAGTATTGAATATGTCGATTGGGTGCTCTAAATTTTGCTTTCTTTAACCTTTCTCAAGTGGATCGACATACTCAATAAATGTTCAACGCAAAACTACGATGGCTGGTGAATCTATCAGAACATAATATAACAACAACAAGTACAACAGATCACAGAACAACGGTCCCACATATATATTACATATATACAGATACATTATAGTACACTACATAGTGATACACCAGTGGTGGTACATAGACCACAATATATACATCGAGTCAAAAAGAATATGTACATATCAAAGTACACAAAATAACTACAAGGCTACACAAAAGATGACTAACATCCAAAAGAAAGCAAGAAAATCCATAGCGGAAGCAGCATAGCGGTAATCTACGGTAGGTGTCTAACCTAAAACAACTCAGTCCGACCCGAGTATATAAAATATACGGGTCGGTCTAGCTTAAATAAACTGATTAGCACAAGTTAGATAAAGTATATATTTCTTCTCAAAAGAGAAGAGGCAACACCAAATATGTATATCAACTACAAAAGTATCATATGAGGGTTTCTCCAAAGAGGTAAGATCAACTACAACATCAAATAGTCATAAATAATCATCTTATATCATCGACATCTACAACAGCCTATATAATGGCTTCCACAGCACCAAAACTCCTAAATAGAAAATCCCAACTCTCAAGCGCCAAAGGATAGCAACCACAAATCATAATATGTAGCACTCGGTTAAGAGTTCAAATTCCAAAATGTTATCACCATATAATAAATCCTCAAACGGCTCAAAGGCCTCGCGAAATGGTGAAACATTTGGAAATCACATATAAATCAAGAAATATCACAAAAGATGGATCCATATCACAAATGACGAGTCTAAGCTATGCCCGCACGTGCTCAACAAAAATTGCCAAAGCCCGCCAAGTACTGTATCACAAATATGGCGCCAAAAATAAACGACATGGAGGCCAAACGACCCGAAGGTCCAATGGCTAGAAAGAAAAATGACCAGAAGGTCCAGTACTGGCAAACGACCCAAAGGTCCATGAAATTTATTAACTTCAATAGAACGAATCCAGAATTAACCAATATAGCAAACCTGCATGTCCCCTACCATGTGGTTTTTCATATCGTTTAAATCGCTTCCTCCTTCTCTCGAAGAGTGCAAAATAATGTGTATTTATATAGAAAATACTTTGCTTCTGAAACACCCCACACCCCTTAATATACCAAAGGACACATTAAAAGGCATGGTGTGTTGTAGGTATAACTGAAACTAACAGAGACTAAGATTCACAAGACAAAAACAGGTAAAAACAACGGAAATTAAAATAATACTTATTTAAAACAAAAGCTTCATAATTTTTCATAAACCAAATAATTCAAATACTAAATATAACGTACATGTCTCAAAAACCAAAATGTCTCATGAAATAAAAACTCATAATCTCAAAATCAGAGTACATAATATTCTTCACCATAAGCCAATACACAGAAAGAGTTAAAGCTAGAATAAAAGAAATACATGGTAGAGATCTTCTCCTAAAATCCTCGAAGCAACCGAATTTACAGCCCTCTCCCTTAATTGCTTATAGGGGAAAAAGGGAAAATAGATCGACCTATGTCGGACTAAAAGTCTGGTGAGTGATAGTAACTACTAGAATCTTTAAGCAAAGTAAAGGTAATAGACTCTTCAATAGTTCTAGTATATACAAAAGGAAACAAAGAAAATAGGAAAGTGATAAACTGGAAAATACGATTAAACTATTATAATTGATAAGATAGGTAAATTTTGATTGTTTGCACTTGTCTTTGATAGCTTCTTGACAAGGCTGCATTCCTAATCCTATAATTATGCTGAAATCCAAATTCTACCCTTTGATCAGCCTGCTCTCCATAGGCCTTACTGTGGACTACATGCTACATAACTCCCTACACAACAGCCAATGGTAACTACGAAAGATGCACAAAGCATCCACTGTGGACTAGATGATACATAGCTCCCTACACAAAAGGCAATGGTGTCTACGAAAGACACATATACTAAGCGCTTGGAACTCATAGCGATTACTAAGCACCGAAATGGAAATCGCACGCGGAACTGCCACCATGCTCATGCTACCTGTTGCACCACCTATTGGGTCGTATTATTACCTCGACTCAGCATAAGCATGTCACTCGTCTCTCTTCAGGATTATGTGAAATACCATGTCCATAGAAAATATAAGGGAATGCTGCCGTACTGGCCTGTCATCCAAACAATATCTAATAGCGCCCTTGTCCAAATCCCCGTGATTTGAACATCTCTGTACTGACCAATTGCTACCACTACTAGCATAAGGGTGCCTCTCATCTCAATTCAGGTTTATGTGAAACACCGTACCTATAGAAAATAATAGAGGAATGTTATTTGCTACAAGTCATACTTTAATTCTTTGCTTCTTAACTTAGATAAATTATTTAATTAAGTCTTTACTCTTGTTTTTACTACCTGTGCTTATTAATTTATCCTATGTCTTAAAATAAGCCTTATTCTGTTCTATTTCTTATTATACCCTATATTATAATCATGCTTATTATTTAACCAAAGGTCTACGTGTGCAAAAAAGCTTCTTTTCTTCTTTTCTTCTTTTTAGTTATAATTCTTTTTATAACTAGGCCAATCTCTTTAATTCAGTCCAATTAATGTCATAATTAGGCATAATTTTAGTCCATTCCCATTTATATTAAAGTCTTTATAATTTACATTTTATATTCCATTATTTCAGATTTCTTATAATTTAACCAATTTTGCGTTAATTCTATTCTAATCCATAAGCGAAGAAGAAGGAGGAGGAATAAAACAAAACTGAAAATAGAAGGAAATCCAAGGCGTAAGAAGAAGATGTAAATAATGCATAAATAACAGTAAATAAACTAAAATACTGTAAATAAATTGTAAATAAGTGGAAAAGCTAGAAATAAACTAAAATTAATTGAAAATAATTCTATACTGTAAATAAATTACTAAAAATGTTACTCCAAAAATCGTAGTAAAAATACAACTATTGGAAACCCTATTATTTTAAATTACTTAAAGAAATTTAAAATAATTACAATCACTCACCTCTAGTCCTTAGCTCTTCCCTTTGGGCCTCCACGGACCTATTTGGGGTTGTTAAATATTTTTATTTAAAATGATTTCCTTCTTGGAAAATTATTCCGCTTAGGGTCCTTTCTGAATAGGTGAACCCAATTGGAGAAAATTTTAGAATGAGAAAAAGTGTTGGGCCTACGGTTCAATCTATAGTGGTAGAAGTGTATCTTAGACCATTGGATTTGGGGATTGAATATGATGCAACCACATCATAGGCCGAATAGGAGCCATCGGATGTAAGAATAGAAAGACCGGATTGAAACAAAAAATGCAAAACATGTCATAGGAAGCCTCTGGAACGAATGGAACGAAGAAAAAATTTCTTCGCTCCCGAACACAGGCGGGTCGACCACCCTTGTGCCCAGGTCGACCAGCCGGTCGACCTGGCCTTAAAACACACACTCACATACATATTCTGCTTCATTTGTTTAATTCATATCTCATTCATTTTAGCTTGAATTCTGACGTTCTATATATGGAAATTGGCCAGAAAATTACCATGGACACAATGGTGCAACTTACGTGGCTCAGTTATGATAATTTCACAAAGTTATTTTATTATTTAATTAATTATCATGGGTTAAAATTTTGGGTTGTTACATTCTTCCCTCCTTAAAGGATTTCATCCCCGAAATCTCGAAGGATAGAAGAATGAAATAAATGTTTTCATCCAAATTCTACAATCAACTACTCAATCATCGTCCATCACATCCATTGTCCTTAAGTTTTTCTAATGCGATTTACGATACTTATGCAATTAGTGTAGTGTCAATATCCACAACTAATGCAAAAGATTAGGCGATCCACTAATTCAGTTGACCTCCTTTTTTTGCAATCATATCCGTGCCACATATCTAAATGAATGCAAAAACTCCCTAATGATAACTGATTGTTCTGTATGCGTGCTGCATACATCATCCAAATGCAAAAATCATGTGTTAAACATCCATTTATAGAAACCATGAAAATTAGGATAAAAATTCGCACACATCCATATGCATATGCTCTACTGTCCTAGTTTGGTCAATCCCTAAAGAATAATAGTGTCTAGTGTACATATATGCGTCCATTAGCATCCACTAGCAAACACTTGCACTCACTAGCATACATCATTCATAACATGTTTGGATAACATGTTTACATCCAATCCTACCATCTATAAATTAAATCCTAAGTTCTTCTCTCCCAATGGATAATAAAGGAAAGAACCTATTCAAAACTAAAGATGGAAATAGGAAATTTTAAAAACTTACTATCGAAAAGTTGAGGATAGGAAGTACGAATCTTCACTTCAGCTTCCTAAGTGGCGCCTACAACATCATTTTCCCATTGCACCTTCACTAGTGGAACCTCCTTATTCCTTAATCGCTTGATGCCTCTTCCAACAAACTTCATGGGGATACGACGAATAGATGCTTCCCTTTCTACTTCCACCTCCTCTAACTGACTAGGCTCTACAACCTCCGTTGAGTCATGTAAGCACTTTCGCAAGTTCGAAACATGGAAAACGTCATGCACACGTACGAGTCTCTCTGGTAGCTTCACTCGGTAAGCTATCTTCCCAAGTCTCTCCATGATAGGGAATGGTCGAACTAATCTGGGGTCTAACTTTCTATTCGATCTGAATCTTACCACCTTCCTAAGTGGGGATACTTTGATAAAACTAAGTTCCCTACCTCAAACTCAATGTCTCGTCTTTGTTTATCCGCATAAGACTTCTGCCTATCTTGGGCTGCCTTCGTTCTTCGCCGAATTAAATCTACTCCCTCTGATGTCTCCCTTACCATGGCAGGCCCAAGTAGCAACTTCTCCATAGACTCCACCCAACATGAAGGGGACTTGCAAGGTCTCCCATATAAAGCCTCAAATGGTGTCGTTCCTATGCTCGCTTGGTAACTATTATTATACACAAACTCAATCAATGGAAGATGCTCCTCCCAAGTTCCTCCAAAGTCAAAAATGCACATCCGTAGCAATTCCTCAAGCACTCTATTCACTCTCTCCATTTGGCCATCCATCTGAGGGTGATAGGCCGTACTTAATCTAAGTTGCATCCCTAGCGTCTCCTGTAAAATCCTCCAAAATTCACTAGTGAAAATGGGGTATATTTCACTCACTATATTAGAAGGGACTTCGTGAAGTCGGACTATCTCCCGAACATAAAGGGGTGCCAAATATGATGTTGTACGCTTGCTCTTAACTGGGATGAAGTGGGCACTCTTGGTCAACCGATCAACAATCACCCAAATGCTAGTATTCCCCTTCCTAGAATGGGGAAAACCATCTATAAAATCCATAGAAATTTTGTCCTACTTCCACTCTAGCACATCTAAGGGTGAAGTAGTCCACCGGGCTTTTGCTGCTCTACCTTTACCCTTTGGCATATGGGACACTTAGCTACGAACTCTGCCACGTCCTTCTTCATGCCATTCCAATATAACATCCTATTTATATCCCGATACATTTTGTCATCACCCGGATGAATATTCATACAGGAATGGTGTGCTTCCTCCAAAACCGCTCTCAACAAATCGCTAGCGCGTGGAACATAAAGCCTCCCATCTCTCCTAAGCCACCCTTTGCTATCAATGGAATAATGTTGGAGATCTCTAAAGACCTCTCCTCAGCTAATCCTATCCATAATGTCCATGAGTTTCAAATCTCCTTGCTTCCTCAAGCCAATCTGATCCATAAGGGTAGGTCTCACCTCTAATGTCGCCAACAATCCGGAAGAAATGTCCGTAGAGGGCTTAAAATCAAAAGTAGAAATAAACTCCAAACTCCTCTACTCTACGAACAAAGGACTAAGGGTTGCTTTCTTTCTACTCAATGCATCAGCAACAACATTAACCTTGCCAAGGATATAAGCAATCTCAAAATTGTACGAGGCTAAAAACTCCATCCATCTCTATTGCCTCAAGTTCAAGTCTTTCTATGAGAATAGGTACTTCAATGACTTATGGTCGGTAAAAAGCTCAAACCTCTCTCCAAGCAAATAGTGCCTCCAAAACTTGAGTGCAAAAACTATGGCGACCAACTCCAAATCGTGGGTAGGGTAGTTCTTCTCATGCATCCTCAACCGCCTATTACCATAACATACCACCCTTCCTTCTTTTACCAACATCGCTCCTAGGCCCGTCCCACATGCATCAGTGTATACAGTAAAAGGCTTAGCTCCATCGGATAGTACTAACACTGGCACTAGTAAGGTCTCTCTTAAGCTTTATGTAGGAATCCTCACAATTCACGTCCCATGCGAAAGCTTTATTCTTTTTACTAAGCCATGTGAGTGGTGCCGAAATCTTGGAAAAGTCTCTAATGCACTGCCTATAGTAGCCAGCCAATCCTAGGAAGCTCCTAACTTCAGTGATGCTCTTGGGGGTCTTCCAATCTTGTACAGCTATCACCTTAGCACGGTCGACAACCAAACTTTCCTTCGAGACCACATGCCCCAAGAAACGTACATCCTCTCTCCAAAAGTGACATTTCAAAAACTTAGCTCTCAAATGATGACTATCAAGTGTGTGAAGAACCTCCTATAAATGAACAACATGCTCCTCCATATTCTTGGAAAATACCAAGATGTTATCCACGAATACCACCATGAATTTATTTCGGACTTCTCTAAAATGTGGCTCATTAAGTCAACAAAGTAGGCTGGGGTATTGGTTAGCCCAAAAGGCATAACCAACCGCTATGTTGTCATCAATGACTCTAAGCTGATGGAATCTCGTGGCTAAATCAAGCTGAGAGATAACCGAAGAGCCAACTAACTGGTCAAAAAGATCATTAATCCTAGGGAGCGGGTATCGGTTCTTCTTGGTGAGCTTATTTAATTCTTTATAACCAACATAAAGTCGAAGAGAACCGTCTGCCTTAGTAGCAAAGATGACTGGTGCTCCCCATTCCAATATGCTCCTTCTTATAAAACCCTTCTCCTAAAGCTCACTGACTTGTTTGCTCAACTCTTTCCTCTCCCTAAGTGCCATGTGCCTCACAGGTAACGCCACTGGCTTAACATTCTTGATTAAATAAATTATGAAGTCAATTTCTCTCTTAGGAGGCAGTCCCTTAACCTCCTCAAAGACGTCGAGAAAATTTCCAACGACAGGAATCGAATAAAACTCTACTAAAGATGAATCGAGGGAATAGAGAAAGCTCAACATGACTGACCCTTGCGGGTCGCAAGATACCTCGAGAGTCCTACCACTACAAGTCTCTAATCTAACGACTTTCCTCTTGCAGTCTAAAGTAGCTCCATATATGATAGCCAATCGATACCCAAGATCATCCCATATTCCAAGAATCCTAAAACATAGGCGTCACAGTCAAATTCTACGCCTAGGATATAAATTTTCAAACCCCTACAAACCATAGACAAGTGTGCCAATCCACTTATGGGGTTTGAAACAAAGATGAGGACCACTACAATAGAAATGTCTATGTGCAAAAAAACCGTAAGAAAACTAGAAATAAAAGAGTGTGATGTCCGAATGGGAAAATTAGATATGGAAACTAAACCTTCAACTGTGACTTTCCTACCTCTATCTGAAATGCTACTGGAAGGTGCCGCGTCTAACGCCTGAATCTGTGTGATTGGTGCATTAGCTCCCTGACCAGCTCTCTAAGGACAACTCCTACTCATATAACCGGGCTGCCTGCAATTGAAGCACTCTCCCTTCATCTTTTCCCTTTTTCAATCCTTGGCGATATGTCCAACAATTCCACAGCTATTGCACTTCGATCACTTCTTAATATGCTTATGAGGGCCATCACCTTTCTTCTTCTCCTTATTGTTTTCCACCACTTCTTCTTTAGACCTTCCGAATTAACCACTTATTTTGACTCTCCTTCCTTGATTGCATCTGACATAAGCGTCATCTCAACCAAAGACTCATAAGTAGCTCACATCGGTACGTGAGTCAACAATAATCCCTGAAGGGGTTGATTCATTCCCTTCGCAAACTTCATAGATTTCTTATGCGACATATTCACCAACTCTATTCCGAACCAAGACAGTTCATTAAATTTATTGATGTACTCCTTCACTAACAAACTCTCTTGCTTCAAATTAATGAATCGATCCAGCTGAACACTCTCCTCTGCTTGAGACAAAAACTTCCTATCAAATCGCTTTCGGAACCCATTCTAAGTCACCATTCTTCCTTCTAACTCAATGACCTCCTACCAATATGAAGCCTCCTCTTTCAGCTGCAAAGATGCTAGCTGAACTCGCTGTTGGTCCTCCAATCCTAATAAACCAGATATCCTCTCGGTGTCTTTAAGCCAAGCTCTCACTTCCATAAAAGTCTCCTTTCCAGAAAAAGCCTTCCCGCCCAAACTCGCAAAATCTTTACAAAGCTTAGAGAAATCGATGGTAGCAGGTAGGTTGATGGGGCTCCCACCCGCTGGTGCAGGATTAGGCGCAGGCCCGTGCACCTCTGGAGTCGTGGCTTGTAAGTACCTATGAAACTAGATTGGTACTGGAATGCCCTCAAGAAGGTATGAGGCATCAGCCATTCTATGAAAAGAAAGAGATAGTTTAGGAAAGAGTCAAAGGGAGATTGAACTGGACTTATGAGGGGATTTTTGTAAAAACTCGTTTGAAAACATTACTAAGAGTTCTTTTATGAAAAATACTTTTTAAAACAAGTTATTTCGAAAATACTTTATTTTTAAAATAAATTTTTAGGAATCCTATAACCTTAGGCTCTAATACCAAGTGAAACACCCTAAACCCCTTAATATACCCAATAGGACACATTAAAAGGCATGGTACATTGTAGGTATAACTAAAACTAACATAGACTAAGATTCACAGGCAAAAATAGGTAAAAAAATGTGGAAATTAAAATAATACTTATTTAAAAAAAAAGCTTCATAATTGCTCATAAACCAAATAAGTCAAATACTAAATATAACATACATGTCTCAAAAAAATGTCTCATGAAATAAAAACTCATAGCCTCAAAATCAGAGTACATAATGTTCCACATAATAAGCCAGTACACAGAAAGAGTTAAAATTAGAATAAAAGAAATACATAGTAGAGATCTTCTCCCAAAATCCTCCGAGCAATCGAATCTACAGCCCTCTCCCTTGATTGCCTATGGGGGAAAAGGGAAAATAGAGGAGTGGGTCAGACTAAAAGTCTGGTGAGTGATAGTGACTACTAGAATTTTTAAGCAAAATAAAGGTAATAGACTCTTCAATAATTCTAGTATATACAAAAGTAAACAAAGGAAATAGGAAAGGGATAAACTGGAAAATAAGACTAAACTATTACAATTGATAAGATAGGTCAACTTTGATTGTTTTCACTTGTCTTTGATAATTTCTTGATTAGGCTGCATTCCTAATCCTATAATTAGGCTGCATTCCTAATCCTATAATTAGGATGAATCCTAATTCTACCCTTTGATCGGCCTGTTACTCCATAGACCTTAATGTGGACTAGGCGCTATATAGCACCCTACTAGCAGCCAATGGTAACTACGAAAGATACACAAAGCACCCACTATGGACTAGACGATACATAGCTCCCTACACATAAGGCAATGGTGTCTACGAAAGACACACATACTAAGCGCTTGGAACTCATAGCGATTACTGAGTCGCACATGTAACTGCTACCATGCTCATGCTACTTATTGCTCCACCTATTGGGTCGTATTATTACCTTGACTCGGCATAAGCGTGTCGCTCGTCTCACTTCAGGATTATGTGAAACACCATGTCCATAGAAAATATAGGGGAATGCTGTCGGTACTGGCCTGTCATCCAAACAATATCTAATAGCGCCCTTGTCCAAATCCCCCTTGATTTGAACATCTCTATATTGACCAGTTACTACCACTACTAGCATAAGCGTGGCCCTAGTCTCACTTCTGGTTTATGTCAAACACTGTACCCATAGAAAATAATAGGGGAATGTTATTTGGTATAGGTCCAACTTTAGTTCTTTTGCTTATTAACTTAGATAAATTATTTAAATAAGCCTTTACTCTTATTCTTACTATCCGTGCTTATTGATTTATCCTAAGTCTTAAAATAAGCCTTATTATGTTCTATTTTTTATTATAACCAACGTTATAATCATACTTATTACTTAACCCAATGTATAAGTGTGAAAATAAGATTCTTTCCTTTTTTATTATTTTTATTTATAATTCTAAGTTATAACTAGACCAATATCTTTAATTCAGCCCAATTAATATCATAATTAGGCATAATTTCAGTCCAATCCCATTTATATTACAGTCTTTATAATTTACATTTTATATTCCATTATTTTTGATTTCTTATAATTTAATCCAATTATGAGTTAATTCTATTCTAATCCATACACGAAGAAGAAGAAGAAGAAGAAGGAATAAAAGAAAACTGAAAATAGAAGGAAATCCAAGGCGTAAGAAGAAGATGTAACTAACGCATAAATAACAGTAAATAAACTAAAATGCTGTAAATAAACTATAAATAAATGGAAAAGCTAGAAATAAATTAAAATGAACAGAAAATAATTCTAAAACCTGTAAAAAGGTTACTCCAAAAATCATAGTAAAACTACAACTATTGGAAACCCTATTATTTTAAATTACTTAAAGAAATTTAAACTAATTATAATCACCCGCCTCTGCTCCTTAGCTCTTCCCTTTGGGCCTTCACAGATCCACTTGGGGTTGTTAAATATTTTTATTTAAAACAATTTCCTCTTAGGAAAATAATTCTGTTTAGGGTCCTTCCTGAATAGATGAACCCAATTGGAGAAAATCTTAGAATGAAGTTTTAGGCCTAGGGTTCTACTTATATGGGTTGAAGTGGATCTCAGACCATTGGATTTGGAGATTAAATAGGATGCAACCACGTCATAGACTCAATAGGAGCCATCGGATGCAAGAATAGAAGGACTGGATTGAAATAAAGAATGCAAAACGCGTCATAGGAAGCCTCCGGAACGAATGGAACGAAGAAAAAAATTTCTTCGTTCCTGAACACAGGCGGGTTGACTGGGCGATCGATTGCCCTTGTGCCTAGGTCGACCGACTGGTCGACTTGGCCTATATATATATATATATATATATATATATATATATATTCTATAACAACCCTGGTTTTGGTGATTACCTGTAAAAATTAAATTATGGTAGTATAATTTAATAACAGAGAAACTGAAGATAGAGAATTTGTTAAAAAAATTATTTTGAATAAACAATGAGTTTTGAATAAATAATAAATGGAATATGGGCATTAAATAATGAAAATGATTTCGTTGTAGAGAAATGCAACAATTATATTAATTATTGACCAATTACTTCTTTTAATAATTTTTAAAAGAAGTATGTAAAATTTAAAGGTGGTTTATTGAAATAAAAGGCGGAAATTGGTTAAAAATAAGTTTTGGCTATAAATAATGTTTTGAAATGGGTTGAAATATTTTTCTAAGTAAATCTGGTGGAATTTTAGAAGTTAAAAATAATGTTTTATTCATTTACTATAAATAGTATATTTTTGTGAAAATAAGGATTTCAATAATAAAAACGTTTTAAAATATAAATTAATCTTTTCATATCATAGATTTTTTTTTTATTTCGCATGCATACAAGTTTTTATATTTCTCTTGTGTGTAAATATGAAGAAAATGAATTTCTATTATGTGTATATGTGACATGTACACATTAATATTATTAAGTGTTGTTTAATAAATCTTAAGCCATTTTAATTCATTTAGTTTTTTCTTCTCAAACCCATTAGCCCATTTAGCTTACCCTGGTTAAGAAAAGGGGAAAAAGGAATTGGCTGTACGTTCATTTCTTATCACCTTCTTCCTTCTACCGCCTAAAAGCGGAGTCAGTAAACCTTTTTCCCAATTTTTCGAAACCAAGATAATTTCTTTAGCAAATTCAACCAAATTCGAATCTTTTTGCAAGAGAAAGATAAATCAAAGGTATGCAAGTCCAAATCATACAATTTCATCACACAATAAGAAGTTTTCTAATCCTCTTTAACGTATTTGTTTTGCATGTCTGTAATTGCTTTTTACAAGCTCTCAAGGCTTGTAATCTCAAGCCAAGCTTCTGTCCTGCATCTAAATCTAGTATTTGCATTAAATCAGCAAGCTGAGAATCATAACTCACATTTTATAGCTTTGATTGAGATTTCAATGTAAGAAATCCCAATTTTGTTTGTTGCATGTTCATTTGTGAATCACTGTCAGTAAATTGTGCATATTTTTTTAGTTTTAAATCAGAATTTGATTTTCTTTGAATTTCTAAAAAGCTTGAAAAGAATGTGATAGCTTTCATGTTAAACACTTTCGAAAATTTTGAGCATAAAGGGTCGAAAAACCCAATTCAAACTCACTGCCCTGTCACTATAAAATCGTGACTTTATGTGCAGTATTGTTGGTAATTTGAGCATATCCTTTTCATATAATGTTCGAATTTAACAATTCTTGATGTTCCTGAAAGCTTATTTTATTTTCTACAACTTTCATGCTTTGAGTTTTGTTAAATTTTAAAGCTTACATGGTCGAAAGTTCATTCTAGTATCGCTGTCCTGAAACTAAAACGACGGTTGTAGTGAACTTCATATCTGAAATTTGTTTTGGCCATATCATTCACATTTCTTATCCAAATTCAATAGTTTTAGATGTTACATAAAGCTTAGACATTGTGATAAAAAAATTATGTTTTGAGTTTTCTGAAATTCCATAGTTAACGTGGTCAAAACTGTGTTTGTTTGTTGCTATCCCGAAAGCAAGATGACAGCAATAACAATCTTTGACCCGAGAATTGTATTAGCTTATTTTTGCTCTCTTTCTCGTTCGATATTGATGTTGTTTTTGAGATGTTTTGAGAGCTACGATGCCTATCAATAGGCTAGCTATATTTGGAGAATTTGAAATTCAAATTTAAATAGAATTTGAATTAATTTTGGGTTAAATTTGAATTGGATTCATATTGAATTCAAGTTATCGGTCTTGAGTTATCTTTCTTGTTTCTCATTGTTTTCGAGCATGATTTTCACTAAACCATTTTGAAATGATTTTTTAAATAAGTGGACATTTTAAATTATTATTATATAGTATTTTAAAATTGTTTTGCTAATATAAAATATATTTATTTCCTATAATAAAGGAATTTCAAATATTGGCTTTATTAATCTTTTTAGGAAAAGTTTTAAAAGCTCGTTTTCTCTGGTAAACCATTTTAAATGTAAAACACACACTTTTGCGCTATTCGAACGTAGAGAAAGTGAATTAAATGATTTAGTAAAATATGTGGTATAGGACATGTGCCTTTACTATTTCGGTTAATTCCGAACTTGTACGATCGAAGCTATTTGATATTATTAATTCTGAGATGTTTTGCCATTTTATGGCATATTTTGAGTTTTATAAATCTTATTTATTGGAATTATTTAAGATGGCCAATATTTGACAAGTATTATGGTTTGAGATCACCTATGTAGGAGTATGGTCGATGAGAACTATCACGATGTTTTATTTACTTGTCGATGATATAAGGCAAGTCTTGAGTATATGACTTCATATTTTGAGATTTATAGTTTATGAGGAAGCATCACGATATTTTCACTTGTCGATGAGATGAGACAAGTTATAATGCCATTTAATACTTGTCGATGAGATGAGACGAGTATGGTGTCTCTTTATCAGTCGCCAATGAGACAAGGTGAGATATGATTTTCTGAGTTTTATGATGTTCCTAGTGTGGCATCGACTAGCGGCTAATAAACCGCTAAGTGTGAACTTGTGGTGTGGGACAGACGTTATCATTTTTCGAGCTCCTATCCGTGATTTTGTGACACATTCATGATGTTTACCTAACAAAACTGCTTTGAGAGGTGTTAGCGGCCTAGTCATGAGGACGAACTGCTTTGGGAAGTGTTAGCGTCCTTGTTAGGGCTGATAAAACGGCTTGGAGAGGTGTCTGGGACCTTGTCATGAGGACGAAGTGCTTTGGGAGGTGTTAGTGAACTTGTCAAAAGCTTTTGCCTTTTGGGAACGGCACGTGCAGCATCGCTTCAGCATGCAAACAGGATTTGGCTAATCCAGGGAATTTTTATGAGTTTTTGATTTAATTTCACCAATTTTTAGACGATGAATTTGCTTATAGCCTTGATTTACAGAAAGGCTTAAATATATATATGTTGTTTTAGGGTGATTTTGATATGGGAACTATAAACTCTTATTGAGTTTCATAAGTTTTGATTTGGATTTTATCATCGGCAATTGTTTATATTATTTGGGTTTACCTCTTTTGAGGTCTTTGTATACTTAAGTGACAAATTTTCACTTAAGTCATGAGTATGTGTTCTTTCTATTGCCTCTTCTTATTTTAGAAGAATTATCACCTTGTATCTTATGCTTCATATTACCGTCTATCCTTATTAACTAATTGTTTTAGCTAGACCGACCCGTGTATTTTATACTCGGGTCAGACGGAGTTGTTTCAGGTTGGCTATCAGTTTCAGAACTTAGCTTTGATGCATCTGCTTGGATATCAACCTAGCATTTTTATGTAGTTTATATTTCTTTCTGCTTGACTCTGATGTTTTTTTATTCGATGTATATAGTGTGGTCTCTGAACCTCTTTTGTATATTGTTTTGTATTGTACTGGGATGTATCAGCGTATATGTATTTATATATATGACGATTATTGTTCTGTGATATGATATGCATTCTATTATTGTATTTTGTTCTGATAAATCCATCATCCACCTATAGTTTCGTATTAAGTATTTATCAAATATGTTGATCCACTTGAGTAGGGAAAAAATAGATAGCAATTATGGACGTATTCAATAGATATTTAAGACAAGGCTATAGATGATCGCTCCTAACCAGCCCTGTTCTCCGCATTAGCAGACAGAATTACCCAGTAATTCTCTTTGTTAATGTGGGTCTCGGGATGGGCGTCACAGCTTGGTATCAGAGCTAAATTCAGAACAAAGTATGATAAACATGGAACAAAAACACATATTACGATACATCTGAGTGTAATACAAGTGTTACGAATTCCTTAATCATCGTGTCCTTTACCTTATCGTGTCTTTTGGAGTAGATAATTTGGGATATGTATAGGAATATATTTTATTCCGTAATATTCCCAAATTTAATTGATGATATCTTATCTTAGGAGTGATCCAAATCGTGATTGTTTTATTCGAGTCATCTTCAATACGGTTGCATGACACCCATCCATATCGAAGGAGTTTGTTGATGTTCTTACCTTGTGATTTCTTTGAGGATTGCAAATGCTATTGAGGGGATCCACAATATTTGGTATGATGTTTGAGGATTTTGGGATTTTTCCTTGTAGCTTATCTATTCGTACGAACTAGCACGCTTTTTCCTATCTAGAGTTGGAATGATTCGAGATGGGGTAGCTTGGGTATTTTCAAGTCGCATTCTGTTAACCGAAGGATCCTATATTTAGGTATACTAATTTTGGTTGATTTGTTGTTTCTTCCTCTTTGGAATGTTAATGATGATTCTAAAGTATTTGTATTCACTCTTGAGTTTCGAGATGTTGATGATTATCTCGAGTTCCGGTCATTGTGACTCTATTGATTTCTGTGAGTCTGCTTTGGGTATGACACCCAATCGGGCAATCGAATATGGTATTGACTTCATTCTTGGTTCTTAGCCTTTCGGTCTTCCTTCCACGAGGATGTTCACTAGGGAAATGAGGTGGTTCATTGAATTTATTTGTTATTGCCATCGTTACTCCTTTTTGAGATAATCCTCTTTTGATACTCAATTGTAGACATACTTATGAAATTACTTCACTCGAAATAATGATATATTGTTAGTGTTCTTCTTCTCATTCGAGAAGATATCTTGATGTTACTCTTATATCTCATTGATCTCCTTTTAATCCACTAAGTGGTGCAAGGGTCATTCCTCGGCTTGACCTTACACCGATTTTTCATGAGCTACAAATCGTGAAGGATTACTCTTAACGCATTCGTACTCGTTATTAGCCTTGTGAGTGGTTCGTTATACCGTTTGAAATAATGGACACTCTAGTATCTTGAGGATCGAGTATTCTAGGAATATCTCGATGAGCTCTTTTTGTGTTTCTTGATTTTTGAGAATAAGTAATAAATTGTGTTTTCAGTTTTTTTCAAAAATTGAAGATATGTTTCCTAAGGAAATTGGATTATGTTTTTGGGGAAAACAAATAATATTTTAAGTATTATATACGAGGTATTTCTTTTCAAAGAAAATGAATTTTTGTGTTGGGTTGTCCATCTGTGCTTTAAGAATTCTAGTCGATGCGTTTGGCCAATGTTATTGATAGGGATTTCCTAAACACTGTGATGAGACAGTCAGACATGGTAAATTGAGTTTTACTAAGTAAAATTTGAAATAATTAATATGGTGGAGTACTAATTTTTATTTTAAATGTTTAAGAAAATCCATTGAACCATATTGAGTGTTGGATGAGTGGCAAGGCAGTTTTGATCTTTGGATCAATTCCACAGCCAATCAATAAGGTTATTCACTATAAATCAATGGCGAAGCAATGACCTTAAATTATTTGAAATTTAAGAAATTAAATATGGTAATTTGGGTAAGTAAAGTGAATAATTATAATTAAGGGGTGTCTTAATTATAAGAAAATATCATTTAATGCTTTGATTAATGAAATGATGTATTTAAGGTAAAAGAATACTTTGATTTGAAAATTAAAATATTAATTGAATATCTTAGTACAAGTTATTAACGATGACTATAAAAAATTATTTTGATGGATAATCAATAATCATCTCTTGATAATGGAAGAAATTAGTTATCTCTTCCAAAATGAGTTTTCTAATTAATTATTTTTAAAGCTAGATTTTGGAAAGTAATGAAAATATTACTACTTAATAAAATGTTTTATGATGATTACATAAAGTTGATCTAAATTTTATGTCTTAGATTTTCAGGGAAAAAGAGAATCATTTAATAAATGATTTAGCAAAAAGCTTGTTTGAAATTGTAGTCTTAAATTAAAATGGTTTGGGAGAATTTCAAATTTTAAATTGATTTTAAAGGCTGAAATTTCATTTAGAAAAGTGCTGTACTAAAACATCGATAACTTGAGATTTTTAACTCCAAATGAGCTATATCTTTTTGCAAATGAAAGAGCTTTCAATAAAAAATAAAGTTTTTTAACCACTTTTAAAGATTTTGCTTTTTACTGAGCCTAAAATGGGTTTGAAAGTGGATAGGCAGCTTTGCACTATTACAAAATTCTCTAAGACTTAAGCTGAAAGTAAAATTAACACAAGTTTCAAACCATAAATTCGATTTTGATGGTATTTTTATTGCCGAAAAGCAAAGATTGAGTAAAACAACTTTCGTTTTTTTTTTGAGAAAGACGGGTATGTAGCGCGAGACTACATAGCCGGTTAGATATACATCTATATATATGAAAAGCAGTATAATAGCCGATCAACATGCTTGATCGGTAGCACCATCAGCAAAATAAAAACTACATCAAAACCCCAAAGTCATATTACGAACTAGCAAAAGAACCAGAACATCAAAACAAAACAGCAAGCTGTTAGGGAGTTAAAGTCTTCTGCTATCAAGCACCTCCGGGAGGAAAATCTGTACTACTGCATTGCGAGCTAGCCGGCGACGGACTGCGATAGGGTAAGCGAAGCCTGAAAGGCGCTGAGTGGCTGCAACCTGTATATTGATTGAATAGGTGAGATATACGCCTGCATAGGCCATCAAGATGTGATGTAGGTTTACCAAACACCCGAGCATTTCTCTCTTTCCAAATACACCAACAGAAGATAGAAATGAGTATGTCGAGATTGGGATCATGCGAGTTGTTCTGCCAGTAATCGAAAATGATGGGCCTGTCAGGAACAAATCCAAGTGTATGGGCGCAAGAGGCGGCCCAAACCGAGTAAGTGGCGTCACAATGACTAAACAGATGGTGGATGCTTTCATTATGTTCTGAGCAGAAGACACAAAGTGGATTGATTTGAGTAAGAAAACGAGTGAGACGATCTTTAGTGTTGACGCGGTTGTGAGAGAGGCACCATTGAAAGAATACAACTCGGGGCTGAATTGGGCATTTCCAGAGTCTGGAGAAACCGAAGGAGCGACCGGGGTTGGTCAGAAAGGCGTAGCATGAGGCTACAGAGAATCCTTTGGAGGGTGCAAGCGCCCAGATGACTCGATCTGGATGAGGGGAGAGGAGAGTAGATCGAAGGATGATGGAGGCAGAGATAAGGTCGGAGAAGGTGGCAGGGCTGAAAAGAGAGGAAGGGTAAAGAGAGTCAGGGCCATGATGAACACAATCGCTGACTGTAATCGTAGGTTCGGTCGAGTGGAGGAAGAGATTATGTAAGACTTTGGCGAGGGGGAGCTGATCAAGCCACGTGTCAAACCAGAAAGAGCTGTTTTCACCATTGCCAATGGTTATGTGGAATAGAGATTTGACACGAGGTAAGCATTGAATCACTCCCGCCCAGAAAGGTGAGGGTCTTATGTTTGGAGGATAGTGGAGGATAAGGTGGGCTTTGGAGCGATAGTATTGCGAAAGGACCAAATCTTTCCAAATGTAGTGATCGGGGCAGAGACATTTCTAGAGCCATTTAGCTAAAAGGGCGATATTGAGGGCACTGAGGTTAGGGATGCCCAGGCCCCCATGGCGTTTATGCAAGAAAACGGTATCCCAGCTAACTAGTCTTTTAACACCACCCCCGTTCCACAGGAAGTTTCTCCTGATTTAAAACAACTTTCGTTTTATAAAGTTCTTCAGATTTTGTTGTTTACTGGGTTAAAATAGGTCTTCTTAACAGCAGGTCTGAAATGAAATTAATTTATTTCCCCTTAATAGTTAAGTGTGGCACTTCTTGATTATGAACATGAACTAATATCATCTATTTGAGTTAAATATAGGTGGAAAAAGGATTGTTGGACTATAATTTAAGCAAAAAAAAGAATATATATAAGTTTGTGCAAACTCGCTTTAAAAATGCTAAAAAGTAAGGTATGTTTTCGGATTAACTTTAAAAGTGTTAAGCGATGACATATATTGTGGTTTCGACCTATGGTCGATGTATATTATACAAATCATTCTTATAATATTTTATACGGCCCTCCGTATAAAGGAGACTCCATCGTTTTTTTTGAAAAATTTCTGACGCTTAGAAAATTTGAGAAACAAATTGAAAAATATATATATTGCAAACTAGAGAATACCTAAGGAAAATTAATGAATAAAAAACTTAAACTTTATTTACTCCGATAAAGCGTAATGAATTTAAATTTAAAATCTAAGTAAGAAGCTTTGGAAATTTTCAAGTGTTGAAAATTGAGAATTTTAAACCTTGAAGATAATGGGTTGGAAAACTTTAAGAATATTTGTTTAGTAAAATAGGAGTATAAAAATCCATTCCTTGAGTTTGTTTTGCCTTTGTGCAATTATCTAACGTCCTGCATTTACGCGGTCGTTTGGGTTGGTGGTATTGAAGAAACCACCTACCTTTTGTTTGCCTCTATTGTTGTTAATCTTTTATCGGTGTGATTCCCTTCGTAGCGACACACAGAAGATCATGTCAATAATTATCTAGTTGGATAAAATTGGGATAAAGTTATATTAAAATTCTAACTCTACTCGAGAAGCTTTTGAGAAATCAATCTCACTCGATTAATCTTTTATGTAGAATTCTATCTGTTTTCTTGTTTCGAAGGTGTGAAGTCTTCGAAATCATGGCGTATTGCTCCTAAAAAAATTCAATGGTTCGATAATCCCAATGTCTACACTTGGGGAAACCATAGAATTAATCGAGCAATCTTATCTTGGTTTTCTAACATCTTGTGTTGAGGGTGAGAAATTTTAAACTCAAGCTTATCTATCTTTCTTTGCTAGATGAAATAATCGTGTTGAATACGTCTCTTCTATAGAAATTGCAAGGACGCAATTTTTATAAGGGAAGGAGTTTGTAACAACCCTGGTTTTGGTGATTACGTGTAAAAATTAAATTATAATGGTAGTATAATTTAATAATAGAGAAATCAAAGATAGAGAATTTGTTAAAATTGTTTATTTTGAATAAATAATGAGTTTTGAATAAATAAAAAATGGAACATGGGCTTTAAATAATGAAAATGATTTCATTGTAGAGAATGCAACAATTGCATTAATTATTGACCAATTGCTTCTTTTAATAATTTTTAAAAAAAAGTATGTAAATTTTAAAGGTGGTTTATCAGAATAAAAGGTGGAAATTGGGTTAAAATAAGTTTTGGCTATAAATAATGTTTATAAATGGGCTGAAATATTTTTCTAAGTAAGAAAGTAAATTTTGTGGAATTCTAGAAGTTAAAAACAATGTTTTATTCATTTATTTGAGTAAATAGTGTATTTTTGTTAAAATAAGGATTTCAATAATGAAAACGTTTTAAATATATAAATTAACCTTTTTATATGATAGAGAAAAAAAATTGCATGTATACAAGTTTTTATATTTCTCTTGTGTGTAAATATGAAGAAAATGAATTTCTATCATGTGTATATGTGACATGTACACATCAATATTGTTAAGTGTTGTTTAATAAACCTTAAATTATTGTAATTATTTTAATTTTTTCTTCTCAGACCCATTTTCCCATTTAGCTTAGCCTGGTTAAGAATAGGGGAAAAAGGAATTGGCTGTATGTTCATTTCTTATTACCTTCTTCCTTCTACAGCCTAAAAGCAGAGTCACTAAACCTTTTTCCCAATTTTTCAAAACCAAACTAATTTATTTAAAAAATTCAACCAAATTCAAATATTTTTGCAAGAGAAAGATGAATCAAAGATATATATGTCCAAATCATACAATTTCATCACAAAAATCTTTTACAGTAAGAAGTTTTCTGATTCTCTTTATTATATTTGTTTTGCATGTCTGTAATTGCTTTCTACAGGCTCTCAAGGCTCGTAACCTCAAGCCAAGCTTCTGTCTTGCATCTAAATTTGGGTATTTGCATTAAAATCAGCAAGCTGAGTATCAAAACTCACATTTTCTAGCTTTGATTGAGATTTCAATGTAAGAAATCTCAATTTTATTTGTTGCATGTTCATTTGTGAATCACTGTCAGTAAATTGTGCATAATTTTTTCATTTTAAATCAGAATTTTGTTTCCTTGAATTTATAAAAAGCTTGAAAATAATGTGATAACTTTCATGTTAAACACTTTTGAAAATTTTGAGCATAAGGGGTCGAAAAACCAAATTCAAACTCGCTGCCCTGTCAATGCAAAACCGTGACTTCCTATGCAAAGTGTTGTTGGTAATTTGAGCATATCTTTTTCGTTTGATGTTTGAATTTAACGATTCTAGATGTTTCTGAAATATTAGATTATCTACTACAACTTTCACGTTTTGAGTTTTGTTAAATTTTGAAGTTTGCATGGTCGAAAGTTCATTCTAGTATCGTTGTCCCGAAACTAAAATGACGGCTGTAGTAAACTTCATATATGAAATTTGTTTTGGCCATATCTTTCACATTTCTTATCCAAATTCAATAAATTTAGATATTGTGGAAAGCTTAGACATTTTGCTAAAAGTTTTATGTTTTGAGTTTTCTGCAATTCCGTTGTTAACTTGGTAAAAACTTTGTTTGTTTGTTGCTGTCCCAAAAGCAAACGACAACAATAACAATCTTTGATCTGAGAATTGTATTAGCTTATTTTTGCTCTCATTCTTGTTGTTTTGAGAGCTACGATGCCTATCAATAGGCTAGCTATATTTGAAGAATTTGAAATTCAAATTTTAATAGAATTTGAATTGATTTTGTGTTAAATTTGAATTGAATTCAAGTTATCGGTCTTGAGTTATCTTTCTTGTTTTTCATTGTTTTCGAGGATGGTTTTCACTAAACCTTTTTGAAGCGATTTTTGAAGTAAATGGTCATTTAAAATTATTATTATACAGTATCTAAAAATTATTTTTTGAATAAAAAATCTATTTATTTCATATAATAAAGGAATTTCAAATATTGGCTTTATTAATCTTTTAGGGAAAAGTTTTAAAAGCTTGTTTTCTATAGTAAACCATTTTAAATGTAAAACGCACACTTTTGCGCTATTCAAATGTATAAGAAAGAGAATTAAGCGATTTAGTAAAACACATGGTATGGGACATGTGCGTTTACTATTTCGGTTAATTTCGGCCTTATACGATCGAAGCAATTTGAGATTATTGATTCTGAGATATTTTGCCATTTTATGGCATATTTTGAGTTTTATAATTCATATTTATTGGAATTATTTAAGATGGCCAATATTTGACAAGTATTATGGTTTAAGATCTCCTATGTAGGAGTATGGTCGATGAGAACCATCACGATGTTTTATTTACTTGCCGATGATATAAGGCAAGTCTTGAGTATATGATTTCATATTTTGAGATTTATGGTTTATGAGGAACCATCATGATGTTTTCACTTGTCGATTCGATTCGATGAGATGAGACAAGTTACGGTGTCATTCAACACTTGTCGATGAGAGGAGACGAGTATGGTGTCTCTTTATCACTCGCCAATGAGACGAGGCGAGATATGATTTTCTGAGTTTTATGATGTACCTAGTGTGGCATCGACTAGCGGCTAGTAAACCGCCAAGTGCGAACGTGTGGTATGTGACACATGCTAACCCTTTTCAGGTTCCTATCAGTTAGTTTGTCACATTCACAATGTTTACCTAACAGACATGCTTTGAGAGGTGTTAGCGACCAAGTCATGAGAATGAACTGCTTTGGGAAGTGTTAGCATCCTTGTTAGGGCTGACAAAACGGCTTGGAGAGGTGACAACGACCTTGTCATAAGGACGAAGTGCTTTGGGAGGTGTTAGCGACCTTGTCAGAGGCTTCGGCTGTCTGAGAATGGCATGTGCAGCATTGCTATGGCATGCAAATAGGATTTGGCCAATCCGGGGAATTTTTATGAGTTTTTGATTTAATTTCACCAATTTTTAGATGATGAATTTACTTATAGCCTTGAGTTAGAGGAAGGATTACATATATGTATATATGTATATATATATATATGTGTGTGTGTATATATATATATGTGTGTATATATATATATATGTGTATATATATATATATATGTATGTATATATATATATATATATTGTTTTAGGTTGATTTCGATATGGGGATTATAAACTCTTATTGAGTTTCATAAGTTTTGATTTGGAGATTATCATCGGTGATTGTTTATATTATTTGAGTGTACTATTGAGTTTACCTCTTTTGAGGTCTTTGTATACTTACGTGACAATTTTTCACATAAGTCATGAGTATGTGTTCTTTCTATTGCCTTTTCTTATTTTATAAGAATTATCACCTTGTATCTTATGCTTCATATTATCGTCTATCCTTATTAATTGATTGTTTTAGCTAGACTGACCCGTGTATATTATACTCGGGTCAGACCGAGTTGTTTCAGGTTAGCTATCAGTTTCAGAACATAGCTTTGATGCATTTGCTTGGAGATCAGCCTAACATTTTTGTGTAGTTTATATTTCTTTCTGCTTGAGTCTAATGTGTATTTTGATTCGATGTATATAGTGTGGTCTCTGAACCACTTTTGTATATCGTTTTGTATTGTACTGGGATGTATCAGCGTACATGTATTTATATACATGACGATTACTGTTCTGTGATATGATATGCATTCTATTATTGTATTTTATTCTGATAGATCCATTAGCCACCTATAGTTTCGTATTAAGTATTTATTAAATATGTTGATCCACTTGAGTAGAAAAAAACAGATAGCAATTATGGACGTATTCAGTAGATATTTAAGACAAGGCTATAAATGGTCGCTCCTAGCCAGCCCTATTCTCCGCATTAGCAGACAGAATTACCCAGTAATTCTCTTTGTTAATGCGAATCTTGGGGTGGGGCGTCACAGCTTGGTATCAGAGCAAAATTCAGAACAAAGTATGATAAACACAAAACAGAAACACATATTATGATACATCTAAGTGTAATACAAGTGTTACTACCTTAATCATCATGTCCTTTACCTTATCGCGTCTTTTGGAGTAGATAATTTGGGATATGTCTAGGAATATATTTTATTCCGTAATATTCCCAAATTTAATTGATGGTATCTTATCTTAGGGATAATCCAAATCGTGATTATTTTATTCGAGTCATCTTCAATACAGTTGCTTGATACCCATTCGTGATTGTAATTTTCCATTATTAAATTCTTAATTTTATTTAAATACTTCAATTTACACAATTATTTACATAATACAATATTTTTAACACCATAATTTCCATAAAAATCATTTTTTATCCAATTAAACACAGCAAACCATATTAACATTATTTATACATCCAAATATTATTTTTTAAACAAAAATCCACCTTTTTATTTACAATATTTACCATATTAAATTGTAATACTTCATTAAAATTAAAAAAATCAACATTTTATCACTATTTCCACAATTATTATATTTAACCAAGATTCATCCAATGCTTATTTTTATCATAAATTCTCATAACAAAGTTTCTAAAACTTTTTTCCAATAATATTTATTTATTTGTAACAAATGATATTGAATTAAATTCTTCTATATCACTTATTTATTTAGTTTACCACCAAAACATCATATTTCCATTAATCTCAACTTATTACCAACTAAACCAAACCAACCCAGTAGCATTTTATTCTATCAAAATCCATTGTTTATTTAAAATAAATTAGTTTAATCAATTTTACATCTCTAATTTATTTTGTTCCACTATTATTAAATTATAACCATCGTTATAATTTAATTTCACAGGTAATCACCAAAACCAGGGTTGTTACAAACTTCCTCTTATAAAAATTGCATCCTTGCAATTTCCTAGAGAAGAGCTACATAAAACACAATTTGTTTCTTTAAGCAGAGGAAAATAGATCGCTTGAGTTTAATTCTCACCCTTAATACGAGAAGATAGAAAATCAAGATTAGACTGCTCGAAAAATTCTATGGTTTCCCATGTACAGCCATTGGAATTAGCGGACCATTGAATCTTCACGAGTGGTACATCCTTATTTCGAAGGCGTTTCACCTCTGAGGCAAGAACACAGACATGATGTTGCATAATAGATAAATTAGGTGATCTCAAGCTCTTGCAAAATAGAAGGATCAATAGCAGAATTCGGATCATGAAGGAACCTCCGAAGCTGAGAGACGTGAAACGCGTCATGAATACTAGAAAAATAGGCCGGAAGTGATACTCTATAAGCAACTGGGCCAATACGCTCAGTAATAGGAAATGGTCATATGAATCGAGGAGCCAATTTCCCGATCCTACTAAAATGCATTACCCCCTTCAAAGAAGATACACAAATATAAATAATATCACCAATGGAGAACTCAAGAGGCTTCCTACGGTTGTCCGCATAGGATTTCTGATGACTCTATCCACTTTCATTCTCTGGTGAATAAGATCGATCTTTTATGAAGCTTCACGAATAGAATCGCGGCCTGAAATCAACTTCTCCCTGGATTCCAACCAACAAGTAGGTGATTGACATGGACCTCCGTATAGGACTTCGAAAGGAGCCATAACGATACTGGACTGAAAACTGTTGTTATAAGAGAACTCAATAAGCGGTAGATGATTATTCCAACTACCACTAAAATCAAGAATGCATGCACGAAGTAGATCCTCAAGAATATGATTCACCCGTTCAGTCTGTCCATCAGACTGCAGATGATAAGTTGTGCTGAAGTTAAGTCTTATACCCAAAGCTTTCTGAAGACTCTGCCAGAAATTACTGGTGAAAAGTGGATCTCTATCACAAACGATTGTATAGGAACACCATGAAGTCTCACAATCTCCTTAATGCATAGCTTGGATAGATGAGAAATTGTCCTATTAGATTTAATAGGAATGTAATGAGTGGATTTAGTCAAGCGATCCTTGATAACTCACACACTGTTATGGCCCAATCTCGAATGAGGTAGGCCATTAATAAAGTCCATAGTGATTTGATCCCATTTCCACAATGGGGCCTCAAGAGGCTGAAGAAGACCACTGGGACGCTCATGTTTGGCTTTAACGAGTTGATAAGTCATGCAATTACTTACATAACTTGCAACATCACGCTTCATGCCTTCCCAATAATACAAGCGTCTCATATCGGCATACATCTTGCTACTACCGGGATGAATAGTACACTTAGAATGATGACAGTCATTAAGAATGTCCCATCTAAGATTAAAAATAAAGGCGCAATCAGTTGATTCTTCTTACGAAGGCAACCATGAATATCAGTGCTAAAATCCCTCAACTCATCATCATGGGATTCAATCTTACATAGCTGAATAAGGCGTACTAGATCCAGATCTTACCGCTGAGCCTCGGCAATATGATCCAATAAGCTAGGACAAGCTTCCAAACTAAATAAAAAGATAGGATAATCTAAAGTTGGAGCATGATCATGAATATCACAAAGAGATAAGGTCTCCAACACATCCCACACGGCTAACATCATAGAAACAACAATTGAGTGCTTGCAACTTAGCGTATCTTCATCTCGGTTCCCCTTTCCAAGAGTGTACTGGATATCAAAATCATAAGAGGCTAGGAAGTAGAGCCAACGCTGTTGTCGCATATTAAGCTCTTTTTAGGTGAACATATACTTCGACAATTTATGATCGGTAAAAGAATGAAGCGCTCGCCTAATAAATAATGGCGCCAAATCTTTAAGGCAAAGAATATGGCGACTAACTCTAAGTCATGGGTGGTATAGCGAACCTCATTTGGATGCAATTGCCTAGAAGCCTAGGCAACTACCCGATCTCTCTGCATAAGCACGACACCGAGACCACATCTACAAGCATCGGTGTAGACAACAAGATCTTGATTCCCTTCGGAAACCAAAAGGATATGAGCATTAGTGAGAAGTTCTTTCAATTTCTGAAAAGAAGTTTCACACTTATCAGACCAAAAAAATCGAACGCCTTTTCTAATAAGGCAAGTGAGAGGAAGAACATTGCGGGAAAAATCCTTGATGAACCGATGGTAATAACCTGCTAACCAAGGAAATTGAGAATCTCAGAAATGTTCTTTGGCGTTTTCCAATTCTGAATGGTTTCTATCTTCAATGGATCGACAGGAAGACCATCAGAAGACACAACATGGCCAAGGAACTTCACCTTATTCTTCCGAAAGTGGCACTTGGAGAATTGGGCTTTAAGTTGATGCTGACGAAGAGTATTCAAAATAATCCTCAAATGATGAGCATGATCGGCTTCGGAATAAGAGTGGACAAGGATGTCATCAATGAATATAAGGATGAACTTACCGAGATACTCTCGAAATACTTGATCCATAAGATCGATGAAATAAGCTGGAGTGTTCGTCAAACTGAATGGCATAACGAGCCACTCATAAGAACCCTAACGACTACGGAATGCAGTAAGAGGAAAATGCTATCCTCCGTAACTCATAGCTGGTGAAAACCGGTGGCAAGGTTGAGTTGAGAAAAGACCTTTGCACCACTCAACTGATTGAATATGTTCTCGATCCTAGGCAATGAATACTTGTTCTTAATGGTTAACTTATAAAGCTTACGATAATCCACCCAAAGCATAAGGGTACCATCAGATTTCTTAACAGAGACGACTGCGGCACCCCACGGTGAAGAAGCGGACTGAATGAATTGCTTGGCCTCAAGCTCTAACAATTGCTTTTTGAGTTTCTAATTTTCCTTAGTGGACATCCTCGTGGGAGGATGACTAATAGGCTAAGCACCAGAAACGAGGTCAATGTGGAAATCAATTTCCCGCTTAGGTGGAAAACCCGAAATAGACTCAAATGCATCAGCAAAATCACAAAAGACTGGAATTTGAGATACATCATCGTCACCTCGAGACTCAAGAGCAAATAAGTATGCTTCGGAGCCACCATCAACATTCCAAAGAACAAGAGATAACCGACCAGCCGAACTAGGATGCCTAAGATATAGGATCCTTTTAGAATAGAGTATTCGGGCTTGATAACAAGCAAGCCAATCCATCCCCAAATCATATAAATCCAAGATAGTGAATAACGTGCAGATTCACATGGAAAGAAAATACATATAGAATAATCTGAACATCACTACAAAGCATGCTAAGTTTTGCAGATCCCCTAGTAGGATTCACAATCCTTAAAGAAGTAACAAGGCAAGAAACAACCAATGGTATAATATCAACAAGTTCCTTCAATACGAATGAGTGTAAAGCACCCGTATCGAAGAGAACTCGAGTAGAACGATCATGAAATAATATAGAACCTTCGAGAATAGAAGGAGAAGTACCTCTGAGCTGAGAAGAACCACCAGAAAGCATCCACCACATTAAACTTGTCCGACTTGACATTACTGGGAGGAATGGGACAAGATGAACCCCGATGTCCCTCTTTCTTGCAATAACGACACGCACAAGGCTTGGAACAAACTCGAATCAAATGATCAGAAGAGCTACAATTGAAACACCCCTTCTGACTAAGAGGTGCTCCACTGGGTTGATAGCTAGAACCACAGACTTCTTCTTCTTGCTATAAGGAAAAGACTTAGACATCTAAAATGGAAACTTTTTCTTGTTGGGGTTCTTATGAACCTTAGTCTCATCACTGCTATCTCTCTCCTCTCGACTGCTTCAGGAAGAAGCGCCGAGTCAACCAACTCCTCAAATGAAAGCTGAAGCTGAAGCATTAAAGATTTCTTCAGATATTTCTTGAGGCCAGAAACAAACTTGAGATTTTTTTATAAGAAGTGCTAATATACTTGAGACCGTACTTGGACAAGGCCTCGAATGAAGATACATACTCGAAAACTGAAGACTTCCCTTGCTTCAACTCAAGGAAGCGACGGGCTAAGAAGGCTTTCTCAAACTCAGAAACGAACTTAAGTTCAAATCGCTCCCTAAACTGGATCGAAGTAGGAGTAGACTCATCAAGCTCAGTAATAAGAAGCTCATACCAATCAAGTGCATGAATTTGCAACATACTCAATGCTACAAGAATCGATGATGGTCAGAAAAATCCATGCGAGTAAAGATACGCTTGCATGTAAGAAACCATGCTTGGACCTCAAGAACAGACTCTGAGCCTTTGAAAGGCTTGCCTTCAAGATGAGAGAAATCACTGCACATATGCGCAAAAGAAGACTTGCACAGAGGGGATGAAGGAGTAGGAGCTGGAGGCTGAGTGCTCTTGAATAAGTCCATGAACTGATCAGTAGATATGTAAGCACTATCTGGATATAAGCCACTGGACGGCCCACCATCAAAACGGTGACCTCTACCTCTTCCAACCATATGATGAAGTATAAAATAAAATAAGGATTGTTCATAGGGTAAGATATTATTAGTTCAATTATATAATGTTATAGAATTAAAATGCATTCCTGGACATATTCCCAATTTATATCTATCCCAAGGACATGAAAAGATTAAGAATACGATCATTAGGGAATATGTTATCACTTAAACTATACTCTGATGTACTATAATATATGTTCTGTTCTTCATTTATCATATTTTGTTCTGAACTCTGCTCCGATAGCAAGCTGTGATGCCCCACCTCGAGACCCACATTGACAAAGAGCATTACGAAGTAATACTATTTGTTAACGCAGAGAATAGGGCTAGTTAGGAGAAACCATCCGTAAGATTTGTCTTAAACAAGCATATGTTGGGTGTTCTATTTTTTTTCTTTTACCTTTCTCAAGTGGATCGACATACCCAATAAATGTTTGACGCAAAACTACGGTGACTAATGGATCTATCAAAACAAAATATAACAACAACAAATACAAAAGATCATAGAACAACAGTCATACATACATACATATATATATATATATGTACATATATACAGATATATCATAGTACACTACATAGTGATATTCCAATGGTGGTACATAAACCACAATATATACATCGAGTTAAAAAAAATTTACATATCAGAGTGCACAAAATAACTAGAAGGCTACACAAAAGATGACTACCATCCAAAAGAAAGCAAGAAAATCCATAGCGGAAGCAGCATAGCGGTAATCTACGGTAGGTGTCTAACCTGAAACAACTCGGTTTGACTCGAGTATATAAAGTACACGGGTCAGTCTAGTTCAAATAAACTGATTAGCACAAGAGAGATGAAGTATAGGGATAAACGATAATATTTTTTCTCGAAAGAGAAAAAGCAACACCAAAGATGTATATCAACTACCAAAATATCATACGAGGGTTTCTCGAAAGAGGTAAGATCAACTACAACATTAATTAGTCACAAATAATCGCCTCATATCATCGGCATCTACAACAGCCAATATAATGGCTTCCATCAACACCATAACTCCTAAATAAGAAAACACAACTTTCAAAACGCCAAAGGATGGCCACCACAAATCACAATATGTAGAACTCGGTTAAGAGTTCAAATTCAAAAATGTAATATAATAAATCCTCAAATGGCTCAAAGGCCCAATAATCGTGAAATGGTGAAAACATTCGTAAATCACATATAAATCAATAAATATCACAAAAGATGGATCTATATCACAAATGGCGAGTCTACCTACGCCTGCACATGCTCAACAAAAATGGTCGAAGCCCGCCAAGTACTGTATCACAGATATGACGCCTAAAATAAACGACCCAAAGGCCAAACGACCCAAAGGTCCAACGGCTAGAAAGCCCAAATGACCCGAAGGTCTAGTACTGGTTAAACGACCCGAAGGTCCATGAAATGTATTGGCTTCAATAGAAGAATCCAAAATTTACCGATATAGAAAACCTGTATATCCCATACCACGTGGTTTGTCATATCGTTTAAATCACTTCCTCATTCTCTCGAAGAGTGCAAAAAAACGTGTATTTTATATAGAAAATATTTTGCTTTGAGAAAACTTTCTTTAGAAATATATTTTGAAATCTTTTGGAAATTATAGCTCTGAAATTCTCTTTATTATAGAGAACATATATTTTAAATAGCTTCAAAAATAATTATAAATGTCATAAATATTTATTTCGAAAGCTATTTTATTATAAAAATCCTTCCAAAATTGGTTTAGAAAACACGTGCTTGAAATAACAAAAATCACCGAAAATGCCATAAAATTGGCATATGAAAACTACTCCAAAAACATGTCAATCTGGGATATGGATCAAAAATAATGTTGGCTTACCTATTAAGAGGTTTAAGCCCTTAAAAAAACTCCAAAATATTAAAGGAGTTGGTCACAAAAATCACTGGAATAAGCAAATAACCAAAACAGTGCGCAAGAACACAAAAAACGAAGCAAGGGTCGACCTATATATGGCTCAGGCTGACCCTAGGGTCGACCCCCAAAGTGTCTAGGTCTACCTGGAAGTCGTGAAATATATGATATAAGATTTAATATAAAATTAGATTTATATGAACTAAATTATTTTCAAAATACAAGTTTTTAAGTGTTGAATTTGAGTTTGGTATAAATGAATTCTTTAAAAAAATGATTTGAAATCTTAAAGTTTGAATTTTGGAAATATAAATGAAATTTATTAAATTAAGTAATTGTAAATGTTTGTAGATTTAAACTTTGAAACCTATTGATTTTGTAGTGGTTTAAATTTGTAGTTCAAATTTGGATTTGAAATCGATCTAAATTGAAATGGTTTTAATGAGAATTTGAGTTGAACCTTTAACCTTTTAATTGAAATCGTTGAACTAAGATTGATTTAATTGAATTTTGGAACTAAAGTTAATTTGAATTGATTTGTGAAATTGGAAGAAACAACTCTAATTTGAAACTATTTTTCAATATAAACTCTTTTAACATATAATCTATTTAAAATTTATATAAAAAATTAAACATATATATTTTACTATATAAAATATTTCTAATATAAACTATTTTAATGTATAACTTTAATATAAATTAAAGATGATTGGTAATTTAATTTGTTTAAGAATTGAACTAAATAAGTATTGATCTGAACTTATTGACTTTGAGATTTTAAAGATATAATTTTATAACTTGACAACTTGATTTTTGATTAAAGGTGATTAAATGAATATTTTCAAATTTAAATAAAATTGAAATTGTATATTTAATTCTAATTTAAACTTGTAATTTGAGATTTTATTTAAACGTTTATAAAAAGGAGATTAAATGAATATTTTCAAATTTAAATAAAATTAAAATTGAATATTTAATTTGATTTAAATTTGTGATTTGAGATTTTATATAAATATTTATAAAGGTGACTTTATAAAATGAGCATGGTGTGAAATAATCGTTCGGTTGTTAAAGAGACCGGGATGAGATATTGTCATACCCTCTGCCAATACCAAAAACCACTTTAACAACTGTGCATGTGGTGGAGAATCTCGAACGAAGTAGGATGGTTTGACGAATGCTACGGTATGAGATATGAACGCAGCCCTGACCCCCTTGGGTCAGCTTAATGTGACTAAATCAGGACCTATACCTAAGCCAAGTGAGGTCGCACCTTCGATCGAGCATGCTACTTTGTAACCATATCTATTAATTTGCGATTTGATTGGGTGCACCTTTGATTATGGGAGTGTGTCTCAAGGTGTGCTGTAGTAGCTGCTATGCGTATCACTAGCCCGATTCTGCAAAACGGTAGTATCCAACCCTAGGCATTGCCTCACGTGCCTTATCATATGCCTTATTGCAACTATTACGAGTTTGGATTGTGTCGTGCCTATGGACTGCTCCGTGATAGCTCATCGGTTTGGTGGAGTTTACAGTACTATATAGACTATATTTATATAAAAATGTGTTAAGGGGGATATGGGTAACTCCTTAACGCTAATTTAATATTTTACTTTACTGTAGAATATTATCTATGCAGCGTATTGTATT
Organism: Allium cepa; assembly: GCA_030765085.1. Taxonomy (NCBI): domain Eukaryota; kingdom Viridiplantae; phylum Streptophyta; class Magnoliopsida; order Asparagales; family Amaryllidaceae; genus Allium; species Allium cepa. The sequence goes on from CM060929.1 coordinate 487,069,606, forward strand.
ATGTATGTAGATAGTTTAACGAATCCTTAAAGGTTGGAATCCCAACATCCTTTAAGTTATATTACATTTCACTTGGACATTTCACTTGAGTTGATTTACTTGTATAAGAATGTTAATCCTAACTCGCGTGTTTTGTGTTTTGCTTTATGCTCGGGTCAGCCCGAGTGTCACAACATTTGAGACTCGCCTTTGGAGCTTGGAGTTTTGCTTGGAAATCTATCCCTTGTCTATTCTGCTTTTAGTTATTTTACTTATTTCCAGTTATTTATGTTCAGATTTATCATTTGCTTTTGTATTAAAGAATTCTTTATAATTGGTATTTCTGTTATATTTTGTTTAGATTCTGATGTTTCTGTAGTAGCTTCATGAACTACTATTTATCGATTATGCTACGTATTGTTGTATTACTCTGTGTCTGTGATTGATTTATTTACTATATATTCCAAGTTTTTCCAAATATAAATAACAATCTATTGTTTTGGGCAATTCCAATCTGACATGTGTGGATTATTGTCAACTTGAATGGTTCGAAATGGCAGGTCATTATAGTTGGTATCAGAGCTCTGGTTTAGGAAAACTTAGCATATGAAGTAAAAACTCATTAGAGATAGGGTAGTGATACCCTAGAAGAATAGAATTAATCATAAAGTCATCTTCGTTCGAGCTCGAAATTCTTAGATAGGATTCTCTTATGATAAATGTCGATTGCCTCAGGATTATACAGGTTGATTTATCTTTTAGCTTGATTATCAGCCTATTGATCTTGACTCCCCCCCTGTTGTCCAGCTCTTTTCGGATTTCTTTGGTGAAGTCACTTCTCTACCTCCCAAGCGAGAAATTGAATACTGCATTGATCTTATTCCTGGAGCTCAACCTATTGTTCTTCCTCCCAGACGGATGGCACTCAGGGAGAAAGTCGAGTTAAGGAAGTAGATTGAAGACCTATTCACCAAGGGTTTGATCAGGCAAAGTTATTCTGAATCGGTAGCAGCTGTGGTCTTTGTCACCAATTCTGATGGTTCTTTGAGGATGCGTGCTCATTTAGAGAGTTGAACAAGCTTACTCTTAAAAATAGACATCCTATGTCTCGTATCAATGATATGTTTAATCATCTCTATGGAGCTAAAGTATTCTCTTAGTTTTACCTTGCTACCTGTTTCCACCAACTTCGTGTAGCTAAGGAGAGCATTCCCAAGACAGCTTTCCGAACAGAGAATGGTTTCTAGGAATGGTTAGTCATGCTCTTTGGATTAACCAATGCCCCTGCGTTCTTCGTCGATCTCATGAATCGCATTTTCCGTTATGTACTCAACAAGTTTGTCCTAATTTTCGTTATTTATATTCTCGCCTTTTCTAAGTCTGAGAAGGAATGTGAGTTTGGGCTATGTGCTGGAAAATCTTAGGAGTCATCAGTTGAAAGCCAAATTTTTTAAATGCCATTTTTGGAGGGATGAAGTTTGATTTATTGGACATATTATTTCTGATAATGGAGTCTCAGTTGACCCGGTTAAAGTCGTCGCGATTAATGTTCGTCTATCCATCTTTCCTCTTTTGTAATTTAATTATCGGATCTTCCTTTCGAGCTTATCTTCTTAGTTTGAATTCTCTTTGATTAGGGTCCCTCTAAATTTGAACCCAATCCTTGTTCTAAAATCCATTCTTGACTCATCCTATGAGGGAGCGTATTAGTAATTGATATAAAAATGTTTTATATTATGTTGCTTGAGTTGTTAAGTTTGAATTTTGTGTTTCGGTCGTTTCATCTAGCTAAAGCTATCTATAGGAATTCCAAAACACTTGAACAGAGCAAACTGACACAATATTGTTTTCGAAATTAAAAAAAAAATTTTTTTTATATATGATTGTATTTTATATATAAAAGTATAATTTTCTTAAATTAGATAGTTAAATGAATTGGTTGTTTAGAAATGATAGTACAAGATTATCATTTATTGTTTCTTTAACATTCTTAAATTATTAACTATTGTTGTATGTTATAAGGAGAAGAAATTTTATAAACATGGCTTATAAATTGGATTTGAAAATGAATTTAAACTAAGGATTTGAGAATTTAATTTTCGGTGCTTTTTAAAATTTGGTTTTCAAAGTTTTGGAAAATATGTTATTATTTTAACGTATTTTCGAATGGAAATTTTTTCCAAGGAATTTAAAAGAAGTAAGTCGGTACTCTCCTCTTATGTCACTAGAAAATATTTTTCGATAATGACTGCAGCATCATCGATATTCATTTTCGAGTCTCAAAGTGGGAAGATCACTTAGTAGCTTTGCTACACTTTTGTTTTGAAAAATGGATTTGATTTGAATTTCTTGAGTTTGATTTGATGTAAAAAATATTTATATGTATATATTTATTTCAAAATGGTTTAAAGTGAAATCGAATATTTAACTCTTAAGTTTTATATTAAATGATGGTTTTCAATTATTGAAATGAAGTAAATTTTGTGAATAATTGGAGTGTCTAAAATGAGAAATGAAATTGAAACAACTTGAAACAGTTGAACTAGAATAAAATTAGTTTGTATAATACTCAATTGCATTATAAAACATATATAACTTACCTGAAATATTCAAAAAGTTAAAATATAATGTGAATATGTAATTGAAGGTTATACAGGAGAAAATTTAACTAATAAAATGTTCAAACTAAATTTTTCTTAATAGAAATGTTGTAAATAAAAGGTAAATTTGTATAGATTCGGTTACATTCAGAAACATTAATAAAACTTACCTAAGTAAAGTTTCAATGTAATGAGAACATGTAATTGAATAGTATGCAATATAAATGTAAGTAATAAAATGTCCAAAATGAAATTTTTTAAGGGAATTTAAATAAAAATTGAGTGATTATAATAAGTAAATGTTTATACACTTAATCTATGTTACAAGATATTTTAAGTGAAATAAATTGAATAATAAAAAGAGAATAATATTTAAGTAAATAAGTATAAACTTAAGAAACTAAACATGTAATAAATAAAGTGATATCTTTGTAAATCGTTTGTGATACAAGAGTAAATTACAGAGAATAGCAGAAATTGAATTATGAAGTGGAATTAACTTAAGTGTAGTCAAATGGATTTAATAAATGAGTTAAATAAAATAGAATTTGTTTTGAAAAAATGAATTTAAGTTATATAGAAGAGGTGAATGTAAATAAATTGTGAATGAAATAAAATAAATGAACACAAATAAAACTAAATGTGAAAATGGATAACAAATATAATTGTAAACGGATATAAAGGAATAGGGTTAACATAATGAACGTTAATAATTGAATGTAAGTTAATTGGACATAACAGAATGGAAATTAATGGAATGAGAATTCATTGAATATAAACAAGTAAGTATGAAAAATTTTGTAACGAATGCAAATAAATTCAAAGCAAATCAATTAAATAAAAAAAATATTGAATTGAAATCAACCAAATGTGAATACAATGAGTATTGATTGACTGAATAAAAATGGATTAAAACCAAATTAATTGAATATAAATCAATTAAAAGCGAATTAATTGAATAAAAATCCATTGAATGATTAATGAGGTGAATAACAATAAGTAAATGTTAATCAATTAAGAAGTAAATAAGGCGAATGCTAATAAATTGTATATGAATGTAAATTGATTGAAAGTGAGATAATTATAATGATAATAATAAATGGATGTTAATAAGTAATGAGATGTATAATGTTAACACTCGAAATGAAATTTATATGGTTTTGAATTTATTGTTGTATCTAGTACTATGTATTTTGAATCTATCTTTCCTTTGTGTTGCTTCTATTTTCTATCTTGTTCCTTTGCGGAGACGAAAATTTTTGAGTGGGGGGGAGTGTAACGACCCAAAAGATTCAACGATTTAAATAACATAATTAACTAAATTTTTCATGGAAATAGATAATAAAATTTTGCAATGAAAATTTTATATTTGAAATAAGTCTATTTAAACGTAGCAAGTGTTAGGTTTTCATTGGAAAATATGTTAGTTTGTTATGTTGTGAAATTTCAAATATTAATATAGAATCAGTTAAATTTGATGGAAATAAATTATTCTTGAAATTTGAATAATTCTATATAAGAAAATGTAAATCATTTTTTGAATAAGACATCATATTTCGCTTCACCAAATTTGCACTGCTCTAGCTCCATTTATATTATTTTCGGCATTTTAGCAGCATTTTCAGCAGTGATTATCGAGTTTTGATAGGTAGGTCGTGTCCCTCATATATGTGTACCATCCTATTTGTCTCATCGCATTGATCTCCGCAATATATTCATTTGAGTATTTCGGCGTCCGACGCACGGTGAAATCTACAAAATGGTTAGCCGTATCAGTACCCGTTTTAAGCCTTATGGTTTCCCTTCGACCACTCAATTGTCCACCGAGTTAAAACAAACAGCCATTTGCTTTTAATATTCCTGAATTCACGTGTTGGACCTTTACTATTGCATCATTTTAATTTATATTCTCTGGTTCGTCCATTTTCTTTCTCTCCCTCTTATCGTTCCGTTCTATTGAGAGAGAAAATAAGTTTATATTTTAAGTTTGCATTCATTTATATTTCTTGGAAAGTCTGCTCGTCCTCTCGCTGTTGCTCGACCCTTGCTCCTCCACCTTCCATTCTTTCTTCCTCCATCGCTTGCCACACTGCTCATCTCCATCTTCCCGCCCGAGCACCCAACCTCCGCCTGAGCTTCTCCACCTATAAGCGCCAACCATAATCCTCTCCTCGCAACCAATTTCCATACCCATCTTCAGTCACCCGACCTTTGCCCCACCAATCAAGCAACAGCCCCGCCAAACCTTCCCCTGACCCTTCGCCAGCAAACGACACCCTTCAACCATCGAGAAAACCACTCCACACGACCACAACTGCCAGAACCCGCTCGTCCAAACCCATCAACAATCAAACCTTGCTTAGCCTTCTCCCAGTCCTCCACATAACCCTCCATCCCCTCTATTTGCTGCAGCACCCCATAACCGAGCTCAACACCCCTCTCCAAGCACCCTCTAGCCACCGTGTTCCCCACATGCCGAGACCGCTCTAACCCCTGCTGCCCGCTGCCAAACCTGCCTCGGCAGCTCGAGCACCCAACACCCACGTCCAACACCACTCCAACTCTCTAGTCCCCTCACCGCCATGTTGAGTTACCCCACATCCGCCCTCCACCATTCACCCCTCCATAGCTTCACCAACTTTCGCCTTTATCCTACACCGTTCGACCATACCCTTAGCTTTTCCCCGCGCTATTCTCCAACAAGACCTAAGAACATAGCAGACCCACCTCCTCACTTTGTAGTGCCGAACCAAGCGACTCTAGCCTCTTCTCTTCTTATTAAATATATATATATATATATATATATTTGATTCTCGAATTCGTGTTCACCTTGCTTTGCTTTGGAAATTGTCGTTTGAATTGGTCGATTGTCGAGTTCGTGATTCAACTTCGTAGCTTATTTGTGTTGTCAAATTTCTTAGCCTCAAAAGGTGAGCAATTACTCACGATTAACGTTCTTATGTTTAGTAAATTGATTTCACATGAAATGACGATAGAAATATGTTGTAAAATTTGAATTGATTAGTGATTAAATTGTTAAATATGATATGTTATTATTGGCATTTTTTTCACCTATGTTAATTAACAATATTGACTCCAATAACCTATTAGTATATATATTATATTTAAATTCTTAATTATGATCATATTCGCCATTGATATGCTATGTCATTTTATCCTATTTTTTTTATTATTCTCACTCTGCAAGTTCCCTGTTAGTTTAGGAAATCCCTATGGTTTGAAATGATACATACCCGAACGATCTTATAGATTAGGGAAAATCGCTACGGGTTGAAATGATAAATCTAAGCGATTTTATTGCTTTTGAATTTTGGGATTGCGAGTTGAAATGATATATACCCATAATATTTTGAATTATTGCAGATTGAAATGATAAATATCCGTATCACTTGACCATAGGATAGAAAACTATATATGGACACCATTGGTCTATTTTTAAATGATTTCCAAATTACGAGAAAAGGAAATATATGTGTTTTGATTTTAAATATAATATGAAGATTTTATTATAAATTTTAAAATGTGTGTAAAATTTAGATTTTTTAAATTATATGTTTGGAAATTTTAAATTTGTAAGTTAAGTTTCGAAAAATGTAAATTTTAAGATTTAACTTCTAATATTATTATTCTTAAATATATAATATAAGATTTAATATAAAATTAGATTTATATGAACTAAATTATCTTCAAAATCTGAGTTTCTAAATGTTGAAATCGAATTTGGTATAGATGAATAATTTAAAAAAGTTGATTTGAAATCTTAAAGTTGAATTTTGGAAATATAAATGAAATTTACCAAATTAAGTTATTGTAAATGTTTATATGTTTAAACTTTGAAACCTATTGAATTTGTAGAGGTTTAAATTTGTAATTCAAATTTGAATTTGATATCGATATAAATTGTAATGTTTTTAATGAGAATCTGAATTGGACCTTTAACCTTTTAATTGAAATCGTTGAACAGAGATTGATTTAAATTAAAATTTGGAACTAAGGTTGATTTGATTTGATTTGTGAAATTGGAAGAAAGAATTCTAATTTGAAACTATTTTGATATAAACTCTTTTAACATATAAACTATTTTATGTATATTACTTTAAATTTATATACAATTTTAAAAACATATTTTTTAGTATATAAACTATTTCTAATATAAACTATTTTTAATGTATAACTTTAATAAATTAAGGTTGGGAAGATAAATTAAGGATGATTTGTAATTTAATTTGTTTGAGAATTGAATTTAAAAAGTATTGATATGAACTTATTGATTTTGGGATTTTAAAGATATGATTTTATAACTTGATAATTTGATTTTTGATTAAAGGTAATTGAATGAATATTTTCAAATCTAAATAAAATTGAAATTTTATATTTAATTTTGATTTAAACTTGTATTTTGAGATTTTATTTAAATGTTTATAAAAAGGTAATTAAATGAATATTTTCAAATTTAAATAAAATTAAAGTTGAATATTTAATTTGATTTAATTTGTGATTTCAGATTTTATCTAAATATTTATAGAGGTGATTTTATAAAATGACCACGGTATGAGATAAGCGTTTGGTTGTTAAAGAGACCGGGATCAGATATTGTCATACTCTCTGCCAATATTGAAATCCACTTTAACAACTGTGCACATGGTGGAGAATCTAGAATGAAATAGGGTGGTTTGGCGAACGTTACTGTATGAAGTATGAACGTAGCTCTGACCCCCTCGGGTCAGCTTGATATGACTAAAACAAGAGCTATACCTGGGCCAAGTGAGGTTGCACCTCTAATCGAGCATGCTTCTTTGAAACCAGATCTATTACTTTGCGATTTGATTAGGTGCGTTGATTTGATTAGGTGCACCTATGATTATGTAAGTGTGTCTCAGGTGGGCGGTAGTCGCTGCTATGCTTTAAGCCCAGTTTTGTAAAACGGTAATATCCTATGCTAGGTATTGCCTTACGTGCCATATCGTATGCCTTATCGTGCCCATTATGAGTTTGATTTGTGTTGTACCTATGAAGTGCACCTTGATAGACCACCTGTTTGGTGGAGTTTATAGTACTATATAGACTACGACATTTATATAAAAATATGTTAAGAAGGGTATGGATAATGCCTTAACGCTATTTTAATATTTTACTTTACTGTAGACATGATCAATGTAGCATACCGTATTATGTATGTATGCATTTCACTTGGATATTTCACTTGAGTTGATTTACTTGCATAAGAATGTTAATCCTGACTCGAGTGTTTTGCTTTATGCTCGGGTCAGCCTGAGTGTCACAGCATTTGAGACTCACCTATGGAGCTTGGAGCTTTGCTTAGAGATATATTCTTTATTTATTCAGCATCCAGTTATTTCAACCATTTCCTGTTATTTATATTCAGACTTGTCATTTGCTTTTATATTAGAGACTTCTTTGTACTTGGGATTTCTGTTATATTTTGTTTAGACTCTGATATTTTTGTAGTAGCTTCATGAACTACTATTTATCTACTCCACCATGTATTGTTGTATTACTTTGTATTTATGATTTTATGATTGATCTATTTACTGTATATGCTTAAGTTTTACCATATATAAATTACAATCCGTTATTTTGGGAAATTCAAGTATGATGTGTGTGGATTATTGTCGATTGAATGGTTCGAAATGTCTCATACAACGATATATGAAGATGCCCTTCGGTTGATCAGAGTTTACTATTAGACAGATACTAGTTCTACCATTACATACATTCAAATAAAATGATAACACAGCGGACATATATAGACTCCTATATAGATAGCTCCGCCTCGTGCGCATCTTCAGAAGCTTTATTAGCCAAACCTAAATAACAGAAAACCTTTCTCTCGATCTAGTCAAATGAGCACCCAAGAGTTAAAGGGGAAAAAGATAACTTTAAATTAGAAAAAAAATCTAGTTTGAATAATAATATGCCACCTCAATAATAGATATCTAGTAAGACCACATCATTGAGTGGAATGGGTTTTCTCCTCGCTAATGTCCTTCGATAATATGTCTATCACATACATGCTCCTGCAATCACAATGGTTACGTAAACATAAGATAATTAAATGCATGCATGCTACGTGGGTAATCCTGATTCTCAATTAACTAACAGTCTGTCTCTACTTTATAGTTTTCCTAGAGTTACTATAAACCTATACAGTTGACTCAGACCTACCAGATTTACCGAAATTCTCCAACTTACTATTAGGATTTAACTGAAATGTCCGTCCAAACACAATCATATGAGTGTTTACCTAACTGTCTATCAATCTCATAGTTTTGCTATGATCATAATGAACCTAAAGGATTTTCAGACCAACCGATAACCTACGTAGGTTATATGCCTTTCTATACATAAACATACTTTATTTTTGCCCTTAATAAATCCTATGCACTAGAATTATGGACCATTATCAACTAGTGGCTAACAATTGAAGTATATGTTGCTATCTTACACCAGTCTCATTATCTAATTGTTTATTCTCTAACCCTTGAGTCAATTTATCCTATCATAAACTATCTAATGGTGATAAGAAAAATAATTTCACTAGCAAAATTTTGGCAGGATATATATAGCCCTTTATTGTATCTAAAATTTCAGACCAACCAATAACCTACCTAACTTGTCTATTCTTGTTAATGATATAGCCCTTGAAATCTACTTAAAATAAGGAAATTATAGCCCTTAATTGTATCTAAAATTTTATGGTAGGATATATATGTCTTTATAAAATAGATTTCATTAACTTCAAAACTACTAGGAGGTCATCTCTCCTCTAAGATAGTTAGGCTATAAAACTATACAATAAAACCATTTAAATTGATAAGTGTGGCATTAATATCATCGGCATGGGTTATTGCACCCCACCATGTCACTATTATGTTAAAACATTTGATTTAATAAAGCATAAGGCCACAAGGCCAAAATCTATGTCGCATAACATAAATATACAGGTTGCCGAATATATGAGGCATAGTCTTTGGTTTGCATAATATAAAGCTTTAAAACTTGCAACTTTGGGAATGCCGACATTGATGACACATGGTATCAATATTGTAGAGTCATTAATAACGTCTATATCGATATAGAAAATATATGGCATCATTACCATTTATATCGACGCCGAAAGTAAGATTTATATGCAACATTGCTGCCTAAGGTAATAATGCCAAAATTATATGTATGCATTATCATTTCCTTTAATATCAATGTCAAAAATGCGGCATTACTACCTCTTTATATAGGAATGAAGATAAGCGGCATCATTGCCGCTATAAATATTACTACAGGTATAAAAAAACGTGGCAACTTAGTTTATAGGATTTGATACTAAAACCAAACGGCATAGAAAACCTGTGGCTTTTTTAAAACCATAGCGAAAACTTATAACATTACAGTAGCCTATATAAAATAGGCGGCAATGTTTAAAACTATGGTGAAAAACTTGCGACATTATTATTGCTGATGCAGCGACCTTGAAATTCGAATACTTTGTTTTCCAATATCGAACAATTTTGAAACTTAATTAAGTGTTATAAATATTATTTTATAACTTTATTTAAAATCATTTAATTAATAATTAATGATAATAAACTTGTTTTTGAAACTGTTTTACATAAATATACTCTTCGAACGAAAATCAATAATGTAACCGAAAATTGTTTATTGATAAACAGCTTTTCGATCTATATAAGTTGCTCGAACCCTTGTCCACTTGACGAATAATCAAATGAACACATTATATAATAATTAAGACACATACACATCTTCATAAAGATTGGAATGTTCTAGAAGCTTCTAGTAAGATAAGAGATATTATCATGAGAGTGGTAAAGTGGTAATTAACATAAAGGAGAAGTGACTTAAAGGAGAAGTGGTGGGAGGTGACTCTTCCATGGCATGAAGGGGGTGAAGGCAAACTTAAAGAGCACCACTCTTAGCCTATATAATAAGGGGCAATCCTTTAGTTATCATTCACAAATTCACAAAGCTTTGAGTTGAAAATCCATGTCTGCTTCCTCCTCTTCACAATTTTCCTAAAGCAAAATATTTGCAAATCAAATCCAAATCACTTCAAACTTGGACTGAATCCTTACCACCATATATTAAAACCTTCTACCAACATAGAAGTAGAAAGAGCGAAGCACACCTCCTCCGCCACTTGAATTCTATGAGCTTTAGGGGAGTTTGGAGGGTAGAAAGCAAGTAAAACGAGGAAAGGTGGGAAAGAAAAGAAGGGTGCTAGCTTGGGTTTGGACTTAGGTTCTTGAATCTTACTTGTTTGTTGGACGAAGGTGAGCCAACTCACCATTTTGATTGGAATATATCACATCTATGTTGATGATGTTTGATTGTATTAATGTTGTTGAGCTAATATGGAGATATGTGAAAACATTGATTTTGATTCTTGCTTTGAAAGCAAGTGGCATATGGATGGATTTGAATGGACTTGAACAGACTAGAATTGACTTTTATGACATATAGAAAAGTCTTGAAACAAAGCATATAGATGGTAGTTGAACATAGGTTTGAATATAACTCGGATTTGAAAGAGCAATTACACCGATAGTGGCTATAGATGCAGTTTGGAATTACATTGCTTTTGGCGATTTCTACGAAACTTTGTCGAGAGTTCCTTAAGGATTTATCACCATAATTATAGTTCTTTTTTATATTTTTGTTACTATTAAAATCTTAGATAGTAAAAGGTTAAGTAAAATCTTGAAAACTATCAAAACTGCACTTATGCAAAACTGCCCCGTTTAGACTTGATTTTTGGATTTAAAGGATTGAAAGGATATTTAAGTTGAAGTTTTTGTTTCATTACTTTTAAAAGTATTTACTAACTATTATTAAAGTATTTTAAAAATCTTTTGAGGTCTTTATGAATTTATAAGAATTAAATGTAAATTTTTGAAGAAGAGGCTTTTATAATAAAACATGTCGATTTCAAGTTTTAAGAAAAATTGTAAAGTTGTTATTTTAAAGTAATATTTTAGATAAATGTGTTAAAACCTATTATAAGTGTTTTCAAGTATTTTAAATGTACATACAAATGTTTTCGAAAAGAGATTAAGTAATGCTTATTGGCTAAATGGTTAATTATTTAATTACTTGTTTGGAAAGTAGTTAACTAAGCTTAACACTAAAACCGACGAAGTATGGCTTATCAAGTTGTGAGATTTAAGATTGATATCTAGTAGGAATGGTGCAATAGAGCTCTAACCTACAGATTTCCTATTTGACCAAGGAGTAGCAAGTCGGAAAATGTCAGAAACGTGTAAATCATGTCGATTTCTTATTGATTATGAAAATCATTAATACTATACTTAACACAAAAAGCTGATGGCGTAGACTTATGTATTTGTTAGATTCAAGAATGAAGTCTCTAGACAAGCCTTGATGAAACCATGCTCAAAATTTCTTGGCTTTACTCTCTGATGAGGAATAGTTAAGTTGGAATGTCGAAAATGAGTTAAGCATACGAATATTGATTTGTATAAGCAATTGTTTTAATTAGATGATCGGTTATCGAACTCGATCAAATATTAACTTAATAAGTAGTTGAAAGACTTCATGATTTCATACCGATAAGCACCATCGGGGAGTGGTATTGGTATAAAATACCTCTAGCATTCACTTACTTCTAAAAGAACCGAAATTGAGCTAGTTGAAAATTCATCGATATGTTTTGAAGAGCCGAGATTGGTAAGTGTTTCACTTGGGTTGTGTTCCTTCCCTTATGTAGGTGCTCTCCATGTAACTTGATAACCAGTTGCCTTGTTTTGATGGTGATTCATATACTGGTTGCATTGAACTGTGACTGGAATCTGATGAATGCTTACATTTCGAACTATTTTGCTTGGGATACTATGAAACTTGGCAGACATCCTTAGAAAAGATACTATATCATGGTGCAAAAAGTTTGGAGGGTCCATGAGTAAGCATTATGGATCGCTAGCGATCCATAGGTGATGGATTGCCAGCGATCCATCGCCTTAGCTTGTTTTGGCATCTCTCCTTTTGGGTCCTTCTTAATTCTTATTCTGGTCTTTTTGGTTGATTCTTAAGATGTATCGACTTGTCCTAAATGTTCTAACTTCCTTTAAATTTCATTGGGTTAAAAACCTTGTTAACATTTTCCCTCCACATTACGCCATCATTGGAAACAAAGTGTGCCCTGGAAATAACTTCTGTTTACTTCCCATTTCGTGAAGTAATCGTGTTGAGGCTATCATGTGAATTTGGCATTGGTTATTCAGCCGTTTGTTGAGTTTCGATGTGAATTGTCGTTGCTCGTAAATATGAACCAATTTCGACCCCACAACTTTTCAAATGCTTGCAAACAACACGTGGATCATTCTTGGCAAGTTTGAGGAAGATTGGTCACAATTCTATGGATGCTAATGATCCAAGGACTTAGCAAAAATAATTCCATTCAATCCCCTATTTAATTTTGCACGTGCCGACCTTCCCATTCACATTTTCATGTGTGAACCGAGCCATCTGCCTTGCGACCCGATCCAATGCCTTCAAACCCTAAATTCACTCCCATCATGTCGGCGTCGATCTCCACTATCGAGGCTTCTTGCCGCCGACTCCACTTGACTTTGCCGTCACCTTAAGCTAGCCCTTAGTTCCTGAAACACCACCTATGTGGGTCCCTGCCGATCTTGTCCACTTGGATCGCCGTCGATCTTGACCGACTTGGATCTCCAACAACTTGATATTGACTGTACTCGCCTTTCGATTTGAGATGGGAGATGTGGATTTTGGCGTCTATTTAGCAATTTTGATTATGAAGTTGTGTTGGTGATGGATGTAATGGAGAATTCGAGTTGATTGTGATTTTGTGGAAGAAGATGGTAAATTGAGTCTTGAATTCTTCATGGAACGATGCTTGAGTTTTTCCTCAGTGCTTAAGATGTTTTGCTATCTTCGTCCACAAAGTCAGAATTGACTTGCACCGAGCTACCTTAATCCAACATGACATCTTGCAGATTGATTTTGGTTTTTCTAGAAGGTGATAATAGCTTAGGGTAGTGTCTCTTATGAAGCTCATGATGGCATCACCTTTTAGAAACTGGAAACGACTTATGCTGAGAATTCTCTACTCAATTTGGGTCATTGATCTATAGTTGCTCACTTCAAATTGTGTCATTGCACAGTCGGTGTACTTGGAATAGGAAGAGCTTTCTGTGTTGCTTCGGATAACATATTCGTTTTCGATCATTGATCGATAACGAGTACGTGTAGGAGAAATAACTTTAATAAATGGTATAAAAGCACTTTTCTTACTTTTCTGTGAGTGAACTATCTATATAGGATAGAGCATTTGTAGTGTTCAGGACACCGAGCCCATTCCATATAGATAACACACTGCATTTGCCCCAGTCAACACTTGAAATCTGATGAGTCGGCATAAATCGATATTTTTTCAGGATTCAAGTACTAATCATGGGGGGACTTTTAGTTATGAATAGAATTTCCTATTCATGTTAGATATAAGTTCTGTTGTATAGAATGAAAGCACCCGTCATCCCATTGCAAATCTAGTGGGCGAAGGCGGACACTCTTAGAAGCCGAATCGACATCAGTCATGCCTTCACAGATTGTTTTAGTAGTGACTACTTCTTCAGCATTGCTAGCTAAATACTGTCAATTGGTTCCGGTTGGTCCAATTGTAGACGGAACTCCTCTAAACTTTAGAGTTTTACTCAACCGTCTGGAGAGAGATTCCTAAGTAATCTCTTCTATAGTTTTGCATAACATTTGTTCATAGCATGGCATTCTGCATAATGACGTATTCCTTCTATTGAAAAACGAGTTTGCATATATACCACCTTTAGGGTACGCCGCCTGCCACCGGTACCTGTGCTTGATTGAAGTAGTGCCCCCCTTCAATCATTTCATGTGAGAGACTCTTTTGAACTTAGGAATTGCTCCATTTCAGATTCACCCCAAGGGAAACGTGATTTTGACTTGTCTTCACGTTATATTCATGTGGGCGTTCAATCGTGTCCCAAGCTTTGATGAGTTAAGATATTTTCTCTCCTTCAAGAAGTGAGGTGAATGTTTATTCCTTGTGATCAATGAGGCTCAAAGAAAAATTATGTTGTAGCTTCAAAGTAACCTATCCCATTTCAAGATCCAATATTTTTTTGTTAGGTCTCCCTAGGGATTTGATTGCCTTTGGATGGCGGGGGTAGGTCTTCTCTTTTACTCGTCGAGATTTAATATGGTGATGCAGGATTTAAATAGATAGAATACTCCTTGCAGTTACTCTGAGGCTAAACAAAAGATCCATCACTTGATCCCATTTTACGTATTTTTAAGGCCGTATGCAAAAGAGAGATGAGTAAAAAAATTATTAACGGATGAGAATTTGCTTCGATGCGGGTTATTGCATCCTGGCAGATCTACCGTAGCTGTTTAAGTTCTATCTCCTTCCGATTATAGGGTTCAAACACACTCCACTTCTTCATCCCACGACTTTGAAGAGGGTGATCTACCAGAAGGAGAAGGTCCATCCGGCGGATTAATTGAAGAAATTGGTAAAGGGAAAGGTGTTATGGCCAAAGCCAGTTGCTCAATTAGGATGCTTCCGATGCCAAAGGAGGGAGAAGAGGAATTCAAGCAGCATGAGGGCAAGGCTGTGGTGATCATGGAAAAGAAAGAGGGTGAAATTGAGAATGGTAGTAGCTAAGATCCCTCCTCTAATGATGAGGAATTTGATGCAGGCTCAAGTGAAGGAAGCTTCGAATCATGGGACGAAACACCAGGAATGAGTCCTATTCTCCCAGGTTTGCCACCCTAAGAGATTTTTGCTAAAGATGCTCCCCCAACAACCAAACGACTTAATGGATTTCCACCTAAGGAAACTGATATTAAATTTGGGGACTTGAGCAACGTTTATGTCGATATTGATGAACTCATGGGAGATGATTTTAGTTCAAAGGACTATCTTCTCATCTCGGTCGTGTTGTGTCTAGAGTTAGCCCGATTTCCATTGTAGTGGCTTCCTGATCCACTTGGTGAAGTCCTTTTAGGTCGCTTATGAAGCATTACATATTTCACTAGGGTCAGGTACACTTACATATGCGTTGTTTGAGTTTATTTTTTGTTCCTAAAGTTCTTCGTTTATTTTCTATATTAGGTACTATGAGAGGTCATGGACTTTATGAGGACCTTGAACAGTTTACTAATATTCAACGTGGGTCAAGATGGACTTCAAGCCGCCATCAGCCCTTAGAAACTAAAAAAGAGTGGAGAAGGAGGAAAGAATTGGAAGCTGAAGTTCATCGTTGGGACGATAGGGATCAAAGAAGAGTTTATATGACTGGTTATGAGAAAAGGAAAACTCTCGACGACCGGGAAGAGCCATCCAAGAAATTGAAGGTAGATCATGGCTCTCATCCATCCAAACACCATGCATTTGCCACGGCTCTAGTCTCTATTAGAATTGAAGTTTCGACTTCTACTATTAAAGTTTCTCCATCAACCCAGGCCTCATCAACTCACGTAGTGCCTGCATTTGGTTCTTCATGCCCCCGTAGGTGGCCATCTTATATTCTCCCATCTGGTCCCCCTGAACTTGAGGTCGTGCTCCATGGATTATATCTGAAGGGAGTTAAATTTGATCGTGACATAAACCCAATCCGATGATTCTTATATGCCCCATATCTTGGTGATTCAAAGCAATTTGGATCAAGCTGAACGATGGGAGAAGTTATGCAAGAAACTGGCAGATACAAACTATAACCACTACTAAAAGATCCTTTCCCTAAAGTCAGAAAAGGATGATTACGAGAGGATGGTAATGGAACATGATGTTAGAATTGAGCAATTGACAAAGGAGAGGGATGCTGCAATTCGGGAGAGTAAGAGCAACGCCTGCTTGCTGAAGGAATTGAAAGAGGCCCATGCGGAAATCAAGGTCGTACTCAGGGACGAAATCAAGAAGGCCCACACTGATGAAGTTACGCTAACAAAGGAGCTTGAAATTCGAGATGCGATCATCGAGGTTCAAAAGAAAACTACTGCTGGTCATGACGAAGCTATCTAAGCTCACAAAAACACAATAATTGATTTTGGAGAATGGTGGAATCCCGTAACAAGACCATTTCTGACCAGACTCAAATGATTGCTTTGCTTCAGGAAAAGTTGCGCAACTTAATGTTGCAAAGACCTAAGTTGAAGTTGAGAAGGCTGCCACGATGACGAACTACTTGGAGCTGCTGGATATTTTTGAAAGGAAGATGGAGAAGATGGACGACATCATCTTGAACTTCTACATTAACTCCTTGTCGCATCAGGGCAGCCTCAGCTATTTGGGCCATAAATTCCTACCTATTCCTATTGTGGCTTGAGAAGAAGTTTTGGACCATTCTTCAGAAAACGAGGATGTATACACCGAGAAAGAGTTGGAGGATGCCTATTTTAACATACAGTCGAAGAAAGCTTTGTTAGATGGCCATGAGATTATTCGAACTGAGAGGGAGCAGGAGGCTACCGATGTAATTGCACCTGAAACTACTGAAGCGCTATCAGAGCCTTTCATTTTCAGCCCTGTGAAAAATCAAGGAAGCCTCGTGATCAGTCAAGAACTATTTCGAGTTCAACCGATACCGCTTTGCAGCCTATTTCTTTAGCAGTTGTTTCAAAGTCTTAGGTGATCCTGGAACTTCGCTAAAGATCGTATAGCCATTCAAAGAAGAAGAAGGTGGGAGTTTGAGGTTGAAATTTTTAGTCACACTTCCGATGCAGGTAATCCTCTTATTTCTCTCGAGTTTGACAACTTTCAGCTCACGCCCCAAGAACAAGACAAAAAAATGCTTTCATTTTTGATCTTGTAGGTCCGTCTTCCTTGCTTGTCGAACTGCTAATTTCTTCAGTCATGGGGTCCGTTGCTACTTTGACCACTTCGACCCTTGTTTCTGTAGCTGCTTCGATCACCGTGCCCATGTCTAGGTCAAAACCTGCGCCAGAATCCAAGAAGATTGCTGCGTTACAAGGCCAGGATGACCGTTCTGTATCTTGGAAGGGCGATCTGATAGCAGCTGAAGCTCAAGAGAAAATAGACCAAGCTAACCAACTAAGTAAGTCTGAACAGCAGATGATGATCGTTAAGAAGGAAAAGATTGAAGAGAGAAAGTCTTCAAGGAGCTCTTTCAAAACCCAGAAGTGCAAGACCAAGGGGGAGTCCTTCGAGAAGGTCATAGAACAAGTAAGAGACATGGGCATGGAAGCAATAATTGATATTTAAAGTAGCGACACAACTCCTGGATGGGATTCAAAGAAGAAGAAGAAACTTCCATCTAAAGATGGGAATGGAACTGGTGGAAAGAAATATTGACAGGCTCGAGTAATAATGGAGCAGAATACTGGGGCATTCTGATTTGTTTGACATGTATTTTGTGCAAGTGCAGAGTCCACACTTATTACTTTTTCTATTGTAGCATACGTACTTTTTTTTGTTGGCTGGTATTGTACGAGTGCAGCCTCCACATTTTGGACTTTGTATAGAAATTGTTGTAAGGAAGGAAAAGATTAATGTTTCCACTGTCATCTCTTCTGTGTTCTTCTTTTTTTACATGTACTTAACTTTCTTTTACACTACTTATGTATGCGCATGGCACAATTACTTGTTCTATACTTTAAAATATTATGTCGTGTTTTGCGGCATACGATGCCTTTATTTCTGTGGTCTCCAAAAATCTTTGTTTGGAAAAACAGGCCTATGGAGTAGTTTCCCATTCAACTAAAGTGTTGGTATGTGTGTGCCTCAAACTTTATAGGGTAATTTTAGTCGAACACCTGACAAATGATCGGTTGATCCAAGCGATTCTTCGGATGTCTGTAGCCGAATCCACCTTACAGTTTCTATGTCGAAAACTTGTGACTTGAACATCTCGGTTCTAGAGATTCTGTCAGCCAACTATCGCAATTTTTTGCCATTTCTAGTTTTGGTTTCTTGGTAATCCTGCAATAGACGAGTTTCCCAGTGTAGTTAGGACAATACCAGTACTTACAAGATCTTAATGGCTTGTTGATGGCGTCAGAGCAACATCGAGAAGTTCTTGCGCAGAGTACGCGGCTTTTAGGAGTGCGCGGCTGACAAAATGCTTGTTTTTTAACAGTGCGTTGCTCACGAATGCATGGCTTTTGAGCCGTGCACGACTTATGAAATGCATAGAATATGACTCACCGGTCCGAAATGGTTTGGAATTTCTCGACTTTACCAATCTTCGGGTAATGTGAGGAGTTCGTGCTTCGAGAGCGTAATGGCTCAAGAATTGATGCACGGATTATGAGTATGCATGACTTAAGTAGTTATATTTTCTTGGGCGTGATTCCACAACCCAAGAAGCGGTGCATGGCTTATGGAATGTGTGGCTTTGATTTGGGCCTTTCCAGTGTTGTCGAATCAATACCTGTTCTTAGAAGGCAGGGATCAAGTTCCCTTGATCCAATGGTTAGAGTCTATTTGCTTCCGTCGACTTAAAGGGTTGATGGGGTGTACTTAAGCATGATTTTAGAACTTAAGCAACGATTGGATGATTTTAAGTTGATTTGACCCCATCGAGTCATCGGCTTACTTTTGTGAACATAATTTTATTGATTCAGAAATCAAAGCAATTTTATTAATAAAAATGGGCAAGTTTTGCCTATGTACAATGGCTACGGTATTCTAAGATGGCTTATTTATAGGAAATAGGAAATACATAAGATGGTCTTAGAAAAATAATGACGTAGCGATTCGTTGTTCCAAGCTCGAGGAATTTGGATTTCACAACTGTCATTAACTTGAACGTGTCATCCCTCAGCTTTTGGCCAATCACATAGGGCCCTTCTCAGTTTGGTCTGAATGTTCTTGGTACGGGGTAGACATATTTGATGTACCATGCGACCTTTTTCTGGTTTGCGACAATCCTTAACTCGGCTTCTTCCCTCTTCTCATCGACCATATCGAGCGATTCAAGTAGGAGTTGCTTAGAAGTTTTACCTTCTGTGAGAGGGGAATTCTATCACAACTTGAATCATTGCTTCCGAACCATATACTAGGGCGAACGGAGAGTGTTCGATTGTAGATTTATGCATTTTTCTATAAGCCTATAATGCGAGTGGAAGTTCATCAACCCATATCCTTTAGCTTTAGTTAGCCACTTTTTGATTGTGGGCTTGATGATCTTGTTTACTGCTTCCATTTACCTATTTGCCTACAAATGTGCAACAGTGGAAAAGCTTTTCTCGATTTGGAAGCGTTTCCAAAAATCTTTGAATTCAATGCTTTCGAATTTAGTCCATTGTTCGCGATGATTTTTTATGGCACTCCAAACCTGCAAATAATGTTTTAGCGAAAAAATTAATAACTTACTTTATGGTAATAGTGGCCAACGGTTCTACATCGGCCCATTTAGTGAGATAGTCAACAACAACTATAGCGTATTTGCTCCTCCTTGGCCATTGGTAATGCACTAATCAAATCTATTCCCTAGATCGCGGATGGCCATCGAATGGCCATTTGTGTCAGCCCTGTCGAAGGATTTCTTTTGATCTTGCCTTTGGCATTGGTCGCATCGTCTGGTACAATCTCTTACATCGCGGTTTGCCCATAGTGTGATCTCTGCAGTCGCCCTCATAAAATTCCCTAAGGATTCTTCGATCTTCATCATTGGTCACAGACCTGAACAATGGTATAGAGAATCAATTTTGGTGGAGCATCGTATCTTGTACTACAAACCGCGATGCCTTTCGAAGGAGCTTTTTCCGTTGATTCTTGTCTGTGGGGAGTGTTCCCCTAAGTGGGTAGTCCTTGATCGGTGTCATCCATGTTACCAGTTCTTTGGTTGCCTCAAAAATCCAATCTATATCCATCTCGCTTATGCTTTGAGCGGTCAGTGTTTCGACTAGGACTAGGCCTAAGGACTGAGCTTCTTCGAAACTAGCCAGTTTGGCTAGATAGTCTGCTTTCATGTTTGTTCCCTTGGAATATGAGTTATGGTGTAATGTTCAATGTCATTTAGTAGCTCCTGACCTTTAGACAGGTACGGAGCGAGATTCTCTCCACGAGCTTGGTATTTGCCTTTCATCTGGCAGACGACTAGTTGAGAGTCACTATAGATGTGTATGAACTTTATCCCGAGTTCCTTCACAACTTTCAGCCCGGCTCTCAGTGCTTCGTATTCTTCTTCGTTATTTGTTGTAGGGAATTCCAAGCGCAAGGCATAGCAAACGAATCGTCCTTTGGGAGTTTTAAGAACTACTCCTGCCCTAGAGCAAAATTCATTAGATGCACCATTGACAAAAAAACATCCAACGTATCTCCACTTCCAGAGTCATTTCTTCCTCGCCATCTCGTATTGTAAATTCGATAATGAAATCTTCCAGCACCTTCCCGTTGATCACCTTTTGAGGATGGTAAGTAATTTCAGACCAACTTAATTCGATATTTCATTTGATAAGCTGTCCAGATGTCTCAGGGCAGTATAACACTTGCTTCAAGGGTTGATCTATCAGTACTTTGATCGGATGTGCATGGAAGTACGGCCGTAACTTTCTTGATGCGATCAAATGGCAATATGTCGGTTTTTCCAATTTAGGATAGTTCTTCTCGGCTCCGGTGAACTGTTTACTATTGTAATATATGGGTCGTTGGATCTTAGCTTCTTCTAACACGAGCACGACACTTAATGCATGGGGCGAGACTGCTAAACAGATGTACAAGTCTACTTCGTCTATCAGCTTGGACAGGATTGGCGGGGTTTCCATGTGTCGATGTAGCTCTTTGAATGTAGTTTGACAAGCTTGATTCTATTCGATGTTATTCTTTCCCTTCTTTAGCACGTCAAATAACGGTAAATATTTGTCAATTTGCTTAAAGATAAACCGGCTTAATGCTGCAACTGTTTCGTTCGATTTTTGTTACTCCTTCTTATTCCTGGAGGCCTCAACTTCCCGTAGAGTGGTAATTTGTTCTGGATTTTCTTCGAAGCCTTTGGCGCTCGTAATGAATTCGAAGAACTTTCCAAAGGCTACCTCGAAGTAACATTTAAGTGGGTTGAGTTTCATTCCACATTTGCGGATTATTTTAAACATTTCGACGAGATTGTCCAAGTGATTTGCAGTTATGCACGATTTAACCAATATATCATCCACATAAACTACCATAGTCTTCTCGATCTTCCGTTTGAACATGACGTTCACAAGTCGTTGGTAGGTTGCCCCAGAATTCTTTATGCCGAATGACATTACTTTATAACAGTATAATTCCAAATCAGCAATGAAACCGGTAGTTTCCTAGTCAGGTTCACGCATCATTATCTAGTTATACCTGGAGCAAGCATCCATAAATTATAATAGCACATGTCCAGCTATTCCGTCCATGTACAATGGATTTTTAAACAGTTGGGATAAAATATTTAGTGAAATATTAGTTTTAAATTCACTTGTATAGCTGAGATCACTAGCGATGCATTATTGATTATATCAATATTCTAGCCGGATTAATATTGCTAATCACTATAATTAATGGTGTGGGAACATCATTTTATTTTGTAGCATTAGAGAATTTGTAATCATAGGGGTGTGTGTGTATTTGATATTATTTTGATGAATTTTAGAAACGTAAAATGTAATAATTTTGGGATATAAGAGATGGGATTTATATTTTTTTTAAGGTATGCATTTTGAAATGTGAATAATATGAGTTTTTAATTAACCTATATAGTTTGATGCAATAAATTTAATAAAAATTATATGCATGAAGTGTAGCAAGAATTTTATGAACCATTTTATAGATTTTAAGATGTAATTTAAAGAGGGTAATATAAAACTATTTTGAAATGTTAAATTTGTGAACAAGTGTAAACTTTTTCCTTGATATTAAGGGTAAGTGCTTGAAATTTTGTGTAAATTTATGAATATTTGTAATGATTCAAAAAATATTATATGTAAAATAGTATTTAGAGATGATTTTGTAGGAATAAAATGTTTGAATCTAAGGAAAATAATGTAAGATATTTTTTTTAATAGAAAATGAGTTTAGTGGGAATTTTGGGTTGATAAAACTTAGAAATATTGTTAAAATAATTTGAAGTTATTTAAAGAAAATTTAAATTCAAATTGTGTTGAATTTGTATGAAATGATATTTAAAAGAGAAAAAGTGTTCTTGGAAAGTAAATTGTCTAGATAAGGTATTTTGCTAAGTTCAAAAAGTAATTTTTATATTTTTGTTTGAATTTTCAATTGTTTTGTTTTTTCATTCGATTTCTGATCAAATGATAATTCAGTGCTTGTCTCGTTCTTGATTTTGATATAAGTATGAATATATTAACGCATATATTTTGATCCATGATTGATTTCATCTTCAGACTCGACTTCAACTGACTTCATCTTTGATATTGCTAAAGATTTGTTTTCTTTACCTAGAACATTTGCATGTTATGTCCTTTATGTGACTTTCCATCTTCTTGTTGAGTTATGAATTATTTTTGTGTATTGTATTCAATTGATGATGAAGAAGTGATTCTCCCTTTTTTTTTTTACATTACTTACACTGTTGACGAGTTCAAGTTTAATTATTTTAATGGACTTCAGATCATCTTCTAGTGTTGTTCTTATCAGAAATGTTAATATGCTTTAACTCAATTTTTTATGCCTATGCGTGTGTATACATGCTTAAACTACTTTGAGATTTATGTTCTTCTCTAGTTGGTTATGATCCTTATGCTGATGAGTTGAGTTCTTTGGTTGGTTGTATGAACTGCACTTTCACTTTTACTTATTGCACTGGTCAACCTATGTGTGTTTATGTGCTGCACCATCTTGCAAAGTCTGATATACTGCCTTTTGTGTGTGTATGTACCCTCTTTTTCTTGGTTTTGGTCATGATGCTTGTGCACTTGTTGCCTGCATCCTTATTTTTTCTGTTCGAATTGCACATGTACTTGTGCATTTACTTTATAGTGGTTGTACTGAATTGCACTTGAATTCCTAACTTTCATTTTTCTACATGTATATGTGTACTTACTTTCACATAAACTTGTCCTGAGTTTTTCTTGGTGCACTTGTACTCGCTTCTACTTGTTTTGCTTGTACATTAATACTGGCTGCCTTCCATGTTGAACAACATTGTACTCGCATTTGCCCTTAGACCTAACTGACCTTGAGTCTTGTTGAACGTTATTGATCCTTTGTATCTGAGTATGTCTATATGCATGTGTCTCCTACATCTCGCGGCCTTGTGATGTTGTGCTTACGTGGTTATGCCATGTTTGAACTTGTACATGTTCATGTATACTCATGCGATCATCGTTCGGTGAGTTAATTTCTAATGCATAACTATATCTAATTATATTATTTGCTAATCATATCTATAACTATCCCATTAGTGACTGTAATTGTTTGGGTAAATTAATTAAGATCATCGATTGAATTATTTTGTGAGATGAATTATTGATTATGGAATTATTTGGTTGAATTAATAATTGACTACAAGATTTGGAATTGTTCTAAAAGAAAATATAATATATTGCAATGTCATAAACATATGTTAGGAAAATAGTAATATTATTTAAGAGAATTTTTATAAAGGTTATTAGTCGAAGTCTCTTTTATAATACGATAATTTTCTTGTACGGAATAATTTAAAAGATATTGTTAAATTCCTAGTTAGTTTGGATATTAAGCAAGGACTTTGATTTATAGTTAAAAATAAGTATAATATATTTTAAAGTCTATATATATTATTATGAAATAATAATTGATTGCGGGAAATTATAGTAAAACTCTTATAAGTATATTTGATTTATAAATCAATCATTGAATATTTATGTAAGTATTTGACTGCTTGTTTTAATTATTTAAAGAAATATTTTAATGAGCTTTATTATTATTTTAATGTTTTAAATGAAATTGCGATTTAAGCGTGAATTCCACGTCTTTTGATTGCTCATACCATATTCAGATTTTTGAAATGATGAGTGATTCCCATTGAGTTGATTTAATTGATGAATTTAGTATGATAAAGTGATGCCATTCTTGATATGATTGTATTATATTTCATTTTATGTGATGAGAAATCTAAATAGACAGATTAGTAATACCGTTTGGGATGGGGCATTCGGTGATACTTTTCTGGTTATTCATCGGACTTGTCATATAGAGATATCTGGTGTGGATCAAGTGTAGTTTATGAGCATTGAATAATTATCCGGGTAATATGCGAGGGAATAGGATGTCATTATGTTATTTGTTTGATTATTCGTTGTAAGTAAATTTCACTCAAACGGGGATTACACTTATGAGTCCATAAGATACTCAGTGAGAAGTATCTTACTGATAGATATTAGATATGAGAGCCACGTGTCGGTTTATTATTAGAGATATGTGTAGTGATAGGGCATGAATACTATATGACCATCCATATTGAGTCCAGCTTCCATTATTTTTTAAAGTATACCAGATTAGTCAGTATCCACCCCAGCGGCCTGATCGTGAGGTCACGTCCTAGATCCAAGGCACCGTTATTATGTGTCCCTTCGATGAGTATTATAGCCCACTTGGATGAGTTTTATGTTATATCCCTTTGATGCACATCATAGTATTGGTGGTAGTAGTAGATATGTTGTAGCCCATAGCCCTTTGTGTCGCCTAGGCCTGCAGTCTATTACCATTTAGGACAAAGCAAGGTCAAGACCGAGGCTACGCGTTGACGAGCCATTGGTGGATGGGATCACGATGTCCATTGAGGAAATTGAAGACTATAGGGATAGACGGTACTTTGTGGTAGGCATGTAAACCTAGGTTCCTAGAGCAGGCTTGCGATAGGCGGCTGTCAGTTTCCTTGTCTAGATCAGGGTATGTGAGGGTAGTAAACTGACATATACCTCGAAAACCATAGGAATACATGGTTACTCTGTAGTTGGCAAGTAGACTTATGTTTCTAGAGCAGGCTTGCGATAGGCGGCTGTCAGTCTCTCGTTACATTCATGGTATATGAATGAATAGTGTATTGTCATTTATGTCTTCTTCCAATGATGAGTTGATCAAACTAGAGGCTGGTTGAGTCTAAAGTGTAGTCAGTCCCCATATATCCACACTTTTGTTTTGGTATTCTAGAGATAGCCTTATTTATTGAGTGCGATTGTTTATTCTTATGATTTGTATGATATTGGTTATCATTTGGATGGTTTGATGGGATATCCCACATTATCTATTGATTATACGATTTTGTGATACTATATTAAGGAATTGCTGTGTATTAGGCCTATTTGCTGGATAGTTTCATTTTTCTATGATGATAATTTATATTTGTTTGTTCTTCTATTTCTTTCGCTCCGCACCACTACGCACCTATGGATAAGACACCCGTATTTAGGTATCGGCCGTACCTACCTAGCTCCTCGTTAGTCCTCTTTCTCGGAAGTTTATTCTTTCTATTGTGAGATTGAGAGATATTTGGGGATTATAGTGTTCTTGCCCGATTATACTTGAGGATTTTCATTATTTTTCGTTTCTGGATTTGATAATAATTTCAAGATATGGATGATTCATCCATACAATGTTGTTTTATGTGAATTCTGATTTGATGTGTTTTATATGGGTGATGACATCTTTATGCTATGTTTTGAGAGTGATGCTGTTATGATACACTATTGTTAGTATGTCATCATCATTATACTATGTATATTCTATATTTATTATACCGATCCATACATTTGGATATAGTCTGACCCATGTGTTATTTATATAATACTCAGGCCAGTCTGAGACATTTCAGGTGCAGGGACAATGAGACTAGCAAGTATTTTCTGGGTTTAGAGGAGGCTAGATATTCATTATTGTTGTATATTATTTGTATTGTATTGACTCGTGTATGTATTTGACCTTAGGATGTATTTCATACCTTATATTATATATATATTATAGGTTAAGGATCTACCTGGTATAAGATATCACGTCATTCGAGGAACCCTAGATGTTGTTGGAGTAAAGGATCGTCAAGAAGGGCATTCTAGTGCGTTGTAGATTCTTATCCAAGACTCGTATCATTTGATGATACCATGTAAATCACTAGAAACATACGAAGTGTATGGCTAACCCAATAAGGGAAGTTTTGAATGTTGAATTCAAAAGAAGTATAAAGGAAAGATTAGATGATCAATTAAACAAAATATCAAAGTAGATTGGATTAAATTAAGGCAGATAAAAAAATGTAAAAATTTATATCTTGTCACTGCAACTGAATCTGTGAACTCTATTATTTACTATATATTGTGTATTGTTCTTCCTTGGAGGCATACGTGTTTATTTCTTTATACCGATATTGTGTACGTATGGGTGATATATTTATTTGTTGTTCTAAAACATACCAATGTTAGTCCAAATGAATATTCAGATGTGTACCCTATATCACCATTTTCTCCATATTATCCGACGGTATTACTTTGTAATACTCTTGGACAGTATGGGTATAGAGGTGTTGGTGTCACATCTATACCACGAGCAATTTTGAAACACTTAGATGTATACCTGCCAGCATTCTTAGACTTGCTTGGGAATAAAAACGACCAAGATTTTTGGAATTGAGAATTGATATCAGCATCAATGCTTGTCTTACATTGTTAATATTGCAAATAACAACAACAGGCTGCACTTTAGATTGGATCAAGGATGTAGAACCTCCCATAAAGAACCAGGGAGCTGATACAACAGGAACCACAGGAGATACAACAACAGAACTCATTGCAATATCCGCATTAGCACAAGCATTGATGCACACTACAGTAGTAGACAATTGGGTAGATGCATAAGCAATTTCTTGAGAAGCTAGGGAAGATGCACAAACAAGGTATGAAAAAACAGGGTTAGCTTTAGACATAATTTGCCAATAATAGCCACGGGACCAGAATCCATTACTGACTCCAATGAGTTAGGCGGAGGAATTATGTCAAGAAGCAATTTCTTTTCACCAACTACTATCCTTTATCAAATTGCTGCTTGGTAATAAACTTCTTTATCAAATCATTTTCAAAAAATGCTATAGATCAAAATTATCATTCCCAAAATAATTTGCAAACCAATAATTTTACATTATTATTTTAGTACAATTATTAATATTTTATAGCCTAATAAATTCATAATAATTCATAAACACTTGGGAAAAATCCTCGAAAATCATAATAAATCTGAATTATCATATCCTTTAACATATAAAAATTTCAGGGCCAAAAATATTATTTAATTATTTTTAACGATTAAAATCTAAAATAAATCACTTTTCTCATTTAGGAAATTCATAAAATATTCATAGTTGATTAGAAATTTATGAAATTAAAAACACACTCTAAAATAATATTTCTACCATAATATATCATTTTAAGTCAATAGGATATCGTAAACTAGGCTTTTGCTCTTATAACCTATTAAATAATTCTATAATAAATCCAATAAATTATCAATAAGCATATAATCATCATTCATTCACCACGTGAAATAATAACAATCATAAGATTCGGTTTTAATTATTAAACCAAAAAATAAAAAAGCATACTTTAGATGGGCAATCATTATTCACCTTGATTCGATAAAAAGAATTGAGATTTGAGTTTAAATTTGATTTCAACAAGCTTAATCTTGATTTCTTAACTTTTTCTTCTCTTAAACTCCTTAGTAATGGCCAGCCTTGAGTGAGTTTATGTTTGTGTGAGTATAAATGTAAATGATGAAGATGAAAGTGTAAGGGTTTATGTTTAGGAAATATGGCTTATTCCTATTTTTCCCTTCACATTATTCCTCCTCCTTATTTAAGTTTTAAACATTCTTATTAGTTCATTAATTAAGGAATGACCTATTTACTTATTAAATCTCATTCTTATTATTTCAATACATAATTTTATTTGATTTGTCTAATTAAATATCATAATAATGTTAATCAAATTTAGGGTTGTTACACATAGCTCATCTGGAAAAAACACCACTATAAAAAAATATCTTCATGTACTTTGTTGATATCCTTGCACCTCTTCTACAACCACTCTATAACCCTGCACCGTCTGCTATGTTTTGGGGACATTTCCATAGTATAGATCACCAAAGGTTTGTACCTTGCGAACCACCTAGTGTCCTAACTGGCATGACCATCAATTGTATAATCTCATCAGTGGGCCAAAGCATTTCTTAGGCATGTTCAGACCAATCTCAACTATCTAAGCAATAAGTTTATCTTCTATAAATTTATCATGCATTTCCACATTAGAATGGGTTCAAAAACATTAAGACTTCAAGTATCTTTGTATTTTCAATTATTTGACTTTGTAATTTTGACTGCTGCAATCGAAGTGAACTAATAAGAAACTTTCCATTGTGGATGTAGATCACCTTTGGTCGAACTACTATAAACTCTTGTCCCTTTACTTTTCAGCATACTAACATCGCTTCATTTTTAGCCAAGATATTATCCCCCAATTTTTGCTAATATATCCTCTTAAACACACTTTCGAGGTTGGCTAAAAATATAGTAAATGATAGTGTTTCACTTCATATGTTTTAACATACACACAAATGTGGATGTAACATGATCCATTGTCCAATGATTATGCACAATCCAAGTATGGTCTTAACACGTAGAAACATAATATTCCTAAGTTAAACGATTCCATAACATCACGTGGGAACTTTTGTTTGACTTGCATATAATAACTATAGAATACTGCTGGTGATTGTTTAATAGTTATTTCTTAACAACCACAAGCACGCAACATCTTGTTGCACC
Organism: Allium cepa; assembly: GCA_030765085.1. Lineage (NCBI taxonomy): Eukaryota > Viridiplantae > Streptophyta > Magnoliopsida > Asparagales > Amaryllidaceae > Allium > Allium cepa. The sequence goes on from CM060929.1 coordinate 487,098,995, forward strand.
CATCGATTATGTATAAATCATTGTCTATCTTATTGAGGCATTGCATACACTAGTCTAGCCAGTTTATCGACATCCCATCCTTAAAACACGTTTGATTAGGAATATTAAACGATAAGTGTTTATAAGTCTAATTCAATACTCATGACTGTGAATCCTTTTATTGTTGATATCGACTAAACATTTTGCCCTAAAGATTCCTACTTGTATGTTCTAGTGTACTTACATATTTTTATATATAAATAAATAATGAAGATAAATCAAAAGGAATGCTTTATTTTGAACTAAATTGTCGTTAGTGTTAAATTACATTATCAAATTACATAACTGCTCCTAGGGCGACTTCGTAACTCTATCAAACATTTGGATAACTAGCCTTCATTGATCATGACACTTAGCCTCGTCATAACCTTTCACAAGTCATCCTTTTTTTGTTCACCCAACATAACTTTTAAGGAGTTGTATCATTGATTTTTTCGTTACCACCGTACGTCCTTAGCTTATAAGAAGTTACTTTTATTGGTGATAGTTTTATTTCAAATTGCAACCTTTGAAGAGCATTCCCATTGGTTATAAACATAGTTGCTTAAAATAACATGTGAAGAGTTTTATTTACCGATCATCGCTAGGCCATCTTTTCAAGAAAATACTTTAGTTTATATATGGTGATATGTTGTGTAATGTTTATGTGTATGATAGATATTGGTAGCATCAAGATACATACAAGACAACTAGTGCTTGCTTAAGCATGTATGAGTGTGGTAGATGTGTATGTAAAATAGAAACCGAAAGATGATTTTTATATTAATTAAAAGACTTAAAGATAGACACATCTCAATAAAAGTTCAAATGATGATGAGAATATTGTCGAATATTTTACCAACTAATCGGTTAATGTGAGGATGGGTGAACACATACAATAGGCAAGGTTCAACTTATTAAATTTTAGATTTGGACATGATACTTAACCTCATGCTTTTCACCAAAAGCTAATTTTTTAATTGATGCCTTATATCAGAAAGCAGTTCCTGACCTATATGTTTATTTATGATGGGTTTTTCAGTACTTGTTATGGGTAGATCAAGAGAATTAGGATCTCATGTAAGATTAAGAAAACTTTAGTGAACAAATACTTTGTAGAATTTTGGTCTTGATATGTGAGGGGAACTTGATATTTTTATTTATTACTTATCCAAATATCATGAAAATCCAAATAAACACTGGGTTTTCCATGTATTAGAAATACCTACTATTTTTTTCCTGCTATGTCATACGACTTGATATATATTGAATCAGATTTATGTCTAGTAGACCTTGTTCTTTGGATTGTTAATGTTTAATCTCATTTACAAATAAGCAAACTCATCACACTATATTAATTTGTGATATGTTCTACTCACTAGCTACAAAGAACTTGCACTTTATATTATTGATAAGTATTACTTTGCTGCTTCCTCTTTTATAAAAATATATCACCGTACGATTTAGACACCATTTGACATTTCCTTGTTATTCAATTATTTCATCATTTTCCAATCCTTATTCACAATTCATTTGGTATTTTAAATAATTTTTTGAATGGAAATTTGAAATAGATTACGTTGTTAGATAGTTAATAATAAAGTTAACTTTTATTGAATAGTGTGTGATAGATTTAGGGTGTGCCCTAGGTGCAATTTGATAATTTATTACGTCATCTAACTCTTGTATAAAAATCTTCTTCAAAATAAAGATGCTTTGAGATTTTTTTCTATTATATGTGTTGTTATATTATAATATAAGTAATGGTCAGAAGATATTAAACAAATACAAATAAAATTCCTTAAGAAAAGTAATTAGCTGATTGTAGTTAGGGATGTGTTGATAACCATGAGTTTTGAATCAAACATTTAAAATGCTTATCCTTAAATTGTTCATAGTTAAGATGTATCAGGAAAAGGACACAGATACATCCGTTAAGACTATTGTATGTAATACACTTGATACAACAAACGATGAGTTACCTAATAAACGTCTGGGAAACTAAGGGTTTACATACTTAAGGTTATCTGTAGAAATCATTAAATGCTCAATGGGAGTCTTTAATAGGTTAATACAACTATGGAAAGATATAAGATCCAATGTAACAGTGTGTAGTAGTCTTCAGACTTGAGAGTACCATTAAACTTTAGTATCTAAAATGTACTTTGATAATGGTCAATCGCATGATAGCACGATCATGTTACGACCATGGTTGGATACAGATTGAACTACTTAAAGTGAAACACTACTCATAATGTGATTCTTCTCCTTTATTGTAGAAGACTAGTATCACCATAATTAGCAGTCCACTTAAACTTGACATATCTTGTTATAATATAAATCGGTTAATCGATAAATGTTATCGGATTAAACTAATGGCTTTACAATGACACTGCACAACTAACCATGGATATCATTGGAGATTTTAACCATTGGCTAAAATATAGATATCTTAGTGATATAATGATGATGAAAAGAAAACATGTACAAAATATTGTTACTTAGGATGTAGTTAATAAAGGTTACAAATTGGATTCCTCTAAAATGATCTACAAGTAGCCAAACTCGTGCCTGATAAAGTACTTCAACAAAGTTCGTAAAGACTTTAGTATTAAATGTTTAAATATTACTAAGGATCGAGTTTATACTAAGGTGTCAAGGACCAAGTTTACATTATGGTGTCAACATAAAAGTGTCGTCAGCAATTTTCCAAGTTTAACTTGTATAGATTAATTTATAAATGTTGTAAACTAACACTAAAAATTAAGCATAAATGTTGTATTAAAATTTATGGCTCTTAATTATTTATTTAAGGCCTTAAAATTAACTAAAGTAATATGTAATTGTTGTACATTAATGTAGTAAAATATATGGTAAAAAATATTAAATTAATAATATATGTTTTTAATTATGCTCAACATCATGGAGTGTCCATGGACAGGGGCTAGCTAGAAATATGAGGGGATGGGTGTTTGAATGATTCTTTTTTGTCTACATTAAACATGGATTTAAAAGAAAGAAAAAGGGGAGATGTTTGTGATATCTAGTTGTTATAGAGTCTCACATTCTCTAATTCCAAATACACAGAAAAAATATACCTAACACCCACTAAACTTGTTGGAGCCTTAAAGCAGGGATTTGAACACCAAGCTAAAAGGAGGAAAGGAACTACAATATGAGGTCAAAGTGTTAACTTTGCAACATGTCAACAACTGAAGGATCTAAGGTAAACCTTTATTTTAAAATATTATATGTGTGTATGTATATCTACTACAATGCTTTGGGCCATATGTATATTTGTGTGTGTGATTGTGTATTTTGAAATTAAATTATTTTAGAATTTATATTTACATATATTAATAATTATGTATCTACATATATTATATTGGAAAACTTATTTTTTGGAGCCTTAACCTTAACCAATACATACATATGTTCCAAATAAATATATTTTAAAATCATATATCTTTACAACTACATACTTACATACATATATACATATGTAAATACATACATATATATACATATAGATGTATATAAATATATTCTCGTAAGAAATTTGAAAAATTTGGCCTTGATAAATACATACATGCATGCATACATACATTCATATATATATATATATATATATATATATATATATATATATATATATGCGCTCAAATTATTTTTGAAAAATCCAGCCTCGATAATAAAATAAACAATACATATATATTCTAAAATAACATAAATTTAAAATGGTACATACATACATACATACATACATATATTATCAATACTTATTTATTTTGGCCTTGTTTATAAAGAAACTATTATTAATACATACATACATACATACATATATATATATATATATATTAATAGGATTAGGATAGATTTTAAAAAAAATTCTTTTAGTTTCCAATAAATTTCACAAGTTATATATAAATATATTAGCAGAAAGAAAAATTATTTTTATTTCATTTTAAATGTGTACCAGAAAATATATTATATAAACAAATTATATATCAATATAAATAAACAGAATATGTCAAGAAAATATTATATCAGACATACACATTATATGTTCATTTACACGATATGATCATAAACCCTAATTATCACAAACATCATGCATTGTTCATCCTATATAAAACTATTTTAATTTCATATTAAATTTGAATATAATTATATTAAACAAACATAACGTTAAAGTAAAGTAGAAAATTAATTTCCAATAATAAAACTCTCCTTTTATCAAATATCTAATAAATATGGTTTAGTGCAAATAATTATACATGAAAACGCAAAACAAAGATCTTCTGAAAAGTTAACAAAAGGAATTTCTTGAAACTTCACCCTTTTACCCAGTTATCAATGCATTTGATCGCGCGTTGTGTTAACATGAATAATTAAACAATATATAGGACAAACACTAGAAAAATACGATTAGATGGGTGTCTGCGACAAGGGAGTTTAACTAAGGAGAAAGCTACTCTAATCAAAGAATGTTCTTACGAATGGACAACCTCACATCTTGTGGCCTTTACATGGCTCATTGAAGTTGTCCTTTCAAAGGTGCGCCTTTAGAGGAAAGCCAGATAAAATTTTGCGCCTTAGTTTAACTCAAATATGAGCATTTGAATGTAATAGGTGTAAATTTAAAACTATTTTGAATTTAAATAAAATTTAAATTTTATGAAGCTATGAAATTAAAATTTAAAATTGTTTTAAAATTTATGTAAATATATAAGTTATAATTACATTAAGGAAAGGTTTAGATAATAAAGATTAGATATAAATATACATAAGTTATTAAATTATAAATTTGATGATAAATTTATATATATATATATATATATATCATATGTCTTTAACAAAAGGGCATTAAATGAATTAAAAACCTATAGATTTAAAGACGTATACATAAGATGTAAGACATATGATGTTGTGAGACATTACTCGTCTTCTTTAAAATCTATAATGATGGATTATTATTATTTTAAATTATGAGTTGAAAGTAATATTTCTCTTCATTATTTATAATGTACATAAAGTACTATATATATGTACGATTGTTGAGCACTCTCTTAAGCCATAAAATATATATAGTGATGTTTATATTATCCTGAATTGGTAAGAATATTTTGTAACTTTATAGAGCACCCCAAGGGTTATAGAATTACCCTTTAGCTATTGCAAAATGATGGGTCTAGAGTATCTAATGTACTTTATATTTGTTAAGCATCTTCAAGATCTTAAAGATAATTAGCAGAAAACATGTACATGTTTAGGAATAATATGCAAGATATAATTAGTAAAGAGTTAACCACCCTTCATGGGAATTGCAATTTTTTGAGCACCACTAAGGTTTCAGTAACATGATAAATGGATCCTAATACTCAGTAAAGGAATTTAAGATATTCTTGTACCTTTTTAAGGGTTTTTAAAAGATGTAGAACTTAGCGAGAGCCTTATCAGATAAATATAACAAACCAATCTAATAAGTATAAGAATATATGTGATGTTATCTAATTTACTCTTAATAATTATTGTATATTAAATGGAAACAATGAAGGTGATTCTAAAGAAAGACACTAAACGATGCACACTATATAGACCAATTAAGAAACGGACGATCGCACTCACTATGAAAAATTATGGTATGTATACGCAAACGAGCTTAAGTATAAACTCGACAAATATGGAATGCCCAAACAAACACTTTTCAGCGAATCAATGACAATTAGACTGAAGTTTATCAATGTAACATACTATCTACCATAATAACTAGCTTTAAAGATTACATGAACATAAATAAATTCAATCCATGTTTAAGCACCTATAAATTTTTTACGGTGAATGGTCTTGGACCACAAGGTTCAATATCTCATTGAGACTATTACATACAAAAATGAGCAAAGAAACTTCCATCCAAGATCACGCACTTAATATGATTAGATATATAGAGAGATTGGCTGAGCTGGGAATAACCACTGATATTGAGTTACATACCAATTTGATTCTAAGATCACTAATTTCATAGTTTGATCCATTTATATTGAACATCAATATGAACTCGTTGAAATGTACTATCGTGGATCTTCTTAACATTTTAGGGACGAAGAAAGTACACTAACAAAGGATCCAAGTGCAGTACTCACAGTCATGGGTGCATCTTCTCGAATAGTTAGAAGAAGAGAAAATGTAGGTCAAAAGGTGACATGGGTAAGGCCAAGGAAGAGAAGGGTGAAAATCACCATTGCTCGATTTGCCGGAAGATCGACTGTCCATATTATTTGAAGATGTTCAAAAGGAAGGAATCTAACTCCGCTCCTGAAGGTATTTTCCATGTAGTGAATTATTTATCTATGGATGCTTCTTCTTGATTTTAGATATAGGATCTAGACCTCATATCTTTAATTTGTTACAGAGACTTAGGTGTAAGAGTCCGGTAAAGCCCCGCCTTTGCGTACGTTTTAAATCGACGATAAACCACACACATCTGACTTAAACCATACAGAAGGGCGGATTGTTATGGGGTAAATAAGAAAAAGCAGGGAAAGAAAAAAAACAAAATAGTCTTACAGCGGAATGATAAAATATAAAAATCAAATATACAGTTCACGAAGCTGTTTTATAAACATTTGATTATATTTATACAATACGTATCAGAGTTGCACATACCAATGAAAAATAATCGATGCAGCGGAATACAGTGTGTAGTGGAATAATATAATATAATAATATAATAATAATAATAATGAAATCTTCATCTTCGTCCTTCAGAAATAAAGTCTTCGATCCTGAAATGCTCGGACTGAACCGAGCGAATTAAAAAGACAAAACACTCGAGTCAAAACTAAAAGATCTTATGTAAGTTAAATCGACTAAAATAAATATGAGTGTAACAGCGTCGGAGATGTTTACGGGGTTTGACATCTCCTATCCATTGTCTAACGTGAGTGCAGTAACTTAAGAGATGCTCGGGATTCACATCTCCTAAGGATCCGTTAAACTATTTACTATGTAGTAATGTTTCGCTATTATAATAATGTCTATAGTAAAATAAACTTACTTTTAAATAGCGTTAAGGAGTTACCTAATCTCCCCCTTAACACAGTAATAGTCCCAGTAGTCCATCCAATATTATAGTCCCTCCTGATCGGGAAGCCACCAGAGGATACCACACGGGATACGGGAGAAAACCAAACTCGTACAAGGCGCGATAGGGTAGGTGACACGACACAACTAGGCAATGCTAGGGTAGATATACCAATTACGCTTCCGGGTCGGTGGTAACGCGTCGCGCACAGCTACCGCCCACCTCGAGCCACACCCCCAAATAAAAAAAATCAAAAGTGGCCACCGAATCAATCCAAAAGTCAAAGTATAATATCGAAGGGATGTGTCCGATCAAAAGTGCTACCTCATTAACCTGTCGATCGCTCCTGTTTTAGCCACCTTATGCCAACTCACGGGAGTTGGGTCCACATATTTACCTCAAAGGAAACGTCGCCACCATCCTACTTCATTCTGGAATCTCTACTGCGTACACGGTTGTTAAAGTGGTTTTCGGAGTTGGCAGAGAGTATGACAACTTCCGATCCCGGTCTCTTTAACAACCAAACGTTATTATAACACCACGGTCATTATAAAATAATTATAATTCAAATAGAATATAATATCCCTTTCAAAACATATAAATACGGTATCATTTCTGTTTTAAAAACCCAAATCAATATTATTTTCAAATATATCCTTTTCTGAAACCATAACATTTTCAAAGTTATAATATTTCGAAACAAAAACTTGAAATATAGCCTTCCATAACATAAAACTTTGAATTTCATAACTTTGAAACATACTACACCCCTTAAATGGTTTAAATATTACTTTATATAATAAAATAGCTTCTTCACCTTCACAAATCAATTCCAAATGTAGATTTAAATCCCCAAAGAAACCAATATAATTTCCATATATTTCAAAGCTTTAATTATTCCACCATTTCAAAACTTATTCTTCGATAATTTCATATATATCAATTTCAACTATTATTATTTAGATTTGAAATGTCAACTTAATAAATCAAACATCATTCTAGTAAAACCTTTAGACTTCAAATAACTGGACATTCTTTCAATTTAATTAACTTGATAATATTCATTTAAATCAATTTGATATTCATTTAAATCCTCTAAACAAAATTCAAGTTATAAAATCATGCCTATTAAATCTCAATTTATTTACATTTCAAATCAAATTTTTGAGGATAATTCTTAAATACTTTAATTCAATTCAAAATCACATTATCTTCCAACCTTAATTTTATTTGAATCATTATAAACTCTATATACAATAGAATTTAAATAGATACTTATTATATAAAAGAAATCAAACTTTATTATTTAGCTTATTTTATAATTCAAAACAAATTTATACAACTAAATCAAAAATAAAATAGCATTTATATAACATCTAAAATCAATATCTGTATAGCCCATATATTTCTTTACAAAACCATAAAAATCATTTCAAAAATAATTTTATATATATACCACGGTGCCTATATATAATTTTCTATCCTATCGTTAAGTGATACGGATATTTATCATTTCAATCCACAATTAAAAATAAGAATGCGGTTGTATATCATTTCAAACTGCAATCCCGAATCAAAATAAATGCATAATAACTTGCAGATTATGATGATATAAATAAAACATCCATTTATCCATCATAAAATCATACATCCATCACAATCATCATACAAAACAATCAATCAATATCAATATATAACTGATAATATATAACAGGTAATTAACTGGCAGTTATATTCAATAATAAATTAAATAACAATTTAATTTCAATAAATGCAATTAACTGAGATGGTGATTAAAAATATACGAAACAGCCATAAATAAATGCATAATCACAACATAAATTAATTTACCGAACATAAGAAATTTTAGAAGTTGCGAGTGGGTTAAAACACTCACCTTTGGGATTTAAATTGAATTTAAATTCAATTTAAACCCAAAAATATAACGGTCTCAGAATCTGTCCAGAGTAGTGCCAAAGTGTCCGGAATTCAGATATGATCCTAACAAAAGAAACCGTGTGTAAAACGGATATCGTATGCGAAAGTTATACGCATTATAAGTTATAAAATCAAAATTAAATTAAAATAAAAATATAAACTCACCTATTTTAACCCATGCCACGTCAGCATCCTCTACACAGCAACCAAATCCATTGATGCCGAAACCCTACTCCATCTCAGCACTAAAAACTGTGCCGCCGCTAGCATCTTACGCCCATGTGCGTGAGCGCTAGGACACCACTGCTACCCACCATCTGAGCGCCGCTGACCACCGCATGGACCCCCCTCATCGAACCTAAGATGCACGCCACTCTGGTGATGCCCAATTCCATCAGTCGCCACCCTCTGCAGTAACCCTAGTCGAATTTTTCACATCGATCCAACCGTTAACTCACCATGAAACCCACATTGATGCGACCCCCACGACCCTCTCTACAAAACCCATAAATGGTTCGACGATCCGACAGCTTTCATCGACGCGCAATGAACGGTTGAAAATTGTTCTTAGATTTCTGGACAAACAATGCGTCAAATCAAAAATCGAGTTGCAGTTTCAAGTTACGCTCTTTGAGAGCTTCGAATCCATATAAAATTTGATGGTATTTGAGGAGATTGAATTTTTATTTGATTTTTGAATTGAAATTTGAATTGGATAAATTAGGGTTTACATCCATTAAGGAAGAGGAGCATGGAAGTTTCTATACATATAGAAATGAGGAATAGAGGCTGCTAGGGTTTATAACAGGGTATTTATAGACAACTAAAATAGAATAGATGGACCTGATTTATAAACGCGCTCAACGATATATGGTTTGAAAAGTCCGTTCTGACTCCGGAACGAAATTGGGTCAACCCATATATCAAAATAGATGTTTTAAAATATTTTAAACGCAATGGAAAAAGTTTCAAGTCCAAATTCCATCGTATGAAGAAGTTATGCTAAAAACAATATTTTTCAAATTGATTTCAATTTCTTTGACTTCAAGGCGTTTCACGTTCGTACGATCAAACGATAAGTCTGATCGCTACGAAACTTGAAACCCTACAAAAATTCACCGTTACGGATCCGATGAAACTGGTTTTGTCGAAATCCGAGTCAGTGGCCAAAATGACTATTTTTTACATTAATTAAATAATTTAATATTAAATTTATTTAAATCAAGTCTCAGTTCAATTTTAAATAAATCACAATTTCTCTCAATTCAAATTGCTCGGACATTTGCCATAAATTAATGCAAATTCTTGACATCGGTCCAAAGTAAATAAATTTACCAATTCAGTGTTTAACTTCAATTTCCATAAAATTCAGTATTTATAAATTTAATTTCAATTAATCCATATTCTTAACCCATCTAGTTATTCAACTGATTTCATTTTACGATATAATTATCATGGTTTATACCATAGTGCATTAATGTCCCTTTTTTTTCTTAATTTCAAATAATGTAGAAATTAATTTCATTCACGGTAAACTCAACTAATTATAATTTATTCCAATAAATTTACTTGATTTAACTTCAATCCCTTTTCTAATCAATTATTATTCAATAAAGGTAACCTTTGTTTTACCCTTTATTACATTAGTGTAACGACCCAGAATTTTGGCAATATATTTCTTAATCCAATTTAAATAAAATACAAGCTTTTTCATATAAACTGATAAGATCTTTGGATATTTACCAGTTATATATGCTTTGTAAAGGAAATTTTGATTTGAAAATTTAAAATAAAATCTTTCAAAATGTTTATAATAAAATCTGTCCTATTCAATTGAAATTACAAGGTGCTATATTATTAATATTTGATATAATATATAAATGTAGTCTTTAATAAAAATGTTTAAAATAAACTATCCTATCAATATTAAACATAAATATAAAAACATAAGTATAAAACATAATTATAAACTATAAGCTATAAATATAAATATAAAATATACAAATACAAATAAATGTTATAAATCAAATATTTGAAAATTAAATTACAGATAGAATAAAATTTAGAAACTATGCTAACAATAACTATGATAACTCTACATATACATATATGATAAGTTTAGAAAACATATGTTGCTGTATATACATATGTACAATGCAAAGAAACAAAGAAGAAAAAAGAAAATAATAACAAGTTTACTGTGTAATCATGTATGCAAGAAGAAGACAAATCTATTTACATATTCAAATTATCTTTGTTCTCAAATGCAAAAGAGATAAGTTATTCACAACATATATGAAAAATATATTGTACAGGGACAAAGTATTCACATCAAATACAAAATATCTTTATACATAAATACAAATATGAGCCAATATTAATTAGATGTAAACTAGTATGAAGACATGCATTAAATTAGCACAAAATTTTGACAAGAAATCTTTCAGCTGAATTATGCTAGTATCACGTCAGTTTACAGTAATTTAATAAACCTGATCAAAACAAGTGAGGCTTGTACCAGTTGTAACCTACAGCTTTTCAAAGTTATATCTATTTATACACATCATAATATACTTGTTCATTTACAAATATTAGAAGCAAACCTGAGATAAGAAAAAAGAAAAATAAAATATAAACATCATCTTTACAACTCAACTTCATTCAACAAAGCTGAGAAGCATTTTCAGGGATAATTAAACTCCAGCTCTTCAACAACATTTTCTCTATGTCTCAACAATTATTTTGGTGAGTAAACATACTATTTTTAAAGTTTAAATTGTGGTAATTAGTTCATGTAAATCTTGTGTTTGCTATATATTGTAAGTATGTAGTTCTGAGATGTTCTCAGGAAGTTTAAACATGTGATGTTCTTCAGTATTTTTAAATTTTCTGAGCAAAAATAAAAAGTGAAAAGAAAACTAATACTTCTTCATATAAACCATTTTAAACTTAGAAATTTAACTAAATAAGTTTGTTTAGCTGAAAATCATGGCCTGGGAATGAATTGAAGATTGACAGTGCAACATAGACTCTGCATATTCAAGTTATAGTATTAAGAAATCAATATGTTAAAATTCAAATGTTTTAATTTGTTAATTTGATCCAATATCTTGATTTAACATATAAAATTAAGATTTTTAAAACAAGAACGATGACTTTTAAGTAAGTATTCGAGGTGCAGTTCGAAAATGAATCAAAAGTGCATTTTCATCAATTTTTGTTGATTCAACAAGTATTAGATGTTGAAATTTATTGTGGAGCTAGCTTAGTGATTTTCGAATTCAGGAAAAATGCTAAAAAAATTATCTATTGTGTAAGTTGTTTGGTCGAATCGAATGTAGGGTTTGGGTTCGTGTTTTTCTGTGGTTTGTTAGTTTCTTGTTTTCGTCAACATACGTCGATCGAGCTACACGCGATTTTGGGTGATGGTCGAGGAGGGTATGGCCATGGCGTGGACGAAGCGGCGTCGTTGCCAGTGGTCGGTGTTGGTAGGACGTGGCGAATTTCTGTTGGGTGATTGAGTTACTGGTTCGAGCAGATGGGTCCATTTTGATTTCGAGCTTTTCGCATCGAGTTGGCTTTTGATTTCGAATGTAAGGTTGATTCGTGGTTTGCTAGAGCCAGCGTGGGTTTCCGGAGGGACGGCGAACCACCGTGCACATGCATGGTGGCTTGCGAATGTCAGTGATTTTTGAATGTTGATTCGACTCGAGTTCTTACTCGAGTAGGAAGGGAAATTGCTTCGGGGTTTTCTTGCGTGCGTGAGTATGTTTAAAATACTTCGGTATTTACTTAAGCTAATATATAAAAAAAAGAACAGGTAGAAGAAGAAGGTGAGAAGAGAGGGACGTGGGAAAAAAGTAAAGAAACTCGAGTTTTTCTCAAGTAAACGGGGTGCTTTCCTCGAGTCTGATGAATTTGCCTAAATACTTTAAGTATTTTGTTATACTAAGTTTAATATTAATTAAATACATAATGTTGGTTAGTGTTAAGTTAAGATTTGATTTAAAATTTATTAAAAGAAGGATTTGCATATGTAAGATAATTAATTAACTTAAGGTATAAGTTGATTTAGAATGTAAATTAATTTTATAATAGTAATTAACTAAGCAGTTAAAGATTAAATAAATTTACATTATTAATCTTGTGTTTAAACCAATTTGAACTTAAGAATTTTAATTAATTACTTAAAGTTAATCAATAAATAAATAGCAGTTAACTAATTAAATGATTAATTAAGAATTAATGATTAATTAACTAGTATTTAATGATTAATTAAGTGATTAATGATTTATAAATAGGTAATTAAATTTTATTAATTAATTATTAAGATTATTAATTAAGAATTAAGAAATAATTAATTAAATGAGTAATGAAGTAATTAGTAAATTTAATAAGTTGATTAATTAGTGATTAATCAAACAGAATAAAATGGTTTATTCTTTAGTAATTAAGTTAAGTAGATCAAACTATTTTGATATGAATTGATGATCATTGTTTGATTGATTATGACATCTATTTGGTGACATTCTATGATATATTATGATATATTCTGGATATATCTGTGATGACTATGTATGATTTATCTGTGATAGCTGTTATGTGAATTCAAAGCATTAAATTAAACTGTTTTAAACTATTAAACAACTTGGCCCTTAAAATGGCGTTTGGATTTCGATGAGACCAGGATCGGGTATCAATTCGATATTCTGAAAACCACATCGATCCAAATTAAACGATAGGTCATGACATATCAATTGAAGGTCGAGATGGTGTTTCAGAATGCAAGGGTTATTGTCGTTAACTCTGAGGGTGATTCCAAAATGAGTGTAATGAGATAATTCCTTCGGATTTGTTCCAACTCGGAACGAACTTGTATGGATTGAATGCTTTCAGCACATCGTCAGGCGGACGATGAGCATTCTAAGAGATATGCTCTATAAAGGTAATTGCAGCCTCAAGCCTCATCAACCGGGAATGGCTAAAACAGGGGAGATGCAGTACGGTTAGGTGGGTCATGCCCAAGCAGGACGAGGTATACCCCTGTCTAGATGTCCCTTTATTTCGGCTGTGTGGGCAGTTGTTGGCCACAACTGCGGGGTTATCTTATTCGGGACTGTTCAGTAATGAATGGTTCCGGCCTTGTGTTGTAGGGGGTCGGGAGTGATCCTCGGTATGGTGATCTAGGCCCCGTACTGTGATGGGCGGTACCCAAGTAGCCTTGCCATTGATGGAAACCCATTTTTCCTACGAGACCCTACGGTTTTGATTTGTATTACCCACTTTTGTGGCTACTAGCTGGAATTTAATAGATGTAACAATTTCGGCTATTTTCTATACTTGAAAACCCTAGACACTATTATAATATCACTGGATTTCCTATAAAATGTTTTGGTTAGCGTAAGGTAAACTTACCCGTATTTATGTGTGGGGAGTCTTACGTGATATCTTTACTTCAAATGATTTTTAAAGTTAAACAACTATAACCTGTTTACTCACACCAGACCCATGTCTGACCCGGAGTTTATATTTTGTTTTTCATAAACTCTTGGGTACTCAAATTTTTATGAGTAGCCAAGTGATAGGTATTTGGAGTATTGAGTTTCTAAAGGAACTTTGGAGCAGAAGCCCAGACGTATGTATCTATCTATAGTTCCGCTGTGTAGTTAATGTATGCTGTATTTTGGATGTATGTATTGGCAGATATGTATATGACTGTCATGTGTATGATATTGTATAACTCTGATATATGTAAAAACTATGTAATAGTTATGTGATGTATTATATTTTGTTCCATTCCGCTGTGAGATTCTGATGGTGTTATGCTTTCTTTCTATCTTTTCTATTTATATCCCTTTCTTTTCTTATTGATGATACGTCTTTGTGAGGTTATAAAGGCGGGTCGTCACAATTAGTAAGTTCAATTTCCATCTTTCCTTTGTACTAACTACCCTATTTTCATTTTATTTCATTTCTACCAATATACACGCTAATTGCGATTAACATTCTAAATACATTCATTTACTTGGGTTCATACTTTCCATTATATCGGTTACTACACCATGCATAAATTTACAATTCCAATTATTTCATTATTACATCCGCACCTTCCATTATTGCACTAATTTTCATTAAAACAATTAAAGATTTCCTATGTTAATTTAGAAGGCCAATTAAATATAACAATCGTTACTATTAACTTTATAGTACACTCAAGTTTATTAATTTCAACTAATTATTATGATTACTTGTGTAACACTGAATTCATCCAATTACCATTTATTATACTAATTTATTTATTTATACAACACTTTCCATTATTTACCTTCACCCTATTATTCAATTCATTGTTATCAAATGGATGCATTTAACATTGGATTCATGATCTATTACCTTAATATACCCAATTTAACAACTCTTAAACATTGAATTACATTTCACATTAATGTTACATTTGTTTACATTTATTAAAAATTTATTTCCAATTTCAATTAACAATCTAAATAAATAGGTAACATACAATAATCATTACCGTTACCCCTTAGTCACATCAATAAGCTTTTATTACTTACAAATCAATATTGTCATTTATTCTCATACTACTAATTTTATTCACATATGTTCAATTTAACCAAACATACATTTAAATTATTTTATATAATTGGAATTCCATTCAATTTCATTAATTATTAACTTTAACTATTGCAATTCATTATCTAATATTAATTTTGAATGTATTTCCTAATTTACTAATTACAATTAATTAAAACCTTACAGTTGTTTACAATTAAATGGGGATTGCACTAAATTAATTATTTATTGACCTGCATTAACTTTATTACCTTAATTTACATTCAGTTACCATTAATCAATATATTATTTCATTGGTAAACTCAATACTTACTTTTTATTTACTTATTTTCCATTTTAACTAAGGGCGACAATTTTATACCATTTCATTTGTTGTGATTTCACTTCAATATAAATTATAAAATTCTTATTTCTTCCTAAATTTAATTACAAAAATCCTATTAATTTACCTAATTTAGTTATCAAATTTTCCGGGTCGTTACACTCTCCCCCACTCAAAACTCTTCGTCCCCGAAAAGGAAAAATGAGGGAAATAAAGAATTAAATAAACAATACATCTTATTCAAAAATATTGACTTTACAAACAGATAAATTTACAAAATAAATTAATTTAAATAAAATATACCAATTTATAGCCATTAGATCTTTTTACTTAAATTAATAAAGTTTGAAAAGAATTTTCAAAATATTTTCTAAGTCCAAAATTTTACGGAAAATTTCGGCAGAGTCTCCTTTGTACGAAGAGGCTTGGAAGAAAATATAATATCAATATAACAATATACAACATATATTTTCCATAATAATAAATATCCCAAGACGGGAAAATAATATAATAATGCTATAAAACCGTAATCCGAAAAACGTACCTATTCGTCGGGCAAATAACACTTATTTATGAAAACAAAAGCAGTAGCAATTGCTTCCATAACCTGTATTTCACTTATATAATCCAAAAAGGTTAACAATTATATAAAATAAAGTATCTAAAGTTGTTTCAAACACAAGCAAACAATCAATACAACAACAATCAATTGCAACAAACATCATAAACACAAATCAACCATCCAAGCATGTCAAACAAAACAAATAGTTATTCGAGTTCAAACCTTAAATTGCATAAAATGAAAAATAAACTACTTAGTGCACCATTTACTCAACAGTCTTAGATGAAATGAAATAGATTATTCATTTATACAAACAATTTAAAGTATCCTTACCCAAATAACCATAAACCGAAACAAACAACGATTCCAAGCAACAGATTAAGTTTATTCTTATTAATTCCATTCATTTTCATTTATTGCTTATAATTATTCATTTTCAGTTATTCAGGTCATGTAAGTTTCTTTTTTTATTGCATTACATTTATGCATTTCTCAATTTCATTTATTTAGTGCTTACATTTCTATTATATTTAATTATAGTAACATTTTAATTACAACTTAAGTTTATAACTTTATAACATCAATTCTTATAAATAAAAGCAATTTATTGAACACTTTGATTTCCTACTTTTACTTGTAAAATTTCCATTACAATTTCTTATTAAACATTTCAACTTATAATGTTCGGTAAGTTGTATATTTGTTTTTAAGGATGTAATTGAAAGTTATAAAGTTTGCTTATTTCTTTTAATTAATCAAATGTTCAATAATAATATCCTTTGTTTTATATGTTACAAATTTAAATTTTATTTTTATTAAATTTATAACTTAGCATTAAATCTCTTATTTCATTTAGAGGCTTCAATTATTAGTTAGATTCCACTTTACTACACTAATGGAAACTATTAATAAATGGAAACATAGGAATTAAATATCGGGTTTTATTCAGAAATCATTTCAAAATAATAGATAAATGTATATTATATATCCAATTATATTTAAAACAATTTAAAATTTATATTTGTTTATCAAAACAACTCTGTAGTAAAACTACTACAGTGGTCTTTCTACTCCGAAACTCGAAAATGAATGTCGATGATGCGTGCACTCATCACCGAAATTATTTTCCAACGACAGAGAGGGGAGTACAGGACTTTTTACTTTCCAAAGTTTCTTTAAAACAACTCTTTCAAATCATTTTGAAATATTTATAACAGAAAATACTTCTAAAATATTATTATTATATCCCAAAATCCATTGAAAGAAATTTTCAAAACCCAAGAACTTAAGTTCTAAATTTTCCATTTCCATTTATTCGATCTTCAATCTTATTTCAACTATTATTTGTAAATTTCATTACCTAACAACCAATATATTGCAACCAAATATATATACATATATATCATTGATAGAATTTTATTTATATATATAGAAAATATAATAAGCAAAATTATTTCATTCACCTACATAAAAAAACAAATATTATGTCGGTCTGTCCTATTTAGTGTTTAAAAACCCCTATTGATTTCATAGCGTCCCATGCATCACCCAGAATTTATAAATACAAAACGGAACAGATTAACACAACATTAAAACCTTTTTATAACACTAACAAATAAGCTCTCTCATATATGCACACTCGGTGACTCCCATAGGGTATTTGTAACGTCCCGAAAATTTTCGACTTTTGAAAATCCGACATCGACACTCACTTTATCGACTGCCGAGAAATCAAAGGCCGAAAACCGAGAT
This sequence comes from Allium cepa, assembly GCA_030765085.1. NCBI lineage: Eukaryota > Viridiplantae > Streptophyta > Magnoliopsida > Asparagales > Amaryllidaceae > Allium > Allium cepa. The sequence goes on from CM060929.1 coordinate 487,117,262, forward strand.
GTTATGGGTTTTTAAAAGAATTTAAGAAAAGAAAGAAGAGAGAAAAAGAAGAAAGAAAAAGAAAATTAGAGGGAAAAGAAGATAGACAATTTTTAGAAAACAGAGAATTAGAAAAACAGAAGATAGAAAATTTTAAAAATAGAACGGGACAGAAAGGGAACAACAGAACAACAACAGAATCTCACAATTCGCAGCGGAACAACATATAATAATAAATGAATAATCTTTAAACAAAGAACTATATCAGTTATTACATTACATTTCATTTCATTACATCATATCATCAGAGTGTACAACAACATACAACAATAAACAGTGCAGCGGAAAAGAAATACTATATAAACTAGTAATACGCCATGCCATCCAGCTTGCCTCCAGCAACTCCAGAATATCCAGAATATCCTGATAAACCTTAACTCTTGACTGCCCGTGTGGAAATTGGTGGGCACCCAGAGTTTAGGAAGGAAAACAATAAACTCCAAGTCAGTCATGTGACTGGTGTGAGAACTCAAAACAGTTTATTTATCTTTAAAATCAAAATAGAGGAATATTTTTAATCAATTCGCAATGCTTTTAAAAATGAGACTACCATAAGGCCTCCCGCACACACACACAATGCAAACGCAGAATCGGAGGAGATTTCTCCTTATGATAGTCAAAGATGCTTGATACGCATTTAAAAGAACATTTCATATTATTATTAGTGCATAGTGTAGAGAAAAATTCATTTCGAAAGTAGAATATAAATCTTAGCCAACATACGACCATTATCGTATGCCTACTATAGCTACCATCCAAACAGTGGTGACCACCATAAGTGAATAGCAGGTTCTACAACTAATACCGTACAAGTTTCGTATTGGGAATTGGATTTCCAACAAATGGTCAGGCCAAGGAACTTCCCATTGCCACTGAGAATGCCTCTGGATGGACATCCCCGAGAACCAAACCGGATCTCTACCAACACAAGGCCGGGTTACTCCTAACTGAGCAACAACTGACCGAATATGCCATCCCCCGGTCCTTTGGGACCTTTTTCCGAGAGCGCTCTCTAATCAATTCACACAATCATAACAAAGTGTTTTCAACATGAGTAAGTATCTGGGCTCCATACCATGATACCACCCTTTTCCAGAAGGAAATGGACACATCCTAAAGGGTGCTACCCCTCATAACCTTGCTGCTTCTTTCCTGTTTTGACCATTTCCGGGATGTGAGGCTCGACGAATTCACGTCCACAAAAACATACTTTATACAAAAGCCATGCTTTGGGTCAATAAATGATCAACACAATGATCACTAAGATAGACGATCAAATAAATGATCCTATCACAATAATCAACACAATGATCATTTCAGCATCACTCAGCATGTCACATTACCAAACTGGGAATATATCGCTGATAACTTCAACTATATAACCTTTGAGCACATACGTCTCAAAGAAGGGTGTTAAGCAAAGAATAAATTCTCAGCCACCAACAGAAATATATTTGAAAGAAATCGGCTTTATATCTCAACTTGCAATGTCAGGCATACAATCCATACAAGTCTGTTCCGGGCTCGAACAGAACCGAAGGCACTTACAAAGAAGTCCTTGCAATCCGGATATTCACAATCCTGATCGGATTTCCCATCACTTAGGGAGTTTCTATACCGGCGCGACTCGGTGCAGAAACAATCGATAGGTCATCCTATCACTCTTGCAAATACCGGTCTTCAACACCGATCTTCAAATGCAATTCACAACGACGTATCACATATTCGGAATGGGTTATACGACCCCATGGTCCTTTCCCGGTTAACCCGAATAGTGAGCGCTTATTCAAAAATAAGTGTGCATTCAAATTCAATCAATTCACATCAAATACCCATTCAAAGGGAAATATTGATAGTCGGTTATTGAACTATCACTGGATATGCATACATCACCAGATTCCAAATAATTTTCCAAATTATTTATTTTCCAAAATATCTTTACTATATATATAGTTTCAACACTTCAAAAATAAATCAATATTTATTTTTAACCAATTTCACTTTTCACATATAAATTCTATAATGAATTTGTATTTCAAAATATTCGTGCATATACGATTTCAATAATTCATTTCAATTTATCTTTAAAAAGATAAATTCAAATTTTTCACTTCATATTGGAAAACATTTCCATACTTATTTATTCATAAGTAATTCACAAATCTTTTTATTTTCAACACTTAGAAAATATTCAATATACTTAAATCGAATTAAGTATATATTTCATTCTATTAAGGAAATCATTCACTTAAACATATTTATTTGGGCCAAAACGAATGTTGCGTAAAACATCGTTACGACAACCCAAAATCACTAGTATAGGGATTCGAAATTAAAATAGATATATAAATCCCAATACTATACAAAAACATTTCCTTTCGGAAATCATTTACTATAACAACAGTGTTATAGTCCACTATTTCCTTTTATTTCTCGAAAACATCTATTTCAACAATAAATGTTGAAATCTATGGTTTCGAATCTCAACATGTTTAAAAACATCGTTAGATCGTTTTAATTCTATTTAAAACATCACATTCAAAAACATTTTATTTAACGTGTTATTCACTATTCAAAAACGTGAATAAACTTCGTTAACAAATCTCATCCTTTTATTCATTTTAATTTCAAAGGATTATTCACAGTCTAAAACGTGAATATAACTCTATTTCTAAGTTATAACAATTAACTTATCAAAAATAAGTCATTTGCGGATTTATAAAACAACGTTTATAAATTCCGTTTCTATTTATTTATAAAAACTTCCTTTTTATAAATTCCTTTATTAACCTATTCCAGTTTATAACTCAATTATAAACTACAAGTTCATATTATAAGTTAATTACTTATAAAACGATTATTTTACAAAATCGTTCTTTTTAAAGACTTTTCAATTTATAAACCTTATAACTTATAAGATTTATTTATTTAATCAATCTATTCTTCAAATAATTTCACCAAATTTATAAATCTTACTATTTATAAATTTCATTTATAACTTCACAGTTTATAACTCTATAAATTTCATTCATTTATGAAATTCATTTTCACTACATTCAAACACTTATAAAAACTTGTTTTATAATGTCAATTTTTCAATTTATAAATATCCATTTATAAATCTCTTAATATAAATCAGTTTATATTATTATTCTAAAACGTCTTTAAATTCCTTTATAATTTCATCATTTCGATTTATAAAATAATCAAATTTTATAAATCCTATATTTAAACTTTTATCATATATTCAAAAATCCAATCTAAATTATTTTATAAAATCATTAGTTCATATTTCTTAAAAATCAACTTTTAATCGTATTTCTAAAAATCAGTTTTTTTTACTATATTTCACAAAAACCATAATTTTTTATAACTTTAAAAATTATAACGTTTATTTATTTATAATGGATCAATTCCAAAAATATAGTATATTTTCTAAAATCACTTTAAAACCATTTTAAAATCCCAAAATCTGGGTCCAATGATGCTACACACCAAATAGTCAATCACGACTAACAACGATATCATATATCGATATGATAATCATCAAATATCAAAATATCTGAAATAAAATAAATACTGTTGAGGAATCCAGTTGGATCCCTCCAACCTGTTTCCTGCATCCAAAAACATTAGCACAATACCAATTTCGCTCCAGTACGAAATTATCGCGGTATATGTTCTTAATAAATATTATCCGCTTAATAACGGCGTAATAGGGTCTCATCCGCTAAACAAAAAATGCGGGAAATCAACAACTGCAATATATACATATGCCAATATATATATATTGATATTATATATAATACCAATTTCACTGTTTATGAAATATTCGCGGTATATGTTTTTAATAAATAACATCCGCTTACTAACGGCGTATAATGTCTATTTTAACAATCAATAATTTACAGTCATCATTCAAACATGCATTCAAATATTTTAAATCTAACTATTTAAAATAAAATCGAAATCTATTCGATTGAGTGAGAAATCCTCACCTTGGTTTTAAATTCCGTTTTAGCTTTAATTTCGAATAAAATTAAACGCGCGTTTAATTTTACCCGAAATTCTCACTAACTCCAAACGACTCCAAACCAACTCCATCGCGTAGTGCTCGTCCATACGATTCCAACGCAACTGAGTTTGCATTTTTTCGACCTCGTATGAAAAAGTTATGTATTTTACAAGTTCGTACACGATTTATATAACTAAAATTACAACAACCTTAATAATTTAAACCTCTCCTCAATCCTAGCCACATGATCATGATCCAAAGGCCCAAAATCTTCATCTCCTACATCACCACGCACGCGCAAGTCTCCAGGAAGCAAAACACGGCATGAACCCATACATCAAAATTTAGGGTTAAATAGCTCGGCCACCACACACCACTAAATCCCATCACACCTCCGCCATTTCGAAGAGCACGACACACACATGGTTCGGCCTGACCCCTGGCCAACTCGGCCCCCTCCTCCTCTCTGAAACGCGTGCGCAAGTTACAAGTTTCTAGCTCGATTTGCCGCCAATCCGAAGCTCCAAACACGATCATAGCCGTTGATATTGTAGATCTTGATGTGCTCTACATCTTTGTAGTTGATGGCTTCGTGAATCGATGAATGGATTGAGAGATTTTGAGGGAGGAAGTTGATGAACTGCTGGCCGTTCATACCTAGGTGGCGGCTAGGGTTTGTTTTTTTTTTTTTTTTTTTTTTTCTAAATGAAGGGTTGGGGTTATTTATAAAGAAAACCAAGCGTAAACACTATTCATCCCGGGAATTCCGAACTCCGATTTAGACGCCGTAACCAGCGTACCTAGGGTTTATCCCGCGTTCCGGACACAATGGAACAGGTTTCGGAAGCTAATTCGGACATCTGTGCGAGTTATGGCTGAAAACGTTCAATTTGAATTAAACCGATTTAAATCGATTTCTAGGCGTTTTAATTTGTACCGGACAAACGGTAAATCCAATTGACTTGAAATTTGAAACCTTATAATAATATCACATTACAGATCCGATGAAACTGGTTTCGTCGAATTCCGAGACTTTTTGAAAAATGGCTATTTTGACTCGTCAAATTTAAATTAAAAACAATTCGATGCGTTTCGAGCTGCCACGATCAAACGATAGCTCCGATTGACACGAAATTTGAAATCCGGTAATAACTAACTATTACGGATCCAATGGAACTGGTTTCGTTCAATTCTGAGACTGTTCAAAAATTGGCTATTTTACAGTCGATTATTAAATATTAAAATATTAAATTTTCACAGATTAACTTTTAATTTGATTTTAAAAGTTCTAAAATATTTCTATAACTCCAGTATGATTAAATAAAATTTTCCAAATTATTTTCAATCATATTTAACTCAATTTTCAATTATTTCCATAATTTAACATATTAAATTATCGATTTAATAATCCAATTAAATCCAAAAATTCAAATAAAAATTTATTTGACTTATAAATTCACTTATTAATATTTAAAAATTAATTAAATATTCAAATTTAAATTAATAAAAATTCTGGGTCGTTACAATCTTTCCCTCTTAAAAGAATTTCGTCCTCGAAATTGCAAGTAAGAAAGGTTACAAAATCTATTAATTTTTCAAAATTCATAATTAAACTTCTTATGATAACTTTTACTAAGTTTTCAAATCATACTTAGTTATGTTTTCAAAAACAACTACTATTGTTTAACTTTCAACTCTAAAACAAAGTTAAAGTTTTCAAAATTTTCCCATTTTCTCAAAAATTTTCTAACGACTTAAATTTTCGGAAAAATTCGCCATAGTCTCCTTTGCGCGGCTCGATCCGAAAAAAAAATGACAGTATATATATCACAAATATACATCTCATCAAGTAATGAGGCATCCCGCAGGGAAAAAAGTGTAAAAGTGCGATATTTAATCCGAGATATGTACCTTATATTTTATTAGCAAGCATATACAGCTAATATAGCGCAAAAGCGAACTCCAAATGCGAAGCAAACGCGATCCGCACCTACTAAACTCAACAAACAACATGAGAATCATGCATATATGAAAATAGTATCAACAGACATCATATAGCAATATAATAACTATATAAGTCACATAGCAAATGCAACAATAGCAATATATATTCAACCATCAACCAATTACATCCATAACCAATCAATATTCATTTATATTCTCATTCATATTCAATGAATTTGGGTTTTCACTTTAAATCATATTTGATTTATTAACATTGGATTTTATCAACATTCATTCTCAATTTTAATTAGTTTGCATTCACTAATTAAATCCAATTCACGTTCAATTCTATTCAAATTTATTTGTCTTTAATTTGAATTCAATTTCATAGCTTTCAATTTCATTAACACTTAATGAATTACATACAATCAATCAACAATCATATACCAACCAATGTATATCAATTACAACCAAATTCCTTTACTTCACTTACATTTATTTTGGTTTAACACCATCACTCTCAATTGGTTTAATTAAATTGATTTCCATTCAATTTTATTCAACTTCCAATAAAATTAGATTTTAATGAATTAACACTTATATTCATTATTTTTTTATCAATTATTTTCATTCAATCGATTAACATTCAATTCATTTATTCAATTCAATTACAAAGTTGAATTTCATTTACATAACTTAAGTTATATTCCATTTATACATCCTTTATTTACAACTCATATTTTATATAGTTTCACTTCTTATATATATAAGTTTATTTCACAATTGTAAACACTTTAATTATAATTTTATTCTTATAATTCTTTTACTTATACAATTATTCTTTTATTTAGACTATTCAAACAACTAAACAATCTACTTATATACACTTTAATAATTTTTGAAAATTATTTCTTTATATATAAAATATACTCAAGGTAAAATTATTTCATTTACCCAATTTAAAACAATATTATGTCGAATTGTTCTATTCAAGTGTTTAGAAACCCCTTCGGCATAGTCTTGCGGACCACGCTGACGAAAGTTCATATGCCACTCAATAAACCAATCATCACAATATAAAACAATTTTATATTCACTAACAAATACGCTCTCATAGCTATTATTACACTCAAACTCATTCTAGAGTGCTACTGACTCTATCTCTAATGAGTAATACCCAACAGAACCATGGTTGTCGCTTAACCATCAGAGCTCTGATACCAAATGTAACGTCCCGAAAATTTTCGACTTTCGAAAATCCGACATCGACACTCACTTTATCGACTGCCGAGAAATCAAAGGCCGAAAACCGAGATGTTATGGGTTTTTAAAAGAATTTAAGAAAAGAAAGAAGAGAGAAAAAGAAGAAAGAAAAAGAAAATTAGAGGGAAAAGAAGATAGACAATTTTTAGAAAACAAAGAATTAGAAAAACAGAAGATAGAAAATTTTAAAAATAGAACGGGACAGAAAGGGAACAACAGAACAACAACAGAATCTCACAATTCGCAGCGGAACAACATATAATAATAAATGAATAATCTTTAAACAAAGAACTATATCAGTTATTACATTACATTTCATTTCATTACATCATATCATCAGAGTGTACAACAACATACAACAATAAACAGTGCAGCGGAAAAGAAATACTATATAAACTAGTAATACGCCATGCCATCCAGCTTGCCTCCAGCAACTCCAGAATATCCAGAATATCCTGATAAACCTTAACTCTTGACTGCCCGTGTGGAAATTGGTGGGCACCCAGAGTTTAGGAAGGAAAACAATAAACTCCAAGTCAGTCATGTGACTGGTGTGAGAACTCAAAACAGTTTATTTATCTTTAAAATCAAAATAGAGGAATATTTTTAATCAATTCGCAATGCTTTTAAAAATGAGACTACCATAAGGCCTCCCGCACACACACACAATGCAAACGCAGAATCGGAGGAGATTTCTCCTTATGATAGTCAAAGATGCTTGATACGCATTTAAAAGAACATTTCATATTATTATTAGTGCATAGTGTAGAGAAAAATTCATTTCGAAAGTAGAATATAAATCTTAGCCAACATACGACCATTATCGTATGCCTACTATAGCTACCATCCAAACAGTGGTGACCACCATAAGTGAATAGCAGGTTCTACAACTAATACCGTACAAGTTTCGTATTGGGAATTGGATTTCCAACAAATGGTCAGGCCAAGGAACTTCCCATTGCCACTGAGAATGCCTCTGGATGGACATCCCCGAGAACCAAACCGGATCTCTACCAACACAAGGCCGGGTTACTCCTAACTGAGCAACAACTGACCGAATATGCCATCCCCCGGTCCTTTGGGACCTTTTTCCGAGAGCGCTCTCTAATCAATTCACACAATCATAACAAAGTGTTTTCAACATGAGTAAGTATCTGGGCTCCATACCATGATACCACCCTTTTCCAGAAGGAAATGGACACATCCTAAAGGGTGCTACCCCTCATAACCTTGCTGCTTCTTTCCTGTTTTGACCATTTCCGGGATGTGAGGCTCGACGAATTCACGTCCACAAAAACATACTTTATACAAAAGCCATGCTTTGGGTCAATAAATGATCAACACAATGATCACTAAGATAGACGATCAAATAAATGATCCTATCACAATAATCAACACAATGATCATTTCAGCATCACTCAGCATGTCACATTACCAAACTGGGAATATATCGCTGATAACTTCAACTATATAACCTTTGAGCACATACGTCTCAAAGAAGGGTGTTAAGCAAAGAATAAATTCTCAGCCACCAACAGAAATATATTTGAAAGAAATCGGCTTTATATCTCAACTTGCAATGTCAGGCATACAATCCATACAAGTCTGTTCCGGGCTCGAACAGAACCGAAGGCACTTACAAAGAAGTCCTTGCAATCCGGATATTCACAATCCTGATCGGATTTCCCATCACTTAGGGAGTTTCTATACCGGCGCGACTCGGTGCAGAAACAATCGATAGGTCATCCTATCGCTCTTGCAAATACCGGTCTTCAACACCGATCTTCAAATGCAATTCACAACGACGTATCACATATTCGGAATGGGTTATACGACCCCATGGTCCTTTCCCGGTTAACCCGAATAGTGAGCGCTTATTCAAAAATAAGTGTGCATTCAAATTCAATCAATTCACATCAAATACCCATTCAAAGGGAAATATTGATAGTCGGTTATTGAACTATCACTGGATATGCATACATCACCAGATTCCAAATAATTTTCCAAATTATTTATTTTCCAAAATATCTTTACTATATATATAGTTTCAACACTTCAAAAATAAATCAATATTTATTTTTAACCAATTTCACTTTTCACATATAAATTCCATAATGAATTTGTATTTCAAAATATTCGTGCATATACGATTTCAATAATTCATTTCAATTTATCTTTAAAAAGATAAATTCAAATTTTTCACTTCATATTGGAAAACATTTCCATACTTATTTATTCATAAGTAATTCACAAATCTTTTTATTTTCAACACTTAGAAAATATTCAATATACTTAAATCGAATTAAGTATATATTTCATTCTATTAAGGAAATCATTCACTTAAACATATTTATTTGGGCCAAAACGAATGTTGCGTAAAACATCGTTACGAAAACCCAAAATCACTAGTATAGGGATTCGAAATTAAAATAGATATATAAATCCCAATACTATACAAAAACATTTCCTTTCGGAAATCATTTACTATAACAACAGTGTTATAGTCCACTATTTCCTTTTATTTCTCGAAAACATCTATTTCAACAATAAATGTTGAAATCTATGGTTTCGAATCTCAACATGTTTAAAAACATCGTTAGATCGTTTTAATTCTATTTAAAACATCACATTCAAAAACATTTTATTTAACGTGTTATTCACTATTCAAAAACGTGAATAAACTTCGTTAACAAATCTCATCCTTTTATTCATTTTAATTTCAAAGGATTATTCACAGTCTAAAACGTGAATATAACTCTATTTCTAAGTTATAACAATTAACTTATCAAAAATAAGTCATTTGCGGATTTATAAAACAACGTTTATAAATTCCGTTTCTATTTATTTATAAAAACTTCCTTTTTATAAATTCCTTTATTAACCTATTCCAGTTTATAACTCAATTATAAACTACAAGTTCATATTATAAGTTAATTACTTATAAAACGATTATTTTACAAAATCGTTCTTTTTAAAGACTTTTCAATTTATAAACCTTATAACTTATAAGATTTATTTATTTAATCAATCTATTCTTCAAATAATTTCACCAAATTTATAAATCTTACTATTTATAAATTTCATTTATAACTTCACAGTTTATAACTCTATAAATTTCATTCATTTATGAAATTCATTTTCACTACATTCAAACACTTATAAAAACTTGTTTTATAATGTCAATTTTTCAATTTATAAATATCCATTTATAAATCTCTTAATATAAATCAGTTTATATTATTATTCTAAAACGTCTTTAAATTCCTTTATAATTTCATCATTTCGATTTATAAAATAATCAAATTTTATAAATCCTATATTTAAACTTTTATCATATATTCAAAAATCCAATCTAAATTATTTTATAAAATCATTAGTTCATATTTCTTAAAAATCAACTTTTAATCGTATTTCTAAAAATCAGTTTTTTTTACTATATTTCACAAAAACCATAATTTTTTATAACTTTAAAAATTATAACGTTTATTTATTTATAATGGATCAATTCCAAAAATATAGTATATTTTCTAAAATCACTTTAAAACCATTTTAAAATCCCAAAATCTGGGTCCAATGATGCTACACACCAAATAGTCAATCACGACTAACAACGATATCATATATCGATATGATAATCATCAAATATCAAAATATCTGAAATAAAATAAATACTGTTGAGGAATCCAGTTGGATCCCTCCAACCTGTTTCCTGCATCCAAAAACATTAGCACAATACCAATTTCGCTCCAGTACGAAATTATCGCGGTATATGTTCTTAATAAATATTATCCGCTTAATAACGGCGTAATAGGGTCTCATCCGCTAAACAAAAAATGCGGGAAATCAACAACTGCAATATATACATATGCCAATATATATATATTGATATTATATATAATACCAATTTCACTGTTTATGAAATATTCGCGGTATATGTTTTTAATAAATAACATCCGCTTACTAACGGCGTATAATGTCTATTTTAACAATCAATAATTTACAGTCATCATTCAAACATGCATTCAAATATTTTAAATCTAACTATTTAAAATAAAATCGAAATCTATTCGATTGAGTGAGAAATCCTCACCTTGGTTTTAAATTCCGTTTTAGCTTTAATTTCGAATAAAATTAAACGCGCGTTTAATTTTACCCGAAATTCTCACTAACTCCAAACGACTCCAAACCAACTCCATCGCGTAGTGCTCGTCCATACGATTCCAACGCAACTGAGTTTGCATTTTTTCGACCTCGTATGAAAAAGTTATGTATTTTACAAGTTCGTACACGATTTATATAACTAAAATTACAACAACCTTAATAATTTAAACCTCTCCTCAATCCTAGCCACATGATCATGATCCAAAGGCCCAAAATCTTCATCTCCTACATCACCACGCACGCGCAAGTCTCCAGGAAGCAAAACACGGCATGAACCCATACATCAAAATTTAGGGTTAAATAGCTCGGCCACCACACACCACTAAATCCCATCACACCTCCGCCATTTCGAAGAGCACGACACACACATGGTTCGGCCTGACCCCTGGCCAACTCGGCCCCCTCCTCCTCTCTGAAACGCGTGCGCAAGTTACAAGTTTCTAGCTCGATTTGCCGCCAATCCGAAGCTCCAAACACGATCATAGCCGTTGATATTGTAGATCTTGATGTGCTCTACATCTTTGTAGTTGATGGCTTCGTGAATCGATGAATGGATTGAGAGATTTTGAGGGAGGAAGTTGATGAACTGCTGGCCGTTCATACCTAGGTGGCGGCTAGGGTTTGTTTTTTTTTTTTTTTTTTTTTTTCTAAATGAAGGGTTGGGGTTATTTATAAAGAAAACCAAGCGTAAACACTATTCATCCCGGGAATTCCGAACTCCGATTTAGACGCCGTAACCAGCGTACCTAGGGTTTATCCCGCGTTCCGGACACAATGGAACAGGTTTCGGAAGCTAATTCGGACATCTGTGCGAGTTATGGCTGAAAACGTTCAATTTGAATTAAACCGATTTAAATCGATTTCTAGGCGTTTTAATTTGTACCGGACAAACGGTAAATCCAATTGACTTGAAATTTGAAACCTTATAATAATATCACATTACAGATCCGATGAAACTGGTTTCGTCGAATTCCGAGACTTTTTGAAAAATGGCTATTTTGACTCGTCAAATTTAAATTAAAAACAATTCGATGCGTTTCGAGCTGCCACGATCAAACGATAGCTCCGATTGACACGAAATTTGAAATCCGGTAATAACTAACTATTACGGATCCAATGGAACTGGTTTCGTTCAATTCTGAGACTGTTCAAAAATTGGCTATTTTACAGTCGATTATTAAATATTAAAATATTAAATTTTCACAGATTAACTTTTAATTTGATTTTAAAAGTTCTAAAATATTTCTATAACTCCAGTATGATTAAATAAAATTTTCCAAATTATTTTCAATCATATTTAACTCAATTTTCAATTATTTCCATAATTTAACATATTAAATTATCGATTTAATAATCCAATTAAATCCAAAAATTCAAATAAAAATTTATTTGACTTATAAATTCACTTATTAATATTTAAAAATTAATTAAATATTCAAATTTAAATTAATAAAAATTCTGGGTCGTTACAGTATTACTACCCTATTAATAAAGAGTCAGACCCCACAAAGCTAAGGTTTATCGCTAAACCAAAGTTCTGATACCAGATGTAACGCCCCGCCTTTCCGTACGTTTTAAATCGACGATAAACCACACACGTCAAACTTAAACCATACAGAAGGGCGGATTGTTATGGGGTAAATAAGAAAAAGTAGGGAAAGAAAAAAACAAAATAAAATCTTACAGCGGAACGATAAAATATAATAATCAAATATACAGTTCATGAAGCTGTTTTATAAACATGTGATTATATTTATACAATACATATCAGAGTGCACATACCAACGAATAATAATCGATGCAGCGGAATACAGTGTGTAGTGGAACAATATAATATAATAATAATAATGAAATCTTCGTCTTCGTCCTCCAGAAATAAAGTCTTCGATCCTGAAATGCTCGGACTGACCCGAGCGAATTAAAAAGACAAAACACTCGAGTCGGAACTAAAAGATTTTATGTAAGTTAAATCAACTGAAATAAATATAAGTGTAACGGCGTCGGAGATGTTTACGGGGTTTGACATCTCCTATCCAGTGTCTAACGTGAGTGCGGTAACTTAAGAGATGCTCGGGATTCATATCTCCTAAGGATCCGTTAAACTATTTACTATGTAGTAATATTTCGCTATTATAATAATGTCTATAGTAAAATAAACTTACTTTTAAATAGTGTTAAGGAGTTACCCAATCTCCCCCTTAACACAATAATAGTCCTAGTAGTCCATCCAATATCATAGTCCCTCCTGATCGGGAAGCCACCAGAGGATACCACACGGGCTACGGAGAAAACCAAACTCATACAAGGCGCGATAGGGTAGGTGACACGGCACAACTAGAAAATGCAGGGTAAATATATCAATTATGCTTCCTGGTCGGTGGTAACACATAGCGCGCAGCTACCGCCCACCTCGAGCCATACCCCCAAATAAAAAAAAATCAAAAGTGGCCACCGAATCAATCCAAAAGTCAAAGTATAATATCGAAGGGATGTGCCCGATCAAAGGTGCTACCTCGTTAACCCGTCGACCGCTCCTGTTTTAGCCACCTTATGCCAACTCACGGGAGTTGGGTCCACGTATTTACCTCAAAGGAAATGCCACCACCATCCTACTTCATTCGGCAATCTCCACCGCGTACACGGTTGTTAAAGTGGTTTTCGAAGTTGGGAGAGAGTATGACAACTTCCGATCCCGGTCTCTTTAACAACCAACGTTATTATAACACCGCGGTCATTTTAAAATAATTATACTTCAAACAGAATACAATATCCCTTTCAAAACGTATAAATACGATATCATTTCTGTTTTAAAAACCCAAATCAATATTATTTTGAAATATATCCTTTTCTGAAACCATAACGTTTTCAAAGTTATAATTTTTCGAAACCAAAACTTGAAATATGGCCTTTCATGACATAAATCTTTGAATTTCATAACTTTGAAACATACTGCACCACTTAAATGGTTTAAATATTAAATTACTTTATATAATAAAATAGCTTCTTCACCTTCACAAATCAATTCCCAATATAGATTTAAATCCCCAAATAAACCAATATAATTTCCATATATTTCAAAGCTTTAATTATTCCACCATTTCAAAACTTATTTTTCGATAATTTCATATATATCAATTTCAACTACTATTATTTATATTTGAAATGTTAACTTAATAAATCAAACATCATTTTAGTAAAACCTTTAGACTTCAAATAACTGGGCATTCTTTCAATTTAATTAACTTGATAATATTCATTTAAATCAATTTGATATTCATTTAAATCCTCTAAACAAAATTCAAGTTATAAAATCAGACATATTAAATCTGAATTTATTTACATTTCAAATCAAATTTTCGAGGATAATTCTTAAATACTTTAATTCAAGTCAAATACACATTATCTTCCAACCTTAATTTTATTTGAGTCATTATAAACCCTATATACAATAGAATTTAAATAGATACTTAACCATATTATATAAAAGAAATCAAACTTTATTATTTAGCTTATTTTATAATTCAAAACAAATGTATACATAGCTAAATCAAAAATAAAATAGTATTTATATAACATCTAAAACCAATATCTGTATAGCCCATATATTTCTTTACAAAACCATAAAAATCATTTCAAAAATAATTATATATATATATATATATCGCGGTGTCTGTATATAATTTTCTATCCTATGGTCAAGTGATATGGATATTTATCATTTAAATCCGCAATTAAAAATAAAAATGCGGTTGTATATCATTTCAAACCGCAATCCCGAATCAAAATAAATGCATAACAACTTGCAGATTATGGTGATATAAATAAAACATCCATTCATCCATCATAAAATCATACATTCATCACAATCATCATACAAAACAATCAATCAATACCAATATATAACTGATAATATATAACAGGTAATTAACTGGCAGTTATATTCAATAATAAATTAAATAATGATTTAATTTTAATAAATGCAATTAACTAAGATGGTGATTAAAAATATACGAAACAACCATAAATAAATGCATAATCATATAAATAAATTAATTTACCAAACATAATAAATTTTAGAAGTTGTGAGTGGGTTAAAACACTCACCTTTGGGATTAAAATTGAATTTAAATCCAATTTAAACCCAAAAATTTAATGGTCTCAGAATTTGTCCAAACTAGCGTCAAAGTGTCCGGAATTCAAATATGATCCTAATAAAAGAAACCGCATGTAAAACAGATATCATATGCGAATGTCATACGCGTTATAAGTTATAAAATCAAAATTAAATCAAAATAAAAATATAAACTCACCTATTCTAACCTATGCCACGTCAGCATCCTCTACACAGCAACCAAATCCCCGAAACCCTACTCCATCTCGATAATAAAAACTGTGCCGCCGCTAGCATCTTACGCCCACATGCGTGATGCGTTAGGACACCACCGCTACCCACCATCCGAGCGCCGCCGACCACAGCGTGAACCCCCCTCATCGACCCCAAGACGCGCGCCACTCTGGTAATGCCCAATTCCATCAGCCGCTGCCCTCTGCAGTAACCCTAATTGAATTTTTCACGTCAATCCAACCGTTAACTTACCACGAAACCCACATTTATGCGACCTCCATGGCCCTCTCTACAAAACCCATAAATGGTTCGACGATCCGACAACTTTCAACGACGCGCAATGAACGGTCGAAAATTGTTCCTAGATTTCTAGACAAACAATACGTCGAATCGAAAAATGAGTTGCAGATCTGAGTTACGCTCTTCGAGAGCTTCGAATCCATATAAAATTTGATAGTATTTGAGGAGATTGAATTTTCATTTGATTTTTGAATTGAAATTTGAGTTGGATAAATTAGGGTTTACAACCATTGAGGAAGAGGAGCACAGAAGTTTCTGTACGTACAGAAATGAGGAATAGAGGCTGCTAGGGTTTATAATAGGGTATTTATAGACAACTGAAATAGAATAGATGAACCCGATTTATAAATGCGCTGAACGACATATGGCCCGAAAAGCCCGTTCTGACTCCGGAACGAAATTGGATCAACCCATATATCAAAATAGATGTTTTAAAATATTTTAAACGCAATGGAAAAGGTTTCAAGTCCAAATTCCATCGTATAAAGAAGGTTTTCACAATATTTTTCCAATTGATTTCAATTGATTTCAATTTCATTGACTTCAAGGCGTTTTACGTTCGTACGATCCAAACGACAAGTCCGATCGCTACGAAACTTGAAACCCTACAAAAATTCACCGTTACGGATCCGATGAAACTAGTTTCGTCAAATCCGAGTCAGTGGCCAAAATGGCTATTTTTTACATTAATTAAATAATTTAATATTAAATTTATTTAAATCAAGTCTCATTTCAATTTTAAATAAATCATAATTTCTCTCAATTCAAATTGCTCGGACATTTGCCATAAATTAAAACAAATTCTTGACATCAGTCCAAAGTAAATAGATTTACCAATTCAGTGTTTAACTTCAATTTCCATAAAATTCAGTAATTATAAATTTAATTTCAATTAATCCATATTCTTAACCCATCTAGTTATTCAACTGATTTCATTTTACGATATAATTATCATGGTTTATACCATAGTGCATCAGTATCCTTTTTTTTCTTAATTTCAAATAATCTAGAAATTAATCCATTCACAGTAAACTCAATTAATTATAATTTATTTCAATAAATTTACTTGATTTAACTTCAATCCCTTTTCTAATCAACTATTATTCAATAAAGGTAACCTTTGTTTTACCCTTTATTACATTAGTAAGTTCAATTTCCATCTTTCCTTTGTACTAACTACTCTATTTTCATTTTATTTCATTTCTACCAATATACACGCTAATTACGATTAACATTCTAAATACATTCATTTACTTGGGTTCATACTTCCCATTATATCGATTACTACACTATGCATAAATTTACAATTCCAATTATTTCATTATTACATTCACACCTTCCATTATTGCACTAATTTTCATTAAAACATTTAAAGATTTCCTATTTTAATTTAGAAGACCAATTAAATATAACAATCGTTACCATTAACTTTATAATACACTCAAGTTTATTGATTTCAACTAATTATTATGATTACTTGCGTAACACTGAATTCATCCAATTACCATTTATTATACTAATTTATTTATTTATACAACACTTTCCATTATTTACCTTCACCTTATTATTCAATTCATTATTGTCAAATGGATGCATTTAACATTGGATTCATGATCTATTACCTTAATGTACCCAATTTAACAACTCCTAAACATTAAATTACATTTCACATTAATGTAACATTTGTTTACATTTATTAAAAATTTATTTCCAATCTCAATTAACAATCTAAATAAATAGGTAACATACAATAATCATTACCGTTACCCCTTAGTCACATAAAAAGCTTTTATTACTTACAAATCAATGTTGTCATTTATTCTCATACTACTAATTTCATTCACATATGTTCAATTTAATCAAACATACATTTAAATTATTTTATATAATTGGAATTCCATTCAAGTTCATTAATTAATAACTTTAAATATTGCAATTCATTGTCTAATATTAATTTTGAATGTATTTCCTAATTTACTAATTACAATTAATTAAAACCTTACACTTGTTTACAATTAAATGGGGACTGCACTAAATTAATTATTTATTGACCTGCATTAACTTTATTATCTTAATTTACATTCAGTTACCATTGATCAATATATTATTTCATTGGTAAATTCAATACTTACTTTGTATTTACTTTTTTCCATTTTAACTAAGGGCAACAATTTTATACCATTTCATTTATTGTGATTTCACTTCAATATAAATTATAAAATTCTTATTTCTTTCTAAATTTAATTACAAAAATCCTATTAATTTACCCAATTTAGTTATCGAATTTTCCGAGTCGTTACAGGCCCTATAGTAAGAGGGATCATAGTATTCTAAGCACATTTGAATCTACTCTAACCACTTAAGTAGTATGAGATTACCATGGGAAGTTTGCTAGTGAACATGATTTAGTTTTTTTATTATTTTTATTTTGTATCAAAGTTTATTAGTGAAATAGTCTTCATTTACCATTTGATGGAAAAACAATTATAGTTTCATTACCAATGAAAATGTTTTTAATAGTTGTTATAATAATAAAACTGCTTGCTTTTGTACATTTAAAGATGGCATTTATATATGTAACTATACTAATGTATTTATTATTGAAAATAATGATGCATCTATAATGAAAGACAACTACCTAGAAGTGTAGACATGACCATATAAGTGAAACAGTTGAATAAGTTAAGGAACCAGGGATTTCTACCATCTTTTTCTTCTAAATAATTTGATACTTGTAAATCCTTTTTCAAGGTAAAATGCTCAAGCACCCATTCAGTGGAAGCAATGAAAGATTCATCGAACTCTTAGAACTAGTACATATAAATGTATATGGTTCCATATCTATAGATACCAAAGGTGGAGCCTTATACTTTGCTATATTCACCGATGATGTATCTAGATATGGATATGTATTTCATACAAATTTGAGGTCCACGATAAATTCATAGAATATAATAATGAATTGAAAACCAAACATGCAAGTTAATTAAATACTTTGATCCAATCAAGGTGGTGATTACATTAGGTACAACCTCCATGAGCACCTAAAAGAGAATGGGATTCTCTCCCAAGTTATTCTTCCCTATTTTTTTTCGGTGCATGCCATATTTTTTGGAAAAGAGATTTGTATCTCAAAAAGTTAGTGGCAGTACGATAGACTTGGATGATATCCAAGAAACTCCCATAGAAATTAAAATATTTAAATAGTAATCAACAACTACAGAAAATAAGCAGCCAGTTAGAACGTCTAACTAGAAATCTCATGCGCTAGAGAGATGCAATGGTTTTCTTTTTTATGGTAAGAAAGAGGATTGCATTGTCTATGATGATTCCTTTACATACCGATAAGCCTAAGAGAGTAAAGGCTCTACCTTGTAGCTTGATGTAGTGAAATTTAAATGGATTCCATGAATACGACAAGGATTTTACTTTGAAAACATACCTAAAGGAGTAAGTCCGTTGCTTGCAAATGGATGTTTAGAAAAGATTGATGTAAATGGAAAGGTTGAGACCTATAAGGTAAGATTTGCGCTAAATGTTTTTTAAATTCAGTGAATTATCTATGAAGTTTGATATAAAGTTAGAAACATTATTTTAGAAGTGATTTTTTAATTTTATAATATTCCAAACAAGTATGAATATTTTGTGAATTTTCCAAGTGAGAAATTGATTTTTTTAGTTTTAATTATTAGAATAATTAAATAATATCTTTGGCTTCAAAATTTCTATATGTTAAAGAATATGATAAATCTAGTTTATTGTGATTTTTGGCCATTTTTTCTAAGTGTTTATGATTTTATACGAATTTATTAGGCTGGAAAGGGTTATTAATTATATTAAAATATTAATATAAAATTATGGTTTACAAAAATGTTTGGAAATGTAATTCCTAATCTATAGCAGTAATTTTGAAAAGAATTTGGCAACGAAAGACATTATCTAATGAGAATTTGACAAAGATTAGGAGTTGGTGAAAAGAAAATAATTTATATAGTAAATTTGCAGTTTTTATAATTATTACGGGATATGAAATTACAATCGTCATTGATGCCGCCGTCCATCCGTGCCGCATGGCATCACTAACCTGTAAGGAAGCATATGGTATCAACCTTGTTGATATGCAATGATTCCACTAAGGTTGGGGCACATATAAGCCAATGCCGACATTAATGGACGTGACATTAGTGATGCCGCTAGAGGTCTACGTTGCATATCTTTTATGCTGCACGTTTTTGATGCTGCTAGTTTTCTATGCCAAATGTTTTAAACTGCAAGGTTTATAGCGACTTCCATGATGTCGTATATTTTATATGCTAATATCAACTCCATAAGGCAATAATGCCACTATAAGTATAATTTCGATATAAGCTATGTTACTGCATTAATGTAGTATATATGAAATTTGACATTGATTATAAAGAGGCAATGATGCCGCTAGTTTCTTATGCCGTTGTGTTTTGGCTATGATGCCGCTATAGGCTATTTTCAACACCGATTTATACGGCAATGATGCCGCCTAACCTAAATTGCGACGTTCTCATATTTATAAGTTTTAAAGTTCTATACTATGCAAACCCATAACTATGCCGCTTATAGTCAACAACCTATATTCATCTATGCTATGCGATATAAAGGGTTTTGGCCTTATGGCTTTATGTTTTATAAATCAAATACCTTAACATAGTTTGGATATAGAGGGGTGCGATAATCCCATATCAGTTATATCAATGCCGCACTTTATAAATTTAATGGTTTGATTATACATGGCCTCATAGCCTAAGGTTTTGAGGTGCGACAACCTCTAAATGACTTGAAAATTCATCGATGCATTTTATTTCAAAGCATATATATCTTGGCATAATATTTTGGATAAAGTAAAGGGCTATAGTTTTCTTGTTTTAAAGTTTGATTTCAAGGGTTAAATCAATTATAAGACTTATGTTCAAGGAAATAAAAAGGTGTTTTATAGCCACTAAAGCGATTATAGTTCTTATCACCTTTAGATAAATTGTGACAGGATGAACTGGCTCATAGTTTAGTAAATCAGATGGGACTAGTATATGGTGGTGCCATATACTTCAGCTGTTAACCCCTAGCTAATATTAGTTCGAAATTACAATGGTAGGGGTTCGTCAAGAGTAAGACTAAAAGTAGGTTTACGCAAAGAAAAGAATACACAAAGATGGGATAAGTTATTAGTTGACCTGCAAAATCATTAGGATCAGAGTCACCCTAGAAATAGTAGTTTCAGACAGACCATCTAATTTCCTTCTAATAGTAAGTTGGAGAATTTGATATATCTGGTAGGCATGAGTCAGCCATATAGGTTTGTAGTTACCTTGAAAAAACTATGATGTTAGCAAAGATAGTCCATTTATTTAGACAAAATAGAGGAAGTCACTGTGCAATTAGCTGATATCAAGTCGGGGAAAAAATCATCGACTAGCAATTAAGTGTGTACGTTGTTTTATTAAGTATTTAGATGAGTTTAAATAATACTATCATTTGTTTATCCTCTTATTTTGCATCAAAATCCATTTTCATTTCATTTCTGTTTTTGTTGAAGATTTTGACTTTTTGTTTCTTTCATTTATTTTATGGAGAATTATAGTATTTATTAACACACAAATGCCAAAAAACCTTAAGTTGTTCTACATAATTAAATAGAGGTGAAGTTGGTCTTTTTTTCATTCTCAAACATATGTATATAAGAAAAATCACGTTGCGAAAAGAAAAAATATATCTAAAGTAAAAAATATATAGAAAATAATTTTCCATAGAATAGTATAGGGAAAAAATATAAATGCACAAATAGCATTTTTTGCTATCTTCAATAAGCAAATTTTAAATTTTGTACAAAAGTTTAACTGCGTATATTGCAAACTTGTTGTTTTTTTTTCAAATTCCTTTTGTAGTCTTAGTCACCTGAACTTGTTCTTTTTTTGAATGTGGATAGTATCCTTATTAACCAATCTACATTTTATATTTTTTTTATTGTGTTGTTTAATATACTATGAAATGTTCAAAAAAAAAACTCAGTTCATTGTTTCCACCAAATTCTCAGTGATATTAAAACTACAAGATAATTATCTGTGTTTTTTTTAAGTCTTTTATGTTACAATGTTTTTAATTTTTATGGAGTTGTACTATACATTGAAGATGTATACATTTATAATGTTTATAATCGAACTATTTCTAAATACGTAGGATAATATCAAAAATTATTGCCATGAAATCGTTAAGACAAATTAGCTATTATTGAATTTGACTAGATTGAATTTAAAGGAATTCATTACGATTGTAACTCAATTTAATGAGAAAATTAGTTACATGTTTATTCTGTTTAATGCTAATCAATTATAGAATTAAACTATAATCAATTAATTCCTTGTAATCACTTCCACAAGTAATTCTTTGTATCAACAAGTAAATTTTTCATGGTGATATATTATTTTGCTTTGAATTATGTTAACTTTTGTACCGTTTCGCATAGTACATCTACATGTATATTTGAAGTAAAGACAAAAACTATGTCGTTATTCCAAAAATTAGCTAACACAAGGTTTTTGTTCTACATACATAATGTGATTTTATGCTATATGGACTAAAACATATTACATTTTAAGCGACCATATTATTTTACTAATTTCATTAGCACTGAATAGTCAAATTACGATTAGCCATTTATTTCACATGTTTCTCCTTACAACGTTCTTATTCTATCTATAACACTCGTGCATAATCATAACTTTTCGATCATATTAGCTTTTTAATTCTACTTAATTACACATTCTCGAAATTTTTATTAAATCATATTATACCGTTTATATTCTTATTATATGCACATTTTCTAACAAACCGGATTATGTTCGATCGGTTGGAATCATCATAGTTAAAAAATACATATTCACAAGTCAATTTTATTTTAGAAGCTAATATATTAAAATAATTTATTAACTTGAATGATACATTAGCTATAAAAGTTAGTAGGTCAAGTTATGAAACTATTATTTCTCATTTATGCTTTCAATTTCAAAAAAATAATGTTAGGATTAGTTTTTTCTTCCAAGATTTTAGTTTTCAAACCTAAATGCTTAGCTTTACAATATAGATTATTTTTATAAATTCACTGAAGTATATGCATACTTTAGTTAATTTGACTCATGTTATTGACACTCCTATTATTGATGATCCTGTTGGTGAGGCCCAGTCTGAGGATGCTACTGCTATTTTGTCTGATTCTATTACTTGGAATTTTGAGGAGCGAGCCTAGATTCATGTTTCTTTTGATATGCGTTACTCGTTAAAATCTGACACTTACTACACCTTTATCAATGATGTTAGGAGAGAGAGTCGTAGTCTTTTGTATCATATCAAGGGTGAGAGTCTTACGCTTACTAGGACTGGTGAGATTGGTGAGGAAAATAAAAGTAGGTTTTATGATGCCATTTAGGATAGGAAAATTATTTATTCACCCGCTTCTAATGGTTATGATCCGAATTTGGCGGCTCTTTTCTCTAGGTATGTGCATGTTATTGACCCTTCGTCTGACGTTAGTTCTGGCCGCTCCTCTTCGGAGGGCGCGTAGTCTTGA
The DNA here is from genome assembly GCA_030765085.1 of Allium cepa. Classification (NCBI taxonomy): domain Eukaryota; kingdom Viridiplantae; phylum Streptophyta; class Magnoliopsida; order Asparagales; family Amaryllidaceae; genus Allium; species Allium cepa. Next base: position 487,140,923 of record CM060929.1, read on the forward strand.
TGTTTAGTAGTCTAGGCACTTTTTGCCTAGCTCATGTACTTATTTTTTCATTGTGGTTGGGCTTATTGCTCCCATTTAGCTGTTCTGTGCATGTGCAAAACACCTATTTTTCCGTTATTTATACAGTGGAACGCCCCACTTTGAAGCCTACTAGCTTTGTTAAAAAATATATTTTAAATGAATATTTTTATATTTTTCATTCTCTATTATTCGGCAATTTAATTTTAATGAATGTGCTCACTAGTGACGATTAATTTATTTTAGTACCAGGACAATTGATTTGACAATTAATGTGCATTTAATTCTCCGACTAAAAATTGAAATTAGACAAGATTTAACTAGCAATAATTCTCTATTTCCTTTGGATTAAAATATAAAGCAGTAAATGTAGTTATCGTAACTACTTCAACTTTCTGTGGCGTATATAAATACATATATACTTATATATTTCTATGTGCAATTTTATTTATTTGCAAAAATAATTATATTCATTTTTATATTTTTACGTATGTGAAATTATTATATATGGTTTAATCACCTATACATTGAGATGAATTTTATATAATTCATAACTTTCCTTAAATTACCTTGGTGTAGATTGAATTTACTACAACATTTATAATCTTAAATTATATGCTTCTTCAAAAGTGAAAATGTCATGTGGTGAAAAGATTAATTAGCTATATCTTTAGTTTTAAGAATAATGTTAGTTTTGATTTTTTTTCTATGCTTTTATAAGTTTTTAAAACTCTTACTTCCAACTTTAATCAATTTTAAAAACTATAGAAAAATGCACTTGTTTTTTTATAAAAAAAATATAGATATTCGATAATATATGTAATTTGGTTAATTTAAAATTCGACATGTTTCCTATTTGGATTCAGATGATTATTGATACTATTAGTGATTTCAGGCTATGTATATTTTCATATCTTTTTTCCAGTCTAAATATTTAGTTAATTAAATGTAATTAAATTCCCAAATTAATAGCAATTGATTCATTTGACTAACTTTAAAGATAACTGATTTTAGAATCAATCTATAATCAGTTCTCTAACTTAATCTGACATCAAATATATTATAAATTCATATTGTAAAGGCTAAAGTAGTCGATGTTAGTTTAAATAGGTAAATACCTTTTAAAAAATCCTACTCCGAAGAGTGGAGCTAGGGAATTCAGTAGGCCCGTCCCAATCGATTACTCTTTTTAGTCGGGCTCTCGCAGAAGCACTTTTCGACCACAAGATTTTCAACTCGTTTTAGGAAAGTATCACATGCCTCCGCAAATTACAAACTGCTAAAGTGGAGCTGGTAGGGCTCGAACCATCTTCCTTTGTTAGGGAGCTAGGAACCCTTGCCAACTCCACCAGAACCGCAGACAATTAGTAAATATCATTAACATAATTTACTTCTATTTTCAATTCCATATGAAACTAACAACCTCAAAATATATTTGTTCACATATGAAATCATGTATGTGGTGCGATATTTTGTAACACTTTAGTCATTATCATTTCCATTAGCTGTTACAGACTAAAAATGTTTTCTTACCATAGATACTTCTTTCTCAAAATGCACCGGTGTCAAGATGATAGCACTTCCTATTTTGAAACTACTTAAAACTATGCTTAGTTCAAAATTTTAGTTTTTTTAAAATGTATTAGATAATATTCACAGTTTACCAAACAAGTTTAATTTTTTAGTTTAGTTGTAAGTTAATATTACAGCAGATATGGTTCAAATTTTATGGTACAAAATTGATCATAAATATGAATTTTGGTAGATCTATTTTCTTAATGGGTTGGATACTAGACATGGTTGGCAGCAGATTATTGTACATAATGTGTATATGAAATGTTCATTCAATTTTCTTTTAATATTTGGTTCAAGTACTGTATGTACACAACTATGTCTTATGATATACAGTAAAATAAATTTTATGCATGTTTATTCACATAAGTGCAATGAAATATTAATAATGCTTATACTTTAACCAACTTCAAATAGAAAACATCATATCAAAAGATACTGCAACGTAACTAATAATAGGAATTAATTGCTATCAACTTCATTTGATTTGAAGTTAAACAAATAAGAGAACCAGTCGAAATTGATTATCTTTAACTAAATCAAATTTAAAGAAGAAATCAGATACATAATAATCCTCTTCAGTGCTATGAGTTGAAAAAAATAAGATCTAAGGGTTACACATGCCATGAGTTGAAGATTACATTCACAACTTAACTCCCCTAAAATTTTTACTGGTTCGTTTAGGTTTTCCCAAGTATATTAAAAAAAATGTAATGGTGATATATTTTTATGGTTTTATAAGCAACATTACATTTTACATATTTGTTTATGCTTGAAATATAACGTTATATATCCATACATTATGGATAGGATTATATATTTTACCTAACATGGACAATAATTTGATTAGGTTATAAATATCATATCATGTTAATATTTTGATGTGCAAATAAGTAATATTAAAAGCACCAGTACTAATGGATTGATATCTAAAAAAAATGTTCATATCAATTCTAATCGGATCTCCAATGAGAACTTACGGTCAATGTCTGCAGCCACAAACAAAGAAAAGATAAGGTGGAAACGAGAAATTATTAAATAAAAGATCGAAATTAATTGAATAATATGTTTGAATGTTTATTTAGGTATTAAGCGATATTGGTTTGACGAAGAAGGAAACATACGGAAGGTGTTTTTATATATTCTGTAAATTATTACAAAGAATTTTAAGGAAAATGATGATGGTAATTAATGCACATAATTCAAACGCAAGTTTTATCTATCACTAAATCATAGTTTCTACATATTTTAGTTCACAATAAAATAAGTTAACTTTGTCCATTTCTTGAATTTTATGAAATAATTTTTTTAACACAAAAATAGCTTGCTTTCATTTTAATATTCGTTATTTCTGTGCATATGTAGAAAATATGATGTAATACGATGTTTTCAAGCTACCGTGATATTTTTCTAATCTAGCTAATATTGTTTATGTCAAAAGGAGTAATAGTTCAAATGTTGGTATATTGTTCTTTTGAACCAAATTTGAAACATTAGTTTACTTGTAACGCAATTTCATTTTAGATTTAACATGTTATTATTGCTTATAGGCTATAACCGAGCTATGCAGATATTATTGAAATTTATATGCAACATAGAATAATCCTATATTAAACTTATGTAGCTTAGACTTAAACATCAATGGGCAAATATTACAAAGTTGAGAAGAAGAGACCCTGCCTTAGCATGTGTATGCACATAGGTAAGGAGCTAGTTGAACTAGATTAACAATAAAATTATTAATATAAATGGTTACGGAAGAAATTCCTACTTTGCATATAAAACAAAGTGGATTTCCAAAGATCAAGGAGATTAACCATAAAAGCGTTAATATAAGCTGTTTGGAAGAAACTCCTAATTTGGACATAAAAAGCGGTTTTTCAAAGATTATTTGCCCTTTCTAACAAAAGTACATTAAAGCAAATCAATAGACAAAAATTTCAAACGTACTCTGAATTTTCTTTTTTCTTTTTTCCCTTCAATATTCGTGTAGATAAATCGAAACTCTGAAAAAACATGCATCTTTTTTCTTTTTTCCCTTCAATAGATAAATCGAAACTCTGAAAAAACATGCATCTTTCACTCCGTGTGCGTGCGCGCGCGCACACATATATATATATATATATATCCGGTAAATGAATTTACATGAACAAAGTTGGAACTCTCAATTACTCTTGCTACTCTTGCCCGGTTGATTAACTGAATTCAGTCATGGACACACATGGACCAAATATAACATACTTGTATCAAACGTCAACGTAGTGGGCATACCAAAGCTATGAATTCGTAATGCCAAACATTCAACATGCGACCCCCACCTCTCTTACTTGCGAATTCATATATTTTAGACACGTAACGGAAGCATCTAAGAAAATGCACCCACACTTTATCATAAATCAACTATACTTTAAAACTTTTTCCACCCACCTTTACACGTCGTTTTATTGGGGTTTTTCCACCAACTAGTGCATTATTTTCCCTTATCATATTTAATTCACTGTACAAGGTTAATGAAATCAATTAAAACAAATATTATTTGACAGTTTGTCATCTTCAGACATATCAATCCTTTTTCTTTTCTTCTTCTTCACATTTACCATAGAAGTGATGTATTACATGGACTGAGTGCAAATAATTGAGAACGAAGAAGACTAGCTTAACAAGCGAAGAGATGAGACTTTAAAAGAAGAAACATCCAAAGTTAGAAACAAAATGCACATGTTGATGACAAAAGCATCCAAGGCTAAAGCACATGTTCGGCCTTCATACACAACACAAAACAAATGTGAACAGCTGTTTTCAATCATCCTTTTCCTGCCTTTCACATCATCAAAACACTGATCTATCTACAGAAAGGAACCGCTCTAAATTATATTAATTTATCTTTCCACCAAACACTCCACTATATATATATATATATAAGCCACATGCTAGCCATTTCCATGTTTCCAATATTACCCCCCGTAACATAATCTAACTTCTAAACCAAAGCTTCTACAAAATAGGAATGCACTTGGTAAATGCATAAACGAACATCATATACTGTGTGTATTTGTGGTACATACATATTATCAATTAATTATATGTAGAATTTACATTGAGATACAAATAGTTCAGTTCATACACATATTTTTTAATCACCCTTGTAGAGTAAAAATAGAATATATAGACAACAAATCTTGCCTTGCGCACTTTCCGTAAAAAAATAATACCCAAAAGTTACAAGTAGTTAAAACGGACACACACCTTAAACTTAATTCTCCTTGAGAATTTACCGGTAAGTCAGGTTTTCATGAGTATATTAAAAAAAAAAATTCCATAACTTGATGCTTAATAATTAATCACGTCTAAGTACATGTATTGTCTAATGTCTTTCCGTTCTAATTCAGAATAAAATGACAATTCTGTAATGTGATAATAATAATATAGCTATTATCAGACGCTAACTATAATGGATTAAAAAAAAATTATTTTTATTCAATCTTCGTCTTTCAACCCAGGCCTACTAGATCTAACTTAACCAATTGATATGACTGCTTAGAATGAAAACTATTTGCATCTGTATTTCACTAATGGATCAATCATTGTAAAGCTAACTTTGGCTTATGTAATTTGAAATTACCTTTTGTAAAGGATTCAAAACTTCAGAAAGAAAGACGAAAGACTTCTAACAATTTCCATCATACTAAACATTAGCAACCCATAACTGTTATACATAAAAGAATAATAATCCACTAAAATTAAAAATAAATCAACATTATTGCAATACAAGGAAAAAAAAAAACAAATGAGAACAATCACCACCATACACAAACAGTATCAATTCACAATAACAAAAATAAATGATCCAAAGAAAAATTACTTAGAAAGCATAAGCAGCAGCAGCCAGAACGGCTGAACCAATGAAAGCAAAAGCGGGTCGAATTCCTGCAACTCCGTTATCAGATGGAGAACCGGAAGGAGCCAGATTTGGTGGGGAAGCAACGGAAGGAGTCATGCCGGAGGGAACTTCGGCGGTCGGTGATGGTACCGGAGGTGAACTGGCGGGCGCCGTGGTTGGTGAAACGGTGGGTGTGGCTACAGGTGTGGCGGCGGGTGCTGCGGTGGGTACAGGAACGGGGGCGGCAGTGGGTGCAGGGATGGGTGCGGGTTTGGGTGCAGGTTTGGGTGCGAGTTTGGGCGCGGGCATAGGAGTGGCGGTGGGAGATTGGGCAGTGGAGGCGACGGCGAGGAGAGCTAGGGTTAGAGCTAGGAGAGAGAGCGAAGACATTTTTTTCTTTTTTTGTTTCTATAGAAAGTTCGGGAACAGAAACTGTGAATGAGATATATCTTTCTGAATTTGAAGTGAATAGAAAGGTCATTTTATAGGGTGTAATGGCGGTTGCGAGTAATTTGCTTGTAGGTACACATAACATTAGAAAACTTAGCAAACAGCTCATTATTATTATTACCGCGACCGTTACGCCTTGGCATTGAATTTTTTTTCTTCATCCTACAAATGCAATATCATTGATATAATATAAAATTTAATTAATTACCATAATTTAATGGGGGTTTTAGGTTTAAGGAAAAAGTTGAAGAAATTTTTGCTTTTTAGACTCAAAGACATTTTCAGTGTAAATCACAGAATGATAGCTGTAACTATCATTTTCAATTCACACTAAAAATATCGTTCACACTAAAAAATAAATTTGTTGTCCCTGAGACTAATTTTTTTTTCAACTTCTTTCTTCTGTCTGTTTTCCTGTAATTATTTAAATATATGAAAAATTAATATTTTAACGAACGGAACATTTTATGTTTCAAATAAGGCAAGAGCAGTTTTAGGTACAAATCCGACTCGGGTTTAGTACATATTAATTTGTATTTTAATTAAGATGGAAGCGGTTTAATTTAAAATTTAATTAAAATATGATTGATTGACTTTGTTTTATTAGTCGAAAAACTTGTATTTCAATTAAGGAATATAAACAGTTTTAGTTAAAGAATAAGAGGGATTGATCAATTAATATAATAATAATTTTGAATTTACTTATGGTTAGAGTATATATAGACATATTGAGATGTAATTTGAATTTAAAAATTATTCTGAAAAGTTTACAGTTTGGATCAAAAAGAAATTTGTAACATCAAAGGCATCACGACTATTATTAAAAATTTCAAGCATGGGATAACATTCTTAAGAAATTCTTAGAAATCAACCGGTATATCTTATATTATTGTGATATTTGAAACATATGATTTCCAAAGGTTATAAAATAAATAATTTATCCCCATTTTTTTTTTGATAACTTTTAATTTTATGATAAAAGCTTATATAAGCTCTTATTTTGATGAACTTAAATTTTTTCCTATGTTTCCCCATTTCTGTTTTTTAATAAATTTCGTGAAATGAAAATTTTGAATTTCATTGAAGATGTTTAAATCTTTTGAAATATAATTAATATTTTTGATTTGTTTTTGAAAATAATTTTTCTAAAAAATTTACATCAATATATCTTAATAAATTTCTGCTTCAGTATTTAAATTGTCCGAATATTGCCAATGGACCAAGTTCACACCATAGAGTTAACACAACCATGCTGTTAGTTAATTTTCAAGTTCGATCAATATAAAATTAATTTTACAAACGTTACAAAGCAATAGTAAATTAAATACAAATTTGTATTAGATATTGGGGCAATTTAATTATTTATTTGAAGCCTAAAATTAATTAAAATGATGTATAAAAGTTATACATAGATTTAATAAAAGAAAATACATAAATAATTAATTTAATAATAATTGATTTAATAGCTGGATCAATTTAGACTGAAGTTTAGAAGCCCAAACTACAAAGGGGACAAAACAATGCAAGATAGGCTGGAAACCTAGTCTTCAAGGATAAAGTGAAAATGACTATATATTTGTGATCTAGTTGACTATAAATAACTACCTCATTCACTCTCTCTTTACACCAAAACAGACCATAACCTTAGCCTCCATGTTAGACATTAATGATGCCTTATATATGGATTTGTGCCCCATGGTCAAGAAGAAAGAAAAAGAAGTTCAAAGAAGGAAACGACTAGCAACCAACGGTGATCGGTGGGATCACGATAAAGTCGACTTCAATTTTAACTAATTCATATTAATATGTGTGTGTATATGTTTATACATGCTTGTATGTTTGATTCAACCATAAAATAAGACAAAAACATATTTATGAAAATTTAATATTATTTTTAATAATTAAATTAATGAGTAAACATTAAAATATATTATATATACATATAAAATTATTCTTGGCTTTTAAAATAAAATTAAAAAGTGTTTTCGAATTTGTGCATATATACACTTTAAATAATTTATCAACTAATTAGACATAGTTTTAAAATTAAAATTAAAGCACAAACATTTTTTTTTTCGATGTTAAATAAAAAAGGTATTTTAACTTATTTTAATTCAAATTTGTAATATATGTGCGTAGTTACGCATGGATTTTTATTTATATAAAATAAATATTTATGGGTTTTAGATAAATTTTTTTTATTTTTTTCCCAAATTTGAATGTTTTAAAATTTAAATTTTAAAAAAGTTAAATATGTTTAAATTTGTATAGTTCACGGCCTTGAAGATTAAATTTTATAATTTTGAAAAGTTTAAATTATTTTTAATTTTTAATTTTGAGTTATTAAACAATTAATATACATATATATATATATATATATATTAAATAATTTATACATTAATTACACACACCCACACACGCGCGCACCAACGTGCATGCATGCCCACATATATATACACGAAACCAAAAATAATTATGTATACATATAAGCATTAATTAATGAACCAATAGCCTAATTTAGAAAAATAGTTTGTATTAGTGTTGATATATTGTAACACCCCGTGATTTTACGACAATTAATTAAAAAAATTAACAAATGAATAATAATGCTGAAAATTGGAATTTTTACAAACATCAAAATCTGGTTTTGGAACTTACACGGTTGGGTTCATGGTGATTTTTTAATTAATTTTCATATATGAAGTATTTCGATCGGAGTCCAAACGAAAAAGTTATTAGCGTTTGAAGTTTTTGAATTAGAAATAATTATATATATAATTTTGGCAATAACAATAAATTAAATGTTAATTGATAATTTTAGTGGACACTTACACATTAGAAAGGTCCATAAGTAGTAGCTGTATTTCCTTTCAGCGGTTGTTTCTTTTAGCTGGGTTGTCACATATATATACTTGTGTGTGACATCATCATTAATTTATGATCTTAAATCTATTCATCGATCAATATTCACATTGGCTACTCGTGTACATATACGTCCATCATGTTTACCTTATGTTAGATCACCATTTTAATTTAATTATAATGATTGTATTATGAATATAGATATGTTATTAAAATTGAATTATAAAGTTAAATTAAAATAAAATATTACGATTAGGTCATAACAAATCAACATAAAATTTTATTATAAAAATAATTAAATTTGAATTATACACCAATATATTTTATTAATAAATACTAAATATGATTTGGATAAAATATTTATTCATGTAAATTAATAATACGATCTTGCATAAATTAATAAAAGGAACTTTTTTTAATTCACCCTTTTTAACCCCTATTGCCAATGCACCTAATTCAACATCCTCTGTATGCATCCTTGTCCCACCATTGTCGAATGGGCAACAAGAATGCAACAAGACCACCTGGCTGCTTATGTATCTCATCCATATCCCCTAGGTGTCAAAGACACCTCGTTGACCAATGTCCTTTTCCGCTCCCTTGTGTTGCGACTAGATAGACCTTTTGGAAATAGCTCTTGGTCACCCCTATGAAAAGAGCGACGATCCCGTTGGTGTTCCTTTTCCAATAGCAACCTATATTCGATTCATTTGACAAAAGTTTCATTGTACAACAACCCCTTTGTACTTCGCTATCCACCTGATAAATGTGTCACTAAGGAGATTATCATTACTAACAATCCATTTTATCGATATTGATAAGAAACTCATTATTTATTTTCAATGCACGAGATTTCCTATTAGCCATTCTAATAAGCTGTGTCCCTTTTTGCTTGGTTAAATTTGTATCATCTATATAATATGTTTACATGTTAGAATCTTGGATCATATCCAAGTTCGTCGCGCTACCATTGATTTCTCTAGAAATAAATTCCTTCAGTAAGAATGTGGTGTGCCTTGAGAAATTTCCCAGTGTGATGATAGCTATTCACAACATTTTATGAACTTCTCATAGACTTACATAATAAAACCAGCCTTAAGTTCATGAAACTTACATGCATAACTGATAGAACTAAGGGTGTGCTCTAGGGATAGCTATATAATTTGATTATATAACTTAACTCTTATAGTGAATCTTGTTCGAAATAAAATAATTTTCTGTTTTATTTTCTATCATACATATTGTTATAGTGGGATATAAATAATATTTCAAATACATTAATATATACAAGTAGAAAATTCTTATGGAAAAGTATTTAACCCATTACGGTTACAAATGTGTTCGTAACCATAAGTATTGAGTCAAATAAAATAAATAGTTGTCCTTAAATGTTCCTCGCCCAGATCTATGAAAAATGAGACAACATATAACCATTGAGACTAGTGTCGTAATGCTCTTCATATGATGGATGGTGAGTTACTCATAACCATTGCGGAGAATCCAGGGGTTACATAAGTGTATATGTTTACAAAAATCACGGAACGACTCATCGAGAGTTTTCTATAAGTTAAAATTCAAATACAAAATATCATATGACAATGTGTATTAGTCTTTTCACTTGAGAATACAATGAATCTTAAGTGCCTAAAATTTACTTTGATTATGATCAATTATGTGGCATTGTTCGTCGAATTAAGATTATAGTTTGGTATAAGCTAAACCACATGAACTAAAACATTATTTGAGAGAGGATTCATCTCCTTCGAGTAAAAGGTTTATATAACCGTAATTGCTAATCAATGTAAAGTCAAAATCTATGTTCAAAGCAAATCAGTTGATGGATAAATGTTTTCGGATTGAACCATCTACTTCAGTGTTGGACCTCATAATTAACTACGAATATAAATAGAGTTTTAACCATTCACAAGATTTAAATATCCAAGTAATATAATGATGATGAAGAGAAAACATGTTTCGATATATTTTTGCTTAAAGATGTGGCTCTAATACATTAGAAATTGGATTTCACCTAGAAAATCTATAAGCAATTAAACACTGTCTAAGTACTATGCTTCTACAAGCCATGCTATTTAAATTATTTAAATATTATTGATGGTTAAGTTCATACCTAGGAGTCACACTACCGTAACTCTTAGTTTTCGACTGAAATTAGTTTATTAAAACCATTTATAAAAGTTATAAATTACTATTATGGAGAAATTAATATAATTGTCAAATTAATTAATTAATTATTAATTTTTCAATTATTATTAGATGGCATAAAATTAATAAATAATAATATAATTATTATATATTTATTTAATTACTTTTGAGCCGATATAATAACTTAAATATAACCAATAATATATGTATATATATACACACAAATTTTATTTTGATGAAGAAAATTTTAAAATCGTTTTAAATTTACACAGGCCAAAATTTATGCAGGCATGAATTAATTGAACAAATTTAACTAATTAAATGATATAGGATCTCATTTATAACGGATCGCTCCTAAAATGGTGGATTTAGGTAAGATATTTACATAGCCCATTTGCGCTGCTATAAAGAGACCCTGATACCTCCATTCTCAAATACATGAATTCATTCTTTCTCAACAAAAGTATATCTTGGTGATGGACTTTGCAACTCTACCATTGAGTTAGAGTTTATGTAGGCATGAATCAATCAAACAAATTTAACCAATTAAATGATATAGATCTCATTTATAATGGGTCGCTTCCAAAATGGTGGATTTAGGTAAGATATTTACATAGCCCATTTGCACTGCTATAAAGAGACCTAGATGCCTCCAATCTCAAATACATGAATTCATTCTTTCCCAACAAAAGTATATTTTGGTGATGGACTTTGCAACTCTACCATTGAGTTAAAGATGAAATCTCTCAAAGGCGAAACCGATAGTTCAAGACGTGTTCAATTAGCTTGATCATTGCGGAATTTTTTTTAAATCATCTTGACAAAATTAAAATTTTAAATTGTTTTAAATAAATTTTATTTTAGAGTCAATATGTTTCAAAGGTTATTTGAAAGAGAAGTCTTACTATAGCATACCCACGTTCATCTTGTTGTGCACTCCACCATTGCCATGAACATCATCACCACATGCGGCATCTGATTGTCAGTCCATCATCTTGCCATCATTGTTCGTGACAATCAAAGTAGCTAACATCACCTTGGATGAAGTAAAGTCATGAAAACTAGAGTTAATGAGACGTTGAATAAGCTCGACATGGTGGGCACAGATCGACGGAGCTTGATGCAAGGAGTTTAATGGTGGGTATGGCAACTCCTTCGATAGGCTATGGAAGTTGCGAAATTCAAATGATGTTTTGGAAAGTGGTGGCTAGTGTTTCTTAGGAGGAAGAAAGGTAATTTATTATTCCTTTTATTTTTTAAATGACACTCTAGCCCCCAAAACTATAAACATGAATAACTCTCACATACGAACACCTATTTGTGCACAACTTATGGTATTGGGTTCGTATTAAAATTCTAGATGCGTTGATATTATTTAAAAGTATATCTTACACTTATATATGACATTATTATTTAGATGTTGATATATATATATATATATATATATATTTGACATTAGGATATATATACACACACATATATATAGATTAACATTGTTAATCAAAATTAATATATTGAGTAATTATTCATTTGATTTAGATATTTGATATTTGAGTTAAGACAATTTAAAATTATTTAAATTTATAACATCAATCTAATAAATATTGAATTTAAAATTTCTATTTGAATTTATACTAAAATTATTTTGATTAATTATTATCATTTAAATACTATATATACTCATTGGTTAATATATCATTATATGTAAAATCATGTCGTTATTAAACTTACCTTTGAACAAATGTGCTATACCCATTTTTCTCTCCTACATGAATATGTAACGCAAATGCAAATATCTGATGTCAAAGAGCTTCACTACTCTATGAGAAAATAAAGAGCAATTTTAACTGGATAAGTTAAGAAATGTCGAATGGTGTCAATTTGATATAACAAAGACTATGCAGAACGAAGTATATGTTAGTCTTTGAATAAGAATGCACAGCTGACCACATACCATGGCTGCATAGAGAGAAGGACGCGGTACTTAGAAACCATAATCTCATAAAACAATGCAGCTACGAATTCCATGCATGATAAAACAACAAGCAACCGGCTTACAAAAGAAGACTAACACAGTTCAACTAAAGCAAACCTAATCGCACCTTGGTTTACATAGCCTTCAATAAAAGGAATTGTTCCCACTTTAAAAAATGGGACCGCACCACTTTAATAAAAGGGACTGCATTGCCTTCAACAAAAGGGACTGTGCTGCCTTTAACAAAAGGGACTGGGCTGCATTCAACTAAAGATGACTCTCCACTACTAAAGTAGCAACAATGTATGAAGCCAATGCAAGTCACTAAGCACTATCTAGGATAACCAGCAAAACATAAAGTCGTATGTAGTTCCAACAGCTAACCCTACTAAACAAATTCTAATCTCTCTCTTAAAACCAAATTCAAAGTTCTTGCCTACAACCAAATTTAAAATTCTTGTCTATAATAGATCTTCCCACTTGAACCTAGGTCAGCATGCCATGTGTGATTGATTATGGATATAGATAAGCAGCACATGGCTAAATCCACAACGAAGTTCATAGTAAGAGGATGACGTTAGCAATCCTTGTGGCATCATTTTCTTAACTATAAAATGGAAAGCACTATAGTTGATAAAAGAGGAATTTTTGATAGCTTTTCGAAATTATATAGCGAAAATATTTGCGTTCTCTACGATTAAAAGCTTGTACTAAGAAAAATATAAGAGAGAGTTTTGACCCATGGACGTTGGATTTCTTAATATCCGAGCCACATAAATCTTTATGTCCTTTACTTTTGTGCATTTATTTACCTTATTTTCGATATTAGATTTTGTTTTTTTTTGATTAAATTGGTAGCTAAGTTGAAATTGATATTTCAATAAACAGTTAAAGTGCATCTACCTAATTGCGCACGCTTAAGCAACATAATTACTTCATTTCAAGGAAAATTTGATATCAATTAAATTTATCGATTCCTTATTACGAAGCATTTGGCATATTAATTACTTCATAATTAAGTTGGTATTGTGAGATAAAAAATCTCATTAACAATTTGGCACTAAAAGGAGGGCCAAGCCTCTATTTAAACCAAGCCTAAGAAGTTCCACATCCTTGATTTCCATAATCCCCTAAACCTGAAAAATGCTACCTGAGAATTATTCTACCCGTGCCCCAAAAAAGCTAACCACTTAGCCACTATAACTGGTAACAAACCTTTCATCTTTTTATCTAAGCCTATAGGCCTACCAAAGAAAATTACAACTAACTCTATACTCGAGGCTCTCAATGCATTTGTGACCCAGATCAATGATGAATGACTAAGATCAAAAAGTTTATATCCCAACATCTTCTATCTAGACCATTTAATTCCCAATACTCTACAGCTCACTACCAATGTTCTCTTGCTCCGCAGCATGAATAGCTGGCGAACAAACATGGTAGTCTTAGAATGGTGAGCCTAGATTACTAAGCTTGAGACTAAGAGCCAAAAAAGCCCAAATCAACCCCAACATTAAAACTAAGCTGACCAATATTAATCCATTGCTACTTGAAAAGCATAGTAATCTTGTCGCGCAAGATAGAGATTAGGTCAACTCAGTTTACAAGGATGGCTTATCACGAAGTAGTGCTAAAGATGAGGAGATACGGGAGTTCAAAGCCCGTTTGCCAATATAGAGCACTTAGCAGAGTTTGAAAAGACAGTGCGGATCGTGATATATTGTTTATATTATACTAGTGCGGAAATAAACTAAGTTACTATAGAACAGTAAATAAGTAAAATAAAACAAGCACACCAGAAATTTTTATGCTAGTTCGAACTTCCCGTTCTACGTCCAGTCCCAGACTCCTTTTGGAATTTCACTAACAACAATCCTCACTTGACCCAGAGGAACAGGTTTACAACACCTGAACAACAGAACAGCATTTCGATGCTTCAATAGCCGAAGAGGACTTCACCCATCTGAACAGCAAAACATGACTTCAACTTATACAGAGAGTATTTGACACATTATGTTCTTGATAACACGGATTTGCCTTTTGATAGTATAGCCTTTCTATAATCTTCTCCTCTTGATATATATATATATATATATGTATGTATGTGAAGAATATAGAAGTAAATGAATGATTTTGTATGAACTTGAATGCACAAAAGTGTTAGAATCAAAGTAGTATAAGAATAGAAAGAGTTAGATCGATTAGGTGAATAAAACTAATGATTCTAACATGTTTATGTAGAGTACAAAAAGGTGCAACTATTCGTGAATAGTTATCATGAAAATATATGGACATATCTATTGATAAAAAATCGTATCTCTTTATGGAAGAGAAATGTCTGTTCAAAAATATAGCCGTTGTAAGAATTCAGACGTCTGAAAAATAGAGTTCAGACTTTTGAAATCGTTAACATGCAAACCAGAAAGCAAATAGGTCATTTTTGACCTGATTTAGACATCTGAAAATACCATTTCAGACGTTTGGATATTGTCAAAGAAATCAATTTTGATTCCAGATTCAAACGTCTAAAATGGTCATTCAGACGTCTGAATTTGACCTGAAAGTGCAAATATGCTCTATGCATGTGTGTATGTGCACGTACCGACATATATATCCAAAGGAGAGATTTTAACATCATTTTAACTCTAGACAAAGACTCAATACAACACATATGCAATATGAAGTTTATTTGTATCCGGTCCTGTAGATATTCCCGCAAAAACAAGTTAGTATAGAAAATCAATGTATATAGTTGTCGTAGTCAAAATATCGTAAGTATGAAACGTCGTGGATGAGGTTTCAACATTCTCCTCCTTTTTGACGATGACAGCTATATAATACGAGAAATATATATACTCCCCCTATTTAAAAGCTCCCTCTGTTAAAAAGCAAGTTAGAATAAATAGACAATATCAACTCCTTCTCCCCCTTTGACATCGCAAAAAAGGAAAGTATGAATACATGACAAAGCAAAGTGGAGTATTCAAAACATACTATAATACCAGCAGATAATAAAGGAGTTTATGACAGAATTAGAAAAAACGCACAACGAAATAGTTCAAAACAAACTGATTAATATCAAAGGAATTTAAAACCTAGGGCTTGCATCACTGCCTACGTCGTCGTCGTCATCTTCATCTTCACCATTGTTGTTCCCCGAGCTTGATGACCATTGAAATAGAGCGGGGTTGAAAACTTCGGTAGATGATGAGGTCGAGTATCCAATACGTTCCTAAATTTTGTTGAGAAATCCATGAATGGAATTAAAACATTTTTCAGTTTTCTTTTCGAGATTGACCATTCGGGTTCTAAGCTTTACTTGGTTTTGGGAAAGAGTGACCAAAGCATTCCTTGAGCTAGTGTCGGGAGAAACACTATATCATCATTGTCTTCTTCTTCTTCTGAGGGAGCAATAGGTTGAGCATGTTGAACATATTGACGAGGTTGGGGTTGGTTTTGAACACGTTTGGCAACCCATTTGTAACGACCCGCAAATCCGTACCCCTAGAGTCGACACTATTCTACATCAATCAACTCAAGATGTACGGAAATACGAACCATTTGGGTTAAAGAAGAAGAGGTAGAAGCAGAAAATAGAAAACAACATCAGAATCTAACCATCGCAGCGAAATAATATATAATAGATGTTCAATGATCTTTACACAAAAGAAAACTATATCTGTTTATACATACATCATCAGAGTTCAGCAACATCAATAACATACAACTGGACACACAGCGAAACAATAATCAAATATGGAAATACGTGTCGCCATCCAGCTCGTCTCCTAAGCTCCACAGCATCCTTTCCCGTATTCTATAATACTCTGTCTGACCTGAGCATTACAGTTAAATAACACCCGAGTCAGTCTGAATACCAGCGTGAGAAAATCACACTCAAATTGATTATTAAAGTTTCAAAAATCTTTTGAAAACAAAAGCATCTCGTAAGACCACGCCACAAATAAATATGTCGGGTTTTTAGTATACGATGGCTAAAACATTTTCTTATAAAATCCTTTAATATTATAATAGGGTCTATATACAAATACTTATTAAAATAGCCGAAATTGTTATATCTATTAAATTCCAGCTACTAGCCACAAAGTGGGTAATACAAACAAAACTCGTAAAAGGCGCGTATAGAGAATGGATTTCCAACTAATGACTAGGCACGGGGGTACCACTTGTCACGGTACGTGTCCTAGATCACAATACCGAGGATCACTCCCGACCCCCTGCAACACAAGACCATGACTATCCCTTACTGTATAAACCTGAGTAAGATCACCCCACGGTTGGGATCAGCAACCGCACCACTAAGCCGAAATAAAAAGGTACATCTAGACAGGGATGACCTTACCCGGAAATGGATGCCGCCCACCAAGCCTTGCTGCATAACCCCTGATTTTCAGTCATTCCTGCTTGATGAGGCTTTAGGCTAAACGTTACCTTTTAGATCGTTTCACTTAGAATGCTCATCGTCCACCTGACGATGTTCTGAAAGCATTCATCCATACAAGTCCGTCCCGGGTTCGAACGGAACCGAAGGCACTTTTCCTACTACATCCATTTTGGAAATATCCTCAGGATTAGTAGCGGCTAGCCCTTGCACTTCACTGCTCCATCTTCGACTCCGAACTCGTTTTCCACGAAAATGTACAAACCGGATCGAAGTGGTTTTCAAGAAATTAATCCCGATCCCGGTCTCTTCGAAACGATCAGCGCATTTGGCCAATATTGATTGTCGGTTATTTAACTATCAATTAACATTCACAACAACCATCAAACAGTAAATAATTTCCCAAATTATTTATTTATCTCAAAATATCTTCGCAAGATATTTCCATTTCAACCCTTTTGAAAACAGTTTCAAACTATCTTCCTCTTACAGAATAAATTTCCCAAATATTTCTATTTCCACTAAAATCACCAAGCACAAAACTTAGACTTTTGAATAATAGAAAAAACACGTTATTGTAAAATATGCTTTAATATTTAAATTTACAAAAACTACTTTAATACTTAATTTAAAATAATACTTTAGAAATAATTAAAATAAGGTTACTTTATAAAATATAAAATTAGATTTTCTCCTTTAAATAAAATACTAAGTCACCTTTAAATAATTACTACGATAATATAATTGAAATACTTTAGAATTTAGACATTTAGCAATAATAAATTTTCTAAAACAAGCTTTTTATAGAACAAATTAAAACTTTATCTTATATTTAAAAATTTACTTTGAAAACGTACTTGACTATTCAGGGAAATATACTTCTCTTCACATTCTTTAAAAATAAATCACTATTTACTTTTAAACAAATGTTCCCATTCCTTTAATAAATTCCAATCGTGAATTTATTTTCCCAAATATCCGCTGATATATTACTTTGCTTTTATAAACCCAGTTTATAAATTCCATAGCAACATTCTCCTTTAAATTTCCAATTTCAAACACGTGAATCAATTTCCAAATTGATTTCCAATTTACTCCCTTTTATTCCAAAATCCATTAATTTCAGATTTTATTCCTTAATTACGAGTTAAAATACTTTTAACTGAAAATACCAATTTTAGATTTCTCAAATTACTTCTTAATCCTTTTAAATAAATTTAAACTTTAAAATTTAAAATAATTCTTTATTCCTTTAAAATAATATCACTTAATTTTACAATTCATTAATTTCTGTTTATTCAAAATCTTTTGTTTTTCATACTCGAAGTTATTTATAAGTATTTTAATATCACTTCCATTTCTTTTCAAGTCATTCTTAATTTATTCAAATTTTCTAAAATTATTTCGCTTATAAATTCACTTCTTTTATTTTTTTTCCAAAATCCAATTTATATATTTTTGGTAACTCATTATACCCAAATATATTCAATCAAACCATAGCATTCAATATTCCAATATAATTCATCATAGAATATCAAACAATCACAGCAGAGAATATTAAACAATTTAAATAAATGTTGAGGAATCCAGTTGGATCCCTCCAACCTGTTTTCCCTGCATCCATAGATGTTAGCACAACATAAAATACCAATTCCACTTCGAGGTGGAATATCACGGTATATGGGATTAAATATAACATCATCCGCTATTATGCGGTGCATAGGGTCTCATCCGCTATATAATGTGGGAAATCAAACATTCCAAGATATATTATATATGACTATACATAATATAACACACCAAATCTAATCAATCAATCAATTATTTAAATTTAACCATTTAAATTTAAATTTAACCAGATGAGCGAGATTAACTCACCTTTGATCTTTTTTTTTTTTGCAATCCAATCCAAACCAGCTTGTTTCCTTCAGGATTTCAGACCTTGTATACACAATTCACGATTCATTACCATTTGAGTTGATCAATTAATCATTATTTGATATATTTAATTAGACGAATGATTTAATTAATTAATCATTTGATTTAAAACTAAATTTTCTTTAATAAATTATTTTCAATAGTTAGAATAATTAATTGGTCAATAAAACAAATTAATCACCAAACCATTATTATAAAAATAAATTAGCAAATTAAAATCTTTATATATATATATATATATATATTCACTTTGAGACTACACGTATACTCATAAAATAGATTTCAAAGATCTAACTTTTATATAATCTCTTCAACCTCTCAAAATTTCTATATCTCCTAAGTTATATATATTCTCAATTTTAAATCTACACCGTTTAAAGTAAAATTAAAACATATAATAGCCTTATTAATCTAGATCCATATATACATTAAATAAAATTAAAAGCAAAGTTATTTTACACCTTACTGTAAATTTAAACTCTTATTCCTATATATATATATATTTATTTATTTACTCCCTGTAACCTGTATCCATATATATATATATATATATATATATATATATATATATATATATATTGTGTACCTTAATTTGAAACCAGAATTATTTTATACCCTTTCACTGTAATTAAATTTTTGTAAAAATGAATATATAAATTTCATTACCGTAAGATTTTTTGATAAATGGCATAGTGAATCAACAAATTAAATTACCAGTTTAGACTTACGTAACATTTAAATTAAAATAAACGAAATCAAATTACCTACTCGAACGAAAGAACACGGCGTCGAGCAGCCTTCCACCAAGCCTTCACGCAAACCCTAACCCCTACGTCTCCGACGACTCTACACCAATATCTGAGCACACCGCCCCCCAAATCTTTCACGTGCGCGTACGCAAGCGCACGCCATCAAATCGCGGCTACACTGACCGCGTCTACCATCCAGCCTACCTACAATCGCGAAAGGTTGAAGACAAACTCGGCTCGAATCGGAGGAGAATGAATTGCTTCAGAGGCTCGACATAGTTACGTTAATAGGAGGAAGAAGGTTATTGCTTCGAACAAAAGAATTTGGGGAGGAGACATTCGATATCTACTATTTTCTGATTTCGATTCTGAATTTCGAGAGAGGGAGGCCTGATTAGGTATGAGTTCGAATGGGGGAAAAATGAAAGAAGGGAAGACGGTTAAAAAAAATAAACGCTCGGCCATTTCTTCTTCGATCTGATTTTCTTTTAGGAACGAAGACGATCGGTAGATAATATAAAAGGAGGAAGATACCTTGTGTGAGAAGCTTTGCCTAGCAACGGTGGTCTTAAATGAAAGGAAAAGGTTGCGAAGCGAAATAATTTCAGCTGACGGTAACCAGGATATAAATATACTTTTAAATTAAATTCAAATCGTCTCGATAAATGCAACTTACAATTTCGAATTCCTATCGAGGCGTGCCGCTAGGCGTTTATAATGTTATAACCCTATTTCGAACGCATTGAAAAAGGTTTTGAGTCCTAATTCGATCGTATGTAGAAGATAGCTTTTGGATCAGTTATTATATTGAATTTCGATATAAATTTCAGCGCGTTTACATATCGTACGCTCATACAACAACTCCAAATGCTACGAAATTTGAAATCCCATAATAATACACTATTATGGATCCAATGGAACTGGTTTCGTCGAATTCTGAGACTGTGTCTCGGAAGGCTATTTTTAAATTCAATTTAAACGATATATTTTTAAAACTGAACAAATCAATGTTAAATTCAATTTTAAAACTTTTATTATCCTCAGCACTATCAATATAAATTTTACAAGCCTTCAAATTATTTTTTACAGGCTTAAAACTCCAGATTCAACATTTTATCCAACTTCAAATTATTTAATTCAAAAATTTAATTATCAAATAAATAGTGATATTTGGAATTCAAGTTAAAATTAACTTCTAAATATTTAAAAATCAACTAAATATTCCAGTTTTAAATGCTTAAAAATTCCGGGTCATCACATTCCTCCCCCCTTAAAAGAATTTCGTCCCCGAAATTACTAGTTAGGAAGAATGATTCAATACCCATTACTATTTTTCTAAACCAAACAGTTTTATCAACTTGCCATCACATATATATTATTAGAGACCCACTATTACTTCAACCAACTTCCCAAAACCTTCAATAGTTCCCAACAACATTATTTACTCTACTTATTCAAATTTAAATTTAAATTTAATCTATCAAAACTTTCTCAAAAAATTTCTAACTCTCTAAATTTTCGAAAATTTTTGCTAGCGTCTCCTTTGCGCGACTAACTAGGTACAACTACAAAATGCCTCTACGGGCTTCCGAGTTCCAAAAGAAAACAAAAATCCAAGTGGCTCGATCAAAAACCCAATCAAATTTCATACAGAAATTTAAACACATACCTTTTTGTCGAGCAAATCAAATTTATCTTCTGAAATCAAAACCCATTTTTCTTTTCCTTCATAACACCTGTATATTCTACTTAGCAATAATATCCAATCATAACATTCAAAAACATTTTATCGACTTCCTTACAAAATGTCAATATTTATTCATTCAAATATTAACTTGGAATATATTAATATTAACTTAGAATATATTTGTAATATCAATTTTCAATTAAGAATTCACCATTCCTTTCTTAAGTTTAGTATAAGTATTTAATATGCTTCTTTATTTATTTTCACTTCACCACTTTAGTTTATGTCTATTTTTATTCAAATTGATTTTCCCATTTCCATATGAATTTAATTTATCTTCAACTCTGAATATTGAATTCTATCTTCCATTCAATTTATCTTCAACTTTGAATATTGAATTCTATCTTCCATTCATACTGATTCATGTCATTATTTAAACTAATTGCATTCCTTAATTTATTTCAATTTCAAATCTGAAATCGTTTTGTCGCTAACTAAAATTTCTCAAAATTTTCAAAAAAAATTCTAACTCCCAAATTTTTTGGCAGTCTCCTTTGTACGGAGGAGCTTTTGCAATTTGACAAAATATATAAATATACATACATCGACTCACATGGTCGGAAAAACAAAAACAGTTCATATTTCCTATTTTTATTGCGTAGGCGTATCTCTATTTAGCATTTTAAGCAAGCGGCTTATTATTTAGCAATTAGCGTGACCAAAATCCTGCCAAACGGCCTTCAGATACCTGTACTTACTGAATTCAAACATATAAGTACTAAATATTTGCAATTTATTAATATTTCACTTGCTTTCAATAGCTAACACATAAATTTCACATATAACGCACGTTATATAATTTCCATAAGCACATATAAGGTTCCAACACTTATTACAATTGCTTGCAACCAATTCTCAAACCATTCCATTCAGTTTAAGTGATTTACAATTTACTTGCTTATATTTAATTCATTCGAAGCAAGACAAACTTATATTCATTCCAATTGATTTCAAAATCATCCTATTTCACCTCTAATAATTCATAGGATTTTATCTAATCTCGATCCATTTTCTTATGCAATTCGACAATATTAATGTGAATAAATAATTACATAAGCTTTATAACTAATTTAAATTGATTCCAACTCAATGTATATAAATTCCATTCCAATCTAACTTATTTACAAACCATATAGTTGCATTCCATCCCGCTCCACATTGGTTTTGTTCAAAGCCATTTTGTTATACTCGACATCATCCCATGCTTCTATTAATTTTAAACTTAAGTTAATTTACTTCAATTCACTACCATTTCATAACTTAAGTTCATTCCCGTTTTAATTTATTCATACTCGAATTGGATTTATTTTCATCTCAAATTATTTTTATTTTAATCCAGTTCCATACAACTTCAATTCATATTTAATTCACTTACAATTCTAAGTTGAATTTCTATTTATAACTCAAGCTTCATTTCCAAACTCTATTATCTATTCACAATTCAATTCTAAGTTAATAATTTCAAGTTCCATTTCCATATTTCATCAACTAATTTATCCTAAATTTAGTTTATTTCTCACTTTTAATTCAATATTTGATTTTTATCTTCAAAAATCACTTTATTACTTAACTTGAATTCAATTCTATTTTATAATTCAAGATTGGATCTTCATTTTGTTCACCAAAATGTCAAACAATTCTATTTTGGCCTTTATTTCTATCTTTTTCTCTCTTATAAGTCATACACTTATACTTCCATACTTCCTTTCATTTTAGCTCAAATATATCCACTTTTCCATCTTTATAAGACACACTTATATTCTTTTCATAAACTCCAACTTTTATAAGCCGTCGGAATTTATTTATTCCAGCTCAAATTTTTATTTAACTCGTTTCCAGTTAATCTAACTTCTTATTATTCTTTTACTTTCATTTGAATAAGAATTCAATTCTATTTAATATTCTCTATAACTTACTGAATTTTAATTCGATTCAATTTTATTTAACTTAACTCTGGTTAAATCTAGCTACATACCATTCTTTTGAATTTTGTTAAGCAAGGACTTAATTCCATTTAATATCATTACAATATCCAATTTCAGTTCATTTACTTACAATTATAAATTCATTTATTCATTCACAAATTCATACCATATTAATTAATCAGTTACTTATTAATTTTAATCTTAAAACTTTATTCATTTAGCCCAACTTGACTAATTTTTTTTTCATTCAAACTTAAGTTCAACATTCAGTTTAAATTTCCTTTTTGCTTACATATTTAAACTCATTACTAAAATGTTCAAAATTCAAATTTTGAAAACATATATATCTGAACCAAACTATTCCTTTGCATTTCCAAAGTCAAACCAAATTTCACCAACAAACATTAATCCAAAACATCCAGGTAGCAATCCTCCTCTTAGAAGCTCGAAAATGAACACCGATGATGTCGCGATCATCATCATAATTATTTTCCAGCAACCGCAAAGAGTTCAATGCTTTTATTTCTTTTAAAACCCTTCAAACATTTTTTAATTCCAAATCTCTCTAGATTTCAAATCCGATTCAAAAAGATTTCTCAAATATATATTACCTTTTTCCAACTTTTTGAGAATCGTTTTCAAATTCAAAGGAATTTAAATTTCCAAATTTTCAAATTCCAAATCCTTTAAATTTATATTCAAACATTACTTTGGATTTTATCTTATT
Source organism: Allium cepa (assembly GCA_030765085.1). NCBI lineage: Eukaryota > Viridiplantae > Streptophyta > Magnoliopsida > Asparagales > Amaryllidaceae > Allium > Allium cepa. Next base: position 487,165,331 of record CM060929.1, read on the forward strand.
TTAATTATTAATCACACTATAATTCACATTTACAAATCCCATTTATTTTATTAATTTATTCCTTAATCTTTGGTTATTATCTTCAATTTCTTATTCAATTCTCATACAGCAATGATAATAATTTAATATTATCACTTTCTAACAGCATACATATATAAATATAATAATTTATGAAAAATCAGTTCCTTTATATACAAAAATAATTTTGGGTAAAATTATTTTATTTACCCTGTTTAAAACAATACTGTGTCGGTTTATCTTATTTAAGAGTCTAGAAATCCCTATCAATAACATGGCGTCCCACATATCGACCAGAATCCATAAACACTCAACTGATAAATCAACACAATATACAACAATTTTATATTCACTAACAAATACGCGCTCATACTATTAATACTCTCAAACTCATTCTAGAGTACTATGGACTCTATTTTATGAGTAATCCCCACCAGAGCCAAGGTTATCACCAACCTAAGCTCTGATACCAAGTGTAACGACCCGCAAATCCGGACCCCTTGCGTCGACACTATTCTAAATCAATCAACTCAAGATGTACGGAAATACGAACCATTTGGGTTAAAGAAGAAGAGGTAGAAGAAGCAAATAGAAAACAAACATCAGTATCTAACCATCGCAGCGGAATAATATATAATAGATATTCAATGATCTTTACACAAAAGAAAACTATATATGTTTATACATACGTCATCGGAGTACATCATCAGAGTTCAGCAACATCAATAACATACAACAGGATACACAGCGAAACAATAATCAAATACGGAAATATGTGTCGCCATCCAGCTCGTCTCCTGAGCTCCACAACATCCTTTCCTGTATTCTATAATACTCGGTATGACCCGAGCATTACGGTTAAATAACTCCCGAGTCAGTCTGGAATACCAGAGTGAGAAAATCACACTCAAATTGATTATTAAAGTTTCAAAAATCTTTTGAAAACAAAAGCATCTCGTAAGACCACGCCATAAATAAACATGTCGGGTTTTTACCTTACAACAGCTAAAACATTTTCTCATAAAATCCTCTGATATTATAATAGGGTCCATATACAAATACTTATTAAAATAACCGAAATTGTTACATCTATTAAATTCCAGCTACTAGCCACAAAGTGGTTAATACAAACAAAACTCGTAAAAGGCGCGTAGGGAGAATGGATTTCCAACTAATGACTAGGAACTGGGTACCACCTGTCACGGTACGTGGCCTAGATCACAGTATCGAGGATCACTCCTGACCCCCTGCAACACAAGACCCGGACTATCCCTTACTGGATAATCTCGAGTAAGATCGCCTCACGGTTGGGATCAGCAACCGCACCACTAAGCCGAAATAAAAAGGGACATCCAGACAGGGATGACCTTACCCAGAAATGGGTGTTGGCCCACCAAGCCTTACTGCATAACCTCTGATTTCCAATCATTCCCGGTTGATGGGGCTTGAGGCTAAGCATTACCTTTTAGATCGTTTCACTTAGAATGCATATCGTCCACCTGACGATGTTCTGAAAGCATTCATCCATACAAGTCCATCCTAGGTTCGAATGGAACCGAATGCACTATTCCAACTACATCCATTTTGGAAATATCCTCAGGATTAGTAGCGGCTAGCCCTTGCACTTCACTACTCCATCTTCGACTCTGAACTCGTTTTCCATGAAAACGTACAAACCGGATTGAAGTGGTTTTCGAGAAATTATACCCGATCCCGGTCTCTTCGAAACGATCAGCGCATTTGGCCAATATTGACAGTCGGTTATTTAACTATCAATTAACATTCACAACAACCATCAAACAGTAAATAATTTCCCAAATTATTTATTTATCTCAAAATATCTTCGCAAGATATTTCCATTTCAACCCTTTTGAAAACAGTTTCAAACTATCTTCCTCTTACAAAATAAATTTCCCAAATATTTCTATTTCCACGGAAATCACCAAGCACAAAACTTAGACTTTTAAAATAATAATAAAAACACTTTATTGTAAAATATGCTTTAACATTTAAATTTAGAAAAACTACTTTAATACTTAATTTAAAATAATACTTTAGAAATAATTAAAATAAGGTTACTTTATAAAATATAAAACTAGATTTTCTCCTTTAAATAAAATACTAAGTCACCTTTAAATAATTACTACGATAATAGATTTGAAAAATACTTATTTTAGAATTTAAACATTTAGAAATAATAAATTTTCTAAAACATGCTTTTTATAAAACAAATTAAAACTTTTATCTTATATTTAAAAATTTACTTTGAAAACGTACTTGACTATTCAGGGCAATATACTTCTCTTCACATTCTTTAAAAATAAATCACTATTTACTTTTAAACAAATGTTCCCATTCCTTTAATAAATTCCAATCGTGAATTTATTTTCCCAAATATCCGCTGATATATTACTTTGCTTTTATAAACCCAGTTTATAAATTCCATAGCCACATTCTCCTTTAAATTTCCAATTTCAAACACATGAATCAATTTCTAAATTGATTTCCAATTTACTCCCTTTTATTCCAAAATCCATTAATTTCAGATTTTATTCCTTAATTACGAGTTAAAATACTTTTAACTGAAAATACCAATTTTAGATTTCTCAAATTACTTCTTAATCCTTTTAAATAAATTTAAACTTTAAATTTTAAAATAATTCTTTATTCCTTTAAAATAATATCACTTAATTTTACAATTCATTAATTTCTGTTTATTCAAAATCTTTTGTTTTTCATACTCGAAGTTATTTATAAGTATTTTAATATCACTTCCATTTCTTTTCAATTCATTCTTAATTTATTCAAATTTTCTAAAATTATTTCGCTTACAAATTCACTTCTTTTATTTTCTTTCCAAAATTCAATTTATATATTTTTGGTAACTCATTATACCCAAATATATTCAATCAAACCATAGCATTCAATATTCCAATATAATTCATCATAGAATATCAAATAATCACAACAGAGAATATTTAATAATTTAAATAAATGTTGAGGAATCCAGTTGTATCCCTCCAACCTGTTTTCCCTGCATCCACAGATGTTAGCACAACATAAAATACCAATTCCACTTCGAGGTGGAATATCGCGGTATATGAGATTAAATATAATATCATCCGCTATTATGCGGCGCATAGGGTCTCATCCGCTATATAATGCGGGAATCAAACATTCCAAGATATACTATATACTACTATATATAATATAACACACCAAATCCAATCAATCAATCAATTATTTAAATTTAACCATTAAATTTAAATTAAACCAGATGAGTGAGATTAACTCACCTTTGATTTTTGTCTGTTTTGCAATCCAATCCAAACTAGCTTGTTTCCTTCAAGATTTCAGACCTTATATACACAATTCACGATTCATTATCATTTGAGTTGATCAATTAATCATTATTTGATAAATTTAATTAGACCAATGATTTAATTAATCAATCATTTGATTTAAAACTAAATTTCCTTTAATAAATTATTTTCAATAGTTAGAATAATTAATTGGTCAACAAAACAAATTAATCATCAAACCATTATTATAAAAATAAATTAGCAAATTAAAATCTTTATATATATATATATATTCACTTTGAGACTACACGTATACTCATAAAATAGATTTCAAAGATCTAACTTTTATATAATCTCTTCAACCTCTCAAAATTTCTATATCTCCCAAATTATATATATTCTCTATTTTAAATCTACACCGTTTAAAGTTAAATCAAAACATATAATAACTTATTAATCTAGATCCATATATACATTAAATCAAATTAAAAGCAAAGTTATTTTACACCTTATTGTAAATTTAAACTCTTATTCCTATATATTTATTTATTTATTTATTTACTCCCTGTAACCTGCATCCATATATGTATTGTGTACCTTAATTTGAAACCGGAATTATTTTATACCCTTTCGCTGTAATTAAATTTCTGTACAAACGAATATATAAATTTCTTTACCGTTAGATTTTTTGATAAATGGCATAGTGAATCAACAAATTAAATTACCAGTTTAGACTTATGTAACATTTAAATTAAAATAAAAGAAATCGGATTACCTACTCGAACGAAAGAACACAGCGTCAAGCAGCCTTCCACCAAGCCTTCACGCAAGCCCTAACCCCCACGACTCCGATGACTCTACACCAATATCTGAGCACACCGCCCCCCAAATCTTTCACGTGCGCGTACGCAAGGACACACCATCAAATTGCGGCTACACTGACCGCGTCTACCATCGAGCCTACCTACAATCGCGAAAGGTTGAAGACGAACTCGGCTCGAATCGGAGGAGAACGAATTGCTTCAGAGGCTTGACATAGTTACGTTAAGAGGAGGAAGAAGGTTATTGCTTCGAACGAAAGAATTTGGGGAGGAGACATTCAATATCTACTATTTTTTGATTTCGATTCTGAATTTCGAGGGAGGGAGGCCTGATTTGGTATGAGTTCGAATGGGGGAAAAATGAAAAAGGGGAAGACGGTTAAAAAAAATAAACGCTCGGCCATTTCTTCTTCGATCTGATTTTCTTTTAGGAACGAAGACGATCGGTAGATAATATAAAAGGAGGAAGATACCTTGTGTGAGAAGCTTTGCCTAGCAACGGTGGTCTTAAATGAAAGGAAAAGGTTGTGAAGCGAAATAATTTCAGCTGACGGTAACCAGGATATAAATATACTTTTAAATTAAATTCAAATCGTCTCGATAAATGCAACTTACAATTTCGAATTCCTATTGAGGCATGCCGCTAGGCATTTATAATGTTATAACCCTATTTCGAACGTATTGAAAAGATTTCGAGTCCTAATTCGATCGTATGGAGAAGATAGCTTTTGGATCAGTTATTATATTGAATTTCGATATAAATTTCAGCGCGTTTACATATCGTACACTCACACAACAACTCCAAACGCTGCGAAATTTGAAATCCGATAATAATACACTATTACAAATCTAATGGAACTAGTTTCGTTGAATTCCGAGACTGTGTCTCGGAAGGCTATTTTTAAATTCAATTTAAACGATATATTTTTAAAACTGAACAAATCAGTGTTAAATTCAATTTTAAAACTTTTATTATCCTCAGCACTATCAATATAAATTTTACAAGCCTTCAAATTATTTTTAACAGGCTTAAAACTCCAGATTCAACATTTTATCCAACTTCAAATTATTTAATTCAAAATTTTAATTATCAAATAAATAGTGATATTTGGAATTCAAGTTAAAATTAACTTTTAAATATTTGAAAATCAATTAACTATTCCAATTTCAAATGCTTAAAAATTACGGGTCATCACACCATTTTTGAAATGAAATATATGTCAAACTTCCCGGTCGTTTTGGCAAACCCATAAGACCCAATGTCTTTGATCCAAGCTCTTTGATCGCTGTGAATTCGGAATCAGGAAAAGGAATGTTAAAATTTTGGAGAATCTTCATTATATAAGCACCATAAGGAAAGGTCTTATAGCGCCTTCGACGATTAACATCCTTGAATTCTTCCAAAATCACTTGAGCCTAATTGATGGATTGACCGGAATAAATAGCATAAAGGGCTTGGAAGTTTCTTTTGTTAATGACTTCATAACTTCTTGTCCGTGGAATAACGGGGTGAATCAAAGCTCTGTGGAGGATACGAGCTTGTGGGCGGAGTTGAATGGAAGTAAGTCTAGTAATGTCATCATTCAAAAATTGGTGTGAGACCTCATCTCTTCATCCTAGTTTAAAGAAACATCAATTTCATCCAAATCAGTCCTCGTTGATGGACATTGAAGTATATCACCAAGTCTAGCAAGTGGTAGATAAATTTTAACTCCATAAACTAATGTCCGAATACAATCGTTGCGATTGTGAGGAGTATGATGGTCCAAATTCATATTAGCATAGAACAATTTAACCAAAAGATGATTGATTTTGGTATTATTAGCAGCATAAGAGACAAGAGATTCTAACCCATTTGATCTTACAATTTGTTGAATCCGATAAGCCTCGAATTCTTCAAATTTTATGAAAGCACCCGGAAAGAAGTGAGATCTACTCATTTGTGCAAAACATTGTCTTGCTTGCTCATTCCATAGGCATTGATTGATGTTTGTGGTAGATGATGAGGTAGATGGCCTTGAACTTTTTTATTTTGGAGCCATTAGTGAATATGTGGAAGAAAGTTTTGATTTTTAATGGGAAAAAAACTGAAAAAGAAGATGAAGAATGAGGATAGAAGAAAGGTATGGGTTGAATAAAGGGGTAGTTACATAGAAAAACGTGCAAAAAGCAATTCAATTTTGAAAAGCCAAAAGATTTCAGACGTCTGAAATATCCAATTCAGACGTCTGAATCAAAGAAAATCGAGTTAGAAAGGATTTAGTTCATTTTAGCATATATTCAGATGTCTGATTTTGGTGATTCAGACGTCTAAATCTGAAGAAAAATTTCTTCTTCGGCAATATTCAGACGTCTGAAAACCCATTTCAGACATCTGAAATGTGCATCAAAACATATTTCAGACAATAGGAAAAAAAAGAAAAATAGAAAGTAAATTTATTAATATTTGAATAATATATAGAATACAATTATGATTATTCAAACGCAAATATAGATAATTGTAAGCATTAGTTTGAATCACTTGGAGTTTTGCAATCTTCCGGTTCAATCTTGGTTATCTCCGTGTATGGTTGCATTGGAGACTAATAAGGTTGACGTTCCTAAGAGTTTGGAGAAACCGGAGGACGCTGTGGACTAGGCTCCCATGGATTTGAAGTTGAAGGTTGAACTACATCTTTCTTTGGAGATGTACCGTAGAATTTTAATGCCACTTGTTCAATGAAATTAAGTCGTTTGACATTAACTTTCTATTCGTAATACATCTCCCATTGCAAGTCCAACTGTTCTTTCTGGTAATGATGCATCTCGGCTATTTTTTCTTTAGTTGATGGAGAACAGAAGAAAAGAAATTGTCGAGATTTCTTCCTTTCTGGCGTATAACCAGATGGTTCATATGAATGATGCGGTTTAGCCGGTTCACGTGGTGTTGGAGTAGCCAATATTTCTAAGGAAGATGTAGAATATGATGAGGGCGAGTTTTCAGAGTTGTTGTTGTTTGAAGCCATGGTGAGAAGGAGAATAATCATATTGAAATCCATAGTAATAAAGTTTTTTGGTAAAAAGGAAAATGGAATAAGTTTATAAAAGATATTGAAAAGTTTAAAAATAGAATGTAAGTTAAAAAATGGTGGCCGAGATGTTTTAAACAATAATATACACATATTTAAAACAAAGGAAATAAGTGGTTCTGAATGAAAGTTTGTTTTAGATGCTTAAGAGATAAGAGTTTTAATGAGGAAGGTTAAGCAAATACATCAATATCCCATAGAAAGATATCATAAATTTTTAAGCCAGACGATACCAAGATCTCGTCTAAGTTTGATAAAAACATCTTCTAAAGGAGGTTTTGTAAAAAATATCAGCCAACTGATTTTCAGGAGAAACAAAATCCAAATTTATTGTTCCTTTTTCAATATTATCACGAAGAAAATGATGACGAATGTCAATATGTTTTTTTCGTGAATGATTGACAGGATTTTTAGACAAGTTAATAGCACTAGAATTGTCGCAATATATAGTTGATTTTGTTAAATTTATATTGAAATCTCTAAGTGTCTGTTGCATATAGATTACTTGAGCATAAGCCAAAGCAGCAGAAATATATCATGCTTCACATGTAGAGAGAGAAACGCAGTTTTGTTTCTTACTAAACCAAGACACTAGTGATTTTCTAATAGAATGGCACGTACCACTTGTGCTTTTTCGATCTGTTCGAGATCCATCGAAATCAGCATCACTATATGAAACTAACTTGAATGGACATTCTTTTGGATAAAATAGATCGAAATCCTTAGTGTTAGTGAGATAACGTAATATACGTTTCATGGCTCTTAAATGTGATTCCTTTGGCTTGGCCTGAAATCTAGCACACAAACAGACACTCATCATTATGTCAGTTCGACTTGCCATTAAATATAGTAATGATCCAATCATACTTCGGTATAATTTTTGGTCAACACTTTTGCCACTTTCATCTTTCTCAATATGTGTTGTTGTATTCATTGGAGTCGGTTTGGCAGAAGTATTTTCAATTCCGAATCGTTTGATTAAATTATCACAATATTTTTCTTGATTAATGAAGATTCCATTTTGAAGTTGTTTAATTTGTAAACTAAGAAAATATGTTAATTCTCCCATGTGAGACATTTCAAATTCCTTGGTCATTATTTCAGAGAAGTCCTGACATAACTTGTCATTGATTGACCCAAAAATGATTTCATCAACATAAATTTGAACTATTAAAATATCCTTTTTCGAACGTTTAATGAAAAGTGTTTGATCAACTTTCCCAATTTGAAATTCTGAAGAAATTAGATATGTCTTTAGTCGAACATAAGAACGTGGTGCTTGTTTTAAACCATATAGAGCTTTCTTAAGTTTGTGGACATGATCTGGAAATTTCTCGTGAATAAATAAGAAAGGTTGTTCAACATACACATTTTCTTTATATAACCATTCAGAAAAGCACTTTTGACGTCCATTTGATAAAGTTTGAAATTGTGAAAACATGCATAGGCCATTAAGATCCATATTGCTTCTAGTCTTGCGACCGGAGCAAATGTTTCTTCGTAGTCAATTCCTTCTTCTTGATTGTATCCTTGTGCAACTAACCTTGCTTTATTTCTAGTAATGTTGCCTTGTTCATCTGCTTTGTTCTTATAGACCCATTTGGTTCCCATAACAGTTTGATCACTTGGTCTAGGAACTAATTCCCAAACTTCATTGCGTTCAAACTGATTTAGCTCTTCTTGCATTGCAATTATCCAGTAGTCGTCTATGGAAGCTTCTTTGGGATTCTTTGGTTTGATATTGGAAAGGAATGCTACGTGGCCCATTTGATTTAGTTGACTTCTATTTCGTACGTTTGAATTAATTTCTCCGACAATATTTTGAAGGGGACGATCCCGTAATATTTTTGATGGAGATCTTAATTCATTATTATTATTATAAATAATGTTTTCATCATTTTCAAGATTTGTAGTTACCGTATTTGTGATGTTATCTGGAAAATCTTCATCATCTTTTATACTTGGTTTTTGTTGAAAATTTTCATCGAAAGATACGTGTAAAGTTTCTTTAACGGTATTTGATCTTTTATTAAATATGCGATAAGCTTTGCTACGATCTGAATATCCTAGAAAGATTCCTTCGGCGGATTTCGCATCGAATTTTCCAAGTTGATCTTTGGTATTTAATATAAAACATTTTGAACCAAAAACTTTGAAATAAGATATTTTTGGTTTTATTCCAATAAAAAGTTCATAAGAAGTGTTTTTCGTGAGAGGTCGAATAGACACGATTCAAAACACAACAGGCAGTTGCAACGGCTTCTGCCCAAAAATGTTTTGGAAGAGTGCTTCCATTTAATAAGGTTCTTGCACATTCTTGTAAAGTTCTATTTTTACGTTCTACAACTCCATTTTGTTGTGGAGTTCTAGGAAATGAAAAATTATGAAAAATTCCTTTCTTTTTACAAAAATGGTCAAAATCTTCGTTTTCAAATTCTGCTCCATGATCACTTCTTATGTTCTTTATTTTTAAACCTTTTAAATTTTGGATTCGTTTGACAAAAATTTTAAAATGCTCAAACGTACCACTTTTATTTTTCATAAAAATGGTCCAAGTATATCTAGAAAATCATATATTATTACAAATACATATCTATTGTGGTTTAAGGATTGAACTTGGGTTGGTCCAAATAGATCCATGTGTAGTAATTCAAGTGGTTGTAATGTAGAAATAACTTTCTTAGATTTAAAAGATGATTTGGTTAATTTTCCTAATTGACATGCATCACAAATATGATTGACTATGAAGTTCATTTTTGGTAAACCTCTGACTAAATTATTTTTAGAAAGCTTGTTTATAGTTTTGAAGTTGATATGACAGAATCTTTTGTGCCGTAGCCAAGGATCATTTTCATTAGCTATTAAACACATATGTGAATTGTGATTGATTTTCATATTTAGAATATAAATATTTCTGTCTCTATTTCCTTCAAATATAAGATTTTGTTTTTTATCAAAAATGCTACACTTATCTTCAGAAAAAGAGATTTTGAATCCTTTGTCACATAACTGGCTGATACTTAAAAGATTGTGTTCTAAATTTTTGACTAGTAAAACATTGGAAATAAGAGGTAAATTAGATGTACTGACATTGCTGACGTTGCCTTCTCTGATGATATATCCTTTGGAATTGTCTCCAAAAGTGACAGAGCCTCCATCAGAGTAAGAATGTTTGATAGCATATTTTTGTCTCCAGTCATATGTTTTGAGCAACTACTGTCGAGTATCCATTTTCCTCTCTTTTTAAGTGGGTCCTAAAAAGAATAATAATGACATTGGTACCCACTTTGTGATAAGGTCCTAAGAGTTAGGTCTTAGGAAACCAAACCCAATTGGGTTCAGTATCCCCCTTAAAAATATAATTTTTCTTTCTATGAACAGTTTCCAAAAAGATATTTATATATTTATTCCTAACCAAACTATTGTTTATTTTAGGAACCCATATTTTTATGGTGTTTGAGTTTTTGTTCCTTTTTGGACGAGTAGTAGGATTAGAAATATTTCTCTTAATTTCCTTTTTAGACGGAGTCTTTGATTTTTTAGAATATCCTAGTGCCTTTTTATTAGAAGTGGACAGAGAATTTTCAAGAATATTGGATAGAGTTTCTCGACCTTTATTAAAGTTAGAAATATTTCAAGTAATATTATCTAACTTGATTTTAAGGCAAGTATTATCTAATTCTATCATTTTGATCTTAGTTTTCAGCTTATAATTTTCAGAGACAAGAGAATCGTTCTTTTCTTTTTGAGTTTCAATTTCTTTACTCAATAAAGTAAGTTGAGAGTTATCATTAGAGAAGGTATCTTGAAGTTTTCCAAGTTCTTCTTCTAATATTTTCTTTTCATCATTAAGCATATCTCTCTCGAATTCTGCTTTTCTATGATTTTCTAGAGCCTCTTTATATTTTCTTTTGATACTTTTTAAATTATCAAGAAGTTCTGAATTAATTTCAATCATATCATCAAAAGTAAGATAAATTACCTCATTCTCTATAGCCATGAAACAAATATTTGCTTGTTCATTTTCACTGTCACTGTTGCTTTCTGAAGATGTAGAATCCGAGTCATCCCATGTTACTGAAAATGCTTTTCTTTTAAACTTGTCCTTTCGATTCTTATTGTGATATGTTTTCTTTTGTTCTGGACAATCTTTTTGCATGTGCCCCTTCTTGTGGCAGTTAAAGCATTCTAGTATCGATGAAGATGACTCATTTGTATTGTTGTTGAAGTTTCTTTTCCCGTTGTTTCGATTTCCTTTTCTGTACTTTAATTTTTTTTAAAGTTTTTAGCAATGAATGCTAAGTCTTCTTCATCGAGTATGATTCTTCTTTTTCTGCATGAAATGACATATTCTTTTTGTCTTGTGCTTGTACTCGTTTAGCCTGCAAATTTACTTCGTAGGACATTAGATTACCTATTAACTCTTCTGGTTTCATGGTAGAAAGATCATTAGCTTCTTCAATAGCTAAGACATTTCTTTCCCATTCATCTGTTAAAGAGTTAACGATTTTTGAAATAATATCAAAATCGGAGTATATTTCTCCTAGTCCTAGTAAAGAATGATGAATATCTTGAAATCTGGAGTACATATCATTTATAGATTCATCTTGCTTCATCCTAAAATTTTGAAATTGATTCTTAAGCATAGATATTTTACTTTTTTAACCTTGTTAGTACCTTCATGAGTGACTTTTAGTGTTCTCCACATTTCATATGCAGTGTTACGTATGCTAACTCGGTTAAATTCATTTTTATCTAATGCACAAAATAACATATTCATTGCTTTAGCATTAGCAGAAGCATCTTGTTTTTGTGTAGCTGTCCATGTAGTATATTCAGTAGTAGGTGCAGTATATTCTGCTTGTGTAACATTCCATGCATCAAAACTACCGGCTTGCATATAAATACGCATTTGTGTTTCCCAATAGTTTTAATTCATGCCATTGAATAGAGGAGGTCGTGCAGTAGATTTACCTTCAATAAAAGTAGTGTTAGTGACAGTGTTAGTGGTAGTGCTGGTGTTGTTTTCCATATTAGCAAGATATCAGATAACTGTGTAACGGTTATAAGATGCCAGGCTCTGATACCAAATGAAAATACAGTGCAGATCTTGCTATATGGAATTATATTATACTAGTGCAGAAATAAACTAAGTTACTATAGAACAGTACATAAGTAAAATAAAACAAGCACACTAGAAATTTTTATACTGGTTCGAACTTCCCGTTCTACGTCTAGTCCCAGAATCCTTCGAAAATTTCGCTAACAACAATCCTCACTTAACCCGGAGGAATAGGTTTACAATCTCTGAACAAAAGAACAGGATTTCGATGCCTCAACAGCCGAAGAGGACTTCACTCGCCTTAACAGCAGAACATGAATTTAACCTATACAGAGAATATTTGACACAGTGTGTTCTTGATAACACGGATTTGTCTCTTGATAGTACAACCTTCCTATAATCTTCTCCTTTTGATATATATATACACACACACACACATATGTATGTATGTGAATAATATGGAAGTAAATGAATGATTTTGTACGAACTTGAATGCACAAAAGTGTTGGAATCAAAGTAGTATAAGAATAGAAAGAGTTAGATCGATTAGGTGAATAAAACCAATGATTCTAACATGTTTATATAAAGTACAAAAAGGTGCAATTGTTCGTGAATAGTTACCACGAAAATATATGGACATATATATTGATAAAAAGTCGTATCTCTATATGAAAGAGAAATGTCTGTTCAAAAATATAGCCGTTGTAGGAATTCAGACGTCTGAAAAATAGAGTTCAGACTTCTGATATCGTTAACGTGCAAACCAGAAAGCAAATAGGTCATTTTTGACCTGATTCAGATGTCTGAAAATACCATTTCAGATGTCTGAATATTGTCATAGAAATCAATTTTGACCCAGATTCAGACGTCTGAAATGGTCAATTCGGACGTCTGAATTTGACCTGAAAGTGAAAATACGCTCTATACATTTGTGTATATGCACGTGTCGACATACATATCCAAAGGAGAGATTTTAACATCATTTTAACTCTAGACAAAGACTCAATACAACACATATGCAGTATGAATTTTATTTGAATTCGGTCTTGTGGATATTCCTGCAAAAACAAGTTAGTATAGAAAATCAAGTATATAGTTGTCGTAGTCAAAATATCGTAAGTATGAAATATCGTGGACGAGGTTTCAATAGAGTTATCTCTGCAAAATAAAAAATAAGGGAGGATGGTGGAACACTCCTCTCTATTTAGTGAAGTATCATTGAATATGACTTTCTTGATAGTTTGAAAACCCATACAATTGAAAAGTACGATGGAACATCTAACCCAGATGACCATCTATGTACATGTAAGTATCATGTGGATACATCAAAGGTGGGAAGACTTACCTATTGCAAGTCATTCCTAGTGTACCTCGCCAGAGCACCCTCAAGATTGTTCAGGAGGTGCTTAGGGAGATCCATTCTTGGGACAAATTTCAACAGACTTCTGCAGACAGTTCAATGCCAAAAGAGAAGTCTCCCCATATCTTAACACTTTGTCCTGCATCAAGAAAAGGGAAACAAAAGGCTTGTAACTATATCAAGCACTTTAAGTCGAAGACAATTAGAATAGGAGAAACCAATAAGGAGGCATTGCACATGGATATCATTCTAGGTTGAAAAAGAACATAGATATATAGGACAGGAACAACAAGAAATCCTAGAGAAGCATGAAGGCCTTCTATGAAAGGGCTAGTGGGTAAACACATACTGAAGAAGCAAGAGAGGCTGAAGGAATACCAATAGAAAGAACTGCTCCAACACAGAACGAAAGAAAATAGGGGGTAGACAACTATAACAACCCACGTGCCAAAAGAAAAACTAAATTCAACTATGCCAAAAAGACTGCACTGGCACACACTCCTTTGTGGATCTATAAAATGACTATGACTGAGCTAGCTTTATATTGACCCAAGCATAGGAAAAAACCTAATAAAATAAGGGTGGCGCTTACTGCTAGTTTCAAATGGTGAATGACCATCATACCAACAACTGTTGTCACTTGAGGAATGAAATTGAAACGCTAATCCAAATAGGACACATAGGATCTTTCTTAAAGGACAATGCAGTTATCCCAGTGAAGAATTACCAGACCCATAGGAATATCTTGTGGGAAACCAAAATACCCTCATCACTTCTATCCATGAGGGACCTCATCTTGTAGGCAAAATCAAGAAGGCACATGAAAGATACATCCAAGAATCTCATACAGAGCATAGAACTATGTTCCATATCAAATAGAAACCCACCTCGAACATCACATTCACTTTAGAAGACTCAACTTGAGTTACTTTCCTACATCAAGATCTTTAGTGATAACCATACAAATATCCAATTGGACTATTAAAAAGGTTCGTTTTGATTCGAGAAACATTGTAAATGTGATATTCAAATCTGCGTACAATAAGATGAGATTTCTAGCAGAATTCTTAATGCTAGCATAGAATCAATATATAGCTTTAACAATACATCGACGATTCCAATAGGTATGGCCCGACTCCTTGTCACAACAGGAATGGCACCATTACATGAATCCCTCTTTGCAAGTTTTTTAATCATAGACCAATAGTCTCTATACAAGCTTTCTTGGGGAGACCTGCACTGACTGATCTTGGAGTATTTATCTCTTAGAAGGACTTACTTTTGTAGTTTCATACCCCAATAGGAGTGGTAGCATGAGTGGGGAACAATTGTTAGCCAGAGGGTTGTACATTATAACTTTGAATCCTAGCAAAAAAATTCTTCAAAATTATAATTTTGTCTCCCCAAATTCTTGTAATAATAGAAATGTAATTAATAAGCTAGTTCAAAGAACCGCAACAAAACTAGGTTCCAAAGGCAAATATTGAAATAGGTAAATATACGACTACAGTGTTTACGAGAAAGGCAAAAAGAGATTGCGCACACATGATAGGAATATATAAATACAATACGGTATTTATGCAGTATTTATCTAACGTCGCTCAAGATCAAGAAATCGCAGCTTCATCAAAGCTACATGAAATAGTGGATGAAGTATATCTACAACTAGGAGTGAAAGAAAAAATCTTAAACCAATGGAGAATCTGTAGGATGTCCAAATGGATCCTTCAGACCCTACCAATATAGTGAAGATAGGAAAATGTCTAAGTTGTGGGTTACATAATAGTGGATTTTAAGGCTAATTTAACACTAGAGGGGAAGTAAATAGTGTTTGCTAACTTATATAAATCATTTTAAAATTATTTCATGACTAATAACAAATCACGGGTTGATAACATGGATTTAAACGAACAATTGGTCATATATGAAATCATAGATAAATATAGAAGCAATAAAGTAAAGTAAAAGAGAAGACGCTAGGAATTTTATACTAGTTAGATTAATCGATCCAACATCCAGTCCTATACAGTTATTTGTACTGAGTTCTTTCTAATCGCCAACTTTAAACTAGGTAGATGGCTAACCGAAATACAATCTTGATTTCAAGGCTACGAGACACACTTTCCTATATCATGAGTCTAGGGCAAACTCTCTTGATTTGACCAGGCAACAAAATCACCTCTAAATTTACCGGGCTACCAAGCACAACCACTTGATTTGAACGAGCTACAAGCACTTCCACACAAATAAGAGTAGAGTTGATGTTTTTCCAAAATCAAATGGTTGTACTTTGGATACAGTGGATCCTATAGCCATTTCAATAGCACTATAATCTGTGAAATGAGATAAAGATGCTTGCAAAGTAAGTACGTTTTGGCGAACCCATACAATGGATTATGAATTGATTCTATATGATTTGAAGAGTATAAAGTATATTTTTCGAGAGAATTTTCAAGAGAGTAAGGAGTGAGAAGAAAGCAAGTTATTAATTAATTAAAAATTCATTTGCATTCCCCTTTATATAGTGAATGAATAGATACATGAAGGGTTGTGTCCAAAAGACACTTCCATTCAAAATTCAAAAAATAAATTAGCGACCTATATGCCGATATATGAAAATATGTTTGTCGACATATGTTAGTGAATTTCGAAAAAAGTTTTCTTTTAAATTGTTTTGAAAATTCTATACTTCATAAATAATTTCAACATAGTTTTTAAATATTTTTAAATTCATAAAAAATATATTTTGAAATTAAATTAATTATTTTTGTTAAAATATCAAAGATAAAAAATTGGAGATAAATGTCATAAATTGCTATCAAGGACCTTAATAGTATATTCTAATGACTCTAAACACTAAGTTATAATTTTAAGCTCTTCATATCTTTGTTTTTGAGCTTATAAGTCTTCAAATCTTTATCTTGAGTCTTTATACTGTACAGTCTTCGATTCAGCACCTATGTAATGTTCTATACTACACACTATATAACTTGACAAAATCTTGGTATCCATATTTTATATGGTTATTGTCATCAAAATCAATAATTAAGTTATTAACAATCTCCCTCTTTTTGATAACAACAACTATTAAATATTGATGTATATAAAATGTGATAACTCCCCCTAAATATATGCGTGTGTATATTTTATATTTTGCTCTTCCATTGTCATTAACAAAAAATGGGTGAAAATAAAACTCCCTCTATATAATATACATATAAACTATTGAGTCAAAATCTACATTTAAGAATTAAGTAATATGCTTATCACTATGAGTTTAATATGATTGGACTAAAATAATTAAAGCATAAAGCAAGGACACTAAATGGGACATATTAACATGCAATATATAAGACATAAATAAGAAAATACTGGATATTTAATATGATACTAACATGGCATATATTTAAGATATACAATGATCAATCTTTAAGTTATATACTAAATATTAAGGATAATAACTAAGGTGGGTAATGCAAACTTTATTTATTTAATTAATTATTATAATAAATACTATAATCAAATCAAAACCTAAAATGCCTAACTATTTCAAACCTAATTATTATACAATCCATAATATTATGTAATAACATCAAATCAAATCTATGGTAATCAACGCAATCCTAAGATTGTTAATTATTTACATATTGAAATAATAAGTTTTCAATATACACACTTACAAATTAAAACCAACATAAATCAGATAACCTTAGGGACTTCAACCTAATTTTCAGATCCAAAGATTGGATTTGCTTCGATGGCATCCCAATCTTCATTATCCTTGGTGTTTGAGCATTCTGTTTTTTGGTTTGATCATCTTTGATAAGGGAGGAAACTAACCATCGAAGTGAATAAAAATGATTCGTGTGCTCTTTAATCATTTGCATTTGACTTAGTTCCAAATGTCTTTGATACCTTAGTATAAAGGAGAGAACAAATTTGAGTGATTGGAGTGTCTCTTCATGATTCTTACAGAGTTTTTGGTGTGGAGAAGTCATTTCTATTAAGGAAAATGTTGAGAATGGATGGAGATGGTAAGACAAATTGATGAGCGAGTTTTTCTAAAGGAAACATGCTTAAATATAAGTGAAAAGACATTTGAAATAACTGAACTAAAAGTAGTTGCAATATTTCAAAAATTAAAAAATTTGCCAAATGGCTATAGTATGTATTGACCATAAAATCTACTTAAAAGCAGAAGTATGATAAAAGGACAATAAAATTGAAGTTTTGATGAAGAGATAGGCTAAATCATCATGAAAGACTTAAAAAGAATGTTTCGAAGGTCTAAATACTTATACAGTGTAGAGGCCTTCAGCTTAGATGAAAACCAATAGAACCTTCCGCCACAATCAACCTTTTAACACAAATGAGAAAGTAACGATGACTTCAGAACCCCTTTAGAAAGCAATCAATAGTTCTCCTTCAACTACACATGAAATATTTTGAAGGAATCAAAGGGATGCAGTCATCAGAGTTTAACAGTCTCAAACCTTTCGAAGGAGTCGAAAGGTTCCATCTCTCAGTATACAAAGTGTTCTTACCTTTCGAAGAGGATGAAGAAGTCAAAGCAAGTGTGAGCAATCCCATAATGACCTTTTTGAAATCATAGCAAGCCTTTCGAACCTGTTGAAATACATCCAAGATACCTTTCGACAATGTCGAAAGGTTTATGAAGAAAGTATCACTTACAAGTCAACAAAGAATGAAAGACAACCTTTTGACAACATTGAAGGGAAGCACAGCTCTCGACAATAATTAAGTGAAGAGAAACCTTCCGACAAGGTCGAAGGGTTCATAATAGCATAAAGAAGGCAAACTCTTCGACAAAGTCAAAGGGTTCATGAAGGCGTAAAGACAAGCAAACCTTTCGACCATAAAGGCAAAAGAAAGGGAAACCTTTCGACGATGTCAAAAGGTTCAGAACAGCATGTTGAAGACTTCGACAATGTTGAAAGGTTCACAACACCATACAAAGGGAAGACCTTTCGACAAGGACCAAAGTAGGGAAGCAAAAGAAATGAACCAAGAAACACAAGAGACTCATAACCGTTCGACATAGACGAGGGGTTCATAACCTTTCGATGAATTCGAAAGGTTAAAGGTGGCATATAAAAGAGGGACCTTTCAACATAGTCAAGAGCATGGAGTCGAAAAGGAGGATGCCTACATCAATAAATAAGGTCCAAAGGGTCCAGTTTTGGAGGCCGAATTTGGAATACTGAATTCATCTTCTTCTCTCTATTTTCATAGTGATAATTATACTTGGAAAAACACTAAATTGAATTAGAGAGAGAGCTCAGTTTCTTATAACTCATTTTGGATATGAATAAAATGGAGTTGGCTCATTCATAATGGATATTGGCAATGAGGATAATCATTAAGATCATTAGCTAGTATAATGATCAATTGCACATGATTTTAACCTTTTTCTCATAATCTCTTTTGATCTATGCTCTATATATATATAAGATCGACTTAGATATTCCCCATCGAAGCACATCGCCGTTGAAATCCATACTTAATGTAAAGTGATGATGATGTGTTACATATGCAAAATGCATGGTCCTATATAGGAAAAGTAAAGGGGTTAAAGATATAAACTGGGACTACTTCGAAAAGGGGAAAACCTTTCGACTTAGTCGAAAGGTTTACTTCCTAATGAAATCTTAGGTTATATGTCTTATAACCACTCATGATGGATTTAATTCAAAGGGAATCTACTTCTTTAAGCATTAATAAGCCCTTCAAATTGATTCCATAGAAAGAAAATGGACATCAATAGGGCTAAAAGCAATTAAGGTTGGCAATTAGCTATGTATCTACCTATAACAATGTCAAGAGATTTCATACATTACCTTTCAGCACGATTAAGAAGGAAGTGGTAAACATCAACCATAACTACCGTCGACTATAAGGGAAGATTGAATTCGTTAAATTATTGATTTCCAAAAGCTAAATGACTACGAGTTACTTCAGCCCAATTGAAAGGTCGGAGAAGTCTTGCCACACCTTTCGACAAAGTTGAAAGGTCTGGCAACTTTCATATATTCCAACCTAGTTGAAATGTTGGAGTGATCCTATTAACAACCTTTCAACAAGATCGAAATGTTGGATTATTTCCTTCCACCCCATCTTAGGCGGAAGGTTGGGATGGTCATGCTTATAAACTTTCGATAAGGTCGAAAGGTTTGATAATCTAGTATATTATCAACCTAGTCGAAGGGTTATAGTAGCCTCATTAACCTTTCGACAAGGTTGAAAGTTATGATTACTCACCATTCTTTTCTCCCAGATTAATTTGATTAGGATAATTTATTCAAAGATATACTTCAAGAAGTGATAATCATCTCAACCACATAGTTACATCCAAACAATATTATCTTATTGGAACATTGGGGATGTTGACAAGTTTTCTTGTTAATATTTTTGGTGCTAGAAGGAGGGCTCGAACCTCCAACTTATCATTATATGTAGACTAATTATGGTACATTTCTCTTTCCTAGGAAAAATGAGATCAAAACTTATAAGTGAACTCGATGAGGGAGTAGTGCACACTTCCAACCTAAAGGAGAATGTTGCTCCAACTTTCAACCCGGACAGGGTCATCCCAGGTCAAACTTCATCACTAGCATAGCAAGATGAGAATACAGAGAAAGTCAAGTGCTTGGAGCAACAATGACAAGAAATGCAAGATCTGTTAAAGATTTCTTTATTTCCAAGATTGTCCAAAACTCCAAGGCAAACTCAAGGAAATTGTTTCTCCTAGAAGAAATCTAAAAAATGGTTCCAAGGAATGCAAAGATAAGATAGATTTGACCTTATCAAAGAAGAAAAAAAACCCCACAAGCAAAAGCTAATCATCAAAGGAGAGTTCTTGACAAGTCATTAGAGCAATATGGCAGTTCAAATTCTAATGAATATTATCCAAGTTAGAAAAGTTATTTTAATTTTAAAGCTTTCCTTAAAAATGTTGCTAAGAAGGCAATCAAGGACGCCATGAATTCAAAAGGCAAAAGAACTATAGATGCAAGTGTAAATGATAATAAAAGGGTGCCTCCATTCACTGAAGAAATCATGGCGACAGTAATTCCCCCTTATGTTAAGATCCCATCTATGAAATACCATGGGAACACGGATCCTGATGACCACCTTATGGCTTTTGGCAGCCATATGGACCTATACAGTGCTTCTAGGTCATCAGGTGCCAACTGTTCCCCATCACTCTTTAAGGGGAGGCAGCCAAGTGGTATAGATAGTATATACAGAAAACCATCTACTCTTGGAAAAAGTTTTCTTATGAATTTCGGCATAATTCTGTATTTTCAAAGATCCAACCATTGATTATAGTCTTGGCCAAAATAAAACAAAGGCAGGGTGAATCTTTGGGAGATTATTTGAGGAGATTCAATGCAGAATCTCTAAAGGCTAAGGACATGAATGACCAAGACAAACTCATAGCCGTCCATTCTGGTTTAATTGAGAACACTCCTTTCTGAATGCAGTTATTCACCAATGGCTACAAAGACCTCCAAGACTTCCACTTTCATGCAGATAAATTCATCCGGATGGATGAGCTTTACTATTCCCAGAGAATGATACTTCCTAGAAAGGAGGGAGGAAAATTTGGCTTAGATCGTAGCCATAAAAGGGTCCGGTGGGAAGAGTCTGTCACTTTAAACGGGCCACTATCTTACATATATGCCACAGCAAAGGAAAGAGTCAACTTTCCAATCTCCTACGAAGCTAAGAATAATCCGGAGCAGAAGAAGGGAGGAAATTACTGTGCCTATGATAAAGAAAATGACCATAAAATTGATGAATGTAGAGTGTTGGCCGGCATAATTCAAAAACTGATCCGAGAAGGCCATCTCAAAGAGTTTATCCGAGATCGACACAAAACCCAAAGAACTAAAAATGCTCCCCAGAAACGTCCGGGCGACGCTATGAATATATTAGAAGATGAAATTCCCCTCAGCTTAAGCCATCGATTAATAGGATTGATGTGATCCATGGTGGGCCACATTTGGCAGGAAATAGTAAAGGAGCTCGATGCAGATATATCAAGGAAGATAAGGAGGGAATTTATTCTGTTCATGAAGATACTTCAACGAAGATCCTTCACTTGATATTTAGATGCCAAATCTGTTGGTCACCCCGCAGGAGCTGCATAAGGGAGTCCATCATCCACATAATGACCCCCTTATGATCACTGCATAAATTAGGTTGTCAATTGTCTCCAAAATTTTGGTCGATACAGGGAGTGCAATCAATGTCATCTTCAAGCATGCTTTTGATCAAATGAATATCCTAGAGCCCAAGCAAATGCCAAGCTCTGAACCGATATTTAGGTTTAATAATAAGGGATCAACTTTGGTGGGGCAAATAAAACTTCTAGCGCAAATAGGGGTGCCTTCACCATGCTGAACATTTTAAATAATCTTTGTGATAATTGGCCAACCCTCTTACCACAATGCTTTCTTTGGCAGGCCAGCCCTGGATGAAATTAATGCTTTCATCTCGCCAAAGTATCTCATGATGAAGTTCTTGATAAAGCGAGGCTGGGGGACCATGTGGGGAGAACAATTCAGCTCCCGCAAAATGTACTTTGCCACTCTGGATTAATATAAAAGGGTGTATTCTACTTATTTTGATTCTTCTACTACTTTACAGCCTTTGAATGATGGATCTTTACATCCAACATTCGAAGCAAAGATTAACGACAAGAAGTCTAATTAGCGTATGTATCAAAAGTGCATTTCTGCAGGAAACAGGAGAAAGAGGGTTGACGCTAATTCAGTAGAAGAAGCACCATAGACACAAAGTTTGTTTGTCAGGGTGAGGTAGAAAGAATAAGGCCCATAGAGGACCTTGAGGAAACCCATATAAATCCTGAGGATGTTTCTAAAGTGGTCAAAGTGGGAAAAGATCTTGATGGCGAGATAAAGAAAGATCTAATTTAGTCCCTTAAAGACAACAAGGATGTGTTTGCTTGGTCACATTCCGAAATGGTGGGAATTGACTCGACCCTTATGTGTCATGCCCTTAACATCAACCCAGGAGCAATCCCCATAAGGCAAAGAAATAGTTAATTGGATAAGGTTTGAATGAATGCTCTGAAAGAGTAGGTTGATAGGCTCCTGGAAAATGGGTTAATCCGGGAAGTATATTACTTCAAATGGTTAGCCAACTCAGTTTTGGTGAAAAAATCAAATGAAAATGGAGAACATGTGTTGATTACACAGATTTAAACAAAGCATGCCCGAAATATTGTTTCTCGTTTCCACAAATAGATCAGCTGGTAGATGCAACAAGTGGACATAAGTTGTTATCTTTTATGGATGTTTATTCAGGGTACAATCAGATATCGATGTTCAAGCCAGATGAAGACCATACCAGCTACCTAACAGAATGGGGAATTTATTATCAAAGAGCCATAGCATTTGGTCTAAAGAATGCCGGTACCACTTATCAGAGATTTGTTAATCGAATTTTCAAAGAAAAGATCGGTAGAAACATGGAAGTTTATGTTGATGACATGCTAGTAAAATCTAACAAACCCAAAAACCATCTCAAGGATCTAAAAGAAATGTTCAGGACATTGCGGAGATATCAAATGAAGTTAAATCCACAAAATGCTCCTTTGGGTCCATTCTGGAAAGTTCTTAGGCTACTTGGTAAGTGCTTAAGGAATAGAGGCAAGTCCCAACCAAATTCAAGCTACAAGGGATATGAGTGAACCAAAATCTAGCAAGGAGGTGATGAGCTTAAATGGAAAAGTAGCTGCACTACGCAGGTTTATCTCCAAGGCTACTGATAAATGCATACCCTTCTTTGGTGTAATTAAGAAAAGGAAGAACTTTGAACGGGGAGAAGATTGCAAAAAAGCTTTCTTGGAATTGAAAAGCATTTGAAAAACCACCAATACTTTCAAGATTTGGAGTGGGGAAATATTGTATTTATATACGGCAGTATCAGAACATGCGGTCAGTTCAGTGCTCATTCGGGAGGATAAAGGAGCGCAACTCCTGGTATACTATGTAAGCAGGCGGTTAAAAGGTGCAGAAGGCCGATACCCAGTTATAGAGAAAGTAGCTTATTTCTTGATTCTTACAACTTGAAAGCTCAGAGCATATTTCCAAGCACATTCGATCAAGGTATTAACAAATTTCCCTCTTAAGCAAGTTTTCAGTAAGCCTGAGACTTCAAGGATATTGGTAAGATGGGGGATTGAGCTTAGCCAATACGAAATAGAGTTTTAACCAAGGGCTGCAATCAAAGGCCAACCACTAGCAAACTTCATAAATGAATGCACTAGTTTTACAAAGGAACAATCAAAAAAGGAGGACCAGAAGCCCATGTGGCAATTATTTATGGATGGTGCATCAAATGAGAAAGGTTCCGGAGTAGGATATGTGATTATAACCCCAGACGGACATCGATTGCACTATGCCATGAAATTGGGATTTCCTACAACCAACAATGTAGCAGAATATGAGTCAATGGTAGCGGGACTAACTTTGGCATTAGAATTGAAAATTCCTCGAATACAGATTTTTAGTGACTTACAACTAATGGTCGATCAAGTGAAACAGATGTATCAAACAAAGGATCCCAGGCTATCGTTGTATGTGAAGAAAATATTGCGAATGATTTCTTCATTCGAGGATTTTTCGGTAAATCAAGTACCAAGGATAGAGAATGCACAGGCAGACTCTTTAGTAAAATTCGCCAACTCAAGGGGAGTCCCAGAAACACGAATTTTCTCGTTAGATATCAGGAAAAGCCAAGCATTGAAAAAGAAACATCCGAACAAGTAAAAGAGTTGCTTATGATGACTAGATCTTAGGCCAAATCTCGTAGGGGAGATGAAGTAGAAAATGGTCAAGAATTAGAAAATGAAAGGATGAATCAACCCAGTCCAAAAAGAACATATGATGGTATATGGATGACACCCATTGTTGAGTATTTAATTAAAGGAACATTACCATCTGATACAGAAGAAGCAAGAAAAATCAGGAGACAGGCTCCAATCTTTGTTATGATTCAAAGTCCTCTATAAGAAGGGATATGCTTTACCTTATCTTCGATGTGTGAGCGTAAATGATGGGATGAGATTAATGGCTGAAGCACACGACGGGTTGTGCAGCGATCATTCCAACATTCAAATGGAACAAAATTTGCAAAGAAAGCAATGAAGCAAGGATATTATTGGCCATATGTGGTATGCCTAGCTATAGACTATTTGAGAAATGCCAAAAGTTTTCAAAAATACTTAGGTTTCCTCCAAGTTAACTAACTCCAATCACAAGTCCATGGCCCTTTGATGTTTGTGGAATAGATTTGATCGGCCTATTGCCAATTTCAAAAGGAGGAGCTAAATATGCCATAGTGGCTATCGACTACTTTACCAAATGGGTTGAAGCCGAACCAATTCCAAAATTCACTTCGAGAAAAGTATTAAGATTTGTCACTAAGAATATCATAACCATACTTGGAATTCCCAAAAAGATAATCTCTGACAATGGGATGCAATTTGAAAGCAAAGAATTCTCTCGATTCTGCCACAAAAATGGAATTATTAAGAGTTTTTCGTCCGTTGCACATCCAAAAGCTAATGGGGTAGTTGAAGCTGCAAATAAGACCATAAAAACCATTCTGAAAAAGCGACTGAATAAAGAAAAAGGAAATTGGGTAGAAGAATTACCATTAGTGTTATGCGCCTACCGAACATCTGCTAAGACGGCAAACGTGCATACCTCGTATTCCTTGAAGTATGGGTGTGAGGCAATGCAACCAATTGAGATTGAAATACCCTCACATCGAAGGATTGCCTATGCATTTGTTAAGAATCAAGAATTGAAGAAAGAATCACTAGACTTAATAAATGAGCAAAGAGATGAAGCAGCGGTAAGAACCGTTGAATATCAAAGGAGAATCTCTAAATATTACAACTTAAGAGTAAGAGCTCGGTCATTTCAAGAGAGGTAATTGGTACTTCTCAAAGTAATGGTCAATACTGTGAATCATATAGATGGGCCGTTAGGACCAAACTGGGAGGGGCCATTAATCATATGCAAAGTAATTCCACCAAGAGCTTATAAATTGTGTCGCCCAGACGACAATATGGTGCCTAGGACATGGAATGTCGAACATTTAAGGCCATATTTTCCAAAGATGGATTAATAAAGAATATCTTTTTGTAAAGAGAAAATCTACATGGTTGGGAGTGAAATGATCCTCAAATTTGGATACTACCTAAGATGGTAGTCTACCTAAGATGGTAGAAAATCCTTTGTCTATGCCATGATGGCCAGGGCAGAGTGCCTTTTGGAGGGAGGATGGAGTAAGACTCTATCCTCCCTTAAATGGCTAGGGTAGAGCACTGAACAAGCCTTATCCACGCCACTTTATAGCCAGGTTAAGGACCTCCTAGAGGAGGGACGGAGTAAGCCTCTATCCGGGCCTAAGATAGCCAGGGTAGAGTGCCGAACAAGCCCATGTCTGTGCCGTAAAAGGGGTAGGGCGCCCTCCTGGAGGGAGTTCAGGTATGTCCTTGGTTCCAGCCTCTAAGATGAGCTAACCAAGAGTACCGGACAATGGATTAAGATGTCCAGGTACAAGAAGAGGCCCATCGAAAAATGGACTAAGATGTCTAGGCCTAAGAAGGGGCCCTTCAAACAATGTACTAAGATGTCTATGTCCAAGAAGAATCCCAATAAATAAAGGACTAAGATGTCTATGTCCAAATGAGGCTCATTCAACACTGGACTAAGATGTCCAGGCCCAAGAAGAGGCCCAATAAATAATGGACTAAGACGTCCAAGCCCGAGAAGAGGCATATTCATCGAAGGACTAAGATGTCTAAGACTAGGAGGAGGCTTATCCAATCATGGACTAAGACATCCAAGCTCAAGAGGTAGCCAATTAAATTATTTCTATATACATTCAAAACCTAGAGGGTTCATACATGTCAAAAAAGTTGAAAGTAGAGGAGCAGAATGGAATTCCACTTTCTATTACTTGAATCTGGATTTCGAGACTTTCTTAACATCATCTATTAATACCTAAATCTGGGTTTCGAGGCCTTCTTAACATCATATATTAATGCCCAAATTTGGGCTTCGGGATTCTCGTATATCAATTTGAAAATCTAATACCTGAATTGGGTTGCGGGATTTTATCAACCACTGTTTTTTACAAGCCCAAATTAGGGTATGAGAATATTATTGGTTACTACAATTCTTAATATTGAACTTGATTTTCAGAATCATTATCCGATTTTGCCTAAATACCCTAATCTGGGTCCATGGCATCTGTTGTGGGGACCATATTTATGAACTTCTAGTTATTCAAAATACGCCTTAATGCGGGCAAGGAAATTCTATTTTTACAACCATCCGTCCATACCAATATGTGCCCTAATCTGGGTCGAAAATTCTTTCCGCAAAGAGGATCGAATCAAATATGTCTTGATCGGGACTCAAAGTTTAATATGAGAATAATTCTACTAATCCTCATAATTGGTCATAAAATCTTGAATCTGGGTTTAGAAATACCACATATAAAACTATTTTTGGGATATTGCTTTCAGGATTTTGAATATCATAATATCAATCTTTAAACTTTACAGGTTAATGCCCTAATCTGGGTTAGATTTCATGGATGATATGATGTAATTGAATCTACTGCAAGAAACCAAAAATCTCAACTGGTTTTCTTGATTCCAAAATTAAAATGTTGGTATCTCTGAATTTCAAATGATGCTTATCAAGCGGATATGGGCATTAGTATGCTAATCAACTACTGAGCATACATATAAGTATGATAATAACAATAGAACTTTTAATGTTGATTTTTGCAAGAAGGACGGGATTAAGAGGAGTAAGATAGCTATGGAGACTTTATCCTAAAGAACAAAAGATTATTTCATACTAGGGGGAGGCAATGTTGACCATAAAATCTACCTAAAAGCAGAGGTATGAAAGAAGGACAATAAAATTAAAGTTTTGATGAAGAGATAGGCCAAATCATCATGAAAGACTTAAAAAGAATGTTTCGAAGGTCTAACTACTTATACAGTATAGAGGCCTTCAGCTCAGATGAATACCAACAGAACCTTCTGCCACAACCAACCTTTCAATACAGATGAGAAAATAACGATAACTTCAGAACCTCTTTTTAAAGAAATCAATAATGCTTCTTCAACTATACTCAACTATACATCAAACCTTTCGAAGGAGTCAAAGGGATGCGTCATCAGAGTGTAACAGTCCAAAACCTTTCGAAGGAATCGAAAGGTTCCATCTCTTAGTATCCAAGGTGTTCTTACCTTTCAAAGAGGATGAAAAAGTCAAAGAAAGTGTGAGCAACCCCATAGTGACATTTTCGAAAGCATAGCAAGCCTTTCGAACCGGTTGAAACACATCCAAGATACCTTTCAATAATGTCAAAAGGTTTATAAAGAAAGTAGCACTCACAAGTCAACAATGAATGAAAGACAACCTTTCAGCATCATGAAAGGGAAGCACAACTCTTTGACAATAATCAAGTGAAGAGCAACCCTCCGACAAGGTCGAAGGGTTCACAATAGTATAAAGAACACAAACCCTTTTAGAAAGTCAAAGGGTTCATGAAGGCGTAAAGGCAAGCAAACCTTTCGACAAAGTCGAAAGGTCCATAAAGGCAAGAGAAAGGGAAACCTTTCGACAATGTCGAAAGGTTCAGAACAGCATGTTGAAGATGAACCTTTCAACAATGTCGAAAGGTTCACAACAGCATGCAAAGCGAAGACCTTTCAATAAGGACCGAAGCATGAAATTCAGATATGATCCTAGCAGAGAAAACCTCACATGAAACAGACCTCATATGTGAAAGTTATTAATGTTAGAACTAGTTGAAAAATTAAATTTAAACAAAATAAAAAAAGACTAAAACTAGGAGCCGTTAACTCATTGCCACGTCGCGCCTATACGCGAAAGCCTATCTACACGCGGAGTAGAACTCGAGCATGTCATCACCTTTGCGATCGTCCACGGCCACCGGCTTCGCCTTTCATCACAAACCGAGCACCTCCACGAGACCACCGACCCATACCGCACCCACGGTGGCGATTCCACCAACTCCAATCGAACCCTTAGGCGCCGCCGCCACCTAGGGTGGGAAACCCTAATGAATTTTTCACTAAAATACAACTGTTGATTTGACATGCGAACAACGCTGCTGCACTCCCTTCGGTCCCCTCTACAAAACGCTACCCTTCAATCAATGATCTATCCATGTTCATCAACGCACTATGAATGGTCGAGACTTGTTCTCAAATTTCTAGAAAGATAGAGTTTCGAATTGAAAAACTAATTACAGATATGAGATGTGCTCATCGAGAGCTTCCAATCGATATATAATTCGATGTAGTTTGAGGAGATTGAATTTTTGAAGTTGAATTTTGAATTGAACTGGGTTGTGAATTTTAGGGTTTGTCTGCCATTAAGAAAGAGGAGCAACAGAAATTGTACGTACAAAATAATGAACATAAGAAATGGGCTAGGGTTTATAACGAGGTATATATAGGCAAAGCTGAAATTAGAATGGACCGGATTGATTTGGATTGAAAGTTGAACGACAAATGGCCCGAAAGCCCATTCTGACTCCGGAACGAAAATGGGTCAACCCATATATCAAAATAGATGTTTTAAAATATTTAAATATCAATGGAACAAGTTTCAAATTCAAATTCCATCGTACGAAGAAATTATGCTAAAATTAATTTATTTCAAATTGATTTCAATTAAATTGATTTCTAGGCGTTTCGAGTCCGTACGATCAAACGACAAGCCCGATCGTTATGAAACTTGAAATCCTATAATAGTTCACCGTTTCGAATCCGATGAAACAGGTTTCGTCAAAATCCGAGTCAGTGGCCAAAATGGCTATTTTCCAATTAATTAAATAATTTAATATTAGATTAATCAATCACTTCTTCAATTCAAATTTAATTATTTACCATTTCTATCATTTCTGATTACAAATAAACTTTTAATTCATTAACCAAAATTTTCGTATCAATCAAATAAGGATTTATTGCAAAATTTATAGTTTACCTTCAATTTAAGTAAATTCAAATAAATTATATTTTTAATTTCAGTTAAATTAATACAATTTGTATTTAATCTCTTTATTCAATCAATCATCATCTTATGGATAAATTTAACATTAGTATATAACCAATTACCCTAATATTTTTACAATCATCAACTAAATTCATATTAACATAGTTTTTAATTACATTTTATTGCAATGGATTTAAATCTAATTCAATAGATTAAATAAATGGGTAAACAATTAATGATTATCTCCATTTGCCTAATTCAATCCCATTCTTACTTTATTATCAACAACAAACATTATAATTACTTATCTAACATTGATTGTATCAAATTACAACTTATTACATATTACTTCATCAGTTTATATAAGTTTGAATTCATTTCCCAATTTACTAATTTCAATCAATTATAACTTTACAATTGGTTTCAAATAATTGGGATTGCACTAAATTAGATATTTATTAACTTGCTTTAACATTTTTACATTTCATTCTCGTTATTAATTCATTAACAAATTTCAAATTTTTATTTATTCCAGATTTAATTACCAAAATCTTATTAAATTAACAAATTTTAAACATTGAAAATTACGGGTCGTTACACTCTCCCCCACTATAAAATTTTCGTCCCCGGAAAGGAAAAAGAAGGGAAAAGAAGGAATTAAGTAATCAATACATCTTATTCAAAAATACTAACTTTATAAACAAATAAATTTACAAAATTAATTAATTTGAATAAAATACACCAATTTATAACCATTAAATCTTTTTATACTCAAATTAATAACGTTTGGAAAACATTTTTCAAAATTTTTCTAAGTCCCAAATTTACGGAAAATTTCGGCAGAGTCTCCTTTGTACGGAGAGGCTCGGGAGAAAAATATAATATCAATTATAAAAATATATATCACAATATCTTAAAATAATATATCCCAACAATGGGAAAAACAATATAATAACGCTATAAAACCATAATCCGAGAACTTACCTATTTGTCGGCCAAACAACGCTTAATTATGAAACCAAAAGTAGTAGCAATTGCTTCCATAACCTGTATTTCACTTATATGATCCAAAAAGAGTTAATGATTATATAAAATGAAATATTTAAGTTGTTTCACCCACTTACAAACAAACCAGTA
This sequence comes from Allium cepa, assembly GCA_030765085.1. NCBI lineage: Eukaryota > Viridiplantae > Streptophyta > Magnoliopsida > Asparagales > Amaryllidaceae > Allium > Allium cepa. Next base: position 487,196,208 of record CM060929.1, read on the forward strand.
CAAACAACAATCACTTGCAACCAATATACAATCAAAAATCAACACAATCAATTATCCAGTCATATCAACAAAACTAATAGTTGTTCGGGTTCGAAAACTTCAAATTGCACAGAATAAAAAATAAACTACTAAGAGTACCATTCACTCAACAGTCTTAGATGAAACTAAATAGATTATTCATACATCCAAATAATTTTAAAATATCCTTGCCCAACCAACAATAAACCAAACAAACAACAAATTCTAACATTATTTAAGTTTATTCTTATAAATTTTCTTTCACAACATTTGTTGTTTATTTTTTTTCATCATGCAATGATTCATCTTTCTACTTATTTTCATTATAAATAACTTTAACATTTACTTAAGTTTATTTTCATTTATTTATAACCTTTCTATTATATTTAATTAGCAGCATTTCAGTCATAACTTAAGTTTATAACAATTATAACATTAAATTCTTATTTATAACGAAAATTCATCGAACACTTTCATTACATAAGTTTACTTGTATAATTTCCATTACATTTTCTTATTAAACATTATAGTTTTTAATATTTGGTGAGTTATACATATGCTTTAAGAATGTAATTGAAAGTTATACAAGTTTTTCTCATTTCTTTTAAATTAGTTTAATGTTCAATAATCATATCTTTTGTTTTATATGTTACTAATTTCTAATTTCTTGTAATTTCATTTATAACCTAGCATTTAATATTTTATTTTAATCAGAGGTTCCAATTATTAATTAGTTACATTCCATTTCACTACAATAATTGAAACAATTAATTAACAGAACTTAAGAACTAAATACCGGGTTTAATTTCAAATCATTTTGAAATAATAGATAAATATATATACTTACAACTTATATATCCAATTATATTTAAAAAAAATTAAAATTTATATTTGTTTATCAAAATAGATCTGCAGTAAAACTACTACAGTGGCCTTCCCACTTAGAAACTCGAAAATGAAGGTCGATGATGCGTGCACTCATCACCAAAATTATTATCCAACAACAGAAAGGGAAGTACAGGACTTATGTCCTTCCAAAATTGCTTTAAAACATTACTTTCAAACCATATTGAAATATTTTTATCAAAAAATACTTCTAAATAACACTATTATTATTCATTCGAAAGAATTTTTTCCAAAAATCCCAGAACTCAAGTTCTAAGTTTACAATCTTTCATTTATTTTATTTCAAATCTTATTTTCAACTAATATCTAAAAATTTCACTACCTAACAACAATTAATTTACAATCAAAAATATATATCACTTATAAAATTTTTATTTTATATATATAATATGCAAAATTATTTCATTCACCTATATTTCAAAACAAATATTGTGTCGATCTGTCCTATTAAGTGTTTAGAAATCCCTATTGATATCATAGCGTCTTATACACAAACCAGAATTTATATATACAAAACGGAACAAATTAACACAATATCAAAACCTTTTTATAACACTAACAAATACTCTCTCTCATATATATGCGCTCAGCGACTCATTATAGGGTATTACTACCCTATTAGTAAAGAGTCAGACCCCACAAAGCTAAGGTTTATCGCTAAATCAAAGCTTTGATACCAAATGTAATAGCCCGTGCCAGTGGGGTAACACCCACCATAGCATACATTGGTACCCGTGTTGTACCTTTACGGCCAGCCTCTCAACTGCACCACCAACCCCGCGGGACATGTAGGAGTAAGAGTTATCCGCTTGCTATCAAACCAAATGTGAGAACCCCCTATCATGCTGCACCCTCCAAGTGCATAGGCAGACACACGTCAAACTCAAACCATACAAAAGAGAGGATTTTTATTGGGGTAAATAAAAAAAGGAAGAAAGGAAGTAAACAAAACAGAATCTTGTAGTGGAACGACAAAATATAATAATCAAATAGCAGTTCATGAAGCTGTTTTACAAACATTTGATTATGCTTATACAACATAGAATCAGAGTTACACATACCAAAGAATAATAAATAATGCAGCGAAACAATGTAGTAGATAATAATAATAATACAATCTTCATCTTCGTCCTCCATAAATAAGGTCTTTAAATCCCAAAATGCTTAGGCTGACCCGAGCGAATTGAAAAGACAAAACACTCGGGTCAGAACTAAAAGATCTTATGTGAGTTAAATCAATAGACATAAATATGAGTGGAGCGGCGTCGGAGATGTTTACGGGATTTGACATCTCCTATCCAGTGTCAAACGTGCGTGCAGTAACTTAAAAGATGTTCGGGATTCACATCTCCTAAGGATCCGTTAAACTATTTACTATGTTGTAATATTTCGCTATTATAATAATGTCTATAGTAAAATAAACTTACTTTTAAATAGCGTTAAGGCTTTAAATTTTCCACCTTAACATGTAATAGTCCCAGTAGTCCATCCAGTATCATGGTCCCTCCTGATCGGGAAGCCACCAGAGGATACCACACGAGCTACGAGAGAAAACCAAACTCGAACAAGGCTCGCTAGGGTAGGTGACATGGCACACAAGGCAATGCTAGGGTAGATATACCAATTACGCACACGGGCCGGTGGTGACGCGTAGCAGCTACTACTGCCCACCTCAAGCCACACCTCCAAATCAAAAATAAAAAGTGGCCACCAAATAAACCTCAAAGTCAGAATATAATATCAAGGAGTGTGTCCGATAAGAGGGGCTACCTCCTTGGCCTGAGTTCGCTTCTATTTTAGCTACCTTATGCCAACTCACGGGAGTCAGGTCCATGTATATACCTCAAAGGAACGCCGCCACCATCTTATTTCATTTTGAAATCTCCACCGCGTATAAGGTTGTTAAAGTGGTTTCGGAGTTAGCAAAGAGTGACAACTTTCGATCCCGGTCTCTTTAACAACCAACGTTATTATAACACTGCAGTCATTTCAAAATAATTTATACTTCAAAATCAGAATATAATATCCAATTCAAAACCTTACAAATACGATATCATTTCCATTTCGAAACCCAAACCAATATGACACATTTTTATTAAAACCCAAATTAATATAATATCATTTTTATTTCAAATATATCCTTTGCAAAAATCATAGCACTTTCAATGTTATAACACTTCGAATCAAACACTTGAAATATAACACTTTCAGATCATTATCCTTTGAAAATCAAACTTTGAAACGTAACTTCCTCCACTTAAATGGTTAAAATATTAAAATACTATATAATATGCTAGCTTCTTCAATTTCACAAATCAATTCCAAAAGTACTCAAATTTATAAATTTAAAATTTAACCAAATCCCAAATCATAAATTTTAATACGATTCCGTTTCCAAATAAACTATTCCAATTTATATCGATTTCAAATCTGATTTGATCCACAAAATTAACCGTTTCAAATTCAATATATTTCAAACTTTAAGTATTCAACAATTTCAAAACTAAGTTTGGTGATTACGATTCAACAATTCAGTGTTCTATTATTTAGTTTTGAAATATCTTACATAATAAATCCATTATCATTTAAAATAAACTAAAATTACAAATAACTGAATATTTCCTTCAGTTTATCTATACTTGAAATATTCATCTAATTCACCTTAAACCAAAATCAAATTATAAAAAAATCATACCCTCTAAAATTTCAAATTTAATAAATTTTCGCATCAACTTTTTTGTGTTTAATTCTTAAATAAATTCAATTTAAATAAATCTCAAATTCATCTTCCAACCTTAATTTATTTGAACCATTATAACACTATATAAAAATATAATTTAAATACTTAACCATATTATCTACAATAAAATCAAACTTATTATTAAGATTATTCTATATTAAAACAAATTATTCATAGCTTGAAATCAAGGATAAAATAACATTTGTATAATATCTAAAATCAGCATTCATCTAAAACCATATATTTATTTACAAAACCATAGAAATCATTTCAAAAATATTTCTATATATAGACCATGGTGTCTGTATAAAATTTTCTGTCCTATGGTCAAGTGATACAGATATTTATCATTTCAATCCGTAATTTAAATTATAAATACGGTTATATATCATTCCAAACCGCAATCCCGAATGAAATAAAAGTCCATAACAACTTGTAGTCCATAACAATATGAAATACAACTCCATTCATCCAATATCCATCATCAAACATTTATCACAATCACCATCTCATTCAATCAATAACATCAATAGAGCAAATAAATAAATAACATGTATTTACTGGAAGTTTATGTTCAACAATAAAATAAATAACTATTTTATTCAAATAAGTTCAAATAAATTGAGATGATGATTCAAAATATGCCAAACAGTCATGAATAAATTTCTAATCATATCATAAATCGATTTAACAAACATAAGAAAATTTAGAAGTTGTGACGGGGTTAAAGCACTCACCTTTTGAATTTAAATTGAATTTAAAACCAAAATTTGAACAGTCTCAAAATTCATCCGAACTAGCTTCAAAATGTCCGAAATTCAGATACGATCCTAGCGGAGAAAACCTCGCGTGAAACGGACCTCGTATGTGAAAGTTATTAATGTTAGAACGAGTTGAAAAATTGAATTTAAAAAAAATAAGAAAAAGACTAAAACAAGGAGCCGTTAACTCACTGCCATGTCACGCCTGTATGCGAAACCCTATCTGCACGCGGAGCAGAACTCGAGCACGTTGTCACCTTCGTGATCGTCCACGGCCACCGGCTTCGCCTTTCACCACAAACCGAGCACCTCCACAAGACCACTGAACCAGGCCGCACCAACGGCGGCGATTCCACCTACTCTGGTCGAACCCTTAGGCGCCGCCGCCACCTATGGTGAGAAACCCTAATGAATTTTTCACGAAAATCCAATCGTTGATTTGACATGCGAACAACGCTGTTGCACTCCCCTCTACAAAACGCTACCCTCCAATCGACGATCCATCCTAGTTCATCAACGCGCTATGAACGACGGAGACTTGTTCTCAAATTTCTGGACAAACAGAGGTTCAAATTGAAAAACGAATTACAGATTAGAGATGCGCTCGTCGAGATCTTCAAATCGATATATAATTCGATATAGTTTGAGGAGACTGATTCTCATAATTGAATTTTGAATTGAAACCGAGTTGTGAATTTTAGAGTTTGTCTGCCATTGAGAAAGAGGAGCAACAGAAATTGTACGTACAAAATAATAAACTTAAGAAATGGGCTAGGGTTTATAATGAGATATATATAGGAAAAGCTGAAATTAGAATGGACCGGATTGATTTGGATTGAAAGTTGAACGACAAATGGCCCAAAAAGCCTGTTCTGACTTCGGAACGAAAATGGGTCAACCCATATACCAAAATAGATGTTTTAAAATATTTTAAAATCAATGGAATAGGTTTCAAATCCAAATTTCATCGTATTAAGAAGTTATGCTAAAATCAGGTTATTTTAAATTGATTTCAATCAAATTGATTTCTTGGCGTTTCGAGTCCATACGATCAAACGACATGCCCGATCGTTATGAAACTTGAAATCCTACAATAATTCACCGTTACAGATCCGATGAAACTAGTTTCGTCGAAATCCGAGTCATTTGTCAAAATGGCTACTTTCCATTTAATTAAATAATTTAATATTAAATTAATTAATCACTTCTACAATTCAAATTTAATTATTTACCATTTCTATCATTTCTGATTACAAATAAACTTCTAATTCATTAACAAAAATTTCCATATTAATCAAATAAGGATTTATTGCAAAATTTATAGTGTTTACCTTCAATTTAAGTAAATTCAAATAAATTATATTTTTAATTTCAATTAAATTAATACAATTTGTATTCAATCTCTTTATTCAATCAATCATCATCTTATGGATAAATTTAACATTAGTATATAACCAATTACCCTAATATTTTTACAATCATCAACTAAATTCATATTAACGTAGTTTTTGATTACGTTTTATTGCAATGGATTTAAATCTAATTCAATAGATTAAATAAATGGTTAAACAATTAGTGATTATCACCATTTGCCTATTTCAATCCCATTCTTACTTTATTATCAACAACAAACGTTATAATTACTTATCTAACATTGATTTTATCAAATTACAACTTAGTACGTATTACTTCATCAGTTAATATAACTTTGAATTGATTTCCCAATTTACTAATTCAAATCAATTATAACTTCATAATTGGTTTCAAATAATTAGGATTGCACTAAATTAGTTAATTATTAACTTGCATTAACATTCTTACATTTCATTCCCGTTATTAATTCATTAACAAATTTCAAATTTTTATTTAAACCGGATTTAATTACCAAAATTTTATCAAATTAACAAATTTTAAACATCGAAAATTACGGGTCGTTATAGATTTTGTTATGTGAATGACTATTGATTGAACATATTTGATGGATGATGTTATGTGTTATTGCTATCATTTAATTAGTTAAATTTACATATTTTATCATTTGTCATGCCTACATTGGCATTACCTAACATTGCACCTTTGGATTTAGGAATAGAATTACCAGTTAGGTTATTTCTGTAGTGGGTATGGTCGGACTAAACTCCTGATTGAGTAGAATTGCATCTAGGAGATTAAGTAGATCAACTGTGAGGATGCCATAAATGGATCAAAAAGATATGACTCGTGGATTTAAAACTAGATAAAATTTTAATAGGCTGGTATAAGGTCGCACCTTATGCTTCAACCATTAGCCTCCGGTTGGTAGATGTCCGTGATTCTGGTCCAGTGCGTAGGGCTTTGTCAGTAGTGAGACTAAAAGATTTATATGCACATAAAGGAACTCGTGGCTCTATATGCTCACTGTATTATTTAATTAGATTTACTCCTAACCGTATTTTGGAGATTTTGGAACATTTGTTATGTTTTGGCCTGAGTCAACCTGATAGGTTATTAGTTGGTTCATGACAACTAATAAGTTCATAATGACCTAAGGAAAACTACGATTTAAACCAAACATTATAGGACGGGTAAGCTATGGGAATACATAACCCTATAACGACAGACTAGTCACAAGCCCATATTGCATGCATACGATTATATCATATTTTGTTTTTACCATTGTGGTTGCAGGTTCATGATTTATGTTCAAAATGACATATTTTAATAAGATACCAATAACGGGAAATCATGTTCTATTCTGCGGCATGGTCTTACTAGATATCTGGTTTTTGTTCGAGATGATATATTATTATTCAAACTAGAATTTTTGTTTAACTCAAAATTTCTTTTTTCCCCTTAAACTCTCTGGTACTCATTTGAGTAGATCAAGGGTAAGGTTTAAAGGTTTGGCGAATAAACTTTCAGAGATGTGCAAGAGGCATGCTAATATTAGGAGTTTATTTCCACTGTGTTGGTTGAAGTTTTATTTTGTTTGAATGAATGCAATGACAGGATTTATAATTGTCAAGTAGTTAGACTCTAATCAACCAAGGGACATCTTCATATATCGCTCTTGGAATATAATTGCAATTATTATATTTTTTTATTTACATTGGATCGAGGGGATTTTGTAATGAATGTGTAAGATATTAGTGAAATGTGTTTTGAAAATTTTCATATCCATATGCTCCTGATGTTATAGATATAATTAATTGATCTCATTTTATCACAGAGAATTAAAACCAAGGGTCTGCAACATCCGTAGCGCTTAGTTTTGGGCCATAAATAGGGGATGTTACAATAAAAATCTAGTGTAAACCTTATTAGAAAATTGAAATTGTTATATTTGACCTTTCTAATATTGTAAGAATGTTTGCTATATAAAGTTGTAATAATCTACATCGATATATTTATGTAATTAATATAATTAATAAAAAGTTTATCCATTAAGGCATACAAATGAACTGAATTATAGATTAATAAAAGAAATATAAAATATACTTAGTAATAAATATTTTCTAAATGTTATTGTATCAATTACCATGCAAGCGCCTAATTTTATAACAACTAAATACATTCATAATTGGTCGCTTGTGTGTTTATTTGCTTGAGATAGTATGTTGTCCTTTATGAATTTTGAACTCTAAATGAAATACTTGAATAAAATATTTGATCCTTGTATGATCACATATTAATGTTCTATAGTCAACGTTCACAATTCGTAATGTATGCAACCTCGATGAGATTGGTCAGATTGATCTTGTTGTGTTAGATGTAACGTTAGACTGAATGTTACAAGATAGTTATAAGAACTCGATCATTGAATTGCCACTTTGATTTACTTAGAAAGAAAATGAATCTACAAGGGTAGATGTAATTAAGGTACAGTTGGGATGAAGAGAGTGAATGGTTAATTCTTCTTTATAGAAACATCGGAAACTAGAATTGAAAATAATAGCTAGTACTTAACATTGGCATGAGAAACATTATTTTTATTCCAAAATATTTTTTTTATATTTAATTATTTTCTATGGGAATTATTCTTTCAAGTTCAGGATAACCGATGTCAAAACTCTCGACTGTAAACTAGTAATAGTAGATGGAATAAATTGCCTATATTTAGTGGATGGATGGAGCTCTGTAATTCATGTGCAATTATAGTAACGGAAGAAAAAGTACGTATTGCCATACAACACTTATTGGTCGCATCAAGTTACGAAAATTGTTTCCATAAATCATTGCTAACATTATTGATAAAGTAATGACCATTTCTCATTGTTGTTGAAAAATAGACATTTTTATTTCAATGTGAATAAAATGAATATTCATTATAAAATAAAACTATACTGTGGTATTGGTTTTTGTAACAATAAAGATGCATTGGAAATACATAAATATCTAAAATTATTTGCAGTTATTTTGGGAATTATAGACCAAGCCAGAGTTTTAAGAAATAATTCTTTGATTATATGGTTATGAATCATATAGTGCTAGTGAATTATATCTCAGACAACTAACTGCGAAGTACCCACTTAGTGGGAGCATCATAGGAGTTAATGAACTCTTTGGGTTGATGTATATAGATATATGCAATTGAAAGTCTATTAGTACCAAAATGGTTCCACGAACTTCATTGTATTCACTGATGAGTTATCAAAACATGAACAAGTGTTATGATACACTTGTAGTATGTCTATAATAAGTACATGTAACATAAAATGGAAGTAAATGAAATTACATGCGGTACAAATGATTCGATTTGATTGCATATGTGAGTATATAGGAAAGAGTTCCAATCGTACCTAAAAAATTGAATAAAAAATTAATGTCAAAAGTCACTACTCCGTATGATGCATAATGATGTTTCGATAAGGAGTAATCAAACATTGCTCGACAAAGTACGATTAATGACGAGTGAAGTTGAGCTAGCTTCTTTCTATAAGTTGTGTATTTAAGAGTAGTACACAAGGTTAAAATTAATTTCATTTAAAGAATTATGTAGAAAATCATACAAGAAAAGGGATTGTTTGGAGCCCAACATGACCTAGGTTAAGGAGTTGGCAGATTGTGCGAGTCGAATGGTTACACTTAATAATTGCATATGAATCGCCGTAAAAGTGTTTGAGAACGATCATTATTGGATGATCAATTTATGATTTTAACATAATTATCGTAAACTAAAATCAAGTCAGTTTTATGTAATGTAATTCATGAAACTTTTATGAATACCAATTGGATTTCACAGAGAAGCAAATATTGTTTTAAGAAATACCATCTTCGTAGCAAAGAAATTCTTCTAGAAAGTATTGGTAGTAAAATGGATTTGGATATTATCCAAAGATAAAACTGATTACGTGGGATGAAATGAAATTAACCAAACCTAAATAGACACGACACATTAGAATACCTAATGATAAATCTCACACATTAAAGAGAAATTATGAATTTATTAATGTTGAGAAAAGAGCTTTCTGAGTCTTAAATAATCCGTTTAGAGCATTGACTCTGTAATGATTTGCCTTCCTTATACTCAAAGGCGACACTTAATATATCCACGTACTCATGTATCGATCATCTAAGTGTCTGAAAGACAAATCATTAGAGTAAAAAGAAAATACAAGAAGTAGAAAAAACATAGAATCTCATATTGTAAGGCAATCGCATATAATAGTCAACATAAGATAGTACATGGTCTCATCCTAAAATGAACATCAGAGTTACACAAATACCAACTTCAGTCAGGGACAGTTATAACAGCCTGTCCCTAAAATGTTAACATAGCATATATACACACAATGGAAAAAAGGAAAATAACTAGATATCGTCGAAGCTAGCTGCTTTATCCTTCAAAGTGCATCTGTTAGAACCTGGAGAACTTGGCTACTCGTAAAAATTTGAGTACCTATGAGTTTAAGGGAAAGAAAATAAAACTCTAGGTCATACATGGGTCTGGTGTGAGTAAGCTCCATCCTAAGAGTTTAAGGACCGACCTCCCCTTTACTAAATAGTACCGAACATGTCACCACCTCGGTTGTGGTCAACAACCGTACCCGTGTCACTAGCATACATAATCTGAAACATCGATCTAGATCGAATGATGACTATACCCGAATGGGTGCAACCTACATAGCTCTATCGCATATCCCTTATTTTACTCATTTCTGTTTGTGAGGCTTGAGGCTATGCTTTACCTTTTCTTTCGCAATCTCAATTGGAATGCTAACACCGCTATTATCCCGCCTTTTGGCAAGGCCATGACACCAAGAACTTGACTAGAAACCAATGATAGTTTGTTTTGGAGATCGGTTATACATAGGTTCACCATGGATACTGATAAATTTTTCCCAACTCGAGATCGAGCTACAATTGATATGACACGACAAGCAAAGCTTTGAAAGCCAACGTTCTAAATTTCAAGTCAATCGAAGTTCGTATACTCAACATATTGATCGATCAAGGTTGAGAAATCCAACTCTATTCATATCCATCCAATTTCGTGTCGATTCCCCAAGAGAGATTCAGTTCGTATCCATCGCCCACTAACTTTCGTCGTATCCATCAAAATGAAGCTACTTCATATCCATCATGTTAACAACACTTTGTATCCGTCAATTAATGTCCATTTCGTATCGTTCTAGCTCCATCCATCTCATATCGATCTCCCACCATCTATGCAAACAGTTATAACCGCCGATCGATACGAAGAAAGCAACATACAGCACCAATACGAAGGCGGCCTCTAGCCAACGACACGAAGTAGCATGCAAGCATCGATATAAATAGAGCCACGCATGACTGATGCGAAATAGTATCGATACGAAGATGACAATGTCATACAAATCAAAACTTGCATCGATCATAACTCGAGATTTACAATCCCAAATGCCACCAAACTTTCATAGGAGCTTGCCTACAACGTCAAGAATGTACCAAATAAATTTAAAAAAAAGAGGATCAATTCTTGATTGATACGAATTCCATTCGTATCGCTCCCAGATCGAGTCAAAACCACCTAAACTCAATCCTGTGGGCCCATCGAGAGAAGAAGTCCTCCAAGATCTGGGTGAGATATTTTTAGCCTATGCCTATAAATAGCAGCCATATGCATCCAGAAAAGGGACTTTTGGGAAGCTTCTAGGCCGTCATTCTGCTGAAACTCCATTGTAAGTTGAGTACTAGCTACTATATCATTGTAATTCATTTGGGAATCATGAATAAACATTAATCTCTTCAAAGTGGACGTAGGCTACAACGCCTAACCACTATAAACGCTTGTCTTCTTCTATTTGTGCATGCTTTTATTGGTGTGATTATTAGATTAGCTTTATTTCCCTTATAATTTCTGCATTCTAATCTCTCCAATTATATCCGATGAGTGTTGTACCCAATTTTGGTACAAACACTTTAGTGCTTTATTGAGAAAACCCGGCTTTTCTCCAGCTCTATGGATACTACCGTCGTTGGATTGTAAAAATCTAAGGAGAGGATCCAAATCTATCATTCAGTGGTTCCTTCTATTCTATTCAGATTTCTCCGGATTTAAAAGGAACTACATTCAACATGATTTTCATATCCATATTTTCGTATATAGTAAATGTGGTGATTTTCGTATCTAGAAAATATGGTGTTTTTTGTATCCATATTTTTATATCCAAAAAATATGGTGATTTTTGTATCCAGAAAATATGGTGATTTTCATATCGATCAACATTCGTATCTATCATTTTTCATATCGATCGACTTTTGTATCGATCAACATTTATATCGATCACTTTTCATATCGATCAGTTTTCGTACGACTTTCATATCGATCAACATTCGTATCAGTTGACTTTCGTATCGATCAACATTCGTATCGATCACTTTTCGTATCGATCAACATTCATATCAATCACTTTTTGTATCGATCGGTTTTCATATCGTTCACTTTTTGTATCGATTAGCAGTCGTATCGATCAACATTCATATCGATCACTTTTCGTATCAATCAGCACTCGTATCGATCAATATTCATATCAATCACTTTTCGTATCAATCACTTTTCGTATCGATTAACATTTGTATCGATCAAATTTCGTATCAATCCAGCTGTGTGCATTTCGTATCGATCCTTAGATACCACTTCATATCTATCCAGCTGTGCGTCTTTCGTGTCGATCCAAGTACCCACTTTTTGGATCGTTTAATTTCGCCACATTTGTATCGCTCAAACATTACTGAGAACGATAAGGAATTTCGAAAAAAATATTTTCGGGTACGACCCAAGTTTCCAAAAAAGGGGCTAAAAGGACATAGGGGATTACAACAACAAATGCTGAATTCAATGCTTAACTTAGTGAAGGAACATTCCATCCACGCTCCTAATCGTTCCATGACTGAACAAGACATATGGGATTACAACAACAAATGCTGAATTGCAATTAAGGAATGGGTAAAGAAATACTACTAAACCGGTGCTCCCAGAGGCTGGAGAACCTAGCTAATACGCCAAGAACTAGAGTTGATCAATATATCATGCTTCTAAGGTGGACTGCAACTTCCTCCAATTGACCAGCTTTTATACTCCTGAATTGACAATTCAGCATGCTGACTATGTCGGAGTACTATGGAAGTACAACCTTCTACACTACCTCATGAAGTGAGAATGGGGCATGGATTCCATTAAAGAGTGATGAATGCCATCAAACGCATATGTCTTCCCTCATTCCTCAAAGAAGACCGTCAATCACTATTAGACATACCAGTTCTATTTATCATATCGCCGAAGTAAAAAGAATCAGACCACCAATGAATTGATCAAAGTCCACAGCCAGTTTCTGCCAATACCCATAAATGGATTCATTACAAGATCTTATTTCTAGACTTTGATAAGAAAACTTGTGGATAACAGCCAACAACTACACCAACATATCTAGGCCAATATTGAGTTGATGAACTAGATGAAGAATCAACATGGCGAGATAAGGAGGGAACCTACTCCATACTCTAGATCGAGAAGCTCTTCTTCCTTAGATGGTTACCATGGATGCCATCGCCATAAGGCTACTCTGGAAAGGAAAGATTCGACAATATGTGCAAGCCACATAAAACGATGGGCAGAGAACCCCCGACCCCTATCAATCAAGAACTTTGATCAAACTGAACCACTTGCGTTAGACTTCCAACTAAGAAGGGATGGACCGAAGTGCAATAGCGAGGGTACGATGCTGCTTCACTTATCACTGAGATTTGATCTCTTTTGAATTATTTCAATTTCATTTATATTGCAAAGTATGACCAACTTGAATTAAACTACTTGCAAGTTGCAGGCAACTGAGTACTCAAGGTTCGATGCCGAACAACCTCCATGGACTATGATCAAGTCACTGGGGTATCATTATGACGAGCATGATTCAACCACTCATCAACTACTATATATCCCCGACTTTAGAGCAGGGCATCAAAGCAGAAGAGACTGACAAGGTCAAGACTCCAATACAAAGACCATACACTCATCTACTTATGCAATTTAATTAAAAGATATGAGACTTGGAGTTATATGTCCCAACAATGCACTCTCCATCTCATACTTAAAGCTTGCCAAAATACTTATGCTTCTTCTGATGTCCAGTAATATTGGAATCACACCAAGGGTGGACGTGACGTGACAATCCATGTATCTAATCCTATATTAAACACTTGGGGTTATTTGAGAACACATGTTTAAAATGGATATGATTTGACCATCCACTCTCCAGTTTGCGTCTGTGATTCGGAAAAACAATCATGCCTTAAACTGACTTCATCATGGGCCAATCCTCAATTTAAAGTCATCAATGACTGGCTGCCTACTCACTAACCATCATGAGCCATCATTTCAACTCTCTTCCTCAGCTCGATTGGAAGAACGCAAAGTATAAAGTGGATGTAACCCGACCGTTTTCTCTCCCATTCTTGCACCTGACTTAAAGGAAAATACAGAACTCAAAGTTGATGTAGTTCGACCATCCTCTACTTTGCTCGAGCTCAAAGCTTGCCAGAACACTAATCTTACTCCTTTGGCTTGGCGAAAGTGGAATCCAAATGAACATGGACCCGATCTAACCATCCATAAACTAAGTCTCATCCTTTGTTGAGGGCAGATAAGTGGAAAGTAATCGAGATCCCACCGATCACTCGCCGATTGAAACATCGAGCTCAGGAACAAGCCATCACACTGCAGCCAAAAGGGATTGGTACACGACAATCATCTAACTAACTCTGGCTCCTAGAGTGCGAGCTGGATCATAAACTTACGGACGTGGGCCTAAGGAGGGGGCCTGAGGAGGGTGCATCCATCCACCTAACCACCTCTCCCATGTTCAACCTAAGCCCGAGGAGGATGGATCCGTCCATCTAACGACCTTATTTTTCATACTTACAAACATGGGCTCCAGGAGGATGGATCCGTCCACCTACCGACTTCGCCCATGTTCAACATGTAATCGAGGAGGATGGATCCATCCATTTAACAACCTTTTATATTTACAATCTCAAGGAGGGTGGATCCGTCTATCTAACGACTTCGCTTGCCTACTTAAGGTGGATGCGATATGATCGTCCACATACCTGATCAACTTCTTGCTCCCAGAGTCTGAACGAAATCCTAAAGCCTAAACAGATGTTACTGACCATCTATCGGCCAACTCCAGATTCCCAGAGTATGAACTGGAGTATAAACATTAACTTGAGTGGATAAGACTAGCCACCCATTAACTAACTCTGGTCCCGAGAACGCGGACCGGAGTATAAACACCAAGTGGGTGTGACTGAAAACCCATATACTAACTCAAGATTCCTAGAGCGCGACTGGAGTGCAAGCATCAACTAACTCCAGATTCCCAGACTGCAAAATGGAGTATAAACATCAACTAACTCCGTATTCCCAGAGTGCGAGCTGGAGTATAAACATCAACTGACTCTAAGTCCCCAGAGTGTGGACTGAAGTACAAACATCAACTACCTCTAAGTCTCCAGATTGTGGACTGGAGTATAAACACCAACTGGGTGTGAATGACCATCCATTAACTAACTCTGGTCACGAGAGCATAGACTGGAGTATAAACACCAAATGGGTGTGATTGACAACCCATCAACCAATTCCCTTCCTCAAAGCATGGTTTGGAATATAAATACCAGAAGGAATGTGATTCGACTCCCCATCTATCAACTCTGATTCCTCGGCAAGTTCTGTAGTACAAAAAGCGAATATGATTCCACCGTCTACTATCCAACTCTTCCACTGACATGGGAGCACACTTATCACAAAAAATCAGATGCGATCCGACCATCTAGTACTAAGAGGGAACGACACGACAGTCCATGCATCAACTCTTGTCATCGGCATGGGACCCATAAAATAATTTTATAGGGATGTACTCCAACCCTACAAGACAAAATTTCTTCCTTGATTCGACAGGAAGACGCACATTTGCAAAATGGACCTAGCTGAACGTCCTATTGTAACTGGATGTGACTACCCACCCTACCGCAAATGAACATGTCACGACCATTCATCTGCTAACTCTCGCGTATGATCCAATGGGTTATGCATGCAACATGGACGGATGTGACCCGAACACCCACCAATCAATTCCTTCCTATAGTTCAGTGGGAGAAGCATCAAATTAAAGTTGTTGTAATGTGACCAACTATACTTCGTCTTTTTCCCTTGACTAGTGCCAGGAAAATTAATCGAGGAAAATGCGGTCCGACCATTTTTGGCTAAAACTCTTAGTCCCCGAAATGCGAACAGGGGTACAAACATCGAATAGGTGTGATTAATGGCCTTTCAACTGAGTCTGATCCCCAAAGTGCGGTAACAAGCATAGCCAAACGATGAATATGACTCGACCATTCATTCACCAACTTTGACCTAAACTCGACATGAGGAGTATAAACTCACTACAGATGCAATTACACCATCCACGAACTAACTCTGCTAACTCAAGACTAGGGGCAGAGGTACAAATCACCAAAAGAAGAGAAAGGTGACTCGCTACATCTCTAGCTTAGGATCCTTTACAACTTAAGGCAACAACTACAAGGAGGCCTTAATGCTAACCAATCAGAATAACGCCCGAAGTTACGGAAACCAATTATATCATACCGTCGGATCGACGGGCAATATCGATCTATACCTTTCATATCATACTATTGGATCAACAGGAAATGAGGTACGAGCATTTTAAATCGTGCCGTTGAATCAACGGTCAATATCGATCCTCTTCGACTATAATTCGATGTGACCCGAACGTCCATCGAATACCTTTGACCAACAGAGCATGGATATAAGAATAAGCCATGAATGAGTGTGACTTGACCATTCGTTCTCCGTCGCCTTCCTTCGATCTGTCAGAAAGAGCATGAAACCAGATGAGCATGACATGACTGTATTTGAGCCGACTTTATCCTTAGATCTAACGGGAGAACGTAAATTGAAATGGATTTAGTTAATTGCCCAACTCTAAAAGAATGCAATGTGCCCATCCATTCTTTGACTCTTACCATAATCCGACTAAACGAGCAATTCAGAATAAGTGCAACCTCAATGTCCGCACACTGATTCTTACCCTGCATTCGATAAGGGAAGCATCAATCCTGCATTGGATCTGATTGGACGATTCACTCTATAGTTTTTGCCAAGAGTATAGCGACGTAAGCAGAGAGGTGAATGTTTTTAACTGTCTAGAACCTACCTAATGTCCAAATAACGACAAAGCAATGAAGTATTCTGCCTAGAGGGAAGAACTAGAACAAAATGCAAGATGAGGCATGACTCAGCCTTCCATCGGTTAACTCGATCCCATGGTTTAACGTGATAGAATGCGAAATTGAAGCGAACATTATCTACCTTGCCACTTATAGAGATATTCCCTAGACATGGGGGCACGTGCAAGAAATAAGATGATTGTAATATGATTGTTCATCAAACAATTCTCTCTCTTACAGCTTTAACTATAATATAAACACAACAAAAGCATGGCTCGATCATTCACAAAATACATCCATCAACCCAAGACTGGGGGCACGAGTTTGATCATCCAAGAGCTAGACATGACTACTCATTCCTATAGCTTGTGCCTAGTATTTATAAAAACTTGAAGTTACGACCGAAAGGATGCTAAAAGATAGAGTCATTAGATCGACACCCGAACTTATGGGCAACTGATCATCATTCCGAACATTCCGATGAGCAATGGATCGTGAGTACATTGAATGGAAAACGCATTGCTCGGAAACATAAGTAGATTCAAACTCATAGCTGGAGCCAACTACGCAGCAACACGCAATATAAGGCTAAACTCTACTAAGCCTTTGATTCAACATGCCTATAAGGCTAATCATTAACCATTGCAAATAAGCGCATGAAGTGCCTACAATCCATTACGAGTACTAAAGATCAGATCACAACTCAGCGTAATGATGATAAAAGAGTTAACCGTTTTACTTCAGGTGAATCTTGATGTGTTCGCTTGGACTCGATCTCATATACATACATACATACATACATTTATATATATCAACCATTGAGAACCCTGCATTAAATGTCTTGGTGAATAAAAAAAAGTGACGTGAATCTAGAAAGATCTGATGCACTTAAAGAGGAGGCAAATCTACTCAAAACCAATAGGTTTATCCACGATGTCCACTACCCAAAATGAGTATCCAATCCTTTACTTATAAGGAAAACGAACAGAGAGTAGCGGACATACGTCAGTTACTCAAATTTACACAGGGCATGACAAAGCACAACTTTCCACTTTCAAGGATCAACCAACTAATGAACTCGACCATCCGACATGAATTGCTCAGTTCCATAGACACAAAACATCAGATACAATTAGATACTGAAGCATGTCCCAGACCAGGAATATAACTGTTTTGTTACTGAACTAAGCCTATAGTGCTATGTTGCAACCATCAATTTCAAACTTAAGACACAGGTTCTACTTACCGATGGACGGTTAACAGATCGTTCACAAAATAAAGTCAACCGATCGGTGAAAGACTTGTGGTTAATATGTTCATAAGATCACGACTTTCAAACGACCACGTCAATGACCTGGCAGAGATATTCAGTGCTTTCCAAAAAATGAGGACGAAACTCGATCCTTTGAAATGCTCTTTCCGCATTACATCAGAAGATTCTTTGTTTTCATCATCAATTCTCGTGGAATCAAGGCTAATTTCTAGAAAATTCCAACAATTAGAGACACCATGTACCGAGGACAGCCAAGCAGGAACGGAGCTCAGGTTGGAAGATTACCATCCTAAGTTGATTCAACTCTAGGACGATCTATAAGTGAATTCTCTCCTTCAACCTGCCCAAGAGAGCGAAGAGAACTTTTGAATGGACTAACAACTGCGTCGATGCAGTTCTAGCTCTGATAGATCACTTCGAGAAATATCCCTTTTTACCCAAACCGTTGGATCGCGGAGATTTATACATCAATTTGGCTGTGTCAATGCACGCTATAAGCATCTCAATGTTATGTGAAGAGAAACAAATCCAAAGATTAGAATATAATGAAAGCTAGCTATTGACAGGCTCCCCCATTAGGTCTATATCGACCAGTCTCGATAGGTCCTATAGCAACCTTAAATGTCTGGAAGGTTACTCAATTGGAATATCAAGATAAGCCAATTTGATCTCACTTATTTCCCATAGAGAGCTATCCATGGTCAATCATTAGCATACTATATTTCCAAATTCACAGCATTAGATGACTATCCGAAGAGTAGTAGAGAACCGTCCAACCGACGGAGAACCAATACAGATGGAACTTCCAAAAATCGACTTTCTAACATCGAAATTGCGTTAATGACTCCAGAAGAGCGATCGATCCGCTACACCCTGAAACTCAACTTCACAGCAACTAATAACGAAGCTATGTATGAAGCGTTGTTCACCATGCCCAAACTTACAAGAAAACTAGGAGTGGAAACTTTACATATCTTATGTGATTTCTGATTAGTGGTATGCTAAGGAAGGGAAGATTATCGAACTAAGGGGCAACGTATTGTTCCTTACCTTAGCGGGATCAAAAAGCTACCAGCCGACTTTGAGAATTACACCATTACAAACATCCTCAAAGAACAAAACGAAAATGCCAAGTCACTGGCCAAGCTAGCCAGTTCTGGGGATACGCGGCAAAAGACTTTGTCCCAGTTAAAATACTTATTATTCCAAGCATTGACATAAGAAAATCAACTAGATCTTAGAGGTGGATCTGGAAAAGGAGTCACTGGCCAAGCTAGCCAGATTTTGGGAAAGGGTCGCATCTCTTTTCTTTTTTACTGGGGTAAATAAATTTTCACCATATATTACTCTAACCATGCATAAGTTATTAGTATATATATGTATATATTTATGCTAGAGTGTACACAACATTTTGGACAACTGTTGTCATGAAAAGCCAAAAATTCAAAAAATGAATTCTGGTCACATTTTTTTATTTTTCTTCGAACAAATTATTTTTGTAAACAAATTTTGAAAACCATTTCACCATTGCTAGTAATTATTTAAAAGAATTTTATATGATTTATATATTCCCTAAATTAATTATTTAAAAATATATTAAATATTCTTATTTAAAGTGATCAAATTCCGGGTCTTTACATTCTTCCCCCTCGTAAAAGAATTTCATCCCAAAACTAACATCCAAAAGATAAATCAAAATAACCCAAAAGGTCACATATATATCATATAAGATGAAACGCATACAAAAGATATAAACTAAGCAACTATATCACAAACAGTGCACAAACAATCCATACAACAAGCAAACAACTATCCTAGTATCAACTCAGGGTAAGCCTCCCTCATACTATCCTCCGTCTCCTAAGTGTTATCTATGGAATCCTCACTCCACTGATCGTAATAAACATTACTAACTTATTTCACAGTCTCTTCTCATCCCGATCCACAATGCGAACTGGATGTCTGATCACAGTCAAGTTCGCTTCTACTTCTAAATCCTCTTGAAAAAATGACTTCGTAATCAGTAACGAGTCATGCATATACTTCCTCAAATGGGATACATGGAAAACATTATGAACACCTGAAAACTTCTCTAGCAACTCAACTTTGTCATCAAGTGGCCCAATCCTCTCAAGAATTTGAAAAGGTCCAACATACCTTGGCGCCAACTTCCCAGCTCTCCCTAATTGAATAACTCCTCTAATCGGTGAAATTTTTACAAACACAAAGTCTTTCAATTACAAATTATAAATTCCTTTACCTTTGATCTATGTAACACTTCTATTAATCTTGGGCTTCCTTCATCCTCTTCTTGTTCACTGCAACCATCTCCATAGCCTAATGAATTAAGTCTGATCCAAGCACTGCTCGATCTCCAATTTCCACCCATCACACTTTGAATTGCACGGCCACTGATAAAGAGCTTCATAAGGCACCATGCCAATGCTTGCTTGATAGCTATCATTGTAGAAGAATTCCACCAAGTGCAAACGATTTTCCCATGATCCCCTAAAGTCCAAGATGCATGCTCTCAACTGATCCTTTAAGATACGGTTCACCCTCTCAGTTTGACCATCGTTTTGAGGGTGGCAAACAGTGCTTAGATTTAGCTTTGTCCCTAAAGCTGCTTATAACACTTCCCAAAACTGGCTGGAAAGATGGGATCATAATCACTCACTATACCCCTTGTTACTCTATGTAATCAGACGATCACCCTTATATAAATCTTCAGAAATGTCGCTATAGTCCTCGTCAGCTTTACTGACATAAAATAAGGCACTCATTGTTAACTGATCCATAATGACCCATATGCCTTCATTCCCTTTCCTCGATCTGGTAAGTCCATCAACAAAATCCATGGATACATGTTCCTATTTCCAATTGGGAATCTCCAGTGGTTGTAATGACCCAGCAATTCTTTGGTGATTACCCTTGATCTGCTGGTAGTTCACACATCTTCTCACATAGATAGAGATACCCCTCTTCATTTTGGATCAAAATACTCTCTTCATATCCTTGCACATCCTATTGACCCGAAGGTGGATACTCAACTTAGACTTCTTGCATTCCGTCAAAACTTCCTGGTGAAGACCACCAACATCCAGAATGGGTAACCTTCCATCAATCCTCAGAGCACCATGGCTATCAATCTCAAAATCAGAACATTAACCCTATTCAACTCCTTGAATAAATTCTACCAAAAGGCTATCTTCTTTTTGTTTGCTCTCAATCCTTTCTAGAAGAGTCGGAGTAACTTCCAAGAGAGCTAAGACGGCATTCCTGTTTAGAGCATTAGCTACCACATTTGCTTTCCCTCGCATATAGAGAATATCCAAATCATAGGCCGCTAGAAATTTTAACCATCACTGCTACCTTAAATTCATATCCTTTTGTGTAAATGACACCTCAGGGACTTGTGATCCGTGAGAGCTCGAACTTTTCACTCAACAAGTAATATCTCCACATCTTCAATGCAAACACGATGTTGAATATGCGCTCATATGATTTTTGTTTGATGACAATAAACATATATACTTTCGTTTAAATGTATTTGATAATATACTATTTTATTTTTCACAGATTAAATAAATATTTGCAGAATAAAATAAATAACACGGAATTTGAATTCAAACGAATATTTTATTCAAACAAATATTTATTACAATTTTGATAGTACAAATTCAAGCTCTCACTATACATATACATTTTTGATTACATCACAATTACATCACAATCCAGTTTACATTAATAACCTCACTACATATCACTCACACTCGTATTTATCTTCAACTACATTCCAGTTTGAATCCAGCATCTGAGAAATCTGCAAAAATATAAACTAACGCAGTAAAATTGAAAATAAAATATTTTTGCAATATAAAATAAAAGATGAATTTTTGAAAATAATATTTGCCTCAGTTATTTGGGTTGTTCGTCATAATTTAAATTTGAATTCATCATACACGAACAACTTGTGACATACACAGTGTATTACTGTATATGCCACAAGGCCGTGCACGCCGATATATACACTTGATAATGTTACAGGGACAGGTACGCACAGGTCAAACCCAAATGAAAAACCGGGTTCAACTCACGTGCAATAACATTGAAAATCACGACACGAGCACCAGGTCAAACCCGAGTTGTGAAACTGGATTCAACACAGGTGCAAATTCAAAAATAAATTCGAATGCAATAAAATGGTCGTGAGTACACATGCCCAGACTCAAGCCAACATGAAACAGCCCCAAAACCAAAGATGCAACAGATAATGATGCAGGGAAGACTCGAATGACCAAGTGCACCACTGACCATACAACAACTCAAATATCAAGCACATGAATTCGCAAATAAATTTCAGACTCAAAGAATCAACTACAAGCCCAATTGGCAACACAGCAGCAACATGTACACAGTAAACAAATACCAAACTGCATGCACACGGCAGCTACAAAGTGCAAAGGCCATGATCAAGTCAACACAGCAACCATTAACTGCAACAAGGTGATATGCAAATTACAACAGGCCAGAGGTGAATGCAATACACAGTATGAATGAATACAACAAGTCCAGATACAAGTTAGTTCTAGTGCCAACATATCCAACTCGAAGTGCAACTACAAGTACAAGCCGCAACAGTATGCACTAGTCCAGCAACAGTATGCACCAGTCCAGGCTACGACATAGATGTGCTACAGGAATGTATCAAGCTACATGAAGACAGAAGACTACAACTCAAAGTTCAATGCAGACAGCATAATGATCAAACCAGACAATGAACCAACAATACATGCAGGTGAACAGAAGTTTTGAATCAAAACATAATCAAGGCCAGTTGATAACAGGGAACACAAGTGTGGCAAATGCAAACTGTGGTGAAGCAACAAAGATGAACCAGACAGTGATACAAGTTCAAACAATGCTCAATGCACAGCCAACAAGATATCATCAAAAACCAAACAAGGGACAGGCCATAACATGCAGACCAAACACATGAGTGTAAATAAATGAATCAGCAAGGCAATGCACAAATGCAATAGAATGCAATGCTCAATATCACTACAAACTGCGGTGGACAGTGAAGGCAGCAACACACCACCAAGTGAATGCATCAGGCATTAACAAATGAGTAGTTCAAATGAACTCGATCAGTAACCAAGGCTACAACAATGAAAAGTAATGTATGCAACAGAATTTCAAATGAAACAAATCCAACTTTATATGCATCAGTAACCTATCAAGCAGAATCAATAATTCAACAGTGACAAACATCGTATGGAAATGCTCAACACAAATGACCAGAGACGAAGACTACAAGATGAACGAGTCAAGGCCGAAGCAGTAGAAATCAACATCATGGTCATCACGAAAATGAATTAAAGCCGTGACCACCAAGCAAGAATATACATACATATGAACAAGTCAACATCAAAGCCGTGGGACGTAAGAAATGAAATTATACGCATATGAAAAAGTCAGAATCGATCTCAATCATTCAAGCATCATCAAGTGGCCGAGATGAAGAATTTGACAAATTCAAATCAACATATACGAACGTAATTCTAGGAAATCAAATCCTATATAATACCCAAAATCATCATCGGCAATAGCATCGAGTTCAAGAATCAACTAGCAAAGCAAAAGGAGGAAAATACATACCGAAAAAAAAGCAGAACGAATTCGATCCAAAATTGAAGAAGCCGTAAGCAAATCAAAAGCATCGAAGCCTACTATCGAACGAAATCGAGCGGCGCTTCAATTTTGCTCAACCCTAGTTTAAATCGCAAGGAGCAATAGCAAATTACCAGAAGCCCTAATTCGCAAAGAGGAACAAAGAGGGGCGGCCATTTTCTTTCACGAAGAAAAAAAATAATAATAAAAGGAACGGGTTGAAGAAGTGAATAAAGGGCCGGCCTAGTTTATGTTAAAAGGGGTTTTTAAAAAAAATTATAAGAAGGGTTTAAATTTAAATAGGTTTTTGTTAATTTGTTTTTAATTTGTATTTTTCTTTTGAACCGTTTTTAATTTTCTAGTCGTGTGACTAGGGTACAAACTACGGTGTGTAGTTTGGGAATTCGCAACTCGGTGGTTGAGTTGCGGTCAGGGTTTTGAGCGTAGAGTTAGATTAGTCAATAGCGGGTATAGCGAGTTTACGTGTGTAAGCGAGGGACTATCTAATTTCTAGTAGAAACCTTGGGGGCAGCACGTAGGCAGGGTTTTGCCGAAGCTGGGTAAATTCTGTGTTGTTCTGTTATTTATATTTTGCAATATCTGTGCTGCTATTCTGTGATCTGAATTGAATTTAATTCATAAGATTCCGCGATTAATTTTTATAATTTACACTATCACCCTATTCACCCCCCCTCTAGGGTGAAATCGATCCTACAAGTGGTATCAGAGCTAGGAACAAAAGCCGTTTTTGTTTTAAAAATTTGATTTTACAAAGACCAATTTTTGTTTTTAAAAATTCGTGTTTCAAAAATCAATTTTTGTTTTAAAAATTTGTGTTTCAAAAAAATCGGTTTTTGTTTTAAAAATTTGAATTTTTTAAAATGGCTTCTTTTAATAATGCTTTTGCAGAGGGTCAGTCGATAGTTAGACCACCAATGTTCAATGGTGAATATGCTTACTGGAAAAATAGAATGCAAATTTTTCTGAAAACCATTAACGCTTGGAATATTGTTGAGACAGGTTATAGAATATCAACTATAACTGTAGACAATCAGGAAATAGAGAAACCAAAGGAACAATGGACAGAACTAGAAAATAAATTACAAAATACTAATGCCAAAGCTATGAATTCTATTATCTGTTCATTGGATCAATTTGAATTTAATCGTGTCTCACATTGTCTAACTGCGCAGGAAATATGGCACATACTAGAAGTGACTCACGAAGGAACATCTCAAGTCAAAGAATCTCGCCTTGCAATGCTAAGCAGCGAATACGAGAACTTCAAAATGGCGAAGGAAGAAAATGTCAAAGAGATGTACGGACGACTCTCCAATATCGTATACAAATCAAAAGCTCTTGGAAAAACATACACCGAATTAGAAATAGTCCGAAAAATCCTCAGAGTCCTTCCACGAAACTTTGAAGCAAAAGTAACTGCCATACAAGAATCGAAAGATTTAAAACAACTTAAAGTTGAAGAACTCATCGGAAATCTCACCACTTATGAGCTAGAAATGAAATTCAAAGAAAAGCGTGAAGGAGGTGACACTCAAAAGAAATCAATAGCTCTCAAAGGAACAACCGAAAGTGATGATGATAACGATGAAGATGATGGAGCAGCAGAATTGGAGCTGTTAATAAAGAAATTCAAAAAATGGAATCAAAAACATGGAAATTCAGCTCGAATTCAAAAAGCAAAAAGCAGAATAGCCAAAGCACTAGACTACTCGGAAGAACAAAAGTTTATTTGTTATAATTGCAACAAACCCGACCATATCAAGCCCGATTGTCCACAAATTAAATCCAGCCATGGAAAGAAACAGAAAAAGAAAAGTTTTGCAGCCACTTGGGATGAAATAGACGAGAATGATCAAAGCACTGGCAGTGAAAGCGAAAAGGCAGAATTGTGTCTTCAAGGTGATACAACTGACAGTGACGATGACGAGCCAAGTGAGGTATCAAAACTTACCCACTCTGAGTTGCTTATATATTTTCATGAAGTAAACGGTTGTTTTGAACGACTTAGGGAAAAATACGCCAAACTTGAATCTCAAAAAGATACTTTGATAGTATGTAATAAACAACTTGATCAATTAGTTAAAACCTATCAAAGTAGGATCCCTAAGTGTGATAAGTGTCCAACATTTGATGAAGAAATTAAAAAATCAGAAATTAAAATAAAATCGCTTGAAAATGAAATTCTGATTTTAAAGGAGAATGAAAATACTAGGAGAGAGAATTCTATTAAAAAGTGCACACAGTTGTTAAACGAAAATGAATCTCTCAAATCACAAGTCCAACAATTGTCAACGACTTTAGATAAATTTTCAAAAAGTGAAAAATCGTTGAATATGCTATTAGGAAAGCAAACTGTTAATACGGTTAAACAAGGACTTGGATATAATAGTTCGAAAATTGTTGAAAACAAGATTAATCAAGAAAATTCAATGTGCACGATTTGTAGAAAATTTGGACACGATCACAATAATTGTTGGTATAGACCCAAACATGTGAAAACTATACCGATTTGGGTTCCAAAAGGCACAAATATAAAATCTCTCAAAGTTAAACAAATTTGGGTGCCGAAGGGAACAATTATAAATAGTTTTGGGTCTACACAAAATTATTTTTCAAAATTTTCTGCCACTAACAACCATGGACCTATAAAAACAAATAGGTCACATAAATCCTTTTCCGTGTAGGTGTGGTGGCAGGCTAAGGAACAACAATAGTGTTCTCTGGATTTTGGCTGTTCCAGAAACACAACGGGCGACAAAGCTAAGTTCCTTAGCCTAGTATAAAGGTGACAGAATCACAACGGACAACAACAAAAAAATATCGTAAAGGTAAAACAGGTATGGTATGTTTTAAACGATATATTAAATGTGATAATTTGCACCGTATTTTGAATTAAATCAGCCAATATTGAGATTGATGAAAAGATGATGATTTTTGATTCTGATTTATTCAAAATAGTTAAGCCAATTATATTCTTATGCCAAAAACACTATAAAAATCTTTAAATTCTTTGAATTACTTCATATATATCATTTTGGATTAAAAATAGTGTTTTGTTGGATATTACAATTGGTTATAATATGATTGACTCTATATTCACGGTTTTCGATTATTTACACGACTTCATTTCAAATTCAAAAGAATGTCATTTAAATTGCTGAAAAAATTGAGTTTGAAATTTTTGATGCACACTTCATGTTTTGGTCAATCAAATTCAATTAACGATGATTTTGAGTGAAAGAGAAATTCAGATGCAGATTACACTGGTAATCTAGTTGATAGAAAAATTACTAGTGAAACGTGATTTTTGTTGAGACATTTAATAACTGCATCATTTTTTTTCAAAGAAAATATCTGCATATTCTTCATTTCAATAATTTTCAAATAGCAGAAAATTTTCTTTTAAAAACCCCCTGGAGAAAATCATTTTTGACCATATTTTCAGATTATTCATTTTTGAAAAATTAATTTCATAATTATTTTTGAATTTGTTTTTAAATGACTATTATGACTAATCTGACTCCCAAATGATTATCAAAAAAGAAAAATAGTGATTGAAAAAGTGATGAGTGTTAATATTGATCAAATATTATGACTCGAGACGGTATAATTAATAAATTTCTTTAGAAATTTAAACAAGAGTTATAAAATTTATTGTTGGTAAAAAATTCCATGACCATCTCTATGTCTATCATGTTTTCTATCAACCATCACTCATCAAAATTCTATATAGTTTGTCAATATGTGGTACTTTAAACAGGAATCGTTCGTGTTTCATTTTTACATTTTTTTAAATAAAAAAAATTAAATAAATAAATAAATACCAAAGTATTCACTCTCATTTAAAAGTCCTCACGGTTATGCATTGGTGAATTACTTGGAATTTGTTATGTGCTTCTATGCTCATTTAAAAGTCCTCGCGGTTATGCATGTATGGAACGCATATCAAAAGTTGATTTGTAAAATAAGCAAGTTGATTCTAATCCCATTTAAAAGTCCTTACGGTTATGCATGGTTAGAAGATACTTGAATTCATTTTTTTTAAAATAAAATTGGAATACTACTAATCTCATTTAAAAGTCCTAACGGTTATGCATGGTTAGTAGTTATTCAAATTCCTGATATAATATACCACAAATAAGACACAACTGTATGGTTTTATATAATGACATCATTTCCATCATTCTAAAAGTGGAATATGCGCCTAGCAAAATATTTATAATTTTTGTTTGATTTTTTATTGAAATTTAATATTTATATTCAATTGAGTTTTAATGTTGGATTGATATCATTTACTTTATCTCTATTTTCTCTAACACTATTATTCTTTTGCTGATAACAAAAGGGGGAGAGAAAAGTTAAGATTTTGTCAAATAAAATCAAGCAAAGGTGAAATAATTTTCTATTTGCATCTAGGATCATTTGCATATTGTTATTTGTATGCATATATGTAGGGGGAGCATCGTATAGAGAAGAAGCATTTAAATAGGGGGAGCAATTAGAATATATCAATGATCAAATACATTTAACATATTCAAAATCTTAAATATATGTTTGTTATCATCAAAAGGGGGAGATTGTTGAATATGCGCTCATATGATTTTTGTTTGATGATAATAAACATATATACTTTCGTTTAAATGTATTTGATAATATACTATTTTATTTTTCACAGATTAAATAAATATTTGCAGAATAAAATAAATAACACGTAATTTGAATTCAAGCGAATATTTTATTCAAACAAATATTTATTACAATTTTGATAGTACAAATTCAAGCTCTCACTATACATATACATTTTTGATTACATCACAATTACATCACAATCCAGTTTACATTAATAACCTCACTACATATCACTCACACTCGTATTTATCTTCAACTACATTCCAGTTTGAATCCAGCATCTGAGAAATCTGCAAAAATATAAACTAACGCAGTAAAATTGAAAATAAAATATTTTTGCAATATAAAATAAAAGATGAATTTTTGAAAATAATATTTGCCTCAGTTATTTGGGTTGTTCGTCATAATTTAAATTTGAATTCATCATACACGAACAACTTGTGACATACACAGTGTATTACTGTATATGCCACAAGGCCGTGCACGCCGATATATACACTTGATAATGTTACAGGGACAGGTACGCACAGGTCAAACCCAAATGAAAAACCGGGTTCAACTCACGTGCAATAACATTGAAAATCACGACACGAGCACAAGGTCAAACCCGAGTTGTGAAACTGGATTCAACACAGGTGCAAATTCAAAAATAAATTCGAATGCAATAAAATGGTCGTGAGTACACATGCCCAGACTCAAGCCAACATGAAACAGCCCCAAAACCAAAGATGCAACAGATAATGATGCAGGGAAGACTCGAATGACCAAGTGCACCACTGACCATACAACAACTCAAATATCAAGCACATGAATTCGCAAATAAATTTCAGACTCAAAGAATCAACTACAAGCCCAATTGGCAACACAGCAGCAACATGTACACAGTAAACAAATACCAAACTGCATGCACACGGCAGCTACAAAGTGCAAAGGCCATGATCAAGTCAACACAGCAACCATTAACTGCAACAAGGTGATATGCAAATTACAATAGGCCAGAGGTGAATGCAATACACAGTATGAATGAATACAACAAGTCCAGATACAAGTTAGTTCTAGTGCCAACATATCCAACTCGAAGTGCAACTACAAGTACAAGCCGCAACAGTATGCACTAGTCCAGCAACAGTATGCACCAGTCCAGGCTACGACATAGATGTGCTACAGGAATGTATCAAGCTACATGAAGACAGAAGACTACAACTCAAAGTTCAATGCAGACAGCATAATGATCGAACCAGACAATGAACCAACAATACATGCAGGTGAGCAGAAGTTTTGAATCAAAACATAATCAAGGCCAGTTGATAACAGGGAACACAAGTGTGGCAAATGCAAACTGTGGTGAAGCAACAAAGATGAACCAGACAGTGATACAAGTTCAAACAATGCTCAATGCACAGCCAACAAGATATCATCAAAAACCAAACAAGGGACAGGCCATAACATGCAGACCAAACACATGAGTGTAAACAAATGAATCAGCAAGGCAATGCACAAATGCAATAGAATGCAATGCTCAATATCACTACAAACTGCGGTGGACAGTGAAGGAAGCAACACACCACCAAGTGAATGCATCAGGCATTAACAAATGAGTAGTTCAAATGAACTCGATCAGTAACCAAGGCTACAACAATGAAAAGTAATGTATGCAATAGAATTTCAAA
Organism: Allium cepa; assembly: GCA_030765085.1. Classification (NCBI taxonomy): domain Eukaryota; kingdom Viridiplantae; phylum Streptophyta; class Magnoliopsida; order Asparagales; family Amaryllidaceae; genus Allium; species Allium cepa. The sequence goes on from CM060929.1 coordinate 487,226,604, forward strand.
TGAAACAAATCCAACTTTATATGCATCAGTAACCTATCAAGCAGAATCAATAATTCAACAGTGACAAACATCGTATGGAAATGCTCAACACAAATGACCAGAGACGAAGACTACAAGATGAACGAGTCAAGGCCGAAGCAGTAGAAATCAACATCGTGGTCATCACGAAAATGAATTAAAGCCGTGACCACCAAGCAAGAATATACATACATATGAACAAGTCAACATCAAAGCCGTGGGACGTAAGAAATGAAATTATACGCATATGAAAAAGTCAGAATCGATCTCAATCATTCAAGCATCATCAAGTGGCCGAGATGAAGAATTTGACAAATTCAAATCAACATATACGAACGTAATTCTAGGAAATCAAATCCTATATAATACCCAAAATCATCATCGGCAAGAGCATCGAGTTCAAGAATCAACTAGCAAAGCAAAAGGAGGAAAATACATACCGAAAAAAAAGCAGAACGAATTCGATCCAAAATTGAAGAAGCCGTAAGCAAATCAAAAGCATCGAAGCCTACTATCGAACGAAATCGAGCGGCGCTTCAATTTTGCTCAACCCTAGTTTAAATCGCAAGGAGCAATAGCAAATTACCAGAAGCCCTAATTCGCAAAGAGGAACAAAGAGGGGCGGCCATTTTCTTTCACGAAGAAAAAAAATAATAATAAAAGGAACGGGTTGAAGAAGTGAATAAAGGGCCGGCCTAGTTTATGTTAAAAGGGGTTTTTAAAAAAAATTATAAGAAGGGTTTAAATTTAAATAGGTTTTTGTTATTTTAATTTGTTTTTAATTTGTATTTTTCTTTTGAACCGTTTTTAATTTTCTAGTCGTGTGACTAGGGTACAAACTACGGTGTGTAGTTTGGGAATTCGCAACTCGGTGGTTGAGTTGCGGTCAGGGTTTTGAGCGTAGAGTTAGATTAGTCAATAGCGGGTATAGCGAGTTTACGTGTGTAAGCGAGGGACTATCTAATTTCTAGTAGAAACCTTGGGGGCAGCACGTAGGCAGGGTTTTGCCGAAGCTGGGTAAATTCTGTGTTGTTCTGTTATTTATATTTTGCAATATCTGTGCTGCTATTCTGTGATCTGAATTGAATTTAATTCATAAGATTCCACGATTAATTTTTATAATTTACACTATCACCCTATTCACCCCCCCTCTAGGGTGAAATCGATCCTACACACGACAGCTAACAATTCCAAATCATGTGTTGCATAATTCTTCTCATGAGGCTTAAGCTACCTACTAGCATAGGTAATCACCTTCCCATGTTGCATTAAAACTGCACCTAAACTCACTCTACGGGCATCGGTAAAAATTGTCAATCCTTCACTTCCATCCAGGATTGCTAAAACTGGGGCACTGGTCAATCTCCTCTTCAACTCAACGAAGGCTTCCTCACACTTTGGGGTCTAAACAAACTTCTCATCTTTCTTCGTCATTTTAGTCAAGTGCGATGCGATCTTGATATAGTCCTGAATGAATCTCCTATAAAATCCAACCAAGCCTAAGAAACTTCTAACTTCAGTAGAAGTCTATGGCATCTTCCATTCTTGAACAACCGCTACCTTTGCTGGATCAACTGAGGTACCATCTCTCGACATAATATTTCTTAGGTGCCTTACTTGCGACTGCCAAAAATGACACTTAGAAAATTTGGCCTTCAGAACGTTTTTCCTTAACATTTCTAACACCAATCTAAATGGTGTTTGTGATCCTCCTATGTCTCGGAGTAGATGAGGATATTATCTATGAAGACTAATGCAAACTTATTAAGAACATCCCCAAAAATTGGATTCATCATGTCTTCAAAATAAGCAGGTGCATTGATTAGCCCAAAAGGCATAACCAACTACTCAAAGAAAAAATATGGTCCTCTAAATGCAGTTAAGGATATGTTACCCTCTGCTACTCTTAGCTGGTGGAATTCGGTAGCTAGGTCCATCTAGGAGAATACTTGTACGCTGTTAAGTTGGTCAAAAAGGTCATCTATGTGGGTTAATGAATACTTATTTTGAATGGTCTGCGTATTTAACTCCTGTTTGTCTACATACAACCTTAAAGAACCATCCGATATTGCCACAAAATGTACAACTGATCCCCACCTTGAACAACTTGGTCTAATCATTCCTCGCATCAACAAATCATCGATTTGATCCCTCAGCTCCTTCTTTTCTCTCAAATCCATCTTAGGCATGGGTTGAATAACGTGCCTCGCATGGGGAATTAAGTCAATACAAACTCAATCTCCCGATATGGAGGTAGATTGTTTACTTCTTCAAAGACATCAAGAAAATTCTTAACAATTTCTATTGACCTAATCTCTTTTTAGGATGATTCTAAGGTATAAATGAAGCTACTCATATGCTTGACTGGGTCATCACACGATACCTAAACAAAATTTCCAACTTTGGCTTTCGAAGATATTGTTCTTCCAATACAATCTAAAATAGCTTCATTTTTCGACAACCAATCCATGTCGAGTATATTATCAAACCCCTTAAAATCTAGGAAAAATTGGTTAAAAAAATGGTAGGTAAGGAAAGAAATTTTCACATCCTCGCACATCATGCACGGTTAATGGTACGTCCTATGGGGTTAAACACATAAATAGGGTTTTTTACAAATTTTGGGGAAAGTTGCAGTTTTTCTACCGATTCTAAAGAAATGAAACTATGGGAAGCCCTGGTATCAAACAATACTCTAACAAGAGTTCCATTAATCATTAAAGTACCTTCAAGAATTCCTTTCGCATCCGTCGAGTTCGATGGCTCATTCTTGATAGCATACACTTTAACATGCAATCCCTTCTTCATAAGTGGGCAATCCTTCACTATGATCCCTAGCTACTGTAGTTGTAGAATAACATCTTCTAGACCATTGGAGAGGTAGGTCCTCCTTGCTGTTTTTGAAGCTTCAGAATTCTTACAATACCGGCTAAATGGCCCTTCTACTTGCACTAATAGCACTCAACATTCTTCAATTTGTTCCCTTGGTCATCTTCCGACTTTCCCTTCCCTTGCCTCTTCTAGTTTTGGTTAAACTTCCTTTTGTTTGGGATACTTTTATTTCCACAAGGTTCTGCTGCTGGCTTTTCCTTCTCTAGAACCTCATATCTTAGAGCCATGTCTACCAAATCCACAATAGAAACCTTCAAATTGGCGGTCATCTTTTCCTGGAAACCTACCCTCATCCACATCAGAAATGTCTCATTTTCAGTGGGGTGTCAATCAACTCTGGTCCAAATCATGATAGCTCATTAAACTTTGTCTCATACTCAGCTACCAACAAGTCTCCTTGCTTGAGATCCAAGAAACTCCTATACATACGAGTCTTTTCAGCAGCGGGCATGAACCGGTCCTCAAATACTTCTTTAAATCTGGTCCAAGAAAAATCATCTTTCAGTACATTAGTTGTAACAAAGTATCACCATGCTGTCGCTCCATCCTGCAACTGCCAAGATGCTAAGAACCACTTTTGCTCATCCAAAATATCTAATCCCTTGAAAACCTACTTTCAAGAGTGAAGCCAAGCCTGAACTTCGATGATGGATTTTTTTTCCTTGAGCGGCTTTCCTCCTAGATTTGTATAAACCTTGCATACGACTGTAAAGTTCACCCGGGGCTGCATCGGTGCTGCCTCTTCAACTATTCCAACTCTTTCAACATTCGACGCTCGATCATAAGTGGTCATGGTACTACCAGCTCCTCTACCTCGTCTTATCCTATTGCTCATTCTTCCCACCTTGATATAGTAAGATAACCATTTAGAATTCTTAGATGAGATAATCTTAAGCAAAAAGGGATACTAATCAAACATATCAAAGTTGATCGAACTAGCTCGATCAAAAACACACAGACACACACACGAATAAAAGTGACAAATACGCCCTCTCAAAGGATAAACTCATTCTAGGGTATTACTGACCCTATCTCTAATGAGTTGTCCCCAACCAAAGCCTAGGTGTTCACTCAACCCCAGCTCTGATACCATTTATAATGATCCGCCTTCTTTACACACAAAGATGACAGTTAATACATCCATGTATTCATATATTGATCATCTAAGCATCTAAAAGACTGGTCGTTGTAGTAAAAAGAACAGAAAGACAAGAAGAAATAAAACATAGAATCTCACATTGCAAGGCAATCTCGTACAACAGTCAACATAAGATAGTACATGGTATAATCCCAAAATGAACATCAGAGTACATAAATGCCAACTTTAGCCAGGGACAGTTATAACTACCAATCCCCACATGTTGGCATGGAATATATACGTACACAATGGAAAATAAGAAGATAATTATATATCATTGAAGTCACCTACTCTATGCTCCTCCAAAATGCATCTGTGATAACCTGGAGTATTTGGCTACTCATACAAATTTGAGTACCCAAGAGTTTAAGGGAAAAAATAAAAATCTGGGTTAGACATGGGGTCTAATGTGAGTAAACTCTAGCCAACTGAATTTTTATGCTTATAAAACTATTTAAAATTAAAGGATCCCGTAAGACCACGATGCACATAAACACGAATATGTTTTCTTCTTACGATAACCGAAACCCTTTTTTTATGGAAAATCCAGTAATATTATCATAATGTCCAAGGTTTAAAATAAATTATGAATATATATAAAATGCTTGAATCTCATATTCCAACATATTTGGGCACAACTAAGTCCAGTAATGCACTTATTGGAAATTGGGTTCCATCAATGACAAGGCTAGTGAGGTACCACCTACCATAGTACGCCACTAGATAAAATATACCGTGAGCCTTACATGAAACCCTTGCTAACATAGGACTAGCCTACTCTTTACTGGATAGAACCAAATGTATCACCACCTCAGTTGTAATCAATAACCGTACCCAGATCAATAGCACATATAATCTAAAATATCAATCTAGATGGGGCAGGGACTATACCCATATCGGTGCGACCTACATAGCCCTACCACATATTCCCTATTTTAGTCATTCTCTATTGTGAGGCTTGAAACTACGCTTTACCTTTTATGTGGCGATCCCACTTGGAATGCTAAAAATGCCTTCCAAGCGATAATGCAATGCTAGCATTCATTCATTCATTCATTCAAGTTGTTCAGGATATGAACAAACCGAAAGCACTACTTCAACCATATTCATTTTGGAATCACCTTTAAGATTAGTAGCAAGTAGACATTGCACTTCAAACATCTTCATTTTCGATTCCATCAACTTTTAGATGTTATCGATTCGAACGCTTACATTGGTTAAAAGTGGTTTTTAACTTATGCTATCCAATTTCGTCTCTTCGAACCAACATTCATTAATTTTAAAAGAGTCAAGTTATTGATAGTGGACAGGTCCATTATCAGGAGTGTGTATAAATTTACATATGAAAAATAAGACATCCTATACTTATCCCTACTTTCCAATTTCATACAGTACTATCCTTTGATTAACAATGAAATCAGACAAGTTAGAACAACAAACCATGTCTCGACGTACATTCTTACTTCCCAGGATAGCAAACGAGTTTCCATACCTCGGAATTTGATCTTAATTATACGATGAAATACCCTACATATACTTAATTTATCATTACCCAGTTATCGAAATTAACTCCCTTGTATTTATCACGTTTTCGACATTTCGACTTCTCCATCCCTCGTCTAGAAAATCAAGTTCTAGATCTCACCGAGGAAAGCCTACTCTTCGGCTTTTAGTGTTAAATATAAGATGACTTACTTCCAATAAAATGTATCAACGTTTTTGTATAACTTTATTCATATTCGATTGGCTAATTAATGGACATACAAAGAGAATCTCTTGTATTTAAACAATTCTTTATAAATGAAAGCTACTTTTAAACAAACCGATCCTTAGGAATAAAGTAATTATGATTTTAAAACTTTTGTCTAATTAATTAAAAATAATTTTAAACCTTTATTTAATAATAATTAAATCTTAATTAAATTTTAATTTAATTAACAATTAAGTAATAATAAACCCTATTTGGTTAATAAATTAAACCTTATTTAATTATTAATTAATTAATAATATAACCTTATTAAATAATAATTAATTAAAGAATTAAACTTTTCATAATTAATAATCAATTAACCCTTTCTTGATTAAGTAATTAAAATTATCTTACTTAATTAATTAATTAAGATAATCATTAATTCCATAACAAATAAATTAATTAAATAATAATTAAAACCCGTACTCAATTAATAATTAATAATTACCTTTTAATACTTAAAATATGTTTGAAAATAATTTTTAAAAATAATAAGAGTGAAAACACTTTAGTTTACGAAATAGTGTTCAGTTTTACGAACTACATTCATAGTGCCTTCGCTATGGGTACCATAACCTTAAAATAGTTTTACATATCGAATACCCTTTAAGCCCTTACTTTTATCTTAACTTACTTTATAAGCATAGTATAAAGTGTTGGAAACAAAAGCCAAAGTTTTTAAAAACTTTATAAAACCTTTCTAGAAAATGCATAAGCAAAACAAGTTTAAAACCAAAGGATCTTGATGTCACAAACAAACAACTTCTAGTACTAATTTTTCTTTTGCACACACATCCATATACATGAACACAACATATACATGAATTTAAACACTTTCATGAAAAAAGTAAAGGTCATCACTTCTCAGACACCACATAAAATTCCAACTGTACTTCCAAATCCATAACCAAACATCACAAGCAATCTCACATATGTGTACAAGCAAAATCACTTTCAAACTAAACAACTAGCAACAATATTACCAATGTATAAATTTTTTACAACTTTGCCTAAAAATGTGAGCTTTACTCACCATAAATCACACGAAACAAGTCAAACTACCAATATAACTTGAATCGGCACTAGATCTTGGTTTTACTTTAGTAAAAATTGGATTTTGGCTTAGGGAAATGGACTTTGGGTTCAGCCAAGGGTGGAGTAAGGTTTGACCTTGGGTTGTCGAGAGTGGTTTGGTCTTGCTTTTGAAGGAGAAAGAGTTGTAGGGTAGAAAAGAGTGTTTTTGAATAGGTTTCAAAGTATTTAAAATAGAAAATGAAGGACTTTTGTTTTGGAAATTTTATAAGGAAGCCATGAAAATTCTTTTAAGAGTTTGTTAAAGAAGTTGGAGTTTTAAAAATGAGAAATTAAATGAAAAATAACGTGGAAAAAAAATAGAAAATTGTTTTTATACAAAAAGGATTGTGTGAATTACCTAAATACCAGTAGGTCCATACACTCCATTCTTCTTTTAACACATCATCACTCTCCCCTTCTTAACCCATCCCACGTACAAGGAGTACCCACCCTTCATCATGTCCAACACTTCATCCCATGATGTTACATTACAAAGTGAGATTTCCATTTTATTTTTTTGGAAAAAGGTCGCACCTCTTTTCTTTTTTACTTAAATAATAATTTCTCACCATATATTATTCCAACCATACACAAGTTATTTGTATATGTATATGTATATATACACACTAGGGTGTACATAACATTTTCAATAACTCTTAGTCTATGAAAATTCGAAAATCCAAAAAATGATTTCTAGACACATTTTCGATTTTTCTTCGAACTGATTATTTTTGTAAGCAAATTTTGAAAACAATTTCACCACCACTAATTATTATTTAAAAGAATTTTATTTAAGTTATATGATCCAAAAATTAATTATTTAAAAATATATTAAATATTCATATTTAAAGTGATTAAATTCCAGGTCGTTACAGGCTCTGCCATGTGGCATAATGCGCAAATCCAGGATGGACTTCAAGCACGTTATCAAATTATTAATTTGATTTTGGTACCCAAAAGGTACAGTCCATTGTTTACAAAAGTGTCTTCAAGAAGAAGATCAATGTATTTGAAATATAAGCCACATCGATAAGAATAATATAAATTTCAGTTGTTGAAACTAACGTAACAGATTTATTATTCAACGTGTTATTGTTAATTTGGATTTTACTCATAATATTTATAGCTTGGTATTACTTTTGAATTTTGATACATACACGTTGAAGCCAAAATTTCCAAATTATGATTTAGAATAGACTGTTACACATAACAAGAAAAATGCCTCAAAGTCGGTGACAACAATAATCGAGTTTGTGAGTTTGGATATGATCTAAGAAATGATACGAAACTATTATTCGATAAACATTAGATTTAAGTAAGTATTTTGATCTAGAAGTAAAATAATTTGAATTTAAATTAAAATGCAGAGGAAACATGTATCTGTAAGAAATAATATTAGTATGTGAACTTATTTTTAAAAATATATATAAACAATAAACTTATGATTGTTGACAATTCACTTGTGTTAAAATCATGTTAGTTTGTATTTTGATAATCGACATTGGATTTAAAATCGATATCTTGTATAATTAGTATAAATGGATGTTGGAATATCCCAAAATGATATACACTGGTAGTATATTAAATTGTCTAATATTGAGCATGTAAGATGGATTGCTTATGCATTGGCAATGAGAATTACCGTACATGCCTCATTGCCTATAATATCACACTTTGCTTATGTATTTGATACATGAAAGAGGCATCAAATCCAAATTAAGATTACTATACGTTTTGAGTATCCTTAAGTATTTATGAAATACTAGAGAATTGTTTATAGAAACAATGAATTCTTTATGAAGGAGTGCGTGAACTCGAACTTCATTAGTAATATCGAATATAGCATGTCAATCCTAAATTCAAGTTCAAACTTAAGTTGAAACTTTAAGTTGGAATTATTTCAAACAATAATTAGTAGCCGATTCAACCGTAGGCTGCTATAATATAAGAAGTTTAAAAAATTGCACAAATTTATAACCGAGCTAAGGGTGATTTAAAATGTTGAGAATTTCATTACATTGTTATATGATAACTATGACGCAATACATTTCGTATAGAGATCACTAGAAGTCAAGCAACATACTTTGAATAGTTCCACATGATATAGGCTATTTATTAGCATTGAAGAGAGTTCATTAACAGAGTAGATAACTAAATAACACAGCATATCCATTCATTGTGGGATTGACCCGATTGTTTTTGAGAAACCCGATCGATGAAGTTGGAATAAGATTACATAATTGAACATAAGTGAAAGTAGGAGATGATAGTGTTAGGAGTATATCCCATGGGTCAATTTAAGTTAACTAAAAGTTAAAGTCTTTGGCTAGAGCATGTTAATAACAATTGTTGTTATTAAGCTAATGATTTTGCATTTGGACTTACAAAGTTGAATGTGGACGACGTTGGAATCAATGTAAATAAGTTCTAATGTGATATAGCTTTGATGAAGAGAATTTGTAAATAATCCTTACTACCAGGTACCGGTTATAATAAGTAGAATTATATTTTACCAAAAGATGTGTAGGTGATAAATTCAGCCATGATGTCACACCACTAGTTAGGTGAAGTATGCATGTTAGTATTTTAATTTTTCGACATTAATCACTAAATGAATTTACACCTTTGAGTCTCACAACCAAAATAATGAATACTCCGAGTGGACCACACAATTTAATTAATTTATAATCATGGTAAATTAGTTACATTAATTAATATTTATGAAATATTAATTATTTGTTATCATTCGATTTGTTTAGATATCAATAGTGTTTTATGTTGTGCGAATAAAAAAATTATAAAAACATGTATCGATATATGATGTCGGTGGAGCATTTAAACTACATTTAAATAGAATAACTCATTAAGTTTGTATGATATTCGTAGAACATTTATATTGAATTTAAATATAATTAATGCTAATGAAATTTTAGAAATTTTGAGGGACCATAGGACCATTCATGGCCATCCATACATGTATAGAGAGATGATTTGACTTTATTTAATTTATAATTAAATATGGGAATTTTGAAGTAAGGAATTGAAAGGTTCAATGTTTTCTCTAAAATGTGTTCTACATTATTCATTTCATTTGAATCTCCCTAATGATTTACTTCCTCTTTCCCTCTTCCTCTCTATTTTGAACGAAATTTTCATGTCTTATAAGCTACAAATTTCCTAAAAATAAATTCAGACAAAAAATAAAGAAATTCAAGGTGGTTCATGTTTTTAGATCCTTGCAAAATCCAAACGTTGAGTCAAGCGAATCAGTATTTTATTCATTATTCAAGGTACAAATGTAATATCTCAAAATTTTGAGTAGAAATTTAATAAAAGAACTGAAGTTAAATATACTAAAGGCAAAAATGAAGTTTTCAAAAATATCCAAATTTGGCTACGATACTTGCACTACCATGTTCGTAGCGATTTTCCGGACAACTTTCATATGTGATATTCCAAATTCGGAATTAATATGAGGAAGTTATTAACGTTTTAAAATTTAGAATCAGAAATAATTAGATAAGCAAAATTGGGAAGAAATAAGACGTTAATAATAAAATAACCAAAATTAGACAACGGTCGACATCCTGGGTGCGGACCCTCAGTACGGTCGATCAACATGTAGCAGTTGCCTACCCAAAACCTGACGTTCGACTGATAGGCATTCTGCAGCTAGGGTTTGCCTAGGCCAAGGGCTTGGATTAAATTAAAAATTTATCAACGATTGACATTGCTTCGAGCTGCTATAAATACAATCCTGATGCAAACCCTAACTCACAAAAATTACAACCAGTACGTCCAAACTCCACTCCTTTGAAAACGAAATACTCTCTCCACAAATCCCAAATTTATTTAAATTAAAATAAAAGTAGCGAGATTGAAGAAGAGTATGTCAAGTGGTGATCTAGCAAACAGAGGAGATTCAACGCGTAATTATGAGGGAATAACTTTGGGTTGAGGTGTGTAAGTTTATTATTAATTAGATGATTTACATACAATTAATTTTAGTATACCCTAATTGATCTAGGTTGTTAGAAATTGAATTAGATACATTGTTTAATTGAATTGGAAGCTTAATAGTTATTGTATGAATATGATTCCTCTTTTCTAGTCTAAATCTGACTAATGTTAACCTGTAAATTAAGAAACTGATAAATTTAAGTATATCTCAAATTAGTAAGAATTGATATAACTAGTTGAAGTTGATGTTAAACCTAGGTTAAACTAATTTACTGTAAATTGAAACTAAATATGGAGTTTTGACAATTACAAATCATAGATTCACTAGTTTGATTGACTGTAATCAAAGTTGCAAGTTTATTATAATTGAAAATAAAAACAAAAGGAATGATAATTAGAATAATTAAATTATAATAAATAGCGATTATCGGTCGACTACTCACTTGAGCTGGATGACAGCAAGCAGTCGATCGCGCACTAGAGTCGGTTCACAATAAGCGGTCGACAGCTTCAGGAGCAAGCAGTCGACCAGTTAGCGTTTTCCGAGAACATTATGAACGTTAACCTAAGGCCCAAGTTATAAATAAAATAGTAGTGTATATATGTGTTATATATATATGTATGCATGGATGTTAATATAAATAGGGAAATTATTTCCATTTATGGCGACACTAGGATGTTGTAGGACTGGGTGAATTCTATTTATTCAATTGGATCGATATTCGATTAGGACGATTCTATCACAAATTGCACTCGTAGGAGGATCAACGATGGACACACAACATTACTGGTGTGCCTAATGGAGGATGTAGTCCGGTATTAATGGAAGTTACTTGATATTCACGATGACAAAACATGATGTTGTGTTGTTGATGAATCTAGGAACGGTGCGATAAGAGGTGTTGCATTACTGTTGATAGGTGAACATGGATGCAGATGATAAGATACTTTAATGAGTCGGCATTGTGGGGTCCCCCTCAATGCGTAACTAGGATACGTGTAGTCGTAGTTGTGAAAAATGCAGTCTCATGGAGGAAATTGTAGGGAAACCTATGCGAAATAGTTCTAGTAACTATTAGGCGATCATTAGTTGTCTTGAGGTTCTATTAGTTGTTCGTCCTTAAGTATGAGTGTGCACAAGTCATTAGTGAAGGTATGTATTGAACTAAACCCATTAAGTAAAGAAAACAAGTAATTCATGGATACTTGAAGAATATCCTAGGTCACATAGAGTATCTCTAAATTCAATTGCATGTGATCACCAAACATTAATGATGTAACTCATTCTTAGACTTTTTCTGACCCACTCCATTTCCTTTCTTTTTCCCCACCACAGGAGGACAGGGTAGCAGGTAATAGGCCCATCGATAGTGCTTATAGAAGTGAGCTTGGCATTGGAGTTTCTTTATTTTCTATTACTGTCCATGTACTATTTGTCTTATGTAGCATTTTATAAGACTATGTGATGTATTTCTGTATGTTGTGGATTTGACTACGTACTGCTTTGAGACCGTGTTTTGGATATTTTCTAAGATGACTATTTCTTAATATTTTATTTTGTTTCCTTCTAGTATGAGATCTAAAGGTATATAATGCCTTAGATTTTATCCTTTTGCCTTTGGTGTTTGAAATTCAAAAATAAAACCCGCTAGCTCATACTTTTAGGCACCGACATGAGTTCGAAAGTCACCCTAGACCTTGAATCAATGTGTCGGGAGGTGCAAATTGTCACATGTGGTATCAAAGCCAAGGTTTGAAATTCCTTAGGGAGTAGGGACGTATTGAGAGAATTTACTTGAAAAGTTTTTTTAAAAAAAGGTTCTCCGAAATGGTTTCTAAAAGGTTTTCAAAATGGGTTTCCAAAGTATATACATATGTATATACAGATAAAAGATTTTCAAAAGTTTTATATATAAGTGTAATACGTAAACACTTTCCTTTATTCTCGCCTAAGCTATTTGTGGAAAAGTTGTTAATAAATTCCTAAAATTATAAATAGAAAGGATAAGCGATCCTGCTGGTTACGGCTTAAGCGATGCAGCTAATCTTCTGGGTGTGAACTTCTTGTTTTGATTTCCCTAGTATTTGTAAGCAAGAGGACAAGCTAAGCTTAACCCTGATAGAGGACCCACAAAGTGAGTGCCATGTGCAGTTCCTGCCAATCCACTTGCCGCCAATTTTGCTTAGCTTGGTAAGGACTTTACGAGCCTAAGAGGGAAGCCATATGTAGGAACTGAGTCATATGTAGATTTGAGAACATGGATTTGTACTTGTGAGAGGAGTTTTGGATTGATATGTCTTGAAGACGGCATTATAAGACAACACGCCAATTGGTAATTGTAGTTGGAGGCTTTGAATTGGTAGGATATGGTAGTTGTTGAGACCAATAAGGGAGAGATTACTTGGGCGAATTTAGAAGAGTTTGAGGTGAAGTTTCTATCCTTGGTTAAAGTGAGAGTACAATTGGAGAAGTTAATTCATTTACACCAAGCATAGATGTCGGTTAAAAAGTATGTTAATCAATTCAATGAGTTGGCTAGTGTTTGCACAAAAATCGGGTAAAAACTTCGAGTCTAAATTTAGTTAAGTTGCCTTTAGATTGTTTGATATGCTAATTTGTCTATCTCAATGTGTCATCAAATAGTCATTATAGTCACAGAATACTTCACAGGCTCAGAGTAGGAAAGTAGCTTAAAAACAGTTAATCACACAAAGTTTTATAGTGGTTCGACTAGAATATGCCTAAATCCATTGTCCATCTTATTATTCCTCTTTGATTTGATTACATAAAAAAGTATTATTGGAAATAGGAAAACTTAGAGTAGCTGGAGTGATTGAATTTTAGTAGAGTCTTTTCTTTTCTTTTTTTCGGTCCCCTTTGTTGTTGAGAAGCTCTGGTATTTATAGAGAGGAGTTGTGAAGTGTGGAAGTTGGGTTATAGCTCTCTGAATCTAGTCTGATATTTGGGCAGGAGGATCTGGTTCAACACTTGGTTAGAGACCTAGACCTGCTTGGTCATCATTTCATCCAACATCAACTTTTGCTTGCTTGGAGATGCTTATTTGCTGGACCAAATATTTGGTCCGGCAAGCCTGGGTACCGTACCAAATGTTTGGTCTGGTGTTTTGACGTTGTGCCAAACCAGTTATCTGGTTCGGAATTTCCGGGGATTCTGGACCAGATATCTTGTTCAGCATTTCAGGGGATGGCAGACTAGATATCTTGTCTGGCATTCTTGCTTTATACACCACAATCCTAGCCATCCATCTTCCTTTCCCTTGCTTCAGCTTTTCCTCTACTCTCGCGTGCCAAAAAACCGAGCCAGCACTTGCCCCCTAAAGTATGTCGTATTCCCATACGATGTGCTTTGTTTAATCGGACTCAACTTCCTCTCAATCGGTGAAGCGTCTTCTCCGTGCCAAAAAAGTAGACGCATGGCCTTCCCTATTCATCTTCTTTTCATCCTTCTCTCTTTTATAAATACTCTTTCGCCCTCCTTTAATTCCTTTTTCCACTTTCAAACTTTGAAATTATCTAATTCTCTTCGTATTTCTCTAAGTTTCCAACATTCAAATTCACCCTTTTCCCACTTCAACATCATCTGTGAAATTGTAAGTTCTCAAATTCGATCTTTAGTCTAGGGTTTTTGGGTGTTTTACGGTTTTGATTCTAGGTTTACTCTGTGGTTTTTGTAAGTGAAGAGGGTGCTTTATTCTGTATCAGAGGAAGGAGGCCCATTTAGACGAGCGCTACTGCCTCTTAATGATTCGGTGAAGGTGAAACCTAGGATTAGTGGAGGTGAGGTAGCCGTGATTATCGAGGACAGAAGGAGCTCATGCTTTATCAGTGGTAGGCGGCAAGAGCTTTTTCATATTGTGTTTGGTATCCCTGTGTGTTAGGCTAGGGCATGCGAGAGGTTTCTAGATGGCATGGTAATGAATGCGGCTGGTCTATTGAGGTGTCGGTGTTGGATCAAAGCTGTTACTATGTAGTGCTTGGTAGACTTGTTTTGAGCCCATGATGCTGTCTGGTTCTGGACCGGTGATGGAGTGATGCCGGACCAGATCCGAGTCAATAGGGAAGTCCTTGGAATAGTAGTCTGGGTTACATATGGTTTGGTTCGGCGTATGGTATTGAGCGGACCAAACGATAGAAGGCTTTGCATGAGCGTTTACTTCCTTGCTACAATTGTACTGTTATTAACGTTTTAAACTCATTGCTACTGCTTTATTATTGTTATGATTGCATAGCTATTGGGGTGTTGAGTTTATGCTTGCCTTTTATTTTCTTGTGCCGAAAAGATAATATTGTCTGGTCGTGAACTTCGATCTAAGCATGCATTCTCACAGCCTGTCGGTGCTGGGTCTCTTAGTCCGAGGCTCCTACTAATCCTTCCAGACAACCTTGTTCTGCGTATTCTTGGTGGAGGGATACGCCTCCAACCAGATGTCAGTGAAGCCTATTGAGTGCTATCTTAACATGTTCACCATTGAGAAACTTAACTCTATAGCTACGACATTTGGAATTGTTCGTCGGGATATGCTGCTACTTGGATCAGACGATAGGGCATGCTCTCTCCCAGAGGGATATATGGCATATAGAAAATACCACTGTATGTGTGGTGCAATTCCTCTTCTTACCCGCAGGATTTCCAATTTTGTGGTCTATCTGAAGGTCGCTCCTTTGCAGCTTCAACCTAACTCTTACGTTATCCTAACTTGCTTATATATTATGTTCATGAAGCGCTATCAGAGACCCCCTACTCATAGAGAGATCAAGTACTTGCACAACGTGTGAAGTTACCAAAAAGGGAGCCCCTTTATTAGCCTAAAGTTAGCATATAAGTTCAAGCCTGCCCTTGACTTATATTCAAAATTTAGCATGTTTATGGAGTACTTGACGACACCGTTCCTCAACATGCTTTCACTTCCGAGTGAAAGTTTCCTTTACATTTTTTTCTATATTTTCCATCCACTAGGCTTTCTAATGCTTCACATTCCAGTTTTAGTAAAGGCGGCAGAGGACGATGGTTTGAAGAAAATGGCCAACAAAATCCTAGATATTCTTGAGGCTGAGAGAGAAGCCTCGTTCTTGCTTCACAACACAGCTCTTCGTTTCTACAATCTGATTGGTCCCAGTCACTCGTGTTTAAGATTAGGCCAAGTTCTGTTGAGAGGGCTATGGGAGTCGAAGGAGAAGGGAGAGGCACCGGAAAAGGTAAGGAACTAGAGAAAGGGGGCGAAGGAGCTGAAGCTCCGAAGAAGCAAAGGTGTAAGAGGAGTGTTGTTCGTCCTCCCCGTTCAGGGAAGTCCTTGCACATATGGGATGCTCCTTCTCCTGAAGGAAAGGAGGATTCTCTTTTGAAAGGTGATAGCGGGGATAAGGAAGGTTCAAAGAGAGATTCTGGGGCGACAGAGTTGGAGGTTCACGCTTGTCAAGATGTGGAATTTATACGTAGTGAAAATCTAGGCACGACCCCTTTGAAGAACGCCGAGGCCGTGCGGGAGTGGCATGACTAGCTATATCAGCCCGAGCTGGAATCCGAAACAACTATGGTTGCTGGCCTTTCTCATGAGAATGTGGCAAGAGACGACCTAGGCGGGGTGCCCATTCTCCCGGTTCAAAGCGAAGCGGGGATCAGTGAGACATTCGGGCTTTCTCCAGGTACTTTCGATTTTTGCATGGACTTTGGGTTCTTTTTGAGAAAATTTTCTTTTAGACAAGTCCCGGCCTCCACTTGCACCCCAATCAAATGAGGTTTCGTTGCAATGTGCCTTTTCTCCAAGTGGAGTTTATTCCCGGTGTATTCCCCAATTGAGTGAGACCAGTCCCAGCCACTTGATCCGGTCTCCCCTAAGGGTTTGTAGAAGTTTGTCATGTCCAAACGTCTTATATGCCTTGTTTTTATGCACTCTTCCCTTTTTTCTCTAAAGTCATTATTCAATTCGTAGGGAAAAGGAGAAATCCAAAATGGAACGAGGTGTCTAGGATACTCGATCAATTCAAATGGATGAAAGGAACCATCAATCTTCCTAAGACTTCCTCTCAAAAGGAAAAGTTTGCATCAGAAAATGTTGAGGGGACTCAGTTCGTCTTGGACAAAGGGGAAAGCCATGAGACGTCTCAAAAACTCACAAGCTCTCTGACAAAGATGCCGCCTCCCCTGGCTCCCATACCTCCTCTCGTCGCCATCTTCTAAACCCATTTGGCCCGAAGTGCATGAGGGGCCCAGTGATCAAGGGGAAGAAAACATCGATGCTTACTTCTCAGACTTTCTACCGCCGACGAGGAATCCTTTTGAGAATCGTCTTAATATCAATACTGATTATGTGGGTCGCCATCCGATGGATCCTGACACCAAGTTTCTCCTGCTTTGTAATCCTCTGATTCGATTTTTAAACGAGGCCAAAACTCTTGACCGTAACACCCATAATATTTGTTTAACATTATTCAGGATATTTAATTGGATAAATTAAATAGAATAATGTGAATAATTAGAGAGATGAGATTAATAAATCCAACATACGTGTCTTAATGAATGAATGAACTAAAGTAAGACTTAACTAAATTAAGGAGGAATTTCCTAAGGGGTAAACTAAGAGTTGGGGCTACATTTCGTAGTATAAATCTCGCTCTCCATCTTAATAAACTTTTAGATCCTCATTCACAACTTCTCACCTATACTCGGCCAGCCATCAAAAGCTCAAGGAAGATCAATAAATTGAAGGTAAATATAAGAATTAGAGCTAGGAAATTATACCATTCTCCAATTAACTATCATGGTGAACAATAGTGTAAATCATCACATTTTTACTTGTTTTGGATTGGTTATAGAAAGTAACTAAGTGTATTTTCCTATGCTGATCATGTTTGGATCTAATAATCATTTTTTGGATAGAATACTGATTTATGGTGATTTATTGAGATTTTTATGGAATTAAAATGATGGGTTTTAGAATAAAAACCTTAGTGAACGACCTCCAAAAACGTAATTCTGGAGATGGGTTTTTAATTTCATAATTTACGGAGTTAATAGGGATATTTTATGAATTTCCTAAGATGAAAAGGGCATTTATTTCAAGTTTTAATTATTAAAAATAATAAAATAATGAATTCTAAAATTTTGTATGATGAAGAAAACATTATTTTAGATTTTTGGTGAATTTTTGAGATTTTTCCCAAGTGATTTCGATCATTATGAATTTTCTAAGCTAAAAAGGCTTAATAATTATATTAAAATATTGATACAATTAATTATTTTGAAAATAATTTCTAAAATAATAATTCTGATCTGTAGTACATTTTCTGCAAAGATATGTCTTCAGCTAATAGAAATTTGACAAAGAATTGATAAAGTATGTTATTAACCAATATGAATTCAACAAAGATTAAGTATGGCAGTTTTCAAGTTATTTGTGACCCTGCCACTGAACCTTCCACCTTAAAACCTTTCAACATAGAACCTTTCGTAGCATTTCTGCAGCATTTTTATGAACCTTTCGACCTTGTCGGAAGCAACCTTTCGCCATAGAACCTTCCACGACATTTCTGCACCTTTCTGCAGCATTTTTATGAACCTTCTGACATTGTTGGAAGCTTACTTCCGATCTTGTCGTAAGCTATATTACGGTAGCAGTTGTAAACGTTGCGGAAGCCCTTTTTCGCAGTTTTCTCCAGCTTTATATGTATACATCAAATAGGCATAACTTTCTAACTAGAAGGAACTCCTTACCCATGCTTCTATTCTTGTAGTTCCATAAAGAAACCAAGATCTTCTGGTTTTCACTGATGCTATTAGATTTGGCTTAGGGGCCACTCTTATGCAGAGAGACCATGTTGTTGCTTTTGCTTTGAGACAGTTAAAGCCGAATAAGGTTAGATATGCTACTCATGATTTAGAGCTTGCGGCTATTATTTTCACCGTAAAGATTTGGCGACATTATTTATTAGTAGGAGAATTATGCTTTATAACGACCATAAGTCATTGAAATGCTTATATTCCCAGAATGAGCTCGATATGCATCAACAGAGACGCTCGAGTTCCTTGCATCATATGATCTTGATAGCTAGTATACTCCGAGGAAAGGGAATCGAGTGGCTGATGCACTTAGTCATAAGCAATAAGCGCTGGTTTCCATGATGTTGGTTGAATGGAGTGACCATGAGGTTTTATCTTCTTGTGAGATTAGAAGTTGTGATCTAGATTCTATTTCTTCTTTGTTGCTCTCCAGTTCGAAAACTCATCCTTTTCTTTTGGATTGCATTGTTGAAGCTCAAAACCTATTCGACCTTGTTCATCTTTGTCAGAGTTGTAGAGACGTTTGTGTAGATGACGCGATGAAGGAGTTTGAGATTGATGCTCGCGGATGTGTTCGTAGACGCGATAGACTTATCGTAGCTAATGTTGATAATCTCTGAAAAGAGACTAAAGAAGACTATCATCGCTCTAAACTCACCATTGACCCAAGTAGTAGTAAGATATATGCAGATATGAAGTGACTTCACTTTTGGGAAGGGGTGAAGCATTATGTAGCTACTTTTGTAAAGGGTTGTATGATTTGTCAGCTTGTTAAAGCCGAGCATCAAAGGCCAGTGGTTTGTTGCAACCATTGGACATCCCAGTTTGGAAGTGGGATCAGGTAATGTGGACTTAAGAATTGAGTTCATACTTAAATTTTCTTATGTCGATCCAGTCGTAATCATTTCTTATCTTATCATATCTTTTCTTTAGGTATCCATGGACTTCATTTATGGTCTTCCTTATTCTCGTTCTAGTCATGGTTGCTTGTGGGTGATTGTTGATAGACTGATGAAGTTAGCCCACTTCATTCCTATTAGGTCCAATAAGTCCGCTCCTTTGTTGGCTAAGCTTTATATCAAAGAAGTTATTAGATTGCATGATATTCCCAGTTCCATCGTCAGTGAATAGGATCCATTTATTTACTAGTTGGTTCTAGAGAAGTCTACAGAAAGCTTTGGGCATAAAGCTTAATTTTAGTACTACTTATCATCCTCACTCCAATGGACAGATAGAGCGAATGAACCAAATTTTAGAGGATCTTCTTCTTGTTCGTATTCTTGATTTTAGTGGAGGTTGGGAAGATCATATTCACCTTATTAAGTTTTCTTATAGCAACAGCTTTCAATCTAGTATTTAAATGGCACCTTTCGAGACTCTTCTTAGAAGGCCATGTCGATCACCATCTTGTTGGCTTGAAATCGGTGAGAAATTGGTTTTAGGTCCTAATTCAGTTCGTGAAGCTTCTGAGAAGATTGATCTTATTCGGCTAAGGATGAAAGAGGCACGGAGCATGCAAAAATCCTAAGCTAATAATAGAAGGAAGGATTTGGAGTTTTTGTGGGAGACTTTATTTCCATTCATATTTCGCCTTTGAAGGGCGTGATGTGTTTCAGTCGATCAGGGAAGTTAGGTCCTCACTACATTGGACCCTATCAGATCACTGAAAACATTGGCCCTTTTGCTTATCGGATTTCTCTTTCGCTCATTTTTTGGTATTCGTGATATGTTCCATGTGTCCCAGCTTCGAAAATGCCTTAGAGATTTTGACTCTATCCTTCAGCCTAGAGTTCTTGAAGAGCTTAAGATCTCACTAGATTTGACTTTTGAGCAATTTCCTATTTGCATTGTTGATTTGGAGGTTAAACGCCTTCAGAATAAAGATGTCCTGCTTATGAAAGTTTAATGGTCCACTACTCCTAAAGATTGATCTCAGGAAACCAAAGAATTTATCGAGTGAACGCATCCCGAGCTGTTATCTAGAGTTCATTAGTGGTGACTTTTCAATTTGATTTATCTTTTTTCCTTGAATATATTCTCCTTTAAAAGACATATCATCTATGTATAGTTATCGATTTTCCTCTATAAGAAATTGCGGGGACATAATTTTTGTAAGTAGGGGAGTCTGTAATAACCCTGGATTAGATTGCCTGAAATAAAATTGAAAAATATTTTAATATCAAGATAATTAAATAATTAAAAGATTTGGATATTTTTATTTCTAAATTAAAATGGAGTTTGGGAAATCAAGGAAGTCGTTCATGTAAACAATTTTCTAATGGAAATGAATTTTTGGAAATTTGGTTATAATAATAATTATTCCTTTGGAAGCTTATTCTTTTATCTTTATCATGAAGGAAAATGAAAATTTTAATTAATGAAATTATGAAATATGGGATCATCTTATTTTCAAAAATAATTACATGGTTTATTTTATCACCATAAAAGTATGGAAATGAATTTAATTCAAATTAGTTAAGTTTTGGAGTTTAAATAGTGAATTATGACATAAAGAGATATTTTATCCAATTTGATTATAAATATAAAAAATATAACATTACTTATTAATTAAATGATGGATTTTAAATTTATTTCTCCTTGTTGCAAACAGTAATGTAATTAGTGGCTTAAGTATGATTTTATAAACTAGTTGTGATTTATGTAATCAAGGTTTACAATTTTGGTCTAATAGTATAATCCCCTGTACGTAGAAGAAAATAAGTTTTATTTTCTCTTGTTCGATTAAATCTACACTTGGCTAATTAAAGAGATTTGAGGAAATGATATACTCTAGAAAATAATGTTCATTATGTTCATTTTACTCATATTTCCGCTTTCTGTCTACAACTGAGAAAATACAGTAAACTACATCTTCCTCTGATTCACAAACCCCAGCAATTACTCCCCAAATCAATTAATTCAAAAAATAAATCTTTAAATTTTGGTGTGTACAGTCTCAGGTTAGTGTAAATCTACACTAACCCTTGATACATCTTATAGCTCTCTATTTTAGTTTCATTTTTGCTTTTGGAATTTGAGATTTTCGGTAAATTTATGAGTTTTAGGGACTACGGCTAAAAGAAGATAAACCACTACTCAAAAAATTGGTTCTTTCATTTGCAAATAGTTTAGTACTCCTCACACTTCTATTCTTGATTCACATGCATGTGGTTGAATGGTGAGAATATTGGTTTTTATCTTTATTTGGTATTTACTGTCAGTATTTCTCATAATCTACTCTCTGTTTGTTCATCATCGATATACCGCTCTATGATTTCTAAAACTATTCCTAGCTAAATTATTTTAATTGCATTATCTAGTGTTGTAATGTGCACGCAGTGGTTTCATTAGAATGCTAGGTTGAAAAACAATGTTTAGGAATAAAAAATGGAACGAATGAGCGATTAAAGAGGGATGAAATGCTTAGAGCAAGCTCCATGCATCGCCTCCACCGGTCGACCGACGAACTTAAACCAATTGATCGATCAAGCTACTTTGAGCATGCTCCAGGCAGAGACTCATCCCCTAGTTGCTTCTCCTCTTGTCGCTCGTTTGCCCAATCGAATTGCATTGCTTTTGTTGATTTTTAATGTTGTTTTCTAGTTTATTCTGACGAAAATTTTGAGGATTTATAATCAATGGAAAATAATTACATTTCAATGCTTTTGGTTCTATAAATGTCGTTTTATAGAAGCTATTTGATACACTGATTTTATTGCACTATTTCCAAACTGATTTGCAAATATGTATATTTTACAAATCAATGTATTTTCTGGAAACTATATTTTGCTTGAAATAATGGGTTTGGGAAATATAATTAAAAAATACAAGTATTTATTAATAGTTTTAAATAACATGAAAAGTATATATATTTTTATATCTTATTTTATTATGTGTACAAAAATGACTTATTTCCTAAAACTATCGTTAGCTTTATAAGCCTATATTTTTCCAAAGTATGATGTCAAAGAACTAGTTTTATTATATAAAAATCGTTAGCTTTATAAGCCTATATTTTTCCAAAGTATGATTTCAAAGAAATAGTTTTATTATATAAAAAATGCACATGCTCAATTTAACAAGAAATTGAATTAAACGATCTAATAAAACTAGTGGTATGGAATGCTTGTGTTTGTTTCATCAATTAATTCTCGAACTTGTTCAATTGAATATCTTTTACACACTAATGGAAGTTTACTAATTAATAGTAAACATTCGAGTAAACCTAAGTGGTATGGGACACACGGATGTTCCCTGAATGGTCACTATTTGTGAGTTTACGACAATTGTTTTGGTATTACGGATTTTATGTCCATCTGGTGTTTGGATTTTATATCCATCTGGTGTTCAAATCATATATCCCTCTAGTGTTACAGATTTTATATCCATCTGGTGTTTATGAATTTTACATCCATCTGGTGTTTATAGATTTTATGTCCATCCTTGTGGAAATATATGTGTTCGGTCGGCTTTTATACTTATCAAATTTAGGTATTTTTAGGCGCCTCCCCTTTTATGATTTAGATTTCCATAGTTTATTTCGATATCTATATGATTTGAGATTTTCACCAAAATCATCTTAGGTTTTACTTTTGAAAACGAAAGTACACTATTAGGTATTTTGGTGAATGAAATTTGGTGTCTGGTGGTATTACTTGGAGATTTAACTTTATATAGTTAAATATTATCCTTGAGATTTATCTTATCCTTATTATCACTTATCTCACATTTACTTGAATTAGACTAGACTAACCCATTTATTATTCTATAATACTCGAGTCGGACCGAGATATTTCAGGTGCTTCTATGGAATGACTTCTAAGGTTGGACCTCTCAGAAGTTAGTTGGTCTTTTATTTCATCTTGTATATCCATGTTGTATCTATTTTTTTCTTAGAGATAAAGAATCATTTTGTGTACTATCTATGTACTATTTTTGGTTGTCACACATGTATATTTTATAGACTATCATATATATGCTCTTATCCGCTTCATCTTTGTATCATATGTATATATTTAATGATTCTATGTCTGTGACATTCTGTATTGTTCTAAATCGTCATAAGACAATGTGTTATTTTTGTGTGCCTAAATCGTGTACGTTGAATTCCCCTTCTTTAAAAAAAAATATATTCACATAATTCAACGTATTCGATACTTGCCCAAAGCAATAGTACAGAGATGATGGATCCTAAACATCCTTATTCTCTACATTAGTAGGTGCTATTACTCCTTAATATCCTTTGTAATTGAGGGAATTAAGGTGGCATCACAAAATTATTATAATATTTAGCCGAAAATAATTAATTAATAAAAAATAAATTTCGACCAAGAAAAATATGGAACATTTTCAAACCTCAAAATATCTTGGTGGATTTTCAAAAAATTTAAAATTCGAATAATATGTCTCGAAAATATGTTTTATTAATATTTTATTGTTTATTACTAGTTAATCGATATATGCATATTTTCTTATATTATAATTTTGCAATATAAAAAATTTATGATGTGTATACGATTTTAAAGTGTTTGAAAATTAAAAATATTTTTTTTTTAAATTTTATTGGTACATATAAATATATGTTTTGATATTATAAATATGCTTATATTATATATATACATACATATATATAAATAAATAAAGTCTTTTTAATATATATAAGTTTATAATTAAAAATAATAATATTATGTGTGTATGTGTATTATTTTAATATATACACATATATATATATATAATATTTTACTAATATATATATAAGTTATATATATGCTTGTGTGTAGATTTATAATATTCGTATAAATAACAAATTTACATACATACATGCATATATATATACACGGACATGGTATACCTCGCACAGGTTATCATGTTACACAGGCACACACATACAAATATGTATATAATACATATATGTAATCATATTTACCTAGAATATAAATTAGATAAAATTTATAAATTTAAATAAAATACGATATTTTACTTAAACAAAACTTGGAAATATTCTAAATAAATTAGACTTCATAGGCCCAATATAGATCCAACAATGGTATCAGAGCTAGCCCAGTCCAGCAATGGTATCAAAGCCCAATAGCATAGGCCTTCTAAATTAGTCATGTTAGGATTAACTATTAAGCTCATAGCCCAAAAGTAGTCCCTGATAGAAAATGCCTAAATTTGAATTGGCCTTGGCTAATTTTCAAATTTGTTTGAAAATTAAAATATAAGATTTTAAATTTAAAAGTTAAATTTAAAATAAGGTATATAAAATTTATAAAAGTTATAATATAATAAAAAATTCAAAATGCTTTAAAATAAATATTAGTTTCGAAATTTTGAAATTTATTAATAAGATTAATAAAATAAATTAATTAAATAAGTTAAATAATTAATGCATATATTATATATTATGACAAATGTTATGCTAATATAAAATATTTAAAATAATAAAAGTGTACATGTATGCACACGAATTGAATTTTGTAATTAATATAATTTAATTAAAATAGTTTAGTTAAATAAATAAACTAAAGGTTAATTACCTAAATGAATAAACACATATATAAGATATACGTGTAATGTTGTAAGTACTATCATATATAAATATTCAATACAAAAGCTATATTAAAATAATATAAAATTAATTGAAATGTTAAAAGTTAATTAAATATGATTTAGTTAACATAATATTATGCATTGCGCTATTATATAACTAGTATGAAATATAAAAGTTATATATTAATAAAACGTGTATAATATGAATGTATAAACTAAAGAGGAACATTAAAGAAACCCCAAATAGACTTAAAGAATAAATATGTATGTAAGTGTATGCATATCGAGATTTTTGATGTGTCCAACGCTTGAATCATTAGGGTATTTCATAAGAGATACATTATTCCATAAGTTGATATAATTCGATGTATATATTGAAGATTATAAATCTTTAATATAAAGTTGTCCTCTATTATTTATATATTAATAGATTACTTGCATACTCATTAGTTGTTGAGCTTTCCATGGCTAAGGATTTTATGCCTAGTACTATTAATATATTGAATAAACGAGCTTAGATAACTACACCTATTTGTTGAGCTTTCCTCAAGGTATGTGTATTATATTTAGGTCGTTGTGAACTGATAGATCCAAATCAACAGTTCTACTTTACTTGTTGAGCTTTCCTCATGGTATAGGCGGGACTAAGAGAAGGAACCACGGGTTAGGAGTTGTATGTGGTACAACCAATAAGGAGTTATCCATCATATGTGGACCTATGATTTGTTGAGCTTACCTCATGGTCAGAATCACAAGGGTCCTAACTCCTACCAGTAAATTCGAACGACTTCTATTTTTTCGCTTTTGGTTTGGGGAAACATAATAGAATAATTAGAGCCTTATTAGAAAAATGAAATAATAACATTTATACTTTCTAATATTATCAAAACATATGTTATATAATGTTAAAATAATCTACAATGACAAATTTATGCATTTAATATAATTGGTAAAATGTTTGCGCCAAAATTGGTCACAAACACCCAATTTCCGATGAAAGCACCCGTTTATAGTCACATATAGCAATGTAGAGAAAATAAATGTGAAGAATACTCAAAATTTAAAAAGAATCACATAGAAACACACAGATTTAAGTGGTTCATTGTTTGGCCTACGTCCACTACGAACTGGATGATTTTATTGATGTTTGCTTCCTGATTACAATTGATTACAGCGGATTATAGCAGTAAATTTCGAGTACAACGGTGATCTTGGAGTGCAAAAATGGTTTCGGCAGAGTCTGGACGTCAGAGAGTAAAGACCCTTTTCTGTAGGCTCTGCGTTGCTATTTATAAGCATAGGCTGCAAATATCTCAATCAGATCTCGGGAGACCTCTTCCGGAACGTGGGTGGGCCCACGCGATCGATCCCATGTGACTTGCGCTAGGTCCGTGATCGATACGAACGAATTTTGTATCGATCAAGATTTGGTCCAATCAAGTCGAAATTGGGTATGAACATTCTTTAAGTTGTACGTAAGCCCCTGTGAAAATTTTGTAGCATTTGGACTTGTGGATTGTGAGTTATGATCGATGCAAACTTGTGCTTTTTGAAGGCCGTTCCCTTTGTATCGATGCCCTTCGTATCGCTCCCTTCATATCGGTCTGAGCACGTGCCTACAAGTTGACGCGGTGCTAAATTCTTGGATTGATCCACTTTTTATGCCGAGTGACCGAGTCAACCACGTTCACGTGTTCTCTTCGTATCGATTGTTTGAGGCTCTATTATTATCGATATCTCACAGGTCACTTCGTATCGATGCTGGCGTGCGTCTTTCGTATCAATGTATGGACGATCTTTTTTGCATAGTAGTTGATTTTGTACCGATGGGAGGTGATGACTTCGTATCGACTTGTGGCCGATCGATATGAAATATGTGTGAAACTAGATCGATAGGAAATCGACTTACCTGCTACAGCCGATGGATACGAAGTAGTCGGCCACTAATGGATACGTAGTAGGCTTTGGTTGATCGATATGAACAAGCGGGAGATGATGGATACGAAGAGAGGTTTGTTCACCGATGGACAGGTAATGGATTGATTTGAAGGATACCGACTGATGGATACGAATGAGGTTGTCTTCATCGCTTGCATCGATCATTTCTCGAGCATATGAACTCGAATCAACTTGAAATGTGAAACGCCAGCATTCGTGGCTTTACTTGTCATGTCTCGTCAATTGTAGCTCGATCCGGACTCGATCAAAATTTATCGACGTCCATAACTGACCTGTACATAACCGGCAATCGAGGAGAACTGTCTTTGGTTTCCAGTTAATCTTTTAGTATCACGACCTTGCTAAAAGGAGGGATAACAATTGCCCTCCAAAACATTCCTTGCGATACGAAGGTGTTTTTTCTAATGTCATACGCTGAATGCTCATATCCTGTTGATGACCGGTAAATAGATTGATAGTCTTACCTGACAATGAATGACGATCGTTCAAGATCGTATGTCATTCGGGGTGGTATGTGACCGTTCGAGGTCAGATGTCGTTCATGGCGAATGGTGACCGTTCGCGGTCGGGGTTTTGTTGGAGGCGATTTGTGATCGTTCATGATCGGGTGTCGTTTGCGGTGAATTGTGACCATTCGCGATTGGGTGTCGTTCGAGTCAAGTTGTGACCGTTCGCGGTCGGGTGCCGTTCGAGACGAATTGTGTGTGCCTAGGCGGGACGTAGTATCATTAATGTCAGATTTCATGTTCGAGTGAGTTTCTGAATTGTTTGTTATGGCGGTTTATCATCATCTCAGAGCATGCCTGAGGACCATTCGCAATTCCGTATATGTGTAAGAGGATTAGCCGTTATGGAATCACAAATAGTAGAGTTACATTCAAAATGAATCTTTAAAAAAAAATTCCAATAAAACCAAGTCCAAACATGAGAAATGGAAAACAAAAACAAAACTGAGATGTCAAAGTGCAAACACCTACACTGATGCGATTGATAGTCATATCAGAGCATGCCTGAGGATCGTTCGTGGTCCTATACATGCGTAAATGACTTAATAATTTTCGTATGGAGTTTTCCACTTATTCGTTATTATTTAAATTAGCTGATGACAAGCTGACGCCTCAATCCTGAGCCATTCCCAGTTGATGAAGGTGGTGGTCGTTCTTGTTCCACCGTCGTGGTTTGCCTCCTCGTGTACTGTAATAGCATGCCATTTCGAATATGTCCTTCTATCTCACCCCCAAATGTCTGTAATCATTCGTGCTATGACCTTCTTTAACTGTTGGTCGGATCCCTCCTCATTGCCTTTGGTAAGGAACCTGCCCCCGGTGTCCTGGTAGATCTGCTCCAAAGTTCATTCAACTCTATATAAGAGGTGAATCTCGGTTCCTTTTGCGATCTCTTTGGTCCATCATCACTATCCTCGCTTTCTGTTTCCCTTCATCCTTGCCTAAATCTTTTTCGGGAGGATTTCCGTCCTTGACTGCATAAACTTTTACTCCCTCTCCTTACTCTCTTTCAGCATTTGCATCCTCTAATCGCAGAAATCCTTCGACCTCATGGTAAAATTCTCCTACATCCATAGGTGGATCCCTTGTCAGTGAATTTCTGAACTCTGTTCCATCAGCTATGCCAGATACAGCTGCCATTAAGACCATGGATGGATCTGGGCGATCCACCGATCTGAATTGCCTTATGAACTTCTCAGTCAGCTCGGTCCATGTTCTAATAGAGCCTCTTTCCAATTTCCTGAACCATAATGCTGCTATGTATGTCAGATACAATAGGAAACACCGGGCCATGACCTCCTTCGATGCCCCAGTACTTCCATATGTCACATATACCTCGTCAGATGAACAACAGGTTATGTTCTTCCTTCGTACACCTCCAATGTCAGTAGCTTGAATTCAGGTGGATTCCTTGCCTGCCTAATTACGGAAGCGAAAGGGATCCTGTTAACATCTTTTAGATCCCTACTCACTAGTCCGCCTCTCATGGCTCGTCTGACCATCTCTGCCAATCTGTCACTGTTGTCAAGATGTAGTCCTCGTCTGCTGCCTCCAATCTGCCCCTCGAGTTCACGAGGGGATTCTGGAATCTGCTGTCTAGGATTAGCATACGTTCTTCTATCAATGCCATGTTGAACAGCTCCACCTGGTATCTTGCCCAAGGTTGGACCAACATGCTACTGATGGGTGCCCCTCGGATCTAGTGTTGCCCCTGATGGTGCTGCTCTATTTTGAATTCTAGTTGCTCTGTGCTCCCGATCCCTATCCTCAACATCCCTGCAGTTGTGTTAACTTGGTTCTACACTCCAGTTGGTCCAGCTTGTCGAAGCAGATTCTGTATCATCTCCTCTTGTCATTTTATAAAATCTTCATGCATAGCTCTCATCATCATCTCCATCTCATCTCGAGTGATGAAGATTGAAGCCTGATTCGCTCCTGAGGAAGCACCTGACTCCTTTCATGCTGACTCCTTTCAGTCCTCTGTCTTCTTGTTGATTGCCTTACCATTGCTTTCCAGATCCAAGTCTTCAAGTCTACAAATTCAAAGTCCAAGTTGTAGAATCCATGAATGCTAGCCTTCTCAGTGAAAGCACCAAAATGTTTGCGCCAAAATTAGTCACAAACACCCAATTGCCGATGAAAGCACCCGTTTACATTCATAGATCATAGATAGCAATATGTAAGGAAAATAAATGTGAAGAACAATAAAAATTTAAAAAGAATCACACAGAAACACATAGATTTAGAGTGGTTCAACATTGGGCCTACGTCCACTATGAACTTGATGATTTTATTGATGTTCACTTCCTGATTACAACTGATTACAGCGGATCACGGCAGTAAATTTCGAGTACAACAGTGATCTTGGAGTGCAAAATGGTTTCGGAAGAGTCTGGACGTTGGAGAGTAAAGTCCCTTTTCTGTAGGCTCTGGGATGCTATTTATAGGCGTAGGCTGCAAATATCTTGCTCAGATCTCAGGTGACCTCTTGTGGCATGCTGGTGGGCATACACGATCGATCCCACATGACTTGCACTCGGTCTATCGATCAAGATTTGGTCCAATCATGTCGAAATTGGGTGTGAACATTATTTAGGTTGTACATAAGCTCGTATGAAAATTTTGTAGCATTTGAACTTGTGGATTGTGAGTTATGATCGATGCAAAATTGTGCTTTTCGAAGACCGTTCCCATCATATTGTTGCCCTTCATATCGTTCCCTTTGTATCGGTTTGAGCACGTGCCTGCAAGTTAACATGGCGCTAAATTCTTGGATCGATCCACTTTTTATGCCGGTGACCGAGTCAACCAATTTCACATATTCTCTTCGTACCGATTGTTTGAGGCTCTGTTCGTATCGATAGCTCACACGTCACTTCATATAGATGCTAACGTATGTCCTTTGTATTAATGGATGGACGATCTTTTTGCAGAGTAGTTGATTTCGTATCGATGGGTGGTGATGACTTTGTATCGAACTGTGGCTGATTGATATGAAATATGTGTGAAACTAGATCGATACGAAATCGACTTACGTGCTACAATCGATGGATACGAAGTAGTCCGCTGCTAATGGATACGAAGTGGGCTTTGGTTGATCGATATAAACAAGCGGGAGATGATGGATATGAAGAGAGGTTTATTCACCGATGGATACGTAATGGATCTATTTGAAGGATACTGACCGATGGATATGAATGAGCTTGTCTTCACGGCTTGCATCGATCATTTCTTGAGCATACGAAATCGAAACGACTTGAAATTTGAAATGTTGGCTTTCATGGATTTACTTGTCATATCTCATCAACTGTAGCTCGATCCAGACTCAGACAAAATTTATCGACATCCATAGCTGACCTGTACATAACCGGCAATCGAGGAGAACTGTTTTTGGTTTTAAGTTAATCTTTTGGTATCACGACCTTGCTAAAAGGCGGGAAACATAAAACGTTTACCAATTAAGATATACAATTAAACTGAATTGAAGATTGACAAATAGAAATAAAACATATACTTGCTACAAATGCTTATTGCATGTTAACGTTTCTACACCCATGTAAGCACCTGATTTTACAAATACCACAATCATTTGTAATTTGGTTGCTTACGTTTTTATTTGGTTAGGACCTTATGTTGCATTCTATAAGTTCCAAACTCAAAAGAAATATGAGAATATGGATAATTAATCCATATGGTAATACATATAAATGTTATATGGTGAGTGGTTATAGTTTGTAGTATATGATCTTTGATGAATATAGTTCATTTGAAATAAGCTAATATAAGCATACTATAAGACCAAAAGTATAATATAGAACTAAGAACTCGACTGTTGAAATTTCAGTTTGATCACTTTTTGTAAGGTGCATCATTTTGATGTTCTTAAATGTTAAGGATGATCAAATGTATAGTTATAAAGAGTTCGTTATGATGTTGTAGTAAGGAATTCTTTTTAAATGGTTCAACCATTTAGAAAGAATAATGAATGTACAAGTGTTGATGTGATTTAAAATACACCTGGGACGAAGAGAGTGAATAGTCACTTCTGCTTCATAGAGAAACATCGGAAACGAGAATAGTAAAATAATAATTGGTAATTAATATTGGGATAAGAAATATGGTTTCTATTCTGAAATGTATTTTCATATAGAAAATTGTTTCCATGAGATTTATTTCTTTGAGTTCAAGATATTTGATCAAAGAACTCTCCGCTGTAAACTAGTTGCAGTATATGAAATAAATTATTTATACTAAGTGAACGATGGACCTCCGAATTTAGTATCCTATTATAGTAATGTCGGGAATGAAGGGTTCATGCTATAAGTACTTGTTGATTACATTAGGTTATGAAAATTATTTTCGTAAAATATTACAAACATTATTTATGAAATAATGACTATTTTTCGATGTCAACTAAAAAATAGATACTTTTACTTCATTGTAAATATTATGAATATTCATTATGAAAGAAAACTATAATTGGTATTTGTTTCACAAAAAAAGTGATGCATTAGAAAATACTGAAGTATCTAAGATTATTTACAATTATTTTGGAATTATAGACTAAGCCTTGGTTTTGAGAAATAATTTTTATTATATAATTATGAATCATATGACATTGGTTAATTATATCTCAAACAATTAAGGGCCATAAACCCATTTAGTGGGAGCGTCATAAGAGTTGACTAACTCCTCGGAATGATATACATAGATGTATGCTATCATAAGTCTGTTAATACGAAAACGGTTCTACGTACTTCGTCATATTTGCCAATGAGTTACTATAGACATAGGCATGTGTATTTGATACATATGTATAAGTATACGATAAGCTCATAGATTAAAAAACAAAAGTAAATAATATAACATGTGATAGAAATGGTTTGGTTTGATTGAATGTGTGAGTATATTGGAAAGAGTTATGTATGTACCTCATGTGAATATATATTCAGTCTCAAATGTCACTCTTCCTATAATACATAATGTTGTATTTATGAGAAGTAATCAAACTTTGTTGGATAAAGTACAATTAATTATGAGTGTAGTTGAGTGAACTTCTTTCTATAAGTTCATGTACTTAAGAGTATAGAATGTTCATACGTTTTTATTCTTCTGATATTCCCTCCATTAATTTGTATGTATTTAGACAATGTTATGGATATTTAGTTTATTCTATTGAACCAATTTTATCCTCGTCATGTTAATATGTTTAAATAACCTTATTTGTATTTTCTGTTATTCACACGTATCCTATGATAATAATTTTGCACTTATGTCTACTTTGTTTGGATGTTTATATTATATGTTTAACTTGGATCTACATCTCATTGGCACGAATTAATACGTGCATATGTTGTTTAATTCTTTCATACAGAAATTGTTGTTTGAATATAAGTTTGAAATAATTTGTTTACATAAAGTTTATTTTCATATTATAAGATTGAAAATTCCTTTTCAAGTTGTATTGAAACCATTTTGTTTGTTGTTTACAAAAACTTTTAAGTGGACTTTTATGCAAAGCGTCATATGCCTTTTTATCCCTTTTTAGTTAAGGTTGGATTTATTTTATTCATCTTAATATATATGTGTGCATGCGTTTACATACGTACATACATTCATACATATATATATAATCAATATTAACTTAAAGTTTATAAAATAGATCATTGTGTGAAATCATTGACTTAATTTCAAACTCTCATTAAATTACAAACTCTTTAAATTGGATCTTGTTTTAAGTTTTGATTTCAAAATGTATAAAATAGTCAATATTAAATTTAATATATATATATATATATGATACCATATTTGTATGTATATATATATAATTATTACGATCAACATTTATCTATTTTATTAGTAAAAAACTCAAACAACAAAGGCATTTGTAAATTTAAGAATAAATTACATTTGATATGTCAATTAATCTAATTAGAGAGAGAGAGAGAATTAAAAGGTTTCTCTCTCTATATTTGTAGCCTTATCTTTCCTTAATTAACCATATATGAGTTTAGAGAAAGAAATAAAAAGTTTCCTTCTCTAAAATTTTATATGTTTAGTTACACATATATATCGTGATTATATGTTGCACTTATACACACATATGAATGTACTTGATACATTCATTATAATACATTAAAATTTAAATTTAAACTTTCTTTAACTAAACTAAATAAAATATGATTTTATTTCAAATTTAATTAGATTAGATTTAATAATCTTTTAGACTTCATAGGCCCAATAGATCTAAAACATTTTTTTTCAAAATCTACCTATTTCACTCGCTTTCGATTGGTCCGGTTCCATTAACAAATGCCAAAGGTTCGCAAGGATCCAAGGTTACCATTGCATTAACTTATTTTCCATGACTATTCCATAGCCGTTTGACATATGGGGGATTTATTTGTTAAGATTACTTCTAGTGTCCAAAGGAGGAGCAAGGTACACAGTTATAGCAATATATTACTTCACCAAGTGGGTGAATGCTAAATGGCTAGCAAACATAACTTTAAAGAAAATAGTCACCTTTTATGGTTAGAAACATTATAATAAGATTCTGGATTGTACACAAAATATTTATAGTAATGATAAGCAGTTCGAAAGTAAGGAACTCTCTATCTTTTGCGAAATTTTTTGTATAATTTACTATTTCTCATCAGCAGCTCACCAATAGGTAAACGAATAGGTTGAGGCAGTAAAAAAAAGATAAAGAAATTGCTTAAAAGTGGCTCATGAAGGCTAAAGGGAAATGGGCTTAAATTTTACCTCTAATCCTATGGGCTTATAGAACATCAAATGGTTCACGTATAGGATATTCCCCAATCTACCTAACATATAGTCATTACGATATTCTCCTAGTCAAGTAGACGTCTCATCATATTGGTTCTTATCGTATGTAACTGAACAAAATATGCACATTTAGGCAATTGCATTTGATTGCATACAAGAATGGAGAGACGAAGTAGATGCTAAATCTGCAGTTTATAAAAACAGAATGGTTAAAAGTTATAACTCCAGACTTGAAGAAAGGAAGTTCCATAAAGGGGTTCTTTCCCTAAGGAAAGTGATGGATGACATAAAATATCCAATTAAAGAAGTGACTGGGCCAAATTAGGAGGGACCTTTGGTAGTTACCGAAACACTTTCGAATGGCTCATACCACCTCTCCAGGCCGGATGGGAATCTTATCCTATGGACGTTGAATTCAAACCTGTGTATAACCGTTTTTTGGGATGAACTGCCTTTGATTTCCAGTCAATTTCATGGTGTCACGGCCTTTCCAAAAGGTAGGATAACATTTTCCCCCCAAAGTATGTCTTGTGAGGACATGACGTGCTTTGAAAAGCTGTAGTCTTCATTCTGAAAAGTTCCATCCGACTTGTTAAACGGGCGTTGTCTTTTCGTCGAAACATATAACCTTTGATTGATCTTCCGTAATTCAAATAATGAATTGTTGACTGCCGATTGTTGTACTGTGCACTGTTGTAACTGAGTATTGAATGATTGCAAACTGTTGTTTGTTGTTGTAATTGTCACCTGGTGAGAATCAAATCTTGTGAGTTTTGAAAATTGAATATTAGTCCGACATACATGTACTTATGTTAACCGTACTCCAGTTCATACGATCACGAGTCGTTGCCAGTTTTGTTGTATCAGATTTCGTATCAATCCTCTCTTGAATCGTTGTGAAATTCAAGTTGTAACAATGCTTGAACGTTATTTTGGATTTTCTCTTCGTATCGATCCACTCCTGGATCGATGTGAAAGTTGAAAAATTATCTTCGTATCGATAGCGATCGACACGAATTGGTTGGTACTTTAAAATAATTCGTATCGATGCATTTCTAGCGGGTTCGAATGGTTCAGATAAGTCATTGCTTTTTGTTTCGTCTCGATAGCCTGATGGATACGAAAAGCTTCATCTCAGATCAGCCGTGAATGGAGACGAAAGAGGTTCCTAAATGGATGGCCAATGGATATGAATAGGCCACTTCGTATCGGTTATGGTATAGATCTCTTCAACCAGTCAGTTTGTAATGGGATGCGAATCGACACTTGTCTTGGGCCGAACCATATGTAAATGCTTTTCGTACTTAGAAAATTCTTTCACTTGTTCATTTTGCTTCCTACACTTTGTATCGAATGCATGACCAAGAAAATTAACTGATTTCGTTCTCAAATTACTTAACTCCTTAATTCTTCGAATTAGCTGCCTAAATTACGTAATTAACCAATCTCTTATTAGAAACTATAAGACTTGAGCTTTTATGTCATTCCATTCGTATTAGCAGCCAAGTTTGGTGAAGAGGAGGTCAGAGATGGTTAGAGTAAGGTCGAGGAAGGGGGAGAAAGTTCCTATGCTGCTTGAGTCGATCGGAGAAGATGAAGTGTAGGTGGATACGTTGAAGTCTCTTGTATCGATCTTGGATGAGGGGATACAATTTGGATCGATCTGGACGTTGTAGAACTTCTTATCGAATGATAGAAGCATTTTGTATCGATAAATGTTGGGCTTTCGTATCGATCAACTTATGATGGCATTCGTACCGTTCTAGGGCGATCGATACAAAATCTAGGATCCGGTGATCGATACAAAGCGGAGGGAATTTTGCATCGATATGAAACGACTTTCATTTGATCGATACACAGCATTGTTCCACAATCGATACGAACCATTGCTTCCTTCGATGAATATG
This sequence comes from Allium cepa, assembly GCA_030765085.1. NCBI lineage: Eukaryota > Viridiplantae > Streptophyta > Magnoliopsida > Asparagales > Amaryllidaceae > Allium > Allium cepa. Next base: position 487,262,947 of record CM060929.1, read on the forward strand.
AACTATGTTATTGGCGAGTGGTATATACTGACTTTATGGGTGACCGATAAGAATTATCCATTTGGGAATCGATCTAAGCTTGAACTTGATGAAAATGAAATCCTTTGCACACTTGAACATTTAACTCCGACGAGCTTCTACCTTACATAATTGGACTCAACCATTTCACTGCATATTTGACCGCCTTTTGAAGCTCGTCGATGGAACTGTAACTTGACAAAATTTTGACGAACTTTCACTTGGATCGATCTTCGAAGTCTGGATGGCATGGGTGTGACGGTCAACGATGACGGTCACTCCGGTTGAATTTCAAAGCTTGTCGTTTATACATTTTCTCAAATTCTGTAATTTTTCTTTAGTATTATGTAGCACTGCACTGCATAACACGTTCATGCACTTCACTAGGGAATATACGGCCTTATTACCATCTAATGATGGTTTTTACAGAGTTGATTAGTTATGGAACCTGGAAATTTGCAGTAGCAGGGGGCTCAAAGTCCACTTCACCAGACAATAGAGATGTCGGTCATTGCAGCCGAAGTCATTAGTCCAGCTCCGGACGAGTTGCCAGGAGCAATTTTCATCGCGAATCCACAGGATTCTGTGCCATCCAATATATTCGAAGATATGTTGGGGAGAATATGCTTAAGGCATGGTCTACCACTAGATGACGTTCTGCTACCAAGACCAAATGACATGCCACATACCCCTCTACAAGGATACACAGCCTTAACCGACATTCGTGTAAAGCTGGAACACTTCCTCCATTTAACCAGTACATTCGAGAAGTGTTAGCTTTCTATCGAACCGCTCCGTCACAGTTACATCCAAACGGATATGCTTTGTTGAACAGTCTATTCACTTTTTGTATGGAGCATCTCTTACGGTCCTCGATTTCGGAGGAAGTTAGATTCTTGTTCAACGTCAAGAGTCGGGGAGACAATCCTACATTCACATTCTTCGAGGCTGTTAGGTATTTCCAAGTGGTGACTGGATCCTGGACTAGGCTTAGCTACTTCAAGACGGAGTGGTACTACGTTCGGTGCCCTCCAGGATTTGCCAGTCGGTGGTTAGTCGGACGTAAGTGCCGCAATTTCTCTGGTGGCTAAGGTGATAGTTGTAACCGATGCTGAGCCTAACATTTTCTTTCCTCTACAGCCGCAATCCCGCGACCCGAAGGTGCCCACTTTAAAGAAATAGTACGGATTCTTCAGGGCCTGGTGAGATGAGAGAAATTGACTCGGTGCTGACAGATAAAAATTTAAGGATTGTTGGGCTAATTAAACAAAACCAAATCATAAGACTTGAGGGATCATTTAGGATAGCCCCGGTGAGACGAGCTAAGCATAAAGCACCCAGGATTGTAATAGCTAAGGAGGACAATGAAGAAAATACACCCATTGAAGACGAACCCGTAGCTGGGCCCCCAGATAGTTCTTGGGATTTAGAGGGATGGAGGAAAAGGAAGGCAGTTGCCTATAAGCATCATAAGTCTTCGAGATAGAAATTTGTAGTCATGTCCGTGCCAGCCTCCGGTGTTAGAATTTCGGAGACTTCACCCTCACAAATGGAGAATCCTATCGAAGGATTCATCGAAATTCCAATTCTGGACAATGTGTTGCTCAAACATGACACCGGATTGGAAGGGCTTCAAAGCGCATTAGGTTTAAGAGAATCACTTCCCACGAGTGTGGCCGACATAACCGATTGGTCAGAGGGTTTAGCACATGCATACACACACTTCATGGCACTACACAATCTCCAATCATAAGTCGTTCATTTCAGGAGATTATTAATTCTGCTTCTATTTTACTTTACAGATGCGATGACAAGGCAAGAATCTATGCTTGGAAGCCTTCGCTCGGCACGCCTGTCATCCAGTTCATATTACAAGTCTCACAGAAGGGAAGCCAATAGGGACCACAATTGTGGTTATTCTAGTCAGGAGTGCTATGAAAGGGAGAGGGACAGAGATAGAGAATATAGACATCGATCCCTGTGTCGTTCTTCGCCTCCACGAGCTCCAACACAACCTTCCGGCAATGGCAAACAACCCTTAGAACCTTCACGCCAAAGGCCGCCATCTCAAGTACAAAGGTCCGATTCACAGCGCTGGAGGACCAAAGTCGAAACTCCTACTATTATTGAGCAAGCTTTTACTGAGCCCATAGGGGAGGGAGCGAACAAAATCGCCCAGCTTAAAAAAGACTTTCCAAACGTCTATATTGATGGCTTTATCTTCCCTTCATATTTAAAAAGAATTCTAGTTGAGGCAGAACAAACTATCACGATTACATCCATGATGTTTATAGCCAGTACAGGGAGTGGCTGAAGGCTACGGATAAAGCATCAATAGTGGCCTTTAAGTGGGCAAAAATAATTGAAAAATTAGAAGTCGATTTTGCTCAATAGGACAGTGTAATACAAGTGCTTAACAATGAGGCTGAATCTTCAAGGAAATCGAACATAGAGGCCAACAAGAAAGCCGATGAGGCAAATCAGTCTATAGAAAGGATGCGACAGACGCATGATGCCTTGGTTGAGGATATGGGCCATCGAAACACCACTGTTATAGCCGAAAGGGATGCTGCACTGAAGGAGCTTGAGGAGCTTAATGCTAAATTTGTTGAAATCATCAAGGAGAAAGACGATGCAAACAAAGCAACTCAAGAAGCGAGTGAACAGCCATGGTGTTTAGGAATGAAAGGGATGTGACCGCACTTAAAATTCTAGAAGCCGAGGCCAGGGTCGAAAATGAAGTTAAGATGGCAAAGACGAGACTGGAGGCCGATATCGAAGATCTTCTTATCACATACAGCGCCAACGTTTTGAAGCACCGAAACCTAAACTGGCTGATAACTACCACCACACTTATATAGTGCTTGGGGCCACTTGGTGGAAGACGAGAAGGCAGAACACCAAGTTGAAGCAATTGATGAATTCGAACTAGAGAACCGAGAGCTAAGGGGAGATGAAAGAAAAGTTCTCCACGATATCATGATAACATATGAAAAGGAGAAACTTGGCACTAAGCATTCGAAAGCTGGGGAGAATTCTAGTGTTGAGCACTATAATGCGGGTTCTAAAACTCCTGTTCCAACCCAGCCTGAGACTACATCTTCGGTTGATCTTCAGTCTGTTCCTGCATATAATCCTGATCAACCGCTGTTGTCTCCAGATCGCGAGCAAGTTCCTGAAGCTGCTCTGCCACCCGCGAGTCAACCTAAGGAAGGTATTCTGAACACCTCTTGTGCTCATTCAAATTTAGAAGCATTACTTGAAGCAATCAGTAATAACTTTTTCTTTGTCTCTATTCAGGGACAGGAGCTACATCAACCATGCCCCTTGTAACCTATGAGTCATACCATGCAAAGGATGCCCGTATTACAGAAGCGACTACTACAATGGCTACTGCACCAACCAATGGAGCACGGGGAAGCACGGTACTTTTGATGAACAGATGATGGAGAAACTTCTCGATCATCACAATGACCCTTTGGTTGATCTGCCATTTGTCATGGGTGGTGGTGCACCAGTGACCAGCTCCTCAGGCCCAACTGCTAGTATCCTCAATGATGCCCAAACAATCCACAAAGAGGAGATAATAGCTGAAATTAATGCCCAGATGGAAGCAGCTACGCGGTCTAGTAGCTTTGGAGGTGGGATGGCGGCCCTTGGTCCAGCTCCTCTACAAATGATTTCTCCTGGTGGCACGGCCGTTGACACAAGTGTGCCTCCTCCACCTTCTAACATTGATCCTATCCCTCCGACTCTGCCTTCAGGAAGCATTCCAATCCATATGAGTTAGAAGGAGGATGTTAACATAATGCCCCCAGGCAAGGGCTCAAAGAGGCAACCAAGTGGCAGTTCCAGTGGATCGACACCGAGGAAGAAGAAGAAGAAAATTAGAGAATAAGCATATCCTCTCGGCTTATTTTTGGTAGATGGATAGGAATTTCCTTCCTTTTTTTTGTAGGTCGTGTATAGACGCGGGCTCGGCCCAAACTAGTAGGATTTTTTGGAATAATTTTTTACCCTTCTTTTCTTTTAAAGAATAGTTGAAATCAAATTCCATTTTGTCTTCAGCTAAGTTTGTGTTCATCTGTTAAAGTATTTGAGCGCTTGAACTTCCATTCAATACACTTGTGAATTTTTAGTTTTTGAATCGGACCCGGGCTTAGTCGCTAAGTTCCGGAGTTATGGCTTCGGGTCGCAGTCGAGCGTTAAATCGAATTCCGATGCTACACTATCTCAATCAGTGGGTGGCACTTAAGTTCTGCCCCCAGTTCTAGGGATAAGTTGAAAAGATTGGTTAGAAATCGCTGTTTTCTTTAACACATCGATCTTAACTTTATGAAGCGAAGATGAAACATGACGAGTTCGGGTAGTCGAACCACACTCGCTCATCAACTGGTGATCACATCTGCACTCTAGGGCTTGCACTTGTTTGTCGGTAGTCGATTATGCCTGTTTGATATCTGGAGATACGTCTGTGCTCCGAGGAGTTAAGTCATTTTATGGGCGGTCAATCACACTTGATTTACGTTTATTGTCCGAAGACTTTAGAGTTAATCGATGTTTATACCCCAGTTTGCACTTTGGGAATCCGTAGTTGGTTAATGTTTATACTCCAGCTCGCACTCTGGGAATCGTGAGTTAGTTGATGTTTATATTCCGGTTCGCACTCTGGGAATCCGAAGTTAGTTGATAGGTGTTCAATCACACCTATTTGGTACTTATGTTTATACTCCAGTTCACACTCAGAGAATCTGGAGAAGGCTGACAGATGGTTGGTCACATCTATTTAGGCTTTAGGATTTCAATTGCACTGCGGGAACGACGGAACTATCAGGATCACGGATGATCGACTCACATCCACCCTGAGATAACGAGCGAGGTCGTCGGATGGACGGGTCCATCCTCCTCGAACTTGGTTTGAATGCAAGAAAAGTCGTTCGATGGACGGATCCACCCTCTTCGAAACTGCATTTATAAGTTTATACTCTAGTTCGCACTCTGGGAATTTGGAGTTAGTTAGAGGATTGTCGTTATCAATCGTTTTTTTGGCTTTAGTGCGATGACTTGCCCCAGAGCTCGAGTTTCACTTATTGAGTGATCAGACGTATCACAGTCACTCCCTATTAGAATAAATCCCACCGTATGGTGGAACTTAACTCTCCGTGCATAGTGATGGTCGTATGATGCATTTCAAAAAATCACAGCTCTGGTTTGAAGAGATTGCATTTTATTGCTGAAATAAGAAAATACGGCAAAGTCAGTTGTCTTATTAAGTAGACTAAATGAAAAAATAAAGCATGTTTGTGTAGTAGCTGTTGCGACTTATCTATTGGTTAGAAATGCACAAATTTTAATTAATTCTGCAAGCGCACAGGCGTGTAGTATGCAGGTCGAACACAGGGAATTGTATTTTAAAACAATTGAAACCCATATTTAAATCTTCGGCGTGTTAAACGAATTCGACGGTGAATTTGAATAGAAAAATAAAACAATAATATACTCCGAATAAATTCTGAATCTAATCGAAATTGCAAACAAAATATAAAATTGTAAAAATCAGAACAGAAATTAAAATTGCGGAAAAGGAAATGACAGAGTAAACAACTGAAATAGAGAAGAACTAAATTTATTACTAACTGAAATGAGTATCGAAAGAAATAAAAAAAATAATAAATAAACTGCTAAAACTAATTAACAGTTCTATCCACTTTGCCTGAATATAAAAACATTGCTTAAAATAAAAATAAACTTAGTAGAAAAAGTGATGGAGACAAGAGATGATCCCTTTGGTTGCTGTATGCTGCTGTATATATAGCCTTTCCCAGCCCAGAAAATCAACTGCTACTTTTTAGGAGGAACTGGTCCTTTGCTTGAATTGGTGAAAGAGAACATATATACGTCCACATCATTGCTTGAATTGGTCCATATTGCTTTGAATTGATGTTTGCTACCTTGAGAATATGCAGCCAATATTTACTAAATCAAAGTATGTGCATGCTTGCCACGTCATTGATTGAGGTTGGTCCCTACTTGCTTGAATTAATTAAATTTGTTCCTTGCTTTGAGTTTGAGCACGTGACTTGAGATATAAATATGATTTGTTTCCCATGTTGCTTGCACCCATATGCTGAAGTGAAAATGTGAACTGACTCATTTCGCATAAATTGAAGTGTGACATTGCTTTGATTTATTTGGTGCTCAAAATGTTGCACTCATGCCGCTTGTCTTTTGAACCGAAGGACGCCACAACCGATTAATTTCAACGTTGCACTTCGGAATCTATAATCTGCAAAACCACAACAAATACCCGTATAATACCGCTTTATTAAAATAAAAATATATGAAACAAACGGTTTAAAATGCAGAAAAATACGTTCATCAAATACCCCCACACTTGAACTTTATTCGTCCTCGAATAAACAAGAAAAGAAAAAAAGAAAAAAAAACTAACTAAATCCTTTTTCGTAGGAAACACGATTGCATTGAGCATATACAACAAGTCGTTAAACCTCTAGGTGTCCCTAGTAGGACGAGTGGTGTCTCGTGAGGGTTTTCAGCGAATACTACCCACAAAATCCAAATGCAGTATGTGATGATTCTAATGTACTACATGAATGCAAAATTCTAAACAAATGGAGACTCGTTTTACTTCAGAATAGTTGCAACAAAATAATGTATATCAGTTTTAGTCAACTTCTTCAAATTTTTGGTTCCTCACTAATCACAAATTTCAATATAACTCAAGTTTTCATACATTAGATTCTAGTTTGGCCAGTTGTTTCGGTCGATAACATGGTGCAGCCATGAAATAAATTCTTCACCGTTGATCAGTTTTTTTTCCAAAATGGTATTTTTCATTTCCATTTGTATAACAAGCCAAATCAACAAAGTCAAGAAGTGTTTTTTGGGTTTCAAAGCTTAGTCTCTCTTTACTAATTTTTTTCTTCTTCTTCTCTTTTTTTTTTTTTTTCTTTACACCTATCCTTTGGACCAAGGTATACCACCCATGCACTGCCTCGCAGGCTTACGTGAGAGTTGGGACAGAGCTTGGCGGATTGTGCAAACCGACGCTGACTATGTCAGAAAAGGCCAGTAATCCTTAGGTGATTATTTATTTAATTATTTATACACCTAACTCAGAATGCTGAGGCCAGATATACCATCCATGCACTGCCTTGCGGGCTTACGTGAGAAGAGTACAGAGCGTGGCGAGTGCACACACTTTCACAAGTGTGCACACCTATCGACTCTAAATGTTTCTTATTATTATTATTATTATTATTATTATTATTATTATTATTATTATTATTTTAAATTAACTAAAGAGATATGCAAATCAACTTAGCACCACTTAAGTTCAATGATTTGAAATATCAACGCATGTACTTTAAATCTGCCATTTTAAAAAAAAACAAAGACTACAATTTACAAAGGATTTCATAACCATCACCTACGAATTCCCCTATATACTAACCTCACTATTATCGCTTGTAATTCAACTTTTCATTATATTTTACATTTGAAATTAGTGATTCACAAAAAATTTCATCAATTGACTTCAACTGCTTACCTTTGTCTTGACTAATTAAAAATAAAACGAAGTCCTGAAAATAATGGGAAATGAGAAAGAAAATTGAAAACAAATAATGAGATGATTTTTTTTTTGAAAATGATGCCATACTATGAAATATGAACAAACAAAACAGAATGAGATATGCGTCCCCCCAACACTGGAATAAGACAGTGTCCCAACTGTCAAATGGTATGCAAATGCAAATGTAAAATAGAAAAAAAAATACAACCTGATATGTACAAGATAGTGAGTGGCTCATGCCGGATAGCTAGGTTCGTGAAGATCCACGAACTCGTCGTCCTCGTGTTGTTCAAACTCTAGAAATGGCTTCAAACGCTGTCCATTGACCTTTGAAATGGAACTGTCCCTAGGATTTTCAATTTCAACTGCACCATAAGGGTATATTGTTTTCACAATATATGGACCTGTCCATCGAGATCTCAATTTGCCCGGAAATAAATGAAGTCTGGAACTATATAAGAGAACTTTCTGACCTACTTCGAATGTCTTACGAAGTATGGATTTATCATGATAGATTTTAGTTTTCTCTTTATAAATCTTTGCATTTTCATACGCTTCATTTCTTAGTTCTTCTAATTCTGACAATTGTAATTTACGATGCGATCCGGCTTTTTCTATGTCAAAATTAAGGTATTTGATTGCCCAAAGAGCGCGGTGCTCGAGCTCAACAGGTAAATGGCATGCTTTTCCAAAGACCAATCGGTATGGTGACATTACTAGATTGGTTTTATAAGCTGTGCGAAATGCCCAAAGGGCGTCTATCAATTTAGATGACCAATCTTTTCTGTTGGAGTTTACCGTCTTTTCAAGAATTTGTTTAATTTGTCTATTGGAAATCTCGACTTGACCGTTAGTCTGTGGATGATATGGAGTAGATAGTTTATGAGTGATAGAGTATTTCTTAAGAAGAGATTCAAAAGCACGATTACAAAAATGAGAACCGTTATCACTTATAATGGCTCGAGGTATGCCAAAACGGGAAAATATGTTTTCTTTCAAAAATTTGACAACAACTTTATTGTCATTTGTTCTGGTGGGAATGGCCTCAACCCATTTAGACACGTAATCTACTGCAAGTAGGATGTAGAGATTTCCAAAAGAATTAGGAAAAGGACCCATGAAATCAATGCCCCAAACATCAAAAATTTCGATGACAAGGATTGGGTTTAGGGGCATCATGTTACGTTTGGAAATACGACCTGTTTGTTGACATCTAGCGCATTTGGAGCAAAATTCGTGGGCATCACGAAAAAGAGAAGGCCAATAAAAACCGCACTGTAACACCTTGGCAGCAGTTTTCTTTGCTCCAAAATGTCCTCCACATGCTTGATTATGTGAAAAGGAGAGGATGCTATGGAATTCATGTTCTGGGACACATCTACGTATGATTTGATCGGTGCAATATTTGAATAGATAAGGATCGTCCCAGTAGAAGTTTCGAACGTTGGAGAGAAATTTTTGTTTATCTTGTTTTGACCAATGGGAAGGTGTTTCATTTGTGATAAGATAATTTACGATGTCCGCATACCATGGTGCACTGGAGAGGGAAAGAATTTGTTGATCGGGAAAATGATCGTTGATTTGAGAGTTATTGTAGTTTTCATGAACTATACGAGAAAGATGATCGGCTACAACATTTTCAGAACCCTTTTTATCTCGTATTTCTAGGTCAACTTCTTGAAGAAGGAGAATCCAACGGATTAAGCGGGGTTTGGTATCCTTTTTCGTGAGTAAATACCGCAAGGCGGCATGATCAGTGTAAACTATGACCTTAGAACCTATGAGATATGATCTAAACTTATCAAGGGCAAAGATAACTGCTAAAAACTCTTTTTCTGTGGTTGAGTAATTCAATTGAGCTTCATTAAGAGTTTTGCTAGCATAATAGATGACTTGAGGAAGTTTATCGATTCGTTGACCTAAGATGGCTCCAATGGCATAATCAGAAGCGTCACACATTAATTCGAAAGGCAAAGTCCAATTTGGAGGTTGGATGATAGGTGCAGTGGTCAAGATCGATTTGAGAGTTTCAAAAGATGTTTTACATTCATTGGAAAAGTCAAATTTGACGTCTTTAGCTAGAAGATTTGAAAGAGGTTTTGAAATTTTTGAAAAATCTTTAATGAACCTCCTATAAAATCCCGCATGGCCGAGAAATGAGCGAATGTCCTTTACGGACCTTGGAGGAGGAAGGCCCACAATAAGATCAACTTTAGATTTGTCAACTTCTAGGCCATTTTTAGAGACAACATGACCTAAGACTATTCCTCACTTAACCATAAAATGACATTTTTCCCAATTAAGAACAAGAGATTTCTCCTTACATCGCTTTAAGACACGTTCTAAACGAAGGAGGCATTGATCAAAAGATGACCCATAGATTGAAAAATCGTCCATGAATATTTCTAAGAAATCCTCCACCATATCAGAAAATATACTCATCATACATCGTTGAAAGGTAGCGGGAGCATTACAAAGACCGAAGGGCATGCGACGATAAGCGAAAGTTCCGAAGGGACATGTGAACGTTGTTTTGTGTTGGTCCTCTAACGCAATGGGAATTTGATTATAGCCGGAGTAACCATCAAGAAAACAATAGTATTCATGATCGGCTAAGCGTTCGAGCATTTGATCAATGAAAGGGAGGGGAAAATGATCTTTTCTTGTTGCTGCATTGAGTTTTCGATAGTCGATGCAAACGCGACATTTTGTTTTGACTTTTGTCGGAACAAGTTCGTTATTCTCATTTTTGGTCACAGTGATTCCAGACTTCTTTGGTACAACTTGTACCGGACTTACCCATGTACTGTCAGAGATAGGGTAGATAATGTTATTGTCTAAACATTTGATAATTTCTTCCTTTACAACTTCTCTCATATTAGGGTTTAATCGCTTTTGAGCTTCGCGAGTGGGTTTAGCCTCGTCGACTAAATGTATTCGATGTTCGATGATTGATAGACTAATTCCCTTAATGTCAGCGATTACCCATCCTAATGCCTCTTTATTTTCCCTTAAAATTTTCAAAAGTTGTTCTTCTTGGTCCTTAATGAGATCGGAGGCCAAGATTACAGGGAAATTTTTCGAAGAATCTAAGTATGCGTACTTAAGATCGTTAGGAAGAGGTTTGAGGTCTAATTTAGGGCGTACTTCTCTTGAGGCTTCAGTAGACATCAACTGATTGAATTCTAGTGAATTATGAGAAGAGCAGAGCATACCATTTAATTCATAAATGTATTCATCTTCATTTAAATTAGAATTAAAATGATCTAGGCACATGTTAAGAGACTCCGTAATATCACTAAAATCATTTTCTACAATTGTTTGGATCATGTCAACTTCTTCTATTTCAAGATCACTTGGTTATCTGTTAAGATTGAATATATTTAGTTCAATGGTTAGGTGCCCAAAGGAAAGTCGGAGTTGACCATTCCTACAATTTATGATAGCATTTGATGTTGCTAAAAATGGACGACCTAATATCAAGGGAATCTGACCGTTAGGATTTGAGACAGGTGCGGTCTCTAGGACTATGAAATCGACTGGGAAATAGAATTGCTCGATTTGTATCAAAACATCTTCAACTGTGCCCAATGGTTTTTTGAAAGATCGATCAGCTAGTTGAATTGTGATGTTTGTAGGTTTTAATTCCCCTAGTCCAAGTTGACAGTACACGGTATAAGGCAAAAGATTTACCCTCGCTCCAAGAGCGAGTAAGGCATGACTAATGTGAGTGTTACCTATTTTACAGCCGATTGTAGGACAACCAGGGTCCTTATACTTGATTGGGGAGGGATTTGAAAGAACAGAGCTAGTGTTTGCAGTTAGAAATGCTGTCTTAGGAACGTTAGTAGCACGTTTTTGAGTACATAGCTCTTTCGTACATTTGGCATATTGAGGAATTTGCTCAATGGTATCAAGAAGAGGAATATTGACTCGAACTTGTTTGAAAATTTCAAGAATTTGGTCAAAATTAGCGGGCTTCTTCTTTTTGTTGAGTCTATGAGGAAATGGAGCTATGGGTTTATAGACTCGTTCGGAAGTTTTTTCATTCGAAGAAGAAGGTGTTATATTAGAGGGTGAAGATAAGGGAGCTGGAATGTTGGGGTTGCCAACATCAGAAGGTGAAGAGTGGTCGGGATTGCCAACCTTAGATGAAGAATTAGAATCGTTTTGATTGATAACCGTGGTTGCCGACTGAGTTTCAGAATTTGGAACATGGGAACATTTAAGAAGGATGTCAGGGTGGCCGACATGGTTGTCCACCTTCTTTCCAGACCTTAATGTGGTGACAGCATTAACCGGATTTACATCTTCGTTCTCACAAAGATTTACTCCTCGAGAGTTATACTTTGGGTTCACTTCGGTTTGACTAGGCAATTTACCTTTCTCATTGATTTTCATGAGATCCTTCATCATTATCAACATTTGTTCATTTTGTTTGGTGATTTGCTCAATTCTTGCATCTTGGTTAGTGATTTGTTCATTTTGTTTAGAGAGTTGTTTTTCCAATCGAGCAATTTCTTGTGAAGGCTGAGAAGGTTAGGTTGATGGATTGAAATTAGGATTCCTGTACGGTTGATTCGAAGGTTTCATTTGAGGAGCGGGTTGAGAATTTTGAGCATTAGAGGTTAGGGCTCGATAATTCGGATTTGGTATCATTGGATACATATGTGATGGATTAGCTACATTGTTAGGATTTGACCATGAAAAATTGGGATGATGCTTCTAGTTAGGATTATATGTGGACGAATAAGGACTGTTTTGAGCTATAGCATTGATTTGGTCTTGTGTGTAGTAATGAGGTAGCCCTTCTCCTTCTTGAGGAATTTGGGCATCTATAGGAAGATGTGATGGGTCAATGGCATGTACTCCTCTGTTTGGAGTACGAATTGAAACACGAATTGTTTCCCATTGCATATCCTTTTTTGAATACTCTTCTGAAAATTCCCAAGCTTCCTCGTCTGTTTTTGCCATGAATTCTCCTCCGCACATTGATTCAAGTTGGGATCTTGTTTGATAGTTAAGCCCTTCATAAACGATTTGGCACAAAACGTGCTTAGGGATTGCATGATGTGGGCAACTATATAACAGTTGATTGAACCTTTCAAAGTATTTTGAAAAAGTTTCTCCTTCATTCTGAGAGAATTGATTGATTTCAGTTCGAATTTTAAGAGTTTTGTGGAAAGGGAAAAACTTTTTCAAAAATATTGTCACGAAATTGTCCCAACTTTTAATTGAATTTTTAGGAAGAGAATTAAGGCATCTTTTCGTGCTTTCTAGAAACGCGAATGGAGTAAGCCTTAGCTTGATGGATTCATTAGAAAGTTGTTGCATTTTAGTTGTAGAAGCATATAACTCAAATTCACTAAGAAATTCATATGCATTTTCAGACCCAGTGAATTTTGGTACCCCTTGGATAAAAGAATGTTTTAGCTTAAAATTATTTCCTTCGGCGGGTGGAAATGCAATAACTGAAGGTTGAACGGTCCTAGTTGGATAGCATCGGTCTCTAAGGGATAATGGTCGGTTCTTATGAAATTCATGATCTCCAACATGTGATTTAGGCGACGATTTTGGTGAACTATGATGTGAACCGTGTTGTGAACCGTGATTGCTCATATTTGTCTGATTTGAAATTTCCGTTGATTTGTTTAATTAGATATTTTGGCTTTCTAAACGATTAAAATTATTTCTTGCCCAAACGCGCATAAACAAAACAAGGTGTAATAGCCCAAAGTAAATTTAAATAGTTTTCAGTTGGGCACGTGTAGAGTAGAAAATTACTTACAGAAGGGTATAGCATTCCGTCCAGTGCAACTGAGTAGCGCTAGTGAATGGTTGAGATTTACCGAGTTGGAGCTATCTGTGTTGAAATAAATGTTTGCTATCTGAGTTGAAGTTTTCTCCGTGCAGGTGAATGCTCGTGAAAGGCACAAAACTAAGCTGCTGACAGAAAATATATGAAAACAGTCACATGTAGAAAATTTAAAACATGCCCAATAAAATAAAGTTAAGTAGAATGAATGTGTTGAATGCAAAATGAAACTACTATGACACTGCTATGTTATGTGAGTAAACGAATGTATGCAAGCTCCTTTGTAGGAGATAGTTACGTGAATATGAAAACTAAACTAACTAATGCATGCAAGAATGTGAAAGTGGTACTGCAAGTAACCAAACTAACGTACGTGAAAACAATGCAGTGAAAAAAAAAATGTTTTTTTTTAATTAATTTATGCAAACTAACGTGAAAATGTGAAAGTGGAAGTGCAACTAAAAATGTGTACTGGCACACGTGAATAATTGTGAAGACGTGGGGATTATGCAAACGTGAAAGCAAGATGTTGTGAAGGAATGATTTTTTTAAAAAAATATGCAGAAATGTAAAAGCAAGATTATGTGAGGTATGCGTGAAAATATGCAGAAACGTGATTCGTGATTGCAGATTATGTAAGGTATGCGAAAATAAATTAACACGAATAGACTTAAAAACGAAAAATCGAAAATCTCAAAATAGCAACTCCCCGGCAACGGCGCCAAAAACTTGTTGCGACTTTTCTGTTGGTTAGAAAAGCACAAATTTTAATTAATTCTGCAAGCGTACAGGCGTGTAGTATGCAGGTCGAACACAGAGAATTGTATTTTAAAACAATTGAAACCCATATTTAAATCTTAGGCGTGTTAAACGAATTCGACGGTGAATTTGAATAGAAAAATAAAACAATAATATACTCCGAATCAATTCTGAATCTAATCGAAATTGCAACCAAAATATAAAATTGTAAAAATCAGAACAGAAATTAAAATTGCGGAAAAGGAAATGACAGAGTAAACAACTGAAATAGAGAAGAACTAAATTTATTACTAACTGAAATGAGTATCGAAAGAAATAAAAACAAAAATAAATAAACTGCTAAAACTAATTAACAGTTCTATCCACTTTGCCTGAATATAAAAACATTGCTTAAAATAATATCCATATCGGAGCACTTTTTTGGTAAGAGCTTACCCCCAGTGTGATCGCCACATTCTCCTTCATGTACATCATGCAATACTCGTTTGACTTCATCGTGGATGATACACCGAAGTAAAGGAACAAAGTACCCTCTTCTGTACATGACTCCATTCTGAATAGTGAACCGCGAAGCTTTTCGAAGAACTTGCCTATTTACTCCTACGCTCCGGCAGGGTCCAATGCTCGAGATAATTTCTGAACAGATTTATCCATGATTCCTTATTGGCAATGACTTCAAATACTCGGCTTGTTTCCATCTGATCGATGCTTGGGGAAGATAATGTCTCCATGGGAATGATTGCCATTTGTTGTGCCTCAACTGTACTGGCTAACTTTGCTAATGAATCGGCCTTCTGATTGCGTTGTCCGGGTATGCAATAGATGGCATAGTAATCGAACTGATCCAATATTTCCTGAACCCGAGCAAGATAAGCAGCCAATCTTCGGTCTTTGTCCTGGTATCCTCCCTGAATTTGACACACGGCCAATTGTGAATCACAGTAAATCTCCATAATAATAATTCTTAAATCTCTGGTAAGTCTCAATCCGACGAGCAAGGCTTCATATTCGGCCTCATTGTTTGCTGCATGGAAATCGAACTTTAAGGCATAACATATAGTTAGGCCTTCAGGAGTTTCAAGTACAACTCCAGCGCCTGAGCAGCGATCATGTGATGCACCGTCAGTATGTGGCTTCTAGATATATTTAGGAGATTCACTAGTTTCTAGCAAGTCCTCCGGGATAGTGAATTCAACGATAAAGTTTTCTACGACTTGTCCTTGAATGGCTCACCTTGGTGTGTAAGCGATGTTGAACTGACTCATCTTGATATTCCACTTGAGTAACCTACCAGACGCCTCAGGCCGCATAAAGACCTGTCGTAATGGTTGGTCGGTGTAGACGGTGATAGGATGGGCCTGGAAATACGGGAGAAGCTTCCTTGAGGCAATGACAAGACAATAGGCCAGCTTTTCCAGCTTCGGATAATTTCTCTCTGCTCTGGTCAGTCATTTGCTAACGTAATATACTGGTCGTTGTATCCGGTCTTCCTTCCGAGTTAGGGTAGCACTGATTGCGTTTTTTGACACCGCCAAGTAGATGTACAATCTCTCATGATTAATTGGATTTGACAGAATGGGTGGTGTGGACAAATGTTGAACCAGTGCTTGGAATGTGCCCTCGCATTCTGTAGTCCATTCAAAATTTTGTTTCCTTTTCCTGATCAGATTGAAGAAGAGAATGCATCTATCGGTGGACTTTGAAATGAACCCACTTAGTGCTACTACTTTTCCATTAAGGATCTAAACCTGCTTTATTGTCCTTAGAGTCAAAAGATTTCCGATTGCCCAGATCTTCTTGGTATTGGCTTCAATTCCTCAAGTGTTGACGATAAATCCAAGGAATTTTCTAGATGCGACCCCAAAGTGGCCTTTTAACAGATTGAGTTTCATTCTACATTATCGGAGGATGTTGAACATCGATTCTAGGTCTTTGATATGATCAGTGGAGAATCATGACTTCACAAGCATGTCGTCCACATATACCTTCATGGTTTTTCCGATCTGGTTGGTGAGCATTCGATTAACTAACCGTTGGTTGGTGGCCCTGACATTCTTGAGTCCAAAGGGCATGACTTTGTAGTAGTAATATCCCAGATCGATGATGAAGCTAGCTTGTTCCTGAACGGGCAAGTGCATGGTTATCTAGTTGTAGCCAAAATATGCATCCATGAAGGATAAGAGTTCATGTCCAACCATTAAGTCTACAAGCTGATCGATTTGGGAAAGTGGAAAACTATCTTTTGGGCAAGCTTTATTGAAGTCTGAGTAATCAATACATGTTCTCCAATTTCCGTTAGGCTTTTTGACAAGTACAGGATTGGACACCCATTTCGGATAAAATGCATCTTGGATAAACCCGTTCGACTTGAGTTTATCTACCTCTTCCTTGAGGGCGGCAGATCTCTCTGGATACGTACCATGCCTTTTTTGCTTGACCGGGAAATGTTGCGGGTCAATATTCAATGTGTGGCTCGCGATGTCCGGGGAGATTCCACACATATCAGAATGCATCCAAGCGAACACGTCGAGGTTTTCCCAGAGAAAATCAACCAATTCCTCCTGCATCTGTTGGCTTAGCTGAGATCCAACCTTTATCATTTTAGAAGCATCATTATCGTCGATCGGATCATAGATCATCAGCTTGGCCGAGGAAGCTTGATTGTCCTTACTTTCATCTTCACTTTAGATATCTCTCAGGTTAAGATCCCTTGGTAATTGGTTGGGCCTCTCGCAGCTCAGCAACATAATAGGCCCGTCCAACAACTTGGTCTCCCTGAACGAATCCAACTCCATTGTCGGTAGGGAAATTTAAAATCAGACACCAAGGGACAATGGCAGCCCTGAACTCAGCTAGGGCCGGTCGGCCCAAGAAAGCATTGTATGGCGAGTCTATATCCAATATAATAAACTCTAATATCCACACTCTCCGGCATTCTCTAATTCCCAATTCCACTAGTAGCTCCACCATCACAGTGGGTATAATTGCACTTCCATTAAAGTCATGAATGCGAGATTGAAAAGGCTTCAAATTCTTTGCTTCCATCTTCATCTGATCATAAGCTCGATAAGGCAATATATTCACTGAACTCCCACTGTCTACCAATTTTCTCTTCATCCAAGCAGGACCTATTTGAGCTGAAGTGATAAGTTGATTAATGGTTGGGGCTTCGACTCTGTCATCATCCTTGCTTCGGAATATGATGTCATCCGTCATTGTTTTCTGTTGCTTGACCGAAGCCCTGTCTTCCAAATTACTACAACACTCGAAGCTTGCATGCCTAATAGAACTGGCATATGACTCCATTTTCTTGCACCTTTGATCTGCTGGATGAGGAACACCACTAACAGTATTAATCGCTTTCCTTCGATACAAGCGAGATCCTCCAATCTTGCCGATTTGGTATTTGGTGTTGATTCCATGGGCCCGCACGTCCAGACTGCGACGCACGAACAAACTGCTCCAACTTTCTCTCTCGTATCAACTTCTCAATAATATCCTGCAAATGACGACACTTGTTTGTGTTGTGGCCATAACTATCGTGAAATCTGCAAAACTTTCCTATCTGAATCTGTTTTTTCGACAATTGCTTCGGAGCAGGTTTCTTATATTGGATGGTATTGTAGGTCTGCAAATACACATTTTCCAACGACACATTTAAAGGAGTATAATTGTCAAACATAGGAGCCCTACGTCATGGCCCACGATTTCGATCTCGTTTCCTGTTTTGATTTCCATTATCTTTCTGTTGATTCTGTTTATTCTGTATGTTCAATTGTACCTTTTTGGAACTCTCTCCGGTTTTTTTAACAGCGACATTGCTTTGGATTCCTTTTACACTAGGCCCTGCATCATCCTTTTTCCTAGACTATCTCACATCCTCCCTTCTCAAGAACTGGGCTACCTTGGAATAGAAACGGTCCAATGACGTAGAGGATTTTTCGGCCAACCAGTTGCTAAATTCAAAATATGGATCGATTCCTTTAGTCAGTGCCATCAGAATTGAGTTGTTATTTGGATTATTAATCTCAGCGCATTCACCGTGAAACCTCTCCAGATAACGTCTAAGTGCCTCTTTGGGAGCTTGACTGACACTGGACAATGTGTTAAAATCTTTCGGCCTTGTGACATGCATGCGAAATTGCTCAACAAACTATGTTTCCAACTGGTCAAAACATGAGATAGATCGGGGTGGTGGATGAGTAAACCACATAGTCGCTATGCCCCCTATGGGAAATCGAAAAACTATGGCACTTGACTGCATCATCGGCTCGTGCAGCATTCATTAACCACTCGTACTTTAATATGTGTTGGTTGGGATCAGAGGTCCCTTTAGAAATGGGTAAATTTGGCATTCTGAATTGCCGTGGCAGTTCAGTGTAGAGTATATCATCAATGAAAGTGGCATGACTCCAGGAGATTCGTCAGTCATCATTGGTGAGGCCCTGACTCTCGCGGATCATCTAATGGATCATTGTGGGACATCTGGCAACTAGACGTTCTGGGCATGTTGATCCAAGGTATGGTCGGGTTCCACAATGCGAGGATGGGCCGGTCACGGTCGACGGTCCATTTCTCACCTCCTTGGTTCCAGGTCTTCGAGAATATAAGATTATGGAGTATAGTTGCGTTGACGGTGGGTTGGATCCGTTCGGTTCCGAGCATCAACTTTCAACTCAATAGCGGCAGTAGAAGCGCGGTTGTCATTAATATGATAAGGAATAGTACCTCCTCAGGAGTAGGGTTCGGTCTGATGGTTGGTTGATGGGCCAGCTCTCGGTTGACCAAGATTCAAGGTGCACTGATGTCCAGTGGCCTGTGTATAGCTTCTATCCAGCCGTGGGCATGTAGATCTGTGATTAAATTCAAAAGAAGCTGAACTCTCAGTGGGTGAATAGGAAGCCAGATCCCTTCTAGATCTCCTTTGTCTGTGACGATTCAGTTGATTGGCCAATTCCACGTTAGCATGGAGTTGCTGAGTAAGATACTGGTGGCTTTGCATCAGCTCTTGCATTAGCAGTTGAAACTCTTCCCTGGTGACATGGCCTTGTGGATCTGAGGGTCCGGCAGCATTTTGGTCAGTAGGAGAAAGTTGCATGGGTTTCTGTTTGTCCCGTCCTTCTGGATCTGCAGCTATTGATGTAGTCCTAGTGTTGACCATGGTGGATAGCGAAGCTCTCTCCTAGACTAGGTATAAATCTGAATAGGTTAGAAGAACTTTTGTACTTGATATCTGGATCTTCTTCTTAGATTCTTGCAATCTGATATCGTTAGTAGATCCAACGAGCAAGAGAATAGCAGGGTTTTCTCAGTGAAGGCACCAAAGTGTTTGACCAAAATTGGGCACAACACTCTTCGAATGTGTTTTAAGAGATAAAATGAAGAATATAAATGGAAAATGAGGAAGATCTAACAAACACACCAATTGATAAATAGGAAAACGCACAGAAACACATAGATTTAGAGTGGTTCGGCGTATGGCCTACGTCCACTATGAAATGGCTTACTTTTATTGATTTTTGCTTGCAAGTTACATAGAGTTACAATAGCGCAATTCGAGTACAATAGTAATTTCGGCAGAGTCTGGACGTGGAAGATCCAAAAGTCCTTTTCCAGTAGGTCATGGGCTGCTATTTATAGGCATAGGTAGCAGATATCTCTTCCAGACTTCAGAAGACCTCTTCCTTTACGGGGGTAGGCCCACGTGATCGATCCTCGATAGTTTGGACTCGACTCGTGATTGATACAAATGAAATTTGTATCGATCAAGATTTAGCCCAATCGAGTTACGATCAATCATGAACATTCCTAAGGTTGCACACAAGCTCCTTTGAAAATTTGGTAGTATTTGGACTTGTAGATCTGGAGTTATGATCGACGCAAGTCTGAATTTGTTCAAAGCCGCTAAGTTCGCATCGCTTCTGTTCGCATCACTTTTGGGCACGTGATGACCGATGATGTGGCACTAACTTTTAGGACTGATCCACTTTTTTATGCCGAGTGACCGAGTCATCCACTTAGCAATGCCTTCTTTGTATCGATTATGTGAGGCTCTGTTCTTATCGATGTTCATAGATCACTTCATATCGATGGCTATAGGCCGCTTCGTATCGATACAAACCCATGTAATTCGTATCGATAACCTAGATGCTACTTCGTATCGATCATTTCACACATCCTTCGTATTGATGTCTTTAGTGGCATGTTTGTATCGATCGTTGGCTGATCGATACAAATTGAGTTGATGATGAGACTGATATGAAATACATAAGAACGAGATCGATACGAAAGTGTTGCTTATTGATGGATACAAAATAGACGTAGATGGATCAATACGAGCAATTTTAGGGGATGATGGATGCGAAGTAATACGAGTATAGATGGATATGAAGTGGAACATATCTGATGGATTCGAACTAATGGATGTTTGGTGGATATGACCGTGGTTCCCTTGATGGACATGAAAGAAAGCGACGCGAAGGAGGCGGAATGATGGATAAGAATGGGTTGATTTCCTTGGTTTACATCGATCGTACCGTGAGCGTACGAACTCCGACTGACTTGAAATTTGGACGTTGGCTTTCATAGCTTTGATTGTCGTGTCATGTTCATTTTAGCTCGATCAGGACTCGGGCAAAATTTACCAACATCCATAGCGAACCTGTATAAAATCATTTCTCTTAATGAACTGCCTTTGATTTCCAGTCAATTTCTTGGTGTCACGGCACTCCCTAAAGGCAGGATAACATAGTCGGCTAGTGCTGAGTAAAGTGGGTTAAAAAGCATAGTGGCACACCAGACTCCCTTTCAAAATCAATGTTGGTAGAAGATGTTTCGGTCCGATGTTGAAGTAGACCCAGCTAATGCACACACGCGGTCTAGTGACGTCTTTCCTCGATCCTCTACTGCTACTGAAGTAAACATCTGAACACTTTTGTTTTAGGCTAACTTTTTGGGTGTTTTAATCATTTACATATTTTTTTTGTTATGTTGCACCTGTTGAAATGAACCCAATCAGTTTCATTTCTAAACCTTTTTAGATCATGCATGTGTAAATAAAAGACTTATGAATGAAACAACCATCCTTTATTTCTTTTAAGTATTGGTCTTTTACCTTGCTATTTAATTTTCCTTGATATTTTTGTTAGTTGTACTAGTGTATTTTAAACTTATATTATTTTCTTTTCAGATAAAAACATAGGAATTGGTAAAGCACTTTTATTAAAGTCGTATGAAGGAGGTAGTTTAGTTTAACTAAGGAGTGTATTGAGTGTTTTGGAAAAGTAGGCTAAGGAGATGTCATCAACAAGAACTGCCTTTGTATGTTTGTATGTAGAAGGGAAGCTTGAAAAGACTATTATGCAGTTAAAGAAGGAGCTCAAGTTATCTTATTTAAAATTACACAAGTTATACACAAAAGGAATGTGCTCTATGACTTATTGCTATGCAAGTGAGATCCTTCCTTAGAGGACGAACTTTTTCCTTTAGGGCATCCCTATTTTTTTTTGTTTAAGAATAAATTTAGCCGTACGCATAAATGGTGTCATTTCATGTACTTTTGATCTTTGATTGAAATAAACACTTTCATGGTTTAAGTGTCCTTGTATTTTAATCCACAGTATAAAGATATAAATATTTTCTCATGCTTACTTCGTTTGAATGTTCATTTATTTTTTATTTGGTAATTTTTAATCTTTAGGCCATTTTATACTTCTTATGTTGGAATTTCCATAGTTTCCCTTAATGAATGGAGTTGTCCTTTTGACGTTGTATGTTGTTCAAGCCCTAGGAAGCAGGCTTCAACTGACGTTTTTGAAATTTATGAGACTCAAATTAAAAGTCTTGAGGCTGCAAATGCAGATCTTATTAAAGGAAATTAATTGATTGTGGATGACGTTTGAGAAGAGATACGCATTGAATACAAAAAATAACTGCTGCAGCTGGAAGAATTTAAGCAAGCTAATATTTGATAGTATAATTACATTACCAAATAAAGGGTTGATCTAGCATCCGCACAAAGTAAAATACAAGAATTGGAAAAGTAACTAAAATCTATACGAACTGCAACGTCGAATTGGAGAAGTTATTAAAAGATGCGTAGGGGCTATATGCTGCATCTTATGAAGGTAAGATCAAGAATTTGGATAGTACAATTCAAGAACTATCTTTGCAAAGCAAAGTAGGTTTGCAAGGTAGATGACCCATCCTACGTCTTTTGTTCCTTACGTCGTATCAAAGCTAGGTGGTGCTTATGTGCCCCTATTAAAGGTTTATCGCGATGTCATCTCCCAGTGGAAAGAAGATTTGAGAAGTTACCAGAAGACCAAGTTTTATGAACTAAAAGACTAATATAAGAAAAAATTATCGACTGTTCAAGGTAGTAGTGCACAAGGTATATCCACTATAAATGAACTTTTTAGTTCTTTTCCTAAGAAGACTGACTCAACTCAGACGAAGTTGAGCATGTAAGACAAGTGGTTATGGAATGTGTGAATGCCCTTGAAGATAAGATTTTCGCCTTAGAGTCCCAATCCTCTACGTTGTTCACAGAAAGCGTTTCCGCTGTTGTACCACCAAGTCCTTCTGCCCCTTCCCTTCATGATTTGGATAAGGCTTCTCTAATCGAAGCTTCAGAAAGAAAGAGTTGGGTGGGACATGGAAAATATTATTACGAAACGTGTGTTTGATGTTTTTAGTCATTTTTTATTTGATCTCGCTTAATTTTTTGTACCATCATGAGGGTTTCATTTCTACGGCGTAGAATGTCGGTGATACCTAGGCTGGTGCAAATTATGATCCTAAGGTTGTGTTTCGTAGCGTCTCTCACCATTCATCCATAATTAGTACTGAACTGACTTACTCCCCTATGAATTTGCAAATTGTTGGTGGCTTTACTCCTACTCCTGCACCACAACTCAAACTTCCCATTATAGTAAGAAAGTCATAATTAGAATCAAATTAGAAACATAGTTTATATTGTGATGATTATTAATTGCATAAGTACACATTCGTGGTGTCACTGATTCTAAACTCGTCTCTTAACATAACTCAAGTGATAAAATTTCATTTTACTTATGATATTTCATAAACGTGTAAAGCATGCAAATAGTAACTGATTAAAGTTTTTGTGTTTACCTGACAAGCTTTATGTAGATTCTTTTGTCATGCATGGTTTGCATTTTGTACAGATTTCCTTGTATTCATTTGTCTTTTATCACCGCTTTTAATTTTTTTATGTAGTTATTTTTCTTATACAGTTTATGATTTTGAAATTTTCCCTTGGCACTTATTTTCGTCATGCGCTAGGCATGATCTACTCCATTAGTGGTGCAGATTGATTGTGTTTTAACTGATAAGTCAGGCTGTGTACTTACAACCATTTTTTTATAATAAGAATGATACTTAATTTAAGCAGAGCGTTCGTTTGGTATCTTAGGGATCGAACCCAAAAACCCTCGAATAATTAGAGATCTTACCACTTAAGCTAGTGGTTCTTGACATAATCCATCTATATTCACGCGCGTGCTTTTGATTCCTAATTTGGGCCATCTAATGTCCCTGCATCTAGCATGGTATTTTTGTTGAAAAGCCAACTTTTGTGTTTTATAACTTCTTCATTTTGCATGTATATTTTCTTAGCATTGGTATAGGTTTTTGGATATCCCCACTTCCTATAGGTTTTTGGATATCCTCACTTCCAATAAAATATTTTTGGATGAAAACACGGACCGTGATTTTGCAGTTCTATGAATAAGTAATAGTTGCTGATTTTGGAAGAAGGTTATGGGAAGTTTGAAGTGCCTAGGGATTGTCTTTGACATGCATGCCCACTCTTATATGTAGCTCATTTTGCTTTGTTTTGTGAGACATGGTTGGAATCGAAATCTTTTGGCTTGTCGTAGGTTTTATCTTAGGTTTTTTCTTCAAGTCTTTGCCAACATAAAGCATTTGAGTCCAGTCCAATCGCTCTCAATGTTGACATTGCCATTTTTATTCGCCAGCTCCTTGTTTTACTTAACTGGCTAATTTTGACGATGAATTGTGGAATCACAGAAGCATGTTTCTTTGATGGGTTTCATACTTATATCTATTTTGGGCCCAATTATTTGTTGGCATACGTGGATTTTCGAATGCGGCAAGGGTCCTAAATTTCAGATCGGCAATGAATTTATATAGCGATCCTACTAATGTAACGATCCATAATTTAATCACTTTGAATTTGAATAGTCGGTATGTTTTAAATGATTTAATAATGAATTTTATATCTAGAATAAAAATTTGGATAAAATGTCTCGAATGGATTTTTTTTAAACTGATGTAAAATGTTAGTTTAAAGATGGTTCGAGTTATAAGGTGGTTAGGGGTACCAATTTATTTAAGAATAAGTTTACCTAATAAAATAAGAAAGAATTATTAACCCTGCCTGATAAAATAGAATAGTATAATTACTTGCCTAATAAAAATAGAAAGAATAATTAACCCTGCCTAATAAAATAGAATAGTATAATTACTTGCCAAATAAAACAAGAGAGAATCATTAACCTTGCCTAATAAAACAGGATAGTATAATTACTTGCCTAATAAAACAGAACAATATAATTACTTGCCTAATGAAACAAAATACCATAATGATTATTATATTCCATGCGGATGGTTGCCATTGGACCAAAATCTGGTCGAATCGGGTACTGCCATGCGGATGGTTTCACTTGGATCAAAATCTGGTCGAATCATGTTATGCCATAGTCGATAAGGAGGATTCCTATTGAACCAAAATGTGGTCGAATCAATTAACCCATCAAGATGTTTTCTATTGGACCAAAATGTAGTTGAATCAAATTCGGCCATCAAGATGTTTTCTATTGGACCAAAATGTGGTCGAATCTGGTTAGGCTGTAGGAAATGACTAAAGTACCCTTCTCTTCACTTATAAATAGCCAAGTCCATATCTCATTTTAATTCATTTACAAACTAAAGAAAAGAACTAAAATTCATTATCAGAGGTGAAGTATTCAAAGTCTCCATCAAAGCAAATAGTTTTGAGAGTATATTCCTTGTTTTCATAGTTTAGTGAGTATATTCGTTGTTTTCATAGTTTAGTAGAAGTATTCCAAGTCTCCATCAAAGCAAATAGTTTTGAGAGTATATTCCTTGTTTTCATAGTTTAGTGAGTATATTCGTTGTTTTCATAGTTTAGTAAGTATATTCCTTGTTTTCATAGTTTATTGAGTATATTCCTTATTTTCATAGTTTAGTGAGTATATTCCTTGTTTTCATAGTTTAGTGAGTATATTCCTTGTTTTCATAGTTTAGCGAGTATATTCCTAGACTATCATATGCTATTGAATGTTATATATGCTTGATTTCAATCAATTATGAAGATTGTTTAATATGAATGTTGAATATATATGCAAGTCACCGAAATACACATCGATAAGCACAAAGGAAATCACTTTCCTTTATTTAATGAATTAGTGTATATGGAATGTTAAACCTCTTTAAAATTGTTTAAAAATATGAAATAAATTCTAAAAATATTTTAAATGTTTTAACAGTGATTTGATTTATGAAAATGAGTTTCCAAATGATAAAAAAGGAATTTATTTTGATCAATATAGCTTAAAAAGCACTTTCCGTAGCATTTTTCCACAACACTTTTGTATAACTTTTGAAATGTTATTTTAAACGCGACCATTCATTTCCAAATCTTTTGTTAATATTTTCAAATGATTAATAAATTATTTTAAAGATTATTTGAAGGATTTATGGAATAGTTAAATATTAAATGATTTAGAGTCGATCCAATTACTTGACTGCCTTATAGGTGTCATAGAGATAGTGTCTAAGCTTGAGTTTGGAAAACCAGTTTCCTGATCTCCCTGGCTATCCAAACTGGCTCGACAGATGGGATTGTAAATTTGATTTACTCGGATCAAAATTTTCCAAAGTTAAAGGATATAATTCTCCAAAGACAAATAACTTGAATTTTATGGAGATAATCCTCTTGTACTCGGTATTAAAGCCTGAAGAGGGTACTCATACTATTCATGGAATTTAAAAGGTGCTTTCACCGTTATTCTGCCCATAGTATTTGTTGGATACGGGAATTGATATTGAGTAGAATTAGATGATTTCTATAGATTCTACTCACTTAACACTTACTGGTTTTGGATTAACATCCTAGATAACATGCTTTTAACCGAATTAAAATTATGAGTTCTGAATTAGGAAATCTTTGTTAAGATTTAAATGAAATGAATTGAAAATATTTTTCTAAGTAAAATATGAAAAGGTTTGGAATTATTCCATAATTCAAAAAAATTTAAATTAACCAAAAGGATTTGATAAATGAGGCTTGATGATTCCATATACTTTGAGAAAGATAAAGAAATATTTCAATGAATATATCTCTAAGATATATCTATGAATGAATAGAAATATGAATTAAATTGAATAATGATTGATAATCACATATGAACTTAACATCTTTTTAATCAATGATTCATTCGGAGGGACTGGGGTATGATTTGGGTAATTCCTATCCGAAGACCACTTCGAACCAATTTACGTATTCAAAGTGAAGACATGGATATGATATTAAGGATTTTCGTAATGAAGGACTACGTGTTGATCATTTGAGGATAAACTCCCAATATACATATAGTAGCAGTAGTCTCTTCGCTATGAAATATCCGTTGCAAGGACTAATCGCTACTAATCCTGGGAGTAACTCCCAACAGGATGTGGTAGGAGAGTGCCTTAGGTTTGTCCTGGTTCTTGATAACTTGCATGGACGGATGTCTGACATTGCAATTGTAGTTGCATTGGTTGATTTCTATGAATGTATCATCGATTGGTGGCAGAGAAGGCAACTTCTCTTAGCTTGACACCCTATTCTGAGACATACGAGCTCAGAAGTTATATGGTTGCAGAAATCAGTTCTGTGATTATGGATTAGCAATTGGCATTCAAAGTGGAATGTGCTACGAGTAAGGTAATCGTTACCTCGAGCCTCACCATCCAGAAATGAAAAAAAACAAGGTAGATGCAACATAGCTAAGTGGGTTGCTCCCATTAAGGTATAGTCATCACCTTTCAAGATATATTTATTTCCTCTATGACGTTGGGTTTTGAATTAACATGGTGTATGCAAAAAGAGTTCTCGCTTAGGTCGGAAACGACCGGGGTGATGACATATTCGGTACTATCTAAGGTAAAGGTAAGTTGGTTCTGTGTTGGTAGAGGTTGGAGCCTTAGGTACATTTTTCTAGAGATGTACTGTCGAAAGGTAGTCTCTTACCTTGTCATTGTACGGAAATCCATTCTCCAATAAGTGCCTTCGGATTTGATTATAGAGCCTAGTATGCTGGAATTTAATAATGTAACAATTTCGGCTAAGATTATGTATACTTACTTGAAAAGTGTTTTCAAAAGACGGTCGTTAAAAATAATATCCACATATTCTGCGTAGCAAATGCTTTGGTTATCATAAGGAAAAAACCCATTCCATGTTTATATGCGGCATGGTCTTATAAGATACCTTTTGTTTTCAAACACTGTATTTTGAGTTTCTCACACCAGTCCCATGACTGACCTGAAGTTTTTTTCTCTTTAAACTCTAGGTGCCCTATTTTCCCGGGCAGCCAACTAGTTAGGTAAGCTTGGAGCATTTTGAAATGGAGCACGAAGCATGGAGCATTTTGGGTCTTTTTTTGAAGTCATCGGTCACTTTCCACTGTGTGTGTATTATGTATTAGTATTTACCAGCACTGTAAGGATAGGTCGCTATAACTATCCTATTTGGGTTAGTACCTATCATAACTTTATTGGAACAACTTGGAGTAATTGCATGTACTACTCATATGTATAATTATGTGTTGAATACGATGTGAGATTCCATTATTGTTATCTTCTCTCTTTATTTCTTCACCCTATGATAATCTGCCTCTCCGATACTTGGATTTACAGCACATGAATACCGAGGATGTATTAGCATCAATTTCTGAGGATCGAGGAGGTAGGTCGTCATATTTGGTATCAGATCTTATGGTTGAGTGGATACCTAAGCCTAGATGGGGTCAACTCATTAGAGATAGGGTTAGTATTACCCTAGAATGATTTTAGTCTGAGAGAGCGTATATTTGAAATTTTTATCCAAATAAGTTTATTCGAGTTAATACCAATTCCCTAAAATAATTTTGTCTATATTTTTAAAGATGTTCTCTTGCTATATGAAAATAGTAGGAGATGAGTAATAGAAGAGGATGAAGGGAAGGTAGCAACACTATGACTATTAATGGTCGATCAAATGCTACAGTAATTGAGGAAGTTAAAAGTTTACTCCCCCATCGGGTAATTGAGTTTCGAATTGACTTAATTCCTGGTGCAAGACCCGTTATTCACCCTATTCGAAGGATGGCCCCGAAGGAAAAGATTGAGTTGGCAAACCAAACTGATGAGTTGTTAAAAAAAGGACTAATTAGACCTAGTCGCTCAAGTTAGGGCACGATGGTAGTTTTCGTAGCTAAATCTGACTGCTTCCTAAGGCTTTGTCTAGACTATCGAGACCTAAATAAGCAAACGATTAAAAAAACAAGTATCCTCTACCCCCACATAGATGACTTATTTGATCAACTTCATGATGCCGGCGTGTTCTCACAAATGTATTTAGCCACAGGATTCCATCAATTAAGAATAACTGAGGATGGCATTCCATTAACCACATTTAGGGGTTTGGATTGCTTTTACGAATGGCTAGTTATGCCTTTTGGGTTGACTAATGCACCCGCCTATTTTGTAGATCTTATGAATAGTGTATTCAAAGATGTTCTAAACAAATTCATGTTGGTTTTTATTGATGATATTCTTATCTATTCTAAAACCGAGGAAGAACATGAAAGGCATTTGGAAATTGTGTTAGAAATATTGCGGAGAAATGTACTTAAAGCTAAATTCTCAAAATGTCACTTTTGGAAGAAAGAAATAAGAATCCTTGGGCATATTATGTCCGGAGAAGGGATCTTAGTAAATCCAGAAAATATTTTAGCAATACAAGATTGGAAGTAACCACAAACCCCGAAGGACATCCTCAGCTTCTTAGGATTGGAAGGATAGTACAGGAGATTCATTGAGGACTTCTTCAAAATTTCCTCTCATCTAACAAAATTGACTATGAAGGATGTTAAATTTGAATGGACATTAAAATATAAAGAAACATTCAAGGAACTCAAAAGAAGGTTAACTACTTCCTCATTCCTAGCTATTGTTGATGAAAGTGGCGGTTTAACTGTATATACTTATGCTTGTGGGGAAGGAATATGTGCTGTTTTGATGCAGCATGGAAAGGTCATTGCTTATGCAAGTAGACAACTAAAGACTCGTGAGAGGAATTATGCAACACACGACTTAGAATAATTAGCCATTGTGTTCGCATTAAAAATATGGAGGCATTATCTACTGATGAAGAGTTAGAGCTCTTCACGGATCACAAATTTTTGAAGTATCTTTTCACTCAGAAGGACTTAAATATGAGACAACAACGTTGGTTAGAATTTCTTGCATCATATGATCTTGATATCTTATACACACCTGGGAAAGCCAATATAGTGGCGGATGCGCTAAGCAGAAGACATGCTGTTATAGCTTATTTAGTGGTACATCCAACCTTGATTAATCGTATAAAAGAGAATCAGCTCAAGGATCCAATCATTTCAAGAGTAGTCGGGGAAGTAAAGGAGAATATAATACCGAGAAGATGGATAGGATTCAAAGTAGACAAGCGTGGAATCTTAAGAATGAACAGAAATATATGTGTTCCCAATGTTGATGGGCTAAGGCAAATAGTTTTAACATAATGTCATAATTCTCGACTTTCTGTACTTCTCGGAGTTACTAAAATATATCGAGATATGAAGAGAACTTTTTGGTGGGATGGCGTGAAGAGGGATATCTCTATCCATATTAGCAGATGTGCAAATTGTCAACAATTCAAAAGTGATCAGCAAAAGACCGCTAGATTACTCCAAACTCTTGAAATTCCGACTTGAAAATGGGACCAAATATCGATGGATTTCATCGATGGTTTACCCCGTTCAAGAAAGAGAAATGAAGGCATTTGGGTTATCATAGATTGATTAACGAAGAGCGCACATTTAATCCCAGTAAAACCAACGAGAACTGCTACAAGTCTGGCAGAAATATATATGTGGGAAGTAGTTCGACTGCATGATGTCCCTAGTAATATAGTCAGTGATCGAGACCCTATCTTTACCAATAAGTTCTGAGAGGCATTGCAAACAACTTTAGGAACTAATCTAAACATAAGCACCGCATATCACCCAGACTGATAGACAAACTGAGAGAGTAAATCGAGTGTTGGAGGATCTTCTAAGAGCTTACATCTTATATTTCGGAGGTTCATGGGAAAGCTACCTTCATTTGATATAATTCTCTTATAATAACGGTTATCAGGATAGTATTGGCATGGCCTCCAATGAAGCTTTGTATGGTCGTCCGTGTAGATCACCAGCATGTTGGATCGAGACCGAAGATCGATTAGTACTAGGTCCTGACATGATTAGAGAAGCTTCAGAAAAGGTTGACCTAATTAGAAAATAAATGAAAGAAGCCCAGAGTAGGCAGAAGAGCTAGCTGATCAAGGGTGAAGAAATTTAGAGTTCTCAGTTGGAGATTATGTATTCCTAAAAGTTTATCCAATGAGAGGAGTAGTAAGATTTGGTCGGGCAGGGAAGTTAGTCCCTTGATATATTAGCCCTTTTCCCTACTGGACCGGATTGGTAAATTTGCATATAAAGTGCAGTTACCAGATCGACTATTAGATGTGCACAACGTATTTCACGTATCTCATTTATGTAAGTATGTACACGACCCTTCGATGATAGTAGAACCGGGACAACAAGTTGATTTGGAGATTCAGCCTAACCTAACTGTCCCTAGGCAGCCTATTCGTATTGTCGCTCGTGATGTAAAGCGATTAAGGAAGAAGGTTGTGAAACTAGTTAAGGTTTAGTGGAGTGGAGATGTTAGAGATTGTACTTGGAAACTGAGGACTATATTAGGGATTCTTATCTCGAGTTGATATAGTTGTTGTTTGTATTTTGTTGTTTCTTTTTATTGTACTCACCAGTTATGTCATTATGTGGTATATATGATATCATTTGAGTTCCTTTGATATCTTGAGTTTATCTGATTAATTTCGTGGACGAAATTTCCTTTCAGGAGGGTAGGATGGCATGATCCATAATTTAATCATTTTGAATTTGAATAGTCAGTATGTTTTTAAATTATTTAATAATGAATTTTATATCTAGAATAAAAAATTTGGATTAAATGTCTCGAATGGATTTTTTTTAAACTGATGTAAAATTTTAGTTTAAAGATGGTTCGAGTTATAAGGCGGCTAGGAGTACCAATTTATTTAAGAATAAGTTTACCTAATAAAACAAGAAAGAATTATTAACCCTGCCTAATAAAATAGAATAGTATAATTACTTACCTAATAAAACAAGAAAGAATTATTAACCCTGCCTAATAAAATAGAATAGTATAATTACTTGCCTAATAAAACAAGAGAGAATTATTAACCTTTCCTAATAAAACAGAATAGTATAATTACTTGCCTAATAAAACAGAACAATATAATTACTTGCCTAATGAAACAAAATACCATAATGATTATTATATTTCATGCGGATGGTTGCCATTGGACTAAAATATGGTCGAATCAGATATTGCCATGCGGATGGCTGCAATTGGACCAAAATTTGATCGAATCATGTTATGCCATAATTGATAAGGAAGATTCCTATTGGACCAAAATGTGTTCGAATCAAATTTAAGCCATCAAGATGTTTTCTATTGGACCAAAATGTGGTCGAATCAAATTTGGGCATCAAGATGTTTTCTATTGGACCAAAATGTGGTCGAATCTGGTTAGGCTATAGGAAATGACTAAAGTGCCATTCTCTTCACCAATAAATAGCTAAGTCAATATCTCATTTTAATTCATTCACAAACTAAAGAAAAGAACTAAAATTCATTATCAGAGGTGAAGTATTCCAAGTCTCCATCAAAGCAAATAGTTTAGTGAGTATATTCCTTGTTTTCATAGTTTAGTGAGTATATTTCTTGTTTTCGTAGTTTAGTAAGTATATTCCTTTTTCTCATAGTTTAGTGAGTATATTCCTTGTTTTCATAGTTTAGTGAGTATATTCCTTGTTTTCATAGTTTAGTGAGTATATTCCTAGACTATCATGTGCTATTGTATGTTATATATGTTTGATTTTGATCATTGATGATGGTTGTTTAATATGAATGTTTAATATATATGCAAGTCACGGAAATACACGTCGATAAGCACAAAGGAAATCACTTTCCTTTATTTAATGAATTCGTGTATATGGAATGTTAAACCTCTTTAAAATCGTTTAAAAATATGAAATAAATTATGAAAATATTTTAAAAAGTTTTAAAAGTGATTTGAGTTATAAAAATGAGTTTCCCAATGATAAAAAAAGAAGCCATTTTGATCAATATAGCTTAAAAAGCACTTTCCGCGGCACTTTTCGACAACTCTTTTATATAACTTTTGAAATGTAATTTTAAACGCAGCCTTTCATTTCAAAATCTTTCGTTAATATTTTCAAATGATTAATAAATTATTTTAAAGATGATTTGAAGGATTTATGGAATACTTAAATGTTAAATGATTTAAAGTCGATCAAATTACTTGACCGCCTTATGGGTGTCAGAGAGATAATATTTAGGCTTGAGTTTGGAAAACCAGTTTTCTGCTTTCCCTGGCTGTAAGGACTGGCCCAACAGTTGGGACTGTAAATTTGATTTACTCAGATCAAAATTTTCCAAAGTTAAAGGATATAATTCTCCAAAGATAAAAAACTTGAATTTTATGGAGATAATTATCTTGTACTCGGTGTTAAAGCCCGAAGAGGGTACTCATACTATTCATGGAATTTAAAAGATGCTTTCACCATTATTCCGCCTATAATATTTGTTGAATGCGGGAATTGATATTGAGTAGAATTAGATGATTTTTATAGATTCTGCTCGCTTAACATTTACTGGTTTTAGATTAACATCCTAGATAACATGCTTTTAACCGAATTAAAATTATGAGTTTTGAATTAGGAAATCTTTGTTAACATTTAAATGAAACGAATTGGAAATATTTTTATATGTAAAATATGGAAGGGTTTGGAATTATTCCACAATTTAGAAAGGTTTGAATTAGCCAAAAGGATTGGATAAATGAGGCTTGATGATTCCATATACTTTGAGAAAGATAAAGAAATATTTTAATGAATATATCTCTACGATATATCTATGAATGAATAGAAATATGGATAAAAATGAATGATGATTGATAATCACATATGAACTTGACATCTTTTTAATCGATGATTGATTCGGAGGAACCAGAGTCGGATTTGGGTAATTCCTATCCGAAGACCACTTTGAACCAATTTACGTATTCGAAGTGAAGACAAGGATATGATACTAAGGATTTTCGTAATGAAGGAATACTTTTTGATCATTTGGGGATAAACTCCCAATATACATATAGTAGCAGTAGTCTCTTCGCAATGAAATATCCAATGCAAGGACTAATCGCTACTAATCCTAGGAGTAACTCCCGACAGGATGTGGTAGGAGAGTGCCTTCGATTTATCCTATTCTTGGATAACATGCATGGACGGATATCTGACGCTGCAATTGTATTTACATTGGTTGATTTCTATGAATGTATCATCGATTGGTGGCAGAGAAGGCAACTTCTCTTAGCTTAACACCCTATTCTGAGACATACGAGCTCGAAAGTTATACGTTTGTAGAAATCGGTTCTGTGATTATGGATTGGCAACTGGCATTCAAAGTGGAATGTGCTATGAGTTAGGTAATCATTACCTCGAGCCTCACCATTCAGAAATGACAAAAACAGGGTAGAGGCAACAGATGTCTAACGTTGCAATTATAGTTACATTGGTTGATTTCTATGAACGTATCATCGATTGGTGGCCGAGAAGGCAACTTCCCTAGCTTAACACCCTTTTTTAAGACATATGAATTATACGTTTGTAGAAATTAGTTTTGTGATTATGGATTGGAAATGTGGCATTCAAAGTGGAATGTGCTAATAGTAAGGTAATCGTTACCTCGAGCCTCACTATCCAAAAATGACAAAAACAGGGTAGATGCGGCAGAGCTAAGTGGGTCACTCCCACTAGGTTATAGTCATCACCTTTCTAGATATATTTACTCCCGCTATGACGTCGGGTTTTAAATTAACGTGGTGTATGCAAAGAGAGCTCTTGGGTAGGTCAGGAACGACCGGGGTGATGATATAATCGGTACTATCT
Source organism: Allium cepa (assembly GCA_030765085.1). Taxonomy (NCBI): domain Eukaryota; kingdom Viridiplantae; phylum Streptophyta; class Magnoliopsida; order Asparagales; family Amaryllidaceae; genus Allium; species Allium cepa. The sequence continues at coordinate 487,297,529 of CM060929.1, forward strand.
ATGGTAAAGGCAGATCGGTTCTGTGTTGGTAGAGGTTAGAGCCTCAGGTGCATTTTTCTAGAGAAGTACTGTGGGAAGGTAGTCTCTTACCTTGTCATTGTATGGAAATCCATTCTCTAATAAATGCCTACGGATTTGATTGTAGAGCCTAGTATGCTGGAATTTAATAATGTAACAATTTCGGCTAAGATTATGTATACTTACTTGAAAAGGGTTTTCAAAAGAAGGACATTAAAAATAATATCTACATATTCCGCGTAGCAAATGCTTTGGTTATCATAAGAAAAAAACCCGTTCCATGTTTATATGCGGCGTGGTCTTATAAGATACCTTTTGTTTTCAAACATTGTATTTTGATTTTCTCACACCAGTCCCATGAATGACCTGAAGTTTCTTTTCTTTTCCCTTAAACTCTGAGTGCCCTATTTTCCTGGGAAGCCAACTAGTTAGGTAAGCTTGGAGCATTTTGGAATGGAGCACGGAGCATGGAGCATTTTGGGTCTTTTGTTGAAGTCATCTGTCGCTTTCTGCTGTGTCTATATTATGTATTAGTACTTACCAGCACTGTAAGGATAGCTCGTTATAACTATCCTAGTTGGTTTAGTACCTATCATAACTTTATTGGAACAATTTGGAGTAATTGCATGTACTACTCATATATATAATTATGTGTTGAATACGATGAGAGATTCTATTATTGTCTATCTTCTGTTTTTATTTCTTTACTCCATGATAATCTGCCTCTCCGGCACTTCGATTTACGGCACATGAATACCGAGGATGTATTAGCGTAAATTTCTGAGGGTCGAGGAGGTTGGTTGTCACAACCAATTTAGATGAAGGGATGCGATAGAGATATTTCATAGTGACAAGATGTATTTTAGATGGAAAAGCAGTTTGTCGATTTCAATTTTAGAGATAAGATGTGGTGTTTTTAAAGTACAATGCGAGTTCAATGGAAAAATCATTTGGGCCAAAATGTGTAGCAATTACGGTGTTGGATGCTTCCATAATTGAGAATCAACAAATTAAGCGATACTAAATTTGCTTAAAATGTGGTAATTATGTCACTTGATGCTTATACAATTATGTAGATGCCTTTTCACTGATTTTTTAAAAAGTCAATTTCAATTTAGCTACCCATATAATTCAAACAATATTTATCACAGGAAATTAGGTAATACAAAGGGATAAAAAGATTTATATGGTTTTGGATTTTAAGAAAATCTTACATCCACGGGGTAATCCATAGATTCATAATATAATTTTACATGATTTCATGGCAGGGAACATTTTTACTATATATTATTCTGAGGATAAAAGGTGTGATTTCCCTTTGCTGCTATAGTATCCTTCCCTTTATAACAGAGATTTTCTTACGTGGATTGTCGACGTCATAACTTTGTATTCTTTCTCCACCGTTAGATATTGCTACGTGTTCCTCATCAATTTTATTTTTTAAATGTGTGCGGATTATTGGCATGACTTCAGGCGGGAGAATTACCTTTGGCGGAAAATAATTTAGGTTTAGGTAGGATAACTTAAATTCGAATTGCTGCGATTGGCGTCCATGGAGCGAGATGCTTGCCACCAATTTGGGCACTATGTATTGTATGTTGATATGATCTGCTGTTGCACTTAGTATATGAGTGATTAAATAAATTACGAAGTATGACAAGGTTATGATAACATAGTTCGGATAGGGTGAACTGGCTTCTTCTTGTGAATTTTAGTGTGGTTGTATATGTTTAATCACGTTGATGCATTTTAGCACAATTGCACGATATTAAGGTGGCGTAATATGCTATATTGTTGCAATGCAGTTCTATATTAGAAAGGTAATACTTTCATGACTAGTGCAGTTTGTGTGTCAAATATGCGAGGTTCAACCATGGTGAAGGTGGTCCAGTTCGATGGGTTAATGTGAAATCAGTTATCTTTTTACATCTTCATTTATTTTCTTAGCTTCATGTTTAAATATGTAGAAAATATTATTTACCGTAAAAAAATCATTTGAAACCAAAAAACGATATTACATAGTATCATTGTTACTACACTTTGTTTGATAGATTCATGTTTTCTTTTGCTTCTTTCTCTTTTCAGATTTTTCTCTTTGACATTTTCAGGTATTGTTATCGATTTTGAAGCAAAAATCGTTGCAATGGTTTAGTTGAAGGATCCGGTTTTGAAGTATTGGTTTATGTAGTAGACTGCGTTGTTGATGAGGCCTTGGAAGATGATGTAGTAGTTTTTCGAGTGAACACCCTTTTTTTGGATTGTAAACCCTAGTTTTTTCGTGGTATTGAGATGAGAAGTATGGCAGTCAGGGGAAAAGGCGAAAACGGGAAGAGAGAAAGAAAGGTTTTGGAGGGAACGCTATTTTTATTGGCTAATGTTGGACTTATCCTTGCGGTAACAATTTTTGTCGGTCTCTCCTAGTGGCTAATTATTATCAAAATTTTCTTTTACACAAAATTTCCCTATCAAAAAAACATGGAGATGGTACTGCTGCTGCTGCGCAACAAACGTTTCCAGAATATGAATGTTGTAAACAAATCAATGTTTGAATATGTATTTCTCAATGCTTTGAGAAGATCAACTTAAAGAGTATCATGATATGTGTGTGTGTGTGTGTGTGTATGCATCAATACATTTCATCACAACAAGTCTCATTGTTTGTGATTTAATTATTCAAAACCTAACAAATGATAAATAAATTAATAATATTTGTTTCAGGATCTTGTATTAGAATTTGATGAAAATTGATATATTCAGATTTGTGGGATTGCAGAAGAGAATGATTTTATTGATGATATTGAAAATACCAAAGTAATACAATTGTGTTGGTTTCTTTGCATACAATATATATATGAAGTACATAATAATATGCAGCCCATATTATAGTTATATGGGCTAAACTCGTATCCAATATATTGTTATTGTATATGCTTCTGTTACAATTAGATATTCACTTTATTCTCTCATTCTCAATACGCCACCTCAAATCGAACTAGGGTTTTGCCCTATCTTCTCTATTACCTCCAGATTTACCGAGTTCTTCAAACTATTTCTTATTTAAGTGATAAAATGAAGAAAGTTAACTCTTTTCTTCATTGATTTCTTGTTATTTCCTCAATCTTACACCAATTTGACCGCGCGACCTCCAAATCTGCTGAGATCTTCAAATCGCTTCTGATTTAAGTGACAAGATGAAGAAAGTTGGCTCTTTTCTTCATCAATTTGCTGTTATTTCCTCAATCTCACACCAGTTTAACTACATGATGATTTTGGAATTTCGCTGCTGTTAGATATGAAGGCGCTTGAACTTTTACTGCTCTTCCTGAGTAAGATGGGGACTTTGATTATACTTCATGCTTTGATGTAGTCTGGCTTTGCACATACCTTGAGTTCACTCTTCAGCCTCTTGGTAAGTATATCGGTTATCCGGTAAGTGGCAGGTACGTGATTGATTTGTAATTTTCCCTTTAAAACCTGCTTATGAAAAATGTATAAGTCGATCTCCATTTTTTTTGTTCTTGAATGAAGTACTGGAATCTCTGATAGAGATACAACACTTAGATTGTCGCACCATAGACTTGGTTTTAAATATGTACTAATTTTTAATTCATTCAGTAAAGATTGTATCCACACGATTTCAGCTATTGTGCTAGCTATACTTCTATATTCTGCTTCGTTACTTGATCTGGAAACTTTTGCTTGTTTTTTAGAATACCATGAAATTGGATTACTTCCCATGTAGATACAGGATCCTATGGTAGATCTTCTATCATCATGATCATTTTCCCAACCAACATCTGTATACCCTATTATGTTGAGATGTTTGCTGGTTTTAAGGCTTAATCCATGATGAGTTGTGCCTTTTAGGTGTCTTAATATTCTCTTGACTGCTTTCCAATGTTCATCTTTAGGTTCCTACATAAATTAACACAACTTGTTAACACTACACGATATTTTTGGTCTTGTAATGGTCACGTATTGCAATGCACCAATAATACTTCTATATTCCTTATCATTAAGTATTGGTTCTCCCCTGTTTCTTGATAAATGAAGACTTGTTATCATAGGTGTAGGCAAAGAGTTGGCACCATTCATTTTTGCTTTAACTAATATACCTGTGACATACTTCATTTGACACAGGAAAATTTTTGAGTCTGAAACTCTAGTGACCTCTATTCCCAAAAAGTAATTCAGTGTTCTAAGAGCCTTAATTGAGAATTGCTTGTCCAAAAATTGAATAAGATTATTTATCTTTGTCCCATCATCACCTGTGATAATCAAGTCAACAACATAGAAAAGAATATATATAGTTGAAAATTTATTAATTCAAATTAATAATGAATTATCGGACTTGGTAAACAAAAATTTCAAACTTGATACTATGTCTTTTAATTTATCAAACTAGACTCTAGAAGCCTGTTTAAGCCCACATATTACTTTGTTAAGCCTGCATATACAATTTCTGTTTTGTTTGTAACCTTGTGGCTGTTCCATGTACACTTCCTCCTTTAAATCTCCATTTAGAAAGGCATTATTTACAGCCAGCTGTTTAATAGTCCAATTTTTATGCAATGCTATAGTGAGTATGATTCTGATTGTTGTTGGCTTCAAAATTGGAGAAAATATTTCATTAAAATCAAAGCCATGTTGCTGAATATATCCTTTTTCTACAAACCTTGCTCTATATCTCATGATAGTTCCATCTGCATTTTTCTTCACTCTATAAGTCCACCTACACCCTATTGTATTCTTGTTTTCAGGTGGATAAACAAGATCGCGTGTTTTACTCTTTATAAGTGCATTGTATTCTTCATCCATAGCTTCTTTCTAGTTTGTACTTTTTACCGCTTGATCAAAATTGTTTGGCTCATCAGACTCTGTTGTTGCTGTATATAGATTGGGCTTGAAAATTCCACTCTTTGACCTAATTATCATATGATGTCTAGTTTGAACTTGTTGCTTGTTGTGTGATTGCTTAGTTGACCTATCCTGTTGCATATGTTACTCCTCTTCATTATTGTCTTGGCTCACACTTTGTGTCTGACTACTTGCAGGAGTGCGACTAAACTGGTTAGATTGCTCTACTTGTTCATGACCTGACCCAACTTGCACTGTGAGGTGTGAATCAAGGTGATCTGGACCTTCTTCAGTCCATTTCCTGCTCAACTCGGTTGGATATAGAGGTATATTTGGTATGGAAACCCTTGGATTATGAACCTTCTGAGTTGTTTTTATGTATGCATTGGTAAAAAGGAAACACATGTTCATTAAACACTATATGCCTACTCACAAATATTTTTCCATTGTTGTCCAAACATTTGTATCCATTTTGATTTGTGGCATAACCCAAAAAAGTACATGGAGTTGAACTAAAATTTAATTTGTGGGTATTGTAAGGTTTTATATAAGGAAAACATAGACATCCAAATGTTCAGACCATAATAATCAGGTTTTATGTTGAACAAAATCTCTATTGGACTTTTGTTCTTTAAAACCTTTATTAGCAATCTATTAATCAAGTATACTACTGTACTAAATGAATCTGGCCAAAATTTTAGAGAGAGTGATGCTTGGGCTAATAAATTAAGTCCTGATTCTACAATATATCTATGTTTCCTCTCAACCAAACCATTCTTTTCAAAAGTGTATGGGCATGTAATCCTATGAACTATTCCTTTATTTTGAAAGAAATTACCGAGAGGTTTAAACTCAGTACCTCCATTTGTCTATAAAATCTTGAGTTGATGATTTTTTTTGTTTTTCTACTTGGTTGATAAAATGAATCACTGCTCTGGAAGTTTCTGACTTTTCCCTAAGAAAATATATCCAAGTATATCTAGTGTGTACATCAACAAATGGTATGTAGTATTTAAACCCATAATCTGAATTGGCTGGTGCTAGACCTCATAGGTCAGCAGCAACAATTTCAAGGGGTTTATGACATTCGGTTTGTGAATCAGCAAATGAAAGTTTATGACTTTTACTCATTTAGCAGTATGCACATAGGGTAGAATAATACTCTCAAAAGGAATTTTATTTTCTACAAGAATTTGTTTTACGATATTGACATCAGGGTGGCCTAACTTGTAATGCCAGGAACCAAACACATATATTCTTCTTTCTGCATTTTCTGAAAGATTACGGTAATTTCTCTTGTCTTGGCAATTTCTTGAATTAACAAAGTCAATGCCCTCTATCTGCATTACCCTGTAAAAGAATTTCTTTAGTTAGTATATCTTTAACCAAATAATATTTTAGGTAAAATTCAAAATAGACATTATTATCACTTGTAAATTGTGATACACTTATCGAAAATTTTCTTATTTGAGGCACTTTTAGTAAATTATTGAGATATAGTAGTCTATCACCTTTGACGTAAGAAATTCCAGCGTGTGTTATATTGATACTCTGACTATAGCCCATGTGTATGGACTGATTAGCTCTGACTTCTTTTGATCAAGACTTAGATTGTCTAGATTGCTTGTAATATGATTTGTAGCGCCTGAGTCAGGATACCAACTTTCATCTTTTATGTTATCTGGCTTTGTGACTGCATTTCTTGGCTTTTCTGATTGATTACTTAATTCCTGCTACACATGAGCCATATTAACACTTGGATTTGTACTATTTTTGGGTTGTTTTGATTCTAATTTGGTTTGAATTGAATTTGAAATAACATTTTAGTGCTGTATGACCAATCTTTTAACAAATTTTGCATCTGGGACTGTTGTTATTGTTCCATCTTCCTCTCCCTCTTGCTCTATTGGACTGACCTCTGCTTTAATAGTATCGATTTGTTCTATTGTGTTCTTGTCCTTTGCTTTTTGAGTTTGCTGCATAACTGACAGATAAATCATTATGCAGTGATCTTTTCTGAGCCAATCTTCCTTCATGAGAAAGAATTGTTGCACTGACATATTGTATGGATAATAATGTTTCTTTAGATGCTATAACTACCACAGTTGATTCATAATCATCACCTAGACCATCTAAGATGATCAACACCTGTTCAGTATCTGATATTTTATGCCCTGCTATTTCAAGCAAATCACCTGTTGTTTTCACCTTTGATAGATATTCTCTCATAGATAGACTGTCTTTTCTTATGTTTTGTAGTGTCTCTTGTAACGCAGTATTCTAGCAGCAGACCGAGAATTAAAAATTTATTGTATGGTTGTCCAAATCTCATTCGATGACTTTCATCCAATTATCTGTGGCAACAGATTCATGCTGATTAATGACAGTAACCATGAACTAATTAGACTGTCTTGTCTTTGATATTTTGTGAATTCTTGATTTCTAACAACCTTATTTTCTTGGTCAGTGATGAATCTTGGAGGCATAGGCAATGTTCCTAGTATGAATCCCTCAAAACCATATCTCTTTACTGCTGTCTCAACTTGAAATTTCCATAGAAGATAACTATCTTCATCAAGTTGAACTGTGACTAATTGTGTTTGTGGACTTGTTACGGTCTTGATCAAATCTTCGGTTGTTGATTCACTTTGCTGGCTTGAATCACTGGTTTTGTCTGAAGTGGCTGAACTGTGATCTCCCTCAGCCATGATGGATTTAAAGGTTCAGATGTGTGAAAATGATAAAGAATGATGAGACAATCTTGGTTAATCAGAAAATTCGTTGGCAAGAAAATGAATATGATAGGTTTGATGCAACCAGTAAAACTTAAATGATTGAATTTCTTCTGATATGTTTGCTGGTACGACACTGACTTTCTTGATATCTTTTATGATTGATTTCTTGCCTTCTTCATTTGTTTTTTGATTTCTTGATTGTTTCTTCAACTTGCTTTATTTTGACGAGAATTCATATTGCAGCAGAACTTTGTTTCTGGCAAGGCACTTGACTTCTTTATCTAATTTGCAAGCAAATTCAAAAATCTCAAAGGACGAGATCAATATCTCTGATGAGTGCACTCAAGTGATGATATATAATATGATGAGTTGCTTCGGAAATAAAAGAAATCTAAGGCCGAATACTCTTAAGCAATTTTAACTCTGACACCAGATTGGAATTTGATGAAAATTGATATATTCAGATTTGAGGGATTGCAGAAGAGAATGATTTTATTGATGATAATGAAAATACAAAAGCAATACAATCGTTCCGGTTTCTCTGCATGCAATATATATCTGAAGTACATAACAATATGGTCCCATACTATAGTTATATGGGCTGAAACCCGTATCCAATATACTGTTATTGTATATGCTTCTGTTATGTTGAGATCTTCACTTTATTCTCTCATTCTCAATATCTTGTATAATCCAAGTTACAAAATGAAAATTTTGAATAGAAAATAAATTCAAATTATGGTCATTCTATCCACTATTTATTTAAAAAAATTCATACATATGCAACATTCTTTGAATTTCTTTTTCACAGAACGGTACCAGCAAATAAATATTAATTGTTTAAAAAATAAACTAATATAATAGGCCAAGTAAGGTGTATCGCTCATCATTGGCTATAGATTAAACAACAAACCTATATTATAGTTTTATCATTATATATATAAGCAAATAACGTGTTTTAAAGGTTAATATGCAAAGTATAATGCGATGGTTAAATAAAATAATGTTTGGTGAGACATGATATAACGTGTGCAGCACATGGATGAATGGTTCCAACTATGGATGCCAGCAAAATTACTTAAGATTTCTTTCAACATACTATATCATCAATTTATAATGGCCTTCGGTTGGCTGCTTAATCATTGGCCATTAACAAATTTTTATGAAGCTGGATTTTCTATTTGTTTAATAGCAGATTATGAAAAACTATCTGTCCATGATTTGTCTGTCACGAGACGTGAATAAGTTTGCTGGTGTAAAATTCCTACTACAACTTCACAAATCTGGAAAACATTAGTCATAATTACTACTGTACGTAAGAATAATTTGACAACGTCGATAGTTTGCTTGTGCATGTATAATCTACCGTTGATTCATCCAAAACTAAAATCCAGAATGACAACTGGATTCAACAAAATAATAGGTACATAAACTATTATGTGGTCCGTGGAATTGTTTGGCAAAATGGAAACTTCTAGCGATAACTCGGTGCACAAGACACCAAATATTGTTGCATGGTCGCTGTCTAAAGTACTAACAAAAAAAACTGATTTCTTTTGATTTATCTCCGTATCTGCTAGAAAGAATGTAGGCCAAAAGTAACGTTTAGGTTTTGTCATCAACTTTCATTTTTCCGCTTCTTTTTGCGGAAATAATACAACTTCACGCGGTCATAGGGTATCTCCGGCTTGATGGTCTTTTTACTTGTCTTTTGTTCATCATACATCAACAAGTGAGATGGAAATGATGCCACTCAACTTGTTTATCGAATGAGTCACGTATCAAAATTTCGGCACCGTCTGATTTGTTATTTTTAGTTTTGTGTTTTCGTCTAAACAAAAAAGCATCCGCTGTTGGTGTTGTTGAAAAACAAACAATTTTGAAAAATAAAAATAACATGTAAATGTAAAAACAAGTTTATTTTGTTTTTCATATTTTGTTAGATAACAAAAGCACAAAGAACAATTCACTATCTTCGTTGTCCGTTAGTCATCGGAACACCCATAAATTATAAATCATGTTTTCTTGTTTTTAGTATTTTGTAGTGAAAGTTGAATAAGCAACCAATAAAACCCAAAACGAAATCAAACGGGGCCTTAAAATCCTGTTTGATTTGTCATTTTCACTTTTGCGTTTTCATCCAAAAAAACATATATGGTCATTTATTTTTGGAAAAAATTCAATTTAAAATTGACGCTAACATGTAAAATAGAAAACGAATATATTTTGTTTTTAATGTTTTGTACAATAGCAAAAGGATGAAAAACAATGCATCACATCCGATGTCCCTCCCCGTCATCGTTGTAATAGCATAAAATTTTAAATTTGTTTTTGTTATTTTCATATTTTGCTATGAATGTTAAAAGGGGAAAAAGCGAAATCAACTGGTCCTTAAATTTTTTGTTGTTTTTCTCTCTCAATCAATTGGTTACTAATATTGGAGAATGGGCTAGAAAAAAATTGAATGTGAAAATGGACGGTGGAAACAAATTTTCGGGAGGAATAATAGAAAAAGCAGAGAGGGTCCATAGGTTTGTTTCTTGTTCGGGTGAAACATCAGAATCTCCTTGGTATAGTAGCAAATTGTTTTTTTTATATGATGGGTGATAAGTTTGATAAGATATAATACCACACATGTACGCAATCTTTTGGCCTTGTAAGCTAATTCAGAAATTTGAACACCATACTCCAATTTAGGTTACAAGTGTAATGGCACGCGTTTCGCGCGTGAGTTGTTTTTCTTATAAATTGTATATGTTTAATTGGTCAAAAAAATAATTTTTTATTTTTAAGTGATATTTTGTAAAGAAGTATTTTGAATCTGTAAAGAAAGTGTAATTTTAGGCCCTATTTTTAGAAGCGTTTTAAATTTTAAAGCATGTTTAGTTATTAGATCATACGTTTATGAGCATTTGAATTTGTAAAAAAAATTTAGTATTAGATCCTAGTTTTAAGTAATTAAGATTGGATAATATATAAAGGGGCATTTTTGGTAGTTCACCTTAATACCAAAAAAGTGTGACACCAAAGCTATTACAACTATACTATTGTCTCGTTTTGGATATGGGTAAAATCCATGGGAAAGATTCAGCATGTGGGACCGCGCATACAATCTGTTTCGTTATTTTATAAACAATTGTTACCACCGAATTAAAATAATAATAAAAAAATAGAGCTTAAAATGTAGTGTAAGTTTGGCTCACATCCCTGATAAATTTTAAAAAAATATATCATTTCCAAACTAAACCTACATTTCCGGTTTCTATTTTCAAATTCGCGCACGCAAAAAAATCTAAATACCCTTTATGTTTTTAACATTTCAAACGCATATAACTTTATGTAGAAAAATCAGATCAACATACCGTTTGCATCAAAAAATCAGAAATTTTATGATCTTTAAAATGAGATTCATTGTTGATATCAAAAATTCATATTTGCAGTAAATGTGCAATTATTTCGTATATTTGCAGACAATTCAGCAAATTTAGCAAATTTTGAACACTTTCTACATTTTCTTCTTCAAATTTACAACATTTGCAAATAACTGCAGACAATTCTGCAACTATATGGTATGCAACTATTATATATAGTTGCAGACATTTCTGCAACTATTGCATATAGTTGCAGAAATGCAACTATTGCATATACTCGCTGAAATGTCTGCAACTATTGCATATAGTTGCTGAATTGTCTGTAGCTATTGCATATAATTGCAGACATTTCTGCCACTATTATGTATAATTGCAGTTTTCTATTGAAATCGAGAAAGCTAAGCTCGTCATTGAAGAAGAAGATAAAATCAAGAAACATAAGTTCGCCAATGAAGAAGAAGATGAAATCAAGAAAGATAAATTCGTTATTAAAATCAATCGTGCAAGAAGCGGATGGGTATTTTAGGGAAAAAACAGCCGAAATGAAAAACAGGGACCTGCAAATTATGTTTTCTTGCGGAAGGAGATTTAGTGAATTAAGTTTGCTTTTAGAGATGCGTGCCTAATATTCACCAAAATGTATCCGTTTTTTCAATAAATTGGATATCACAATTAACGCACATACATATATATACACTAGAAAACCAAGGAGTACCTGGCAGATAAGTAAACTCTTGAGAGAGCATAGTAAAGTTTTTCGTTGGTTACTCCGCACCCCTATACTTAAAAAGTGCATTAGACAAAATCGAACCTTCGTCCATCTTTGTGGGAGTTAGATGCTTTTATCATTGTACTGCACCTACGACTTACACGCACGAGCGCACACACGTATCCCATGTTACATTAATATTTTATCCTTACCCGCTTATGAAGAGAAACATAAATGTAGACTTGTGCTAATTTGAAAAATATATTTATCTTGTTTCTTTCATATCATCTCTTTCATCTAGTCAATTAATGGAATCAGATATGATTTCGGCAATTGCTTTTTTTTATACATTTCTTCTCATTGTGATCAATATAGTTCATTTATCTCACAATTAAGATTTGAAAAATAGTCCATTCTAGATGGATTTAAAATTTAGTACGTTATGATCTTATACAAATCTAAAATGAAATTAAAATGGATGTAGACAATTGATACGAGGTCATGTATTCAAGCTTTTATTCTTGTTTTTAGATCTATTATTTTAATTTTTTTTGTTCTGGGATGTTATGTCATTTTTTGATCCAATATTTTTAGTTATTTCATAGAAAAAGAAGATTCTCAATCCCGGATCAAGCTTTAACTTTGGATTTGAAGAATCCAGAAGGTAGATCCAAAGATTGTTCGCTATAGATCTGAAGTTATTTGGATTTTGATGAGGAATTTACTGCAAACCATATAGGAAATGACCCTTGGTTAAAGCCGTTTCAAGTCTGGGGTTGTTGCTAAGGTGATGAAGAAGGTTCTCAACACAATGAGGAAACTACTCAACCCTTGAACGCTTTACCAGGACCTTCATCTCAACATGAGATGGTGACATTAAAGGTCAAGTTGGATAAAATGATGGTGGAAATGAATAAGAATATGATGGAGAGCCAAAATGCCATCATGGAAAAAGAGGAGAAAAACTTCGCTTTGACGTCCTAGCCACCTCAAGGCATAGTATAGGATCGAGTAATATACCCTAGATAGAGGATGTATAAGGTATTTAAAATTATTTCGCATGGTTATTGATAAAATATAAATGTAAACATCGGGCGATTTTTGACCCCGAAAATCAACACTAATACGTTCACTGTATAGAGTGCCGAGCAATCGAGTATTGGAAATACCAAGTTGTAAGGGTTAAGAAAAAAGAGATAGAAGAAGAAAACAAAAATAACAACAATATAGAATCTCACAAACGCAGCGAACAAATATAATATAAAATAACAGCTTTTTATACAAAAGAAAAACCGTAACCGTTAATATACATACAAATTATCAGAGCACAGTCATCAACATATAAAGTCTGGACAGTTTAAATAACTTGTCCTCAAATGTTGAATATACAGCATATAATACACAGCGGAATATAATCAAATACGCGTACAATACGTCTTTGCCATCCAGCTCGTCTCCTGAGCTCCAAAGCAACCTAACATGAATCTGTAATACTCGGTCTGACCCGAGCATCACAATAAAGTAACACCCGAGTCAGGCTGGAAACCCGCGTGAGTATACACACTTAAATCGAACTACAAAAGTTATCAAAATCCTTTGAAAAACCAAGGTATCTCGTACAAACACAATGACTTTTTATCTTATGATAGCCAAAACACTTTTATAGAAAATTCGATGATGTTATAATAGTTTTTAGTAACAAATACTTAAATAAAAAGCCGAAAATTATTACATTAAATAAACCCAACATACTAGGCTTTAAAATCAAAACCGTAAAGGTTCGCGGTGGTTATTGGATCGAAGTGGTTTCGGATAATGCAAATATCTGATCCTGGTCTCTTCGAACTCAAAATGATAAATTTTAAATGTCCAAGTCGTTTTAAATAAACAGTTCATATTCGGGGTGTCATGTAATGGCCCGTTTTTCCGGACCCTTTGAATCGACAATAAACCGCACATGTCCAACTCAAATTGTACGAATAAGCGGATCATTAAGGGTAGAAAGAAAATAAAGACAGAACAGAATCTCACACGAATTGAATAACATATATTACTTCAATAATAATCTTTACAGTGGAAAATTTTAAATACAATATCAGAGTCTAACCTAGATTCAGCTTGGACAGTTATAAACAGTCGTACTCATAATTGCTGACAAACATCAAACTAAAACTAACAAACCACAATAAATAATAGAATACGTGCATACGATGATGAAGATCTTCAACTCTTCTCTGGAAACTCCAACCGTCTTCAAATTAACTTGTAACTACTCGAATCTGACCCGAATATTAAAATACCAGGATCAGGCTTGATAAACCAGCGTGAGATACTCGAAATTTAAAATGATTGTCTTATCAAAACCTTAAAAAAAGGGTATCTCATAAGACCACGCTCATACATAAACATGGACGAGTTTTTACCTTATGATAACCAAAACACTTCATACCAAAATACACTTGATATTATTTTTAATGACATTCTTTTAAAAACACTTTTCAAATAAACTTATTCAAATAAGATATCAAAATCTGGACTAAGTCTAACGGAATATATCCGGACTGGGTCAACGAAATGTACCGAACGGAATATATGATACCAAAAGGGGTAGCTGAAATGTTTGCAAGTCATTACAGTTATTTTGGGAGTACAATCAAAACCGTAAATCTCGTATTGGGATTGGATTTCCAAAATGATAGGAAACTTGTGACCTTTTCTCCGATCCACGCATAACAAATATAGTTCCCGCGGTGCCTTAATCGTTTTTCTCAAACTAGTCACTTGAAACAATATTTGCTACGCTATAACTGATAACCGGTAGTTCCCTGCTTTTCTCAAGCTAACCACTTTATCCACATGAGGCAATAAATGCCTTGAGGGACGTATCCCCCAAAGGGCCAAACGTATTTGACACCATCATACATACTCACTTATTCCGAATTTGTATCTATCGGACCACGTAGTATCCCATCATAACTGGGGTGTGAGGCTCGCGAAGCTACGATTAATTTCTTCAAACCCACGCTTTTCATACAAAACCACGCTTTGATCATAACAGGTTCCACTTTGAATGCCACATTGTCATTCCTTTGATCACTATTTGGCTTTCACAAAAATACAACCATTGAGTTCGTACGTCTCAAGGAGGGTATTACGCTAAGAGAAGTTGCCTTCTCCGCCACCATTGATGCACGTTTGTACAAGTCAAACGTTGTGTCTTAGAAATGCAATGTCAAACATTCGTCCATACAAGTTCGTTCTGGAACTGCATGAAACTGAAGGCACTTTCCTCGGCCATTACTAGGCGAGAAGCCCTTGCAATCCGAAAAAATCTCCACAACGAGGAGACCACTACTATAAATAACTGTAACGACCCAGAATTTTTATTAATTAAAATTTGAATATTTAACTAATTTTAAATATTTATAAGTGAATTTATAAGTCGAATAAATTTTTATTTGAATTATTGGATTTAATTGGATAATTAAATCAATAATTTAATATGTTAAATTATGGAAATAATTGAAAAATCGAGTTAAATATGATTGAAAATGATTTGTAAAATTTTATTTTATCATGTTGAAGTTAGAATGATATTTTAGAACTTTTAAAATCGAATTAAAAGTTAATTTGTGAAAATTGAATATTTTAATATTTAATAATCGACTGTAAAATAGCCAATTTTTGAACAGTCTCAGAATTGAACGAAACCAGTTTCATTGGATCCGTAATAGTTAGTTATTACCGGATTTCAATTTTCGTGTCAATCGGAGTTATCGTTTGATCATGGCAGCTCGAAACGCATCGAATTATTTTTAATTTAAATTTGGCGAGTCAAAATAGCCATTTTTCAAAAAGTCTCGGATTTCGACGAAACCAGTTTCATCGGATCCGTAATGTGATATTATTGTAAGGTTTCAAATTTCAAGTCAATTGGATTTACCGTTTGTCCGGTACGAATTAAAACGCCTAGAAATCGATTTAAATCGGTTTAATTTAAATTGAGCGTTTACAGCCATAACTCGCACAGATGTCCGAATTAGCTTCCGAAACCTGTTCCATTGTGTCCGGAACGCGGGATAAACCCTAGGTACGTCAGTTTCGGCGCCTAAATCGGAGTTCGGAATTTCCGGGTGAATAGTGTCGATCGTTTCTCTATAAATAGCACCACCCCTTCATAAAATTAAAAAAAAAAAAGAAAAGTCAAAACCCTAAACCTAATTTGCTAGCCGCCACTTTTAGGTTGAATGGCCAGAAATTCTCCTCTTTCTCCTCTCAATCTCTCTCAATCTATAAAGAATTACGCGAAGTGTTCAACATGAAACTTGTAGAGCTCGACGAGAGCTTCGATTCCATACGGTGATGATCGGAAACGGAGCAACGTGGGAGGAGCTACATGGGGCCGTTCTCTACAGCTGCGCACGCATTCCTAGGAGGAGGAGGGGGCCGAGTTTGCTGGTGTTTGGGCCGAGTGTGGTTGTGGTGGAGAGCTTCGAGTTGCAACTTCCTGATCGCGTTCAAGTTCATCGATGTGGTCGAATTTTCAAACCCTAATTTTCACTTGATGGGTTTGTATGTGCGGCCTCTTACCTGATGTACACGCACGTTTGGGAAGAAAGGTTACACGGCCAGGATGGAAGGGCAGTGGATCCAGTGGCTGTGATGAAGCAAGGTTTATAAATAGTTAAGTTATGTTGTAATTATATAAATAAAAATTCGTGTAACTTCAAAAATTCATAACTTTTTCATACGAGGTCGAAAACGCGCGAAACCAGTTGCGTTGGAATCGTATGGACGAGCACTACGCGATGGAGTTGGTTTGGAGTCGTTTGGAGTTAGTGAGAATTTTGGATAAAATTAAACGCGCGTTTAATTTTATTCGAAATAAATCGCTAAAAAGGAAATTAAAATCAAGGTGAGAACTTCTCACTCAATCGAATTAGTTTCGATTTTATTTTAAATAGTTAGATTTAAAATATTTGAATGCATGTTTGAATGATGATTGATATCTATTGATTGTTAAAATAGACATTATACGCCGTTAGTAAGCGGATGTTATTTAATAAAAACATATACCGCGAATATTTCATAAACAGTGAAATTGGTATTATATATAATATCAATATATATATATTGGCATATGTATATATTGCAGTTGTTGATTTCCCGTATTTTTTAGCGGATGAGACCCTATTACGCCGTTATTAAACGGATAATATTTATTAAGAACATATACCGCGATAATTTCGTACTGGAGCGAAATTGGTATTGTGCTAATGTTTGTGGATGCAGGAAAACAGGTTGGAGGGATCCAACTGGATTCCTCAACAGTTTTTATTTGATTTCAGATATTTTGATATTTGATGGATTATCATATCGATATATGATGGATCGTTGTAGTCGTGATTGACTATTTGGTGTGTAGCATCATTGGACCCAGATTTTGGGATTTTAAAATGATTTTAAAGTGATTTTTGAAAATATACTATATTTTTGGAATTGATCCATTATAAATAAATAATGATATAATTTTTAAAGTTATAAAAATTATGATTTTTGAGAATATAGTTAAAAGCTGATTTTTGAGAAATATGGGTTAATGACTTTATAAAATAGTTTAAAATTGAGATTATGGAATTCATTATAAAAGAGTTCAAATATAGGATTCATAAAATTTGATTATTTTATAAATCAAGAGAATGATGAAGTTTTTAAAGGAATTTAAAGACGTTTTAAAGAATAATATAAATTAATTTATATTAAAGAGATTTATAAATGGATATTTATAAATTGAAATGTTGACATTATAAAACGAGTTTTTATAAGTGTTTGAATGAAGTGAAAATGAATTTCATAAATGAATGAAATTTATAGAATTATAAACTGTGAAGTTATAAATGAAATTTTATAAACAGTAGGTTTATAAAATTTGTGAAGTTATTTGAAGAATGGTTTTGGATAAATCATTAAATCTTATAAGTTATAAGATTTATAATTTGGGAAGTTTAAAAGAACGTTTTTGTAAATAAATGAATTATAAGTATTTAACTTATAATATGAACTTTTGGTATATAACTGAGTTATATAAATTGAATTGAATTGAATGAATAGAAGATTTATAAATTGAAGTTTTATAAATAGAAAAGGGATTTATGAAGATTGTTTATAAATTCGAAACCAATTGAATTTGATAAGTAATTTGCTATAACTTATTAAAGGAGATATATCCACGATTTTGGACAGTGGGTAATCCTTTAAAAATAAAAATAAGTTGTAGAAATGATGAAATTTGTTGACAAAGCATATTCACGATTTTGGACAGTGAATATATTATTGAATAAACGTATATGTTTTAGGGAAAAAGATTGAATAATCCAACCTCTGCTAATAAGGATTTCGAATATTGATAGGAAACTTCGAAAACACCTTGTTAATTATAATGGCAAAAACCGAAGCACAAAAAGCAGCACGCCGTGAACGAAGAGAAATTGCTCGTAGAGAAGCAGAAGCGAGACGTGCGGAAATTGAAAGGAGATTCACTGAAAGGCAAGTACCTGGTCCATATGATGAGGTTATTTGCTATCGATGTCATAAAAAGGGACATTATGCCCTTAAGTGCCGAGAGAGGAGAAAGAAAAGGAATGTGGATGACCGATTCGCTCGTCCGGAGATTGTGTGTTTTAAATGTCAGGAGAGAGGGCATTTTCTTAGTCATTGCCCTAAAATGAAAAGGAAAAGGTGCGTACTCAATTTACCCGTCGATAGATTGACAATCTGCTACCATTGTCGTCAGTCTGGACATATAGCCAGAAACTGCACCGAAAGACAACGGGGAGAACAAGCTATAGCCCGACCAGCTAGAGCGAAAAGCGCTAAGGTGATAGATAAGGATGGAAACATCACATATTATTGTAATAACTGTAGGGAATGGGGACATGTGGATTTTGAATGTGTTAATTCTCCTTTAACACAACATGAAATAGTGTCATCCGAAGATGAAAGTTTGGCAAGGATGCATACTACGGGACAAG
The DNA here is from genome assembly GCA_030765085.1 of Allium cepa. Taxonomy (NCBI): domain Eukaryota; kingdom Viridiplantae; phylum Streptophyta; class Magnoliopsida; order Asparagales; family Amaryllidaceae; genus Allium; species Allium cepa. Next base: position 487,316,250 of record CM060929.1, read on the forward strand.
AAGTCGTTAGTCCTTAATTATTCTGAATCTTAAACCAATCGATATATTTTGTAATACTATCTTTTGTAATCCACAATCTTCTGTGTACGTTTTTTAAAAGTATTAAGCTATGTAAAATTTTGTACGGAGGAAATATTTTAATGAAATAGTATTTTGGGAAGCGATATTATGAAATGAAATTTAATTGTTGATTTAACTGAATGAATCAAACTAATTTTGATGTAAAGTTTATATTTCAAGTTTAAAACTATTGCCTAAAATAGTTAATGTGGAAATATGAATTTAATGGAACTAAATTGATGAACAATCTACTAAAGAACTAGTTGACTATTTTTGAAATAGAAAGTAAATGCAAAGTTCAAATAGAATTTAAATTTCAAATATGAAGTTGTCAACATAATAATCTATAATAGGTTTAAATAGATTCAGTGATGAATTTGAATTTAAACGTGCGGAGAATTAAATTAAGTGGAAAACTTAATATGGAAAAGTTTGAAATCGGTTTAAAACCAATATTGTGAAAAATATGAGGGATTCAAACTATGAACTAAGTTGAAGTTGAAAAAGTTAATAGTTTTAAATATGTTTTAAAATGCATTAACTATCGAATACATAGATTTCGACATTCAATTGTTGAAATAGACGTTTTCGAGAAAAATTAAGGAAATGGTAGACTATAACACTATTGTTATAGTAAATGGTTTCCGGAAGGAAACGTTGTTTATAGTATTGGGATTTATATATCTATCTTAAATCCGAATCCCTATACTAGTGATTTTGAGTTGTCGTAACGATGTTTTACGCAACATTCGTTTTAACTCAAATAAATGTGTTTAAAAGAATGATTTCCTTAAAGAAAGAAATATATACTTAATTTTGATTCAAGTATATCGAATATTTTCAAAGTGTTGAAAGTGAATGAATTTGTGAATTACTTATTATTGAATAAGTATGGGAATATTTTCCAATATGAAATGAAAGGTTTGAAATTTTATCTTTTAAAGATAAATTGAGAAATGAATATTTGAAATTAGTTTCAAATGTCTAAGTGTGAAAATTATATATCTTGTAAAGATATTATTTTGAGAAATTAGAACAATTAGTTCAACTTGGAAATTTTTCAAAGATTGAATCTTGAGTTAAATTGAGTTTAACTTTGACACCAAAAACAATATAAGTTCAACTTTGAATTTTGGATAGTCGATTGGGATTGTATGTCTAACAAAATATATATCTGTGGTGGCGGAGAATTTATTCTTTTAGCTTAACACCCTTCTCTGAGACGTACGAGCTTAGAGGTTATATATCGATAGACATCAATTATGTGTTGAGAATTGACGATGTAACGTGAAATCCAAATCGAATGTGAAGTCGATAATGAATTGGATTATGAATGTGAATTAGGTTTGAGATAACCTTAAATTTTCAAATCGATTTAGAGGAAAATTTTAAACGTGATGGAAAATTTGGAATCCTCTATTTGTTGTGAATGTGAAATGAGTTTTCGTAAATTATATATGTGAATATAATCGAAAACTATCAGTTTGGAAAGTCATTATTATGAAAATCCTGTGTAGGTTTACATAGATATGATATGTACGAAATGTGAAATGAAGTACTATATGTATATGACATATGTTTTCTAAAAACTGAGGATATGGAAATGTACCTTCCAATTATTATGTGTGAAGGTGATTGGAACTCGGTGGAGTGTCCATTGTAAATCGTAGCTACGTAGAATTCCATTAGTGGAATGTCCAATGGGACTGATATGATATCCCCCACGATGGATCATCGTGTTTGGGATTATGTGATTGATGCTGGCGTAATTCGTGGGGTGTGATGCCTATAGTTACAAGCGATTCCACTGAGATAGTGGCGCAACCGTCGAGTAAACTGCGATCTGGAAACCGAAGCGTAATTCGAGGGGCGTGATGCCTAAGGCTACGAGCGATTCTACTGAGATAGTAGCGTAACCGCCGTGTGGACCGCGATCTAAGGCGATAACCATGGCGAAATTCAGGGGTGATGAGAAATCTGAGATTACAAGCGATTCTACTGAGATAGTAGCGAAACCGTCGGGTAAACTGTGATCCATGGGGGAACGGGCTTTCCATATCCATTTTTAAAAGAATTTTTGAAAAAGTATTTTCACTGGGAGTTGAAGCAAGTATGTTTAGTACTTGGAGATTTTTAGTCTTGCGCCTGGCCAGCGTATGCCTAAAGTCTGTGAGAACGACGATGGACTTGTTAAACTTTGAGTTATCAAGTATTTTCAAAACTTTGAATAGAAAATCAATAATCTGAAATTAGAATTACACAATTCTAACTTAATGAATTAAGGAAGAAGATCTTTAAAATATCTTGAAAGTCCACAGTTTTGGATAAAGATATATTATGCAAATATTTAGCATGAAAGATTTCAAGTTTAAAAATCTGAGTTTTATAAGTCAAAAAAATTTGGTAAAAGACTTTTGTGTCTTGATTATTGAAATTGATGAACAAAACTAGTGAAATAAAATAAATGGAATGAATCCTATATTTATTTGCGAGTTTGAAACTTGGTAAAATTGTGTAGGATATAAATATCGGTGAGATTTTAGCAATCGTTTTTTTTCCTAACTTATAATTTCGGGACGAAATTCTTTTAAGGAGGGAAGATTGTAACGATCCTGAATTTTGAACAATTTAAAAATGAAGATATTTAATTAATTTTAAATATTTGAGATAATTTTAAATTGAATTCCAATAAAACTAGGATATTGGTGATTTAATTTTAGAATTTAATCTATTTAAAATTGAACTAAATTTAAAATTAACTTTGAAGTTTGAAGTTGAATATTGAAGTTGTATCTAAAATTCGAGCTAATGACTTAGAAAAAAGAATTTAGGTATAAGAATTATTATTTATTTAAATTTATAAATTTGTGCTTGATAATTTAATTTCAAAACGTTTCTATGTTTATTAAAGAAAACAATTTACAAAACAAAAAATTGAATTCAAAATAAAAATAAAAATATAATTATATATATAATAAAATAATAAATAAATACACTTAGTTAAAATTTTAACAACAAGATTAAACAAAAACAAAATAAAGAAAATAAATTATACCAAACAATTGAACAAGAAATGATATATAATTGAATAATAATAAATCAAAATAAAAGTATAATTAAATAAATAAATAAATAAATAAATAAAAATAAAATAAGAGGTATACATTACCTTACCTATCAGCTAAATCCACGCCGCTTTACACGCCTTCAACCACGTAAATTTCACGTTCTCCTCTGCATAAAACACGACACCCCATCATTTCATTTCATACGAAAAAAAAAGAAAGAAAATTAATGGCGGTCTCGTTTTCGTCTTCCTTCAATAGCTAGGGCTTCGGCTTCATTCTTGCTTCAAATCTCTTGCGTGCTCTTCATTCGTTTGCAAAGGTGAGTTTTTTTACTCACGATTGATTTTAATACAAGTTCTTAAATTTGTGGAATTGAATGCTTGGTTGCATGCTACGTTTTTGGGTGTTATCTGTTATCATTGGCTTGGTTACTTGAATCTGAACTAACAAGAACAGATGTTTTGTGAATTTTCGTTTAAACTGTTAAGGACAGATGCTATTTGCTGTCACTTGCTCGATTTGCTTGAATTTTCAACTGATGAGAACAGATGCGTTTAAATTGATAATAACAGATGCTTTGTGAATTTGCGTTTAAAATTTGATAAGAACAGATGCTGTTAATTTGTTTTGAACTGTTGAGAACAGAGGCTACCCAAATTATTGTTTTAAAATTGATAAGAACAGATGCTGTTAATTTGTTTTGAACTGTTAAGAACAAATGCTATTTAACTCTAATTTAAACTGATGAGAACAGATACTATAATTTTGTTTTAAACTTGTACTTTTATTTTCTTTTTTTTTGAAATGAATCAAAGTAAAATGATTTGGATGCTTAAAATATTTGTGTGAATCTACATATACCCCTTTCTCTGGCCATCTGCAAAATGAAATATTGCATCTTGTTTTCTGTGAGTAACTCATCTTCTTAAAAATAAAAATAAAAAAAAATAGTAGTATAAGTTTGCTGTTTATTTATATCTCTGTGAATAGGACATATATGTATATATGATACTCTGAATATTGAAACTGGAAGTGTTACTTCAGTTTGATGATTGCTTAAGATCTCTGTTCAAGTTCCTTAATACAAATGTTTAATTTCATGTATTGCCTGTGCACTGTGTAGCCACTGATCATATATTTGTGACTGGGTATACTTGTGTGAGGTCTTCATTTACATTGTGTAGTAGTTTGAGCATTGATCTTGTTGTATTTGTTATCTCACATGATTGGTCGAGCTGTCCCAGTTGCCACTCCAACCTGGTAACACCCATTGAAGTTTGCATTGACCTGAGATGTATAGGGGTTGGACCACTTAATTTTGTTTAGTATGTCTCTGTTTGTCTAGAGTCTGCAGTAATTTTACCATTTACTGAGTTGGTTTGTATTTCATTCCTTTACCTGTACTCGAGTTTTTGTGAATGAGACTCGAAGCAGGGTTTTGACCCAAAGTGGTACTCGGGTGATTTTATTTTTGACTCGAAGCATCGGAGATTAGAACTCGAAGTAAGATCATAGGTGTCTCGGGTTTATGGGTTGCAGGTTTTAAAAGTCTGTAATTTTACGGTTTTTTAAATCTTGAATGAAACTCTTATTTTAAAGATTTAAAATTTAATCAAATGTAAGATTAAACTGAATTGATTTTGCAGTTTTTAAAAATCAAATGTAAGATTTAAATTCTGTGTGAATCAAGACTTGAAAACAGTTCAGGTTTAAGCCTGAGAAGCTTTGCAGTTTTAAATTTTAGAATAAATTCATATTTTAAGTTGAAACTTGATTCAGGTAATATTTGAATCTGAATTCAAATATAGTTTTGAGTTCAAAGTTTTTTAAAAGTGAAATCTTAAAATTAAATTCAGTTTTAAATAAAAATTAAAACAGTTTGCAGGGTTTTATAACAGAGAAGTTGCAGTTTTCATGTTTAATGAAATTCATGTTTAAGTTGAAGACTTAATTCAAGGTTTTGAAAATGAAATTTTTTGTCTGCACTTTGGTTTATTGATGTTGATCTCTTGAGTTGTTTCACTGCCATACTTGTAGCTTGGTCATTTGATGCACTGCCTTGATTTACCTTGTCTCTATTTTGACTCTTGATCATTTCTGCATAGTGCATTGACCTTTATGTCCATGTAGTTGCATATTTTTACTTCATTGAGTCTCTTGATGGTTCATTGCCACTCACTGTTGCTCTTTGCATTTTGTCACTTGAACTTTGTGACACTTGAACATTTGGGGTTTCTGACCTGTGCACATTGGTCATTGTTGATGTTCTTCTCTTATGTACATTTGTGATCTTCATTAGCATGTACTCTGTCATTGCTATATTGAGATCATCATGTAGCTTACTGTGTTCATTTGAATACTTTGTGTTTCCAAAATTTTGATATGTCCACCTGAGTTGATGCGTTTGCATATGCTCTGTCTTTGAGCTGCTGTGTTGATTTGCATTGTTTGTACCTGGGTTATCTCACTGATCATTTGTATACACACAGTTGTGTGCTTCTCGGTTGCACTGTAGTTTGACCTGCATCCCTTTGTTTGATCATCAGTTGTAGCTTGTTATATTGTATCTTGAAGTTATTGCCGTAAGCTCTGTTGCACTTCGATGTGATCTGGTCTTTGACCTTATATTCGCAGTGGCATTATACTGTTTACCCATGACATGCTTCACTGTATCTTGTAGTTGCACTTCATTTTAAAAAAAAAAATAGTGTTGCACTGGTTTGTTCCGATTTGCGCTTGCACACGCGTTGGCGAGGCAGTGCACATGTGTATTAATATACGTGTGTACTGCAGCCACACGGGATCGACAGATTTTAAAATTTTAAGTTGTTAATAATGAAAATCCATAATAGATTTAAATTGATTCATTTGTTTCGTCATCTCTGTCACCATTTTATTCAGTTCATTGCAAATTTAATTACTTGAATTAAGATTAATCCTGACTCGAGTGTTTTGTGTTTTGCAATTAACGCTCGGGTCAGACCGAGTATTTTTACAGCTTGAAGATTTTCAGGCCGCGAAGTTAGAGAGAGGGGAAAGCACTTCACTGAAGTTTTTCGAATTTTTTTTTCTTTGTACTCTAAAAGATATATATATAGATAAATTGTTCCGCTGTATAAAAATTTAATGCATTGTACAAACTCTGATGTATGTAAGAAAAATTCATTTATAAATAATATTATGATTATTCTGTGATTCTGTGGCTGATTCTGTTTAAACTCTATAAACTGACTAACAATCCGTCATTTTGAACGTTTCTAGTTGGTTTAATTACCGACTAGAGGCGGTCAGAGCGGCGGGTCTTTATAATAACTCTTAATGGGAGCTACCTAGAGCATGTTTAACAAGTAGTCTTCACGCTATAAAGATCCACGGTCTTCAGTAATCATCATCTTCAACAGGTCTTCATATTCGAACGTATATATTGGTTCGAAGTGGTTTTCGGATAGGAATTACCCAAATCCGATTCCCGTTCCTTCGAAGCCAATCATCGCTTCAAAAGATGTTAAGTTTATATGTGGATATCAATCATCAATCAATTACTTCATCTTTTATTTAAAACAAATATCTTTCTTAGATATATTCCTTTCAAGTTATTCCAATTTCTTTTCAAGAGTATATGGAATCAATAAGCCTCATTTATCAAATCATTTGATTTATTAGAGCCTTTCTTAAATCGTAGAATAATTCCAAATCATTTTCTCTTTTACTTAGGAAAATCTTTCCAAATCACTCATTAAATCTTAATAAAAAATTTCTTATATTCAAGTTATAATTTTTAACTTAGGAAAAATATTCCCAAATCATTCATTAAACCTTAATCAAAGATTTCTTTCTTAACTTCAAATCATATTCTTGCAAATCGATGATTTTCATAACAGAGCACTACTGCCACATTAGATATGGTAAATTTCACCTCCAGGGACTAATGACAAGTTTCACCTCCAGAGACTAATGGCAAGTAATCCTGCATCATGAATATCTTTGTCATTTAACGATATTTGTCTTTAATATGTTTTATTTCGAAAATTAGTTTGAAGGGGTTTTCGGATAGGAATCACCCAAATCCGATCTCGATTCCTTCGTAATAATCATCAAATAAAACATGTTAAGTGGTTAAATAACATTCAAAGAATTTATTTCTTTTATTTTGGAAAAACTTAAATATGATCTTTTTAGAGCATCCGGGCTTTCTTTTCGATCTATTCCACCCCTCCCTAAAAAGAGAAAACATAGGCCAGGTAAGTTTAGGGCACTGGTGCTCCATCCCTAACCTTAGTTAAACACATTGTTTTATCTTCCCAGATCTCACAGGCGGGACAAATGTACTAGTTGTTTCCACATACTCGGTTATTAATCTTCATTTTAGAAATGATTTATTAAACTTCCAAATCATCATTTAAAACACTTAATTATTTTTTTCTAAAAAGAATTCATAACTGATTTTAGGAAATATCATTATGTTTAAACTCATATTCAAAATGCTATAGAATTCACAGCATAAAAGTGCTGCGGAAAGTGCTATATAAGCTAATTTGATTTAAATAACTTTTTAATATTTGAAAATTCATATTTTCCATTCCATATCTCTTTTAAACCATTTTAATAGATTTATCAAATTTATTTCATATTTTTAATCATCTAAAAATATCATTTACAAAGAAATCCCTTTTTGGATTCCGAACTGCAAAACCGCGATGTTTTTAGAAAATTGTTTGGGATGTATTTCAAAACCTACTTAGTGAAATCTTGATTTTCTTTCTTTGTTGAAAACTATTATCATTGTGGACCAAAGACTTTTCATTTCGAAGAAATCTGACTTATAAATCATTCTCCACATCAATTTGAAGTTACGGGTCGAAATTTACAAACTACCGCTATGCAACGAGCTCGATTTTGACCAATTTTGTAAATTGCTTCGGAACTTGTCCGAAACATTTCAAATTTGTTTTAAACCATATTTAAACTATTTAAACTTATTTAAAATCATTAAGAGACTAAGTAATTTCCATACACATATTTGAATGGATTTATTTCTCATTTAATTAATTATGGTTAATTACTAATCATTTCTCTTACTATTTATCAAACGGGTTATCAACCACATAAACAATCGTATAATCAACCAATTTTGCAACCAAGTTATCAAACATTTAATCGTTCAATATATTTAAACTTTCAAATCATTATACTTGAAATAAGTTATGGATTAATTAGTAAATATGGGTACTCACCTTTTAACTTAACCAATTCTTCCTACCAACATTCATATGCAACAACACTTCATTTAAATTTCAACTAATCAACTTCTACTCCATTTTTTGCTTAATGCTATCGACTTCTTCTTTCAAACTCCCAAAAATCCGGCAAAGCTTCCGCAGCACCTTGAATTTGCTTCTAGCTCCTTTGAATGAAATCGGCGGCACCACCTTCTCTTTTTCTTACTCCGGAGCTTCACGAAATTGCTCCTCCTTCTTAATAGGTTCGGCCACACATTTGTCCTCCCCTTCTTCCATCATTTCTTCACTTCTTAGATACTAAACCATGTTCTAATGGTATTTTAAGGTCTTTGGCAAAGTTTGTTGGTGTTTGGAGTTAATTTGATATGATTTTGAAAAAGTTAGTAAGGATTTGAAAGAGAAGAAGAAGCCATTAAAGCTCTAAATAAGAAGAAGAAGAAGAGAGCTTAGAAAAGGAAGAAGAAGAAGAATGAAAAGTGTGAAAAAAGTGAGAAAGTGGTTGGCATATATAGAAAAAGAAATGAAGTGGTAAGTTACCAAAATATCCCTTTACCAAATTACCAAAATAACCTTACTTACTTCTTAAGTAATCTTATTTTTTTTAATACTTAACATCACGTTTCAAATCATTACTTTATGACATTTTCACTTAGATATTAAGTAAAGAAAGTAATAATTATGTTTCTTTGATTTGATGTTTTACTTTTTGCTTTGAAATGACATTTCTATCTTTTTGTGCTTACTTTTTCTTAATTATATTCTAGAATTTTATAAGTATATTTAGTAAAAGTAAACTTAATTAATGTACTTATACTATTTGAATATATGTTCCTATATAAGAAAATAAAGGTGCGACGACGTTGCGACAACTTTTAATCGACAAAACATTGATTTTCGACAAAATGTTTTACGGATATATTTTGACGTTTTAGTTAAACTATTTATTTCTATACCAAATTTAAAAATAAAATTTTTACTTTTTTAAATAAATTAAAGCATTTCTCTTTATATCTTAAAATCATATACAAATAATATCAAAATCTCTAATTTTACAATGTATGTAAAAGTGACTCAATGCGACAAAATTCGGTTATTTTTGTAAAACGATTATTAGCATACTTATAAATATTTTAATATACTTTTATTATCTTTATTAAATGTTTTCAATAAGATTTATCAATTTAAATAAATATTTAAACCTATTTATTTAAGCATTTATTTATTTTTAACAAAACTTAACTTTTGTTGATTTGTTCTAAAATCCAAATTTATACCTTTTTAAATTATCAACTATAAGAATAAATAATATCTCTATTATTATCTATTATATTTAGCTTATTTATTTAAGTTTTAGACCTTTTTAAATTTAAAACAAACGAAATCTCTCATTTTCGAAGTAGCAAAATTATGGGTCGTTACATGTCAGCATCCACATATGAAAATTTATTACATATGTTCATTTCGAATAAAACGTGTCAACGTTTTATTCTAACATTTTAAACTGGTTGGGCCACTAAATGGCATAGACAAAGAACAGTTGAAATAATATCCAAGTGCAATAAGCTAAAGCATAGATCATTACTAAATTAACGATCATTAATTTATATTAAAAAATTTACAAACCAGAATTTAATTAACTTCAACCAACTGAATCCATTTATATTTTATTCCAAAATTTCTTATAAATTAAAGAGATTTTAAAACGTTTTATCATTAGTTAAAACAATCCATTTAATAACTATTTTACTAATTAAAATAAGACTAAACCAATTAAAACTTTAATTATTATTTTACTTAAATTATTATAAATAATTAAATTTTATATTACCGAAAATTAACAAAAAATTTTGGATTAAAATACTAGTAGATAGGATAACAATGCAAAAATTATCACGTTGATTTGGTTTTAAAAGAAAGGGAAACAATGTTTTAAAATTGGAAGATTTATTAACATATAGACTTTAATTCAATTCCATTTAGTTTTAAAACGCTATCCACTCAACTTCGGCCCAAGACAAATCAAAACCGCCCAAAAAACTCCTGCCCAACCCTTCCTCTCTTCTTTCTTTTGCACCCAGCTCTTTATATGAACAATCTCAGGTGTGCACGCACGATGCACATTCACCCAACCTCCAATCATCGAATCACGTCACCGATCGTCCCCACGAGTCACGCTCGACCACCCCTTTACGTTCCCCACTTGAAACCCACGACAAACACTCGTTTGAAAATTTCGAGCTTCAGCCTGCCACCTGCAACGACACCATGGCCTTCCCTCGCCTCGCCACGCCACCACCGTATACCATTCATCACCAAATTTCACCTGGAGCACCGACACCACCTCCTCCATCGATTCCCCTCCATGTGCATGTCTCATTCTCCTCCTCCTCGTCGCCATTACCTCAAACCTGTGACCAAACACAAAACCCCCAAAAATCCTAAAATCATCTCGATCGGCTAACACCCCAATAATAAAATACAATGCCATTTTTCTCGCGTACGTCAACTCCTACACCTCCACATTGCCCCAAAGTCGACCATGTCGTCGACAATTGACCAAACTCCTAAATCCGTTCAACTCCAGAATTCTCCTCCCACACAACATAAAAAAATTCCAAACCTATCTTAAAAATCATATCTTTCCACGACAATCGCAACTGTATACTACATGTACTATTATTTTTTACAGTTGAATTTCGACCAAAGCTTGCTCACCCGCTGTTGCAGCTATTTTTCTCCCTCCATGTTTGAATAAACTTGATGAACCAATTTTTAGAATAATCTAGACTAAAAAACAAACCATTTTGATTTTGGATTCATGTTCAAAAACTAAGTAAATAATGAGTTAATGATTTTTAAAGTTTAAGAGGCTTAAATGTTTTGTCCAAATAATTGAACAGAGGAAAAAATAAAAAGTGCAGTGCTGGGGATGCTGGGTGAACCACCACGTCTAGCACACGTAACTAAGGCATATAAACATACAAACGCATGTATACTTGACATTAATCAAGTACTCATTCAAATCACAGATATACAGGTAGCTATATAACCAGTTTTATTGAAATGTTTTACTCGTAGTTTGAAAATATTGAACTGCTACTTTACTTCCTGAAGCTTGAGCAACTCAGTATTCTTCAAGGTTTTGAAATGGCAGAGTATTTTTTTCATTTCTCTTGTATGAACGTGAACTAGGCAAGCATCGCCAAGGGTGAAAATATATAAAAGAGGATGGGAAAAAGCAGTAAAGTAGGGCGACTATGCTTTTTTTTTTCATGTTACGGGATTTACATTTTTTTCTTTTCTTTTCTTTTACTTTTGTCTTAATTTGATTTCATATGAAGGCTGATTTGATTTTGTAAGTGATTTGATCTTTTATGGCTTGAGATGAAATTTTGTAAGCTTTATTTAATATCTTGCCATCATGATGTCTCCTGTATGTATATTCATTTATATGCATATATAGATATGCATACATTTACACGGATACACACACACACACACATATATATTACTTCATACTTCACATCTTTATATATACTCTACTTTTATAAACATATATAACAATAGCATTTTTACTATCACATTTTATGGGAACGCATTAAAGTTTTAAGCCAAAGTTTAAGAAGTTTTGTCTCGAATCTAAGCACAACAACTGCCTAAGGCAATATATTCTGCTTCAGTAGCAGAAAATGCAACATAGTTTTGTTTTTGACTTGACTAGGAAACTAATGAATGACCTAACATAAAATATGTTCCACTGGTGCTTTTTTTATCCACAAGACAATCCACATAATCAACATCAAAATAACCAACTAAATCCACTAAAACAAATAGGACCTTTAACAGCGTTTAAAAAATCTTGTAAAAGGCTTTAACAGTGTTTTTAACCATGTTGTATAACTACATGCAGTTATAGGTCAGGAACATACCACAACAATAGAGGAAACGCTATAAAAAGTCCACTTTTAATAGCGTTTGGTGTATTTTATGTCATTTATTTTGATGAGCTTAAAACTTTTCTTAGCAGTTATCTCTTGCCATAATATTTATTCATAGTGTTTTATATGTTGCTATTAATGTTCCTTCTAGATATTTTTCTATTGTTAAAAAGCTTTTATAACAGTCCCAAAACGCTATAAAAGCGTACCACAACGTTTTTGAAACGCTGTTGAAATTTTACACGGTGTTTTACAAATGTCATCGTTTACTATTTCTGCATTTCCCCCATTACTTGTTACTTTTCTATATACATCGGTCATAATTTATATACCAACACAGTTAAATCAACACGCACATTTCATAATCAACATATTATATTAAGTGGAAATTAGCCACAAGGGCCTATTTAGCAAAAGCAATTAGTTTCTAGGACACAAATGAAATAATTATTTTTAAGAATAAAATGCAAAATAATTAGTTTCTAAGGCCTAAAAACCTATGAAATTACGTCCTCGAAAGTAATTGGACTGCTGACTTTGTCCTTAAAATAATTATTCTACTAACTTTGGCCTTGAAATTAATTTCTGTGGATGTGTGTCCTAGAAATTAATTGGACCGCAAAGTTTGTCTTTCTAGTGAAATGCCCCTTATATTAATTGCACATCTCATAATCAACATGTAATATTACATAATCAAAATATGCAATATTCTTACATCAAAACAAATATAATACGTCCATAATATTTCATAAACAATGTAGAACAAGTAGCAACTAGTAACCAAAAATAGTGATACATACGAACCAAAAATGTAGTTCTTTCGTCAAAAATAACTTCAAACCCATAATTTATTGCGGCACTTTACCTATCCACCTATAAAGTAAAAGTTCAAAATTAGCAAAATAATTTGAAAATACAATAAAATATAGTCTTGAGCATAGTCGATGCAAGCAGTAACAACATGAAATGTGGTCTGGAACAAATGAAAAGTGATATTATTGTTAACATGATATATATATATATATATATATATATTTGTATATAATGGGAAAGTCTATTGGGACACAAAATATAGACACAATTGGTGACACAAAGTATCTGCACCATTGGATTGCCCCCTAAATTCCACCTTCCATATAAGAACAAAAGGATCCAACGGTTTAGATCTCTTGTGTCACCCAATTGTGTTTAATTTTGTGTCCAAATAGTCGTCCTCATATGTAATAATTCATATATATTTATGTATTATTTTCATACGTATATTTCTATGGTACGTTTATATTCTCTGGTTTAATAAGTTTATCGAGACATTATTATTACAACCACTATTTCTAATTACTCATTACTGCTACTATATGTATATAAGACATTATATATATGTATGTATATGTAATTAACATCTATGATTTGAATGTACATGTAGAGATATACTCTATGTAATATAATTTATAATAGTATATATTTTCATACATAAACTTAATTATTTTTCATATACTTATTTAATATATGTGTGTGCACGCAATTTAAATATTAAATTTATATGATTTGCGTGTATATGTACAGATTTACAATATAGTATATATGTATCGTTTGTATAATATTTATTATATATATATATAATTTGTATTAGTTCATATACTTATTATATACATTTATTATGTTATTTGTTATATGATATTCATATGTATAATTTTATAATACGTTTTCAAGCTATGGTTATGTTTATCAAGATATTACCATTTACAATATGTGTGTGGCTTTATCATGTTTGTGAAACCAAAACTAAAACGTCACAAATGCATTATCTTCTTAGCAATGCCTAATTTGTTCCTCATTAGATTTAAAACTAAGTCGCTAAAAAATTAGTCGAACATCTACTTAAATTTTCAGCCCCAGCAAATGATTTTTCTACCATAATCTCGCCACCCTAGTGATGGGTGCTAATATGTATAATATTGCTTTATAACAATACATTTTAACCATTCAGATTATAACCAAGTACATAATGCATTGGTTATAACAGTTGAAACCGAGAGTATTTATCATAAATGAGGATTGTTCTATGATCACAAGTGATGGCGACTTGTAAAAAAATCATAAGCTTTTTCATGGTCGGTTTTATGCTCATTTTGCACTCTCAACAGTATGCTCAGTTGCAAACCGAGCTTAGTTTGAATTCTCAGTTGCAAACTGAGCTTGCACAGTTGCAAAATGACAACTTTAAGTATTTAAATAAAGGCAGTTGGAACTGATAGAAAAGTACGTTATATCAATATACTGTAGTGCAATCTAACAGACTATGGCAAGGGTCACGTAATATAGTTCCATTTGAACCCTGAAATAAGATCACCTTGAATACCGTCAGACATATTGAACCCATATATATAATAAGCAGCCTAGCAAATTTGAAAATCATGTTTATTTGCTAATAAATTACGAAGAAAAGGAGTGTGCATGCAAAAGATAGTAACATTCATGTTCAAATGCACTGCCCCTCCAAAGTACATCATCATCCTTAATAAGAATAAGGTCAAGTTTGCATAACATTTTACACGAAATGGAGAAAAACCACCAAGCTTAATAACATCGGTTTAAAGAAAGATTGAACAATGTTTACTCATAAGGGTTTGTGTTACTAAGAGACGGTAAGAATTATATACATACAAAATAAAATTTTGAACAGGTCATACAAGCTGATGCATAATCGGGCATACAAAGCTGGACAGAAACATACAAAAGAAAAGGATAAGTACAACAAATATCCTTGATGTACTTGTATATGTTCTACTTCATAAAGATAAAAATTTCCAAGTATACTTGCAGGCAGTGTTAGAAACCAAACAAGATCAGGGTTGAATCATGGTTAACCTTGAACCATTTGATTCTCGAGCCCGGAACCATGTTAAATGATGATCATGCACGAACCATAGTTGAAACCACATATTTTAAGTTCAAAATAGTTAGCTAAAGCATTTAAATACGAAGTAAATGGGACTGTGGTCTGAACCATATTCGCTGTGATGAAGCATTTAAAATACTAAGTAAACAGCTAAAGCATTTAAATATGAACCATCCTTTATGAAGTCAAGCATGATCACAAATTTTAGTTTTTATAAAACTTGGTTAATTTCCATAACCTTAAATAATTTTTGTAAAACTTGGTTAGGTTTGATAAAACTTAGTTAATTTCTATAAAAAAAATAGTTAATATAGTTAATTATTATAAAACTTAATTGATTTAGTTTAATTTTTATACCGATCATGTTGTAGTTTAAACTATCGCCTCGTACATTTTTTATCCTTAGCTTACATAATGAAAATAGAAATATTATGTTTGTGTGCACGTGCGCACATCTATACTCCTAAAAACTTACAATACTTAGAAAAACAAAACGAGAAAAATAATGAGAATTTAAATTCTTTCATAAACTGGTTAAAGAACAAAGGGATGTAATTACCTGAATGAAGGGATTGGAAGAAAGTGCATATTGGAGCTTACTTGGAGATAAATCCATATACATATCTGCAGGATATAAGATACGTTGAAAAGTTTTGTCAGTGTAATATTTAAAATCTTCTGTGTTACCTGTATGGCATATATACTGCCATTAATGTTCACCTACGATATTCTAGGCTTATCAATTGAGGGGCTTGTGACCTGCGTTTATCAAATAAACATATGTTAACTAAGTAACAAGCGTGTTGAATATTGTTGCATGCGTTTAAAACTTTAAACTTTAAATCCTAGCTACCTGGTGATGTATCTCAGCCCAGAAAAGTGCAAGCAATGTATAAGTTGAGAAAAACAAAGAATCGGAAAATCAAGAAGAGCCATTTCAAGAAGCTGATTTAGTCAGCTTTGAAATTTACAAGCCAAGAAGAAATAAAAACAACAAATAGCATGTGAAATATACGTAATGAAGGATGAGTAATTACGAATTAACACTGAAATTATACAATAACAATGTAAATAACATGAACATCGTAGTTATGCTTAAACATGCACAATGGTCAACGAATTAGGCACTGTAATAGTTTTTATCTCATTAAAAAAATTAATTGTATGGCTCATTGCAAACATATACGCTTCTTGACGACATTTGGGATTGCATTCATTCCACGGTAGAACCATATAAGTTCCTAGGTGTTTTATATGTTCCCAAAGATTATTTCTATGAGTCTGAGTATACGGATCATGAAAATTTATTAAAACCATATTCAGTCCACCATTATTTTGCATGAGACAAGAAACAAACTGTACTCCACTAGTTATTACATTGGTTTTCCACACCTTTAAGTTCCATATTACCAATATCATGCTTTTATTAGGTATATCATTGTTACATATGAACTTCCAATATGGTTTAAAGCATTTCACATAAAATTTTACATTATCACAGTTTAAATTTTTCTCTAAAAGCACAATCATTGTGGGTTTAATCCTATTTACATGTTCAATAACATCATACATCCTTATTGGAGTTTAATCTCCTTATGTTCCAAACAGGGAATGCCATTAATTAATATTAGATGTATTTCCCCCATTCTCTGAGCCATTAAGGGAGTAAACTTCTATTATGACGTGTTCTATTCTAAATTAGATTTATACGTATAAAGACAAATAAAAGGCAGCATGAATTCATAGTTGTATCAAGCCTTTGAAGCAGCAACAAGATGTAATAAGAAGGCAGGTACAGAGAAAAATACCTAAAGAAGATCTCCAATATTGCATAACAAAGCTCCATGAACTGGGTTACTGAAATCCATTGATTTTGACGAAATATTTGAAGTCCCCTGATTTCATCTTGTGCAAGTACAGTTAACAGTGCAAAATCAGCGTGTTTTGTTGCTCCCAGGGTAAGTTCTGGTTCAGGACATAGAGGGTAATAATGGCATGCCAAATCTTTTTTCAATGGAATTTATGCTTTTTAGGTAGTTCGAGTTGAGTCCCAGAGCCTTTGATAGTAGTTCACATATTGTCTCTGCAACGCTATCAACATGCCTTTTGTACTCCACCATCTCCTCCCTGCAACAAAAATAAAACTTTAAAGTAAAGAAAAACAAGCCCGCGCCTAACTTCGATAGGCTCTTATAAATCTTTGACTGCAGGCAATAAATTGAAAATGATTTATTAAACCTGAAAACCGATGGTTATTGTTCAAATTTGAGTGATCCATCAAAGATAACAAAAACTGTGTCCCTCCAATCAGCAGCAGGCGATGTAAACAAACGTTGATTAGATGCATACCTAACCTTATCATTTAAATCCCTCGAATATATCAGTTATACAAGCTAGTAAAACTTCTAGCACAAATAGGGAAATGATGGAGCTATGCACATGTGTCAAAAAATTCTTAATGAAGAGACAAAAATCAGACTTCTATTATAACAAAAAAAGCTTGCATTCCTCGTGAAAACGTATGATTACACACCTTGCACTGTTCTGTTTGACCTTTCGTGAAGGGATATGATTGATTAAATTTGTATATTGCTATAAAGAGCATTGTTAGAAGAGTAACAGAACCTGTGGCTGCAATAGTACCCCTTGAAAAAGAAACTGTAAAAAACACATGGAGATGAGTTTCTGGATATCTACAAACCTTTCATGAAGAGATCAACAAACTTTTCTTATTACCTTTTGTTTCTAGATACCCACAAGATTCTTTCAAGTTATCAAACAGCATAGGATTGCCTATAGAGCTACAATAACCATATTTGCATCTTTAACTTCCTTATTCTGTATTCTGGAAATTACTTAGGAGGACTATAGCTTTTCTTTCATGCCTAGTGGGGTTTTGATACCAGTTTGTTGAGAGTGAGAACAAAATGAAAAAAAAAATGAAAAATTGAGAACTCAAACACAAAAACTACAGTTGATAACTTAATCTTTATTAAATAACTGCGGCTATTATATAGCCTTACATGAAAAAACAGAATAGCTAGAAAATAGCGCACAACAACATTAACATGGTAAATGCAACAGAGATCAAACAAAATCCCCGAAGGAAGTGTCAAAGCTGCGAACAACTTCCTAAGGAATTGGGACTTCATTTAGACCGAGCAATAAATCAAATACTTTTTCCTCTTCAATATCCCCAGAACAAAAAAATATAATGGTCCAAAATAGTAAAAACAAACAAATAATAAACCCTTCAGGCGATTTTAAAGTGGTTTTTTCTTCTTACGACCATGAAATGGTCTGAAAAGGAAAGTGGAAATTTCATATAGGTTATTTGTGAGTTGTGAGAGTTTAAACAGTGTACTTGCTTGTTTAAATGAGCATTCGATAAATAAAAATGCTAATAAGTGCAAATAAAGTAACATAAAGTTTTGCAGTATGCTACTTTCTCAAAATCAAGGGTGTGAGTTAAACTAACATCTGCCTATTTAATACGTTAATAACATATTGTTGAATAGCATATTAGAGGAAATAAACCAATATATAAATCCACCAAAGCTGATAAAAATTGTAGGAATGCTTAGTTTTCCTCTGTTTTTTCTTTTGCATATAACAGTTATCAATTAAGAAATAGTTTAGCCATTAATTTTTATGTGATCAGGAAGACGACAACATCCTAGACGATTGACCTAACCAAATACGTATATAATGATTGTATCCCTATCGCCTCGCTTATAGTTTCCTTGAAGATATTATTAGTAAATAAGATTTCAGTATCAACTCACATACAGACTAAAATAGAAAAACACACTAAATGAAAGAAAACTAAATAACTTGCAAATAAGAATGCATTTAAACAAAAGCTTGTGAGAAAGAGATCTATAGAGGATTATTAGGATATGCATTTGCCGCCTAGCCGATTACTTCGTCTATCTGAAGTCTCTCATTTCTATGACTAATGGCACTTAAAGTTCATTCATTAATTTAAAAAAATAACAATCGATAATTCAAACGTATCAGGAAAAGGTTAGAAAGGCATTAAATCAATGAAGCATAGCCTTTGAAAATCAAACTAGTAAACAATGAAAAATTGTAAGAATAGTATTGTTATGAATAAAAACTGCAGACCACAGCACGGAATTGAGTCGTCTACGTCAAACTTACCTCTTGCAACTTAGAAAAATTTTCAAACAGCTTGGTAGGAAATCCATGATAAGTGCGACACTAACAACTAAAATTTACAATCGAATCAAGTTCAAAATTTGTTAGACATCCCATAGAACAAAAAAGTGTAAACAATAATCATAATCAAATTTGTATCAGATTAAAATCATGATAAATAAATAAAATCTAACCCTAAGTTGAGAATCGCAAGCAACTAGGGGTAGAGTTCACTTGTCCAGAGGACTGCTCACTGTTGAAGGCGACTTAGGCAAGAAAAGCACAGCAATAAAGGGGCAGGCTGTCCAGAACAGCGATAAAGGGGTAGACTATCTAGAGTAGCAACAAGTGAACTGGGAATTTGTTTCTTAGGGTTCTAATTGAGAGGTGGGAATGAAAAAGAAAACGCGGGAGAAAAAAAATAATTGGAAAAGAAGCAGCCTAAAAAATATATTGTATGCCCGGACATAAATGTTGACGTCTTATTGATTTACAACATGGTTCAACGCCATGTATATTTTCTTATACTTCAACCGAAAGTTATAATTGCAACCAGCAATTAAACGCTGTTACAAGTTTCCATCTATAACCCATTTTCTTGTAGTGATCGAAATTATCACAAGCCGCAATCCAAATTTTTATTTGTGCAAAAGATATCTCAAAATTCATTATATGGCTAATGAGATTCTTTAAGATTTTCTTGAAAACGTGCACAAAGACAAACAAGAAACATGATATCGGGCATAAACACAATAAGGTAGAGGAGATAACCAATTATACCTTGATATTTCTTTTGATCAACTGCAATTTCTTTTTCGTCTTTGTCAAGCGTGGTTGAAGGACTCATGAGAGTTCTAAGTGGCTTTTGTGACTACACGCACCTCTCGACAACCGATCCAAAGCCTAACGTGAATTTCGGACTCACGACGTGCTGAGAAGTACGGATCGTCGGGACTTTTATTAGGATACAGAGAGTAATATAAGTAGATAAAATTTAAGATATACTACACTTTCAAAACACATAGTGGAAGGAAATATATAACACAGAAAAATATCCATCTCGGAAAATATCCAAATCACAGTCTTAGAAATTAGTACGTTGTCCAATACAGAGTACATAGAAAATATCACTCTAATTCTAATAAAAGAGATAATATGTACTAGTAAGATATAAAAATACATGAAGATCAAATATGGTAAAAACCAATCTCCAAAGTTAAGCTCGACCCTCCAAGTATCAAGAATGGGCCAATCATCTGTTGTCATGTCCACCTGTGGTGAGGAAAAAGAAGGGCAAAGAGTTGGTCAAACAAAAGTCTAGTAAATGAGTACAAGTTTAATATGTAATGATCATGTATAGTTACTTTAATGCTACTTTAGATGACATAGGGTGTGATACAAGTGTCTGTGAATTCTCAAGGTTCATTACTTAAAGATTCTTGTTTAGTACATACCTACACTACAGTTTGTGTAGCCTACTACAAGGATCGAACTATGGATAAACCTCACAAACAACGATCTTCCACCACTCCTAGAGCTACTCAATATGCAAAACACCGCCCTTTTAGCTATTAACTATGGAAACACCGCCCGTAGGCTACTTTGGGGATACATTGCCACTGCTATCACCGCCACGAGGCTACTGAAGTACCGATTTTTCCCTAACTACGACTGCCCATTTCCCATTACACCCGGAGAGGAAGAATCCAAAATGAAGACTCGCCGGTGTGTATCATCATCTACATTCACTTCCACCTCTCGATTGTAGTGTTGGCCTCTATCATATCGCTTCAGGAATCGTGCATACTAGGATTCCCGTTATGTCGGCAGGCCCCCACCATCAAGCATCCTTCTTAGTGCTACGCATCTATCAATGAACATCTCGTGAGTACCATTTGCAAAAATACATCACCCTAATGGATTACTCGATTCCAAATTGAGTAAAGAACATTTACCCACCATAATGACACTACTATAAAACAGGTCATTTGTATCGGTTGTTCACCCCCCTGTTGCATCAGTTCTACAACCGATGCACATGCAACCGATGTAACAGGCTTAACAGTTTTGCATCAGTTCTAAAACCGATGCAAAACAGTCCTTTTTGCACCGGTTGTTACTAACAACTGATGCAAAATACGGTTGCAACAAAGGAACATGTTGCATCGGTTGTAATGAAAACTGATTCAACAACGGAACTTGTTGCATAGGTTGTTGTTGAAAACCGATGCAAACTAATCCCTCTATTATTGATTATAACAAACAATTATTGCATGCAATATTACAATCATTCAAAATTAAATTTAATGGCAAATACAAACTGAAAAACATAATACCAAAATAATGTGAGAAATGCGGATTACGTATCTTAAGGCTAAGACTAACACTAGAGGGGGGTGAATAGTGTTAATAAAGAATTACTAAATCTTTTCCAATTTATGTTAATTTAGACACAAAAGTATGCAATATACAGACACAGATATGATCATAGAAACAATCAAAGATACAGAAATAAAATAAAAGTAGTAAAGGAAAGAACACACCGAATTTTATACTGGTTCGGAGTTACCCTACATCCGGTCCCGCAACACAAGTACGGATTTCCTTTCAAAACCAATCGTACAATTACACCCTCGATTTCAAGGCTACGAGCTACACCCTCCAGAATTTCGATCCTTTGGGTAGAGATACTTGATTTCTGAGCCACAAGTTTACCCAATTGATTTACCAAGGCTACAATCACACCTTTTCCCTTTTGATTGATTTCTAAGACTACAATCACACCTTTTCTTGCTTAATAGATTACAAAGAAGTCTATAACTCTGAATAGCACTGAGAATTTTGTAGAGATGGTGATAGAGAATCAAACTAGAAGTAATCGAGTATGATTCAATGTTGATTTCGGCAGAGTAATGATAAGAATATGTATTAAGAAAAGAGGAAGAAGAAGAGGAGCGAAAACCAGAAAAAAGTGATTAAAAATTCGTTGAAACTGACCCCTATTTATAGAAGAACAACAGCCATGTCCATTCATGAAGAGTTATGGCGAATAGAAACTTCTTTTGAAATTTGAATTTTTGAATCAAACTGTCACCATGTCGACATGGTACCCATAGGCATGTCGACATCCCAAAGCTTTTTATGATGTTTTGAATTTCTTTGAAAATAACCTTTATTTTATATAAAAACTAATTTAAACTTTATAAACATACTTGACTATAGTTGAAATTCATAAGTAAATATAAAGAATAATAAATATAGAATTTAACCATAATTTTATATTTAAATCTAAGTATAAATATTTAAAAGTTAAATATATTATTAAAAAGATAGTTTAAAATCAGGAGTAATTTGACTTTGAAAATAAAGATGTTTTTGAGTCTAAAATTATTTAAAATCAGGATCGAGGGTTTTGAATCTTTTAAAAGGAATGTTTTGAAAACATTTTGAAAACAGGATATCATTTTGAAAAATCATTTTGAATAAAAGTTAGCCGATACAAAACAATGTTCCGCTAGGTTTTTCGTAGGTTTCATCCTACTTAGGGTTCCATCCCTTTAACGGGCTCGAAGTGGATTCCATTCCACGAATAAATTGGATTTTAAGATGCCAGTGCTTTTCTACAAGTTTTAACAAAAATTCCTAATAATAAAAAATACTTATCCTTGAAATCTTGAACTCTTGATAGTCTCGGTATTCATGAGTCTTCTATCTTGATATTTTATCTTGATATCTTGAATCTCTATATTGTACAGTCTTCATTCTTAGTACCTGCATGGTTAAATCCTGCATATACATATATATCTAAATTTATAATGTTAGTATTTATATTTTATAATCTATTCTAAGGTTGTTGTCATCAAAACCATCATCTCACGGACTAACAATCTCCCCCTTTCGATGATGACAACCTTTGTTTATAAAATATTATTTCTATCCTAATAACTCCCCCTAAAACTAACAACTCCCCCTTAATCTATACCTAACTATTCTATTTTATATTTCTCTCCCTTTGCCATCAACAAAAACTTACTCCCCCTCATTCTTGGACTTCAGTACCTGCATTGATAAACTATACAATGGAATATATAGAGTAGGAAATAATTATACTTCTAAGCATGATAACTAATTTAAAGATTATATACATTACAATGTGTGTGTGTGTGTGTATATATATATGTTTTACATACCAATCTTCAAATCAATAAGAAATCAATCCACACAAGGTATCAATTCAAACAAATCAAACAAAGTAAAAAAACAAACGTTACGTGGAACTTCCAGCCATCCTTCTTCTCCAAAGATTGGGTCTGCCTTAATAGCATCCCAATTATCATTGTCATTGGTGAGAGAGACAGGAGGATGTGCTTCGTTATCATCCTTGTGCAGAGAAGAGATCATCCATCGTATCGCATCGAAGTGCCTTTCTTATTCCTTTATCATTTGCATTTGACTTAATTCTAAATGACACTAGTTTCGTAGAATAAATGAGAGAATATTCTTGAACGAATTAAGAGTTTCTTCAAGATTTTCGGATAAATTGTGAATAGGATTAGCCATAGTTGAATTTGTGAAAGAAATTAGGATATAGATGATAAGAAATAAATTTCAGTGAAGAATTCTGGAAGAAACATGTATATATAGGTGTAGAAATTCGTTTGAATTGAATAGACATGCGGTAGCTATTCAAATTTCAAATTTAAAATCAATTGTCATTTCTGACCAGTACATGTCGACATGGGTCACATAGGGGATGTCGACATGGGTTAGTGAAATGTTATGACTAATTTTGATTTTGTGAATAATTGTGTATATATATAATATACTAACATTTATTCTAGAGATAAGATAAGGTAGATAACAGAAAGAAAATTTCATTTCATTGCATACTACGATAATACAATGATTAAGCACACAACAAACTACATGAATATTCGAAATAAAGCAAACTAAAACAAATACAACAAGATACGAAAAGATAAAACTAGTTAGAGGATGAAGATGATGAAGATAGTCCAAGTTTCTTGCTGACTTTTGAAAAGAACTTATTCATCTTCGAAGAAATGTTATCCAACTTTTTACTAACAGATCGTTTTAGAATCCGTTGATTCTTCACAATTATCTTTTGGTTTTTGAGAAGGGTTTTGTTGGATGGATTGGAAGGATATTCAATACTTTCCAAAGACGTTTCACCTTCTTCTTCTTCTTCAATTTCCATTTCATCCCCTTCTTCTTCTTCAACTTCCTCTTCTTCCATTTCCTCATGAGCCAACCGCTCTTACTTTTCGGTAAGTGTCTCTTAAGGTTGAAAAACAAATGGAATTTTCATAAGCGAAATGTTGGAATGATTGAAAACTTTTTTAGAAACAAATTCTTCGCCTTTGAAATCCACTCCAAAATAGTTAAAAATCCGAGTGAGATAAATTCCATGGTATAAAGTATTCCCACCCATTTCAAGATTTTTAGGACGAAGTTCATCCAGAATAACTTGCGCCCAATTTATGTCATAGTTTACGAAAATAGCAAAAAAAGCTTTGCAAACTTTTGAAGTAGGATTGTTAAAATTTCCCGATCATGGGGTCAAAGTATGTTGCAAAAGAAGATTAACAATTCTTGCTTTTGGTCGAAAATTTCTATTTTTAAAATCAAAATCATCATCTTTTTTGAAAATGTGATGAAATGTCTCACGATCACATTCATCAATTTTAAAGTTAGAAAGATCCATTCCCGAACTCTTGCAATTGAGAATGGTACCCAAAAGAGCACAATTCAAAACAATTTGAGTGCCTTTGACACTACTCCAAATTTCATCTTCATTTCCAACATAAAATCCGCGATTTAAATTCGCATAGAAAATTTTGACAAGATTAGGATAGCAAACAAAATCATTTTGAGAAGCATCAATAAGACTAAGAACACCATTGTTTGCAAAAAGACAATCAATTTCATAAGAAGAAAAATCTTGAAAAATAGCAAATTTTCTGGGATGGACTTTAGCATAGTTAGCATAATTAATGTATGCTTTAATTGCCTCTGGATCATTAAATAATTGCTCTTTGATTTTTCTAGAAATTCTCATGGTTGAGGGGTTGCTTGAAGAAGCCATTAGAGTAGAGAGTAGAGAGCTTGAAGTTATGAAGAGAGAGTTTGAATTTGAAGAGGAAAGTGAAAAGATATGATAAAAGATAGTGAATAAATAGATTCTCAAAGGACATATTCTCTGGTCAAAAGGTATCTATTCAGAGAATTGAATGAGGTGAAAAGGTGGAGGGAAATTTAAACATTTGAATTTAAATTTTGAAATTCAAATTCAGGTAGCCATGTCGACATCATGGTAGGGACCATGTCGACATGTGCTTTTGAATTTTCATGAATTAATTTTTCCTAAGATTTCTAATGTATATATTATTATTATAAATGTCTATTGTACATTTCTGAAATATTATTATACTTATAATATATTTTAGAAAGTATTAAAAATAATAAAAATAATAATAAAAATAATAAAAAATAGAAATTTTTTTTTAAAATTCAAACAACACACCAAATCAAAAAACAATCAGTCAAATAATCAAGAAACTAATTCTAAGCAATCAATTTCAACCAATTGTATTGTAAACGTGTACCTTTTCCTGAGTCCGTTTCTCTGAATTCGTCGGAGTCATGAACAGCTGTGAAACAAAAATTCGAATTATTCATCTTCTGATCATCATCACTTGAGGACGAGTCCGAGTCATCTAGAGTATAAGTAAATGCACACTTCCGTTTCTTTGCTGGTTCATTGTTCATAGGAGGATTCTGCCTTTCTGGATACGGACAGTCTTTTTTGAAGTGGGCTGCTTTATCACAGTTGTAACACTTGTCATTAATTGGCACTATATTCTGATCTCCAGAATTCTTAAAGTTGTTTCTCTTAAGATTATTCATCTTTCTGTATTTCAGGAATCGCCTAAAATTTCTGGTCATGAAGGCTATCTCTTCATCATTGTCGCTGTTTGAGTCTGATCCATCGGTCAATGCATTAAATGCCATTGATTTCTTTTCAGATGCTTTACTTTCTCTTCTCCCGATCATTTGAACTTCATATGACATTATATTTCTAATTAATTCTTCTATCTTCAAACTACTGATGTCATTTGCCTCTTCGATCGCAAGTGTCTTTTGATCCCATTCCGGAGTTAGAGAATTTAAAAAATTTCTGACTTGATCTTCTTCAGAAAATTCCTTTCCCAAAGATATTAGGGAATGCACAATATCCTGAAATCTACTATACATATCTGAAATAGACTCATTAACATTCATTTTAAATAATTGAAACTGATTTTTGAGCATGGAAATTTTGGTCTGTTTAACTTTGCTTGTTCCTTCGTGAGTAACTTGCAAAGTTTTCCAGATTTCATATGCAGACTTACAAAATGATACTCTATTGAATTCATTTCTATCTAGTGAACAAAACAGAATATTCATTGCCTTAGAATTATTTTGTGCAACAGTCTTTTGCTCAGCAGTCCACTGTGTAAAATCAATTGTGGGTTCAGAATATTCAGTTTGTGTGATATTCCAAGTGTCTAATCCTATAGATTGTAAATATATTTTCATCCTACATGCCCAATATGCATAGTTACTGCCATTAAAAAGTGGTGGTCTGACAGTAGACCGACCCTCTACAAATGAACTAGTGACAGGGATACTAGTGTTAATAACGGTACCAGTGTTGGTAGCCATTTTGAAAATTTTTCAAAAATCAGATTATGAAACTTTGAAAACCTTGCTCTGATACCAATTGTGAGAAATGCAGATTACGGATCTTAAGGCTAAGATTAACACTAGAGGGAGGGTGAATAGTGTTAATAAAGAATTACTAAATCTTTTTCGATTTATGTTAATTTAGACACAAAAGTATGCAATATACAGACACAAATATGATCACAGAAACAATCACAGATACAGAAATAAAATAAAAGCATTAAAGGAAAGAACACACCGGGTTTTATACTGGTTCGGAGTTACCCTACATCCAGTTCCGCAACACAAGTATGGATTTCCTTTCAAAAGCAATCGTACAATTACACCCTCGGTTTTAAAGCTACGGGGTACACCCTCTAGAATTTCAATCCTCTGGGTAGAGATACTTGATTTTCGGGCCACAAATTTACCCAATTGATTTACCAAGGCTGCAATCACACCTTTTCCCTTTTGATTGATTTCCAAGGCTACAATCACACCTTTTCTCGCTTAATAGATTACAAAGAAGTCTATAACTCTGAATAGCACTGAGAATCTTGTAGAGATAGTGATAGAGAATCAAACTAGAAGTAATCGAGTATGATTCAATGTTGATTTCAGCAGAGTAATGATAAGAATATGTATTAAGAAAAGAGGAAGAAGAAGAGGAGTGAAAACCAGAAAAAGTGTTTAAAAATTCGTTGAAACTGACCCCTATTTATAGAAGAACAACAACCATGTCCATTCATAAAGAGTTATGGTGAATAGACACTTCTTTTGAAATTTGAATTTTTGAATCAAACTGTCACCATGTCGACATGGTACCCATAGGCATGTCGACATCCCAAAGCTTTTTAGATGTTTTGAATTTCTTTGAAAATAACCTTTATCTTATATAAAAACTAATTTAAACTTTATAAATATACTTGACTATAGTTGAAATTCATAAGTAAATATAAAGAATAATATATATAGAATTTAACCATAATTTTATATTTAAATCTAAGTATAAATATTTAAAAGTTAAATTATTATTAAAAAGATAGTTTAAAATCAGGAGTAATTCGACTTTGAAAATAAAGATGTTTTTGAGGCTAAAATTATTTAAAATCAGGATCGATGGTTTTGCATCTTTTAAAAGGAAAGTTTTGAAAACATTTTGAAAACATGATATAATTTTGAAAAATCATTTTGAATAAAAGTTAGCGGATACAAAACAATGTTCCACTAGATTTTTCGTAGGTTCCATCCTACTTAGGGTTCCATCCCTGTAACGGGCTCGAAGTGGATTCCATTCCACGAATAAATTGGATTTTAAGATGGCAGTGCTTTTCTACGAATTTGAACAAAAATTCCTAATAATAAAAACTACTTATCCTTGAAATCTTAAACTCTTGATAGTCTCGATACTCATGAGTCTTCTATCTTGATATTTTATCTTGATATCTTGAATCTCTATACTGTACAGTCTTCATTCTTAGTACCTGCATGGTTAAATCCTGCATATACATATATATCTAAACTTATAATGTTAGTATTTATATTTTATAATCTATTCTAAGGTTGTTTTCATCAAAACCATCATCTCACGGACTAACAAATAAACATATACCAATTAAAGTGTTAATAATCTATAAAAAATAATGGTTCATACATTCATTTTTGCAGCATAATTCAGATCTTTAGTACAATCATTAGGTGATATAGTCTTAATTCAGATCTTTAATTAGTACAACCATTGACACTGTTTATAATCTGCAATAACCAGACTGTTAATCAACCACGTAACTACTTCTCTCAAACAGCCTACTCCTCAAAACATCACATCTTCTTGCATAGTGTCCTTTCTTTGTTGCTGCCAACATCACATTCATATCAACTTCCACACTTCGGCCATCGACACTGCTGCCTGCTAACCAAACCTAACTGTCACAACCTGACTGTCACCTATCTTCAACATCACCACCACAACACCCATATATACTCTATCCAAACTCAATACACCTTTTGTATTAAATGACTGAGATAGCCCTACCTCAATACACCTTTTGTGTTAAAAGAATTGTGTAAATTAGTAATTTCAAAAGCTTCAAAAGAAAGTACAGATTTTGGCGAACGTATAGATCAGGTGCTTCTATATTCAAAACCTTTGCAGCTTCATTCAGTGATTGATAAAGACCGGATAACTGTAAAATAATATCACCAATTTTGGTTGACAATACTACAATTGAAAAGCAAACAACCACAAACTGTGTTTAAACTTTAAACAGAAGCAGTTTCAGTAAAAAATTTTTTTTACTATATTGGGACATATAAAGAAACCTAGTTTTCAGCTACTAGTACAGATGTTCCAATATTTTCAAGTAGCATGACTTGTTCAGCAACAGGCCCTGCAAACACATCTTGTTTATTGTCTTATACTATTTTGCTAGAAATAACCATAGCATGATAAATGCCTGATACATTTGGTAAGTATTATAAAAGAACCAACCGACTGAACTATGCATCTACATATTATGGTGATATATACTATCAAAGCAAATTGGATACTAATCTAATGAACTTTCAGGATACATGATCAAACAATATAACAAAAATGAAATGAGTTAACCATCACTCACCTAAAAAAGCCTTGCCGAGTTCATTCAGCCCTGGAATAGCCCTCAAAAGTAGCGTGTTCTGTACAATGAAGCATGATGAAAATGAAAAATCAATGCATATGACAAATTAATTGAAAAAAAATTCAGAAAAAAAAG
This sequence comes from Allium cepa, assembly GCA_030765085.1. NCBI lineage: Eukaryota > Viridiplantae > Streptophyta > Magnoliopsida > Asparagales > Amaryllidaceae > Allium > Allium cepa. Next base: position 487,346,097 of record CM060929.1, read on the forward strand.
TAAAGAATTAAGTACCTGTTTGTCAAGAGGGTGCCTAAAGTCATCAGCATCAAGATCTTGAAATACTACTGGCACAGCCCGACAAACCACAATCATAGCTCCACCACCACTCTTTCTCCTTTTTCCACCTCTCAACAAGAGAACACCCATGTGGATTTCATTTGGTTTGTTCAATTTCAGTGATGAAGAAGAAATTGGTTTATGGGAGGAAGATATTAATGTTGCCATTGCAGATAATGGAAGCTGTTTGTTTATTCCTATGAATTCTTCAAACAAAACAAAAAATTAAACCAAGATATAAACTGTTGTCCACACTTTATTTATGTTATCATCTTCTTAATTTAGCAACTTGACCAACATCATTTTGAACCTATAAACCACACACCTATTCTATCAAGCACAATAAAGCACTATTTTTTAATAAACCAACAAAAGCAGAACGAAAAAATGGTTACCGCCAACAAAATAGCAGAGGTAACAATAAATCATCCACCTATGACATCATTACATAAACAACAGAAGAATATGTCGTTCTCAAAAATTGAGAAGGGAAAAGACTTACGCGGATAATCCTTAAATTTTTCACTTCCATAGGAGGAACACGATTGAATCCCATTTATTTGTAAGATGACATATATGTTGAAATGGAAAAAATTTGAAATTTATTAGCAAGCAAGTTTATTTATTCAATCGTCCGTAGATATGAGAATCATTCACACATACTTAGTGAAAAAGGAGAGCACCATATCCATAATTCTAACTAAACAATGAACTGTAGACTGTAAATTATTGGTAATGAAATCGCATGTTCTTTCAATCTCTTTTAATCTTTTTTTCCTCTTACAAAATCATTAGCTAATGATGCAACGATGTGACTTGTGTGTCTAAATTGATCATACCTGACATAACCACAAAATATGATACAATTTATACGAGGCAGTAGGAGAGAACTGTATTATACGATCTTTTTTCGTTCACGTAAGCAGAATTAACAGTAAAATATGATATAATTAAACTATGATACAATTATATGTGGCAGTAGCAGAATTTGCAAAATCAATAAACTAATAATACACATAGTTTAATATGTAAATTTATAACATACTTTATTAGTTTAATATGTAAATTTATAACATACTTTACTATTTTCCATGACTGAAACAATTGAAGGTAATGACGTAATCAATTACCATGAATCGTTTTATTTGAGATATCTTATGAAAGTGATCTTGCTATATTGTACAGGACAACACGTTTTTAACTATAATAGCACTCAATTGTAATCTTGTTTAAGAAGAGGAAATTATACATGAATGAAGTGGGGTTTAGATATTCATCATCTGCCAAGTTTAATAAGAGCATTTAGTGGTTACACAAACCTAACCAGCTACTACCGTAATCTGAGATGGAAGAAAATAAAGCCATCGTACCTTGTTGAAAACTTTGGTGATGTTTCGGTACTAACTGGAAATTCGAGTGGACTATGCATTAAACTTAGGAGGGTTTGAAGACTGTCAAATTCAATATCCCCCCTACAACTTCGTCTACAGCAAAAACCATCAGTCCAACATCACTCATATCACCTACACTACAAATAAAAACATCACTTCTACACTATTGACATACCCGCTGCTACGACCTTTTCCCCCACATCCATCCCTGACCGGTTCCATTGCTGAGATAACATTGCAGAGCAACTTGACCTCTCACTACAGAGCAACTCCACCAAGCATACTAACCGACTGGCTGTTCGACTGTGCATCATTAATATCAACTCACCACTGACTTGACACACATACATCTGCTCAACGGCCATCTTCTCCATTTACTTTACTGCTACTTCCCACTGCAACTTCCCACTAACCAAAAAAATAATTGTTGCAACTGAACCTCCAAAAAAAACTTTGAGCATCGTTCAACCTCCCCCTGAAACCGCACAATCAACCACCAGAAACACCGCACTCTTCAGCAACCGCCATCAGTACTGATTACAACCAATAATAATATCAATCTCCAGTACCTAAATATAAGAGTATTAAAGGGATTAACAAGCAACCGTTGAAAACACACAAATGAGTTTATTGATTACAAAATGTGACTGATTGTGGTACTCATCCAATCACTGTGTCTATATTTGTTTCCATAATATGTTAGAATTTTATTTGAACAATATCTCATGTCATCAAATCAAATGAATGCCTTTTTTCTTCTTCCAAGGTTAACTAATTCAATTTTATAGACCTAAAAAGTTAAAGGAATGGACTTCAATAAGTAATCAAATTCTACTCTTATTTCTTACATGACTTACACATTATCAAATTAAATTACTTAACTGTATATTCCCTAGTTATTTAAGATGATTGCTTAAATTGACAATTGCCCAGGTTCGGGGTTATAAATATTAGCTAAACAGTTACATATTGTTCAAGTATATAACTAGTATTAAAATATTTTCACTTTGTCAGTACCAGGTACTTTAAATTATTGAAACTACGACATGTACTTGTATTTCAATTTTCTTTTACTTAATCAACAACCAATGTACCTGATGTACACTTCACTGCATCAACCAACACAAGCATGCACTATTTGTCAAATATCCTCATAGTGATAATGATTGAAAGTAAATAAAGCTCAATTTAAGTGAAACCTTATAGTAGTAATTAATCATAAACTAAAATAGAATTCGACTTGGAACTAAACTTAGAAACAAATTAAGCCAAACACCGAAAGCAATAATTTGAATAGAAATCCAAATTAGTATTTATGGATCTTAAAACTAATATTTAAATAGAAATATACCTTCACGGATGTCAACTTGTTAAATAGAAATATAGCTTCATGGATTTCAACTTGAGAGCACAGTATGTGGTTTTCATATACGTATGTAAGAATCAAGCAAGCATGCAGCATAAACACTAATAAAAATTTATTTTTTCAAGAAAATAATTATAAGAAATGCAAATGAAAGAAAATATACCGCCATGATTCACTTCTTGTGTCAATTTGTGGTTTTCCTTTCTCCAAAAAACGAAAACGTGTATGGGATTCCTTTAAAAATAACATTTACAAGTTTTATCAATGTATGTAGCTGACATAGGAAATAATATAAAAGCATGCAATATTAGCATGTGTAAACATATTAAATTTACAGAAAACAGGAATTAATATGAAATGAGACCTAATACATAGTTAAATTAAGGAATACTCTGAGTGTAAATCAATAATTCAATGTTAAAGACCATTGGTGTAATACCAAAGTCTCGGGTTCAATATTCAAATATTAGATAAAAAATACCACTATTATTTTTGATCTCCCAAAAGATTAACCAACAAATAGATGTACTTACATGAGTAAAGCATTCACATTTCCACTATATATTAACATCATTTCAGAGAAATTCCAAATGGCACCAAGGTAAACCTTGTGGCTAATGTATATTGTGAGTATTGCTACATTGCCATGATATAATTAACCCACTAAAGGAATATGATAAAGTAAAACCTTTGCTGATGGCCAGTACCCATTTAAGACAAAGTATAAGCATAGGTTTTGTACGATATATGATACCAACTATAGGCCAGTGAACCAAAAAGAGAGTTGACAAAAGGGAATACCCATGTAGTTTACAATACTTTTGAATAACCACATCACAGATCTCCAACCAAGTATAAAAGTTACACCTGGCAAGAAAATTGTATTTCGAGAACTAACAACCCTCTATCGGAGAAGAGGACTAATCACACTACTGTAAAAAGGAATCTATAGCCTAATAGACCAGTTCCATTTTTTTTCATTTTGCTCAATTCATAAGCCATAATGCCAACTACTGTATGGATAAAATCGTTTACATAATGTGAGTCAATTGCCACTAATACCCAAGCAAGATCTACACCACAAACATGTACATATTGTTTCTTAATATACAGTATTCAAAGAAAGAAGAAGAAGAATCAGAATATCTGGAACCAATTACTTATCTGCTTCTGCTTAAGTATGTGGAACAAAAAGTTGAATCTTACACTTCTGCTTAAGTCTGTGGAACGAAAGTTGAATCTTACACTTTGATATTTAGAGTTATTCCAACCATTGAGGAACAAAAACTTTATATCTGGAACCAATTACTTAATTGTTTCAACTATGCATTCAACAACGCAAAAAAAAACTGCAATTTGCAGTTGGAAAATTCAAATGTTTAGATGACAACAAACGAGAGCAGAAATCACAACCACATACTCTTTATTTTTCTCACACATATATTAATCTACGATTATTAATTTCCAAGCAATTAATAATAACCAAGGAATCAACATCAAATCCAATCAACACTTAACATTACCAAGCTCACCGTTCTGGCCAACGGAACCCTTAAACAAAATGCCGCTACCGAAAACATAAAACCCAATCGCATGCCCTAAAACAACGACAATCAAAAATGCCGGCGTTGAATGACATCACGGAAAGCATCACCGTGTAAGATAGCAGCTGCACTAAGATTAACCATAATTTGATTACAGTGAACTAAGATTTGGGATTTGAAAGCATGTGAATCTGGAGGTGAAGTATGAGGAGTTGCGTATGTGGATTAGCGGTTGGATTTGGAATTTAGGCTTAAGGAAAGATGGGAAGCGGGAAACGAAAATAACAGGGCGGCAAACAACCATTTGCATCGGCTATAAAAAAATTAATGCAAATAAAGGTAGTTGCACAGGTTATAAATAAAACTGATGCAACTAACACTATTTGCATCAGTGTATTTTCTTCAGTTATTGACTATAACCGATGCAAATTGTATTTTTGTACTATCTACTGCTTTCCACATACCAAATGCATCGGTTGTTAAAACGTAATCTATGCAAATACTTCTATTTGCATCGGTTGTGGTAACAACCGATGCAAATGAGGCGAAGAAACATGCGTATTTTGTAGTAGTGTGACCTAGCATCTTCTCGCAAGGAACTAGCTTCCCTACTACTTCTAACATACATACAAATGTCTTTAAATAGGCCCACAAACGATAATCATTTATGTTAATTTTTATTATTAAATTTAGGCCTTAGGACAAGGTTCAAATTCTACAATTTACACGATTACTGGTCGGCCGCTATCCCTAACCATTTGACCGATGCTGGTCAACCGTTTGGAATCAGTGATTGACCGATTGTAGGCTAAATTTTAGGGTTCTTTATTTTTTAGTTTCGATTGTAAATTTTGGTTTAATCTGTGTCATTAACTGTTTTCAGTGAATCCTAACTGCTAATTCGACCAATCCATATTTTTCAATTTCAATTATCAAATCTAGGGTTTAAATATTTAGGGGGTTTTGACATTAGGCTTTACATTTAAATAAAAAGAATAAGTTTAACAGTTTACAGTGATTTCAATTCCTTTGCTAGATTACATAATTCAATTTAGGGGTTTCTAACATCTCCTATATCATAAAGAATAGATCAATTTTGACTAAAAATAATCACCTGATTAAAATTGTTCCCACCCACCTCAAGACTAAGCTCTTTCTATTTGCCTTCCTTGAGAATTGTGCCTCCGTACACTAGCTCCACTTGCTTCATCTAGATCAAATCGATTATGTTCTTCTAGTTTGATTGTATTTTTATTTTTGAAAAAAAAATTAGGTTTAGAGGAGAGGTTAGAATTGGAAAGAGTTTTGGGACAATAAGCCGTCATTTGAATTTTAGGGTTAGGTTAGGCTTCAATTTATAGGGTCTGTCAAATAGTTTAAGCCATTGGATTTAGGTTGGTGAATATTTGGGGTTGTTAGGTATGCTCATTAAAACTTGGAAATGATGAAACAACTCATCAACCTTCACAAATTAAATAAAGGGACAGAAATTTGAATTAAGCATGACTTCTTCAAACTTTTCACACAAATTTTTATTAGTAGCAATATAAATGTTGTCATTAACACAAATTTGTACAATCAAAAAATAATCATGCTCATGTAATAGAAACAAAGTAGCGTCAGCACTTCCCTTCTTAAATGCGTTCTCCAAAGGATATGCACTTAAACGCTCATACCAAGCCCTAAGAGACCATGTAATACCTTTTCAAGTTTGTACACATGATTTGGAAGTTCATGACATTAAAAACCAAAGGTTCTATGTAAACATTTTCTTTCAAATAAACATTAAGAAAGGCATTTTTTACATCCATTTTCTTAAGTTTAAAACCTTTAAAATATGCAAAACTAGCAAAATTCTAATGGCCTTTAATCTTGCAACCAGGGCAAACGTTTCATCAAAATCAATGCCTTCTATTTGATTATATTCCTTTGCAACCAATTTAGCTTTGTTTTTAATTGCATTCCCAGATTCATCGAGTTTGTTTTGACCATCTATTTAGTTCCTTTATCTGGATAGTTATTTTTTCTAGGAACAAATTTCCAAACATTATTTCTCATAAATTGGTTCAGTTCATCTTGCATGGAAATTATCCAACATTCATCATTACGTGTACATCATTATTTTTTTGTATAATTTCAGAAATAAAACCACTATGAATACAAAACGCATAAAGATTTCTATTGAACGAAGAGTGTGTTTGTATATCTTCCATTGGATTACCTATAATCAATTTTGCTAGATGACTTGCTTTGAACTTCAAGTTCTCAATTTTCAAACTTGATTTTAAAGGCTCGGGAGTGCATGGATTACTTTTTTTGTTGTCTTCACCACATATCTCATTTGCACCATCGTCTCCATTATCACTTTTGTCCCTTTTTATAGTTGCATCGTCGTTTGACTCATCAAAATTCACATTGGTTGATTCCACAATTGTTTTGAAGTGATTGTTGAAGATTCTATAAGGTTTACTCCTTGATGAGTATCCCATAAAAATCTCTTCATTTGTTTCGGACTCAAACTTCCATAGATGATCACATGTATTAAGAATATAACACGGACATCCGAATACCCTAAAATAGGTAATATTAGTGTGCTGACCGCTCTATACCACCAGCAATAATAGTATATAAGTAGTGCGCTGCTGTCGTGCCCGGTTGATATAGGATGATAATCAAGGTTTAAATTAAGATAGCATATAACACGTCGCATATCTCACAACGCATGGATAAAATATAATATCACATATACAACAGAAAAGATAATAATAATAATATGAACAGATCATCATCATCAGAGCATAATATCAACAGACTTATACATCAATAGTAGAATTTATACCACAGAAACAAACTCAACAGTTGTCTCAAATACAAATAGTAAGCAGTCACTATGAAGACTCCCCAGTTCTACATGGAAAATAAGCGTAAACTCCGTATATGTATATAATATGAGATAGCTCTATTTAGGTCGTCCTTTAAATAACTATTGCATCACCTAGACCTGTTATCTAGTCTACTCATTTAAAAGTATCTAAGATAATAAGAAACAAAGCATAAAACCTTGGGTCAGACAACAGTCTGGTGTGAGCAGTAAATGAGTCTTGAAATACTATACAGGTAAATATGGTAAGGAACAGGAGTACACGAACCATACCTGAACTGTCCCTATAACAAAGAGTTAGCATATAATACTATAATTTTCTACTCTATAATATCATAAAGATATATCACAAAAAAAATAAAAGATATCAATCTTCCAAGTATTCCTATCTCCAATACCTACTTCCCTTGGTACCTATGAGTGATAGCTTACTAAGGAAAACAATTAAAGCATCTATAACATCCATCAACAACCTTAACTATCACTCCTTGTGCTCTGAATATATGATGCCTCATTTGGCCTCCTTTCTAACAGGAACTAATGAAAACCCCGGTTCTCCGTTGTACTCTCGTATCTCGCAGCCTAAAGGTGGATATGTATCTCGTAGCCCAAAGCTGGACACTAAACTCAAAGCCACATGTCTAGGGTATATGGATCCCTGCTACTAATCCATGGGCATCCCCACTTATAATACATCTGCTTCGAGTACAACGGAAAACACTTCGAGTATCAACGATTGCTCAGCATATACTCCCGAGCCCATCTTTGCTCCATTTGGACAACGAGCTCTTACCGTTCAATCCAGTTTCCATTATTCACAAGCAACCCTTCCATATTCCTTGGTCCTACGGCTCACTCCTTTTACGAGGTGCCATCTTCAGAACCTACTCCCAACACGAGCTAACATCCGAAGATTCTAGCTTTTCATCATATTGTTACATAGCCATCCATCCCTGATGTGAATAAGCTAACACCTCCAGCATGATCTATAGGTTACTCTATTTCACCTCTCAGAAGTTTCACCCTCATTGGACTCACCATAGGAAGTTGACATCGACTTTCATGTAGGTACCGACCTCTTCCCTTAGCCAATTATTGGCCAAGTTTCTTTGCTCCCCTTTCTTGGTTTTAGTACTCCATGAGATGCTTTGACCCTGTCCTATCCATCCAAACAACTCGGTTCTCACTCTAAAGCACCTACCTCAAATTCTAGAAAACAAGTTGGTATAGCCCTCAATCCCTAGCCAATCACCTATCTCTTAACTTGGTCACCTCTACCAGCCTTGCTCTTGAATTCCCCAAAACCACTGACTTGTTTGACCAACCCACGGAACTCGACACCAACTTATCATGTTGGTGCCGACATCTATGCTTATAGAATATGGACCCACGACTTGAACCCAAGCTCCTCGTATGCTCCATAGCTTCGCCTCCAAGTTTCATCCAATTACAATCAATTTTTCCTTTGATTTGCCCAAATAACCAACCTATTTTCCTATGCATCCATAAGACTAACAGATAATACCAAAACATAACATCTAATCATAGCATAACAAGCAATTTCATCCATTCAAACATGCAACTTATAGAAATAACACAAAGAAGTTAATCTCTATCATAGATCCATATATAATCGTGAATATATGAACATGAATAAGATGAATTCTGACTCAATTTAGGTCATATGCATAGTTAACATGTAATTAGGGTTTTAGAAAAGGCTTTACTATCAAAATCATGTTTAATCATGCAATTCTACCATATAAACATGTATAAAGTAGTAAGAAGGCATAAACAACTCACCAATTACCAAATTCAACTAATTCGTGTGTAGACTAACCTAGACAGTGAAGAAAAGCAACCCAAATCAAGAAAATCGATGATCTTTATCTTCTAATTGATGATTTAATCACTAATCAATAATCTAGATTGTTTTAGGAAGAAATTTGGAAGAATTAGGGTAGATTTAGGGCTAATTAGAGCTTAGACCTGATTTAGAATGAGAGGGAAAGTTTCATTTGACTCTTACATCCCCTATTTACAGTGATTTTCTAATTAGACTAATGCGCTTCACTAAATACACATTTGATCAGCAGTTTTCAAAAATTAAAATAGGCATAACTCTCTAACCGTAAGTCTGTTTTCTATTGTGACCACTCTATGAAATGAGAAATCGTCATCCTTAAGCAGTGAAACTGGTTTGAGACCCTAATTTGATTACTATCGAAATTTATAGCTCAAATAAGATTTTCAAGGTCAAAATGGTCACATAAAATTAGGAAAAATCACAAGTGTGTAAAGTATCCCAAAAAGTCGTATCCCAAAGTTATAGAATCATACAACCTTATCGAATAAAATAAAAATATTTTACGACCTACCGATATGTAAAATACAGGTCGTTATATTCTCCTCCTTTAGGAATTTTTCCCTGAAAGTCCCAAACAAGCCATGCAATCAATATAGTTAATCTATCCTAGCATTTGGAATACTAACCTATCAAATATAGTATACAACGGTGAATGTAAACACAATAAATGATGAGTCTTACCATTCAAAGAGCTCTAAATAAGAAGTCCGCATTATCTCTTTCGTTTCCCACGTACAATCGTCCTCACTTTTGCTCCATTGTACCTTAATTAGTTTCATCATCTTTCTCTTAAGCTGTTTCGTATTGTAGCCAACAATATAAAGCAGCCTACAAGGTATAGGAACTTCTGGTTCTACCTTAACATCTTCTACCTAATTCAGTGTGATCATCACGTCTGAATCATGCACAAACTTCTATAGATAAAAGATATAAAAAACATTGTGCACGCCCACCATCTTCTAAGGTAAGTTGACCTTATATGCTAGTTTTCCTAATCTCTCGAACATCGAAAAAGGACCTACGAATTTTGGCACCAACTTCCCCTTTCTACCAAATCAAACTGCATTCTTCAAAAGAGAAACCTTTACAAACACCATATCTTTGATACAAAACTCTAAATTTCTTCATCTCTTATCCATGTAGCTTTTATGTCGATCATGAGCGGCTTTCATTCATCTAAATCTTCTTCGAAGTCTCTCCAATCCTAACTGGCCCAATTATCAGTTTCTCGTTTGCTTCCCACTAGCATGAAAGAGCATCATATGGTTGGCCATACAATGCTTCATATGGAGTCGTGCCAATACTCGACTGATAACTGTTGTTGTATGCAAACTCTGCAAAATTCAGATGATCATCCCATAATGCACCAAAATCTAAAATGCTCGATCTGTCCAACCGTTTGCAGGTGATAAGCTGTACTAAGATGCACCTCCATCCCTACCGCCTCTTATAAGCTCTTTCAAAACCCACTGGTGAAAAACAGGTCTTGGTCGCTGATAATGCTCTTCGACACACCGTGAAATCATACTATCCACTTTACATACAACTTTGCTAGCTTGGATAGCGTTCTACTTGACTTGATGGGCATAAATCTTGCACTGTTCGTCAACCAATCTACTATGACCCCAAATTCCATTGTACCTTGCTCAAGTCCTTGGCAATCCATCAATAGAATCCATCGATGCTTATTTCCATTTCCATTCAAGAATCTCTAACGATTGTGATAATCCACTAGGTTTCTTCTACTCTGCTTTTACCAACTGACAGTTTATACACTTCGAGATGAATGCCCAACATCCCTCTTCATACCTTCCCAATAATAGGTCCGCTTCATATCTCGATATATCTCGTTACTTCCAGGATAAATGATCGACCTGGAATGGTGACACTCTCTTAGCACTTCATCTCGTAATCCATCAACATCGAGAACAAATAATCTTCCATCCTTACGAAGCCAACCCTCTCAGTCAAGTCCGTATTACTTCATGTCTTCATATTATAATCCTTCCTCTGTCATTGCTATGATCTCCACTGTCCTAGTATCTCGCTTCTGACTAGTGCCGATCCTTTGAATTAGAGTAGGTCTAATCGATAAGCTTGCCAAAATTTCAGGGTCTAGCTCGTAGTGAGGCCTTGAATAAAACCCAACAATATACTCTATCTGCTTCCATTCCAAGAACAGTGCTCCCGACATGTCTTCTATTCAATGCATCGGCGACATCATTCCTTTTTCCCAGAGTGTAGGAAATACTGAAATCATAAGTGGCTAAAAATTCCAACAACCGTTGTTATTGAAGGCTGTGATCCTTCAAAGATAACATGTACTTTAATGATTTATGCTCCATAAAAAACTCAAACCTTTCTCCCAACAAATAGTGCCTCTGTATCTTCAAAGAAAAATGATTGCCACCAAATCCAAATCATGAGTTGGGTAATTTCTTTCGTGCCGCTTTAGCTGTCGACTCGACTAAGCGATAACCCTTCCCTTTTGCATTAACACCGCACCCAATCTAGTACTACAAGCATCGGTGTATACTGTTAACACTTCATTTCTACTTGGAATGGTCAACATTGGTGCACTCATCTACCTCTCCTTGAGACTCACAAATACACGCTCACACTTCATGTCTCAAACAAAAGTCCGATTCTTCTTTGTCAAATTGGTTAACGGTGCTGCTATCTTTGCAAAGTCCTTGTTGAAGCATTTATTATTTCCCGCCAATTCTAGAACACTCCACACATCCATAGCATTCTTGTGTTGATTCCATCTTGGACCGCTGCTACCTTCGAAGGATCCACTGCTATACCCTGTCTCGACATGACATGACCCAAGAATCTCACTTATTCTCTCTAGAAGTGACACATAGAGATATTTGCTCTCAAATTGTGCTTTGTTAATATCTCTAACACATTCCTTAAGTGTTTTTCAGTTCTGGAGTAGATCAAAGTATCATCTACAAACATAAGCATGAACTTACTAGCTGGTCTTTGAAAATCCGATTCATGAAATCCACAAAATATGTAGGAGTGTTGGTCAATCCAAATGGCATCACCAACCACTCATAGAAACCCGATGGCATAAGAAACGCAGTAATAAGCACACTCTCCTTCGTTACTCTAAGTTGGTGAAATCCCATCGCCAAATCCTTTTGAGAGAACACTTTCGCTCCATGCGACGGATTGAACAAGTCATCAATGCATGGAAATGGATACTTGTTCGTCTTCATCACTTTATTTAGTTCACGATACACCACATGTAACCTCAAAGAACCATTCACCTTTTTTGCGAATACTACAGGCGCGCACCACTCAAATATGCTCCTTTGTATTAACACTTTACTCAATAGGTCATTCACTTGCACCTCTAGTTCCTTCTGCTCTATGTGAGCCATATGCCTCAAAGGAATAACTATCGATCTAGCTTTCTTCACTAAGTCTATGCAAAAATCGATCCCTCTATATGGTAGTAATTCAGTCATTTCCTCGAAGACATCTGGATACTCTCTAGCGATAGGCACTGAGGACAATCCCTCACGTGAAAACTCATGCGGATATAGAAAATTAACCATCACCCCATCCTCTAGTGGGCAGCTAATCACTACCATTTGTCCATCCACATCTCTGATTGTCACCAACAGCTTCTCGCAATTTACTATGGCCACATACTTCTTCAGCCAATCAATTCCTAAGATAATCTCGAACTAGAAAAAATTCAGAACAAAGCAATCACAATCAAAAATACATTCATGACTCGATAAAACTAAGTCATGGCAAACCATGCAAAGGCTGGTGGAGCCTCCAACAAGGTTTTACATAATCGAAGGTCAATCAACTATCTAGAGTTCCAATCCCAATCTATCAAATAGGTCACTACAAATGAATAAATGAGAAACACCGGTATCAAATAAATCTCGAACAAGAACATAACCAATAGATAGCATACCCTGATTGACGACTTCCTTCCCCTTCTCCTTCATCTAGAGAGCACTCGACAATGTCAGTACTATTTCTAAAGCGTACGCTTTCATCATCTGCTTATCCTTCATCGGTTTTGAACAATTCTTCTACAACCACCCAGGCTTTTCACAATGATAGCATTTCTTCTTCTTACTCATCTTGTAGTCTCTAATGAGATGACCCTTTTTGTTGCATCTGAAGCAAACATGTTCATATTTACCCTTCTTCTTACCACCCTTTCGTTTGGACTGCTTTCTCTTTCCATTCCACTTCTTCTTGCCTTCACCACCTTGCTGAGGCTTTAGCTCCTCGCTGTAATAGAAAAACAATAGCAATCTTAGTCTTAGGGTACAAACTCTCATGGTGAAGTGCCTTCTCTAATAGCTTTTCAAAAGGCTCATCAATATGATCCACTAATTTCTCTCCAAGAAAGTCATCCAATCCTATGATGAATTTCTCATTCTCCTCAAAGGAGTGTCGATAAATGGCATTACATACTTAGGAAAAGCATCAAATTCGACCACATATTCTAAAACCGCCATCTCTCCTTGCTTGAGATCAGCAAATTTTCTTAACAATACTGACTTCTGAGCGGTCGGAATGAACTTCTCCTCAAACCTCATCTTAACCTGATCCCAAGTGAACTGATCCTCTTGAGTAGCAATCATCACGACATTCCACCAATTCATGGCTTGGCCCTGAAGTTATCTGAAGCCAACTTCCTCTTCACAGCATCTTCCACCTCCATATCATCGAAGATGCGCATACATGTATTTAATTGATCTTGCCCTTCTATGGCTGACTCCATCCCTTAAAAGGACTTCCCTCCAAGAGTAGAATAATCTTCACTCGGCTTGGAAAAATTAGCCCTAGGCGCCTACACTGAAGGACCTCCACCTATCACTACTCTAGGGACATTCCTAACCATATTAGCCACCATAACATTGAACATGGCTTGGACATCAGGCATAACAGCTCCCAATCCTGCTCCATCCTTTACTCTTGAAGCAGAATTCCTCAAAGCGTTCCTTGTATGCTAGATCATTTTCATCTGTAACAAAAATGATCAGTCTTTCATAAAGAAAACTGTGTCTATAGTGCTCATGTGCATGCAGCTTATACTATATGATATATAACTATATGATATATCCCTATCTCTATTGGATCATGGTAGCAAATCTAATTAATTGTGTAACCAAAGCTCTAATGCCAAATGTAATGATCGTTGCCACTAATAGTATATAAGTATTACACTACTATCGTGCTCGGATGATATAGGACGATTGTCAAAGTTAAAATGAATTAGTATAGCATATAACCTGTCGTATATCTCACAGCGCATGGACAAAATATTATATCACATATTCAACAAAAGTGACTATAATAACAATATGAAAAGAACATCATCATCAGAGTATAATATCCACAGAGTTATACATTAATGGTAGAATTTATACAATGAAAAAAACTCAAGAACCATCTCAAATACAAATAGTTGGCAGTCAATGCCAATACTCCCCAGTTCCACAGAGCAGAATAAGCGTAAATTCCATATATGTATATAATATGAGATAGCTCTATCTAGCTCATCTTCCGAACAACTACTGCATCACCTTGACCTATTATCTAATCTACTCATTTGAGAGTACCCAAGATAATAAGAAACAGTGCATTAAACCTTGGGTCAAACACAGTCCAATGTGAACAACAAATGAGTCTCAAAATATTATACATTTAAATATGGTAAAGAATAGGAGTACGCGAACCATACCTGACCTATTCCTGCAACAAAGGAGTTAGTATATAACACTATAATATGCTACTCCACAATATCATAAAGATATACCACAAACCAAATAAAGGATATCGGTCTTTCGGTTATTCCTGTCCTCAATACATACTTCCTTTGATACCTATGAGTGATAGCTTACCAAAGAAAACAACTAAAGCATCCATAACATTCATCAACAATCCCAGCCATCACTCCTTGTGTTATGTATATATGATAGCCCGTATAGCCTCCTTTCTACTAGGGACTAATGAAAATCCCAGTTCTCGGTTCTACTCTTGTATCTCGCAGCCCAAAACTGGATATGTGTCTCGCAACCCAAAGCATGACACTAGGCCTAAAGCCACTGGTCTAGGGTGTTTGGATCCTCACTACCAATCCATGGGCATCCCCACTTATAATAACCCTTCTTCGAGTACAACAGAAAACACTTTGAGCATCAACGATTCCTTAGCACATACTCCGGAACCCACCTTTGCTCCATTTGGACACTGAGCTCTTCTTGCTCAATCCAGTTTCCATTTTTCATGAGGAACCCTTCCACATTCCCTGATCCTACGGCTCACTCTTTTTATGAGCCACCATTTTCGGAACCTACTCCCAACACAAGCCAACATTCGAAGACTTTATCATTTCATTATGCTATTACATCGCCATCCAATCTTGATGCAAACGTGCCAACATCTCCAGCACAATCTACAGGACCTCTACTTCACCTCTCAAAAATTTCACCCTTATTGGACTCACTATGGGAAGTCGATACCGACCTCTCATGTAGGTATCGACTGCTCCCCTTAGCCAATTATTGGCCAAGTTTCTTTCGTTCCCTTCCTTGCTTCTAGTATTCCATGCCTAGATGCTTTGAATCCTCCATATCCATCCAAACAACTCGGTTATCACTCCAAAGCACCAATATCAAATTCTAGAAAACAAGTCGGTATAGCCCTCATTTCCCTGCCAATCACCTATCTCTTGACTTGGGTAACATCTACTGGCCTTGCTCTTGAATTTCCCCAAACCGCCAACTTGTTGGGCCAACCCACAAAATTCGGTACCGACATCTCATGTAGGCAACGATTTATGTGCTTAAAGAATCTAGACCCACGACTTGAACCCTAAGCTCCTTCCATACTCTAGAGCTTCCCTTTTAAGTTTCATCTAATTCCGACCAATTTTGCCTTCGATTTGCCCAAATCTTCAACCTATCTTCCTATGCACCCACAATACTAACAAACAATATGAAAGCATAACATCCAATCATAGCATAACAAGCAATTTCGTCCATTCAAACATCTAATTCATAGAAATAAGACAAACAAGTTAATCTCCATGGTTGATCTACACATAATCATGAATATATGAACATGAATAAGATGAATTATAACTTAATTTTGGTCATATGCATAATTAATATGTAACTAGGGTTTCAGAAAAGGTTTTACCATCAAAATCATGTTAAATTATGCAATCCTACCATATAAACATTTATAGGATGGTGAGAAGGTATAAACCACTCACCAATTATCAGATTTAACCAATTTGTATGTAGATCTAATCCCGACAGTGAAGAAAGGCACTCTAAATCAAGCAAATTGATGATCTCTATCTTCTAATTGATGATCTAATTACTAATGAACAATCTAGTTTGATTTTGGGAGAAATTTGGATGAATTAGGATGGATTTAGGGCTAATTAGGGTTTAAACCTGATTTAAAATGTGAGAGAAAGTTTTAATTTGACTCTTAATGCCCATATTTATAGCGATTTTCTAATTATACTAATGGGCCAGCTAATAGGCTTCACTAATTACACATAATTCTATCCAGCAGTTTTAAAAATGTAAAACATGCATAACTCCCTAACCGTAAGTCCGTTTTTATGTTATGACTACTTTATGAAATGGAAAACCATCATCCTAAAGCATTGGAACTAGTTTGAGATCCTAATTTAACTTCTATCAAAATTTATAGCCCAAACAAAATTTTCAATGTCAAAATGGTCACATAGAAATTCAGGAAAAATCATGATACGTAAATTATCCCTGACATTCATATTCCAAAATTATAGAATTATACAACCTCGTATGAATAAAATAAAAATATTTTATGATCCTCCGATATAAAAATACGGGTCATTACAATTAGGTTTCATGTTGAACCATAATTCATAAGAAATTTTATTAAGCATTAGTCTGATCATTACCTATTCATTGCATGACATGAAGTATTACTACCTCTACTCAAAAAGACAAAGGAAGACTATATTCATTTAACATCGATCTAGCCAATTCTTGCAATGTACGATTCTTTCTTTCGACTACCCCATTTTGTTGAGGTGTTTATGGTGCGGAGAATTCATGTTTAAAACCATTTTCTTCATAGAGAATTTCAAAATTCTCCACCATAATCACTTCTTATAGTTATTATCTAAACACTTTTTTATTTTTGAACAAGTTTTACAAATTTGAAAAATAATCAATAGTTTCTAGCTTTTTAGCTAGAAAATAAACGTAAGTAAATATAGAATAATTATCAACTAACCATAAGGATACTTTTTACCACTTAAGCTTGCAACAACATTAGGACCAAATTGATCCATAAGAATCAATTCATGAATTCGAGAGGTAATCATAATGTTTTTGGTATGAAAAGATGATTTACTAAATCTACCCATTGTACAAGCTTTGCATACTTTATTGTCCTTGAATTTTTGGTGCAGTAGCCCTCTGATTATCTCCTTTTTCTCAAGCCTCTTCAATAATTCCATGCAAGCATGTCCTAGAATTCTATGCCACAAGGTAGCTTCCTCATCTTTAGCTACTAAGCACCTAAACAGGGTTAGATCATAAAATGACAGCGTGTAGACATTTCCTTTTCTCTGACCTGTAAACACAACTTCACTCAAAGACCTGTCAATGATCATACACATATCAGCATCATTACAATCATACTTTTATCATAGAGATTGCTTATAGAGATGAGATTATGATGTAAATTTTCAACATAAAAAACATCAGTCAAAATGAAGGCATTGTTACCTACTTTACATTTTCCAACAATCCTATATTACCATTATCACCCGTAGTAACACTCACACCTCTATAATCTTCTAGGATAAGGAACTTTGATTAATCGTCATCATATGTCTAGAACAGCTTGAGTCCCAGTACCATTCTTATTATTCCTCAACCTGTAAACATATCTACATGTAGGAAGTGACCTAGAAATTTTCATAGGTCTACGAACATTTTCAATATAAGAGTTTAGTAATTCAAATTTACCAAGAGAGCCTTTAGGAACCCAAATTTGTCTAACATGTTTACATTTACTCCAATACAAACATTTATCGAAGTTTGTCTAATTTTACCACAACCTATACCATTTGGAAATACACTTCTACCACGGGCATTATCAGTCCTATTTTCTCTATTGTTTGTTATTTACCAAAACTAAGTCCTTTTCTATTATTTGCATATAATTTATTTTTCGAAAGCATATTCAATGATTGTTCAGCTTTAATTTTTTTATTAATGGTAAATTCAAGAGTTTGAATTTTGGATTTAAGTGATATATTTTCTTTCATTAGCATGGTACATCTGTTAAAAAAATTCTCTCATTACATCATCATTTTTCTTTAAAACCAAAATCTCATTTTAGAGTTTCAAATTTTTTTCTTGCATTCTTCCACCTCCCTTTCCAAAGATCGACAACTTTCACATTCAGGGTTTTGAGCTTCTTTAATTTTTTTTTCTAGTTTCGTTTCTAACCTATCATTTATGCGAAGTAGCTCAGCTTTTTCAGATTTTAAATCTTGTTCCCAAGATTAAGACTATCAATTGTTCTAATAAGTTCATGACACATTAAAAGCAAATCTTGAAAAGTATAGTTCGATACCTCGCTTGAATTGTCATCACTATCATCATAAGTTGAATGTCCCATCAAATACAAATTTACTTCTACTTCATCATTATTAGTTCACTCTTCTCCTTCTTCATCATCCCAAGTTGCAACAAGTGCCCTTCTTTTCTTTTTCTTCCCTTTCTCCCTTTGAATCGGTGGACGGTTGGTTTGTATATGACCTGTCTTTCTACATTTATAGCACATGATTTCTTCATTCAAATTATATGAGTTCTTAAATGACCTTGGCTTAGCCTTATTCATTTTGGTTGAATATTTGAAATTTCTTTTGGACAATTTCTTAAGACCATTCATCAACATTGCTAGCTCAGTGATAAGACTATTTCATCATCACTGTCAAAAATGCTTCTGAGCGCAATAGATTTCTTATTGGAGTCTGAATTATCACGGTCTTCCCTTGCTTTGAGTTCCATTTTATAAATTATAACATTTCCAATCAATCCCTCCATGCTTTGTTTGTTCATATCTTTGGATTCTTGTATAGCTGTCACCTTTGCCTTACAATTCTTTGGAAGAATTCTCATTATTTTCCAAACTAACTCAGCTTCAACGTACACCTTGCCCAAAGCTTTAGAATTATATACCAATAGCGAAAAGTGTCTATACATCTCTTTTATGCTTTCAACTTTTAGCATCACAATATTTTCATATTCATTGTTGAGCAGGGTGAGATGTGATTCCTTAACTTGGGATGTACATTCGTGTGTGACCTCCAAATCATGCCAAATTTCCTGTGCATTCAAGCAATGAGAGATTCGATTTAGTTCAGTTTTATCAAAATCACAAATAAGGGCATTTATGCTTTAGCATTTAACGAAAGCAATTTCATATCTTCGACATTCTATATGTTTTTAGGATTAAGGAATTCTACATCATTGATTGCCATCATAGGCAGTGTATACCATGTTTCTACTATATCCCAAACATCGTAATCAACATAAACCCAGATATATTTTCATCCTAGCTTTCCAGTAAGCAAAATCAGTTTCATTGAACATAGGTGGCATAACTATTGATTAGCCCTCAAAAAAAAATTACTTGAAAAGATATGACTCTAGAGTAAACCTAGCACCTATGCTCCATACCACTTGTAGGATCAAGTAATATATCGTAAAAGGGGATGCATATGGTGTTTGAAATTATTCCACATAGGAACTGATAAACTATAAAATAGAGTACTGAAAACGTCAATGTAGAAAATAAAGAACACGGGATACACCCAACTTCAACCTAATGCCTATTGCCGCCCTTAAAGCTATTACTAGAGTTAAACATTCAAACGCTTACAAACAGTAAGCTCATAGACACTACTAATAAATATTCCAATTCTGCGCCTGATAACTCTTCATGAACTCAATTCTCTAAGATCAAAATCACCAAACTACAACACATAGCTCAAAAAATTCTAGAGTTCAAAGGAAAAATAATAATTAATAGGTTAAATAAAAACTCCCTCAAGTATCACGTGCACGTGCCTACTTCATTCCACTCTCTTCCCTCTTTATATTTCTGTTTAATTTCCTTCTTCAAGAAAAGCGAACCACCTCAAAAGCTTCACAAAAAATTCAATGCAACCCAGAAAATATCGCCTTCAATCTAAACTTGTTACTGCATAATATTCGATGTTGATGGTTGATGTTTTAGGTGTCGATGGGTGAAATTTTGGATGAGTTTTTAAAGGAAGCAAGCTTGGTAATAACTTGATTACATATAGGAGGATTTTTATGATTCGAGCCCGATTATTAGTTGAAAGAGATGAAATTGATTTTGGTTTGTTGACGATAATGAAATTGTATTGGCTACTGACAATTCTAATATGTGATGGAGCATTATTTATATAGGCCAATGAAGGAGTTGTAATGTATATGGAAAAATACATGTGAGAGGATATATATAGAGAAAGATATGGATCATGAGAGAATTTGTTTCCCTATATAGAAAATAAAATCCATGTAATGGGAAATAATTTCTGTTATGTCTTCCAAAATACATCGTCCGATTGTGTGTATATTTATTTGCTTCTGATCTCTATTTATTTCCCTTTCTTTATATATAACCTTTGATTTTGTATATATTTCCTTGCTTTTGATTTGTATTTGCTCCACATTCTTTATATATACGGGCTTTGATTTTGTATACAGTTTCTTGCTTTTGATTTGTATTTATTTCACATTCTTTATATTTATAGCCTCTAATTGCATACTGATATACTTTCTGATTCAGATCTTTATTTATTTCCTTTTCTCTATATATGAAGCCTTTTATTGTACTGAAATGAAACATTTCCACAACCATTACTTTATAAAAAAACCCGTAAACATACAATACTGGACAAACACATTAAATAAAACAAATTTTTATTATCATCAAATAGAAATCGCCAATTGTAGTATTCCATATGTAGGAAAAGCCACAAGAATTCATCGTCTTCATATTCCAAAAAAGAAAGTTCATTTACATCAGATCAGAATAAAAAATATGACAAGTAGAAAATAAAGAGGAAGAATTCTGGAACAACAATGAGGCAAACTACAAAAGATGGAGCGGGTCAGGTATATGCCCATCATGCCGATATCCAAAAGAATTAAGTTAGTACTGATTTGATTAGTGATATCAGCACCGACATGAATGGTGAGGAAATGGATTTACCAAATAGTGAAGCTGAGTTGCAGGGTATTGGAACTGGTGATGGAGAAGCTACTATTGCATTGGTTAGCAGTGTTTATACGAATGCTACAAAACTAGCAAGGCATAGACGAAGAGGGTCTGAAAGAGTGGCATCCCCAAAGAAAGGGCACCTTAGACATCATGCAACGAACCGAGAGCGTTTGCAAATTCAAACAGTCAGGGTTGTACTTGATTCTCACCGTCCAGTCGCCCAAAGCAGCGAAGAGTACATCACTCATATGGTCGAGATTACCGAATTAAAATCACAATAGAAACAATTATGAATGAGGTCCATCGCAAAGCCGAAACCCATTTGTCGAAAACATTCAAGCAAAAAAGTATCTAAGGAAGTTCATGATGCCAACTATATTGTCATATGATAGAACTACTAATCCAAGGCAGCATATGTTAAAGTACGGAGGGCATATAGATAGCGCTCTTGCTACAGATGTGTGTGATATAACTGCTTTCCCATATTCTTAAATGAAGTTGCGATGATGTCATTTATTCGGCTTACGTGGACGTCCATATCGTTTTTTGATCAATTGGTGGAAAAGTTCATGAAGCAATTCTGACTCTATACTGCTTGACCAAAGGACATGACGTCTTTGTCAAATGTTCATCAAAGTTCTGGAGAGACCCATATTTATTGAAGAAGCAACCTTGGAGAGGAGATTTTTTTGATTGTGTTGGTTAATTGGGTTAACCGAAGGGCTGATTTCAGTAGATGATTGAAAAGAAAACAAGCATCCACCATGGAGGAGTTTTATGAAAGGCATCCCAATTTTTGCCATGCAAGTACTGAAAACTATAATGAAAAAGGCCGGAAGGAGGCGATTGAGGGAGAAAGGTGTTCGGGGAAGTATTGCCACTTTCATATAACACTTGAGAACAATACAAATGAATGCCGATATTTGAGAAATTTGATTGAAGCTTTGATCACAAAGAAAATAACTATAGTAGTACATGAGGAATCTGCAAGTTTTCGAGCAGATGAATAATACACCTCATGGGCAACTTGCCTGAGAGAATCAGGCTGGATCTAGCGGTGAGGAACTAAGAAAGACGTTGAGAGGAATGGTGATTAATACTATCTTTAGAAGACCTCATTAAGTAGAGAAAAGCTAGAACGAAATAGAGCACCATGGAAGCTTACTAAGGCATGCACCCAAGAAACATGTTTATCCATAGAGGATGGGACTCCAATGAAACAACAAAGAATGATGGATGATGTCATCGTGCTTAGAAATAGAGATGATCATAGGTGCAACACCAACACTTGAGCCCATGGTGATTACGACCCTGATTAGGATGGCAACAATGCACTGAGTCCTTATTGATTGCGGGAGCTCGTTCACTGTTCTATTTAAAAAGATGTTTGATCAAATGCAGCTTAGTGAGAAGGATCTGATGCTTTTTAAATATCGTATCCAGGGATTAACCTGTAAGGCCAAGGTGCATGTTTGCATGTATGGTTACAGATGTTTGTTTTGGTCGAGGGACTCTCGACCAATAATATTTTCTTGGGCTGTTTGGACTTTTCTAGCTTTAGAATTACCCTCATTCCGTAGTGTATAATGATGATGTTCCTCAACGAAAACAAAGTAGGTACAATACAAGGCAGACAGAGTACTGGTCGAGAATGTTACGTCGTAGAGCTTAGAGAGGCGAAGCGACGAGAGAAAAGAAAGGATATGGAGAAGGCTCTCTATATCTAGACCGCTAATGCATAGAAATTACCACCCAAGCACTGGCTCAAGTCTTATAGAAAGTTCTACAAGCCTATGGACCTATGAAAAGAGTTAGAGGATGCGAGGGCAGAGCCAATGGAGCTAACAATCGACATTCCGATCGATGACGAGGATTATGTAAAGGTTCTCAAGATTGGGTTTTAGCTCAGCCTGAAAATGAGGAAAGAGTAGGTAAGGTTTATCCAGGCAAACTAGGACATGTTTTCTTGGATTCATTCTGGTATGTATGGAATTTCAACGAAGATAGTGTGCCACGCATTGAATGTGAAACCAAGATACCCTCCTATGAAACAAAAGAGGAACAATACAAAACCGAAGCGATCCCCTACATTGAAAGAAGAAGTGGATAAGCTTAAGGTTAATGGCTTCATCCACGATGCACTATACTTGGAATAGGTATCAAATCCAATGTCGATTAAAAAGGCAAACGGATAGTGGGGAATACACATTGATTATTCCTACTTCAATAAAGCATGCCCGAAGGACTGCTTCCCCTTATTGTAAATTGACCAACTTGTAGATGAAACTATTGAACATGAACTGATATCCTTTATGGATGCATATTTAGGTTACAGTCAGGCAGAAATGCATGTCCAGATCAAGATCATACGAGCTTCGTCATCGATTTGAGGTTGTATTCTTATCGAGTCATGTTGTTCATCTTGAAGAATCCTGGAGCAACTTAACATTGACTGGTAAATAGAATGTTTAAAGATCAGATCAGACAAACTATGGAGCTCTTTATGGAGGATATGCTTGTGAAGTCATAACAATCGATGATCACATGGGCGATCTCTCTAAATTGTTCGATATACTTTGAAAGTATGGAATGAAGATCAGTTCACTAAAATGTTCTTTTGAAGTTGCATCAGGCAAGTTTTTTGGTTTTATTATAATATCAAAAGGCATTGAAGCTAACTTGGAATAGATTAAATTGTTAAGAGATGTTATTACCCCGAAAGAGAGAAGGGAAATGTAAAGCTTAAACAGGAGGGTCACAACACCGAGCAGATTCATCTCAAAGGCGACTGATATGTCCATACAGTTCTTTAATGCTATCCAGAAAGAGAAGGGAAAGTTTGCCTAAATGAGAGAATGTCAAGATGCTTTCGGGAACCTATTAGATCATATGAGAAACCATCAATATTGTCGAAGCCTTTGAAAGGATAAGATTTTTTTCTGCTTACGCACTTAGTGCAACCTTAGTACATGAGTGGAGTAGATTCCAAAAGCCAGTATATTACATCGGTTAATGATTTATTTGAGTGGAAAAGAATTATCCGAAGCCACAGAAACTGGTGTACTATTTGTTGATAGCAACTAAGTGTGTTTAGACAAGTATTGCATCGACCTAAGACTTCGAGAAGATTAATAAAATGGAATACCGAGTTGAGCCAGCACATTATATCTTAACATCCTAGGAAGGTAATGCGAGGACAAACAGTTGCAGATTTCATTGCCGAGTTTACCATCCAGGATGATGAAAAGGAAAAGGAATGGGTCTAGCTTTCCCAATGGAATTTATGCACAAATGAAGCCTCCAATGAGCATAATTCTAGGGCATGAGTTGTTCTAGTGACCCTAGAGTGACGAAAAATCCATTATGCCTTAGATATAGAGTTCTTGGCTGCAAACAACAAAGCCGAATACGAAAATTTGATTACGAGACTCAAGATACCAAAAGAACCGAGAGTCAAGACGTTACATATATTCAGTGAATCTCACTTAGAGGGCTATCAAGTGAAAAAGGAACTTCAGGTTAAGGGAGTGAGACTTTCCCCTTAACTGATGTAAGTGCTAGAATTATTATACGATATCAACCATTATACAATAACACACATCCTTAGGGAGGAAATTAGAAAGCTAAGTTGGTTAACTCCAGGGATGCGTATCATTTTGGTATCTTTCCATTTGAGACTTCGGCGACTCCAAACATAGAAGAGATAGATGTTGATTGGTTCTTGGATGTCAAGGAAGAGAAGAAGTTATGGATGAGTTCGATTAAGGAATACTTGCTGAGGGACTTTATGGAATGGAAGAAACGAACGACGAAAAGTCCTCCATAAAGTAGCTTGATTGATTGCGTAAAGAGTGCTGTATAGGATAGGATTTTCGATATAATTGCCGAGGTGTGTCATAAAAGATAAAGCTAAGAAAATTCTTGCAGATGTACACGAAGGTAGCTGTAGTGATCACCCTAGGTGTAGAGATACTTCTGGTCAATAGTTAGCTGAGATGCAATCGACTATTCTAGAAGATGTGCTAAGTGGCAGAGGGTTGCAAAGATACCATGAGTCCCATCAACCGAGCTTATGAAAATGGTTCGCCCATGGCTGTTTACGGTGTAGGGAATTGATATTATCATTATGATATTGATGTTGAGAGGCGGTGTGAAATATGCTATAATGGCTATGTATTACTTCACGAAATATGATGAAGCAAAACCTCTAACGTCAATCACTTCAAAGAAAGTGATCGGCTTTGTAGTGAAGAATATTTTTGTAGGTATGTAGTTCTATAGAAGATAATCATTGATAACAGAACTTAGTTCGAGAGTGCCGAGTTTGAAGAATTCTATCCCATATACCAAATTGAGAAGAGGTTTTCGGTAGTAGCACACCCATAAGCAAATGGGTAGGTGGAGGCAGTGAACAAGATCGACAAATCCATGATTGAGAAGAAATTGAAGAGAGCAAATGACAACTGGGTTGATAAGCTACCACTTGCATTTTTGGTTTATAAGTCTGCGACTGGCCATACTACATTCGCCCTGACCTATGGAGTTGAGGTCATGATTCCGATCTCATCCAAAATCCCTTCTCATCGAAGACTGCACTTTGAACCTAAGATGAATGAGGAACTCATGTTTGAGTCCCTCGACTTGGTCGAAGAGAAAAGAGAAGAGGCTGATCTAAGAGTAGCATCTTACCAAATGAGAGTAGCAAAAATAGTTTAATGCTAATATCAGAAATCGTACATTTGAGATAGGTGACCTCATTTTTAAATTGGCCTTTCCTAGCATGGGAGAACTTGGCCTGAATCAGGAAGGTCCCTATGTGATTGAATGTAAACTTGGAGATGGAACTTTCAAGCTATCGACTATTGATAGGACTCCAATTTTGCGGGCATAAAATAACGAACATCTACGACGCTATTTTAACTTTCTTTACTATTTTCCCATATGACGTCCTGATTGATGGTATGAGATATAATAAGGCAGAGACTTCGTTCTTTCATTTTCAAATAAAGCTTCTTTTACAATCAACGGAACTGTATTCTTAAAAGGCCGACTTTGTGTTGTATGATCAACAACAAATTTAGGCATTCTATGTTTTGAAAAAACAAATGTCTAAGTACTCGGAGATAGTACCCGCGAACTCTTTCGAGCCATGATCAAATCGCTGGAGTATATTCGTACTAGGGTCGATCAGACATTTCACATTTACACATCTATTATTTGACCAGTGCTCGGAGATAGGCAAGGCAAAGAAGGATGCCTAGAGATAGGCATTTCACTATACCAGAAAATCTATTTTGCAACAGTTTTGACCCATTAATAAAGCATTTTGCAATGGTTCAAAGCCGTTGTAAAATAGAGAGTGACTAAATTTTCGTAAAGGGGCCGTTGCGAGCTGAAATTTAGCAGCGGCATAGAACAGTTGCTAATTTACATTTAGCAACGGCTTACGGCCTTGCTAAACTATAAGTCTTCAATAGTCCAAAGCCCTTGTTAAATATAAATTACCACTGGCCCTGGGGAATCGTAATTATTTATTATAGTAATTTTGGTTTTTGCTTTCTCTCCCGCAATATCTATTGAACGAGTGATACGCTCTAGATACAATTCCGACTATATTAACATAGCATCCCATAGTACAGCAAAAAGCGTGTCTTATTCTTTTTAATTTGTTTATCCATTTGATTTCATACAACTTCCTCTAACAGATTGCATGGAATATAATTCTGGGTTGTTAATCCTTGCGTAAATTTGCAAATAACAAAACCAAAAAGATAACTAATGCAAATACAGAAATTTGATTTCTTTTTCATTTTGCTTCTTTCCAATTAGTCTGCAATTTCATACATTCCATTCATCACATATTATATACTTTCAACTTCAAGATTCAAAGAATTCAGCCTTTCACATTCTTCCTAAATCCTTATAAATCAAACTCAGTGTGCTGTGCCATTCCTTCTCAACCTTTCATTCTGCATCTTCAACTCCTATGTATCTGTAAAAAAATGATCACAAAAAAAGCTTGGAAGGTAAATGTACAAGGAAGAATTATAAGTCACCAATATAGATAGGAATAACGTAAAGGATGCTGATACGCCCAACAATGTCACCACACCACATGCTCACCATGCAGATGCACCAATCAGTAATGCACGTCCGAGAAGAGCTGTGCAAATACCAAAAAGACTGTTAGATTGAAGAATGGTGAATTGCAATTCGATTACAGGCCACATGCAATACGCACCAGTACTATCCTTACTTTATTCTGTATTTAGTATGCTTTTTCTTTTTTCGGTTACAATGATAACCAAGGAATCAAAAGTTGTTTTCTAGAATAGGATAGGCATGCCACGTAAGAAGTTTGTTATTAGAAGGCTTATAAATGTACCTGGTTTCGGAATGAAAAAGATATAGAAGAAAGTTATTGCTCATTTCTCTCTGTTTTCTTCCTTTTCTTCTTTTCCCTCCTGAATTTCTCTCTCACCTTCTTCCCTGCTAATATCCCTATCATTTTGGTGCTTTCACCGAGCTTCTCTCCTCCCTCTTCCCTGAAACCTTCACCGATTGCTCTCTCCTCCTCCTTCACTCATACACCCCAACCACAATGACCAGAGTTGATGATGCATTCCAACAACTAGCAGCTCACCAAACCTCCATTGACACCATTCAAACCACACAGTCCTCTCATGGTACCATGCTTCAAAACCTGACAACCGATAATACAGATATCAAAACTGCCATACAGGCCCTCACTACTCAAATGACATCTATCACCAACCAATTAACTGACCTTCACCGCAAAATCGACAACCAACCACTCATCTCCCCAACCAATCAATCATCCACTACACACCCACCAGTTTTCAACAACCGTCAACCACCTATCCTGTCAACACCACAACCCACAAGAACCCCAAAGTGTTCACTCACAACATTTGATGGCTCCAATCCACATGATTGGATTTTTCAGGCGGATAGGTTTTTCGCGTATTACTCCACACCCGAAGATCAGCGGGTAGATCTAGCAAGTTTTCACATGCAAGGCCAGGCACTATCGTGGTTCCAATGGATGCACCGTAATAATCAAATCTCTACATGGGCAGCATTGACAAATGCAATAGAAAAGCGCTTCGGACCACCCACTTTCCTCCATCCGGAAAATACATTATTTAAGCTGAAACAGGTAACCACCGTGGAAAACTATCAAGCTACTTTTGAAACTTTATGCAATCGAATTACCACCCTATCCAATGAATCCATCCTACATTGCTTTATCTCTGGCCTCAAACCCAATATACAAAACGAACTCCACATCATTAACCCAACCAATATCGTCGACGCCATAGATGGAGCTAAGCTAATTGAAAAGAAACTGACAGATTTGGCGAAATTCCCATACACAAAAACCAGCCAACCCTACTATAAACCTTTTTCACCACCTACACAAGCAAATTCACAAACACCTCTACTACAAAACCCCAAACCAAATGTCCCAATCAAACAATTGTCACAGGCTGAAATGAATATCAGAAAGCAACAAGGTTTATGCTTCAACTGTGATGAGAAATATCAGTTTGGCCACCGCTGTAAACCCACGCACATACTTATGATTCTACCAGACACAAATCCAGATGATGAACCAGCTTCCGACCCTACACTGGACACCACAGCTGAAACAAACACACAAAAAGCCATACCACCAACAAATGACAATCCTCAAGAAATATCATTCCACGCCTTTACCGGCTCATCCCATCCTCAAGCGCTTCGCCTCCCGGCTTCAATTCACAATAAACCAATCTCCATCTTGGTGGACACAGGCTCCACACATAATTACCTACATCAAAAGACGGCCAAATTTCTGGGCTTAGACATTGATTCCAAAGCGACGTTCACGGTCACGGTGGGCAACGGCGAGAAACTTCAAAGCGCTGGAAGCTGCTCCAACGTGCGTGTCAATATTCAAGGGCACGAATTTCTTATCGATTTTCATTTACTCGATATTGTCGGATCTGATGGAGTAATTGGAGTGCAATGGTTAGAGCAACTGGGCCCGATAACCATAGACCATAAGTTATTAACCATGTCCTTTAATTACCAAAACAGGCCCATTATTCTTACTGGGCTGGGCCCAGCCGGCAACCCATCACAAATATCCTTTCAACAACTCAAACGCCTTGACAACACTTCAGCCATTTCTACCTATTTTTATCTCCAACTTCAAACCCACATTCCATCAGCCCAAGGCCCACTCACCCCACAAACCGACCCAACACTCGATGACCTGCTAAGTTTATTTAACCACATATTTACCACGCCAACATCTCTACCACCATTACGTGAGTTCCAACACCACATCAACCTACTACCAAACTCGAACCCTATTAACACACGGCCATATCGTTACCCATACTTTCAAAAAAATGAAATCGAACGCCAAATCCAAGACATGCTCAAGTCCAAAATAATTCAACCATCAACTAGCCCTTTTTCTTCACCCGTCCTTTTGGTAAAAAAAAAAGATGGCTCGTGGCGTTTTTGCGTTGATTACCGCGCACTTAACGCAATTACCATCAAAGACCGTTTTCCTATTCCCACTGTTGATGAGCTATTAGATGAGTTGCAAGGCGCAATTTTTTTTTCAAAAATAGACCTACGAAGCGGTTATTTTCAAATCCGTGTCCATGAACCCGACATACCAAAAACCGCTTTTCGAACGCACGGAGGCCATTATGAATTTTTAGTTATGCCATTCGGTTTAACCAATGCTCCATCAACTTTTCAAGCCACAATGAATAACATTTTTCGTGCTTACCTTCGCAAATTCATCCTAGTATTTTTTGACGACATCTTAGTTTACAGCCCCTCTTGGAATACACACTTAAACCACCTCCGAACTACATTGGAAATACTCGACCACAACAAATTTTTCGCCAATCCCATAAAGTGCAAATTTGGCCTAACTGAAATAGATTACTTGGGCCACATAATTTCCAATGCAGGCGTACGTGTAGACCCTGCAAAGATTGAATCAATGTTACAATGGCCCTCCCCTAAAACAATTACCGAACTCCGTGGGTTCCTGGGCTTGACTGGGTATTATCGCCGATTTATTAAACATTATGCCCACATTGCAAGCCCGTTAACCGATCTGCTGAAACAAAACAACTTCGCCTGGAGCCCACAAGCCCAATTAGCCTTTGAAATTTTGAAGCAGGCTGTTTCTTCCACCCCCACGCTATCACTTCCCAATTTCTCCGAACCTTTCACAGTCACCACGGACGCATCAGCCATGGCCATAGGTGCAGTTCTATCACAATCCGATCATCCCATCGCCTATTTCAGCCTAAAACTTCCCCGTACCCTCCAAAAATCCTCCGCTTATTCACGAGAAATGTATGCAATAACTTCTTCTGTCAAAAAATGGCGGCATTATCTGCTTGGCCGACCCTTCAAAATCTTCACCGATCATCAGATTTTGAGAGAATTAAACTCGCAGGCAATACAAACGCCCGAACAGCAAAGGTGGCTCACTAAACTTTTGGGATTTGATTTTACAATACACTTTCGCCCAGGGAAACAAAATGTGGTGGCCGATGGATTATCGCGATTCACCAGTGAAGCTACAATGGCAGCAATTTCGGGACCATCCTTCTCTATCCTAACCGATATTCAATGCGCGCTTGCAAACGATCCAGAAGCTCAGGCAATAATACAGCAGATCGCAGCAGGTACTTGTTCAAACTCTAATTACCAATTTCGAAATAACTTGCTGTTTTGGGGAAATAGGATTTTTGTACCAAACAATGATGATCTGAAAACTGCTATCATCAGCGACTTTCACAACTCACACACTGGTGGTCACTCGGGGATTAAGGCAATAATTTCCAGAATTTCAAGTAATTTTTTTTTGGCCAAAGCTCTCCACCACTGTTCAGGAATTTGTGAAAACATGCCACACCTGCCTCCAAACAAAACCAGAAAACACCAGATATAAAGGATTACTTCAACCACTGCCTATTCCGATGCAAATCTGGGAAGACATTACAATGGATTTCATTACGCACCTGCCACCATCAGCAGGGAAAACTACAATATGGGTGATTGTCGACCGTTTATCCAAATACGCGCACTTTTGTGCTCTCCCACCATCGATATCAGCCACTCAGCTAGCCTCTCAGTTTTTACAAGAATATGTGCGCTTACACGGATTTCCTCGTACAATAATTTCCGACAGAGATCGCTTATTTACAAGTACCTTTTGGAAAGAGCTATTCCGTCTCCACGGCACCAAACTACGCATGAGCAGCGCATACCACCCACAAACTGATGGCCAATCTGAAGTGGTCAATCGCTGCTTAGAGACGTACTTACGGGCGGTCGTTGGGGATGTGCCAACAAAATGGGTAAAGTGCTTACCATGGGCAGAGTATTGGTACAATACAACCATACATTCATCATTGAAGATGTCTCCGTTCCAGGTTGTTTACGGCAGACCGCCTCCCGTCATCGCCAATTACATTTCCTCACCATCAGCAATACCCGCCCTTACTGACTGGACAGAATCTCGAGACAAACTACTGGAAGTAATTAAACAAAACCTGCTTAAGGCACAAGCAAGAATGAAATCTCAGGCTGACCAAAACCGACAAGACAAGCAGTTTGAACCAGGTTCATGGGCATATGTGAAGTTACAACCGTATCGTCAGACCTCAGTTAGAAACTCTTGCAACAAATTGTCAAAAAGGTATTTTGGACCATATCAAATTAGTGAAAAAATAGGCAATGTTGCATACAAACTGTAGCTCCCACATGACTCTCGCATTCATCCAGTCTTTCACGTGTCTTTGCTTAAACACTGCCCTAAACCAGCATCTGCAATACTTCAACCATTACCTTACAGCACTGCTACAAACGACCTTGAGGGCAAGGTCGATCTCGAAGGGATGGATATTGATACGCCCAACAATGTCACCACACCACATGCTCACCATGCAGATGCACCAATCAGTAATGCACGTCCGAGAAGAGCTGTGCAAATACCAAAAAGACTGTTAGATTGAAGAATGGTGAATTGCAATTCGATTACAGGCCACATGCAATACGCACCAGTACTATCCTTACTTTATTCTGTATTTAGTATGCTTTTTCTTTTTTCGGTTACAATGATAACCAAGGAATCAAAAGTTGTTTTCTAGAATAGGATAGGCATGCCACGTAAGAAGTTTGTTATTAGAAGGCTTATAAATGTACCTGGTTTCGGAATGAAAAAGATATAGAAGAAAGTTATTGCTCATTTCTCTCTGTTTTCTTCCTTTTCTTCTTTTCCCTCCTGAATTTCTCTCTCACCTTCTTCCCTGCTAATATCCCTATCAGATGCTTACATATATTAATTTCGGTATCGTGCCATCATACCCATTATTGATGAAAAAGCTTTACCCAAGCTGAAGAAAAACTAACAGTGCTCCATAATTATTTTGAAGTATCATGTCGTCATACACGTTATTAATTAAAAAGCTCCATCTCATTAGAGTAATCCCCAGCAGGGTCAAGGTTGTCGCTTAACCGATTGCTCTGATAGGGATTACTCATTAGAGATAAAGTTAGTAGTACTCTACAATGAGTTTGAGTGTAATAATAGATATAAGCGCGTATTTGTTAGTGAATATAAAATTATTTTATATTATGTTGACTTATCGGTTGATTGTGTAGAAACAGTCTCACTTAATGTAGCATATATCACATATACTAAAAAAATACTGGATTAAAGACTGAAAATTGTAGTCTTTAATCAAGTAATTCGGTCTTTAAATTATATGTAAAGACTAGATTAAAGATTGGTATAAAGACTGAAAAAAATCTTTTGTTTTGTTTACCCCACTCAAAAACTTGAGCAAACATGAAGGTGAAAGGAAAATAACCATGGTATAAATATCATATTTGTTTCCATGGAAGTCAGGTAGAACCAAAGTTCAAAATTTCGTTTTCCGTTCCGACCATTGGTAATTTTAAAATTTTCGGTTCTGTTTCGAAAATTCCGAAAGTTCTGCTTTAGTTCCGGTTTTCTAATTCCGGTAATTTTTTGCTTCAATTTGCTATATACGCTAACAAATATCAATACTGTCGTAAATTTATAGTATATTTTTTTACATTACATACAAAATACATACTTAATTTAAAAATCCATTGTGTAAGATTCTGTAATGTTCATTTGAGACTTTAAAACTTTAATCAATTTTGAAAATTTTAAATTTTTTATTTGATTTGATGTAAATTAACAAAAGTGTAACTTTTTTATAAAACTACATGATTTCTTCTTCATTTATTTATTATCCCAATTAATTTGTTTTCTTATTTTAATTACTATGCGTTGGTTGTATTTTTTAATTTTTTACCAGTTTTTTTCAATATTTGAAAAGCAAATTCGGAATTTTGACCGGCTTTTATTCCA
Source organism: Allium cepa (assembly GCA_030765085.1). Lineage (NCBI taxonomy): Eukaryota > Viridiplantae > Streptophyta > Magnoliopsida > Asparagales > Amaryllidaceae > Allium > Allium cepa. The sequence continues at coordinate 487,379,975 of CM060929.1, forward strand.
GTTATGAGCGGAACCCAAATGGAATCGTCGGAATAACTAGATCTTCCGTCGAAATTTTGAACCATGGGTAGAACATTAATATTTTTGATTGAGGCAAACAGAAATGGGAAATTCAGATCGTCCATCGTATATTCCTAACTCTGTTAGATGAGCATAACCATAAACTAGAAAAAAGTAACAAGGAACTTGAAGGAAATGACATTTGTGACATTGAATCAACTTGTTGTAGAACTGAAGCAGATTTTATACATTTCATTATTAATATTGGATATCATGAATTATAGTTAACCAAATTACACGGATGAATATATAATTTTAGTAATATGATAACTAAATATAATATGTCACCTAAACCACAAATTCATATAAAATTTATTAATAAGTTAATGGCATATTCACTCCGCCACATACGATAAGGCAAAAGTTATAGTGCCTTGTCTTTCCCGAAGCAGCACAGCTACCTAAAGCTTTGTCTGCATACAACATTTCAATATAAAAGCTAATGTCGGCTCTTGAACTGAATAATCATCAATCGATTTAAAACAATTAAATGACATAACAAAATGACAGTTAAAAGTAAATAACTATACTGCATTTTTCGCATAAGTTTATGACCTGAACCAGGTATGTTGGAAAGGCCATTTGGAAGTGGAGCTGTTTGAGCTAGATACACTTGTACGTTGTCTGCTCTTGCACAGTCTTCTCCTGTTCTCTTTGTGTTTATGTTCACTGCATAAGATTAACACTGCTAGTTTATATACAAATATAATGAATAATTTGATCAGTATATTATATGTTATTACCTGGTTCAAAATTCTTACGAGATTTGCAATACAAGACCTGTTAGAAAACCAAAATACAAGAGAAAGCAGTTGTAACTGACAAGAGGGATAATTCATTTTCAGTATTTGAGTATTACAATAGGCATCAAACAAAGCATATAATCTTCCCTAACAACTTGCATTGCAATCCATATTTTGATCAGTATATGAGTATTACAATAGGTAACATTACATATAGGATCCGATCTTCGCCAACCTAAATGCAATTGTTTAAAGTTTCAACTTTGCCTACATATCTTGTAGAAAATGGTGTGGGATACGTAAAATACATGGTTCTACTTAACCGAATTAAATAAAGGCAGGTATAAATCTATTTATTAAGAATATTTACAAACCAATTTGATCTTAAAGGAAATAAGATAGTTGTTGCTTCTTCTATGAACGGCCTTCACCATATGAATCATTCCGCTGTTTCAGCTCACACATTGTTGCGGCTTCTACTGCAAAACTTTCAGCAACTTACGTTACACAATTTGAAAACATCATCATCGATTTTGTATGATAGTATCAAGCCTAAGTAACAACTTAACGGTCACAAAGAATGTTCGAAGATCATTAATGTTTTCCGACTATAAATGATTTTACTGGACTTTGAACCATTGGACCAAATGAACTTATTTGGCTTTTTGCTTGTGTCGTATCTTCCATATTTAGTGATCTAAAAACGATTGCTGGTGTTCTGGTTTCTTTATTAGCTTCTGGATCCTCACCTTTCATCCTCTCCTGTGCAAAACAGTATATGTATGAATGTTTGATTGAAAATAAAAAAAAAAGATACAAATGGTAATCTATATGATGAAGATAAATAATTAGAGCAAACTAATTGCATGTTAACTCAATGTTCAGACCATAATAGTATATTGCATTAAAATGCTTCACCAGTTAAAACTGAGATGCATTAAAGATTCGAAAGACCATATGACCAGAAAAAAAAAAAAAAAAAAAGGAACAGGGACAAAGATGATCACTTAGAACAACAAACATTCAGGCCAGGCCCACTGGCAAATTGTACACCGGAGGTTGAACTATAGGATTATACCTGTTGAATAATTATAACAAAAACCGAAGTATCATTGCTTGGCCTTTTACCTTCTTTATTAATGAGAAAACTTTTTTATTAAATACTTATTTATGGTGGTAGATAGGTTTAACAAAGAGCATAATTTTACATTTATTTGATTCTCTCTTCTTGCTCTCTTCTTTTAAAAAATAATACAAAATTAGCAAAAAATAAAAGTCGTCTTCTTCATCTTTCTTTCTCCACAATTTCGTGTAAAATAAAATCAATTTTCTAAATATTCTCAAAACTTATGGACGGTGAAATGTACAAATCTTCAAATCCTTCAATCTTGAATGCACAAGTATGAAGGATTGTTATGTTAACCTTGGTGAACATACGAAATTATCAATTGCACCATAGTCGTGTCGAATTTTGCTTTCAAAGCACTGGTCTCATCCACGACAAAAGTTCCATCACTATCTCTTTATTGTTCCCATCCATCAATTTTGCAACTATCGAAAGCGAAATTAAATCCATCTTTCATGGGGATTAACTATTAGAGTTTTGGAGCAAATGTTAGAATGTTATGATGAATAGTGAATGAGAAGAAATCGAGGATTTTATGCAAATTTGAATTGAATCTAAGATATTCAAATCAACGCACTACAAGAAACAACAGGAATTTCGACGGCTGGAAATCGTCGAAAACCGTTGGAAGCTGTCAGAAAAAGCCGTTGATATATTGATCGTCGAAGAACTGTTCTTTAACGACATTTCCAATCGCTCCATCGCCCCATTTCCGATGGCTTTCAACGAACCGTCGCGTACTTATGTAAGATCATGGCCATACCAATTTGGCGTCGACAGCCGTCGGTATGTGCTTCCAGTAAGCTGTCGGGAGCCGTCAGAAATCTGGAGTTTTTTTATTACAATAGTCATTCAACCCCAAACAACACATATATAACAATATATATCGCAGCTCAATTTCACACACACACACACACACACACACACACACATATCAAATTCCAAATCACATATATCACATAAATAATTAAAAGACATCAATATGTACAATAAACCAATATCAAATATCCAACAATATATAGTAAACCAACTACAACCAACCTCAAATTAGTCAACATGTCAAAATAAATCCAACATCACCTCAAATCAACCTCACACATCCAAAATCATCTCAAAATGTATCGTGCATATCAAATCACTTCAACATCACCTATCATATTGTATATATAACTCTCAAACTACCTACAAACAAAGTTAAAATAGCTCACTCAACTTAAAGTGCATATATGTACAATGTCTCAACACAAGCAGAAAAATAATAACCATACCTATCAATTCTGATCATCGCCTCCAAATCTCGCCGATGAAAGAAATGTGTCATGTTGCTGCATACGCAACAATGCGCTCATCCAGTAACCGGTTCATCTCCACAGACTCTCGCTTATCTCATTCTTCTCACTCGGCAATCCTAGCTCTCAACTCTTCAATTTCCGTGTTGTCCTGAGCTTTTTTATAGCCGTTTTGCCTGCATCTAGCCTGTAATATTGATTAACAAAGTGTATGAGTTTCATATAGGGTGATTAATAAAATTAATATGTTATATGTTATTCATAAATATATTATACGTAAACATTACCTCTTGTTTCCCACAACCATAATGCTTATTCCGCGTTGGCGGCTCCATGACAATGTTAAAGATCTGGTTCTCCTTGTCAGCGGTCAACTCTTCTCGTCTTTATCTCTCGAGCAGTTTCTTTTGGTCTTGCATGAATTTATCCTACGATTCCAAATAGAATTACAATTAAAATTCATACTACATTATGTTAATTTTTTATAACTTATTTTAAAGTGATTATTAATAACATATAAATTAAAATATGCTTACCATGGCCTGTGATTTCGTATCATGCCATGTATATTTTATTATGTCATCTTTATTGACATACTTGATGGCGTGAGTACGAGTGAACTCGTCTACGTAGAGACGGGACGACTACACTCTCTTTCCTGAAATAATTATTTTGTATTTCGTGTGTGTGTAATTATATAATGTAATAAGTATTTATAATCGCAAATAATAAATTTAACAGCTTTTGATGGTAATACTTGAATGGATTCGAACCCCCGCAGTGTGTGATAGGATTTCTATTTCTATTTGCAGAATTGCACTCTGACTCTGCCAGTAAATTTAAAATGAATATTATATTTCACACTTATAAATTGATGCAATTGTTGTACTATTTCTAATTTTTTAATGAGTATGAGACTAGTAAACTTATCTTTACTTTTGGAGTTTTCCAGTAATCAACCCAAGCTTGTCATACGCCTTCACTCATTTAGTTAGACTTTTTTGCCCCTTTTTATGCTTAATTCATATCACGGTAGTTTTTCCGTATTTTTTCATTCAGTAATTTCTGCAAAGAGCAAGGTCGGATTCCTGTAAGTCTACCGCTCCCTGCACATTGATTTTTTTTTAAATTATGCATTTATATTTACTCAACAAATTGTACAGTGGTTATATATATAAAATAAAATAAAAATTTACACGTATAATAAAATCCTACCAGATACACTCTAAAATGTGGAGTGAGATATTATTCCCTGTAGGCTAGCACGCGGTCATTCTGCTCTTATAAGCAACCTTGAAACATCGAGAACAACATCAGAGGGCTCCAGCTCAAACCCCTATATTAATTGTGATATAGACCGTTAATAAATCATGAATAATATATCATACACTAAATATTTACGACTTTGCAAAAAAATTTGATGTCTACCCACTCGCTTTATTCACTAATGCTACTATGGGATGCTCTACATGTTATAGGCCGCCGCTATCGCCTCCTATGTTGGTCCCTCTCTAACTAGAAGAGGAGGAACCCAATGAATGAAAATATCTCCGACCTCTTAACATAATGCCTGTCACAAATATATCATTTTATTATGGAAGAACGTATCATTTAATTATGTGAAAACATACCTTTTTTTTATGAAAAACTGTAACATTAATAATTACATAAATTACATTCTATCAAAATTGTAAATTAATAATCAATCTTCATCGTTTTCTGATTCAGACGAATTAATTGATCATTTTTCGTTGATATATCAGCTCCTCCAATCGACAAAATGATTGACCGTTTTTCCTATTTCAAAAAATATAGTAGAAATTCAAAAAATGACTGATCGTTTTTTTGGATTGACATTTTATTTTTAAATTCATTTATACATTTTACTGTTTTATTAACTATATAATATGTTATCATTATACACTAATTTGTTTGTATTTTAATCTTTTATTAATTATATAAAATATTATTCATTTAACTTTTTTTATATAATCATTTTTTTCAGTTTTAACAAATTAAGAATATAATATTATATTTTCACTTTATCATTTTTAAGGTCGGTCATCATACTTTCCATTACAAACATGATAATAATTACATTTCGTAAATCATTTTATTTTAAACGATTCAACAAAATTTCGACAACACTTCTCCCTTTGTTCCTGTATCGTACACCAACATGGAATAAAAAGGAAGCACTGTTGAAATTTTGTGAACTATTTAAGATTAAATGATTTACAAAATGCAACTACTTTATAGTGTTTATAACTTGTCCAATACATGGACAAATCCGATAAATACTGTATCAGATGAATATTGATGTCCATTTTGTAATAAAAATGAATATCTATAAACTGATCAAATAAGATACTTATCAGGGAGGCCAAAAACTCTCTAAGGAATTTTGAAAAAATGAAGTACATCATACAGTAATTTGTTTATATTAGCATTAACACTAATTCATTATTTAAATTCATAACAATTAAAAGGTAATTAACATTTGTTTTTTCTAATATTTAGCTAACGTCAATTTGAATTTATTATACAGTAATAAAAAATTCACATTCTACACTAATTTGTTTATATTACCACATGCCACATACACGTAAACTGGATTTATATATAATTACCAGTATAAACTAATAAAGGATTATGTAAATTAGTTATTTTCGTCGACATTTTAGTTAATACATACACTAATTAACACTAATAAGCGCACACACTAATCAACCCAAATTAGCCATAATTATACATTAATTACCGGATTCAAACATTAACAACCCTAATGGACATATCTCAATCAACCAATATTTAATTATAAACAATGAATGGGCTATTATCAACAAATAGAACCATAAATTAACACAATTTTATCTTAGTTTAGGGGAAGAATATACCTGATTTGACAAATTGAAGACGTAGATGTTTAGAGGTTGCAAATTGATAAAGACTCCGACGGATGTTGATGGGTGCAGTGGCAGGTGACAGAGCTTGGTTGAATCAAGATATATGAAGTATGTAACCTAAATGTCGTCTCGTTTAAAGACTCCGACGGATGTTGGCGACATCTGGATTGGTATTAATATATCATATTATTTGACTTAAGACAATGTATAATTATATGTTTTGTGAATTCAATTTTATCTAAAATAAAGACTTTTCATATATAAAACGTTCCAATGTAGACCATTAGTTTGAACTGTAAACATTTAATGAAAATATTTTGGTTTTTGTTAGGATTATCCAACAATCCCCCATTTGATGGATTTTTCTAGTTGATATGATTTTATTGCTCTTTTCTTTTGTATAATCCATAACGAATTTTGATGGTGCTTTGGAGATGCACTTGGTAGATTTTTCTATTTGATATGGTTTTAAGCATCTTTGCTTATATATGATCCATAACCAATTTTTGATGGTGCTTTTGAGACACACATAATGGATTTTTTTATTTAATTAATTGTAAGTTTTTTATTTCTATATGATACATAACCAATTGTTGCCAGTGCTTTTGATATGCACTTGATGAATTCTTTTATCTGATACGAGTTTGTGCTTCTTTTCTTCTATGTGAACCTTAATCGATTTTGGTGTTATATTTAAGATGCACATGATGGATTCTACTATTTTTTTATAAGTTTGAGATTCTTTGCTTTTGTATACTCAACAGCCAATTTTTTTGGTGCTTTTGAGACTCACGTAATAGATTCTACTATTTGTTATAAGTTTGAGTTTCTTTACTTTTGTATACTTCATAGCCAGCTTTGGTGGTGCTTTTGAGATGCATTTTATGGATGTATTGATTTATCTTATTTTGAGCCTATTTGTTTTTTTCAAATCAATAACCAGCGCTGGTGGTGCTTTTGAGACATTTGATGGATTTTATTGATTTATTTGAGGCAATGCTTTGTTACTCATATATAATTCATAACTAGTATTGCTGGTGCTTTTGAGATGCACTTAATGAATTATGTTTATTTATTTTGTAAGGTTGAGCCTTTTGCACTTAATAAGTTCATAACCATAAGTTGTGATGCTAGAGTGGAGTGCTAGATGGACTCACCTACTTCAATATGAAGGTGGACCGCCTTTTGTGAGAGACTTGAGCTCTCTAGAGCACTCATGAGTTTCCAAGGTAGGCGCACGACCACTAAAAGCATATATTTATCGCATAGTTTGTAGAAATTGAAAGTGTAGACGTGTTTTGAGATCTCAACCCAAATCTTTATAGTTTAAAAAGAAATTCACTACTTAGATTAATTTTGGAGTCACTTCTTTACGTATCAATTCAATCGAAAGACATTGGTACTCGTGAAATTTTCTTCTTGTCCAAGTTATTTTCATTCATTTTCTGTGATTTTTATTTTAATTAGTGGGGATTGTTGGTTAATTGCAACAAAAATTAAAGTTTTTTCATTGCTTGACATTTTGTATTCTTTATTAATGGTAAAACGTTTTTATGAAATAGTTATTTATTATGATTGATAGGCTTAAGAGAGAGCACAATTTTACGTTTATTTGATTCTCTCTCCTTGCTTTCTTCTTTGAAAAAAGAACATAAAATTGTTAGGAAACAAAAGCCATCTTCTTAATCTTTTTCTCTCCATATTTTGCTATAAAGTAAAATCAATTTTCCAAATATACTTGAAACTCATGGACATTGAATTCTACAAATATCCAAATCCATCAACATTGAGTGCACAAGTATGAATGATCGTTGTGTTCATCTTGGGGAGCTGATTAAAATTATTGATTAACCATAGTCATGTCGAATTTCACTTTCAAGGCAGTGGCCTTATCCACGATACAACTTATGCGAGACCAACTTCAAGAATGACCAGCAATGCAAAAGCTCTCATTTAGTTCTCTTTAACCTTGAATAAAAGGGAATCAGAAGGGCCATTCTATTTAGGGAAGACAACTCACTTTGAGAGCCGAGCTACGTAATCGATCGAACACTACTTGAAAACGATTTTATGAAACTCTCCGACCCCCGAATTTGGAGTAAATAATGGAAAAAACTAGGTGGAAGCTGCGATATTGAGAATGTGAGTCTTGAAGATAAGAAATCGGTCTCTTTATTATTCCTACCCATTAGTTTTACAACAATACCAGTTCGAAAAGAAACATCGTAAACTTCGATAGGAAGAAACAACGAAACTTCAACATGGTTGCATTATACTAATGCAGCCAATCTCAAATAAAAGGCACTCATCAAATCAAAGAACAAGTTACAACAACTCTAAATACATAATCGTGAGCATCAAAGAAAACTCTCATTCAAGACATATCATCAACTCAAGCATACTAATATCATTCACTGGCTGAAAACAGTTAACCAACAAATCATTCTTAAAGACAGTTACACTACAAGAAATTTTATTTTTGGTGGCGTACAAAAAACGACATAAGACATATGGTAGCGTTTTGATAAACTCCGTGATAAAGTCCGCAACAAAAAATCCATGATTTTTAGTTGCATGTATTTCAACGCAATAAATCCTTTTATTGCCCGTTTCTCAGACGCCACCATAAATCTTTTTGTAGCATTTTATAAACGCCAGCAAAAGATTTTTTGGAGCTATCAGTAGAGTTTCCAACTTTACCCCCACTTTAAGTTTGCTTTTACTCAATGCCACTATATGTATTTCTATAGCGTTTTTGAAACGCTGCTAAAAGTTGTTGATCATTTTGCACCACTTTTTCATGCTATTATTTTCTGTTGATGGCCTATTTTGTTTCTACCATTTCAATCAACAATCACTCACATAATCATCATATTCTTACAATTTAAAAACATATTAATGATATAATCGAATAAGATATACATAACCATTCTAATACAATAGTTTTTTGATAAAATGACCAAATTCACATACAATAACCATTCATATACCAATTTGCACACCTAGTACTAGTAAAATGTTATACCAAACCAGTGCTAACAAAATGCTTGATTATCCATAATTCTTTGTTACATGCACAAGTAAAAGCTAGCACCATAAAAGTCCAACCTTGCTCTTTTCGGAAATCCAATGCCTACACAAGTGAAAGCACAATATATAGTCAAACAATTATGTTAATTTGTAGGACTTCAAATCTAATATCAAACATCTACAACATTGTATAAGTATATCAAATTATAAATAATATCATTAAAATAATCTAAGTTATAAACGAAATGAAATAAATAAAGTCCAATCTTACAATTATTAATAAAATGTTGTTAAATTAGTTATGTTTTTATTATTTATAAAATTTAGTTAACTTAAATTTAGTTAATCTTATAAAACTTGTTTAATTTTATCAAAGCCTGGTTGACTTTTATTAACATGGTTAACTTAATTTATTATTATTATTTTCAAACTCAGTTAACTTAATTATATTATTATTATTAGTATAAACGTAGTTAAATTTTATAAACTAAGTTAATTTATCATCATCGTTGTTATTTATAAACATTTGTTAAATTAGTTATATTGCTATTATTTATATAATTTAGTTAACTTAAACTTAGTTAATTTTAACAAAACTTAGTTAATTTTTATTAACTTGGTTAACTAAGTTAATTTATTATTATTATTACTACTACTATATATAACTAAACTAATTTAATTATATTATTAATATTATTGTAAAATTAGTTAATTTGACGACCCTCCCTTCTCAACCCTCGAAAATCGACACAAATACGCCACTATATAATATGCCGAAGATCGAGTGCCGAAAAAGACAGATTGCTGAGGGAAAGAAAGAAGGAGGTAAAAGACGAGAAAACAAAACAACATCAGAATCTCACATTCGTAACGGAAAAAAATATAATAGATAGTAACTAATCTTTACACAAAAAAATTTCTGTTTTAAACATTACATATTTAGAGTACATTACAGTCAAAATAATTACTGGATAGCTATAATAACTTACCCTCACAAAAGCTGACTATACAGCTTAAACTGCACAGTGGAATATACTTCAAGTACGTGTGATACGTCACGCCATTCAGCTCGTCTCCTGAGCTCCACAACATCATATCCTATATTTATAATACTCGGTCTGACCCAAGGAATATAATAAAATAACACCCGAGTCATTCTGGAAAACCAGCGTGAGAAAAATACACTCAATTTAATTATTAAAGTTTCAAAATCCTTTGAAATCAAAGGTATCTTGTAAGACAACGCTACAAATAAACATGTCGGGTTTTTACCTTACGATAACCAAAACATTTCTTACCAAAATCCTTTGATATTATAATAGTGTCTAAGTACAAATATTATTTCAAATAGCCGAAATGGTTACATTTATTAAATTCCAGCAATACTAGGCTCTATAATCCAAACCGTAAAGGCACGTAGGGAGAATGGATTTCCATCAATGGCAGGGCTACTGGGGTACCATCAGTCACAATACATGGTCTAGATCACCGTACCGAGGATCCTTCCCAATCCCCTGCTACACAAGACCGGAGCTACCCCTTACTGGATATTCCAAATAAGATCATCCCGCGGTTGGGATCAGCAACCGCCCACACAGCCGAATAAAAGGGACATCTAAACAGGGATGACCTTACCATAATTGGTTGCTATCCACTTAGCCTTGCGTGTGTCTCCCCTGTTTTAGCCATTCTCGGTTGACGAGGCTCAAGGCTGTGCGTTACCTTTTTAGCGCACATTCACTTAGAATGCTCATCATCCTCTTGACGATGTTCTGAAAGCATTCATCCATACAAGTCCGCTCCGAGTTCGAACGGAACCGAAGGCACTACTCCTGCTACATCCATTTTGGAATCAACCTCATGATTAGTATCGATTAGCCCTTGCACTTCACTACTCCATCTTCGACTCCATGCTTTTGTCTTCATCACGAAACATGCTCGATGGATCGAAGTGGTTTTCGGATCACAATCTGATCTCGGTCTCTTCGAAACAACGTTCGCTATTTTTCGGTAAACTCAACCCTGATTCTTTAGGAATACTCAGACGAGAATAAGATCGGAGTTCACCTCCTAACCGTTTGTAGACGGATTTCCTTATAAATGTCCTAGAAGAACGAATTTATCCGTACAATATAGCACCTCGAACGGTAACTGTATCATATAATTCTCATACCTTTTCTACATATTCCAAAGTCATATTTGGTCAAGATCTGATAGTCTGTTATTTAACTATCAAATAAATAATCAATTCAACCAATTATTTTATTTCCACTGAAAAACTCCAAATCTTATGAAAATTAGATTTTTATCATTTTAAATCACTTTACCCAAATATATATACTTAAAACATTTAAAAAAAATGGAACTACTTAATTCACTTTACTCAAAATGATAGTTATGAAATTTTATAATAGATTTCCAAGTAAAACTTAAGCCATAAATTATTTTTAAAATAAAAGTTTTATATAAAGGAGAAATATTAGAAAATTTCTTTTAAAAACAAAATGCTAGTTTAACCTTTAAAATAATTACTACTTAAATTAATTTGAATAGATTTACTTTAAAATTCTAAAATAATTAATAATAATAAATTTCTTTAAAACATTCTTTTAAAATAATTTTAAAACCTTAAACTTATACATAAAAAATTTCCTTTGAAAATAAACTTGGCTTTCCAGGGAAATACACTTCCATTTCAATATATCCTATATAATCCTCTATAAATCTTGCTCGATTTATCGCAATTTAATTTACATCCCAAACCGTAAATTTCTTTCAACACTTTTAAAAATAAAAACACTATTTATTTTTAACACATTTCCCATCTCCTTATAATCACTTTCAAAATATATTCATAAATTATTTAAAATAAAGTTACTAAATTCATTATTTAAAATAATACTTATTAAAGTCTATAAGAGTTTCCTCAGTAAAACTTAAACCAAAATTACCTTTTAGAAATAAAGTTATTATATCAAATATTTATGTCAAAATTTCCTTTTAAAAATCATAATACTAATTTACCTTCTAAAAATAATTAATTACCATAATTAACTTAAATAAATATTTACTTCCCTCTTAAAAATAATTAAAATAATAAATTTTCTAAAACATTCTAGAAAAGACATTTTTAAACTTCTAGTTTAATACTTTGAAGTCCTTTCTTTCAAATATACTTAGTTTTTTAGGAAATTATATTTTCCAGCTTTAAAAATAAAATCACCTTTTTATTTTTAAAATGAGTTACAACTTTTCATATAAATCCCCACCGGAATCTATACTTCCAAATTTATCTACTGATAAATATTCCACTTTAATTATAAACCCAGTTTACAAATTTCTATTCCTCATTTACTTTCAAATCACATATTTCCAAAACACTTAATCAATTTCAAACTGATACCCTAACTTAAGTACCCTTTAAATTTATTTCTCGATTTATCCAAATTTCCAATAATTATTTACTTAAAATTTTCCTTTCCATTTCCTTTTAAAACCCAATTCAATCTATTCTATATTTTAAAATACCAAATTTTTATTCATCCAAACCATAACATCGAATAACTTAAAATTCCAATTCAATTCTATCACAGGATATCAAATAACATATCACTGATTATGGAAATAATATTAATATTCTAAGGAATCCAGTTTGATCCCTCCAACCTGTTTCTCTGCATCCACAGATGTTAGCATAATATAAATACCAATTACACTTCGAGGTGGAATATCGTGGTATATTGGGTCATCCACTATTATACGAGGAGCATAGGGTCTCATCCGCTATATAATGTTGGAATATCAACCACTCCAATATATACACACACACATATACATACATACATACACACATATATATATCCACTACTACATAAAATATCATACTCAGTCAATCATTAAATATATTTACAATTTAAACTATTATAAATTAACTAGTATTCCAGATATGAGTGAGATTAACTCACATTGAATTCGTCGAGCGTTCCAATTTTAAATTAAATCGAACACGTTAGATTTAATCTAAAATTCTTGCTTGCTCCAAACGCCTCCGGATCTGCTGTATCGCGTAGATCGCGTCACTGCGATTCCGACGCTTCCTTTTCATCGGAATCTGAACATGCATGCAAAAGATATGCTAGTTTAAAGTTTCGAATAAAATTTTATATAAATTAACTACAAATTCTTTCCTTCTTTTTTCTTACAATCTGGGCCACTACTTTGCAACAGCGAATCAGGGCCGCACAAAGCTTCGTCTCCCCTTACGTTACGGACAGAAAAAAATCAAACCCATCGATGACCATTAGGGTTAAAAACCTCTCCTTCCACGATCGCCGAGAACGAGATCAACGACCATCATTGGTACCGCCGATTCGAGCTCCAACCTCACCTAGAACATCGCGACACTCGGCTGCACCCTAACCTCGAAAATCACAAACAAACCCTCAGCCTTTGTGGCTGAATCTTGGTGATCTCGTTGAACTTCGCAGCCACCCACCGTACGGATGGGAAGAGCTCGAGAAGCTCCACAGTTTTCATGTTAGAGATATTCTCTAATAGTCGATGGATTTCGCGAATTTAAGAGAAAAAATTCGAAGATTCACGGCCATAGAAAATATAAGTGGTGGCTAGGGAAAAAGAGAATTAGGGTTCTGCGTGAATGAATATATATATGCGTGACCCAATTATTTTTATATTATTTTTCCCAAATTACTAAATTTTCAACCGAATTCCAATTGAAACATGCCGACATGCGTTTTATAAGGTTTTACCTGCATTCCGAACACAATGGAATGTGTTTCGGAGGCTAATTCAATCATATATGGAATATGTAGGATCGATTTCACCCTAGAGGGGGGTGAATAGGGTGATGCTGTTAATTATAAAAACTATTGCGGAAGCTTATAAAATCATTTCAACACGGATATATCAAAATTATAGCAGCACAGATAATAACAGAATAATAAATGCAGAAATAGAACGACACAGAATTTACCCACCTTCGGCAAAACCCTGCCTAAGTGCTGCCCCCAAAGTTTCTACTAGAAATTAAGTAGTCACACGCTTACACACGTAAACTCGCGACACCCGCTACTGACTAACCTAACTCTACGCTCAAAACCCTGCCACAACTCAGCCACTGAGTTGCGAATTCTCAAACTATGCCACGTAGTTTGTCTGCTAGTCACACGACTAGTAGTTACAACGTTTAAAAGAGAAATACAAATTTAAAAACAATTAAACGAACACAAAGCCCTTAATTAAAAATAAAAATAAAAATAAAAGCCCAAATTAAAACAAGGCGGCCTAAATAAAAGAGGGCTCCTTTTGCTTGTTATATTATCGGACTGATCCTTTAATTCTAACCGGCCTGGTATCTCTTTCTTGTGAAAAAATGGCGGCTTCCTATTGCTCATTCTCGTTCGTTCCAATTTAGGGCTTCGTGATTATTTTCAAAGTTGTCGACTTTGTAGATCAATCAAGAGGATATTTGCATGTAGATTTGTTGATCGATCGTTTCTTAGTTGCTCAATTTTAGCTGCTTCGATGATCGAGTTCGATTCAACATCTGGTACGTGATTTTTTACTTTTGCTTTACTGTGTTAACTTTCTTGAACTCGATGGATGTTAAAGCCGATGATGATTGGGTTTTTATATAGGGTTCGAACCCCTTGATTTTCGTTCGTATATATATGTTTGAATTTGTCTTCGGCCATTTGATTATTCTTGAACGATGGTGATTTATCTAACTTCTTCAATTCATATAATTTCGTTGCTTGTTTAACTTGATACTCACGGCTTTGAATTTGTTCGATTCTTGGTCATTATGGGTCTGACTTTGAACTGTTCGATTCCTTCTTGTTGACTTGCGGCATTTAAACTTGACTAGTTCGATTTCATGATTACCACAGCTTGATTTTTAATTGCACCTGCATGCTATGTTCTTTTCTTTGTTGTATCACTTTGATGATGCTTGAGATTGTTCGACTTTGGCCATATGTGTTTATTGCCTCTGGTCATTTGCAACCTGTAGCATACTTGACTTGTTTGTGAATTTTCATTGTGCATTCATGTGCATTTCGTTAACTTGATGGTTACTGGATGGATGCTGTGCTCATTCCTGCTGTTGCAGTTCCATCTGGTTCATTTTGCTTTGGGTTGTTATGCAATTTACTGGTTCTCTCACTTTGTCTTGTGCAACATATGTGTTAAGCCTTCGACTTTGAACTGTTTGCATATGAGCTGATATGTGTTTGTGTACATATTCTATTTTTCATTGTTGCATTAATTTTGGTTGCTGCTGTGTTATGTAGTAGCCTAGTTTGCTGGTGCATATGTTTCTTTTGTTGCCAGACCTTGATGCATTTTGTACCATTGTTTCTATTTGAGCTTGCACTGTGTATTAGTTCATTTGAAGTTCTAGTAGCACTCGAGTCTTGCTACACGTATATATGTACGCTGTGTATATACATATTCACTAGGTTGTCACAACTCTGACTTTGATTCTTCCATCACTTTCCTTGACTTTCTGCATATTGAAGTCTTCTTGCTTCACTTTGGTATTTGCTGTTTTACTACTGCCTCTTTAACTTGAACTGGTCTGGTTGTATTGAGTCACTATTTGTATGTATACATGTGTATATACATATGTGTGTATATATTTGTGCATTGTCAAGTGGTGCATCGCTTGGCCATATGTATTTGATTGCAGTTTTGCCCCTGTTTAGTTTGTGTTGTACTGATTTGATATTTGCTTCAATTTAGTTTGATTCACTTTGAACTTCATGTTGATTTTTGAAATCACACCTGAGTTGAATCCAGCTTAAAGCTCGGGTTTGACCTTGTGCTGATATTGTGACATTATTTTTATTGCACTTGAGTTGAACCCGGCGTTTTCGGTTTGACCTGTGCTCACCCGTCCCTGTAATTTTATCAAGTGTATTTATCGGTGTGCACGGCCTTGTGGCATATACAGTGATACATTGTGTATGTCACAAGCTGTTCGTGAATGATGAATTCAACATTAAATGATGACTTACACCCCAAATAACTCAGGCAAATATTATTTTCAAAATCCACATTTTATTTTATACTGCAAAAATATTTTATTTTCAATTTTATTGTGTCAATGTATATTTTTACAGATTACTCAGATGCTGGATTCACATTGGAATGAAGTTGAAGATCAGTACGAGTTGAGTGAATGAGTGATATGTAATGAGGTGCAATGTAAATGTGAAATTGTGATGTAATCAAAATTGTATTGTAATTGAAGTTGTATATATATAGTGAGAGCTTGAAATTTGTACTATACAAAAATTTTAATAAATATTTGTTTGAATAAAATTTCTGTTTAAATTCAAATTCTGTGTTCTTTATTTTATTCAGCAAATACTTATTTAATCTATGAAAAATAAAATAGTACATTAACAAATACATTTAAATGAATATATATATATATATATATATATATATGTTTCTTATCATCAAACAAAAATTATATAATCGCATATTCAACAATCTCCCCCTTTTGATGACAACAAATATGTATTTAAGATTTTGAACATATTAAATGTATTTGATGATTCCATTTGCCGCCCCTATTTGAATGCTTCCTCTCTACACAAAGCTCCCTCTTCATATATGCATACAATTAAAAATATGCAAATGAGCCTAGATGAAAATAGAAAATATTTGACCTTTACTTGATTTTATTTGACAAAATCTTAACGTTTCTCTCCCCCTTTTGTTATCAGCAAAAGAGTAATAGTGTTAGAGAAAATAGAGATAAAGTGATCGATATTAATCCAACATTAAAACTCAGTTGAATATAAATATTAAATTTCAATAAAAAATCAAACAAAAATCATAAATACTTTGTTAGACGCATATTCCACTTTTAGAATGATGGGAATGATGTCATCATATAAAACCATACAGCTATGTCTATTTATGGTATATTTATATCAGGAATTTGAATATCTACCAACCATGCATAACCATTAGGACTTTTAAATGAGATTAGTAGTATTCCTATTTTATTTAAAAAAAAAATTCAAGTATCTTCGAACCACGCATAATCGTGAGGACTTTTAAATGTTAGAATCAACTTGTTTATTTTAAAAATCAATTTCGATATGCATTCCATACATCCATAACCGTGAGGACTTTTAAATGAGCATGGAAGCACATAACAAATTCCAAGTAATTCACCCATGCATAACCGTGAGGACTTTTAAATGAGAGTGAATACTTTGGATTTTATTTTAATTTATTATTATTATTATTATTTATAAAATGTAAAATGAAAAACGAATGATTCCTGTTTAAAGTACCACATATTGACAAACTATATTGCATTTTGATGAGTGATGGTTGTTAGAAATATGATAGAAATAGAGATGGTCATGGAATTTTTACCAACAAAAAAAGTTTTATAACTCTTGTTTAATTTCTAAAGAAATTTACTATTTATACCGTCTCGAGTCATAATATATGATAAATATCAACACTCGTCACTTTTTCAATCACTATTTATCTTTTCGATAATTATTAGGGAGTCAGATTAGTCAAAATAGTCATTTAAAATCAAATTCAAAAATAATTATAAAATCAATTTTTCAAAATGACTGATCTGAAAACATGGTCAAAAATGATTTTCTGGAAATGGTTATATAAGAAAAATTTCTGCTATTTTAAAATTATTTGAAATGAAAAATATGCAGATATTTTCTTTGAAAAACGATGCAGTTACTAAATGTCTCAACAAAAATCACGTTCAACTAGTAATTTTTCTATCGACTAGATTACCAGTGTAATCTGCATTTGAATTTCTCTTTCACTCAAGATTATCATTAATTGAATCTGATAGTCCAGACCATGAAGTGTGCAACAGAAAAAATCTCAAAATCAATTTTAACAGCTTTTTAAATGACATTCTCTTGAATTTGAACTGAAACCGTGTAAATAATCAAAAACCGTGAATGTAAAGTTAGCCGTAAAATAACCAAATGTATTATCGTCCAATAAAACACTATTATTAATCCAAACTAATATATATAAAGTAATTCAAAGACTCTACAGATTTTTTTAGTGTTCTTGGCATAAGAATATAATTGGATAACAATTTTGAATAAGAGAATCAAAAATCATCATTATTTCATCATCACATTATTGGATGATTCAACTCAGATTACGGTGCAGATTATCACATTTAATATATCGTTCAAATAAATATACCATTACCCGTTTTACCTTTGTGATATTTTTCGTTGTTGTCCATTGTGATTCTGTCACCTTTATACTAGGCTAAGGAACTTTGCTTTGTCGCTCGTTGTGTCCTTGGAACAGCCAGAATCCAAGTAACACTATTGTTATTCCTTAGCCTGCCACCACACCTACACGATGAAAGATTTTTGTGACCTGTTTGTTTTTATAGGTCCATGATTGTTAGTGGCAGAATATTTCGAAAAATAATTTTGTGGAGACCCAAAACTATTTATATATGTTCCTTTCGGCACTCAGATTAGTTTAACTTTGAGAGATTTTATATTTGTGCCTTTTGGAACCCAAATTGGTATAGTTTTCACGTGTTTGGGTTTATACCAACAACTATTTTGATTGTGTCCAAATTTTCTACAAATTGTGCACATTGAATTTTCTTGATTAATCTCATTTCTAATATTATTAGATTGATTATACCCAAGTCCTTGTCTAACTATATTAACAGTTTGTTTCCCTAAGAGCATATTCAACGATTTTTCACATTTGGAAAATTTATCTAAAGTCATTGACAGTTATTGGACTTGTGTTTTGAGAGATTCATTTTCGTTTAACAATTATGTGCACTTTTAATAGAATTTTCTCTCCTAGTATTTTCACTCTCTTTTAAAATCAGAATTTCATTTTCAAGTGATTTTACATTAATTTCTGATTTTTTTAATTTCTTCTTCAAATGTTGGACACTTATCACACTTAGGGATCCTACTTTGATAGGTTTTAACTAATTGGTCAAGTTGTTTATTTAAATCTATCAAAATATCTTTTTGTGATTCAAGTTTGGCATACTTCTCCCTAAGTCGCTCAAAACAGCGATTTACTTCATGGAAATATATAAGTAATTCTGAGTGAGTGAGTTTTGATACCTCGCTTGGTTCATCATCGTCGCTATCAATTACATTTCCTTGAAGGCACATATCTGCTTTCTCACTCTCACTGCTAGTACTTTGATTATCTTCATCACTTGTATTCCATGTGGCTGCAAAACTTCTCCTTTTTGTTTTCTTTTCAAAGTCGTGTCGGTTTTGAGGACAATTGGGCTTAATGTGTCCGGGTTGGTTGCACTTTTGACAAATGATCTCCCGTTCTTCTGGATCGTCAAGTATTTTGTTTATTCTGCTTTTCAATTTCTGATTTAGAGCTGGATTTCTATATTTGTAATTCCACCTTTTGAATTTCTTTATTATCAGCTCCAATTCTGCTGCTCCATCATCATCATCATCACCATCACTTTCTGTTGTTCCTTTAAGAGCTATTGATTTCTTTCGAGTGCCACCTTCTTCATGCTCTTCCTTGAATTTCATTTCTAGCTTATAAGTGGTGAGATTTCCGATGAGTTCTTCAACTTTCATCTGTTTTAAATCTTTTGATTCTTGAATGGCAGTTACTTTGGCTTCAAAACATCATGGAAGGACTCTGAGGATTTTTCGGACTATCTCCAATTCTGTGTATGATTTTCCAAGAGCCTTTGATTTGTATACGATATTGGAAAGTCGTCCATACATCTCTTTGACATTTTCTTCCTTAGCCATTGTGAAGTTCTTGTGTTCGCTGCTTAGCATGGCAAGGCGAGATTCTTTGACTTGAGATGTTCCTTCGTGAGTCACTTCTAGTGTGTGCCATATTTCCTACGCAGTTAGATAATGTGAGACACGATTAAATTCAAATTGATCCAATGAACAGATAATAGAATTCATAGCTTTAGCATTAGCATTTTGTAATTTATTTTCTAGTTCGGTCCATTGATCCTTTGGTTTCTCTATTTCCTGATTATCTACAATGATAGTTGGTGCTCTATGACCTATCTCAACAATATTCCAAGCGTCAATGGTTTTCAGAAAAATTTTCATTCTATTTTTCCAATAGGCGTATTCACCATCGACAATTGGTGGTCTAACTATGGACTGACCTTTAGCAAAAGCATTATTAAAAAAGGCATTTTAAAAATTCAAATTTTTTTTAAAACTGATTTTTGAGAAACGATTTTTTTTTAAAACAAAAGTTGACTTCTATTCCTAGCTCTGATACCACTTGTAGGATCGATTTCACCCTAGAGGGAGGGGGGGTGAATAGGGTGATGCTGTTAATTATAAAAATTATTGCGGAAGCTTATAAAATTATTTCAACACAGATGTATCAAAATTATAGCAGCATAGATAATAGCAGAATAATAAATGCAGAAATAGAACGACACAGAATTTACCCAGCTACGGCAAAACCCTGCCTACGTGCTGCCTCCAAGTTTTCTACTAGAAATTAAGTAGTCACACGCTTACACATGTAGACTCGCGACACCCGCTACTGACTAACCTAACTCTACGCTCAAAACTCTGCCACAACTCAGCCACTGAGTTGCGAATTCTCAAACTACGCCACGTAGTTTGTCCCCTAGTCACACGACTAGTAATTACAACGTTTAAAAGAGAAATACAAATTAAAAAACAATTTAAAACCAATTAAATGAACAAAAAGCCCTTAATTAAAAATAAAAATAAAAGGCTAAATTAAAACAAGGCCGCCTAAATAAAAGAGGGCTCCTTTTGCTTTTTATATTATCAGCCTGATCCTTTAATTTTAACCGGCCTGGTATCTCTTTCTTGTGAAAAAATGGCGGCTTCCTGTTGCTCATTCTCGTTCGTTCCAATTTAGGGCTTCGTGATTATTTTCGAAGCTACCGACTTTGTAGATCAGTCAAGTGCATATTTGCGTGTAAATTTGTTGATCGATCGTTTCTTAGTTGCTCAATATTAGCTGCTTCGATGATTGAGTTCGATTCAGCAATTTGGTACGTGATTTATTACTTTTGCTTTACTGTGTTAACTTGCTTGAACTCGATGGATGTTAAAGCCGATGATGATTGAGTTTTTATATAGGGTTCGAACCCCTTGATTTTCGTTCATATATATATATATATATGTTTGAATTTGTCTTTGGCCATTTGATTATTCTTGAACGATGGTGATTTATCTGACTTCTACAATTCATATAATTTTGTTGCTTGTTTAACTTGATACTCACAAATTTGAATTTGTTCGATTTCTTGGTCATTACGGCTCTGACTTTGAACTGTTCGATTCCTTCTTGTTGACTTGCGGCATTTAAACTTGACTAGTTCAATTTCATGATTACCACAGCTTGATTTTTAATTGAACCTGCATGCTATGTTCTTTTCTCTGTTGTATCACTTTGATGATGCTTGAGATTGTTCGACTTTGGCCATTTGTGTTTATTGCCTTTGGTCATTTTCAACATGTAGCATACTTGACTTGTTTGTGAATTTTCATTGTGCATTCATGTGCACTTCGTTCACTTAATGATTACTGGATGGATGCCGTGCTCATTCCTGCTGTTACAGTTCCATTTGGTTCATTTTGCTTTGGGTTGTTGTGCCATTTACTGGTTCTCTCACTTTGTCTTGTTCAACATATGTGTTAAGCCTTCGACTTTGAACTGTTTGCATATGAGCTGATATGTGTTTGTGTACATATTTTATTTGTCACCGTTGCATTAATTTTGGTTGCTGCTGTGTTATGTAGTAGCCTAGTTTGCTGGTGCATATGTTTCATTTGTTGCCAGACCTTCATGTATTTTGTACCACTGTTTCTATTTGAGCTTATACTGTGTATTAGTTCATTTGAAGCTCTGGTAGCACTCGAGTCTTGCCGCACGTATATATGTACACTGTGTATATACATATTCACTAGGTTGTCACAGCTTTGACTTTTGTTTTTCGATCACTTTCCTTGACTTTCTGCATATTGAAGTCTTCTTGCTTCACTTTGGTCTTTGCAGTTTTACTACTGCCTCTTTAACTTGAACTGGTCTGGTTGTATTAAGTCACTATTTGTATGTATACATATGTATATACATATGTATATGTATGTATATGTATGTATATATATGTATGTGTGTGTGTGTGTGTATTTGTGCATTGTCAAGTGATGCATCGCTTGGCCATATGTATTTGATTGCAGTTTTGCCCCTGTTTAGTTTGTGTTGTAATGATTTGGTATTTGCTTCAATTTAGTTTGATTCACTTTGAACTTCATGTTGATTTTTGAAATCACACCTGAGTTGAATCCAGCTTAAAGCTCGGGTTTGACCTTGTGCTGGTATTGTGACATTATTTTTATTGCACTTGAGTGAATGAGTGATATGTAGTGAGGTGCAATGTAAATGTGAAATTGTGATGTAATCAAAATTGTATTGTAATTGAAGTTGTATATATATAGTGAGAGCTTGAAATTTGTGCTATACAAAAATTGTAATAAATATTTGTTTGAATAAAATTTCCGTTTGAATTCAAATTCTATGTTGTTTATTTTATTCGGCAAATATTTATTCAATCTATGAAAAATAAAATAGTACATTAACAAATACATTTAAATATATATATATATATATATATGTTTATTATCATCAAACAAAAATCATATAATTGCATATTCAACAGAAGATAGCTTTTTGAATCGATTTAAAATATTAAATTTTCGATATAAATCTCAACGCGTTTCTCGCCCGTACGGACAAACGGTAATTCCAAACGCTACAAAATTTGAAATCCGATAATAATTAACTATTACGGATCTAATGGAACTGGTTTCATCAAATTCTAAGATCGTGCCCTGAAAGGCTATTTAACTCGTCGATTTATTCGAGCGATTTTCAAAATCGTCGAAATCATTTAAAATTTCACTTTGAAAACTTTACTAACTTAATTATAAATCATATAGAATTTATATTCACTTAAGAAATCATCCTTATTCATTTTAAATCAAAATCTGATCATTTACGTTATTATTATATATTAAATCCCAATATCAAATATTAAATCATTATTATCCAAATCCAATTAAATTTGACATATTTGAAATTATGACTCATTTTATTAATTCAACCCAAATCTCCATATTTCAAAATCAATTAACAATCCATATTCGATATCTAAAATAAATTAAATGTTCAAAATCTAACGACCAGAATTTCGGGTCGTTACATTCCTTCCCCCTTACAAAAATTTCGTCCTTGAAATTTGCTAAGGAAGGAAAATGCTTCCAAACTCGTTAACTTACCCCAAAACACCTAACTAAAACTTATATTCACTTCTCAAAATCCTTTAGCCTTCATTTCTAACTTAAAAACTTGGATTTCTAACATCATTCCAAAAATCAACTTTCTAGTTAACCAAAATTTTCCAAAACTTTCAAAAAATTTCTAACTCCCAAAATTTTTGAATTTTTTTGACAGCGTCTCCTTGTACGGAGAGCGTTATGCAATATCACAAATATAATAAATATATATACATCGACCCACACAGTCGAAAAACAAAATATATAGCAATATATTATCATTTTAATTTTTATTGCGTACCTTACATTGGCGTTTTGAAAGCGAACGGTTAATTTATTATGCATTTACGCGCTCCAAACTCTATTCGATTGCCTCCCGTACCTGAACTTTCTCAAACAAGCACATCAATTTCAAAAATATGAAATTTTAACAACAATTCATTTCCCTACTAGCCTAACACATCAATTACATAGCCTAAACAATAATCTTCATAATCCTACATGTTCACCAAATACTTAAGCGATCACAAGGTGTCACCCTATTTTATTTTTCTTCATAAATCCGTATTTCATTTTATTCAAAATGATTTACAACCAAGTTTACTAAATTCAATTCACCTTTGCACCAACTAATCCCATATCCATATCGAATTGGTTTATATGCCTTACTTTACATATTTCACCTTCCCAATTCCAAATTAATTAACTTATTTGCATCGCATACATAATTCACTTTCATTTATATGCAAATCCATTTTATTAACCTTCAATCTATTTCAATTAATTCAAAAACCAATTTTATTCACTTCTTTTAATTCATTTACTTCGTTTACGATAAAATGACTAATTTTCTATGCAAATTTGTTGTTATTCAAGCAAATAACAATTTCTTAAGCTTACAACCATTTTAAATTAATTCCAGCTCAATTTATATTAATTTTTATTTCATTCTAAATTATTCACAACCTATACATTCTCATTTCCATTACATTATTAATTTAAATCTCTTCGCTTGCATTTCATTTCATTACCCAAACAGGTTCATTCAAAACCATTTCATAAGGCTCGACAACAATCATTTCACAATTCACGTAAGTTATTTCAACTCCATAATAACTCCATTTCTTCTTGCATCAATTCTATTTCCATTTTAATTTGATTCTCATCCCAAACAAATTTATCAACTTTTATTTAATTCTTATTAAAGTTATTCACCATTCATATTTATATTTAACTTACTCAAGTCCAATTCACCTCAATTTACAAATTCAAATTTTTACTTTTCCAATTCTTTTACTTTATTACTAAACCATCTTCATCTTGGTTTATTTCTTTCATTTCCCGATTTATAAGTTCAAAATTTATTTGCTTACTTAAGTCCATTCTAAATTTTAATTCGACTTATTTCATTAACTAGTTAGTAATCAAATTAGTTCATAACTAATTTACTTAAATCTTATATTCATCGTTTGGGTTATCTATTTCACTTAAAAACTTAAGTGAATTCATCCCATTTAATAATTGTAACTTATACAATTATCCTACATTTCCATTTAATATCCAATCTAATCCAATTCCAATATATCTTATCCACTTTTATTACTCAAATTAAATTTAACCAGGATTAAAATTTTCAATTTTCTTCTTAAACATATCAACTTCACTTTATAAATTAAATACCGATTCCTTTTGGCTTTTCACATCACTTAAATAGAATTCCCAAAATTCAATTACCCGGTTTTATTTCAAAACCATTTAGAAATCATAAATAACACATATCCTCTTGGTATATCAAATCAAACCTTCGAATTTCCAAAACAATTTGGTTTTACCAAAACAATTTCCCCTTTTGAAATTCCCAAACAAACTTGTTTATCAAACAAGTCCAAACAAATAATCATACCAAACCACCCGGTAGCAATCCATCACTTCGAAACTCGAAAATGAATATTGATGATGTGGCAATCATCATCATGATTATTTTCCAACAACTGAAGTGAGTTCAACGCTTCCTTACTTTCCACAATTTATTTCCCAAAATAATACTCTATTATTTTCTTCAAACACTTTGGAAAACATTTCAAAATTTTCCAAGATTTAAAATTCCCAAACTTTTTGTTCAAATTCATTTAAAAACTTTTTCCAAAATTACCAGGTTTGAAATTCTGGTTTAAATCAAATTTTAGTTATACTCATGGGTATAAATCATACTTATATAATTCTATTTGGTTATAGATATAGACCATTTCAAAGTTTAAATTCTTATTCGATTATAATATTAACAACCAACATCCAAATAAATATAATAATTTCAAAAAATTATTTCTTTATATCAAATATAATTTTGGGTAAAATTATTTCATTTACCCACTTTAAAAATAATACTATGTTGGTTTACCTTGTTTAAGAGTTTGGAAACCCCTATCGATACGGTTATATTTTCCGTACCGACCAGAATTCATAAACACTCAACCGATAAGTCAACACAATATAAAAACAATTTTATATTCACTAATAAATACGCGCTCATATGTATTATTACTTTCAAACTCACTCTAGAGTACTATTAACTCTATTTATAATGAGTAATTTCCCCACCAAAGCCTAGGTTATTGCCAACCTGGCTTTGATACCACTGTGACGACCCGCCTTTCACGACCCTCGAAAATGGACAAAAATACGCCACTGTATAATATGCCGACGACCGAGTGCCGAAAAAGACAGATTGCTGAGGGAAAGAAAGGAGGAGGTAGAAGATGAGAAAACAAAACAACATCAGAATCTCACATTCGCAGCGGAGCAAAATATAATAAATAGTAACCGATCTTTACACAAAAAGAATCTATATCTATTTTATGCATTACGTCATCAGAGTACATCACAATCAAAAGCAGCGTGAGAAAAATACACTCAATTTAATTATTAAAGCTTCAAAATCCTTTAAAATCAAAAGTATCTCGTAAGACCACGCCACAAATAAACATGTCGGGTTTTTACCTTACGATAACCAAAACATTTCTTATCAAATCCTTTGATATTATAATAGTGTCTAAGTACAAATATTGTTTCAAATAGCCGAAATTGTTACATTCATTAAATTCCATCAATACTAGGCTCTACAATCAAAACCGTAAAGGCATGTAGGGAGAATAGATTTCCATCATTGACAGGGCTACTAGGGTACCACCCGTCACAGTATATGGTCAAGATCACCATATCGAGGATCCACCCTGATCCCCTGCTACATAAGACTAGAGCTACCCCTTACTAGGTAGTCTGAATAAGATCACCCCGCGGTTGGGATCAGCAACTTCCCACACAGCCGAATAAAAGAGACATCTCGACAGGGATGACCTTATCCTACTTTGTTGCTAGCCACTTAGCCTTGCGTGCACCTCTCCTGTTTTAGCCATTCCCGGTTGATGAGGCTCGAGGCTATGCGTTACCTTTTTAGCACATATTCACTTAGAATGCTCATCATCCTCCTGACGATTTTCTGAAAGCATTCATCCATACAAGTTCGTTCAGGGTTCGAACAGAACCGAAGGCACTACTCCTACTACATCCATTTTGGAATCACCCTTAGGATTAGTAGCGATTAGCCCTTGCACTTCACTGCTCCATCTTTGACTCCAAATTCTTGTCTTCACCACGAAACATATTTGTTCGATCGAAGTGGATTTCATATCACAATCCGATCCCGGTCTCTTCGAAACAACGTTCGCTATTTTCGGTAAAGTCAACCCCCGTTCTATTAGAATACTCAGACGAGAATAAGATCGGAGTTCACCTCCTAACCGTTTGTAGACGGATTTCCTTATAAACGTCCTAGAAGAACGAATGAGTTTATACGTACATTACAGCACCTTGAACGGTAACTATACCATATAATTCTCATACCTCTTCTAGATATTCCAATGTCATATTTGGTCCATATCTGATAGTCGGTTATTTAACTCTCAAAAAAAAATCAGTTCAGCCAATTATTTTATTTCCACTGAAAAACTCCAAATCTTATGAAAATTAGATTTTTATAATTTTAAATCACTTTACCCAAAAAAATATTAAAAAAATATTTAAAAAAATGGAACTACTTAATTCACTTTACTCAAAATGATAGTTATGAAATATTATAATAGATTTCCATGTAAAACTTAAGCCACAAATTATTTTTAAAATGAAATTTTTTTATAAAGGAGAAATACTAGAAAATTTCTTTAAAAAATGCTAATTTAACCTTTAAAATAATTACTACTAAAATTAATTTGAATAGATTTACTTTAAAATTCTAAAACATTTAAAAATAATAAATTTCTCTAAAACATTCTTTTAAAATAATTTTAAAACCTTAAACTTATACATAAAAAATTTCCTTTGAAAATAAACTTGGCTTTCCAGGGAAATACACTTACATTTCAATATAACCCATATAATCCTCTATAAATCCTGCTTGATTTATCCCAATTTAATTTACGTCCCAAACCATAAATTTCTTTCAACGCTTTTGAAAAAAAAAACATTATTTATTTTTAACACATTTCCCATCTCCTTATAATCACTTTCAAAATATATTCTTAAATTATTTAAAATAAAGTTACTAAATTCATTATTTAAAATAATACTTATTAAAGTCTATAAGAGTTTCCTTAGTAAAACTTAAACCAAAATTACCTTTTAGAAATAAAGTTATTATATCAAATATTTATGTCAAAATTTCCTTTTAAAAATCATAATACTAATTGTAACATCCCGCCTTTTCGCACACTTTAAACCGACACACGTGCCAATTCAAACCATACGGAAGGGCAGATTGTTATGGGGTATATAAGAAAAACAGAGAAGGAATAAAAACAAAATAGAATCTCACAGCGGAAGGATAAAATATAATAATAAATATACAGTTCATAAATGGATTACAAAACACTGGATTCTTCTTTATACAATAAATATCAGAGTTACTGTAACATCCCGCCTTTTACACACTTTAAACGACACACGTGCAATTTCAAAACATACGCAAGGGCGGATTGTTATGGGGTAAATAAGAAAAACAGAGAAGAATTAAAACAAAACAGAATCTCACAGCGGAAGGATAAAATATAATAACAAATATACAGTTAATAAACAGTTTACAAAAGCTTGATTTTACTTATACAATGAATATCAGAGTTACACATACCAAATACGACAATGCAGCGGAATATAAAGAGTGTGGTGCAATACTATATATAGAATAATACTGATTCTTCGTCTTCGTCCTCCAAAGCTAAAACCTGCTATCCTGAAACGCTCGGACTGACCCGAGCGAATTTGAAAAGACAAAAACACCCGAGTCAGACTAGAATATCTTATGTGAGTTAAATAAACAGAAATAAATATGAGTACAGTAACTCAAGAGATGTTCGGGATTTACATCTCCTAAGGATCCGTTAAACTATTTACTATGTAGTATATTGCGCTATTATAATAGTGTCTATTTATAAAATAAACTTACTTTTAAATAGCGTTAAGGCTTTACATTTTCCACCTTAACACGTAATAGTCCCAGTAGTCCATCCAATATCATAGCTCCTCCTACTCGGGAAGCAACTAGAGGATACCACACGGGCTACGGGAGAAAACCAAACTCGTACAAGGCTCGATATGGTAGGTGACACGGCACAACTAGGCAATGCCAGGGTAGATATACCAATTGCTATCCAGGCTGATGGTAACGCGCAGCGCGCAGCTGCCGCCCACCTCGAACTAACTCCCCCAAAATCAAAATATAGAAGTGGCCACTGAATCAATCCAAGTCAAAGTATAATATCGAAGAGGAGCGTCCGATCAGAGGAATGACCTCATTGGCCTGAGAATCGCTCCTGTTTTAGCCACCTTATGCCAACTCACGGGAGTTGGGTCCACGTATTTACCTTACAGAAAACGTCGCCACCACCTACTTCATTCTGGAATCTCCACCGCGTACACGGTTAGTCAAAGTGGTTTTCGGTATCGACAGAGAGTATGTCCATATCCGATCCCGGTCTCTTTGCCAACCAATCGTTATTATAACACCGCGGTTATTTAAAAACAGTTTATACTTTAAAACCAGAATATAATCCATTTCAAACCATAATATTACGATATCCTTTCTTCTTAAAAAACACAAACCATTTATTTTCATATTATTTTATAAAAGCCCAAATCAATGATATCGTTTCCCAAATAAATTTTCCTTTCCAAAAATTATGTCACTTTTTATTATTTAATATCCCATGTGACCAATATTTTGTTTGTAACTTTCAACATAATTCTTCGAAAATCCATAGTATTTTAAAACCATTATTTTCAAAACTAAATGGTTTGGATATTCAACGGTATGCGAATTAAAAAGGTTTAACTTTACTGTTGCCTTATAAAGAATAAATTGCATGGCTTTCCAAATAATTCTTGTTTTAAAGTTAAACCAAAGTCCAAAATATTACTTCAAGTCCCAAAACCATTTCAATTTTATATATATTTATATCCATTTTTGAGCATTAATATTTCAACTAAAGTTGGATTTTTATCCTTTCAAAATCAATATTCTATTAATTAATCTTGACCATTCACATAAAATCCATAATTAATAAGACTTCAATTTCTAGTAAAATATATATATATATATATATATAGAATTTTTCCACTTCAAATTATACTAGAATATCCATTTCTATTTATTTTGGGAAAATCCAATTACAAATATCATATCTTAAAATTTCCAACTTTACATTTAAACATAGGATATAAATTTACCAAACTCCATTTTCTAAATTTCTTCCATTTTCAATAAAGAAATTTATATTCCTTTTAATTTCAAAATTTCAACTTCATAGGTATATAAATATGGAATAAAATATTTATACAATATAAATTTAAGATTTATAGACCGTATTCAATCCAAACCATAGAAATCACATTAAAATAGTTATATATAGACCGCGGTGCCTGTATAAAATTTTCTATCCTATGGTCAAGTGATACGGATATTTATCATTTCAATCCGCAATTTAAAAATAAACTTTGCGGTTTTATCATTTCAAACCACAATCCCGAAAAATGAAAAATGCATACTAACTTGCAGTTTAATAATATTCAAATAAAACATCCATTCAACAACACATCCATCATCCAATCACAAACATCAATCAATATCAGTCAATAACCATATATGTTTGGTAATATACAACAGGTAATAATTTGCAGTTTTATCTCAAATTATATTTATCAACTATTAATCTAACAGTTTATATTCCCCAAAAATTTATATAACTGTTAACTAGCAGTTCATATGCAACAATAATCTCTAACAGCCAATTAATACGCAATCAATCAATTTAAATTAACAGCTGAATTCAATAAAATGCAATTTAACAGATATGGATGAAATAACATGTCAAAAGCTCATAAATAAATTTCTATCCATTTCTAAAATTTATTTAACAAACATAAAAGCTTCTAGTAATTGTGAGTGGGTTAAAACACTCACCTTTTGAATTTTAAATCGAATTCAAACCCGATTTAAACCCAAAAATTCGCCCGTCTCAGAATTCATCCAAACCAGCGTCATCAAGTCCGGAATTAAATTACGATCCTAACAAAAAAAAATTCGTGTGAATCCGACTTCGTATGAGAAAGTTATGGCGAAAAATGGTGATTGAATTCAAAATTTAATATAAACAAAATGACACATATTTGGAAAACAAACTTGCCACGTCAATCTCCCCCCGCGCACGCTACAGATTCATTCACAACGCACAGCCGCCATCTTCTCCCCTTGGCTGAAACCCTAATCCAAAATTCCCGACAATCCAACCATCGAAACTCGAAACAAACCATATAGATGCGATCCCCTCGGTTCCCTCTCCAAAACCCAGAAACCGTTTTCCGATCCGACGAAGTTTTGCGCGACGATGATGAACGGTTTTGGGGCTGTTTGAATTTATTCTGGATGAACGACAGCTCCAATTGAAAAACGAATTTCACCAGTATTTTACGCGTATCGAATACTTCAACATATATTTTTTCTGGAATTTTCTGAAATTTTTGAGTTTTGACTTTTGATTTTGAACCGTGGATGGATCTGGAATTGGATCTGAGATGTATACATTTGGGGAAGAGAAAAGAGTGAAGAAATGAACGTACAGCAAATGAAAAAGAAAGGAGCTAGGGTTTATAGATGTATATTTATAGATAGGCTAGAGGTAGGGTAGCTAGACTGGATACGCGAACGTGCGTGACAAACCATGGTCCAAAAAGCCCGCTATGCCTCCGGAGTCGGATTTGTTAAAACTATATATCAAAATAGGTGTTTTAAAATATTCTGAACGCAATGGAAAAAGTTTCGCGACCAAATTCGATCGTATGAAGAAGTTATGCCAAAAACAAAAATTTCACATTGATTTCAAAATGCGTAAATTTCAAGGCGTTTCGAGTCCGTACGATCAAACGACAAGTCCGATCGCTACGAAACTTGAAACATTATTATAATTCACCGTTACGGATCCGATGAAACTGGTTTCGTCGAAATCCGAGTCCGTGACAAAAATGGCTATTTTTAATATTTATTAAATAAATTAAAATTAATCATAAAATCCAAATTTTCTTTCAACTTTAAATATTGGCCAAATTTCATTACTTATATAATCCAAATCAATTCCAAATAATTTAGCAAGCTTGGATGTGAATTAAAATTTATAAGTATATAAATTTCGCAGTGTTAACCTCTGCGTTTTCTTATTATTCGGGAATTATAAATTTATTCTCACAAATTACCTAATCTTATACTTATACACTCTCATCTTAAACCAAATTAAATAAATAACTTGATTTCCATCTCAACTTACTTTTAATTGCAGTTAACCCTTTTCACCGTAATTAAAATTCCAAATTATAAATAAATTTTTATTCCCATTCCCTTAATTTTCTTAACTATTTATTTATTCAAATTTTCAATATTCAACATAAATAGTTTGGTTAAGTTCATTTATTTACCTTCTTCCTATGATTCACAGTTATGGATGTCAATATGATGAAGTTTACATTAGTTAAGATTTCACTCAATTGTTCTCTAAGTCAAATGTTTACAGCTTTCATTTAACTTTAATAACGTACTAATTTACGTTAAATTCCATTTTTAAATGAAGTAATTACCATTCGTTGAATCAAATACTCAATTCATAAATAAAGTCTTGTTTTCAAAAAGTTATATCACAAATGGTCAACTAAAATTTGAATAAGCTTTACTAAATTCTATGGTATTAAATGTTGCAATAAATCCAAATTGCCATGTCTTAAATCCAAATTACTAATTAAGTCTTGATTCCTTTATTATTCCTTTGGTTTTCAAATAAGTTTTTATGATGAATGTGAATTCAAATGAACAATGGAAACCCATTCCCATTTGATTTCACTATTCCATTAAATATCTTCATATTCCAGCTAAATCAACTAACGTATGAATTAGCTATTTCAATCTTCATTAAATTGCGGTTTTTATACAATAGAAATTAAATCCCATTAACATATAAATAAAGGTTGATATCCATCTATTTACATTATATCACACTTGTGCTTCTATTTAGCTTTGTATAAATGTATGAATGCGGAGTCTTGCCTATTAACGTATTAAATAAGCCTTAAAATCAATTAATTCCCCTCCTTAGTTTAACCTCTTTTTATCCGTATTTATTTTTAGAGTAACCCTTGGATTAAATTCCCAAATCACCAATTCAATTAATTATACCTTTCAATCCAAATGTAAATCTTCCACCTTTGAATTCTTATATTAAATGAATTTTATTCTAGGCAATATTTTTTTACAAATGTTTACTGATTCCACATTTATAGGTTTCTTAAATTTTACTCCATCTAAATGTGACACATTTTTATTTCATTTCAAACCAATATATATATATTCATTCCTATTCAATATATATATTCATTCCTATTCCTTTCATTTGGTTACTGCATTGAAATCTATTTATTAGCTAATACTACGTTACTATCATTAATTAAATTTTGGATTATATTCCAATTCCTATAACTAGGCCTTAAGTCACCATTTTACATAGTTTTAATTTAGCGTTTATTTAAATCTTCGTTTATCGTTTAGAATTTCTACTAAATTGAAATGCACAACTTATGAACTTTAACCAATTTAGTCCACCTAATAAATTTTTCAAATGTTTGTGTGTATGTAATCCAATTCAGTTATTGTTACATTAATACCATTAAACCAACAAATTAAGACTTATAACTACAACACAACTTTCAGTTATTTTCAAATCTATGTCATATAACCTTTTAAATCTCTACCTGTAATTACAGTTACTATCTAACTCCTACATTCATCCTTTTAAAATCCTAAGACTTTAATTTTATACTGGATTAAATTAGCAAACATATAAATTAAATTTATAAAAATATCATAAATTTATCAGGTCGTTACAATCTCCCCCACTCAAAACTTTTCGTCCCCGAAAAGGAAAAAAGAAGGGAGAAGGAAGAATAAACAGTACTTTTTATTTCAATTTTTAATTTATAAACAATATTTTCCTGGATTAATCCTCCTAAATGAAATATTCTTGTTTTATAATCATTATATCCTTTAATACTTGAGTTATTAAAGTTGGAAAAATATATATATATATATATATATATATATTTTTTTTTTTTTTTTTTTTTTGGGCAGAGTCTCCTTTGTACGGAGGGACTCTGGAGAAAATATAATATCCAAATATACAAGTATATTACATATATAATCAAAATATTATATCCCAACACGGGACAAATATATAAAATATCGCTTTAAACGTAATCCGAAAACGTACCTATTGTCGGGCAATATACGCTTTATTATTTTGGAACCAACAGCAGTAGCAGTTGCTTCCAACACCTGTATTTACTAATAAAATCTAAAAGGTTAAATATTTATTTTAAATGAACTATTCAAGTGGATTCAATCATTCATACTCAATCAAATGCAACAACCATACATTTTAACAAACAGCACAACCACATACAACAACCAATCATTCAAATCAAACGACAATTAGTTGTTCGGGTTCAGATTCTGAAGTTGTACGAATGAAGAATAACTATCAAGTGCATCCGTTGCTCAACAGCCTAAGATGGAACAAAGATAGATTATTTGTAAATCTAACAACTCCATAATTCCTTACCCAACAACCTACATCAACCAACAATTCAAATCAACACCAAAATATCTCATTATACATTTATTTCATAATTCAGTGTTTTGATTTTTCTTTCCTTCATTTATGAGGGATTTCTTTGTTTCTTACAAGTTTATTTTCCAATTATCACCAAATTCATTATATTTGTATTTCCTTTTTATTACTTAAGTTTCCTTTTATTACTTAAGTCTATAAAATAAATTCTCATTAATAACAACAAATATTTTGAATATCTTCACTTGTAAGATTTCCCTTTACATTTTCTTACTAACATTGCAACTTTTATTATATGGTAAGTTATGTATGTTTAAGAATGCAAGTGAAAATTTACAAGTTTCTTCTCAATTCCTTTTTATTTATTAATGGTTCAATAAATATATATTCGTTTTATAAATTACAATTTCAACTTACCCTTAATTTCATTCCTTTATTTAATGTTTACGTTTTATTATATTTAATTACAGTAACCCTCTACTTACACTCAAATTATTAACCTTAAAACCTCCATTTTATAAATAAAGGATCTTATTATTTCATTATCTAGGGTTTACAGACATTTATTTATATTACCTACTTTTTATTATATTACTAGTAGCATTTTAAAACATACTTAAGTTTATAACCCTACACATCAATCTTTATTTATTAAAGAATTTCATTTTATTTACTTAAGTTAAAATCACCTATTAATAATACTCACCTTTAATTTGGGTAAAATTTAAATTATCACTTAAGTTTATACCAATAAATTCTTATTATAACAGTAATTTATTGAATACTTCATTTTTC
Source organism: Allium cepa (assembly GCA_030765085.1). Lineage (NCBI taxonomy): Eukaryota > Viridiplantae > Streptophyta > Magnoliopsida > Asparagales > Amaryllidaceae > Allium > Allium cepa. The sequence continues at coordinate 487,415,479 of CM060929.1, forward strand.
CTAAATTCCTACTTGTAAAATATTCAATTCCAGTTCCTCATTTAACACTTCAACTTTTATATTTGGGTAAGTTATTTATGTTAAGGAAATTGCAATTGAACTTATACAAGTTAAATCTCCATTCTTTTAATTCATTGATTATTCACTAAGTCTTTACCAATATTCATAAGTTAAAATATTTATCTTCCTTTATCCTTAGCATTAATTCTCTTATTTCAATTAGGGGTTTCAATTCATTTATTACCTAACTTTTATTTCACTAAAATTTTCAATTAGTTAACGGAAAATTTTAGAATTAAATACCGAGTTGAATTTCCATTTATTTCAAAATAATAGATAAATAAGTTCTTACTACTCAATATCTCTAATTATAGTTAGAACAATAAAAGAAAATTTTTAGAAAGTTCTAAAATAAATCTGTAGTAGAATTTACTACAGTGGCCTTTCCTCTTCGAAACTCGAAAATGAAAGTCGATGATGCGGCCGTCATCACCGAATTTATTTTCCAGCGATAGAGAGGAAAGTACAAAATTTAATTTCTCCCAAAATCTTCTTTTTAAAACAATTCTTCCAAATTATACGAAATATTTATATAAGAAAATACTTATAAACCGAATCATTATATCTCATAAATTCTTTGAAAACGAATTCGGAAAAATCCCGGACTTAAGTTCTAAAATCTCCAAATTGGGTTTATTATGATTTCACTTAGCTTCAGTTATTATAAATATTTTATTTCCTAACACCCAATCTATAGCAACCAAAAAATATATATATATCTTTATAAAATATTTTTATATATGGAAAATATAATAGGCAAAATTATTTCATTCACCTATATTAAAAACAAATATTATGTCGGTCTGTCCTATTAAGTGTTTAGAAATCCCTATTGATGGCATAGCGTCCCATGCATCAACCAGAATTTATAAATACAAAGCGGAACAGATTAACACAATATTAAAATCTTTTATGAATACTAACAAATACGCTCTCTCATATATATACACTCAGCGACTCCCATAGGATATTTCTACCCTATTAACAAAGAGTCAAACCCCACAAAGCCAAGGTTTATCGCTAAACCAAAGCTCTGATACCAACTGTAACATCCCGCCTTTTACACACTTTAAACGACACACGTGCAATTTCAAAGCATACGCAAGGGCGGATTGTTATGGGGTAAATAAGAAAAACAGAGAAGAATTAAAACAAAACAGAATCTCACAGCGGAAGGATAAAATATAATAACAAATATACAGTTAATAAACAGTTTACAAAAGCTTGATTTTACTTATACAATGAATATCAGAGTTACACATACCAAATACGACAATGCAGCGGAATATAAAGAGTGTGGTGCAATACTATATATAGAATAATACTGATTCTTCGTCTTCGTCCTCCAAAGCTAAAACCTGCTATCCTGAAACGCTCGGACTGACCCGAGCGAATTTGAAAAGACAAAAACACCCGAGTCAGACTAGAATATCTTATGTGAGTTAAATAAACAGAAATAAATATGAGTACAGTAACTCAAGAGATGTTCGGGATTTACATCTCCTAAGGATCCGTTAAACTATTTACTATGTAGTATATTGCGCTATTATAATAGTGTCTATTTATAAAATAAACTTACTTTTAAATAGCGTTAAGGCTTTACATTTTCCACCTTAACACGTAATAGTCCCAGTAGTCCATCCAATATCATAGCTCCTCCTACTCGGGAAGCAACTAGAGGATACCACACGGGCTACGGGAGAAAACCAAACTCGTACAAGGCTCGATATGGTAGGTGACACGGCACAACTAGGCAATGCCAGGGTAGATATACCAATTGCTATCCAGGCTGATGGTAACGCGCAGCGCGCAGCTGCCGCCCACCTCGAACTAACTCCCCCAAAATCAAAATATAGAAGTGGCCACTGAATCAATCCAAGTCAAAGTATAATATCGAAGAGGAGCGTCCGATCAGAGGAATGACCTCATTGGCCTGAGAATCGCTCCTGTTTTAGCCACCTTATGCCAACTCACGGGAGTTGGGTCCACGTATTTACCTTACAGAAAACGTCGCCACCACCTACTTCATTCTGGAATCTCCACCGCGTACACGGTTAGTCAAAGTGGTTTTCGGTATCGACAGAGAGTATGTCCATATCCGATCCCGGTCTCTTTGCCAACCAATCGTTATTATAACACCGCGGTTATTTAAAAACAGTTTATACTTTAAAACCAGAATATAATCCATTTCAAACCATAATATTACGATATCCTTTCTTCTTAAAAAACACAAACCATTTATTTTCATATTATTTTATAAAAGCCCAAATCAATGATATCGTTTCCCAAATAAATTTTCCTTTCCAAAAATTATGTCACTTTTTATTATTTAATATCCCATGTGACCAATATTTTGTTTGTAACTTTCAACATAATTCTTCGAAAATCCATAGTATTTTAAAACCATTATTTTCAAAACTAAATGGTTTGGATATTCAACGGTATGCGAATTAAAAAGGTTTAACTTTACTGTTGCCTTATAAAGAATAAATTGCATGGCTTTCCAAATAATTCTTGTTTTAAAGTTAAACCAAAGTCCAAAATATTACTTCAAGTCCCAAAACCATTTCAATTTTATATATATTTATATCCATTTTTGAGCATTAATATTTCAACTAAAGTTGGATTTTTATCCTTTCAAAATCAATATTCTATTAATTAATCTTGACCATTCACATAAAATCCATAATTAATAAGACCTCAATTTCTAGTAAAATATATATATATATATATATATATATAGAATTTTTCCACTTCAAATTATACTAGAATATCCATTTCTATTTATTTTGGGAAAATCCAATTACAAATATCATATCTTAAAATTTCCAACTTTACATTTAAACATAGGATATAAATTTACCAAACTCCATTTTCTAAATTTCTTCCATTTTCAATAAAGAAATTTATATTCCTTTTAATTTCAAAATTTCAACTTCATAGGTATATAAATATGGAATAAAATATTTATACAATATAAATTTAAGATTTATAGACCGTATTCAATCCAAACCATAGAAATCACATTAAAATAGTTATATATAGACCGCGGTGCCTGTATAAAATTTTCTATCCTATGGTCAAGTGATACGGATATTTATCATTTCAATCCGCAATTTAAAAATAAACTTTGCGGTTTTATCATTTCAAACCACAATCCCGAAAAATGAAAAATGCATACTAACTTGCAGTTTAATAATATTCAAATAAAACATCCATTCAACAACACATCCATCATCCAATCACAAACATCAATCAATATCAGTCAATAACCATATATGTTTGGTAATATACAACAGGTAATAATTTGCAGTTTTATCTCAAATTATATTTATCAACTATTAATCTAACAGTTTATATTCCCCAAAAATTTATATAACTGTTAACTAGCAGTTCATATGCAACAATAATCTCTAACAGCCAATTAATACGCAATCAATCAATTTAAATTAACAGCTGAATTCAATAAAATGCAATTTAACAGATATGGATGAAATAACATGTCAAAAGCTCATAAATAAATTTCTATCCATTTCTAAAATTTATTTAACAAACATAAAAGCTTCTAGTAATTGTGAGTGGGTTAAAACACTCACCTTTTGAATTTTAAATCGAATTCAAACCCGATTTAAACCCAAAAATTCGCCCGTCTCAGAATTCATCCAAACCAGCGTCATCAAGTCCGGAATTAAATTACGATCCTAACAAAAAAAAATTCGTGTGAATCCGACTTCGTATGAGAAAGTTATGGCGAAAAATGGTGATTGAATTCAAAATTTAATATAAACAAAATGACACATATTTGGAAAACAAACTTGCCACGTCAATCTCCCCCCGCGCACGCTACAGATTCATTCACAACGCACAGCCGCCATCTTCTCCCCTTGGCTGAAACCCTAATCCAAAATTCCCGACAATCCAACCATCGAAACTCGAAACAAACCATATAGATGCGATCCCCTCGGTTCCCTCTCCAAAACCCAGAAACCGTTTTCCGATCCGACGAAGTTTTGCGCGACGATGATGAACGGTTTTGGGGCTGTTTGAATTTATTCTGGATGAACGACAGCTCCAATTGAAAAACGAATTTCACCAGTATTTTACGCGTATCGAATACTTCAACATATATTTTTTCTGGAATTTTCTGAAATTTTTGAGTTTTGACTTTTGATTTTGAACCGTGGATGGATCTGGAATTGGATCTGAGATGTATACATTTGGGGAAGAGAAAAGAGTGAAGAAATGAACGTACAGCAAATGAAAAAGAAAGGAGCTAGGGTTTATAGATGTATATTTATAGATAGGCTAGAGGTAGGGTAGCTAGACTGGATACGCGAACGTGCGTGACAAACCATGGTCCAAAAAGCCCGCTATGCCTCCGGAGTCGGATTTGTTAAAACTATATATCAAAATAGGTGTTTTAAAATATTCTGAACGCAATGGAAAAAGTTTCGCGACCAAATTCGATCGTATGAAGAAGTTATGCCAAAAACAAAAATTTCACATTGATTTCAAAATGCGTAAATTTCAAGGCGTTTCGAGTCCGTACGATCAAACGACAAGTCCGATCGCTACGAAACTTGAAACATTATTATAATTCACCATTACGGATCCGATGAAACTGGTTTCGTCGAAATCCGAGTCCGTGACAAAAATGGCTATTTTTAATATTTATTAAATAAATTAAAATTAATCATAAAATCCAAATTTTCTTTCAACTTTAAATATTGGCCAAATTTCATTACTTATATAATCCAAATCAATTACAAATAATTTAGCAAGCTTGGATGTGAATTAAAATTTATAAGTATATAAATTTCGCAGTGTTAACCTCTGCGTTTTCTTATTATTCGGGAATTATAAATTTATTCTCACAAATTACCTAATCTTATACTTATACACTCTCATCTTAAACCAAATTAAATAAATAACTTGATTTCCATCTCAACTTACTTTTAATTGCAGTTAACCCTTTTCACCGTAATTAAAATTCCAAATTATAAATAAATTTTTATTCCCATTCCCTTAATTTTCTTAACTATTTATTTATTCAAATTTTCAATATTCAACATAAATAGTTTGGTTAAGTTCATTTATTTACCTTCTTCCTATGATTCACAGTTATGGATGTCAATATGATGAAGTTTACATTAGTTAAGATTTCACTCAATTGTTCTCTAAGTCAAATGTTTACAGCTTTCATTTAACTTTAATAACGTACTAATTTACGTTAAATTCCATTTTTAAATGAAGTAATTACCATTCGTTGAATCAAATACTCAATTCATAAATAAAGTCTTGTTTTCAAAAAGTTATATCACAAATGGTCAACTAAAATTTGAATAAGCTTTACTAAATTCTATGGTATTAAATGTTGCAATAAATCCAAATTGCCATGTCTTAAATCCAAATTACTAATTAAGTCTTGATTCCTTTATTATTCCTTTGGTTTTCAAATAAGTTTTTATGATGAATGTGAATTCAAATGAACAATGGAAACCCATTCCCATTTGATTTCACTATTCCATTAAATATCTTCATATTCCAGCTAAATCAACTAACGTATGAATTAGCTATTTCAATCTTCATTAAATTGCGGTTTTTATACAATAGAAATTAAATCCCATTAACATATAAATAAAGGTTGATATCCATCTATTTACATTATATCACACTTGTGCTTCTATTTAGCTTTGTATAAATGTATGAATGCGGAGTCTTGCCTATTAACGTATTAAATAAGCCTTAAAATCAATTAATTCCCCTCCTTAGTTTAACCTCTTTTTATCCGTATTTATTTTTAGAGTAACCCTTGGATTAAATTCCCAAATCACCAATTCAATTAATTATACCTTTCAATCCAAATGTAAATCTTCCACCTTTGAATTCTTATATTAAATGAATTTTATTCTAGGCAATATTTTTTTACAAATGTTTACTGATTCCACATTTATAGGTTTCTTAAATTTTACTCCATCTAAATGTGACACATTTTTATTTCATTTCAAACCAATATATATATATTCATTCCTATTCAATATATATATTCATTCCTATTCCTTTCATTTGGTTACTGCATTGAAATCTATTTATTAGCTAATACTACGTTACTATCATTAATTAAATTTTGGATTATATTCCAATTCCTATAACTAGGCCTTAAGTCACCATTTTACATAGTTTTAATTTAGCGTTTATTTAAATCTTCGTTTATCGTTTAGAATTTTTACTAAATTGAAATGCACAACTTATGAACTTTAACCAATTTAGTCCACCTAATAAATTTTTCAAATGTTTGTGTGTATGTAATCCAATTCAGTTATTGTTACATTAATACCATTAAACCAACAAATTAAGACTTATAACTACAACACAACTTTCAGTTATTTTCAAATCTATGTCATATAACCTTTTAAATCTCTACCTGTAATTACAGTTACTATCTAACTCCTACATTCATCCTTTTAAAATCCTAAGACTTTAATTTTATACTGGATTAAATTAGCAAACATATAAATTAAATTTATAAAAATATCATAAATTTATCAGGTCGTTACAGTTACACATACCAATACAATCAATGCAGCGGAACAGTATGAGTGTGGTGCAATACTATAAATAATAATAATACGGATTCTTCGTCTTCGTCCCCCAAGCTAAAGTCTTCGATCCTGAAACGCTCGGACTGACCCGAGCGAATTTGAAAAGAAAAAACACTCGAGTCAGAACTAAAAGATCTTATGTGAGTTAAATTTACAGAAATAAATATGAGTGCAGTAACTCAAAAGATGCTCGGGATTTACATCTCTTAAGGATCCGTTAAACTATTTACTATGTAGTATATTGCGCTATTATAATAGTGTCTATTTATAAAATAAACATACTTTTTAATAGCATTAAGGAGTGACCCAATATTCCCCTTAACACGTAATAGTCCCAGTAGTCCATCCAATATCATAGTCCCTCCTGATCGGGAAGCCACCAGAGGATACCACACGGGCTACGGGAGAAATCCAAACTCGTACAAGGCTCGGTATGGTAGGTGACACGGCACAACTAGGCAACGCCAGGGTAGATATACCAATTGCGGACCCAGGCTGATGGAAACGCGTAGCCGCAGTTACCGCCCACCTCGAACAAACTCCCCAAAATCAAAATAAAAGTGGCCACTGAATCAATCCAAAGTCATAGTATAATATCGAAGAGGAGTGTCCGATCAGAGGAATGACCTCATTGGCCTGGGAATAGCTCCTGTTTTAGCCACCTTATGCCAACTCACGGGAGTCGGGTCCACGTATTTACCTTACAGGAAACGCCACCACCAACCTATTCATTCTGGAATCTCCAACGCGTACACGGTTAGTCAAAGTGGTTTTCGGTATCGACAGAGAGTATGTCAGATATCCGATCCCGGTCTCTTTGCCAACCCATCGTTATTATAACACCGCGGTCATTTAAATAGTTTATACTTAAAAAGCAGAATAAAAATTTCCATTTCAAAAACTATGAGTACGATATCATTTTAAAACCCAAAACAATATGATATCATTTTATCCAAATATAATTCTTTCCAAAATCATACTGCTTTAAAATCTATAATATCTGGAAACCGAACATTTGAATTATACTTTCAAAGCATAATATTTCGAAATTCATATATTTTAAACCCATAACTTCTAACTTGAATGATTTGGATATTCAACGGCATATAAAATAGATGGTTTAACTTTTAAGGTTACTCTGTAAAGAAAAATAATTTCCATGGCTTTACAAATATATTTCTTTACTTTAAGGTCTAAACCATAATTTAAATATCACTTTCAAGTTCCAAAAACCATTTCAATTTCTATATATATATATCCATTTGGAGTATTAATATTTCAAAACTAAAATTGGAATTTATTCTTTCAGCAAATTAAACGTACTATTATTTAGTCTTGAATATTCACATCAAATCCATAAATAAAACTCCAATTCTAGTAATTAAATATTTTCTCAATTTTACTTTATACTAGAATATTCCTTTTTAAATGTATTTAGGAAAAATTCAGTTTATAAAGATCACATTTTTAAAACTTCCAAACTTAACATATATTATAAATTATCAAATCCATTCCTAATTTTTTTTATTCCATTTTTATTTAACGGATTTATACAAAGCTCAAATTCAAAATTTAACTTTCATATGTATATATATATGGAAGAATAATATTTATAAAATATCAAAACTAAATTTTAATGACCGTATCTCATCCAAACCATAAAAATCACTTTAAAATAATTTATATATAGACCACGGTGCCTGTATATAATTTTCTATCCTATGGTCAAGTGATACGGATATTTATCATTTCAATCCGCAATTTAAAATAAAATTTTGCGGTTGTATATCATTTCAAACCACAATCCCGAATGAAATATGCATGATGACTTGTAATTTAAAAATAAAACATCCATTTATAAACATCATCCATCATCCAAATCACAATCATCATCCAAAATAAACAATACCAATATATCTCTGATAATATAAACAGGTAATAACTGTCAGTTATATTAAAAATGAATTTAATAACTATTAAACTAACAGTTTATATTCAGTAATAAATTTTATAACTGTTAACTAGCAGTTTATATGCAAATAAATAAATTCTAACGGTCAATTAATATGAAATAAATAAACTACATTAACAGTTAAACTAAATAAATGCAAATTAACAGATATGATGAATAAACATGCCAAATAGTTGTAAATAAATTTCTACTCATATCTAAAAATGAATTTAACAAACATAAAAACTTTTAGAAGTTGTGAGTGGGTTAAAACACTCACCTTTTGAATTTAAATCGAATTTAAACCCGATTTAAACTCAAAAAATCCGACGGTCCCCAAATCTGTCCAAACCAGCGTCATCAGATCCGGAACTAAATTACTCCTAACAAAAGAAATTTCGCGTGAATCGGAGAACGTATGAAAAAGATATTCATTTTAAACGATTTGAAAACAAAAATAAAATAAAACAAAACCCACTTAACTTCAATGGCCACGTCAGCTAAAAGCTATAGCACATCGTCGAATTTTTTTTCTGGTCAAACGAATATCCAAAACAGAAAACGAATTGTACCAGCAGATTACGTGTCTCGAGAACTTAATCATAAAATTTTCTGGAATTTTTGTGGAGAGTTTGAATTTTATTAGAAAATTTGAATTGTAGATAGATTAGGTTTTGTAACCATTGAGGAAGAGAAAGAGATGAAGAAAAATGAACGTACAGCCAATTGACAATAGAAAGGAGGCTAGGGTTTATCACAGCATATTTATATATAGATCGCAAAAGGATAGGTGTGCACGAATTTTAACGTGCAAACAGAAGTGGTCCCAAAAGGATATTAACTATACACGTTACGGATTAAATTATTTCTTTCTCAACATTTACATTGCATTTTAAGCGTATTCACACATGTATAATTAGATGCTTCGTTTAAATTTCCATATATATATTCACAATTCCATAAATTTCCAAATACATAGATAAATTTCCAATTTCAACTAAATTTCTAAATTACTGTAATAATTACAGATTAAATTTCTATCCATTCTCAATAGATTTACGTTTACATACTAAAATCCACATTTCTATGTACATTTGAATTCCATATTATACATATTTTATTTATCTTAATTACTTCCAACTTAAATTTCAATCAACATAAAACGTTTTATTCAGTTTCCAATAATTTCAATCATGCTTTAAATCCAAATGAATAAATAACTTAATTCCCATTTAAGCATTTTTCATTTGATTTGCAATCAACCTTTTATGATCAATTAAATCCCGATATATTAAATAAACGTTATTTCCATCATTCTTTATCCTATGATGAAATTTAAGTTATTCACACCTATTACTAAATTTCATGTTAATGCACACTAATTTACATTTATTGCAATGGTTACCAAATATTTCCCTGCAATAATTCATTCCCCTATACATACTTACAATTCCACTTAAACTTTACTATACCCATTTATTTTCTCAACATTAAAACCAACGTTACCTCAATTCCACTAATGTACACTTATTCTATTATCACTTACTAACCATTCAAATTTTTATCAACAAATAGGCAGGTAATTCCTATGTTACAAATTTTAATTCATCATAATCCCTTACTATTGACATACATTTGCATTACTTACATATCATTTACAATGTTACCCAAAATCTCTATCCATTGTAATTAATACCTTAAATAAGTTTTAATTTATATTCAAGTGAATACATTAACCTTTTTCGTTATGTCATCCATTTTTCACAAGAAACGTTTTATCGTTTCGACAACATTTTATTTCTAATTACCTACATTGATTTGTGTACGTCTCTACTATTTAAAGCATTACCATTCTCACCTTCATCTAAATCTTCATTTATGAATATTTAAAAATAAATTTCACTTATTTCCTATTTATACACTTATAAATTCCAATTCCAAATAAATAGATAAATCTCAGTTTGCACTACTTAAATCAAAAATCAGCGATTATCCTATCTATACATTTTAAGTGGATGGATCAAATGTTGTATTCAAAAATCTACTTCTTAATATTCTTAGATTTAAACTCAACTCTCTATTAACAGAATATTTAGATGTTTAAACTTCTTTTATTACCATTAACTTATTATTATACATTAAACTTAAATATACTGACAAAGCTTGTTTTTGGTACTCTTTTCATTTTCATAAATAAAATTAGCAGTGGATTCATACCTTATTATGTAATTAACTTTAATTCCACCTAAATAAATATTTACATAATCTTTTATTTGCAATAAATCAAATATTTTATATTAATTAAATTTAATCTTCCTGGTTTACTTATTCATAGTATGTAATTCAGTTACTCACCCTAACCTATTTATTTGAAATCCAATCAAGATTATTTTTACTAAGTTCCAATTTCCAAAGGTTACTGCAATTAATCCAATTAATTGCAATAAATTCTAATAAATTTGATTTTATTGGATTACAACTCAAAATAAATCAATTATTACTCAACCACACAGTTAACATTTCTTTTATGATTTATTACAGTAATATTTCCCAATTCTCATCTTTATTTTCATAAATTACTGGATTTCAATTTAATTGAAATTTTGTTAACTTTACACATAAATAAAAGCTTAAACCTCAATTAATTCATTCCTAAGATCACACTAATTATTATATTAAAAAATGGACCTTTCCCTTGGTTACATCTTATTTATTCTCTTACCAATATTCCACACTAACTGCAATAATTTAGTGCATTAATTGAAATTGATCAAAATAAAACTTAACCAACAAATAGAATAAATACGTACAATAATTATTTTCATTAAATCTATTTCATAAGTCTACACTCAATTAATTCCTTAAAATAAGTTTTACGTTTATAAATTTACCTTCACACTTCTCGTTACTATTTTAATAATTACTAAAGTAACATTGTCATAATAACAACATTAAAATTTCTCAATATTTAGATGAACTTTATTTCCAATACACACTACCAAATTTCAATCACTTATGTTCTATCCAACATTCTTTTAGATTTTATTTCTGTAAATTAGTTCATCCAATAGTTTCATCCATTTATTAACAAATTTTCCATTATACAATTTCAATTCTTCTTATTATTATTTCATTAATACTATTACCAACTTTTATTACTTTTAGTATTAATTAAACAATCATATTTAATTAAGAGGTTATAATGTTGTATTCACTATTCCCATTTTCACTCCAAAACTCAAACAGCCGTTTCAATTGCATTTGGATTTGCATTAAATTGGTTATCCATCAACTGCCATCTATATTACCACCTTAATTCACATACAATTACAGTCCTTTTTAATATATTAATACATAGGTAATTTAAATTTTGTCTTTATTTCTTTAATTTACATTTTATTCAAGTGCGACAATTTACGCTATTTCTTTATTGATATTTCACCTAACTTTCAACAATTAAGTTAAATACTCGTTTCTACAATTCATTATTAGTTATAAATTTAAATCTCCTTTATTTATTCAACTTACACACAGGTATACATCTTACACTATCTCAATCATTGGATTTTCATTTAGCGTTCATTTCAGCATAAATTCTATCTCTTTTATATATATCTTTATTTTTTCTTTACAATTTTTTTTATTACATAATCCCTTTTTAACTAAAATTTAATCGTCGAAATTTACGGGTCGTTACACTCTCCCCCACTCAAAACTTTTCGTCCCCGAAAAGGAAAAGAAGGGAAAAGAAGAATTTCGAAATCAATATTTTAAATTTACAAAATTAGTTAATTTAGCTAAAATATACAAATTTAGATATAGTGAAATATTTAAGTGATTTCACCATTAATCAACCAAATCAAATAACAACCATCAACCTTACAAACAGCATACATACACAAGACAAAGCAACCATTTATCCAACAAACAAGAAGTTGTTCGGGTTCAGAACTTGAGATTTATATGGAATGAAAATAACTATCAAGTGCATCATTTACTCAACAGTCTTAGATGGAACAAAGATAGATTATTTATTCATCCAACAACTTCACATTTCTTTACCCAACCAACCATAAATCAACCAATAATAATTTCAAACAACGACCAAATTCACTTATTATACATTGATTTCATGCTTAGTTGTTTGATTTCCTTTTATGATTCACGTAACCTTTAAATTTCATTTACTCATTAATGTTTGTTTCATTAATTTACTTATTACTTATAATTATTCCTTTATACCTATTTGTTAACAAATAGCTTCAATCTTTTTCCAATGTTTATTTCTTCTTCATGAACTATTTACTAAAATTTCATGATCTTATTTATTCACACTTTAATCACTTGAGTTTAAAATCATCTATCTGTCATACTTACCTTTTTATTATATTTACTCGATAGAATTTCAATTATAACTTAAATTAATAACATTAAATTCTCCTTAATTATAGCAAATTCATTGAATTATTCATTTCCTCAATCTTCACTTGTAAGTTTTCTCTTACATTTCCTTATTAACATTGCAACTTTTATTATATGGTAAGTTATATATGTTTTAAGAATGTAAGTGAAATTCATACAAGTTTCTTCTCAATTTATTTAATTAATTAATGGTTCCATAAATATATTCGTTTTATAAATTTCAATTTCAACCTACCTTTAATTTCATTCATTTATTTTAAGGTTTACGTTACTATTATATTTAATAGTAGTAACAATTTAATTACACTAAATTTGCACCCTTATAGCATTAATTCTTATAAATAAAGAAGTTTACTAATTCATTTACTAATGTTTACAATCGTTTATTTACATTACTTATCTTTCTATGGTATTAAATTTTTCTTTAATTAAAGGTTCACATTTTCTATACTAAATTGAACTATTAATTAACTGGAATTTTAAGAACCAAATACCGGGTTTAATTCCAAATTATTTAAAATAGTAGATAAACATATTCTTTTTACTTATATATTTCTAATTATAATCAAAACGATAAAATTCTCAAACAATTCTGCAGTATATTTCTACAGTTGCCTTTCCTCTTCGAAACTCGAAAATGAATGTCGATGATGCGTGCACTCATCACCGAAATTTATTTTCCAGCGACAGAGAGGAAAGTACAAACTTATTTTCCAAAATCTTCCTTTAAAACAATTCTTCCGAAATATATTGAAATACTTATATTAGAAAATACTTATAAATAATATTATTATATTCCAAAATTTATTCGAAAGAATTTTCAAAACCCCCGGAGCTTCAGTTCTAAATTTCTAAATTCATTTATCTATTTTCTTCAATTTTATTTCTATTATTATTTACTCTATTTCCTAACAACCAATCTATAGCAACCAATTATAGATATAATTTGAAAATTTTATTTTATATACATATAGAAAATAGATTAGGCAAAATTATTTCATTCGCCTATATTAAAACAAATATTATATCGGTCTGTCCTATTAAGTGTTTAGAAACCCCTATTGATGTCACAGCGTCCCATGCATCAACCGGAATTTATAAATACAAAACGGAACAGATTAACACAATATAAAACCTTTTATAAAACTAACAAGTACGCTCTCTCATATATATATATACACTCAGCGACTCCATAGGGTATTACTACCCTATTAACAAAGAGTCAAACCCCACAAAGCTAAGGTTTATCGCTAAACCAAAGCTCTGATACCAACTGTAACATCCCGCCTTTTCGCACACTTTAAACCGACACACGTGCCAATTCAAACCATACGGAAGGGCGGATTGTTATGGGGTATATAAGAAAAACACAGAAGGAATAAAAACAAAATAGAATCTCACGGCGGAAGGATAAAATATAATAATAAATATACAGTTCATAAATGGATTACAAAACACTGGATTCTTCTTTATACAATAAATATCAGAGTTACACATACCAATACAATCAATGCAGCGGAACAGTATGAGTGTGGTGCAATACTATAAATAATAATAATACGGATTCTTCGTCTTCGTCCCCCAAGCTAAAGTCTTCGATCCTGAAACGCTCGGACTGACCCGAGCGAATTTGAAAAGACAAAACACTCGAGTCAGAACTAAAAGATCTTATGTGAGTTAAATTTACAGAAATAAATATGAGTGCAGTAACTCAAAAGATGCTCGGGATTTACATCTCCTAAGGATCCGTTAAACTATTTACTATGTAGTATATTGCGCTATTATAATAGTGTCTATTTATAAAATAAACATACTTTTTAATAGCATTAAGGAGTGACCCAATATTCCCCTTAACACGTAATAGTCCCAGTAGTCCATCCAATATCATAGTCCCTCCTGATCGGGAAGCCACCAGAGGATACCACACGGGCTACGGGAGAAATCCAAACTCGTACAAGGCTCGGTATGGTAGGTGGCACGGCACAACTAGGCAATGCTAGGGTAGATATACCAATTGCGGACCCAGGCTGATGGAAACGCATAGCCGCAGTTACCGCCCACCTCGAACAAACTCCCCAAAATCAAAATAAAAGTGGCCACTGAATCAATCCAAAGTCATAGTATAATATCGAAGAGGAGTGTCCGATCAGAGGAATGACCTCATTGGCCTGGGAATAGCTCCTGTTTTAGCCACCTTATGCCAACTCACGGGAGTCGGGTCCACGTATTTACCTTACAGGAAACGCCACCACCAACCTACTTCATTCTGGAATCTCCAACGCGTACACGGTTAGTCAAAGTGGTTTTCGGTATCGACAGAGAGTATGTCAGATATCCGATCCCGGTCTCTTTGCCAACCCATCGTTATTATAACACCGCGGTCATTTAAATAGTTTATACTTAAAAAGCAGAATAAAAATTTCCATTTCAAAAACTATGAGTACGATATCATTTTAAAACCCAAAACAATATGATATCATTTTATCCAAATATAATTCTTTCCAAAATCATACTGCTTTAAAATCTATAATATCTGGAAACCGAACATTTGAATTATACTTTCAAAGCATAATATTTCGAAATTCATATATTTTAAACCCATAACTTCTAACTTGAATGGTTTGGATATTCAACGGCATATAAAATAGATGGTTTAACTTTTAAGGTTACTCTGTAAAGAAAAATAATTTCCATGGCTTTACAAATATATTTCTTTACTTTAAGGTCTAAACCATAATTTAAATATCACTTTCAAGTTCCAAAAACCATTTCAATTTCTATATATATATATATATCCATTTGGAGTATTAATATTTCAAAACTAAAATTGGAATTTATTCTTTCAGCAAATTAAACGTACTATTATTTAGTCTTGAATATTCACATCAAATCCATAAATAAAACTCCAATTCTAGTAATTAAATATTTTCTCAATTTTACTTTATACTAGAATATTCCTTTTTAAATGTATTTAGGAAAAATTCAGTTTATAAAGATCACATTTTTAAAACTTCCAAACTTAACATATATTATAAATTATCAAATCCATTCCTATATTTTTTTATTCCATTTTTATTTAACGGATTTATACAAAGCTCAAATTCAAAATTTAACTTTCATATGTATATATATATGGAAGAATAATATTTATAAAATATCAAAACTAAATTTTAATGACCGTATCTCATCCAAACCATAAAAATCACTTTAAAATAATTTATATATAGACCACAGTGCCTGTATATAATTTTCTATCCTATGGTCAAGTGATACGGATATTTATCATTTCAATCCGCAATTTAAAATAAAATTTTGCGGTTGTATATCATTTCAAACCACAATCCCGAATGAAATATGCATGATGACTTGTAATTTAAAAATAAAACATCCATTTATAAACATCATCCATCATCCAAATCACAATCATCATCCAAAATAAACAATATCAATATATCTCTGATAATATAAACAGGTAATAACTGTCAGTTATATTAAAAATGAATTTAATAACTATTAAACTAACAGTTTATATTCAGTAATAAATTTTATAACTGTTAACTAGCAATTTATATGCAAATAAATAAATTCTAACGGTCAATTAATATGAAATAAATAAACTACATTAACAGTTAAACTAAATAAATGCAAATTAACAGATATGATGAATAAACATGCCAAATAGTTGTAAATAAATTTCTACTCATATCTAAAAATGAATTTAACAAACATAAAAACTTTTAGAAGTTGTGAGTGGGTTAAAACACTCACCTTTTGAATTTAAATCGAATTTAAACCCGATTTAAACTCAAAAAATCCGACGGTCCCCAAATCTGTCCAAACCAGCGTCATCAGATCCGGAACTAAATTACGATCCTAACAAAAGAAATTTCGCGTGAATCGGAGAACGTATGAAAAAGATATTCATTTTAAACGATTTGAAAACAAAAATAAAATAAAACAAAACCCACTTAACTTCAATGGCCACGTCGGCTAAAAGCTACAGCACATCGTCGAATTTTTTTTCTGGTCAAACGAATATCCAAAACAGAAAACGAATTGTACCAGCAGATTACGTGTCTCGAGAACTTTATCATAAAATTTTCTGGAATTTTTGTGGAGAGTTTGAATTTTATTAGAAAATTTGAACTGTAGATAGATTAGGTTTTGTAACCATTGAGGAAGAGAAAGAGATGAAGAAAAATGAACGTACAGCCAATTGACAATAGAAAGGAGGCTAGGGTTTATCACATCATATTTATAGATAGATCGCAAAAGGATAGGTGTGCACGAATTTTAACGTGCAAACAGAAGTGGTCCCAAAAGGATATTAACTATACACGTTACGGATTAAATTATTTCTTTCTCAACATTTACATTGCATTTTAAGCGTATTCACACATGTATAATTAGATGCTTCATTTAAATTTCCATATATATATTCACAATTCCATAAATTTCCAAATACATAGATAAATTTCCAATTTCAACTAAATTTCTAAATTACTGTAATAATTACAGATTAAATTTCTATCCATTCTCAATAAATTTACGTTTACATACTAAAATCCACATTTCTATGTACATTTGAATTCCATATTATACATATTTTATTTATCTTAATTACTTCCAACTTAAATTTCAATCAACATAAAACGTTTTATTCAGTCTCCAATAATTTCAATCATGCTTTAAATCCAAATGAATAAATAACTTAATTCCCATTTAAGCATTTTTCATTTGATTTGCAATCAACCTTTTATGATCAATTAAATCCCGATATATTAAATAAACGTTATTTCCATCATTCTTTATCCTATGATGAAATTTAAGTTATTCACACCTATTACTAAATTTCATGTTAATGCACACTAATTTACATTTATTGCAATGGTTACCAAATATTTCCCTGCAATAATTCATTCCCCTATACATACTTACAATTCCACTTAAACTTTACTATACCCATTTATTTTCTCAACATTAAAACCAACGTTACCTCAATTCCACTAATGTACACTTATTCTATTATCACTTACTAACCATTCAAATTTTTATTAACAAATAGGCAGGTAATTCCTATGTTACAAATTTTGATTCATCCTAATCCCTTACTATTGACATACATTTGCATTACTTACATATCATTTACAATGTTACCCAAAATCTCTATCCATTGTAATTAATACCTTAAATAAGTTTCAATTTATATTCAAGTGAATACATTACCCATTTTCGTTATGTCATCCATTTTTCACAAGAAACGTTTTATCGTTTCGACAACATTTTATTTCTAATTACCTACATTGATTTGTGTACGTCTCTACTATTTAAAGCATTACCATTCTCACCTTCATCTAAATCTTCATTTATGAATATTTAAAAATAAATTTCACTTATTTCCTATTTATACACTTATAAATTCCAATTCCAAATAAATAGATAAATCTCCGTTTGCACTACTTAAATCAAAAATCAGCGATTATCCTATATATACATTTTAAGTGGATGGATCAAATATTGTATTCAAAAATCTACTTCTTAATATTCTTAGATTTAAACTCAACTCTCTATTAACAGAATATTTAGATGTTTAAACTTCTTTTATTACCATTAACTTATTATTATACATTAAACTTAAATATACCGACAAAGCTTGTTTTTGGTACTCTTTTCATTTCCATAAATAAAATTAGCAGTGGGTTCTTACCTTATTATGTAATTAACTTTAATTCCACCTAACTAAATATTTACATAATCTTTTATTTGCAATAAATCAACTATTTTATATTAATTAAATTTAATCTTCCTGGTTTACTTATTCATAGTATGTAATTCAGTTACTCACCCTAACCTATTTATTTGAAATCCAATCCAGATTATTTTTACTAGGTTCAAATTTCCAAAGGTTACTGCAGTTAATCCAATTAATTGCAATAAATTCTAATAAATTTGATTTTATTGGATTACAACTAAAAATAAATCAATTATTACTCAACCACACAGTTAACATTTCTTTTATGATTTATTACAGTAATATTTCCCAATTCTCATCTTTATTTTCATAAATTACTGGATTTCAATTTAATTGAAATTTTGTTAACTTTACACATAAATAAAAGCTTAAACCTCAATTAATTCATTCCTAAGATCACACTAATTATTATATTAAAAAATGGACCTTTCCCTTGGTTACACCTTATTTATTCTCTTACCAATATTCCACACTAACTGCAATAATTTAGTGCATTAATTGAAATTGATCAAAATAAAACTTAACCAACAAATAGAATAAATACGTACAATAATTATTTTCATTAAATCTATTTCATAAGTCTACACTCAATTAATTCCTTAAAATAAGTTTTACGTTTATAAATTTACCTTCACACTTCTCGTTACTATTTTAATAATTACTAAAGTAACATTGTCATAATAACAACATTAAAATTTCTCAATATTTAGATGAACTTTATTTCCAATACACACTACCAAATTTCAATCACTTATGTTCTATCCAACATTCTTTTAGATTTTATTTCCGTAAATTAGTTCATCCAATAGTTCCATCCATTTATTAATAAATTTTCCATTATACAATTTCAATTCTTCTTATTATTATTTCATTAATACTATTACCAACTTTTATTACTTTTAGTATTAATTAAACAATCATATTTAATTAAGAGGTTATAATGTTGTATTCACTATTCCCATTTTCACTCCAAAACTCAAACAGCCGTTTCAATTGCATTTGGATTTGCATTAAATTGGTTATCCATCAACTGCCATCTATATTACCACCTTAATTCACATACAATTACAGTCCTTTTTAATATATTAATACATAGGTAATTTAAATTTTGTCTTTATTTCTTTAATTTACATTTTATTCAAGTGCGACAATTTACGCTATTTCTTTATTGATATTTCACCTAACTTTCAACAATTAAGTTAAATACCCGTTTTTACAATTCATTATTAGTTATAAATTTAAATCTCCTTTATTTATTCAACTTACACACAGGTATACATCTTACACTATCTCAATCATTGGATTTTCATTTAGCGTTCATTCCAGCATAAATTCTATCTCTCTTATATATATCTTTATTTTTCCTTTACAATTTTTTTTTATTACATAATCCCTTTTTAACTAAAATTTAATCGTCGAAATTTACGGGTCGTTACACTAATTTACCATCTAAAAATAATTAATTACCATAATTAACTTAAATAAGTATTTACTTCCCTCTTAAAAATAATTAAACTAATAAATTTTCTAAAACATTCTAGAAAACACATTTTTAAACTTCTAGTTAATACTTTGAAGTCCTTTCTTTAAATATACTTAGTTTTTTAGGAAATTATATTTTCCAGCTTTAAAAATAAAATCACCTTTTTATTTTTAAAATGAGTTCCAACTTTACATATAATTCCCCACCGGAATCTATACTTCCAAATTTATCCACTGATAAATATTCTGCTTTAATTATAAACCCAGTTTACAAATTTCCATTCCTCATTTCCTTTCAAATCACACATTTCCAAAACACTTAATCAATTTCAAACTGATACCCTAACTTAAGTTCCCTTTAAATTTATTTCTCGATTTATCCAAATTTCCAATAATTATTTACTTAAAATTTTTCTTTCCATTTCCTTTTAAAACCCAGTTCAATCTATTCTATATTTTAAAATACGAAATTTTTATTCATCCAAACTATAGCATCGAATAACTTAAAATTCCAATTCAGTTCTATCACAGGATATCAAATAACATATCACTGATTATAGGAATAATATTAATATTCTAAGGAATCCAGTTTGATCCCTCCAACCTGTTTCCCTGCATCCACAGATGTTAGCATAATATAAATACCAATTACACTTCGAGGTGGAATATCGCGGTATATAGGGTCATCCGCTATTATACGAGGAGCATAGGGTCTCATCTGCTATATAATGAGGGAATATCACTCACTCCAATATATATATATATATATATATATATATATATATATATATATCTACTACTATATAAAATATCACATTCAATCAATCATTCAATAAATTTAAAATTTAAACTATTTTAAATTAACTAGTATTCCAGATGTGAGTGAGATTAACTTACCTTGAATTCATCGAGTGTTCCAATTTTAAATTAAATTGAACCCGTTCGATTTAATCTAAAATCCTCGCTTGCTCCAAAGGCCTCCAACCTGCTGCAGCACGTAGATCGCGTCGCTGCGATTCTGGCGCTTCCTGTTTCGTCGGAATCTAACCATGCTTGCAAAAGATATGCTAGTTTAAAGTTTTAAATAAAATTTTATATAAATTAATTACAAATTCTTTCTTCTTTTTTTTACAATCTGGGCCGCTACTTTGCAACAGCAAATTAGGGCCGCACAAAGCTTCTTCTCCCCTCATGTTAGGGATGAAAAAAAAAATCGAATCCATCAACGACCGTTAGGGTTAAAAACTTCTCCTTCCACGACTGTCGAGAACAAGATCAACGACCATCATTGGGACCTCCGATTCGAGCTCCAACCTAGCCTAGAACCTCACGACACTCGGCTGCACCCTAACCTCGAAAAATGTGAAAAAACCCTCAGCCCTTGTGGTCAACTCCTGGCAATCCCGTTGAACTTCGAGTGACCCACCGTACGTATGGGAAGAGCTCGAGAAGCTCCATAGTTTTCATGTTGGAGATATTCTCTAATTATCGATGGATTTCGCGAATTTAAGAGGAAAAATTAGAAGATTCACGGCCATAGAAAATATAAGTGGCGGCTAGGGAAAAAGAGAATTAGGGTTCTGCATGAATGAATATGTATACACATAATCCAATTATTTTAATATTATTTTTCCCAAATTACTAAATTTTCAAACGAATTCAAATTAAAATGTATCGACAGGCATTTATAAGGTTTTACCCACATTTCGAACACAATGGAACGTGTTTCGGATGCTAATTCAATCATATGTGGAAGATAGCTTTTTGAATCGATTTAAAATATTAAATTTTTGATATAAATCTCAACGTGTTTCTCACCCATGCGAACAAACGGTAACTCCAAATGCTACAAAAATCCGATAATAATTAACTGCTATGGATCCAATGGAATTTTTCTTCAAATTCCGACACTATGCCCCGGAAGACTATTTAACTCGTCGATTTATTCGAGCGATTTTCAAAATCATCGAAATCATTTAAAATTTCACTTTTAAAACTTTACTAACTTAATTATAAACCATATAGAATTTATATTCACATTAGAAATCATCCTGATTCATTTTAAATCAAAATCTGATCATTTACATTATTATTATATATATTAAATCCCAATATCAAATAATAAATTATTATTATCCAAATTCAGTTAAATTTGCCATATTTGAAATTACAACTCATTTTATTGATTCAACCCAAATCTCCATATTTCAAAATCAATTAACAATCCATATTCCAGTTTAAGATAAATTTAATATTCAAGATCTAACGACCAGAATTCCGGGTCGTTATTGTTAATTTTTAGAAACATGCTTAATTCATCATCATCATCATCATCATCATCATCATAATCATTGTTATTATTTATAAAACTTTGTTAAATTAGTTATATTATTATTTATAAAATTTAGTTAGCGCAAACTTAACTAATTTTATAAAATTGTTTAATTTTAACAAAACTTAGTTAATTTTTATTAACTTGGTTAACTTATTTAAATTTATTATTATTAAAAACAAGGTTAATTTAATTGTATTATTATTATTAATATAAAATTGGTTAAATTTATAAACTTAGTTAATTCATCATCGTTGTCATCGTTATTATTTATAAAAATTTGTTAAATTAATTATAGTATTATTATTTATAAATTTTAATTAACATAAACTTAGTTATATTATTATTATTATTATTATAAACTTAGTTAATTTTTATAAACTTGGTAAATTCATCATCATCATCAATTACAAAAACTATGTTAAATTAAATATATTATTGTTATTTATAAATTTTCGTTAATTTAAACTTAGTTAATTTTATAAAAGTTATTTAATTTTAACAAAACATAGTTAATTTTTATTAGCTTGGTTAATTTATTATTATTATTATTATTATTATTATTATTATTATTATTATTAATTTATTACTATTTCTCACTTACACGCCAATAGGTTTAATGAGCCATATTTGATGCAAAAAGAACAGCTAGTAAGGACTAAATGAAAGCAGTTGTCAAAATCTGATGGTTAACTTGATTAACATGGTTAATTTATTATTATTATAGTATCACAACATACATTAAAAATTATGGGGTAGACAATACAAAGGTGACTGAAAATGGGAATGTGAACCAAAACTTAACACGATATATACTAAGTAAATAAACTACTTTAGACAATGCCCTACCTTACCATGTCCACTGCTCGAGACTGCCATATCCACTACTTCAGTCATACAAAAATTAATACATGCTCTGTTAGCAAAGTTTGTGACCTACAACACATGTTAGATCTGCCAGCATAATAAATTTGCTCAACGCATTTAGTTTGTCATCTCTCTTACTCTTGCACTGTTTTGCACGTGCAAGTCTATATGACAAGATGAAAATAATTTGTTGATTTATGTAATATATAGATAGTTCTGAACAAGCAACAAAGTCACATGTACCTATGAATAGTACAAGAATTCATTGCTCAAATGTAGCAACATTGGACAAATAGAAAATACAATATGATTCACAAAACCATTAGTTCAAACCTAACTAACTTTTGCATATACAAGTGTCTAGTAACAGATTAGTTAGCAAAAAGATAGTGATAATGAAATATATGTACAAATAAAAGATGTTTATTTGAAAAGTTGGAAGATGTTCACAAGAAGTTCGCTTGCACAGAACTGTATATACAAATGTCCGTCATTTGGCAATCGCCTTTTCACATCAGCTAGCACTTGCAAGTGAATGATGTAAACAGATCTCTTCTCCACACCAGTCCGATATCCTGAAGCATTTCACATGTAGTTGCATGCACCCCTCAAGCTCTCAGCATAGGCTTTAGTTTATACATACAAGCACTTACCATCTCGGAGTTTTAATTCATATGAAAAAGGATTTTGCGCCTACAATTATACAATGCTCCACTTTTTGATTGCACCATGTTCATTTCATCAATCGTTTGCTGTCACTATCCACCAACATGGAATTGCATGGCCGCAATGCAACAATTCCGAGCCTGCCCTTGCTTCCTTTCAGCAAACTCCTGCTGTGTATTTCTTGTTTTAGTTAGTATGATAAACAGGGTGTGGAAAAGAATGTACTGCTACTAACTAAGACAAGAAATACATAGTGATTCACTAAAAAGGGCCCTAAAAATGTACTTCTGCTTTACATAAGAAATAATAAAATGCAAATACACGCCTACCTAAGTCTAAACATATTAAAACACACATTGATATTTATACAGTAGATTTTAACTAACCAATTGAATTTTAGATCATGCAACCAACCAATTCTTAGTTGAAGCATAAAATAGTCTCTTGCTTTTTCATTGAATTTTTTATTGTCATACTCCAAGTATAAATCAACTTATCGCTAACCAACCCATAATCAAATTGGATCAAATCCTAAGAAAAATATAATCACCAAACAAAGTCCTAAAATATAGTTTCAATAAGATACTGATTTCTACTAGAAAAGCATTTATAATGCTCTAAAATATCATCACCAAAATTAGATGAATATGCTCAAATATGTCAAAAAATTTAATTTTTGATGCATTTCATTTTAAACACCGATTTCATATATGTATTGATATTTGTTATCCATGTGATTCAAATTTCAGAAAGAAGCCAATGGGTTGATATTTTATCCATTAAGTTATACAAGAATATAAATCGTACAAAAAATAAGTATATTAATATTTACCGACGACTCAATATCCGCGCCATCTTTATTTCATGCAGTAATGATCTTCTTGCTCCAGCAACATTTATGCAGTTAGCAAACATGCTGTAACTGCTACAACAAGTTATTTTTTTGACCACCACCAGCGATTTGCATCCTGCAAGAATGTTGCACATTCATCGAGCAGTTATAGCTGCTGCAAACACAATTGTAACATCATGATATTTTCAACCGTTTGTATCCACACGTGCCGGATTTAAATTGCTCAAAATACCAGATTGTTAATTTATATTTGGTAATACTCAGCATATACAGTAAATAAATAATCACAGGCACAGAGTAATATAAAAATAATGCAGTGGAAACAAAGGAATAGTAGTTCATGAAGCTACTATATATGTATCAGAGTTAAATAAGATACAATAGAAGTTTCAAATACAATAGTCAAATACAAGATCAGAATACATCACTGGAATCAACTGAATAACTGCAAGCTGAAAAGACTTAGATTGATCTCCAAACGAAGCTCCAACTCCAAAGGCGAGTCTCAAAAGCTGGTACACTCGGTCTGACCCGAGCGTAAAGCAAAAGACAAAGCACTCGAGTCAGAATTAACATTCTTATATCCATAAATCCAACTCAAGTAAAATAACAACTGAAATACAAGTAACTCAAAGGATGTTTGGGATAACCATCCTCTAAGGATCCGTTAAACTATCGACTATGTAGTAATATACGCTATTATAATAATGTCTAAAGTAAAGTAAACTAACTAAAGATAACGTTATGGCTTTACATTTTCCACCTTAACACATTTATAGTGCCAATAGTCTATACAGTACCATTGTACCTCTAGATCGAGAGGCTAACATAAATACTCCATAGGTACGACACAAATCAAACTCGTAGAACGCACGATAGGGTAGGTGACATGGCATAACTAGGCAATGCCAGGGTAGATATACCAATTGCACTTTCGGACTGGTGGTAACGCTTAGCAGCCACTACCACCCACCTCGAGCCACACTCCCAGAATCAAAAATCGAAGGTTCGCACTAAATCAGTCACAAAGTAATAGAATGGAAATGAATTGAGTATGTCAGATCAGAGGAGCTATCTTATTAGCCCGTAATTGCTCCTGTTTTAGCCACATTATGCCAACTCACGGGAGTCGGGTCCACGTATATACCTCAATAGGAGTCGCCACCATCCTACTTCATTCTGGAATCTCCACCGCGTACACAGTTGTTAAAGTGGTTTTCGAAGTTGGCAAAGAGTATGACAACTTCCGATCCCGGTCTCCTTAACAACCAACCGTTATTATAACACCGCGGTCATTTCAAAACAATTTATACTTCAAAACCAAAATATCATTGCCATTTCAAAACCATATCAATACGATATCATTTCCATTTCAAATATATCTTTTCCCAAATCATAGCACTTCAAAGTTATAACACTTCGAAACCAAAACACTCGAAATCATAACACTTTGGAAATCATAACACTTTAGAAATCATAATTACTTTGGAAAACCACAACACTTCCCTTTAAATAGTTTAGATATTAATAATAGTATATAAAATAGTTATAAGTTAAAATAGTATATATTATATCAAAAATAATTTATATGAAACTAATTTATAAAGTAAAATATATAAATAATTTGAAATATAATCTAAAAATAATTTATATAATAAAATTGTTTCCTCAAAATTCCACAAACTAATTCCAAGTCAACTCGAATTCCAAAATTCAAATTTAATCAAATCTCAAATCATCCATTTCAATTCAATTCAGTTTTTCGATAAACCATTTCAAACTATATCAATTTCAAATATAGATTTGAACCTCAAATAAACCATTTCAATTTCAGTATATTTCAAAGCTTAAATATTCCAAAATTTCAAAACCGGATTTGATGATTCCATATCTATATCGCATTCACTTTACTAATATTATTTTGAATTACTTAATCATTCAAATAATATTTAAATAAAACTTCAAATTCCAAATTTAAATAAAACTAAATATACCCTTTAATTTATGTAAATTTAAAATATTCATTTAAATCACTCTAAATCAAATCAATTTATAAAATCATATCTTTAAAATCCTAAATTTAATTAATTTCAAATTAAACATATTTGAGTATAATTCTTAAATAAATTAAATTTCAAAACCTTGGAAATCATTTCCATATATATATATATATATAAATATATAACATCTAAAAATCAATATTTATTAAACCATATATTTCTTTCCAAAACCATAGAAATCATTTTTAAAATATTTATATATAGACCAACGGTGTTTGTATATAATCTTCTATCCTATGGTCAAGTGATACAGATATTTATCATTTCAATATGTAATTTAAATATATATATATATATATATATATATATATATATATGGGTATGTATAATTTCAACCCGCAATCCCAAATTCAATTAGATTTTGCTTGGATCTATCATTTCAACCCATAATGATTTTCTCTTATTCTATAGATCATTCGGGTATGTATCATTTCAATCCATAATGAATTCTATACTAACAGGGAACTTGCAGAGTGATAACAGATATGAT
Organism: Allium cepa; assembly: GCA_030765085.1. NCBI lineage: Eukaryota > Viridiplantae > Streptophyta > Magnoliopsida > Asparagales > Amaryllidaceae > Allium > Allium cepa. The sequence continues at coordinate 487,443,016 of CM060929.1, forward strand.
AATAATATAACAGACATATATTATCAATATAAATAACAGATAATGGTGTCGGATGTCATAGGTGAACAGATACATATAATAGCATATATGTAATGTAAATAACTAACAACAACATATTTCAATTGTCGTTTCAATTGAAATCAAATTTAATAAATATAAGAACTTAATCGTGAGTGATTGCTCACCTTTAGAGGCTAGAGATGAATGAGACTGAGAGAGGTCACGAATCCAAGCACGAATTCCAAAACGAAACAAGATGGATACGAATTCGATGATCAAAGCTGATAAATGGAAGCAATGAAAAATAAATCGAATCAGTTTGATAGACGGATAATATATTTTGAAAAATACTCATAGGTATATATAAAATAAAATATATCCATATTTTAAAAAATGCAAGATACTTATATATATACACAATTTAAAACTGATATTATTATATCATATACATACCTATATACTTAACAAATCAATATTTAATTTAAACCAATATCTTCATAAAATAACATAAAATTCAAATATAAACCAAATATATGTATACTAACAAATCCAACTCCATATATTACAGATCCAATATAACTAAAAATCCTTACGTACTTTAAATAACACACACACACACACACACACATATAATATAAAATGCTACAGGAAGATATCTCAGAAAAATCAATGTTTATATATTATATTTAAAATCCCTACCTATCAATCTAACCAGGCATGTTATAAACTTATATAACGTATATAAATATGTATAACATCCATGACTTTTCAAATCAAAATCCTCTTACATGCATACATGATATAAATATATAGGACGACTCCTGTGAAAGCATTAATATACAAAATATATAACTTGATATATATATATAATTATGCCAACTTATATATATTTATATATATATATAATCAGACATATATATGTTATAATTTAAGTCAAAACATATACTCACTTTTTCAAAATATAATTATATCAACAGAGCATATATATACAGTACTATATATATACGTGAAATCAAATAAATCGAAATATATATAATATCTCATGTACATACTAATATATATAGCAGATAGTTATCCAAAGTATACCGTACATATACAATACTTGCTAAAATCGAAACCAACTTACTGAATATAACTGATACAAACTTATCTACAAAGAAGTCTTCAAACAAGATTTATATAAACTTAATATATACTATGATAACCTTACATAATACGTACCAACAAACAAACATATTCTATACTAAATTATATAACAGGTACAACTTAAATTGTGTTATATGTAAAGAGTACAAATCTAAAATCACTAGAACTTGCCCAGACAATCACACACTTAGGTACAAATATATATATATATATATATATATATATGAACTTTACCTATAAACCGAACTTATATATATACTTTAAATACTATAAAAATCTATACGTATACATGAAATATAAATATATTAATATAGAGAACAATTTGTTTACAAAATATATAATACATATAACTAATATAAAACACAACTGTTTATATAATATAGAAAAGAAATAGCATATATTTAAATATACACTTACAAATTTCAGAAGAAAGAAGAGAGAGAAGTCACGGTAGAGGATCAGGATGCCACGCAAGGCTGGAGTTGCTCGAGCGGGTGACTAGGCTTGGATGTAAGCTTTACGCGGCGGTCTAAGTTGATGTAGGCCGAAGGAAAGATTAGCACGGATGCGAGTTATGGCCAAACGTAGAGGGCGGAGGTGATAGTGGGTTGCGAGGTTGCTAGGTGTCTCAGTGGTTGTCGCGGTGCTTGCATGGGTGAGGGGGACGAAAGAGATGGGTGAAAGAGAGAGGAGCACGACAAAAGGATCTTGGTGCTTGCAACAGCGGTGATTCGTATGAATAGGTTATATTTGAAATAAAACAAATTTCAAACTTTGTGAATAAATGAACTGGCCAATTTTTGAAAAGGTGAGATTCCAATAGTCACGCTAATGGATATATGTAAATATTTATAGCCAAGGGCTATTCAATTTCCACAGCTGAAAAGGAAAGGACAGAGAACCAAAAGACTTTTAAAACCGGAACCGATACGAAATCATATCGTGGCTTCCATTGTGTATCAGACTTCAAACCCCAAAATTGAATATACCAAAGAGATCAGCATGATGCGACGATCAAAACGGTATACTGATATCAGTGATACGATCATCCGTTCAAAAGTCGATATCGGTACCAAAACGCTGCTAATTTGCCAAAAATAGGATAAACAGGGTAATAACAGTCCAAATTTGGAGAAAAGAAATATGACGTCTCACTTAGAAGATGGTTTACAAATTTTCTATAGAAAAATATTCAGGTTTGAAAAACATTTTATTACCATCGAATTTTACTGATATAAATTGAAATAAAATTACACAAGAAAATAAACTTCCATATTATTAGATAAAAAATTACCATTTGTTATGTTTTAATAAACATATTCCAAATATCAAATTTTTATTTCCCAATTTTTATTATTTAAAATTTCACAAAAATTCAATTAATTAAATAAATAACACCACTAAAATTTACGGGTCGTTGCACTCTCCCCTACTCAATACTTTTCGTCCCTTAAAAGCAAGGAGTTAGGAGAATAGAAACAACCAGAAAGGAAAATAGATTGAAAAAAATAAAACAATTAATTTAAAACTATATAAATTTCAATTTAAACAAATTAATATTCAATAATTGATTTTTAAATTCAAGGTATTTCATTGAGTTGATTTAATTTCAATTTATTAATATTCGATATCATAAAGATTTCTTTCAAAACAGAATTTTCTATAATTTGTCTTATTTACTATCCAATCAACTTATTATTCTATTTATCTCTATTAACATTTTGTAACTAAAATAGAAGTGTATAACATTTGTCATAACCACTCAAATTTTATTTATAAAATTATTAATCATTATTTTACATTGTAAATTATTCAATTACATATTCAACTTCTGAATGATTAGGTCGAGTTATATATTGGAAAGTAATTGAGTACTATACAAGTAAAATTTAAGTTTTCCCAATTCAATTATATATTCAAAATTCTAGCTTTATTTATAATTGAAATCATCCTTAATAAAATTTAAGAATTAAATTTTCGATTCACTTCAAACAATTTAGATATAGATATATATATATATATATATATATATATATATATATATATATGTATATATAAAATCATATACCTGTGTATAATATATATATTATAGGTCAAGTCATACTTTAGAAATTGAAATCAATTTATTTTCCAAAACATAAGTTTAGCAAAGCTACAGAATAGTCTCTTCACTTTGAAACTCAAAAATGAATGTCGATGATGCGGCCGCCATCACCAAAATTATTTTCCAGCAAAACAGGAGAGCACTGATTTAAACATTTAAAATTATTTGGAAATGATTTCTATTCTAAAATATTTTTAAATAATATGCATTTTAAAACTCTAAAACCAAAGTTTGGAATCATCAAAAATTAAATTCTCAAAATTTAATTTAAATCCATTTAAATTCCAAATCAATTTATTAGCCATGTTTTATAATTTCATTTATTTATATGTTGGTAAAATCAATGGTTTACAAAACAATAAATGAAAATCAAATAATATCATTTGGTTAACCAATTCATTTAACAATTATCTTTTAGAAAAAATTATACTTACATATAAAATATAATTATACAAAATTTATTTTATTTACCAAATTTGAAAATAATGTTATGTCAGTTTGCCCTGTTCAAGTGTTTTGAAAATCCTATCGATAGCTTTGATCAGACGAATCGATCGGAAACCCAAATCAACGTCAACAACTCAAACAACATTATATATGTATATAACATTTTATTTAATATAAATTTACAAATACACTTCCTCGCTCGACAATACAAGATGGATTTCAAAGCAAGGATAGAGATTCAAATTTGATGGACTCAAATCAAAGAGAATTTTGATTCGAAGATAGGTTCAAATCAAAGATAAGATAATTAAATAACAAAATAGAAAGATGGATACGTTTATATAAATCGCAGGCAACCTTAACCGGGTAGACCGTGACTTCAAGAATAAGACCGATGCAGAATCCCAAGGCAAATCGACATTCGATCGCAAAAGATAAAATTCAGGCATAACACGAGATAGATAGCATCGTAAACCGAGGATACAAAAATCTCCGGTAAATCAATGCCTATTGTAAAGGAGTTTCACCCCTTTACAAATCATTCGAAGATTGGCGAGACCGCCGATTTATTATAGAGATCATTCGAAGTGGAGTTATTGAGTACTCCAAAATCAAGAAACATGAATAGGGAGAGATGAGGATGGATTTTGGAACTGAGGGGAACGTTCCAAAATTCAAAGGAAGTTCGAATCAAAGAGGAAAAATTTCAACCTCGAACGAAAGTGATTCTGTAATTAAATCTACTACATATGCTAAGTTTGCCTAAAACCAAAGCTCTGATTCCACATGTAACATCCTGATATTTTCAACCATTCACATCCACACATGCTGGATTTGAATTGCTCAAAATACCAGATTGTTAATTTATATTTGGCAAAAATCCGCATATACAGTAAATAAATAATCACAGAATCACAAACATAGAGTAATATAAAAATAATGCAGCGGAAACAAAGGAATAGTAGTTCATGAAGCTAGTATATATCTATATCAGAGTTTAATAAGATATGGTAGAATTTTCAAATACAATAGTCAAATACAAGATCAAAATACATCACTGGAATCAACTGAATAACTGCAAGCCGAAAAGATGTAGATGGATCTTCAAACGAAGCTCCAACTCCAAAGGTGAGTCTCAAAAGCTGGTACACTCAGTCTAACCCGAGCGTAAAGCAAAACACAAAATACTCGAGTTAGGATTAATATTCTTGTATCCATAAATCCAACTCAAGTGAAATTACAACCGAAATACAAGTAACTCAAAGGATGTTTGGGACAACCATCCTCTAAGGATCCTTTAAACTATCTACTATGTATTAATATACTCTATTATAATAATGTCTAAAGTAAAGTAAACTATTTAAAAATAGCGTTAAGGCTTTACATTTTCCACCTTAACACATTTATAGTGCCAATATTCTATACAGTACCATTGTACCTCAAGATCGGGAGGATACCATAAATACTCCATACGTACGACACAAATCAAATTCGTAGAAAGCAAGATAGGGTAGGTGACATGGAACAACTAGGCAATGCCAGAGTAGATATACCAATTACACTTCCGGACTAGTGGTAACGCGTAGCAGCCACTACCGCCCACCTTGAGCCACAATCCAAAAATCAAAAATCAAAGGTGAGCACCAAATCAATCACAAAATAATAAAATGGCATCAAAGGAGTGTTTCCGATCAGAGAAGCTACCTCATTAGCCCGTCAATTGCTCCTGTTTTAGCCACCATATGCCAACTCACGGGAGTCAGGTCCATGTATATACCTCAATAGGACGTCGCCACCATCCTACTTCATTCTGGAATCTCCACCGCGTACACAGTTGTTAAAGTGGTTTTCGGAGTAGGCAGAGAGTATGGAAACTCCCAATCCCGGACTCTTTAACAACCAATCGTTATTATAACACCGCGGTCATTTCAAAATAATTTAATCAAAACCAAAATATCATTGACATTTTTAAACCATATCAATACGATATCATTTCCATTTCAAATATATCATTCCCAAAATCATAGCACTTTAAAGTTATAACACTTCGAAACCAAAACACTCGAAATTATAACACTTTGAAAATCATAGCCATTTGGATATCATAACACTTTAAAAATCATAATTAGTTTGGAAAACCACAACACTTTCCCTTTAAATAGTTTAGATATTAATAATAGTATATAAAATAAAATAGTTTATATAAAATAGTTATAAGTTAAAATAGTATATATTAAAATAGTTTATATCAAAAATAATTTATATGAAATAAATTTATAAAGTATAATATTTAAATATAAATTAAAAATACTTCATATAATAAAATTGTTTCCTCATAATTCCACAAATCAATTCCAAATCAACTCGAATTCCAAAATTCAAATTTAATTAAATCTCAAATCATCCATTTCAATTCAACAGTTTCTCTATAAACCATTTCAAACTATATCAATTTCAAATACAGATTTGAACCTCAAATAAACCATATCAATTCCAATAAATTTCAAAGCTTAAATATTCCAAAATTTCAAACCCAGATTTGATAATTCCATATCTATATCGAATTCACTTTACTAATATTATTTTTAAATATTTACTTAATCATTCAAATAACATTTAAATAAAACTTCAAATTCCAAATTTAAATAAAACTAAATATACCACTTTAATTTATGTAAATTTGAAATATTCATTTAAATCACTCCAAATCGAATCAAGTTATAAAATCATATCTTTAAAATCCTAAAATTAATAAATTTCAAATCAAACTTATTTGAGTATAATTATTAAATAAATTAAATTTCAAAACCTTGGAAATCATTTCCAAATATATATATATATATATATATATATATATATATATATATATATATCTAAAAATCAATATTTGTTAAACCATATATTTCTTTCCAAAACCATAGAAATCATTTTTAAAATATTTATATATAGACCAACGGTGTTTGTATATAATTTTCTATCCTATGGTCAAGTGATACGGATATATATCATTTCAATCTGCAATTTAAATATATATATATATATACGGGTATATATCATTTTAGCACATGATCCCAAATTCAGTTAGATGAAAATCGCTTGGGTCTATCATTTCAACCCATAACGATTTTCTCCTATTCTACAGATCGTTCGAGTATGTATCATTTCAACCCATAGTGAACTCTATACTAAAAGGGAACTTGCAGAGTGATAACAGATATGATAATAATATAACAGACATATATCATCAATATAATAACAGATAATGGTGTCAGATGTCACGGGTGAACAGATATAGATAATAGCATATTTATAGCAATGTAAACAAATAACATCAGCATATTTCAATTGTCGTTTCAATTGAAATCAAATTTAATAAATATAAAAACTTAATCGTGAGTGATTTCTCACCTTTAGAGGCTAGAGATGAGTGAGATTGAGAGAGGTCACGAATCCAAGCACGAATTCCAAAGCGAAACAAGATGGGCACGAATTCGACAATCAAAGCTGATAATTTGAATCGACGAAAAACAAATCGAATTAGTTTGATAGACGGATGATATATTTTGAAAAATACTCATAGGTATATATTTTGAAAAATACTCATCTGTTCGGGGAAGTATTGTCACTTTCATGTAACACTTGAGAATAATACAAATGAATGCCGATATTTGAGAAATTTGATTGAAGCTTTGATCACAAAGAAAAAAACTATAGTAGTTCGTGAGGAATTTGCAAGTTTTCGAGCAGATGAATAATACACCTCATGGGCAACTTGCCTAAGAGAATCAGGCTGGATCCAGCGGTGAGGAACTAAGAAAGACGTTGAGAGGAATGGTGATTAATACTATCTTTAGAAGACCTCGTTCAGTATAGAAAAGCTAGAACGAAATAGAGCACCATGGAAGCTCATTAAGGCATGTACACAAGAAACATGTTTATCCATAGAGGATGGGACTCCAATGAAACAACAAAGAATGATGGATGATGTCATCGTGCTTAGAAATAGAGATGATCATAGGTGCAACACCAACACTTGAGCCCATGGTGATTACGACCCTGATTAGGATGGCAACAATGCACCGAGTCCTTATTGATTGCGGGAGCTCGTTCACTGTTCTATTTAAAAAGATGTTTGATCAAATGCAGCATAGTGTGAAGGATCTGATGCATTTTAAATATCGTATCCAGGGATTAACCTGTAAGGCCAAGGTGCATGTTTGCATGTATGGTTACATGTGTTTGTTTTGGTCGAGGGACTCTCGACCAATAATATTTTCTTAGGCTGTTTGGACTTTTCTAGCTTTAGAATTGCCCTTACTCCGTAGTGTATAATGATGATGTTCCTCAACGAGAACAAAGTAGGTACAATACAAGGCAGACAGAGTATTGGTCGAGAATGTTACGTCGCAGAGCTTAGAGAGGCGAAGCGACGACAGAAAAGAAAGGATATGGAGAAGGCTCTCTATATCAAGACCGCTAATGCATAGAAATTACCACCCAAGCACTGGCTCAAGTCTTATATAAAGTTCTACAAGCCTATGGACCTATGAAAAGAGTTAGAGGATGCGAGGGCAGAGCCAATGGAGCTAACAATCGACATTCCGATCGATGACGAGGATCCTGTAAAGGTTCTCAAGATTGGGTTTTAGCTCAGCCTGAAAATGAGGAAGGAGTAGGTAAGGTTTATCCAGGCAAACAAGGACATGTTTTCTTGGATTCATTCTGATATGTATGGAATTTCACCGAAGATAGTGTGCCACGCATTGAATGTGAAACCAAGATACCCTCCTATGAAACAAAAGAGGAACAATACCAAACCGAAGCGATCCCCTACGTTGAAAGAAGAAGTGGATACGCTTAAGGTTAATGGCTTCATCCATGATGCACTATACTTAGAATAGGTATCAAATCCAATGTTGATTAAAAAGGCAAACGGATAGTGGGGAATATGCATTGATTATTCCTACTTCAATAAAGCATGCCCGAAGGACTGCTTCCCCTTATTGCAGATTGACCAACTTGTAGATGAAACTATTGAACATGAACTGATATCCTTTATGGATGCATCTTTTGGTTACAATCAGACAGAAATGCACGTCCAGATCAAGATCGTACGAGCTTCGTCATCGATTTGAGGTTGTATTCTTATCGAGTCATGTCGTTCAGCTTGAAGAATGCTGGAGCAACTTACCATTGACGGGTAAACAGAATGTTTAAAGATCAGATCGGACAAACTATGGAGCTCTTTATGGAGGATATGCTTGTGAAGTCATAACAATCGATGATCACATGGGCGATCTCTCTAAATTGTTCGATATACTTTGAAAGTATGGAATGAAGATCAATTCACTAAAGTTCTTTTGAAGTTGCATCGGGCAAGGTTTTTGGTTTTATTATAATATTAATAGGCATTGAAGCTAACTTGGAACATATTAAATCGTTAAGAGATGTTATTACCCCGAAAGAGTGGAGGGAAATGCAAAGCTTAAACAGGAGGGTCACAACACTAAGCAGATTCATCTCAAAGGTGACTGATATGTCCATACAGTTCTTTGATGCTATCTAGAAAGAGAAGGGAAAGTTTGCCTAAATGAGAGAATGTCAAGATGCTTTCGGGAACCTATTAGATCATATGAGAAGCCATCAATATTTTCGAAGCCATTGAAAGGATAAGATTTTTTCTGCTTATGCACTTAGTGCAACCTTAGTACATGAGTGGAGTAGATTCCAAAAGCCAGTATATTACATCGGTTAATGATTTATTTGAGTAGAAAAGGATTATCCGAAGCCACAGAAACTGGTGTACTATTTGTTGATAGCAACTAAGTGTGTTTAGACAAGTATTGCATCGACCTATGACTTCGAGAAGATTAATAAAATGGAATACCAAGTTGAGCCAGCACATTATATCTTAACATCCTAGGAAGGTAATGCGAGGACAAACAGTTGTAGATTTCATTGCCGAGTTCACCATCCAGGATGATGAAAAGGAAAAGGAATGGGTCTAGCTTTCCCAATGGAATTTATGCACAAATGAAGCCTCTAATGAGCATAATTCTAGGGCATGAGTTGTCCTAGTGACCCTAGAGTGATGAAAAATACATTATTCCTTAGATATAGAGTTCTTGGCTGAAAACAACGAAGCCGAATACGAAAATTTGATTACGGGACTCAAGATACCAAAAGAACCGAGAGTCAAGACGTTACATATATTCAGCGAATCTCACTTAGAGGGCTATCAAGTGAAAAAGGAATTTCAGGTTAAGGGAGTGAGACTTTCCCCTTAACTGATGTAAGTGCTAGAATTATTATACGATATCAACCATTATACAATAACGCACATCCTTAGGGAGGAAATTAGAAAGCTAAGTTGGCTAGCTCCAGGGATGCGTATCTTTTTGGTATCTTTTCATTTGAGACTTCGGCGACTCCAAACATAGAAGAGATAGATGTTGATTGGTTCTTGGATGTCATGGAAGAGAAGAAGTTATGGATGACTTCGATTTAGGAATACTTGCTGAAAGGGACTCTATGGAATGGAAGAAACGAACGACGGAAAGTCCTCCATAAAGTACCTTGATTGATTGCGTAAAGAGTGCTGTATAGGAGAGGATTTTCGATATTATTGCCGAGGTGTGTCATAAAAGATGAAGCTAAGAAAATTCTTACAGATGTACACGAAGGTAGCTGTAGTGATCACCCTAGGTGTAGAGATACTTCTGGTCAATAGTTAGCTGAGATGCAATCGACTATTCTAGAAGATGTGATAAGTGGCAGAGGGTTGCAAAGATACCATGAGCCCCATCAACCGAGCTTATGAAAATAGTTCGCCCATTGTTGTTTATGGTGTAGGGAATTGATATTATCATTATGATATTGATGTTGGGAGGCGGTGTGAAATATGCTACAGTGGCTATGTATTACGTCACAAAATATGATGAAGCAAAACCTCTAACGTCAATCACTTCAAAGAAAGTGATCGGCTTTGTAGTGAAGAATATTTTTGTAGGTATGTAGTTCTATAAAAGATAATCACTGATAACAGAACTTAGTTCGAGAGTGCGAGTTTGAAGAATTCTATCCCAGAGACCAAATTGAGAAGAGGTTTTCCGTAGTAGCACACCCATAAGCAAATGGGTAGGTGGAGGCAGTGAACAAGATCGACAAATCCATGATTGAGAAGAAATTGAAGAGAGCAAATGACAAATGGGTTGATAAGCTACCACTTGCATTTTTGGTTTATTAGTCTGCGACTGGCCATATAACATTCGCCCTGACCTATGGAGCTGAGGTCATGATTCCGATCTCATCCAAAATCCCTTCTCATCGAAGACTGCATTTTGAACCTAAGATGAATGAGGAACTCATGTTTGAGTCCATCGACTTGGTCGAAGAGAAAAGAAAAGAGGCTGATCTAAGAGTAGCATCTTACCAAATGAGAGTAGCAAAAATAGTTTAATGCTAATATCAGAAATCGTACATTTGAGATAGGTGACCTCATTTTAAATTGGCCTTTCCCAGAATGGGAGAACTTGGCCTGAATTAAGAAGGTCCCTATGTGATTGAATGTAAACTTGGAGATGGAACTTTCAAGCTATCAACTATTGATGGGACTCCAATTTTGCGGGCATAAGACAACGAACATCTACGACGCTATTTTAACTTTCTTTACTATTTTCCAATATGACGTCCTGATTGATGGTATGAGATATAATAAGGCAAAGACTTCATTCTTTCATTTTCAAATAAAGCTTGTTTTACAATCAACGGAACTGTATTCTTAAAAGGCCGACTTTGTGTTGTATGATCAACAACAAATTTAGGCATTCTATGTTTTGAAAAAACAAATGTCTAAGTACTTGGAGATGGTACCCGTGAACTCTTTCGAGCCATGATCAAATCGCTGTAGTATAATCGTACAAGGGTCGATCAGACATTTCACATTTACACATCTATTATTTGACCAGTGCTCGGAGATAGGCAAGGCAAAGAAGGATGCCTAGAGATAGGCATTTCACTATACCAGAAAGTCTATTTCGCAACAGTTTTGACCCATTAATAAAGCATTTTGCAATGGTTCAAAGCCGTTGTAAAATAGAGAGTGCCTAAATTTTCGCAAAGGGGCGGTTGCGAACTGAAATTCAACTGCATAGAACAGTTGCTAATTTACATTTAGCAACGGCTTACGGCCTTGCTGAACTATAAGTCTTCAATAGTCCAAAGCCCTTGTTAAATATAAGTTATCACTGGCCCTGGGTCGTCGCAATTTTTTATTATAGTAATTTTGGTTTTTGCTCTCTCTCCCGCAATATCTATTGAACGAGTGATACGCTCTAGATACAGTTCCGACTATATTAAAGTAGCATCCCATAGTACAGCAAAAAGCGTGTCTTATTCTTTTTAATTTGTTTATCCATTTGATTTCATAAACCTTCCTCTAACAGATTGCATGGAATATAATTCTGGGTTGTTAATCCTTGCGTAAATTTGCAAATAACAAAACCAAAAAGATAACTAATGCAAATACAGAAAGTTGATTTCTTTTTCATTTTGCTTCTTTCCAATTAGTCTGCAATTTCATACATTCCATTCATCACATATTATATACTTTCAACTTCAAGGTTCAAAGAATTCAACCTTTCACATTCTTCCTAAATCCTTATAAATCAAACTCAGTGTGCTGTACCATTGCTTCTCAACCTTTCATTCTGCATCTTCAACTCCTATGTATCTGTAAAACAAATGATCACAAAAAAAGCTTGGAAGGTAAATGTACAAGGAAGAATTATAAGTCACCAAGGTATCGTGCCATCATACTCATTATTGATGACAAAGCTTTACCCAAGCTGAAGAAAAACTAACAGTGCTCCATAATTATTTTGAAGTATCATGTCGTCATACACATTATTAATTAAAAAGCTTTATCCAAAATTAAGAAAAACAGATAGTTACCAACAAATATACTACAAGCTGTGTCGATAAATAGCAGATAAAATACCATGCATTATGCTGAATTACATAGAAATGTGCTATGGACCAGACTGACAGAAAGCCTGGCAGGTTAATATGAACAATTACAATGACAAATAAACTTAGACAAGTCATTTTTTATAAATAAATATATGTATATTTAAGATGCATGTGGTGAAATATTGTTTTATTTATTCTTTTATTACTTTTATTGTCTGTGTCCTAGTGATTCTCTTACCATCCATTCATGGTTTTTTCTACTCTCTGAGTGAATAGAATTAAGTTTTTGTAAAATTCAACTACAGCATTTGATATCTGTATCGGCAGTTGTTATATTTATCATTGTGCCTGAATATTTAATTATATACAAGAAGCTCTGCAATTTGTACTCACAATTGACATTTAGATAATATACTAGTTTCGTTATTTATTCAATTTAAATTATGAAACACATCTAAAGATCAGTTTATGGTAGAAAGAGAAAAGGCTCCTAATGTTAACCTACTTGGATAATCTAATCTAATAGCATAAAGGCAATAAACTGACATGTTGTACTTTCTTCTAAAAAAAAGCTTCTGTGAGCCTAGTCGGTTGATTTTTGTCGACAAAATCTTATGTTTGAAAGTGGAGAATACATATTTTCTACTTTATACAATTCATACGCCTTACTCCAAATGACATAGCAATAGAAGCAACGAGGTTTGCCCCAAATTCCATTCCTACTAAACATGTTATACCTGCAGCAAAAGCTGCAAAAATAGTTGCATACCTACATGAAGTAATGATTCCATCTGTGCTAGTTAATTAAACTCTTTTTAGCCTTTCAAATCAATCTACCAGCAAAAACATCTCTAAACAAGGTTCTAGCGCCATACCAAGTATGTACAAAAAAGAAAAGCAAAGCAAACGAAGCATGCCTAATACTCTAAAATGAGTTTGAGTGTAATAATAATTATGAGCGCGTATTTGTTAGAGAATATAAAATTGTTTTATATTGTGTTGATTTATCGGTTGATTGTTTAGAAACAGTCTCACTTAATGTAGCATACGTCACATATACTAAAAATAATATTGGATTAAAGACTGAAAATTACAGTCTTTAATCAAGTAATTCAGTCTTTAAATTATATGCAAAGACTAGATTAAAGATTGGTATAGAGACTGAAAAAATTCTTTTGTTTTGTTTACTCCACTCAAAAACTTGAGCAAACATGAAGGTGAAAGGAAAATAACCATGGTATACATATCATATCTGTTTCCATGGATGTCAGGTAGAACCAAGGTTCAAAATTTCGTTTTCCGTTTCCGTTCCGACCATTGGTAACTTTAAAATTTCCGGTTCCGTTTCGAAAATTCCGAAAGTTCCGCTTTACTTCTGGTTTTCTAATTCCGGTACTTTTTTGCATCAATTTGCTATATACGCTAACAAATGTCAATACTATCGTAAATTTATAGTACATTACATACAAAATACATACTTAATTTAAAAATCCATTGTGTAAGATTCTGTAATGTTCATTTGAGATTTTAAAACCTAAATCAATTTTGCAAATTTTGAATATTTTATTATGATTCGATGTAAATTAACAAAAGTGTAACTTTTTTTATAAAACTATATGATTTTTTCTTCATTTGTTTATTGTCCCGATTAATTTGTTTTCTTATTTTAATTACTATATGCTTGTTGTATTTTTTAATTTTTTACCAGTTTTTTTCAGTATTTGAAAAGCAAATTCGGAATTTCGACCGGCTTTTATTCCAGTTATGAGCGGAACCCGAATGGGATCGCCGGAATAACTACGATCTTCTGTCGGAATTTTGAACCATGGTAGAAAATTAATATTTTTGATCGAGGCAAACAGAAATGGGAAATTCAGATCGTCCATCGTGTATTCCTAACTCTGTTAGATGAGCATAATCATAAACTAGAAAAAAGTAACAAGGAACTTGAAGGAAATGACGTTTGTGACATTGAATCAACTTGTTATAGAGCTGAAGCAGATTTTATATATTTTATTGGAAATAAACGAAGTGATGATATCGTATGGGTTATAAGCTACTGGATTTAATCTTCACCGTTCTTCATGTATCAAGCTGGGTCTATGCTATCTGGGCTGTTACCTTCTAGGCCCATTTATATATCTGTTGTTATATATTACACAATATCTCTGTACAGAAACATAGTTTAGTATCAATTCAATTACTGAAATAAAGATCACATTCATTTTTCATTTTCATTCAAACTTTATCATGGTATCAGAGCGTTGAATCAACCTAACGGTTGTCATCTTCTATTTTTTGAAAAGTAGAAGTGTCTTGCCTTACCATTATCAGAAAATTATCATCACTTAATGGTGGCAGCACCCTAACTCCTCTCAGATCAGTGTCATCATCAAGGAAGTTGTTGTTTCTACCCACTGTGTTTTGCAGTTCTTGATCAAGAACTGTAAAAACTGCATTTCGTTCATTTCTTTTCAGATTGCTTTTGCAACAGTGCCTCGCCTAGAGAATATCTTCAGAGAAATTCTCATCATCAGAATTCTCTGGCTGCACCTTTGGTGATCTCAGAATTTTTTCAAAATTCTTCATCTGATCAGTTGTTTCTGTCTACAAATTCTTGAATATGGCAGGAGATAATGTCAATGATGTTCAAGAATCTCTCAATGCTTCAAGAACCGCCACTTCTCATCAGTCTGATTCTCAGAATCTGTTGAAAGCATTAATCAAACCAAAAAGTCAGTTAGTAACCACTATTCTTGATGAAACAAATTATATGCTGTGGAAATTTCAAATTGAAACAGCTATAAGAGGGTATGATGTTGAAGAGTATGTGTTTGGAACCCTCATTACTCCAGCAAAATATATCACAGATAGTGAAGGAAAACTTGTAATCAATAAAGATTACTCAAACTATCAAAAGCAAGATAGTCTTATCAGTTCTTGGCTATTATCTTCTATAGGTCCTACCATTCTACCTCAACTCATAGGTTGCAAAACATCTCATGAAATATGGCATTCAATAGAACATACATTCAATACTCAGTCTGCAGCAAGGGTTCTTTTCTATAAAAGGCAACTACAGAATCTGAGAAAAGATGGGTCAAATATGAGAGAGTATCTGACCAAAGTCAAGAATTTATGCAATCAATTGGGTGCAGCAGGTTATAAACTGTCAGATACTGAACAGGTTCTGTCTATTTTAAGTGGTTTAGATGATGACTATGAAGCTGTTGTAGCAATAATCTCATCTCAAGAAAAAACTCCATCTATTGAATATGTTAGTTCAGTTCTATTATCTCATGAAGGAAGAATAGAACAAAAGAAATCTATTCAAGAATTGTCTGTTAACTATGTATCAAAAAATCAAGAGAAAACATACAACAACAAAAGTCAAAGAGGTGGGTCATCCAATAGAGGTGGTTCATCAAACAAATCAAGAGGCAGAGGTGGCAGATTTTACAATAACAGTAACAATAGACTGAGATGTCAAATATGTGAAAAGTTTGGGCACAGTGCTAACAAGTGCTACTTTAGATTTGATGCTAAATATGTTCCATCTCAGTCAGAAAATAGCAACCAAAAGAATCATCAAAGTGCTAATATGGTCAACATTCAAAATGGTTCAACCAGTCAGAAAGAGAATAGTATCAATACAGATGATTTTCAAGATCAAAGCTGGTTTCCTGATTCTGGTGCTACTAATCATGTTACAAATAATCTTGGGAATCTAAATCTTGGAAACCAAGAATATAAAGGTAAACAGTGTATTCACATGGGTGATGGTAAGCCCATTAGCATTACTCACACAGGCAGTGCTTGTATTAAAGGTGCAAGAAAGTTATATCTCAATAATTTATTGAGAGTACCTTTAATTACAAAAAATTTGCTTAGTGTGTCACAATTTGCTAAGGATAATCAAGTATATTTTGAATTCTTTCCTACTTACTGTCTAGTCAAAGACATTAAGTCTAATGAAATTCTTTTGCAGGGTAAAGAATGTAGAGGCCTATACAAATTTAGTGTTGACAATTCTGACAATCAAGCATATAGAGATAAATGGTGTAACAGTTCTGAAATAACTCAAGCAAGTAATTGTAAGACCTTTGATGTGTGGCATAGCAGACTGGGGCATGCAAATACAAATATTGTAAAGAAACTGTTGAAGAATAATAATATTTCTTTCTCTAATATTTCTATGCCTTATGTATGTACTCACTGTCAAATGGGGAAGAGTCACAAACTTGCTTTTTCTGATTCTGAGACAGTTTACACTAAACCATTAGAGTTAATTGCAACAGACTTATGGGGCCCAACATCTGTAACCACAGATTATGGTTATAGATATTACATTTCTTTTATAGATGCCTTTTCTAGACATGTATGGATATATTTCTTAAAATCAAAGTCTGAAACTTACAATGTTGTTATTCAGTTTATCAGTTTAGTTGAAAATCAAACTAACTGTCAAGTTAAGAATTTTCAAACTGATGGAGGAACAGAATTTCATCCTTTAAAGCAATATTTTCAAAAAAAAGGAATTAATCATAGAATTACTTGTCCTTATACTTCTGAACAAAATGGCTTAATTGAAAGAAAACATAGACATATTGTTGAAACTGGTTTAACACTTCTTTCTCAGGCTTCTTTATCGAAATTTTTTTGGCCTGATGCCTTTGCTACTAGTGTGTATCTAATAAATAGATTACCAAAAAAAACTCTGAAATATAAAAGTCCTCTAGAAGTACTTTCTGATGTTAAACCAAATTATGATAATCTTAAAGTTTTTGGATGTCTATGTTTTCCTTATTTAAGACCATATAATTCACACAAGTTAAATTTCAGGTCATCCCCATGTACTTTTTTGGGTTATGCTACTAATACGAAAGGTTACAAATGTATAGATAGCAATGGAAAAGTGTTTGTTTCTAGACATGTTGTTTTCAATGAACAAGTTTTTCCTTTTAGTCAAACACATATGAAAACTTCTCATAAAATATACAACACAAAAAATGTTGTATCTATGTTACCTGATTTATTAAAGCAAGTTGCCACTGAAGGCAATCAAAATGTGCATTGTCATGATCAACTCTCATCCAACTCAAGAGCAGATGATAATCAGGAAAGCAATGAAGCCAGCACTTCTCAAGGTCTACATCACAGCAGCAATCATACTAGCAGGCATTCTGATCAATGTCAACCAATAGGTAATTTAGAATTACCTATTGATCAACAAGATCAGAATAGTCACAATGCTAGTCAACAAGGTGCTACTGAAGTTACTCCTCAAATAATTCCAGAAAGTACTGGTCATCATATGATTACAAGAGCAAAGAAAGGAATATTCAAGCCAAAAATATACAATGCAACAATTGAAAATGAGGAACCATGTACTTATCATCAAGCAATTCAATGTGAAAAGTGGAGAAGTGCCATGAATGCAGAATTTGAAGCTCTACAAAGAAACAGAACATGGGATCTTGTGCCATTACCACATGACAAAAATATTATTGGATGCAAATGGATTTTTAGATTAAAGAAAAATTCTGATGGTTCAATTTCTAAGTATAAGGCAAGATTGGTGGCAAAAGGGTTTTCATAACAGAATGGTTTTGATTTTAACGAAACTTTTTCACCTGTTGTGAAACCTACATCAATCAGAATTATTTTTTACAATTGCCTTACATAGAAACTGGACCATAAAGCAACTTGATGTAAATAATGCTTTTCTTAATGGTGAATTGCAGGAAGAAGTTTACATGGAGCAACCAATTGGTTTCAAAAAGAAAGGAGCAGAAAAGCTTGTGTGCAAACTTAATAAAGCCATATATGGTTTGAAGCAAGCTCCAAGGGTTTGGTTTGACAAATTAAAATCAACCCTTGCCAGAATGGGATTCAATCCCACAAAATCAGACAACTCAGTATTTACTAAATTTTACAATAATGATGTTACTTACATTCTAATCTATGTTGATGATTTTTTAATTACAGGAAGCAGTGAGCAGGAAATCAATTATGTTACAAGTCAACTGAACAAAGAATTTTCTATAAAAGATCTTGGCAATGTCAATTATTTTCTGGGAATACAAGTTAACAAGATTTCTGCTACAAAAATTCAACTGAGTCAAAAGAAATATATTACTGAAATTCTTATGAGAGCAAATATGGAAAATGCAAAAGCTCTACCAACTCCTATGATGAGCAGTTTACATTTATCTAAGAATAAGGGAGAATCTATATCCAATGTCAAACAGTATAGAAGCATAGTTGGAGCTTTGCAATATGTCACAATCACAAGGCCAGAAATTTCATATAGTGTTAACAAAGCCAGTCAATTCATGCAAAACCCTTTAGATGAGCATTGGAAAGCTGTTAAAAGAATTTTGAGATATCTAAATGGTACTTTGGATCATGGTTTAACATTACAATCAAGCAATACAATTAACATTATAGCATATGCAGATGCAGATTGGGCGATAGATATTGATGACAGAAAATCCACAACTGGTTATTGTGTATTTTTAGGTGAAAATCCTGTATCATGGTGTTCAAAAAAACAAACAACTGTTTCTAGATCTAGTACCGAAGCTGAATTCAGAAGTGTAGCAAGTGTTACAGCTGAAGTCATGTGGATAGAGTCTCTACTAAATGAATTAAAGGTCAAAACTCATAGTAAAGCTACTATATGGTGTGATAATATGAGTACTATAGCTCTTACTGCAAATCCAGTGTTGCATTCCAGAACAAAACATATGGAGTTAGATCTATATTTTGTCAGGGAACAAGTAATCAAAGGCAATTTAAATGTTTGTCACGTACCTGCGACTTACCAAAGGGCCGACATTTTGACAAAACCTTTGTCGAAGAAAAACTTTCTTCGATTAAAGCAAGATCTTAAAGTTGAAGATTATGGCAACAAGTATGATAAGAGAGCAGAAACTTTGAAGTCTTGTCAACTTCCAGATTCTCGACCAAGTAAGATCTCGACTTTGCCTTTGAATCAGAAGCTTAGTCCCAAAGATAGTCAAATCCAGAAATCTAAAGTTCACATGCTTGAGAAAGATCTCGACTTTGCCTTTGAATTAAAAGCTTAGTTCCAAAGATAGCCTAATCCATAAATTTGAATGACTGTTCACATGCTTGAGAGCATATGAACAATCATCATGGTCATCTTCTCCAAAAGATTTCATCTTTGCATCTAAAGTTTTCAACTTTCCCCAAATTTAGCCATAATCAGAAATCTGAAGGACAGGTTCTCACACTCGAAAGAATATGAGCATCCATGTCGCTGTTGTGAAGATTATTGAGATATCTCATCTTATTCAGATATTTTTTCGCAATTTGTTATGGGAGAAGAAGATCGCTGCAAACCCTAGCCGCAATAGGGTTTGAGGGGAAATATTGGAAATAAACGAAGTGATGATATCGTATGGGTTATAAGCTACTGGATTTAATCTTCACCGTTCTTCATGTATCAAGCTGGGTCTATGCTATCTGGGCTGTTACCTTCTAGGCCCATTTATATATCTGTTGCTATATATTACACAATATCTCTGTACAGAAACATAGTTTAGTATCAATTCAATTACTGAAATAAAGATCACATTCATTTTTCTTTTTCATTCAAACTTTATCATATTTCATTATTAATATTTGAAATCATGAATTATAGTTAACCAAATTACACGGATGAATATATAATTTTAGTAATATGACATACTAGACTAAATTTAATATGTCACCTAAACCACAAATTCATATAAAAATTATTAATAAGTCAATGGCATATTCACTCCGCCACATACGATAAGGCAAAAGTTATAGTGCCTTGTCTTTCCCGAAGCAGCACAGCTACCTAAAGCTTTGCCTGCATACAACATTTCGACTCTTGAACTGAATAATCATCAATCGATTTAAAACAATTAAATGACATAATAAAATGACAGTTAAAAGTAAATAACTATACTGCATTTTTCGCATAAGTTTATGACCTGAACCATGTATGTTGTAAATGCCATTTGAAAGTGGAGCTGTTTGAGCTAGATATACTTGTATGTTGTCTGCTTCTGCACAGTCTTCTCCTGTTCTCTTTGTGTTGATGTTCACTGCATAAGATTAACACTGGTAGTTTATATAGAAATATAATGAATAATTTGATCAGTATATTATACGTTATTACCTGGTTCAAAATTCTTACGAGATTTGCAATTCAATATCTGTTAGAAAACCAAAATACAAGAGAAAGTAGTTGTAAGTTGTAACGGACAAGAGGGATGATTCATTTTCAGTATTTGAGTATTACAATAGGCATCAAACAAAGCATATAATCTTCCCTAACAACTTGCATTGCAATCCATATTTTCAGTATTTGAGTATTACAATAGGTAACATTACACATAGGATCCGATCTTCGCCAACCTAAATGCAATAATTTATGGTTTCAGCTTTGCCTGCATATCTTGTAGAAAATGGTTTGGGATACGTAAAATACATGGTTCTACTAAACTGAAGTAACTAAAGGCAGGTATAAATCTATTTATTAAGAATATTTACAAACTAATTTGATCTTAAAGGAAATAAGATAGTTGTTGCTTCTTCTATGAACGGCCTTCACCATATGAATCGTTCCGCTGTTTCAGCTCACTCATTGTTGCGGCTTCTACTGCAAAACTTTCAGCAACCTACGTAACACAATTTGAAAACATCATCATCGGTTTTGTGTGATAGTATCAAGCCTAAGTAACAACTTAACGGTCACAAGAGAATATTCGAAGATCATTAATGTTTTCCGACTATAAATGATTTTACTGGACTTTGAACCATTGGACCAAATGAACTTATTTGGCTTTTTGCTTGTGTCGTATCTTCCATATTTAGTGATCTAAGAACGATTGCTGGTGTTCCGGTTTCTTTATTAGCTTCTGGATCCTCACCTTTCATCCTCTCCTGTGCAAAACAGTATATGTATGAATGTTTGATTGAAAATAAAAAAAAAAATACAAATGGTAACCTATATGATGAAGATAAATAATTAGAGCAAACTAATTGCATGTTAAATCAATGTTCAGACCATAATAGTATATTGCATTAAAATGCTTCACCAGTTAAAACTGAGATGCATTAAAGATTCGAAAGACCATATGACCAGCAAAAAAAAAAAAAAAGGAACAGGGACAAAGATAATCACTTAGAACAACAAACATTCAGGCCAGGCCCACTGGCAAATTGTACACCGGAGGTTGAACTATAGGATTATACCTGTTGAATAATTATAACAAAAACCGAAGTATCATTGCTTGGCCTTTTACCTTCTTTATTAATGAGAAAACTTTTTTATTAAATACTTATTTACTGTGATGGATAGGTTTAACAAAGAGCATAATTTTACATTTATTTGGTTCTCTCTTCTTGCTCTCTTCTTTTAAAAAATAATACAAAATTAGCAAAAAATAAAAGTCATCTTCTTCATCTTTCTTTCTCCACAATTTCGTGTAAAATAAAATCAATTTTCTAAATATTCTCAAAACTTATGGACGATGAAATGTACAAATCTTCAAATCCTTCAATCTTGAATGCACAAGTATGAAGGATTGTTATGTTAACCTTAGTGAACATACGAAATTATCAATTGCACCATAGTCGTGTCGAATTTTGCTTTCAAAGCACTGGTCTCATCCACGACAAAACTTCCATCACTATCTCTTTATTGTTTCCATCCATCAATTTTGCAACTATCGAAAGCGAAATTAAATCCATCTTTCATGGGGATTAACTATTAGAGTTTTGCAGCAAATGTTAGAATGTTATGATGAATAGTGAATGAGAAGAAATCGAGGATTTTATGCAAATTTGAATTGAATCTAAGATATTCAAATCAACGCACTACAAGAAACAACAGGAATTTCGACGGCTGGAAATCGTCGAAAACCGTTGGAAGCTGTCAGAAAAATCCGTTGATATATTGATCGTCGAAGAACTGTTCTTTAACGACATTTCCAATCGCTCCATCGCCCCATTTCCGATGGCTTTCAACGAACCGTCGCGTACTTATGTAAGATCATGGCTATACCAATTTGGCGTCGACAGCCGTCGGTATGTTGCTTCCGGTAAGCTGTCGGGAGCCGTCAGAAATCTGTAGTTTTTTTATTACAATAGTCATTCAACCTCAAACAACACATATATAACAATATATATCGCAGCTCAATTTCACACACACACACACATATATATATATCAAATTCCAAATCACATATATCACATAAATAATTAAAAGACATCAATATGTACAATAAACCAATATCAAATATCCAACAATATATAGTAAATCAACTACAACCAACCTCAAATTAGTCAACATGTCAAAATAAATCCAACATCACCTCAAATCAACCTCACACACCCAACATCATCTCAAAATGTATCGTGCATATCAAATCACATCAACATCACCTATCATATTGTATATATAACTCTCAAACTACCTACAAACAAAGTTAAAATAGCTCACTCAATTTAAAGTGCATATATGTACAATGTCTCAACACAAGCAGAAAAATAATAACCATACCTATCAATTCTGATCATCGCCTCCAGATCTCGCCGATGAAAGAAATGTGTCATGTTGCTGAATACGCAACAATGCGCTCATCCAGTAACTGGTTCATCTCCACATACTCTCGCTTATCTCATTCTTCTCACTCGGTAATCCTAACTCTCAACTCTTCAATTTCCGTGTTGTCCTGAGCTTTTTTATAGCCGTTTTGCCTGCATCTAGCCTGTAATATTGATTAACAAAGTGTATGAGTTTCATATAGGGTGATTAATAAAATTAATATGTTATATGTTATTCATAAGTATATTATACATAAACACTACCTCTTGTTTCCCACAACCATAATGCTTATTCCGCGTTGGCGGCTCCATGACAATGTTAAAGATCTGGTTCTCCTTGTCAGCGGTCAACTCTTCTCGTCTTTATCTCTCGAGCAATTTCTTTTGGTCTTGCATGAATTTATCCTACGATTCCAAATAGAATTACAATTAAAATTCATACTACATTATGTTAATTTTTTATAACTTATTTTAAAGTGATTATTAATAACATATAAATTAAAATATGCTTACCATGGCCTCTTGTGATTTCGCATCATGCCATGTATATTTTATTATGTCATCTTTATTGACATACTTGATGGCGTGTGTACGAGTGAACTCGTCTATGTAGAGACGGGACGACTACACTCTCTTTCCTGAAATAATTATTTTGTATTACGTGTGTGTGTAATTATATAATGTAATAAGTATTTATAATCGCAAATAATAAATTTAACAGCACTTGATGGTAATACTTGAATGGCTTCGAACCCCCGCAGTGTGTGATAGGATTTCTATTTCTATTTGCAGAATTGCACTCTGACTCTGCCAGTAAATTTAAAATGAATATTATATTTCACACTTATAAATTGATGCAATTGTTGTACTATTTCTAATTTTTTAATGAGTATGAGACTAGTAAACTTATCTTTACTTTTGGAGTTTTCCAGTAATCAACCCAAGCTTGTCATACGCCTTCACTCATTTAGTTAGACTTTTTTGCCCCTTTTTATGCTTAATTCATATCGCGGTAGTTTTTCCGTATGTTTTCATTCAGTAATTTCTGCAAAGAGCAAGGTCGGATTCCTGTAAGTCTACCGCTCCCTGCACATTGATTTTTTTTTTTAAATTATGCATTTATATTTACTCAACAAATTGTACAGTGGTTATATATATAAAATAAAATAAAAATTTACACGTATAATAAAATCCTACCAGATACACTCTAAAATGTGGAGTGAGATATTATTCCTCTAGGCTAGCACGCGGTCATTCTGCACTTATAAGCAACCTTGAAACATCGAGAACAACATCAGAGGGCTCCAGCTCAAACCCCTATATTAATTGTGATATAGACCGTTAATAAATCATGAATAATATATCATACACTAAATATTTACGACTTTGCAAAAAAATTTGATGTCTACCCACTCGCTTTATTCACTAATGCTACTATGGGATGCTCTACATGTTATAGGCCGCCGCTATCGCCTCCTATGTTGGTTCCTCCCTAACTAGAAGAGGAGGAACCCGATGAATGAAAATATCTCCGACCTCTTAACATAATGCCTGTCACAAACATATCATTTTGTTATGGAAGAACGTATCATTTAATTATGTGAAAACATATCTTTTTTTATGGAAAACTGTAACATTAATAATTACATAAATTACATTCTATCAAAATTGTAAATTAATAATCAATCTTCATCGTTTTCTGATTCAGACGAAATAATTGATCATTTTTCGTTGATATATCAGCTCCTCCAATCGACAAAATGATTGACCATTTTTCCTATTTCAAAAAATATAGTAGAAATCCAAAAAATGACTGATCATTTTTTTTGGATTGACATTTTATTTTTAAATTCATTTATACATTTTACTGTTTTATTAACTATATAATATGTTATCATTATACACTAGTTTGTTTGTATTTTAATCTTTTATTAATTATATAAAATATTATTCATTTAACTTTTTTTATATAATCATTTTTTTCAGTTTTAACAAATTAAGAATATAATATTATATTTTCACTTTATTATTTTTAAGGTCGGTCATCATACTTTCCATTACAAACATGATAATAATTACATTTCGTAAATCATTTTATTTTAAACGATTCAACAAAATTTCGACAACACTTCTCCCTTTGTTCCCTGTATCGTACACCAACATGGAATAAAAAGGAAGCACTGTTGAAATTTTGTGAACTGTTTAAGATTAAATGATTTACAAAATGCAACTACTTTATAGTGTTTATAACTTGTCCAATACATGGACAAATCCGAGAAATACTGTATCAGATGAATATTGATGTCCATTTTGTAATAAAAATGAATATCTATATACTGATCAAATAAGATACTTATCAGGGAGGCCAAAAACTCTCTAAGGAATTTTAAAAAAATGAAGTACATCATACAGTAATTTGTTTATATTAGCATTAACACTAATTCATTATTTTAATTCATAATAATTAAAAGGTAATTAACATTTGTTTTTTCTAATATTTAGCTAACGTCAATTTGAATTTATTATACAGTAATAAAAAATTCACATTATACACTAATTTGTTTATATTACCACATGCCACATACACGTAAACTGGATTTATTTATAATTACCAGTATAAACTAATAAAGGATTATGTAAATTAGTTATTTTCGTCGACATTTTAGTTAATACATACACTAATTAACGGTCAGAAGAGAATATTCGAAGATCATTAATGTTTTCCGACTATAAATGATTTTACTGGACTTTGAACCATTGGACCAAATGAATTTATTTGGCTTTTTGCTTGTGTCGTATCTTCCATATTTAGTGATCTAAGAACGATTGCTGGTGTTCCGGTTTCTTTATTAGCTTCTGGATCCTCACCTTTCGTCCTCTCCTGTGCAAAACAGTATATGTATGAATGTTTGATTGAAAATAATAAAAAAAAGATACAAATGGTAATCTATATGATGAAGATAAATAATTAGAGCAAACTAATTGCATGTTAACTCAATGTTCAGACCATAATAGTATATTGCATTAAAATGCTTCACCAGTTAAAACTGAGACGCATTAAAGATTCGAAAGACCATATGACCAGCAAAAAAAAAAGGAACAGGGACAAAGATAATCACTTAGAACAACAAACATTCAGGCCAGGCCCACTGGCAAATTGTACACCGGAGGTTGAACTATAGGATTATACCTGTTGAATAATTATAACAAAAACCGAAGTATCATTGCTTGGCCTTTTACCTTCTTTATTAATGAGAAAACTTTTTTATTAAATACTTATTTACTGTGAAGGATAGGTTTAACAAAGAGCATAATTTTACATTTATTTGATTCTCTCTTCTTGCTCTCTTCTTTTAAAAAATAATACAAAATTAGCAAAAAATAAAAGTCATCTTCTTCATCTTTCTTTCTCCACAATTTCGTGTAAAATAAAATCAATTTTCTAAATATTCTCAAAATTTATGGACGATGAAATGTACAAATCTTCAAATCCTTCAATCTTGAATGCACAAGTATGAAGGATTGTTATGTTAACCTTGGTGAACATACGAAATTATCAATTGCACCATAGTCGTGTCGAATTTTGCTTTCAAAGCACTGGTCTCATCCACGACAAAACTTCCATCACTATCTCTTTATTGTTCCCATCCATAAATTTTGCAACTATCGAAAGCGAAATTAAATCCATCTTTCATGGGGATTA
Source organism: Allium cepa (assembly GCA_030765085.1). Classification (NCBI taxonomy): domain Eukaryota; kingdom Viridiplantae; phylum Streptophyta; class Magnoliopsida; order Asparagales; family Amaryllidaceae; genus Allium; species Allium cepa. The sequence continues at coordinate 487,469,994 of CM060929.1, forward strand.
ACTATTAGAGTTTTGGAGCCAATGTTAGAATGTTATGATGAATAGTGAATGAGAAGAAATCGAGGATTTTATGCAAATTTGAATTGAATCTAAGATATTCAAATCAACGCACTACAAGAAACAACAGGAATTTCGACGGCTGGAAATCGTCGAAAACCGTTGGAAGCTGTCAGAAAAATCCGTTGATATATTGATCGTCGAAGAACTGTTCTTTAACGACATTTCCAATCGCTCCATCGCCCCATTTCCGATGGCTTTCAACGAACCGTCGCGTACTTATGTAAGATCAGGGCTATACCAATTTGGCGTCGACAGCCGTCGGTATGTTGCTTCCGGTAAGCTGTCGGGAGCCGTCAGAAATCTGGAGTTTTTTTTATTACAATAGTCATTCAACCCCAAACAACACATATATAACAATATATATCGCAGCTCAATTTCACACACACACATACACACACACAGATATATATATATATATATATATATATATATATATATCAAATTCCAAATCACATATATCACATAAATAATTAAAAGACATCAATATGTACAATAAACCAATATCAAATATCAAACAATATATAGTAAACCAACTACAACCAACCTCAAATTAGTCAAAATGTCAAAATAAATCCAACATCACCTCAAATCAACCTCACAAACACAACATCATCTCAAAATGTATCGTGCATATCAAATCACATCAACATCACCTATCATATTGTATATATAACTCTCAAACTACCTACAAACAAAGTTAAAATAGCTCACTCAACTTAAAGTGCATATATGTACAATGTCTCAACACAAGCAGAAAAATAATAACCATACCTATCAATTCTGATCATCGCCTCCAGATCTCGCCGATGAAAGAAATGTGTCATGTTGCTAAATACGCAACAATGCGCTCATCCAGTAACCGGTTCATCTCCACAGACTCTCGCTTATCTCATTCTTCTCACTCGGCAATCCTAGCTCTCAACTCTTCAATTTTCGTGTTGTCCTGAGCTTTTTTATAGCCGTTTTGCCTGCATCTAGCCTGTAATATTGATTAACAAAGTGTATGAGTTAATAAAATTAATATGTTATATGTTATTCATAAATATATTATACGTAAACATTACCTCTTGTTTCCCACAACCATAATGCTTATCCCGCGTTGGCGGCTCCATGACAATGTTAAAGATCTGGTTCTCCTTGTTAGCGGTCAACTCTTCTCGTCTTTATCTCTCGAGCAGTTTCTTTTGGTCTTGCATGAATTTATTCTACGATTACAAATAGAATTACAATTAAAATTCATACTACATTATGTTAATTTTTTATAACTTATTTTAAAGTGATTATTAATAACATATAAATTAAAATATGCTTACCATGGCCTCTCGTGATTTCGTATCATGCCATGTATATTTTATTATGTCATCTTTATTGACATACTTGATGGCGTGAGTACGAGTGAACTCGTCTATGTAGAGACGGGACGACTACACTCTCTTTCCTGAAATAATTATTTTGTATTACGTGTGTGTGTAATTATATAATGTAATAAGTATTTATAATCGCAAATAATAAATTTAACAGCTCTTGATGGTAATACTTGAATGGCTTCGAACCCCCGCAGTGTGTGATTGGATTTCTATTTCTATTTGCAGAATTGCACTCTGACTCTGCCAGTAAATTTAAAATGAATATTATATTTCACACTTATAAATTGATGCAATTGTTGTACTATTTCTAATTTTTTAATGAGTATGAGACTAGTAAACTTATCTTTACTTTTGGAGTTTTCCAGTAATCAACCCAAGCTTGTCATACGCCTTCACTCATTTAGTTAGACTTTTTTGCCCCTTTTTATGCTTAATTCATATCGCGGTAGTTTTTCCGTATTTTTTCATTCAGTAATTTTTGCAAAGAGCCAGATCGGATTCCTGTAAGTCTACTGCTCCCTGCACATTGATTTTTTTTTTAAATTATGCATTTATATTTACTCAACAAATTGTACAGTGGTTATATATATAAAATAAAATAAAAATTTACACGTATAATAAAATCCTACCAGATACACTCTAAAATGTGGAGTGAGATATTATTCCTCTAGGCTAGCACGCGGTCATTCTGCTCTTATAAGCAACCTTGAAACATCGAGAAGAACATCAGAGGGCTCCAGCTCAAACCCCTATATTAATTGTGATATAGACCGTTAATAAATCATGAATAATATATCATACACTAAATATTTACGACTTTGCAAAAAAATTTGATGTCTACCCACTCGCTTTATTCACTAATGCTACTATGGGATGCTCTACATGTTATAGGCCGCCGCTATCGCCTCCTATGTTGGTCCCTCCCTAACTAGAAGAGGAGGAACCCGATGAATGAAAATATCTCCGACCTCTTAACATAATGCCTGTCACAAACATATCATTTTATTATGGAAGAACGTATCATTTAATTATGTGAAAACATATCTTTTTTTATGGAAAACTGTAACATTAATAATTACATAAATTACATTCTATCAAAATTGTAAATTAATAATCAATCTTCATCGTTTTCTGATTCAGACGAAATAATTGATCATTTTTCGTTGATATATCAGCTCCTCCAATCGACAAAATGATTGACCATTTTTCCTATTTCAAAAAATATAGTAGAAATCCAAAAAATGACTGATCATTTTTTTTGGATTGACATTTTATTTTTAAATTCATTTATACATTTTACTGTTTTATTAACTATATAATATGTTATCATTATACACTAGTTTGTTTGTATTTTAATCTTTTATTAATTATATAAAATATTATTCATTTAACTTTTTTTATATAATCATTTTTTTCATTTTTAACAAATTAAGAATATAATATTATATTTTCACTTTATTATTTTTAAGGTCGGTCATCATACTTTCCATTACAAACATGATAATAATTACATTTCGTAAATCATTTTATTTTAAACGATTCAACAAAATTTTGACAACACTTCTCCCTTTGTTCCCTGTATCGTACACCAACATGGAATAAAAAGGAAGCACTGTTGAAATTTTGTGAACTGTTTAAGATTAAATGATTTACAAAATGCAACTACTTTATAGTGTTTATAACTTGTCCAATACATGGACAAATCCGATAAATACTGTATCAGATGAATATTGATGTCCATTTTGTAATAAAAATGAATATCTATATACTGATCAAATAAGATACTTATCAGGGAGGCCAAAAACTCTCTAAGGAATTTTGAAAAAATGAAGTACATCATACAGTAATTTGTTTATATTAGCATTAACACTAATTCATTATTTAAATTCATAAAACGCCAGGCTGTTGACGACAAGGTCGGCAGTTCGATCCCTGCCTCTGGCATATTAAACTGTGCGCCATGATGATTCTTGCAGACTTGTGTGCTGCCTACTTTGTAAATATAAGTACCCAGTTTCAAAAAAAAAAACAATTAAAAGGTAATTAACATTTGTTTTTTCTAATATTTAGCTAACGTCAATTTGAATTTATTATACAGTAATAAAAAATTCACATTATACACTAATTTGTTTATATTACCACATGCCACATACACGTAAACTGGATTTATATATAATTACCAGTATAAACTAATAAAGGATTATGTAAATTAATTATTTTCGTTGACATTTTAGTTAATACATACACTAATTAACGGTCAGAAGAGAATATTCGAAGATCATTAATGTTTTCCGACTATAAATGATTTTACTGGACTTTGAACCATTGGACCAAATGAACTTATTTGGCTTTTTGCTTGTGTCGTATCTTCCATATTTAGTGATCTAAGAACGATTGCTGGTGTTCCGGTTTCTTTATTAGCTTCTGGATCCTCACCTTTCATCGTCTCCTGTGCAAAACAGTATATGTTCGAATGTTTGATTGAAAATAAAAAAAAGATACAAATGGTAATCTATATGATGAAGATAAATAATTAGAGCAAACTAATTGCATGTTAACTCAATGTTCAGACCATAATAGTATATTGCATTAAAATGCTTCACCAGTTAAAACTGAGACGCATTAAAGATTCGAAAGACCATATGACCAGCAAAAAAAAAAAAAAAAAGGAACAGGGACAAAGATAATCACTTAGAACAACAAACATTCAGGCCAGGCCCACTGGCAAATTGTACACCGGAGGTTGAACTATAGGATTATACCTGTTGAATAATTATAACAAAAACCGAAGTATCATTGCTTGGCCTTTTACCTTCTTTATTAATGAGAAAACTTTTTTATTAAATACTTATTTACTGTGATGGATAGGTTTAACAAAGAGCATAATTTTACATTTATTTGATTCTCTCTTCTTGCTCTCTTCATTTAAAAAATAATACAAAATTAGCAAAAAATAAAAGTCATCTTCTTCATCTTTCTTTCTCCACAATTTCGTGTAAAATAAAATCAATTTTCTAAATTTCCTCAAAACTTATGGACGATGAAATGTACAAATCTTCAAATCCTTCAATCTTGAATGCACAAGTATGAAGGATTGTTATGTTAACCTTGGTGAACATACGAAATTATCAATTGCACCATAGTCGTGTCGAATTTTGCTTTCAAAGCACTGGTCTCATCCACGACAAAACTTCCATCACTATCTCTTTATTGTTCCCATCCATCAATTTTGCAACTATCGAAAGCGAAATTAAATCCACCTTTCATGGGAATTAACTATTAGAGTTTTGGAGCAAATGTTAGAATGTTATGATGTATAGTGAATGAGAAGAAATCGAGGATTTTATGCAAATTTGAATTGAATCTAAGATATTCAAATCAACGCACTACAAGAAACAACAGGAATTTCGACGGCTGGAAATTGTCGAAAACCGTTGGAAGCTGTCAGAAAAAGCCGTTGATATATTGATCGTCGAAGAACTGTTCTTTAACGACATTTCCAATAGCTCCATCTATCGCCCCATTTCCGATGGCTTTCAACGAACCGCCGCGTACTCATGTAAGATCATGGCTATACCAATTTGGCGTCGACAGCCGTCGGTATGTTGCTTCCGGTAAGCTGTCGGTAGCCGTTAAAAATTTGGAGTTTTTTTTATTACAATAGTCATTCAACCCCAAACAACACATATATAACAATATATATCGCAGCTCAATTTCTCTCTCTCACACACACACACACAGATATATATATATCAAATTCCAAATCACATATATCACATAAATAATTGAAAAACATCAATATTCACAATAAACCAATCTCAAACATTCAACAATATACAGTAAACCAACTACAACCAATCTCAAATTAGTCAACATGTCAAAATAAATCCAACATCACCTCAAATCAACCTCACACATCCAACATCATCTCAAAATGTATCGTGCATATCAAATCACATCAACATCACCTATCTTATTGTATATATAACTCTCAAATTACCTACAAACAAATTTAAAATAGCTCACTCATCTTAAAGTGCATATATGTACAATGTCTCAACACAAGCAGAAAAATAATAATCATACCTATCAATTCTAATCATCGCCTCCAGATCTCGCCGACGAAAGAAATGTGTCACGTTGCTGCATACTGAACAATGCGCTCATCCAGTAACCGGTTCATCTCCATAGACTCTCGCTTGTCTCATTCTTCTCACTCGGCAATCCTAGCTCTCAACTCTTCAATTTCAGTGTTGTCCTGAGCTTTTTTATAACCGTTTTGCCTGCGTCTAGCCTGTAATATTGATTAACAAAGTGTACGAGTTTCATATAAGGTGATTAATAAAATTAATATGTTATATGTTATTCATAAATATATTATACGTAAACATTACCTCTTGTTTCCCACAACCATAATGCTTATTCCGCGTTGGCGGCTCCGTGACAATGTCAAAGATCTGGTTCTCCTTGTCAGCGGTCAACTCTTTTCGTCTTTATCTCTCGAGCAGTTTCTTTTGGTCTTGCATGAATTTATCCTACGATTCCAAATAGAATTACAATTAAAATTCATACTACATTATGTTAATTATTTATAACTTATTTTAAAGTGATTATTAATAACTTATAAAGTAAAATATGCTTGTCATAGCTCCTTGTGATTTCGTATCATGCCATGTATATTTTATTGTGTTATCTTTATTGACATACTTGATGGCGTGAGTACGAGTGAACACGTCTACGTAGAGACGGGATGACTACACTCTCTTTCCTAAAATAATTATTTTGTATTAGGTGTGTGTAATTATGTAATGTAATAAGTATTTATAATCGCAAATAATAAATTTAACATCTCTTGATGGTAATACTGGAATGACTTCGAGCCGCCACAGTGTGTGATAGGATTTCCATTTCTATTTGCAGAATTGCACTCTGACTCTGCCAGTAAATTTAAAATGAACATTATATTTCACACTTATAAATTGATGCAATTACTATACTATTTCTAATTTTTTTAATAAATATGAGACTAGTAAACTTATCTTTACTTTTGGAGTTTTCCAGTAATCAAGTCAAACTTGTCATACGCCTTCACTCATTTAATTAGACTTTTTTGCCCCCTTTTAATGCTTAATTCGTATCGCGGTAGATTTTCCGTATTTTTTTCATTCAGTAATTTCTACAAAGAGCAAGGTCGGATTCCTGTAAGTCTACCGCCCCCTGCACATTGATTTTTTTTTAAATTATGCATTTATATTTACTCAACAAATTGTACAGTGGTTGTATATATAAAATAAATAAAAATTTGCATGTATAATAAAATCCTATCATATACACTCTAAAATATGGAGTGAGATATTATTCCTTGTAGGCTAGCACGCGGTCATTCTACTCTTATAAGCAACGTTGAAACATCGCGAACAACATCAGAGGGCTCCAGCTCAAAGCCCCTATATTAATTATGATATAGACCGTTAATAAATCATGAATAATATATCATACACTAAATATTTACGACGTTGCAAAAAAATTTGATGTTTACCCACTCGCTTTATTCACTAATGCTACTATGGGATGCTCTACATGTTATAGGCCGCCGTTATCGCCTCCTATGTTGGTCCCTCTCTAACTAGAAGAGGAGGAACCCGATGAATGAAAATATCTCCGACCTCGAAACATGATGTCTGTCACAAACATATCATTTTATTATGGAAAAACGTATCATTTAATTATGTGAAAACATATCTTTTTTTTATGGAAAACTATAACATTAATAATTACATAAATTACATTCTATCAAAATTATAAATTAATAATCAATCTTCATCGTTTTCTGATTCAGACGAAATAATTGACCATTTTTCGTTGATACATCAGCTCCTCCAATCAACAAAATGATTGACCAATTTTCCTATTTCAAAAAATATAGTAGAAATTCAAAAAAAGATTGATCATTTTTTTGGATTGACATTTTATTTTTAAATTCGTTTATACATTTTACTGTTTTATTAACTATATAATATGTTATCATTATACACTAATTTGTTTGTATTTTAATCTTTTATTAATTATATAAAATATTATTCATTTAACTTTTTTTTATATAATCGTGTATTTTTTCAATTTTAACAAATTAAGAATATAATATTATATTTCCACTTTATTATTTTTAAGGTCGGTCATCCTACTTTCCATTACAAACATGATAATAATTACATTTCGTAAATCATTTTATTTTAAACGATTCAATAAAATTTCGACAGCACTTCCCCCTTTGTTTCCTGTATCGTACACCAACAGGGAATAAAAGGAAGCACTGTTGAAATTTTGTGAACTATTTAAGATTAAATGATTTACAAAATGCAACTACTTTATAGTGTTTATATCTTGTCCAATACAGAGACAAATCCGATAATACTATATCAGATGAATATTGATGTCCATTTTGTAATAAAAATGAATATTTATATAACGATCAAATAATATACTTATCAGGGAGGCCAAAAACTCTCTAAGAAATTTTGAAAAAATAAAGTACATCATACAATAATTTGTTTATATTAGCATTAACACTAATTCATTATTTAAATTCATAACAATTAAAAAGTAATTAACATTTGTTTTTTCTAATATTTAGCTAACGCCAATTTGAATTTATTACACAGCAATAAAAATTCACATTATACACTAATTTGTTTATATTACCACATGCCACATACATGTAAACTGGATTTATATATAATTACCAGTATAAACTAATAAAGGATTATGTAAATAAGTTATTTTCGTCGACATTTTAGTTAATACATACACTAATTAACACTAATTTATGTTACACTAATAAGCGCACATGCTAATCAACCCAAATTAGCCATAATTATACATTAATTATCGGATTTAAACATTAACAACCCTAATGGACATATCTCAATCAACCGATATTTAATTATAAACAATGAATGAGCTATTATCAAAAAATAGAACCATAAATTAACACAATTTTATCTTAGTTTAGGGGAAGAATATACCTGATTTGACAAATTGAAGACGTAGATGTTTAGAGGTTGCAAATTGATAAAGACTTCGACGGATGTTGATGGGTGCGGTGGTAGGTGACAGAGCTTGGTTGAATCAAGATATATCAAGTATGTAACCCAAATGTCGTCTCGTTTAAAGACTCCGACGGATGTTGTTGACATCTGGATTGGTATGAATATATCATATTATTTGACTTGAGACAATGTATAATTATATGTTTTGTGAATTCAATTTTATCTAAAATAAAGACTTTTCATACATAAAACGTTCCAACGTAGACCATTAGTTTGAAATGTAAACATTTAATGAAAATATTTTGGTTTTTGTTAGGATTACCCAACAATCCCCCATTTGATGGATTTTGCTAGTTGATATGATTTTATGGCTCTTTGCTTTTGTATAATCCATAACGAATTTTGATGGTGCTTTGGAGATCCACTTGATAGATTTTTTTACTTGATATGGTTTTAAGCATATTTGCTTATATATGATCCATAACCAATTTTTGATGGTGCTTTTGAGACGCACATAATGGAATTTTTTATTTAATTAATTGTAAGTTTCTTTATTTTTATATGATATATAACCAATTGTTGGCGGTGTTTTTGAGATGCACTTGATGAATTCTTTTATCTGATACGAGTTTGTGCTTCTTTTCTTCTATGTGAACCCTAACCCATTTTGGTGGTATATTTAAGATGCACATGATGGATTCTACTATTTGTTATAAGTTTGAGCTTCTTTTCTTTTGTATACACAACAACCAATTTTTATGGCACTTTTGAGACTCATGTGATGGATTCTACTATTCCTTATAAGTTTGAGCTTCTTTACTTTTGTATACTTCATAGCCAGCTATGGTGGTGCTTTTGAGATGCATTTTATGGATGTATTGATTTATCTTATTTTGAGTCTATTTGTTTTTTGCAAATCAATAACCAGCACTGGTGGTGCTTTTGAGACATTTGATGGATTTTATTGATTTATTTAAGGCAATGCTTTGTTACTCACATATAATTCATAGCTAGTATTGTTGGTGCTTTTGAGATGCACTTGATGAATTATATTTATTTATTTTGTAAGGTTGAGTCTTTTGCTCTTAATAAGTTCATGACCATAAGTTGTGATGCTAGAGTGTAGTGCTAGAGGGACTCACCTACTTCAGTATGAAGGTGGACCGCCTTTTGTGAGAGACTTGAGCTCTCTAGAGCACTCATGAGTTTCCAAGGTAGACGCATGACCACTAAAAGCGTATATTTATCACATAGTTTGTAGAAATTGAAAGTGTAGACGTGTTGATTGATCTTAACCCAAATCTTTATAGTTTAAAAAGAAATTCACTACTTAGATTAATTTTGGAGTCACTTCTTTATGTATCAATTCAATCGAAAGACATTGGTACTTGTGAAATTTTCTTCTTTTCCAGGTTATTTTCATTCATTTTCTGTGATTTTTATTTTAATTAGTGGGGATTGTTGGTTAATTGCAACAAAAGTTAAAGTTTTTTCATTGCTTGACCTTTTGCATTCTTTATTAATGGTAAAATGTTTTTATGAAATAGTTATTTCTTATGATTGATAGGCTTAAGAGAGAGCACAATTTTACGTTTATTTGATTCTCTCTCCTTGCTTTCTTCTTTGAAAAAAGAACATAAAATTGGTAGGAAACAAAAGCCATCTTCTTAATCTTTCTCTCTCCATAATTTCCTATAAAATAAAATCAATTTTCCAAATATACTTGAAACTCATGGACATTGAATTCTAGAAATATCCAAATCCATCAACCTTGAGTGCACAAGTATGAATGATCGTTGTGTTCATCTTGGGGAGCTGATTAAAATTATCGATTAACCATAGTCATGTCGAATTTCACTTTCAAGGCAGTGGCCTTATCCACGACACAACTTATGCGAGACCAACTTCAAGAATGACCAGCAATGGCAAAAGCTCTCCTTTAGTTCTCTTTAACCTTGAATAAAAGGGAATCAGAAGGGCCATTCTATTTAGGGAAAACAACTCACTTTGAGAGCTGGGCTACGTAATCGATCGAACACTACTTGAAAACGGTTTTATGAAACTCTCCGACCCCCGAATTTGGAGTAAATAATGGAAAAAACTAGGTGGAAGCTGCGATATTGAGAATGTGAGTCCTGAAGATAAGAAATCGGTCTCTTTATTATTCCTACCCATTCGTTTTACAACAATACCAGTTCGACAAGAAACATCGTAAACTTCGATAGGAAGAAACAATGAAACTTCAACATGGTTGCATTGTACTAATGCAGCCAATCTCAAATAAAAGGCACTCATCAAATCAAAGAACAAGTTACAACAACTCTAAACACATGATCGTGAGAATCAAAGCAAACTCTCATTCAAGACATATCATCAACTCAAGCATACTAATATCATTCACTGGATGAAAAGAGTTAACCAACAAATCACTCTCAAAGACAGTTACACTACAAGAAATTTTATGTTTGGTGGCGCACAAAAAACGACAACAAAACATATGGTAGCGTTTTGATAAACTCCGTGATAAAGTCCGCAACAAAAAATCCATGATTTTTAGTTGCATGTATTTCAACGCAACTATAAATCCTTTTATTGTTCGTTTCTCAAACGCGACCATAAATCTTTTTGTAGCATTTTATAAATGCCAGCAAAAGATTTTTTTTGGAGCTACCAGTAGAGTTTCCAACTTTACCCCCACTTTAAGTTTGCTTTTACTCAACGCCACTATATGTATTTCTATAGCATTTTTGAAACATTGCTAAAAGTTGTTGATCATTTTGCACCATTTTTTCATGCTATTATTTTCTGTTGATGGCCTGTTTTGTTTCTACCATATCAATCAACAATCACTCACACAATCATCATATTCTTACAATTAAAAAACATATTAATCATATAATCAAATAAGATATACATAACCATTCTAATGCAATAGTTTTTTGATAAAATGACCAAATTCACATACAATAACCATTCATATACAAATTTACACACCTAGTACTAGTAAAATGTTATACCAAACTGGTGCTAACAAAATGCTTGATTACCCATAATTCTTTGTTGCATGCACAAGTAGAAGCTAGCACCATAAAGTCCAACCTTGCTCTTTTTGGAAATCCAATGCCTGCATAAGTGAAAACACAACATATAGTCAAACAATTATGTTAATTTGTAGGACTTCAAATCTAATATCAAACATCTACAACATTGTATGAGTATATCAAATTATAAATAATACCATTAAAATTATATAAGTTATAAACGAAATGAAATAAATAAAGTCCAATCTTACAATTATTTATAAAATGTTGTTAAATTAGTTATATTATTATTATTTATAAAATTTAGTTAACTTAAACTTAGTTAATCTGATAAAACTTGTTTAATTTTAACAAAGCCTAGTTGATTTTTATTAACATGGTTAACTTAATTTATTATTATCATTTTCAAACTCAGTTAACTTAATTATATTATTATTATTAGTATAAACGTAGTTAAATTTTATAAACTAAGTTAATTTATCATCATCGTCGTTATTTATAAACATTTGTTAAATTAGTTATATTACTATTATTTATATAATTTAGTTAACTTAAACTTAGTTAATTTTAACAAAACTTAGTTAATATTTATTAACTTGGTTAACTTAGTTAATTTATTATTATTGTTATTATATAACTCAACTAATTTAGTTATATTATTATTATTATTATTATCATTGTAAAATTAGTTAATTTGACGACCCTCCCTTCTCGACCCTCGAAAGTCGACACAAATACTCCACTGTATAATATGCTGAAGATCGAGTGCCGGAAAAGACAGATTGCTGAGGGAAAGAAAGAAAGAGGTAGAAGATGAGAAAACAAAACAACATCAGAATCTCACATTCGTAGCGGAACAAAATATAATAGATAGTAACCGATCTTTAAACAAAAAGAATCTATATCTGTTTTAAACATTACATCATTAGAGTGCATCACAATCAAAACAATTACTGGATAGCTATAATAACTTATCCTCACAAAAGCTGACTATACAACTTATACTGCACGGCGGAATATACTTCAAGTACGTGTGATACGTCTCGCTGTTCAGCTCGTCTCCTGAGCTCCACAACATCATATCCTATATTTATAACACTCGATCTGACCCGAGCAATATAATAAAATAACACACGAGTCATTCTGGAAAACCAGCGTGAGAAAAATACACTCAATTTAATTATTAAAGTTTCAAAATCCTTTGAAATCAAAGGTATATTGTAAGACCACGCCACAAATAAACATGTCGGGTTTTTACCTTACGATAACCAAAACATTTCTTATCAAAATCCTCTGATATTATAATAGTGTTTAAGTACAAATATTATTTCAAATAGCCGAATTTGTTACATTTATTAAATTCCAGCAATACTAGGCTCTACAATCAAAACCGTAAAGGCACGTAGGGAGAATGGATTTCCATCAATGGCAGGGCTACTGGGGTACCATCCGTCACAGTACATGGTCTAGATCACCGTACCGAGGATCCATCCCAATCCCCTGTTACACAAGACCGGAGCTGCCCCTTACTGGATAGTCCAAATAAGATCACCCCATGGTTGGGATCAGCAACCGTCCACACAGCCGAATAAAAGGGATATCTAGACAGGGATGACCTTACCATAATTGGTTGCTATCCACTTAGCCTTGTGTGTATCCCTTTTGTTTTGGCCATTCTCGGTTGATGAGGCTCGAGGCTATGCGTTACCTTTTTAGCACACATTCACATAGAATGCTCATCGTTCTCTTGACGATGTTCTGAAAGCATTCATCCATACAAGTCCGCTCCGAGTTCGAACGGAACCGAAGGCACTACTCCTACTACATCCATTTTGGAATCACCCTTAAGATTAGTAGCGATTAACCCTTGCACTTCACAGCTCCATCTTCGACTCCATGCTCTTGTCTTGATCACGAAACATACTCGTTGGATCGAAGTGGTTTTCGGATCACAATCTGATCTCGGTCTCTTCGAAATAACGTTCGCTATTTTTCGGTAAACTCAACCCTGATTCTTTAGGAATACTCAGACGAGAATAAGATCGGAGTTCACCTTGTAACCGTTTGTAGACGGATTTCCTTATAAACGTCCTAGAAGAACGAATTATCTGTACAGTATAGCACCTCGAACAGTAACTGTATCATATAATTCTCGTACCTTTTCTAGATATTCCAAAGTCATATTTGGTCAAGATCTGATAGTCGGTTATTTAACTATCAAATAAACAATCAATTCAACCAATTATTATTTTTGCACTGAAAAACTCCAAACCTTATGAAAATTAGATTTTTATAATTTTAAATCACTTTACCCAAAAATATATGCTTAAAACATTTTAAAAAACGGAACTACTTAATTCACTTTACTCAAAATGATAGTTATGAAATTTTATAATAGATTTCCAAGTAAAACTTAAGCCATAAATTATTTTTAAAATAAAAGTTTTATATAAAGGAGAAATATTAGAAAAATTCTTTTAAAAACAAAATGCTAATTTAACCTTAAAAATAATTACTACTTAAATTAATTTGAATAGATTTACTTTAAAATTCTAAAATAATTAAAAATAATAAATTTTTCTAAAACATTCTTTTAAAATAATTTTAAAACCTTAAACTTATACATAAAAAATTTCCTTTGAAAATAAACTTGGCTTTCCAAGGAAGTATACTTCCATTTCAATATAACCCATATAATCCTCTATAAATCTTGCTCGATTTATCGCTATTTAATTTACGTCCCAAACCGTAAATTTCTTTCAACACTTTTAAAAATAAAAATACTATTTATTTTTAACATATTTCCCATCTCCCTATAATCACTTTCAAAATATATTTTTAAATTATTTAAAATAAAGTTACTAAATTCATTATTTAAAATAATACTTATTAAAATTTATAAGAGTTTCCTCGGTAAAACTTAAACCAAAATTACCTTTTAGAAATAAAGTTATTATATCAAATATTTATGTCAAAATTTCCTTTTAAAAAATCATAATACTAATTTACCTTCTAAAAATAATTAATTACCATAATTAGCTTAAATAAATATTTACTTCCCTCTTAAAAATAATTAAAATAATAAATTTTCTAAAACATTCTGGAAAACACATTTTTAAACTTCTAGTTTAATACTTTGAAGTCCTTTCTTTAAAATATACTTAGTTTTTTAGGAAATTATATTTTCCAGCTTTAAAAATAAAATCACCTTTTTACTTTTAAAATGAATTACAACTTTTCATACAAATCCCCACCGAAATCTATACTTCCAAATTTATCCACTGATAAATATTCCGCTTTAATTATAAATCCAGTTTACAAATTTCCATTCCTCATTTCCTTTTAAATCACAGATTTCCAAAACACTTAATCAATTTCAAACTGATACCCTTATTTAAATTCCCTTTAAATTTATTTCTTGATTTATCCAAATTCTCGATAATTATTTACTTAAAATTTTTCTTTCCATTTCCTTTTAAAACCTAATTCAATCTATTCTATATTTTAACATACCAAATTTTTATTCATCCAAACCATAGCATCGAATAACTTAAAATTCCAATTCAATTCTATCACAGGATATCAAATAACATATCACTGATTATGGGAATAGTATTAATATTCTAAGGAACCCAGTTGGATCCCTACAACCTGTTTCCCTGCATCCACAGATGTTAGCATAATATAAATACCAATTACACTTCGAGGTGGAATATCGTGGTATATAGGGTTATACGAGGAGCATAGGGTCTCATCCGCTATATAATGAGGGAATATCAATCACTCCAATATATATATATATATATATATATATATATGTATATATATATATATATATCCACTACTATATAAAATATCACATTCAGTCAATCATTAAATAAATTTAGAATTTAAACTATTATAAATTAACTAGTATTCCAGATATGAGTGAGATTAATTCACATTGAATTCGTCGAGAGTTCGAATTTTAATTAATCCAAAATTCTCGCTTGCTCCAAACGCCTCTGAATTTGCCATATCGCGTAGATCGCGTCGTTGCGATTCCGGCGCTTCCTATTTCATCGAAATCTGACCATGCATGCAAAAGATATGCTAAATTTAAAGTTTTGAATAAAATTTTATATAAATTAACTACAAATTCTTTTTTTCTTACAATCTGGGCCGCTACTTTGCAACAGCGAATCAGGGCAGCATAAAGCTTCTTCTCCCCTCACATTATAGACAGAAAAAAATCGAACCCATCGATGACCATTAGGGTTAAAATTCTCACCTTCCACGATCGCCGAGAACGAGATCAACGACCATCATTGGGATCGCCGATTCGAGCTCCAACCTCACCTAGAACATCACGACACTCAGCTGCACCCTAACCTTGAAAAACGCAAACAAACCCTCGGCCTTTGTGGCCGAATCCTGGCGATCCCATTGAACTTTGCAGCGACCCATCGTACGGATGGGAAGAGCTCGAGAAGCTCCACAGTTTTCATGTTGGAGACATTCTCTAATAGTCGGTGGATTTCGCGAATTTAAGAGAAAAAATTCGAAGATTCATGGCCATAGAAAATATAAGTGGTGGCTAGGGAAAAAGAGAATTAGGGTTCTGCGTGAATGAATACATATACGCGTGATCCAATTATTTTAATATTATTTTTCCCAAATTGCTAAATTTTTAACCGAATTCGAATTGAAACATGCCGACAGGCGTTTATAAGGTTTTACCTGCATTCCAAACACAATGGAATGTGTTTCGGAGGCTAATTCAATCATATGTGGAAGACGTAGGATCGATTTCACCCTAGAGGGGGGTGAATAAGGTGATGCTGTTAATTATAAAAATTATTGCGGAAGCTTATAAAATCATTTCAACACAGATATAACAAAATTACAGCAGCACAGATAATAGCAGAATAATAAATGCAGAAATAAAACGACATAGAATTTACCCAGCTTTGGCAAAACCCTGCCTACGCGCTGCCCTCAAGGTTTCTACTAGAAATTAAGTAGTCACATGCTTACACACGTAAACTGGCGACACCCGCTACTGACTAACCTAACTCTACGCTCAAAACCCTAGCACAACTCATCCACTGAGTTGTGAATTCTCAAACTACGCCACGTAGTTTGTCCCCTAGTCACACGACTAGTAATTACAACGTTTAAAAGAGAAATACAAATTAAAAAACAATTTAAAAACAACTAAACGAACACAAAGCCCTTAATTAAAAGTAAAAATAAAAGCCCAAATTAAAACAAGGCGGCCTAAATAAATGAGGGCTCCTTTTTCTTCTTATATTATCGGCCTGATCCTTTAATTCTAACCGGCCTGGTATCTCTTTCTTGTGAAAAAATGGCGTCTTCCTGTTGCTCGTTCTCGTTCATTCCAATTTAGGGCTTCATGATTATTTTCGAAGCTGCCGATTTTGTAGATCAATCAAGTGGATATTTGCATGTAGATTTGTTGATCGATCGTTTCTTAGTTGCTCAATTTTAGCTGCTTCGATGATCGAGTTCGATTCAACAATCTGGTACGTGATTTGTAACTTTTGCTTTACTATGTTAACTTGCTTGAACTCGATGGATGTTAAAGCCGATGATGATTGGGTTTTTATATAAGGTTCGATTCCTTCTTGTTGACTTGCGGTATTTAAACTTGACTAGTTCGATTTCATGATTACCACAGCTTGATTTTTAATTGAACCTGCATGCTATGTTCTTTTCTCTATTGTATCACTTTGATGATGCTTGAGATTGTTCGACTTTGGCCATTTGTGTTTATTGCCTCTGGTCATTTACAACATGTAGCATACTTGACTTGTTTGTGAATTTTCATTGTGCATTCATGTGCACTTCGTTCACTTGATGGTTACTGGATGGATGCTGTGCTCACTCCTGCTGCTGCAGTTCCATCTGGTTCATTTTGCTTTGGGTTGTTGTGCCATTTACTGGTTCTCTCACTTTGTCTTGTTCAACATATGTTTTAAGCCTTCGACTTTGAACTGTTTTCATATGAGCCTGTGCAATTAATGTGCTCGGTAGATTCAAAGCGGTAGAGGTGCAAAAAGTCATAGCGGGGATACAGCGAGGATATAGCGGGATATAGCGGATGGCTCTAAAATAGCATATAAAACCCGTACTTAATTTTTTTACAAATATATAAATGGTAATTAAATGAAAAATTATCATTCAATTGGATTATAAATAATACATAAATAATTTTAAATAAAAACATGTGCGGATATACTTTAAATAAACGAAAAACTGTTGTATAACATAATTGAATTTGGTAGAATATTAGTGTATTTTCATTTCTGAAAATATATTAAAAAAGTAAATCAAATAAATTAGTTTCATAATTTTATAATATATAAATGCAAATTTTCAATTCATTTTATTAAAAAGATATAGCGGAAATAGCGGAATATAGTGGAAATAACGGGATATAGCGGAAATAGCGGGGATTAAAGCGGAAATGCTATATTTTAGGGCTATATGGAAAAATCATAGCGGTAGAAATCCGCTATGAGACATAGCGGGGTTGTAGCGGGGTAATAGCGGGGCATTAACTACACAGATATGAGCTGATATGTGTTTGTGTACATATTCTATTTGTCACTGTTGCATTAATTTTGGTTGCTGCTGTGTTATGTAGTAGCCTAGTTTACTGGTGCATATGTTTCCTTTGTTGCCAGACCTTCATGTATTTTGTACCACTGTTTCTATTTGAGCTTGCACTGTATATTAGTTCATTTGAAGTTCTGGTAGCACTCGAGTCTTGCTGCACGTATATATGTACACTGCTTATATACATATTCACTAGGTTGTCACAGCTCTGACTTTTGATTCTTGGATCACTTTCCTTGACTTTCTGCATATTGAAGTCTTCTTGCTTCACTTTGGCATTTACAGTTTTAATACTGCCTCTTTAACTTGAACTGGTCTGGTTGTATTGAGTCACTATTTGTGTGTATACATGTGTATATACATATGTGTGTGTGTGTGTGTGTGTGTGTGTGTGTATTTGTGCATTGTCAAGTGATGCATCGCTTGGCCATATGTATTTGATTGCAGTTTTGCCCCTGTTTAGTTTGTGTTGTACTGATTTGGTATTTGCTTCAATTTGGTTTGATTCACTTTGAACTTCATGTTGATTTTTGAAATCACACCTGAGTTTAATCCAGCTTAAAGCTCGGGTTTGACCTTGTGCTGATATTGTGACATTATTTTTATTGCACTTGAGTTGAACCCGGCGTTTTGGGTTTGACCTGTGCTCGCCTGTCCCTGTAATTTTATCAAGTGTATATATCGGTGTGCACGACCTTGTGGCATATACAGTGATACACAGTGTATGTCACAAGCTATTCGCGAATGATGAATTCAACATTAAATGATGACTAACAACCCAAATAACTGAGGTAAATATTATTTTCAAAATCCACATGTTATTTTATACTGCAAAAATATTTTATTTTCAATTTTACTGCGTCAATGTATATTTTTACAGCTTACTCAGACGCTGGATACACATTGGAATGAAGTTGAAGATCAGTACGAGTTGAGTGAATGAGTAATATGTAATGAGGTGCAATGTAAATGTGAAATTGTGATGTAATCAAAATTGTATTGTAATTGAAGTTGTATATATATAGTGAGAGCTTGAAATTTGTACTATACAAAAATTGTAATAAATATTTGTTTGAATAAAATTTTTGTTTGAATTCAAATTCTGTGCTATTTATTTTATTCAGCAAATATTTATTTAATCTATGAAAAATAAAATAGTACATTAACAAATACATTTAAACAAATATATATATATGTTTATTCTCATCAAACAAAAATCATATAATCGCATATTCAACGATCTTTCTCTTTTGATGATAACAAACATATATTTAAGATTTTGAACATATTAAATGTATTTGATGATTCCATTTGCTCCCCCTATTTGAATGCTTCCTCTCTACACAAAGCTCCCCCTTCATATATGCATACAATTAAAAATATGCAAATGAGCCTAGATGCAAATAGAAAATATTTGACCTTTACGTGATTTTATTTGACAAAATCTTAACTTTTCTCTCCCCCTTTTGTTATCAGCAAAGAGTAATAGTGTTATAGAAAATAGAGATAAAGTGATCGATATTAATCCAACATTAAAACTCAATTGAATATAAATATTAAATTTCAATAAAAAATCAAACAAAAATCATAAATACTTTGTTATGCGCATATTCCACTTTTAGAATGATGGGAATGATATCATCATATAAAACCATACAGTTGTGTCTATTTGTGGTATATTTATATCAAGAATTTGAATATCTACCAACCATGCATAACCGTTAGGACTTCTAAATGAGATTAGTAGAATTCCAATTTTATTTAAAAAAAATGAATTCAAGTATCTTCTAACCATGCATAACCATACGGACTTTTAAATGGGATTAGAATCAAATTGTTTATTTTAAAAATCAATTTTGATATGCGTTCCATACATGCATAACTGTGAGGACTTTTAAATGAGCATGGAAGCACATAACAAATTCCAAGTAATTCACCCATGCACAACCGTGAGTACTTTTAAATGAGAGTGAATACTTTGGATTTTATTTTATTATAATTTATTTTATTATTATTATTATTATTATTATTATTTTATAAAATGTAAAATGAAAAACGAATGATTCCTGTTTAAAGTACCACATATTGACAAACTATATTGAATTTTGATGAGTGATGGTTGTTAGAAATATGATAGAAATAGAGATGGTCATGGAATTTTTACCAACAAAAAAGTTTTATAACTCTTGTTTGAATTTCTAAAGAAATTTACTAATTATACTGTCTCGAGTCATAATATACGATAAATATCAACACTCGTCACTTTTTCAATCATTATTTATCTTTTCGATAATTATTAGGGAGTCAGATTAGTCAAAATAGTCATTTAAAATCAAATTCAAAAATAATTATAAAATCAAATTTTCAAAATGACTGATATGAAAACATGGTCAAAAATGATTTTCTAGAAGGGGTATATAAGAAAAATTTTTGCTATTTTAAAATTATTTGAAATGAAAAATATGCAGATATTTTCTTTGAAAAACGATGCAGTTACTAAATGTCTCAACAAAAATCACGTTCAGCTAGTAATTTTTCTATCAACTTGATTACTAGTGTAATCTGCATCTGAATTTCTCTTTCACTCAAAATTATCATTAATTGAATTTGATAGTCCAGACCATGAAGTGTGCAACAAAAAAAAAATCTCAAAATCAATTTTAACAGCTTTTTAAATGACATTCTCTTGAATTTGAATTGAAACCGTGTAAATAATCAAAAACCGTGAATGTAGAGTTAGCTGTAAAATAACCAAATGTATTATCGTCCAATAGAACACTATTATTAATCCAAACTAATATATATGAAGTAATTCAAAGACTCTACAGATTTTTATAGTGTTCTTGGCATAAGAATATAATTGGCCAACAATTTTGAATAAGTCAGAATCAAAGATCATCATTATTTAATCATCACATTATTGGATGATTTAACTCATTACGGTGCAGATTATCACATTTAGTATATCGTTCAAATAAATATACCATTACCTATTTTACCTTTATTATATTTTTCGTTGTTGTCCATTGTGATTCTGTCACCTTTATACTAGGCTAAGGAACTTTGCTTTGTCACCAGTTGTGTCCTTGGAACAGCCAGAATCCAAGTAACACTATTGTTGTTCCTTAGCCTGCCACCACACCTACACGATGAAAGATTTTTGTGACCTATTTGTTTTTATAGGTCCATGATTGTTAGTGGCCGAATATTTTGAAAAATAATTTTGTGGAGACCCAAAACTATTTATATATGTTCCTTTCGGCACCCAGATTTGTTTAACTTTGAGAGATTTTATATTTGTGCCTTTTGGAACCAAATTGGTATAGTTTTCACGTGTTTGGGTTTATACCAACAACTATTTTGATTGTGTCCAAATTTTCTACAAATTGTGCACATTGAATTCTCTTGATTAATCTCATTTCTAATATTTTTAGATTGATTATACCCAAGTCCTTGTCTAACTGTATTAACAGTTTGTTTCCCTAAGAGCATATTCAACGATTTTTCACTTTTGGAAAATTTATCTAAAGTCGTTGACAGTTGTTGGACTTGTGTTTTGAGAGATTCATTTTCGTTTAACAGTTGTGTGCACTTTTTAATAGAATTTTCTCTCCTAGTATTTTCACTCTCTTTCAAAATCAGAATTCCATTTTCAAGTGATTTTATATTAATTTCTGATTTTTTAATTTCTTCTTCAAATGTTGGACACTTATCACACTTAGGGATCCTACTTTGATAGGTTTTAACTAATTGGTCAAGTTGTTTATTTAAATCTATCAAAGTATCTTTTTATGATTCAAGTTTGGCATACTTCTCCCTAAGTCGTTCAAAACAGCCATTTACTTCGTGGAAATATATAAGTAATTCCTAGTGAGTGAGTTTTGATACCTCGCTTGGCTCGTCATCATCGCTATCAGTTACATTTCCTTGAAGGCACATATCTGCTTTCTCACTCTCACTGCTAGTACTTTGATTATCTTCATTACTTGTATTCCACGTGGCTGCAAAACTTCTCCTTTTTGATTTCTTTTCAAAGTCGTGTCAGTTTCGAGGACAATTGGGCTTAATGTGTCCGGGTTGGTTGCACTTGTGACAAATGATCTCTCGTTCTTCTGGATCGTCTTGTATTTTGTTTATTCTGCTTTTTAATTTCTAATTTAGAGCTAGATTTCTATATTTGTAATTCCACCTTTTGAATTTCTTTATTATCAGCTCCAATTCTATTGCTCCATCATCATCATCATCACCATCACTTTCTGTTGTTCCTTTAAGAGCTATTGATTTCTTTCAAGTGTCACCTCCTTCACGCTCTACCTTGAATTTCATTTCTAGCTCATAAGTGGTGAGATTTCCGATGAGTTCTTCAACTTTCATCTGTTTTAAATCTTTTGATTCTTGAATGGCAGTTACTTTGGCTTCAAAACTTCGTGGAAGGACTATGAGGATTTTTCGAGCTATCTTCAATTCTGTGTATGATTTTCCAAGAGCCTTTGATTTGTATATGATATTGGAAAGTCTTCCATACAACTCTTTGACATTTTCTTCCTTCGCCATTGTGAAGTTCTCATATTCGCTGCTTAGCATGGCAAGGCGAGATTCTTTGACTTGAGATGTTCCTTCGTGAGTCACTTCTAGTGTGTTCCATATTTCCTGCACAGTTAGTCAATGCGAGACATGATTAAATTCAAATTGATCCAATGAACAGATAATAGAATTCATAGCTTTAGCATTAGCATTTTCTAATTTATTTTCTAGTTTTGTCCATTGATCCTTTGGTTTCTCCATTTCCTGATTATATACAATTATAGCTGGTGCTCTATAACCTGTCTCAACAATATTCCAAGCATCAATGGTTTTCAGAAAAATTGTCATTCTATTTTTCCAGTAGGCGTATTCACCATTGAACGTGGTAGTCTAACTATGGACTGACCCTCAGCAAAAGCATTATTAAAAGAAGCCATTTTAAAAATTCAATTTTTTTTTAAAAATTTGATTTTTGAAAAACGAATTTTTTTTAAAAACAAAAGTCGACTTCTATTCCTAGCTCTGATACCACATGTAGGATCGATTTCACCATAGAGGGGGGTGAATAGGGTGATGCTGTTAATTATAAAAATTATTGCGGAAGCTTATAAAATTATTTCAACACAGATATATCAAAATTATAGCAGCACAGATAATAGCAGAATAATAAATGCAGAAATAGAATGACACAGAATTTACCCAGCTTCGGCAAAACCCTGCCTGCGTGCTGCCCCCAAGGTTTCTACTAGAAATTAAATAGTCACATGCTTACACACGTAAACTCGCGACACCCGCTACTGACTAACCTAACTCTACGCTCAAAGTCCTGCCACAATTCAGCCACTGAGTTGCGAATTCTCAAACTACGCCACGTAGTTTGTCCTCTAGTCACACGACTAGTAATTACAACGTTTAAAAGAGAAATACAAATTAAAAAACAATTTAAAAACAATTAAACGAACACAAAGACCTTAATTAAAAATAAAAATAAAAGCCCAAATTTAAAAGAGGGCTCCATTTGCTTTTTATATTATCGGCCCGATCCTTCAATTCTAACCGGCCTGTTATCACTTTCTTGTAAAAAAATAGCGGCTTCCTGTTGCTCGTTCTCGTTCGTTCCAATTTAGGGCTTTGTGATTATTTTCGAAGCTGTCGACTTTGTAGATCAATCAAGTGGATATTTGTGTGTAGATTTTTTGATCGATCATTTCTTAGTTGCTCCATTTTAGCTGCTTTGATGATCGAGTTCAACTCGACAATCTGGTACGTGATTTGTTGCTTTTGCTTTATTGTGTTAACTTGCTTGAACTCGATGGATGTCAAAGCCGATGATGATTGGGTTTTTATATAGGGTTCGGCCCCTTGATTTTCGTTCGTATATATGTGTTTGAATTTGTCTTCGGCCATTCTATTATTCTTGAACGATGGTGATTTATCTGACTTCTTCAATTCATATAATTTCGTTGCTTGTTTAACTTGATACTAACGGATTTGAATTTGTTCAACTTCTTGGTCATTACGGCTATGACTTTGAACTGTTCGATTCCTTCTTGTTGACTTGCGACATTTAAGCTTGACTAGTTCGATTTCATGATTACCACAGCTTGATTTTTAATTGAACCTGCATGATATGTTCTTTTCTCTGTTGTATCACTTTGATGATGCTTGAGATTGTTCGATTTTGGCCATCTGTGTTTATTGCCTCTGGTCATTTGCAACCTGTAGCATACTTGACTTGTTTGTGAATTTTCATTGTGCATTCATGTGCACTTCGTTCACTTGATGGTTACTGGATGGATGCTGTGCTCATTCCTACTGTTGCAGTTCCATCTGGTTCATTTTGCTTTGGGTTGTTGTGCCATTTACTGGTTCTCTCACTTTGTCTTGTTCGACATATGTGTTAAGCCTTCGACTTTGAACTGTTTGCATATGAGCCTGTGCAGTTAATGCGCTCGGTAGATTCAAAGCGGTGGAGGTGCAAAAAGTCATAGCGGGGATACAGCGAGGATATAGCGGGATATAGCGGATGGCTCTAAAATAGCATATAAAACTCGTACTTAATTTTTTTACAAATATATAAATGGTAATTAAATGAAAAATTATCATTCAATTGGATTATAAATAATACATAAATAATTTTAAATAAAAACATGTGCGGATATACTTTAAATAAACGAAAAACTATTATATAACATAATTGAATTTGTTAGAATATTATAGTATTTTCATTTTTGAAAATATATTAAAAAAGTAAATCAAATAAATTAGTTTCATAATTTTATAATCTATAAATACAAATTTTCAATTCATTTTATTAAAAAAGCTATAGCGGAAATAGCGGAAATAACGGGATATAGCAAAAATAGTGGGGATTAAAGCGGAAAGGGTATATTTTGGGGCTATATGGAAAAATCGTAGCGGTAGAAATCCGCTATGAGATATAGCGGGGTTGTAGCGGGGTAATAGCGGGGCATTAACTACACAGATATGTGTTTGTGTACATATTCTATTTGTCGCTGTTGCATTAATTTTGGTTGCTGCTGTGTTATGTAGTAGCCTAGTTTGCTGGTGCATATGTTTCGTTTGTTGCCAGACCTTCATGTATTTTGTACCACTGTTTCTATTTGAGCTTGCACTGTGTATTAGTTCATTTGAAGTACTGGTAGCACTCGAGTCTTGCTGCACGTATATATGTACACTGTGTATATACATATTCACTAGGTTGTCACAGCTCTAACTTTTGATTCTTCGATCACTTTCCTTGACTTTCTGCATATTGAAGTCTTCTTGCTTCACTTTGGTGTTTGCAGTTTTACTACTGCCTCTTTAACTTGAACTGGTCTGGTTGTATTGAGTCACTATTTGTGTGTATACAT
This sequence comes from Allium cepa, assembly GCA_030765085.1. NCBI lineage: Eukaryota > Viridiplantae > Streptophyta > Magnoliopsida > Asparagales > Amaryllidaceae > Allium > Allium cepa. The sequence goes on from CM060929.1 coordinate 487,495,532, forward strand.
GTGTATATACATATGTGTGTGTGTGTGTGTGTGTGTGTGTGTGTGTGTGTATTTGTGCATTGTCAAGTGATGCATCGCTTGGCTATATGTATTTGATTGCAGTTTTTCCCCTGTTTAGTTTGTGTTGTACTGATTTGGTATTTGCTTCAATTTATTTTGATTCACTTTGAACTTCATGTTGATTTTTGAAATCACACCTGAGTTGAATCCAGCTTAAAGCTTGGGTTTGACCTTGTGCTGATATTGTGACATTATTTTTATTGCAGTTGAGTTGAACCTGGCGTTTTGGGTTTGACCTGTGCTCACCTGTCCCTGTAATTTTATCAAGTGTATATATCGGTGTGCACGACCTTGTGGCATATACAGTGATACATTGTGTATGTCACAAGCTGTTCGTGAATGATGAATTCAACATTAAATGATGACTAACAACCCAAATAACCGAGGCAAATATTATTTTCAAAATCCACATTTTGTTTTATACTACAAAAAAATTTTATTTTCAATTTTACTGCGTCAATGTATATTTTTACAGATTACTCAGATGCTGGATTAACATTGGAATGAAGTTGAAGATCAGTACGAGTTGAGTGAATGAGTGATATGTAGTGAGGTGCAATGTAAATGTGAAATTGTGATGTAATCAAAATTGTATTGTAATTGAAGTTGTATATATATATATATAGTGAGAGCTTGAAATTTGTACTATACAAAATTTGTAATAAATATTTGTTTGAATAAAATTTCTGTTTGAATTCAAATTCTGTTTTTTTATTTCATTCAGCAAATATTTATTTAATCTATGAAAAATATAATAGTACATTAACAAATACATTTAAATAAATATATATATATGTTTATTATCATCAAACAAAAATCACATAATCGCATATTCAACAGAAGAGCCTTTTGAATCGATTTAAAATATTAAATTTTCGATATAAATCTCAACGCGTTTCTCGCCCGTACGAACAAACGGTAACTCCAAACGGTACAAAATATGAAATCCGATAATAATTAACTATTACGGATCTAATGGAACTGGTTTCATCAAATTCTAAGGCTGTGTCCCGAATGGCTATTTAACTCATCGATTTATTCAAGCGATTTTCAAAATCGTCGAAATTATTTAAAATTTCACTTTTAAAACTTTACTAACTTAATTATAAATCATATAGAATTTATATTCACATTAGAAATTATCCTTATTCATTTTAAATCAAAATCCGATCATTTACATTATTATTATATATTAAATCCCAATATCAAATATTAAATTATTATTATCCAAATCCAATTAAATTTGCCATATTTGAAATCATGACTCATTTTATTGATTCAACCCAAATCTCCATATTTCAAAATAAATTAACAATCCATATTTGACATTTAAAATAAATTAAATGTTCAAAATCTAACGACCAGATTTTCGGGTGTTACATTCCTTTCCCCTTACAAAAATTTCGTCCCCGAAATTTGCTAATGTAGGAAAATGCTTCCAAACTCATTAACTTACCCCAAATCCCACCTAACTAAAACTTATATTCACTTCTCAAAATCCTTTAGCCTTCATTTCTAACTTAAAAACTTGGATTTCTAACATCATTCCAAAAATCAACTTTCTAGTTAACCAAAATTTTCCAAAACTTTCAAAAAAATTCTAACTCCCTAAATTTTTGAATTTTTTTGATAGTGTCTCCTTGTATGGAGTGCTTTATGCAATATCACAAATATAATAAATATATATACATTGACCCACACGGTCGGAAAACAAAATATATAGCGATATATTATCATTTTAATTTTTATTGCGTACCTTACATTAGCGTTTTGAAAGCGAGCGGCTAATTTATTATGCATTTACGCGCTCCAAACTCTATCCGATTGCCTCCCGTACCTGAACTTTCTCAAACAAGCACATCAATTTCAACAATATGAAATTTTAACAACAATTCATTTACCTACTAGCCTAACACATCAATTACATAGCCCAATCAATAAACTTCATAATCCTACATGTTAACCAAATACTTAAGCGATCACATGGTTTCACACTATTTTAATTTCCTTCATAAATCCATATTTCATTTTATTCAAAATGTACAACCAAGTTCACTAAATTCAATTCACCTTGCACCAACTAATCCCATATCCATATCAAATTGGTTTATATGCCTTACTTTACATAATTTCACCTTCCCAATTCCAAATTAATTAATTTATTTGCATCGCATATATAATTCACTTTCATTTATATGAAAATCCATTTTATTAACCTTCAATCTATTTCAATTGATTCAAAAACCAATTTTATTCACTTATTTTAATTCATTTACTTCGTTTACGATAAAACAACTAATTTTCTATGCAAATTTGTTGTTATTCAAGCAAATAACAATTTCTTAAGCTTACAACCATTTTAAATTAATTCCAACTCAATTTATATTAATGTTTATTTCATTCTAAATTATTCACAACCTATACATTCTCATTTCCATTACATTATTAATTTAAATCTCTTCACTTGCATTTCATTTCATTATCCAAACAGGTTCATTCAAATCCATTTTATAAGGCTCGACAACAATCATTTCACAATTCACGTAAGTTATTTCAATTCCATAATAATTCCATTTCTTCTTACACCAATTCTATTTCCATTTTAATTTGATTCACATCCCAAACAAATTTATCAACTTTTATTTAATTCTTATTAAAGTTATTCACCATTCATATTTATATTTAACTTACTCAAGTCCAATTCACCTCAATTTACAAATTCAAAATTTTACTTTTCCAATTCTTTTACTTTATTACCAAATCATCTTCATCTTGGTTTATTTATTTCATTTCCCAATTTATAAGTTCAAAATTTATTTACTTACTTAAGTCCATTCTAAATTTTAATTCGACTTATTTCATTAACTAGTTAGTAATCAAATTAGTTCATAACTTATTTACTTAAAATTTATGTTCATCGTTTGGGTCATCTATTTCACTTAAAGATTTAAGTGAATTCATCCCATTCAATAATTGTAACTTATACAATTATCCTACCTTTCCAATTAATATCCAATTTAATCCAATTCCAATATATCTTATCCACTTTTATTACTCAAATTAAATTTAACTCCAGGATTAAAATTTTCAATTTTCTTTCTTAATTATATCAACTTCACTTTATAAATTAAATACCGATTCCTTTTGGCTTTTCACATCACTTAAATAGAATTCCCAAAATTCAATTACCCGGTTTTATTTCAAAACCATTTAGAAATCATAAATAACACATACCCTCTTGGTATATCAAATCAAACCTCTGAATTTCCAAAACAACTTTGTTTTACCAAAACAATTTCCCCTTTTGAAATTCCCAAACAAACTTGTTTATCAAACAAGTCCAAGCTAATAATCATACCAAACCACCCGGTAGCAATCCATCACTTCAAAACTCGAAAATGAATACTGATGATGTGGCCATCATCATCAGGATTATTTTCCAGCGACTGAAGTGAGTTCAGTGCTTCCTTACTTTCCACAATTTATTTCCGAAAATAATACTCCATTATTTCCTTCAAACACTTTGGAAAACATTTCAAAATTTTCCAAGATTGAAAATTCCCAAACTTTTTGTTCAAATTCATTTAAAAACTTTTTCCAAAATTACCGGGTTTTAAATTCTGGTTTAATTCAAATTTTAGTTATACTCCTGGGTATAAATCATATTTATATAATTCTATTTGGTTATAAATATAGACCATTTCCAAATTTAAATTCTTATTCGATTATAATATTAACAACCAACATCCAAATAAATATAATAATTTCAGAAAATTATTTCTTCATATCAAAATATAATTTTGGGTAAAATTATTTCATTTATCCACTTTAAAAACAATACTATGTTGGTTTATCTTGTGTAAGAGTTTGGAAACCCCTATCGATACGGTTGTACTTTCCGTACCGACCAGAACTCGTGAACACTCAACCGATAAGTCAGCACAATATATAAACAATTTTATATTCACTAATAAATACGCGCTCATATCTATTATTACTCTCAAACTTATTCTAGAGTACTATTAACTCTACTTATAATGAGTAATTTCCCCACCAAAGCCTCGGTTATCGCCAACCTGGCTCTGATACCACTGTGACGACCTGCTTTTCACGACCCTCAAAATTCGACACAAACACGCCAATGTATAATATGCCGACGATCGAGTGCCGGAAAAGACAGATTGCTGAGGGAAGAAAGAAGGAGGTAGAAGATGAGAAAACAAAACAACATCAGAATCTCACATTCGCAGCGGAGCAAAATATAATAAATAGTAACTGATCTTTACACAAAAAGAATCTATATCTATTTTATGCATTACATCATTAGAGTACATCACAATCAAAACAATTACCGAATAGTTATAATAACTTATCCTCACAAAAGCTGAATATACAGCTTATACTGCATAGCGGAATATACTTCAAGTACATGTGATACGTCTCGCCATCCAGCTCCCCTCCTGAGCTCCACAGCATCCTATCCTATATTTATAATACTCGGCCTGACCCGAGCATTATAATAAAATAACACCCGAGTCAGTCTGGAAAAGCAGCGTGAGAAAAATACACTCAATTTAATTATTAAAGCTTCAAAATCCTTTGAAATCAAAGGTATCTCGTAAGACCATGCCACAAATAAACATGTCGGGTTTTTACCTTACGATAACCAAAACATTTCTTATCAAAATCCTCTAATATTATAATACTGTCTAAGTACAAATATTATTTCAAATAGCCAAAATTGTTACATTCATTAAATTCCAGCAATACTAGGCTCTACAATCAAAACCGTAAAGGCACATAGGGAGAATGGATTTCCATCAATGACAGGACTATTGGGGTACCATCCGTCACAGTATGTGGTCTAGATCACCGTATCGAGGATCCACCCTGATCCCCTGCTATACAAGACCGGAGCTACCCCTTACTAGATAGTTCGAATAAGATCACCCCGCGGTTGGGATCAGCAACTGCCCACCCAGCCGAATAAAAGGGACATCTCGATAGGGATGACCTTATCTTACTTGGTTGCTAGCCACCTAGCCTTGCGTGCACCTCCCCTGTTTTAGCCATTCCCGGTTGATGAGGCTCGAGGCTATGCATTACCTTTTTAGCACATATTCACTTAGAATGCTCATCGTCCTCCTGACGATGTTATGAAAACATTCATCCATACAAGTCCGTTCCGGGTTCAAATGGAACCGAAGGCACTACTCCTACTACATCCATTTTGGAATCACCATTAGGATTAGTAGCGATTAGCCCTTGCACTTCACTGCTCCATCTTTGACTCCAAGCTCATGTCTTTATCACGAAACATACTCATTGGATCGAAGTGGTTTTCGTATCACAATCCGATCCCGGTCTCTTCGAAACAACATTCCCTATTTTTGGTAAACTCAACCCCCGTTCTTTTGGAATACTCAGATGAGAATAAGATCAGAGTTCACCTCCTAATCGTTTGTAGACCGATTTCCTTCTAAACGTCCTAGAAGAACGAATGAGTTTATACGTACATTACAACACCTTAAACGATAACTGAACCATATAATTCTCATACCTCTTCGAGATATTCCAAAGTCATATTTGGTCCATATCTGATAGTCGGTTATTTAACTATCAAATAAACAATCAGTTCAGCTAATTATTTTATTTCCACTGAAAAACTCCAAATCTTATGAAAATTAGATTTTTATAATTTTAAATCACTTTACCCAAAAAAATATTAAAAACATTTTAAAAAAAATGGAACTACTTAATTCACTTTACTCAAAATGATAGTTATGAAATATTAAAATAGATTTCCATGTAAAACTTAAGCCACAAATTACTTTTAAAATGAAAGTTTTGTATAAAGGAGAAATACTAGAAAATTTCTTTAAAAAATGCTAATTTAACCTTTAAAATAATTACTACTAAAATTAATTTGAAAGGATTTACTTTAAAATTCTAAAACATTTAAAAATAATAAATTTCTCTAAAACATTCTTTTAAAATAATTTTAAAACCTTAAACTTATACATTAAAATTTTCCTTTGAAAATAAACTTGGCTTTCCAGGGAAATACACTTCCATTTCAATATAACCCATATAATCCTCTATAAATCCTGCTTGATTTATCCCAATTCAATTTACATCCCAAACCGTAAATTTCTTTCAACACTTTTAAAAATAAAAAACACTATTTATTTTTAACACATTTCCCATCTCCTTATAATCACTTTCAAAATATATTCTAAAATTATTTAAAATAAAGTTACTAAATTCATTATTTAAAATAATACTTATAAAAATCTATAATAGTTTCCTGAGTAAAACTTAAACCAAAATTGGCTTTTAAAAATAAAGTTATTATATCAAATATTTATGTTAAAATTTCCTTTTAAAAAATCATAATCCTAATTTACCTTTTAAAAATAATTAAATACCATAATTAACTTAAATAATTATTTACTTCCCTCTTAAAAATAATTAAAATAATAAATTTTCTAAAACATTCTAAAAAGCACATTTTTGAACTTCTAGTTTAATACTTTGAAGTGCTTTCTTTAAAATATACTTAATTTTCTAGGAAATTATATCTTCCAGCTTTAAAAATAAAATCACCTTTTTATTTTTAAAATGAATTTCAACTTTTCTTATAAATCCCCACAGTAATCTATACTTCCAAATTTATCATTGATAAATATTCTGCTTCAATTATAAACCCAGTTTACAAATTTCCATTCCTCATTTCCTTTAAAGCACAGATTTCCAAAACACTTAATCAATTTCAAACTGATACCCTAATTTAAATTCCCTTTAAATTTATTTCTCGATTTATCCAAATTCCCTATAATTATTTACTTAAAAATTTTCTTTCCATTTCCTTGTAGAACCCAATTCAATTTATTCTATATTTTAAAATACCAAATTTTTATTCATCTAAACCATAGCATCGAATAACTTAAAATTCCAATTCAATTCTATCACAGGATATCAAATAACATATCACTGGTTATGGAAATAATATTAATATTCTAAGGAATCCAGTTGGATCCCTCCAACCTGTTTCTCTACATCCACAGATGTTAGTATAATATAAATACCAATTCCACTTCGAGGTGGAATATCGCGGTATATAGGGTCATCCGCTATTATACGAGGAGCATAGGGTCTCATGCGCTATATAATAAGGGAATATCACTCACTCCAATATATATATATATATATACATACTATATAAAATATCACATTCAATCAATCATTCAATAAATTTAAAATTTAAACTATTTTAAATTAACTAGTATTCAGATGTGAGTGAGATTAACTTACCTTGAATTCATCGAGCGTTCCAATTTTAAATTAAATTGAACTCGTTCGATTTAATCCAAAATCCTCGCTTGGTTCAAAGGCGTCCGACCTACTGCAGCACGTAGATCGCGTCGTTGCGATTCTGGCGCTTCCGGTTTCGTCAGAATCTGACCATCTTGCAAAAGATATGCTAGTTTAAAGTTTTAAATAAATTTTTATATAAATTAATTAAAAATTCTTTCTTCTTCTTTTTTCTTACAATCTGGGCCGCTACTTTGCAATAGCAAATTAGGGCCGCATAAAGTTTCTTCTCCCCTCACGTTACGGACAGGAAAAAAAATTGAATCCGTCAACGACTGTTACGGTTAAAAACCTCTCCTTCCACGATCGTCGAGAACAAGATCAACGACCATCATTGGGACCGCCGATACAAGCTCCAACCTCGCCCAGAACCTTACGACACTCGGTTGCACCCTAACCTCGAAAAATGCAAACAAACCCTCATCCTTTGTGGTTGACTCCTGGAAATCCCGTTGAACTTCGCAGCGACCCACCGTACGGATGGGAGGAGCTCAAGAAGCTCCACAGTTTTCATGTTGGAGATATTCTCTAATTGTCGATGGATTTCGCGAATTTAAGCGGAAAAATTGAAGATTCACGGCCATAGAAAATATAAGTGGCGGCTAGGGAAAAAGAGAATTAGGGTTCTGCGTGAATGAATATATATACGCATAATCCAATTATTTTAATATTATTTTTCCCAAATTACTAAATTTTCAAACGAATTCCAATTAAAATGTGCCGACGGGCATATATAAGGTTTTACTCACATTCCGAACACAATGGAATGTGTTTCGGACGCTAATTCAATCATATACGGAAGATAGCATTTTGAATCGATCTAAAATATTAAATTTTTGATATAAATCTCAATGTGTTTCTCACCCATGCGAAAAAACGGTAACTCCAAATGCTACAAAAATCCGATGATAATTAACTGTTATTGATCCAATGGAATTTTTCTTCAAATTCCGAGACTGTGCCCCGGAAGGCTATTTAACTCGTCGATTTATTCGAGCGATTTTCAAAATCGTCGAAAGCATTTAAAATTTCACTTTTAAAACTTTACTAACTTAATTATAAATCATATAGAGTTTATATTCACATTAGAAATCATCCTGATTCATTTTAAATCAAAATCTGATCATTTACATTATTATCTATATTAAATCCCAATATCAAATATTAAATTATTATTATCCAAATCCAATTAAATTTTCCATATTTGAAATTATAACTTATTTTATTGATTCAACCCAAACCTTCATATTTCAAAATCAATTAACAATCCATATTCGACATTTAAAATAAATTTAATATTCAAAATCTAACGACCAGAATTTTGGGTCGTTATAGTTAATTTTTAGAAACATGGTTAATTCATCATCATCATTATAATCATTGTTATTATTTATAAAACTTTGTTAAATTAGTTATATTATTATTTATAAAATTTAGTTAGCTTAAACTTAACTAATTTTATAAAATTGTTTAATTTTAACAACTTAGTTAATTTTTATTAACTTGGTTAACTTATTTAAATTTATTATTATTGAAAACAAGGTTAATTAAATTGTATTATTATTAATATAAAATTGGTTAACTTTATAAACTTAGCTAATTCATCATCGTTGTCATCGTTATTATTTATAAAACTTTGTTAAATTAATTATAGTATTATTATTTATAAAATTTAATTAACATAAACTTAGTTATATTATTATTATTATAAACTTATTTAATTTTTATAAACTTAGTAAATTCATCATCATCATCAATTACAAAAACTATGTTAAATTAAATATAATAATTTTATTTATAAATTTTCGTTAATTTAAACTTAGTTAATTTTATAAAAGTTATTTAATTTTAACAAAACTTAGTTAATTTTTATTAGCTTGGGTAATTTATTATTATTATTATTATTAATTTATTACTATTTCTCACTTACACACCAATAGGTTTAATGAGCCATATTTGATGTAAAAAGAACAGCTAGTAAGGAGTAAATGAAAGCAGTTGTCAAAATCTGATGGTTAACTTGATTAACATGGTTAATTTATTATTATTATAGTATCACAACATACATTAAAAATTATGGGGTACACAATACAAAGGTGAATGAAAACGGGAATGTAAACCAAACAATTAACACAATATATACTAAGTAAATAAACTACTTTAGACAATGCCCTACCTTGCCATGTCCACTACTCAAGACTGCCATATCCACTACTTCAGTCATACAAAAGTTAACACGTGCTCTGCTGGCAAAGTTTGTGACCTACAACAAATGTTAGATCTGCTAGCATAATAAATTTGCTCAGCGCATTTAGTTTGCCATCTCTCTTACTCTTGCACTGTTTTGCATGTGCAAGTCTATATGACAAGATGAAAATAATTTGTTGATTTATGTAATATATAGATAGTTCTGAACAAGCAACAAAGTCACATGTACCTATGAATAGTTCAAGAATTCATTGCTCAAATGTAGCAGCATTGGACAAATAGAAAATACAATATGATTCACAAAACCATTAGTTCAAACCTAACTAACTTTTGTATATACAAGTGTCTAGTAACATATTAGTTAGCAAAAAGATAGTGATAATGAAATATATGTACAAATAAAAGATGTTTAATTGAAAAGTTGGAAGATGTTCACCAGAAGTTCGCTTGCACAGAACTGTATATACAAATGTCCGTCATTTGGCAATCACCTTTTCACATCAACCAGCACTTGCAAGTGAATGATGTAAACAGATCTCTTCTCCACACCAGTCCGATATCCTGAAGCATTTCGCATGTAGTTGCATGCACCCCTCAAGCTCTCAGCATAGGCTTTAGTTTGTACATACGAGCACTCACTATCTTGGAGTTATAATTCATATGAAAAAGAATTTTGCGCCTACAATTATACAATGCTCCTCTTTTTGATTGCACCATATTCATTTCATCAATCGTTTGCTGTCACTATCCACCAACATGGAATTGCATGGCCGCATTGCAACAATTCTGAGCCTGCCCTTGCTTCCTTTCAGCAAACTCCTGCTGTGTATTTCTTATCTTAGTTAGTATGATAAACAAGGTGTGGAAAAGAATGTACTGCTACTAACTAATACAAGAAATACATAGTGATTCACTAAAAAGGGCCCTAAAAATGTACTTCTGCTTTACATAAGAAATAATAAAATGCAAACACACGCCTACCTAAGTCTAAACATATTAAAACACACATTGATGTTTATACAATAGATTTTAACTAACCAATTGAATTTTAGATCATGCAACCAACCAATTCTTAGTTGAAGCACAAAATAGTCTCCAGCTTTTTCATTGAATTTTTGATTGTCATATTCCAAGTATAGATCAACTTATCGCTAACCAACCCATAATCAAATTGAATCAAATCCCAAGAAAAATATAATCACCAAACAAAGTCCTAAAATATAGTTTAAATAAGATACTGATTTCTACTAGAAAAGCGTTTATAATGCTTTAAAATATCATCACCAAAATTAGATGAATATGCTCAAGTATGTCAAAAAATTTAATTTTTGATGCATTTCATATTAAACACTGATTTCATATATGTATTGATATTTGTTATCCATGTGATTCAAATTTCAGAAAGAAGCCAATGAGTTGATATTTTATCCATTAAGTTATACAAAAATATAAATTGTACAAAAATAAGCATATTAATATATTACCGACGACTCAATATCCGTGCCATCTTTATTTCATGCAGTAATGATCTTCTTGCTCCAGCAACCTTTATGCAGTCAGCAAACATGTTGTAACTGCTACAACAAGTCATTTTGTTGACCACCACCAGCGATTTGCATCCTGCAAGCATGTTGCACATTCATCGCGCAGTTGTAGCTACTGCAAACATAATTGTAACATCCTGATATTTTCAACCATTCGCATCCACACGTGCTGAATTTAAATTGCTCAAAATACCAGATTGTTAATTTATATTTGGCAATACTCAGCATATACAGTAAATAAATAATCACAGAATCACAGACATAGAGTAATATAAAAATAATGCAGCGGAAACAAAGGAATAGTAGTTCATGAAGCTAGTATATATCTATAACAGAGTTAAATAAGATACAATAGAAGTTTCAAATACAATAGTCAAATACAAGATCAAAATACATCACTGAAATCAACTGAACAACTGCAAGCTGAAAAGACTTAGATGGATCTCCAAACGAAGCTCCAACTCCAAAGGTGAGTCTCAAAAGCTGGTACACTCAGTCTGACCCGAGCGTAAAGCAAAAGACAAAGCACTCGAGTCAGAATTAACATTCTTATATCCATAAATTCAACTCAAGTAAAATAACAACTGAAATACAAGTAACTCAAAGGATGTTTGGGATAACCATCCTCTAAGGATCCGTTAAACTATCTACTATGTAGTAATATACGCTATTATAATAATGTCTAAAGTAAAGTAAAATATTTAAAAATAACTTTAAGGCTTTACATTTTCCACCTTAACACATTTATAGTGCCAATAGTCTATACAGTACCATCGTACCTCTAGATCGGGAGGCTATCATAAATACTCCATAGGTACGACACAAATCAAACTCATAGAACGCATGATAGGGTAGGTGACATGGCATAACTAGGCAATGCTAGGGTAGATATACCAATTACACTTTTGGACTGGTGGTAACGCTTAGCAGCCGCTACCACCCACCTCAAGCCACACTCCCAAAATCAAAAATCGAAGGTTCGCACTAAATCAGTCACAAAGTAATAGAATGGCAATGAATTGAGTATGTCCGATCAGAGGAGCTACCTTATTGGCCCGTCAATTGCTCCTATTTTAGCCATATTATGCCAACTCACGGGAGTCGGGGGTCCACGTATATACCTCAATAGGAGTCCCCACCATCCTACTTCATTTTGGAACCTCCACCGCGTACACAGTTGTTAAAGTGGTTTTCGAAGTTGGCAGAGAGTATGACAACTTCCGATCCCGGTCTCTTTAACAACCAACCGTTATTATAACACCGCCGCCATTTCAAAACAATTTATACTTCAAAACCAAAATATCATTGACATTTCAAAACCATATCAATACGATGTCATTTCCATTTCAAATATATCTTTTCCAAAATCATAGCACTTCAAAGTTATAACACTTCCAAACCAAAACACTCGAAATTATAACACTTTGGAAATCATAACACTTTAGAAATCATAATTACTTTAGAAAACCACAACACTTCCCTTTAAACGGTTTAGACATTAATAATAGTATAGAAAATAGTTATAAGTTAAAATAGTATATATTATATCAAAAATAATTTATATGAAATTAATTTATAAAGTAAAATATATAAATAGTTTTAAATATAATGTAAAAATACTTTATATAATAAAATAGTTTCCTCAAAATTCCACAAATCAATTCCAAATCAACTCGAATTCCAAAATTAATTTAATCAAATCTCAAATCATCCATTTCGATTCAATTCAATTTCTCGATAAACCATTTCAAACTATATCAATTTCAAATACAGATTTGAACCTCAAATAAACCATTTCAATTTCAATATATTTCAAAGCTTAAATATTCCAAAATTTCAAAACCGGATTTGATAATTCCATATCTATATCGCATTCACTTTACTAATATTATTTTGAAATATTTACTTAATCATTCAAATAACACTTAAATAAAACTTCAAATTCCAAATTTAAATAAAACTAAATATACCCTTTAATTTAAGTAAATTTAAAATATTCATTTTAATCACTCTAAATCAAATCAAGTTATAAATTATATCTTTAAAATCCCAAATTTAATAAATTTCAAATCAAACTTATTTGAGTATAATTCTTAAATAAATTAATTTTCAAAACCTTGGAAATCATTTCATATATATCTATAACATCTTAAAATTAATATTTATTAAGCCATATATATCTTACCAAAACCATAGAAATCATTTTTAAAATATTTATATATAGACCAACGGTGTTTGTATATAATTTTCTATCCTATGGTCAAGCGATACAGATATTTATCATTTCAATCTGCAGTTTAAATATATATATGGGTATGTATAATTTCAACCCGCAATCCCAAATTCAATTAGATGAAAATTGCTTGGGCCTATCATTTCAACCCATAACGATTTTCTCCTATTCTATAGATCGTTTGGGTATGTATCATTTCAACTCATAGTGAATTCTATACTAACAGAGAACTTGCAGAGTGATAACAGATATGATAATAATATAACATGCATATACCATCAATATATATAACAGGTAATGGTGTCAGATGTCATAGGTGAACAGATACAAATAATAGCATATATGTAATGTAAATAACTAACAGCAACATATTTCAATTGTCGTTTCAATTGAAATCAAATTTAATAAATATAAGAACTTAATCATGAGTGATTGCTCACCATTAGAGGCTAGAGATGAATGAGACTGAGAGAGGTCACGAATCCAAGAATGAATTCCAAAGCAAAACAAGATGGGCACGAATTCGACGATCAAATCTGATAAATGAAATCGATGAAAAACAAATCGAATCAGTTTGATAGACGGATTATATATTTTGAAAAATACTCATAGGTATATATAAAATAAAATATATCCATATTTTAAAAATGCAAGATACTTATATATATACACAATTTAAACTGATATTATTATATCATATACATATCTATATACTCAATAAATCAATATTTAATTTAAACCTATATCTTCATAAACTAACATAAAATTCAAATACAAACCAAATATATGTATAGTAGAAAATCCAACTCCATATACTACAGATCCAATATAACTAAAAATCCTTACGTACTTTAAATAATATACATACATATATATATATATAATATATATAATATATAAAATGCTATAGGAAAACATCTCAGAAAAATCAATGTTTATATATTATATTTAAAATCCCTACCTATCAATCTAACCAGGCATGTTATAAACTTATATAACGTATATAAATATGTATAACATCCATGACTTTTCAAATCAAAATCCTTTTACATACATACATGATATAAATATATAGGACGGCTCCTGTGAAAGCATTAATATACAAAATATATAACTTGATGTATATATATATATATATAACAAATTATGCAACTTATATTTTTTTTTCATATATATAAACAGAGATATATATGTTATAATTTAAGTCAAAACATATACTCACGTTTTCAAAATATAAGTATATCAACAGAGCATATATATATAGTACTATATGTATACGTGAAATCAAATAAATCAAAATATATATAATATCTCGTGTACATACTAATATATATATAGCAGATAGTTGTCCAAAGTATACTATACATATACAATACTTGCTAAAATCGAAACCAACTTACTGAATATAACTGATACAAACTTATCTACAAAGAAGTCTTCAAACAAGATTTATATAAACTTAATATATACTATGATAACCTTACATAATACGTACCAACAAACAAAACATATTCTATACTAAATTATATAACAGGTACAACTTAAATTGTGTTATATGTAAAGAGTAAAAATCTAAATCACCAGAACTTGCCCAAACCAATCACACACTTAGGTACAAATATATATATATATATATATATATATATATATGAACTTTACCTATAAACCGAACTTATATATATATACTTTAAATACTATAAAAAAATCTATACGTATACATGAAATATAAATATATTAATATAGAGAACAAACTGGTTACAAAATATATAATATATATAACTAATATAAAACACAACTGTTTATATAATATAGAAAAGAAATAGCATATATTTAAATATACACTTACAAATTTCAGAAGGAAGAGAGAAAAGTCACTGTCACTACAACAAAATACCTTATTACAACGCCCTTTTTACAACGGGCATTGGCTGCCCGTTGTAATAGAAGGCTATTACAACAGTCCATTCAGGCCCGTTGTAATAGATGCCCTATACAACGCCTTTTTTATAACGGACGATGATAGCCCGTTGTAATAGAATGCTATTACAACGGTCCTTTCTAACCCTTTGTAATAAATGTTAATTTTACAACGTTCACTTTTGCCCGTTGTGATATATAACAATTTTACAACGGCCAATTTTTTTGGCTCCAGCTATGAAATTTTGGCTCGTTCGGTTTTTTTTTATTACCGATCGTTTCTTCCTCCCAAACCCTAATTCCCAAATCCCTAAAACTCATCCTGCTAATCTCTCCCTCCTTCCTCCTTCCTAATTCCCAAATCGCTATTATCCCAAAACTTCACTAATTCAGTTCCATTAAATACCCTAATTCCTACTTCTCTGTTTTAAAAAAAGGAATCAGATAAAAAAATTGAAAAACATGAAAGTAGAGGAAGAAAAGAAAAGAAAATGTTGCGGTTCAGGTGAGGCGGGAGACGATTTCTGGTTGCGGTGATGTGGGTATGTTGATGAGGTCTCGGTAGTGAATTGGTGGTCGAAAAATTAGAGATTTTGGGGGTTTGCAATTGCAGAGAGAGGAGTTCGGGTGCTTGGTGGTTTGTGAATTCGGCGATTGTTGTAGACGAATGGCAATTGTTCAGGGGTGTTCGAATAAAGTTGAAGGGTTTTGGGTGATTTCAGGTTGCGGGTGGAGTTTCTGGTTTACTAAAGTTTCTGGTGATGGAATGGAGAGTTGAATTTGGGTTGTCGGAGGAGTACTTGTAGTTGGTGATGACGGGTTAAGTGTTTGGGATATGTTGTTGGAAGTGGATGATAGTTTTGATGGTTGAAGTTAGAGGGTGACTGAGGTGTGTATAGGAACAGCAATGACGCAGCTGTTTGTATGGAGGAGGAAGGATTGTCGAGTTGAGGGGAAGTGTTGAAAGTGTAGGCAATGTGGTTTCACATTCGTGATTATAGGAAGTTTGAAGAATGATGGAGCAGTGGGAGAGATGATGTATATGGCAGTGAAGAGTATGTTGAGGAGAAGGGATGGACTTGTATTGCTGGCGATTTGGTTGAAGGGCGGTGAAGTCCTGGGTGCAGTGAGGTAATTGGGGAAATCGTGTTGTCGAAGGTTGAATTGTGGTGATTTCTGGTTGTGTGTGTTCAAGTTGTCGGTTTGGCTAATGGCATGGTGGTAGCGGCTGTTGGGGATTCACGCTTTGATGTGGTTGAGCGTGCAGATGATGGCATGCCTCGCCACACCACGGTAATACATCTACACAACTTACAATAGTACTCGCATTACACACCTGTACACTAAGAGAATGGTGTGATATAAATGTAACATGCAAGCAATAATGATAGCCATAACCATCTGATATTTAGCTTCATATGCATAGCTATATACAAGACAGTTAGAGATTCACATAACCCTACTTATGACACTCGACAAAAATGTATATTGCAGATCATATATTTGAGTTTAATTAAGAAAAACGGACTTCACAACAATAATTTAAATTAACAAAATAAAATTCCACAAGTGAAAACTGTAACAAATGCCTTTAATTTCTATCTGCAAGGTAAAAAGTGCATGAAAACAAGTTTTAATATCATTGATGCAACATGGAGATATATGGTAACAAATGCAGATTATCACTTACTACCATTTTCTTACTCATTCCTACATGTATTTCACGTTTCATGAACTACACACTTGGGCCGCATGCGGGAAAAGCAGTATCCCGGGCTTTGAATTGTATATGGCGGTCCATGTGATGATTAAAGAGATAACGAATTCATTAGTAGATAGGATGCAAAACCGACAATGTGGTTGGGCTTAGGAATGTGCACCTGCGGCTGCAAAACTGCGGTTGCAACTGTAGTTGCAAAGTGCACTTAAAACAACCGTTTTTGCAAAACTGTAGTTTTGAAAACTGCAGTTGCAAAAAAACTTGGTTTCATCAATTAATTAGCAACAAACTTGGTTTGAATTTTGTGGTTAATCAAGTTATTATTTCATAAATAATGTTATTATTTCATAAATAATGTTCGATATGCTTTGTGGAAATAATTTTTGTAACTTGACTAATTAGTGCTATATAATATGCTTACACAAACTACTTAAATTGATTTTAAAGTTTGTGAGTAAGATTCTTTTCAGTTCTGCTTACTCAAACTACCATGATTCAACAGATCTACAATATATAAATTAATAAGTCGCTTTGGAACCAGGAAGCCAATCTGTTTTGAACTTTTTAGCACAACTCGTCAGTTGTCATTCATTACATTGCACCATTTCTAACAAATGATGCAAATAGAGATAAATCTTAAACTCATCGCTGTTGTTGGGAGGGACCAAAGCCAAAACGAAAACGAAAATATACTGTTACTACTTTATTCTATGTCACTGTAATAAGATTTTTAAAATGACGTTGAAAATATTATGTTGAAAATCTTATAGTTTTATTTTGAGTATGAAAGGTGGTGGTGGTGTATATATATCAAGAAGGTATATGATGATATTGATACAAACAGATCAGTAATGTAGAATTTCCCTCTTTTAGAACATTAATTTAGGTTCCATCATCATTTAAGGTAACATTTACAACATACTAAAACCACTAGCTAGTTAGTTTGTAATGCACTGTAAATATTTCTAGACATATGAAGATTATGAATGCGTCGGTCAAACATATTTAAATCTTTAACATGACTAAAGTGCATGAAAAATACTAGTGGATGTGATTACAGGCTTGATATTGGCATGCTTGTCAACGACATCCATGCACACTTCCTTGTTCATGTGAAACAAAAAAGGCTTCCTAATTAATTTAGAATCATGTAAATAGATAAGCATTAAAACAACGGTATAATAAAAAAAACATGGATTTTTGTGCACATGCAATGTTGTTTAGCATTGTGGTAATGAAGTGGTCTCTTCCCAGTAATTATTTTGATAGTTGGAATCAATATCTGCATGGCATTTTTATGCACATGCAATGGTTTTGTTTGTACTATTTTAAGGCTTGGACCTTGTAACTATGCAAGTCATCTTGCAAGTTTGGATTGAATCTTCCAGTCTGGAATCTATTCTGATGGAACTCATGGGTGGTAGTGATGTGGTGATAATATATTTTGATGGAACCCAGTATGTTCCCCTGCTACTCCTCGTTGTGAAATTATGTCTAAACTATCTCGGTGTGTATAAAGTCTTGACTGGTCATACTTGTACATGTGTCCTTGGGAATTTCTGAAACACATCCATGTTTCACCGCTGTTCTTGCGAGTCCTGCCTTATGAAGTTCATTTATGCCATGTAGTTTCACCATTAAGCAACACTCAGTTCATGTACTTCCTTCCACATGTGTGCTGCCTTATGAAGTTCATTTCCGCCGTGTAGTTTCACCATCAAGCAATACTCAATTCATGTACTTCCTTCCACCTGTGTGCGTATCCAAGTTGCTACTTAAAAGTAGCAGCACAAATGAATTTATATTCTTATGTCCTGAGACATATGAAATATAAATCATATGTCCACCTGCATGCACATGTGGATATATGAATTACAATTCATATTTGTCCACCTGCGCATGAAGGTGGACATGAGAATAGGCAAGTGGGCTGTTGGACCACTTGCAACACTAGTGGCCAAGCAGCCCACCAAGAAGAATAAAAAAATTTATAAAAATATATTTAAAATAATGATGATGATAATAATAATATAAAATAATATACATATAAAAAGGTGAAGAAAGTATACAATCATATACTTGTATTTAGCTAAGTTTAAAATAGTAAATTGAGTCTGTTACCAAGTATAGGAATATAATGTATAAAATGTCCACTGAGTAGGAGATAGCAAACCATAATAGTACAATTAGATTTTAATCTCTGCTATATATGTATGAAGAACATACAATTACTCTTAGGATTCCAGTATACTTAAAATATAAATGCAAAAATATAAATTATAGTGATAAATAATCAAAGTGAAGGTGTTTGCAATATTAAATTAGTTGAAATGTTAGAACTCAGGCGAGCTCCACTACATGCTTAAATATCTCCCCCGTTGTGTGAGCGTTTATCATGGCAAAGAAGTGTTGTGCTCTGCCGAACTGGGTATAGAGGGTGTAACTTTATGTGCATGTGGGTAAGTTCATGCACAAATGTTTCAGGTCAGGGAAGTTTATGCGCATATACATGAATATATATTAATGTGTTAGTGTGTGCATGTGGGTAAGTTCCTACGCATAGGCTTCATGCCGAAGAAGTGTGAAATGTATCCAAGCAATGAATGAAAATGACCTGTTGTCATATATGACACATGACGGTGAAGAAATGTTGAGGCAAAATGGCGACAAAAGTTACAAGGATTCTCCTCCTAAGGAAACTCTGGACTGTATTACTAAGTTTCGTTCAGAATTTGAAAGCTCTATGTGCGATGACTTGCACACAACGGTATCATTACCTACTTTATCCGAGCCCATAAGATTAATTAATGATCTTCATACTCGTAAGGTATTTGCAAAAGTTAATATTTTCTTTGTATTAAATCTTTTGATCATAAGATATTTTCTATTTCAAGTCTTTCTCATTTTACCAGGCAATTTAAAACCATCTTCTTTGCT
The DNA here is from genome assembly GCA_030765085.1 of Allium cepa. Taxonomy (NCBI): domain Eukaryota; kingdom Viridiplantae; phylum Streptophyta; class Magnoliopsida; order Asparagales; family Amaryllidaceae; genus Allium; species Allium cepa. The sequence continues at coordinate 487,515,525 of CM060929.1, forward strand.
ATGTTATAAATTATGCCTACTATATTATAAACTTGTATGTGAAGGATTTTCAGGTGATCAAAGTGGTTCGATTCATTCCCAAGGTTGGAGCTTTGGAAATGCTTGGATCCCTGTTAGATCTCAGTTATTGACATGGTATTGACTATCCCTTTAACTATTTCATTTGTTACCCATTTCATGCATTTATAACCGCTAGTTAATAATTCTCTAATTTAGTAATGTGTCTCAACCTCGCACTGCTATTATTAACCTTTTCATAGGCACTTATAATTTTTGGTTTTATTTCTCTATTATCAGCAGTCTGTTATTATTACCTTTTAATTTTATTTTACTATATTCTAAAAGAATTATAATATGATGTTGATAAGAGTAATCTTTTTCATTCTAACCACTTCACATGTGGGGCACTTGCTGGTTTGGTAAAATAACTATATTCAGTTGATACGATATGACTATTGGACCATTTGCTGATAGTCATAATTTTTTTTGAGGATGATGGTTTGTATTTCTTTTTTGGACATGGTGGATATTTTGCCTAACATTAGTTTTGCTAAAATACCCAGTTGAGAAGGTGCTGTGTGCTTCTCATATATAGCACTTTTAAAGGTTAAGAAGTGGATAGCAGGTGCAGATATCAATCTCATCGGCATGTTAATGTACCTCGTTTTGATTTCAGTATATTTAATGATATGTTGATATTGTTGGATATAAATATTTGCTTCTGTAATGCATTTAATATTAAGTAATTACATGCATGGATTGATTAATAGCCAGAAACTGAAACAGTTCACATGAAGTTCTTTTAATTATTTTTGGCCTCATTAATTAGTGATATACTGATAAACAAAGTAAACGTCCTGAGTTTTCACTTCAGGAAGGGAGTAGACACCTATCGCATGAAAGTGTGTATGGATAATAGAGCATGTACATATCAGGTAAACACAAAGGTACCAATATCAATATTACACTCAAAAGTTGCGACTATAAGGCCTAAAAAAATAGGAACATTCACACAAACAATAAACATACGAAGGGACAATATTATGATTGTGATTCAATATTCTGTGAAAATTTTCCCCATAGGCTTTTGACGGCTGGTGACTGGTGTGTTTTAAACAGATGTTGGCTTTTGTTGCTCTTTCTCTGCTATGGACTAGGACTATGGATATGGTTCCTTGACATCCTTGTTTAGTTATTTATATTAGCTTTCAGGTTTGGCATTTTCCATTGATGTAAATATCTTTGTATGATGTTGATCTTGCTATAAAACTCGTATGTACTTGACATTGAGGGAAAACTGTTAATGCTTTATGTATTTGGCATGTAAATTTATCTAACTTTTTAGAGTGTTAGAATTCTATGATTCTAGCTTTTAATCTTTTCGTATGTGATTTTAATTATTTTACGATAATATTTTGTATTAGTACGGATGTATTGCATGGATGCTGCTGTAATTTTTTTTTAAATCTGCATTTATTTTGCAACGGGCAATATGCGTTGTTATATAATATTTTTACAATAGTCAACACACGTTGTTAAATACGCTTTTTACAACGGTCAATACGTGTTGTGAAACAGGCTATGCAACTAGTATGGTTAGTCTATTGCAACGGGTTATGGCCGTTGTATTATAGTCTATTACAACGGCCATAATCCGTTGTAAAAAGGTATACTGCAACGGTTTTTACAACGGGCTTTGCCCGTTGTAAAATGTGGTGGATCTATTACAACGAGGCCTATTACAACGGGCACATGCCTGTTGCGAAAACCATATTACAACGGGCTTTGCCCGTTGTAATAGGGTATTTTTATTGTAGTGTGTAGTGGATCAGGATGCCACGCAAGGCTGGAGTTGCTCGAGTGGGTGACTAGGCTTGGATGCAAGCTTTACGCGGCGGTCTGAGTTGATGTAGGCCGAAGGAAAGATTAGCACGGATGCGAGTTGTGGCCAAAGGTAGAGGGCGGAGGTGACAGTGGTTTGCGAGGTTGCTAGGTTTCTCAGTGGTTGTCGCGATGCTTGCGTGGGTCAGGGGGACGAAAGCGATGGGTGAAAGAGAGAGGAGCACGATAAAAGGATTCGGGTGCTTGCAACAGTGGTGATTCTTATGAACAGGTTATACATGAAATAAAACAAATTTCAAACTTTATGAATAAATGAACTGCCAATATTTGAAAAGGTGAGATTTCAATAATCACGCCAATGGATATATGTAAATATTTATAGCCAAGGGCTATTCAATTTCCACATCTGAAAAGGAAAGGACAGAGAACCAAAAGAACCAGTACCGATACGAAATCATATCGTGGATTCCATTGTGTATCAGACTTCAAACCCCAAAATTGAATATACCAAAGAGATCAGCACGATGCGACGATCAAAACGGTATACTGATATCAGTGATACGGTCATCCGTTCAAAAGTCGATATCGGTACCAAAACGCTGCTAATTTGCCAAAAGTAAGATAAACAGGGCAATAACAGTCCAAATTTGGAGAAACGAAATATGAGACGAGAAACGAAATATGACGTCTCACTTAGAAGATGATTTACAAATTTTCTGTAGAAAAACATTCAGGTTTGGAAAACATTTTATTACCATCGATTTTTACTGATATAAATTGAAATAAAATTACACAAGAAAATAAACTTCCATATTATTAGATGAAAAATTACCATTTGTTATGTTTTAATAAACGTATTCCAAATATCAAATTTTTATTTCCCAACTTTTATTATTTAAAATTTCACAAAAATTCAATTAATTAAACAAATAACACCACTAAAATTTACGGGTGGTTACACTCTCCCCTACTCTATACTTTTCGTCCCTGAAAAGGAAGGAGTTAGGAGAATAGAAACAACCAGAAAGGAAAATAGATTGAAAACAAAATAAAACAATTAATTTAAAACTATATAAATTTCAATTTAAACAAATTAATATTCAATAATTGATTTTTAAATTCAAGGTATTTCATTGAGTTGATTTAATTTCAATTTATTAATATTCGATACCATAAAGATTTCTTTCAAAATAGAATTTTCTATAATTTGTCTTATTTACTATCCAATCAACTTATTATTCTATTTATCTCTATTAACATTTTGTAACTAAAATCTAAGTGTATAACATTTGTCATAACCACTCAAATTTTATTTATAAAATTATTAATCATCATCTTACATTGTAAATTATTCAATTACATATTCAACTTCTGAATGATTAGGTTAAGTTATATATTGGAAAGTAATTGAGTACTATACAAGTAAAATTTAAATTTTCCCAATTCAATCATATATTGAAAATTTTAGCTTTATTTATAATTGAAATCATCCTTAATAAAATTTAAGAATTAAATTTCCGATCCACTTCAAACAATTTAGAGATAAATATATCTATATATACCAAATCAAATATATATAATCATGTACCTGTATATAATATATATATTATAGATCAAGTCATACTTTAGAAATTGAAATCAATTTATTTTCCAAAACATAAGTTTAGCAAAGCTGCAGAATAGTCTCTCCACTTTGAAACTCAAAAATGAATGTCGATGATGCGGTCGCCATCACCAAAATTATTTTCCAGCAAAACAAGAGAGCACTGATTTAAACATTTAAAATTCTTTGGAAATGATTTCTATATTCTAAAATATTTGTAAATAATATTCATTTTAAAACTCTAAAACCAAAGTTTGGAATCATTGAAAATTAAATTTTCAAAATTTGATTTAAATCCATTTAAATTCCAAATCAATTTACTAGCCATGTTTTATAATTTCATTTATTTATATGTTGGTAAAATCAATGGTTTACAAAACAATAAATGAAAATCAAATAATATCATTTGGTTAACCAATTCATTTAACAATTATCTTTTAGAAAAAAATATACTTATATATAAAATATAATTATACAAAATTTATTTTATTTACCAAATTTGAAAACAATGTTGTGTCTGTTTGCCCTGTTCAAGTGTTTTGAAAATCCTATCAATAGCGTTGATCAGACGAATCGATCGGAAACCCAAATCAACTTCAAAAACTCAAACAACACAATATATATATATATAACTTTTTATTTAATATAAATTTACAAATACACTTGCTCACTCGACAATACAAGAATGGATTTCAAAGCAAGGATAGAGATTCAAATTTGATAGACTCAAATCAAAGAGAATTTTGATTCGAAGATAGGTTCGAATCAAAGATAAGATAATTAAATAACAAAATAGAAAGATGGATAAGTTTATATAAATCGCAGGCAACCGTAACCAGGTAGACCGTGACTTCAAGAATAAGACCGATGCAGAATTCCAAGGCAAATCGACATTCGATCGCAAAAGATAAAATTCAGGCATAGCAGGAGATAGATAGCATCGTAAACCGAGGATACAGAAATCTCCGGTAAATCAATGCCTATTGTAAAGGAGTTTCACCCCTTTACAAATCATTCAAAGATTGGCGAGTCTGCCGATTAATTATAGAGATCATTCGAAGTGGAGTTATTGAATACTCCAAAATCAAGAAACACGAATAGGGAGAGATGAGGATGGATTTTGGAACCGAGGGGAACGTTCCAAAATTCAAAGGAAGTTCGAATCAAAGAGGAAAAAGTTCAAGCTCGAACGAAAGTGATTCTATAATTAAATCTACTACATATGCTAAGTTTGCCTAAAACCAAAGCTCTAATACCACATGTAACATCCTGATATTTTCAACCATTCACATCCACACATGCTGTATTTGAATTGCTCAAAATACCAGATTGTTTATTTATATTTGGCTAAAATCGGCATATACAGTAAATAAATAATCACAGAATCACAGACATAGAGTAATATAAAAATAATGCAGTGGAAACAAAGGAATAGTAGTTCATGAAGCTAGTATATATCTATAACAGAGTTAAATAATATACAATAGAAGTTTCAAATACAATAGTCAAATACAAGATCAAAATACATCACTGAAATCAACTGAATAACTGCAAGCTGAAAAGATGTAGATGGATCTTCAAACGAAGCTCCAACTCCAAAGGTGAGTCTCAAAAGCTGGTACACTCAGTCTGACCCGAGCGTAAAGCAAAACACAAAACACTCGAGTCAGGATTAACATTCTTGTATCCATAAATCCAACTCAAGTGAAATAACAACCGAAATACAAGTAACTCAAAGGATGTTTGGGATAACCATCCTCTAAGGATCCTTTAAACTATCTACTATGAATTAATATACACTATTATAATAATGTCTAAATTAAAGTAAAATATTTAAAAATAGCGTTAAGGCTTTACATTTTCCACCTTAACACATTTATAGTGCCAATAGTCTATACAGTACCATCGTACCTAGAGATCAGGAGGTTACCATAAATACTCCATACGTACGACACAAATCAAACTCGTAGAAAGCAAGATAAGGTAGGTGACATGGCACAACTAGGCAATGCCAGGGTAGATATACCAATTACACTTCCGGACTAGTGGTAATGCGTAGCAGCCACTACCGCCCACCTCGAGCCACATTCCCAAAATCAAAAATCAAAGGTGCGCACCAAATCAATCACAAAATAATGGAATGGCATCAAAGGAGTGTTTTCGATCAGAGAAGCTATCTCATTAGCCCGTCAATTTCTCCTGTTTTAGCCACCATATGCCAACTCACGGGAGTCGGGTCCACGTATATACCTCAATAGGACGTCGCCACCATCCTACTTTATTCTGGAATCTCCACCGCGTACATAGTTGTTAAAGTGGTTTTTCGAAGTTGGCAAAGAGTATGGAAACTCCCAATCCCGGACTCTTTAACAACCAATCGTTATTATAACACCGCAGTCATTTCAAAATAATTTAATCAAAACCAAAATATCATTGACATTTCAAAACCATATCAATACGATATCATTTCCATTTCAAATATATCATTTACAAAATCATAGCACTTCAAAGTATAACACTTCGAAACCAAAACATTTGAAATTATAACACTTTGGAAATCATAGCCATTTGGAAATCATAACACTTTAAAAATCATAATTACTTTGGAAAACCACAACACTTTCCCTTTAAATAGTTTAGATATTAATAATAGTATATAAAATAAAATAGTTTATAAAATAAAATAATTTATAAAATAAAATAGTTTATAAAATAAAATAGTTTATATAAAATAGTTATAAGTTAAAATAGTATACATTAAAATAGTTTATATCAAAAATAATTTATATGAAATAAATTTATAAAGTATAATATTTAAATTGTTTTGAATATAATTTAAAAATACTTTATATAATAAAATAGTTTCCTCAAAATTCCACAAATCAACTCGAATTCCAAAATTCAAATTTAATCAAATCTCAAATCATCCATTTCAATTCAACAGTTTCTCTATAAACCATTTCAAACTATATCAATTTGAAATACAGATTTGAACCTCAAATAAACCATTTCAATTTCAATGTATTTCAAAGCTTTAATATTCCAAAATTTCAAACCCAGATTTGATAATTCCATATCTACATCGAATTCACTTTACTAATATTATTTTTAAATATATACTTAATCATTCAAATAACATTTAAATAAAATTCCAAATTCCAAATTTAAATAAAACTAAATATACCACTTTAATTTATGTAAATTTGAAATATCATTTAGATCATTTGAATCAAGTTATAAAATCATATCTTTAAAATCCCAAATTTAATAAATTTCAAATCAAACTTATTTGAGTATAATGATTAAATAAATTAAATTTCAAAACCTTGGAAATCATTTCCAAATATATATATATATATATATAATATCTAAAAATCAATATTTGTTAAACCATATATTTCTTTCCAAAACCATAAAAATCATTTCTAAAATATTTATATATAGACCAATGGTGCTTGTATATAATTTTCTATCCTATGGTCAAGTGATATGGATATTTATCATTTCAATCCGCAATTTAAATATATATATATATGTATATACGGGTATATATCATTTCAGCACACAATCCCAAATTTAGTTAGATGAAAATGCTTGGGTCTATTATTTCAACCCATAACGATTTTCTCCTATTCCACGGATCGTTCGAGTATGTATCATTTCAACCCATAGTGAATTCTATACTAACAGGAAACTTGCAGAGTGATAACAGATATGATAATAATATAACATGCGTATACCTCAATATGAATAACAGATAATGGTGTCAGATGTCACAGGTGAACAGATATAGGTAATAGCATATATATAGCAATGTAAATAAATAACAGCAGCATATTTCAATCTTCGTTTCAATTGAAATCAAATAAGAACTTAATCGTGAGTGATTGCTCACCTTTAGAGGCTAGAGATGAGCGATATTGAGTGAGGTCACGAATCCAAGCACGAATTCCAAAGCGAAACAAGATGGGCACGAATTCGACGATCAAAGCTGATAAATTGAATCGACGAAAAACAAATCGAATCAGTTTGATAGACGAATGATATATTTTGAAAAATACTCATAGATATATATAAAATAAAATATATCCATATTTTAAAAATGCAAGATACATACACATATACAATTTAAAACTGATATTATTATCTCATATACATATCTATATACTTAACAAATCAATATTTAATTAAACCTATATCTTTATAAACTAACATAAAATTCAAATATATATATACTAACAAATCCAACTACATATACTACAGATCCAATATAACTAAAAACACTTACACACTTTAAACAATATACATATATATAATATATAAAATGCTACAGGAAGACATCTCAAAAAAATAAAGTTTATGTATTATATTTAAAACCCCTACTTACCAATCTAACCAGGCATGTTATAAACTCATATAACGTATATAAATATGTATAACATCCATGACTTTTCAAATCAAAATCCTTTTAAATACATACATGATATAAATATATGGGACGGCTCTTGTGAAAGCATAAATATACAAAATATATAACTTAATATATATATAACAAATTATACTAACTTATATTTTTTTTAATATATAAACAGACATATATATGTTATAATTTAAGTCAAAACATATACTCACTTTATCAAAATATAATTATATCAACGGAGCATATATATACAATACTATATGTATATATATATACATGAAACCAAATAAATCAAAATATATATAATATCTCATGTACATACTAATATATATAGCATATAATTATTTAAAGTATATTGTACCTATACAATACATGCTAAAATTGAAACCAACTTACTGAATATAACTGATAAAACTTATCTACAAAGAAGTCTGCAAACATGATTTATATAAACTTAATATATACTATGATAACCTTACATAATATGTACCAGCAAAAACACATATTCCATACTAAATTATATAATAGGTACAACTTATATTGTATTATATCTAGAGAGTAAAAATCTAAAATCACCAGAACTTGCTCAGACCAATCAAACACTTAGGTGTATATATATATATATATATATATATATATATGAGCTTTACCTATAAACCGAACTTATATATATACTTTAAAATACTATACAAAATCTATACGTATACATGAAATATAAATATATTAATATAGAGAACAAACTGTTTACAAAATATATAATATATATAACTAATATACATTATTTAACCTGCAAACACCCTGCAATCTATATTGTCTAAATGATCAAAAGAGGACTATTAACTTAAAACATAGTTGCTTACAATGGTAATATTTATACTGTGTGATTTCCATATTTGGCTGAACCATACTTTGTATTCTTAGTTGTTATCAGTTGAAACTAGGCGTAATCATCACCTCTAAAACTGTACAATAAAGAAAGAATCTAAAAAGATTGTACATATGAAATCACTTAATTATTTGAACAACGAAAATTCTCTATACTCACTAAACAAAAAAGGTGTGATGTATGACTCTAAAATTTTCACTAAACATGATGAAATAACGAACTCAAAAAAACTACAAATAGATGGGTAATGTACATTTTACGGAGAGAACATTAACCTTTCTCAGGTCTTGCCCTTGACTGACCTGTTTTTAATTTCAACGGCTTCCAAATGCTGAAGAATGCTTCAATTTTAGAATTGCAATAGTTACAGGCAAACAATTTTAAATGTTTATGGATTATAATTTAAAATCCATAAACATGTACTCATGATTTTGATGAATGACATGATTTATGTTCATGCGGTGGCTGAAAAAAATGAACTGATACAACTTGTAAATTTAAGGCTTAATGATTGGCATAACATTATAAGCTTAAATTTCTGTTTCCTTAACAATATTAATGTGCCTATATTTCTTATGAGGATAACAAGCATGTGTTGAAACATAGAAAAATTAGAAACACACGAAAGCCAAATATGTCTCTCATATCTAATTATAATTCAATTTCTAACAAATGGTTTTATCTCGTATATCACAAATTTTACTATAGATACAAATTTCGATTATCAAAAATTTTAACCATCAAAAATTAATTTTCAATTTCGTAAACTTGTGTCTACTACAAATGCAAATTTCAAATTAGTTTCTAATAAATTTAAACGAATTATGAATATCAAATTCCTTAAATTTTTTAAAAAAATCACTTTAGATTCGCATTGTAAAATGCATACCCATGAAGCGAGCGGAAGCAGAGAAGATTATGGTGATTACTGCGTCAAATGAAAACTGTGCTGCCGAATGAATTTTCGAGGTTGCAGTGGAAAAGATGAGTGGTTTTAAGTTATTCAGGGAACGAGGATTAGAGTAAGAGTCAAACATCTAGTTTTGACTGTTGAACATATTTGATTTAGGGTTTCTTATTTTAGGGGAAAGATTTGAATTTTTCTAAGTAGTAGAGGAATAGCAAGGCGGTAATCTTTTGGGTTACGTTTATTCAAGCAAATGCATATTTTTTTAATATAGACGTGAAGTGAAATGTTTTTTGTTACATTTATGTAATAAGATGAAATATTATTAGTTTCATTTACATTCAAACACCACCAATTTTCGCTACTAAAAGCCGATTTTCTTATAGTGTTAATCTCAATATATCTCTCTTCTAAGCAATCAAATTTAGATTCATCAGTATCAAACACCAACATACGTGATTTTTATAGGAGAAAGCGATGAAATCAGGGAATTAAAACTATAAATTAGGCCAGGTGATGTAATTAGGGAGATGGTGATTTAGATTGGAGAAAGGAAGTGACGACTATGAATCTAGTGAGGTAATTGGTTATAGCAGTGGATTTTGGGGTCGAAGGCAGACGTGAGATGGCTGGAATTAGGGATTGGACATAGGAAATTCCTGAGGGGGTATTATTTGGGAGTGAATTATTTTGGGCACGGGTGTATTCTTGGATCTCATTTTTTTCCTGAAACAGCGAAGGTTTGCAATGTTCATGGACCATTGTTAAATTGTAACGGCCAATAACATTGCTAAATATTTCGCAATAGCTCTGAGCCATTACAATACTATAATGGCTTAGAGCTATTACAAATATACTGCAAAACTGTGTTGCAAAATTGCCTATATGGTGTATTCTAAGACACTGGATCTTAGAGATAGGAACGGGTGTTAAATTATATCTTTTGTAGGTATGAACTCGCTTACGCCGCGACGAGACATGCCTAGCTAATAATAAGAAAAGATGGTTGATAGAGCGTCTTTGATCAATGCCTAAAGATAGGTTGGGTGAAAGATGGATGACAATATCTAAGACACCAATTCCCAAAACAAGGAATCGGTGCAAAATTAAGTCTTTTGTGAATATGACTTTTGTTTATGGAGAACAAAATAAGTTCGACTCATGGTAAGCGAGGTTGGACGAAGGAATATAGCTCTATTTACAACTGAGTGAGATACGTTCAATCAAAGATTAATAGGGTTAGCCAATGAAATACCATTTCATTTAGTAAAAAAGAAACATGTTGGTGATGATAAATAATACTAACTAATGAAATACCGACCAATTGCATAAATTTACTTAAATCACGGAGTTACAGTAAATAATGGCATTGCACAGACACAAACATGGATAATATGTTATTGAATTACAAATGATTTCATTGTTTAAATGAGGAAAAGGTTGGACAAAAACAATCTTTTTATTTACATGGCTTTCGTACAAAGGTTTAGGAGCCATTCCCGCACAACATCGGCCTATATACATATTGATGCCAAACCAGAAAAATACGAAAGAAGCTAAAGAACTATTCCTAACGTTATTTCCCCTTCTTTGACTTTTTCCTTTCCTTCTTAGAAGAGGTAGGGGATTTTCTTTTTAGTGCATCAGCATCTTCGAAGGAGTAAGGCGACTCTCGTGGTCTTCATCCCAATTTTAATTATTGTCTGATTCAGTATGAGATTTGGAGGTTTTGATGGTTATGCCAGTCATAAGAAGAATGGAGGTTAGAACAACCAAAGGAGGCTTCTTCGTGCCCGGTTCTTGTTTGACTTTGATCTTAGATATGTCGATTTTCAGCCTCTCCGCCATAGGCATAGTCTCAGGTTTCTTTTCACTGGTTATCATCACATCCTTGTCAATAGATGCCCCCAATGTCCTCCAGTCCATCCAGTGCCTATATCTTTTCTGAATCGGTACCATGTCCAATGCTAAAGGGAAGAGTTGGTATAGTAGATGTTGTCGTAACGACAGTAGATAGTTATGATAGCACTCGGACCTAAGGCATGACTTGCTAATGGAGGAGGAGGCAATGATGGTTGACCTGTAAGTTTACAGATAGATAGTAAAGATTAGAGATAGCCCCTGATGAGAACTAAAATTTTCTAGAAGACTGGGGAGATTGAAGATATACCTTAAGAGGTTGGAGTATCTTTTGAGGGAGATTTGCTATTTCTATTTCTTCTAGATTTTTTTAATGTAAAACTAGGGAAGGCGGAATAGTAAAAGGAGTGAAGGATGAGGCATCAGGATTGTATTCCCCTAAAATACTGGTGTTTTGAGCCGTTGACATGGGTGGTTGAATTATGGTAACCTCTGGAGTGATTACCGTAGAAGCTATAATTTCTACTGCAGACCTTTTTGTACAAGATTGAGTCATCCGCATGATTTGGAAAGCTGGAATCAGTGGAAGTTTCATTAGGCGCCCATTCTTCAATTGCAGCCCCCATCACCAAGATTTTTCGACCCTCTTCAAAGGCCACAAAGTAATCTTTGTCTAAATTTTTTCCATTCAGTGCTTCTTCATCAACATTACTTCCTGATTCTCTGTCCCTTCTCAAAATTTCATCCTAGGCCTCAGCTAGAATCTTGGGATAGTCACATTCTAGCCACTTGAGGTTCTTTATCTTTATGACATTTGAAAAAAAATAAAGGATGGCGGCTTCCATCTCTTATTCAATTTAAACTGCTTTGGCCTTAAGATAAGCGTTCTCCTTCTCTATGATGACTAGCTTGGTTTTTAATTTGATAGACTCTCCTTGAGCTTGCTTCTTTTATTCTTGTTCAGCTTTCAGGTCAACTTTGAAGCTTCACGACCTTGGACTGCAGTGCATTGTTTTTGGCCTTTTCCCCTTTATTGTCTTCTTAAGATCGATGTTGGTAGCGTAAGCCTTCTTCGTTTGATCATTTAGAACTGGGCTCTCAGTTATGTGAGCTTGGGCCAACTCAAATAGCCTTTGTTGGGAATCTGCGGCAAATTTGTCTCTCTCATCTCTTTCTTCCATGATAATGGTCAACTTGTTTTTGTAGTCCTCACATATACAATTATGCTTGGCTCTCTCCATGTTAAAATCTCGAATGATTAGCAGATTAGCACCTTGATATTAGAGAGGCCTTTAGTCAATTTCTTCTATTGATATAGTTGATCCATAACCTCCTAGTAATAGGCGATGCCTTCATTTTCATAGTTGTATGGGAAGTCCCTGACATCGCAATCGAGTCTAGTCCCGTCATGGAAGAATTTATAAAAGGCCTTTTGCATCTTTGTAGTAACGATAGTAGAATGTTCCTCAAGGGAAGGAGAAGCAGCATGATGTGTCCTAATTTCTTTACCAACCCTGTGAGATTGTTGAGAATGGTACGGAATGACTGTTCTATATTATTGGAGAGCTGAAATTGCAGTTGTAAGAGGTCAACGGAAAGGAGAAAGTTCACGGTGGGAGGATGGTTGATGCTAGAAAGAAATACAAGTGATATAGATGATAATAGTCAAAGTCATGCCTGGAGCAGTCACACGATTCCCTTTATTCTTCATCTCAACGTTGTCTTTCCTCAACGTCACGCCATTCATAATCCCTCCTCCTTAATCTTCCCAGGAGTCTAGAAACAGCATTGTCCAGTGTGTTATTTAAGTCTTTCTATATGGCTGCATCTCACTATTGTACCTAAAAGGAAAATAGATTATATCAAGATTGAATCGATGGATTTAGAACAAGTGTGGAGTATTTGTGTTTGTGGTACTGGAAGTGTGTGAAGTATTGGCGTGCCCTAGCTAGCCTATGGATCATGTTCGAGGGGTTCTAGAGAAGGAGTCTTGCTCCCTACTATTAGGAGAATATTATCTGAACGGAAGATTAATCCATGGGGGCTAGTGTTAAAGATGTCTACGAAGTTTATCCCTTTGAAAGGAAAGTCGGAGAGGTTCCTAAGTTCACTCATAGAACTAAAGATGTTTTTAGATGCACCCGTTGGATGGAAAGGCTTGATTACTAGTTGCTTTGTCTTGGGAGGTGAAGTGACCATAGTGTCCTTAGAGGATGTCTCCCTGTATAATTCGTCTCAACCAACATTGTAGACCTCGTCTTCATCCTCCTCATTCTCTCCCTATTCCTCTCCTTCATCTAGTTCTTTATCTCCGCCTTCATCTACATTCCCTCCTCCTATTGTCTCCTTCTTGCCTAAGTTTTATACACCACTATTTTCTTCTTCTTATCTAAGATTTTCCTCGATCCCTTGGCCCTCTTCACTTCTTGTTCATTATCGTTTGAGTCAATCATTGAAGTAAAATGACTAGTAACTGGCTTGAGTCACTCTAGTAGGAATTGAGACAGGGATGGTGCTCCTTCCTTCATAATGGAGGTAAAACTGTCGTAGTCGAGCAGTTGTAAGGTGGCAAGAACTCTTCTCAAATCCAGATCAATCCTTTTTAAGAATGCTAATGTGTTCACAAGATCTTCATTTAAGACTCATTCCGGGAGATCTAACAGAGATGTGGAAAGAATATTAGATGCTTGGACAAAGAAAGTCGAAGTGTAAGGCAGTTATAATGAGGAAACTTACATCTAGACAACCAAAGGTAGTTGAAGCCCTCGGGGAATCGAATAAATAAATATTCACTCTTGGAGTAACTTTACTTTTTTTGAAGCCCTTGAACAACCTTGTAGCAGTTAAAGATGTCAACTATCAATAGTGATGTTATCCCTCTTATCCTTTTGAAACTGAGTAGATTGTAAGCTCTTTAAAGGAAGGGGAGTGTCCTACATGCATCATGAATATAATATGGAGAGGACTTTGCAGGGCGTGGCCATTTGGATGTAATTATGTTTGAGCTAGCCCGAGCTCTTGAAGAAATAATTTCAAAAATTTATTAAAGAAGGGAATGACTCCTGAGAGGCATATATATATATATATATATATATATATATATATATATTGCATGCAATGTAGCCTACCGGTGGGAGATGATCCCTTTGATTTGGTTGTGGCAGATGGAATCATCTTCGGGGATCCCATGCTTGATGTACATAGTTCTAAGTTCCTTGATGAATAGTTTGGAAGGTATGGTCTTGTGGGTTATCCAAGACTGTAAGAATAGGTTAAACCTCCCTTGGAGGGCCCAAGCCATGATGCTAAATTACTGGGACTGCTTGAAGTTAAAGCTCTTGGTAATTGAATGTCTTGCTCTTGATAGAGTTGACGTAGAAGCCTGAACAATGGATAAACCTGTCTCTAAAGGTGTAAAAGGGCTAGCACCAGTCCAAAGGCGGGATGATCATTTGGGGTTGTTCGTTTAAAACTTATGCAGTTAGAGCACTTAGTGGTTCTATAGCGATGGAGGTGCAAAAAATTATAGCTGGAGTAAAGTGGGGAAAGAGAGAAAAATAATTGAGTGCAAAAAGCATCATTATATATAAAACCAAATATTTAAATTTATTTTAATTATTCTCATTCTTGCATTATTTGTATAAGAAAAAGAAATATTGTTTAATCTTATATAACAAAACCGAAGAATATTATAGTTTATGTAGACTAGATTAACTGACTACAATAGATTTCTAACTCATATTGGACAATTATGCCCCAATTAGTTTTTTACACCAACTTTTTTTGATTTGATTTAAAAGTGAACTAGTCAAATCGACCTACGTATATTACTGTTGTGAAAGCAAGTGCTAAAAAGTCTTAATTTAGCGAGCATAGCGGAAAATAGCATGGTATGAAGCGGATCTACTATTTGATCACACTAGGTTAAAATAGCGTAGCAATCGAAGAGCACTATGCATTATAACGGAGATTTTACAGGGTATTAGCGGGGCTTTAACCGCACAGTTTCGAACTATTTTTTTTTAACGACGAACGTGATTGGGTACGTTTTATTTTGATGTGCTTCTTTGATTAAAATCCGCTTAACCAATATACAAAGTCTAACCAATATTGACGTATGTTGACCAATCATATTCTACATATTAAAATGGCAAGCATTAAGTGTTAATCTATGCAATGTGTGTCTTATATCCATGACACTGTGTATGTGAATGCTCTTTAAAGATAGCTCACTCAGACTTGCAAACAAGATCCGTCATGCTAAAGAACTATGTGTTGGATTTTACCCGTTATCATAGAATGTATGATAATAGAACTTTGTTCGAAGCAACACAGAGTTTTTTTTACATGATCATGGGAAGGTGACATTCTACTTGAAGTGTTGATTATTGATTGTGTGAAATGTTGAAGTGTGTCTAATGCGACTATTTCTTAAAACCATCTTACCGAAACTGAGTTGCTAGTCCATATTCAACTGAAGTTCGATGAAAATCGATCGCCTTCCTTTTTACAAATGAAGACTCCTCCAAAACTAGTAAGCATATTCAACTTTAGAAAAACTTGAAGCCAAGGCCTTAGAAACCCAAAGTAGGCACCAAGCAGTCAATAAAAGGTAAACTTGGAGTCAGACTTATGAAAACTTGGAGTCAGGTTCACTGGGTTTTAGTGCGGTCAATTAAGATCGGCCATGGTGAAAAGGGGAAGCGTCAAATATGGATCAACGATGGTGAGCTGGTGTCGACAATAATCAGGCAATGACAAGGAGGCATGGTATTAACGGTGCCAAGGTCGAGGATCACCTTGATTTCAAGATCGCGCTCTAATGGGGATAATGTTGAATTGATCAGTGTCCACTTGACATGATGGCTCAAGTGATGTCGACGGCAGTGCAAAGTCAGATGTGGCAGTGCTAGAGGAAATGCAACGTCATGAAGGCCGAGATCGACAATGACTGAAGGTATGGGTTCTCCTAATATAGAAGCAAGGAATACAAGTGGATGAATTGTGGACTTGGAAAAATTCTAAATACCAAATTTATACTTAGCTCATAATCATGTCCATACCAACATGTTTTAGGTCACATGTTTTATTTGCAAAAAAGGAAAGAAAAAAGAAGAAAAGGAGATATGAGAAGAAAAGGAAGTTTACCTAATCAAGATACAATGTAGTTTTCAGAGAATCAAGGCTCCAACGTTACTATGGAAAAGAGACGATTCAATGACTATTTAAAGTAATAATATGTGCCCTTGGAGTAGACGTCTTATGTCAAAATGGTTGTTAGTTGATTGATGACCCTTCCATAATGAGGATCTGATCGCTTGTCTTGATCCAAAACATGCATTGTTTTTATGAAAGTATACTTTAAAAGGAAAGTATTGTCTATCATTTGAATCGAGCAACTTCTATATGAATATGGGCTTCAAGACGATGAAAGAATGGATCAAAGAGCCCAACAGATGTCAAGAATGATGAAAAAATAAAGTACAAGAGGTTAGCTAGAATTTGCATAAGTAAAATCATCTCGGTACCAACCTAATCAATCATGTCTGTACCAAGTTGATTTGTGATGTCGGGTCCACTTCTGAGTAGTAGGTTAATATTCTATTTACTTTAGATAAAAAGACAAGATTCGCATAGGCAAAATCATATCGGTATCGAAATGATTCGTAGAAGAAATTTTAACGAAGAAATGTGGAAACTTGAAGACTTGGACAAATAAAAGGAAAATATAAATATACAAGTTAAAAAATCTTGTCGGCGCCAACATGATCATGTCGGTACTAACATGATTTGAGTTACGAGCTTTACCCATTCTTCAAGCTTGAAAGCGTGGTCCTGATCTCTTACATAGTCTTCTGCAAGCTAGGGACTTTAGTGGATGAATTTCCTATAAATATCCATCCTTTGGCAACGAAAAAGGGATCTTACTTTCACTCTATCATTTTTTTAACCAAAGAGTACCGCCTAACTTTAATTTCACTTGATTTCTAGACCTGAAGCATTCATTACAAGAAAAGATGGAAATAGTGGCATATTGTAGCTACAGAATTTTCCATTACAAGGAATTATTTTAAGTTTTTTATTCTAATTCTTTTATATTATCACTACCCACTTGTTCTATCTGCCACTAAATCGACGACGGCGAGTTGGTGTTGATAATAACTAGGCAATTACAAGGAGGTGGTGGCTATGATGACCCGCCTTTCGATCCTTAAATGTCGACATAAATGCATCCACGATATTTACGTACCGAGCGTTGGAATGTCAAAAAGACAGATTGTTGGAGTGAAAGAAAAGAAAAGACATAACATAATCTTATATCGTTACGAGTAATATATAATATACCAATTATCTTTACAAAAGAAATTTTTTAATATTAAACAACATCATAGTCTAATCTATCATCAGCTTGGACAATTATAACAGTCTGTCCTTACAAATGCTGATAAATACACCAAGAAACATAGCGGAAATAAATTATGAAAATATGTCTTGGAGGCATCCAATTCGTCTCTTAAAGCTCCAAAGCATCCAATACTAACTCTTGAAAAATACACGATCTGACCCGAGTATTATAAAAAATAACATGTAGATTAGTCTGGTAAACCAATGTGATAAACTCAAATCAAAGAGGTTGTATATCTTATATAAACTTTCAAAAATAAAGGTATCTCGTAAGACCACGTCACATATAAACATGGACAAGTTTTTGCCTTATAATAACAAAAATATTTTAATAGAAAATCCGGTGATATTATAATAGTGTCTAAGGTTTAAAATAAATATTGAATCATAGTCGAAATTGTTACTTTAATTAAATTCCATCATAACAGGTATACGGCTAAATCCATAAAGGCACGTACTGGAGAATGTATTCCATACAATGACAAGGCACCGAGGTACCGTAAGCCACAACACACTTCTAGAAAATGTACCGAAGGCCTCATATGACCCCCTTACAAATCAAGACCGACTTACCCATTATTGAATAGTACCGAATATTTCATCACCTTGTTTACTTTGCAATCTTTTCTCGTGAGCTCACATGAACATATTAAATTCATAAATATCAATCTAGAAGGGTGGTGAGAATACCCTAATGGATGCGACCCACATAGTCCTGAAGCATATCCTAAGTTTTAGTCGTTCCCTGTTGTGAGACTTGAGGCTACATTTTACCTTTTAATAATGTAATCCCCTTTGGAATGCTAAATCTGCCCTTTATGTGATTATGCAATGCTAGCATTCGTCCATAAAAATTGTTCAGGATATAAACAAACCAAACGCACTACTTCTATTACATCCATTTTAGAATCATCCTCTGGATTAGTAGCAATTAGACCTTGCATTTAAACCGTCTTTTAATTCTGCCATCTTCAAGATGTCTTCAATTCGAACGCTTAACCTGGTTCGAAGTGGTTTTCAGATAATTCACGTTTATCCAATCCCGATCTCTCCGAATCGACAACGGATAGTTTTCGATAAGCTCAATTTTGGTTCTTTTGGAAATAAATAGATAATACATAAGAGCGGAAATCATATCCTAACTGTTTAAGAGGACGGATTTCCTTATCATTTGACCTAGAAGAACACAATGAGTTTATACATACAGTATACCTCACCGATAATAACTGTACCCTATAATTCTCATGTTTCTTCTACATATTTTCATAGTTAAATGATGGTCAACTTTTGATCTTTGATTATTTAATTATGAAATAAAAAATATTAAACATATATTAATTTCACATGGAATCCACTCGGCCTCTATAATTAATCTTCATTAATTTAAAATCTTTAATTATTCAAAAAAATATTAATATACTCATCTTACCGGTATAAGTATATTCTCAGACCATTTTACTTTCTATATTTGGAAGACTTTACCATATACTTATACAATGTTATAAGAATGTGCACAAAGCATTAAGAAAGATTTCTTATTCCAAAATCATACTAAATGGATCAAAAACATTGTCATTCAAAATATTGTTTACAACAAACTCAAATCACTTATCCTTTGATGTTAAGTATGGAAAATGGCTTCCATACCACCATAATTAAGACGGATTATTTATCAATTTCATAAACTTATAACTGGTCTAATTTATATACAAAAAATAATATTTTTTACACCGAACATAAATTTTGATTTCAAACTTAGACTATCCTTCGGATAACAATGAATTCATTCAAGTTAGTAAACTAACCTCGACTCAACGACATTCTTACCTTTCAGGATAGGTAGATGTTTTCCTACCTCGAAGTTTAATGCCAAGTATAGGGCTTCCAAAATATCTGTATATTATTCATATAAAATCAAAGTTTTGTAAACCATATTTCTTTTCAAATTTCCAAGATTTCTTTTCAATTTATAAACTCTTTTATTAAATCCCTTTTATTATGTAAAGTTCCTTTTATAAAACAATTTATTAATTTTAAATACCTTTATTTAATGAATTTATCACCTTTGAACCTCTTAAATAAATAATTAGCTATTAAAAACATCAATAAATAAATTAATCAATTAACTGGAACCGCCTTAATAAAGTAATTAATTAACTTAAAACATCATTAATAAAATAATTAATTTACTTAAATCATCATTAATAAAATAATTAATTAACTTAATTACATTATTGATAAAATAATTAATTAACTTAAAAACATCTTTAATAAAATAATTGATTAACTTAACCATCATTAAAAAATATTACTTAACTCTAAACATGTTATTAAAATAATTAATCAACTTTAAACTTTGTTAATAAAATAATTATTCAGCTTTAAACATTATTAATAAAATGATTAAATAACTTAACCAGTTTACTTCAAAATATAATAAAGTTAATGTAATGACCCATAATTCCATGCCCTTTGAGCCGATAATAAACCACACATGTTCGACCCAAGTTGCATAGAAGTATGGATGATCAAGGGTAATAAAGAAAATAAGACAGAAGAGAATCTCACTCGAACGGAATAATATATAATATTGAACAAATATCTTTACAGCGGAAAACTTTTAAATACATATATCAGAGTGTAACCCAAATTCAGCTTGGACAGTTATAAACATCTGCCCTTACAATTGCCGACCAACATCAAACTAAAAATAACAAAGTACAGCGGATAATAGAATATGTCCATACATAGATGAATATCTCCAGCTCTCCTCTGGAAATTCCAACATTCTTTAACTAAACCTGAAACTACTCGGATCTGATCCAAGTATTGAAAATACCCGGATCAGGCTTGATAAACCAGCGTGAGGAACACAAATATAAATGACAGTGTCATATATCAGCCTTTAAATAAAATCCTTTGAAAGAAAGAGTGTCTCATAAGACCACGCCCACACATAAACACGGACGGGTTTTTACCTTATGATAACTAAAGCACTTTATATCAAAACATTTGATATTATTTCTAGTGACATTTTTCGAAAACAATTTGCTTATTAATCTTATCCGAAATGGTTACTCATATAGCATTTCGAGGCTATTCAATACGCCAATACAAACAAAATCGTAGGTTCTTATTGGAGAATGGATTTCCATACAAATGACCGGGTGAAGGATTTACCTTCCGAATGGGTACACCTCTAAATGGATGTCCCGAGGACCATCACAAAGGATCCTCTACCAACATAAGACCGACCTACATCTGTAACTAGATAGTACTGAATATTTCATCCCCCGATCATTATCGTCCTTTAACCGAGCGCTCGTTTCCATACACCACATTAATTTACATCCCGAACCTCATAGTGGGAAGAAATATATCTAGAAGGAGATGAACCTACCCTACTTAGGAATGACCCACTTAGCCTTGCCGCATCTAATCCTGTTCCGGTCATTTCCGTTTTAATGAGGCTTGAGGTTACAATTACCTTTTCACATAGCACATATCACATCTTTGAATTCCACATTGCCATTTCTATTAACTACTAATTGCCTTCCACAAAAATACAACCCTTGAGCTCATACGTCTCTAGGAGGATGTTAAGCAAGAAGAAGTTGCCTTCTCCGCCACCATTGATGTACGTTTGTAAAAAACCAATGTACATAATCTTTAGAAATGCAATGTCAGACAAACGTCCATACAAGTTATTCAGGAACCGAACAAACCGAAGGCACTCTCGTACTACTACTAGTCGAGTAGTCCTTGCAACCCAAAAAATCTCCACAACGAGGAGACCACTGCTATAAATAACTCTATAATGGGAGATACCCGGAGCATATCAACAAGCAGTCCTCACACTACGAAAATCCACGGTCTTCAATAAACATCATCTTCAACGTGTCTTCACATTCAAATGTATACATTGGTTCGAAGTGGTTTTCGCATAGGAGTCGCCCAAATCCAACCCCGATTCATTCGAAGCTAATTATCGATTTAAAAGATGTCAAATTCATATATGGATATCAATCATCAATCAATTATTTCATCTTTTATAAAATATCTTTCTTAGATATATTCTTTTCAATTTATTCCATTTTCTTTTTAAGAGTATATGAAATCGTTAAGCCTCATTTATCAAATCATTTGGTTTATTCAAACCTTTTTAAATCCTGGAATAATTCCAAATCATTTTCTCTTTTACTTAGCAAAACCTTTCCAAATCATTCATTGAATATTAACCAAAGATTTCTTTCTTAACTTGAAATCATATTCTTGCAAGTCGAAGATTTTCATAGCATAGTACTACTGCCACTTCAGATATGGTAAATTTCACCTATAGGGACTAATGGCAAGTAATCCTACATAATGAATATCTTTGTTTTTCAATGATCTTTGTCTTCAACATGTTTTATTTCGAAAATTAGTTTGAAGGGGTTTTCGGATGATTTTGAAATCTCCTTACTTTGTATTCTAAGCAATTCATTCTTTTTCTTTGGATAATATTTCAATTTCCTTCACTTGACTTTGGATCCAAATTCCTTAACTTTTAGGTAGTTTAAAAACAATGTTATATAAGACATCGTTCACGATAAATCCTAAATCAATTTTTTTACAGAACATTTTTGAGTAAATAGGATCATAGAAAGCGTTCTAATTTTACTTAACATCGATTTCCATATTCAACAAGTGATATGGGCAGAATAACGTTGAAATCGCCTTTTAAATTCCACGAATAGGACGAGTTCCCTCTTCAGATTTTAATACCAAGTATAAAAAGATTATCTCTATGCAATCCAAGTCGTAATTTATTCATTTTGGTGATTTCTTAAATTTTTGGATAATACTGATCTTCGTTTATTTCGAAAACTTAATACAATCTTTTTATATTAGAGCATCCGGGCTATCCTTTCGATCTGTTCCACCCATCGCCTAAGAAAAGAATACAAAGGCCAGGTAAGATCAGGGCACTGGTTTCTCCATCCCTAACCTTAGTTAAACAGCTTGTTTTATCTTCCCATATCTCACAAGCGAGACAAATGAACTAGTCGTTTCCAGATTATTCAATTTTTTATTATATTCAGTCTTTTTCACTTTTTGTTTAAGTGGTATAAACAATTCCTCTTGCCCATTTATTCATACTCTCATTAAAACTTCCAAATAATCTTTAAATGACTCAATTATTCTTTTAAAATCATCCACAAAATATATAAGAAGGATTTGTTAAGTTTAATACTATGTTTCAAAAGTTATTAAAAACTGCTGCAAAAAGCGTTGCAAATAGTGTTTTAAAAGCTATATTCTTCAAAACGACTTTAATAACATTTAGATATCCATATTTTCAACTTGAATTACTTTTAAAACATTTTAAAAGATTTTTATAATTTATTTCATATTTTTAAAATATTTAAAATATCAATTTTAAACTTTGGTCACTTTATTACAAAAAGCGCGATTTTTCTGGAAAATTGATTTGGACATATTTTAAAATATAAATAGATGAAATTTAGATTTTCTTTATTTATTCCTTTAAACATATTAAATGTTTATAAAAAATTTCTAACTCATTTTAAAACTATTTCCAAAAGGTTTAAGCATTCCATATGCACCATTTCATTTTCAAAAGGAAAGTGATTTCCTTTGTGCTTATCGACATGTATTAACGTCACTTGGCAAAACAATTTAAAAATCATATCAAACGATCAATACTTTATGATAAATCATATATAAGAAACC
This sequence comes from Allium cepa, assembly GCA_030765085.1. NCBI lineage: Eukaryota > Viridiplantae > Streptophyta > Magnoliopsida > Asparagales > Amaryllidaceae > Allium > Allium cepa. The sequence goes on from CM060929.1 coordinate 487,539,181, forward strand.
ATAGCAACCATAACACAACATCAAACATGTGTATATATAAATAGAGATGCTAAATAGAGTTTCTCACCATAAACGAAAGCGATTAACTTCCTACCAACATTCAAACTAACCCACGCTTCACTAACTACTTCCTATTCCACTTAAACACTATAAAACAACACCCTTTCCCTTCCAATAGCTTGGTTGAGACTTCAAACGGAGGTTGGCTGAAAGTATAGTCAAGAAGCGGCAGAGCTTTGACCTTTAATTCTCAAATTTAGATCCGAAAATAGGTCATCTTCTCTCTTGTTTTAGACTCTCTTACTCTCAAAATATGAAAAACTTATAAACAGAAAAGCTGTTGCAAATTTGTTTCTCTTGAGTTTAAAAAAAGAATCACTTGATTTGGATTAGTTTTGAGGAAGATATGATAGAATGAAGAAGAGGTATTGTCAGATTGACAAAAATGAAGCCCAAAAATGCACTTCAAAGAATTGAGTTTCAGGTATAGCAAACCTCAAAACTGGAAAAAATGATCAACATAAAAGTTGTAACCACTGAAAAAACATGATTTAAAATTTTTTTTGCATTTTGGTTATGGTTTGGAGTAGTTATGGCTAAGAGAAGAAAAGGTAAATTGGTGGAGAAAAGAGGAGTTTGATTTGAAGAGGATGAACATTGATTTATTTTGAATATTTTGTAAATATTTTAACATTATTTCTTTCTAATTTTTTTCTATGGCTTGAAAGCCATTAAAGAGAAGAGCAAGAAGATGAAGAAGCTTGAGAAAAGAAGAAGAAAAAATGTGAATGAAAGTGAAGAAGGATGTGGGTATTTATAGAAAAAGAAAGAATTGGTAATTTTACAAAAATAACCTCTTACCAAATTACCAAACCATCCTTACTTCAACCTAAAGCAATCTCCACTTTTCAATACTTAACATCTTCTTTCACATCCTTACTTTATATTTTGTTCACTTAATGATTAAGTAAATAATATCATAATTATGTTGGCTTTGATTTGATTTGATTTGATGTGATTTGATGTTTACTTTTTGTTACTTTTGTTAATTCTCACCTATTTTTGCTAATGACTTTTAGAAGTTTTCTAATCTTATTTAATAAAAGTAAGCATGTTTAGTTATTAAAATGTGTAATATATATGTTAAAACTTGTTAACAAATGTGCGATAACATTACGACAACTTATTTTGAACAAAAGGTTGATTTTCAACAAAACGTTTTACTGTCACATTTTGACCTTTTTGTTAAACTATTTGTCTATGTAAATGAAACTTCAAAATAAATTTATTATTATATTTAAATAGTTAAAACAAGTATATTTTACTTATAAAATAATATTAAACAATATCCAAATATATTTATAAAAATACGACATCGATTTATCAGTATGCGACGAAATTTGCCAATTTTATAAAACAAGTATTATATATTTATCAAACCATTGTAAATTAAATTACTATTATTATCAAATGAGTTTGATATCGATTATATATATTTAAAAGGATTTATTTATCCTTTGAACAAATTTCATGAATATTTATCTTCTTTATTGGAATCCAACTTTTGTCAATTTTACAATGGAAATCCAAAATCTTTATTCAATATCAAAAATAAGTTTACCATTCTTATTTATCATATAAAATTTGATTGTTTAAATTTGAAAATTCTATTTTTGAATATTTAAAATAATTAAATATCCCATCTTCAAAGTGTTAAACTTATGGGTCGTTACATTCTCCCATACTTAAAAGAATTTCGTCCTCGAAATTACCCTGAACCTAAACCCGCATTTTTTTTACTTAAATCATTGTTTCACAAACTAAAACCCATAAGATGTACCCAAATCATCCGTATATAATATTAGATTCGATCTTCTATTCAAATCCATAACTTTATTTCCGAACTAGTATCAATCTCCCGATTATCTAGTGCGGACTCTGATCAAACTTCTAGATCAGATACACTTGCTTTCCTTGCATAACTCTCAACTATGATAGGAAACTCGAGTAACTAACCACAAAACATCATCAATGCTCGTCGCCAAGAAATCGAGTGATTAATTCTTTTGCAGATCAGTGTAAACATCTCAAAGTTCCGTAATCGGACATTACATCAAAATTTATGCGATGAAATGATTTACGTATAAATAACGTTTTTATTCCTATTGGTTTTTCTCAATTATACCTAATTCTCTTTATTTACATCCTATATTTTTTCATTCATTTTTAGTATATTTTCTTTAATACTAATATTGTTTATGAATCATTTCGTAAAACTATTATTTAAGTTTATTATGTCTTATGACTACAACTATGTAGATCCATCACTTTTAAAAACCTAAGCCCAAATCCTTAATTAATGGTAGAATTCATTAATAAAACTTTTTTCAGATTATAATTACATTTTAAAAGTCATGATTTTACTTAAGTGTATAAATAGTTCATGACTTAAATCTAGCTGTATAAAGTACCTTTTTACATCCTAACAATATATATATACACAACCTAAATTCCTAATCGGTTTTATATCCGGGTGAATTTGTAGGTAGATATCATTTCAAATTCATAGTTCCAAAATTTATTTCTGATTTAATGCTATTATAAATTTCTCCACTTTTAAATCCTTTTTATTTATAATCACATTTATAAATTATACTTATCCAATTGCATTTACTTAAAACTTTTCACAATGGTTTATCTTTTGCTAGAATATTCCATAAATTCCTTAGCTTTGGGTTTGGTGTGATTCACAAATTTTCGGCTGTCCAAAATCATCGAGAATCCTACTTTATCTTATCAATTGGTGATTCCAAATTCATCTTTGGTTTAAACACTTTATAAATATTACTAATCAATTTATCAATTAATGATTCACATTATCTCTTTAACTTAAGAAAATTATGTAGATCAAGTAACTCCTACGTAACACCAAGGAACTAGGTACTACCAATAGTATTATATATTCTCTTAACAAGAAGAGTAATACTTATGAGAAGTGTTTACCATCCAAACGCATTTCCTGCCCATTTTTAGTTTATGTTCGATCCATTCGAAGTAGTTATCATAAAATATTTCTTTTTATTTGAAATAATACCCTTTCCTAAATCCTTTAGAGATTATTTTTGTTTATAAAACATAATTTATAAATTCTTTTTATCTTATATTAATTAACTTTATTTAAATTACCACAATTCTTTTAAATTATTCGAATTTTAAACTTTCATTCCTTTTATATTTTTCTTTTACATAATCATATTATATTATATTTTTATCTTATATGTCCATTCCTTAAACCAATTTTATTATCAAATGCCTTATAGTCAAATCGTGAAACTTAATTCACAAGATATTTATACCTCAACTTTTAAATTAAAAAATTGATCAATTTATGATAGTAACCTAACATTATCATTTCTTAATTTATTATTTTGGAATAAGTATTAAAGATTTTAATTACCTTATCAGATTTTTTTACTTATCGATTATCTTTATGAAACATCTTATAGTCAAACTATGAAATTCTAATCACAAGATGTTTATATTTAAATTTCAATTATCTTGATTTCTAACTATATAACTTTAAAATATATACTTTGTAATCAAAATATAATCCTAGGTAAAATTATTTCAATTACCAACTTTTCAAAACAAAATCTTTATATATAACATTATCAAATACGCACTCATATATAATACTCTAAGTTCATTCTAGGGTGTTACTAACCCTATCTATAATAAGTTACTCATCCTAGAGTATTACTAACCCTATCTCAGATGTGGCTTTACCCCATCAAAGCCAAGGTTCTCGCTTAACCTTCAGCTCTGATACCAAATGTGATGACCAATAATTTCATGCCTTTTGAGCCAACAATAAGCCACACATGTTCATCCCAAGTTGCATGGAAGTATGGATGATCAAGGGTAATAAAGAAAATTAGACAGAATAGAATCTCACTCAAATGGAATAATATATAATATTGAACAAATAACTTTACAGCGCAAAGCTTTCAAATACATAAATCAGATAATAAAACTGATGACCAACATCAAACTAAAACTAACAAAGTACAACGGATAATAGAATATGTCCATACGTAGATGAATATCTCCAGCTCTCCTCTAGAAACTCCAACCTTCTTCAATTAAACCTAAATCTACTCAGATCTGACCCGAGTATTGAAAATACTTGGATCAGGCTTGATAAAACAGCGTGAGAAACTCAAATATAAATGACAGTGTTATATATCAGCCTTTGAATAAAATCCTTTGAAAGAAAGAGTGGCTCATAGGACCACGCCCACACATAAACATGGACGGATTTTTACCTTACGATAACTAAATCACTTTTATATCCAAACATTTGATATTATTTCTATGACATTCTTTGAAAACAATTTGCAATTAAGCTTATTAGTCTTATCCGAAATGGTTACCCATATAGCATTTTGAGGCTATTCATTATGCCAATACAAATAAAACCGTAGATTCTTATTGGAGATTGGATTTCCATAAAAATGACCAGGTGAAGGATCTACCTTTTGAATGGCTACACCTCTAGATGGATGTCCCGAGGACAATCATAAAGGATACTCTAGCAACACAAGACCGACTTATCTCTATAACTAGATAGTACTGAATATGCCGTCCTTCGGTCGTTACCGACTTTTAACCGAGCCCTCGTTTCCATACACCACATTAATTTACATCCTAAACATTATAGCGGTAAGAAATATATCTAGAAAGGGATGACCATACCCTACTTAGGAATGACCCACATAGACTTGCCTCATCTAATCCTGTTTCGGTCATTTCCGGTTTGATGAGGCTTGAGGTTACTATTACCTTTTCACATAGCACATATCACATCTTTGAATGCCAAATTGCCATTTCTGTTAACTACTAATTGCCTTTCATAAAATCACAACCCTTGAGCTCGTACGTCTCAAGGAGGGTGTTAAGCTAAGAGAAGTTGCCTTCTCCGCCACCATTGATGTACGTTTGTAAAAGACCAATGTACGTAATCTTTAGAAACGCAATGTCAGACAAACGTCCATACAAGTTGTCTAGGAATAGGACAAACCAAAGGCTCTCTCGTACTACCACTAGTAGCGAGTAGTCCTTGCAACCCACAAAATCTCCACAATATGGAGACCACTGCTATAAATAACTCTATAATGGAAGCTACCCAGAGCATATCAACAAGCAGTCCTTACGCTATGAAGATCCACGGTCTTCAATAATCATCATCTTCAACGTGTCTTTACATTCGAACATGTACATTGGTTCGATGTTGATTTCGGATAGGAAAGAATTGTTAAGCTTGAAACTATGTTTCAAAAGTTATTAAAAACTATTGAGAAAAGCATTGCAAATAGTGTTTTAAAAGCTATATTCTTCAAAATGACTTTTATGTCATTTAGATATCCATATTTTCAACTTGAATTACTTTTAAAACATTTTAAAAGATTTTTAGAATTTATTTCATATTTTTAAAATATTTAAAATATCAATTTTAAACATTGGTCACTTACTACAAAAAGCGCAATTTTTCTGAAAAATTGATTTGGACAGATTTTAAAAAATACAAGATGAAATCTTGATTTTCTTTCTTTATTCCTTTAAACTTATTAAATGTTTATAAAAAATTTCCAGCTCATTTTAAAACTATTTCCAAAAGGTTTAAGCATTCCATATACACCGTTTCATTTTCAAAAGGAAAGTGATTTCCTTCGTGCTTATCGACATGCATTAACGTGACTTGGAAAAACAATTTAACAATCATACCAAACAATCGATACTTTATGATTAAAGCATGTATATATAACCATAGCAATCATAACACAACATCAAACATGTGTATATATAAATAGAGATGCTAAATAGAGTTTCTCACCATAAACCAAAGCGATTAACTTCCTACCAACATTCAAACTAATCCACGCTTCACAAACTACATCCTATTCTACTTAAACACTAGAAAACAACACCCTCTCCCTTCTAATAGCTCGGCCGAAAGTACAGAGAAGAAGCGGTAGAGCTTTGACCTGGAATTCTCAAATTTAGACCTGAAAAATAGGTCATCTGCTCTCTTGTTTTTTACTCTCTTAATCTCAAAATTTGAAAAACTTGTTAGATGAAAAGTTGTTTAAATTTATTTTCTCTTGAGTTTAAAAAAAGAATCAATTGTTTGGTTATTTTTGAGGAAGAAATGGTAGAATGAAGAAGAGGTATTGTCGGATTGACAAAAATGAAGCTCGAAATTGCACTTCAAAGAATTGAGTTTCAGGTATAACAAACCTCAATACTGGCAAACACGATCAACATAAAAGCTGTAGCCACTGAAAAATACATGATTTAAAGAAAAGAATTTTTCATTTTGGTTCCAGTTTGAAGAAGTTATGGCCGAGAGAAGAAGAGAAAATATGGCGGAGAAAAGAGGAGTTTGATTTGAAGAGGATAAACAATGATTTCTTTTGAATATTTTGTAAATATTTTGATATTATTTCTTTCTAATTATTTTCTATGACTTGGAAGCCATCAAAGAGAAGAGGAATAAGATAAAAAATATTGAGGAAAGAAGAAGAAAAAATGTGAATGAAAGTGAAGAAGCATGTGGGTATTTATAGAAAAAGAAAGAAGTTGTAATTTTACCAAAATAACCTCTTACCAAATTAGCAAACTATCCTTACTTCAACCTAAGGCAATCTCCACTTTTTCAATACATAACATCGTCTTTTACATCCTTACTTTATATCTTATCCACTAAATGACTAAGTAAAGAATATCATAATTATGTTGGCTTTGATTTGATGTGATTTTGTTTACTTTTTCTTACTTTTTGTTAATTCTCACTTACTATTACTAATGACTTATAGAAGTTTTATAATCCTACTTAATAAAAGTAAGCATGTGTAGTTATTAAAATGTATAATATATATGTTTAAACATGTTTAAAAAATGTTTGATAATGTTGTGGAAACTTATTTTGAACAAAACGTTGATTTTCGACAAAACGTTGTACAGTCACATTTTGAGGTTTTTGTTAAACTATTTACAATGTAAACCAAACTCCAAAATAAATTTCTTATTATATTTAAATAATTAAACAAGTATATTTGACTTATAAAATAATAATAAAAAATATCCAAATCTATTCATAAAATAAGACATCGATTTATCGGTATGCGACGAAATTTGTCAACTTTATAAAACAAGTTTTATACATTTATCAAACCATTATAATTAAATTAATATTATTATCAAATGAGTTTGATATTAATTATATATATAGTTAAAAGGAATTATTTATCCTTTGAACAAATTTCATGAATATTTATCTTTTTTATTGGAATCCAACTTTTGTCAATTTTATAATGGAAATCCAAAATCTTTATCCAATATCAAAAATAAGTTTAACATTCTTAATTATCATATAAAAAATTGATTGTTTAAGTTTGAAAACTCTACATTTGAATATATAAAATAATTAAATTTCTCATTTTCAAAGTGTTAAAATTACGGGTCGTTACAGTTAAAGTCAATCGAAATCCATTTCCCTTCAATTTTGGAAAGAGGCTTAGCAACCCCAATGGCACTAAAATAAGCTACCACTTATTTTTAGTTCAACATTCCAAGTCATATCACCAATATTTACATAAGCAATATATATGTAAATAAAATCCATAATCAACAATCGACAGACAACACATCATATATCCAAGTGAACTGGGATATAGATAAATGACCAAATTAATAAAATAACAGAACGAAGATTTATTCTACCGAATAGATGTCCAATATGATCTATTCAATTTAATTATAGCAGAACGTTGTTTTATTCTGCTACTGGAATATTGCTGCTGAAATAAAATCATTTAAGTACGTTATTGTAATTAAATTCAACACTAATATTTTATCGTTATTTCACACTTCATCAAATCTATCCAATAATTATCCTAAAGTGTACTACCAGTAATACGAATCAAATATCAAAATCCACGGGTTAAATGGACTCCGTATGGGTGCTTCACGATTTTACAAAGTTTAAAACTATAGATTTACTAGCTATTTAACTAAAAGATTTAAACTAGCCCTTGGCCCAAAGCCCACTACCCTAAACCCAAAACCCAATCTTCTTATCTTCCTCCCTCCACCTAAATCCCCAAATTGATTTTGCCAAAAATAAATATCGCCTGGACCCATCACCAACGTGCACACCTAACCACAACACCATTCGCCAATCCAAGGCCATCAACACATGCCAGTTCTCAAGCTCATCACAACCGTCCCCTCACCATCACCTTCGACCATCCCCATCAAAATCTGATCACCTCACCCAAAGTTTGAATCGCGTCTAGGAGATGAACACCCACTTTGTGACACCCTACCCCGAGACCCACATTAACAAATAGTATTACTGGATAATACTATCTGCTAATGCAGAGAATAGGGCTGGAAAGAAGCAACCATCTATAGCCTTGTCTTAAATATATATTGAATACGTCGACAATGCCATTTTTTTCTTAGAACAAAATACAACAACTTAAATGCAAAACACATCATGGAAGAGTAAATCATCACATATATATACATATACAGATACATCGTAGAGTATACAAAATGATACATGTCACGTGGTATAGCAACCACAATATACAAGCGAGTCAAAAGAATATATATATCAGAGTAGCAAACCAAAAAGACTACACAAAAAGCTATAAAAAAAAGAGCTAGAAGAATATAGTCCATATGAAAGCAGAATAGGCTAAGTCCAAATGCACCTAACCTGAAACACCTCAGTCCAACTCGAGTATAAAATACAAGGGTCAGTCTAGCAAAACAAATCAGTTAATAAGGATAAGCGATAATATGAGCATAAGGATAATGTGATAATATTCTCAAATGAGAAGGTACTATTAAAGTGTATGATTACATCAAGTGTTAATATGGTGTCACTACATAAACATATAATCTCAAAAAAGATAAAATAACCCATAAAACGTTAAAAGTAGCGAGCCTCATATCATCGGCATTCATAAAACATCAAATATGGTTTAAAGGAAAACCAAAACCAACCATCTTGGCAAACCCAAAACATACATAAAGAGATCCCATCTCAAACACGTCATAAAGAAAATATATCCCCAAAAGGCAAATCACATATGACGCCAGTGTAGGCAATTCAACTCTAAAAAATAGAACTTCCAAGAGTTCAAATTCTCAAAAGGTAATAGCCACAAATATATATCGAATGGTTCAAAGTATCAATTCTGGAAAATGGCGATACACTATGGAAATCACAAACATCAATGAAATCATCTCAAAGATATAGCACGTGGATATAGCCGAAGCCCGCCAAGTACCGCTCTCTATAAATAAGGTACCACGTCTCTTAGACAAACTTCCCAAAGGACAATAAATATGTCTCTTAGACAAACTGTCCAAAGGACAACATCCCGAAGGACAAATACGTCGCAATGGATAAATATGTCTCTTAGACAAACGTTTCGAAGGACAAATGACCCGAAGTTCCAGTATTGGCAAATACATCTTTTAGACAAATGTGTCGCAAACATTTGAATAGGAACCCGAACAGTGTTAATGTGTGTCGCATATCACATATTCACACTAAATAGTTTACTAACCACTAGTAAATTTCACGTTCAAAGCAGTAAAAAGTTTACCTCATCTCATCGGTAAACTCGGCACGTAGGCCAAAACGATCAAACGGACAAGTCGATAATTAACCGATAAGATAAACGCACATGCCCCATACCACGTTTTTTACCAAACCATTTAATTCTCCTTTTAATTTACTCGAATAGTGAAAAAATGCGTATTTTATATATAAAATAATTTACTTGAGAAAACAAGCTTTTAATACCAATTTTGAAAGCCATATTTGAAATTTCCCTTATTATCGAGAATAAATAGATTCTATATTTGAAAATACTTTAAAAATAATATATAGTAATAAATTAAAATGCCCATTTACTTTAAAAACTATTTCAAAAAGGTCTGGAAAAAATCCATGCTCGAAAACGAATACAAACCCAAGAAATCACTCAAATCGTTAATAGAATTCAATTAAAATTAAATTCAAATTTGATCCAAAATTCAAATTTCAAAATCTCCAAAATTTGGCTAGTCTACCGGTAGACATCATGGCCTCAAAACATTTCATAAATATCATAAAAACATGAAGTAAAAGTCAAAATTCGAACGGAAAAATAACATAAAAATGCATCGGCAACACAATACTCAAATCTGAAATCTTCTCTGGGTTCAAATTTTGGACATGAAACAGGTGGACAAACGATCTTTGATTGAACTAAAAATTGGTGTACATAAATTAAAAAACTTTAGCTTTAAAATAAAAAAGAATCGATGAATTCCGACCAAAAATTTAAAGGGTACACTGTCTCAAACATGGACTCAGGCCACGTTTGCAACAGTTCAAAAACAAAAATATGCCCAGGCCTGAAACAAAAGACCGAACGGCCTCAAAATAAGCTAAAAATTAGTATGCACATAGTATAAAACTTCATCTTTCAAACAAAAAAGAATCAATGAATTCCAACTGGAAATAAAAAGTTACACTGTCGCAAACATGGACTCAGGCCATGTTTCCAACAGTTCAAAAAAATTAAAAATGTACAGGCCTGAAAACCATCTTGGGTTCAACTTACAGGCATGAAACAGAAGAAAAAATTATCTCGGATTGAGATGAAAGTCAGTAAGAATATTATAGAAAACTTTATCTTTCAAACAAAAAAAGAATCGATGAATTTCAGTGAAAAATGAAAGAGTTATGCTATCTCAAACATGAACTCAGGCCAAGTATGCAGCAACTCAAAAAACAATTTTTATAGGAAAAAATATGTGTTTGTGTTGAATTTACCACTATTTTGCACATCCAAATTACAATATTTTTCAACTAGCAGTGATGAATTTAAACATGCAAGCAACCAAATGCAAGAAATCCAGCAGCATTTCGTTGTCGGAATTAAAAGTTATAGGCTTTCAAAGAGGCAATATGAAACAGATTTCAAACAGAGAGACTACAAAAATTTATCAACAAAAGCTAAATTTTGATTGCTTTTGCAATTTTTTGAGCTTGAATCAGCTAGATTATGTGAGTATTTCAACTCACCTTGTTGTAGTTGTGCAAAATCTCGGATTAGAGCTGAAAGATTGAAGCTTTGGCTTGATTTCAGCCTTCAAACACCTGTTAAAGAAGAAAAAGACGCATGCAAAAAAGAAAAAGACTATTAACAAACAAACTCTTCTAAAAACAATATTTTGATGAAATATTTTGGTTTTGGGATTAGATTACCTGTTAATTTACTCTACTTTGATAAAAATTACAGCTTGCTTTGAAAAAATTTGAGTTTGAAAGCTTGGGTTTTGAGGAAAAAAGGCTATTTTCTTTTACTGGCTGAAGAGGAAGAAGGTGAGAATGATTTTGAACATACTATAAAGTGTTTCTCACTTCCTCTATCAGGTTAAGTTGGCTAATGAGTCATTTGGACCCAAATTAAGGAATAAATTAATTAGCCTAAGGTTTTAATACAACACAAACAAAAATGCACATGTTTACCCTATTTTATATAAAACAAATTACATTTTTCTTCAAATTTTAATACTAATAAACATGTAAACTTATAGAAGTGTTAAATAAAAATATTTCACACTACATAAAAAAAAAATTATTTTTTAAAAACTTTTTTATTATTAAAATCTCTTATTTTACAGAAATACATAATTTACACCAAATGAATGCATAAGCCCTTATTTTTAACTTCAAAAATTCTACAAAATATATTTTCTTACTTAGAAAAATAACACAAACCATTTTAAACTCAAATTTATAATTAAAACTCATTTTAAAACTAAATTCCACCTTCTATTATTTAATTAAACACCTTTAAAAAATTAACTACTTTCTTTAAAATTTATTAAAGAAGTAAATGAGAAATAATTAATATAATTATTGCATTTTCTCTAAAATAAAATCATTTTCATTATTTAAAGCCCATATTCCATTTATTATCACTCCAAAAAAAAAGCTTGGAATTTTATTTTCTCATTTTAAATTCTAAATTTTTTTATTCCAAATAAACAATTTAGTTTCTCCAATTTTAATTTAAGCCACAATACTAAATTATGATTATCATTATAAGTCAATATTGACAGGTAATCTCCAAACCAGGATTGTTACATACTTCGTCCACCGCTAAAACCGCCTCCTCGACTGTCCAGCCTTCGCCACTTCCACCAATGGAATGCCACCTTACTGCCGTTCCTCTGGACCTAAGCAAGGCCAGTCCATTGCTCCCCTTGAGCAACCGCAAACCCATTTCCGGCCATCAAAAATTAAAACACTAAAATCCTAACCTTAGCTCAACCCAATAACTCTGGCCACTAATGACCATGCGACTACCACCAAAGCCTCGGCCATGCCACATGTTGCTTCCAGCATCATCGCTCAACCTCCAATTATCCATATAACTTGAATTTCACTAATGGACAGAAAACGTTCATCAAACCATCAGGGCATACCTTCAACCTCTAAAACATGAGACTTGCCTGAAAAAAATATGATTCACCAGGACGTACATGACTGTACACTCCGTTCGTCGATTCATGCTTGATAAAAAATTAACATTGGTTTGACCATCACTGTAATCGACCATTTTCTGGCACCATACTCGACGGAATGACGAAATACTATTTAAAAAACTAAAGACTAATATAAACAACTTTAAAGTTGATTATTTTGGCTGATTTTAAATGGTGAAGGAGATGATTATTTTTTAAGGTGAGATGGAGGAAATTTTACTGCTAATTTCAAAGAACGGGAAAGAAAGGAGAGAATGAAACAGTAACTTGTATATGTATATCTCTATGTATAAGTTTTCATTTACATTTGACATATTTTTTCATTCCAAAACAAATATCAATAAAAATATGGTTTTTAAAAATTACTAAAACACGAATATCATTTCAAATCAAGCTACTAACCAAATGCACAACATTTATCATTTAAACCAAAATACTAAACAAAGATTTGAATAGCTCATCTTCCACATAGTTTGAAATGCTTCAAGTTTGAATCTTTGAATGAAGTAGATGTTTTTGAGTTAAAAGATGATCTTTCAAGATTTATAAAAAATATGTAGTATGAAAAATTGCTATATGATAAGAAGAGTGTATATATAAGATAAAATAATAGTAAAGAAGGCTAAAGTCCAAATTACCCAAAATACCAACCGTTTGAAAACATGTTGGATATTAGAGAGATCCATGTACCTTTGTTCATGTGTTTACTTACGGAATCTTTCAATTTTCAAATCTATCTTTCCATATTCAAATTTAAGTATATTATATATATATATATATATATATATTAATTCTCATTATTATTACATTTCTTATTCTTACTTTTCAAAATTAAAATGGTTTTATCTAAACATTTAAATGGAGTTTTAAAGTATATGCAAATGTATTATAACTTTCTACAACTTGTCGTTTGATACAAAGCCGAAAATCCAAAAAGCAGGTTTCGGTCACATTTTTCTTTTTTTGTCGAATTACCTATTTATGTAAACAAAATTCGAAAATAAATTTTCTGTTGTTTGTTATTAACTAAAAGAGAATTATGAATTATTAAAACAATTAATCGAATATCTAAAATAAATTTAATATTCACAAATCAAAGCGATAAAATTCCGGGTCAGTACATTCTCTTCCCCCTTTTAAAAATTTCGATCCGGAAGTTTCACCACAATCTAAACCCAGTAAGAAACAAGTCTAAGCAAAATTCTTAACCCTTCAATAACTCTTTTTTGAAGTACAAAGAAAACTTTTAAAAGAAGGCTAACACCATATAACATACCAGAATAAGTCAAACGGGCATACTCGCAATATTAATACATACCACAGGTATCCACTAAGATACCCCACCAAACTAGCGGTCATAATAGGTCATACACCATCCAAATACTACAAATATACCATAACTAGACAGGATACAAATATCACAAAACCTCTAGCTGAGCAGAACTCTCCTCATCAAAGTCCTCAACTGGAGGACCGGATAACTCCACGGATTCCGCCTCATCAGTAATCCATCCATTAACAAGGTCCATATCTCCCCCTAATCTCATCCACCACCCATCCTAGTCTTCCTCCTTCTGTGGGTACTCGTCCATCGGTTCATCTTTTGGCTCCTCCTCTGTTGGCTACTCTTCTGGCTCCTCCTCTACCGGCTCTTCTACTGGCTCCTCTCTATCGGCTCTCCCACTAGCTTAGGCTCCTCTACCAGCTTTGGAATCAAGAGGTCAAAAACCTCCATGTCATGCATGGCCATGGCATGACGAAATAACTCCTTAGTCCTCATTATCTCTCCTCTAGTAACTATGGGTGTCCTCTATAATCAAACAACAATAAAAAATCTTTAGAATCTCATGAAAAGCTCTATTAAATTTTAACAATAATATGTATATTTCCTATAAACATGTAAAATAGCTTAAACACTTTATTCATAACGATTTGTTTTAGATTTGTTCGAATTCGAACTCATTTCGGTCATACAATGACAAAGAGAATAATCAATAAGTGCACTACAACGTTTGTCTAAGTAAACATCTGATCGTCACTAAAAAAAAATTATCCATATTACCACAAAACTAATGAAGACGTTTTTCACGAACTATCCAAAGAAATGTACCCTAAAAATTTCTTTGAAATATACTTATAAATATTTTCAAGTAATATAATTATTACTTCTTCCCATAAGTCTTTGAAATCTTTTTCAAAGACAATAGAATTTGAATCCTAAAAAATTCTCTTCACTTTATAGATCACACCAACCAAATTTATAAAATTATCCTTATATAATAACTTCCCTTATTATAGTAACCTTTTACACAAGTAAACTTGTTAAGCTACCTAATTAGTGAATGCCTTATAGTTAAATCGTGAAACTAGATTCACAAGGTGTTCATATTTAATTCAATTAAACAACGAATGCTCATAAACTAGCCAAGCATAAGTAAGAAATTAACGAATAATGATAAATAAATACCATTATTCTCTACAAACAATCATAACAAAAATTATTATATAAATTTTCTGTAAATTATCTTTAATATATAAAATATAATCCTAGGTAAAATTATTTCAATTACGAGTTTCAAAATAATATAAATCATTTTTATAGAACTAACAAATAAGCGTTCTCATATATAATACACTCAAACTCATTCTAGGATGTCATTTACCCTATCATTAATTAGTTTACCCTGCCAGGGCCAAGGTACTCACTTAACCTTCAACTTCGATACCATATGTGATGACCTACCTTTTCGATACTTGGAAGTCGAGACTAATACATCCACAATATTCATGTGCCGAGCATCCAAATGCAAAAATGACAGATTGTCAGGGTGAAAAAATAGAAAAGACAGAATAGAATCTCACATCGTGACAAGTAACATATAATATACCAATTATCTTTACAAAATAAAAAAAATTAATATTAAAAAAACATCAGAGTGTATCCTTTCATCAGCCTGAACAGTTATAATGGCCTATCCTTACAAATACTGATACATACACCCAAAAAACATAGCGGAAATAAAATATGGAAATACGTGGAGGCATCTTGCTCATCGCTCAAAGCTCTAAAGAATCCAAAGCTAACTCTGGAAAAATACTCGTCTAATCCGAGTATTATAAGAAAATCACTCGGATCAGTCTAGTAAACCGGCGTGATAAACTCAAATCAAATGGGTTGTTATATCTTATAAAACCTTTCGAAAATATAGGTATCTCGTAAGACCACACTGTAAATGAACAGGGACCGGTTTTTACCTTATGATAACCACAACATTTAAATAGAAAATCCAGTGATACCATAATGGTGTCTAAGGTTCAAAATCAATATTAAATCATAGCCGAAATTGTTGCATTTATTAAATTCTAGCATAATAGGTGTACAACTAAGTCTATAAAGGAAGGCATTAGAGAATGGATTCTATACAACGACAAGGTCGGGGTACCGCCCGCCATGGAACTCTAACAAATATACCAAGGGCCTCACCTGGACCCTCTGCAAATCAACACCGGCCTACCCCTCATTGGATAGTACTGAATATTTCATCACACTGGTTTCTTTGCAACCTTTTCTCGGAAGCTCATGTGCACATACCAAATCCATAAATATCAATCTAGAAGGATGAAGACAATACCTTAACGAGTGCGACCCACATAGCCCTAAAACATATCCCTTATTTTGTCATTCCCGGTTGTGAGGCTTAAGGCTACATTTTACCTTTCAATAAAGCAATCCTACTTGGAATGCTAACGCCACCCTCCAGGTGACAATGCAATGCTAGCATTCGTCTATACAGGTTGTTTGGGATATAAACAAATTGAAGGCACTACTTCTACTACATTCATTTGGAATCACCCTCACGATTAGTAGAAAATAGCCTATGCATTACAAGGAACTTCTAATTTGATTCCATCATCTTCAAGATGTCTTCAATTCAAACACTTAAGCCAGTTCGAAGTGGTTTTCAGATAACACACATTTATCTAATCCTAGTCTCCCTGAACGACAACCGATAGTTTTCGGTACACTCAATTCTTTTCTTTTGGAAATAAATAAACAATACATAAGAGCGGAGATCACCTCCTTACCATTTAAATGGATGGTTTTCCTTATCATTTATCCTCGAAGAATACAACGAGTTTATACATACAATATAGCCTCACCGATGATAACTGTACCATATAATTCTCATTTTTTCTAGATATTTCCAAAGTTAAAAAATGGTAAAGATTTGATAGACAGTGATTTAACTATCAAATAAGCAAACAATTAAATTTTATATGGAATCCACTAATCCTCTTTAATTAATCTTCATCAATTTAATCTCTTTAATTATTAAGAAAAACATTCATATGCTCATCTCAGCAGTATAAGTATATTCTCAAACCATTTTACTTTCTATACTTAGGAAACTTTACTATATACTTATACAATGGTATAAGAATATTCACAAACCATTTAAGAAAGATTTATTATTTCAAAATCATATTAAATGGATCCAAAACATTGTTATTTAAAACATTTTTTACAATAAACCCAAACCACTTATCCTTAGGTCTTAAGTATGGAAAAAGGCTTCATTACCACCGTAATTAAGAAGGATATTTTATTAATTTCATAAACTTGATTTTTATTATCGATCCAATTTATATATGAAAAATAATATTTATACACCGAATATTAATCTTCGATTTCAAACTTAGACTATTCTTTGGATAACAATGAGGTAGTTCAAGTTAGAAAACTAACATTGACTCAACAAAACATTTTTACCTTTCAAGATAGGTAGAAGTTTCCCTGCCTCAAAGTTTAGGTCAATCCAAAATCTCCATATATTATTCATTTAAAATCCAAGTTATACAAACCAAACATCTTCTCAAATTTCAAAGATTTCTTTGTAATTTATAAACTCTATTATCAAATCCTTTTTATTAAGTAAAATTCCTTTTACAATTTTTTTGTTAAGTTTAAATACCTTAATTTAATTAATTAATCACCTTTAAACCTCCTTAATAAATAAATAATTAATTATAAAGACATCATTGAATAATGTAATTAATTAACTTAAACCTCATTAATAAAATAATTAATTAACTTAAGAACATCGTTAATAAAATAATTAATTAACTTTAACATTATTATAAATAATTAATTAACTTTAAACATTGTTATTAAAACAATTAATTAATTTTAGATATTGTTAATAATACAATTAATTAACTTTAAACATTGTTAGTAAAATGATTATATAACTTAACCACTTTACTTTAAAATATAATAATGTTAAAGTTAACTCAAACCCATTTCCCTTAAATTTTGAAAAGAGGCTTAGTGACCACAATGGCACTTAAACAAGCTGCCACTTAATTTTAGTTTAACATTCCAAGTCATATCGTTGATATTTACATAAGCAAAATATATGTAAATAAAATCCATAATTAACAATCGATAGATAACACGTAATTTATCCAAGTCAACCGGCATAGAAATAAATGTCCAAATTAATAAAATAGTAGAATGGAGATTTATTCTGCTAAATAGATGTCCAATATGATCCACTCAATCTAATTATAGCTGAATGGTGTTTTATTCTGCTAACGGAATGTCAGTACTGAAAAAAATTATTTAACTACACTATTGTAATTAAATTCAACATTAATATTTTATCATTAATTTACACTTTATATAATCTATCCAATAATTATCCTGAAGTGTTCTACTAGTTAATACGAATCAAGTGTCGAAATCTTCGAGTTAAACGGACTCTATATGGATGTTTATGTTTTTACAAAGTTTAAAATTATTAATTTATTAGCTAATTAACTAAAATATTTAAATTAACACTTGGCCCAAAGCCAAATACCCTAAACTCAAAACCTAAGCTTCTTCTCTTCTTCCCTCCACTTAAACCCCTAAATCTTTTTTGCCAAAAACAAATCTCGCCAGGAAATATCACCAACGTGCACGGTTGTGCACGTGCACACCCAACCACTATGCCATTCAGTAATCCAAGGCCATTGACACATCCCTATTCTCGAGCTTGTCACAACCACCCCATCGCCATCAACTTCGACCATCCCCATCAAAATATGATTGCCTCACCCAAACTTTGAATCGCTTTCAGGAAATGAACACCCACTTCATCCAGCGCCTACCACCATCGCCTCAACCAATTCCAACCTCCGCCACCTCACTACGGCTCCTCTGGACCCAAGCACGACCGATCTGATGCTCCCCTTGAGCCACCGTAGATCCATTTCCAACCATCAAAAATTAAAATCCTAAAACACTAATCTTAGCTCGATCTAACAAGTCCAACCACGCGACCACCACCAAAGCCTCGACCACTACCCAACGCTACCTTCGGCAACGCCGCTCTGCCTTTAGTTATCTATATCGCCCGAATTTCACTAAATATGTTTATCTAACCATCACAATACACTCTTAACCTCTAAAATCATGTAACTTGCCTTAAAACTCATGATTCGCCAAGACGAACATGATCGTACATTCCATTCATCGATTCATGCTTGATGAAAAACTGACATTGATTCGACCTTCACTGTAATCAACCATTTTCTACCACCATACTTGATGGAATGACGAACTACTATTTTTATAAAAAATTAGAGACTAATACAAACAACTTTACAGTTGATCATTTTTGCTAATTTTAAATAGTGAAGAAAACGTTGATTTTTGAAGGTGATATGGTGGAAATTTTATTTCTAATTTCAAAGAACAGGAAAGAAAGAGTAAAATGAAACAATGGCATATATATGTATATCTCTGTGTATATGTTTTCATTTACAGTAAGCATGTTCTTTCATTCTGAAGCAAATTTCAATAAAAATATGATTTTTAAAAATTACAAAAACATGAATATCATTTTCAAATCAAGCTAGTATCCAAATACACAACATTTATCATTTAAACAAAACTGCTAAACAAAGATTTGAATAGCTCACCTTCCACATGGTTTAAAATGCTTGAAGTTTGAATCTTTGAGTGAAGTAGATATTTTTGGGTTAAAAAGACAATTTTTCAAGATTTATAAAAAGTATGAAGTATGAAAAATTAAATATATGATAAGAAGAGTGTATATATAAGATAAAATAAAAGTAAAGAAGGGTAAAGTCCAAATTACCCTTAAATCCATTTTTCAACCTTACCATCATTTCCAAATCAATCAAATTACTAACAATTTTAAAGCTTGTTGGATATTAGAGCGATCCATATACCTTTGTTCATTTGTTTACTTAAGGAATCTTTCAAATATCAAATCCATCTTTTCATATTCAAATTTAAGTATATTTTATATTTATTAATTCTCATTGTTATTAATTTGTTTATTCATACATTTCAAAATAAAAATTATTTCCTCCAAAAATTTAAATGGCGCTATGAAGTATATGCAAAGGTATTACAACTTTCTACAACTTTTCGATCAATACAAAGCTAAAACACTGAAAAGCGGGTTTTGGTCATATTTTCAGTTTTCCGTCGAACTACCTTATTATGTAGACAAAATTAAATAATAATTTTTCTATCATTAGTTATTAATTAAAAGAGAGTTATTTAATTATTAATTAATTTAATTTTTAAAATATATTAAATATTCACAAACCAAAGCGATAAAATTTCAGATCTTTACAGCGGTGCCAAGGTCGAAATGAGGCTCACCTTGATTTCTAGATTGAGGCCTTGTAGGGATAATTTTGAATTGTTAGATGATCACTTAGTGTGATGGCTCAAATGATGTCAGGGATAGTGCAAAGTCGACATGGCAGTGCTGGAGGAAGTGAGGCGTCGTGAAGGTTAAGATCCGTAGTGACTGAAAGTTTGGGTTTTTGCCTAATATAGAAGCAAGGAATACAAGTGAATGAAGTTTAGACTTAGAAAAATTTTAAGTACCAAATTTATTCCCTGCTCATAAATCATGTCGGTACTGACATGTTTTAGATGACATGTTTTATTTAAAAAAATGAAAGGAAAAAAATAAAAAAGATAAAAGAGAAGAAAAGGAAGTTTATCCAACCGATATACGACATAGCTTTCAGAGAATCGAGGCTCCAACCTTTCAACGACCTAGAATTTTAGTCATTTGAAATTGGGATATTTAATTAATTTTAAATACTAAAAAGTTAATATTATAGATTAAATAACTCAAATTCCGAATATAGCGATTTATTAGATAAATTAATTGTTGAATGTAATAATCGAAATTATTTGAATAATTGAATCTGGGGTTTTAAGCTGGATAAATATAATTTCAAAGCTTATTAAAATTATATGTAATAAAATAAAGATAGTAGACTTTTAATTTAGATTTAAAAGTAATTTATGTGGTTTCTAAAAATAATTCGATTTAATGAAAACGTGAAAATAACCTTCCTGAGCACTGTCTCGAATTTTGATGAAACCAATTTCGTTGAATCTGTAATAATGAGTTATCATACGACGTCGAATTATATGGCTGTAACGACCCAGAATTTTATTAAATTTAAAATTTGAATATTTAATTAATTTTAAATATTTATAAGTGAATTTATAAGTCAAATAAATTTTTATTTGAATTTTTGGATTTAATCGGATTATTAAATTGATAATTTAATACGTTAAATTATGGAAATAATTGAAAATCGAGTTAAATATGATTGAAAATAATTTGGAAAATTTTATTTTATCATGTTGAAGTTAGAATGATATTTTAGAACTTTTAAAATCGAATTAAAAGTTAATTTGTGAAAATTGAATATTTTAATATTTAATAATCGACTGTAAAATAGCCAATTTTTGAACAGTCTCAGAATTGAACGAAACCAGTTTCATTGGATCCGTAATAGTTAGTTATTACCGGATTTCAATTTTCGTGTCAATCGGAGTTATCGTTTGATCGTGGCAGCTCGAAACGCATCGAATCGTTTTTAATTTAAATTTGGCGAGTCAAAATAGCCATTTTTCAAAAAGTCTCGGAATTCGACGAAACCAGTTTCATCGGATCCGTAATGTGATATTATTGTAAGGTTTCAAATTTCAAGTCAATTGGATTTACCGTTTGTCCGGTACAAATTAAAACGCCTAGAAATCGACTTAAATCGGTTTAATTTAAATTGAACGTTTTCAGCCATAACTCGCACATACTTCCGAATTAGCTTCCGAAACCTGTTCCATTGTGTCCGGAACGCGGGATAAACCCTAGGTACGCTGGTTACGGCGTCTAAATCGGAGTTCGGAATTTCCGGATGAATAGTGTTCGATTTTTCTTCTATAAATAGCCCTTCACTCTAAAAAAATAAAAAAAAATTATATCTAAACCCTAATTTCAATGTGTAGCCGCCAGTATCAAGTCAATGGCCGAAAATCATCCTCGCTTTTCTCCAAATATCTTTCAATCCACTCATCAATTCGAGATGTTGTCAACTAGGAAAACGTAGAGGCTAGTGTGCTCTACAAGTTCAACGGTGGAGATCGTGTTTGGAGCGACGATGGGAGAGATATGGGGCCGCGTTTGCTTCAACTTGCGCACGACTTTCCGTGCAGATGGGTGGGCCGAGTTGGCCAGGGCTATGGCCGAAGGTTGAGGGGATGGAGGCGCTTCGTTGGTGAAGAGATGATGGAGTTTAGTCGCTCGAAGAGGTGCAAAATTGGAACCCTAATTCTTGTTAATGGGTTCGGCCTCAACTTCTTAATACTGGACGTATACGTGATGATGGGGAAGATGCGGTGGAAGGCCCAGATGCAAAGTTAGGGACGAACGGCTATGATCAGTGTGGGTTTGAAGTTATATATTAAAGTTAAATTAGTTTATATAAATTGTGAGCAAACTTCAAAAATTCATATCTTTTTCATACGAGGTCGAAAAAATGCAAACTCAGTTGCGTTGGAATCGTATGGACGAGCACTACGCGATGAAGTTGTTTGGAGTCGTTTGGAGTTAGTGAGAATTTCGGGTAAAATTAAACGCGCGTTTAATTTTATTCGAAATAAAAGCTAAAACGGAAATTAAAACCAAGGTGAGAACTTCTCACTCAATCTAATAGATTTCGATTTTATTTTAAATAGTTAGATTTAAAATATTTGAATGCATGTTTGAATGATGACTGTAAATTATTGATTGTTAAAATAGACATTATGCGCCGTTAGTAAGCGGATGTTATTTAATATAAACATATACCGCGAATATTTCATAAACAGTGAAATTGGTATTATATATAGTATCAATATATATATATTGGCATATGTATATATTGCAGTTGTTGATTTCCCGCATTTTTTGTTTAGCGGATGAGACCCTATTACGCCGTTAGTAAGCGGATAATATTTATTAAGAACATATACCGCGATAATTTCGTACTGGAGCGAAATTGGTATTGTGCTAATGTTTTTGGATGCAGGAAACAGGTTGGAGGGATCCAACTGGATTCCTCAACAGTTTTTATTTGATTATGGATATTTTGATATTCGTTGATTATCATATACGATATATGATGGATCGTTGTTAGTCGTGATTGACTATTTGGTGTGTAGCATCATTGGACCCAGATTTCGGGATTTTAAAATGATTTTCAAAGTGATTTTTGAAATATAAAATATTTTTGGAATTGATCCATTATAAATAAATAAACGTTATAATTTTTAAAGTTATAAAATTATGGTTTTGTGAAATATAGTTAAAAGCTGGTTTTCGAGAAATATGGATCAATGATTTTATAAAATAGTTTAAACTGGATTTTTGAGTTTATTATTAAAAGTTTAAATTTAAGATTTATAAAATTTGATTATTTTATAAATCGAAATGATGAAATTATAAAGGAATTTAAAGACGTTTTAGAAGAATAATATAAATTAATTTATATTAAGAGATTTATAAATGGATATTTATAAATTGAATTATGGACATTATAAAACGAGTTTTTATAAGTGTTTGAATGTAGTGAAAATGAATTTCCTAAATGAATGAAATTTATAGAATTTTAAACTGTGAAGTTATAAATGAAAATTTTATAAGCAATAGGTTTATAAAATTTATAAAGTTATCGAAAGAATGAATTTTGGATAAATAAACAGTCTTATAAGTTAAGATTAATAATTTGGGAAGTTAAATGAACGATTTTGTAAAATAATCGTTTTATAAGTAATTAACTTATAATATGAACTTGTAGTTTATAATTGAGTTATAAACTGGAATAGGTTAATAAAGGAATTTATAAAAAGGAAGTTTTTATAAATAAATAGAAACGGAATTTATAAACGTTGTTTTATAAATCCGCAAATGACTTATTTTGATAAGTTAATTGTTATAACTTAGAGATAGAGTTATATTCACATTTTGAACAGTGAATAATCCTTTAAGTTAAAGTGAATAGAAATGATGAAATTTGTTAAGGTAGTATATTCACGTTTTTGAATAGTGAATAATACGTTAAAGAAATTGTTTTAGATATGATGTTTTAAATAGAATTAAAACGATCTAACGATGTTTTAAAAGGTGTTGAGATTCGAAACCATAGATTTTAACATTTATTGTTGAAATAGATGTTTCGAGAAATGAAAGGAAATGGTGGACTATAACACTGTTGTTATAGTAAATGATTTCCGAAAGGAAATGTTTTGAATAGTATTGGGATTTATATATCTATTTTAATTTCGAATCCCTATACTAGTGATTTTGGGTTGTCGTAACGATGTTTTACGCAACATTCGTTTTGGCCCAAATAAATATGTTAAGAGAATGTTTTCCTTAATAGAATGAAATATATACTTAATTCGATTTAAGTATATTGAATATTTTCAAAGGTTGAAAATAAAAAGATTTGTCGATTACTTATTTATGATAAGTATGGAAATGTTTTCCAATGTGAAGTGAATATAGAGAATTTATCTTTTTGAAGATAAATTGAAAATGAATAATTGAAATCGTATATGCACGAATATTTTGAAATATAAATTCATTATGGAATTTATATGTGAAAAGTGAAATTGGTTAAAAAAAAATAAATATTGATTTATTTTTGAAGTGTTGAAACTATATATCTAGTAAAGATATTTTTGGAAAATAAATAATTTGGAAAATTATTTGGAATCTGGTGATGTGTGCATATCCAGTGATAGTTCAATAGCCGACTATCAATATTTCCCTTTGAATGGGTATTTGATGTGAATTGATTGAATTTGAATGCACACTTATTTTTGAATAAGCGCTCACTATTCGGGTTAACCGGGAAAGGACCATGGGGTCGTATAACCCACTCCGAATATGTGATACGTCGTTGTGAATTGCATTTGAAGATCGGTGTTGAAGACCGGTATTTGCGAGAGTGATAGGATGAACTATCGATTGACTCTGCACCGAGTAGCTACGGTATTGAGTTCTCCATATGTGATGGTGAATCCGATCAGGATTGTGAATATCCGGATTGCAAGGACTTCTTTGTAAGTGCCTTCGGTTCTGTTCGATCCCGGAACATACTTGTATGGATTGTATGTCTGACATTACAATTTGAGATATAAAGCCGATTTCTTTCAAATATATTTCTGTTGGTGGCGGAGAATTTATTCTTTGCTTAACACCCTTCTTTGAGACGTACGAGCTCAAAGGTTATATAGTTGAAGTTATCAGCGATATATTCCCAGTTTGGTAATGTGACATGCTGAGTGATGCTGAAATGATCATTGTGTTGATTATTGTGATAGGATCATTTATTTGATCGTCTATCCCTATGATCATCGTGTTGATCATTTGTTGACCCAAAGCATGGCTTTTGTATAAAGTATGTTTTTGTGGACGTGAATTCGTCGAGCCTCACATCCCGGAAATGGTCAAAACAGGAAAGATGCGGCAAGGTTATTAGGGGTTGCTGTAGCTCCCCTTAGGGTATGTGCATTTCCTTCTGGAAAGGGGTGGTATCATGGTATGGAGCCCAGATACTTACTCATGTTGAAAACACTCTATTTATTATGGTGTGATGTTGGATATCGAGCGCTCGGTTGAAAAGGTCCTAAAGGACCGGGGAATGGCGTGCTCGTGTCAGTAGTTACCCAGTTAAGGGGTAACCCGGCCTTGTGTTGGCAGAGTTCCGGTTTGGTTCTCGGGGATGTCTTTCCAGAGGCATTCTCAGTGACAATGGGAAGTTCCTTGGCCTGACCATTTGTTGGAAATCCAAAGAAACAATACGAAACTTGTACGGTTTTAGTTGTAGAACCTGCCATTTAATATGGTAGCTATTAGTAGGCATAATATAATGGTACCTATGCTGGCTAAGATTTATATTCTACTTTCGAAAGGATTTGTTCTACACTATGCACTAGTAATAATATCAAATGCTCTTTTTAAATGCGTATCAAGCATGTTTGACTATCATAAGGAGAAATCTTCTCCAAGTCTGCGTTTGCATTGTGTGTGTGGCAGGAGGTCTTATGGTAGTCTCATTTTTAAAAGCATTGCGAATTGAATTTAAAAATATTATTCTATTTTGATTTTAAAGATAAATAAACTGTTTTAAGTTCTCACACCAGTCACATGACTGACTCAGAGTTTATTGTTTTCCTTCCTAAACTCTGGGTGCCCACCAATTTCCACACGGGCAGTTAAGAGTTAGGTTTATCAGGATATTCTGGATATTCTGGAGTTGCTGGAGGCAAGATGGATGGCATGGCATACTAGTTTATATAGTATTTCTTTTCCGCTGCACTATTTATTGTTGTATGTTGTTGTACACTCTGATGATATGATGTAAATTAATGAAATGTAATGTAATAACTGATATAGTTCTTTGTTTAAAGATTATTCATTTATTATTATATGTTGTTCCGCTGCGAATTGTGAGATTCTGTTGTTGTTCTTTTTGTTTCCTTTCTGTCCGTTCTATTTTCAAATTCTCTTTTTCTATTTTTAAAATTCTTCTATCTTCTGTTTTTCTAATTCTCTGTTTTCTAAAAATCGTCTATCTTCTTTCCTCTCTATTTTCTATCTTCTCTCTTCTTCTATCTCTTTCTTTTTCTTAAATTCTTTTTTTAAAACCCATAACATCTCGGTTTTCGGCCTTTGATTTCTCGGCAGTCGATAAAGTGAGTGTCGATGTTGAATTTTCGAAAGTCGAAAATTTAAGAATGTTACAATGGCAATCAGATGTATCACTTGATCGTGCGAGATTAAAACGCGTTGAAACTAATATTGAAAATTTAATATAAGTATTGGGTTCAAAAAGAAATCTTCTACGTACAATCGAATCAGAGCTCGACAAGTTCCATCGCATTTGGAATAGCGGTATAACATATAGGAAATGACATTGGCAGGAGCCAATAGGTTCATATTTAGCCCATGAAAGCTATGTATAAAGGAAGGTGTCAGAAAGACAGGTTCATAGTAAGCCCATGAAAACTATGATTTGATACTGGAAGGGGCTGGTAGGTTTACAGTTAGCCCATGAAAACTATATCCAGATTAAGATATTGACAGGTGTTAATAGGTTCCTAGTCACCCCTTGAAAATTAGGATTAAATAAAAGATATTGGGGTTATCAATAGGTTCATAGTGATCTCATGAAAACTATGTAATTGGATAGGGAGTCCTTAAACATTTAATCGGTTATTAGTTAGCCCATGAAAACT
Source organism: Allium cepa (assembly GCA_030765085.1). NCBI lineage: Eukaryota > Viridiplantae > Streptophyta > Magnoliopsida > Asparagales > Amaryllidaceae > Allium > Allium cepa. The sequence continues at coordinate 487,566,413 of CM060929.1, forward strand.
ATTAGGTTAATAGTATTCCTAAAAACTATAACTGTGACAGATAGTCAAAATGAATGTGGATGGGTAATCCAGAATTGATTCATTTGTTTTGCGTATCATCGTAACATGTTGTTTTGAATTGTTTTAACCATTGTGGATGAAGGAGCATAGTATATGGTTTTATAAAAAGATTTTAAGATATTAGTGAGCGGAAACTCATTCCTCTAAGTGGTGTGGTCTCACTAGATATCTAAATGATATGAAATGGTAGATTATTATTCATACCAGGCATTATGTCTGACTCGACGTTTATGCTATCCCCTTAAACTCTCGGGTACTTGATTGATTTTGAGTAGTTTGAGAGTTGAGGTTTTCAGGTACCTCATTAGACAAATGAAGCTTCTGGAGACATGTAGGAGGCATGATAAATATATATAGAGTTCTCTTTTATTTGATTCTATTGTGTTGTTTGTAATGGCAAAGTTGTTAAACTACCTTTATATATTCTGATCATCCAAGGGGACATTTTCATATGTTGCTCTTGGCGTATGTTGTAATAAATATATCTTCTTTGAACATGGATAAAGATGATGGGATTATGTTATGAATTTGGAAATATTTTTAAATGAAAAGTGATTTTGTTTGATGTTTTAATTTTTTTTCCATATTCTTGTGTTTCAGTGTATCAATGTATTTAACACCGCCGTATTCGGTCACCGAGGATTAATAACTGTGGATGACTACAACATCTATAGCTGTTAGTTTTGGGCCTCCAAGTGGGGGATGTTACATAAACTCACCTTTTTGGTTAACTAGTATGATATATAGTTGATAAAAACTGTTGAATGATCATTTGGATGATTTACTGCATTTATATTGTTAATTTGGATTTAATCCCGCCTATTGGAGCGGATGAATTCCCATGTAAGAGCGGATGACCCTTTGTATATGAATCCCGCCTCGAAGTGGTTGATTTATACTTTATGATTATATAACGTTTGTGATGCAAGGAAAACATGTTGAAGGGATCCAGCAGGATTCCTCACTATTGTTGAATTGTTTCACTAATATATTTTTTATGGATTATTGAAAGTGAACATGATTGTGGACACTGTGGTTATAACATCGTTATATGTTTAAAAATAAAACCTAGTAGTGGTGGAAAACCAATATCGATATTGGTTAAGTATTGGATGGTTATTGGCCTCGAATTGGTGTTTTAAAAATACTATAAATCTCTATTTGTTGGAATTTGTTTTGAGATAGCAAAGGATCTTTGCATCGTAAATTGGGTTTCGATAATATTTTGTTTGAACATTATCTATTATATTAATATCATTTTAAAATATCAATTATATTAATATCATTTTAAAATATTAATTGTTTTAAAGTATTTAATTATATTAATGTTGTTTAAAGTTAAATAATTATACTAAGGTTATTTAATTATGGGGGCGGCTATTTACGCACAAAATTAGACATAAATTGAGGACACAAAAAATCACGACCGTTGGATATTTTTGTCCTTATATGAAAAGTAGAAATCAGGGGCAATCCAATGATGCAGATCCATTGTGTCACCGATTGTGTCTACATTTTGTGTCTAAATAGACTTTCCCTTTAATTATACTAGTGCTGTTCTAAAGTCAATTTTTTATAGTTAATATGTTTTAAAGAATTTATCGAAAGATTAATAAATTAAGAGGTTGATTATTTTAAGAATGGTTATGGTTTTGAAATTAATAATAAAGATTATTAATAAAGGTTTGACATTTAATTATTATTATTTATAATAATGGTAATTATTAATTATTATTAGTTAATTAACAATATTTTGAAATTATTAATTATTATTTTTAAGATGTTTTAAAGTTAATAATTTCCATTTATTATAATATTTATTATTAATAACCATTACTATATAATGGTGTTTTTGAAGTAAAAGATTTCTAATTTTATAAATGTTTTCGAGACCCATGAATAGAGTTGAAAGACTAGGATTTTATAAAGGAGCTTATAAAACGGTATGGAGACTTCAGGATAGGTTATTTGCAAGGTGAAAGAGTTTATATATGGTTAGATATTTATGAACGTATTTTAGAAATGAGTTATAGTTTTATAAGAGAAGTTTTATAAATAGTTTATGAATTTATAAAGGGTTTATAAATGATTTTTGAAATGTACAAGAAGTTTATAAGTGATTGAATTTTTAAAAAGGATTTATAAATGGGTTTTTGAAGATTTAAAAAATGGTTTATAAATGATTTTGGAGAATTGTAAGGGGAATTATGAATGATTCAAGAATCGAATAAAAAGAAAATCTTTCTAAATTGTGTGGATATACTTATACTGTTGGGACAAGTATATGGGTATTTCTAAGTACTAAAATATAGGGATTTGCGAGTATCTCTTTGTGAAGGTGTATATATATAAGTAATTAACAAAGTAATTGTATGGATGAAAGACTATTTAAAGGAGGCTAGTGATTGTTTATATGCTGAACCAATGTTGGTTTTCCCTATGGAACCAATCACTGATTGAATGTTTGTTGTTCGATAGTTAAATAACCGACCATCGAAAATGGACCCAAATGTAACTTTGGAAATATCTAGGAGAAACATGTGGGTTATATGGCACAGTCATCTCCGATGATGTTATACTATGCATATAAATCTTGTTTCGTTCTTCTACGAAAATGATCAGGAAATCCGTCTACTAACAATTAGGAGGTGATCTTCGACCTTATCTTTGACAGTTTATTTTCTAAAGAACCGAGGTTGAGTTTACCAAAAATTATGGAATGTTGTTTAGAGGAGACCGGGATCAGATATTTTATCCAAAAATCACTTAGATCCAATGAATGTGTTTCGAAGTGAAGGCATCATGAAGAGCATGGAATCGAAGAAAGAGATGTGTAATGGAAGGGCTAATCGCTACTAATCCTAAGGGTGATTCCAAAATAGATGTAGTAGGAATAGTGCCTTCGGTTTCGTTCAGATCTAGAATGGACTTGTATGGATGAATGCCGTTAGCACATTGTCATTGGCGGGAAATGGACATTCTAAGTTTAAAGGTTCTTGAAAGGTAATCGTAGCCTCATGCCTTATCAACCGAGAATGTCTAAAACAAAGAAGATGCAACAGGGCTAAGTGGGTCGCTCACAAGTATGGTATGATCATCCATATCTAGAGTCGCTATTATCTCTCATGTGTATGATTCAGGGCCCATTAATGAAGGGGAGATCATATTCGGTATTATTCAGCAAGGGGTAGCCCGGTCCTGTGTTAGCAGGGTCATTAGGTACGATCCGGTACATTGTTCTAGAGGTGTACTGTGACGGGCGGTACCCCAGTAGCCCAGTCATTAGTTGGAATCCATTCTCCAATATGAGCTATACGGTTTTAGTTGTATATCAGATATGCTGAAACGTGAGATGCTAGCATTTAAGCTATATTCATATTTTACTTTGACCACTTGACATTATTATAGTATAAGTGGATTTTCTATACAAAATGTTTTAGTTATCGTAAGGTAAAAACCAGCACGTGTTTATGTGCGGCCTGATCTTACGAGATATCTTTGATTTTAAAGATTTTTATACAACTTTAAAATCATGTTGGGTGTGTTTTCTAACGTTGTTTTTCCAGACTCACTCGGATGTTATTTTATTATAGTGCTCGGGTCAAACCGAGCATATTACAGATTGATTTGGATGCTTTGAAGCTTCTAAAGAAGAGTTGGAGGCCCAGAGACGTATTCACATAGATAGTTATTTACGTTGTATTCATTGCTGTGTTATTAGCAGTTGTGAGGACAGACTGTTATAACTGTCCATGCTGAAGTAGGTTAGTATACTTTGATTGATGTTTGTATATACACATAACAAAGTTTTGCTTTTGTGTAAAGATTTTTGGTACGTTATAGATTATTCGTTCCGCTGTGAGATTCTGTGTTTGTTTAGTTTTCTTCTTATCTTCTTCCTTCTTTGTTTTTTCCTAACAATCGGGTTTTCCGTCATTCGATTGCTTGGCATGCAATACAGTGGATGTATTAGTATCGATTTTCGAGGGTCGAAAAGCCTATTCGTTACAACCATAGTATGGAAAAGAGATGATTCAGCGACTATTTGAAGCAATAAACAAACATTCTCAAAACAGATGTCATATGTCAAAATGGTTGTTTGTCGATTAATGATCCTTCTGCAATGAGCATTTGATTGCTTGTCTTGATTTAAAATACACTTTGTTTTAACAAAAGCATATTTTGGGAGGCAAGTGTTATCTAACATTTGAACAGAGCGATTTCTTGATGAATCTGGGCTTTAAATTGATGAAAAAATAGATCAAGGAGCTTAAGAGATGTCAAAAATGATGAAAAAACAAAGTACAAGTAGTTTGCAAGAATTGGCATAAGCATAATCATATCAGTACTGAGTTGATTTGTGATGTAGGGTTCACTTATAAGTAGTACGTGACGATGATGTGTACTTCAAAGAAAAAGATAAGATTCGCATAGGAAAAATCATGTCGGTACCGAAATGATTTATAGGAGCAATTTTCACAACAGAACTTAGTAACTTCGAGACTTGGCAAATATAAGAAAAACATGAAGATACAAATTGCAAAATCATGTCGGCACCGACATGATCATGTCGGTACGGACATGATTTGAATTACGATTTTTACTTATTCTTCTACATACAAGCATGAACCTAATCTCTTGCCTGTTCGTGCAAGCTAGTGACGTTGGTGGACGAATTTGCCTATAAATATCCATTATTTGGCAACAAAAAAGGGATCTTACTTTCTAATTTGGACACTCCAAATTTTTTTAACCAAGAGTACTGTCTAGCTTAAATTTCACTTGATTTATAGATCTAAAGTGTTCACTATAAGAAAAGATGGAAATAGCGGCAGACTATAGCAATAGAATTTTCCATTGCTAAATTTGCGTCGGATTTTCGTGTGATTTACAAGGGATAATACTAAGTTTTTTCTATTTCGAATTCTTTCATATTATCACCATCTACTAGTTATATCCGCCGCTAAATCATTACAAATTGCATTAATTTTTTGATATAAATTTTTTGATACTAATTATTGATGCAAATTAAGGAATACCAATGCTTACTTTTCAAAGGTACTTTGTAGCAGATTTTCAAGGAATTTACTAAGGTCACTTGTGTTATTTTTTGTAGGTATAATACGTAGAGGGGATTATCCCAATTTGTCCATAATGAATTTTGTAATAAATATATTTAATACCTAATAAATAAAAAGTAATATTTAATTATTAATAATTAATAATTACTATTGAATAATCAATAATTCATAATACACATTAAACAATTACTACAAATAATTAATAATTAATAATGATTATTTAGTAATTATTAATTAATAATTACTATTAAATAATTAAGAAGTAATAAATAATAATTAAGACTAATATTTAATATTTAATTTTAACAATTAATTTTTAGTAATTAATGGTTAATAAGAAATCTTTAATAATAAAGAAGTAATATTTGTTATTAAGTATTTAATAATTATAATTGATAAATATAATTAATATTTCAAAAAATTTAAATTTTTTTTAAATATATTTAAAATTATTTTTAAACTTAAAAATGTAACTTTTAATCAAATTCGAAAATAAAAATTTGGAAAAAATTAAAAATATTCAAATTTTTTTGAAAATTCCAAAATGTTAAGAAAAACTCAACACTTGAAAAATATAAACATTACGGTGTAAATTATTACTTCCATACGCATCTAGAGGTTCTTTTGTATCTATTTTCTTTGACATATTCAAGTTTTGAATATGTTTACAATTGTTTAAAATGTTACAATAATTTGTAATTTAAAATCAATAACTAATAATTTGTAATTAATATTGAGTACTCTCCTACTTTGGACGATCACTCATTTTCCTCAGAATAATTAATAATTAATAATTCATGATTCGTAAATAACAATATATAATGAATGATTAATATATTTAAAATTAATTATTTATGAATAATAATAAATAATAATTTATGTCTAATAATTAATATTTTTATAATTATTTTTTTTAAACGGTACATTATGCTTGTACTTTGAACAATTACCTGCTAAAATTTTAATTCCCGCCTCAACTTGTATTGTAATTTTCACTCACTTGGTCAAACACTTTATTTTTCGGGTGCTTTTGGCATAGGTCCTCGATAGGTTTCAAAATTGACAAAAACCCCAATGGAAAAAAGTATGTAAATTAGGTCCTTGTTTTTCGAAAAATCATCAAAAAATATAAGAAAACAAAAAAACCTTTCAAAATTTAAAAGCTTTGACAAAATCAAAAATAGAATATTTAATTGGAATGGGAGATTACTATCTAGAGTAGGTAGATTAGTTTTAATAAATTCTGTTTTATCTACCGTCCCGATATATTGGATGTCCATGCATTTATTTCCATATTGGGTTGTAACAACCCGAAATTTTCGATCTCGAAAATTATCGATAGTTATGAAAAAGAAGTAAGAGATAGAATAAGAAGAAGATCAGAAACATCAACATCTCACATTCGCAGCGGATAAAATATAATAATAAATAATAATGGTTTACAAAGAATACTATTCTCTCGATTACATTTATAGTAAATCAAAGTCACACATATATACAAACACTGGACATACACAATTATCATGCCTCAGACTTACAATAATGCAATACAACGGAAAATACTCTATACGTTCCTGCCATCCAGCCCGTCTCCCAAGCTTCAGAACGTCCTTACTTGAAAATCTGTAATACTCGGTCTGACCCGAGAATTACATCAAGTAACACCCGGGTCAAGCTGGAAACCAGCGTGAGTAAACTCATCCAATATGGAATACAAAGCATACAACTTATATAGAACCCGGGTTAACTCGAATCAATTTACAAGTTCACAATATGTTATAGACATCACTTATTTCACACATAAGTTTTCTACATACCAAAGATTTAGATTGAAAATAGTCCAATTCCTTTAAATCACTTCATTCCAGCCTATAGACTTAACATATCAATCTATAAAAATTCAAAGTGGTTTCAGGTATTTCCTAATACCCGACCCCGGTCTATTCGAGTCTCGTGTCTTCCTAACTCAAGTTATCCAAATGAAATACACAACATTTCGTATCAGAGATATCAACTCATTCAAAGCATCCAATACCATTCAATCATCCATAAGCAAAGCATAATCATATACAAATTTAATTTAATTAATCCTGATTGAATTTCTAACCTCGACCACTTAGATTTCTTCATTTAACATTAATTAATTTCAAATCAATTAATCAATCATCCCTTCATTATTCATCTTAATTAATCACCCTGGATTAATTATCCTCCAATTACATTCAAGTATTAACTTTAATTAATTTCACAATATTAATTATTCTTAACCAAAATCAATAAGAAATCTTTAATTACTTCACAAATTAATTAACTAAATTAATTACATTAATCCTTAATTACTTATATTAATTAGTTTCTCATAAGTCACTTATTATTGATTCATTAGTCCTAATTAATCAATCTTTAATTACATCATTAATTACATAAATTAATGATTTCTAATTACATTTTAATTTATCCTAATCTAATTTAATTACATCAATTAAACCATAATATTAATCATTCTCGATTAATCTCAAACTGTAATTAACTATCTTTTTATTTACTTCATTAAATAAATAAATTTCCTGTTTTAAAATAGTAGTTTAAAGGAATTTAAAGCCAAATTCATTTTTAAATTCAAATTAATTTTTAAAAATGCACTTTAACATTCAAGTTGTTAAAATAATTAAATTTTAAAACTTATTTGTTTGAAACCCAGATTCACTCTTGAATCCCAGATTTAACTCTGATTTAAAACTTGTTTAAATCTCTACTTTACAATTTTAACTTCAGTTTTTAAATATCATTTTCATTTCTTTCTGGTTCATTTTTATTTTTATTCTATAATTGTTTTACTTTCAAAATTCACCCTTATATTCCTTTCAAAAATCCAATTTTTATATATTTCGTTAACTCAGAGTACCGAAATATTCAAGCAAACCACAACATTCAATATTCCAATTACCAATAATATCCATGACATAATATCGATCACATCAATATATACTATATACTATTACATATAACATAACACATCAAAACAATCCGATCATTCAACCAGTTATTTAACCATTTAAATTTAAATAAAATCCAGGAGAGTGAGATTAACTCATCCAACGTGGAATACAAAGCATACAACTTATATAGAACCCGAGTTAACTCGAATCAATTTACAAGTTCACAATATGTAATAGACATCACTTATTTCACACATAAGTTTTCTAAATACTAAAGATTTAGATTTAAAATAGTCCAATTCCTTTAAATCACGTCATTCCAGCCTATAGACTTCAAATATCAATCTATAAAAATTCGAAGTGGTTTCAGGTATTTCCTAATACCCGACCCCAGTCTCTTCGAGTCTCACGTCTTCCTAACCGAAGTTATCCAAATGAAATACACAACATTTCATATCAGAGATATCAACTCATTCAAAGCATCCAATACCATTCAATCATCCATAAGCAAAGCATAATCACATACAAATTTAATTTAATTAATCCTGATTGAATTTCTAACCTCGACCACTTAGATTTCTTCATTTTAACATTAATTAATTTCAAATCAATTAATCAATCATCCCTTCATTATTCATCTTAATTAATCACCCTGGATTAATTATCCTCCAATTACATTCAAGTAATTAACTTTAATTAATTTCACAATATTAATTATTCTTAACCAAAATCAATAAGAAATCTTTAATTACTTCACAAATTAATTAACTAAATTAATTACATTAATCCTTAATTACTTATATTAATTAGTTTCTCATAAGTCACTTATTATTGATTCATTAGTCCTAATTAATCAATCTTTAATTACATCATTAATTACATAAATTAATGATTTCTAATTACATTTTAATTTATCCTAATCTAATTTAATTACATCAATTAAACCACAATATTAATCATTCTCGATTAATCTCAAACTGTAATTAACTATCTTTTTATTTACTTCATTAAATTAATGAATTTCTTGTTTTAAAATAGTAGTTTAAAGGAATTTAAAACCAAATTCATTTTTAAATTCAAATCAATTTTTAAAAATGCACTTTAACATTCAAGTTGTTAAAATAATTAAATTTTAAAACTTATTTGTTTGAAACCCAGATTCACTCTTGAATCCCAGATTTAACTCTGATTTAAAACTTGTTTAAATCTCTGCTTTACAATTTTAACTTCAGTTTTTAAATATCATTTTCATTCCTTTCCAGTTCATTTTTATTTTTATTCTATAATTATTTCACTTTCAAAATTCACCCTTGTATTCTTTTCAAAAATTCAATTTTTATATATTTTGATAACTCAGAGTACCAAAATATTCAAGCAAACCGCAGCATTCAATATTCCAATTACCAATAATATCCATCACAGAATATCAATCACATCAATATATGCTATATACTATTATATATAACATAGCACATCAAAACAATCCAATCATTCAACCAGTTATTTAAATTTAACCATTTAAATTAAATAAAATCCAGGAGAGTGAGATTAACTCACCTTTGATTTTTTTTTGCAATCCACTTCAATATAGCTTTGGTTTTCCCGATTTGACCTTGAATAAACAATTTATATGGTTCTTATTAATATTTGAAATGACCTAAAATAATTTACCACTAAATAAATTCAATCAACTAATTTGTTCGATTTAAAATTGATTTTAAATTTTAAAGTGTTTTAACCAGCTAAAATTTTCTTTTGAAATCCCTACCTTTACAAAAATCATTCATACATAATTTCCAAACCGAGACATTTTTTTTAAATCGCCGTAGAAGCCACCTCAGCTGCTCGAACATTGAAGAACTCCTCCTTGCCACTGCTCAGACCCTCACACGCACGATCGAACAACCGACCACACCACCCTAGCAACGAACAATGCCTCTGCCTCGACTTCATCACTGTTGCAGCACCGCACGCCACCATTAGAGACTCCACCCCTCAACCTTTCAGCCTTACCACAAACGCGCGCAACACCAACAAACCCCAAACTCGATTTCGCCAGACCTTCATCGCGCCTCCATCAGACAGGCGATTTCAGCTACCTACGTTGCCGCATGCGCGAGACAATACCCAAACCCTAATCGAGAGACTCCCATGTCGCGACCCTACTTCGCACAAGAGCGCTTGCTCAACAGCCCCACGCTCGAGCTTAAAATCCCCCTTCCCCCTCGAGTTCGAGCTCGATTTAACCCTGCGTCGCCATTAATTTTTTTGACTTCGGTTTCATTTTGTCTGAAAAAAAACACGAAGACATATATCCTAAAGGAGGCTTTGGGTATAAGCTAGACCGTAATCACGTGACTAGGGGGATTCAATTTAGACTTTGAATTGATTTTATGTAGTTGACTATTGAAAATATCTCGTGTTGCATACCGTTAAATTTCGAACTCCTAATGAAGCATGCGACCTGGCGTTCATAATGTTATACCGCTATGTCGGACGCAATGGAAAAGGTTTCGAAGGCTAATTCGATAATATGTGCAAGTTACGGAAATAAACGATCAAATTTGAATTAAATCGATTAAAATAGCTTCTATGCGTTTTGAGCTGGCAGGGCCAAATAACAACTCCGATTGCTACGAAAATTTAAATCCGATAATAACTAACTATTACGGATCCAATGGAACTGGTTTCGTTGAATTCCGAGACTATGCCTCGGAAGGCTATCTTTAAATATCGATTTAAACGATATAATCTCAAAACTTAACAAAACACTTCCGAATCACTTTTTAACACTTTTACTATCTTCAGTATCATCCATATAAATTTTACAAGCCTTTAAATTATTTTTAACAGGTTTAAAACTTCAGATTCAATAATCTACCCAATTTTAGTTTATTAAATCTAATAACTTAATTGATATTAATAATAATATTTGAATTCAATTTAGAAATTAACTTTTAAATATTTTAAAATCAATTGATTAGTCCAATTTAAATTGTTAAAAATTCCGGGTCGTCACATTCCTCCCCCCTTAAAAGAATTTCGTCCCTGAAATTACTAGTTAGGAAGAATGGTCCAATACCTGTTTACTTTTCCTCCAAAACTAACAGTTCAACGTCCTACCAACTATCTTTTATTAAAGATCCACTATCACCTCAACTAACTTCCCAAAACCTTCTATAGTTTCCAACAACATTATTTACTCCACTAATACAAATTCAAATTTAAAATTCAAATTTAAATTATCACAACTTTCTCGAAAAATCTCTAACTCTCTAAATTTTTGAAATTTTTTGCCAGCGTCTCCTTTGCACGGCTAGCTTGGTACAACTACAAAATGCCTCTACGGGATCCCAAATTTCAAAAGAAAAAAAGGCCAAGTGGCTAGATCAAAAACCCAATCAAATTTCATACAGAAATTTAAATACATATCTTTTAGTCGGGCAATTCAAATTATCTCCTGAAATCAAAACCAATTTTCCTTTCCCTTTATAATACCTGCATATCTTACTTAGCAATAGTATCCAATCGTAACTTTTCAAATCATTTTATACATTTCCTTACATAGGTTTCATATCCATTTCAAATTAGTTTTTCCATTTCCATATGATTTCAATTTGTCTTCAATTCTGAATATTGAATTTTACCCTCCATTTACAACTGATTCATATCATTATTTTAAATTAGTTTCATCCATTAATTTATTTCAATTTCCAATTTGAAATCGTTTTGTCGTTAACAAAAATTTCCCAATAATTTTCAAAAAAAAAATCTAACTCCCAAAATTTTCGAATTTTTTTGGCAGAGTCTCCTTTGTACGGAGGAGCTTTTGCAATTTGACAAGAGATATAAACATATATACATCGACCCACACGGTCGAAAAAACAAAAACAGTTCATATTTCCTATTTTTATTGCATAGGCGTACCTTTATTTAGCATTTTTAAGCAAACGAGTTATTATTTAAGCAAATAGCGCAACCAAATCCAGCCAAACGGCTTCCCGGTACCTGTACTTACTCAATTTAAATATGTAAGTGCCATATATAGAAAATTTATTAGCATTTCACTTACTTTCAATTGCTAAACACAAGCATTACATAAACAACAAGCACCAAACGCTTCCCCCATAAGCGATTTATATGATTTAAAGCTAATCCAATTGCTTCCAACCAATTCATAAACCATTTCATTCAATTTTAATGGTTTCCAACTCAATTTCTTACATTCAATTTATTTTTGGTCCAATCCAGCTTATATTCACTTCAAATGATTCAAAAAAAATTAATTTTATTTTCTTCTATTAATTCATAGAATTTATTTACCTTCGTTTACGTCAAACGACAACTATTTTTATGCAAATTCGGCGATACTCGCTTAATAGAGTATCTATTTTAGTTTATATCTACTTTCAAATTAATTTCAATTCATCTTGTATTTAATTCCATTTCATTTCTACTTTATTCACCAACCATTCATTGCATTTCATTTCAATTCTGCAACTGTTCTAATCAAAACAATTTATTAAGCTTGGCACATTTAATACTTATAAATTAATAACCATTTCCAAATTAATTTAACCCAGACTTTTATGATCTTTCACTTTTGCTCGAAGCCAAACTCCCATTAATTTTAAACTTAAGTTAATTTATTTATTTTTCAAATTATTTCAACTTCATAACTTAAGCTCACATCATTTGCAAATGAATTTTCTTTTTCACCTTAACTTGATTCTATTTCAATCAAATCTCATCTCATTCTACAAATTTATTTGATTAGGTATCATAAATTAAATTCCCAAATTCAATTCATTTACGACTCATTTAACTAATTACCAGGCCATTTTCAATTTATTTCTACCTACTTGGGTTTTGTTTGCAATTCAAACCATGTCTATTATAATTCAATTTCATTTCATTCGAAACACTTCCCTTATTTGTAATTTACTTGCAAATTTCATTAGATATTATTCATATTACACTCGAATTTTATTCATAATTCAAATCATCACTATTTCGATTCAACTCTATTTTATTTTTATGTTTACAGCATCTCCACTTATCTAATTCATCATCAAATCCAGGTCGAATTTTATTTACAATTCGAATTCATTTCCAAACTCCATTTTTAACTTACAATCCATTTTATTTAACCGAGTTAAATTTTATTAATATATTCTATCAAATAATTTATTTAGCTATTTAGCTTACTTCCAACTTTTATTTCAATATTCGATTTTATTACAAAAAAATCACTTCATTAAATTTTCCTGAATTCAATTTTTTTTTATAATTCCAGTTTGGATTTCTTCCATTTTCCAAAATTCCAACATTTTTATTTTAAAATTTTAGAAATGCTTTTAAATTCACATAATACTATTAAAATAGCTCTTTATAAAAATATTTCTTATAACTCGATGTCTCAACCAGTCCATCCTTGTTCTCACAGAAATTCAGTCACACGTTGATCAGGCGTAGGATTGAAGATCTATAAGTACTTAGCAGGCCCATTTTCAACATCCAGTGAAAATACTTGGAAAGTAATTTTATTAAAAATATAGAAAATAGTTTTTGAAAATAGAGGAAATATCTTTGTGAGAATGCTCTGAAAATCATCACCCCCATACATGGCCGCAGTTACATCCTGGGTTACGTTGCCATCACAGCAAAAGTTCATGTAACTGTAGGCACTTCGCTCCCCTCGATTACGCCATGGAAGCCACAACACAACGCAGTTACATTCCAGGGTTACGTTGCCATCGCAGCAAAAGTCCATGTAATTGTAGGCATCAACGCCCCTTGATTTTCGCTGTCGAAATGAAACTTCTCCGCTCCTACATAGGTCGTAGTCTATCGATGTAAAATCAAACGCAGACTGTTGGCTCTCAGCAGCACACACGACTTTCGCTATGTTACCATAGGTCGCAGTCTACCGATGTAAAATCAAACGTAGACTGTTGGCTCGCAGCGGCACACACGACTTTCGCTATGGTATACACTACTCATAATCCTCAGGAACTAGTTTTGTCCGGACTCCTCACATGATTAACTTTCGAACCCCCCCTTGGGGTTCAAGGCAGCACCACCCGGTGGCACTCCTGAGAAATTCATTTCAAGGGAGCGCCTTTTTCCCCAGAACCATTATCAAAACACTTTATACTATACACATATAGTATCTTTTAAATCATACACCTAGTATGATCTCAAACAAAGCTTCTTTACAAAAAATCGATTATCCCAAAATCGATAATTCTCAAACTAGGCTTTCCAAATTCCAATATTGATTTTACCCAAAAAAATCAAAGCCTTTCCAAATCAAAAGGTTCCCAAAACCTTTTTCCAAAATCCTCATAAGATCCTTTATATGTACATAAACATATATAATTTTTTTTTAAACTTTGGATCATTTCAATCTTGTATAAAATTCCTTTTATACTTCAAAACACCTTCAAAATCATTTTCTTCCGTCAATAGATACAACAAGGGGAGATTTATCTTATATAACAAAGATATATAACTTTGTTTATTCAAAATCAAATATTCAAATTTGATTATTCTTTTTAATATCATTTTCATTCAAATCTGTACGATGTACACTTATCATCTGTATGCCGTACCAATTTGATCGCTCACTCGATCACACAATTTCACTTCCGAGCTAGTATCGTCCACCCGACTTCCTAGTGCGGACTTAGATCTGGTTTCTTGATCAGAAACCGTCATTCTCCTTACATAGCCATAACTATGATAGAGAACATCCAAAACCAATCAACAATCCATATCCAGGTTCGCCGTCAAAAATCGAGTGAAAAATCTCAACTCGGATTGATAAACTATCTCGAAATTCTGTGCTTGAATCTGAATCAAATCACTATGCGAATAGGATAATATACGTACATCCTACGTATTTAACTTCATTGATTATTAGCCAAATCAATTTCCTTTCCATTCACATTCACTTAAATTTTCACTCACTTATTCACATTTGCCTTAATCCCCATTTGGATTATCACTTCAATTCTTATCTCAGTTGGGTCTTTAATCAATAACAGTTTGAACTCCGACCAGTTTATTTTTAGAAAATAGCTTGAAAATTTAAAATAAATAGATAAGTAGTTGAAAAATAATTATTAGTTTGAAAAATAGCTGTAAAATAGTTAACTAATTATAAAATAGTTAGAGAATAGTTGAATAGCTTCGGAAAATTTAGATAATTACAAAATAGTTGTAAAATAGTAATTAATTTATGACATAGTTGAAAAATAGCAATTAGTTTATAAAATAGGTAAAAAATTGTTAAATAGTTCCAAAAATAATGGTAAAACAAATATAAAATAATTTAGCTTTAAAAAGAAAGGTTGTATATATTTAATAGCTTGGAAAAATAAGTTTATATTAAAGCGATTTATATTAAAAATAGTCCAGAGCCAAAACTGTTCACTTTCCCATCAATTTAATTTAAATTTCCACTTCCATTTAAATTGACTCAATTCCAATTTGAATAACTTAAATTTCCATTGAAATTGACTTAACCCCAATTTCAGGTTGAATCAATCCTGATTTCTTTCCCAATCCTAATCAAATTCCATTTGATTTTAAACCTATTCAACTTTAATTATAATTTCAAATTATTCCAATCTATTTGGACTAGTATCAATTGAACCCACTTCAACTTCAAATCAATTTAATTCAACTCAACTTTTCCATTTGAATTTTTAAAGTTATCCGTCTTCAATCACAAATCCAATTAATTCAAATCAGATTCAATTTGAACTAATTCAATTTCAATCTCAGTTTTAGACTATCTTGAATTATATAAATTCGAGTTAAATTCTCAAAGATTGGTTTAACCTTTTGAACCAAATTAACCTTTATTAAAAGTTTTTAAACAATTTAATTTCCGAGTTCTAATTTTAGAATTTCATTTTAATCAGTTTAATTTCAATTTGGTTGTATTTCTGTTACCACTTAATTTAATTCCAATTCAAGATTTCAGTTTGGTCGTATTTTATATTACTTCTTAATTTAATTCCAATAATTTAACAACCAATCACCTTAATATTTATTAGAAGGAAATATTACTTTATATATCAAAATATATTTTTATATAAAATCATTTAAAACCTTTATATATAGAAAATAACAAGTACGCACTCATATGTATATATATACTCAACTCATTCTAGGGTACCATTGACCCTATCCTTAATGAGTAATCCCAACAGAGCCAAAGTTCTCGCTTAACCTTCAGCTCTGATACCAACTGTAACAACCCGAAATTTCCAATCCCGAAAATTTTCGACAGTTATGAAAAAGAAAAAAGAGATAGAAGAAGAAGAAGAAGATCGGAAACATCAACATCTCACATTCGCAGCGGATAAAATATAATAATAAATAATAACGGTTTACACAGAATACTATTCTGTCGATTACATTTATAGTACATCAGAGTCACACATATATACAAACACTGGATGTAATGTCCCGTTTTTCCGTACCCTTTGAATCGACAATAAACCACACATGTCAAACTCAAATTGCACGAATAAGCGGATCATTAAGGGTAGAAAGAAAATAAAGACAGAACAGAATCTCACACGAATGGAATAACATATATTATTTCAATAATAATTCAGCTTGGACAGTTATAAACACCTGTCCTTACAATTGCTGACAAACATCAAACAAAATACACTAAGTACAGCGGATAATAGAATACGTCCATACATAGATGAATATCTCCAGCTCTCCTTTGGAAACTCCAACCGTCTTCGACTAAACCTGAAACTATTCGGATCTGACCCGAGTATTGAAAATATCCAGATCAGGCTTGATAAACCAGCATGAGAAAACTCAATAATAAATGACAGTGTCATATATCAGCCTTTGAATAAAATCCTTTTGAAAGAAAAGAGTATCTCATAAGACCACGCCCACACATAAACACGGACGGGTTTTTACCTTATGATAACTAAAACACTTTTATATATCAAAACGTTTGATATTATTTCTAATAACATTCTTTTGAAAACACTTTTCAAATAAACTTATTCAAATAAGATATCAATATCTGGACTAAGTCTAAGGTTATATATCCGGACTAGGTCAACACAATATACCAACGGAATATATGATACCAAAAGGGGTAGCTGAAATGTTTGCAAGTCATTACAGCTATTTTGGGAATACAATCGAAATCGTAAATCTCGTAGGGATTGGATTTCCAACATGATGGGAAACTAGTGACCTTTTCTCCAAACCACGCATAACAAACATAGTTCTCACGGTGCCTTAATCGCTTTTCTCAAACTAGTCACTTGGAAACTATACTTGCTACACTACAAATGATAACCAGTAGTTCCCTGCTTTTCTCAAGCTAGCCACTTTATCCACATGGGGCAATAAATGCCTTGAGGCCCAGACGTATCTGGTACCTAGGGCTCAGAACATCTGATAACCCAAATCACTACTATCTGAAATGCGAGCATACATCTAACCATATAGAATCCCATCATAACCGGGGCGTGTGGCTCACGAAGCTACGATCAATTTCTTCAAAGCCACGCTTTTCATACAAAACCACGCTTTGATCATAATAGGTTCCACTTTGAATGCCACACTGCCATTCCTTTGATCACTATTTGACTCCCACAAAAATACAACCCTTGAGCTCGTATGTCTCAAAGAGGGTGTTAAGCTAAGAGAAGTTGCCTTCTCCGCCGCCACTGATGTACATTTGTAAAAGACAAACGTTGTGTCTCAGAAATGCAATGTCGGACATTCGTTCATACAAGTTCGTTATAGGACTGAACAAAACCGAAGGCACTTTCCTCGGCCATTACTAGGCGAGAAGCCCTTGCAATCCGAAAAATCTCCATCACAAGCAATCCTCACGCTATGAAGACCCACGGTCTTCAATAATCATCATCTTCAATATGTCTTCACTTTCGAACGTATACATTGGCTCGAAGTGGTTTTCGGATAGGAATTACCCAAATCCGACTCTGGTTCCTTCGAAGCTAATCATCGCTTTAAAAGATGTTAAGTTCATATGTGGATATCAATCATCAATCAATTACTTCATCTTTTATCTAATCAAATATCTTTCTTAGATATATTCTTTTCAATTTATTCCATTTTCTTTTCAAATGTATATGGAATCATTAAGCCTCATTTATCAAATCATTTGGTTTATTTAAACCCTTCTTAAATATTGGAATAATTCCAAATCATTTTCATTTTTACTGAGGAAAACTTTTCCAAATCATTCATTTAATCTTAATCAAAGATTTCTTATATCCAAGTTATAACTTTTAACTTAGGGAAAATATTCTCAAATCATTCATTAAATCAAAATCAAAGATTTTCCTTTTTAACTTCAAATCATATTCTTGCAAATCGTAGATTTTCATAACAGAACACTACTGCCACTTTAAATATGGTAAATTTCACCTCCAGGGACTAATGGCAAGTTTCACCTCTAGGGACTAATGGCAAGTTTCACCTCCAGAGACTAATGGCAAGTTTCACCTCCAGGGACTAATGGCAAGTAACCCTACATCATGAATATCTTTGTCTTTTAACTTGGAAAAAACTTAAATATGATCTTTTAGAGTATCCGGGCTTTACTTTCGATATGTTCCACCCCTCGCCTAAGAAGAGAAAACATAGGCCAGGTAAGTTCAGGGTACTGGTTGCTCCATCCTTAAACTTAGTTAAACACCTTGTTTACCTTCCCAGATCTCATAGGTGGGACAAATGTACTAGTCATTTCCACATACTTAGATTTGTTATTACATTCAATATTCTTCACTTTTTGTTTAAGTAGTATAAACAATTTCTCTTAACAATTTATTCAAACTCTTATTAAAACTTTCAAATCATCTTTATACTATTTAATTATTCCTTTAAAATCATTCACAAAAGATTTAGGAAATAATTGTTAAGTTTAAACTCATATTCAAAAGGTTATAGAATTCGCAGCATAAAAGTGCTGTAGAAAGTGCTATATAAGCTTATTTGATTTAAACAACTTTTAAATATTTGAAAATTCATATTTTTCATTCAAAATCTCTTTCAAACCATTTTAATATATTTATCAAATTTATTTCATATTTTTAATCATTTAAAAATATCATTTATAAAGAAATCCCGTTTTGGATTCCGAACTGCAAACCGCGATGTTTTTAGAAAATTGTTTGGGACATATTTCAAAATCTACTTGATGAAATCTTGATTTTCTTTCTTCGTTGAAAAACTATGGATATAATAAACCGGAAAATTGTTATCTTGAAGAATTCCGAGCTATATTTTACTTTGTACACACATTTAACTTTTATGGCGCGAAATCGCGAACTACCGTTACGCGACGCCATAGTTTTGACTTGTTTTTCAATTTCTTTTCAAACTTCTTGGAAACACTTTTAAATATTTATAAAACTTTTCTAAATCATTTTAAACTCATTTTAAACAACATTTCCATCATTTCAAATTCATTTTTATTTCATTTTATACTATAATATCATATTATTATAATGTCATTTTCAATCTTTTTAGATATTTTGAAATCATTAAGAGGCTAAATAATTTCCATACACACATTTGTATGGAATTAATTCTCATTTGATTAACTACGGTTAATTACTAATCATTTCTCTTATCATTTATCAAACAAATTATCAACCACATAATCAATCACATAATCAACCAATTTGCAACCAACTTATCAAACACTCATTAAACATATTTAAACTTTTCAAATCATTTTACTTGAAATAACTTATGGATTAATTAGTAAATAAGAGTACTCACCATAAACCAAAGCGATTAACTTCCTACCAACATTCATATCATCCAACACTTCACTAACTACTTCCTACTCCATTAAACACTAGCAAATAACACCCTCTCCTTTCCAATAGCTTGGTCAAGGCTTGAGATGGAGGTCGGCCGGAAATATAGAGAATAAGCGATAGAGCTTTGAACTTGAATTTCTAAGATTTTGATCCGAAAAATGGGTCGTCTTCTCTCTTGTTTTTGACTCTCTAACTCTCAAAATTTTAAAAACTTGTTAACTGAAAAGTTATTGCAAATTCTTTTCTATTGAATTTAAAATAAAGAATCATTTGAATAGAAGTTGTTTTGAGGGAGATAGGATAGAATGAAGAAGAGGTATTGTCGGATTAACAAAAATGAAGCCCGAAAATACACTTCAAAGAATTGAGTTTCAGGTATAACAAACCTCAAAATTGGAAAAAGTGATCAATAGAAAAGTTGTAGCCACTGGAATTTCATATGGTTTGAAAAAAGATTTCTTAATTTGGATCTGTTATGATCAAGTTATGATCAAAACAAAATAGGATATTTTCTGTGTTAAAAACTGGGCCAGAAAATGCACTGTAAAGAAGTGGGTTTTTAGCATGGTTACCTTAAGAATGAGACAAAATGGTCAACATAAAAGTTGTAGCCACTGGAAAAAATACATGATTTAGAAAAAAGAATTTTGCAGTTTGGTCTGTGATGAAGAAGTTATAGCCGAGAGAAGAAGAGGTAAAATATGCAGAAAAGAGGAGTTTGATTTGAAGAAAATGGACATTGATTTCTTTTTGAATATTTTGTAAATATTTTGACATTATTTCTTTTTAATTTTTTTATATGGCATGGAAGCCATAAAAGAGAAGATGAAGAAGATGAAGAAGCTTGAGAAAAGAAGAAGAAGAAATGTGAATGAAAGTGAAGAAGGAGGTGAGTATTTATAGAAAAAAGAAAGAAGTGGAAATTTACCAAAATAACCTCTTACCAAATTACCAAAATAACCTTACTTCCACCTAAAGTAAGCTCCACTTTTTCAATAATTAACATCACCTTTCACATCTTTACTTTATGTTTTAATCACTTAAAGATTAAGTAAAAAATATCATAATTATGTTGGCTTTGATTTGATGTGATTTGATGTTTACTTTTGACTTTTCTTACTTATTTTTCTTAATGACTTCTAGAAGTTTATAACCTTATTTAGTAAAAGTAAACTTGATTAGTGAATTAATTAATACTTACACTATTTGAATATGTTCCTATATAAGAAAATAAAGGTGTGACGACGTTGCGACAACATTTAATCGATAAAACGTTGTTTTTCGACAAAATGTTTTACGGTCACATTTTGACGTTTTAGTTAAACTATTTATTTATGTAAACCAAATTTAAAAATGAACTTTTTACTTCTTTAAATAAATTAAAACATGTCTCTTTATATTTTAAAATCATATTTAAATAACATCAAAATCTCTAATTTTACGGTGTATGTAAAACTGACAAAATTCGACAAAATTTGGTTATTTTTGTAAAACGATTATTAACATACTTATAAGTATTTTAATATACTTTTATTATCCTTATTAGATGTTTTCAATAAGATTTATCTTTTCAAATAAATATTTAAACCTATTTATTTAAACATTTATTTATTTTTAACAAAGCTTAACTTTTGTGGATTTGTTCTAAAATCCAAATTTATACATTTTAAATTATCAACTGTAAAGACTCGCTATTTTGGACCATTCAAATCGTCAATAATACTATACATGTCTGACTTAAATAATTCAAAATACCGAATTGTTAATTTAAATTTTGGCAAAAACATATACAGTAAATAAATCAATCATAGAATCACTGATACAGAGTAGTACAATAATACGCAGCGGAATAAATGAATAGTAGTTCATGAAGCTACTATATAACAAAGTTAGAAATAAAATACATCAGAATATCTCGGATACAGTGAAGTCTCCAATGCAACATATGACTTCTCTTAACAAATCAACTGGAAGTGCTGAAAGCTAAGCGATAGTTGGATCTCCAAGCGAAGCTCGTTAGAAATAAAATACATCAGAATATCTCGGATACAGTGAAGTCTCCAATGCAACATATGACTTCTCTTAACCAATCAACTGGAAGTGCTGAAAGCTAAGCGATAGTTGGATCTCCAAGCGAAGCTCCAGACTCCAAAGGTGAGTCTCAATGCTGTATCACTCAGTCTGACCCGAGTATAAAGCAAAACACAAAACACTCGAGTCAGGATTAACATTCTTATATCAATAAATCCAACTCAAGTGAAATATCAACTGAAATAAAATTAACTTAGAGGATGTTTGGGATAACCATCCTCTAAGGATCCCTGAAACTATCTGTAGGGTAGAAATATACACTATGTCACCGTGGTCATCTCAATTTTATTTATTATTGAAAACGAAATATCATTTCACTTCAAATATATTTGTTTTCAAATTTGATCACTTTCACAGTTACGATTCAAATCTACTCCAATCAAAAATTCAAATCTAGTCAAATCTCAATTTATCAATTTAAAATTCAACTCAATTCCTAAATAACCACTTCAATTTTATCGATCTCAAAATTCAGATTTGTAATCACAAAATACCCCTTTATATTTCAATATATTTCAAACTTTAAGTATTCAACGTTTCAAACTAAATTTTATTCAATTTAGTTTTCTAAATAATAATTTCAAATTTTAGTTCAACCTAAATTTTCATTTTTTATTCAATTTAGTTTCTAAATAACAATTCAACTATATTGATTTCAAGTACAGATCTGAATCTCAAAATAACCCATTTAAATTCCAATATAGTTCAAATCTTTAATATTTAAATGTTCAATTTAACAGTTTCATAAAGATCTCGATTAACATCATTATTGTTTAGTCTTGAAATGCCCCCTCATTTGATTCAATATCATTTAAGTAATCTTAAATTACATTTTACTCAATATTTTATTTTAATTTATTTAAACGTGAAATGTTCAATAAATCACTTAAATCAAAAATCCAGTTATAAAAATCATACCTTTAGATTTCCCATTTAATAATTTCAAATTGATTTAATTAAATAAATCCTTATTTAAATACCATTTTTAATAAATCCAAATTTATCTCCCAATTTTAATTATTCAATTTATTACAAGAAAATCTTTTTGAAATATAGATTTACATAAATACTTAACCATATTATGTGTATTAAATCAATTCTAATTTAAATCAAATATCACTACTAAATCTATATATATAATTTCCATCTTAAGAATCAATATTTATTAAACCATATATTTCTTTCCAAAATCATAGAAAATATTTCAAAATATTTATATATGGACCAACGGTGTCTGTGTATATTTTCTATCATATGGTCAAGTGTTACGGATATTTATCATTTCAATCCGTCCACTAAATATATACGGGTGGATATCATTTCAACCCATAATCCCAAATTCAATTAAATGAAAATCGCTTGGGTTTATCATTTCAACCCATAACGATTTTCTCCTATCCTAAAGTCCGTTCGGGTATGTATCATTTCAACCCATAGTGAATACTATACTAACAGGGCACTTGCAGAGTGATAACAGATATGATAATAATATAACAACATGCATATATCATTAATAACAGTATAATATAAACAATAGGATATGGTGTCATATCCCACTAGTGAACAGTTATAGATAATAGCATAAATATAACAATTTAAATAACCACAGCAGCATATTTCAATTGTTGTTTCAATTGAAATCAAATTTAATAAATATAAGAACGTTAATCGTGAGTGATTGCTCACCTTTCGAGGCTAAAGAGAAAAGACAATGAAGTTTAGTTACGAATTCCAAAGCAACGCTAGATAGACACGATTCGACGAAGAAAACAGGCACGATGAACAAAGCTGTAAATGGAAGAGAAAAAAAAATCGAATTCAAATTATAACTAGATCGATGAAGATGAATGATAAAAGTGAACTTACAATTATATATATAATTATATATAACTATTTACATATATAAAACATATTCTAAATTTAATATACATACATTTCAAATCATTGTTTTTAAACCAAACACATATACAATTAAAAAAATCAAACATATATGCAATATATATGTTGAAATAATACTTATTAAAATAAAACTTATTTATAATGTATGTTCATTGCAACATATCAACTGCCGCGTATATAACTTTTAAACTTTATCTTATAAAATATAAAATGTAAAAACTTTTATAACTTAATAAACTTCATATTATAAATATACTATATACACTTAAAACCTGCGCATGTGATACTTATATTTAAATAATAATATAACCATTACGACATAAACCGCTTAGACATGCTTAAAATTTACTTTCAAAACTGTTATAAATACCATATACTTACCGACCAAATGTATAAACTCGAATGCTTAGATATATATATGGTTTTCGTTCTTTTTCTCACTCACCTATTTTGTTGTTTCCAGTACATTGCATTAAGAAAGAGCAATATATAACAAAACCAACAAAGCCCAAAAAGATTCAAAAAAAAAGTATATATATTTTTAAATCACCTTATATTATTTCATTTAATAACATGATACGAAAAGCTTCACTTTAATCAAATTCACGTTTGAAATATTATATATATAAAAAAACAAAATACTAAGCTTAAACAAATTAGATCAAAAAGCATCTTTGCATACAGCAGCCGAAAAAGGAAAATTTTATTTTATAAACTAATATAACATCATATATGCATATATACACAAATACATTTATATATATAAAAGAATAAATTTGTCATATATATATATATATATATAAACCATATAATAGACGCTGCAAAATTTGTATAATATATTATTAAACTGGAAACAGGGAAACCCAAGATAATATAACCCATGTAACAAATTCACTAATATATATATGCTAACAGACAGAAGTACTATACCTAATATATGCGAACGTATGCAAGCTAGTGGTGACGAGTGTCTGATGGGTGATGGCGATAGGGGTATCGGTTGTGCCTAGGGAAGGCCAAATGGAACAGAAGAGAAGGAAGCACTATGCTCGGCCATCATGGCGGCTGTCGCCTGGACTGGAAGCACGTGGTGAGATGTGGCGTGGGTATGCGGTTATGGCCTTGCAGAGGCACTGTAACAACTTTGGAAAGAAAGAAAATAGGCTTCAGGGAGGAAGAGGAAGCAACGGTAGGTATAAACCCATAGTTATAAAGGCAGAGGAAAAACGCTTTGCACAATTTACGGTGAGCTTTAAATTTTTAATAAATACAAAACGTATCTAAGTTTATACGTTTATAACTTTCCAGCTGTAGTGTATATATATAATGAACGGTCATAATGAAAGAAGTGGAAACATGGAGCGTAGGAATGGAAAGGTTAGAAAAATAAATTTTTCACCCTTAAATTCTGAAGATTAATAAGGTAACATACCTCTTTAATGAAATGTATAGCAACTGTCACAAGCTAAAATTTAGCTGAAAGTTTAAAGAAAGGAGGGGAAGATGGGTTTTTAAATTAATCACTTCCCAGAATTAATATGTCAATGAAAAAGAAAAGAAGATGAATCAGGGAAATGTATTATAACTTATATATAACTATAAAACGGATAGATGGAAGAAAAGGTGAGCAAGTGAGTAAAAGTGGAAACTGATTTATAAGCGAAATGGAATGTGAGATGTTGCCTGTGAAGAAAATGGAACAGTTTAAAAATTAAAGGCAATGGACTGCTGAAATTAAATGAATATAAAACGTGTAAAAGTTATATACTGAAATGACTATAAATTTCAATTATTATTATAAAACGGGGAATAACGAAAGTCAAGGATGATGATTTCAAAGTTTATCAATGGCTAGGAATGGGGAAGTCTATCTGTGAATGGGAAAAATTATTAAGCAATTGAAATTTTAACGGTAGAAAAAGTAACAGCTACATACTGTTTTAGAAACAATCAAAACAATTAATAGCTTGATTGGACAGCAAGAATAAATATGGAAGGACATGTTATAAAGGCAAAATGAACCGTTTGTAAATAAATAAAAAAATGATGGCAAATAAAACAGCTGTGCCTTGAGTTTCCCAAAATAAATTATTTTATGAACATCAATTATTATTGGCTTAAATTGAACAGAATCACACCCTAAAATATACTTTCTTGATTTTTGATGAAAATTTATCATTTTCCACATTTAATTATACATAATCCAAATGTAAAATTTTATTCAAAATATTATTATTTAAAATTTCACAAAAATCAAATTAAATACGCTAAATAAAACCATTAAAAATTATCAAAATTTTACGGGTTGTTACACTCTCCCCCACTCAAAACTTTTCGTCCCCGAAAAGGGAGAAGGTAGGAGAATAGAAACAACCGGAAAGATAAATAGATTGAAAGACAAGGATAAACAATTAATTTAAGACCACATAAATTTTTCTAGATATATTCATTTGAAAACTTCATTTGCAGTTCAATTATCTTTAAAACTTTTCAAAACCCATTTGTAAAATTTCCTGCTTCCCTTATAAATAACATTTATATGTTTAAATAACACCTTTATAAATATATATATATATATATGAAAACTATTTGGAAACAGTTATTCACATCCTTGGTCATATTTTCAAGGAAGTTATTTGACAACATTAAATCCATAGTTTATAAATTTACTAATTTATCTTAAGACACTTTCAACATTATAGATAAATTAATACTCATTTCTTAAATATGTTATATTAAATTAATAACTTCTGAAATATTAATGACACTAATGATTTACTATTAAACCATGTAGTATATAAATAAACAATATTTTAAAGATTATATTCAAAAAGGAAAGGAGGGTAGATTCGAAAAAACGAAATATAGGTGAATAAATAAAGCTCAGCAGATAAGGTAGGTCCAAAGGGATAGTATCGGGCTCGAATAATTAAATCAAACCATAAAATTTTAATCTCAAATATTAATACAAAATTTCTTTGTTGGAAATACCTTTATAATAAAATACTTTTATATCGACACGAATTTTTCCTTTCAAAAATACTTTTATAACTCGATGTTTCAACAAGTTTATCCTCGTTCTTGCAGACTCTGGCCATGCGTTGATCAGGCGCAAAGCTAGAATTCCTCAAGTATTTAGTAGACCTGTTTCAACATCCAGTGAAAATACTTGAAAAACCTTTAAAAAAACAGATATGGAAAGTACAATCCAAACAAAACAATCAAACCAAAACCTTTGTCCAACCATGGTTCGCAGATACACAATGGTTATGCCTGGATCCCCAGGAAACAATCCGTATCCGTAAGCTTTCTTAGCCCTGCGAGTTACGCCATGATGACTAGTAGGGTGCAAGATACACAATGGTTACGCCTGGGTCCCCCAGGAAACAATCTATACCCCTAGGCTGTCTAAGCCAGGCAGTTTTGCTACTAATGCGACCTACACAGATTGCAGGATACACAATGGTTATGCCTGGGTCCCCCAGGAAACAATCCGTACCCCTAGGCTAGTCTCAGCCAGGCAGTTGCGTTATGCAGTCGTAAGAAAAAAACCATGGGTTACGCCACGGTGGGACACTCGAGTATCACATCCGGAAAACCAAAAATCAGAGAGAATAATACCGATAGAATGAATCCACAATGTGGCCACAAAGCGGATATCAAGCAGAAGGCACTTTCCATATCTTTACTTCGAAAATATGTATCATATAGTACCTTTTCAAATCACTTTCAAATATCATACTTATATAAAGTCCATTTATATAGGATTCCATTTTCAATCGAATACTTTCCCAATCAATAGTATATCAAATCACACTTATATAGACTTCGATTATATTAAATTTCTCTATCCTAATTGAGTACCGTTCAAATCAATAGGTTTCAAATCAATTTCGTACTATACAAATCAGTTTTATATAAGTTCGATAACTCCCAAATCAAGTATTTAGTAAATCAAGGTTCTCAAATTTTTTCTTGTTTCAATAACATTTCAGTTTCAAGATCATATAAGATTTCACCAAATTTTCTTCCAAATTAAATATATTCAGTTTCAAAGTTTGTTAAAAAATAGGTTTAGAAAATAATCCAAATTTCCAAATCAAAAAAATTTAGGTCAAACAAATTCATTTCCAAAATCACCATATAAGTACTGGTTTTAATTCCAATCAAATTTCAAAACCAAATATTTTTCTCTAAATCAATTATACTCAAAATGGTTTCCAAATTTATAATTATCCCTTTAAAACCCTTAAACTATTTATTTCTATTTGAAATATTCAATTTACCTTTCTGAAAACCATTATTTAAAACTAATTTTTTTTTCAAAACATTTCAAAACTAAATTCCATATTAGTATAATTCAAAATATTCATATTCATTCACTTAACAAAAGGTTTCAAACTTAAACATACAAAACTAAACTTATATGCTTTATCAAATATTTTATCCTCTTCGAAATTTCTTAGCTTTGAAAATTTAACCTCGATTTGGAAGTGTTCAAACATTCAAAATAGTTAGGGAAATCAAATTTCCAATTTAAGAGTTGAAAATTAATAATAAATCAATAAATCAATTTCAATAAGTAGGATTATACCAAATTAAATCCGAAACTCGAGGATTGAACACCGGTCTCACTTAAAATTGTTTCAAATATGTACATATATCTTTCGAAAATATCAAATTATACATCGGAATTTGAAATCAACAATGGTTTTGCAAAATCACTCACATAGAGAAGCTATTAAAGTGGCCTCTTCCCCACTCTGAAACTCGAAAATCAATGTCGCTGATGCGTGCACTCATCACCGAAATTATTTTCCAGCGACATAAGTGAGTTCTGGACTTCTATTTTCTTGAAAACTTCTTTGAATTTTTTTTTGAAATCCTTGGAACTCATTTGAAGTCATTTGAAACATTTCTTATTTAGAAAATACTTTCAAATCTTATTATTATATATTTCAAAATCTTAAACCAATTTTTAAAAATACTGGAGTCCAATCTCTCGAATTTCAAATTCAAAACCTTTCGGTTATAAGTCATTTTTATATAAATAAATTTTCCTATATATTTTCAAAATTTCAAATCTTTTCGAAACTTCAAATTCTCGTTTCTTTTAAAGGTATATAATCCTTATCGAAAACATTTTCTCTTTTATATATAGAATAAAATCATAGTTACCCAAATAAAAATTTTGGCATATAAAATAATTTTAAAATACAAACAAAACCCGATTTTCAAAGGATGATTTAAGAATGGATTTTAAAACAAAGATAGAGATTTAATTTAGAGGAACTCCAATCAATAGAATCCTGATTCGAAGATAGACTCGATTGAAGATGAGATAATTAAATTACAAAATAGAAGATGGATATGCGTCTATAAATCGCGGGCGACCTATACGGGTCAACCGTGATTCCAAAATTAGATCGGTGTAGAATTCTGAGGCAATTCGACATTCGATCGCCAGACATACGGAATAACAAGAGATCGTAGCATCTAAACCGAGGGATACATAAATCTCCGGTGAATCAATGCAAATTGTAAAGGAGTTTCAACCCCTTTACAAATCATTCAGTGGAGTCATTGGATACTCCAGAATCAAAAGAATATAAATAGAGAGAGAAAAGAATGAATTTTTGAATCACAGGGAACGTTCCTAAGTGCAAAGGAAATCGAGTCAAAAGGAAGAGATTCAACTCGAATGAAAGTGATTCTGTAAATAAATTTACCATATATGCTAAGTTTTGCCTAGAGCCAAAGCTCTGATACCAACTGCAACGACTCGCTATTTTGGACCATTCAAATCGACAATAATACTATACATGTCCGACTTGAATAATTCAAAATACCAAATTGTTAATTTAAATTTTGGCAAAAACATATACAGTAAATAAATTAATCACAGAATCACAGATACAGAGTAGTACAATAATACACAGCGGAATAAATGAATAGTAGTTCATGAAGTTACTATATAACAAAGTTAGAAATAAAATACATCAGAATATCCCAGATACATTGAAGTCTCCAATGCAACAGATGACTTCTCTTAACAAATCAACTTGAAGTGCTGAAAGCTAAGCGATAGTTGGATCTCCAAGCAAAGCTCCAAATTCCAAAGGTGAGTCTTAATGCTGTATCACTCAGTCTGACCCGAGCGTAAAGCAAAACACAAAACACTCGAGTCAGGATTAACATTCTTATATCAATAAATCCAACTCAAGTGAAATATCAACTGAAATAAAATTAACTTAGAGGATGTATGGGATAACCATCCTCTAAGGTTCCCTGGAACTATCTATAGGGTAGAAATATACACTATGTCACCGTGGTCATCTCAATTTTATTTATTATTCAAAAACAGAATATCATTTCGCTTCAAATATATTTGGTTTCAAATTTGATCACTTTCACAGTTACGATTCAAATCTACTCCAATCAAAAATTCAAATCTAGTCAAATATCAATTTATCAATTTAAAATTCAACTCAATTCCTAAATAACCACTTCAATTTTATCGATCTCAAAATTCGGATTTGTAATCACAAAATACCCCTTTATATTTCAATATATTTCAAACTTTAAGTATTCAACGTTTCAAACTAAATTTTATTCAATTTAGTTTTCTAAATAATAATTTCAAATTTTAGTTCAACCTAAATTTTCATTTTTTATTCAATTTAGTTTCTAAATAACAATTCAACTATATTGATTTCAAGTACAGATCTGAATCTCAAAATAACCCATTTAAATTCCAATATAGTTCAAAGCTTTAATATTTAAATGTTCAATTTAACAGTTTCATAAAGATCTCGATTAACCTCATTATTGTTTAGTCTTGAAAGGCCCCCTCATTTGATTCAATATCATTTAAGTAATCTTAAATTACATTTTACTCAATATTTTATTTTAATTTATTTAAACGTTAAATGTTCAATAAATCACTTAAATCAAAAATCCAGTTATAAAAATCATACCTTTAGATTTCCCATTTAATAATTTCAAATTGATTTAATTAAATAAATCCTTATTTAAATACCATTTTTAATAAACCCAAATTTATCTCCCGATCTTAATTATTCAATTTATTATAAGAAAATCTTTTTGAAATATAGATTTACATAAATACTTAACCATATTATGTGTATTAAATCAATTCTAATTTAAATCAAATATTACTAATAAATCTATATATATAATTTCCATCTTAAGAATCAATATTTATTAAACCATATATTTCTTTCCAAAATCATAGAAATTATTTCAAAATATTTATATATGGACCAATGGTGTTTGTATATATTTTCTATCGTATGGTCAAGTGCTACAGATATTTATCATTTCAATCCGTCCACTAAATATATATGGGTGGATATCATTTCAACCCATAATCCCAAATTCAATTAAATGAAAATCGCTTGGGTTTATCATTTCAAACCATAACGATTTTATCCTATCCTAAAGTCCGTTCGGGTATGTATCATTTCAACCCATAGTGAATACTATACTAACAGGGCACTTGCAGAGTGATAACAGATATGATAATAATATAACAACAGCATATATCATCAATAACAGTATAATATAAACAATAGGATATGGTGTCATATCCCACAAGTGAACAGTTATAGATAATAGCATAAATATAACAATTTAAATAATTATAGCAGCATACTTCAATTGTTGTTTCAATTGAAATCAAATTTAATAAATATAAGAACGTTAATCGTGAGTGATTGCTCACCTTTCGAGGCTAAAGAGAATAGACAATGAAGTTTAGTTACGAATTCCAAAGCAACGCTAGATGGACATGATTCGACGAAGAAAACAGACACGATGAACAAAGCTGATAAATGGAAGAGAAAAAAAATCGCATTCAAATTAGAACTAGATCGATGAAGATGAATATTATAAGTGAACTTACAATTATATATATAATTATATATAACTATTTACATATATAAAACATATTCTAAATTTAATATACATACATTTCAAATCATTGTTTTTAAACCAAACACATATACAATAAAAAAAATCAAACATATATGCAATATATATGTTGAAATAATACTTATTAAAATAAAACTTATATATAATGTATGTTCATTGCAACATATCAAATGCCGCGTATATAACTTTTAAACTTTATCTTATAAAATATAAACTGTATAAACTTTTATAACTTAATAAACTTTATATTATAAATATACTATATACACGTAAAACCTGCGCATGTGATACTTATATTTAAATAATAATATAACCATTATGACATAAACCGCTTAGACATGCTTAAAATTTACTTTCAAAACCGTTATAAATACCATATACTTACCGACCAAATGTATAAACTCGAATGCTTATATATATATATATATATATATATATATATATAAGGTTTTCGTTCTTTTTCTCACTCACCTATTTTGTTGTTTCCAGTACATTGCATTAAGAAAGAGTAATATATAATAAAACCAACAAAACCCCAAAAAGATTCAAAAAAATATATATATATTTTTAAATCACCTTATATTATTTCATTTAATAACATGATACGAAAAGCTTCACTTAAATCAAATTCACATTTAAAATATTATATATAAAAAAAACAAAATACTAAGCTTAAACAAATTAGATCAAACAGCATCTTTACATACAGCTGCCGAAAAAGGAAAATTTTATTTTATAAACTAATATAACAGCATATATACATATATACACAAATACATTTATTTATATAAAAGAATAACTTTGACATATATATAAACCATATAATAGACGCTGCAAAATTTGCATAATATATTATTAAACTGGAAACAGGGAAACCCAAGATAATATAAACTATGTAACAAATTCACTAATATATATATATATATATATATACTAACAGATAGAAGTACTATACCTAATATATGCGAACGTATGCAAGCTGGTGGTGACGAGTGTCTGATGGGTGATAGCAATAGGGTATCGGCTGTTCATAGGGAAGGCAAAATGGAACAGGAGAGAAGGAAGCATTGTGCTCGGCCATCATGGCGGCTGTCTCCTGGACTGGAAGCACGTGGTGAGATGTGGCGTGGGTATGCAGTTATGGCCTTACAGAGGCGCTGTAACAACTTTGGAAAGAAAGAAAATAGGCTTCAGGGAGGAAGAGGAAGCAACAATAGGTATAAACCCAAAGTTATAAAGGCAGAGGAAAAACGATTTGCACAATTTAAGGTGAGCTTTAAATTTTTAATAAATACAAAACGTATCTAAGTTTATACGTTTATAACTTTCCAGTTGTAATGTATATATATAATGAACGGTCATAATGAAAGAAGTGGAAACAGGGAGCATAGGAAAGGAAAGGTTAGAAAAATAAAATTTTCACCCTTAAATTCCGAAGATTAATAAGGTAACGTACCTCTTTAATGAAATGTACAGCTACGGTCACAAGCTAAAATTTAGCTGCAAGTTTAAAGAAATGAGGGGAAGATGGGTTTTTAAATTAATCACTTCCCAGAATTAATATGTCAATGAAAAAGGAAAGGAGATGAATCAGGGAAACGTATTATAACTTATATATAACTATTAAACCGATAGATGGAAGAAAAGTTGAGCAGGTGAGTAAAATTAAAAACTGATTTACAAGCGAAATGGAATGTGAGCTGTTGCCTGGGAAGAAAATGGAACAGTTTAAAAGTTAAAGGCATTGGACTGATGAAATTAAATGAGTATAAAACGTGTAAAAGTTATATACTGAAATGGCTATAAATTTCAATTGTTATTATAAAACGGGGAATAACGAAAGGCAATGACGATGATTTCAAAGTTTATTAATGGCTAGGAATGGGGAAGTCTATATGTGAATTGGAAAAATTATTAAGCAACTGAAATTTTAACGGTAGAAAAAGTAACAGCTACACACTGTTTTAGAAACAATCAAAGCAACTAATAGCTTGATTGGACAGCAAGAATAAATATGGAAGGACACGTTATAAATGCAAAATGAACCGTTTGAAAATAAATAAAAGAAATGATGGCAAATAAAACAGTTGTGCCTTGAATTTCCCAAAATAAATTATTTTATGAACATCAATTATTACTGACTTAAATTGAACAGAATCACACCCTAAAATATACTTTCTTAATTTTTGATGAAAATTTATCATTTGCCACATTTATACGTAATCCAAATGTAAAATTTTATTTCAAAATATTATTATTTAAAATTTCTCAAAAATCAAATTAAATACGCTAAATAAAACCATTAAAAATTATCAAAATTTTATGGGTCATTACATCAACTATAAGAATAAATAATTTCTCTATTATTATCTATAACTTGTTTATTTAACTTTTAAACCTTTTTAAATTTAAAACAAACGAAATTTCTCGTTTTCGAAGTAGCGAAATTACGGGTCGTTACATTCTCCCCTACTTAAAAGCATTTCGTCCTCGAAATTACTCAAACAAAAGTTTGCCTAAAACTTTTATCTTCAAACTTAGTTCCATATAATATACACAGATCATCCATATGAAATATCTTATTCGATCTCCTATTTGAATACACAACTTTATTTCCAAACTAGTATCGATCCCCCAATCCTCTAGTGCGGACCTTAATCAGGCTCTTTACTCGGAATCCTTTGCTTTCCTTGCATAGTTCTCAACTATGATAGAAAACTCAAGTACCCAACCATAAAGCCTAATCAATGTTCGTCGTCAAGAATCGAGTGATAAATCCTTTTTCAGATCGGTGTAAACACCTTAAAGTTTCGTACTCGAATAGTAAATCAACATTTGTGTGACGAAATGATCTACATATAATATATGTATTTATCAACTCTCAAAAACTTTCATAAACTTTTATCTTAAGCTCAAACACTTTATAAAGGTGCTTCTTTATATAATCCCTTGAATTATTTATTTCCAAATATTTTTATTAAAGGAAAATATTCCAAAGAAACCATTTTTCACTCAAAAGATGATTTATCTTTATTATAATTTTTTTTAACAATCCTTTAACTTAGTATATTTCCTTTAACTCTAACATTATTTATGAATCATTTCATAAAACTATCGCTTAAGTTGATTACATCTTATAACTTATGTAAATCAATCACATTTTAAGACTTAAGTCCAAATCTTAATTAATGCTAGAATTCATTAATAAAACATCTTCTAGTTTATAATTTCCTCTTTTTTCGTTTATAATCACATTTATAAATTATACTTATCCAATTTCATTTACTCAGAATATTTCACAATCTTTTAGCTTTCATAAATTTCTTAGCTTCGAGTTAGGTATGATTCGGAAATTTTCGACTATCCCAAAATCGTTGGAAATCCAGCTTTATCTTATCAATTAGCGATTCCAAATTTATCTTTAGTTTAAATACTTTTATAAATATTACTAATCAATGATTCACATTATCTCCTCTAACTAAAGAAAATTATATAGATCGAGTAACTCCAAAACAATCCAAGGAACTGGGTTTACCAATAGTATCAAATATCCTCTTAACAAGAAGTGCTTACCATCCGAACACATCACTTGCCCATTTTTAGTCTATTTTCGAGTCAATTAGCTATCATAAATACCTCTTTTTATTTGAAATAATACCATTTTCGAAATCTTTTATTGATTACTTTATAAAACCTATTTTATAAATTCATTTTATCTTATATTAATTAACTTCATTTAAATTACCACGATTCTTTAAATTACTCGAATTTAAATTCCCATTCCTTTTATATATAACTTTTACAAAATAATATTCTATTATTTAAATACATTTTCATCTTATATGTTCATTCCTTAAACAAATCTTATTATCAAACACCTTATAGTCAAATCGTGAAACTTAATTCACAAGTTATTTGTACTTAAACTTTTAAAACAAATGGCCAATTTATGATGTAACTTAACATTATCATTTCTTTATTTAATATTTTGGAATAGTTATTAAAGATTTTAATTACCTTATCGGATTTCTTATTTATCTTTATGAAACATCTTATAGTCAAACTGTGAAATTCTAATCACAAGATGTTCATATTTAAATTTCACTAATCTTGATTTCTAACTATGCCACCTTTCAAAATATATACATTATATTCAAAATATATTCCTTGGTAAAATTATTTCATTTACCAATTTTTTCAAAATCAGTGTGTTGGTTCGCCTTGTTTAAGTGTTTAGGAACCCTCATCGATAACGGTGATCAGGCGCATTGATCAGAATCCATAAATCACTCAATAGATAAATCAACACAAAACATTTTTATTAGTCACTAACAAATACGCGCTCATATACAATACACTCAAACTCATTCTAGGGTGTTACTTACCCTATCTCTAATGAGTTACTCATCCTAGGGTATTACTGACCCTATCTCTGATGAGTCTTTACCCAACCAAAGCCAAGGTTCTCGCTTAACCTTCAGCTTTGATACCAAATGTAATGATCTAGGCATTTCAACCATCGACAACGGCCACTTTTCGCTGTAGCTTACACTGGTACCTCACGTTTTGCTTTTACAGTCAGCCTCTCGGCTGAAACCAACCCTTCGATACTCGATCTCAGGGACATGTAGGAGTAAGAGTCATCCGTTCGCTACCTAACAAGAAGCGAGAACCTCCTATCATGTACGAACCTCAGTAAACAAAGCGGATAATAAAATACGTCCATACGTATATGAATATCTCCAGCTCTCCTCTGGAAACTCCAACCGCCTTCGACTAAACCTAAAACTAATCGGATCTGACCCAAATATTGAAAATACCCGGATCAGGCTTGATAAACCAGCATGAGAAAACTCAATAATAAATGACAGTGTCATATATCAGCCTTTGAATAAAATCCTTTTGAAAAGAAAGAGTATCCCATAAGACCACGCCCACACATAAACACAGACGGACTTTTACCTTATGATAACTAAAGCACTTTTATATATCAAAACGTTTGATATTATTTCTAATGACATTCTTTTGAAAACACTTTTCAAATAAACTTATTCAAATAAGATATCAATATCTGGACTAAGTCTAAGGTACCGGACTAGGTTAACATAATATACCAACGGAATATATGATACCAAAAGGGGTAGCTGAAATGTTTGCAAGTCATTACAGCTATTTTGGGAATACAATCAAAATCGTAAATCTCGTAGGGATTGGATTTCCAACATGATAGGAAACTAGTGATCTTTTCTCCGAACCACGCATAACAAACATAGTTCCCACGGTGCCTTAATCGCTTTTCTCAAACTAGTCACTTGGAAACTATACTTGCTACACTACAAATTATAACTAGTAGTTCCCTGCTTTTCTCAAACTAACCACTTTATCCACATGGGGCAATAAATGCCTTGAGGCCCAGACGTATCTGGTACCTAGGGCTCAGAACATCTGATAACCCAAATCACTACTATCTGAAATGCGAGCATACATCTGACCACATAGAATCCCATCATAACCGGGGTGTGAGGCTCGCGAAGCTACGATCAATTTCTTCAAAGCCACACTTTTCATACAAAACCACGCTTTGATCATAACAGGTTCCACTTTGAATGCCACACTGACATTCCTTTGATCACTATTTGACTCCCACAAAAATACAACCCTTGAGCTCGTATGTCTCAAGGAGGGTGTTAAGCTAAGAGAAGTTGCCTTCTCCGCCACCACTGACATACATTTGTAAAAGACAAACGTTGTGTCTCAGAAATACAATGTCGGACATTCGTCCATACAAGTTCGTTCTAGGACTGAACGAAACCGAAGGCACTTTCCTCAGCCATTACTAGGCGAGAAGCCCTTGCAATCCGAAAAATCTCCATCACGAGGAGACCACTGCTATAAATAACTCTATAATGGGAGCTACCCAGAGCATGTTCAACAAGCAGACCTCACGCTATGAAGATCCACGGTCTTCAATAATCATCATCTTCAATATGTCTTCACTTTCGAACGTATACATTGGCTCGAAGTGGTTTTCGGATAGGAATTACCCAAATCCGACTATGGTTCCTTCGAAGCCAATCATCGCTTTAAAAGATGTTAAGTTCATATGTGGACATCAATCATCAATCAATTACTTCATCTTTTATCTAATCAAATATCTTTCTTAGATATATTCTTTTCAATTTATTCCATTTTCTTTTCAAATATATATGGAATCATTAAGCCTCATTTATCAAATCATTTGGTTTATTTAAACCTTTCTTAAATATTGGAATAATTCCAAATCATTTTCTTTTTTACTGAGGAAAACTTTTCCAAATCATTCATTTAATCTTAATGAAAGATTTCTTATATTCAAGTTATAACTTTTAACTTAGGGAAAATATTCTCAAATCATTCATTAAATCAAAATCAAAGATTTTCTTTTTTAACTTCAAATCATATTCTTGCAAATCGTAGATTTTCATAATAAAACACTACTGCCAATTTAAATATGGTAAATTTCACCTTCAGGGACTAATGGCAAGTTTCACCTATAGGGACTAATGGCAAGTTTCACCTTCAGAGACTAATAGCAAGTTTCAGCTCCAGGGACTAATGGCAAGTAACCTTACATCATGAATATCTTTGTCTATTAACTTGGAAAAAACTTAAATATGATCTTTTAGAGCATCCGGGCTTTCCTTTCGATATGTTCCACCCCTCGCCTAAGAAGAGAAAACATAGGCCATGTAAGTTCAGGCACTGGTTGCTCCATCCCTAACCTTAGTTAAACACCTTATTTACCTTCCCATATCTCACAGGTGGGACAAATGTACTAGTCGTTTCCACATACTTAGATTTGTTATTACATTCAATATTCTTCACTTTTTGTTTAAGTGGTATAAACAATTTCTCTTAACAATTTATTCAAAATCTTATTAAAACTTCCAAATCATCTTTATATTGTTTAATTATTCCTTTAAAATCATTCACAAAAGATTTAGAAAATAATTGTTAAGTTTAAACTCATATTCAAAAGGTTATAGAATTCGCAGCATAAAAGTGTTGTAGAAAGTGCTATATCGGCTTATTTGATTTAAACAACTTTAAAATATTTGAAAATTCATATTTTTCATTCCAAATCTCTTTCAAACCATTTTAATAGATTTATCAAATTTATTTCATATTTTTAATCATTTAAAAATATCATTTATAAAGAAATCCCGTTTTGGATTCCGAATTGCAAAACCGCGATGTTTTTAGAAAATTATTTGGGACATATTTCAAAATCTACTTGATGAAATCTTGATTTTCATTCTTCGTTGAAAAACTATGGATATAATAAACCAGAAAATTGTTATCTCGAAGAATTCCGAGCTATATTTCACTTTGTACACACATTTAACTTTTACGGCGCGAAATCGCGAACTACCAATACGCGACGCGCATAGTTTTGACTTGTTTTTTAATTTCATTTCAAACTTCTTGGAAACACTTTTAAATGTTTATAAAACATTTCTAAATTATTTTAAACTCATTTTAAACAACATTTCCATCATTTCAAATTCATTTTTCATTTCATTTTATATTATAATATTATATTATTATAATCTCATTTTCAATCTTTTTAGATATTTTGAAATCATTAAGAGGCTAAATAAATTCCATACACACATTTGTATGGATTTAATTCTCATTTAATTAACTGTGGTTAATTACTAATTATTTCCCTTATCATTTATCAAACAAGTTATCAACCACATAATCAATCACATAATCAACCAATTTGCAACCAACTTATCAAACACTCATTTAACATATTTAAACTTTTCGAATCATTTTACTTGAAATAGCTTATGGATTAATTAGTAAAAAAGAGTACTCACCATAAACCAAAGCGATTAACTTCCTACCAACATTCATATCATCCAAACTTCATTAACTACTTTCTACTCCATTAAACACTAGCAAATAACACCCTCTCCTTTCCAATAGCTTGGTCGAGGCTTGAGATGGAGGTTGGCTGAAAATATAGAGAATAAGCGATAGAGCTTTGAACTTGAATTTCCAAGATTTTAATCCGAAAAATGGGTCATCTTCTCTCTTGTTTTTCACTCTCTTACTCTCAAAATTTGAAAAACTTATTAACTAAAAAGTTGTTGCAAATTCTTTTCTATTGAATTTAAAAAAAGAATCATTTGAATAGAAGTGGTTTTGAGGGAGATATGATAGAATGAAGAAGAGGTATTGTCGAATTGACAAAAATGAAGCCCGAAAATACACTTCAAAGAATTGAGTTTCAGGCATAGCAAACCACAAAACTGGAAAAAGTGATCAACAGAAAAGTTGTATCCACTGAAATTTCATTTGGTTTGAAAAAATGAATTTCTTAATTTGGATCTGTTAAGATCAAGTTATGATCAAAACAAAATAGGATATTTTCTATGTTAAAAACTGGGCCAGAAAATGCACTGTAAAGAGGTGGGTTTTTAGTATGGTTACCTTTAGACTGAGACAAAGTGGTCAACATGAAAGTTGTAGCCACTGAATAAATACATGGTTTAGAGGAGAAAGTTTTGCATTTTGGTTCTATGATGAAGAAGTTATGTCCGAGAGAAGAAGAGGTAAAATATGGAGAAAAGTGGAGTTTGATTTGAAGAAAATGGGCATTGATTTCTTTTTGAATATTTTGTAAATATTTTGAAGTTATTTCTTTTTAATTTTTTTATATGGCATGGAAGCCATTAAAGAGAAGAGGAAGAATATGAAGAAGCTTGAGAATAGAAGAAGAAGAAATGTGAATGAAAGTGAAGAAGGAGGTGGGTATTTATAGAAAAAAGAAGTGGAAATTTACCAAAATAACCTCTTACCAAATTACCAAAATAACCTTACTTCCACCTAAAGTAAGCTCCACTTTTTCAATACTTAACATCACCTTTCACATCTTTACTTTATGTCTTAATCACTTAAAGATTAAGTAAATAATATCATAATTATGTTGGCTTTGATTTGATGTGATTTGATGTTTACTTTTGACTTTTCTTACTTACTTTTCTTAATGACTTCTAGAAGTTTCTAACCTTATTTAGTAAAAGTAAACTTGATTAATGAATTAACTAATACTTACACTATTTGAATATATATGTTCCTATATAAGAAAATAAAGGTGCGACGACGTTGCGACAACTTTTAATCGATAAAACGTTGTTTTTTGACAAAATGTTTTACGGTCACATTTTGACGTTGTAGTTAAACTATTTATTTTTGTAAACCAAATTTAAAAATGAACTTTTTACTTCTTTAAATAAATTAAAACATGTCACTTTATATTTTAAAATCATATTTAAATAACATCAAAATCTCTAATTTTACGGTGTATGCAAAACTGACAAAATGCGACAAAATTTGGTTATTTTTGTAAAACGATTATTAATATACTTACAAGTACTTTAATATACTTTTATTATCGTTATTAGATGTTTTCAAGAAGATTTATCTTTTCAAATAAATATTTAAACCTATTTATTTAAACATTTATTTATTTTTAACAAAGCTTAACTTTTGTTGATTTGTTCTAAAATCCAAATTTATACATTTTAAATTATCAACTATAAGAATAAATAATTTCTCCATTATTATCTATTATATATAACTTGTTTATTTAACTTTTAAACCTTTTTAAATTTAAAACAAACGAAATTTCTCATTTTCGAAGTAGCGAAATTATGGGTCGTTACATTGGACATACACAATTATCATGCCTCAGATTTACAGTAATATAATACAACGGAAAATACTCTATACGTTCCTTCCATCCAACACGTCTCCCAAGCTCCAAAACTTCCTTACCTGAAAATCTGTAATACTCGGTCTGACCCGAGCATTACATCAAGTAACACCCGGGTCAGGCTGGAAACCAGCGTGAGAAAACTCATCCAACATGGAATACAAAGCATACAATTTATATAGAACCGGGGTTAACTCGAATCAATTTACAAGTTCACAGTATGTTATAGACATCACTTATTTCACACATAAGTTTTCTAAATACCAAAGATTTAGATTTAAAATAGTCTAATTCCTTTAAATCACTTTATTCCAGCCTATAGACTTCACATATCAATCTATAAAAATTCGAAGTAGTTTCGGGTATTTCCTAATACCCGACCCCGGTCTCTTCGAGTCTCATGACTTCCTAACTCAAGTTATCCAAATGAAATACACAACATTTCATATCAGAGATATCAACTCATTCAAAGCATCCAATACCATTCAATCATCCATAAGCAAAGCATAATCACATATAAATTTAATTTAATTAATCTTGATTGAATTTCTAACCTCGACCACTTAGATTTCTTCATTTAACATTAATTAATTTCAAATCAATTAATCAATCATCCCTTCATTATTCATCTTAATTAATCACCCTGGATTAATTATCCTCCAATTACATTCATGTAATTAACTTTAATTAATTTCACAATATTAATTATTCTTAACCAAAATCAATAACAAATCTTTAATTACTTCACAAATTAATTAACTAAATTAATTACATTAATCCTTAATTACTTATATTAATTAATTTCTCATAAGTCACTTATTATTGATTATTAGTCTTAATTAATCAATCTTTAATTACATCATTAATTATATAAATTAATGATTTCTAATTACATTTTAATTTATCCCAGTCTAATTTAATTACATTATAATTTATCCTAATCTAATTTAATTACATTAATTAAACCACAATATTAATCATTCTCGATTATTCTCAACCTGTAATTAACTATCTTTTTATTTACTTCATTAAATAAATAA
The DNA here is from genome assembly GCA_030765085.1 of Allium cepa. Classification (NCBI taxonomy): domain Eukaryota; kingdom Viridiplantae; phylum Streptophyta; class Magnoliopsida; order Asparagales; family Amaryllidaceae; genus Allium; species Allium cepa. Next base: position 487,609,094 of record CM060929.1, read on the forward strand.
TTTTCCTGTTTTAAAATAGTAGTTTAAAGGAATTTGAAACCAAATTCATTTTTAAATTCAAATCAATTTTTAAAAATGCAGTTTAACATTCAAATTGTTAAAATAATTAAATTTTAAAACTTATTTGTTTGAAACCCAGATTCACTCTTGAATCCCAGTTTTAACTCTGATTTAAAACTTGTTTAAATCTCTTCTTTACAATTTTAACTTCAGTTTTTAAATATCATTTTCATTTCTTTCAAGTTAATTTTTATTTTTATTCTATAATTATTTCACTTTCAAAATTCACCCTTATATTCCTTTCAAAAATCCAATTTTTATATACTTCGATAACTCAGAGTACCAAAATATTCATGCAAACCACATCATTCAATATTCCAATTACCAATAATGTCCATCACAGAATATCAATCACATCAATATATACTATATACTATTATATATAACATAGCACATCAAAACAATCCAATCATTCAACCAGTTATTTAAATTTAACCATTTAAATTTAAATAAAATCCAAGAGAGTGAGATTAACTCATCCAACATGGAATACAAAGCATACAACTTATATAGAACTCGGGTTAACTCGAATCAATTTAGAAGTTCACAATATGTTAAAAACACCACTTATTTCACACACAAGTTTTCTAAATACCAAATATTTAGATTTAAAATAGTCCAATTCCTTTAAATCACTTCATTCCACCCTATAGACTTCACATATCAATCTATAAAAATTCAAAGTGGTTTCGGGTATTTCCTAATACCCGTCCCCGGTCTCTTCGAGTCTTATGTCTTCCTAACTCAAGTTATTCAAATGAAATACACAACATTTTATATCAGAGATATCAACTCATTCAAAGCATCCAATACCATACAATCATCCGTAAGCAAAGCATAATCACATACAAATTTAATTTAATTAATCCTGATTGAATTTCTTACCTCGACCATTTAGATTTCTTCATTTAACATTAATTAATTTCAAATCAATTAATCAATCATCCCTTCATTATTCATCTTAATTAATCACCCTGGATTAATTATCCTCCAATTACATTCAAGTAATTAACTTTAATTAATTTAACAATATTAATTATTCTTAACCAAAATCAATAAGAAATCTTTAATTACTTCACAAATTAATTAACTAAATTAATTACATTAATCCTTAATTACTTATATTAATTAATTTCTCATAAGTCACTTATTATTTCATTAGTCTTAATTAATCAGTCTTTAATTACATCATTAATTATATAAATTAATGATTTCTAATTACATTTTAATTTATCATAATCTAATTTAATTACATTAATTAAACCATAATATTAATCATTCTCGATTAATCTCAACCTGTAATTAACTATCTATTTATTTACTTCATTAAATAAATAAATTTCCTGTTTTAAAATAGTAGTTTAAAGGAATTTAAAACCAAATTCATTTTTAAATTCAAATCAATTTTTAAAAATGCACTTTAACATTCAAGTTGTTAAAATAATTAAATTTTAAAACTTATTTGTTTGAAACCCAGATTCACTCTTGAATCCCAGATTTAACTCTGATTTAAAACTTGCTTAAATCTCTACTTTACAATTTTAACTTCAGTTTTTAAGTATCATTTTCATTTATTTCCAATTCATTTTTATTTTTATTCTATAATTATTTCACTTTCAAAATTCACCCTTATATTCCTTTCGAAAATCCAATTTTTATATATTTCGATAACTCAGAGTACCGAAATATTCAAGCAAACCACAACATTCAATATTCCAATTACCAATAATATCCATCACAGAATATCAATCACATCAATATATACTATATACTATTATATATAACATAGCACATCAAAACAATCCAATCATTCAACCAGTTATTTAAATTTAACCATTTAAATTTAAATAAAATCTAAGAGAGTGAGATTAACTCATCTTTGATTTTGTTTTGCAATCCACTTCAATATAGCTTTGGTTTTCTTGATTTGACCTTGAATAAACAATTTATATGGTTCTTATTAATATTTGAAATGGCCTAAAATAATTTACCACTAAATAAATTCAATCAACTAATTTGTTCGATTTAAAATTTCTTTTAAAATTTAAAGTGTTTTAACCAACTAAAATTTTCTTTTGAAATCTCCTACCTTTACAAAAATCATTCATACATAATTTCCATGCTGAGACATTTTTTTTAACTGCATACTTTTACTCAATTAACTTGTTAAATTGAAATTTAACATACCAAAAGTTTAAGCTATCTCACCTAAATCGCCGTAGAAGCCACCTCAGCTGCTTGAACTTTGAAGAACTCCTCCTTGCCACTGCTCAGACCCTCACACGCACGATCGAACGACCGACCTCACCACCCTAGCAACGAATAATGCCTCTGCCTCGTCTTCATCACTGTTGCAGCACCACAGGCCACCATGAGAGACTCTACCCCTCAACCTTTCAGCCTTGCCACAAACGCGCGCAACACCAACAAACGCCCAAACTCGATTTTGCCAGACCTTCATCGCGCCTCCATCAGACAGGCGATTTCAGCTACCCACGTTGCCGCATGCGCGAGACAATACCCAAACCCTAATCGAGAGACTCCCATGTCACGACCCTACTTCGCACAACAACGCATGCTCAATAGCCCCATGCTCGAGCTCAAAATCCCCCTTCCCCCTCAAGCTCGATTTAACCCTGCGTCGCCATTAATTTTTTTTGACTTCGGTATCATTTTGTCTAAAAAAACGAAGACATATATCCTAAAGGAGGCTTCGGGTATAAGCTAGACCGTAATTACGTGACTAGGGGGATTCAATTTAGACTTTGAATTGATTTTATATAGTTGACTATTGAAAATATCTCATGTTGCATGCCGTGAAAATTCGAACTCCTAATGAGGCATGCGACCTGGCGTTCATAATGTTATACCGCTACGTCGAACGCAATGGAAAAGGTTTCGAAGGCTAATTCGATCATATGCGCAAGTTACGGAAATAAACGATCAAATTTAAATTAAATCGATTAAAATAGCTTCTATGCGTTTTGAGCTGCCAGGGTCAAACGACAACTTCGATTGCTACGAAAATTGAAATTCGATAATAACTAACTATTACGGATCTAATGGAACTGGTTTCGTTGAATTCTAAGACTGTGCCTTGGAAGGCTATCTTTAAATATCGATTTAAACGATAAAATCTCAAAACTTAACAAAACACTTTCGAATCACTTTTTAATACTTTTACTATCTTTAGTATCATCTATATAAATTTTACAAGCCTTTAAATTATTTTTAACAGGTTTAAAACTTCAGATTCAATAATTTACCAAATTTTAGTTTATTAAATCTAATAACTTAATTGCTATTAATAATAATTTTTGAATTCAATTTAAAAATTAACTTTTAAATATTTTAAAATCAATTAATTATTTCAATTTAAATTATTAAAAATTCCGGGTCGTCACATGGGTAATAGATAAAATTGACAAAATTAGAAGAGATTTCTTATATAGTAGGGATAACACTAACAATAGCATAAAATGCTTAGTTAACTGGGAAACTGTTTTCAAAGCTAGAAAGGAAGGTGACTTAGGAGTAATTAATTTGCGTAACACGAATTTGACTTTGCTAGGTAAATGGTTATGGAAGTTTAAGGATATAAACGATAATGCCACTTGGAAAGAGATCATTATAAAATATTACTATAATGGTTGTATTAACTCACATCAAATGATTTCTCCTGACAATCAGAATCTAACTAATTTTTGGAAATCCATTTTGAAATGTCAAGATATTTTCAACTTAGGCCTTAATACGATAGTTCATTATGGTAATTGTACTTCTTTTTGGCGTGATCGTTGGATTTTTGTTCTACCTTTTAAGATAGAATTGAAAGGGCTTTATGAAATCTATAATTTTAAGTATGCTTTAATTAGTGAAGTTTTCTCTCCAGAAAATGATCCCCTATGAAATTTTAGTTTTAACAGAATTCAAGTAGGTTCAACTCTTAGGAAACTTTCCTTGCTTTATGCTAAATTAAACCTTTATAATATTGATAATGATAATGACATTATTAAGTGGGAATAGGATAAGAGTAAGAAATATACATCAAATTCTTTTTACAAATTTATTAACTTTTCGGGCACAACAAACATCTCTTTTAAATTTATTTGGAAAGCAAGTGCCCTTCCTAAATCTAAAATTCATATATGGTTAATACTTCATGGAAAACTTAATACTATATAATTATTAAAGAGGAAAAACATTCAAAATGACAACCAATGTTATTTTTGTAATATGCATTCTAAAGATATTAAACACATTTATTATGACTGCATGGACTCTTATTACATCCTAAACAATACTCTAAGAATTTTAATTTTAATATAATAACTAAAATTAATGATGGTGAATTATGCTGGAATAGTTTTAGATTTAGGTTCAAAAAGAACATTAGATTCTTGCTAGATATTTTATTTAATATTATTTGTTGGTATATTTGGTCTGAAAGAAATCCACTACTAGAACTACAGTATATAGCCACGACAGGTTTCCAACGGCCGCCAATGGGAGTTTCGAACGGCTACCAACGACTTATTATTTTTTTAACTTGCCGTTAGTAGCCGTTGGAAAAAGAGCCATGTGCGGCCGTTGGAAGCCGTTGGAAATATTCGTGTAAACCTGCAGCGAGGCAGAGACTGATTCATTATTCTCCTCTTCCCCAAATACACCAAAACCCTCCTCCACTCCTCCTCCTTTCTTGCTCCCAGCTTCCCCACGCAACCGGCAGTCGCTCCGACGCCATCAATCAACGCCAACAGCCTCTCTCCATCCCCAGACATCTCCAAAATCAGGTTTTGCCTAAAAGCCTAAAATTTTAAATTTTTCTAATTTTGTGTTTATTTGTTGTTATAGTTGTATCTAATGGCCTATTGATTGTTTATTATACCAAACTAAGTGCTAATTACAATTATTACCATCCAAATGTCCAAATTGTTTGTGTATATATATTATGCACATATATACATATGTTTATAGTTTAGTGTAAATGCGCATTTGAGTTAGCATTAGATTAGTTAGGATTGACTTAAATTATTTTGTGTATGTTTTGTAAAATATTAGGAAAACATGAATTAGTCGACTATTTTACGAACATGAATTATATCTTTTACAAAATATATTAGCATTAGATAAATAATTATATAATTTAGTATATACACACACATGAATTATATATTTTGTGAAATAGTAAATATCATATAATTTACTATATATTTAGTAAAATAGTAGAATATAAATAAAATAATGCATAACATGCTTTATTTTATATATTTAATAAAACGGTAACATATAAACAAAATTTAAATCCCTTAGTGAATTTTTGGCCCCGTTTGACAAGTGTTGTATATGATCGTTGTATGATTATTTGTTTTTATTGCAAAACGGATATTCATATTCATCTGATACAATATCTGTTGGATTTGTCCCTGCATTGGACAAGTTACAAACACTATAAAGTAATTACATTTCGTAAATCATATCGGTATAAACAGTTCACAAATTTCGTCGACATTTCCTTTTCGTTCCTTGTGTACATGCATATGTGTACGATACAAGGAAAACGGGGGAAGTACTGTCGAAATTTTGAAAAATCGTTTATAATGATATGATTTAAGAAATGTAATTACTATTGTGTCTGTAATGGGAAGTAGGATGACCGACCATCACAAAAGGTACAAAAATGTGAACAAAATATCAAGAAATATAACTTTGTATATAAATGAAAATGGATTATAAAAAATAGTAAAATCTAAATGTGTTTATCGAATTTGATTAATAATTTTTTTACTACTGATCATAGGTTTTACAGTAGGAAAAATGGTCAATTATTTTATTGATCGGAGCTGGATATATCAAAAAAGAGAAATGGGAGGCTCAATAAGTAAATATTTTCTTAACGGGGTAAATGTGTTTTTCGAATTTGCTTTAAGTAATATTGGAAACAACCTTGAAATTCGTTGTCCATGTAGTAGGTGCAAATTGTTGAAGCATTTAGTACCGAATATGGTTAGGATTCATTTGCGCCAATATGGTTTCGTAACTAATTATTTGGTGTGGGATCGTCATGGAGAAATTATAACACGCAATGAAGAACAGTCAATAGAGGTCATTAGTGATGAAGTTAGTACGACAAATCTCATAGAACATATGGTTGAAGATGCAGCACGATCAATATTCGCTACTGTTGAAATTAATAACGACGATGTTAACGTCGAAGAGGAACCAAATGTTGGAGCGAAAAAATATATGATTTATTGGATGCTGCTAAGAAACCTCTTTGGAATGAACGTACTAGCGGCACTCAATTATCGGCAACTATAGAGTACATTGCAATGAAACAAAGTACAACCTCACAGAAGCCGGATTTATGGCTGTTGTACAAGCTGCTAAACGCCATATGCCATCAGATAATTTAATGCGCGAAAATTATTATGAAGTGAAAAAACTTATGTCATCTTCGGTTTGCCGTATCAAAAAATTGATACATATCTAAATGGTTGCATGTTGTTTTGAAAAGATGATGTCAGTCTTCGGAATTGTAAAATATGTAATCAAGAAAGATACAAACCAAGGAAAAAAAGGGAAAAGAAGTTCCATACAAGCGTATGCATTATTACCTATCACTCCTAGACTTCAAAGGTTATATGCATCATCTGTAACAGCGTATCATATGAGATGGCACCGTGAGAACACCTGAAGAAGGTACGTTAACACACCCATCTGATGGAGAAGCACGGAAGTATTTTGATAAGAAATATCCCGATTTCGCAACGGAGAGCTGTAACGTAAGACTAGGTTTGTGTACTGATGGATTTTCACCGTTTTCTCAGTTTGGTTCCAAATATTCATCTTGGCCTATTATCATTACACCCTACAATCTACCCCCGTGGATGTGTATGAAAACTCCATATATGTTTCTCACAATTGTCGTCCCTGGCCCTGATGATCCGACACAGGGTATCGATGTTTACTTACAACCACTAATCGAAGAGTTGAAAACATTATGGTATGAAGGAGTTGAAACATACGACGTATCCAAAAAAAATCGGATGTTCGCTTCTTTGTTATGGACTACTAGTGATTTTTCTGCATATGCAGTGCTTTCGGGTTGGAGTACGGTTGGTCGTCTTGCTTGTCTTTACTATATGGAAGAAACATGACCATTTTCTTTGCGGCATGGGAAGAAAATTTCATGGTTTGATTGTCATCGACGTTTTCTCCATATTAATCATACTTTTAGAAGGGACAAAAAAACTTCGTAGCTAACAGACATGAGATTTTACAACCACCAGCAATTTGGTCAAGTGAAGATATATATGAAGTTGTAAAAGATTATCCAAAGATGCATGAAACCGGGCAGCAAACTGAAATCCAATGTAAATCGATGTTTCATAATTGGTGCAAACAGAGTGTATTCTGGGAGTTGCCTTATTGGAAAAATCTCCTAATCCATCATAACATTGACGTGATGCATAAAAAGAAAAACATATACGATAATGTGTTTAATACACTTTTGAAAGACTAAGGACGATCTGAAATCAAGACGTGATATAGAAGAAATATGTAATCGTCCTGAGCTTCATGTGAACCAAATGACACTAAAAACCCAAAGCATGTTATGAACTAGATAACAACCAAGTTAAAGTACTGATAAAATGGGTGGAAGGATTACGATTTCCTGATGGAATTTCATCTAATCTTCGTAGATGTGTCGACTATAAGAACGGAAGACTGAGTGGGATGAAAAACCATGATTGTCATGCAATGATGCAAAATTTGTTACCCGTCGCTTTCAAAGAATTGTTGCCCGTAAAAGTTTGGAAGGTTATAGGAGCTTTGTTCAACTATGTTAAAAGTTGACCGTCTTCGTAGACTTGAGGTAGAAATCCCTATACTGCTATGCAAACTGAAGAAAATATTTCCTCCAGCTTTTTTCAATGTAACGGAGCATTTACCTGTTCATCTTCCATTTGAAGCACGTCTTCGAGGTCCTGTGCAATATGGATGGATGTATCCATTCGAGAGGTATGTTATTAATACTGAGTATGTAAATGTTAATTTAACTATAAATAAAAATCAATATTGATATGAAATATTTTTTATTAGGTACTTAAATCATTTAAAGAAAAAAGTGAGACAAAAAGCATCGTTCTTTCTCTCTCATTATTTCAATGATCATGTGAATATATCATTTCAAAGTGTTGCGCGTAATGATGAAGCCGTTGAACACGATTCTTCTTCTGAAGCAATGCTATCTATTTTTGAAAAACATGGTCGACCTGCTGGAAAATGTGTAGAAGTATGATTAGATGATAGAGATTACCATGTAGCACACACGTATATTCTTCTTAATTGTCCAGAAGTTGCACCATTTATTAGGTAATTATCAAATTACAAGTTTTGATAAATTTCATTTAATACTGCATGTGTAAATTAATAATAAAGCAATATATTATGTTTTTGTTTGCAGTGTTTATGAATCACAAATCCAAACGGCGATTTAAGCAAAAATTTCGCTACTTGGTTTTCGAACTACGTTTGTGATCTACAAATAATATGGTCGATGAAGGATTAAAACATTTGGCGTTGGGACCGAAAAGGAAAGTTAAAACGTATCCAATATTTTTCGTTAATGGATATAAATTCAACACCAAAGAATACGGTGTTGAAAAATTAACAAACAATACCGGTGTATTTGTTAAAGGCAGTGATGATCCTAATAATCATATACATGATTTTTATGGCGTGTTAACCTAGATTTTGCAATTGACATATTTTATATGACCCACAGAGGAAGTTTTTTGTTTAGATGCAACTGGTTCAACAATGTTCCAGGTTTTGATATTAACGTGCATCCAAATTATAATCTTATAGAAATAAAACATACCTCCCGTTATCAGCAGTACGATCCTTTTGTACTAGCCAAACAAGCCCTACAAGATTATTACGCCCCTTATCCATCTCTAAAAAGAGATAAAGTGGATTGGTCTGCGGTTTTTAAAATCAAGGCGAGATTTACATTCGATGGAAAGAATGTTCCAGAAGAACAAGCCTATCAAGCAGATATCGAGGAAAATGTTGAAATCATAATTACAGACGATCAAACTGATTTTGGACAATTAAATGATGAAACAAATGTATTAGTCGAAGCATTTGAGAGTGTAGAGGAAAACGATATAGAACACGAGACCGAATTTGAATCAGAAAACGACGAGTGCTGAGTAATATCCGGTAATTTTTACAATTATTCACGCACGCGCATCACATATCATCATCATCATTACATGCACTACCAATTAAAAATGACTTTATTACATGCACCATATATCATCATCATTTTATCTATGTCTATAATTAAAAATGAAACTTTCAACAGTTATTATGTCAAGCTCCAGACGTCGTATCTCTCCTCGGTCAGCGAGAGTAGTGGTGAGCCTCCGGCTCGACCACTTGTATATTTGCAGCCGAAGGCTGATGGAGCGTAAATATCAAAATTAAAATGATAACAATATAAAATTGTTCATACATATATATACTTGTCTAAAGCTTTGTTTTATATTTAACACTGGCATTTGATTTAGAGCCCTTAGGAGTTGTGCTTGGCATTTCCAAGCAATCATATATGAGCAAGATGACAGATTGCTGGCCTAAATGGAGTAAGATCCCTGACCAAGTCAGGGAGGCCATCTGGCAGGATTTTCTAGTGAGTTTATACCACTTTACTATAGGAATAAGTATAAATGAACAATTAGTAATATTTTCTCTTTGTACAAGGGCAAGTGGAATTGGCGGAGCCCAATGTCGCCATGGTTCAACGCCACTGGGATTCGAATGTCGTCAAAAATTACAGGGAGGTAATGTCAGCTCTTAAAAAATCTGGGAAGAAACCGAACTGGATGAGCGCTTCCGTATGGGATTCTTGGATGAGTTGGTGGGAGACCGACGAGTTCAAGGTAAATCTACCAAATATATAGTTAATTATTTCGCAATTAGTAAATATAATATTCAATTTAAATTGCAGGTGGAGTCGGAGAGGAACTCCGCTAATAGAAGTATGAATCCTGTAACGCATCGTGGCGGATCCAAGTCTTTTCAGCATCACCGTGAGGACTTGGTAAATTTATCAATTATGAATCTAAACCGTTATTACATTTTGTATATTAATCAGTTCAGTAATTAGCTATGAAAAATTAAAATATATAAATTATTTATTGCAGGAAAGATCGCTTGGACGTCCCGTGTCCATGATGGAGGTATTTACCCACACCCACGCATCAAGACAAGCAGACAATGCTGGCAATATTACATATCAGTGGAATGAGGTTGATAAGGCGACAGCTGCATATGTATGCATATTTTAAATCTTATTTTATTAATATCGATAAGTTTAAATCATATTCTACTACTTTTAACCTATAATTGTTTTTTATTTTAGGCAAAGTTTCAGGAGGCACATGCAGAGTTGCTTTCAGAATCGGATCGCGATGAGTTGACGGTGGAGGAGCAGTATAATATTTTCGACGTTATCATGGATCCGGCGCAGCGGAATAGGCGCTATGGCTATGAAAACCAAGCGGTAATCTTATAAACATTGCAATATTATATTTAATAAATTAACCTTTAGATACACTGTACATATAACGATTTCTACCTGAGTTAAATCTAACATATACGTGATTTACCATTCTGCACCATTATCATTTAATAAAATATGCATTTCCTTGTGGTATATGCATTGCTTAAGATCATGTCATTTACGTTTCTATATTTTAAAATATGCATTGCTTAAGAAAATGATTATAATACAAATGTGAACATCTCACATTCTATTTGCAGGTTCGGGCAGCTCAAATGGCGTGTGACAAAGCAGAAATAAAAGAGCTTAGAGCCATGGTTGAGCAGCTGCAAGAGCATGACCGTCTTCGCGCTATACAAATGGAGCAGTTGAATCAACGTTTAGCGGAGTACGTGCATAGGCATGGTTTCTTCCCTTCATCATCTGGTGCTTCCGGAGGTGAGGATGATGCTTGAGAGGTATGATGATTATTGTCTTTGTATTTGGTTATTGTATATATTGACTTTGAGGTGGTGAGGGTTGTGTTTGATGGTTATTGTGTATATATTGACTTTGAGGTGGTGAGGTTTAAGTTTTTGCATTGCATATTTTGACTTGAATATGGATTGGAGTTGGTGTTGGTGAGGGTTTTGTTGTTTATGTACATATTGACTTGTAGTTTGGTTTGAAAATGTAATGTTTGATGTTAATTTTTGGTTGTTTATATTATTTGTGATATAATGTGTTGGATATGTGATATATATATGTGTGTGTGTGTGTGTGTGTGTGTGTGTGTGTGTGTGTGTGTGTGTGAAATGTAGTGGAAATGGATATATATTGATTATGTGTGGCTGGAAGGCGAATGACCTGCTGTTATAAAAAAAATTCACCCAGATTAGCAACGGCTACCAACGGCTACAAACGGCTATTTGGTCATTTTATTGCAGCGGCTTCCAACGGCCTCCATTGGCTATTTGCCGTTGATAGCCATTGGAAGTACAATTGAAAATACCCCGTTGCTTCCGTTGGAAGCCGTTGGAAAGCGTGAACGCAATTTCAACGGCTTTTCCAACGGCTACCAACGGCCGCCAACCGCTTGGAGCCATTGGAATAGCCATTCTCCCTTGTAGTGATCAAAGAATTTTTTATAATAATATTAGTCATGTTAATAAACTAATTTGTACTATTTCTTCCTTTTATTTTAATTGGATTTCTAATCCCAAATATAAATTAGCTAAAAATAAACTTTTTAAAGGGTTTCTTAATAAAGTTAGGTACAATATTAATTCATTTAACCTCAATAGTAATATTTTTAACACTAATAATAATAGTATTTATATTTATCCAAACTCATCCAATGAATTCAATCTCAACCATAATTTGCTTAGGATCGAAGGTCTTTAAGATTCTCTAAGTTATTTTACCGTTCTCTGTACTTGTCTTGTTCAGATAGTTAGTTCTTATAAGACATCTTATCTTCCTCCCCTTTCATACATATATATGTATATTAACTAACGAATATACATATAAATGTACCATTCTAACTCTTTTCCTAGTCACTCTTTAGACGCAGGTTCGGGTGACAGGGTGTTCGGGTTCACTTTGCAGGTTCTCACGACTTCATATTACAGGACTTTGGATTGAAGAGAGGGTTTCAGCGCAGAGTTTTCATCCTAGTTACATTGATTGTTCCATCGCAGATGTCGGATTGCAGGATATTGGATTTCACAGAGACATTCGGAGCATACTTTTCCTCTTAGATCCACCAGCATATCCACCGCATATTCAGGGTTCTTTCATCCTTATTTTGAAGTTCTACTTTCTAGAGGATCTGTTTTTCTACCTGGGTCTTATTCCATTGTAGCTTGAAGCTTCTTATTTAGCTTGTGATGTCTTCTTGTATTATTGGTTTTTCTTTAGCTTTTAGGTACTTCAAACACTTTAACATCCGGCGGTGGATGTGCCGGAGCTCGATATTAGGGTGGGATGGGCGGCGGCTTTGCCGGAACTCATCTTAGGGGTACCAGATAATTTTTTCTTTTTTTGTACCTAGCTTCTGTTACCTGCCAGGCATGTTGGCAGCATCTTATCTTTGTGTTATATATATACCTATATGTGTGCTCTCCTCTATTCATAGAGGATCACACATTTCTCTAAAAAAAAATTATTTCAATTACTATTTATCTTCGTATTCATGTCAAAAAATCAAAAAATAAGGATGAAAAGGGAAAAAAGTGACATAGGCATGTTTCAGGAATACTTGCAGACATGTATGCAATTTTAGAGAATAATTGCAGACATGTCTGCACTTATTCTGGATAGCATGCCTTTACAACTAAATGTCTGCAATTTTAAAGAATAAGTGTGGATATTTACGTAAATATCTTGATTGTTAAATCAATGTGCTATTATTCAGTGAATAATTGCATACATGTCTGCAAATATATGGAAATATTTCAAACACGTCTGCAATTATATAGATTTTTATTCAACGCGGTTATTCAGTGAAAAATTGTGTACATGTCTGCAATTATATGGAACGATTGCATACACATCTGCAATCATTCAGATGTTTATCGAAAGCAATTATTTAGTGAATAATTGCAAACACATATGCAATTATATGAAATAATTACAGATATGTCTGTAATTTCTTTTTTTCCTTTCAGAAACCTAGTTATAATATTTATAAGTTTTTGAAAAAAAATTTTAAGCATTGTCGTAAAAAAATACGAAAAATACATCCTGCTACAATAGAAATAATTATAAAAAACCGTTTTACAATTTTTTTAAGAAAGGATGCCGTTTGAATTAAATTTGGTTTTAAGCATGCTGGGTTAATATTCACTTATTTTTCACTTATTTTTCTCTACCACCCTAAGTCCTTGAATCGCTCATGTCAAATTCAATTTCTAGTAAAATGTTGAAGGCCGCCAGTGTTTTCTCCTAACACACTATCCAAATTCGCTACACTGCATCTCATGTCCAATGGCATCTCAACCAGACTTAATGGCACCTCCATATCCAACCGCAAGCTCCAAACATGATGCCTCCAACCTGATCGCATGACTGCATCTCTACCTCAAACCCGACCGTGCTTCGACATCTCGACCTTGAACAAGATCAAGACATCGTGATTGCCTAAACGACTTGATTAAGACCCTGCGACTCAATATCTCTACCTCAGTTCATTTTGAAATTTGATGCACTTATTTCGCATCCAGTCTGATTTGTCCAAAATCCGCAGATCTATTTAGGCGCTGCATCATTATATTTAGCCACTGTCTTGTTTCCAGTTACTAAGCATGACCTTCAATATATGGAGTAGTATTCTCCCTCATCTCTTGAGAATGATGCAAAAATAACTCTATAAACCCTTCATCAATTGACTAAAACCAACTTAAACATGTTTTCTTTTTTTCTTTTCCCTTTCAATGGGAATTATAGAATTGCTATTAATATTATATAATATATATTGTACCTCTTCAGGTTGTCAGATTAAAAAATGTAATGCCGCATAGATATTCCAAATTGCAGGTATTCTAATATTAATTCATAAATTGGATAGTTTATTTGGCCCTTATGATGCACTTAAGGCTATGGTTTCCAAGTCAGTCTATATAAGGGATAGATGTTGAATGGTTTCAGTATTAAGGTCAACTAGTTAAGAGTTGATGATATTTTTAATTCTTCATAAAAAGATTTGCACTTTCAGTAAGCTCAGTTGACCGCCTACCCATTTAATGTTATAGTATAGCTATCATCTATTTCATCTTTAGCACATTATTTTTATCATCTTATGTACATATTACTATGTGCAACTTAGGCGTTATAACCTACATGTACCTTACCCTACATCCATATGATGTACTTTAATAACGTCTGACAAGATTATGGTAGACAATACCTCGTGTTTTGCTATTGTTGTTAACCCCTTTAGGCCTCTTTATTACTTGTTGCCGTTGTTAGTTGAGTAAAATTTTCAACAAATAAAAGAAACGGTGCAGTCAGATTATTGACATCGGGTTTCTTTTCTTGTCCAACCTATGCTTCAAGTATTTATTTATTTTTTATTTTTTGCTGCATACCATCTTAGCACGCAAAGACTAATGCTGTTGCATCCACAAATGCTTTTTCGTTTCAGGAATTTTGTGCTTTTCAGTTTTTGGACAAAACCAAATGAATTTGCGTAATCATTCGTCTATGGTAATCGCATATTTGATGCTTATGTATATTTTACGTTAAATCCAAGAAAACTAAATTTGATTCTCACAATTAGGGAGAAAGAATATGATCAACTTGTCTTTTTATGTTTGTGTCAGAGGTTAGTAAAATGTACAGAATGTCGTGATGTTAAGAGTTACAGTAAAATAGGGGAGGAGGGAAGGCTAGGGAGAAGAAGTCATGGCCGAATAAGAGGAAAGAAGCAGAAAGAGAGAGTTGCAATAACAAAATTTTCATATCTTGGATTCTAATTCAGGTACATTATATAATTGCTTTCATAACAAACTTCTGATGTGGCTATTCTAGATACCTCTTTTGTAACCAATGATTAACAAAAGCATACAATTTGTAACTAACAAACAAAGAGAAAAAAATAGTGACAGCACATCTGCATGTGCATTTTCTTGTAACCAACTTGCATCCTTTACGATTCTTTAATCCAACAACCGTTTTGGTATTTTTATTGCTTTCTTAGGACGTATACAATCGTCTGGTGTTCTTGCATGTGGTGTAGTGGTGCCTGTGTGCGTATCAATACCCACCCCTTCGAGATCGGCCTTGTCCTCAAGGTCGTTTGTGTTAGCGGTTGCTGGCAATGGTTGTGTGATAGCTGTAGACGGATTGGGGCAGAGCTTTAACAACGAGACATGGAATACTGGATGAATCCGTGAATCTTGTGGCAGCAGTAGATTGTAAGCGACAGCACCTATTTTCTCCACGATTTGGTAAGGACCGAAGTACTTCTTTGAAAGTTTATGATAAGTATTGCCCACTTATATTTGACGATACGACTGCAACTTTACATAAACCCATGAACTAGGGTCAAATTGTTTATCCTGCCTGTGCTGGTCTGCGTGGGACTTCATTCGTGCCTGAACTTTCTAAAGGTTTGCTTTAATAACCTGAAGTAACTGGTTGCGGGAAGAGGTCCATGTATTGAGCTCAGCTATCGGTGATTGGGAGTTGATGTAGTTTGCGATTACAGGAGGGGGTCTGCCATAAACTACCTGAAATGGGGACATTTTCAGAGATGAGTGTGTAGTTGTGTTATACCACCACTCGGCCCACGGTAAGCATTTCACCCAGTTGGTAGGCACATCCCCAACTACTGCTCTTAGGTAGTTTTCTAAACATCGATTGACCATTCCGACTGGTCATCGGTTTGCGGATGGTATGCACTACTCATTCGGAGTTTCGTGCCATGGAGACGAAATAACTCTTTCCAAAACAAGCTTATGAATAGGCGATCCCTGTCGGATACTATTGAACGAGGAAATCCGTGGAGTCTAACATATTCTTGCAAGAAGTGAGAAGCTAGCTGGGTTGCGGAGACTGTGGACGGTAGTGCGTAGAAATGGGCATACTTAGATAAGCGATTGACAATTACCCAAACTGTTGTTTTTCCTGCTGATGGGGGAAGATGTGTAATAAAATCCATACTTATATCTTCCCAAATTTGTGCAGGAATCAGCATTGGCTGCAGTAGCCCTTTATATCGACTGGTTTCTGATTTTGTCTGAAGGCAAATGTTGCATTGTTTGACGAAATTTTGAACAGCAGTAGAGAGTTTTGGCCAGAAAAAATTACAGGAAATACGTGAAACAGTTCCCCTGATACCCGAATGTCCTCCAATTCTCGAGTTATGAAATTCATTGATAATTGCAGCTTGTAATTCTTTATTGTTCGGAACAAATATCCTGTTACCCCAAAATAGCAAGTTATTTCGAAAGTGGAATTTAGTGTTGGAGCATGTACCTGTGTAAGCTGATGTATTATTTCTTGTGTTGTTGGGTCTTCGAGCAAGGCTCGTTGTATGTCTGCTAGCAATGAAAATGATGGTCCCGAAATTGCCGTCATTGTAGCCTCGCTGGAAAATCGTGATAGTCCATCGGCTACCAGATTCTGCTTCCCTGGCTGGTTGTGAATAGTGAAATCAAAACCCAATAGCTTTGTAAGCCATCGCTGTTGCTCCGGCGTCTGTATCGTCTGTGAAGTAAGCTCCCTGAGGCTCTGGTGATCCGTGACAATTCTGAATGGTCGGCCGAGTAGAAAGTGACGCCATTTTTTTACTGAGGAAGTTATTGCAAACATCACTCTGGAATAAGTGGAGGCTTTTTGGAGGTGGCAGGGTAGTTTGAGGCTGAAATAGGCTAGCAGATGATTGGATTAGGATAATGCTGCACCGATCGCCATTGCCGAAGCGTCGGTGGTGATTTTGAAAGTTTCGTTGAAATTTGGTAAAGCTAGGGTTGGTGTAGAGGAGACGGCCTGTTTCAATGAATCGAAGGCCAACTGGGCCTGTGGGCTCCAAATAAAACAATTATGTTTTAATAGGTTTGTGAGTGGGCTGGCTAGTTAGGCATAATTTTTGATGAATCTGCGGTAATATCCGGTTAAGCCCAGAAAACCGCGAACTGTTGTAACTGATTTTGGAGCAGGCCATTTGATCATTGAATCGATTTTTGTTGGGTCAACACGTACGCCCGTGTGAGAGATTAAGTGGCCCAAATAGTCAATTTTGGTGAGGCCGAATTTACATTTGGCTAGGTTTGCGAATAATTTGTTATGGTCGAGGATGTCCAATGTTATGTGAAGGTGGTTTAAATGGGAATCCCAATTGGGGCTATAAACGACGATGTCGTCAAAGAAAACAAGGATGAATTTGCGTAAATGAGGCCGGAATATGTTGTTAATAGTAGCTTAAAAAGTTGATGGAGCATTGGTTAGGCCGAACGGCAAGACAAGGAATTCATAATGGCCTTCATGTGTGCGGAAAGCCGTTTTTGGAATGTCTGGGGGGTGGACTCGAATTTGAAAATAACCACTTCGAAGACCTAATTTAGAAAAAAATATGGCTCCATGTAATTCGTCTAATAGCTCGTCCACCGTTGGGATGGGAAATCGGTCTTTGATGGTGATTGTGTTAAGTGCTCGGTAGTCAACACAAAAGCACCATGAGCCATCTTTCTTTTTAACTAATAGTACAGGGGAAGAAAAAGGACTCGTTGATGGTTGAATTATTTTTGAGTTAAGCATGTCTTGAATTTGACGCTCAATCTCGTTTTTTTGGTAGTATGGGTAACGGTAAGGTCGTGCGTTTATTGGGGTGGAATTTGGTATGAGATTAATATGGTGTTGGAGGGTTCGTTGGGGTGGAACCGTTGTAGGAGTAGCAAATACGTGTTTGAAGGAAGTGAGTAGCAGGTCAAGTTTTGGGTCGGATTGTTGAGAGATTGGGCTTTGGGCTAAATCAGAAGGTGGCTGGAATTGTAAATAAAGGAAGGTTGAAATAGCTGATGTGGTTTCTAGCCTTTTTAATTGTTGAAGGGAAACTTGAGACGGTTTGCTTTGTGGGCCTAGCCCAGTAAGGCGGACGGGCTGGTTTTGGTATGGGAAGGACGTTGTGAGCAATTTATGGTCCATGGTAATAGGCCCCAGTTTCTCCAGCCATTGGGTACCGATCACCCCTCTGATCCAACGATTTTGAGAAGGTGGAAATCGTTGGAAAAATCGTGCCCTTGGATATTCACGCAAACATTGGGGCAGCTGCCAACGTTGCGGAGTTTGTCACCGTTGCCCACGGTGACGAGAAAGGCGTTTGCGATGTCAATTTCTAACCCTAGAAACTTGGCGGTTTTTGATGGAGATAATTATGGGTTGATCCCGTGTCGACAAGGATGGAAATTGGTTTGTGATTAATTGTGGCTGGTGGGCGCAATGCTCGTGGATGTGAAGAACCAGTAAAAGCATGGAATGAAATTTCTTGAGGAATTTCCGTTATTGGATCAGTGGTTTCAACTAGAGAGGAGGCGATAATGGGTTCCAGTGGTTGTTCTTCGATTGGTGGTTCGTCATCGGAATTGTTGTCTGGTAAAATCATGAGGATATGGGTTGGTTTACAACGATGGCCGAATTGATATTTCTCGTCGCAGTTGAAGCACAACCCTTGTTGCTTTCGAGCGGTCATCTCTGATTGTGATAGCTGTTTGATGGGGACTTGTGTTTTCGAGTTTTGAGGCTACGGTGTTTGTGGAAATGACGATGTACTGAAGGAATTACTGTATGTCTTTGGGTATGGTTGGTTAGTTTTGGTATAAGGAAATTTGGCCAAATCTGCTAATTTTTTTCCAATGAGCTTTGCTCCATCAATGGCGTCAGAAATATTGGTAGGATTGATAATATGTAGTTCGTTTTGTATGTTGGGTTTGAGGCTGGAAATAGAGCATTGAAGTATGGAATCATTGGAGAGTGTAGTGATTCGATTACAGAGATTTTCGAATGTAGCTTGATAGTTTTCAACGGTACTTACCTGTTTAAGTTTAAACAGGGTTGCTAGTGGGTTGAGGAAAGTCGGTGGGCCGAAACGCTTCTCAATAGCTTTTATCAATGCCATCCATGTCGAGATTTGATTGTTGCGATGCATCCATTGGAACCACGATAGAGCTTGGCCTTGCATGTGGAAGCTTGCAAGGTCTACTCTTTGATCTTCGGGTGTGGAGTAGTAAGCGAAGAACCGGTCTGCTTGAAAAATCCAATCGTGTGGGTTGGTGCCATCGAATGTTGTGAGTGAACATTTAGGGGTACGAGTGGATATAGGAGTGGATAATAGTGGTGGTTGACGGCTGATAGTAGGATCTTGATATGTGGAGGAGTGATTGGTTGGTGAAATGGGTGGTTGGTTATCCAGCTTGCGGTTTATATCAGCTAGGGCAGCTTTAATGTCAATGTTATCAGCCGTCAAGGAATCGAGCATGGCGCCATGGGTATTTTGGGTGGTTTGGATGGTGGTTTGATTGGTTTGGATGGTAGTGATGGTGTTTTGGTGTTCGACGACCTGCTAGAAGGCGTCGTCGATTCTTGTCATTGTGAAAGGGTAGATGGGTTATTTGAAGGAAAGAGGGGAGAACAATCGGTGAAAGCACCAAATTGTTAAGAGTTACAGTAAGATAGGGGAGGAGGGAAGGTTAGGGAGAAAAAGTCATGGCCGAATAAGAGGAAAGAAGCAGAAAGAGAGAGTTGCAATAACAAAATTTTCATATCTTGGATTCTAATTCAGGTACATTACATAATTGCTTTCATAACAAACTTCTGACGTGGCTATTCTAAATACCTCTTTTGTAACCAATGACTAATAAAAGCATACAATTTATAAATAACAAATAAAGAGAAAAAAATAGTGACAACACATCTTCATGTGCATTTTCTTGTAACCAACTTGCATCCTGTACGATTCTTTAATCCAACAACCGTTTTGGTATTTTTATTGCTCTCTTAGGACGTGCACAATTGTCTGGTGTTCTTGCAAGTGGTGTAGTGGTGCCTATGTGCGTATCACGTGATCACAAGGCTTAAACGTCTTTAAACTTTAGCATTGTTAATTCTTGGTATAAAGCATTCACAATAGTTATTAAGTATGAGAACATACACTAACAAACATGCGTGTATATACATATACATATATATTTATATATGTACATATACATATACAAATGTATATATCAAAATTTGAAAATAAGTCATGTTAGAAATGGGATGAGCAATGTATAGGTGTAGGAGAACTGCTCCCGAAGTAAAAGAACAAACCAAAACGAGAAAGAATTGAGGCAGCCAGATCGATACTGCACAAGGAAAAGGTAATCAAAGAAGCTGAAGCGAAAAACAGTACCGAGCTCGTAAGGAGGGCCACAAAGATATTCGATCTGCGTCCATCCTTTAGTTTCAATACTACACAAAGATGCTGAAAGCCACGGGAAACAGACAATGAGATACTGCAGCCACTTGCCATAATAAATGAGCAGTTGAACTGCACGGTCAAACGTCCTTAGAATTTATGCTTTGTTAAGCACTTTTAAGAGCAGATCTTCACGGCACATACCAAGGGCAACTTAGCCAGTGCCGCGCGGGATCAAAAGCATCTTAAGGATTACACATAGGGCCATTCAAAAAATGCTCCAACATAGATCCGTATTATAGGTAGATAACAAAGAGATAAACTACATATATCCCTAACTCGTGCAACAATGGCAACTCAAATCAAATTCAACTTAAATTTCATCCAGCTCAAATCATGTTCACGCGTTTATTAAACTACTTCCCAGGCTAAGCTGATCACAAATCCCGAAGTCCAAAGCAGCTCAAGACGGTGGCACCTACGAATCAGGCAAGCACCGCAGCATTATGCAAATGTCTCACATCAACCAGCATAGCCTCACTTCAAATATATCGACGATACCCAGAAACCAACATGCAAACCCTTCACCACATCAGATCAGAAAGGTGAGACCCATTAAGATTTCCCACTCTATTTCCAAATATTCCCGCTTCAATTTTTGGAGTTTCTACCTCCAATTCAAACTTCTCGCTAAAGAACAGAATGCAATTGTCCAAGTTAAGGCTTTGCACCCAAAAAAATGTCAGCAATTCAGACACATCAAACCAATAATACGGATGATGAACACATGGCATGATCCAAAGGAGGAAACGTGATGGCAAAGCAAGGATGATGGTATTCCACGTCTACCCTCAACATGATAAATAAGAGATGGTTGAGAATGTTGCGAGGACTTTTCTTCTTCTTCTTTTTTTGAATAAAATAAAATATATCTTCATATTTTTAAAGAAAACATATATATCAGCAATGGAAAATAAAAGAACTTGATACATGGATGTAGGATTGAAAAGAATCTGAACCACGCAAAAAATTTCTATGTCTTCTTTTCTTTCACGCGTCATCATCTATTTATGATTATGATGGATTATAATCAATTATGAAAATACAAACTCAATTTGACATTCTACAAATAGGTAGAGTGTAACTACATGATTATGTAAGCACCTAAGAACATAATTACTACCCAAAGGCAAGCTTAATACAAGTTAAGTTTATTGATTCAAATTTGCAAAACACGTTTACAATTACTAGTTTAATCAATCGAGATGTTGTGGGATGAAAAATCTCACCAACATTTATTGGCGTTAGAAGGAGGGTCTAAACTTCTGTTCCCTTTTTTCTAATCTCCGGCAAATCTACCGAACCCCCGTTTCCAACGAGGTTACCAAACTCCCCTACAAATCATCCATCCCCTTCATTCGAAAATGGTCGTCCATAATTCCGAAAACTCTTGCAAAATCCATCCAAGCCACTGCTCAAACACCCTCTAATCAGTCAGATCTACGATTTTAAAAGGTTAAATAAGAAGGTGACTTGAAATGCTACTATTCGGCCATCCACAGTCCACCGCCACCACTCACCACTTATGCTGACTATACAGTGGGAGAGTGATAACGGCACTCTTAGAAATGAGAACGGTGAGGCCGGTTCATGAGTCACTACCAGGTCATCTATTATTAATCCGACACTACTTAATAGACGGACTCAACCTACCCTCAAGGTTGACGATGTTGCCACTCAGCCTAGTAGTGAAATCCCTAGAGTATCTACGGATACGAAGTTTCACACTATCTAGAAGAGAGAAAGCAAACAAGCAGCGAAGGCTTAGCAACCCAGGTAACCCCACGTTTCCTTTAGATAACACTGTGGCGAGGAAGGAATAACCATGGTTGTTGTAGACCTCGACGCCATTAAAATTTTCATTATCCTTAATTTCCACCTCTACCTCCCCAAGTTATCCTCCTTTACTAACCAATGACTGCCAAAATTCATGGGTATTTGTTGATTTGGATAGCAATTCCGATGAAGGGATGGAAGGATCTGAGAAAACATTACCGTGGTCAGGTTAATAAGGGTTCTTGCACTTCCTATTCAGGGACCAGGAAATTTAGTTGTTAGGTCCCCAACCTCAACCGTCATCCCAGCCAAGAAGCGAGCCCAGGTGATTGAGTTGCACACCGAATTGAAGGTCCCAAGCAGGAGAGGTGCCAATATCAGAGGAAAACCAAGGTCAGAGGCTGCATACAATTAAAGTGTCCAATAGTGCGCTGCAGAGCTCAGACCCCTATTAGGAAATTATGCACTACTTATGTAGTAAGCATTGTAATTATTATAAAAAGTAATTTAATGAACTGGATGTATGGATATTAGACGGCCTGAATTAGTATAAAAATACAACTGTTTTTAATTCTTTTGGCATAATTAAATACTGATGCTGAACGTAGGGATATTAGACGGCCTGAACTAGCCATTATAAATGCCGCTCAACACAGATCGGTGATATTAGACTACCCAAACTAGTTATCAAAACGAAGCTACACAACATGCAACTCGTCTTTTTTGGCCAAACTGGTCGTAGGAAAATTGGACAACCGAAACTAGTATGAAAACCCTTTACGTTAGTATTGTTAACATAGCACACTGGACATATTGATACTTGACAGCCAGAACCGGTACAAAAAATCATGCAACTTGCGAAGGTTGTAAATGAGCGACCTGACTTCACAGTCAATTATCCTTCTTTCCCCAACTAGCGGAACTGACCGTGCCAAATGCATGAATGTGAACCTATTTCTATAAAAGAGGGTATGTCACGCCCCACCTACAACAGAACATGCATGTCCTAGCCCCAGTTCAACATTCATGAACTACAAAAGAAATCAAGTCAGAAATGGCAAGAAACATTAATGCATGGAATGTACCGCAGCTCACCAATCAGATGTAATTACAAAAATTAAAGCTTGCCATGTAAACATCATAAACTAAAAACTTACTCAACTTAACTTAGTTCTATTTCTACTGGCCAAAGATTTTGTGTATGATTCAACGCGCCTACACTTACTTCACAAGAAAAAATGGATAAAAACAGTCACAACACGAATTATAATAAATTTACAGAATTACACTTCATAGCAAAATGAAAAGCTATGTTAAGAATCTGAATCAGGCTTAGAAGAAGAGATAGCTACCAATTGTTCTGCGATGGGATAATCTGCGACGGTGTAACCCTGAACGTAAAAAAGAACATCCCCGTTAACAAAAGGTGGATCTTCCAATTCATTAATAATGACTGATGAAAGAGGGAGCAGTATGGTCATGAGCGGTACTACAGTAAACCAATATGGGTGATAACTGGTGCCAGCCCGATGGTCGTCGCAATCCCGTGGATAAAATTCATAATCTACATAGTTTTATAAGAAAGTCAGGTCATGTCCGGGTAAAAAATATGTGAAAACATATATTGCTTACCTCTTAGCTATTTCTACCATTACCTTCTTTACTTTTTCATCATGAAGTTGCTCTATCGAGGAAGCCCTATCGATCCTGCCTCGAAAAACAGTAATGGAGTCCAGGCGAGCTTCACATTCTAAGTTGAAAATACTATTTCCAACGGAATTCACATGACTCTAAGCCACCCATCTAATTCTTTCAATCTCACCTAAAATATTCTCCCTCGTCTTCTTAGTATTAATGGAGAAAGAACAAAAAGGCTCTTCTGTAGTAGAAATGAAGGGCGAAACACGAGTGTTTGGTGCATCCAATTCTTTCTTATAATGATCCTCTAGCTCGTTAAACTTGGCTGCATAATAATTTTTCATGTCACTCTTCCACTTCAAAACTTCATCCAGATCAACCCCACAGGGGGCGTGGTAGCACCTAGTCTAGAAGGAGAACCACTAGCCAAGGTTGTAGAAGGAGTATCTTCTGCGCTAATTTTCCTTGTATTCTGCCCATCTAGTTCTTCAAATTTACATTTCAAGGCTTTAATTTCGTTCGTATTTATGTATGTCCTTTCAACATCCTTCAGTAAACTTTCTAGTTCTATGACTCCGACCAGGACATAATCCAACTTCTTTGTAAGAATAATAACTTCTGAACTCTACAAAGGGGGCTGAAAATCAAATGAACCCACATGAAATGAAATTAAGAGAGAGTACAAATATTAAAATAAGTACAGGAAAAATCCACAAACTTCACAAAGGAATATCAATTCACATAACATGTATATAACCTCAATATGATATAAGTTGCAAAAACGCTCTAAGTAATACTATCTTAAAACACCTAAGGCATGGAAGCTAAAAGTGGGCCAGAATTAACAAACAAAGTCCTTCGGGGGTCCTAACAAGCCCAACCCAAGGGTCAGTTGGCCCCTCTGCGGTTACTTCCAAAATCTGCAACATTACATAAGAAGTTCTGACCAAGAGAGGGGTAGAAAAATTCAAGAACATCCCTTGCGTGCTGTAAAAGAATTCGCCCACATTAACTTTCAACTTTCTCCCACTTAAGTCTCTCCGAGTAGGAAGCTATCCTAGCTTGAGCATTACATAGGGAATCCTCAAGAGCATGAATCTCAATACAACCTCCTTCCTTATTTTCTCTAAGGAATCAATTAGTTTGGCCTTAGTCTTCTTGGTATGCCATGAGAAATCCCTAAAACCAATGGGCATCAGCTCTCCATCCTTCGGTCCGCAAATGGAAAGGGGGCCTTACACAGCTACCCTTGCTCGACCAACCATCGGAGATGAACTAGAGCATGTAGAAAGAGAAGAAACTGCATCAAGACGGGATGCCATAACCACTTTCTCGCTCTTGGAAGCCTCTTTCTCTCCGATTATACAAGCAATCTCCGTAGACTTATCCTCATAGTTTTTTTTATTGCTCAATCCCTTTCTAAAGAACAATCCCATAAAGGTTGTCCACATCCTTCATTATTTACTGCATCTCATTTAACTTTAATTCAGTAGCATCAAGCCCAATACACAACTTAATGTTCTGTTTATACCAGTGGGAAAGCGCATCTTCGGCTTCTTTAAGCTCTTTACGAGCACACTCTGATTCCTTTTTGAGCCTGTCGTTTTCAACTTAGCGGTAACTAACATTTGACTCGATGCGGGCAGAAGGATCTTTCACCTCAACCCCAAATCAAGATATGTCTATCTCATCCGACCCAAGGATGATAATGCTGAAAGAGAGTTAGGTATAAAGACTTTATGGGGCACAAGCATAGTTTCATAGGAGCTAGCCCAATTAATAACAAAAGAGGAATAGTTAACCTCAAAAGACATCGAACAAAGTTCAAATATAAGCTTCTTTTATTAACTACATCAATCCAATAAAGCCATATGCAGAAAGGTAGCAAAAGTAAAATAGAATTCTACCCTCATGCAAATTCTTAAACTTAAACCTAAACCATTCCAAATGGGGGGTCATCAAGCGGAATGGAATGGTTTTCTAGGGTATATTTCTACCGGTGCGGTACAAAGTCACTAAGTGCCTCTTTTTTTAACTATTCAATTAATCCTCGAGAGCAGCTCTTAGGTTTCATTCTTAAGAGTGGTATACAATTCATCTAATTCTCTCTTGCACTTGGTGTCCCTAGCATGAAGACTAAGATGATCTAAATTTTAGATTTTGAGCCTGTCCTTACTTTCCTTCAAAAGCCTAGCAAACAAAATCTTCTTCAGAAGGCTAAAATAAATAAAAAACGACCCAATCATCTGTTGAGCTATAAAAAAATAAAGCAATTATAACAAACCATTCATAACAAAATCAAGAAACAAGTCTCATGCGATTGCATATCTAAGTGTTAATACAAATTTTTTTAAACATCTACATAAGGATTCGAAGTAACCTCGGCCTTAGTTTTTCCCTCGGCACCATTAGATAGTAGGTCTCTATGATCCTCCTCTGCCTTCTTGTCCCTAACTATGTGCGGTGAATGTTCAGGAGAAGCATCTTGCTCATCGTGCTCTTCATTCCACTTGTCCTGATAATATTTATACACCGCGTCAACCACAGATTGCTCACCCAAAAAGCGAAAATCGATCTCTTTCTTGAACAGAAGCTTAGCCAAAGCGTATAGATTGAAAATCATGTTGTAGGTGTTCATGCTAAATTTTTCCTTTGTATTAGCCTACTCTTTTCTCACCTTGGAGAGCTCCTCCCTGGTCTTATGCAATTCACATTCTTTAGAGGACAGGGCTTCAGCCACAACGCCCTCCTTCTTAGCGCCAGCCTTCGCAGAAAGGAGTTCAACTTTCTCAATGCTAAATGAAGCGAGGTCTACTTCAAGTTTGGCTACACGATTAAGAGTGGCGGTCGGGTCGCTTTTACGAACTTGTGCTTCTACAATTAAGGAAGCATGCTAGAATAAAATAAAAATAATACACATAAAAAATAAAGGAAATAAATTTGTCTGCTTTAAAATAAAACAGAAAGAGTGTCGCTTACATAAGATCAGGACTTTTCCAGTTCGTCCATTGCTTCAAAAGAAGAGAGCTTGGGAAGAGGAAAGGGGAGAGGAAAAGATGAAGAGGATGAGGCAACATGCGATAATATGCACACCGCCATCTTCTCCACTCTCTCCATTAGGTCAAATATAGCCCCGTCGGGAAAAGGCAAGTAGCGAATACTTGGGGCAGGACTACCCTGCAATATAGGGACACCACTGCCGCTGAATAAGAGGAAGAGGGAACATATGAAAGGGGAGGAAGAGGAAGAGAGGGAGCCACCTTTTTAGGGGCTTGGTCAGAATCGAGGGTCACATCATACACCCATTTTAGATTGACCTTTTGTGGTGGCTTTCTCGGCTTGCAATCTACATCAACAAAAGCGGCATCCATTGTACCTATGTAGGAAGGAAATATTTGGACTAGAAGAAGATCCCAACGGAGAACAAATTCATAAGGGTGAAAAGTCCATGAACTATCAGCATGTAGATTATACCCTCAAGATTGGCGAAAGTTGGCGAAGGCTTAAAAATGTCATGAGAGAATACATGATATGGGTGCAAAAATTTATATTGCTTCAATTTTTCTTTGTTAGAAAACTTGTTTATTTTCATCTCCTTTGCATCCATCCTCAAAATGCGGGTCCTACGCGACCCATACAGTTTCATATTCTCCTCAGAAAAAACGATGTAGGTAGGATGGTAACGAAAAGAAGAAGAAAAATTAACTAAATTTGAAAATAACTAGTACAAATTGGCCCATATAAGGTCTTTCGAGGAACATTCAAAAGTACCGATGTTTTGACTTGGGCACAGAAAAAACTAAAATCACCCTTTATGGGATGTTTCTTAATGTCGAAAAGAAACTGAAGCTTCTCACAAGAAAGAGTATAACCATTTTCAACAGAAAGGATGAAAGTAGTTGTCGCAAGGTAGTAAGAAATAGGGGCAAGTTGAGAAGGTACGAAGTCGATAGAAGCACGCTATTCGTGGAGGATTGGATGTGTAGGAAGTTGTGCAGTTAAAGCCACAATAAAGCCCTATAAAATTTCCACTATAGCACATAGCGCTTTTCAACCACTATGCTTTTTCAATATAGTGTTGTTAAATAGTAGATCTACTTTAAGCCCCGCTGTATTCTGCTACACCCACTAAATCCACACTTTTTAGCATCCACTTTAGCAACATTAATATAAAATGTTAACATGACTAGTTACCTTTTAAATCAAATCAAAAAAGTTAGATTAAAGACCAAATTCTAAGGTATAATGCTCAACATAAGTTAAAAATCTATTGTAGTCATAAAATATGGACTGCATAAATCATGATATTATTCGATTTTGTTATATAAGATTAAACAATATTTATTATTCTTACACCAATGATGTGAGAATTAGAATAAATTAACTTTTAATATTTGGATTTATATCTAATGAAGCTATTGCTACCTTCGTTATTTTTCGCTATATCCCCGCTTTACCCCTGCTACAAATTTTTGCACCTCCACTGCTATGGAACCACTTAGCGCTTTAACTACACAGAGAGAAAGATAAAGACCAAACCCTAAATGTTTGGGAGTAATAGGAATGAACCCTGTCGAGGGAGTATTAAAACTCTCATGGGGTTCGGGAACCCTAGCATCATCACCCGAAAACCCAAATTGAGTTAAAATGCTATTGATATCCTCCAAGTGAGTAATTTGGGAAGGAGGAAATAAAGGGAAAGATAAAGAGGAAGCCATGTTGAGATCCTAGGATTAATCAAAAGAAAATATGCTAATAGAAATTTAAAAAAAAAACAAAGTTCTTACTTCAATCGAAAAATAAAATCAAATTCAGAGGTGAAACTAATTTCAAAATTTTATTTCTTCCTATTTCCTTTCTTGAATAAAAATGTAAAAGAAGAGCAAAGAGGAGATGAAAGGAAATATACACACCTTAATTTGAATAATAGCTACATGATTGAAATGATGAAAGAACCAGCAAGACGTTAATCAAGTAAGCTGCAAATTAATTAGCACAAAGATTGATACATGTTTTGGATTAATAATGATTTATACTACAGCCCAATGGGGAAATAACACGTGGACAAGAGCAGTAAGTGCAAAAGTAACTGATAAGACTTCTCCCACGGATGACAAAAGAACGAAAAGATGTGAATATTGACATGCCTATATCAAAAAGAACGGTTTTCATGACTCACCGTTGTCATTCAACAACTGCACCTACGGTGCAGTATACAAACGACAATCTCTAAAATGAGAATGGTGATTCTAAATTCAATCTTAGTCCTCCCTAAACAGCAAGGAAGACCATGCCAATTGTACGAACAAGCGACTTTTCATAGCTTTGGTCTTCGTTCGATGGCTATATTGAAAACATGGTAGGTGAACGACAATAACAATTTTAGAGATAAGAACAGTGATGCTAAATGAAGAAATAAAAATGTGTGGAAAACAAGAGAGAATGCAAGTCCTCCTGAACAAGAATGAAGGATTATATGTTACACCATAAATAAACAGCTCAAATAAAAGAAAAACATAGAGTAAAAAGCTCTCAAGATACGAAGATCCAGAGTGAGCTACAGGCAAGTCTACACCAATCTGTGATCACTGTAGACTTGGAGTGTTATACTCATATTTCATGTTAGAAATAGGCCAAGAAATGTACAAGTCTAGGAGAAATACTACCAAAGTAAAAGACCAAAACAAAAGGAGAAAGAGTTGAGATGTCTAATTAATAGTGCACAAGGAAATGGTAACCAAAGAAGCTGCAGTGAAATACAATACCACTCTCATAAGGAGAGCCACAAAGACATCAGATCTATGCCCATCCCTCAATATTATAGAAAAATGATTAAACTAGGCTTGCCACGAGAAACAGGCAATGAGATACTACGGTCACTTGGCACAATAAATGAGTGGTTGAATTGCATGGTCAAACACCCCCATAACTTATGCTTTGTTAAACATCTTTAAGAGCAGATCTATACAGCACATACTAAGGGCCACTTAGGTAGTACTATGCAGGGTCAAAAGCATGCCAAAGGGCCGCACAAAGGGCCACTCAAACAATCTCCCAATGCAGATCTGTATTTGTAGGAGCATAGCAAAGAGATAAACAACCTCTCTCCTTAACTCGTGCAACAACGGCAATTCAAATCAAAGTCGGCTCGGGTTTCAGTCGTCTCAGATCATGTTCACATGTTTATTAAACTAACTCCTAAGCTAAGCTGATCACAAACCCTAAAGCCTAAAGCAGCTCAAGATAGCGGCACCTAAGAATCAGGCAAGCACCGCAGCATTACACAAATGTCTCACATCAACCAGCATAGCCTTACTTCAAATATGTCGGCGATACCTCGAAAACCAACATGTAAACCCTTCACCACAACTGATCAGAAAGGTGTGACCCACTAAGGTCTCCCTCTCCAATTCCAAACATTCCGGCTTCTATTTTGGGAGTTCTCCTACCAATTCAAGCTTTCTACCAAAGACTGCAATCCAACCGCCCAAATGCTTTTTCCCAAAAGACATGTCAGTAACTTAAACACATCTAGCCAATAATGTGGATGAGAAACATGTGGCATGATCCAAAGGTGAAAATGCGATCACATTCACTTTGATTTATGCACCAACGCTCTATCCTAGGGTAAGAGTTTGGAGGCGGAAAGTCGTATCACATTCGGCTTAGTTTATACTCCCACCAATTCGAAGGCAAGAGTTGGTTTACGGATGATCGTATTCCACCCAGTTTGCATTTATATTATTGCCCTCAATCTAAAGGCAAAAGTTGGGATGCTGATGGTCATATCATGTCTGGCTTAGGTTTGTACTCTTTCTCCTATTCTAGGAGCGAGAGTTAAGAGTGCGGATGATCATATCATGGCCGACTTATATTTACCCTCCTACCCCTAGTCTGAAGGCAAGAGTTAGCTAATTTCGTTCTCCAAGCATCAAGAGGGACTTCATGGGTCCGATAGTGGACGTTAGAAGTTTGATCATCACTGATCTCTAGGTACCTGCACACCATCATTAGCCATATGCAGATTCATTTGAGTCGATCAAGTAACAACTCTTAAGAAATAGAGAGACGAAATTTCTAGCTTAAAAGGCTGTTATATTCGATTAAAGACGGGAAGTGACAGAATTCTATCTTATTACACGGCTCTATCCAGTTATTTAGAAATTTATTCTCTAAATGAAATAGCACACTAGGTGCTCGCTATTCCACCCCTCGAGAGTGAGGTCATACCTATAGTTGCCAGCTAAATTGTGCCATCTCCAAGAATTTCCTCTATTGCGAATAGACCTTTCCAAACCGGGCCTAAGTTCTTAAGGTCAAGGAAGATTCGTTTGCGAATTAAGTCACCAATTTCAAAGGTTTCACAGTTGAATTTGGTGTTATAATATCGAGCGAGTTACTTTCTATGCACAGCTAGTCCCAAGTCATCTTCGGTCCGTTTCTCATCGATAATATCAAGAGACACCAGGTGGAGTTGTTCGTTTGTCCATGGATCATGGTGAATAACCTGATGTGAAGACACTTCCAGTTTCGACTGGAATAAAAGCTTCTGATCTGTATACCAAGGCAAAGGAAGAGCGACCAGTCGTGGACCTGTAGGTGGTTCTATAATGAAAAAGTGTTAACAGGCATTCATCGACCCACTTGCCTTTGATCTTTTCCAATCACTTCTCAGGAATGGACTTAATAATCTTGTTTACAGATTCAACTTGTCCATTCACCTGAGAATGTACCACCAATGGAAATCTATCTCTATGCGGTGTCGGTAGCAGAAATCCTTAAACTCCGTACTATCGAATTGGATCCCATTATCGATAATGATTGCTTGCGGAACTCCAAAATGATATATAATATTCCAAGCAACAAAGTTAATTACCATCTTTGTGGTAATCATGGCCAATGGCCCCACCTCAGCCAACTTAGTAAAGTAATCAACTGCCATGATGGAGTACTTCATGCCACCTTTAGATATCGATAATACACAGATAATATCAATACCCCAAACTGTAAACGACTAAGGATAAACCATTTGAGCAATTTCCGTCGGTGGAGCCCTCATAATTTTAGCAAATTCTAGCACTTATCACATCTTTCGATGTAGTCAGCTGCATCTCGATTGATAGTCAGTCAGAAATATCTGTAATGAAGGATCTTCTTCGCCAGGGTCTTCCACCCAGTGTGGTCACCATAGGCTCCTTCATAAACTTCTCTCGATACTTGTTTGGCCTCGTCACAGCATAGGGATAGATAAACCCTTGCTATACAGTTTCCTTATTTCATGATATATCTTGAAGCTTGTTGAAGGATTTTTCATCATTCATTCGTTCTCTCTGGAAGGATTCCTCTTCACAAATAATTCCAAATTGGAATCATCCATGACTCCTTTTTAGGTTCAGTTTCCAAGACCCAATCAACATCCATGTGATCGATGCTTGGAACTGAAAGTACCTCTACTGGGACCTGGCCTATGAGTTGTGCATGCCTAAAACTAGCCGATTTGGCTAATGAACCGACAATTTCATTATAGTCACTCGGAATATATGCTATCGTATAGTATTCAAAGTCGTTGATCAACTCGAGAACCTAGTTTATATAAGGAACTAGCCTCGCTCTTTTTGCCCGGTCTCTGTCCAAACCTGACACACCACTAACTTAGAGCCACAAAAAATGTGTAAATTTTTATTACAAGTTTCTTGGCGATCTTGAGTCCTGCAATCAAAACCTCATATTCAGCTTTATTGTTCATTGTCAAAAACTCGAGTTTCAAGGCATGTTGATCGGTTGCTCTTTGGGAGGGACAAGCACAAATCTTGCATCAAAACATCGAGCATTGGATGAACCATCCATGTACATCTTCAGTGCAACTTCCTTTTACCTACCGTTCTCCAGAGGATCAACTCGCATAGTGAATTCAACTATGATATTTGCCAAGGCTTGACCTTGGATTGCACTTCGTGGGTGATAAGTGATATCATATTGACTCAATTCAATTTTTCATTTTAATGGTCTTCTAGAAATCTTGAGTCGTTGTAAGACCTGTCGAAAAGGCTTGTCGGTATGGACACTGATTGGATGAGCTTGAAAATAGGGGCAGAGCTTTTCGGATGCAATCAATGACCAGTATGCAAAATTTTCCAATCTTAGGTAGTTTTTCTCTACTCCTGCAAATCGCTTGCTGATGCAATAAACTGGCCGCTGGATGCAAGACTCCTCACACACAAGTGCGATGCTTAGGGCATGCACTGACACCGTTAAGTATATGAAAAAATCGTCATCATTCACCAGCTTCGAAAGAATAAAGGGTCTTTCTAAGTGATTCACCAAATCTTGGAATGCATTTTATAATCCCAGTTCCATTCAAAGTTTCAATTTCCTATTTTAATCACCTCAAAGAAAGGGATAAATTTGTTAGTGGCTCTGGAGATGAACTGACTCAGAGCGACAACATTCCTATTTAAGCTCTAGACCTCTGTAACCATCATTTGGGCGATCTCTCTTAAAGCCTTGCTCTTTTCTAGATTGGCTTTAGTCCCATAGGAGTTGACAATGAAACACAAGAATTTTCCTGATGTCACGCTGAAAGAGTATTTCAAGGGATTGAATTTCATTCTATACTATCCGAAGACACCAAAAATCTCCACCAGATCATCAACATGATTTATCGAACACCATGACTTCACAAGCATATCGTCCATGTAAAATTCCATTGACCTTCCAATTTGGTCTTTGAACATTCTTTTGATAAGTCTTTAGTAAGTCACTTTTACGTTCTTTAACCCGAAGGGCATGACCAGATAGCAATAGTGTTCGAGGTCAGTGATGAAGGTGTTGTGTTCCTGATCTGGGATGTGCATCGGCATTTGATTGTATCAAGAGTGCACGTCCATAAAGAGGAGTAACTCATGTCCTGCAGTCGAGTCCACCAACTGATCTATCCTCGATAGTAGGAAGTTGTTCTTCGGGCATGCCATATTTAAGTTCGAATAGTCGATGCATGCCCTCCACCTCTTATTTTCTTTCTTCACCAAAACAGGTTTGATACCCAATGCGAGTATAAGGCATCATGGATGAAGCCGTTATCCTTTAACTTACCCACTTCTTCCTTGAGTGTAGCAGATCTCTCTGGACCTAGGCTCTAGTGTTCATATTTCACAAGAACGCATTTAAGATTTATTTTCAATGCATGGCTTGCTATCCAGGGTGATATCCAGCCCATATCTAAGAGCGTCTGGGTAAATACATCCAGATTTGCATAGAGAAAACGAACCAACTCCCTCATCACACTGGTACCCTGCTGAGATCCAACCTTTAAGACTTTACTTGGGTCATCCCTGCTGACTAGAGCAGTGATTGTCAATTTGGCGGGAGGTGCTTGCCCACCTTCTGACTCTTTTTGTTGGTCCATATCATTGTAGAGCCGACTAGTTTTCCTGAGCCGAGGCTTAGGTGGTAGTTTCTATATGCCCAAAGCCCTTATGCAGAGGACCCCTTCTACACTCTTTCCTTTCACCTTATGCCTTGCTTCCTTCAATTCAACGACATAGCACTCGCAGCCGGCCACCTGTTCTTTGTGCATGATCCTCACTCTATTGTCTGTAGGGAATTTCATAGTTAAACACCAGGGAGCAATGGACGCTTTAAATTCAGCTAAGGCTGGTCAGTTCAAGAATGCATTATAAGTAAAATAAATATCCAACGCTAAAAATGGCATGACCCGCACCCACCTGCGGTCGCCCTCACGAAGTTTCATCGGTAATTTGACAAATCATATAGCTTCAACAGCCATCCCGTTGAATGCTGTATACGGGATCTACAAGGCTTTAGATCATTCTCCTCCAACATCATTTGACCGTAAGCTTTTTTGAAAAAAAATATTGACTAAACTCCCATCGTCAGCTGCCACCTTTCGTACAAACAGTAGGACCAACCGTGGCTGAGATCACAAGTGGCTCAACTGTCGAGGATTCCACTCCATCAACATCCTCGTTCCAAAAAATAGTATCATCCGTCATGGTTCGAGATTGTTTTTCCGAAGCTCTATACTTGACAGCATAATAACTTTCATTCTCAGCATGCTTTAAGGCTCCAATGTATCTATCAATTTCCATAAAACTCTCATCAGCAGAATGATACCTACCAATGATTTTGTTAATCGCTAATCGTTTTTCTGACCGCCTGAATGTATCAGCACTAGGCTCAGCTTGCCCTCTCTGAGAAGACAACCTAGGGGTGCTATAATTTCCTTGCTTTCCATCTTGTAGGGCTTTCACACATTGTTGTCATTTCTTTTTCCTTATTAAATCCTAAATCATGTCGCGCAAGTGCCTGCACTCAGTAGCATTATGACCGTGAGTCTCATGGAATCTGTAGAACTTGCCCAACTTTCTCCCCATCTCAATTGACTCTTTAGGAGCCGACTTTCTATATGGTTCGATATTCTGAGTAGCAAGATAGATGTTCTCTATCGAGCTATTCAATTCAGTGTAATTGTCATACTTGGGACGTCTGAAATGGCTCCTGTTATCTGGCTTTCCCTTCATTTCCCATCATTGTTTTAATTTCCTCCTTTATTCTGATTACCAACTTTCATATCAATATTCCCAAAGCTTCCTCCAAATTGCTTTACAGCAATATTACTCTAAATCGACTCATTTGAACTTCCAACATCTGTCCTCTATGGATGCTTACGCGCATCCTCTCAATGAAAATACTCATTTTCTTTCTATAAAAAACTTCCATTGCTAATGGTTGCTCTCTTTCTATCTAGTCCCCAAAATCCGAGTCGGGAAGAACACATCTACAAGCTCCATCGGTATTCCTTTGGATCCTTTTATCTCTGTTATAGCCATATGGAACCAATTCAAATAGTCCCGTAAGGACTCTCCTTTAGCATGATAAACATTAGACAATGACATCACTTGTTTTGGGCATGAGGTGTGAAAATGAAATTGCTCGATGAATTTGCATAATAATTCAGTGAAAGACCGTATAGACCTTGGCATGGTTTTAAATCTCCTATATCTCGCTCAAGATCTCGCCCGAGATCTCATTTTCACACTTAAACGAGACGAGACATCAAATCTCCTCCCTATCTCCCTCGACACTCATCTCGTCCAAGATATTCAAATCTCACCCGATATATGGATCAAAATCTCAATCCGAGATCTCACCCGAAGTTATCCATTTTTCTTATTTTCCATAATAATTTTTATTTTCATATTGATTCAAAAGAAACTACTCAATCCAATTATAATTTACCAACTTCTTGAACATATTCTTTACTTTTTATCTTAATGAGTCATAGCGAAAAGTTTCGCTTCTTTATTACGTTCAAATAAAAGGATATTATTCAATCATTACCAATTCAATTAAGCTAATCAAGCTACTACTCTTTTAAAAATATTTCTTTTTCCATGTAAATCAAGTATGTTACCATTTTTATTTTTACTAAGAAAGTTATAATCGTTAAATAAATTTTTGACACATCAATTTTAAACACATAAGTACATCCAGATATTCCCAAGATGCATTATAAGACCCAAGATGTCAATCCGAGATGTACACCCGATACGTACTCATCTCGTCCGAGATCTCTCCCGATACAAGATAACTTGTGTAAAAATTCCGAGATGAAACGTGATCGAAACCCGATATTTAAAACCTTGGACCTTGGCGGCAGTCGAGTGAATCACATCATAGCCACCCTATTATCTAGCATTTTAATCTGGCTATATCCGTATAGACTGAACAAGTTAGACTCGACTGCCTTCAAGGCCAGCAGCCTAGAGCGATGATTACAGGATCCAAAAATCCAATGCAAGTGATAATATGAAGCCGTGATCGAACAAAATCGACAGATATGATACGCATAAGGTTCTAAGTAAGAAATATAGTCTAATCTAGAATAAGGATCGGGTATGATCCCTCTCTACCAAAGGGATCGGATTACTTCATCAAAATAGTGCAACTTAACAGAATATGATCGATATCTCAAAATGCAGAAGTCGGATACATATGAAACTTGAAGGACAAGTGTATCACAACATGGAGAACACCTCAAAGGAATCGCATCCCCTCAATCGACCAAGATAAGGTTTGGCCCCGATCCATCTTCCTTAGGATTTGGGCCATGCGATCTCTTTGGTGGGCCCTTATGGATTTAGAGAGCCCTCTGCCAAACTCTTAGGGACATATTTGGTCGTCTTCCCTTATAAGTATAGACGTGAATATTGTTTGTACGATTTTTTTACAATGCTTATTGCTTCGTACTATTTTGTAACTAAGGATTCTAATCTTATCCATATTGTACTCGGTTTACAAAGTGATTAATGAAGCTATCTCTTCAAAATGGGTGTAGGAAAACAATGTCGAACCACTATAAACTGCTGTGTCTCTATTATTTGCTTATTTCTTATTGCTATATTCCTATATTTTCCTATTTATATTTAATATTCTTCATTTGTTCCTCTACTACAAATCTCTTGAGTGTTTGTATCAATTTTTAGCGCAAACACAGTGAACAAAGATTCTTAGCTTCATTTGGACCCTTTGTTGCTGTTGGATTACACAAATATAAGGAAGAGATACAGAATTATCTTTAAATAATTTATCCATTCTATTCAAATTAGCAAAATTCTAAAGAAAACTATCAACAGTGGTTAGAAACACTAGATCTACCTCGTAAAACAAGAAGGAAACGAGAACGCCGACATCCAACAAGGAGGCTAGAACAATCTACTTGTGTATGCTAATGCTGTAAAGCCAGTTGATGTCCAAAATCCAGTGATTTCATCATAAGAGTTAATTTCCAGAACCTGATGAGAGAGCTCATGGATAATCCCCGATAGTTGAACTAGCAGATTCAAGCCAATATCAATCTAATGAACCAACTTTGGAATTAACAACGTAGGAAAACTAGGAGGGAGCCAACTCCCTATTCTACATTGAAGAGCTCAACTTCATTAGATGAACAACATAGGCACATACATCGTAGATCCAACGGATATCATGTAAAAGCATCAGGATACCAACACACAACTATCCCATGCTACTAGGACCGATTAGACTCAATTCTTTTATAGGGACCAGGGCCAATCCCTCCTCTAAAGGAGGAACCTTCCCTTTTTCTGATGGAATTCGAACTGGAGACACTGCAGTTGATCTAGATGCTGGAGTTCAAGTTAATGAAGATTAGTTTCCTATCTACAATGATGATAATGTGAACACATGCGATGCACATCAAGAGGATGTTGAGCTAAGAAGGTGCGGAATAGCCCGTAGACATCAACCGGACCATTCACGTGAGGTGGAGCACGATTACCGCTTGGCCCCAACTATCCAAACACTGAACTTGACGGCTATGATCAGGCGGCTAGTAAAGGAGAGCTAAGGCTTGACGAATGATGAATGGAGGATCTTGAGAACCTATACCTTATTCACCGACAATATCCTATAAGCGGAGTATCCAAGGAGATTCAACATGCGGTCGATGCCTGCGAGGAAAAAACGAACCCAGGCAGCACATCATGAGATATGAATGGTTGATGGATTCCGCATGATCTGATGACGCCATAAAATGCAGATGTTTTCCTATTACTCTTCTAGCATAGCGATGATGTGATTTATTATATTACACCTACGGTCAATCTCTAGTTTTGATGATTTGGCCAAAAAAAGTGCAACTCGCCCCAAAGATATAATGTCCTTATCAAGTATGATCTAAGCTTCGGGAGAATTACTGAAAGACTACTTGGAGAGATTTAATACAACCATCACAGAAGTCAGTAATCCGAATGATCATTCAATATTGATGGTAGTAACAAGAAGGATTGACCCAGAATATGACTTTGGCGATTATTTAGCTGCCAAACAACCGGTAACATTAAAGTGTTTCTATGCAAAACAGCTCAGTATTTGGGGAGATAGGAAGCTAGACGCTCTAGGAAGAAGAATGTTGTAGGACCGAGTGGAGAGGGAGTGCAGAAAAACATTGTAGTGAAACAGTTCAAAGAGAGTTCCAGAAAAGTTCAAGTAAATGTCCAAAATAAACTGAACCAATAAAAGAAAGGCGGTGATAGGAACCGTGAGCAAAAGAAGGATTCTAAAAGATGAAAGTATAGGATTCCAATGTATGATACCTACACCTCACTGAATACATCTTTAGAGAATGTCTACTTGTCTACATGCAATACCATGTAGTATAGAAAGCCACCTCCAAAAGAATCAATGGAGAAACAAAAGCAGACTGGAAAATATTGTTGGTTCCATGAATGTTATCGTCACAACACAAATGAATGTAAGCATCTCCAGGATGTTAATGACAAACTGATTTGGGAAAGAAAACTACAGCAGTTTGTTAAATCCCGTAGGATGGTGGGTAGGGGACATTCGACCCCCATCGAGCATAAGCGCCGCATAGGGCAATGGAGCCTGCATGGACTGGTGGAAGATTGGTGATCAATAAGATAGCCGGAGGACCACATTTAACTGATAAAAGCTAGCATGAGATGGGGCGTTATGCTATCATATGAATTTTGAGTATTGCTCAAATACAGAAGATTGGGCTTCGACAGGTAGCAGCGTACAATGGCAGACGATATTATATTCAGAAACAGGGATGTAGATAAGATGGAGGTACCGACGACCAACCCAATGGTCATATCTACCATGATCGGCCCCACCTTAGCGAGGAAGATCTTGATTGACTGTTGTAGTTTCGTGAATATAATCCTCAAAAGGCATATGACCTGGCGAGAATGGAAGCCAAAGATCTAAAATCATGCCAAGCCCATATTCATGGCTTTAACGGCAGTGCGACAAAAGCTATTGGATTTGTTGATTTACCAGTAGAGTTGAGGGAAGGTGACTGTCGGAGAGTGTGAATGTTGTTGTTTGTCGTGTTGGACGCAGCTTCCTCATATAATGTTTTTCTTAGCCTCCCTTGCTGAATTCTAAAATGCCATTTCCCCTTAGTGTCTTACTCTGAAATTCCCAATCGGTAAGGGAATAGGAGTTATACATGGTGATCAGGCAGCCGGACGTGCCTATTATGTAGCTGAGCTGAAAGATGCCCAGCGAAAAGAGAAAGAAAGGGGTGTGGAGAAGTCTCCCCACATCAAAGCCACTGAAGATTGACAACCAACGCCTCAACTTTGGATTGGGAGCCACAATCGGTTCTACAAAGATATAGATCCGAGGAATGATCAAGAGGAGTCTAAAGAAACCAAGGTTGCATTGGCTGAGCTGACGATTGACGTCAGGATCAGCCACGATGATCCATCGTGGGTCTTAAAGATCGAATCATAGCTCAGCCCCCGATGATGAAAGACTTGCTGGTTTTCTCTAAGAAAATCTTGATGTATTCGCTTGGACTCATTCGAATATGCGTGGGATCTCGCCTTCCATTGTGAGACACGCATTAAATATCAACCCGAGGCATGTCTTGGTGAAACAGAAAAGGTGTGGCATGGATACGGAGAGATCTGACGCCCTTAAAGTGGAGGTGAATAGACTCAAAAGCAATTGGTTTATTCGCAACACCCTCTACCTGAAATGGGTATCTAATCCTGTACTTATGAGAAAGGCAAATGGAAAATGGCGGACATGCATTGACTTTTTGGACCTAAATAGGGCGTGCCCTAAAGATAGCTTTCCCTTCTGAGGATTGATCAAATGGCCGACTCAACCATAGGACATGAGTTGCTATTTTTCATGGACATGCACTCCGGATATAATCAAATTCTAATGCACATATCTGACCAGAAGCATACCAGTTTTATTACTGAAGTTGGACTGTACTGCTTTGTGCTAATGCTCATTTTGGTTAAAGAATGTTGGAGCAACCTACTAACGCCTAGTTAATCGAATATTTAAAGTTCGGGTTGGAAAGATGATGGAGGTATATGTGGATGATATGCTCACGAAGTCATGATGATTAAGCGACCATATTAGAGACTTAACATAAATGTTCGACATCCTTTAATATTACAAAATGAAGATCAATCCTCTGAAATGTTCTTCTGTCATTGCACCGGAAAAGTTCTTGGGTTTCATCATCAATACTCGTAGCATCGAAGCTAATACCGAGAAGGTTTGAGCTATTCACAACATCCAAGCGCCAAAGATGGTATACCAAGTCAAGGGAGATTACCAGGTCAAAGGACAATGACTCACTCCTAACTTTATCCGAGTCAAAGATGATACAGATATTTATCATTTCAATACAAAATAATTTAATAATTACGAGTGTATATCATTTCAACTCGCAAATCCCAAAATTAAAAATCAACGACAATCGCTTGGGTTTATCATTTCAATGCATAATGATTTTCCCTTAATCTATAAAATCGTTCCGGTATGTATCATTTCAACCCATAGGAAATTCTAAACTGACAGGGAACTCGCAGAGTGGGAATAAATATGATAATAATATTACATATCAACAGCAGGAAGATATAATCAGTAACGAATTAAATATAATACATACAACAGGTTATGTTGTCATATGTCACAGGTAAAAAACTACAGATAATAGCATATCATATTTAACAATTAAATAACTTAACAATTTAAATTTAACAGCATATTTCAATCATTATTTCATGTGAATTAAATTTACTAAATATAAGAATGTTAATCGTGAGTGATTGCTCACCTTTCGAGGCTAGAGAAGATAGGTAGCACAACAAGCTACGGATCCAAACAACGAATTCTAAAGCAAAACACGATGTGCACGAACAAGCTAGTGGTTGTCGCGACCAATTCTGAACTGCAGCGAAATAAAGCATAGCACGATGAACTGGATTCTATGGAAATCAAAGTGATATATGTTATTTTCTTTCTTAAAATCAATATTCAAAATTTTAAACACATTTTTAAAACAAAATCTATATATTATAATTTACTCTAAAATTAAACACGTATTGAAAATCAATATATTTGCATACAGTATATCTGTACGAATACAATCATGCTATTGGAAAAAATAAATCATATATGCAGACTACCTGATATGCAACAAACTATATATTTATATATAAACTACTAAGGAAAGAACTCTGTATATTCTGTATGCACATCAGAATGAAAGAAGTAACCGGTAGGCTTGTAGACAAATGCGAAAACTTTTGTACATGCAAATAAATATATAAGTGTAATTGATATAAGAAATGTATATCCTTATGTAAACATATATATATATACACACACACAAACAACATATTATATACAACTTATATAAACTTATACATATATACACTGATCTATAGTTTATATAAACTTTTATATATAACAAATAGAACTTATACATTATACAAACATTTTAAATAGTACTTACATTATACATTATACAAATAGAACTTATACAAATAATTCAAATATATTATTGCTAATATAATCATAACATATGTGGTAATTCAAAAAAGGTCTACAGTACGAAAGCATATTATGCTTTCCTATATAAACTATAATGTAGAATATATATATATATATATATATGTATGTATGTATGTATGTGTATATATTTATAATAGAAGGAGATGCAGGCGGATGTGGGTCAGGGTTGGTCAGTTGTGCTCGTCGCGTGGTAGTGGGATGATGGGAGATGGCAACAATGGGTTATTGGTGGTGGGAAGAGTAATGTAAGGAGAGGCTGTTCGAGTGGCTATGGATTTTGGTTGTGGAAGCGGAGGTGGTAGTTGAAAGCGAGGCTGACGTGGATCGCTGGGCTCAACTACTGGAGGTTGGTCGTGGATAACGTGGGAGAGGGAGGGAGGACATTGGTTGTAGGTTCAGGAAAGAGAGGACGTTGGCTTCGGGTTTGTAGCTAGGGTGGGTGGCCGATGGGTTGGATGGAAAGCGAAGAAGTGGGTGTTCGGTTGGGTGGGTTGAGGTAGAGAGGGTGGTGGAGGAGGGAGAATAGTTGAGTGGTGTACGTGGGTCAGGCTGTTGTTCGGCGCGTGTCAGGGGAAAACTACCTGAGGTAAGTAGGCAGGTTCGGAGGTGTAATGGTGGACGTGGGTGCTGGAGTCGGTGCAAACGGTTACTAGTGAGGTTCGGCAAACTGCTAGGTGAGGGAAGGGTGTTGGAGGTGCATGCATGATGTCAGCTGCATGATTTAGGGAGGAAGGACGTAAGATATCAGGGCAGGGGTTGTGAAAAAGGTGAGGGGTAATGGCATGGGTTTGGCTGCGCAAAGGAAAGTACGGAAGAATTGATGAAGATGAACAACCTACAGACCAATATAAGAGAAAGTCTTGAATTATATCTTATTTTGCTTTATTTTTTTTTTTCAAATGAATGGAAGAATACCAAGAGAGAACGAATGGACAGCAATAAACGTCAACAAGTAGTAATAGTAAAAGCGACACAGGAATCTAGATAAATTTTTATGGGTAATGACTATTTGTTTTACACCATGGATAATTGAATGGACAAGGAAACAAAAGGTTAAAAACGGTTACCGATACGGCTAAACATTTTGTAGATTACGTCATGTACCGAGCACCGAAATGCATAAATGAATATAATACGGAGATCAGCATTATAATACGATCAAAATGGTACACGGATATTAGCTATACCATCAAACTATTAAAAGTTGATATTCGGTACCAAAACAGCTGCTCAAACGTCGAAAATAAGATAAATGGGGCTATAGCAGTCAAGATTTGGCGAAACGAATTAAGACGTCTTAGTCAGAAGATGATTTACAAATTTATTTTACAAAAATATTCAGATTTTGAAAATATTTTATTACCATCAAATTAACAGATTTAAATTAAAATTCGAAATTTACATAATAAAAAAACATTTATATTTACCAATGAAAATCTGCCATTTACTATGTTTAAATAGACGCATACCAAATATCAAATTTTCATTGCTAATTTAATTTTTTAATTTTAAGCAAAAATTTCGATTAATTACGTTATAAAAATTGTTAAAAATTACGGGTTGTTACACTATCCCCTACTCAAAACTTTTCATCCCCGAAAAGAAACGAGATAGGAGAATGGAAGCCTGAGAAAAGTAAGATAGATTTGAAATATAATATACAAGAATTAATTCAAACCATACAAATATCATTAGTTTTTAAATTAATTAATACTTAACAATTTTGTTAATCCATTTTATTCAATCAATATAGTACTCATATCCGGTTGATTTAAATTCAAGGTATTTTCATTCAATTGGTTTGCTTTCAATTTATTAACATTTGTTACAAAATTCTTCCAAAGCAAAATTTATTTTATTTAACTCATTTATTTTATCCATTTATCTTCAGTTAAGTTAATTCTACTTACAATTAAATTTCAAGTATTCCTAAGTTCATATTTATTTTCTCAATCTCCTTTTATTATTCAAATTATTTCACGAACATATCTTATAACATAGATTAAGTGTACAACATTCATTATAACCATTAAATTTGTATTTATAACCTTCGTTAACAAAATTTCATTTTTGGACATCTTATTACTTACATTTACATTATATACTATTTAATTACATTCAAACCCTTTT
This sequence comes from Allium cepa, assembly GCA_030765085.1. Taxonomy (NCBI): domain Eukaryota; kingdom Viridiplantae; phylum Streptophyta; class Magnoliopsida; order Asparagales; family Amaryllidaceae; genus Allium; species Allium cepa. The sequence continues at coordinate 487,653,601 of CM060929.1, forward strand.
AGGTAATTTATATTATATACTATTTAATTACATTCAAACCCTTTTAGGTAAGTTTTATTAATGTTTCGAATGTAATTGAATACTATACAAATTTTCTTTTATTTCTAGTATTTCTATTAAGCAAAATTTAGTATGAACATTTTTATTATTTAAACTTCTCTTGTACAACCTTCAATTACAATTCATATTCATTTTTACTTTTAAATATTTTAGCTAAGCTATATATGCTTTAGAATGCAATTGAGTATTACACAAATAAGTTTTATTCAAATTCAACTATTTCAAGTTGGTTTAATTTCATTTACCATTTTAGAAACTCCAATTATTCCAAAATTTTGTTTCATTTCAATAATTGAAAACATTACTTATCATAGCTTAAGAGTTAAATTTTCAATTTTGCTTCATACCATATTGAAATAAATATTCATATGTGTATTTTATACATCAAATCATACTCAAGAAATTGGAATCAAATCCATTTTTCCATAACAAAAGTGTAGCAAAGCTACTAAGTGGTCTTTCCACTTTGAGAAACGAAAATAAATGTCGATGATGTTGTAGTCATCACCAAAATTATTTTCCAGTAACAATAAGAGGAGAATACTGACTTACTTCATTTAATAATTCTTTGGAAAAAAAATTTCATTTGTAAATACTTTTGAATAATATACTCCAAAACATTGAAAACCAAATTTTTGAAAAGTGCTGGAAATTTAATTCTCAAATTCTTAATTTAGATCCACTTTATTTGCAAAAATCAAATTTGTAACCATATTTATAAATTCTATCTCATTATAACAACAATAGTTAATGGGCTAGGAAATGTTAACAACAATAAATGATAATCTAGTATTATCATTTCTAACAACCAACTCATTTAACTACCTAAATTCAGAAAAATATACTTTTAGATATAAAATATAATCATACAAAAATTATTTCATTTACCAATTTTGAAAGCAATATTGTGTTAGTTTGCTCTGTTCAAGTGTTTTCGAATTCCTATCGATAGCGTTAGCCAGACGAATCGATCGAAACCCTAAATCAAACTTAATAACTCAAACAACACAATATAAAACAATTTTTATATCAATTACGAATATAGTCCAGGATGATTCAAGAATGAGTTTCAAAACAAGGATAGAGATTTAAATCAAGAGGAACCCTAACCAAAGAGAATTTTAATAATGAAAACATGCTCGAAGGGAAGATACAATAATTTAATTTCAAAAGAAGAGAGATAGGTAGATTTATATTAATTGTAGCAACCTTAACCGGTCAACCGAGATAATAAAAATGAGAATATCATCAATGAAAACCAAGACAAGGTGGTTGGGACACCATGGAAAACGTGAATTTATGAGGGCGACGAAGAAGTCTGGAGCATTGGTTAATCCGGAAGGGATGACTAACCATTTAGAGACCATTCGTTCGGGGAAAGAATTACAGGTCGAGATCCAAGAATAAGATCGATGCGGAATTTAATTTCTTGCTTAGGAGGGAGAGAAGAGACTTCATCAAACATCAGGATAATCTCTGATTATCGGGTAAGTCAAGATCATTAGGCTGAACATTAAACGAAAAGATAGAACTGCCTACTTAATCTAGAGGCATTCGACATTCGATCATAAGAGATTTACTCTGGTCATTTACTAGAGAAGCAGTTCGGGTTTTGCAAGGAATAACACTGTCATAACTAGGGACGTAGGAATTTCCGTTGAATTGATGCCTGTTGTAAAGGAGTTTCACCCCTTTTCAAATCATTCTCAGATTAGCAAGACTGCAGATGGAATTAGTCACACACAAGGACGAAATTGCCGATTGAGGTGGGAAGAGGTTCTCAAATTCATTACAGAGATCAACTGAAGCAGAGCCATGGGATGCTCCAGAATCAAGGAGAACACGAACAGGAAGAGACCAGAATGGATTTCAAAACAAAGAGGAAAATTCCAAAATTCAAAAGAAACATGAGTCAAGGAGGAAGAAATTTAAGCTCGAACCAAAGTGATTCTGCAATTAATTTTACTCCATATGCTAAGTTTTGCCTAAACCAGAGCTCTCATACCACTGTAACGACCTGGTATTTCGAACCATTCAAATCGACAATTATTCACTCATGTCAGACTTGAATTTCTCAAAACAACAGATTGTTAATTTATATTTGGAAAAATTTAGCATATACAGTAAATAAATCAATCACAGTATCGCAGACACAGAGTATTACAACAACAAGTAGTCTAATTGATAAATAGTAGTTCATGAAGCTACTATAAAACATCAAATCTGAAACAAAATACAACTGAATCTTAAATATAAATGAATCTCTAATACAGAGGTAAAACCAACAAGACTGAACATAAGTGATTGAAATAAACCGAAATAACTGAAAGCTGGGAAGATAGATCTTCGAACAAAGCTCCAATATCCAAAGGTGAGCCTCAAATGTTGTGACACTCAGTCTGACCCGAGCATAAAGCGAAACACAAAATACTCGAGTCAGGATTAACATACTTATATCAGTAAATTTAACTCAAGTGAAATGTCAACTGAAATATAAGTAACTTAAAGGATGTTTGGGATACCCATCCTCTAAGGATTCGTAGAACTATCTACTACGTAGTAATATACGCTATTATAATAACGTCTATAGTAAAGTAAACTATTAAAATAGCGTTAAGGCATTACCCATATCCCCCTTAATACATTTTATATAATGTCATAGTCTATACAGTACTATAAACTCCACCCGCGTGTGGGCTATAAGGGAGCACTCCATAGGTATGACACAAAACAAACTCACAGAAGGCGCGATAATGCATGCGACAAGGCACGTGAAGCGATGCCCATGGTAGATATACCAATTGCATATCCGGACTAATGGTAACGCATAGCAGCTATTACAACCCATCTTGATACACACTCCTAAATCAAAGGTGCACCCAAATCAAATCACAAAGTAATAGAATGATAACGAAGAAATGTGTCCGATCGGAGGAATGACCTCACTTGGCCCGGCGTGGCTCCTATTTTAGCCACATCAAGGTGACTCACGAGAGTCAGGGTTTCGCTAAAACCTCGTATAGAATCGTCGCCAAACCATCCTACATTGCTCTGAAATCTCCACCACGTACATGGTTGTTAAAGTGGTTTTTGGTATTGGTAGAGAGTATGACAATATCTGATCCCGGTTTATTTTTCAACCAAACACTTATTTCACACCATGGTCATTTCATTTCAAATAGTTTATACATCATATCAAAATATCATATTCATTTAAAAACCATATCAATTCGATATCATTATTCACTTTAAATAATATTCATTTCCATAATCGCAACACTTCCAAAATTATAATTCTTTTGAAATCATAACACTTTTGAAATCATAACACTTTTGAAATCATAATACTAGTGAAATCATAACACTTCAAACTTAAACAGTTTAGATTTTGAAAATAGTATGTCTATATATATATATATATATATATATATATATGTATGTATGTATATATATTGAAATAGTTATAAGTTAAAATAGTTTATATATTAAAATAATTTGTTTTTAAAATAGATGAAAATTAAACGTGGTATATATGTATTAAAAAAATACTTTATATAATAAATAAGTTTCCTCCAATTTTGCAAATCGATTCAAATCAATTTAAATTCCAAAATTCAATTTAAAGCAATTCTAGTTTAACCATTTCAATTTAAAAGTCAAAGATTCAATTCAAATTTTAAATAAACCATTTCAATTTATATCGATTTCAAATCCAGGTTTGAACTATCTCTTCAATTCCAATAAGAATTAAAGTTTAAACATTCAAACTTCAATATAAGTTTCATTTAGATTTCATCATTTAACTCTAATTTTATTCAAATTGAAAAATATTCAGTTAATCATTTTAATAACAATAAAATCTTAACTTATTATTTAAATGAATATTAAATATTCAGTCTCAGTTTTATTTAAAATTGAGAATATTCTTTAACTACCTTTTTATTAATAAAGTTATCAATCTTATCTTTCAAAATCTCAAAATCAATAAGTTCAAATCAATTCTAATTTAAATTCAATTATTAACCAATTTAAATTCCAAGTCAACATTAATTTATCTTCCCAACCTTTATTATTAAAGCTATAAAACATCTATTTCTAAAATACAAATATAAAGTTAAACAGATACTTAAACCTATTATAAAACAATTAAATTAAACTTTATTAAATTAATCTTATTATTAAATGTATTTTGTATTAAATCTTATTTTATATCTTTTTAAAATAATAAAATTATACGAAAAATCTTAAAAATTATATTTTCAAAACATAAAAATTTTAAAAATCTAAATTTTACACATATACTAAAATAAATTCTTTATATTATAATTTAAAAATCAATATTTGATGAATCCATATACTTCCTTTCAAACTTTGGCAGTCATTTTTCAAAATAGACCAACGGTGTCCGTATATAATTTATTATCCTATGGTCAAATGATATGGATATTTATCAATTCAATATGCAAAAATTTAATAATTACGGGTGTATATCATTTCAACCTGCAAATCTCAAAATTCAAAATTAACAAAAATCACTTGGTTTTATCATTTCAACACATAATGTTTTCCCTTAACCTATAAATCATTACGGTATGTATCATTTCAACCCATAGGGTATTCTAAACTAACATGGAACTTGCAGAGTGGGAACAAATATGATAATAATATTACATATCAACGGCAGGCATATATAATCAGTAATGAATTAAATATAAATATATACAATAAGTTATGGTGTCATATGTCATAGGTATACAACTGCTGATAACAGCATATCATATTTAACAATTAAATAACATAACAGTTTAAATTTAACAGCATATTTCAATCGTTATTTCATGTGAATTAAATTTACTAAATATAAGAATGTTAATCGTGAGTGATCGCTCACCTTTCGAGGCTAGAGAAGATAGGTAGCACAACAAGCTACGGATCTAACCAATGAATTCCAAAGCAAAGCACGATGGGCACGAAAAAGGTAGAGGTTGCTGCGATCAATTCTGAGCAGCAACGAAACAAAAGCAATGCACGATGAACTGGATTCGATTGAAATCAAAGAGATATATGTCTTTTACTTTCATAAAATCAATATTCAGAATTTAAAACACATTTTTAAAACAAAATCTGTATATTATAATTTACTCCAATATCAAACATTTATTGAAAAATCAATATATTTGCAAAATATATATCTATTAAAGCAAATACAATCATGCCACTCAAAAAAAATTCATGCACGCAGACTACCTAGATATGCAATAAACAATACATTTATATGTAGACTACTAAGAAAAGAACTCTATATATTCTGTATGCACATCAGAATGAAAGAAGTAACCGGTAGGCTTGTAGAGATATGCGAAAACTTTTGTACATGCAAATGAATATAGAAGTGTAATTGTAACAACCCCCAATTTCGTACCATTCAAATCGACAATAATCCACACATGTCAGACTTGAATGATGCGAAATAACAGGTTGTAAATAAATTTGGAGCAAATGAAATCAAATATACAAAATCACAGACACGGAACAAACACAGCGGAATATAAAATAACATAGTAGTTCATGAAGCTACTATAACAGAGTCTCAAACCAAATACATAATATAGTCTGAAAAACAACAGAATAGAAATCCCAAATACATAGAAGTTCACTAATACATGAGATAAACTAATACAGCTGAAACAGAAGTAGATAAATATGAAGATAAGTAGAAACTCCAGTGAAAGACCAGCTCCAGGAAGAGAATCCAAAGCTTAGGCTGACCCGAGCGTAAAGCAAAACACAAAACACTCGAGTCAGGACAATATATACTTATATAATGTAAACCAACTCAAGTGAACTATAATAAAGATACAAGTAACTTAAAGGATGCCTGGGACCGCCCATCATCTAAGGATCCGTTAAACTATTTACTATATAGTAATATTTCGCTATTATACTAATGTCTACAGTAAAATAAACATACTTTTAAATAGCGTTCCGGGCTACCCATATCACCCTTCAGACATAATAGTCCCAGTAGTCCATCCAATATCATGCCATCTCCACTCCGGGTGACTGTCAGAGGATACCACACGGGCAACGGGAGAAAGACAAACTCATAGTAAAGGCTCGGTATGGTAGGTGACACGGCACACAAGGTAATGCCAGGGTAGATATACCAATTACGCACACGGGCTGGTGGTAACGCAGCAGCCACAAATACGCCCACCCCGAACAACACTCCAAAAATCAAGGGGTGCTCCCAATCGATCACAACAGTAATAGAATGGTATCGAAGAAGTGTGTTCAGCCAGAGGTGCTACCTCCTTTGGCCCGAGATCGCTCCTGTTTTAGCCACCTTATGCTAACTCACGGGAGTTAGGTTCACGAAATGTACCTTAGGAACGTCTTCACCATCCTACTTCATTCTGGAATCTCCACCGCGCACACAGTTGTTAAAGTGGTTTTCGGTATCAACAGAGAGTATGTCCATATCCGATCCCGGTCTCTTTAACAACCATTCGTTATTATAACCCGTAGTTATAATTTCAAAAATGGTATTTATTTCTCAAAATCCAATATCATTTCAAATCCATTTCAAAATATCAACTTATCATTTCATTTGAAAAACATATTCATTTTTATTCAATTTAAAAATAACATTCACATTTCAAAATAGTTCAATTCCAACAAATTACTTCATTTAAATCCTTTAAAAGTGAAGTTTTACATTTAATAATTAAATTATTAAACTTCCAAAAATTTCAACTTTCAAAGTTCATTCATTCACTTAATTTTATCAAAACAGTGAAACTTCAACTTTCGCGGCATTTGGAAATTGCTACAGAAAGTTATATTCAAACAGTTAAATTTAACAAAGACAGCGTTTAAAATGCTGTAATAGTGTTACCTTAGTTTCAAAGAAAAAAAAATTAGTTTAATCAAACAATTATATTTTCTATAATTCACTTTTAACTTATAAAATCACATAATTTTACTTTTATAACCATCATTTAATTTTCTTTAATTTTATGATTTCATAAGGTTAAATTTCCATTTAAAAATTCATATTTAACACTAATTCACTTATTAAATTGCAGTGTCCAATTTTAAATTCATTACATTTAAATTTCAACCTAACACTTAAGTTAAAATTCTAAAATATAACTTAGTTTATATTTTTATTTACTTAATTAAAAATTCACTTTTAAGTCAATTCCAAAAGTTCCAATTTTAGTTACAATTTAAAATTTCAACTTAAATATTCATTCATTTCACATTTCAACTTTATTAAAATCATTAATATGATATAAAATCACTTTAAATTCCTTTAAATTCAAATTATCATAAATTTATCATGCTTTCATATTCTATTTAATTTCAAATTATAACTAAATCAAATTTCCCAAAATAGCTTACATTCAAAATTTTCTAACCTTTTCGTTAATTTATTTCACTTGTAATTATTCAGAAAATCAATAATATTTTACCAAAAATCATTTTTAATTAGGTTTAAATCAAAATATTTTAATATTTACATTTCTAAAATAATTTTAAAATTTTTAGAAAAATATATTAACTACGGGTCTGTATATAATTTTCTACACTAGGAAAAGTGATACGGGTAATATATCATTTCAACCCGTAATTTACAAAGAAAAATCCGGGTTTTATCATTTCAAAAATGCAGTCCCAAGTAAATGAAATAAATTTGAAAATCATTCAGGCCTATCATTTCAGCCCATAATGATTTTCCCTTATTCTAAAGTCTGTTCGGGTATGTATCATTTCAACCCATAGTGATTCTAATCTAAAGGGAACTTGCAATGTGATAAACGAATAAAATAACAGAACAGCATAATATAACAGTAACAAATGTCATAATAGGTGTTTAAGCATGGGTGAACATCATATAATAGTGACATAGCAAATAATAATATAGTGATGCAGTTTACATATTCACAAGTGATCAATTTACTATTCATATAAGTATAAAACTGTCTGGTGAGAATAACTCACTGTTTTGAGTTGATGACACACCGACGAATTGCACAAACGGGATCTACACAAGCACAAAAGCACGACACAGATACGAATGGAGGAGCCAAGGATTAATTCCCTTGAATACCAATCAAACAAAACAATATAACAATTATAAGGTTTCAGACCAAAAATTCGATAAACTATGCTAGAAATAACTTCATAAAACAAAGCTGAAATGCTTTGCACTTGCTTCCGACATCCCATAGGCTCGGCCAGAGGTGGAGTACAGGTCTAAGGCAATGGTTTTGGGTCAGGTTTGGGTTGCTAAGGTCGGCCTAACATGAGTTTGTTGATGGCAAAAATTATGGAGATGGAACAACAACACAACAAGGCATAACTACTAACAACATCACAAGTTTCAAGCAAACAAAGCTCGGCCAAGACTGTTGTGGTCACGGCCAGAGGAGTAGGGTCCACTGTGGTGACGTGGTAGAGGGTGCTGGAGGTGGTGGTGGTCATGTAGGTGGCGGCCATGGGTGGTGGAAGTGGTGGATGTGAAGGCTTGTGCTCGGCTAGGTCAAGATGTTGGAGTTTGGTGAACTTGGTGAAGGAACTACCACCTAGGGTGGTACGGATGGGGATGGTCAGTGAGGAGGAGGTGGGAAAATCAAAAGCCATTGGAAATAAAAGGTCACAAACCCTTTCAATTTACCTTTAATTATTTATAAAAGTTTATATATTCCGAAATAACAATATTATCAGATAAAATTTCGAAACTTTAACAAAATATAAAAATATACATACCATTTATTAATTATATAGAGAAAAATTAAGAAAAAATAGTTAAAACAGTGAACTAGACAAGAAAATTTGAAAGTAAATGAAATAAATAAAAAAAATTCATATGAGCTTGTAAAGTATTTTTAAACATAAATAATAACATAAAACAAAATTTTATTCACAAAATAAAATTTTAAAATTTTAATTTAAATATAATTTTTAATGCAGACAATAGCAAAAAAGGGGAAAACAGCCCTTAAAAATAGGAAATCAATACAGTAAATTTTGGAAAAATTCTATTGTTATTTTTAAAATTTAGAGATGAAATTTCACAAATAAAAAAAATTTAAAATAAAATAAAATAATTTAAAATGAAGAAAATGGCAGAAAATTAGAAAACAGCCTTTAAAAATAGGAAATAAATACAGTAAATTTTGGAAAAATTAAATTATCATTTTAAAAATTTTTAGAAATGATATCACACAAATAAAAAAATTTAAATTAATTTCAAAATGAAATAAAGTCAAATTTAAATATGTAGTCAAAATCTAGGGTTGTTACACTCTCTCCCACTTAAATCTTTTCGTCCTCGAAAAGAACGGAAAGGAAAAATAAAGAGAAACAGGATAGAGAAACAAAATAGTACCTGAAACGAATAGTTCCGGATTCGAAGCACGAATGCTCTCCTCCGTTTCCCAAGTACAATCTCGATCATCAGTACTCCACTGTACTTTGACCAGATTAACAGATTTTCTTCTAAGCTGCTTCGTATCTCTATCGACAATACGAAGTGGCTTCCTCTCAACAGTCAGGTTAGGCTCAATATCCAAACTATCAAGAGCAGAAGGCTGGACAATAAGAGATGGATCATGGAGATGACGGCGAAGATGTGAGACGTGGAATACATCATGCACTCCAGAAAGCTTCTCGGGCAAATCCAGACGATAAGCCAAAGAACCAACTCTTTCCATGATGCGGAAAGGACCAATGAACCTGGGAGAAAGCTTCCCTCTACGACCAAAGCGAATGACATTCCTCAAGGGAGAAACCTTAAGGAACACCTGATCACCAACAGCAAATTCCAAATTTCGCCTACGCTTATCAGCATATTTCTTCTGTCTATCCTGAGCGACTCTCAGCCTCTTCTTAATCTCCTCAACTTTCTCAGAAGCTTCCAAAATCACTTCAGGACCAAGAACCAAACGATTACCGGATTCAATCCAGCAAGATGGAGATCTACAAGGTCGCCCGTATAAAGCAGCAAACGGAGACATTTTGAGACTGGCCTGAATGCAAAGATGGAATGAGATAGATAAAAAGATCAAGAACAGACTGAAAACAGAAGATAAGATAATACCTGATAGCTATTATTGTAGGTAAATTCGGCAAGATGGAGATAATCTTCCCAAGATCCTCCAAAATCAAGCACACAAGCACGAATAAGATCCTCGAGAATCTGATTTACTCTTTCCGTCTGACCGTCGGTCTGAGAATGATAAGCAGTGCTCAGATTCAAACGAGTACCCAAAGATTCCTGAAAAGCCTTCCAGAACTGACTAGTAAAGATAGGGTCACCATCACAAACAATACTGAGAGGAACACCATGGAGACGAACGATCTTTCTCATGTAAATCTCAGATAAACTAGAAGCAGAACGAGTAGACTTGACCGGAATAAAATGAGCGGACTTGGTCAGTCTATCAACAATAACCCAGATACTCTCATCGCCTTTCCGAGTCCTCGGTAAACCATCGATGAAATCCATGGAAACATGTTCCCACTTCCAATTAGGAATCTCGAGGGGCTGCAACAAACCAGGGGTCTTCTGGTGATCGGCTTTGACTTGCTGACAAGTCGCACACCGAATAACAAAGATAGAGATATCCCTCTTCATCCCCTTCCACCAATAAAGCCTCTTCATATCCTGATACATCTTCGACACACCAGGATGAATAGAAAGTCTGGATCTATGATTTTCCTGAAGCAACTCCTGTCTCAAACTATCAACCTTCGGAACACAAATCCTGCCATTAATCCGCAAAATCCGTTTGTCATCAATCTGAGCTCCACTACTACCTCTACTACCACCAACTCTGCTACGAACACTCTCCTTCATCAATCTAAGCATCTCATCCTCATCCTGCTTAGCCATAATATGATCCAGAAGAGGAGAAGAAGAAACAACAAGCTGACACAACAAAGCCTTCTTCCGACTCAGAGCATCGGCCATAACATTAGCTTTACCGGGAGTATAGTTAATGTCGAGGTCGTAAGAAGCCAGAAACTCAAGCCAACGAACTTGCCTCTGATTCAGATCCTTCTGGGTGAAGATATAGCTCAGAGACTGATGATTTGTGAAAAGCTCAAACTTAGTTCCAAGAAGATGATGCCTCCAAAGTTTCAAAGCAAAGACAACAGCAAGTAACTCTAAATCATGAGCAGCATAATTTGCTTCGTGGCTCTTCAACTGACGGCTGGCATAGGCAATAACCCTACCATCCTGCATGAGAACAGCACCCAAACCCTCACGACTAGCATCAATATAAACTGTAAATCCCTCACTCCCATTCGAAACAGTAAGAACTGGTGCGGAAGTTAGCTTGCTCTTCAACTCACTGAATGCAGCCTTACACTTATAACTCCAGACAAGTCTGGCATTCTTCCGAGTTAAAGCTGTGAGAGGTGCAGCAATCCGAGCAAAATTCTCAATGAATCTCCGGTAGTAACCGGCAAGGCCCAGAAAACTACGAATATCAGATGGAGTCTTTGGAGTTTCCCAATCCTGAAAAAATTGGGGGAAAATAAAACAATAGGAAAAAAATAGAATTATTAAAATGATAGAGAAAGAGAGAAAAGAAAGACTTACATTGATCGCAGCAATCTTAACTGGATCAACAGAGACTCCATTACTAGAAACAATATGCCCGAGATAACGGACTTCATCCTTCCAGAAATGGCATTTAGAAAATTTAGCCTTTAACTGATGATTTCTGAGAGTCTCAAGAACATATTTCAAATGTGACTTATGCTCATCCTTAGTCTTAGAGAAGACAAGGATATCATCAACAAAGACTAGCACAAATTTATTAAGCACATCACGAAAAACACGATTCATCAAATCAACAAAGAAAGAAGGAGCATTAGTCAAACCAAAAGGCATGACTAACCATTCATAAAATCCATTCTCGGTGCGGAAAGCAGTCTTGGGAATGCTATCCTCAGCAACCCTGAGCTGATGAAAACCTGTGGCAAGGTCAAGCTGAGAGAAAATAGTAGCACCATGAAGCTGATCAAACATATCATTGATACGAGGCATAGGATATCTGTTTTTCATAGTGAGATTGTTCAGCTCCCTATAATCAACACACATCCGAAGTGAACCATCAGATTTGGTGACAAAAACTACCGCAGCTCCCCATTCAGAAAAACTGGGCCTAATCAGACCTTTGGAAGATAAGTCTTCAATTTGCTTTCCCATCTCAACCTTCTCGCGGGGTGCCATTCTTCTAGGAGGAAGAACAATAGGTCGAGCACCAGGAATAAGATCAATCCGAAAATCAATTTCCCGCTTCGGAGGTAAAGAAATAACTTCGCCAAATACATCGGGATATAATCTAACCACAGGAGTTGAATCAAGGTCACTGGAAGAAGAATCGAATGAATAAATAAAGTTGCCAGCAAAATCCTGAGGCATGCGGCACTGAATAATCAAGGAATTCCCTTGATCATCAACAAGCTGAACAGACCGGGCTTTACAAGAGATATGAGCATTATGATTCACTAACCAATCCTGACCAAGCAATAAATCAAAAGCATCGAAGCCCAGAATATAAAAATCACCACTAAAGCGATGATCAGAATGGAGAAGTTTCACTTCTCGACAAATCCGATTAAGGTTAGCAGGACCACCAATAGGATTTGAAACACATAATGGAACAGAAGTATACTCAGGAGAAAGGAGATGTTCAAACTTATCACAAAAATCAACAGAAATAAAACTGTGTGAAGCACCAGTATCAAACAACACACGAACAGGATGATGAAATAAAGTAAATGAACCCTGGAGTGTGCCTTGGTCATCACTAGGAGCAGGGGCAGGTGGAGGAACTGGAGATGAGGCAGAAGTGACAGCAAATATACCAGAAGGAGTACCCCTCTGCTGGGTAGGGCAATCCTTCTTAAAATGTCCGGGCTGGAGACAGATATGGCAAAGATCACGTCTAACCGACTGAGCAGGTGGAGGAACTGCAGCACCAGATAATGTGGAACAGCTATTGGCATAGTGCCCTCTCTGATCACACCTAAAGCAAGTGATGGAGGAGAGATCAACTGGTTGCCTCTGAGCAGGGGCAGATGATGAAGATCCCAAACCAAGACGCTTCTGCCAATTCTTCTTCTGCTGCTGAAAATTGGGCTTACGCTTCTTGGAAACTGCAAAGGAAGACTGAGCACCAGAAACAGCAGGACCTTTGGATGTGGGATTCTCATAGCGAATAGCCATATCCATAAGCTGGGTGAAAGAACCATAAACATGAGAAATAAGGCGACTATAATACTCTGGCCGAGCACCAGCAATAAATTTCTCATTCTTCTTAAGAGGAGTATCAATAAGGCCAGGACCGAACTTGGAAAGTTCATTGAATTTCCTCTCATACTCAGCAAAAGACATGGTACCCTGCTTCAGATCCATAAACTCACGATAAAGCTGAGATTTCCCGGCTTCTGGCATCCATTTTGCCACAAAAGCCTCCCTAGAAAAGAGATACAGAAAACAAGCTTAAGATAGATTCAAAGAAAGGAAAAATAGGAACAAAATTAAGATAACCCAAAGGATACCTAAACTGCTCCCAAGTGAGATCAGCCTCGACGGTGTTAGCCGTAACGGACTCCCACTAATCTAAAGCAGAATCATGCAACTGCCAGGCTGCAAGCTGACGCTTCTGAGCATCAGTAATGTCAAGACCAGTAAATATCCTCTCAAGACTCCGCAACCACTGCTGAGCCTCAATGATAGTCTCTAAACCGGTGAATGGGGTTCCACCAAGTTGAGAGAATTCCTTACAAAGAACAGTGAACCTGATTGGAGCAACAGGTTGAGGAGCTGGGGCAATACCGCGATCCCTAACTCTGGCATTTCCCCGATTCATCCTGAAAAATATCAAGAATGAATTTCAGATAAGAATAAAGACAAGCCGAAGACAAATTAAGATAAGGCAAGATAATACACTGGGATGAATATCTTAAAGAAAGAAAAGATCCTAACAAGATAGATACGAAAGAAAGGAAAGTTAGAAAACATTTGAAAATCCTTTAAAAGCAAGAAAAATTTATATATCAAAATAATCTTTGAAAATCCTTTGAAAACATTTTGAAAAATCATTTTATACTTTGAAAATACGTCTCTCACAAAGATATGATTCTGAGATTGATTTCCCTCATTCTAGGGTGGAAATACCCTATCTCTAATGAGTTTTTGCTCCGCAGAGGCAATGGTTGCCAAAACCAAAGCTCTGATACCAACCGTAACAACCCCCAATTTCGTACCATTCAAATCGACAATAATCCACACATGTCAGACTTGAATGATGCGAAATAACAGGTTGTAAATAAATTTGGAGCAAATGAAATCAAATATACAGAATCACAGACAAAGAACAAACAGAATAACTCGCAGCGGAATATAAAATAACATAGTAGTTCATGAAGCTACTATAACAGAGTCTCAAACTAAATACATAATATAGTCTGAAAAACAACATAATAGAAATCCCAAATATATAGAAGTTCACTAATACATGAGATAAACTAATACAGCTGAAACAGAAGTAGATAAATATGTAGATAAGTAGAAACTCCAGTGAAAGACCAGCTCCAGGAAGAGAATCAAAAGCTGTGAATATTCAGGCTGACCTGAGCGTAAAGCAAAACACAAAACACTCGAGTCAGGACAATATATACTTATATAATGTAAACCAACTCAAGTGAACTATAATAAAAGATACAAGTAACTTAAAGGATGCCTGGGACCGCCCATCCTCTAAGGATCCGTTAAACTTTCTACTATATAGTAATATTTCGCTATTATACTAATGTCTACAGTAAAATAAACATACTTTTAAATAGCGTTCTGGGCTACCCATATCACCCTTCACACATAATAGTCCCAGTAGTCCATCCAATATCATGCCATCTCCACTCCGGGTGACTGTCAGAGGATACCACACGGGCTACGGGAGAAAGACAAACTCGTAGTAAAGGCTCGGTATGGTAGGTGACACGGCACACAAGGCAATGCCAGGGTAGATATACCAATTACGCACACGGGCTGGTGGTAACACAGCAGCCACATACGCCCACCCCGAACAACACTCCAAAAATCAAGGGGTGCACCCAATCGATCACAACAGTAATAGAATGGTATCGAATAAGTGTGTTCAGCCAGAGGTGCTACCTCCTTTGGCCCGAGATCGCTCCTGTTTTAGCCACCTTATGCTAACTCACGGGAGTTAGGTTCACAAAATGTACCTTAGGAACGTCGTCACCATCCTACTTCATTCTGGAATCTCCACCGTGCATACAGTTGTTAAAGTGGTTTTCGGTATCGACAGAGAGTATGTCCATATCCGATCCTGGTCTCTTTAACAACCAATCGTTATTATAACCCGTAGTTATAATTTCAAAAATGGTATTTATTTCTCAAAATCCAATATCATTTCAAATCCATTTATATCAACTTATCATTTCATTTGAAAAACATATTCATTTTTATTCAATTTAAAAATACCATTCACATTTCAAAATAGTTCAATTCCAACAAATTACTTCATTTAAATCCTTTAAAAGTGAAGTTATAACATTTAATAATTAAATTATTAAACTTCCAAAAATTTCAACTTTCAAAGTTCATTCATTCACTTAATTTTATCAAAACAGTGAAAATTCAATTTTCGCAGCATTTGGAAATTGCTACAGAAAGTTATATTCAAACAGTTAAATTTAACAAAGACAGCGTTTAAAATGCTGTAATAGTGTTACATTAGTTTCAAAGAAAAAAAACTTAGTTTAATCAAACAATTATATTTTCTATAATTCACTTTTAACTTATAAAATCACATAATTTTACTTTTATAACCATCATTTAATTTTCTTTAATTTTATGATTTCATAAGGTTAAATTTCCATTTAAAAATTCATATTTAACACTAATTCACTTATTAAATTGCAGTGTCCAATTTTAAATTCATTACATTTAAATTTCAACCTAACACTTAAGTTAAAATTCTCAAATATAACTTAGTTTATATTTTTATTTACTTAATTAAAAATTCACTTTTACGTCAATTCCAAAAGTTCCAATTTTAGTTACAATTTAAAATTTCAACTTAAATATTCATTCATTTCACATTTCAACTTTATTAAAATCATTAATATGATATAAAATCACTTTAAATTCCTTTAAATTCAAATTATCATAAATTTTTCATGCTGTCATATTCTATTTAATTTCAAATTATAATTAAATCAAATTTCCCAAAATAGCTTACATTCAAAATTTTCTAACCTTTTCGTTAATTTATTTCACTTGTATTTATTCAGAAAATCAATAATATTTTACCAAAAATCATTTTTAATTAGGTTTAAATCAAAATATTTTAATATTTACATTTCTAAAATAATTTTAAAATTTTTAGAAAAATATATTAACTACGGGTCTGTATATAATTTTCTACACTAGGAAAAGTGATACGGGTAATATATCATTTCAACCCGTAATTTACAAAGAAAAATCCGGGTTTTATCATTTCAAACCCGCAGTCCCAAGTAAATGAAATAAATTTGAAAATCATTCAGGCCTATCATTTCAGCCCATAATGATTTTCCCTTATTCTAAAGTCCGTTCGGGTATGTATCATTTCAACCCATAGTGATTCTAATCTAAAGGGAACTTGCGGTGTGATAAACGAATAAAATAACAGAACAGCATAATATAACAGTAACAAATGTCATAATAGGTGTTTAAGCATGGGTGAACATCATATAATAGTGACATAGCAAATAATAATATAGTGATGCATTTTACATATTCATAAGTGATCAATTTACTATTCATATAAGTATAAAACTGTCTGGTGAGAATAACTCACTGTTTTGAGTTGATGACACACCGACGAATTGCACAAACGGGATCTACACAAGCACAAAAGCACAACACAGATACGAATGGAGGAGCCAAGGATTAATTCCCTTGAATACCAATCAAACAAAACAATATAACAATTATAAGGTTTCAGACCAAAAATTCGATAAACTATGCTAGAAATAACTTCATAAAACAAAGCTGAAATGCTTTGCACTTGCTTCCGACATCCCATAGGCTCGGCCAGAGGTGGAGTACAGGTCTAAGGCAATGGTTTTGGGTCAGGTCTGGGTTGCTAAGGTCGGCCTAACATGAGTTTGTTGATGGCAAAAATTATGGAGATGGAACAACAACACAACAAGGCATAACTACTAACAACATCACAAGTTTCAAGCAAACAAAGCTCGGCCAAGGCTGCTGTGGTCACGGCCAGAGGAGTAGGGTCCACTGTGGTGACGTGGCAGAGGGTGCTGGAGGTGCTGGAGGTGGTGGTGGTCATGTAGGTGGCGGCCATGGGTGGTGGAAGCGGTGGATGTGAAGGCTTGTGCTCGGCTAGGTCAAGATGTTGGAGTTTGGTGAACTTGGTGAAGGAACTACCACCTAGGGTGGTACGGATGGGGATGGTCAGTGAGGAGGAGGTGGGAAAATCAAAAGCCATTGGAAATAAAAGGTCATAAACCCTTTCAATTTACCTTTAATTATTTATAAAAGTTTATATATTTTGAAATAACAATATTATCAGATAAAATTTCGAAACTTTAACAAAATATAAAAATATATATACCATTTATTAATTATATAGAGAAAAATTAATAAAAAATAGTTAAAACAGTGAACTAGACAAGAAAATTTGAAAGTAAATGAAGTAAATAAAAAAAATTCATATGAGCTTGTAAAGTATTTTTAAACATAAATAATAACATAAAACAAATTTTATTCACAAAATATTTAAAATTTAATTTAAATATAATTTTTAATGCAGAAAATAGCAAAAAATGGGGAAACAGCCCTTAAAAATAGGAAATCAATACAGTAAATTTTGGAAAAATTCTATTATTATTTTTAAAATATTTAGAGATGAAATTTCACAAATAAAACAAATTTAATTTAAAATGAAGAAAATGGCAGAAAATTAGAAAACAGCCTTTAAAAATAGGAAATAAATACAGTAAATTTTGAAAAAATTACATTATCATTTTAAAAATATTTAGAAATGATATCACACAATTAAACAAATTTAAATTAATTTCAAAATGAAATAAAGTCAAATTTAAATATATAGTCAAAATCTAGGGTTGTTACAGTGATAGATAATGTATATACTTATGCGTATATATGTAAACAACATATTATATGCAACTTATATTATATATATAAACTGATCTATAGTTTATATAAACTTTTATACATAACTAATAGAACTTATACATTATACAAATAGTTCAATTAGAACTTATACATTATACAAATAGAACTTATACAAACAGTTCAAATATATTATTGCTAATATAATCATAACATATGTAGTAATGGAAAAACGGGTCTGCAATGCGAAAGCATATATATTCTTTCCATTATAAATTATACTATAGAATATATATGTATATATTTATAATAGAAGGAGAATAACTAGCGGCTGCCAAAGGAAATGAAGTGTGTGGTCGGAGTAATGGATGCAGGTGGACGTAGGTCAGGGTTGGTCAGCTGTGCTCGTCGCATGGCAGTGGGATGAAAGGAGATGGCAACAGTGGGTCATTGGTGGCAGGAAGAGTAAGGTGAGAAGTGGCTGTTCGAGTGGCTATGGAGTTTGGTTGTGGAAGTAGAGGCGGTAGTTGAAAGCGAGGCGGGCGTGGGTCGTTAGGCTTGGCTATTGGAGGTTAGTCGTGGATGAAGTGGGAGAGAGAGGGAGGACACAGATTGTAGGTTCGGGAAAGAGAAGACGATTGCTTCGGGTTTGGAGCTAGGGTGGGTGGCCAATGAGTTGGATGGCAAGCGAAGGAATGGGTTCTCGGCTAGATGGGTTGAGGTAGAGAGGGCGATGGAGGATGGAGAATAGGTGAGTGGCGGATGTGGGTCTGGCTATTGTTTAACGCAGGTGAGGGGAGAACTGGCTGAGGTGGGTAGGCGGCCCCGGAGGTGTAGTGGTGGACGTGGATGCTGGAGTCGGTGCAAGCGGTTACTGGTGGGGTTTGGCAAACTACTAGGTGAGGGGAGGCTGTCGAAGAAGCACGCACGATGTCACCTGCATGGTTCAGGGAGGAAGGACATGAGATATCAGGGGATGAGCGGTGCAAAAAGGTAAAAGGGTAATGGCACGGGTTTGGTTGGGCGAAGGAAAGTACAGGCAAGTTGATGAAGACGAGCAGCCTACAGACCAATATAAGAGAAAGTCTTGAATTATATATTATTTTGCTTTATAATTTTTTCAAGTGAACGGAAGAATACCAAGAGAGAATGAATAGACAGCGATAAATATCAACAAATAGGAATAGTGAAAGCCACACACGAATCCAGGTAAATATTTATAGGTAATGACTATTCGTTTTGTACTGTGGATAACTAAATGGATAGGGAACAAAAGGTTAAAACGGTTACTGATACGAAAACCGTATTTTAGATTCCGCTATGTAACGGACACCGAAATGCACAAAAGAATATACTATGAAGATTAGCACTACGAGATGATCAAAACAGTACATAGAGATCAACTATACAATCATCCTATCAAAAGTCGATATTCGGCACCAAAAATGCTGCTAAAACGCCGAAAATAAGATAAATGGGGCTATAGTAGTTCAGATTTGGCGAAACAAATTACGACGTCTTACTTAGAAGATGATTTACAAATTTATTGTATAAAAATATACAAATTTTGAAAATATTTTATCACCATCAAATTTAACAGATTTAAATTGAAATTTGAAATTTACACAATAGAATAAACTTTTATATTTACCAATGAAAATATACCGTTTGCTAAGTTTAAATTGATGCGTACCAATTTTTCATTACTAATTTAATTGTTTAATTTTAAGCAAAAATTTTAGTTAATTACGTTATTAAAATCATTAAAAATTATGGGTCGTTACACAATTTGGGATCATGCTTTAGAGCTTCAAGAATGCGGTCAAAAAGAGAAGAATGAGCCTCAAGGCTTCATAAACCAAGAGGTGAACATGAGCCGGATTCACGATCTCGAATCTCACAAGTGGAAAAAGTCTCGAGATCATTCCATTCAGATATCAACATGGAAACAACCGCTTGTTGCTTATGATTAAGGGCATCGACAACACGATTACTCTTTCCGGGAGTATAGAGAATATCAAGATCATAAGATGCAAGGAATTCAAGCCTATGTTGTTGAGAAAATAAAGTTCCTTTCGAGAAAATAAACATGTCGAAGATTTATGATCGATGTAGAGAACAAATTTCTTTCCCAAAAGATAATGATGCCAAATTCCAACGGTGAAAATAATGGTCGCGAGCTATAAATCATGAGTGGCATATCTACTCTCGGTAGGCTCTAATTTCCTAGAAGCATAAGTGATAACACATTCCCTTTGCATGAGAATGGCTCCCAAACCAACACGACTAGCATCGATATGAACAATCAAGTCTTTGTTCCCTTCGGGAATCACAAGAATAGGAGCATCGGAAAGGAGTTCATTTAATTTTTGAAAAGCGGTTTCACATTTGTCTGACCAAATGTGCTTAACTCCCTTTTTTGTGAAACTAGTGAGAGGCACGGAAATTTTAGAAAAATCTTTTATGAAACGACAGTAATAGCCCACCAATCCAAGAAAACTATAGATTTCCGTCACATTCTCCGATCTCTTCCAATTTTGAATCGCTTCAATCTTTGAAGGATCCATGAAAATTACGGATTCGAAAATATATGTCCTAAAAATTTCATACGAGATTGCCAAAAGTGGCAATTAGAAAATTTTGCTTTCAATTGATTGCTCTTAAGGGTTTCCAACACAATTTGAAGAAGTTTTTCAAGCTTTCCTCGGTTTTAGAATAAACAAGATTATCATCTATAAAGATGAGAACAAGTCGATCGAGGAAGTCTTTGAAAATTCGTTTCATAAGGTCAACGAAATAAGCTGGAGCGTTAGTTAAACCAAATGGCATAACAAGCCATTCATAAGATCCATAACGAGTATGGAACAATATCAAAGGAATATTATCCTTGCAATTCAAAGTTGATGAAATCCGGTTGCTAAGTCTAACTGTAAAAAGACTCCAACACCGCTAGGTTGATCAAATGGATCATCAATCCGAGGTAAGGTATATTTATTCTTGATGGTGAGACCATTAAGATTGCGGTATTCAATGCAAAGCCTAAGGGTACCATTAGATTTCTTCACAAAGATAGCTGAAGCTCCCCAATGAGAGGAACTAGATCGAATAAACTATTTCGCTTCCAATTCAGATAATTGTTTACGCATCTCCTCATTTTCCTTATTGGACATACGATAAGAAGGATGAGTGATAGGTAGAGCTCGGGGCTTAGATTAATTCTGAACTCAATTGCTCACTTAGGTGGTAATCCTAAAATGGGCTCAAATATAATGGGAAATTCACGAACAACGTGAATGAGGGAAATGACATCTTTCTCCTCATTATCATCATCATCATGTGGATTTAGAGAATATAGGGATGCCACCGAATTGGAATCTGGATCTTTAAGAACAATAGAGATCTTTTTAATAGACTAGGGATGTCGAAGATGGATAGTCCTCTCAGGATATAGGATGTGGGCTTCATAACGATTAAGTCGATCCACTCCCAAAATCATTCCAAAAACTAAGTAGCGTATAACATGAAAAACGACAAAGAAAGCTTAATCACGTAGAATAATTTCAACATCCTTACAAAATAAACTGAGTGTTGCGGTTCCACCAACCGGATTCGTAATTTTAATGAAGTCGTTGAGCCATAACATTCAAAGAAAAGGTATCAACAAGTTCTTTTGATATAAAAGAGTGAGATGCACCCGTATAAAAAAGAACTCGAATAGGATGATCACGAAACATAATAATGCCATCAAGGGTAGAATGAGTAATACCTTAACCAAGAGAAATGTTACTGGGGGCTTGCACAACATTCAGCTTTCTTTCTTTCTTGCTTTGAAGTTTGGGACATGAAGATATATAATGACCTAAACTTTTGCAATAGCGACAAGTAAGGGCTTCGGACACTTATTTGCATAATGGTACTTAGAACCACAATTGTAGCATTCTCCACGACTAGAGGTTGGAGTCTTTTCTACTGAAGTTGCTTGCTTCCCTTTCTTTTTGGGAATAGGGCCTTTGAACTTACTATCGAGTTGCCTCTTCTTGTTGTTATTTAAGTTCTGTTTGGCCCCCTAACATCACCATCACTTTCTTTATCGGCCTCTTCAAGTCGAAAAGCAATATCTACAAGCTGATCGAAAGGCACTTCTAGTTTCAAAAGTAAAGCCTTTTTTAGATTCTTATTCAATCCATAAAAATCTATATTTTTTCTTAAATAAGGCATTTATATACTCGATCCCATATTTGGAAATGGATTTAAACGATGGAAAATAATATGTCACAAAAGATTCACCTTGAACAAGGTCAATAAAGAGTCGGCCTAAAGTTACATTTTCAGCTTCTGGCACAAACTTTAACTCGAACCTTTCCCAGGATTGCTCCAAAGTAAGATCTGCTTCAACAATTTCTGAAACTAAAAGCTCATAGCAATCTAATGCTCTCACCTGGAGCATGCTAGAAACCACTTGGACTCGATGTAGATCCACAAGATTCATGCGAGAAAAGGTGGGATCGCATGTTTTAAGCCAAGCTCGGACTTCTATAACGCTTTTGGAAACCTTGAATGACCTTCCTCCCAAATTGGTATAATCACTGCACAAGCATGCGAACCTAGATTTAGGATGAGTAGGCTCAGGAATGGGTCTGACAGCTTGGACATTCTTTACGAGATCCAAAAGCTACTGGGTTGACATGAATACGCCATCCTGAGGAGTTTCATTAGATTGACCGGCGTTGGGACAGCCATGCCTAACCATTTCTCTTCTTTAATAAAGAAAGAAAGAAGTGAAAAAGGTTATTCTCAGAATGAATATCAAACAAACTTGATTGATAAAACATGGCATCATAAAAGAAAATAGGATAGAACGGGTCCTATGACTCGAATTAAATCCTAAGGCACGATTCCTAAGAGAGATTAGGACAATGATCCTTGCTAGATTATTCTACATTGTTTTGAAGTTTGGCTTTGATACCGAGTTGTAACGCCCTACCTCTATACTCACACTAGCCAAGAACACTATGGGTAATGCCGTCGAATAGCATGAAGAGTAAGGATGTTGAGGAGCGACCATCTATGTGATTGATTATGCGAGTACCTATATGTCAGATAATATATCATGCATTTCATTTCAAGAGGAAATCTGACATATCAAATTCAAAATCAAAGCTATTTGCTAAGATGTTTAATTGAATTTTTCATATGAATGAAGTAAAGTTTTGTATGTACTAATAGATTAGAAAATGGTTTTAAAAATGAACTTTGTATTAAGAGTAATGTTGAAATCATTTTCATGAAAGAGTATGAGTATTTACTACTAGTATAAAAACCTTTGTATTTTAAAGTGACAAATCACAGAAATGGTTGTAAAAACAATCTATCACCAAAAATCCACATTCGACGACATGAATTAAAACCATGAGATTCAATATCAACTCCATCAAATGCATATTCCCAAAAATCCAAAAAAGAAGTCATCAAAGTCGATAATAAATGACAACAACTAACCGGATCAACAAAAATAGATAAAAATTTAATATCCACTCAAAAACAGGAAAAATTGGCAAAATTCAACAGGACCAGACGTCTGGTTAGTTTTGACCAGACGTCCGACCCTAGGCTCTACCATTTTTTCTATAGTCATTATTGTTAAAATAAATTCCAGAGACCCCTACCAGACGTCTGGATTTTTCAACCAGACGCCTGGTTGCCTGGGCCTGGGCAGAATTTTCCTAGGCCAATGATGGCTAAATCAATTCGAAGGCAATCAAACAAGCGATGGAAGTTAGGGATTTATGTCAAGCGACAACCCAGCCCTATAGTCTCTTCGGTGCACCCCAAATAACATGTCCAAACATCCATTGTAGGATTTTGATAAATTTTGGCTTCAAAACCAAAATTGGAAAATTCACCAAACCAATTCAAATCAAAAGCTAATGAACATGAAATAGATGTTAGGAATTCATACCTAACAACAATGAAAGATATAGACATAGATGTGAGTTCAATAAGTCACCTTTAAACTCAAAACAAGGAATAAGAAGCTCTAAAACAAGGAAAGATCAATTCCTCTTTAACAACACCTCAAAGATCTTCAATCTATTATTACATGCAAAGATTTCCTAAGTTAGGTTATAAGAAATTCTAAAAAATATAGAGAGATTGAGATGGAGAAGATGAAGATGATGCTTACTTAAGCTTTACTTTGATTTATAACTTGAATTTGAATTCCTAAGAAAAGCTAGGGCTTAAAAATTTTAATTTCCTTTCTTTTTCCACATTTTTTCTTTTGCTTGAGAGTGTTAGAAAATTAGAAATGGAATGAATGAATGAATGAATGAATGAAGAGGAGTGAAGTGGGAGCTATTAGGTAGAAGAGTTCGGGTCCTCATATTAGGTTAGTGGGCTAGAAACCAAACCAATGCCCAAATAAAAATCAATCCTAATCAACTCCAAATATATCGACGTTGTTGAATATGCGCTTTGCGCTATATGATTTTTGTTTGATGATAATAAACATATATACATTCGCTTAAATGTATTTGTTAACGTACTATTTTAATCTTCACAGAATAAATAAATATTTGCTGAATAAAAATAAATAACACAGTTTTTGAATTCAAACGAATATTTTATTCAAACAAATATTTATTACAACTTTGATAGTACAATTTCAAGCTCTCACTATACATATACAATTTTGACTACAATACATGACATTTCACTATTTTACATCAGCACCTCACTACATATCACTCACACTCGTATTTATCTTCAACTGCATTCAAGTTTGAATCCAGCATCTGAGCGATCTGCAAAAATATAAACTAACGCAGTAAAATTGAAAATAAAATATTTTTGCGATATAAAATAAAACGTGAATTTTGAAAATGATATTTGCCTCAGTTATTTGGGTTGTTCGTCATCATTTAAATTTGAATTCACCATACACGAACAACTTGTGACATACACAGTATATTACTGTATATGCCACAAGGCCGTGCACGCCGATATATACACTTGATTGATTTACAGGGACAGGCAAGCACAGGTCAAACCCAAATGAAAAACCGGGTTTCAACTCACGTGCAATATATTTAAAATCACGACACGAGCACAAGGTCAAACCCGAGCTGTAAAACTGGATTCAACACAAGGCGACATGACATGAATGCTATGTTCAAACATGACACAGCCTCAAACCAGCAGTATACAAGTACAAGACCACCAAGCAAAATCAGTACAACATGTCATGAATGAACTAGCAAAGGTTAGCCATCAACATAACAGCAACACCAACCAGAAAAGAAGCAAACCAAACATGCAAATGCATCAACATGCCACAAGACATAGTAATGCAACAGTGGCTAACCAGAAGTGAAGATTGCAGCAACATCAAGTGACAATGCAAGCAAAAACTCAAGTGCAACAGTGAATTTCAGTATGGTAGTGAAACAGACAACTACTGAAGCTCAAGAGGTGGTGTAAATACAACTCGAAGAATGCAAGTTCATATGTACAGCAACCCAACTGCAATACTGCGACAACAAGGCGTAGCAACTTTCAAACACCCACATATATGAAGCATACAAGTACAGGCCATAACATGTCAATGCAAGCAAAGCCAAGATACAGGTGGACAGTGAAACCAGGCAACGACTTCAGGCATGATTCAGCTGCATGTACAACAGGTATGGTGACACAAGTAATACAAGACAAGATGCAGTGAAGCATGTACATAGGCCACCAGTGAAGCAACTACAAACTACTCACGACAATGCACCAATGTCACAAGCATGAACACAAGTGTACATGACAGTGTACAACATCAAGGACCAAGTAAAGCATGTACAAGTGCATGAAAACCAAAAGTCAACAGCACAGGGAAGTACAAAGCAACAGCAAGCAGATGCAAGTTAACCGACATATGAACAACTACAACAGGTCAGGGAAGCAACAATTGTACAGAGGCAAAAATCACTTCACCAAAATATAACTGAAGTCAATATGATCGAGTGCAACAGTGAACAGTGCAGTATCAAGAGTGGATGTACAAAGCTCAAGTTAAATCCCAAAGCAACCAGTAATGTCCAGTCCAGCAACATGAATGGAATCAATATGTGCAGACTACACAGCGAAGTCATGTAGCAATTTTTTAAAACAAAGTCAAAATTTACAAGTTCAAATCAAATGGCTGGAGTAAACATGATCAGTAAAGACCGAGTTCAACATCAAGTGGTAATCAAGGTGTCAAGCCAAGTCAAGATGATCAACGACCAGTTCAAAGTCACAAATTAAAGTCAGATTCAAGCCGTGGTCATCACAAAAAAAAAAATTAATTCAAAACCGTGTCAACCAAGAAACGTGAAAGATACGAATTTGACAAAGTCAGTTCAATCATCAATCGTTCAAGCATCATCAAGCGGCCAGAGCAAATAATTTGACAAATTCAAATATATCTGAACGAACGCAAAAATAGGATTTCGAAACCTATATATAACCCTAATCATCATCGGCAAATTTGATATCGAGTTCGAACAATCCAAAAACCAGAAAAGCAAAAGGAAACAACACATTCCAGAGAATCAGAACGAACTCAATCCAAATTGAAGAGCCGTGAACAAATCGAAGAGCAACGAAACCTACTAACGAATCATATCAAGTGGCGACTTCAATTTGCACAACCCTGTTTGAATCGCAAGGAGGAAAAGACAATTTACAGAAGCCCTAAATCGCAAAGAGGAACAAAAGAGGAGCGGCCATTTTTTTCACAAACGAAAAACAAAAGAGACGGGCTGAAGAAAAAGAAGGGCCGGCCTTATTCATATAAAGAAAAGGGGTTTTTGTTTTTGTTTTATTTTTAATTAGGGTTATTTTGTTTTATAATCATTTTTTAATTGTATTTTCTTTTTAAACCGTTTTAATTTTCTAGTCGTGTGACTAGGGTACAAACTACGGTGTGTAGTTTGGGAATTCACAACTCGGTAGTTGAGTTGTGGTCAGGGTTTTGAGCGTAGAGTTAGATTAGTCAATAGCGGGTATAGCGAGTTTACGTGTGTAAGCGAGGGACTATCTAATTTCTAGTAGAAACCTTGGGGGCAGCACGTAGGCAGGTTTTTGCCGAAGCTGGGTAAATTCTGTGTTGTTCTATTTTGTTATTTATATTCTGCTATATCTGTGCTGCTATTCTGTGATCTGTGTTAATATAAATTAACTTCTGCAATTAAGTTTTTATAATTTACACTATCACCCTATTCACCCCCCCTCTAGGGTGAAATCGAT
This sequence comes from Allium cepa, assembly GCA_030765085.1. Taxonomy (NCBI): domain Eukaryota; kingdom Viridiplantae; phylum Streptophyta; class Magnoliopsida; order Asparagales; family Amaryllidaceae; genus Allium; species Allium cepa. Next base: position 487,681,127 of record CM060929.1, read on the forward strand.
CCTACAAGTGGTATCAGAGCTAGGAATAGAAGTCAACATTTGTTTTAAAAATTCTATTTTTTTTGAAAAAATCAGTTTTTGTTTAAAAATTCGAATTTTTAAAATGGCTTCTTTTAATAATGCTTTTGCAGAAGGTCAATCCATAGTTAGACCACTAATGTTCAATGGTGAATATGCTTTTTGGAAAAATAGGATGAAATTTTTTTTGAAAACCATTGACGCTTGGAATATTGTTGAGACAGGTTATAGAATACCAACTATAACTGTAGATGATCAGGAAATAGAGAAACCAAAGGAACAATGGACAGAACTAGAAAATAAATTACAGAATACTAATGCCAAAGCTATGAATTCTATTATCTGTTCATTAGATCAATTTGAATTTAATCGTGTCTCACATTGTCTAACTGCGCAGGAAATATGGCACATATTAGAAGTAACTCACGAAGGAACATCTCAAGTCAAAGAATCTCGCCTTGCCATGCTAAGCAGCGAATACGAGAACTTTACAATGGCGAAAGAAGAAAATGTCAAAGAGATGTACGGACGACTTTCCAACATCGTATACAAATCAAAAGCTCTCGGAAAAACATACACCGAATTGGAAATAGTCCGTAAAATCCTCAGAGTCCTTCCACGAAGCTTTGAAGCAAAAGTAACTGCCATTCAAGAATCGAAAGATTTAAAACAACTCAAAGTCGAAGAACTCATCGGAAATCTCACCACTTATGAGCTAGAAATGAAATTCAAGGAAGAGCGTGAAGGTGGAGATACTCGAAAGAAATCAATAGCTCTCAAAGGAACAACTGAAAGTGATGATGAGAATGATGACGATGATGATGGAGCAGCAGAGCTAGCGCTACTAATAAAGAAATTCAAAAAGTGGAATCGCAAATACGGAAATCCAGCTCGAAATCATGAATTGAAAAACAGAATAGGCAAAGCACTAGACAACCCAGAAGATCAGAAAATCATCTGTTACAAATGCAACAAACCCGGCCATATCAAGCCACAATGTCCTCAAAAACGATCAAATCAAGGAAAGAAACTAAAGAAGAAAAGCTTTGCGGCTACTTGGGATGAAACTGACGAAGATGAAAGTGATAACACCGAGAGTGAGAGTGAAAAAGCAAATATGTGTCTTCATGGTGAAGTTACAGACAGTGATGACGACGAGCCAAGCGAGGTATCAAAACTCACTCATTCTGAATTACTAATTTATTTCCATTAAGTAAATGGCTGTTATGAACGACTTAGGGAAAAATATGCTAAACTTGAATCTCAAAAGGATACTTTGATAGAATGCAATAAACAACTTGATCAATTAGTTAAGAACTATCAATGTAGAATTCCTAAGTGTGATAAGTGTCCAACATTTGAAGAAGAAATTAAAAAATCGGAAATCAATATAAAATCACTTGAAAATGAAATTCTGATTTTAAAAGAGAATGAAAATACTAGGAGAGAGAATTCTATTAAAAAGTGCACACAGTTGTTAAACGAAAATGAATATCTCAAATCACAAGTCCAACAATTGTCAACGACTTTAGATAAATTTTCAAAAAGTGAAAAATCGTTGAATATGCTATTAGGAAAGCAAACTGTTAATACGGTTAGACAAGGACTTGGATATAATAATTCGAAAATTGTTGAAAACAAGATTAATCAAGTTAATTCTATGTGCACAATTTGTAGAAAATTTGGACACGGTCACAATAATTGTTGGTATAGACCCAAACATGTGAAAACTATACCGATTTGGGTTTCAAAAGGCACAAATATAAAATCTCTCAAAGTTAAACAAATTTGGGTGCCAAAGGGAACAATTATAAATAGTTTTGGGTCTACACAAAATCATTTTTCAAAATTTTCTGCCACTAACAACCATGGACCTATAAAAACAAATAGGTCACTAAACTCTCTTCTCGTGTAGGTATGCTGGCAGGCTAAGGAACAACAGCAATGGTACTTGGATTCTGGCTGTTCCAGGCACATGACAGGCGATAAATCGAAGTTCCTTAGCCTAGAAAAGTACAAAGGTGGCAGAGTCACAATGGGGAACAATGACAAGTGTAAAATTGTCGGTAAAGGTAAAGTAGGTAACAATACATTTACCTTGAATGACGTTTTATATGTTGAAAATCTGCACCACAATTTGATATCAATCAGCCAGCTATGTGATAAAGGTATGAATGTTATCTTTGATTCTGACATGTGCAAAATTGTTGACAAATCATCAAAAGAAATTTTATTTTCTGGAAAAAGGAAAGGTAATATATATTCTCTATCTTTTGATGATCTCATCCTCTCTAAATGTTTGGTAGCTAAGGATATAGAAGTGAATTTATGGCATAGACGTTTAGGGCATGCTAGTATGAACTTATTAAACAAATTAAAAAGGAAAAGTTTGGTAAGAGGGTTGCCATCACATGAGTTTGAAACTGAGAACATCTGTAAAGCATGTACTTTGGGAAAACTTAGAAAATCATCGTTTCATGCCAAAAACAATGTAAGCACTTCTAGAGTTCTTGAACTAATTCATATGGATCTATTTGGACCTAATGACATTGCTAGCTTAGGAGGTAAGAAATATTGCTTTGTGTTAGTTGATGATTACTCAAGATATACATGGGTATACTTCTTAGCTAAAAAATCAGAAACTTTTTCATACTTCACAAGATTCGCAAAATTTGTGCAAAATGAAAAAGAAGTCTCTATTGTTTCGTTAAGAAGTGATCATGGTGGAGAATTTGAAAATTATGAATTTGAAACTTTCTGTGATGAAAACGGAATCAAACATGAGTTCTCTGCACCACGTACTCCACAACAAAATGGGGTAGTTGAGAGAAAGAATCGAACTTTACAAGAATTGGCTAGGTCTATGTTAAATGAATATGAACTACCTCTGCATCTCTGGGCAGAAGCTGTAAATACAGCATGTTATGTAATGAATAGAGTTATCATCAGACCGATTCTTAACAAAACCCCCTATGAGCTATGGTTCAACAAAAAACCAAACATCGCTTACTTCAAAGTGTTTGGATGTCCTTGCTATATTCTTAATACAGGTGATCAGTTAGGAAAATTTGAAGCAAAGGCTGATGATGGCATCTTCATGGGTTACTCTTCGAGAAGCAAAGCTTATAGAGTCTACAACAAAAAGGCTAAAACAATCGTAGAGTCAATCAATGTGAAATTTGATGAAGGCATTGACGAACAGGATACATCCAAAAGCAACGTTGAAGAGGAGAAAGAAAAAGATGAATTTGAAAAACCAAAAGAAACTGCTGATGCTAAAGAAACCACAACACAAGAAGTCCGAAAAAATCTGGATCCAGAAAAGCTGAAATACAAAACAGACCATCCACCAGAATTGGTAATTGGAAACCCTATAGCAGGTATACAAACTTGTTCATCCTTTAAAAATCTATGTGATCTGTGCTTATATAGTGGATTTATTTCAGAAATAGAACCAAATAGCATAGATTCAGCCCTTAATGATGAAAACTGGTTCATGGCCATGCAAGAAGAACTAAATCAGTTTGAACGAAATAATGTTTGGAGTCTAGCACCTAGACCTAAGGATTATCCAGTTATAGGAACAAAATGGATTTTTAAAAATAAATATGATGAATCTGGAAATATAATTAGAAATAAAGCTAGACTAGTTGCTAAAGGATACAATCAAATTGAAGGAGTTGACTTTGATGAAACCTTTGCGCCTGTAGCTAGACTAGAATCAATTAGAATATTGTTAGCTTTTGCTTGTTACAAAGGATTTAAACTAAGACAAATGGACATTAAGAGTGCTTTTCTTAACGGAGTTTTAAAAGAAGATGCGTTTGTTGAACAACCAGAAGGTTTTGAAAGTCATGAATATCCAAAACATGTATACAAACTAAAGAAGGCATTATATGGATTAAAACAAGCTCCCAGAGCTTGGTATGAATGTCTTACATCTTATCTCCTTGAAAATGGGTTCAAAAAGGGATGTGTAGATACCACACTATTTCTGTTGCATGAAAACAATGATATTTTGATTGTTCAAATATATGTTGATGACATCATTTATGGTGCTACTAACAAGTTGTTGTATGAGAAATTTGAAAAAGTCATGCAGGAAAAATTTGAAATGAGCTTGGTTGGAGAGTTAAAATTCTTTTTAGGATTTCAAATCCAACAAAGCAATAAAGGCACATTCATTTCTCAAACAAAATATATCAAGGAACTTGTCAACAAATTTGGATTGAAAGATGCTAAACCAGCAAGAACTCCCATGAGTACAACACTTAAACTTGACAAAGATGAAAAGGGTAAGACAGTTGATCAAAAGCAGTACAGAGGTATGATTGGATCACTCCTTTATCTTACCGCTTCTAGACCTGACATCATGTTTTCTGTCTGCTTATGTGCACGTTTTCAATCTAACCCAAAAGAATCTCATTTAAAAGCTGTTAAAAGAATTATAAGATATTTATTGCACACCCCACGATTTGGTCTTTGGTATCCATCAAATGATAATTTTGAATTGAAAGGTTTTTCAGATGCTGATTATGCTGGAAACTTGGTTGATAGAAAAAGTACTAGTGGAGCATGTTTTATGCTAGGACATTCATTAGTTGCATGGTCGAGTAGAAAACAAAATTGTATTGCATTATCCACAACAGAGGCAGAGTATATTGCTTTGAGCGGTTGCTCTGCTCAAATCTTATGGATGATACAAACTTTGCATGACTATGGTCTAAATTTTAAACGTGTACCACTAATGTGTGATAGCAAAAGCGCAATTGATCTCACAAATAATCCTGTACATCATTCGCGAACAAAACATATAGATGTAAGACATCATTTTATTAGAGATCATATTTCCAAAGAAAATATCTGCATAAATTTTATTTCAACTGATTCTCAATTGGCAGACATCTTTACAAAACCCCTACCAGAAAATAGTTTTTGTAAACTACGACTCAGTCTAGGTGTTTTAGAAATTTGCTGAATATTTAACATTTTTTTCTCCCTACAAATCATCGAAAAGAAAAATAGTGATTGAAAAAGTGATGAGTGTTGATATTGATTATATATTATAACTCGAGAAAGTATAATTAGAAAATTTCTTTAGAAATGTAAACAAGAGTTATAAAACTTTTTGTTGGTAAAAATTCCATGACCATCTCTATACCTATCATATTTCTATCAACCATCATTCATCAAAATTCTATATAGTTTGTCGATATGTGGTATTTTAAACAGGAATCGTTCGTTTTTCATTTTTTTTAAAATAATAAAAAATAAAAATAAAAAAATATAAAATAAAAATTAATAACAATAAATAAATACCAAAGTGTTCACTCTCATTTAAAAGTCCTCACGGTTATGCAAGGGTGAATTACTTGGAATTTGTTATGTGCTTCCATGCTCATTTAAAAGTCCTCACGGTTATGCATGTATGGAACACATATCAAAAGTTGATTTTTTTTTAAAAAAAAATAAACAAGTTGATTCTAATCCCATTTAAAAGTCCTCACGGTTATGAGTGGTTAGAAGATACTTGAATTCATTTTTCTAAAATAAATTTGGAATACTACTAATCTCATTTAAAAGTCCTAACGGTTATGCATGATTAGTAGATATTCAAATTCCTGATATAAAAATACCACAAATAGACACAATTGTATGGTTTTATATGATGACATCATCTCCATCATTCTAAAAGTGGAATATGCGCCTAACAATATTTTTATGATTTTTGTTTGATTTTCTATTGAAATTTAATATTTATATTCAATTGGGTTTTAATGTTGGATTAATATCGATCACTTTATCTCTATTTTCTCTAACTCTATTATTCTTTTGCTGATAACAAAAGGGGGAGAGAAAAGTTAAGATTTTGTCAAATAGAATCAATCAAAGGTCAAACAATTTTCCATTTGCATATAGGCTCATTCACACATTTTATTTGTATGCATATATGTAGGGGGAGTCATATATGTAGGGGGAGTATCATATAGAAAGGAAGCATTCAAATAGGGGGAGCAATTGAAATTATCAAATACATTTAATATATTCAAAATCTTAAATATATGTTTGTTATCATCAAAAGGGGGAGATTGTTGAATATGCGCTTTGCGCTATATGATTTTTGTTTGATGATAATAAACATATATACATTCGCTTAAATGTATTTGTTAACGTACTATTTTAATCTTCACAGAATAAATAAATATTTGCTGAATAAAAATAAATAACACAGTTTTTGAATTCAAACGAATATTTTATTCAAACAAATATTTATTACAACTTTGATAGTACAATTTCAAGCTCTCACTATACATATACAATTTTGACTACAATACATGACATTTCACTATTTTACATCAGCACCTCACTACATATCACTCACACTCGTATTTATCTTCAACTGCATTCAAGTTTGAATCCAGCATCTGAGCGATCTGCAAAAATATAAACTAACGCAGTAAAATTGAAAATAAAATATTTTTGCGATATAAAATAAAACGTGAATTTTGAAAATGATATTTGCCTCAGTTATTTGGGTTGTTCGTCATCATTTAAATTTGAATTCATCATACACGAACAACTTGTGACATACACAGTATATTACTGTATATGCCACAAGGCCGTGCACGCCGATATATACACTTGATTGATTTACAGGGACAGGCAAGCACAGGTCAAACCCAAATGAAAAACCGGGTTTCAACTCACGTGCAATATATTTAAAATCACGACACGAGCACAAGGTCAAACCCGAGCTGTAAAACTGGATTCAACACAAGGCGACATGACATGAATGCTATGTTCAAACATGACACAGCCTCAAACCAGCAGTATACAAGTACAAGACCACCAAGCAAAATCAGTACAACATGTCATGAATGAACTAGCAAAGGTTAGCCATCAACATAACAGCAACACCAACCAGAAAAGAAGCAAACCAAACATGCAAATGCATCAACATGCCACAAGACATAGTAATGCAACAGTGGCTAACCAGAAGTGAAGATTGCAGCAACATCAAGTGACAATGCAAGCAAAAACTCAAGTGCAACAGTGAATTTCAGTATGGTAGTGAAACAGACAACTACTGAAGCTCAAGAGGTGGTGTAAATACAACTCGAAGAATGCAAGTTCATATGTACAGCAACCCAACTGCAATACTGCGACAACAAGGTGTAGCAACTTTCAAACACCCACATATATGAAGCATACAAGTACAGGCCATAACATGTCAATGCAAGCAAAGCCAAGATACAGGTGGACAGTGAAACCAGGCAACGACTTCAGGCATGATTCAGCTGCATGTACAACAGGTATGGTGACACAAGTAATACAAGACAAGATGCAGTGAAGCATGTACATAGGCCACCAGTGAAGCAACTACAAACTACTCACGACAATGCACCAATGTCACAAGCATGAACACAAGTGTACATGACAGTGTACAACATCAAGGACCAAGTAAAGCATGTACAAGTGCATGAAAACCAAAAGTCAACAGCACAGGGAAGTACAAAGCAACAGCAAGCAGATGCAAGTTAACCGACATATGAACAACTACAACAGGTCAGGGAAGCAACAATTGTACAGAGGCAAAAATCACTTCACCAAAATATAACTGAAGTCAATATGATCGAGTGCAACAGTGAACAGTGCAGTATCAAGAGTGGATGTACAAAGCTCAAGTTAAATCCCAAAGCAACCAGTAATGTCCAGTCCAGCAACATGAATGGAATCAATATGTGCAGACTACACAGCGAAGTCATGTAGCAATTTTTTAAAACAAAGTCAAAATTTACAAGTTCAAATCAAATGGCTGGAGTAAACATGATCAGTAAAGACCGAGTTCAACATCAAGTGGTAATCAAGGTGTCAAGCCAAGTCAAGATGATCAACGACCAGGTCAAAGTCACAAATTAAAGTCAGATTCAAGCCGTGGTCATCACAAAAAAAAAAATTAATTCAAAACCGTGTCAACCAAGAAACGTGAAAGATACGAATTTGACAAAGTCAGTTCAATCATCAATCGTTCAAGCATCATCAAGCGGCCAGAGCAAATAATTTGACAAATTCAAATATATCTGAACGAACGCAAAAATAGGATTTCGAAACCTATATATAACCCTAATCATCATCGGCAAATTTGATATCGAGTTCGAACAATCCAAAAACCAGAAAAGCAAAAGGAAACAACACATACCAGAGAATCAGAACGAACTCAATCCAAATTGAAGAGCCGTGAACAAATCGAAGAGCAACGAAACCTACTAACGAATCATATCAAGTGGCGACTTCAATTTGCACAACCCTGTTTGAATCGCAAGGAGGAAAAGACAATTTACAGAAGCCCTAAATCGCAAAGAGGAACAAAAGAGGAGCGGCCATTTTTTTCACAAACGAAAAACAAAAGAGACGGGCTGAAGAAAAAGAAGGGCCGGCCTTATTCATATAAAGAAAAGGGGTTTTTGTTTTTGTTTTATTTTTAATTAGGGTTATTTTGTTTTATAATCGTTTTTTAATTGTATTTTCTTTTTAAACCGTTTTAATTTTCTAGTCGTGTGACTAGGGTACAAACTACGGTGTGTAGTTTGGGAATTCACAACTCGGTAGTTGAGTTGTGGTCAGGGTTTTGAGCGTAGAGTTAGATTAGTCAATAGCGGGTATAGCGAGTTTACGTGTGTAAGCGAGGGGCTATCTAATTTCTAGTAGAAACCTTGGGGGCAGCACGTAGGCAGGTTTTTGCCGAAGCTGGGTAAATTCTGTGTTGTTCTATTTTGTTATTTATATTCTGCTATATCTGTGCTGCTATTCTGTGATCTGTGTTAATATAAATTAACTTCTGCAATTAAGTTTTTATAATTTACACTATCACCCTATTCACCCCCCCTCTAGGGTGAAATCGATCCTACAGACGTTTATACTTAAACAAGTTGTAAACGTCGTTTTGAACTCAACGGAAGTGGTCTCGAGTCCGAATTCAACCGTTTACAAAAAGTCACATTTCGGACTTTAATTCAACCGACGATGCTATATTTAAATAAAACGTTTAAATATATAATCATAAAATATGTGGATTGCTGCATATAATAATCAAATAAATAGTTCATGAAGTTGTTTTACAAACAACATTTGATTACACTTTTACAATACAGATCAGAGTTACACATACAGCAGGAATAAATATATAAATAATGCAGCGGAACAATATGATGCAGTGGAATAATTATAATAAATAGTGGACTCATCTCCGTCTTCATCCTCTAAAAAAATGATCTTCAATACACTGAAAAGTTCAGACTTACTCGAGCATAATGCAAAGACAAAACACTTGGGTCAGAACTAAAAGATCTTATGTAAGTTATGTCAAAATAAGTAATTTTGAGTGTAATGGCTTCAAAGATATTTCCAGGATTTTACATCAACTATCCCGTGTCTAACGTGCGTGCAATAACTTTAGAGAAGTTCGGCATCTCCTAAGGATCCATTAAACTATCTACATACATAATACAATATGCTATTATGATATGTCTACAGTAAAGTATTAAAATAGCATTAACGTGTTACCCATATCCCCATTAACACATTTTATGTAAATCTCAGAGTCTATACAGTACTGTAAACTCGATCGTAACTGGTGGGCTACAAGGGAGCACTCAATAGGTACGACACAAACCATATTTTAGTGGGTATGATAAGGCATATGACAAGGCATGTGAGGCAATGCCTAGGGTATGATATTACCATTTTACGGATCTGGCTTGGTGGTAACGCATAGCAGCTACTACCACCCACCTCGAGACACACTCCTATAATTAAATCAAAGGGTGGCCACCAATCGATCATAAAGTAACAAATATTGTATCAAAGAAATGAGCCCGATTGGAGGAGCGACCTCACTTGGTCCGATGTGGCTCCTATTTTAGTCATATCAAGCTGACCTGAGGGGGTCAGGTTGCGTTCATACCTCACACAGTAGCATTCGCCAAACCATCCTACTTCATTCTGGATTCTCCGCCATGTGCACGGTTGTTAAATTGGTTTTCGGTATTGGTAGAGAGTATGACAACATCTGATCCCGGTCTTTTTAACAACCAAACGCTTATTTCACACCGGTTGGTTCTTTTATATTTCCAAAATCCATTCATAATTGAAATCAAAATATCATATTCACTTCAAAAGCATATCACTTTCAAAATCATATTCACTTTCAAAATCATTATTCACTTTCAAAAATCATTATTCACTTTCAAAATCATTACCATGAAATAGGTTAAACCATTATATAAAAATATTCGCATTTAAATCAATTAAATCTAAATTATAACAATTTCAATTTTAAATAGTTTGAATATTGAAAGTAGTACATATATATGAATAGTTATACATTAAAAATAGTTTATATTTTAAAAATAGGTTATAGATTAAAATAGTTTATATATTAAAAATATTTTATATATTAAATAAGTTATACATTAAAATATATATTAAAAGCTGTTACAAATTTAAAATAATATATATATATATATATATATATATATATATATATATATATATATTAAAGTAGTTTAGAATTCAAAAATAGGTTATAGATCAAAATAGTTTATCTATTAGAAATAGTTATATATTAAATAGGCTATATATTAAAATATATATTAAAAGTTGTTTATAAATTTAAAGTAATATATATATATATTAAAATTGTTTAGAATCTAAAAATAGGTTATATATCAAAATAGTTTAACTATTAGAAATAGTTTATATATTAAATAGGTTATATATTAAAAATAGTTAATGTATTAAAAATTGTTTATAAATATATGTGTGTGTATATATATGTGTGTGTATATATATTAAAATAGTTTGTATGATAAAATAGTTTAAAAGTTAAAAGAGTTTGTATATTAGAAGAGTTTACAATAAAAATAGTTCAAATTAGAATTGTTTCTTCCCATTTTCACAAATCAATTCAAATCAGTGTTAGTTCCCAAAATTCAATTTAAATCAATCTCGGTTCAACGATTTCACTTCAAAAGGCTAAAGGTTTTAATTCAGATTCTCATTAAATCATTTCAATATATATCGATTTCCAAATTCATATTTGAACTACAAATTTAAACCACTTCAAATTCAATAGGTTTCAAAGATTAAATATTCAAACGTTTTCAATAACTCAATTTTGAAAATTTTCAATTATGTTCCAAAATTCAACTTTATGGTTCCAATTTAAATTCTTTAAACAATTCATTTAAACTAATTTAAATTTCAACATTTTAAAGCTTGGATTTTGAAAATAATTCGGTTCATGTAAATCTAAATTTATTCCAAAATATCATTTAACTAGATTCAAAATTCAAAGATTTAAAATCATTTAATTTAACCGATCCGGTGTCCGTATCTAATTTTCTACCCTATGGTCAAGTGATATGGATATATATGATTTCAATCTGCAATAATTTAAATTTTCGGATACATATCATTTCAACCTATATCCCGAATCATAATTTTCAAATCAATAAAATCGCTTCGGTTTATCATTTTAACCCATAATGATTTTTCCAAACCTATAAAATCGTTCGGGGATGTAACGATCGAGATTTTTGATCCTCAAAAATCGACATCAATATACTGTATAGCTTGCCTAGAAATCGATTGCCGGAAAACCCGATTGTTATGGGAAAAGAAAAATAAGAGATAGAAGAAAACAGAAACCATAACATAGAATCTCACAATTATAGCAAAATAATATATAATGGATAATAACATATCTTTATATAAAAAGAACTATAACTGTTATTATACATCCCATCATCAGAGTTCAGCAATCAACAAATCAATCTGGACAGTTCTAAGAACTAGTCCTCACAAGTGCTGAATATACAACATACACACACAGCGGAATATAATCAAGTACGTGGAATACGCCTAAGAATCCTCCACCACATCTCCTTAGCTCCATAGCATCCTAACTTGGATCTGTAATATACTTGGTATGACCCGAGCATTATAAAATAATACCTAAGTCGGTCTGGAAAACTAGCGTGTAAATACACACTCAATTTGAATTATTGTTGTTATCAAAATCCTTTGAAAAACAAAGGTATCTCGTAAGACCACGCCATAAATAAATATGACAGGTTTTTACCTTACAATAACCAAAATCTTTTTATATCAAAATCATCTAATATTATATTAGTGTCTACAGAAGGTAAAATATAAAATAGCTAAAATAACTTACATCCCACATTTTAGCATAGTTGGGAGACCGGCTTACCCTTGCTGGATAGTACCGAATATGTTATCATCCCAAGTTCTCCCATCCTATCAAGCGCTCTCATTCCCAGGCACAGCCATATCCATAATTATGATATATCCGAGGGTATCTAGAAAGGTGATAAGATACCCTACTTGGGTGCAACCCATTTAGCCTTGCTGCATATCAGCTGTTTTAGTCATTCCCCGTTGATGAGGCTTAGCATTTAAGTGACGCCCCACCTCTATACCCACGCTAGCCAAGGACACTACGGGGTAATGCCGTCAACTAGCGCGGAGAATAAGGCTATTGAGGAGCGACCATCCGTGTAATATCTTTGTGCGAGCACCGATATGTCAGATAGTAGAGCATATTTCATTTAAGGAGGAAATCCAACATACCGATACAAACTCAAATCTATCACACAGTGGCTATATATAATCTTCGGAAACAAATATAGAAATAAACATAACACAAAACAGTCACAGACATCCATACCACAAAGGCAGAAAAATATATGAATATATATATATATATAACACATGTAAGTGTACATCAGAGTAGTGGTCAAACAAGATCCACACTGACACAAAAGAATAGCAGCATGTGCTATACAAAAGAATACATCTATGAGTCGATATCCCAAATGTAAAAAACAAAAAACTACTAATCTAAGCAGCTGCCAAAAGTCGGAGTAATAGATCCCTGGAGAGAAGTCAAGCAGAAGCACCTGTAACATCTCGGTCTGACCCGAGTATTATTTCATAAGAAAATAATAAACGGATCAGTCTAGCTATAAATATTAGATGACATGATATAGAATAAGAGATATGGCATAAACATATAATATCCATAATGGCATACTACTATAAATATGTAAATGATAATCAACAAAAGATTTATCAATATCACAAGAATCTTCTCAAAGATCCAAAAAGGGTATCATACCCAAAACTTGTATTCACAACAAGTCAATGACACACTAGTTCACCCATACACAAAAATTGATAAATCATACCAATGAAAATCACTAAAATTGGTGAAGCATAAATTCCAGAATTCAACACACGAAATCCAGAAATCATAAAAAAGGGGAGGCCTATCACACGAACGGGAGCATGAAAGCTCACCAACATATGTATCACACGAACGAGACGCTATCTCATGGTAGCTAGCCATTAATTTTTGACACACGAACGGCCCGAAGGCCATGGGGCGCTACCCCACATGTGTGAGTGAAATCACACAGAAACGGGGTCTAGTCTCCCTCGCAGACAAAGAGACATCGCAAAATTGCTAGTCTAAATCACAAAAATGACCGTCAATGATCATCAAGAAGTGTCAATTACACTAAGTTAGTAAATATAGAAGTTTAGCTTCATGTCCCATAACCATTTGCTTGACTCAAATATTTACGAACAAACTGTAGATCTTCACTAGAAAATTGTCACAAAAGATTCAATCGAACAAGTCCAAGAATTAACCAACGAAGTAAACGCAAGCGTTTCATACTGCTTGTTTTACTAAGTCGTTTATAGTGAGGCAATAGTTTGTATATACTAATAGATTGGAAATCGGTTTGAGAAAACGAGCTTTGTAATGAAATAGTGTTGAAACCATTTAAAGAAAGAGTTTTGATATTTACTACTAGTATTGAAACCTTTGTATATTTTAAAGTGACAAATCACGAAGATGATAGTAGATCAATCATCAAAATTCACATACGAAGACGTGGACAAATTCCAAACAAATCGACAAAGAATTCTTCGGAATGGATATTCAAAAGTCCCCAAAAAGGAGTCATCAAAGTCATAATAAATGATAACAACAAATAGGATCATCACGAATCGATTTAAATTGAAAATTCAATCCAAAAAGGCAAACTGGATTGAAACAGCATGTTCAGTCGACTGAACAGACTTTTCAATCGACTGACCCTGTACTTGGAAATTTTCCAGGTTCAGGAAACTTTCTGTTTCCAGGTTCAGTCGACTGAATAGAGGATTCAGTCGACTGAATCATGCCTGGAATTTTTCGGGTTCCAGGTTTAGTCGATTGAACAGACTTTTCAGTCGACTGAATCATGCCTGGGCTGTTTTCAGCCCATACAAATGAAGAGCAAACTCTTCCAAAATGCAACCGGACGAACATTGGCTCTAAGGGTTTATGCCAATCGGCAACCCGGCCCTATATGCTCCTTAATGCATCACTAAAAGCATGATCAAACATCCATAAAAGGATTTTCACACAAATTTGACTTAAAAACCCAAAAATTGGAATATTCACAAAACCAATCCAAATCAAGAGCAAATGCACATTAAGAAGTGTTAGGAATTCATACCCAACAACCAAAGATAATTATAGTCATAGATGTGAGATCAAAATATCACCTTTTCACAAAAACAATGAAGAAGAAGCTTGAAAGCAAAAGGGAGAATCAACCACTCTTCCACACAACCCAAATGAGCTTGAATCTATGCTCAAAAAGAAGAACATTCCCAAAGTTAGGTTTAGCAATTTCTGAAATTGATAAAAGAACGAGTTGGAGAAGAAGAAAAGAGGCTTACCAAAGTTTCTTCTATTAGTTTGGAGCTAAAGCTTGATTTGCAAAAGAAAACTAGGGTTTGGAATTTTAATTTCCCATTCCACTCACCATTAATCTCTTTAGAACTGAAAAGTAGAGGAAGAGGGAGTGAATGAAGAGGAGTGGTTCAGTTTGGGGTATTAAGCTGGTTAGTGGGCTGAACCCAACCCAACGCCCTAAGTGAAAAGGTAGCAAAATTCAACTTACTCCAAACCTATCGAAGCTTATACTCAAAAAGGTTGCAAACGGCGTTTTGAACTCAATGGAAGGGGTCTCGAGTCCTAATTCAACCATATGCAAAAAGTAGCTTTTCGGACTAAATTCCGAGTATCGATAAAATATTTAAATATAAAATCGATAAATATGTGGGTTTTTACAAACTCCCCTCCTTAAAGAAATTGCGTCCTCGCAATATCTAAGAAGAAGATATATAGTAACAACCATGTGAGCATATTCATCACAAAATGAATTTGAAATAAAAGGTTCACCTTAAAGAGCACGGGAAAGTAAGTCCGGATGTTTTCGCTCGATGAACTCTCTAGATTCCCAAGAGCAATCTTTAGGATTTGAAGACCATTGAACTTTCACAAGCGGGACATCTTTATTTCGAAGGCGTTTAACCTTCGAAGCAATAATTCGAATAGGATGCTGCTCATAAGTTAAGTTAGGCGAAACCTCAATTTCTTCCACAACACCGGGCTCAAGAATAAAATCGGAATCTCGAAGACATTTCCGTAATTGAGAAACGTGAAACACGTCATGAATAGCAGAAAACTGAGCCGGTAATTAGAGGCGATAAGCCACGGAACCAATACGTTTGGTGATGGGAAATGGACCAATATATCGAGGTGCTAATTTTCCCGATCGACTGAAACGTACAACACCTTTCATAGGTGAAACACGAATAAACACAAGATTTCCCACAGAAAATTCTAATTTCCTTCTTCGGTTATCGGCATAGGATTTTTGTCTACTTTGGAATTCTTTCATCCTATGACGAATAAGATCAATCTTTTCTGTGGAATCACGAATAAAATCTGGACCTAAAAACAGCTTCTCACCGGCCTCAAGCCAACAAGAAGGAGATCGGCATGGCCTTCCATAGAGTGCCTCAAAAGGTGCCATACCAATACTAGATTGGAAGCTATTATTATAGGAAAATTCAACATGTGAAATATGATCTTCCCAACTTCCACCAAAATCAAGAACACATGCACGAAGAAGATCTTCAAGAGTTTGATTCACATGCTCGGTTTGTCCATCAGACTGGGGATGATAAGCGGTGCTAAAATTTAGCTTCGTTTTCAAAGCTTTTTGAAGACTCTTTCAAAATCCACAGTAAACAATGGATCACGATCACTAACAATAGAAGTAGGAACTCCATGCAATTTAACAATTTCTTTGATAAAAAGTTTGGCCAAGAGAGGAACGGTTCGATTGGACCGAACGGGAATGAAATGGGAGGATTTAGTGAGTCTATCAACTATCACCCATAAGCTATCATGACCCGAACGAGAACGGGGAATGCCGTCAACAAAATCCATGGAAATTTGATCCCACTTCCAAATTAGAACGTCTAAAGGTTGCAATAACCCACCGGGCCTTTGATGTTCAGCCTTGACAAGTTGGCAAGTCATGCAACACTTAACAAAGTTAGCAATATCAGATTTCATTCCCTCCCAATAATAAAGCCGCTTCATATCCACGTACATTTTACTACTACCGGGATGAATGGTAAATTTAGAATGATGAGAATATTCTAAAATATCTTTACGAAGATCACTAATATTTGGCACGATAAGACTACCAAATTTTCGAATGCCGCCACGAGAATCGATATCAAAGTCTTTCAAACCTTCAACATCAATTTTATCCTTAATATTTTGGCCAAGAAGAGCCAATTCGGGATCTAGCCTTTGAACTTCAAGAATGCGGTCTAAAAGAGAAGGATGAGCCTCAAGGCTACATAAAACAAGAGATGAACATAAATCAGAAACACAGTCTCGAATTTCACAAGTGGATAAAACCTCGAGATCATTCCATTCGGATATCATCAAGGAAACAACCGCTTGTTGCTTTCGACTAAGTACATCCGCAACGCGATTTCCCTTTCCGGGAGTATAAAGGATATCAAGATCATATGGTGCAAGAAATTCGAGGCAACGCTGTTGACGCAAATTAAGTTCCTTTTAAGAGAATAAATACTTCAAGGACTTATGATCAGTATAAAGAACAAATTTCTCTCCTAAAAGATAATGACGCCAAATACGAAGGGCGAAAACAATAGCCGCGAGCTCTAAATCATGAGTGGCATATCTAGTCTCAGCAGGCTTCAATTATCTAGAAGCATAAGCAATAACACGTTCTCTTTGCATAAGAACGGCACCCAAACCAACGCGACTAGCATCGGTATAAACAATGAAATTTTGATTCCCCTCGGGAATAACAAGAATAGGAGCATCGGAAAGAAGTTCCTTTA
This sequence comes from Allium cepa, assembly GCA_030765085.1. Taxonomy (NCBI): domain Eukaryota; kingdom Viridiplantae; phylum Streptophyta; class Magnoliopsida; order Asparagales; family Amaryllidaceae; genus Allium; species Allium cepa. Next base: position 487,698,458 of record CM060929.1, read on the forward strand.
GTTTCTGAAAAGAAGTTTCACATTTGTCCGACCAAATGTATTTAACACCTTTCTTCGTTAAGCTAGTGAGAGGCACGACAATTTTAGAAAAGTCTTTGATAAAACGGCGGTAATAACCCGTCCAATCCAAGAAAACTACGAATCTCCGTCGCACTCTCCGGTCTCTTCCTATCTTAAATCGCTTCAATCTTTGAAGGATCCATGGAAATTCCGGATTCAGAAATAATATGACCGAGAAACTTCACACGAGATTGCCAAAAGTGGCATTTAGAAAACTTTGCTTTTAATTGATTACAACTAAGAGTTTCCAATACAATCTGAAGATGCTTTTCATGCTCCTCCTCGATTTTTGAATACACAAGAATATCATCAATAAAGATGAGAACAAACCGATCGAGGAAGTGTTTGAAAACTCTACTCATAAGGTCAACGAAATAAGCCAGAGCATTCGTTAAACCAAATGGCATAACAAGCCATTCATAAGATCCATATTGAGTACGGAATGATGTCAAAGGAATGTTATCCTCTGCGATACGAAGCTGATGAAAACCGGTTGTCAAGTCCAATTGTGAAAAGACTCTAGCACCACTAAGTTGATCGAATAGATCATCAATCTGAGGTAAAGGATATTTATTTTTGATAGTAAGATCATTAATCTTGCGGTAATCAATGCAAAGTCTAAGAGTACCATCAGATTTCTTCACAAAAATTGCCAAAGCTCCCCAAGGCGAGGAACTAGAGCGAATAAATTGCTTCGTCTCCAATTCGGATAATTGCTTGCGCATCTCTTCATTTTCCTTATTGGACATGCGATAAGGAGGACGAGTAATAGGTTGAGCTCCAGGAATAAGATTAATTTTGAACTCAATTGCTCGCTTAGGTGGTAATCCTAAAACGGGCTCAAATATGTCGGAAAATTCACGAACAACGTGAATAAGAGAAATAATATCTTCCTCATCATCATTATCGTCATCATGAGGATTCAAAGAGTACAAAGATGCAACCAAACTGGAATCCGAATCTTTAAGATCAATAGAAATCTTCTTAATAGATTGAGAATGCCGAAGATGAATAGTACGCTCAGGACAAAGGATTTGGGCTTCATAATGGTTAAGCCAATCCATTCCCAAAATCATTCCAAAGCCTAAGTAGCACATAACATGCAAATCGGCTAGGAAAGAAAAATCACACAAAATAATCTCGACATCTTTACACAATAATCTGATTGTTGCGGATCCACCAACCGGATTCGCAATTCTCAAAGAAGTCATTAAACACAAAACATCCAAAGAAAAAGTATCAACAAGTTCTTTTGAAATAAAAGAGTGAGATGCACCCGTATCAAAAAGAACTCGAATGGGTTGATCACGAAACATAATAATGCCATTAAGGTCTATAAAACGGCGAGCCAAAGTCACCTTCTCAGCTTCTGGCACAAATTTTAATTCGAAGCGTCCCCGGAATTGCACCCAGGTGAGATCCGCTTCATTGATTTCAGAAATAGGAAGTTCATACCAGTCCAATGCTCTTTCTTGGAGTGTACTAGAGGCCACCTAAACTCGGTGAAGATTAATGAGGTTCATGCAAGAAAAGATTCGATCGCATGATCTTAACCAAGCCTGGACTTCAATAATAGTTTCAGAACCTTTGAATGGCCTCCCACCCAAGTTGGTATAATCGTTGCACAAACGTGCAAATCCAGACTTAGGATGAGTAGGTTCCGAATTAGAACCAGCTGCTTGAGCATTCTTAACTAAATCAAGAAGCTGCTGGGCAGACATAAAAACTCCATCTTGGGGAGTAGCACTAGATTGACCGGCGCTGGGATGGCCAGGTCTTACCATTTCTCTTCCTTAGAAAGAAAGAAAGAAGAAGAAAAAGGTTATTCACCAAATGAATATTAAGCAATCTTGATAGATAAAACAAGGAATCGTAAAGAAAATAGGATAAAATCGGTACGAAGACTCGAACTAAATCCTAAGGCACGACTCCTAAGAAGGACTTAGGACGATGATCCTTGTTAAATTATTCTACATTGTTCCGAAGTTTCGCTCTGATACCAAGCTGTGACGCCCCACCTCTATACCCACGCTAGCCAAGGACACTACGGGGTAATGTCGTCAACTAGCATGGAGAATAAGGCTGTTGAGGAGCGGCCATCCGTGTAATATCTTTGTGCGAGCACCGATATGTCAGATAGTAGAGCATATTTCATTTAAGGAGGAAATCCGACATACCGATACAAACTCAAAGATATCACACAGTGGCTATATATAATCTTCGGAAACAAATATAGAAATAAACATAACACAAAACAGTCACAGACATCCATATCACAAAGGCGGAAAAAGATATGAATATATATATATATATATATAACACATGTAAGTGAACATCAGAGTAGTGGTCAAACAAGATCCACACTGACACAAAAGAATAGCAACATATGTTATACAAAAGAATACATCTATGAGTCGATATCCCAAATGTAAACAACAAAAAACTACTAATCTAAGTAGCCGCCAAAAGTCAGAGTGATAGATCTCTAGTGAGAAGTCAAGCAGAAGCACCTGTAACATCTCGGTCTGACCCGAGTATTATTTCATAAGAAAATAATAAACGGACCAGTCTAGCTATAAATATCAGACGACATGATATAGAATAAGAGATATGGCATAAACATATAATATCCATAATGGCATGCTACTATAAGTATGTAAATGACAATCAACAAAAGATTTATCAATATCACAAGAATCTTCTCAAAGATCCAAAAAGGGTATCATACCCAAACTTGTATTCACAACAAGTCAATGACACACTAGTTCACCAATACACAAAAATTGATAAATCATACCAATGAAAATCACTAAAATTGGTGAAGCATAAATTCCAGAATTCAATACACGAAATCCAGAAATCATAAAAAGGGGGAGGCCTATCACACGAACGGGAGCATGAAAACTCACCAACATATGTATAACACTAACGAGACGCTATCTCATGGTAGCTAGCCATTAATTTTTGATACACGAACGGCCTGAAGGCCATGGGGCGCTACCCCACATGTGTGAGTCGAAATCACACAGAAACGGGGTCTAGTCTCCCTCGCAGACAAAGAGACATCGCAAAATTGCTAGTCTAAATCACAAAAATGACCGTCAATGATCATCAAGAAGTGTCAATTACACTAAGTTAGTAAATATAAAAGTTTAGCTTCATGTCCCATAACCACTTGCTTGACTCAAATATTTACGAACAAACTGTAGATCTCACTAGAAAATTGTCACAAAAGATTCAATCGAACAAGTCCAAGAATTAACCAACGAAGTAAACGCTAGCATTTGATACCACTTGTTTTACTAAGTCGTTTAATTAGATTTCTCATACGAGTGAGGTAAAGGTTTGTATATACTAATAGATTCGAAATCGGTTTGAGAAAACAAGCTTTGTAATGAAATAGTGTTGAAACCATTTGAAGAAAGAGTTTTGATATTTACTACTAGTATTGAAACCTTTGTATATTTTGAAGTGACAAATCACAAAGATGATAGTAGATCAATCGATCATCAAAATTCACATACGAAGACGTGGATAAATTCCAAACAAATCAATAAAGAATCCATCGGAATGGATATTCAAAAATCCCTAGAAAGGAGTCATCAAAGTCATAATAAATGATGACAACAAATAGGATCATCACGAATCGATTTAAATTGAAAATTCAATCCAAAAAGGCAAACTGGATTGAAATAGCAGGTTCAGTCGACTGAACAGAGTTTTTAGTCGACTAACCCTGTACCTGGAAATTTTCCAGGTTCAGGAAACTTTCTGTTTCCAGGTTCAGTCGATTGAACAGAGGATTCAGTCGACTGAATCATGCTTGGAAACTTTCGGGTTTCAGGTTCAGTCGACTGAACAGACTTTTCAGTCGACTGAATCTTGCCTGGGCTGTTTTCTGCCCATACAAATGAAGAGCAAACTCTTCCAAAATGCAATCGGACGAACATTGGCTCTAAGGTTTATGCCAATCGACAACCCGGCCCTATATGCTCCTCGATGCATCACTAAATGCATGATCAAACATCCATAAAAGGATTTTCACACAAATTTGACTTAAAAACCCAAAAATTGGAATATTTACAAAACCAATCCAAATCAAGAGCAAATGCACATTAAGAAGTGTTAGGAATTCATACCCAACAACCAAAGATAATCATAGTCATAGATGTGAGATCAAAATCTCACCTTTTCACAAAAACAATGAAGAAGAAGCTTGAAAGCAAAAGGGAGAATCAACCACTCTTCCACACAACCCAAATGAGCTTGAATCTATGCTCAAAAAGAAGAACATTCCCAAAGTTAGGTTTAGAAATTTCTGAAATTGATAAAAGAACGAGTTGGAGAAGAAGAAGAGAGGCTTGCCAAAGTTTCTTCTATTAGTTTGGAGCTAAAGCTTGATTTGCAAAAGAAAACTAGGGTTTGGAATTTTAATTTCCCATTCCACTCACCATTAATCTCTTTAGAACTGAAAAGTAGAGGAAGAGGGAGTGAATGAAGAGGAGTGGTTCAGTTTGGGGTATTAAGTTGGCTAGTGGGCTGAACCCAACCCAAAGCCTTAAGCGAAAAGGTAGCAAAATTCAACTTACTCCAAACCTATCGAAGCTTATACTAAAAAAGGTTGCAAACGGCGTTTTGAACTCAATGGAAGGGGTCTCGAGTCCTAATTCGACCATATGCAAAAAGTAGCTTTTCAGACTAAATTCCGAGTATCGATAAAATATTTAAATATAAAATCGATAAATATGCGGGTTATTACAATTTAGACTTGGAATGCTAACACTGCCTTCCAGACCACAATGCAAATGATAGCATTCATCCGTACAAGTTGTTCTGGATCTGAACAAACCGAATCTCCAAAATCATCATCTTCTTTATCTTCACGGTATCAAAATTCGTAATGTGCGAACCGGATCGAAGTGGTTTTAGGATAATTAAATCCGATCACGGTCTCTTCTAAACGATCAACGAAATTGGCCAGATTTGATAGTCGGTTATTTAACTATCAAATTACACACATAAGAAGTCACTAGGCCATATTATAAATCTTTTAAACATTCATTTCAAAATATCTTTACAAAGATATATATTTAAATCTCTTCGATATTTCAACAATTGAAACAATTATGAATACTCATATCCATAACAGGATATTCTCAAATCATCTCAACACTTAGAAGTATTTCCACATCCAACTTATAATTCATTACTTAGAAAAATATTTCTATATAAATTATTTCGTCACTAAATTATTTCCAAAACCCTTAATTCCAATACTTAGGAAAATCATTATAAGTCTATTTCTCAAAATCATTTCTAATATCCATACTTATGAAATGTTCCGTACTCATCTTATAAATCTCCAGAATTTTCATTAATTCCCTTACAATTCCAAAAATTATCGATTATACTTATTTGTAATCTAACTAATAATTTATAGCTTCTTTAATAAATTTAGATTAATTTTCGAAGTTCCTGTATCAAATTTCCTTTTTTCAAATTTTTCTTAAGTTCCTGAATTCCATTATAAGGTTTCCTCTTATAAAATCACGTCCATTAAATAAAAACCAGTTCACAAATCTCGAGAGCATTTATAGATAAATTTCAATCACTTACTTTTAAACTATATTATAATAATAAATTTCAAAACAAGGTTAAATAATTATTATAAATATCAAAGTATTTTTAAAATAAACGTCAATAACTAATTCCAATTCATTTATAAAATTTCTAATCAATTTACAAAACTTGTTTATAAAACTTAGAATTTATTATAACAAATTTAAATATTTAAATAACTAACTTTCTGAAATATTTTAATCTAGTTAATAGTTTTTAAAGCTACATAGTTTAATAAATTAAAGTCATTTTCTAAAAAAAACTTTAACTTCTTGAGAAATAATTTTAAAATTCAACATACCCATTCTATACTTATAAATCTCTCTCGATTTATTACATATCGATTCACATTTCCAATTCTATAACTAATCCCAAATTCCAAAATTTCTTTCTAAAACAATTTCCATATCTCATTTTAAACTCACTTTGTGAATTTAGAATTTCAATTTATCAAATGATAATCATTCCACTTATTTATAAACATCGTTTATAAATTTTATAATTTCATTTTCAGTTTAGAACAGGTTCATATTACTAAAATCCGTTTATAAATCTATTTCTTAAATAATCCAAAACTATTCAAATCTCGATTTCAACTTTAATTTCGTATTTTAAGAATCTTATTTGAAAATCCATTGTTATAAAATCCTTAATTTTTAAATACTCTATTTGAAACATTTTCTACAAAATAGATAAATAAATATCCAAAGTCTAATCATTTATTTTATCCAAATCAATTCACTTTTAAATAATCCCAAAATTCAATATAAATACCTTCATTTCGAAAATTGACTTTGAATTTACTTTAGATCCAAAAATATAATACCGGACTTAAGGCCAGTGCTACTTTAGCATCCAATATAACTAATCACACAACAATTCATAACAAATTATACAATCACATCATATACCACTATATATGAAACAATCAATATATTTTTGAGAAATTCAGTTGGATCCCTCCAACATGTTTCCCTGCATCCACAGATGTTATATAGCATAAGACACCAATCTCGCTTCAAGATGAGATATGGCGGTAATAAAAGGTCATCCGCTATTATGTCGGGCGATAGTGTCTCGTCTGCTCCAATCGGGAGTAATATACCCAACTATTAGTACGTATACTACTATATATAATATAATACTCAACTGATAATAATACATCAATTCAACCAATCATCCAATAATTAATTTTAGTTATTATAAATTAAATACAATAATCCAAAATAAGTGAGATATACTCACTTTGATTTTTATTGTTGGTTTCACATTCCAGTTTTGACTAAATTCGAACGGTATTTGAGTTTAGCTTAAAATTTTGCAATCTCTAAATTCATCCAATATAATTTCATAGCAAAGATCTTATTAATACGAATCCAATGCGAATGACCGCGTTGGATTTGGACCTAAAAAACGAGTTATGAAAATTATAAGAATTGGAATTTTATTAAACAATTTATATAAATAAATCACCATTTCAAATTCATTACCCACCCAGCCCACAAATCCCATACCCGATCCAACTTCTTTTCCCTTCTTCCCCAATTCTAATTTTCTATACAAGAACAATACCCTCCTCCCCCCTCTGGTCGTGCACATGCACGCCGCTTCCAAGCTGTCAACGCCGCAACCAAACTCACCCACAGTCGCTCTCCTCCTCGTCATCTATATCGTACCTAAAACCATGAGCTACATCAACAAAGCAACTCGCGACCTGATAGCCAAACGTGCCTCCTCTATCACCACGCGATCGCCACCAGGTAGCCGCACCTCGCCAAAACCTTGGCACCGCCTCACCTCCATCTCAGAACACGATTCCAACCTCCAATTCCCACATCGACTTCTAAATCGACCCTAAATTGCAACCCTTGTTCCAAGGCCCAAAACAGTGCCACTGTCGATCTCCAAAAACGAAGCCATAACCTCCAGCCAGATATGCCAGTGAGAAGTTCTCGACAAAAGAAGATTTTTAAGGCTTATTTCATATATTTTTTGTTGAATAAAAGTTTAGAAATTGATTTTTGAAATTTTCTCTTTTTTCCTTTTTTCGATCTGTTTAAATACGGGAAGAAGAAAGATGAAAGTAGCGTGTAGGTAGGGTGGTTGAACATAGGTTGGCTAGTAAGGTAAGTTTGTGGGCTGATAAGAAAGTTTAGATTAGGCAATACACACACATACACACATATATAATTTAAATTCAAAATCTCTCGCTTATGGTAACTTAAAATCCTGAACCCCTATCGACGTGTGCCGCCAGGTGTTCCTAATGTTATACCCCTATTCCGAACGCAATGGAACAAGTTTCGAGACCTAATTCGGTCGTATGTAGAAGATAGCTTTTTGAACCCAACTATTATATTAAATTTTTAACATTAATTTCAATATGTTTCTACCATGCACGACCAAACGATAACTCTAAACGCTACGAAATTTGAAATTCGATAATAATACACTATTATAGATCCAATGGAACTAGTTTCGTCGAATTGTGAGACTGTGACCCGGAAGGCTATTTTCACTCGTTAATTAAATGAGCTATTTTTTTTAATCGATTAAACACTTATAAGTCCAATTTAAAAAAATTATTATCTTCCTTCTTTTAAATAGAAATCAAATAAGCTACTAAATCATTTTTATCCAAAAAAATCCAAGATTTAAATTATTTGAACGATTTTCAATTATTAAACTCAACAATTAAATTATCCAATAAATCACTATATTTTGAAATTCAAGTTATTTAATCTACAAAATTAACTTTTCAATATTTAAAACTAATAAAATGTTCCAATTTCAAACCATTAAAATTCTAGGTCGTTACATTCTTCCCCCTTAAAAGAATTTCATCCCCGAAATTGCCGGGATCGGTAAAATGTCCAAACCCATATTTTCTCTAAAACAGATTAGTTTAAATAACTTCCCGATTCCATTTAAGCTTTTAACTTCTAAAATCTATTTGTCGAAACCTTTTTATTCTTTTAATAAGTTTCCAAATTCATCCATATGTTCCAACTAATATTATCCATTTCAGGTTATAATTTCAAAAATCAACTTTTAGTTATTAAAAATTACCTTTAAATTTTCTAACTCTTTAAATTTTTGAAATTTTTTGCTATTATCTCCTTTGCGCGACTAGATCAGAACAACTGCAAATCACCACTGCTGGCCCAAATCAACAAAAGAAAACAAAAGCCAAGTGGCTCAACCATTAAATCATCAAATCAATCAACGATATAAACATGAACCTTTAGTCGGGAAATCCAATTTTTCTTATGAAATCAAGGGCATCAAATTAGCTCTTGCTTTTAAATACCTACATCTTATCTACCCATGATATCAAAACATATAGTTTATAATCATATTAATCTACATTTTCAATTTTCAATATTTGCTTTACTTAAATCTGTACGATGTACGTCTATCATCCGTATGCAACATCCAATCTGATTGCTCACTCGACCACACAATTTCACTTCTGAACTAGTATCGTTCACACGAATACTCTACTGCAAACTCAGTTCTGGTTTCTTAATCAAAAACTGTTATTCTCCTTGCATAGCCATATACTATGTAGAATCAATTAAAAATCCATATCTAGTGTTCACCGTCGAAAATCGAGTGAAAAATCCTAACTCAGATCAATATAAATCATCTTGAAATCATGTACTCGAATCTGGATCAACCCATCGTGCTAATAAATTAATATACGTACAACTTACATATTTATTACAATTAATCCTTAGCTATCCCAATTTTTCTTATACACATTCCTTATTTACTTAGTATATTCACTTCTTTACATAGTATATTCCATAATACTATTATCCCTTAAATGTCATTCCATAGAATTTTTTTAGTTAAGTTCATTTTAAAATATTTTATACAACCTAAGTCTATATCCATTTTAATCAAACTCAATTTCCAGTTTTCAATTTTAACATTGAATTTTATCCATCGACATTCCAAACCATATTCAATCAACTAATTTATTCAATTAGTCCCATCATTAATTTATTCCTTAATTCATTTCCAAAACTTATTTTATTTAACCTAACTTGGGCTAGATTTCTTTCGATAATTCATTTTATACTTAACTTAAGTTAAGTTTAACTCCATAGTTTAACTCCAAATTTTTACTTTTCATACAGTCACATTCAACAATTAAAAAGCTTTGGTTTCACTTACCAATTTCCAAATTTATAAGTTATCAACTTATTTTGTCATACCCTCAAATAAACATTTTAAACGAAAATCCCGGAGTTTAAACACTTCGTTCTAAAATATTTCAAATCATTTTTGAAATCATATATGTATACACACACATAATCCCTTGGTATGTCAAATTATCCTTTTGAATTTCAAAACCAAAACTAGTTTGACCAAAATAAAACTCCAATGGTAGCAATACCTCCCTTGGAAACTTGAAAATGAACGCCGATAATGCTGCAGTCATCATAGAAATTATTTTCCAACGACCGGAGTAAGTTAGCTTTTATTCCCTTTAAAATCCCTTTAAAAATATCTTTATTTAAATTTGTTTTCTAAATAATATTATTATTATTCTCCAAAACTTTGAAAATTCATTTTCAAAACCAACGGGATTTAAATTCCCCTAATTCCCAACCTTTTAAAGCCTTTTATAAATCATATTTATAATATACTCTAAAATCTCAATTCCTGTTCAATCTATAAATCACATTTATAAATTCTAATTCCATTCTATTATAAAAAATCATTTCTTTATTGTTAATCTTGCTTACATTATATATCAACCTTTATTTGATCGCAAACAACAATCAGCAAATGATAATAATCAAATATTATCATTCTCTAACAACCAAGCACACCATATGTACTATAATAATTTTTTGAAAAATTATTTCTTTACAAATAAAATAAACAGGGTAAAATTATTTTATTTACCCAATTTCAAAACAATACCATGTCGAACTGCTCTGTTTAAGTGTTTGGAGATCCTATCAATAACGTTAATTACTCGTATTGACAAGAATCCATAAGCCACTCAATTGTTCAACAACATGTATAAAACAATTTTTATATCACTAACAAATACGCACTCATATATATACACACACATACACACACACACTCAAACTCATTCTAGGATGCAAGTGACCCTATCTCTAATGAGTTACCCCATCAAAATCAAGGCTCTCGCATAACCTTGCTTTGATACCAAATGTAACGACTAAAATTTTTGACCCTCGAAAATCGACATCAATATGTCTACTGTAGAGCATGCCGAGAAATCGAATGTCAAAAAACCTGGTTGTTAGGGTAAAAGAAAATGGAGAGATAGAAGAAAACAAAAACAATAACATAGAAGCTCACAATCGCAGTGAAACAATATGTGATAGCTAATAACATATCTTTATAAAAAAAGGACTATAACTATTATTATACATCCCATCATTAGATTACAACAATCAACAAATTAATCTAGACAGTTATAATAACTAGTCCTCATAAGTGCGGAATATACAACATACACACACAGTGAATATATTCGAGTACGTGGAATACGCCTGAGAATCCTCCAGCTTGTCTCCTTAGCTCCATAGCATCCTAACCTAGATATGTAATATACTTGGTCCGACCCGAGCACTATAAAATAACATCTGAGTCAGTCAGGAAAACCAGCGTGAGGAAACACAATCAATTTGAATTATTGTTTTTATCTAAATCCTTTGAAAAAAAGGTATCTCGTAAGACCACACCACACATAAATACGATGGGTTTTTACCTTACAATAACCAAAACTTTTTATATCAAAATCATTTTATATTATAATAATGTTTATAGAATGTAAAATATAAAATAGATGAAATGCTTGCATCTCACGTTTCAGCATAGATAGGCACGACTAAAACCGTACAGGCACATTTGGAGAATGGATTCCATACAATGACTAGGCAACTGAGGCACTGCCTCTCACAGTACACCTCTAGAAAAATGTACCGAGATTGTACCTAATGATCCCTGCCAACACAGGATCGGCCTACCCCTTGCAAGATAGTACTGAATATGTTATCACCCCAGGTGTTCCCACCCTATACAACCATATCGATCATTATATCTAGGGGTGTCTAGAAAGGTGATAACATGCACTACTTGGGTGCGACCCATTTAGCCATGTTGCATCTCCCATGTCTTAATCATTCCTAGTTGATCAGGCTTGAGGCTATGGTTTACCTTTAGAATAGCATTCATACTTGGGATGCAAACACTACCTTCCAAACCATGATGCAAATGATTGCATTCATCAATACAAGTTGTTCTGGGTCTGAACAAACCGAATCTCCAAAATCACCAACTTCATTATCTTCACGATGTCACAATTCATAATGCACCAATAGGATCGAAGTGGTTTTCGGATAATTAAATCTAATCCTAGGCACTTCGAAACGATCAAAAAAATTGGCCAGATTTGATGTAACATCCTGCCTTTTCGCACGCTTTAAATCGACACACGTGCCAATTCAAACCATACGGAAGGGCGGATTGTTATAGGGTAAATAAGAAAACAAGAAAGAAATAAAAACAAACGAAATCTCACAGCGGAAGGATAAAATATAATAATCAAATATACAGTTTATAAAGCTGTTTATAAACATTTAATTTACTTATACGATATATATCAGAGTTGCAATACCAACGAATAAAAATCGATGCAGTGGAATACAGTAGTGTAGTGGAATAATATAGTAAATAATAATACTACTAATCGTCGTCTTCTTCCTCCAGAGCAAAAATCTTTAAATCCTGAAACTCTCGGACTGACCCGAGCGAATTGAAAAGACAAAACACTCGAGTCAGAACTAAAAGATCTTATGTAAGTTAAATCAACAGAAAAAAATATGAGTGCAGTAACTCAAGAGATGCACTACGCCATAGATGGCCTTCTGCAACAGATTTGCAAGGTGTTGCCAGCTAAAATGTTGCAATAGGTATGCTGATTTTTGTCTATTGCAACACACGCTTTAAGGTGTTAGCATAGATATCAGCAAAATGTTGCAGTAGCTATAGCTGTATTCAAATTAAAAAATTAATAAACTTAGCAATCCACGTGAATACGATCCAACGATCTATATTTAATCCGACTGTTAAAATGGATCATCGCTGCACTTTTTACCAAATTTTCGTTTTCCCGCGTATGTTGTTGTAGATCCCCTTTCAGTTTTCAATTCATAATTCTCAAATCAAAAAGCAAATTCACGAAATCCAGCAAATTCATACTTCCAATTCGCGATTAGAATCAATTCATATTTCTCAAATCAATTTGCGTGGAGATGGAAGATGATTTCAGGCGATTAGAATAAATCAAGTATCAAGTTCCAATTCGCGATTCATCTTCTCTGGGGATCTGCAAGTCTGACTGATGAAGTCGCCTGCTGCTTCATGTTGCGTTCAGTGCTTGGAAAGTTTGCTGAAGATTGCCGAGATAGAGGCTTGGATACTACTGAGATTACGATGCCACTGGCCGGTGATGCTATGTTTCAGATCCATAGTGGCTCGCAGTGCCATCGTTCGGTCTAGAAGCGAAATTAACAACAGACAACGAATGTTGTGTTTCAGATCTAGAAGCAAAATCAAGGGCGTCATCTTCAAATTTAGTATCTCAGACTCAAGCATCTTCTCAGCAGCAATCTGTTTTGCATATGAAGGCTTCTGGTTTGTTTTTTAATATTATTTGTGCTTTTTGATGATTTCTTCTTCAGTTTTTGAAGCTTGGGAATATGTTAGCTTATTAAATTTGGATATTTTGCAGCTCCTAAGAGAAAAATTCATTTTATAAAATATGTATCCAAATGAGTTCAGATTCTTGATGGATACTAGTTTTGTTGTACAGTCAAATTTGGTATTCAGGCTCAACTTATATATTTAGTTTGTTAGATATATATCTAACCTTAAGTTTGTTAGATATATTTAGTAAATTTTAATTGAAATGTAAGATACATGTCGAACTTCAAAAGCTGGGGTGATTTTGTATGTACTTTGATGGAACTCTATTTTATCAACAGATGTAGCCAAACAGTCGAATTTGAATGAAAATGAAAATTCTTTTTCCCTAAACAGCGTCTACTTACCTCTATTATTGTATATCTACAAGGTTGAAGTATGTGGAACAAGAATTGGCAAAAAAGAGAGGTAAGAATGTTGAGTCAGGAAATAAAGAGGACAATGATCCGGTGGATGAATTATATGTTGTACCTGAGCATCTTAAGGTTAGCTTTTGAGTGTGATTATGAAGTGTAAACTGCTACTCCATTCTCGACTGGTAGCTTAGCAGTTTGCATTTTTAGAATTTTTAGAATTTCATAGGATGTACTGATGATTGTAATTTCTTAATACCTGGTAGCCTAGCAGTTTGCATTTCATAGAATGTATTCATGAGGCAAATGTGGTAAATCTTTCTTGACTGGAAACCAATGATTAGAAATGACCATAATGTTGATTAATAGGTTGTGGCATTTGTCGTTTGAAATATTTGATGTTGATTAAAAGGTTTGGTTTCTTAAGAATATAAACCATATTTTGATTGTGTTCCATACATCAGTGTACAAGTGAATGGTAGTCAGCCTCTGGTATTTAGATATTGACCCACTCGCCCATGTGCTATAAAGAAAAGAAAATGTAGGCAGACTTTTCTATAGCAGGATTCTACAGCGAACTAACTGAAATCACTTCCTCCGCATGTTACTTTCAGGTATGCACCAGATTCTTTTTTTTTTCCTCAGCTTCTCTTGTCTATCGTATTTTAAACCATGCATTATCCCACAACCAGGCGGTGTTGCTTCTGGATTCAAACATGCTGAAGTTAATGAGGATGAGCATGAAACATGGCTATTTGTTTGTAGAGGAAAGCTCATGGTCCATGTCGAGGAGGTAACTTTTATCATGTTGCCCTGGTAGACTTTGTGTTATTTTTATTGCAAAAACTTATTGCATTAGAGCCGTTGTTTTTAGGTTCCTTTTGCTAGAACTTCTCTGGGACATGACGACATATATATTTTGGATACAAAGACTAAGATATTTCAATTCAATGGTTCGAAATCTTCTATACAAGAAAGAGCAAAAGCTCTCGAAGTCGTGCAATACATAAAAGATACGTATCATGATGGAAAATGTGATGTTGCAGCTGTTGGTGTCTGTATTTGTCAGCGTCGGTGTACGTATAAATTGAAACTGCATATGTAATGAGTGAACTGAGTGATGTAGTGAGGAATATCTGTATATGTGAATATCAGTGTTATATATCATTGAATTGTAAAATAGTGGAGTCAGGAATTTGTACTATTTCAAATGTTGAAATAAAATATTTATTTAAATAAATTACTGTTTAAATATCAAATTCTGTGCAATAGCATTTTATTAAATAAATATTTATTTCTATTAAAAAATCAAATATGCTCTACATTGTGGGCTCCACAACTTCAGAAAGTTAATATCTATAGCAACAATTTTGGAATGTTGCTACAGATACCTATGGGTGTTGCCATAGACCCAAATAGGGTTCTATTGCAACAATATTATTTATGTTGCCTTAGATAGTCAAAATGTTGCCTTTGAGGTCTAAGGCAACGACAAAAATTGCATCACCCTAAAAGTGTTGCCATAGACCTATGGCGACATTTTTCGGGCCTGAGCCAACATTTTTTTTATGTTGCAGAAGGCCATTTATGGCGTAGTGATGCTCGGGGTTTACATCTCTTAAGGATCCATTAAACTATTTACTATGTAGTATATTTCGCTATTGTAATAGTGTCTAATTGTAAAATAAACCTACTTTTTTCTTAGCATTAAGGGGTTACCCATATAGCCCTTAACACGTAATAGTCCCAGTAGTCCATCCAATATCAGCGCATCTCCAGATCGGGAGACTACCCTAAATACTCCATGGGCTACGGAAGAAAACCAAACTCGTACAAAGCGCGATAGGGTAGGTGACACGGCACAACTAGGCAATGCCAGGGTAGATATACCAATTACGCTTTCGGGTCGGTGGTAACGCGTAGCCGCAGCTACCGCCCACATCGAGCCACACCCCCAAATAAAAAATCAAAAGTGGCTACCGAATCAATCCAAAAGTCAAAGTATAATATCGAAGGGATGTGTCCGATCAAAGGTGCTACCTCAATTAACCCGTCAATCGCTCCTGTTTTAGCCACCTTATGCCAACTCACGGGAGGTGGATCCACGTATTTACCTCAAAGGAAACGCCGCCACCATTCTACTTCATTCTGGAATCTCCACCGCGTACACGGTTGTTAAAGTGGTTTTTAGAGTTGGCAGAGAGTATGACAACTTCCGATCCCGGACTCTTCAACAACCAAACGTTATTATAACACCGCGGTTATTTTAAAATAATTTATATCGTTTTTTAAAAAACCCAGAATAAAATATTCATTTCAAAACTACATAAATACGATAACATTTATATTTTAATGACCCAAATCCATGTGATATCAAATATATCTTTTTCAAAAATCATAGCCTTTCAAATTTATATACCTTGAAACCATTGCTTTGAAACATAACTTTTAATACTTAATGGTTTAAATGCTATATTACTTTATATAATAAAATAGCTTCTTTAAATTTCACAATAAAATCCCAATATCAATTTGAACCTCCAAATAAACCATTTTAATTCCCATATATTTCAAAGGTCTAGATATTCCATTATTTTGAAGAACGAATTCTTTGACAATTTCATAAATATCAAATTCAATTACCATTATTTAGATTTTAAAAATGTTTACTTAGTAAATCCAATAAAATTTAAGTGAATTTTTAACTTCAAACAATTGGATATTTTTTTGCAATTTTATTTAATTTGATAAATTCAGTTATTTCAACTTTACATTCATTTAAATTCTTTTAAACTAAATCAAGTTATAAGAATCATACCCTCTAAAATCTTTGCTTTTATTTAAACTTCAAATCAAAGTTATTCGAGTACAATTCTTAAATAATTCAATTTAAACCAATTCCATATTTATCTTTCAACTTAACTTCATTTAAGTCATTTAAAACTCTATATATATACAATATCTTAAATAGATACTAAAGCATATAATATAATACAAGCTAACTCCATTTTAAACTTATTTTTTTAATCAATTTTATACATATTTAAATTCAAGAATTCAACTTATATATATAATAGTGCTTATATAACATCAAAAATTAATATTTATTAAACCGTATTTCCTTTCCAAAACCGTAGAAAAATCACTTCAATATATTTTTATATATAGACTGCGGTGCCTGTATATAATTTTCTATCCTATGGTCAAGTGATGCGGATATTTATCATTTCAATCCGCAATTTAAAAATAAAATTACGGCTATATATCATTTCAAACCGCAATCCCGAATGCAATAAAATGCATAATAACTTGCCATTTATAACAATATAAAATACAACATTCATTCATCCAATATCAACCATCAACCATTTATCACAAGCATCATCCAAATTCAAACAATACATCAACATATAACAGGTGATAATAACAGGTATCAATATCAGTTTGTATTCAAAAATAAATTATAACTGTTTAATGGCAGTTTTAAATGCAATAGATAAATAGATAACAATTTAACTAGCAGTTTTATATTCAAAAATAAATAAATTTAACTGGCAGTAATATGCAATATTAAATTAAATAAAAAGTAAATTAAATGAATTGCCAAATTAACTGAGATAATGATGAAATATATGCCAAACAGCTATAATTAAATTTCTAAGAACATCATAAATCAATTCAACAAACATAAGAAATCTTAGAAGTTATGAGTGGGTTAAAACACTCACCTTTATACGAATCTGAAAAAAAAATAGACTTCTAATCAATAGCTTCGCTCTACGTTTCCTTAGTCTTCTTCTTGATTGCTAGCTTTGTTCCGTAAATTTCCTTTTATTTTGATTTACTTTAATTTCCTCCTTATTATATTAATATATATATGTATTTATGTATGTAACTTTTAAAAGGTTTGGAAAATTTTGAAAAAGAAGAATTGAAAAAGAAAAGGATTGAAATAAGAAGAACTGAAAATTATAGAGAATATCAAGATTTGAAAAGAAAGAAGAAAGTTTGAAATAGAATAAAATTCGAGAAGAAGAATATTTGAAGAGGAAGGAAAAATTAAAATGAGATATAATAAGGAGATTTGAAAAAAAGAAAAAGAAGA
This sequence comes from Allium cepa, assembly GCA_030765085.1. NCBI lineage: Eukaryota > Viridiplantae > Streptophyta > Magnoliopsida > Asparagales > Amaryllidaceae > Allium > Allium cepa. Next base: position 487,716,353 of record CM060929.1, read on the forward strand.
AGAAGAAGATTAGAATGGAGGCTAGGGTTTCATTTGCATCATATCATATTTATAAGGTTAGAGTTAGGTTTAGGGATAAAGAGATTTGAAAAGAGAGGCTGCTATTAATTAGAAATAAATGAAATGACGTTTCGGAAATTAAACAACATGTTAACATTTCGATTGAATGTTTTACAAGGAATGCATTAACATACGTTCAAAAATATGATAGCATAAACAAGGTAATATAAACAGGTGTATAATATATATGTACATCTTTATCGCCACTTATAGTTTACATTGATAAAAAAAGGTACGAAAAAAATCCACATAAAGAGACAATGAATGTAAGAGTAAATTAGAAAAGTGAAGATGGAAAGGTAAGTTATGTTGCAATAAAAATCTAACAAAGTCTAATTGGAAAGGAAATAGTCAAGGGAAAATCTATTTTACCCCCTTTATCCTCTCCTATAAACATTTAATTTAACAACATATGGGATTTCAATATAAACTAGCATTAAATTTTGATCTAAAACATAAGTTTGAATTTAGGTGTAAACATATATGTAGTAAACTAGCATTAACTTTTGAAACATGAAATGAATTAATTTATTTCAATATATGTTTACAATTAACGTCTTCCCACTTTAAAAAGATTCCAATCATATTAATTGTCATTGATTTCTAAGGTAAAAATGAATGAGGCAATTCAATTCCTTTTTATAGTAAACGTATTTACGGAAATATTGTATACAAACCAAATGTTATTAATTTCTTATTTCTGTAATAAAATTTTCAGCTACCAACATTTCAAATAAATAAACATATGATTTTTTTTATTTAGTAAAGAAACGTATATCCTTTTTTTTATTATGTTCATTACTACTCTAAAATATGGTTAACCTTTGTTCAACCTTTCATTGCTTTACTATATTCTAATTTGACAACTCCAAATATTGTAGTACATTTCACATTAATGTAACACTTATTAAAATTTATTTCCAATCCTAATTCCATCAACTATTTAAACATGTAACTTATAATATTTGTTTACAAGCCAATTGTTACACGTAGGTTTCTCATACTTCAGCCAATTGTCATATTATGAACGGAATTAACATAAATTTCAAATATTCACTAATTTATTCCATTCTATTTTCATCTCTTTTTTTTATTTGCATAACATTTAATTCCAATTGCTGCAATAATTACAGTTAATATATGCTAGATTTTAATGGAATGATTTGTGTGTCTTTCATTACACTACTATATCCAAATATTCATTTTTCCTTTGTATTAACTCCTATTGTAACTTAATTTTCAAATTAACGTACTACTTAATTTCCTTTGATCGCAAATAGATTTCCAATTTTTATTTAATAAACTAAAGAAATATGTAACACATAATAATAGATACCATTAACTTTTATTGTTTCATTTCACTTTCTATCCATATAAGGATTCATTCATAAAGTTTACATTTACCTTTTACCACTTTTACTTTAATTCATTGATTCAATGTTTATTTCAAAGATTTTCATTTATTACTCATAAATATTTGTTGTCATTTATAAATGTCATGTCAGTTTCTTCTTTTATTGCGTTATATTAATTTGTTCCTTCATTATTGCATAACCTCATTTATTATCATTCATTTATCTATAGTATTTATGCTTAATCACATTTCTTAGCCTCCCAATTGTTCACTTAAGTTTCTAACCATTTATTTATAATACTTCCCTTTCTATTATATTCTATTAGAAGCAATTTCAATTATACCTAAGTTTATAATGCTAGAACAACAATTTCTTATTTATTAAAGAATTCCATCAATTACCTCATTTGAACTTATTTCCCAATTCACCAATTTCTACCTAAACATAGATTACGTTTCTATTAAATTTTCATTCCCACTTCCGTTACTACATTTATTTTCATTAAAGTAACGTTTATCATCAACCCAAACATTATGAATACTTATCAACCTGCATCATCCTTATTCCATTAATTTACGTTCAATTGCTATTCAATATATATTAATTCATAAAACAATATTTAAGTTCATTTTCCTATATTAAATTATTAACAAGTATTCCTTAAATTTATACTGACATTGATTATATCTAATTTGCACTTTTATTAATTATCATTCCAACAATTTATATAACTTTGAATCTATTTCCCTACTTACAAATTACAATCAAATGAAGCTTTACAAATCTGTTTCAATTAATTTGGATGGCATTGAATCAGTATATTTGTTATCTTACATCGACATTTTTTATAATTTATTCCCGTTATAAATTTAATAACAAGTTACAAACTTCTTTTATTTATACAACACTTACCTTAATCTATTTTCAAATTTTATTCCCAGGTGCACAATTTTCCCTATTTCATTTAAATGTGATTTCACTTCAATAGTCAAATTTTTTTTTCTTTATAACTGTTGGTACATTCCATTCTTAACATTTATTTTGATATAAATTAAAAAAAATTCTTTTTTTCTTCTAAAGTTAATCACAAAATTTTTATTAAATAACCAAATTAATTATTGAAAATTTACGGGTCATTACATTTGATAGTCGGTTATTTAACTATCGAATTACACACATAAGTAGTCACTATGCCATATTATAAATCTCTTAAACATTCATTTCAAAATATCTTTATAAAGATATATATTTAAATCCCTACGATATTTCATTATTGAAAACATTTCCGAACACTCATATCCATAACAAGATATTCTAAAATCATCTCAACACTTAGAAGTATTTCCACATCTAATTTATAATTCATTAATTAGAAAAATATTTCAATATGAATTATTTGTCGCTAAAATATTTCATAAACCCTTCATTCCAATACTTAAGAAAAACATTATAAGTCTATTTTCCAAAATAATTTCTAATATCCATATTTAGAAATGTTCCTTACTTATCTTATAAATCTCCTGAATTTTTATTAATTCCCTTACAAATCCAAAAATTATCAATTATGCTTATTTATAATCCAACTAACAATTTATAATTCTCCTTTAATGAATTCAGATTCATTTTCAAAGTTCCCGTATCAAATTTCTTTTTCTCAAATTTTTCTTAAGTTCCAAAATTTCATTATAAGATTTCCTCTTATAACATCACATCCATTAAATAAAACTCGGTTCACAAATCTCGAGAGCATTTATAAATAAATTTTCAATCACTTACTTTTAAACTACATATATATTAACAAATTTCAAAACAAGATTAAATTATTATTTAAAATATCGAAGTACTTTTAAAATAAACATCAATAACTAGTTCCAATTCATTTATAAAATTTCTAATCGATTTACAAAACTTGTTTACAAAACTTAGAAATTATTTCAACAAATTTAAATATTTAAATAACTAACTTTCAAAAATATTCAATTCAAGTAATAGTTTTTAAAGCTATGTAATTTAATAAATAAATGTCCTTTTCTAAAACAAACATTAACTTCTTATGAAGCCATTTTAAAATTCAACATACCCATTCTATGCTTATATATCTCTCGATTTATCACAAATCGATTCACAATTCCAATTCTATAACTAATCCCAAATTCCAAAATAATATTTACTATTTCTTTCTAAACCAATTTCCATATCTCATTATAAATTCACTGTGAATTTATAATTCCAATTTATCAAATGATAATCATTCTACCTATTTATAAAAATCATTTATAAATTTCATAATCTGATTCTAAGTTTAAAACAGGTTCATATTACTAAAATCCATTTATACATTGATTTCTATTTAAAATTTCATTTATAAATTTATTTCTTAAATAATCCAAAACCAACTATTCAAATCTCGATTTCGACTTCTATTTCTTATTTTAAGAATCTTATTTAAAAATCATTTGTTTTAAAATCCTCAATTGTTAAATCCTCTATTTGAAACATTTTCTACGAAATAGATAAATAAATATCCAAAGTACAATCATTTATTTTATCCAAATCAATTCCTTTTTAAATAATCCCAAAATTCAATATAAATACCTTTATTTCCAAAATCGCCTTTGAATTTCCTTTAGAACCAAAAATATTATTTATGATATTTATAATACCAGAATTAAGGCAAGTGCTATTTTGTCACCCAATATAACAAATCCCACAACAATTCACAACAGATTATTCAATCACATCATATATCATTATATATGAAACCATCAATATATTTTCAGGAATCCAGTTGGATCCCTCCAACATGTTTCCCCACATCCAATAATCCCGCCTTAAAGTGGTATATCGCGTTAATATAGGGTCATCCCCTATTATGCGGGGTGCATATTGTTTCCCCCGCTCCAATCGGCGGGAATATACCCAACTACTAATATATACTACTATATAAATATAATATTCAACTGATAATAATATATCAATTCAACCAATCATCCAATAATCAATTTTAGTTATTATAAATTAAATCCAATAATCCAAATTGAGTGAGATTTGCTTACTTTGATTTTTATTGTTGCTCTCATGTTCCAGTGTGGACTAAATTTGAACGTTAATTGAATTTAGCTTAAAATTCTACAAGCTCTAAATTCAACCAATTTGATTCCATAGCAAAGATCTCATTAATACAAACCCAACATCACTAGCGCGTTGGATATGGACCTCAAACGAACAAGTTATGAAAATTATAAAAATTGGAATTTTATTAAACAATTTATATAAATAAATCACCATTTTAAATTCATTACCCACAAAGCACATACCCGATCCAACTTTTTTCCCCCTTTTTCGCCAATTCTAATTTCTTGTACATGAAAAATCCCCCTCACCATGGTCAAGCACTTGCACACTTCTTCCAAGCCACCAAAGTCGCAACCAAACTTACCCACACGTCGCTCTCTTCATCCTCGTCTCGACCGTACCAAAAACATCGAGCTACGATCACCAAAGCAATTCATGACCTGGCAGCCAACCGTGCCTCCCCAAGCAGTCGCACCTCACCAAAACCTGGACACCACCTCTCATTTACCTCAAGAACATGATTCCAGCCTCCAATTCCTATGTCGATTTCTAAATCGAGCCTAAATTGCAACCCTGGTTCTAAAGCCTAAATCCATGCCACTATCGATCTCCAAAAACGAAGTTGTAACCTCCGGCCAGACGTATCAGTGAGAAGCTCTCGGCAAAAAAAGATTTTTAAGGCTTATTTCATTTTTTTTTTGAATACATTTTTTGAAATTAATTTTTGAAATTTTCTCTTTTTTCCCTTTTTCGATCTGTTTAAATATGGGAAGAAGAAAGATGAAAGTAGCGTGTAGGTAGGGTGGCTGAATGTAGGGTGGCTGGTGGGGTAAGTTTGTGGGCTGATAAGAAAGTATAGGTTAGGTAAAAGTCAAATCAAATATATATATATAAAACTTAAATTCAAAATATATCACTTATGGTACCTTAAAAGCCTGAACCCCTTTCAAGGCAAGCCACCAGGCGTTCCTATTTTTATATACCTATTTGGAATGCAATGGAATAAGTTTCTAGACCTAATTCGATCGTATGTAGAAGATAGCTTTTTGAACCCAACTATTATATAAAATTTTCGATATTAATTTCAATGCGTTTCTATCCCGTACAACCAAATGGCAACTCCAAACGCTACAAAACGGATAATAATACACTATTACGGATCCATTGGAACTGGTTTCATCACATTCCAAGACGGTCCCTCGGAAGGCTATTTTTACTCGTTAATTATAACGAGCTATTCTTTTAAAACTCAAGTAAATCACTTATAAATCCAATTTATAAAATTTATTATCATCCTTCTTATAAATATAAATTAAATAAGCCCTTAATCATTTTTATCCAAATAAAATCCAAGATTTAAATTATTTAAACGATTTTCAGTTATTAAATTCAACAATAAAATTATCCAATAAATCGCTATATTTTGAAATTAAAATTATTTAATCTATAAAATTAAATTTCTAATATTTAAAACTAATAAAATATTCCAATTTCAAACCACTAAAATTCTGGGATGTTATAGGGTATGTATCATTTCAGCCCGTAGTGATTTTCCAACAATAACTAAGGGAATTTGCAGTGTGATAACAACATATAAATAAATATACATCCAATCATCCAAAATATCAACAAATAAGCATCCATCACAATCATCATTCGAATCAACCAATAAATCACAACAAACAAACTGGTTAAAATTATCAGGTTTTAATTGGCAATTAAATTCAATATAAATTTAAATGGCAATTTAATTTGATTAAATTCAAATAAAATTTGAATTACCAAACATCAATAAATAAATCTCTAATCATGTTAAAATTTAAACATAATATGATTTAGTATTCGTGAGTGGGTTAAAACACTCACCTTTGATTTCAAATCGATTTAAATTCCAAATAAAGCACAAAATTCTAACAGTCTCAGAACGCAGCCAAACCAGTTCCGTGATGTTCGAAATTTTGATACGGTCGCAATGGAGAAAACCACGCGAATCCGAGCTAGTATGATAAGGTTATTTAAGTTAGAACGCATGAAAATTAAAATCTAAAATTAAGATTAACAGAGGGCATAATAGTAAATTACGCTACCATCTCCCTCACAGAACACGTCGCGCACGATACCCACCTTTAGCCGCAACTTTGACCAAGCTTCCACACCACCTCCGGCCTCCGTTGACCATGGCACAATCTCCATTATCTCCACCTTGATATGTCGCGTCACCTACCCTTGCACTACCGCCTCTAGCTCGCCGCTGCCACCACGGCCAAATTCCGGCATCACAGACAGTACCAGGACACGCGGCCACCACCACACGACTCCATGCGACGATCTCTCTAATACCCATATTCCAGTTTCTCTAATTGATGACGAAAACAAAAATCCCCCAAATTGTAATTAGGGTCTCACGATTTTGAGACTTTGACCGCGATTTCAGATCGATTTGTGCACTGTTTTTGAAAACGAGCACTTGCAATTGATACGTATTGTTTAGAGCTTCAAAATGGCAAATAATTTGATATATTTTGGAGGGTCTAATTGTTCAGTTGATTTTGAAATTGAAATTAGGGTTAGGGAATGTCTGCCATTGAGAAGGAAGGAAGAAGCAAATGGAAAAATAGTACATACAGAAACACGAAAGGGTTGCTAGAGTTTATAATAGCCTATATATAGGCAGAGATAGATAAGAAATGAATGGATGGATGGTATTGGCTCGAAACGATAATAACGACCCGAAAAGTCCGTTTCATTTTTGAAACGAAAACATGTCACTCGATATATCGAAATATAGGTTTTCAATAAATTTAATGTCAATGGAACTAATTTCAAGCTCCAATTCCATTTTATATAGAAGTTAGCTTTCAAAATCAGATTATATTTATTTAAATTCCTTGAATTGGTTTCTACGCATTTTCGAGCTCGCACATTCAAACGACAAGTCTGATCTCTACGAAACTTGAATCCTATAATAATTTACTATTACGAATCCGATGAAACTATTTTCGTCGAAATTCGAGATATTGGCCAAATTGGCTATTTTTACACATTAATTAATTAAATTATTATTAAATTGATTTACTCACCTTTATATTCAAATTTAGTAGTTAACAATTTTATCATTCTTGATCATATAGAAATTAATAATCTATCAAATTAAATTTTCTATGTTGAATTCACTGTCAAAATATTTCATTAAATTCAACGTTCAATTACACTAATAAAATCCCAGTTAATTATATTTTAAATCCAAATAAATTCATTTATTTTGATGTCCACTATTATTATTAAATTAACTATCGCCTTAGGTATATAATTTACATTGGTTTACATTTTATTACATTCATATTTTACAATTATCATTTTTACCATATTAATTGTAATATTCCAATTTCCTTCATTCTATTAATTACCAATTTTAATTCCTTATTTATAATTATTGCCAAATTAACTTTTCCATTATTCCTATTTATTGAAATTACATTAAAATGGTTGTTAACAATATTCCAACAACATTATTAGATCATATTCTAATTATTTTTCTCATTAATAATTATAAATTTTGATATCTCCTAATATTAAATTCAAAAATCTTATTAAATTTAATCGTTTCTAATTATCAAAAATTACGGGTCGTTACACTCTTCCCCACTGAACTTTTCATCCTCCAAAAGGAACAAAAAGGAATTAAGAAGCTTAATATATTTATTCAACATAATTAATTTATAAACAATTAATTTACATAATTTAGTTTAAAAAAAATTTGAAAATAACTCAACTTTCATAAAATTTTCTAAACCTTAAATTTACAAAAATTTCGGCAGAGTGCTCTTTGCGTAGCTAGGTCCAAAAAAATAACAATATCAATAATTACAATACATATATTATATTTCAATAATTAAACATCCCAAACCAGTGGAAAAACAATAAAATATCACTATAAAACCATAATCCGAAAACGTACATATTTGTCGGACAAACAAACTTATTTATGAAACCAAAAGCAGTAGTTATTGCTTCTATAAACCTGTATTTCACTTTTATAATCCAAGATAGTAAGGTTATGTACAAAAGAAATATTTAGTTGTTTCAGTTAGTGACGAAAGCAAATCGACACAAAAAATATACAACAAAAACAATACGACCATCACATGCAACAAAGGAATCAATTATACATCCATAATAATCAAAATTAATGGTTGTTCAGGTTCAGAAACTTTTAATCATACAAGGGTGATAAATAAACTACTAAATGTACCATACACTCAACAGCCTTAGATAATAACTTAATAGATTATTCATACAACCTTAAACAAATTAAAGTATCCTCTCTCAAACTTCCCATTAGCTAAACAATCCAGAATTTAAGTATTATTTTAAGTTTATTTGATTGGTTTCTTTCCACATCATTATTTACTTTTTATCTATTTTCATTCACTCATATAGCGTCTTTTTTTCCATTTATTTACTTACATAAATTATTTCGCATTCATTTACGTATAAAGCTTGATTTCCATTTAATATTAATATTTCATTAGTGAATAAATTCAAACTTAAGTTTTTCTACTTTTTAATTCACATGTATTCATTCATTTATAGTATCATCAAATATTAACATTTTCTTAAGTTTATAATAATTATAATTATAATTATAGTATTCACTTTTTCTTTTATTCAGTTTAATTATTAAGCATTTTAAAATATTAACTTAAGTTTGTAGCATTCCTTGTACATCTTAGTTTTTCATTTATAATATATGTGCATTTCGAAGCATTTTTGCTATTAAGATTTTACTTGTATAATATTCTGTTACATATCCATATTAACATTTCAACTTTTAAACATTTCTGGTAAGTTATGTATATGTTTTAGAATGTAATTGAGTGTTATACAAATTTATCTTATTCATTTTAGTTAACAAAATGTCCAATAGTTATCATCTTCTAAATTTTCATTGTTCTTTAATTTAAAAGTTACAAATCTCCAATTTCATATAGTTTCATTAAGTACTTAGTTCCTAATTACTTATTTATCCCTTTAGAAGTTCTAACTATTAAAATAGTCACAATTTCATTCATTATAATAATTAAAATTTCAAATTTACAGAAATTTAAGAACTAAATACTGAATTCTATTTTCAAATCATTTTAAACTTATATATACACACACTCATATCTTTTATATATATCAAATCATACTTAAGAAATAGAATTAAAATCTGTTTATCAAGCCAAATGTGTAGCAAAGCTACTAATGGCCTCCCCCACTTTGAGACTCGAGAATGAATGTCGATAAGGCGACCATCATCACCGAAATTATTTTTCAGCGACAAAAGAGGGAAGTATATAACTTATTTCCTTTTAAATTTCCTTTCAAACATTTCTTTCAAATCAATATTGAAAATATTTATATTCGAAAATACTTCCAAATAATACTAATATTATACACCAAAATCTTTGAAAACCAATTTCAAAACTCCGGCACTTAAGTTCTCAAATTTTCAATTCATATTCATTTTATTTATAAATCCTAAATTACAACCAATATTATAAAATTTCACTTGCTAACAAACATATCACATACAATTATATTCATTTATAAAATTATTCTTTTTATATACAAGATATAATACTAAGTAAAATTATTCCATTTAACTATATTTCAAAAAAACAATATTATGTCGATCTGCTCTATTAGTGTTTAGAAATTTCTATCCATGCATAGCGTCCTATGTACTGACCCGAGTTTATGAATACTAAACATAACAAATTAACATAATATAAAAATATTTTTATAACACTAATAAATACGCTCTCATATATATATATAAGCTCAAACAACTCATTCTAGGGTATTACTGCCCTATCTCTAATGAGTCAACCCCACAAAGCTAAGATTATCGCTAAACCTAGCTCTGATACCGTAATGAACCACCATTTTAGACAGTTTAAATTGACAATAAACCACACATGTCAACTCAAACCGTTCAAAATGGAGGATTGTTAATGAGGTAAATAAGAAAATAAGAGAAAAGAGAGGAACAACAAAACACAAAATCTCACAAACGATTGAAAAAAAATAACAATCAAACAAACAGTTCATGAAGCTGTTTTACAAATAACATTTGATTATACTTTTACAATATAGATCAAAGTTATACATACAGCCAGAACAAATAAATAATGCAGCAGAACAACTTGATGCAGTAGAATAATTATAATAAATAGTGGACTCGTCTCCGTCTTCATCCTCCAAAATAAAATGGTCTTCAATACATTGAAAAGCTTAGACTGAGCCGTGTAGGATCGATTTCACCCTAGAGGGGGGGTGAATAGGGTGATAGTGTTAATTATAAAAATTATTGCGGAAGTGTATATTAATTTTAACACAGATCACTGCAGAATAAACACAGCACAGATAATATCAGAATAATAAAATGCAGAACAGAACAACACAGAATTTACCCAGCTTCGGCAAAAACCTGCCTACGTGCTGCCCCCAAGGTTTCTACTAGAAATTAGATAGTCCCTCGCTTACACACGTAAACTCACGATACCCGCTATTGACTAATCTAACTCTACGCTCAAAACCCTGACCACAACTCAACCACCGAGTTGCGAATTCCCAAACTACACACCGTAGTTTGTCCCCTAGTCACACGACTAGAAAATTAAAAACGGTTTAAAAGAAAATACAAATTAAAAACAATTTTAAAACAAAATAACCCTAATTAAAAACCCTTATATAAAAAAATTCTCCCTTTTAAAACAATAGGCCGGCCTCTTTTATATTCTAGCCCGTCTCTTTTATTTGCTTCCTTTGTAATGGCGGCCGTTCCTCTTACAATTTTGGCTTCGTCCCTGATCCAATTTAGGGTTTTCGTGATTTCAAAGAAGCCGGCTTTGATTGCTAGATCGAAAGGAAGATTTATCAATTTGTTTGCTTCGTCAATCTCTTGCTTCTCTGGTTTGCTCACGGCTCTTTGATGATCGAGTTCGATTCCTCCGGTATGTAATTTGTGCCTTTTGCTTCTTCTGATTTTTCGTGCTTGAACTCGATGATAAAATTTGCCGATGATGATTTTCTTATATAGGGTTCGTAACCCTAGATTTGCGTTCGTATAATTATTTTTGAATTTGTCAATTATTCATCTCTGCCACTTGATTTTTCTTCAACGAATGTGATGACTTCTGACTTCTTCAATTTCGAATATTTCGTGTTTACTTGGTTAACACGGTTTGATTCAATTTCGTGATGACCACGGTATTTTGATTTCTGGAATTTATACTTTGTTGACTTGTTCAACATTGACATGGCGATTTTACTATGACTTCGGCCTTGACACTGATTTCGACTTCACTGAGAACTCTGGCCATCTTCTGATCGGTTTAACATGAACTGACTGCACTTGCTTGATATGAAATTTTGGTGGCATTGTCATCTTTTCACTGTTACAATTTGTTCATCTCTGTAATATATGCTACTGATACATTTGGAGTTGGTTCATGTTGCATTGACTTGTTTTGTACTGGTGCATACTGTTGCGGCCTGTACTTGTTATTTGCATCATTTTGATACTCCATTTCTTGACCTGTCTCATTTCAGTTGTGTCTGCATTGTCACTGTTTGGTTGATGTCACCTGAACTTGATATTTTGGTATCGTGTAGCTGTGACATTCATGTTGCTGTTGCTTAGTATCTTGAAACTCGGCCTATTGTGTACTTCATATAGTTGGTTCATGTTGTTGCTTATGTTGGTGTACTTGCTTGGCCATTCTGTACTTCTGGTCTTTGCATGGTGGTCTTGTGGCAGTTAATAGTTGCTGTGCACTTTGTGCTTGCATTTTGATGGTTCACTGTAGTATGTTGGTCACTTGATTCACCTGTATTTGTGCATTGCCTTACTGTTGCTGTGCACTTCTGTTTGCTGTCATGTTCTTGTGCTCGAGCTTGTTGCTTCATTGCTTACTGTCATTTGCTTCTTGTGCATACTGTACTTGATACTTTTGCACTTGCAGTTGGTTCATTTGCTTTGGCTTCTCTCTTAGAAGTAGCTTCAGTAGTTTCTGGTTCTTGTGCTACCTGTTCACTTGAGTCTGCTTCACCATTGAGTCTCATATTTTATTCCTGTTTTTACTTGTGTACATTTTCGAGTTGCACACTGCTGCTTGTACTTGTAGTATGATATTTGCTGTGCATACTTCATTGTTCTTTGCATTTGTTCATATGAGTGTGCTCACTGTTGTTGCTGCAATCTTCATTGAGCTTGTATGCTTCAAGTTGTATTTATCGTCAGTTTAGTCGTGCACTTGAGTTTCTTGGCACTGATGTACTCTGGTCTGTCCACTACAGTTTGTGTTTTGCCACTGACTTACATGCATTGGTGCTGTTATGTTCTGTTCATTCCTAGTTGCCTTGTTGCAGTTTGATTGTGATATCCATGTTGCAGTCCATTTTGATGTTGGTCTTCGTTGCATTCATATCATGTCGCCTTGTGTTGAATCCAGTTTCAAAACTAGGATTTGACCTTGTGCTTGTGTCGTGATTTTCAATGTTATTGCACGTGAGTTGAACCTGATTTTTCATTTGGGTTTGACCTGTGCTTGCCTGTCCCTGTAAATCAATCAAGTGTATATATCGGCGTGCACGGCCTTGTGGCATATACAGTAATACACTGTGTATGTCACAAGTTGTTCGTGTATGATGAATTCAAATTTAAATGATGACGAACAACCCAAATAACTGAGGCAAATATTATTTTCAAAAATCATATCTTATTTTATTTTGCAAAAATATTTCTTTTTCAATTTTACTGCGTTAGTGAATATTTTTGCAGATTTCTCAGATGCTGGATTCAAACTGGAATGAAGTTGAAGATAAATACGAGTGTGAGTGATATGTAGTGAGGTGAATTGTAAATGTGAAATGTGATGTAATTGTAATCAAAGTTGTATAGTTATAGTGAGAGCTAGAAATTGTACTATTCAAAGATGTAATAAATATTTGTTTGAATAAAATATTCGTTTGAATTCAAATTTCGTGTTATTTATTTTATTCTGCAAATATTTATTTAATCTGTGAAAAAATAAAATAGTATATTATCAAATACATTTAAACAAATGAATATATGTTTATTATCATCAAACAAAAATCATATAAGCGCATATTCAACAATCTCCCCCTTTTGATGATAACAAACATATATTTAAGATTTTGAATATGTTAAATGTATTTGATCAGTGATATATTCTAATTGCTCCCCCTATTTAATTGCTTCTTCTCTACACAAAACTCCCCCTACATATATGCATACAAATAAAATATGCAAATGAGTCTAGATGCAAAATAGAAAATTATTTGACCTTTGCTAGATTTTATTTGACAAAATCTTAACTTTTCTCTCCCCCTTTTGTTATCAGCAAAAGAATAATAGTGTTAGAGAAAATAGAGATAAAGTGATCGACATGAATCAAACATTTAACTCAATTGAATATAAATATCAAGTTTCAATAAACTTCAAACAAAAATCATAATTACCCATGTCAGACGCATATTCCACTTTCAGAAATGATGGGGATAAATTCATAAAAATCATACAGTTCTGTCTATTTGTGGTATATTTATTTCGGGAAATTTGAATATCTACTAACCATGCATAACCGTTAGGACTTTTAAATGAGATTAGTAGTATTCCAATTTAATTTTAAAAATAAAATCAAGTATCTTCTAACCACGCATGACCGTGAGGACTTTTAAATGGGATTAGAATCAACTTGTCTATTTAACCAATTAATTTTGATATGCGTTCCATACATGCATAACCGTGAGGACTTTTAAACGAGCATGGAAGCACATAATCAAAAATCCAAGTAATTCACCCATGCATAACTGTGAGGACTTTTAAATGAGAGTGAATACTTTGGATATTTATTTTTATTGAAGAATATAATAAATTGTGCACAGACAATTTCCTTTATGAATCTGAAGATAAAACAAATTGAAGAACGAATAATTTCCTTTGTAAACTACCACAAATTTACATACTATATATGATTTTGATGAGTGATGGTCGATAGAAAGATGATAGAAATAGAAATGACCATGAAATTTTTACCCAACAAAAAGTTTTTATAACTTTTGTTATGAAATTCTAAAGAAATTTTTCTAAATATATTGTCTTGAGTAATGTATGACAAATATCGACACTCATCACTTTTTCAATCACTATTGATCTTTTCGATAATCATTAGGGAGTTAGATTAGTCAAAATAGTCATTTAAAATCAAATCCAAAAATTATAAAAATAATTTTTCAAAAATGACTAATCTGTAAATATGGTCAAACATGATTTTCTCGAGGGGGTTTTATAAGAAAATTTTCTGCTATTTGAAAATTATTTCAAATGAAAAATATGCAGATATTTTCTTTGAAAAAACGATGCAGCAAATGAATGTGTCAAAAATTAATCACGTTCCACTAGTAATTTTTCTATCAACCATATTACCAGTGTAATCTGCATCTGAATTTAAATTTCGCTCAAAATTCACTCGTTGAATGTCAAAGACCAGATTAAGAAATTTCAACAAATTTTCTCATGATTATTATCAACAAATTTTAAATGAAATTCTCTTGGATTTGAAATGAAAACCGTGTCAACAATCAAACATATATTAAAGTGTCAATTTTAGAAGCCATCAAACATTATTTTTATTTCAAAGCAATTTCTTAAAAGTTTCAACAATTTAAGAAATTTAAAATCCTTTTTACAATTTTTAAAATAGAATTCATTAGGATTTTAAATCGAGGCCGTGTCAAAACATGAATATAGATTTAGCCAAAAATATTATAACAACAATATTATTATCCAATCAAAACACTATTTTTCTCTTAAACTTATATATCAAGTAATTCTAGAGAATTTTATAGTGTTTTTGGCATAAGAATATAAATGGCTAGCACTTTTGAATAAAGTCAGAATCAAAATCATCATTAAATCATCATCATATCATCATCGCATAATTGGCTGATTTTATTCAGAAAATGGTACAGATTATCACATATAAATATACCTTTACCTGTCTTTACCTTTACGATATTTCTCGTCGTTGTCCATTGTGATTCTGTCACCCTTATACTAGGCTAAGGAACTTAGCTTTGTCGCCCGTTGTGTTTCTGGAACAGCCAAAATCCAGAGAACACTATTGTTGTTCCTTAGCCTGCCACCACACCTACACGGAAAAGGATTTATGTGACCTATTTGTTTTTATAGGTCCATGGTTGTTAGTGGCAGAAAATTTTGAAAAATAATTTTGTGTAGACCCAAAACTATTTATAATTGTTCCCTTTGGCACCCAAATTTGTTTAACTTCGAGAGATTTTATATTTGTGCCTTTTGGAACCCAAATCGGTATAGTTTTCACATGTTTGGGTCTATACCAACAATTATTGTGACTGTGTCCAAATTTTCTACAAATTGTGCACATAGAATTAACTTGATTAATCTTGTTTTCAACAATTTTCGAATTATTATATCCAAGTCCTTGTCTAACCGTATTAACAGTTTGCTTTCCTAATAGCATATTCAACGATTTTTCACTTTTGGAAAATTTATCTAAAGTCGTTGACAAATGTTGGACTTGTGTTTTGAGAGATTCGTTTTCATTCAACAATTGAGTGCACTTTTTGATAGAATTCTCTCTCCTAGTATTTTCATTCTCCTTTAAAATCAGAATTTCATTTTCAAGCGATTTTATTTTAATTTCTGATTTTTTAATTTCTTCATCAAATGTTGGACACTTATCACACTTAGGGATCCTACTTTGATAGGTTTTAACTAATTGATCAAGTTGTTTATTACATTATATCAAAGTATCTTTTTGAGATTCAAGTTTGGCGTATTTTTCCCTAAGTCGTTCAAAACAACCGTTTACTTCATGAAAATATATAAGCAACTCAGAATGGGTAAGTTTTGATACCTCACTTGGCTCGTCATCGTCACTGTCAGTTGTATCACCTCGAAGACACAATTCTGCCTTTTCGCTTTCACTGCCAGTGCTTTGATCATTCTCGTCTATTTCATCCCAAGTGGCTGCAAAACTTTTCTTTTTCTGTTTCTTTCCGTGGCTGGATTTAATTTGTGGACAATCGGGCTTGATATGGCCGGGTTTGTTGCAATTATAACAAATAAACTTTTGTTCTTCCGAGTAGTCTAGTGCTTTGGCTATTCTGCTTTTTGCCTTTTGAATTCGAGCTGAATTTCCATGTTTTTGATTCCATTTTTTTAATTTCCTTATTAACAGCTCCAATTCTGCTGCTCCATCATCTTCATCGTTATCATCATCACTTTCGGTTGTTCCTTTGAGAGCTATTGATTTCTTTTGAGTGTCACCTCCTTCACACTCTTCTTTGAATTTCATTTCTAGCTCATAAGTGGTGAGATTTCCGATGAGTTCTTCAACTTTAAGTTGTTTTAAATCTTTCGATTCTTGTATGGCAGTAACTTTTGCTTCAAAGCTTCGTGGAAGGACTCTGAGGATTTTCCAGACTATTTCTAATTCGGTGTATGTTTTTCCGAGAGCTTTTGATTTGTATACGATATTGGAGAGTCGTCCGTACATCTCTTTGACGTTTTCTTCCTTCTCCATTTTGAAGTTCTCGTATTCGCTGCTTAGCATTGCAAGGCGAGATTCTTTGACTTGAGATGTTCCTTCATGAGTCACTTCTAGTATGTGCCATATTTCCTGCGCAGTTAGACAATGTGAGACACGATTAAATTCAAATTGATCCAATGAACAGATAATAGAATTCATAGCTTTGGCATTAGTATTCTGTAATTTATTTTCTAGTTCTGTCCATTGTTCCTTTGGTTTCTCTATTTCCTGATTATCTACAGTTATTTGGTATACTATAACCTGTCTCAACAATATTCCAAGCGTCAATGGTTTTCAGAAAAATTTGCATTCTATTTTTCCAGTAAGCATATTCACCATTGAACATTGGTGGTCTAACTATGGATTGTCCTTCTGCAAAAGCATTATTAAAAGAAGCCATTTTAAAAAATTCAAATTTTTAAAACAAAAACCGATTTTTGAAACACGAATTTTTAAAACAAAAATTGATTTTTTAAACACGAATTTTTAAAACAAAAATTGATTTTTGAAACACGAATTTTTAAATTAAAAATTGGTTTTTGTAAAATCAAAATTTTAAAACAAAAATGGCTTTTGTTCCTAGCTCTGATACCACTTGTAGGATCGATTTCACCCTAGAGGGGGGGGTGAATAGGGTGATA
The DNA here is from genome assembly GCA_030765085.1 of Allium cepa. Taxonomy (NCBI): domain Eukaryota; kingdom Viridiplantae; phylum Streptophyta; class Magnoliopsida; order Asparagales; family Amaryllidaceae; genus Allium; species Allium cepa. The sequence goes on from CM060929.1 coordinate 487,734,128, forward strand.
GTGTTAATTATAAAAATTATTGCGGAAGTGTATATTAATTTTAACACAGATCACTGCAGAATAAACACAGCACAGATAATATCAGAATAATAAAATGCAGAACAGAACAACACATAATTTACCCAGCTTCGGCAAAAACCTGCCTACGTGCTGCCCCCAAGGTTTCTACTAGAAATTAGATAGTCCCTCGCTTACACACGTAAACTCGCTATACCCGCTATTGACTAATCTAACTCTACGCTCAAAACCCTGACCACAACTCAACCACCGAGTTGCGAATTCCCAAACTACACACCGTAGTTTGTCCCCTAGTCACACGACTAGAAAATTAAAAACGGTTTAAAAGAAAATACAAATTAAAAAAAATTTTAAAACAAAATAACCCTAATTAAAAACCCTTATATAAAAAAATTCTCCCTTTTAAAACAATAGGCCGGCCTCTTTTATATTCTAGCCCGTCTCTTTTATTTGCTTCCTTTGTAATGGCGGCCGTTCCTCTTACAATTTTGGCTTCGTCCCTGATCCAATTTAGGGTTTTCGTGATTTCAAAGAAGCCGGCTTTGATTGCTAGATCGAAAGGAAGATTTATCAATTTGTTTGCTTCGTCAATCTCTTGCTTCTCTGGTTTGCTCACGGCTCTTTGATGATCGAGTTCGATTCCTCCGGTATGTAATTTGTGCCTTTTGCTTCTTCTGATTTTTCGTGCTTGAACTCGATGATAAAATTTGCCGATGATGATTTTCTTATGTAGGGTTCGTAACCCTAGATTTCATTCGTATAATTATTTTTGAATTTGTCAATTATTCATCTCTGCCACTTGATTTTTCTTCAACGAATGTGATGACTTCTGACTTCTTCAATTTCGAATATTTCGTGTTTACTTGGTTAACACGGTTTGATTCAATTTCGTGATGACCACGGTATTTTGATTTCTGGAATTTATACTTTGTTGACTTGTTCAACATTGACATGGCGATTTTACTATGACTTCGGCCTTGACACTGATTTCGACTTCACTGAGAACTCTGGCCATCTTCTGATCGGTTTAACATGAACTGACTGCACTTGCTTGATATGAAATTTTGGTGGCATTGTCATCTTTTCACTGTTACAATTTGTTCATCTCTGTAATATATGCTACTGATACATTTGGAGTTGGTTCATGTTGCATTGACTTGTTTTGTACTGGTGCATACTGTTGCGGCCTGTACTTGTTATTTGCATCATTTTGATACTCCATTTCTTGACCTGTCTCATTTCAGTTGTGTATGCATTGTCACTGTTTGGTTGATATCACCTGAACTTGATATTTTGGTATCGTGTAGCTGTGACATTCATGTTGCTGTTGCTTAGTATCTTGAAACTCGGCCTATTGTGTACTTCATATAGTTGGTTCATGTTGTTGCTTATGTTGGTGTACTTGCTTGGCCATTCTGTACTTCTGGTCTTTGCATGGTGGTCTTGTGGCAGTTAATAGTTGCTGTGCACTTTGTGCTTGCATTTTGATGGTTCACTGTAGTATGTTGGTCACTTGATTCACCTGTATTTGTGCATTGCCTTACTGTTGCTGTGCACTTCTGTTTGCTGTCATGTTCTTGTGCTCGAGCTTGTTGCTTCATTGCTTACTGTCATTTGCTTCTTGTGCATACTGTACTTGATACTTTTGCACTTGCAGTTGGTTCATTTGCTTTGGCTTCTCTCTTAGAAGTAGCTTCAGTAGTTTCTGGTTCTTGTGCTACCTGTTCACTTGAGTCTGCTTCACCATTGCGTCTCATATTTTATTCCTGTTTTTACTTGTGTACATTTTCGAGTTGCACACTGCTGCTTGTACTTGTAGTATGATATTTGCTGTGCATACTTCATTGTTCTTTGCATTTGTTCATATGAGTGTGCTCACTGTTGTTGCTGCAATCTTCATTGAGCTTGTATGCTTCAAGTTGTATTTATCGTCAGTTTAGTCGTGCACTTGAGTTTCTTGGCACTGATGTACTCTGGTCTGTCCACTACAGTTTGTGTTTTGCCACTGACTTACATGCATTGGTGCTGTTATGTTCTGTTCATTCCTAGTTGCCTTGTTGCAGTTTGATTGTGATATCCATGTTGCAGTCCATTTTGATGTTGGTCTTCGTTGCATTCATATCATGTCGCCTTGTGTTGAATCCAGTTTCAAAACTAGGATTTGACCTTGTGCTTGTGTCGTGATTTTCAATGTTATTGCACGTGAGTTGAACCTGATTTTTCATTTGGGTTTGACCTGTGCTTGCCTGTCCCTGTAAATCAATCAAGTGTATATATCGGCGTGCACGGCCTTGTGGCATATACAGTAATACACTGTGTATGTCACAAGTTGTTCGTGTATGATGAATTCAAATTTAAATGATGACGAACAACCCAAATAACTGAGGCAAATATTATTTTCAAAAATCATATCTTATTTTATTTTGCAAAAATATTTCTTTTTCAATTTTACTGCGTTAGTGAATATTTTTGCAGATTTCTCAGATGCTGGATTCAAACTGGAATGAAGTTGAAGATAAATACGAGTGTGAGTGATATGTAGTGAGGTGAATTGTAAATGTGAAATGTGATGTAATTGTAATCAAAGTTGTATAGTTATAGTGAGAGCTAGAAATTGTACTATTCAAAGATGTAATAAATATTTGTTTGAATAAAATATTCGTTTGAATTCAAATTTCGTGTTATTTATTTTATTCTGCAAATATTTATTTAATCTGTGAAAAAATAAAATAGTATATTATCAAATACATTTAAACAAATGAATATATGTTTATTATCATCAAACAAAAATCATATAAGCGCATATTCAACAAGCCGAGCGTAATGAAAAGACAAAACATTCGAGTCAGAACTAAAAGATCTTATGCAAGTTAAATCAAAATAAGTAAATATAAGTGCAACGGCTTCCGAGATGTTTATGAGATTTTACATCTCCTATCCAGTGCCTAACGTGCGTGAAATAACTTAAGAGATGTTTGGAATTTCATCTCTTAAGGATCTGTTAAACTATCTACATACATAATACAATATGCTATTATAATATGTCTACAATATAGTAAAGTATTAAAATAGCATTAAGGCATTATCCATATCCCCCTTAACACGTTTTATTTAAATGTCGTAGTCTATATAGTACTGTAAACTCCACCATAAACTGGTGGGCTATCAAGGAGCGCTTCATAGGATCACACAAACCAAACTCGTAGTGGGCACGATAAGGCATATAACAAGGAATGCGAGGTAATGCCCAGGGTAGAATACTACAGTTTTGCAGATCCGGACTAGTGGTAATGCATAGCAGCTACTAAACGCCCACCTCGAGAGACACTTTCATAATCAAATTAAAGGGTAGCCACCATTCAATCACAAAGTAACATATATGGTATCGAAGAAATGTGCCCGATCGGAGGAGAGACCTCACTTGGCCCGGCGTGGCTCTATTTTAGTCATATCAAGCTAACCCGAAGGGGTTAGGGCTGCGTTCATACCTCATGTAGTAGCGTTCGCCAAACCATCCTACTTCATTCTGGATTCCACACCACGTGCGCAGTTGATAAAGTGGTTTTCGATATTAACAAAGAGTATGACAATATCTGGTCTCGATCTCTTTAACAACCAAACATTTATTTCACACCGGTTGATTTTTTTACATTTCCAAAACCGATTCACAATTGATATCAAAATAAAATATTCACTTTCAAAATCATTATTCACTTTCAAAATCATTATTCACTTTCAAAAATCATTATTCACTTTCAAAATCATAACCACAAAATAGGTTAAACCATCATATAAAAATATTCGCATTTAAATCAATTAAATCTAAATTATAACAGTTCCAACTTTAAACAGCTTGAATATTGAAAGTAGTTTATATATTGGATTAGTTATACATTAAAAATAGTTTATATTTTAAAAATAGGTTATAGATTAAAATAGTTTATATATTAGAAATATTTTATATATTAAATAGGCTATATTAAAATATATATTAAAAGTTGTTTGTAAATTTAAAATAATATATATTAAAATAGTTTAGAATTTAAAAATAGGCTATAGATCAAAATAGTTTATCTATTAGAAATAGTTTATATACTAAACAGGTTATATATTAAAAATAGTTAATATATTAAAAATTCTTTATAGATTTGAATATTATATATATATATATATATATATATAAATGGTTTATATGAGTAAATAGTTTATATGTTAAAAGAGTTTTTATATTAAAAGAGTTTGTATAGAAAATAGTCCAAATTAGAATTATTTCTTTCCATTTTCACAAATCAATTCAAATCAATATTAGTTTTCAAAATTCTATTTAAATCAATCTCAGTTCAACGATTTCACTTCAAAAGACTAAAGCTTTCAATTCAAATTCTCATTAAAACCATTTCAAATTAAATCGATTTTCAAATCCATATTTAAACTATAAATTTAAACAAAGTTTAAATATTTAAACATTTACAATAACTCAATTTTGAAAAATTTTAGTTATATTCCAAAATTCAACTTTAAGGTTCTAATCTAAATTCTTTAAACAATTAATTTAAACCAATTTAAATTTCAACATTTTAAAGCTTGGATTTTGAAAATAATTCAGCTCATATAAATCTAGTTTTATTCCAGAATATCATTTAATTGGATTCAAAATTTAAGGTTTTAAAATCATTTAATTTAACCAATCCAGTACCTGTATATAATTTTCTACACTATAGTCGAGTGATACGGATATATATCATTTCAATCCAAAATAATTTAAATTTTTGGATATATATCATTTCAATCCGCAATAATTTAGATTTTTGGATATATATCATTTTAATTCGTATCCCGAATCACGATTTCGAAATTCATAAAATCGCTCGGGTTTATCATTTCAACCCATAATGATTTTTTTCTCAATCTATAAGATCATTCGGGCATGTATCATTTCAACCCATAGTGATTTCCTAACGATAACTAAGGGAACTTGCAGTGTGATATCAACATATAAAAAAATATACATCCAATCATCCAAAATATCAACAAATAAGCATTCATCACTGTAATCATTCAAATCAACCAATAAATCACAACAAATAAACTTGTTATCATTATCAGGTATTTAATTGGCAATTAAATTCAATATATATTTAAATGGAAATTTAATTCGATTAAATTCATATAAAATTTAAGTGACAATTTAAATTACCAAACAACAATCAATATATATCTAATCATGTAAATTTAATTTAAGTAACATAAGATGATTTAGTATTCATGAGTGGATTAAAAAACTCGCCTTCGATTTCAAATCGTTTTGAAATCCAAATAAAGCCTAAAATTATAACAGTCTTAGAATGCAGCCAAACTAGTTTCATGATGTCTGAAATTTCGATAGATCACAACGGAGAAAATCGCGCGTGAATTCGAGCTCGTATGATAAAGTTATTCGAGTTAGAACATACGAAAATTAAAATTTAAAATTAAAAGTAACAAAGGGCATAATAGTAAATTATGCTACCATATCCCTCACAGAATACGTCGCACATGATACCTACCTTCGGCGGCAACTTTGACCAAGCTTCCACACCACCTTCGTCCGCCGTTAACCATGGCACGACCTCCATAAGCTCTGCCTTGACATGCCGCGTCACCTCCACCTGTGCGACTGCCTCCAGCTCGCCTAAATAGCCAGCGGCGACGCCTCCAATTCAAACCTCCATGGCCAAATTCCGGATCACAAACAGTTCTAGGACATGCGGCTACCACCGCACGATGATCTCTCCAATACCCATATTCCAATTTCTCTTATTGATGACGAAATCAAAAATCCCCAAATTGTAATTAGAATTTCGCCATTACAAGATTTTGACCGCGATTTCAGATTGAACTGTGCATAATGTTTGTGGAAATGAGCACTTGATATTGATTCCTATCGTCAAGAGCTTCAAAACGGCATATAATTTGATATATTTTGGAGAATTTGATTTTTTGATCGATTTTGAAATTGAAATTAGGGTTAGGGAATGTCTTCCATTGAGAAGGAAGGAAGAAGTAGATGGAAAAATAGTATGTATAGAAATAAAAAAGGCTGCTAGGGTTTATAACATCCTATATATAGGCAAAGGTAGATAAGAAATGAATGGATATATCATATTGGGTCGAAACGATAATAACGTCCCGAAAAGCGTATTTTGTTTCCGAAATGAAAATATGTCATCCAATATATCGATATATAGGTTTTCGATAAATTTAAACTTAGTGGAACTAGTTTCAAGCTCCAATTTTATTGTATATAGAAGTTAGCTTTCAAAATCAGATTATATTCATTTAAATCCCTTTACTTGATTTCTACGCATTTTCGAGCTCGCATGATCAAACGACAAGTCTGATCGCTACGAAACTTAAAATCCTATAATAATTCACTGTTACAGATCCGATGAAACTGGTTTCATCGCAATTTGAGATAGTGGCCAAATTGGCTATTTTTACACGTTAATTAATTAAATTATTATTAAATTGATTTACTCATCTTTATATTCAAATTTAGTGGTTAATAATTTTATCATTCTTGATTACATAGAAATTAATAATATACCAAAATAAATTTTCTATGTTGAATTCACTATTAAAATATTTCATTAAATTCATTGTTCAATTACACTATAATAAAATCCTAGTTAATTATATTTCAAATCCAAATAAATTCTTTTATTTTGATTTCCGCTCTTATTATAACAATTATCACCTTATGGATATAATTTACATTAGTTTACATTTTATTACATTCACATTTACAGTTATCATTTTTACCATATTAATTATAATACTCCAATTTCCTTAATTCCATTAATTACCAATTTCAATTCCTTATTCATAATTATAACCAAATTAACTTTTCCATTATTCCATTTTATCGAAATTACATTGAAATAGTTGTTAACAACATTCAAACAACATTATTAAATCATATTATAATTATTATTTTCATTAATAATCATAAATTTTGATTTCTCCCAATATTAAATTCAAAAATCTTATTAAGTTTAATAGTTTTTAATTATAAAAAATTATGAGTCATTATAATTCACATCAATATTTTTTGTTTGACCTTAGTTATATTAACCAACGAAAAACTATCGAATGAGTTGTTCCATAGTCATCCAATAACTATTAGTCATAACCCTAGGTGCCTCCAACAGTCATGAGTAGTACATTGCCTAACATCTAAAGAGCATTACATACTCTGCTCTCAATGGACACATCGATATCCAATCTCGATGCATCTTGACTGGAAACATTAAAATGTATATTTAATTTTATTGTGATAAATTACTTACGGTAACAACACTTTGTAACTACTATTACAAAACATACCATTTATGGATTTTCTATTAAATATAATTTTAACTTTTAATATATTAATTAATTAATATAACCATATTATATCAAGTATATAATAGAAAGAAAACACCTTTATTCTGAACAAGATTGGTCAACGAGTTAGATATATGAAATAAATTACATAATTGCCCCTAAATCTATTAATCTCCCACTTGCACTTGGGGTTAATTATGGAATCTTATTCCAACTTCTCCAATCAATTTTCTCAAAAGCTATTAGGTCAGTCCCTCTATGAACAAGTATGCTATTATGTTTCAATTATCTACTCTGTCAATCAAACTTTCTCCGACGATGATAAACTATTTTCTCATGTGGAACAATTGAAGTATGTCCCTCGACTTCTAGTGAGCTCAAAGTTCTGTTACAAACTATATCGCAATATTGTTATCATATAGAAATGTCTTAAGATTCTCAACATTTTGAATCAGTTTAGTTATAAATTTATGTATATATATACACACATTGCTTTTATTATGGCACTATTCTAGGCAATGTAATCAACCTTTTACATTGAATCAGCCACGGTCTTTCATTTGGAACATTTTTTGCAACTTAAGAATCCTTAACTTGAATTTATCATTGACAAAATATACTTAATATCGCTTATGAAGCTTGATTCTGAACACTCCTTCATAAGGTTTTTTTGTTTTGTAAACAATCTCTAGTGTTCCGTAAATACACGAGAACACTACAAATAACCATTTAGTGATATCATTTTGAACTTGATATTTGCTTTATGTATAAAATACACAAAGAAATCACGATATCGTAGACAACATAACATGTACGATAATTCATATTGCCAATGCATAAGAAACTCATCTCATATGTTCCATATTAAACAATTTAATAAGTGTCTTTGCATACCGATATAGGACATTCCCAATATCTTTTATATTCACTATAAAAGACATCCGTAGCGACCCCAAAATTCGAACACTTTGTCTTCGAATATCGATACATTTTTTGAATAATGTTTAAGTGTTATGAATATGATTTTATAACATTGTTTAGCATCATTTAACTAATAAATAATGTTACGAAACTTGTTTTCGAAAAGTGTTTACAAAAATATGTTCTTTGAGAAAATTGATAATGTGATCAAAAATCGGTTTATCGATAAACAGTTTTTCGATCGACATAAGTAGTTTGAACGATTGTACACTTAACAAATCATCAAATGAAAATATTAGCAATTAATCAACACTCTCCTCTTCATAAAGCATCGAATGTTCTACAAATTTCTATTAGGATAAGACATGATATTATAAGAAGAGTATAAGAGTAATTAGCAATAAAGGAGAAGTGACATAAAGAAGAAGAGACATAAAGGAGAAGTGATGGAATGTGAGACTTCCATGGTAAGGTGAATGGGAGAAGGAAAGCTTAAAGAGCACCATTCCTAAGCCTATATAAGGAAGGGTATACCCTTAGTATTCGTTCGCAAAAATTCTTAAAAGCTTTGAGCTAAAATTTCAATGTCTTCATCATCTTCTTCTTAACTTTCTAAAGCAAATAGTTTGCAAACCATCTGCAAATCACTTCAAACTTGGAGTGAGACCTTACCACCGCATAACAATACCTTATACCTAGTTAGATTATGAAAAAGTGAAGCCACACTCTCCCACTTACCTTGGGCCATAAGCTAGAGGAGGCTTGGAGCAAGGTGAAGCAAGGAAGAGAGAGGAAGGAAAGGAGTTTCCTAGCTTGGGTTTGAACTTGAGTACTTAAGCTTGGTTATTTGTTAAGTTTAAGATGAGCAAAATCACCATTTGGATTGATAATATAACTCATATATGATTATATTTTTGTGTGTTAAAGTTATTTGAATTTTAAGTGACATATGCTGAGAACATTTATTTTGATCCTTGTTTTGAAAACAAGTGGCACATAGGATCCTATTAACCCGCCTTTTGGCAAGGCTGAGTACAGGCGGATTTAATCTAATCGACTTCACAGTTGTCGAGGTTGGAATACTATGGGTTCGACTCGACTGGATGGACAGACGATCAATCATGGACAATAAACATGATTACGAAGCCGAGATTCGGCATAATTGATGGAGAAAAGTCGCAGAATGCTCGAAATGTGAGTTTTGACAAAAGTCGAGTTGATTCAAGATGGTTGGAGTTCGCTTCGAGTCGCTTATGGGTTTACTTCTGGTTTTCACCTAGGTTGCTTCGAGTCAGTCCAAGCTTTACTACAGGTTTCTAAGAGACTGGTACATCCACAGGCTCGGGGTCGACAGAAATTGGATCAGCATGTTTTGGTTTACTTTTGGTCGGTAAGAACTTTGGAGATAGGTTTAGCGTTGGAGAAGATAGGTGGGATCGGCATGGTTGAAAGCTTTAGGTTGGCTCATACGTTTCTTTGGGTCGGCATGTTTTTGGGGTCGGCTACTTCAGGTTGTAGCTCGTCCAACTTTAGGTCGGTGGAACGAAGGCTGTGGGTCGGCTAAGGGAAGTCGGGTCGATGTATTGAATGCATGGGGTCGGTGTATTACTTGTAGGATCGATTTCACCCTAGACGGAGGGTGAATAGGGTGATACTATTAATTATAAAAATTAATTACGGAAGCTTATAAAATTATTTCAGCACGGATAAATTAGAATTATAGCAGCACAGATATTAGCAGAATAATAAATGTAGAAATAGAACGACACAGAATTTACCCAGCTTCGGCAAAACCCTGCCTACGTGCTGCCCCCAAGGTTTCTACTAGAAATTAAGTAGTCACACGCTTACACACGTAAACTCGCGACATCCGCTACTGACTAACCTAACTCTACGCTCAAAACCCTGCCACAACTCAGCCACTGAGTTGCGAATTCTCAAACTACGCCACCTAGTTTGTCCCCTAGTCACACGACTAGAAATTACAATGGTTTAAAAAGAAATTACAAATTAAAAACAATTTAAAAAAAACTAAACCCTAATAATAATTTAAGAGACTAATATAATTCTAAGACCAATATTAAAAATAAAGGCCGGCCTTTTTTCCTCTTTTATTTTCTTTGGCCCGTTCCTTTGTGATAATAGCGAATCTGTTGTTCGTTCCTCTTCCTTTAAAAATTTGGGTTTACATATAATTCAAAGATGCCGATTCTAATTGCTCGATTGAATAGATGATTTGGCGTCCCTTTTCTGTCAATCGATGGTCTCTTCTAATTACTTCGACTGCTTCGAATTGATTGAGTTCGAAAAGGCTTTGGTATGTTATTTTTGCTCTTTTTCCTTTTCTGATTTAATGCTCAAACTCAATACCTTTGTTGTCGATGATGATTTGGTTTATGTATGGATTCGATCTCCTTTATTTGCATTCGTCTGATTTTTTCAACATTGTGCTTCGGCCATTTGATTTCATTTGGATGTTAATGATTTCTCTGACTTTTTCAATTCACGCTGTTTTGAACTGTGACTTGGTTCGATTCCTTGATTGCTTGGTTATCATGGCACTGCTTGGTTTCGTGGCCACCACGGTTTCATTTGACTTCGGTCATATGATTTTGTGTATCGGCCTTGACTTTTTTAACTTGATTTTGTATTTGACTGCACTTACATGATAATGTTTGATGATGTTTTAAAAACAACCTGATACATTGATTTGAAACTGCTACTTCATAAATCTGTTCGAATTTGGTCATTTGAAGCTATTTTGATTTCTAGACTTTGTTCTACTTTTCTGCCATGCTCTGGTTGTCATTGTGTACATGTTACGCTGTGTTGAATAATAGATTGACCATCTGCATATTGCTGCAACTTGTATATGCTTTGATTTAAGCTTGCATTGTTTATTCGAGCTGTTGTTTTATGTGCAGTTTGTAATTTGTCGAGCATCATTTATATACATACATATATATGCTTCATTGTTGTTTCACTGGTGCATGTGGTATCTGGTCATGAAGTCGTAGCCTTTGATCGTATCTGGACATCTGATTTTCCAGCTGAAGCTTGTATTGCATTGTGTAGTGGGTTGATGTGCATGCTTTGTACTTGTAGTTTTCGCTGCAACCATATTGAACTAAACACTGTTGTCTGCATGCTTGATTCGAAGTCTGGTTGCATTTGGTTTTAGTCGAGTCTGTTGTAGTTTGCAGTATCATGTGGTCTTGTTTGTGTATTCGAGTGTGTATTGATTGAAGCTCGAGTTGCATTCATTAGTCTTGTTCACTTGATGGTTGCTGTGCACTGGGTAGATGTTGTGCTCATTGTAACTGTTAACTTGGTTCTGGGCTTATTGCCTTGATCATATTGACTTCATGTGTATAGTTTCCTTTCACTTGAATCAGTTGTATTTGCTGCCTTCATATACATGCCGAGTCTTCATTTGGTATGTTGGTTTGGGTTTGCACTTTGTTCATTTGAGTCGTTTTCATGTGTATGACTTGAACTTTGGTCGAGGCTTGATTTTTGAGTTTTGACCATTTGCGCCTGTGTTGAATCCAGCTTTAAAGCTCGGGTTTGACCTTGTGCTCGTATCGTGATTTTATTTATATTTCACTTGAGTTGAACCTGACTTGATTTGGGTTTGACCTTGTGCTCACCTGTCCCTGTAATTTATCAAGTGTATATTTCGGTGTGCACGGCCTTGTGGCATATACAGTGATATACTGTGTATGTCACAAGCTGTTTGTGTATGATGAATTGAAAATTAAATTAAAAGTACGAGTTGAGTGAATGAGTGATATGTGGTGAGGTCAAATGTAAATGTGAATCGTGATGTAATCAAAATTATACTGTAATTGAAATTGTATATATATAGTGAGAGTTTGAGCTTTGTACTATTCAAAGATTGTAATAAATATTTGTTTGAATAGAAATTCTGTTTGAATTCAAATTCTGTGTTATTTATTTTTATTCATCAAATATTTATTTAATCTATGAAAAATAAAATAGTACATTAACAAATACATTTACACGAATATATATATATATATATGTGTGTGTGTGTTTATTATCATCAAAACAAAAATCATATAATCGCATATTCAACAATCTCCCCCTTTTGATGATAACAAACATATATTTAAGATTTTGAATATGTCAAATGTATTTGATCATTGAAATACCCTAATTGCTCCCCCTATTTAAATGCTTTCTCTCTACACAAAGCTCCCCCTACATATATACAAACAATTAAAAATATGCAAATGAGCCTAGATGCAAATGAAAAATATTTGACCTTTGCTTGATTTTATTTGACAAAATCTTAACTTTTCTCTCCCCCTTTTGTTACAGCAAAAGAGTAATACTGTTAGAGAAAGTAGAGATAAAGTGATCAATATTAATCCAACATTAAAACTCAATTGAATATAAATATCAAATTTCAATAAAAAAAACCAAACAAAAATCATAAATATTTTGTTAGGCGCATATTCCACTTTTAGAATGATGAGGATGATGTCATCATATAAAACCATACAGTTGTGTCTATTTGTGGTATATTAATATCAGGAATTTGAATATCTACAACCATGCATAACCGTTAGGACTTTTAAATGAGATTAGTAGTATTCCAATTTTATTTTAAAAAAAAATGAATTCAAGTATATTCTAACCACGCATAACCGTAAGGACTTTTAAATGGGATTAGAATCAACTTGTTTATTTTAAAATTCAATTTTGATATGCGTTCCATACATGCATAACCGTGAGGACTTTTTAATGAGCATGGAAGCACATAACAAATTCCAAGTAATTCACCCATACATAACCATAAGGACTTTTAAATGAGAGTGAATACTTTGGATTTTATTTTATTTTATTATTATTTTATCTACTATATTTTTTATTACTTTATTAAAAATGTGAAATGAAAAACGAATGATTCCTGTTTAAAGTACCACATGTTGACAAACTATATAGAATTTTGATGAGTGATGGTCGTTAGATATATGATAGAAATAGATATGGTCATGGAATTTTTACCAACAAAAGATTTATAACTCTTGTTTAAATTTCTAAAGAAATTTACTAATTATACCGTTCGAGTCATAATATATGATAAATATCAACACTCATCACTCTTTCAATCACTATTTATTTTTTTGACAATTATTAGGGAGTCAGATTAGTCAAAATAGTCATTTAAAATCAAATTCAAAAATAATTATGAAATCAATTTTTCAAAATGACTGATCTGAAAACATGGTCAAAAATGATATTCTCGAAGGGGTTATATGAGAAAAATTTCTAATATTTGAAAATTATTTGAAATGAAAAATATGTAGATATTTTCTTTAAAAACGATGCAGTTACTAAATGTCTCGAAAAAAATCACGTTCAACGAGTAAGTTTTCTATCAACTAGATTACCAGTGTAATTTGCATCTGAATTTCTCTTTCACTCAAAATTATCACTAATTGAATTTGATGGACTGGATCAAGAAGTGTGCACCAAAAATTTCAAAATCAATTTTAGCATCTTTTAAATGACATTCTCTTGAATTTGAATTGAAACCATGTAAATAATCAAAAACCGTTAATATAGAGTTAGCCATATTATAACCAAATGTATTATCATCCAACAAAACACTATTTTTAATCCAAACTAATATATATGAGTAATTCAAAGACTCTAGAGATTTCTATAGTGTTCTTGGCATAAGAATATAATTGGCCAACAATTTTGAGTAAGTCAGAATCAAAATCATCATTAATTCATCATCACATTATTGGCTGATTTAACTCAGATTACGGTGCAGATTATCATATTTACTATATCGTTCAAATAAATATACCATTACCTGTTTTACCTTTACGATATTTTTCGTTGTTGTCTATTGTGATTCTGTTACCTTTGTACTAGGCCAAGGAACTTATCTTTGTCGCTCGTTGTGTCCTTAGAACAGCCAGAATCCAAGTAACACTATTGTTGTTCCTTAGCCTGCAACCACACCTACACGATGAAAGATTTTTGTGACCTATTTGTTTTTATACGTCCATGGTTGTTAGTGGCAATTGATTTTGAAAAATAAATTTGTGGAGACCTAAAACTATTTATATATGTTCCTTTCGGCACCCAGATTTGTTTAACTTTCATAGATTTTATATTTGTGCCTTTTGGAACCCAAAATGGTATAGTTTTCATGTGTTTGGGTCTATATCGACAACTATTTTGATTGTGTCCAAATTTTCTACAAATTGTGCACATTGAATTTTCTTGATTAATCTCATTTCCCACGTTTTTAGATTGATTATACCCAAGTCCTTGTCTAACCGTATTAACAGTTTGGTTTCCTAATAGCATATTCGACGATTTTTCACTTTTGGAAAATTTATCTAAATTCGTTGACAATTGTTGGACTTGTGTTTTGAGAGATTCATTTTCGTTTAATAATTATGTGCGCGTTTTAATAGAGTTCTCTCTCCTAGTATTTTCACTTTCCTTTAAAATCAGAATTTCATTTTCAAGCGATTTAATTTTAATTATGATTTTTTAATTTCTTCTTCAAATGTTAGACACTTATCACACTTAGGGATCCTACTTTGATAGGTTTTAACTAATTGGTCAAGTTGTTCATTTAATTCTATCAAAGTGTCTTTTTGTGATTCAAGTTTAGCGTATTTTTCCCCAAGTCGTTCAAAACAGCCATTTACTTCATGGAAATATATAAGTAATTCTGAGTGAGTAAGTTTTGATACCTCGCTTGGCTCATCCTCATCGCTATCAGTTATATCACTTCGAAGGCACAAATCAGCTTTCTCACTGTCACTGCTATTGCTTTTATTCCACGTGGCTGCAAAACATCTTCTTTTTTATTTCTTTTCTTTGTCGAGTTGAAATCGGGGATAATTGGGCTTAATATCACTGGGTTTGTGCAAATGATCTCGTGTTCTTTCGAGTTGTCTAGTGCTTTGATTATTCTGCTTTTCAAATGTTGATTAGGAGCTGGATTTCCATATTTGTGGTTCCACCTTCTAAATTTCTCCATTATTAACGCCAGCTCAACTGCTCCATCATCATCATCATCATCCTCATCACAACTGCTTTTTACCAGTCCGGTTAAGCACATTTCTTTAACTGAGTCTATTGTGGAGGATTTCGCATTGTTGTTGACTTTTGCACCATATATTGCATCGAAAGTATTCCGGATTTCCTGTGCATTTTCACAACGAGAGATGAAATCAAAATTATCTTGATTAATATGAGAACATAATATATGCATAGCCAAAGCAATAATCGAGATAATTTTCTTATTTGTTATATCACACCCATTTTCAATAATATCCCAACATTTAACATTAACAGATCTTAAATAAAATTCCATTTTCAATTTCCAATTCAAAAAATCTGTTCCATCAAATGTAGAAGGAATAATATTGAAACGACCCTAAACAAAAGTAGCCATTTTAAAAATTCAACTTTTTTAAAAAAATTGTTTTTGAAAGATCAAATTTTTTTTAAAACAAAAATGACTTTTGTACCTAGCTCTGATACCACTTGTAGGATCAATTTCACCATAGAGGGGGGGTGAATAGGGTGATACTATTAATTATAAAAATTAATTGCAGAAGCTTATAAAATTATTTCAACACAGATAAATCAAAATTATAGCAGCACAGACAATAGCAGAATAATAAGTGCAGAAATAGAACGACACAGAATTTACCTTGCTTCGGCAAAACCCTGCCTATGTGTTGCCCTCAAGGTTTCTACTAGAAATTAAGTAGTCACATGCTTACACACGTAAACTCGCAACACCCTCTACTGACTAACCCAACTCTACGCTCAAAACCCTGCCACAACTCAGCCACTGAGTTGCGAATTCTAAAACTATGCCACGTAGTTTGTTCCTTAGTCACACGACTAGAAATTACAATGGTTTAAAAAGAAATTACAAATTAAAAACAATTTAAAAACAAAACTAAGCACTAATAATAATTTAAGAGCCTAGTATAATTCTAAACCCAATATTAAAAATAAAGGCCGGCCCTTTTTTCTCTTTTATTTTCTTTGGCCCGTTCCTTTGTGATAATAGCGGCTCTGTTGTTCTTTCCTCTTCCTTCAAAAATTAGGGTTTACATATAATTCGAAGATGCTGATTCTAATTGTTCGATTGAATAGATGATTTGGCGTCCCTTTTCTGTCAATCGATGGTCTCTTTTAATTACTTCGACTGCTTCGAATTGATTGAGTTCGAGAAGGCTTTTGTAACGTCCCGCCTTTTCGCGTGCTTTAATCGACACACGTGTCAATTCAAACCATACAAAAGGGCGGATTGTTATGGGGTAAATAAGAAAAACAGAGAAGAGAGAAAAAAACTAAATAGAATCTCACAGCGGAAGGATAAAATATAATAATAATTATGCAGTTCATGAAACTGTTTACAAAACATTTGATTCTTCTTCATACAATAAATATCAGAGTTCACATACCAATAAATCTCAATGCAGCGGAATACAGTGTAGTGGAACCATATAATATATAATAATAATAGTAATGAAATCTTCGTCTTCTTCCTCCAGAAAAATCTTCAAATCCATAAACGCTCAGACTGGCCCGAGCGAATTTGAAAAGACAAAACACTCGAGTCAGACCTAAAAGATCTTATGTAAGTTAAATTAACAGAAATGAATATGAGTGCAGTAACTCAAGAGATGCTCGGGATTTACATCTCCTAAGGATCCGTTAAACTATTTACTATGTAGTATATTTCGCTATTATAATAGTGTCTAATTGTAAAATAAACTTACTTTTAAATAGCGTTAAGGCTTTACATTTTCCACCTTAACACATAATATATTTCCATAGTCTATACAGTACCGTAATCTCCCCCGTACTGGGCGTCGTCAGAGGGCACTCCATAGGTATGGTACAAAACCAAAATCGTATAAGGCGCGATAGGGTAGGTGACACGGCACAACTAGGCAATGCCAGGGTAGATATACCAATTACGCATCCGGGCTGGTGGTAACGCATAGCCCCAGCTACCGCCCACCTCGAACAAACTCCCCCTAAAATCAAAAGTAAAGGTGGCCACCGAATCAATCCAAAGTCAGAGTATAGTATCGAAGAGGAGTGTCCGATAAAGGGCGCTAACCCCCTTGGCCCGAGAATCGCTCCTGTTTTAGCCACCTTATGCCAACTCACAGGAGTCGGGTCCACGTATTTACCTTAAAGGAAACGCCGCCACCAACCTACTTCATTCTAGAATCTCCACCACGTACACGGTTGTTAAAGTGGTTTTCGTAGTTGGCAGAGAGTATGACAACTTCCGATCCCGGTCTCTTCAACAACCAAACGTTATTATAACACCGCGGTCATTTAAAAATAATTATACTTTTAAAACCAGAATATAATTATCCATTTCAAAACCCATAAATATGATATCATTTCCTTTTAAAACCCAAATAAATACGATATCATTTTATTTCAAATATATTTCTTTTCCAAAATCATGCCACTTTTAAGATTTATAATACCTCGAAACCAAATATTTGAAATTTAACTTTCAACATAATACTTCGAAATCCATAGTTTTAAAACCATAACTTTCAAAACTTAAATGGTTTGGATATTCAAAAGTATATAAAATAAAACAGTTGAATTTAAAATTTCTTTATAAAGTAAATAATTTCCATGTCTTTACAATTTTATTTACTTTATATTCAGTCTAAACCCATAACCTTTAAATTCACTTTCAGTTTGAATAAAAACACTTCGATTTCAATATTTTCAAACTTTGAGTATTTAATAACTTTCAAAACTAAGGTTGGGAATTTCTATTCAACAATTCATTGTACTATTATTTAGTTTTGAAACGTCTACATAATAGATCCATAACCATTTAAAATAAAACCCAATTTGTTAACACTAGCTATTTTCTTCCATTTATTTATACTAGAATTATTCATTTAATCTATCTTGAATAAAAATCCAGTTATAAATATCATACCTTTAAAATTTCCAAGATTAATAAGTTTACACGAACTTGTGGAGTTTAATTTTTAAATAAGCCCAATTCCAAATAAATTTCCAATTAAATTTCCAATCTTAATTGATTTGAACTATTTAAAACTCTATATATGCACAATATCTTAAACCTGTACTTAATCATAAATATAAATTATCAAACTCCATTTTTCAACTTATTTATTTCCATTCAACCAATTCATACATAGCTTAAATTTAATAATTTAACAATATATGTATATATAAAATAAGATTTTATATAAGATCAAATTTATTATTTATTTAACTGCATCCTATCCAAACCATAGAAATCATTTCAAAAATAATTATATATATATATATCACGGTGCCTGTATATAATTTTCTATCCTATGGTCAAGTGATACGGATATTTATCATTTCAATCCGCAATTTAAAAATAAAAAATGCGGTTGTATATCATTTCAAACCGCAATCCCGAATGAAATGAGAATGCATAATAACTTGCAGTTTATACAATGTAAATACAGCATCCATTCATCCATCATATCAATCATCAACATTTATCAATTTATCATCCAATTCAAACAATCACATCAATAAATAATAATTAATCACTGACAGTTAATTTTTCAAAAATGAATTAAATAACTATTAAACTGTAGTTTATATGCAATAATAAATAAATTTGACTAGCATTTTTAATGGCAGTTTAAATGCAATAAATAAATAAATTAACAATTAATTGGCACTTTTAAATGTAAAAATGAATTAAATAACGCGTAAATTAACTGAATGCAATTTAACTGAGAAAATGATGAAATATATGCCAAACAACTATAAACAAAATTTTAAACACATCATACATCAATTTAACAAACATAAGAAATTTTAGAAATTGTGAGTGGGTTAAAACACTCACCTTTTGAACTTAAATTGAATTTAAATTCAATTTAAACCCAAAAATTTGGCCATCTCCAAATTCGCCCAAACCAGCGTCAAAGTGTCTGGGATCTCAATACGAACCTAGCGGAGAAAAACGCGCGTGAAACGGAGTTCGTATGTATGAGTTATGATTATTAGAACTAATTGAAATCGAGATTTGCAAAAATAAATTAAACAAAAATAAAATACCGTGCCACATCCACTCTTCCCACGTGAAAAATGTGTATGCTTCTTCTTGATTGCAAGCTTTGTTCCATAATTTTTCTTTTATTTCGATTTACTTTAATTTTCCTCCTTATTATATGAATGTATGTATTTTTAAAAGGTTTGGAAAAAAAGGATTTGAAAAAGAAGATTTGAAAAAGAAGAATTGAAAAGAAATGGATTAAAATAAGAACTGAAAATGGAAGAGAAGATCTAGATTTGAAAAGAAAGAAGAAAGTTTGAAATAGAAGAAAATTTGAAGAAGAAGATATTTGAAGAGGAAGGAAAAATTAAAATGAGACATAATAAGGAGATTTGGAGAAAAAAAAAGAAGGAGATTTGAATGGAGGGTAGGTTTTCATTTGCATTATATCGTATTTATAAGGTTAGAGTTAGGTTTAGGGACAAAGAGATTTGAAAGGAGAGGCTGCTATTAATTAGAAATAAAGTAAATATGAACAACTTGGTATTGAAATATAGTAAATATGAACAACCTTTTTTTTAAAAGTAGCAGGTATTAAAAAGAGGTAATTATTAATTAGAAAGGGAATGAATATGGAGGGACAAAAATAAATGACACGTTTCGTTAGTTTGATTCTAAATTAATTAAGTGCTAGATACAGAAAAGTTTGAATACATCATATATATATTCATACTTTAACTGTGTGTCAAAATTGCTAAGCGTATATCAAGTACGATTAATTGGTGACAATATATAGGAATAAACAAGAATAAATGTAGATGCAATCACATAAGGATCTAATAGGGAAGGAGATAAAAAGTAACAACGTTGATTAATTCCACTTTCCCACTTTAGCTAATTTATTAATACGACATTTAATTATCATGCAAGTTGTATTATGACTAGAAAACATAAACAACAAACAATAAATTAATATGTATATAATATTACCTCACTTTTAAATTGTTTGACAAAAAAAATAAAAACTAAATCATGCTTTAGCAATTTGAAATTAAAATATTAAATGTTTATATGTATACACATGCACACAAACACACATACATGTGTGTATAAAGATTAAACCAAAGCTTATTAATTAATTCAAAGCATACTTCCATACCACATTAAATTGTCTAATGCATTTGTAAACTTATGTATACTTGAAGTCAAAAATACATATATACATATAAATTAAACCTTTTTACCTTAATGAAATTTATTTAACAAAACAAAACTGGAACACGACAAATTAAGCAATATAGTAATAAACCTTTAAGATCCTTAAATAAGGACATTCGAGATAATAAATTAGGTAACAAATTTAAATATTGTTGTAATCAAAATCAAAGCTTAGATTTATTATCGAAAAATTGTTAAGCATATGTAAACTTCTATTATAATTTATTAGATTAAGAACAAATAATTTATTCAACAAAGTATTCAAATTTCATGATATATTCAATTCAAGATAAAGTGGCAATACGTGTATACAATATTTCTGTTTCAACACAAATGCAAATTATATGTATATAAACTTTCAGATCTAAAAAAATGCAATTTGGTTTAAGAGTTTAAAACATGGATCTATAATTAAACATTCTTTTAATATATATATATATATATATATATAATTGTTTTGATTTATCAAATTAAAAGTCAAATTAATTCATTCAACAAAAAAAAGTTAAAATAAATAAATGTTGATTCCCATTCTTAAATTCACTATTGATCATATTACCATCCTGGGTACCATTTATTTTAAACCTAAAATTTTCACTTCATCATCTTGTATTAATGTCATCCAATTTCTACTTATTATTATTTCTTAGTTTACATTCTATAACTTACTTTGTATACTTCTTCTTATTAATTTCTTAATTATCAAAATTTAAATTTTATTCCCCAAAACCACAAATTATTACTTAACATAAATCTACTCTTTTATTACTTTACGTTCATACTTCCGTTGCTATAAAATAAATCACCAGTTACGTTATCATCAAACCAACATAAATTAATATTTTAAATGCTTACATTTATTTCTCTTATATGGTTATTATTTATCCACTTGTGCTAACTTGTATTACCTAAATTTTCCATTATTATAAGCCTTTAATATTTCCATTTAAATTAAATATAAATTTCAATTCAATCCATCCTTTATTACATCAATTGTTACTTTAATTTACATTAACCAACGTACAATTAAGATTTATTTGTAATCGATCATCAAATTTTATTTTAACTTATTAAATAAACAAGCAACCTAAAAATTGCAAATTATGTGCTTTTAATTGCATTGACATTTAAATTTATTAGCTTATATCAACACTATTATCATTAATTGCAAACGGATGACCAATTTTAGTCATTACCCCAAATAACTAACGTATATTAATCTACATTATTCCCAAGTTACAAATTTTGAATTAATTACTATTTATTATTACCGTTTCACTGATTAATTTAACATTTGCATTGGTTTTTCTTATAATAAATTTATTGCCCAATACTCCTATATTCATCTTAGATTTGTTCAAATGGCTATATTTCAATTTATAACCAAAATTTTCTATTGATTTCCCATTTTAATTTTGTAACAACCCGCGTATTTATCGATTGTATATTTAAATATTTTATTTAAATATTTTATCATTCGTCGGATTTTGGTCCGAAAAGCTACTTTTTGCAAACAGTCGAATTGGGACTTGAGACCACCCCCATTGAGTTCAAAATGCCGTTTGCGACCTTTTTGAGTATATGCTTCGATATGTTTGGAGAAAGTTGATTTTTGCTACTTTTTCCCGCTTATGACTTTGGTTTGGACTGCACCCCACTTAACTCAGTTCCAACCCTCTCCTCTTCATTACTTCATTTCATATTCCTAACACTTTAAGCTTTAAGCAAAAATGGCGGAAGAGAGTGAAAATTAGAAATTCCAAGCCCTAGTTTCATTGCAAATCCAAGATCTAGCTCCAAATTCTAAGAGAACCCATTAGTAAGTATCTCCTTCTTCTTCCCCAACTCATTCTCTCTTTGATTTCAGAAAATTCCTAAACCTAATTTGGGAAATATTTCTCTTTTAAGCTTAGAATCAAGCTTCTTGAGTTGGGATTGAAGTGTGGTTGATCTTCCTTTGCTTTCAAGCTTCTTCTTCATTTATTTGGGTTCAAAGGTGAGATTTTTATCTCACATCTAAGTCTATTATTATTTTTGATTGTTAGGTGTGAATTCCTAACACTTATTCATGTGCATTTGATTTTGATTTGGATTGGTTTTGTGAATATTTCAAATTTTAGTGTTTTGAGTTCAAATCTTCAAAAATCATAGCTTTGTTGTTTGAACATGTTTTTGGTGATGCATCGTGAAGCTTATAGGGCCGGGTAGTCGATTTGCATAAACCCCTAGTGACCGTGCTCGCTCGATTGCATTTTGAAGAAGATTGCATCTTCATTTTATAGGCTGGAAAGCAGCCTTGATGCCAGTTGTACGACGTCGTTGTCACGTTGTACGACGTCGTTGTTCCCTTTTGATTGTCACGTTGTACGACGTCGTTGTTCCCTTTTGATTGTTATTTGGTTCATCGGATGTCACGCTGTACGACATCGTTGTTCCCTTCTATTGTGTTTCTGGATCATCGGACGTCACGCTGTACGACATCGATGCTCCGGATTATTTGATTTCTGGATTTCTTGTGTTGATTTCTGGAATTTATGTTTCACCATCTTTTACGATTGACATTGATACATATGTCATTTGTTGTGGCTGGGTGAATGAAATTAGGAGTATGACATTCCTTTTTATCTTTGAGAAGATCTTTGCGATATTGATTAATCTCTTATTGATTTTTCAATTATTTATTTATCGCAGCTTGGCATTGTGATTATTATACATTTAGTCATATCTCTTATTCTTTATCATTTCTTCTGATATTTATAGCTAGACTGATCCGTTTATTATTTTATTCTTAAATAATACTCGGGTCAGACCGAGATGTTACAGGTGCTTTTGCTTGACTTCTCTTTTGGGGTTATCATATGATCTTTTGGCTAACTACTTAGATTAGTAGTTTATTTTGTTGTATACACTTGAGATATGGACTCATAGATGTATTCTTTCGTATAGCACGTGTTGCTATTCTTTTGTATTATTGTGGATCTTTTTGACCACTACTCTGATGTACACTTCCTAGTGTAATATTCATATCTATTTCCGCCTTTGTGATATGAATTGTCTGTGACTGATTTGTGTTATGCTTATTTCTATATTTGTTTCCGAAGACCTTTATAGCCACTGTGTAGTAGCTTTGAGTTTGTGTCGGTATGTCGGATTTACTCTCGAGATAAAAAGTTATATTTTTATCCGGCATATCGGTACTCGCACAAAGCAATTATACAGATGGTCGCTCCTCAACAGCCTTATTCTCCGTGCTAGTCGACAGCATTACTCCGTAGTGTTCTTGGCTAGCGTGGGTATAGAGGTGGGGCGTCACAGCTTGGTATCAGAGCCAAACTTCGGAACAATATGGAATATTATAACAAGGATCATCGTCATAAGTCTTTCTTAGGAGTTGTGCCTTAGGATTTATTCGAGTCTTCGTACCATTCTATCCTACTTTCTTTTATGATTCCTTATTTTATCTATCAAGATTGCTTGATATTTATTTTAAGAATAACTTTTTCCTCTTTTTTCTTTGTTTCTTTCTTAAAGAAGAGAAATGGTTAGACCAGGCCGTCCCAGCGCCGGTCAATCTAGTGCTACTCCTCAGGATGGAGTATTCATGTCTGCTCAGCAGCTTTTAGATCTCGTGAAGAATGCTCAAGCTGCAGGACCCATTCCAGAGCCTACTCATCCTAGATCCGGTTTTGCATGCTTGTGCAGAGACTATACCGATTTGGGTGGAAGACCATTCAGGGGATCCGAGAGTGTTATAGAAATTCAAGCTTGGCTCAAATCATGCGATCGCATCTTTTCTCGCATGAACCTTATTGATTTACATCGAGTCCAAGTGGCTTCTAGCATGCTCCAAGAAAGAGCATTAGATTGGTATGAGCTTTTAATTTCTGAAATCGTTGAAGCAGATCTCACTTGGGAGCAATTCCGAGAAAGGTTCGAATTGAAATTTGTGCCGGAGGCTGAAAAAGTAACTTTGGCCCGGCGTTTTATTGACCTTGTTCAAGGTGAATCTTCTGTGACAGATTATGTCGCATCTTTCGAGTCTCTTTCTAAGTACGGGGTTGAGTATATTAATACCCCGATGAAGAAAAATCAAAGATTTGTTTATGGCATGAATAAGAATCTTAAGAAGCCATTGCTTTTGAAACTTGAGGTTTCATTTGATCAGCTTATTGATATCGCTCTTCGTCTTGAAGAGGCCGATAGAGAAAGCGATATTGAAGTTGTGCGTGCCAAATAGAACTTCAACAACAACATGAAGAGGCCTATTAAATTCGAAGGCCCCAATCCCATCAAGAAAGGGAAGCAACAAACTCCGGTAGCAAAGTCTCCTATCTCTAGTCGTGGACGATGCTACAATTGTGGTTCCACAGACCACTATGCAAAGGAGTGCCGGAAACCTCTCTTTTTCCGTTATTGCAAAAGTTCGGGTCATCTTATATCTACATGTCCCATTCTTCAAAGCAGGAGAGAGGGAGAGCTGAATAGTGTGCAAGCTCCTGGTAACACTTCTCGTGGTCATGGTATTTTTCACTCAATCCTTGATGGCATTGTTTTATTTCGTGATCTTCTTATTCGAGTTCTTTTTGATATGGGTTTCATCTCATTATTTTGATATCAAAAGAACTTGTCGATTCTTTTTATTTGAATATTTTGGGCTTGATGACTTCTTTGAGAATTGTGAATCCGGATGGTAGATCCGCAACACTCAATTTGTCTTTATTGATGTCGAAATTATTTTACTTGATTTTTCTTTCCAAGCCGATTTTTACTTAGGCTTCGGAATTGATTTTTGTAAGGATTGGCTTAATCGTTGTGAAGCACATATCCTATTTGTCCCATGTGGACTATTCATCTTTGACATTTTCAATCTGTTAAGCAGATTTCTATTTTTCCTTTATGATTTTGATTCCAACTTGATGGCATCATTTTATTCCTTAAGCCCACTTATAAGGAAAGTGTTATTTCTCTCATTCATGTAGTTTGAAAAAATTTCTGGTATTTTTGAGCTTGTCTTAGGATTATCACCTAAGTAATCTTTTGCGTGGTGCTAAGGTCTTTTCAGTTTGACCTTACCACCGGTTTTCATTTGCTACGAGTTGTGAAAGTTAGCATTCCACTTACCGCATTCCGCGCTTGTTATGATTCCTATGAATGAATTATTATGTCATTCAGTTTGTCCAGCTTATTTCATCCATTTTAGGTATCGAGTATTCTATGAATATCTCGATAGGTCCATTCTGGTATTTATTGATCTTGGATGAAAATAGAAATTTAAAATTTTGAAAATCTTTTTCATAAGGTTTATTTATAAGTACAATTAGAAGTTTTTGAGAAACTTACTTATCCTATAGAATATGATTTTGTGATTGTATAGTCCATTTAGTGTTTTAAGAATTCTGGTCGATGCGCTTGATCAACGTTATCGATAGGAATCTCCTAAACGCTTTGATGAGACAGTCAGACACGATATATTGACTTATAAAAATGTAATTTTGAAAGTTTTAACTTTTCGGGAAAGAGGATTATTTAAAAGAACTCTTCCTTTCGATACTCTTACTCTTGTGATTCCTGAAGGGGAACCAAGACTTTGTTATTTGTACCGATACTAGTCGTATTGGTTTGGATGTCATTCTCTTGCAAAGGGAAACGTGCTATCACTTGTGCTTCTAAATCATTATAGATTATCGAGACTAGATATGCCACTCATGATTTAGTGCTCGCGGCTATTTTTTTTTACTTTTGGAATTTGGCCTCATCATATTTGGATCAGAAATTTGTTCTCTACCTCGATCATAAATCTTTGGAATATTTATTTTCTCATAAGGAACTTCATGTTGACTCGAGTTCCTAGCATCTTATGATCTTGATATTCTTTTATTCCCGAAAGGGAAATCGTGTTGCCAGCGCGCTTTCCCGAAGGCAACAAGTTGTTGATTCTTTGATGTTGTCGGAATGGAATTTTCTTTTATCAAGTTCATTGGGCGTTTTGATGTACTTCGTTTTATTGAGTTTCATCTCATTTCTTTTATGGACTAGCGTCCGATGTTCTTTTATGGTGTTTGGTTCGTCGGATGTACTGTTATTATACTACATCGATGTTCCGTCTTATCTGGATCAATGGATGTACCATTATTATACTACATCGTTGTTCCGGTTTATCGATTCATTGGACGTACCGTTTTTGTACTACGTCGGTGTTCCGAAACTATTCGGGCTTTGGTTCATTGGGCGTACCGTTTTTGTACTACGCTGAATTCCAAATTATTTGAGTTTCTAGTTTCTCGGGCGTACTGTTATTATACTACGTCGTTGCACCAGCCTAATTTTATGCTATTCTTGACGTTCTCCACGTCTTTTATATACGGAAATGCCTTAGGGATTCCCATTTTTATTCTTGTGCCCGTTGATATCGTGGAAATTGAAGTTTCACCAGATTTGATTTATGAGCAACATTCCATTTGCATCATTGCTTCGGAGGTTGAGCGCCTTCGGAATAAAGATATTCTTCTTGTGAGAGTTCAATGGTTCTCAAATCTTAGGGATTACTCTTGGGAATCTAGGGAATTCATCGAGCGATCCCGTTCGTGCTAACTCTCTCGTGCTCTTTATGGTGAACTTCTTATTTCAATTTTCTTTTGTTATGATATGCTTTTATGGTTGTTACTCTTTATTTTCTTCTTAAGTATTGCGAGGACACAATTTCTTTAAGGAGGGGAGTCTGTAACAACCCGCATATTTATCGATTGTATATTTAAATATTTTATCGTTCGTCGGATTTTTGTCCGAAAAGCTACTTTTTCAAACAGTCGAATTGGGACTTGAGACCACCCCCATTGAGTTCAAAATGCCGTTTGCGACCTTTTTGAGTATAAGCTTCGATATGTTTGGAGAAAGTTGATTTTTGCTACTTTTTCCCGCTTATGACTTTGGTTTGGACTGCACCCCACTTAACTCAGTTCCAACCCTCTCCTCTTCATTACTTCATTTCATATTCCTAACACTTTAAGCTTTAAGCAAAAATGGTGGAAGAGAGTGGAAATTAGAAATTCCAAGCCCTAGTTTCATTGCAAATCCAAGATCTAGCTCTAAATTCTAAGAGAACCCATTAGTAAGTATCTCCTTCTTCTTCCCCAACTCATTCTCTCTTTGATTTCAGAAAATTCCTAAACCTAATTTGGGAAATATTTCTCTTTTAAGCTTAGAATCAAGCTTCTTGAGTTGGGATTGAAGTGTGGTTGATCTTCCTTTGCTTTCAAGCTTCTTCTTTATTTATTTGGGTTCAAAGGTGAGATTTTTATCTCACATCTAAGTCTATTATTATCTTTGATTGTTAGGTGTGAATTCCTAACACTTATTCATGTGCATTTGATTTTGATTTTGATTGGTTTTGTGAATATTCCAAATTTTAGTGTTTTGAGTTCAAATCTTCAAAAATCATAGCTTTATTGTTTGAACATGTTTTTGGTGATGCATCGTGAAGCTTATAGGGCCGGGTAGTCAATTTGCATAAACCCCTAGTGACCGAGCTCGCTCGATTGCATTTTGAAGAAGATTGCATCTTCATTTTATAGGCTGCAAAGCAGCCTTGATGCCAGTCAGTCGACTGGACTTTTGAGTCAGTCGACTGGCTGTAGCACATAGGCATTCCAAAGGCAACTACTTGAGGCTCGGGTCCTCTGTTTCCCCTGCATTCAGTCGACTGAATTTTTAGGTCAGTCGACTGACTGTAGGAAATTATTTTTCATGCCTCTGGTCCAGTCGACTGGACCTTTCTGTCAGTCGACTGATCTGCACCTATTTGCCTAATTGTACATATTTGTGCATATTTTTGCTTGGTTTTCAAATTCCATCGATTCGTGTTATTTCCCACTTGTTGTTGCTACGACTTTAATGACTTCTATTCTTGGAATTTTTGGGAATACCCATTTTGATGGATTCGGATCGATTTCTTTGGATTTCTTTATTCACGTCTTCGAATGTGAATTTTTATGATTGATTGTTTCTACAATCACTTCCGTGATTTGTCACTTTAAAGTACAAAGGTTTCTATACTAGTAGTAAATATTCAAACTTTTATCAAAGAATTATTTAAACTCTATTTTCAATATCAAACTCGTTTATAAAACCGTTTTTCAACCTACTAGTATATACAAGCCTTTACCTCACTCGTATGAGAAATCTAATTAAACGGCTTAGTAAAACGAGTGGTATAAAACGCTTGTGTTTACTTCGTCGGTTAATTCTTGGACTTGTTCGATTGAATCTCTTGTGACAATTTTCTAGTGGAGATCTACAATTTGTTCGTAAATATTTAAGTTAAGCTAGTGGTTATAGGACATGAAGCTAAGCTCATATATTTACTAGCTTATTGTAATTGACACTTCTCTTTGATCATGACGATCATTTTATGTTTTAGACTAGCATTGTGCAATTTATTTGGTTCATCGGATGTCACGCTGTACGACGTCGTTGTTCCCTTAGATGGTTATTTGGTTCATCGGATGTCACGCTGTACGACGTCGTTGTTCCCTAAGATTGTTATTTGGTTCATCGGATGTCACGCTGTACGATGTCGTTGTTCCCTTAGATTGTCACGTCGTACGACGTCGTTGTTTGGTTCATCGGATGTCACGTTGTACGGCGTCGTTGTTCCCTTAGATTGTTATTTGGTTCATCGGATGTCACGCTGTACGACGTCGTTGTTCCCTTAGATTGTTATTTGGTTCATCGGATGTCACGTCGTACGACGTCGTTGTTCCCTTAGATTGTTATTTGGTTCATCGGATGTCACGCTGTACGACGTCGTTGTTCCCTTAGATTGTTATTTGGTTCATCGGATGTCACGTTGTACGACGTCGTTGTTCCCTTAGATTGTTATTTGATTCATCGGTTGTCACGCTGTACGACGTCGTTGTTCCCTTAGATTGTTATTTGGTCCATCGGATGTCACGCTGTACGACGTCGTTATTCCCTTTTGATTGTTATTTGGTTCATCGGATGTCACGCTGTACGACGTCGTTGTTCCCTTCTATTGTGTTTCTGGATCATCGGACGTCACGCTGTACGACACCGATGCTCCGGATTATTTGATTTCTGGATTTCTTGTGTTGATTTCTGGAATTTTGTTTCACCATCTTTTACGATTGACATTGATACATATGTCATTTATTGTGGCTGGGTGAATGAAATTAGGAGTATGACATTCCTTTTTATCTTTGAGAAGATCTTTGCGATATTGATTAATCTCTTATTGATTTTTCAATTATTTATTTATCACAGCTTGGCATTGTGATTATTATACATTTAGTCATGTCTCTTATTCTTTATCATTTCTTCTGATATTTATAGCTAGACTGATCCGTTTATTATTTTATTCTTAAATAATACTCGGGTCAGACCGAGATGTTACAGGTGCTTCTGCTTGACTTCTCTTTTGGGGTTATCATATGATCTTTTGGCTAACTACTTAGATTAGTAGTTTATTTTGTTGTATACACTTGAGATATGGACTCATAGATGTATTCTTTCGTATAGCACGTGTTGCTATTCTTTTGTATTATTGTGGATCTTTTTGACCACTACTCTGATGTACACTTCCTAGTGTAATATTCATATCTATTTCCGCCTTTGTGATATGAATTGTCTGTGACTGATTTGTGTTATGCTTATTTCTATATTTGTTTCTGAAGACCTTTATAGCCACTGTGTAGTAGCTTTGAGTTCGTGTCGGTATGTCGGATTTCCTCTCGAGATGAAAAGTTATATTTTTATCCGGCATATCGGTATTCGCACAAAGCAATTATACAGATGGTCGCTCCTCAACAGCCTTATTCTCCGTGCTAGTCGACAGCATTACTCCGTAGTGTTCTTGGCTAGCGTGGGTATAGAGGTGGGGCGTCACAAATTTATTAGACTCCACTAACGTAATAGTTAAATATTAATTTCACTTATTTGTAATAAATCCACAAATTGAATTTCAAATTTCAAATATATTCATAAATCTTGGTTTTTCACTTCTTAAATCACTCAATCGTCATATTATAAATAAAATTAACATTGATTGCATCTTCTAGAATTAACAAACTTCAATGCCAATCAAAACTACCTTAACTACACAAATTGGGTCAAAAGTTTTCAATTGTTTTCGCATTAAAGTTTATTAACTACCCAAATAGGTAACTTATCAATTGTAATTATTTAACTTTAATTACCTTTAAGCTTATTTCAATTATTCTCATTTATTCCCTGCCAATATTCGTTATCATTTATAAATGTCATGCCAATTTCTTCTTTTATTGCAATGTATTCATTCATTCATTCATTATTGCATAACTTCATTTATATTGTATTTATTCATTTATAGTATTTGTGCTTAATCCAATTTCTTAGCAACTCAATTGTTTACTAAAGTTTATACCCAGTTATTTATACTTTCCTTTATTACTTACAAATCTTATTTCATTCATAAATGCCATCATTTAACAATTTATTGCATAAACTTCATTCATTAATATTCGTGCTATTCATGTTTAATTCAATACCTTTGCACATTAATTCATTTACTAAAGTTTACGATCATTTATTTATATTACTTACCTTCTTATTATATTAAATTTGTAGCATTTCAATTTTTACTTAAGTTTATATTTCCAACCAATTACTAAAATATCTTACATAATATTGAATTCATTCAACTACCTCTGATTATAACATTTCATTAGTTAATTCAATATTCTTTTTTGTTTCCTAAATTAAACTTATAACCAAGTATGACAAATTTCATAAATTTAATTAATTTCTATTTCATTTTTTTTTTGAATTTGTAAATCTTAATTTCAATCGCTACATTAAATTTCTAACATTTGCTTCGTTATAACTACTAGAATTTTTATTTCTTCCTAAATTAAATTGCAAAATTTAAATCAAACTAACAAATCTATTAATCAAAATTTACGGGTCGTTACACTCTCCCCCACTCAAAACTTTTCGTCCTCGAAAAGGAAAAGAAGGGAAAGAGGTACTTATAAATTAATATCTATTATGTAAATCATTATATAATCATAACTTTAATTGGATTATATAAAATGAAATATTAAAAATGGTTTCAACCACAAACATCCAATTCAATACAAACAACCATCAATAAACAAAATCAATACAACATCAAAGACTTACAACAAGGCATACGACCGTAAAAACAATCATTCATTCATATCAAACACAGCAAATAGTTGTTCAGGTTTAGACACTTTAAATTGTACAGAATGAAAATAAACTACTTTACTCATCATTTACTCAACAGTCTTAGATGAAACTAAATAGATTATTTATTTATCCAAACAATTTTAAATTTCCTTACCCAAGCTCCATAAACCAAAAACAACAACGATTAGTTTATTCTTATAAATTGTATTCATTTTCATTTATTGCCTACAATTATTCAATTCGTTATTTCAAATTTCTTCTTATATAATATTCTATTACAATCTCTTATTAAACATTTCAACTTTTAATATTTGGTAAGTTATATATATGTTATTTAAGGGTGTAATTTGAAAGTTATACAAGTTTGTTCCATTTCCTTTAATTAATTCATTGTTCAATAAATTTTTATCTTTTTCTTATAAGTTACAATTTCAACTTCCTTTTTATTTCCTTTATAACATAGCTTTAAATCTCTTACCTAAATTAGAGGTTTCGATTATTAATTACTTACCTTTCATTTCACTACAATAATTGAAACAATTAATTAATGGAAATTTAAGAATTTAATACCGGGTTAAAATTTCAATTTATTTTAAAACAATAATTAAATATATTCTGACAAATTATATGTATCTAATTATATTTTTCCAAGAACGAATCTCCAGTAAAACTACTATAGTGGCCTTCCCCCTTCGAAACTCGAAAATGAAAATCGATGATGCGGCCGCCATCACCGAAATTATTTTCCGGCGACAGAGAGGAGAGTAAAAAACTTATTTTCTCCAAAATCTTCTTTAAAACAATTCTTTTGAATTATATTCAAATATTTATATCAGAAAATACTTATAAACAATATTATTATATTCCAAAATTTATTCGAAAGAAATTTCAAAACCCCGGATCTTTAGCTCTAAATTTCCAAATTTCATTGATATTATTTTCAATCTTATTTCTATTATTATTTATACACTTAAATACCTACAACCAATCTATTGCAGCCAAATATAGATATCATTTGGAAAAAAAATATTTTATACATAGAAAATATAATAGGCAAAATTATTTCATTCACCTACATTAAAACAAATATTATGTTGGTCTGTCCTATTAAGTGTTTAGAAATCCCTATTGATGTCATAGCTCCCTGCACCAACCAGAATTTATAAATACAAAACGGAACAGATTAACACAATATTAAAATCTTTTTATAACACTAACAAATACGCTCTCTCATATACATACACTCAGTGACTCCAATAGGGTATTACTACCCTATTACTAAAGAGTCAAACCCCACAAAGCTAAGGTTTATTGCTAAACCAAAGCTCTTATAACAGATGTAACGTCCCGCCTTTTCGCGTGCTTTAAATCGACACATGTGTCAATTCAAACCATACAAAAGGGCGGATTGTTATGGGATAAATAAGAAAAATAGAGAAGAGAGAAAAAAAACTAAACAGAATCTCACAGCGGAAGGATAAAATATAATAATAATTATACAGTTCATGAAACTGTTAACAAAACATTTGATTCTTCTTTATACAATAAATACCAGAGTTCACATACCAATAAATCTCAATGCAGCGGAATACAGTGTAGTGGAACCATATAATATATAATAATAATAGTAATGAAATCTCCGTCTTCTTCCTCCAGAAAAATCTTCAAATCCTGAAACGCTCAGACTGACCCGAGCGAATTTGAAAAGACAAAACACTCGAGTCAGAACTAAAAGATCTTATGTAAGTTAAATTAACAGAAATGAATATGAGTGCAGTAACTCAAGAGATGCTCGGGATTTACATCTCCTAAGGATCCGTTAAACTATTTACTATGTAGTATATTTCGCTATTATAATAGTGTCTAATTGTAAAATAAACTTACTTTTAAATAGCGTTAAGGCTTTACATTTTCCACCTTAACACATAATATATTCCCATAGTCTATACAGTATTGTAATCTCCCTCGTACCGGGCGTCGTCAGAGGGCACTCCATAGGTATGGTACAAAACCAAAATCGTATAAGGCGCGATAGGGTAGGTGACACGGCACAACTAGGCAATGCCAGGGTAGATATACCAATTATGCATCCGGGCTGGTGGTAACGCATAGCCCCAGCTACCGCCCACCTCGAACAAACTCCCCCTAAAATCAAAAGTAAAGGTGGCCACCGAATCAATCCAAAGTCAGAGTATAGTATCGAAGAGGAGTGTCTGATAAAGGGCGCTAACCCCCTTGGCCCGAGAATCGCTCATGTTTTAGCCACCTTATGCCAACTCACAGGAGTCGGGTCCACGTATTTACCTTAAAGGAAACGCCGCCACCAACCTACTTCATTCTGGAATCTCCACCACGTACACGGTTGTTAAAGTGGTTTTCGTAGTTGGCAGAGAGTATGACAACTTCCGATCCCAGTCTCTTCAACAACCAAACGTTATTATAACACCGCGGTCATTTAAAAATAATTATACTTTTAAAACCAGAATATAATTATCCATTTCAAAACCCATAAATATGATATCATTTCCTTTTAAAACCCAAATAAATACGATATCATTTTATTTCAAATATATTTCTTTTCCAAAATCATGCCACATTTAAGATTTATAATACCTCGAAACCAAATATTTGAAATTTAACTTTCAACATAATACTTCGAAATCCATAGTTTTAAAACCATAACTTTCAAAACTTAAATGGTTTGGATATTCAAAAGTATATAAAATAAAACAGTTGAAATTAAAATTTCTTTATAAAGTAAATAATTTCCATGCCTTTACAATTTTATTTACTTTATATTCAGTCTAAACCCATAACCTTTAAATTCACTTTCAGTTTGAATAAAAACACTTCGATTTCAATATTTTCAAACTTTGAGTATTTAATAACTTTCAAAACTAAGGTTGGGAATTTCTATTGAACAATTCATTGTCCTATTATTTAGTTTTGAAACGTTTACATAATAGATCCATAACCATTTAAAATAAAACCCAATTTGTTAACACTAAATATTTTCTTCCATTTATTTATACTAGAATTATTCATTTAATTTATCTTGAATAAAAATCCAGTTATAAATATCATACCTTTAAAATTTCCAAGATTAATAAGTTTACACTAACTTATGGAGTTTAATTTTTAAATAAGCCCAATTCCAAATAAATTTCCAATTAAATTTCCAATCTTAATTGATTTGAACTATTTAAAACTCTATATATACACAATATCTTAAACCTGTACTTAATCATAAATATAAATTATCAAACTCCATTTTTCAACTTATTTATTTCCATTCAACCAATTCACACATAGCTTAAATTCAATAATTTAACAATATATGTATATATAAAATAAGATTTTATATAAGATCAAAATTAATACTTATTTAACTGCATCCTATCCAAACCATAGAAATCATTTCAAAAATAATTATATATATATATATATATATCACGGTGCCTGTATATAATTTTCTATCCTATGGTCAAGTGATACGGATATTTATCATTTCAATCCGCAATTTAAAAATAAAAAATGCGGTTGTATATCATTTCAAACCGCAATCCCGAATGAAATGAGAATGCATAATAACTTGCAGTTTATACAATGTAAATACAGCATCCATTCTTCCATCATATCAATCATCAACATTTATCAATTTATCATCCAATTCAAACAATCACATCAATAAATAATAATTAATCACTAACAGTTAATTTTTCAAAAATGAATTAAATAACTATTAAACTGTAGTTTATATGCAATAATAAATAAATTTGACTAGCATTTTTAATGGCAGTTTAAATGCAATAAATAAATAAATTAACAATTAACTGGCAGTTTTAAATGCAAAAATGAATTAAATAACGCGTAAATTAACTGAATGCAATTTAACTGAGAAAATGATGAAATATATGCCAAACAACTATAAACAAAATTTTAAACACATCATACATCAATTTAACAAACATAAGAAATTTTAGAAATTGTGAGTGGGTTAAAACACTCACCTTTTGAACTTAAATTGAATTTAAATCCAATTTAAACCCAAAAATTTGGCCATCTCCAAATTCGCCCAAACCAGGTCAAAGTGTCTGGGATCTCAATACGAACCTAGCGGAGAAAAACGCACGTGAAACGGAGTTCGTATGTATGAGTTATGATTATTAGAACTAATTGAAATCGAGATTTGCAAAAATAAATTAAACAAAAATAAAATACCGTGCCACATCCACTCTTCCCACGTGAAAAATGCGTATGCTTCTTCTTGATTGCAAGCTTTGTTCCATAATTTTTCTTTTATTTCGATTTACTTTAATTTTCCTCCTTATTATATGAATGTATGTATTTTTAAAAGGTTTGGAAAAAAAAGATTTGAAAAAGAAGATTTGAAAAAGAAGAATTGAAAAGAAAAGGATTAAAATAAGAATTGAAAATGGAAGAGAAGATCTAGATTTGAAAAGAAAGAAGAAAGTTTGAAATAGAAGAAAATTTGAAGAAGAAGAATATTTGAAGAGGAAGGAAAAATTAAAATGAGACATAATAAGGAGATTTGGAGAAAAAAAAAGAAGGAGATTTGAATGGAGGGTAGGTTTTCATTTGCATTATATCGTATTTATAAGGTTAGAGTTAGGTTTAGGGACAAAGGGATTTGAAAGGAGAGGCTGCTATTAATTAGAAATAAAGTAAATATGAACAACTTGGTATTGAAATATAGTAAATATAAACAGCCTTTTTTTTAAAAGTAGCAGGTATTAAAAGGAGGTAATTATTAATTAGAAAGGGAATGAATATGGAGGGACAAAAATAAATGACATGTTTCGTTAGTTTGATTCTAAATTATTTAAGTGCTAGATACAGAAAAGTTTGAATACATCATATATATATTCATACTTTAACTGTGTGTCAAAATTGCTAAACATATATCAAGTACGATTAATTGGTGGCAATATATAGGAATAAACAAGAATAAATGTAGATGCAATCACATAAGGATCTAATAGGGAAGGAGATAAAAAGTAACAACGTTGATTAATTCCACTTTCCCACTTTAGCCAATTTATTAATACGACATTTAATTATCATGCAAGTTGTATTATGACTAGAAAACATAAACAACAAACAATAAATTAATGTGTATATAATATTACCTCACTTTTAAATTGTTTGACAAAAAAATAAAAAATAAATCATGCTTTAGCAATTTGAAATTAAAATATTAAATGTTTATATGTATACACATGCACACAAACACACATACATGTATGTATAAAGATTAAACCAAAGCTTATTAATTAATTCAAAGCATACTTCCATACCACATTAAATTGTCTAATGCATTTGTAAACTTATGTATACTTGAAGTCAAAAATACATATATACATATAATTTAAACCTTTTTACCTTAATGAAATTTATTTAACAAAACAAAACTGGAAGACGACAAATTAAGCAATATAGTAATAAACCTTTAAGATCCTTAAATAATGACATTTGAGATAATAAATTAGGTAACAAATTTAAATATCGTTGTAATCAAAATCAAAGCTTAGATTTATTATCGAAAAATTGTTAAGCATATGTAAACTTTTATTATAATTTATTAGATTAAGAACAAATAATTTATTCAACAAAGTATTCAAATTTCATGATATATTCAATTCAAGATAAAGTGACAATACGTGCATACAATATTTCTGTTTCAACACAAATGCAAATTATATGTATATAAACTTTCAAATCTAAAAAAAATGCAATTTGGTTTAAGAGTTTAAAACATGGATCTATAATTAAACATTCTTTTAATATATATATATATATATATATACAATTTGTTTTGATTTATCAAATTAAAAGTCAAATTAATTCATTCAACAAAAAAAATTAAAATAAATAAATAAATGTTGATTCCCATTCTTAAATTCACTATTGATCATATTACCATCCTGGGTACCATTTATTTTAAACCTAAAATTTTCACTTCATCATCTTGTATTAATGTCATCCAATTTCTACTTATTATTATTTCTTAGTTTAAATTTTATAACTTACTTTGTATACTTTTTCTTATTAATTTCTTAATTATCAAAACTTAAACTTTATTCCCCAAAACCACAAATTATTACTTAACATAAATCTACTCTTTTATTACTTTACGTTCACACTTCCGTTACTATCAAATAAATCACCAGTTACGTTATCATCAAACCAACATAAATTAATATTTTAAATGCTTACATTTATTTCTCTTATATGGTTATTATTTATCCACTTGTGCTAACTTTTATTACCTAAATTTTCCGTTATTATAAGCCTTTAATATTTTCATTTAAATTAAATATAAATTTCAATTCAGTCCATCCTTTATTACATCAACTGTTACTTTAATTTACATTAACCAACGTACAATTAAGATTTATTTGTAATCGATCATCAAATTTTATTTTAAATTATTAAATAAACAAGCAACCTAAAAATTGCAACTTATGTGCTTTTAATTGCATTGACGTTTAAATTTATTAGCTTATATCAACACTATTATCATTAATTGCAAACGAATTACCAATTTTAGTCATTACCCCAAATAACTAACGTATATTAATCTACATTATTCCCAAGTTATAAATTTTGAATTAATTACTATTTATTATTATCGTTTCACTGATTAATTTGACATTTGCATTAGTTTTTCTTATAATAAATTTATTGCCCAATACTCCTATATTCATCTTAGATTTGTTCAAATGGCTATATTTCAATTTATAACCAAAATTTTCTATTGATTTCCCATTTTAATTTATTAGACTCCACTAACGTAATAGTTAAATATTAATTTCACTTATTTGTAATAAATCCACAAATTGAATTTCAAATTTCAAATATATTCATAAATCTTGGTTTTTCACTTCTTAAATCACTCAATCGTCATATTATAAATAAAATTAACATTGATTGCATCTTCTAGAATTAACAAACTTCAATGCCAATCAAAACTACCTTAACTACACAAATTGGGTCAAAAGTTTTCAATTGTTTTCACATTAAATTTTATTAACTACCCAAATAGGTATCTTATCAATTGTAATTATTTAACTTTAATTACCTTTAAGCTTATTTCAATTATTTTCATTTATTCCCTGCCAATATTCGTTATCATTTATAAATGTCATGTCAGTTTCTTCTTTTATTGCAATGTATTCATTCATTCATTCATTATTGCATAACTTCATTTATATTTTATTTATTCATTTACAGTATTTGTGCTTAATCCAATTTCTTAGCAACTCAATTGTTTACTAAAGTTTATACCCAGTTATTTATACTTTCCTTTATTACTTACAAATCTTATTTCATTCATAAATGTCATCATTTAACAATTTATTGCATAAACTTCATTCATTAATATTCGTGCTATTCATGTTTAATTCAATACCTTTTCACATTAATTCATTTACTAAAGTTTACGATCATTTATTTATATTACTTACCTTCTTATTATATTAAATTAGTAGCATTTCAATTTTTACTTAAGTTTATATTTCCAACCAATTACTAAAATATCTTACATAATATTGAATTCATTCAACTACCTCTGATTATAACATTTCATTAGTTAATTCAATATTCTTGTTTGTTTCCTAAATTAAACTTATAACCAAGTATGACAAATTTCATAAATTTAATTAATTTCTATTTCATTTTTTTTGAATTTGTAAATCTTAATTTCAATCGCTACATTAAATTTCTAACATTTGCTTCGTTATAACTACTAGAATTTTTATTTCTTTCTAAATTAAATTGCAAAATTTAAATCAAACTAACAGATCTATTAATCAAAATTTACGGGTCATTACAGCTTTGGTATGTTATTTTTGCTTTTTTCCTTTTTTTGATTTAATGCTTGAACTCAATACCTTTGTTGCCGATGATGATTTGGTTTATATATGGGTTCGATCTCCTTTATTTGCGTTCGTCTAATTTTTTCAACATTGTGCTTCGACCATTTGATTTCGTTTGGATGTTGATGATTTCTCTGACTTTTGCAATTCACGCGGTTTTGAACTGTGACTTGGTTCGATTCCTTGATCGCTTGGTTATCACGGCACTGCTTGGTTTCGTGGCTACCATGGTTTCATTTGACTTCGTTCATATGATTTTGTGTATCGGCCTTGACTTTTTAAACTTGATTTTGTAGTTGACTGTACTTACATGATAATGTTTGATGATGTTTTAAAAACAACCTGTTACATTGATTTGAAACTGCTGCTTCATGAATCTGTTCGAATTCGGCCATTTGAAGCTATTTTGATTTCTGGACTTCGTTCCACTTTTGTGCTATGCTCTGGTTGTCATTGTGTACATGTTACACTGTGTTGAATAATAGCTTGACCATATGCATATTGTTGCAACTTGTACATGCTTCGATTTGAGCTTGCATTGTTTATTCGAGCTGCTGTTTTACGTGCAGTTTGTAATTTGTCGAGCATCATTTATATACATAATATATATGCTTCATTGTTTTTTCACTGATGCATGTTGTATCTGATCTTGAAGTCGTAGCCTTTGATCGTATCTGGACATCTGATTTTCCAGCTGAAGCTTGTATTGCATTGTGTAGTGGGTTGATGTGCATGCTTTGTACTTGTAGTTTTCGCTGCAACCATATTGGACTAAACACTGTTGTCTGCATGCTTGATTCGAAGTCTGGTTGCATTTGGTTTTAGTCGAGTCTATTGTAATTTGCAGTATCATGTGGTCTTGTTTGTGTATTCGAGTATGTACTGACTGAAGCTCGAGTTGCATTCATTAGGCTTGTTCACTTGATGGTTGTTTTACACTGGGTAGATGTTGTGCTCATTGTAACTGTTAACTTGGTTCTGGGCTCATTGCCTGGATCTTATTGACTTCATGTGTATAGTTTCCTTTCACTTGAATCAGTTGTTTTTGTTGCCTTCATGTACATGCCGAGTCTTCATTTGGTATGTTGGTCTGGGTTTGCACTTTGTTCATTTGAGTCGTTTTCATGTGTATGACTTGAACTTTGGTCGAGGCTTTATTTTTGAGTTTTGACCATTTGCACCTGTGTTGAATCCAGCTTTAAAGCTCGGGTTTGACCGTGTGCTCGTATCGTGATTTTATTTATATTTCACTTGAGTTGAACCCGACTTGATTTGGGTTTGACCTTGTGCTCACCTGTCCCTGCAATTTATCAAGTGTATATTTCGGTGTGCACGGCCTTGTGGCATATACAATGATACAATATGTATGTCACAAGCTATTCGTGTATGATGAATTGAATATGAAATGATGACGAACAACCCTAATAACTAAGGCAAATATTATTTTCAAAATCCACATTTTGTTTTATACTGCAAAAATATTTCCTTTTCAATTTTACTGCGTCAATATTTATTTTTGCAGATTGCTCGTATGCTGGATTCAATTTGGAGTGAAGTTGAAGATAAAGTACGAGTTGAGTGAATGAGTGATATGTAGTGAGGTCAAATGTAAATGTAAATCGTGATGTAATCAAAATTATACTGTAATTGAAATTGTATATATATAGTGAGCGTTTGAGCTTTGTACTATTCAAAGATTGTAATAAATATTAGTTTGAATAAAAATTCTGTTTGAATTCAAATTCTGTGTTATTTATTTTTATTTAGCAAATATTTATTTAATCTATGAAAAATAAAATAGTACATTAACGAATACATTTACACGAATATATATATATATATGTTTATTATCATCAAACAAAAATCATATAATCGCATATTCAACAATACTTTGAGTCATGGCGCAATCTGCTTTGGGTTAATGAGCTGTGTGCTTCGGGTCGACTGTAGTGTATGCCCGAGTCTGCATAAAGGATCAGGTCGGCAACGTTTTTGGGTTCAGTGTGTTTCTTACTTCAAGTCCCGCTCTTATTTACTTTGAATCAAGCATTAGGTTGCTTTGGGTTTTCACCTAGGCAACATCAGGTTGGCATACCCAGAGCTTGGGGTCGGTCATAATAATGGATTTGGGTTCGACTATATTCTTGATGGGCCTGGATCATTCCAAAAGACCAGTAACTGAGGTTTTTCCTATAAATACAGCAAGTGGGACTTCAAAAAAGGGATCTTCATTCTATTTTTCCCTCATCTTCTCCACTATGGCTACTCTGCCATTATTGTTTTAACAACTTCGGATTGTACTGTAATTGATTGTGACATCAATAGAAAGGAAATTTCTGCAGTGGACGTAGGCCAGAGTCATCCGAACCACTATAAATCCTCTGTTATTGCTGCATTCTTTTTAATTTTTACTGCTCTTTGTATTTATACTCTCTACATACACTCTATCTGTTACTTGTAACTATTAGTTCGTGCTTTCATCGATAATTGGGTGTTAGTGACCAATTTTGGAGCTAACATTTTGGTGCTTTCACTGAGTAAGCTTGCACTTAGGGATTCTAAAGCTTAGATTTTGGATTCAAAGGCTTAGGAATTCAGATTCTGGAGACAATGGCAAAGAAATCGACCAGGAGACAGAGAACAGAAAGGAGTCAACAAGAGGGAAGTCCGAAGGCTTCTTCTGGAGCTAATCAGACCTCAATCTATATCACTTAAGATGAGATGGAGACGATGCTAAAGAGACAAGAGGACATGATACAGAACCTACTCTGGAAGATTGGACAAGTTGGAGTACCAAGTCAAGGGAATGGACTAACAGTAGTTGTTGGAAATGCAAAGCAAGGAGCGGAGCTATAGAAATCTCTGAAGATCAGAACCAGACTAGAGAGACTGAAGGATATCGGTAAAGGTTTGAGGAATAGCCTCGGGATTGGATACTAGAAGGACTATGAATGAAGCTCAACGAGCTGGGACCAATGTGAACATGAATTACCAACATGAGAAGTACTACCCAAAGTACCCTCCAGAATAAGGGGGGGGTGGAGATGCAAATAGGGGACCACCCCCGGATGGAGACGAGTATATGGCTGGATGAATAAGGAGGATTATGAGAGGAGGACTACCGAACAGAGGCTTGGAAGAAGTCAGTCGGATTCCATTCACTCCGAATATCAAAAACGCAAGGAACTCTCCAGAATTCAAATAGCCAACACTGGAAGCCAATGATCGGAAGTCAGACCCAACTATGCATGTAACTAGATATATCATACATATGGAAGTGCTGGGGGCATCTAAGGAGGTGATGGCAAGATGTTTTCCTGTATACTTGACGGATTTGACTGCACTTTAGTTTAGGAACCTAGAATGGATCGATCAGGACATGGGGAAAGCTAGTGGAATGCTTTATGAGATAACTCAAGGTCCACATGACACGACCCAAGAATGTGATGATGCTGACATCAATGAAGCAGAGAACTGGAG
This sequence comes from Allium cepa, assembly GCA_030765085.1. Taxonomy (NCBI): domain Eukaryota; kingdom Viridiplantae; phylum Streptophyta; class Magnoliopsida; order Asparagales; family Amaryllidaceae; genus Allium; species Allium cepa. The sequence continues at coordinate 487,777,304 of CM060929.1, forward strand.
AGTCCGCGAGAGGTTTTTCTAATGCGGTTCAATGCATCCGTAGCTTCAATAGATCGCCTAGGTCCATCAATGATTTTGATAGCGGCGGTAGAAGGGATTGCTGAAGGCCCTGAGTTCAAGGACTCGTTGGCATGGGATCCACTATAGGATCTTGGAGAGTTCTACCATGACGTGGAAAGATTCATTCGGTTAGAGGAATCACGCGTTTGAAAGGCAAGAGATAAATGGCGTGCAAAGTGTAGGAATGTCTTGAGAAGGATGTGGGATGGATAAAGGAAAGCGAAAGCAGGATGAGGGACATGTGGTTCTGACAAATGAAGGAGAGGTCGGGAACCTCAATTCGCGATGTACGCGGACTTGACTGATAATCTAGAACGGATTTATTTGGACACATGGGATAGCTCCCTTATCGGAACAACCCAGAAGAGATCCAACAGAACGGGAGCATAGGTGTGGGAAATATTGCATATTCCATGAGCTGGAAGGGCACTCCATGGATGAATGCTACCACTTGAAGGACGTGGTGGAAGAGCATGTTAGAAATGGCAGACTGCCATAGTATGTGGGGGACCGGACGAGAGCAGTAGAATACGATCAGCTACCGCTTGGATCAAACAGGAACGACCCTAGATTGGGGTCACGACTCGTCATCCGCTGATCGTGATGGCAAGGGCCGATTTCAGTATTTGGACCGTGGTCACTGAATAATCTTTTCCATTTTTGTTTTAAAAAAATAAACATCAACTTTGCCACTTACACATGTAAGGAAACCAGAGCGATTCCCAAGCATGCTCTGAGATGGTAATAGGATGCTCCGCCCAGAAAGGCAGCACTTGGTATTTTCAGTTTTTCTTACTAAACAATTGGAACTTGGGTTTAAAAAATGGATTCGGATTTTATGAAACAAATCCTTAATCGAAGAGTTACGGGATGGATATTGGAAATGTTCTGGGACACTAAACCGGAGTGCAAGGAGCAACACCGCTCCATCGGAGAGCGACAGGATCGGCTCGCCCGTTGTTATTTCCCCTTCGTCGTAGAGTGATAGGATGGGATCCAGAAAAAGGCCGGGAAGGCTATAATCGGTTTAGGACTTAGGCCATGGCATCGCTTAATGTTCAGGGATACTGAATCAGAGTGCAGGGAGCAACATCGCTTCGTTGAAGAGCAACAGGATCGGGTCGCTCAACATTGTTTCCCCTTTACCAAAGAGTGACAGGATGGGACCCAGTTTGAGCCAAGAGGCTGATATCAGTCCAGAAGGAGTAGGACATCGCTTAATGTTCAAGGACATTGAGCAGGAATGCAAGAGATAGGTTGCTTCGTCGGAGCGTGAGAGGATCTGCCTATTCAATCATTAAGTTTCGAATGAGCTTAACAAGAGTCCGGAGAGGCCATCAATGATCCGAAGAGATCGTAGGATTTGATTACTGACTTCTAAGATGTGACATAGAATTGAATAGTGGCTTTGAACAGCTATGGATTTAGCTAAGGACCCAGAGAGGTCCCGGTTTTAGACCCGACGAGGTCCCAGATATGGATTTTAGGACCCAGAGAGTTTCCGGTTTAGGAGATGGACCAAGCGAGGTCCCAAATATGGATTTTAAGACCCGATGAGGTTCCGAATTTGGATTTAGACCTGACGTGGTCTCAGATTTGGATAACAGGACCTAGAAAGGTCTCGGACTTGAACAAACCAGTTCGAAGAGATCGTGGATTCGATTAATGGATTTGGAAATGATAATGACTCGAAACAGTCATGGGCTTTGGATATCGGATTTGAAGCTATTTAAAACATGTCTTCCGATCAGAAGGCATGTTTTCGGGGGCAGAGTGTTAACTCGGCTTTTGGTAAGGCAGAGTATAGGCAGATTCAACCAAATTGACTGCACGGTTGTCGAAGTTGGAATACTATGAGTTCAACTCGACTGGATGGATAGATGATCAATCACGGATGATAAACATGATTATGAAGCCATGATTCGACATAATCGATGGAGAAAAGTAGCGAAACGCTCGAAATATGAGTTTCGACAAAAGTCGAGTTGATTCGAGATGGTTGGAGTTCGCTTCGAGTCACTTGTGGGTTTACTTTGGGTTTTCACCTAGGTTGCTACGAGTCATTCCAAGCTTTACTTCGGGTTTCCAAGCGATCGATACATCCACAAGCTCGGGTCGGTAGAAATTGGTTCGGCGTGTTTTGGTTTACATTGGGTCGGAAAGAACTTTGGAGAAGGGTTTGGTGTTGGAGAAGATAGATGGGATCGGCATGATTGAACGCTTTAGGTCGGCTTATACGTTTCTTCCGCCAAGGCTACTCTGCCACTATTGTTTAAAAATTCCAAATTGTACTGTATTTGATTGTGACATCAATAAAAAGGAAATTTCTGCAGTGGACATAGGCCAGAGTCAGCCGAACCACTATAAATCCTCTATTATTACTGATTTCTTTTAATTTTTACTGCTCTTTATATTTATACTCTCTACATACACTCTATCTGTTACTTGTGATTGTTAGTTTGTGCTTTCATCGATGATTGGGTGTTAGTGACAAATTTTGGCACTAACAAATCCATATATGGATTTGAATGGAGTTTAATGGACTTATATGACGTGTGACTAGGCCTTGAACAATGCACATAGGTTGCAGTTGCACAAAGATTGAGATATGACTCGGGTTTGAAAGTGCATTTATAACAATAGTAGTTATAGATGCAGTTCGAAATTGTCTTGTTTTTGACAACTGTTATGGAACTTTATAAAGAGATCCATAGGGATTTCTCGCCATACTTGAATTTTTTTTTTACTATTAAAGTTAAGTAACATCTCAAAAACGGGAAAAACACACTGGTGCAAAACCGCTCCGTTAATCTTGATTTTTAAACTTCAGTTGTTTCAAAAAGGATTTTAAATATGAGCGATTTGTTTCATTCTTTATAAAAGTATTGCCTAACTATTTTTAGAGTATTTTAAAAGTTTTTTGAGATATTTATGAAATTTTTAAGAATTAACTATGAATTTTTAAAGAAAGGAATTTTAGAATAGAACATGTTCTTTTTCTAATTTTTATTAATTTTTCAAACTTGTTATTTTTAAGTAGTATTTTGGGTAAATGATTTAAAAACTTAGTGTAAATATTTCTAAGTATTTTAAAAAATTTAAAAAAAGAGGTTAGAATTGCTAAATGACCAAATTATTGATTATTCAGTTACTTATTAGAAAAGTAATCAACTATGCTTAACACTAATAAGCTGACGAAATAGTCTTTGTCTATTTGTGAGAGTTAAGACTGACGTCGAGTAGGGACGGAGCAACAGAGCTCTAAGCTACCGGGCTTCCGTCTTAACCGAGGAATAGCTAAATGGAAAATGTTGGAAATGTGTTAATCGAGTTGATTTCTTATTGTTTATGGAAATCGATAATACTATACTTAACACTAAAAGCCGACAAGGTAGACTTATCTATTTATTAGATTCAAGACTGAAGTGTCTAAGCAGGGCTTGGAGAAACTAGTGCCCAAACTTACCTGGCTTCGCTCTTGGACGAGAAATAGTTAAATTAGAATGTTGGAAACTATTTAAGCGTACGAATCGTGATTTGTATAAGCAATATTTTGACTCGATGATTAACTATCGAACTTGAACTAATATTAACTTAGAAAGAAATCGAAAGACTTCACGGTTTGACGCCAATAAGAACCCCCGGGGAGGAGTATTAGTAAGAAACGTCTCTATCTATCACTTACTTATGAAAGAACCGAGATTTTACCGAAAATTCATCGATTGGTTTCGAAGAGTCTGGGATCCGTGAGTGTTCTACTTACTGAATACCACTTCAAAACTAGTATACGAGTTCTATGTTTTAGAAGTGGTTGAAGAAAGGAATCTATGTGGGATTCGACATCTGTTTGAGATGCTCGAACATATGAATTCATTCGTGGTCTATTTAGGATGTGGGAATCCATGTGTGGTTTCGAAATCTATTCAAGATGTAAGGATCCACTTTTGGATTTGTGTTCTGTTCGAGTGATAAAGACTCGTGTGAAAGATCCCGAACATAAACTTAACTTCGAAAATGGCTAAAGACGAAGTAGGCAGCACAATCTGGGGTTTGGCTGACCCATGATAGGATATTATCAACTTCGGATCTTGCGTATGCTTATCGATATGTTGGTACCAGAAGTTGATGGTATTTGATTCACGTTGTTCATGTTTATATTCGGGTATGCGTCTTTGTGTTTTCCTTATGGTATATTTTATTTAGAGATATACGTCACTTGATTAGTCACTTCCGATCCTCTTGCATGGAGTTCGGATTCGGCTTTCCCGAAGAGATCTCCATGAAAAATTCATTATGCAAATATACCTTACCGGTTTTTTCAGTGTAACCTAAATATGTTATGGTGTGACCAATGTAAGCATCATAGCTATATGATATGATTTATATTCCACACCCAAGACATTATCTACCATATCACTATATTAAACTTAATAAATGGTTGGTTTCTTTTGAGGGAAAAATTATTAAGGGAATCCATACGATCTCAATTGTTACTATTACATGTATTCATCTATCTTGAGTTTTCTCATGCTAGACTTATGTCTGACGCTTGGTTTTTGTTTTTCAAAAATCCTTGCGTACCCTTTCGAGTAGGTTGAGTTTCAGTTTTTACCTTGGACGCTTCAGAGTTCGGAAGACGAGATGGGGGCTTCCATTATCTATCTATTTCTATTTAAGTTGTTCCATTTTAGCTATGTGCATATATCAGCGTTGTGAGGACAAGCAGTTATAAATGTCTAGGCCGACGATAACACTTAGGTTTTGTAACTCTGAAAATCCTGTATTTAGAGTAACCCTTTGTACTATTTGTTAACGATAAAATTGAACGCCAACACCCCGGTGTAAGTAGAGATTAAGTGAAAGCACCACCCGTCAATACGAGAATTAGAAGTAAGTAGAAAAGTCACAGAAAAATCAGTAAAGAGACAACAGTTTTATAGTGGTTCGGCTTCAAAGTTAAGCCTATGTCCACTTTAATCTTCTTTGTTGCTAAATCGATTACAACTTTACAACAATCTTTGATTACAACACTACTAAGATAAATTGCTAAAACTCCGATGTAGAAGAACTCCTTGAATCCATGTCGAATGTGTTAGATTTCTCCTTGAAGTTCGTTGAAGTGTCTTTCGTGTTTAAAGTGTCGGGTGAGTCGAGAAATCAGCAGAGTATAGGCGTTCTAGAAATGAGCCAAAAGGTCCCCTCCTCGGTGGTGTAGGCATGGTATTTATAGGAAATTTCTGGACAAGGCATAGGTCGTGAGCGACCTAGGGTAAGTCGTAGGTCGTGAACGACCTAGGGGTTTGGTTAGCTGTGCTATAGGTCGTGGGCGAGCTAGGGATAGGTCGTAGGTCGTGAGCGACCTAGGGAGCACGGGCTACGGCTTAACAGGGTTGTACCTGGTCACTTGAACAAGCTGGTAGGTCGTAGCGACCTAGGGGAGAAGTGGCATAAGAAGTTGGCTCGGTGGACTTAGGTCGTCAGCGACCTAATGAAGAGATAGTATGCACGCGACCTTACTCTATCTTACCCCTTTAGGTCGCTAACTCGCTTCATGCTTTAGGTCGCTAACTCGCTTAAGCAGCTAGGTCGCTAGGGGTCATTAGGTTGCTAACTCGTTGTTGGTCTTGTACCAATGTTAGCTCGCTTATTCTCCAGATTGTTAGGTCGCTGGACCTTCTAACCCGTTAGGTCGCTGAGCTGCTTTATTCTTTAGGTCGTTAGGTCGTTCTTCCTTTAGCTTGGTAGGTCGTTGCCTTCATGGAATCACTAGGTCGTTAACTCGCATATCTTTAACCCGTAGAATCTCTAGAGTCTTTAGATCGTTAAGTCGTTAGGTCGCTATATGCTTAGGTCGTTAGATTGCTTATCTCATTAGGTCGTTAGGTCGCTATATCGCGCTAGGTCGCTAGTTACCTTCGAGTGTTTGAGTCGCTGTCCAGAATGATATTAACATTTGCCCCTCGAAGTGTACGCCTATGTCATAGGCCGTGTGCTTTGATCTAATTGCTCTAGGTCATGAGCAACTCAACTGGCTCGGTAGCTCGCGTGCCGATACGTCTTCCTCTCTCTCCCCTATATAAGCCATTAGGTCGTTTCTTCTTCCTTATTCAATTGCTTGTATTCTGCCCCCGCCATTGCTATTTTTGAGCTCAAGAATCATCACAGCGAAACTCCTTACTGCTCCAATCACCACTCCTAACAACAATTTTAGGTAAATCAATTCCCTCTCCATTGTATTCGCCATTGCTTTCCCTGTAACCACTTCCATACGGTTATTGTCACCCCGCCGTAAGACTTCCTCTTGATTCACCCTTCGATCACCATTGAATTGTCTGCAATTGCTCTTAGAAATGAATCGGCCTATCATTTCTCATAGTTGTTGGGCAAATGCTTTGAATCCGAGGAGTTTACAGCTTTTCCTAGAAACTTGGAGGAGATAATGGAGTTTTAGGCGTTTGGGGAAGACGAGTAGATGTTAGGTTAACGGGTTAGTGGAGAACGAGTTACGCCGTGGTGCCTTTGGGTGATGCAATGGTGTTGGACACGTGGCAGCACTTGAGTGGAGGACAAGTCTTAGGGTTTGTTAATGGGAGATAATGTTACACTGCCGAGATATTAAATCGAACGACCTAATAAATCGAACGACCCAAGTGCCTTGCGACCTAAGAGAAACCGAGCGACTTACATATTTGCGACTTAAGGAAATCAGACCGACCTATCTTAATTGACTTATGAACTTTGCTACTTATGACATATGGCATGTTGCTTCGGATGAGTTGTCCCTTTTAATGACCTAGCTTTAGGTCGCACTAGGGTTTGGGGAGAGCTAACTCTTTGTCACACAACCTGTAGGTCGCAGACGAGCTAATACTTAGACAATTTTGGACTTCCTTGAACTCCTTGGTTCGAACAATGCGACTTAAGAGAGTTTGACTTATGTTAGGTCGTTGGATTTGATCTGGAAGACCTAAATAATCCTCGAGCTAGCTTGAGTCGTTCCTGCGACTTAAGGACTTGAACACTTTTCAACTTGCATGGACATGACATTGTTGAATTGAATTCTCAATTTGAACTGCCGAGATAACATGCCTGGACTTGTCGTAGTTCTTTATGGATTATATTAACTTTAATGCTAATAACCTGTTAAACACAACACTTGCAGAAAAACTAGGGCGAATATACTGTCACTGATTGCCCACACCAAATGACAGATTAGTCGATAAAGAATAATCAACTTAAAGAAATTATATGAATGAAATGCAATGAATCACCAAATTCAAGTGAAATATTTAAGCAAGGCAAAACTAATCAACTAAAGCTAATTTGTATGCATCAACACTGCACTTGTACTTGGACCCAAAACAACAAGCTCTGAAACTTTATAATTGAAAAATGCATATAGTTTAATTTCAGTTATATTTGCTTGTCGTTTTACTAGTTTTGCACAACACTTCACACATTTAGGAAACGTGCACCTTCATATTTGAATATCCAGTTTCTTGTGTAGAATGGCTTCTCGACAAGAAGAAGCAGTAGGGCAAGCTGGAGAGGCCTTCCCGATAGCCAATCCATTGGATGATCCCCCGAAAAGGACTACAACTACCCTGAATCAACGGGTGTTCAACCAACTATGCATTCAGTTTGGTATTGCTGAAGCAGATGCTTTACTTCCTGGGCCAAACGATACTGCTGACAGACCACCTCTCGGTTTTATCGCTGTCAATCGCCAGATGTGCTTGAGTGGAGCTATTCCTCCTTTTAATGATTTCCTTCAACAACTCCTTCTCCGATTAACCATCTCTCCATTCCAATTGCATCCCAATGGTTACGCTATCTTGATGGGACTGTGTGTACTATTCAGGAGGACACTTGATCGTCTTCTGAGCTTTGAGGAGATTTGCTTCTTGTGCACATTTGCAAGAAACAAAGATCATCCCTCTATCACACTCGTGAGAAGCGCTAGGAACCGTAGACTGATCGTCGATCTTCCGGAAAGTGCCCACGGGTTTTTGAATCAATTCTTCTTTGTTCGGTGCCCCCCAGGATTTTATGACATCTGGAGAGTAGGAAGTAAGATTGCTTATCCCGTTCTTTCCATTTGAGCTTTTCAAAGTCCGAGTTGCTAAGTGCTAACTCCATTCTTTACTTTTACAGCACTTTCTCCTCCCTCTAAAGATCCCAGCCACAAGCCGACTTTTGAAAGACTAAATGCTATGGCGGTTGAGGAGAGAAGCATTAAATTTCCGCTGAAAGACGAGATTCTGCACCAATTCGGACTTCTGCACTCTTTCCGTTCTACTCAGCCTCATAAAGTCCCTAATTCTCCAGCAGAGACACCAGATGCCCCAGTGTCCGCCGAAGAATTTATACCGAAAGAACCTACTGCTGAGGCTTCACTGGTGAAGTGTTCTGCTTCTATCGATGTTGCGGGTTCATCCGGCAAATTTGCACTTGCCCCTGTCATTGAGGAAGAGGAACCTCCTCACCAATCCGGGAAGACTACTGATGAAGGAGCTGAGGGGAAGGGTCCCGTTGAGTGACGACATTTTTGAGGGATTGAACGACTTGATGATCACTTCACGGGAGCTCTTTAAAGACGATACCACTACTACTAAAGTTATTTCTCTAGTAGTTGAAGCGAAATCTGTCTTGCAACATAGTCTGCCAGCCCAAGAGGTGGCACTTGCTGTAAAATCTGTCACCACCCCCCAACCGAGGAGTGGTTCGTAGTTTGACGCGCGCACGTTACACACACTTAGGATATTTCGGCACTTATATGCATTCAACTTTCTTGCTTTGAAGATTTTTGAACTTGTCTTTTCTTCATTTTCAGGTTCTCCAATGGGACGAAGTGGCTCATACTACGATGACTTACAGCGTTATGGAAGACGCGGCTCCTATGACCCCAAGAGGTATCTTCCTGCCTCCTGGGAGACCGACGAAGAAAGAGCTGCAAGAAAAGCTCGTGAGAAGCGTGCTTATGAAGAACGCTATGGGAGAAGGAATGAACGACATGATTCTTCCCAGAGAGAGGACGATTCTCACAAACCAAAATATCGTCATGACAAAGGGAAAAGTCATGTCGTTGAAGATCTGAGTAAACGGGCCAAACTTAGTGAAAAGCCAGCATCTGAAATTTCTACAAAGCCTGCTGCTCCCATCTCCTTGGACATCCCTTCCATCTCTCCTGCCCTTCAAAGAGCTGATATTCAAACAATCATCAGTAGGCCCCCATATCAAGTTGGACAGGGTCCAGCTACTCATCAAAGCCGGTTTCCGCACTGGTGCTTAAAAGGAGTATGTTTGGACCTTGATTTGGTCCCAATCGACAAGCAAGCTATGCTGCGAAATCTTGATCCCGTCAAACTCGATATTGAGAGAATGTCTGGTTGGCAAAAACTTGTTGACGAGCTTCAAAGAGTAAATCGTGCAAATCTCGAAGCCATGCTGACCATGAAAAATGATAAATCCGAGTGGCAGAAAACACTCGATCAGCATGATGCAGAGATGAAGAGCATTTCCGCTTACAATGAGAAGCTTGAAGCGGAAGTTGAAAAACTTAAAGAAGAGCTTGCCACTTCTTCCACTTCCTATTCTCAAAGAGAAGAAGTGCTTCAAAAGCAAATGAGAGATGTTCACACCGGGAAAAGAGACGCCAAAGCTAAATTCGAAGCACGGCAGCAAGTTGTAGAAAGCTACCGAACTGACGTTGCTCAGTTGCGAGAAAAAACCAGCTCCCAGAACTTGGAAATTGAAATGCTAAAAGCTCGACTTTCTGAAGTTGAAAAAGAGAGTGATGAAGATATTGTCGGCAAAGCAGCAGCCGAAGAATCTCATAAGGCAACTAAAGCCAACATCAGCTCTACTTTATTCGAGTTTTACATTCATGGTGTTCTGGGGCGCGGTAGTCTTTCGTTTTTGGGTTCGAAGTGCGAAATCACTTTGGCAGAAGTGTAGGAGGCCGCACTTGATATGCTTGGAGGCACTGGATATGCTAAAGCAGATTTGGAGGCGCACTATCTAGATGACAATGCACGTGCTGCTCTTGCTAGGGGAAAGGAGCAACTTGCTAAAGAGAGAGCCGGAATGGCAAAAGAAGAACATTAGGCAACCTCAACCGACACAGTTCAACCTTCGTTTTCGACCGACATCGATATTGTCGACTCCAGCTCCCATTCTCCACCTCTTGCTAAAGCTGTCATTGAAAGTGCAACTGCTCACACTGGAAATGAGACTCAAGAAAGCAAAAGACTTTGAAGTTGACGTAATAAAGCCTACTTCTCCAGGTAACCTCAATGCTGATCTTGCTCAAGTGGACTGCTTGTTTACTTCACATGAGCTTGATGAACTTTTTGATTATTACTTAAATCTTGACGCGCCACTTTCTCCTCTCTTTATGAGAGATAAGGATTTTAACTTCTCTTCTCCTGTAGTGAAAGCGCCAAGTGTTGTTCAGACTTCCCGTCTTCCAGCTGTTCCCTCTCCGCCTCTTCAGATTACTCCTCCTTCCATCTCTCAACCGGGGTCACAAGAGGAGCAGATAGAAGCTCTTCAAGGCTTGGATGACCAGGTCGCTTCACAAGAACAGAAGGCCGAAGAACCTGAAGAAGGCGAAAGAACTCCGGAGCAAACTATTTCTGATGACATAAAGTTGTCTGCGCTTTTCACTCCGGGCAGTGAGTCTTCTTCAAGGAAGAAGGGGAAGCGTGGAATCTCAAAAAAAAAAGAGGGAAGTTTCTACCAGCGAAGAAAAAGCAGAAGAAGATCCAATTGCACCCCTTTCTCCTTCTTCCCCTACTCTTACAAGCCGACCCAAAAAGTTAATCATCCGACCGAGTGAGAGCTCCAAAGGTGGCAGGAAGAAGAAGTGATGGGTGTGGTCCTATGCTATTCGTCTTGCTTTTTGCTTTCTGCTTGTATATATAAAGGCTTGTGTTGACCGGAGATTGTGCGGGTACCGATCCTCGCCTTCTTTTATTTTGAAACCTGCACATGTACAAAATTTTCATAGTATGGAATAAAATGATTCTTTTACTTGTACAAACTTCTGTCTGTATTTGAGAACACATTTATTCTTCTTTTTCATACAAGTTTCTTTATTTTCTTTGTGTGATGTTGCAGTAAGCATGTGGTATGTTGCTAGAGCATTGCTTTAATGAATGTAACTATATTATATTGCCCCCATACCATGGTTTATTGCAATCTCTTTCACATTGGCAAAATTTTGGAGAACAACTCTTCTGTTTCGAGAAGACTTGTGCTCTTTCTTTGGAGAACAACTTTTCCATTTTAAGGAGGCTTTCATCCGTACTTTAGAGAATAATTTTTCCATTCGAAGGGAATATTTCTCTGATTTAGTAGAATGCACCTTGTATTGGAGAAGTCTTCTTTTTTTTCTTTTCTTTTTTGGAAAAATTTCTACACTTCAACTCTTGGAGATGATCACTCTTTTTTTTGTGGAAAAATTTCTACACTTCAACTCTTGCAGATGATCACTCTTTTTTTCAAGAAAAGTAGTGAATTCTCCTGTGCGGCGAAGTGAGCTTCAAAAGAAGGCTTTGATTTGGTGCTTCAATCTTCGTAGAAAAATATTCTCATTGTGGAGAGATTGGTCTTTTCTTGAAAGTAGAAGTACGCTTCCGAAGAGGGCTTTCCACATTCCAACTCTTGTGAAGTGTGTCTTCGAAGAGAGCTGTTTGCACTTCAAATCCTGGTGAAATGTGTGCCTCCGAAGAGGTCTTTTAGCATTTCAACTCTGGTGAAATGGGCCTCCGAAGAGGGCTTTTCACATTTCAACTCTTGTGAAGTTTTACTTCAAATCTTGGTGAAATGTGTGCCTTCGAAGAGGTCTTTTAGCATTTCAACTCTGGTGAAATGGTCCTCCGAAGAGGGCTTTTCACATTTCAACTCTTGTGAAGTTTTACTTCAAATCTCGGTGAAATGTGTGCCTCCGAAGAGGTCTTTTAGCATTTCAACTCTGGTGAAATGGGCCTCCGAAGAGGGCTTTTCACATTTCAACTCTTGTGAAGTTTTACTTCAAATGTCGGTGAAATGTGTGCCTCCGAGTAGGGCTTTTGCCTGAAAGTTACTTTCTCATGGTCGGATGGATTCATGGGGCGGACACAAGTTACTTGGATATTTGTTTGCAAAAACAATCGCAACTAGTTAACAAAGGCCCTGTGCCTTCCACTTGGGAAGGTGCCTCCGGTAATTCCACCAATCTTTTTTGGTTGAGAAAGAGAACTTTCTTTTTCTGGCATGCCCCGTTAGAGGTCTTTGGCTATTTCTTGCCTGCTCGCCCATGTCTTTTCGCCATTTGCGCATATCAGCGACTCCTTGTTATCATTTTCAAGCACACATTCCTTTCTTTTGCAAGTAGTTTGTTTTATCCAAAGAAGTATACTTCATTGTTAAGTGGGTTCGCAGGGGCAGACATAGGCTACTTAATCGGATGTTCGTTTGCACAAACGATCACAATTAGTTAGCAAGGGCCCACCTCCGACGGAATCACTAACTGTTTGCTTGAAGCACTTCTTATATAGGATTTGAATCTGGAAATTTTTGTGGCTTAATATTCGTTTGTTGAGTGATGTCAGGGATCGCTTGGTCTTGTGATGGGCAAGCTTTGTTTTAATGACCTGCAATATTAAATCGACATTTTAGCAATACAATTTAAGTACTTTACATATCGAAATAAAACAGGCATTTTGTAATAGTAGAGAACACAAGATTTATAGTGGTTCGGCCAATAACAGGGCCTACATCCACTTTATAGTTCTTATTATTCACTTGCACTGGCTTTACAGTGGCTTTCAATACAAGAATCATACATCCATAATTATTTTACAGTATTTCAGCAAAGCTTTTAAGTAAAATATGGGTGCAAGTGATTGCTGTTCCAAGCCCTTGAAATTGGATCTCCTTCAACAGTTGTGAGTTTGAATGTGCCATCAAGAAGTTTTTGGCTTATGACATACGGCCCTTCCCCGTTTGGCCCAAACACACCTGTTGCTGTCATAATTCTTTTCAAGACTAGATCTCTAATTTTAAAGCTGCGTTGGCGAACTTTGGAATTGAAGTGCCTGACTATCCTTTGCTGATGGGCTGTAATTCTGAGCTTAGCCTCTTCCCTTCTTTCATCAAGGAGGTCAAGTGCTTCAAGTTGCCGCTTTTCATTTTCAGCTTGGTCGAAATAGATTCTTCTGTGTGAAGGGACTTCTATTTCCTCCAGAATCATTACTTCTGATCCATATGCTAACGAGTACGGAGTGTGCCCAGTCGCAGTTTTGTGGGTAGTTCTGTATGCCCATAGTGCTAGTGGTAGCTTATCGACCCAACCACTTTTTGTTTTTTCCAGCTGCTTTTTGATGGTTGATTTGATAATTTTGTTTACTGCTTCCACTTGCCCGTTTTCCTGTGGATGAGCCACTGCTGAAAAGCTTTTTTGGATCTTGAATCGCTTGCAAAAATCTTGAAACTCTTCACTTTTGAATTGGGTGCCATTGTCTGTGATTATCTTTTGAGGCACACCATACTTGCAAATGATATTCTTAGTCACAAAGTTTATCATCTTTTTAGAGGTAATAGTAGCTAATGGTTCAGATTCAACCCATTTAGTAAAATAATCAACAGCAACAATGGCATATCTGATTCCGGACTTGGCGGTTGGAAAAGGCCCGATGAAATCTATTCCCCAAATAGCAAATGGCCATGGACTGACCATCTGTGTTATCTCGGTGGAAGGTGCTCTTGGGATTTTTGCAAATCTCTGGCATCGGTCACATTTTCGGGCGTAGCTAGCAGTATCACGATTAATGTCTGGCCGAACATACCCATAACGGAGAATTTTCTTTGTTAGAGTTTGACCACCTGAATGATCTCCACACTCTCCTCCGTGTACTTCAGCTAGAATTGTCTTAGCCTCTTCCTTGGTCACACATTGGAGTAATGGCATTGAGAATCCCCGTCTGTACAATCGGCCATCTTGAATTATATATCTTGAGGCTTTCCTCGACAGCTTCTGACGCTCCTTTGAATTTCCTGGAAGAGAGCCATTAAGCAGATATTCCTTGATTGGAGTCGTCCACGACTCCTGCTCTTGAGAAACAGTCATGATCCAATCAATTTCCATTTCATCAATACTTGGGGCTGACAAGACTTCTACAGGAACCAATCCTAGTAATTGAGCTTCGCCAGTGCTTGCGTACTTTGCGAGAGAATCTACCTTCATGTTCTCTTCCCGAGGTGTATGACTTATTGTATAATGGTCAAGATCATCGAGAAGTTCCCAGGTTCTTGACAAGTAAGCAGGCAGATTTCCTCCTTTAGTTTGAAACTCTTTCTTGACTTGGCATACAATAAGCTATGAATCACTGAAGATCTGCAACACTTTGATGTTCAGTTCCTTAGCAATCTTCAAGCCAGCAATAAGAGCTTCATATTCTGCTTCATTGTTTGTCGAAGGAAATTCCAATCTCAATGCGTAGCACAATGATCGCCCTTTGGGGGTTTCAAGCACAACCCCAGCTCTGGAACTATATACATTTCTCGCACCATAAACATATAATTTCCATCGAATTGGGGTATTATCAGTCACCTTTTCCTCACTATCACCTTTATTTGTACATTCTACGATGAAATCTGCTAAACCTTGTCCATTGATTGCTCTCTGGAGATGATAAGTGATGTCATATTGGCTGAGTTCAATATTCCACTTCAGAAGACGACCCGAAGTCTCAGGGCGAAACAGGACTTGCTTCAGAGGTTGATCAGTGAGGACTTTGATAGGATGAGCTTGGAAATATGGCCTCAATTTTCTTGACACAATCAGTAGACAATAGGCGAGCTTCTCCAACTTTGAATAATTCATCTCTGCCCCAGTGAATCTTTTGCTGATATAATAAACCGGGCGCTGAATCTTTGCGTCTTCCCATACCAACGCTGAACTGAGAGCATGAGATGAGATTGCCAAATATACGAAAAGATCTTCACCATTGTCGGGCTTAGAGAGTATTGGAGGCATTTCCATATGACGAATCAACTCATCGAAAGCTTTCTGGAATTCAGGAGTCCATTAAACGTTTTTCCTTCCTTTCTTCAGAGCATCAAAGAACGGAATTCATTTGTCAGTGGCTTTGGAAATGAACCGACTCAAGGCAGATACTTTTCCATTGAGACTTTGCAATTCCTTCTTCGTTCTAGGAGCTTTGACTTCTCTTAAGGCAGCAATCTGAGCAGGATTAGCTTCAATGCCCCTAGAACTCACAATGAAACCCAAGAACTTTCCGGACTCCACCCCAAATGAACATTTTAAAAGATTAAGCTTCATTCCGTATTTTCGGAGGACTGCGAACATTTCTGCCAAGTGATCCATATGGTCTACTGCCTTTTTTGATTTCACCAACATATCATCAACGTAAACTTCCATAGTCTTGCCAATCTGTGGCTTGAACATAACATTGACAAGTCTTTGGTAAGTTGCCCCTGCATTCTTCAATCCAAAGGGCATGACTTTGCAGCAGTAAAGACCGACATCGGTGATGAATCTCGTGTCCTCCTGATCTGGCTCATGCATCATGATCTAGTTATATCCGGAGTAAGCATCCATGAAAGACAACAATTCATACCCGGCTGTTCCATCCACCAACTGATCAATCCTGGGTAACGGGAAGCAGTCTTTGGGGCATGCTTTGTTTAAATCTGAAAAGTCGATGCATACTCTCCATTTTCCATTAGCTTTCTTAACCAGTATTGGATTTGAAACCCAATTCGAATAAGTAGACTCCCTGATGAAGCCATTCTCCATGAGCCGATCTACCTCTTCCTTCAATGCTGCTGACCTTTCAGGACCCTGGGTTCTTCTTTTCTGCTTTACAGGTGTAAACTTCGGATCAATATTCAAAGTATGTACTGCAACATCTAGGGATATTCCACACATATCAGCATGAGTCCAAGTGAATACATCCAGATTTGCTTTCAAGAATGATGTCAAAATATTCTGAATCGTCGCATTAAGTTGCGAACCCACATTCAGCACCTTGTTAGGGTCTTTCGGGTCAACAGGTACTGGTACCGTTACCTCCACTGGCACAACTCTATTCTCCCCTGCACTGGCTTTTCTGAGATCCATTTCTTTTCGTGCACCACTATGCTCGCCAGTGCAAGGTCCACCCTATAATTGCTACAAGGTTGATTCTTTGATGCGGACTGGGGCCGCCGCATCTTTTCCCATCTCTCTCTTCCTTGGTTCACGCAACTCTATAAGATAACATTCTCGCCCAGCATTCTGATCCCCTTTAATAACACCAACTCCATTATCCGTGGGGAATTTCATAGTAAGGCACCACAGGGCTTGAATTGCCTTAAATGCCGCAATAGTTGGTCGGCCTAGGAAGGCGTTGTAGGCAGAAAATTCATCAACAATTACAAAAGTCTGTTTTCGAACCACTTTTTTCTGCCCCTCTCCAAGCTTCACAAACAAGTCAATAGTTCCAATTGGCTGCTTCGGTTCCCCAATAAACCCAACAATTTTCTGCGATGAAGCTTGAACATCAGCCATCGGAATTTTCATTTGATCGAACGTCTTTTTGAAGAGAATATTGCGAGAAGCGCCGCAATCAACAAGCACACTTCTTACAATAGCCGGCCCAATGCCTGTAGAGATGACCAAGGGATCCATGGTAGGAGCTTCAACACCCATAGAGTCCCTGGCCCTGAACACAATATCATCATTAAAAGTTCTCTGCTGCTTCAAAGGTGCAGCATCTTCCAACACAAAAACACTCTCTTCTGTTGGTGAATACTTCAAGGCACGGGCATATCTTTCCATCTCACCCCAGCTTCTGCCTGCTGGGTGAGGACCTCCCGTAATCACATTAATAACAGGCCTCTCTGATTCATGCGATGCCGCCCTCTTACTCGAGCTAGGTTGATGGACAGGGACTTGTTGCCCCTGAGTTGAAGAAGTTGGGTCGTTCCTGTTCCTCTTCACATACTACTAAAGTTTATTTTCTTTCAATAGCTCCTCAATCAAGTTCTTCAAATGGCGGCACTCATTAGTATCATGGCCGGGTTGATTGTAGAATCGGCAAAATCTTCCAGTTTTCTCAGCATTTTTCCCAAGCCTCAATTTAGTTGGTGTGGGGTATTCGACAGTGTCCTTGGTTGCAAAGAAAATGTTTTCTGGTGTATCGGTTAAGGGAGTGAAGTGAAAAGGATGATTTTTCTTCGCATTTCCCTGCTTCATCCCTCCATCATTCTCCCTCTTCTGAGTACCAGATTCTTTTTATTCGAAGTAGCATTATTGTTCCTAACCTCTGTCAATACCACTTTCATCGGTGTTTGAAGGCTTTCCAAGAGCATGAACTCATCAGCTTTCTTGTAGAATTTCTCAAGTGAGTTTGGTTCCTTCATCTTCAACCATTTCCTAAAATCACTCGATTTGTCGATAGCCCTCATCAAGTAGTTCAAGACCATTCGTGGCTCTGCATTGTCCACTTCAGCCAAGGCTATATTGAAGCGGTTCAAGAAAGATCTAATAGATTCTCCGGGATTCTGTTCCATGCTGGACAGTGACATAATATCATTCGCCTTTGAAGCATATAACCTGAATTCTTCTTTAAACTTCCGAGTTAAATCGGAGAACTGGTCTATAGATCAGACTGGTAGCTTTGTAAACCAAAGTAGAGCCACTCCTTCCAAGTATACCGGAAAGTAACGGCATTTGCCCTAGCACCAGTCATATTTATATAGGAATTGGTTAGGGTCGCTTGTCCCCTTATAAGCCGGAATGGTGGAAGGAACAAACTTCCTTGGAAATTCTTCTTTCAAAATCCTTTCAGTGAATGGAGTCATGCTCGGAGTGAATCCCCATTCTTTTTCATCTTCATCCCTCTGCATGCTCTCTTTCATGATTTGTCGAACCATTCCAGAGAAGTATTCCTCATCATTTAGAGGCTCTGCGGGACAGACATCAGCCATTTTCTCGGAAGTTTGTCTTGACAAGCGTTCACGGAGGGTTGGCTGCGGCCCTGATCCTCCAGATTGGGGAGGTGTCCCTTCAACGGGGCCAGCTGCCCTTTGAGGAATATTTCTTGCTTCAACATTATGAACCTCATCGGCAAAGTTTTGTTCATTATTCACCGGTTGATGGTTAGCTCCGAGCAAAGCATTCAACCTTTCCAACATTAAAGTGTTTTGGGCTTCCATTTGCTGATATAGCCCAGAAACTGCAGCATCTAACTCCGCTCGTGTAATTCCAACACTTGGAGCTGTTTGACTTAACGGAGGAGAAGTGGCAGTATTCTCATAAACATCACCGGATCTAGCAGATCTGCGCTTTCTTCCAGGAGCCATTATCTCTGATAGACTTCTGGTTTTGAGAGAGATTCTTTCAACAAACTTTTGCGAAACAATGATGAGAACAGCCTGAGTTGGTTTCTCAGTAAAAGCACCAAAAATGTTAACGATAAAATTGAACGCTAACACCCCGGTGTAAGTAGAGATTAAGTGAAAGCACCACCCGTCAATACGAGAATTAGAAGTAAGTAGAAAAGTCACAGAAAAATCAGTAAAGAGACAACAGCTTTATAGTAGTTCGGCTTCAAAGTTAAGCCTATGTCCACTTTAATCTTCTTTATTGCTGAATCGATTACAACTTTACAACAATCTTCGATTACAACACTACTAAGAAAAATTGCTAAAACTCCGATGTAGAAGAACTCCTTGAATCCATGTCGAACGTGTTAGATTTCTTCTTAAAGTTCGTTGAAGTGTCTTTCGTGTTTGAAGTGTCAGGTGAGTCGAGAAATCAGCAGAGTACAGGCATTCCAGAAATGAGCTAAAAGGTCCCCTCCTCGGTGGTGTAGGCATGGTATTTATAGGAAATTTCTGGACAAGGCATAGGTCGTGAGCGACCTATGGTAAGTCGTAGGTCGTGAACGACCTAGGGGTTTGGTTAGTTGTGCTATAGGTCGTGGGCGAGCTAGGGTTAGGTCGTAGGTCGTGAGCGACCTAGGGAGCACGGGCTACGGCTAAACAGGGTTGTACCTGGTCACTTGAACAAGCTGGTAGGTCGTAGCGACCTAGGGGAGAATCGGCATAAGAAGTTGGCTCGGTGGACTTAGGTCGTGAGCGACCTAGTGAAGAGATAGTATGCACACGACCTTACTCTATCTTACCCCTTTAGGTCGCTAACTCGCTTCATGCTTTAGGTCGCTAACTCGCTTAAGCAGCTAGGTCGCTAGGGGTCATTT
Source organism: Allium cepa (assembly GCA_030765085.1). NCBI lineage: Eukaryota > Viridiplantae > Streptophyta > Magnoliopsida > Asparagales > Amaryllidaceae > Allium > Allium cepa. Next base: position 487,796,617 of record CM060929.1, read on the forward strand.
GGTCGCTAACTCGCTGTTGGTCTTGTACCCACGTTAGCTCGCTTATTCTCCAGATTGTTAGGTTGCTGGACCTTCTAACCCATTAGGTCGCTGAGCTGCTTTATTCTTTAGGTCGTCAGGTCGTTCTTCCTTTAGCTTGGTAGGTCGTTGCCTTCATGGAATGACTAGGTCGTTAACTCGCAGATCTTTAACCCATAGAATCTCTAGAGTCTTTAGATCGTTAAGTCGTTAGGTCGCTATATGCTTAGGTCGTTAGATTTCTTATCTCATTAGGTCGTTAGGTCGCTATATCGCGCTAGGTTGCTAGTTCCCTTCGAGTGTTTGAGTCGCTGTCCAGAATGATATTAACACTATTCTTTTGATATTATAAATTATCGTTCCGCTGTGAGATTCTGATATTGTATTCTTCTTGTCTTATTCTATTCCTTTTCTTTTATTTTACCCTAACTTTCTGTCTTTCTGGCACTTGGACGCTCACACGAATACCATCGATGTATTAGTGTCGACATTTGAGGGACGAAAAGTCATGTTGTCACATTAGGTATCGGAGTGAGGTTAAGTGAAGGCATTGACTTTGATTGGGTATGGCTCATTGGAGATAGGGTAAGCGACACCCTAGAATGAGTCGAGTGTATAAGAGAGAGCGTATTTGTATTTTCTATAAACTTATACCCCTTTTTTCAACTTTCGTTTGGAATAATCTCTTTCTTTGAAATAACTCTTGCCTTGCATACCTTTAATATATTCTATTATGTTCATGTTGTACATCATAAGCACTAAGGCCGTAAATGCTCGAGGAGCTAGAGGTGGTCGGGGTAGTACTATCACTGACGGTGGAGATTAAGCTCTAAGGAATGTGCTCTGGTCGGAGAATCAAGGGTGGATATTATAGAGGAGGTCGTACAAGTCAGACATCAAGTGAACTTCGCTTCACTCTACAACGATTATAAGTGGTTGGGAGGTAAGAATTTAGTGGTACAAAGACGATCATAGAAGTCCAGACTTGGATTAAGTTATGCGACTGTATATTTAGGATATAGAGTTAGATGACGTGATGAAACATCGATTGGCATTATGACATCTGACGGATGCATCCAAGGATTGGTGGCGTTCTATCACTACTGATTTCCAAGAGAACGACTTCTCTTGGGCCCAATTTAAGGAGGGTTTTGAGATGAAGTTTGTCCCGAAGGCTGGGAAGACTTTGTTGTTTAGGAGCTTCCTCGACTTGAAGCAGGTGTCCATGACAGTGGTAGAGTATGATAAGCAATTCACTGCCTTGTCCCAATTTTAGCCTAGTTCGGTAGATACGCCTTTAATGAGGAATGAGATGTTCATCGTAGGGATGCGCCCAGAGTTTAAAGGTAATATGACTAATTACATCTTGGGGTCTTATGTGAATCTGGCGAGCATGGGGTTGAGGTTTGAGAGCTTGGCTCCAAAGCTATCCATTGCAGCGTCAGTTGGAAACAAGTGAAAGTTTCCTCCGTCCAGGGATATTTCTGGTATCGCTTGTTATAAATGTGGAAAGAAGGGGCATCTTGTGAGAAACTGTCCATCAATTGGGGAGAAACAAGTGGCGAAGGCGCCATTGGTTAAGGCACCTATTACTAAGGTAATGAAGATAGAGCCACGTACAGCCAAGGCACAGTTTCCATTTGCTAAGCCATTTCGCTAGGGAATATGTGATGCTTCGTAAGGGAGAGCGACCTCGAGATTTTGCACTAGCTTCAGCACCTTCCACTTCCACCGCAGCAAAGGGGAAGTTTTAAAAGGTATTCTATTTATATTTTGCATTCCTGTTCATGTAATTTGATATTGGTGCTTCTTTAAGTTTCATTTCTCGTACTCTTGTTGACAAATTGAAAACTGAATCAACTAGAGCTTCGGATTCTATTCGTGTGTCGAACCCTGTTGGGGGCTCAGCCAATCTTAGTATGGTTTGCCTAGGAGTTCCGTTCCTTGCGATATGTATGTCTTGGGTTTTATGGGTTTTGATGTTCTACTTGGGATGAATTGATTATCGCATAATAACACAGTCTTGGATTGTGATAAGCAAATCGTGGTATTGAAGCACGGAGGGAAGGCTTTGACCGTAGACTGTGAGGGACCAAGCTCGCTTATGACTAGTTTTCTTTATTCTCTCTATGTAGCGGAGGAGAAGTTGGTTTCTATCCCTATTAATTAGGAATTTGCGAATGTCTTCGAAGAGGTGTCAGGTTTACCACCCCATAGGGAGATAGAATTTCGCATTGATTTAGCGAAGGATGCGAAACCTATTATATTGCTGGTTTGTAGACTTGCACCAAAGGAGAGGATGGAGCTAACAAATCAGGTTAGTAATTTGTTGCAGAAGGGCTTAATCTGACCAATTTGTTCGAGTTGGGGAGTGCCTATTGTCTTTGCTATGAAGATGGATGGTTCCTTAATATTGCGTGTAGATTATCGCGAGCTCAATAAGCGGACTATTTGGAACAAGTATCATTTTCCTGGGATAGATGACTTGTTCGATCAGCTCCATGGAGCTCGAGTATTTTCTTAGCTTGACCTTGCTACAGGTTTCATCAGTCGAGGGTGGTAAAGGAGACTGTACCCTTAACTGCATTTAGATCCGACTAGTTTTATGAGTGGTTAGTTATGCCATTCGGCCTAACTAATGCTCCGATGTATTTTGTGGACTTAATGAATTGAGTTTTTCGAGATGTGTTGAATAAGTTTATCCTTGTTTTTATCGATGATATTCTAGTCTATTCCAAGGCCGAGGAAGAACATTTGCGCCATATAAGGATCACTCTAGGAACATTAAGAGAGACTGCGTTGAAGGCTAAGTTCTCGAAGTGTAATTTTTGGCGTTCAGAAGTTAGGTTCTTAGGTCAGTTTGTTCCAATGGAAGATATTTCTATTGGTCCCGCTAAAGTAGTGGTCGTCCAGGATTGGAAGAGGCCTCTGCAGGTCAGTTTATCCGACTCTGATTAGTCATATCAAGGGGAATTAGCATAGAGATCTTTATTTTTCTATGATAGCTAAGAATATAAGTAAGAATGAGGCACCGGAGAGGTGGTCGGGATTCGAGATAGATAAGCGTGGCATTTTGAGAATGAATGGTAGGCGATGTGTCGCGAATGTCGATGGGATTAAGCAGGAAATTCTGGTAGAGAGTCGCCATTCTAGGTTGATGATACATCCAGGGGTCACTAAGATGTATCAAGGCATGAAGAGGAATTTCTGGTGGAAGGAGATGAAGAAAGATGTTTCTATCATTGTGAGAAGGTATGCCAACTGTCAACAGGTAAAAGGTAGTCATCAAAAGATGGCCAGACCACTTCAGCTACTTGAGATTCCAACGTGGAAGTGGGAGCATATTTTTATAGACTTCTCGATGGGCTTTCTAGGTCAAGGAGGGGTAACAAAGGTGTGTGAGTTATTGTGGATCGATTGACCAAGAGTGTGCACTTCTTATCTGTTAAGACTACGATGACAGTTTCTAGTTTGGCTAAGTTATATGTTAAGGAGGTCATCAGGTTGCATGGTGTTCCTTGTGATATTGTGAGTGATAGAGATCTGATATCCATAAGCTAGTTCTAGAAGGGTTTGCATGAAGCATTAGGAACCGAGCTTAGTTTGAGTACCGCTTACCATCTATAGACATATGAGTAAACTGAAATGGTGAACCAAGTGTTGGAGGACTTACTTCGAGCATGCATTTTAGATTTTGGAGGTTCATGGAAAGAGCATTTACCACTTGTTGATTTTTCATACAACAATAATTATCAGGCCAGTATTGGAATGACACCATTTGAAGAGTTGTATGGAAGGCCTTGCAAATCTCCAATTGGGTAGAACCTGAAGATTGTCTTGTGCATGAACCGGATATAATCATAGAGGCATCAGATAAGGTTATAGAGATTCAGAAGCGAATCAAGGAAGCGCAGAATTGACAGAGGATTTATGCAGACGAGAGGTGTAGAGACTTGGAGTTATCGGTTGGGGACTTTATATTTGTAAATGTTTCTCCGATGAGAAGTGTAGTTCGGTTCGAAAAGGCTGGGAAGTTGGCTCCTTGGTATATAGGACCGTTATCGATTCTTGAGAAGATTAGTACACTCGCATATAGAGTCGAGTTACTGATGAAGCTATTGAGGGTGCATAATGTATTTCATGTATCGCATTTGCATAAGTTTGTGCATGATCCTTCGATGATAGTGGAAGCGTCGCAGCAAGAAGACTTGGAGATTGAGCCAAATTTGACTGTGCCGAGGCAATATGTTTGTATTGTTGATAGAGATACAAAGCAATTAAGGACTAAGGTTGTAAAGTTATTAAAGGTATAATGGAGCGAGGGTGCTTGGGATTGTACATCGGAGACTGAGGATAGTTTGAGGAAATCCTATCCGGATTTGTTCTTGGACTAGAGTTTTCTTATCTTATTTTATATTTGAGTTGCATTTTAGTTTGTATATAGTTTCAGCAGTTATATATATATATATATATATATATATATATATATACATATATCTTGTTCTTTTATCTTCTTTGATTACTGTTCTTTTTGAATTTTGAGGACAAAATGTTCTAAATGCGGGAGAATGTAGCAACCTGGAAATTCGAACACTTCATCTTCGAACATCGATACATTTTGAATAATGTTTAAATGTCATAAATATGATTTTATAACCTTATTTAACATCATTTAATCCATAAATAATGTTAAGAAACTTGTTTTTGAAAAGTGTTTAGAAAAATATATTTTCTGAAGAAAAACCAATAATGTGTCCAAAAATCGGTTTATTGATAAATAGCTTTTCAATCGACAGATAAGTTGTTCGAACAATCGTACAGTTAACTAATAATCAAATGAACATATTAGCAACTAATTAACACACTTTACCCCCACATAAAACATGGAATGTTCTAGAAAGGTCTATTAGGATAGGAGATGATATTATGAAAGGGTATAAGAGTAATTAGCAATAAAGGAGAAGTGAAATAAAGAAGAAGTGACAGAAGGTGAGCCTTTCTTAGCATGGTAGGGGTGAAGGAAAGCTTAAAGAGCACCATTCCTAAGCCTATATAAGGAGGAGTACACACTTAGTATTCATTCACAAAAATTCTTAAAGCTTTGAGCTAAAATTTCAATGTCTTCATCGTCTTCTTCTTCTTAACTTTCTAAAGCAAATAGTTAGCAAACCAGCTTCAAATCACCTCAAACATGAAGTGAGACCTTAACACCATGTAACAACACCTTCTACTTAGTTATATTGTGACAAAGTGAAGCCAAACTCCCCCACTTACCTTGGGTCGTGAGCTAGAGGAGGCTTGTAACAAAGTGAAGCAAGGAAGAGAGAGGAAGGAAAGAAGTTTGCTAACTTGGGTTTGAACTGGAGTGCTTAAGCTTGGTTTTTTTTTTGAGTTTTAGGTGAACTAACTCACCACTTGGGTTAATAATATACTCATTATGGTTACATTTGGTTGTGTTAAAGTTTTTTGAATTGTTAAGTGACATATGTTGAAAACATTAATTTTGATCCTTGTTTTGAAAAAAAAATGGCACATAGGATCCATATATGGATTTGAATGGACATGAATGGACTTATATGACATATGACTAGGCCTTGAACAAATCATATGGGTTATGGTTGAATATGGATTGAGGTATGACTCGGATTTAAAAGTGCACTTATAGAGATAGTCGCGATAGATGTAGTTCGAAATTGTCTTGTTTTTGACAATTGTTATGGAACTTTATAGAGAGATCCATAGGATTTCTCGCCTACCTGCATTGTTTTACATGTATTGTTGCTGTCAGAAGTTTGAATAGTAAAATGTGAATTAACATCTTGGAAACGGCAAAAACATCACTAGTGCAAAACCGCCACGTTTAACCTTGATTTTTTAACTTTAATTGTTTCAAAAAGAATTTTAAGTTCGAGCGATTTGTTTCATTCTTTTTAAAAGTGTTTTCTAACTATTTTTAGAATATTTTAAAAGTAGTTTGAGATATTTATGAATTTTTAAGATTAGCATGAATTCTTAAAGAAAGGAATTTTAGAATAAAACATCCTTTTTTCAAGTTTTATTGATTTTTCAAACTTGTTATTTTTAAGTAATATTCTGGATAAATGTTTAAAACCTATTATAATTATTCCGAAGTATTTCAAATGTTTCAAAAAAAGGGTTAGAATTGCTAGATGGCCAAATGGTTGATTGTTTAATTACTTACTAGAAAAGTAATTAACTATGCTTAACACTAATAAGCCGACGAAGTAATCTTATCTATTTATGAGAGTTAAGGTTGATGTCGAGTAGAGTTAAGATTGATGTCGAGTAGGGACGGAGAAATAGAGCTCTAACCTACGGGGCTTCCCTCTTAACCGAGGAATAGGTAAATGGAAAATGTCGAAAACATGTTTATCGAGTTGATTTCTTAATGTTTATGGAAATCATTAATACTATACTTGACACTAAAATCCGACGAGTTAGACTTATCTATTTATGAGATTCAAGACTGATGTGTCTACACAAGGCTTGGAGCAACCAGTGTCCAAACTTACCTAGCTTCACTCTTGGCAAGAAATAGTTAAGTTGGAATGTCAAAAATAAGTTAAGCGTACGAATCATGATTTGTATAAGCAATTGTCTTGACCTGATAATTGATTAGTCGATTATGGAACTTGACCTAATATTAACTTAGGAAGTAATCGAAAGACTTCACGATTTTATACCAATAAGAATCCATGTTGGGGAGTATTAGTATGAAATGTCTCTAGCTTTCACTTACTTTTAAAAGAACTAGAATTAAATTTACCGAAAATTCATCGATTGGTTTTAAAGATTCCGGGATCGGTAAGTGTTCTACTTACTGAATACCCCTTCAAAACTAGTATGCGAGTTCTATATTTTGGAACCGGTTAAAGAAAGGAATCTATGTGGAGATTCAAGATCTTCTTAAGATGCTCGAACACGTGTATTTTTTTCGTGATCTATTCAGGATGTGGGAATCCTTGTGTGGTTTCGACATCTGTTCGAGATGTGAGGATCCAATTATGGATTCACGTTCTGTTCGAGTGATAAAGAATCGTGTGAAAGATGTTAAATGTAACCTCGACATCGGAAATGGCTAAAGACAGAGTAGGCTGCACATTCTGTGGTTTAGCTGACCCATAATAGAATATTATCAACTCCAGATCTAGAGTATGCTTAACAATATGTTGGTAACTGGAGTTGATGGTATTTGGTTCATGTTATTCATGTTTATGTTCGGACGTGGGCCTTTATGTTTTCCTTATGGTATATTTTATCTAGAGATATACGATGCTCGGTAGGTAACTTCTAATCCTTGTGCATGGAGTTCGAATTTAGCTTCCCCGAAGAGATCTCCGTGGAAAATCTATTATGCAAACGCACCTTACCGGTTTTTGAGTGTAACTTAAATATGTTGTTTGACTAATGGCTATTTGATTTGGTTTATATTCCATAGTCTAAACATTATCTATCATATCACTATATTAAACTTAATAAATGATTGGTTTCTTTTGAGGGGAATTGTTACGGGAATCCATATGGTCATAATAGTTACTGTTACATGTATTCATGTATCTCGAGTATTCTCATACCAGACTTATGTCTGACGCTTGGTTTTTGTTTCCATAAAATCCTCATGTACTCTTTCAAGTAAGCTGAGTTTCAAGTTTTACCTTGGATGCTTCAGAGTTCAGAAGACGAGCTGGGGGCTTCCATTATCTATTTATTTCTATTTAAGTTGTTCCATTTTAGCTATGTGCATATATCAACGTTGCGAGGACAAGTAGTTATGATTGTCCAGGCTGATGATAGTACTTAGGTTTTGTAACTTTGAAAACCTTGTATCCACAATAACACTTTGCACTGTTTTTTTTTTGATATTATGAATTATCGTTCCACTGTGAGATTCTGCTATTGTGTTATTCTTGTCTTATTATATTCTTTTTCTTTTATTTTACCCTAACTTTCTATCTTGTCGACACTTGGGTGCTCGGCACACGGATACCATGGGTGTATTAATGTCGACATTCGAGGATCGAAAAGTCGGGTCGTTACAACATCATTTACAATCCAAGATTGAGCATTAAAACAGCTAAGGTCGATTTTAATACAGTTACATTGTTTAAAATCAACAATGTTTTGTTCACTTATAGTTTAGAAATATCTACCTTTTAACATTCTTTCTTATGATCACACGCTTCCTCTATATTCTGATTGATAATCAAACTATTTGATATTTCTATCAAAATATTTGTTCAATTGTTTTGCTTATGAAATGATACTTTCTATCATTTCTTAGACAATATCCACAGACTCACAAACTCAATATCGCTTCCACTAACTTCGAGACATTTTGGTTATTATGTGTAAACAGTTTACTCTAAATCATTGTTTAGAATTTATGTTTCAATACATATGTACCAAACATATAGTCATACTAAGTGGTAAATTTGTCTCAATAGTTACTGTTACATGTATTCATGTATCTCGAGTTTTCTCATACCAGACTTATGTCTGACACTTGGTTTTTGTTTCGATAAAGTCCCCGTGTGCTCTTTCAAGTAAGATTAGTTTTAGGTTTTACCTTGGATGCTTCAGAGTTCAGAAGACGAGCTGGCGGCTTCCATTATCTATTTATTTCTATTTAAGTTGTTCCGTTTTAGCTATGTGCATATATCAGCGTTGCGAGGACAAGTAGTTATAATTGTCCAGGCTGATGATAGTACTTAGGTTCTTGTATCCATAGTAACACTTTGCACTGTTCTTTTGATATTATAAATTATCGTTCCACTGTGAGATTCTGTTATTGTGTTCTTCTTGTCTTATTATATTCTTTTTCTTTTATTTTACCATAACTTTCTGTCTTTTCGACACTTGGGTGCTCGGCACATAAATACCATGCATGTATTAACGTCGACATTCGAGGATCGAAAAGTCGGGTCATTACAACATCATTTACAATCCAAGATTGAGCATTAAAACAACTAAGGTTGATTTTAACGTAGTTACATTGTTTAAATTCGACAATGTGTTGTTCACTTATAGTTTAAAAATATCTACCTTTTAACATTCTTTCTTATGAACACACGCTTCCTCTGCATTCTGATTGATAATCAAACTATTTGATATTTCTGCCAAAATATTTGTTCAATTTTTATGCTTATAAAATGATACTTTCTATCATTTCTTAGATCATATCCACAGACTCATAAACTCAATGTTGCTTCCACTGACTTCATGATATTTTGGTTATTATGTGTAAACAGGTTACTTTAAATCATTGTTTAGAATTTATCAATACATATGTGTCGAACATAAAGTCATACTAAATGGTAAATTTGTGAGTATATCTGAATTAACTTGAGCACGTTGAATACCGAATATACTAATTGATTTCAACAATTGAAATTTGCGATATTATTCTTATCAATATTGCTGATATTACTCACAAAGACACAATTACGACCGATGGATCACATCCCTTCGGTTACAACTATCAAAATCATAATTCGATAGCAAACTTGAAATTCTTTCTAATTTGCGCATCATACCATATCATAGAGTCAACACTCTTAATTGTTTAAACAATCAAGGATTGTTTATTTACGATATTGATAAGAAACTCATAGTTTCTCTTCAATATGCGAGAATACTTATTAAACACTCTAACGCGTTGTGTTCATTTAGGTTAATTAATTTCATTTTATCTCATCTAATCAGTTATATCTATGGATCGTATCCAATTCCATTTTACTACTAATAATTCCTCAAAGAAAATTTTTTACAATGAAGTTGGTATTTCTTAAAACAACAATTGTTTCTTAGTGCAGCAGAATAAGTATTCATAAACATTATATGAATTTCTTTATTTATAAAACTGATTTGGTTTTAGTTTACGAAACTTACATTTGAAACATAAATATGTCATCCTATGACAGTCTTTCAAAAATTCTTTTAGGGAGATTCATATAAGATCCCTTACGAACAATTATTACACGCAATCTTTCGACTTGCACAACCCGCCATCTCCTTGACTTAGGATATGTTGTGATTTCTTATAACCCTCATCTTGTGTGATTTTGTAAACTATTATTTACATGAAATAATATTAACCTTGTGTACTACTTTAAAGTACATGACGTTATAGAAAGGAATTAACTCAACTTTACTCACAATTAATCGTACATTGTCCAACAAAGTTCGATTACTTCATACCGATGCATCATTATATACACATAGAGAAGTGACTTTTGAGATTGAATCTTTATTCAATTTTAGATACATTCGGAACCCTTTTCAATATGCTCACTCATTTGATTAAGTCGAATCATTTCTATCGCATGTCATTTTATTTACGTCTATTTTATACTGAATGAGTTTACCATGGACATACTGCATGTGTATCAAATGCACATATCCATGTTAGTGATAATCATTGGTGAATATGATGAAGTATGTGGAACCGTTTTGGTATTAATAGACTTGTGATTGCATATGTCAATATGTGTCACTCCAAAGAGTTCATTAACTCTAATGATACTCCCACTAAATGGGTGCATAGCCCTTAATTGTTTGAGATATAACAAACTAGTATCATATGATTCATAATCATATAACAATACTATCTTTCAAAACTATGGCTTAGTCTACAAATCCAAAATAATTGTAAACAATATTATATACTCCTGTATTTACTAATGCATCACTTTTGTTATGATAACAAATACCATATTATAGCTTTATTCCATAATAAATATTCTCAATATTCATACTGAAAAATGGCTAAGTCTACTTTACAGTCAATACTAAAAAATAGTCATTATTTCACAAATAATGCGTGGTACGTCTTACGAAAATAATTTTCGTGCTTTAATGCAATTAATAAGTGCTATATGGCATGCTCTCATTATTTCCTCCATTACTATAATAGCATACTTAATTTGGAGATCCATAATTCGCTTAACATGGAGTATTTATTTTAGATACCGTAACTAATTTACAGCGGGGAGTTCTTTGATTAACTGTCATGAAGCCATGGAAACAAATTTCATAGAAACAATTTTTTAAACAAAAATACATTTCGGACATGGTGTGCTTCACATAAACTGACCAAACTGACATTTCAGTGATCGGGTTCTAAAATTTATTTTGTGGTTTTGGTCTAGTGTTACATTTAACATGATATGATCCTCTTGCGATCAATCAAATTAAATACTCAATCTTGCACTAAGGTTTATTTGATCTTTCGGATGAACAAATTTCATCGAGATATTGTACATTACAAACTTTGACCAATCACCATATGACATTTACATGTGAAAATATCCATAGTCTTGTATTGCTTTTAGATTTCAAAACTCATAGAATGTAATGCATGGTCTCAACCAAATGAACATATATGCGACTAAATTACGAAACTATTAAGTAGTTGTAAAGTTAGCTACTTGCATGGGTATAGAAATGTTCACATGCAATAAACATATATTAGTAAACATATTTTATATTTCTATTTGTCAATTTTCAATTCAGTTCATTTGTATATCTTAATTGATAAAAGTTTCATCAATCATTTTAAATGCATAAATTTATCAATGTAGATTATTATAACATTATATAGCAAGTGTTCTTATAAATTATAAAGGTTAAATGTTATCATTTCATTTTTCTAACAAGGCTTCCACTAGTCTTTTATGTTTTGCCAAACCCTAAGTTGAAACATAGAAGTATGTTGACTTCACTAGTGGGTGTCAGGACTCGTGCGCCTTGGGATTCTGACCTTGAAGAAAGTTCAACAAACCATAGACCTGCATGTGATGGATAAATCTTTATCGGTTGTATCACATATAACTCCTAAACTTTGGTACCTTACCATAATCTCGCATTTACCTTGAGGAATGCTCAACAGGTAAAGTGGGACTATTCACTTGGACCTCTCATTTCGCAACGGCCTAAGTATAATGCATGTGCTAAGGAAAGCTCAACAAATACATACAATTATCTTACCTCGTCTATTCAACATACTAACAGTACTATATAACATCCCTAGCTTGAGGAAAGCTCAAAAACTAAGGAGTATGCAAGCAATCTATTAGTATATAAGTGATAGAGGACAACTTGATATTAAAGATTCATAATCTTCAATATATCATATCGAGTAATATCAACTTATGTAATAATGTATTTCTTATGAAATACTCTCATGATTCAAGTATTGGTTACGTCGAAAATCACGGTATACGTACATTTACGTATGTATTTATTCTACAAGTCTATTTAGGATTTCTTTAGTGTCACACCTTTGGTTTATATATTTATATCATGTAAGTTTTATTATTATATAACCTTTACATTCAATACAACTTTTATATTGGACATATGTACTATAACCTTTGTAGTAGACACTATAACCTCTATAGTGTAACATATATATCTTATATATGTGTATGTTTATTTAATTAATTAACATTTAATTAATTTATTTAATTATACAATTTTAATTAAATTATATTAATTTCGAAAATTTACCTTATATACATACATGTATACTTATGTTATCTTAAACACTTTAAATAACACAACATATATAATACATGCGTATAAGTATTAATTAATTAACTTGTTTAGTCAATTTATTATTAATCTTATTGATAAATTTTAAATTTCAAAATTAATATTTAAATGTTTTCAAACATTTTGAGCTTTTCATTACATTTGAAAGTTTATGTTATATTATATCTTTTGTAATAAACATATTTTTATTTTAAATTTAACTTTTAAATTTAAAATCTTGTCTGTCTCTGAACAATTTTAAAATTTTAGCCCAAAACCCAATTCAAATTGGGCTTTTTTGATTATGGGAAACCATTGGGCTCATTTTGCCTTTCAGGCTAGGCAGGTAACAAGTAGAACAGGGTATTTGATTACCCAATTTCAATCCTAGACATCGTCTTTCTAGACACCGTACTAAGTGCGCAAGCTTAAGTAGTTAGACCTAACATGACTAATTTAGACAGCATAGGCTATTGGACTTTGATACCATTGAACAAAATGGACCAGCTCACAACGGAAGAAATGAGTGAATTTCAAAAAAATTACCATTTTGGATTTTTAATAGGCCTATGAATTCTAAATTTCATTTAGAATCTTTCTAAATTTGGTTGAAATAAAATCATGCATTTTATTTAAATTCGTTAAAGGAAAGTATAAAATAAATTAAAATTAAAATATGTATTGTATCAGACATACCTAACATTTATTTATAAGAATTAAGAAAGAAAACCTTTCATTTCTTTCCCTAAAACAAGCAATTAATTGTGAGCATAAAATGCATTAAATGGAGAGAATGCATTAAATGGAGAGAGAAACCTTTCACTTTATAAATTGTAGTTTACGAAAAGATTTTATTAAATTTATAATTGTAGTTTGTGAGGAATTTAATTTTGATTTTTTATATATAAATGTGTTTTATTTATCGGTTTACTAACCGCTAGTCAATGCCACACTAGAAAACAAAATCAACAATCATAAATATTTGCCTCATCTCATCTCAAATAAGACTACATGAACTTAAAATTGTATATGTAACTTAACATTATATTCGTGCCATGCTATATTAATATATCATTCTATTATCATTTAGACTAAATTTTAAAATTTATGTCATTCAAATTAAAATTGATATCGGATGTTTCTTTTCGACTAATTCTCTCTTGTTACTAAACAATTATAAAAATAGACATAATAGTATAAGAATAACAAGTCTGTAGGATTAACATTTCAAAGTAATTAGTTTCATGGACAAGATAAAAGAATGGTTCCTTTTCAATGATAAGAAAAATATACTTTCATTCATCATTTTCTACTTTTAAGTACAAAAGATAAAATTCTACTTTAAATACAACAGATAAAATAAACTGTCATTTCAATGATAGAGAAAAGATGCTTATATTTTATCATTTCCTTGCAAAATAATGGCTTTATTTTATCTTTTATCATTGAAACTAATTATTTTTAAATGTTGCTCTATTAATAGCTGATTTCCACTTCCATGAACACATTAAAAGTTTATTAATTTGATTGAACCGAAAACCAAGTAGAATTACTTTATAAACTGAGTTTAAATTAATTAAATTCTTAATAGAACCAAACATGCCAAAATGAAACGCCTCAGCTGATATTGCTTAACCCTGATCACTAGCATCATATTGCAGAACTAATGGCTTACAAATCAAACTAATTCCATGTCAGGCAATTATTTTAACCTTGCCCTTTGAACCACAACTATCATTGCGCTTTGGAGTTTCATTTATCAATATACATGCTTTGTAAAATTCAAATTTCCAATGGTTCACATTAACAATTTTATGCAATTTACAAACTATGTACAGAGAAAATCCTCTGGTATGGTTACATATCAAATAATTACAAGTTTTATTTGACAAAACAACAAAATGCAGTAGTTTGCTCAGTGAAATCCCTAATGTAGAAATTCTGGCAAGTAGGAGATATGAACAAGCAGATGTTGTTGCACTGGTAGTATTCAATCTGTTTATTATCACTTCCTTTTAGCAATAGAAAAAAAATAGTATATATGCCTTAACAATAGCACTATTCTTGATCCCGAAGTGCCCATAAAAATGATGTAGCGAAAGTAAATAGGTATCGGAATTTAAATGGCCACAGTATGTTGGACATTTTAGAGCCTGCAGTTAGTGGCAGGTAAATGGTAGGATAAAAAGTATATACCTTTAAGAGACTCGTAAATCTGTAATTAGTACAGTTCCCTTCAAGAAATATTGTTTGTTTATTTATAGTAATCTCGGTACTGAAAGTTATTGTGAGTTAATTGCTTCTATAATTTCATCAGAGCTTGAGTCGACCGTTTCTGTCTCCTTCACTTTGTTGATTTGCCTTAACAGATCAAGCCTATCTGGGCCGTAAGTAGACGGTATCTTTTTCAATTAACAGATGTACAATAAACTGTGAGTAAATTTTGTGCATTCAAGGAAAAGAAGAAAAAAAAAGAACGTACAGAGAGAAGATGAATTCATACCAGAGCAGGCACATATCTCTGAATGGCAGCTAGCATTGCTGCATGGCCAACGGCAGTAACCTACAATGATGAAACATATTCAAATAAGCAATCCTAAAATGGTGAAACAAAATAATTAACGAAATACAGTATCATAAAAAGCAGGCTAACATTTTTGGCAGCAAATTTAACAATCTAGACAGCATGAGACAGTACTTATATAGACATATGAAAAATGACTTACAGGAAGAAGCATAAGGATTCCAATTGGGATAACTGACGCCAAGTCAGTAAGAGTTCTTTTTAGAGCTTGATTTTCTTTCTGCGTAAGTTTATCACCAGTAAGTGTTCTTCTTAGTAAAAGTGTAGCAGCAGCAGCGTCAATAGCTAACAATTGAGTTCCTTGCCAAACATCCTGATTTTATAAGATTAGACAGATTAAATTAAATAACTAAAATAATTACATGGATCTAAAGTAAAAAAATATAACGGAAGCATTACTGTGCTAGTTTTTTTGAGTTTCTCAATTGATTTTGAAATGAAATCATTTTTTGCCTCACGATGAAGTATGATATGATTCCCTGTGGTTGAATTCCGCCTTCCACTGTCACTTTTAAAATCCTAAAAAAAAATAAACAGAAAAGGGGAATTTACAAAAGGAACTCAGAACAAGAAGAAAGCATTCTGCAAGGGAATACCTCTTTTCTATTTTCATCACTAGTTTTTTGAACTCTCTTTTCAAGCTCAATTAGCTCACGCTTCAAAATTTCAAAGCGACGGATTTCATTTGATTTAGAGTCTTTGTTATTACTCGCCACGGACTTTATCTGCAAGAGTTATTTAGTCTGTACATTACCTAAAAATTTAATAAACAGAGTGTTTGTACATTGACGTATCCATTTAAAGTGCCATTAGAAAGAGAGAATAAATCAAGATAAGTTAAGATCGTTTAGTGTGGAATACCAAGTTAATGGGAAGAATTCTTTTAACAAGCAAGAAAACCTTTTATTTTGCAACACTCCAAGGAAAAGAAGATTATATCCATTCACATGAAGATGTATATGCACGGTTGCTAGATATTCACAAACTAAATGAAACAAACATTCTGTTGCGATGCTTTTCGAATCTAGCTAAGAGAAGAAAAATGAAACAAACCATCGGAGGTATCAAACAATATGATGATAGAGTAAGTAGCCAAGATATCCACTGTATGCAGCAGATTTTTCTTGGGAACTTAATATATAGATGGTATTATCATAATACATTAAACATTAATCTGATATTCTTAAAGTCAGTGTATAGTTTTACCAGAAACCCATCAAAAATCTATGTTCTGTAAGTGAGCGTATAGTTTTATTAGAAACCCATACTAAGAATAAGAATAGTAGGTATAGGAGTGACTTCTGAATAAAGGACACCTACTTCTGTAGCATATAGGTATGGGGATGTAAAATTAAACTCATATTTTAAATTTAATAACGGAAAAACATATTGCAAGCTATAAATCGAAAACCTATATCTAGACCTGAACAACAAAACATTGTTTTGTTCCAAAGAATTACATTTTGATCCATTGCTGACTTTACAGGCTCAGTTTTTTTTGTAGAATTTTGCACAAGAAAGCTCCAAAATCCACGTGATTTGCTGCAAAACATTTATGCATTGAAGATAAACCAATAGAGCAATCAAACTTAATCACAATATATTGCCTAAATCGATTTCAACATGGTAATAATTTCAAAATAATTTTTTGAAGCTGCTTGCCTCGCTTCATTCTTTTGACGGAGTTCACTCTCACTTGAAGAAGATATGGAAAGTCCTTTGACATCCTCCTAGTTATAATAATAAATCAGATTCACCAAGGAACAAAGATAAACTATTTGATTGCATCTTGTGAAAGGTATCATCATCATCATCATCATCCTTGCACTTTCCCCAAATGATTGGGGTTGGATTTATAAGAAGTATTTAATAAAAGCGCATGGTAGGAATTTTATAACTAATATTGCAAATTAACATACACGTACAAGAAACAATACATAACTTCTACAAAGAAAAAGTATCACAAAAAAAATTACAAAGGAATTGCTGCAATTCATGAATTCAAAGATTCAAGCTCGCCGAGTTGCAAGACGATAAATTTTCATCTGAGACGAAACAGACTAACAACATGAACATAATCTTTACTCTGTCAAGTAAAGAAAAATTGCATTATGGTACCAAGTTATTGCTTATTTATCTCCTCCTTTCAGTTTGGCACATTAGCAATCCAAAGGTAAAGAGTATAATGTTTGTGAAAACATATGGCTCAACTCAGTGAAACTTTTCAATGATTTAACACCGTGTACCACCGATAGAGCTAAACAAATTATTACTGACCCTGGTTACACAGCTAATAATCATTAATTTTTCATAATTGAAAAAAGACAAGTTTGTTAACAATTTATATTAAAGTTTCAAAAATTACACTTGATGTACTGCCCAAGGTAAACTATTCATGGTTACATCCTCCGACGTACCGATTGTAAAACTTTGTAATCTTCATTGCATGGTTGGATAACACTCTACTATAAATTTCATATTACATTTCCTTCAGATTTTCACAGAAAAGAAATCGTATACAAATGATGGTATGATGTGTTGGTACAAAGCAGCCCATTTGGACTTTTTGAATCCAACGGAAGAATTAGACAGGGAGATCCCACCCCACCCCCCCCCCCCCCACCCCCCCCCCCCCCCCTCAAACAATCTATTCACCATCCTGATGGACTATTTCACTATGTTGATGGACTCAAAGGAACATTCAGATAAGATTCAACCCACCACAAAGAATAGTCCATCAATCACACACTTGATTTATGTTGATGACTTGCTAATTTTCATACAAGCTACAGAGAAAGGTGCATTTGCTTTCAAGAAAACTTTTAGCAAACTGGAACAATGCATAGGCCTTCAGCTTAATAATGAGAAGACACTGGTATTTTTTAATAAATTCTGTAGTAATAAGCAGCAGATGCTTGACATTTTAATTTTGAGGTAAGGAATTTTACCAATAAGATGCTTGGGTATCCCATTGTCAGTTACACGAATTAGAAAGCATAATTTCAATATCTTAATAGACAAGATTTTGAAAAACATTGAAGGATGGGAAAGCAAGTTACTTAGCACATATGAGAAAGTATTGATCAAAGCACTTATATACCCCCTGTTAGCTATTGGATGCAAAGTTTTAAATTTTCAGCCAATGTGATTGAAACCATAAACCAAATATGCAGTAAATTCTTATGGGGGTAAAAGAAATAAGGTTCCACGGGATGTGGTTACATTCCCTAAATAGGAACGGGGTCTTGGTCTACAAAAATTGGTGAACATGAAATATACTGTTTAAAAAGCCTATGGAAACTTTAAACTAAAAAGTCTTTGTAGTCTAAGTGGCTCATCAATAAGTACACATTGTCCAATAATATACAAGAGATGCCAATATCAAGTCACTTTGAAAAACACGTTGAGAGTGAGACAAAAAGCATTAAATTTGTTTGAAGTGGATAGTGAATGGTACAGACACTAGCCTTTGCCATGAATCATATGATCCATGGTTGAATAGAGCAAGACTGACAAATAAGTTAGCAGACATTTTTTATTGAAATGTTAGCTATTAGTCACGTTATTCAAGATTGTACATGGCAACCAGAAGCATTACAACAAACAATGGGAATCAGCCATGAAATCGATCGAATCAAAATATATAACAACCATCATGAAGATTTCTGACCTTGTAACACTAACAGTAATGGTAATTTTGTATTTAAGGAAATATGGGAGGCAATCAGAATTCATGCAAACAAATTTTGGTGGCGTAGCTTTATTTGGGATGGCAAATCCAATCCCAAAATGAAATTATGTCTGTTCAGAGCTATTACAAACCAACTCCCATTCATGAACAAACTGATTTTTCAAGGAATACCTATTTCCAATCAGTGTGTTTTGCAATAGAAATGACGAGAACAAAGACCAGGTTAACCGGTTTTTTGACCAAACAGATTTCAACTGAATTAAGATGTCAATACGAGGACGAAACGACTTAAGAACTTGAAAACACATTTAGAAGGAAATTTTACAAGTTTCAAGCAAAATGGGATTAAGTGGAGCTCTTGGTACCGAGAGGAACCTCACGGTACCGAGAGGAATATTTTCATCCACTTGGCACCTCCCAAACTTCTGAAACTTGATGCTCGACCTCTAACAATCATGGTGAAGTGTTTCTCTCGGAGAATAGATGAACAACTTTAAGAATCTATAGGAAGAAAGCAAAGGAAAAGGATGAGATAAGCGGAATCAAGGAAATCGTCGGAAATGACCCAACCTTCATAAGAGTTTGGAACGCATCAAATCAGAGATAAAAAAACAGAGCAAAGAAGAAAAAAAAGGTGGGTTTTCGTCCGATAAAACCACTTGGTACCGAGAGGTCTTTAGTGGCATTTAGGCCAGCGTGCACTTTTCTACGTCTCTGGGCTTGCATCTAGACCTTAAACAACATAAACCCTAGGATCTGTAGAGCTATGCCACTATAAATATCAGCCCTATAGCAACCAAGGAAAGGATTTTGGCACTTTTCTTCCATCATCCACTATCTTTCTTCACAATAGTCATCAAGGCAGACATTGTTGGTAGTTCTAGAGTTAACCTATCAATTTCTTATACTTGCGACTCTAAATCTCTCTCAAACCCATAATCAATAAAAATATAAAGTGAACGCAGACCAAAGATTGCCGAACCACTACAAAAATTCTTGTGTGTTATTTACTTTATTGCTATTTTCTGCTATATCTCTATATTTCAGCAGGTTTTTGGGTGTTGCGTCATTTTTGGTGTCAACAGACCATTTGTTCTTCGAATGTGAATACAGTAAGTATGTGTGACACTGGATCAGCTTAAAATCAAAATTCTCGTTTTCCAATCGACCAGTTCTTCCAAAATTGAAACGAAAATCATAAATCTCAGTTATAAATTCAACGAGAAAACAAGAATTTTTGAACTAGCAAAAATTGCTATTGCCTGCTCAGTATGGATGCTATAGGGTGAATGAAGCAACAGAGTATTCAATCAGATCCATATGAACAAACGTAATTTGTGTGAATCGATTAACAAACAGTGCAAAACACTCATTCAAAACGTCAAGCAAAAAACAAGTGAAAGTGAAATGAAAAGCAAATTTTAGATCTCCATACCGAGCTTCGATCCTCAAACTACCCACGATCGTCTCCTAGTACTGAAGTAGCTGTAGCCACTCCTCCAAAACGAGATCAGATCAACAAAAGCTGAGAAGGCGAGATTCAGCAGAAGAACAATAATGGTGGTGGCTACTTTGTAAGTATTATTAGAACTGCTAGGGTTTCCTTTTTTTGTGTCGTTTTTGCTCTAGTTGTATTAATGTATCAAAAGTTGGTTGTAAAGACAAGGTAATACGGTACTGGGCTGTTGAGCCATGGTTTGTACACTTTAATTTTTAAAGTTAGTCAATGACATATATACCATTTAAAACCAAAAAAACAAAGACGGAAAAAAAAAACAAACAAACAAACAGAAGGTATGCTGTGATTATGCACGTGGATACTTTCGGATACGAATAGCGTCATATCGGCATCCATTTTCAAAATTATTTTCGATAAAATAGATATTCGATAAAATTGTCCTCGGCACTCGAACTAACGCCCAGTAGGAACCTATTGTTCACGTTACCATGACTCCGAGCCCAGTCGCTTTTGAGTGAAAACACTACCTAATACAAAATTGCAACTCATGAAACCCTCTGACCACTGGCTAGTGTAAAATGCCAGCCTTACTTCAGAACTGATATATAAAAAAATCAAAAAATTAGCAGTTCATACTGTTTTAATTACCGATCTGTAAGAAAATAATTCCTTTGAAGGTGGGGTTATACTATTTAAATGGGAAACACATGGTTAAAAAAAAACTAAGAAAATCAGTTTAATTTCTCTAGGGCTCAAATCCAGGGAATTACATGAATGGCTTTCCCTAAAAATATGTTCTTAGTTTTTAAATTAGAAGAAGATGATACCTGATTAAGCGAAGCTGCTTTAGCTCTAAATGATGCCTCAAGAAATTCAGCCTCTTTTTTCAGCTTTCTTATTCTTTCAAGATCAGAACAGGCAGCTTTTAGATGTTCGGGGTTTGGATTGGACAAATGTAGTTCCTGCAGCAAATCCTCCAATCTAACAAGAGCTTCTTCAACACTCTCCAGAGCCTGCAGAGAATGAACTCATAGAATAACCAATAACTTAATAAGACAACTATGTATGCTGCACTGCAAACACACCAGCGAGGGGGGGGGGGGGTGTTGCGGGTTAAGGGTTGATGGGTTGGTTGTAAAAATTTATAGACATCAGATCATCAAAACAAAATTTTGAAACAGTTGAAACTTCTATTCAGTCAAAAAAATTCTTTGACAATCCATGTGTAGATCACTTATGATTTTGGAAGACTTAGGGCTCATTTGATTTGAAAATAAATTGTGTTTTGTATTTTCAACCTGTATTATAAAATGCACACGAGAAGAGAGAGTTGGAAAATTGTTTTAATATATAAAATTGAAAATGAATTTTTGAAAAATATCAAAAATTATCTTCTCCCATCGCATTCTCTCCTTTGTTGTCAAGACTAGGATTTTACACTCCCTTTCTTTTTTGCCTTCGTTTTTTCCCTCCCCGTTTGAATTACATATTGAAAACATAAAAACACGAAACTCATTTCCAAAATCATATGAAAATTGTAGATGTGATCTATTTGTTATCGGGGATATATATATATATATATATACACGCCAAAAATGGCACAAACGAATAATAGAAAAAAAAATTATCAAAAAGAAAGAAGTAGCAAGAAAAGAACACGAATTTTACAATGGTTCGGCTCAATAGCTGTTTTTACAACCGATAGAAGTCCGGCTCAATAGCTTTCAGAGCTATGATTTTACAGCTCACCGTTGTTAGAATTTCAGAAACGAAGAGAATCGAAAAGTCCATTTCTAGGTGCTCTCCAACTCTACTTATAGGCAAAAACCTCCGAGATAATCTTCGAAAATTGCCCATACGTTCTCCTCATCGAGCACGTCCTTTCACGAAAGTCGCAGGTGATCCCCGACCCAAGCTTCATGGATCAGTGACGAATCACGGCCCATGGATCGGTGCCAAATTGGCTTCGATTCGACCTAGGTTTTTGGTGTGTTTGCTTCGGGTTTGACTTGGAGTTTTTCTAAGGTTGTTGTGCTTCGAGTTTTTCTTCACATGATTCGAGTCCGACCCGAGGATTTTGTGTGTTTGCTCTGAGCCAACTCGGTACCGATCTAGCATGGTCGAGTTGCGAAACTCAAGTTAACTTTTTTTCATTCATTTTTTGATATTTCATTTATCTTGCCTTCTTATGGCATTTTCCAAGTTCTTGGATCATTTCTTCATCCAATTCAATCGTTTGAGTCCATTCGGAAACAACAGAAAATTCGACCGTAACATATATGGATGTGTGTGTGTAAAAGTAAGGATCGGCTACACTTCAATTCCCACTTGATTTCCACCACATGTTTCGAATTAAATAACAAAGTGTAGAAACAAAAGAGAAAATGTGCTATATTTAAATCGAAACTTGTGGTCAAAATCGGGGATAGACAGATAGAGATGACAAGGATCAACAAAACCTCTCTTTCACTACATCTCATTTTAAACCCTTGCGGTTTTTAGTGTTACACTATTCAAAATCAAATAAAATTTTGAGGATCTAATCCACCGCTACGAACATCATGTTCATAAAAAATGATATCATTCTGAAACTTCTAACACGTTCAAAATGTTAAGTCAGTTTCAATCATTGCATTTATTTTAACCGTCGATTTGAAATATTTACTTAAAAATGCTAGGGTAATTAAAATTTTATAAAGATGATATTGAAGCATGTAAAAACATCTCGACAAATTTTTGTTCAATTTCAAATTATGTAGCCTTAAAAAATATTAGAGTGTAAAAGTGGTGTAGCAGAACCCTTGATCTCATTTCGATCCCCTTAGGAAATTTGGCTCCACAAACGCTCACCACTTAAGCACCTAGGAACACAAAAGGTCCAATCGGAACAAAGGAACATGAATATGTATGTATAGAGGAAAAATCTACATCCCCTCTTGCTAAAATTCGCCTTAAATCCTCTATCGAAAATTAAATATCTAGCATTTTTGAAATGCAAAAATATTTCATAGATATGATCATGTCACTATTGAGATCATTATGTCATTTCAAAGTTTTAATCCCATTCAGCAATACAAGTTAATACGAACCTTCGAAAATATTCATTTTGACCGTCGATTTCATATATAGTTTACAGCGAGCTAATAGTTTTTAAATGACAAAAAAAATTGTGGAGACGATCTCGACAGCAAATAGATTGCATCTGAAAAAATGTATTTATTTCAAAAATTATAACAATAAAATGATGGCTGATGGTCAATGACCTTTAGCTCAAGTAGTTAGGATGTGGCACTTTAGATAGGGGTTTTAAAGGTCATGGGTTCAAGCTTCGAGACATCAAAAAAGAGTACTCTGCTTGAATAAAGCATCACTCACGTTATAAAAAAATGATGGATGATGGATTTTAAAGGGTAAGAAAGAGGGGGTGGGAATAATCCTCCCCCTCCCAAGCACACACACGTATATGCATGTACGTATTTGTATATGTAACATGTATGCACACAACGTATATGTACACACATGTGTGTATATTATATATGCATGTATGTATATAACTATATACATGTAATGTATGTGTACTCTATACATATATGTATGCGTGCGCGCATGTGCACACACGCTATGTATGTACGTGCGTGTATACTAAGTAGAAGGTGTATGACACCATATGACTGCTATCAACTAGACACACTAGAATGTTAACTCAATTCTGAAAGATTTGCTAAGAATGTCACTGAGTTCTAGGAGCGAGAATTTGAAATAAGGCACTACCAACAATGTTTATTGATTATCTTTCAATGTAAGTGAAATCTCGCCATATTTTTTATTCAAACAATTATGATTTCCCATGGTACAAGAGTAGTTTCAATATATAGCTTAATTACTTTTAGCGAAATTCATTGCAAATTAGTTTATAGCTGGAATCTAATATATACCTTATCAAAGGAGTCCAGCTCCAGATCAATTGATGTTTGATCTACAGATCCTTGGTCACCCACATCCTCCACCACACCGGTGTTCCCTCCATTCCTGCATTAGATTTATATTGTGTACAGGACAACCTCTAGAGTCATCTACATTAAAAACAGCATATATCTCGAATAATAGGCATACTTTATCATTCCACTTTCTTTCATACATTCAGTCAACTTGATATGCCTGAAACATACATGAGAGAACAATTGTAATTAGTTAGCTATGGATTACGGTATGTAAAGAAAAGGATAGGTTATTCACAAAATAGCCACACCAAAAAAAAATGACAATGAATGTTGTATGACAAAGATAAAACTCCATGGAGTTCGCTAATAACAAAAGGAATGCCAGAAACCTACCCTCTAGAAAGATATCTTGCAGCCTTTATATGTGATGGATTCTCAAGCCATGCGCTGTACTTTATAAAGCTTGTCATCCAGTATGAGCATACCTTCAATACCAAGGAAATAGCTTCTGCTTGAGGTATCCCTTTCACTTCACCTTTATTTTCACCTATTGGTTTTCCATCATTTGAGTTGTTTTTGTAAAATGGAAGCCACTCTAGCTCTTCGCAAACAACCTACACAACAAGATTGGCATAAAACATATGAAAACCACAAGTGTCATATGTTCTTAATTTTATGCACTGTGATTGAATTCTGACCTCAACAAAAAGCTGATAGGAGCTAATGGAGGATAACTGAGGATAGTATAGCACACTTCCACTGATTAAATACCTATATAAAAAACTAGAACCGTATGAGAAAGACATAAAAGAGAAAAATTACTAGATATATATTTATGTTAAAAATACCGTGATACTCGATTTTATACATTATTTCTATTTATTAGATCAATCAAGCATAGCCCATGTCCAAAGAGGGAGGGCAGCACTTTTGATCAACCTAGAAGAATAAGGTCCAGACTCTTCAGAGTTTTCAGACAGCCTTTATATTCTTTCTGTAGTTGATATGACTCTATTTGGGAAATATTTTATCAATAACAATGCTATTTATAGTTTTTATGACAGTTACTCCAAATACCAAATGATTTTACGGATGTCAATAACACAAGGAAACGTGGTGGATTAATACCTTATGATGCCTTCAATTTGATCATCCAAGGCAGAAACGTTATTTGCAGCTAAAAACTTTTGAGTGCTTCTACCTAAAGCAATAAAAAATCCAAATATTGCCAGATCCTTTTCCAATATCTGTAATTAATAAATAGAAGAAAAAGATTAAAACTGCGTCTGCAAAAGGCTAACAAGCTCAATATACAAAGATCTACATTTTAGTATGTTTTACTGACCTCAATACTTTCACACGTTGTCAGCCTTGACCATATCTTTTCCCTATCAATAGCTCTTTGTAACTGGCTTTGTACAAGATCAATCCAAAATTTTATCTCTTCAGTTCCTTGATCATTATTGTTATCAACTGTGGCAGCTCTAGGACCAAAATGGCGAATAAATTCTATTTGTAATCCTATATCTTTCATAGAATAATAAGCTGTCTGTAAGGGGACAAAATCAAGCAATTTATCCATTGATCTACCAATCGCATCAGGAATAGAAGAGAAGAACTGAGGACAAGAGAGTTTTGCCGAGCCTAGCATTTTGATGGAAGCAAGGCAGCTCAAAGCAAGCATAAGCAGTGAAATATCAGCAGTGGTTTCTAAGCCTGATGAATCCCCTTTCCAATATCTGTCAATCAATATTACAATGTTTCGCTGAGAAATATAGAGACGAAACTGATGCACTGTAATCTTGCAGGAGAAAAGTCTACCTAAAGGTCATAAAATAAACCTGGTATGCACTGTACTAGACTAATGAATCAACTGGGAGAAAATAATACATATTAATATTTCAAGGATTTAATACACAAATAAAAACATTACTAAAAAACTATCATAAAATCCAATAGGAATACACAAAATCGTGATTCAATTTGTTGTTTTGTAGAGGAATCCGTTCATTGTTTATTATAATTCAGTTATTCTTGGTTGTTAAATAAACTTCACCACATTTTACTTATTAAGTTATTATTGTTTGATTACCATGCTGCTTTTATTTTATTATTTATTTATTTTGCAGAAGTTCTTGAGAATGAAGTAGAAGACATCAGAGAATTTTCTGCTGAAGTTAAGTAGACAAAATGAATATAAGAATATCTATGTTTTAACTGCTGCATCCTCCACAAAATTTGAATCCTGCATCTGCACCTGAGTACCCTATGGATATATCTTGTAACATAAAGCCCAATAAGCAAAGAAAACAAACTATTAAATCTTACAGAGAAGTTGCGGCTGAAAAACGGGTGTCCTTTTCAAAAAGATTCACAAATGTTGTGACAACCACTGTATGCTGGTACGACCAAAACCATTCATAAGCAGCAGGTTGCTTTACAGACAATTCTTGTCGGATTAGATTTTCAAGGGGAGCACACTGGCGCGATAAACTGCAATGAATTAACTCAAATAAAGAAAGTTCCTTATCCTTTTAATTACAATAATCCATAAAATTATATTGGAGTAACATTGGTATAATTGTCACCAAACTATATAAATTATGGTATAAAGATGTAAATATATTTTTTATCATTTTAAATTGCCAGATAGTTTGTTGATGTACCTATCTTAAAATTTTGCATACATATACTCTAGACTTTCACTGTAATACGAGATATTTATGTACATTTTCTATCAAATGGTGAAATTCGACTACTTTCACCAATATTTGCATCAAACATCAGTCTAGTAATATATCAACAAATATCACCGATATATAACAGAAATATAGTTGATGAATTTTATTTTATTCAAATGCATAAAAGTCCAAAAGTTGATAATGTGATATCAACAATGTTAACTACTTAGGTTTAAATCATGACTTAAATCATGGCTTTTTAAAACAGTTTATCAATTTTCCAAATACAAGTACCGCAGTTTATCTTATACATTTGAGGAACTGAAAGCCTATGAGATAATTTTATACCATCTTTGTACAAAAATATTTGTATCGCCATCTGATCTGTCTCCGCGAGATGATATTTCGATCGCTGCTTGCAACAGAGCATGCACGGCGGCCTAAAAACAAAAGGATATGATGAGACAACAAAGTTGCTTATAATAAGTTGTGATGACACTAAACTGCAGTGATACAGGAATATGTGTTTTCCTAACAATATGCTAAAAGTTTAGAGACATGACATGAGTAACATATACCGTGTGTGCTTGTGCAAATGCTTTGTTGTTGTGTGCATAACAACATCAGTGTAGAAGTTACTTTATATAAAAGCCTCATGCAACACAGGTTTTCTTCTAAAGCACATTTTGGCGTGCATATAAACTTTAATCAACTTTGATAACCCATACTAAATGTGTTTGACTGCAACAGTTAAGATGAACAACGGTTACAAAAAGATCATTTCCTCAATGAGTGGAATACCTATACTGATCTTCCTAATTTCTTACAAGTGCAATCGGTCAATTACTACACAAAATGATACATGTTCTTTTGTGAAAAAAAGATTACTCCTGATCGTGGAAACTATATGTGGTTATTTCGGATGAATGTAAACATCAGAGACCACCCTGCAATTTGGTGAATCAAGTATTTTCCTTGTATAGAACCAAATTTGAGGGGATTCTCACATATTAGCCTAGAAGTTACAGAGCTCAAGCAGATAATAAATAAAACACCTGATAAGACGGTATCTTAACCCATTCATTTTTGTCCACACCGAGCCATGCTTTAAAATACCAAGGGGTCTTATTAGATGAGCTATGTTCCAACAAGCCCAACTCTATAGCTCTCGCTGCATCATGTATGGATTGTACAAGACCGCTACTGAGATTCTCCCCTTGAATAGATTTAGTTAGTTTGATACGCATTTCTTCTGTGTCTTTATTTTTACTCTCTTGTGTAGTACCATTTACTATTATATTATCATCATAGGAGCTGAATGGAACAAATCGTAGTTTTTTTCTTGAATGACAAAATATATTTCTAACTTCAAGACATCTGTATCTGAAATTCCTCTTGCTGTTTTCTGGTAAGAGGTTTCTTGTGTAGTAAATTTTCTTAGAAACAGTCTGTGCTGCTGACTTTTTATTTGGATCAGAAGAATTGTTTGACAAATGTGAATTTGAGAACCTGCAGTGTAAACTATAATAAATAAATAAAAGTAACCGAGTTGTTTGAAGATCATAGAGTCAAAAGACACTACAGAAGAATTGACCAAAATTTCTAAAGGTGCAAAGAAAAATTACAATTAACATGTATGTATGTTTGTATGTACACACACATACATATATACATATGTGTATGGGGAGCGCGAGCCACAAAAGTTGTCACCTCATCAAAACCTAATAAGAAACCTTTCTAAAAAGGCTTGACATAGAAAAAGAAATTGCAACATGTATCATAAACCCATTGCATAAAAAATAACTTTCTCATATATATATTTATATCTCTGTGTGTGTAGTTGATGGGATTTTCGTCAAACACCAATACCCTAAAGATTGAAGGATTAACTTCGATTAGTCTCTTTTCTTAGTACATCAGTAGGCAGGTTACTAAATGTTTATGGTTGTTGCTTGAAATTTAGTCAGGTATTTTAACCAAAACGAGAGGAGTAAATGCATAATTTATAAGTAACGCCAAAAGTAAAAGTCGAAATTTATAGTAGTTCAGGCTAAATCCTTACGTTCACTTTGTCATTTCCTTGAGTTGACAATGTCCGTCATTATTGAGTTTTACAATGAGCTCTAATTTAGGAAAGTATTATTTTTTTAGTATTTGAATTATGCAAGTGCCAAAAAGCCCTTATTGCATTAGAATCTGCGCTTATTTATAGGCATCTAGTACCTCAATTATTGGTTGAGAGCTTTTCTCCTGGATTGCTGAGGTGTCCAGCATGAGAGATGGTGGTTTGCACACTTGTTGATATCTGATTTACTTGCCTGTTGACGCAGATCGCTGACATGACGTTCTATATATAGCTTTTGGATACCTTGATCCGTATGTGCTATATGTACTTTAGGATATCTGAGCTGTTGTTCGTTGTAAGGGCCATCTTAGCTGTTGATCTAGGTTGCACATTGAAACTCTTCTGGCGTTGGACTTGCTTAGAAACCTATGCATACCGTTGGGTGCTAGTTTTGTAGCATATACTTTCAGCTAGTACCGTTTGAAGGTTTGCGTTTTCAATTTACAAGCTATAGCTTTCAGATGTTGTCTATGCTTCGACATTTTTGCTTGATCCTTAGATTGATGTGTATCGAAGGGTGTTTTGCCAAGCTACGTACCACATAACCACTGATTAAAATATTTAATGCTTATGGAAAGTGAAATACATGGTGGGGCTCATATGGTTTGGAGGTTAAATATATCCGAGTAAAGTTATAACATAACAAATGCCCCCATAGTTCATTTCGTATGATGAATACGAAGTGAATTTTGTCGGAAGAGTTAGACCATACATTTATACTTAGTTATCTCGTTCTTTCCTTAATCTGTATTAGTCTCCCATAAATATTAAATTGATCAATGTCCGATAAAAAAATTTAGAATCTCCCCTTACAAAATAGTGGAGGTTTTGGATGCCGCAAGTTAGGTAAAGCATGCATCGTAGGTTGAAATTAATTCTATGCCGAAGGCTATGTATAGTAAGTTTCGTAAGGTGAAATTAATTGCATATCGAAAGCTGTGTATAGTAGGTGTTGTAAGACAATGTATAGTAGGTGCCGTAAGGCGAAGTTGATTGCATGCCGAATGCTATGTATAGTAGGTGTCGTAATGTGAAATTAATTGTATGCCTAAAGCTATGTATAGTAGATGCCATAAGGCGAAATATATCTAACCTCGTTGGATAACAAAGATTTGAAAATGAATTTGAAAATCTAATCTCATCTTATAGCGAGGATGTGGAAATGACTTTTGTAAATCTAACCTCATCGTATAGCTAGGATTTGAAATGATTCTTGAAAATCTAACATCGTCGTATAGCGAGGATTTGAAAATTTATCATCATCGTATAGTGAGGATTTTGAAGATCTAACCTCATTGTTTAGTGAGCATTTGAAAGTCTAACCTCGTCGTATATTGGAAATTTGAATGATCAAACATCATCATATAGTAAGGTTTGACGTCAAAGATTAAGCTGAATGTTTGTCGTGAGGCTTAGTTGTTTGTATGTTGCTAAAGCTTAATTAATTGAGTGTCGTATGGCTCCGTGTCGTAAGGTTTTTAAATTGAGCACCGAAGACTTATGTCGTAGTCTTAGTTGATTGAAGTCGTAAGGCGAAGTAGATGGAGCGTCGAAGGCTAACGTTGTTAGCTTAATTGATTGAATGTTGTAAGGCTAAGTATATTGAGTGGCGAAGACTTATGCCATAAGCTTAGTTGATTGAGTGTCGTTAAGCTTAGTAGAATGCCATAAGGCTTATGCAGATAGGATGCCGAATATTGATGTCGTAGGCTTTGTTAATTGAGTATCTTACAGCTCAGTAGATAGAGTGTCGAAAGTTAATGTCGTAGGCTTAGTTGATTGACAATTGGGTATCTTAAAGCTTAGAAGATAAAGTGTCGAAAGCTAACGTCATAGGCTTAGTTGATTGAATGTAGTAAGACTAAATATATTCAATACCGAAGGATAAATGTCGTAGGCTTAGTTAATTGAATGTCGTAAAGCTACGTATACTGAGTGTCGAAGGCTTATGCGGTAGGTTTAGTTAATTGAGTGTCGCTGGACTTAGTAGAATGTCACAAGGCTTACGTAGATAGGATGTCGAAGGCTGTTGTCGTAGGCTTTTGTCAATTGAGTATAATATGGCTTAGTAGATAGAGTGTCAAAAGACGAGCATCGTAGGCTTAATTTATTGAGCGTCGTTAGGACTAGTAGATTGAATATCGCTAAGGCTTGGTTGATAAAATATCGTAAGGTTTAATAGGTAGAGCGTCGAAGGTTAACGTTGTAGCTTTGTAGTTAAAGCGCTTAACGGTTCCATAGTGGTGGAGGTGAAAAATTATAGCGGGGATAATGTGTAGATATAGCAGAAAAATTATAGGTTTAAGTTCCACTATTTTCATCTACACCCGTTAAACCAATGTTTTTTAGCATCCATTTTAACAGCATTAATATAAAAAAGTTGATTTGACTAGTTTTTTTTAAAGTGAATCAACAAAGTTAAGTAAAGACTTAATTTTAAGGCATAAGTAGTCGATATCAGCTAGAAATCTACTGCGGTCACCAAATCTAATTTGCATAAATCATGATATTTTTCAGTATTGTTATCTAAGATTTAACAATAATTCATTTTCCTACACAAATGATGTGAAAATGAGAATAAATTAATTTTAATTATTTGGTTTTATATCCAATGAAGCTTTTTGCATCTTCATTATTTTTTGTTATATTATCGCTTTATCTTCATTGTAACTTTTTACGCCTCCATCGCTATAGAACCGTTAAGCGCTTTAACTATACAGTACGGACGGTGCTAAGAGTGTTGCTTGGACGCATCACAATGGGAGTATGGGAGAACAAATCCCTACAGAGGTCTGCCCTCTCTTCGCCGAGGTCATCCAATCGAATTTACTGCAGATAAAAAAGCATCATAAAAATACTTGGGAAAATATTAGTATTAGCGAAAGACATCCATTTATGATGGGAATTTAATCTTTAAAATAGTTTGCATTTACCATGTAGTAGGTTTCAATGGAGTAACACACTTTTCGCTAACACGCTGCATCGAAATGGGAAGGATTTTGTCTTTTGAAGAAACTCTTTCGATGGAGAAGTTGTATTTCGGTTTTTCTTTTGGAAAGTTCTACAACGTAGTACCTCCTGAATGATACTTTTAAAACACTTTCTTTTTAGGAAATTTTTGGATTTGGCCATTTTGGAGTATGACTCTTAATCGAGACCTAAGCTCTTATTTTACATGAAGGAAAAGATATAACAGAAGTCCAAGAATACCGAAGACAAAGTAAGAGATCTAATAAATGTCCTCCATGTATAAACTTGATGGAAATGACAATTACCGAAGAGCATATATAAAGAATTCCAAGGATACCAGAGGCCTTTGAGAAGTCCAATAAAATTTCCTCAAGTATAAACTTGGTAGAAGAGACAATAGTTGAACGGTAGAACGACATATATAAAGAAATCCGAGAACATCAAAAACCGAATGAGAAACTCAATAAATTCCCCTAAGTATGAACTTGGTAGAAGAGAAAATAGTCGAACGACAAATATAATGAAATCCGAGAATACCGAAGGCCTTCAAAAGAATTAATATGTAGTCCAAAAAAATTGAAATACCGACAACTATTGCCCAAGAGTGTTGAGCTTTCCAAGAGATCTTAATATTTTGTCTTTGCTTTGTGCTAAGTATAGAACTCCGAAAGTAAGTCTCACATTTGTCAAAACATGGATATATGTATATATTTTATGCTTTGCTGAAAAAGGCGAGTTCAACGTAAAAATTTTCCTGAAAAGGAAAACAAAACAAATTTAAGCACTATGCCTAAGTAAAGTTATGATAACAAAACAAAATTAAGCACTTTGTCAAAGTATTAAAACTATTTCTTAATAAATACTGAAGTCCCCCTTTTGTATCATGGGAGAGCTTTCGAGCTTCATCTGTTTTAAGTCCATTTGCGAGATGATAAATGCAGTAGTTTCCACTTTTGGACTTTCTCTCTTCGAAGGAGGATAATTTGGATATATCTGAAAGAGTTGTGACAATGTATTGTTAAACAAAGTAAGAATTCTATCTTTTTTTGGTTTCTTTGATGGCTCATCGGTTGGTATTGCAGGAAGAAGTCTTTTGATATGCTCAGATGGTTGAGCTTGGTCTTCATATGTCATTAGCTTAAAACTCAATTCTCTTATCTCATCGTTCATGGTTTTGACTATTTTTCTAAGCTGAGCGGATTCCTGAAGTTTCTTGAAGGTATCCCGAGAGTTGCCTTATTTGAAAAGCTTGAAGTTCACATACAAAGTCGTATTTTTCAACCTCCTCCTTTGTCAAGACAAGAGTTACCAAGCGTTAATTGTTCTTTTCATTTATGAGCTGAATTTAAAGGTTTAAAGGCATCCTAAATAGAAATTTTCATTATTGTTTTTACTGTTAGAGTTAGACATTGTTGGTTGAGGGAGTTTGTTGGTTTCCGAGGTAAGGAAATGAAGGAACGAAGGTTTGATTCCTCTTTCTAAAGTCTGGGATTTTTCATCAAACGCTAACACCCCAAAGTTTGAAGGATTAGCTTCGATTAGTCACTTTTCTTAGTACTCAACAGGTTAGTTACTAAAGATGTATGGTTGTTGCGGGAAGTTTAGTTAAGTCACCTAAACGAAAAACGAGAAGTGTAAATGCAGAACAAGCTGAGAGTGAGCTTATATGTAATGTCGAAAGTAAAAACACAGAAAATAAAGCCACCAAGATTTATAGTGGTTCGGCTAAATTCCTACGTCCACTTTGTCCTTTCATTCTTTAACGTTCTATACCGAAGCCGAAAGACTTACTATGTTGAACTGGCAAAGTCCGTCATTAATGAGTTTTATAATAAGTATATGTAGGAAAATATTATTGTTCTTAGCATCTGAATTATGCAGGTGCCAGAAAGGTCCTTAATGCATTAGTATTTGCACCTTTTATAGGCATCTAGTAGCTTGATTATTGATGGAGAGCTTTCTCCTATATTGCTGAGTTGTCCCACATGAGGGATGGTGCATACGTATTAATATATGGTTTACTTGCCGATTGACGTAGATTGCTAACATGGTGTTCTATATATAACTTTTGGATACCCTAATTTGTATGTGCTATTTGTACTTTAGGCTATCTTAGCCATCGATAGTTCTTATGGTCGTCTTAGTCGTTGATCTAGGTTGCACATTGAAGCGCTTCCATCATTGGACTTGCTTAGAAACATGTGCTTTCGGTTAGGTACTAGTTTTGTAACATATACTTTCGGTTAGTACCTATTTGAAGGCTTGTGTTTTCGGTTTACAAACTATAGCTTTCAGATGTTGTTTATACTTTGGCATTTTTGTATAACCCTCGGATTGATGCATCGGACGGTCTTTTGCGAAGCTACATACAACATAACCATCAATTTTTTATGCTTATGGAAAGTGCAATACAGGGTAGAGCTCATATGGTTTGGAGGTTAAATATATATGAGTAAAAATTATTGTATCACACACATACATATACATACACAAACACACACACACCTATATATATAGTGCGTGTGTATGCACGTGCATGGTGTGCAGAATGCAACACACACACACACACATATAGAGAGCGTGTGTATGCACGTGCATGGTGTGCAGAATGCAACTATGATGTGAGTCGTCCATGTGTGTAAAATGTGACAACAAACGTGCGTAATTAATGAGATGCAATGAAGTAGATGTTACATGTATATGTATCATGTATACATATTCTACCGTCAAACTACATCTAAACCCTAAGTTCTAATAGACATCTAATGTTGTTTGCATCACAAATCCACCTTAGTCTCGTCGTAGAGCTGCTAGTGCAGGTGATGTTAATGTCTTTGTTTGCCAGTTTGATTATATTTTGAAGGCTATGTTAATGTCTTCATTTACTAGTTTGATTATGCTCTCACATCTCATCATCTTCTTGCCAAATTAACTTGGTTTATAAAGCATTATATCATTCAAGGAATGTAACAAAGTATCGACCTAAATAAACGCCTTCTAATCATTTTGCATCTACTCTTGGTCCATCTTGAAGGCTAACTCCTAAAGAGCAGCAACCTTTGAACCTCATTAGTATATCAAAATGCCGCCACATATAGTTGGCAATATCATCGTTGAAGAACAGATGAAATTGAACATGTTTGTTGTTCACCATGCAGCACTTGCATTTCGATGAAATGAGGGCTTTGAGTTTCTTTAGATGGTGCTCTAGTGAAAGATCGTGTTGAATCATTCACATCACTATGGAAACATTTGGGAATATCTTATTGCTTCATACCATCTTAAATGATGTTTGTGCATGTCTTCTGCTCTCAGTGAATTTCCATGTGATGTTCAAAACAAAAGCTCTTCCACTTCAACCACTTCCTACGTCATTCATTTAAATAATTTCCTCTGCATCATGTATCTTCTTCTATATCTCATTCGCGTAAGATGGTACGCCCTTGTACTTGTTGATAGTCAATTTCAGGTTAGTTTTGTTTAAAATGTTTACCCATAAAGAATTGTTCTGCTTGAACCTAATCCATAGTTCATGAGTTAAGTCTTGCAAACGTTATGAAATTCTGATTCCTAATACTCCTTATTCCTTGAATCACAACTATCTTCCTGCACATGCTAATGGAGTCTGTGCATGTTTTGCTTCTCTCGCCATAAGAAATTAGATTATAACTACTAAATTCAAGAAAAATGCTTCTGTGAGTGTATCACTAAGAAAATATGCAGCCCAAAAGGAGTTAGTGATTGGGTTAGTAAGTACAAGTCAATATGCTGAGAATACGTGAGTAGAGTTCCAACCGCAAGTTCTGTTTTCACTTTGGTTGTTCTCTAATTGGAAAAATGGTTCTTCTTCATACAACTCTAGATCTCCTAATAATCTAATGGAAAAGTATATGAATTGAATTTCTTAGCATTGTTCATCGATTCCTTTTAGTTTTAAAGGGTTTTGTTTGAGGCAATAAAACAGATTTGTATATTTACTGACTTTTTGCCCCAATGTCAAGTTCGTAACCTCTTAAGAAACTAAATAGGTCACATGATGAATTTGTTTCACTGGTTAAGAAATATCAGAATGGATATCAGAATGTTAACCACGAAGCTAGAGATTAATCAAATGACATCTAGTTGGGATCAATTATCATACTATCTTTTTTTCCCCTGAATGCACATTTCTACCACGATGGCAAATATGGCCAGCGAGAGTGAATCATCAAATTACCCATAATAAAATGAAGCATCAAAGGTTCAATATGATCCTTCAAAACATGTCTATGGATGTTTTTGAGAAACCCCAACGGCTCACAGTAAAGAGCCAGAGATTCTATCCTATTTCTTGCCTTCTTGGCCATATCAAAATTGATGACAAATTACAGTCACGATTCTTTGTAATATAAAAAGGTACTTGTTTTATCATATTGAATCTTCATGCATGTGTCTATGAAATTTACAACATATAATAAAGCATCCAGAATGTTCAATGGTTCATCGTCTTCAATTTCACTATTATTATTTTTCCAGTTCATATTACTGCCAAATTCAGTTATCCTTTCAAAACTTCAGAAAACTATTCAAGTTCCGGCCTGCTGCATCCAGCTCATGAACTGAAGTTTACAAAATCTAAAAATTCAAAACAACACCTAGACGATTCAAAAAGAGAACTTATGATACAAAGTTAACTAATCAAGGATTCAGAAATCAAGTTATTCAAACTTTTTACCTAGTCATCCCAGCCGCCATGATGTGAGTTTGCGATTTCAAATTTTAACGAGGGCAATAAAAGAAGCGTCAGATTTAGGGGAAACGAGTGAAAAGACGAATACGGAATGGATAGGGTTTATATTCGTCGGGAGGTGTGTGGCCAATCAAAATGATAAAGGACAATGGTTAAAAAGAAGGATTACGTGTCGCCACGTAATCTTGTACCAAGCCATAAAACTCCAAAGTCACATCTGAAAGTTGCTATTGGGAAAATATCTTAACAAAAACATTCTGCCTAGAATATATATGTGAAAAAAATATCATACATAACCATGTATTTATAAAATCAACGATTGGAAGGATATGCCCATTGTAACTTTACAAACCCAAATTCTTAAAGTCAACAAACAATAAGCATGTCTTCATACATCTCTTTAATGTTCATTTGTGTTGCCATCTCCACAAATGTCTTCTTAAATTTCTTCAATTTCAAATATTTTTCAACGTATTATTACATAATGTTTAGTTAAAATTAATTAAAAAACAAACTAGATATTTTTATTTTATTTTGAAATTATGTAATCGAATGTTCAGCTCTCTACCGTCGTAAGGCCGTATTGGTGTACATATATACGTGCGCACACAATTTACATGATTAAATGATATTTGTTATTGAGGATCACTTTTTATACATATAAAATGATATTGTTATGATATAGTGAGATGTTGTTTGGTTATTTAAAGATCTTAAGATTCAATTCTTTGTCATTTATTAACCAGTATTTAGAAAAGAAGATAAAAAATGTATATAAATCAACAAAAAGACAAACATAAGTTAACCTAAGATTTATAACAAATAAAATGGGTTAAGAGTCGAAAAAAATAATATATTGGTAAAAGAGATACATTGATTAACATGACAAAAAATGATTTAAAATAACAAAAATTAGGATTCGCTCATTGAAAGTACGTAAATTTTGCATTTAAAGTGCTTAGGGGTTCATTGCAGTGGATGTGCAAAAAGCTATTGCGGAGATAAAATAGATATATATCAAAGAATAGTGGAGGTGAAAAATTCTTTAAAGGAGATAAAATTAAATCTCTAAAGTTGATTTTATTCTCATTCTCACATTATTTTTGTAGAATATCGGGATCCATTTAGTTCTGACTTGGTGAATGGAATAAAGTTCTTATTCATGTTGAGTGCTTAGGACTTAACATAAACATATAACCTAAATTTTCGCATTTGGTTTAGAAGATATGTTAAAGTATCTAAAATGGATGCTAACCTCTAATTTAGTGTGCATGACAGAAAATAGTGGTGGCTTTAAGCGGATCTACTAATAGCGTAAAAATAAAACGACATAGTAAGTGAAGTGCGCTATGCGATTTAGCGAGGCATTAGCGGGCTTTAACTGCATAGTACGTATGAAAACCCTTCTAAAAACATTTTTCAAATTATCTCTATTTTTAGTTCGGTAAAAAAATCATTTTTTTTCAAAAAATTAATCTGAATTTTAATCATGTATGATTAAAACTTTTTTCCTTTTTGATTGTTTTTTCAAAAAAAATGCAAATATTTACAAATTTCTCTACATATATTTAAAGACTTTTTTGCATATATGCTAAAAATACAACAAAGATGTTTCTGAAAGCTTGTTTTTAAGGTGGGGCAACTATGTCTTTTGAAGTTTAAAGGGAGTATTTTATAAAAATTCCATTTTAAATAATTGTCCAACGGAGAAAATTGAAAACAGTGTAACATCTTACTGCATCTATGGCTCTATGCCATGTGAGGGATTTTCCATCTAAAAGCACATAGAATGTAGTCTTACATTCATTTATATATTGTTGATTCTAATCCCTTAGACTTACATTGATTCGCTTTTAGGTTGCACAAAGCCACTACCGACACAAAATAATATTTGATACAAAATATAATGCAAAATTTATCGGCTGTAATGGAAAATATAATACAAAATCAAAATTTATCACTGTCGTACAGTTAAAATACACAAATCATTTAGCCACTACAAAAATATACGTCATAAAAATCACATAAGTGACGTCCATTCACTTCCAATGCCTATGAATAACCATATGCGTTTAGTTGATGGAGGGTTTGTCAAAGTGAACCTGAGAAAGAATCATAACATGTACTATATCTCATGTGCATAGATTATATGTGTGTGTGCGTGCGCATGTGCGTGCGCGTGCGCGTGTGCATGCGTGTGTCTGTGTATGTGTGTGTAACATACAAAAAAGACACTAGATTGTCAAATGAAAAGGCAGGTGCTATAAAATGTAGAAAGTGACATAGTATATAATCTCTTAAATTGCCATACGTGAATAAATAAGTCGTAGTCTGTAACATCCCTCATTTGAGGCTCAAAACTAAACGCCACGGATGCTGCAATCATCTATAATATTACTTTCCGGTGACAAAATAAGATCAGTTAATTGTTATATAACATCAAGAGCATATGAATATGAACGTTTTCAAAACTCATTTCATTAATAACTTTCATATTCGTTAATCCTACTGCATAATCTCATCGATTCAACATTCAGAGAAAATATAATAATAATTACAATTATTTTCCAAGAGCAACATATGAAGATGCCTCACTGGGTGATCAGAGTCTAACTACTTGATAGTTATAAATCCTATCATTACATTCATTTAAGCAAAACATGCACTTTAAACAATACAACAAAAATAAACTCTTAATATTAGCTGATTTGCCTCCTACACATCTCCAGAAGCCTATTCGTCTAACCTGAAAATCCTTACTCCAGACCTACTGAAATGAGTACCCGAGAGTTTAGGGGAAAAACAAAAACTTTGAGTCATACGGAAAGTCTGATGTAAATAATAATATATGACCTCGAACCAAAATAGAAATCTAGTGAGATCACACCGTTGAGCGGAATGGGTTTTTCCCTCACTGGTCCAGATATGTCAATCATAAATCATTCACATACAACCACAATGGTTAGAACATCATAATATAATCATATGCAGGCATGCAATGCGGGTAGGTCTGACTAATCTGTCTTCGTAGGATTATGCACTCCTACAATCTACTCAATCTCATAAAATGGACAGTCTATCCTTAATTTGCGGACCATCTGCCTCAAATTAAACGGATAACTCGTCTCAACTCATGTGGACTACTCATCTCACATATCATATGGAGTATCTATCTCGGGTCATATGGACTATCCATTACACATATCATAGTTTTCCTAGGATTACTAAGAACCTATTAAGAATCATATGAACTACCTGTCTCATATATCATGTGGACTATCCATCGCGCATATCATAGTTTTACAAGGATTACTATGAAATTATTGGTTTTCACAGGTTAACCAATAGCCTACCTCCTTCTACTGTTAGGGATAAATAAGTATACTTTGATAAGTTCGAGGCATCCTAATACAAATTTGATCTATTTGATCTCCTGGATGCAATTCCACTCGCTTCGGATTTTAGTGCGACTATACTCACTACTGGGGTCAATCTAACTAGTAATTTCTGCCCTTTCACCCCAAGATATGATGTTGGGTCATGATGATGTGAGCATGACAATGCAAATCACATAAATATAACTGATCATGTGGTAATCGTAATATATAACATCATTTATTCAAATATGTTCAATCAACGGTCATTAGCATCACAAAATTACTTAATTCAAGTAATATTGTTGTTGGCAAAATTAGCTTCAATTTATAAATATGCGGCATTCGCTAAAATAGTGTGTCGAACCTCTTTATCGAGTCTCTAAAACATATGGCCATAATGCCAAAGATATATGGTTACCGAGTTTCTATAATACATATGCTATCTAATTTTAAAACATAGCTTTCTGGTTTGCATATCATAAGACTTTTGAGCCTATAAAACAAAGGTGTCGTGTTTATAAACATGTGGCTACTATGCTGCAAATATGGTTATCGAAGTATAGGATACAATAGGTTTCGAGTAAAACACTTAGGGTTATCAAACCCTTACAACTCGGGGTATCAAGTCCCTAAAATAGGTTGGTGAGGAATCTTCAAAACTTGAAGGTGATGAAACCATAAACAAAAGAGGTGCTGAACTTTTTAAAAGAATGGTGCCGAATCTGAAAACCATATGATGTCAAGTCTTTACAAACCAAAGATACCGAACCCCTAAATTACTTAGTACCGAATCTCTATAAGAGTTGATGCATCACATATCTACAAAGTAGATAACGTATGCATAATCCCAAATAGATGTCGAATTTATAATTTTGTTAGCTGATATAACTATTAGATAGTTATTCCAGGTATTGGCTTTTATAAATTCCGTGGGAGGTAACACAATGGCATTTCTATAAATAATATAAAACAAATTTATTTCTTTTTAAAGACAAATATTTTCACCAACTCCTAATTATGATTGGTTAAAAAATTACTTTTCATATTATTTTCAGAAATTCACTAGAAGATTAATTTTACCTCCCTAAAATAATTAGCAAGCCTTGTAATTAACATTATTACTTAATAGCCTTTCTACCATGAATAATTCATAGAAAATCATAACCATTAGGAAAAATCACCAAAAATCAGAATTTCTGTCCTTTTTTACATATTAAAATTTCGAGGCCAGAATATTTATTTAATTATTTTTAATAATTAAAACTCGAAATAAACTCCTTTTCTACTTAAGGAAATTCATAAAATATTCATAGAACTTGAAAAACTATGAAATTAAAAATCCATTTCCAAAATAATGTTTTACGCAACATGTTAAAATTTTAAGTCAACTGGAGATCAAAAATTACGTTTTTTCTTTTAAAATTCATAAGAATAACTCTATAATGATTCCAGTAAACCATCATTCAATCAAATAATGATATAAGCCATCCAAGCATGACAAATTGTCACAACAATTCGAAAATCAAACATAGATATGAAGATAAGAATAAATAAACAGATGGATACTATTATTCACCTTAGATTAGATAAGAGAGATTGAAATTGTTGTTGATTAATTTCCCCAAGCCTTTTCCTTTGAATGCTTTAAATTTCCTATTCTTGGTGATGGTCGACCTTTTATGTTTGATTTGGAATTTAAAAAATGAAAATGAGAATGAATGGGGGAGGAAAGAGTTTTAGGAATGAAATAAAGGTCTGTTCTCACTTTGTCCCTCTTGTTAATTGCCTACCATTCTATGTTTAAATCAATTTTATTAATTGGTTAATTAAGGCCCGACCCAATTAATTATCAAATCTCATTCTCTTCATCCCCATGCATTACATTATTCTATTTAATTTATCTAATTAAATCTCTTGAATAATATGAAACAAAATTAAGGGTGTTACAAGACCTCCTTAAGGAATTTCGTCCTCAAAATTATAACAAGATAACACCTAGTGTATCAATCATGCAAACATGTGCAACAACCATATAATAACAATACTAGTATATCTTGCTAGCAAAAGTTCTATATGGTAAATATAGAAGATGCCATCAAAACAATTCAGGATAAGTATCTTTAATCTTGTTTTCTGTCTCCCAGGTACAGTCTTTCTCGTTGTCACCCCACTGGACTTTCACTAACTTGACTGTCTTTTCCTTTAATCTCTTCTTATCTCTAGCTACAACATGAACTGATTGTCTAATAAAATTCATATCCAGTTCCACTACTAAATCTTCCAATACAGTCGGTGTAATGGTAGTCTCTGGATCATGCACACACTTCTTAAGATGAGAAACATGAAAAACATTATGGACTCTTGCCAAACTATTCAGTAACTCTATTCGATTAGCGAGTGCCTCGATCCTTTTTATAATAGAAAATGGACCAACATATCTCGGTGTTAATTTTCTTGACTTCCCAAACCGACCAAAACCTTCATCGATGTTACTTCAATAAAAACATGGTCTTCAACCAAGAATTCTAAATCTTACCTCTTTATCTGCGTAACTTTTCTATCTAGACTGAGCTTCCTTCATCCTTTCTTGGATCAACTTAATTTTTTCTGTAGCTTCTCTCACCGTATCTGGGTTAAGAATAAATTCATCTCCAATCTCTAACCAACATACTGGTGATTTGCACGGCCTTCCGTAAAGAGCTTCGAAACGTGTCATTCATATACTAGTCTAATATCTATTATTATAGGAAAACTTGACTAAGTGCAAATGGTCCACCCATAACCCTCCTAAGTCTAGTACACAAGCCCTTAAAAATTCTTTAGGAACTTTGTGAACTCTTTCCGTTTTCCCATCAGCCTGTGGGTGATAAGCAGTACTCATCTTCAACTTGGTACCTAACAATTCTTATAGACTCTTCCAAAATTCACTAGTGAATAAAGTATCTCTATCACTGACTATACTTATAGGAATCTCATGTAGTCTTACAATATTCCATATAAACAATTTAGCTAAGGTAGGTGCCGTCCTTGTCGACCTAACGCGAATAAAGTGTGCACTCTTGGTCAGTCTATCTATCACGATCCAAATACTTTCTATTCAACCTTGGTAACCCATCAATAAAATCCATAGATATAGAATCTCACTTCCAAAGTGGTACTTCTAACAGTGTTTCTCGGCTTTTACTTGTTGATAATTCAAGTAATGTTTCACCCATAA
The DNA here is from genome assembly GCA_030765085.1 of Allium cepa. Lineage (NCBI taxonomy): Eukaryota > Viridiplantae > Streptophyta > Magnoliopsida > Asparagales > Amaryllidaceae > Allium > Allium cepa. The sequence continues at coordinate 487,839,961 of CM060929.1, forward strand.
GCCTACATCACTTTTCATTCCTTTCTAGAAGAAAATCTTCTTCATATCCTAATATATTTTATTTCCTCTGGGATGAATATTAAACTTCGATCGATGACACTTCCTTTGAACTTTCTTCCTTAGGTCACAAACACCTGGAACACACAACCGTCTCATCTTCCTCAACCATCCATTCTGGTCAAGACTAAAACCTTTCAAATCATCAATCTTAGTTCCTACTTCAAGCCTTCTGATCCGTTCTGCTAGTAAGGGATCATCTCTCTTCTTAGAATTATTTTTTTTCGATCATTACTGGTCGAACTTCTAAATAGGATAACGTTGCATTATTCTGACTAAAACTAGCCGTTTACTTAAACCACATACCACAAGTAGTCAATGCCTCTAAATCTTTCCATTCTACTAACACACGCTCTAATGTTATCTTCTAAGTGCATCTGCAATTTTATTTCCTTTCTGTGGTGTATACTCAATACCAAAATTATAAGCCGCCAAAACCTTTAGTCGTCTTTGTTGTCTCATATTCAACTCCTTTTGAGATAATAAATATTTCAAGCACTTACGATCTGTAATTACTCTAATCATTCTCCCAAAAGATAGTGTCTCCACACTTTCAAAGCAAAGATCATCGCTGTCAACTCTAAATCATGAGTCGGGTACCCAACTTCATATGGTAGAAGCTATCGAGAAGCGAAGGCAATCACTTTACCTCTTTGCATTAATATAACTCCTAACCCAGTCCCACATGCATCAATATACACCACTAAGTCTTGATTTCCATTTGGAACAGCTAATACGGGCACATTGGTCAATAAATGTTTTAGATTTAAGAATGCTTCTTCACATTTATCGGTCCAAACATACTTTACATCCTTCCTTGTTAGTTTATTCATAGATGCTGCTATACAGGAGAGATCCTTAGTGAATCTTCGGCAATAGCCCGCTAACCCTAGAAAAATTATTATCTCGATCATAGTTTGGGATTTTTTCCAATTATTAAGAGCTTCAATCTTAGCTTGATTTATGGATAACCCTTTTTTGAAACAACATGACCAAGGAACTTCACTTCTCTCTTCCAAAAATGACATTTCAAAAACTTCGTTTTTAGTTGATGCCGCCTCAACATCTCAAGTATTATTCTAAGGTGAGCCTCATGATCTCGCTCATACTTAGGATATATCAGAATGCCATCTATAAACACTAAAACGAATCTGCCAAATTATCTTGAAAATCCAGTTCATCAAACCCACAAGTAAGCAGGTGCATTGGTCGGTCTAAAAGGCATGACTAACCATTCATATAAACCATATCTTGTTTGAAATGCCGTTAATGAAATACTATCCTCCGACACTCTCAATTAATGGAACCCTGTCGTTGGATCCAATTAGAAAATATTTTGGCTCCACTCAACTGATCAAATAAATCACCTATTCTCGGCAAAGAATAACAATTCTTTATCATCTTCTCATTCAACTTATGATAATCAACACATATCTTTAACGACCCGTCTGGTTTCTTCACAAACACCGCAGCCGCTCTCCAAGGTGAACTGCTTTGTCTAACAAAACTCTTTCTTTCTAAGTCCACTAGCTGCACCTTTAACTCTTTCATCTCTATAAATGTTATCCTGCTAGGCGGTCTACTTATGGGTTCAGCTCTAGGTACTAGATCTATTCAAACTCAATGGCTTGTTTCGACGGTAGTCTTGTAACTGGCTCAAACACATCTCCATACTCTCTTATAATGAAAATCCGATTCACTTCATCTTCCGCTTTGTACTCAATAAAGCACATACATCAAAACTCACATTTTCTATCGAGTATATATTTGATCATGACTATTTGAGTGTCTTAACATTATCTTACTATCTTGCCAAAATATTCTAACATCATATTTGCTTAACCAATCCATACCCAGAGTAATCCCAAAACCCACAAAATCAAACACATGCAAATTGCAGATAAATGCATGACCTATAGCTCAATTTCTAAATGGTCATAGCTTATCTCAAGAGTTGCATAACCTTCTATCGGATTCACAACCCTTAAGGAAGTAATAAAGTATGATGGTTCTGGATTTAACTTATCTACCAAACAATGTGAGATAAAAGAATGTGATGGGCCGATATCAAATAATACTTTAATAGGTATGTCATAATCAAAAACGTGTCTCCCATCATAGACTTTCTTTTCTCCTCTATGGTTGGTCTAGAGGCTGATGGCTCCAGAGCAAAAACTTTCCATTTATTAGCCTTGACCGCTTTTGGCCATTTATTCTTGTAATTCCCCACCTGGTTGTAGTTAAAAGACTTCATGTTCTTCTTTCCCACAACCATCTTTCCACCACCAGATCGACACTCATTAGCAAAGCGCCCTTTTTATCAGTTTTCCCTTTCTTGGAAGCTCTGCCCTTCTAAGCTCCTTTTTTATTAAAGAACTTCCTTTTCTTGCCTTGAAAACCTTTAGTCTCCATAGGCTTTTCACTTTCAAACGTCAAAAGAATTTCCTCATTCCTTAGCACCATCTCTACCACCACATCACATGGATCTTTGAGATAAAGCATTGTTGTCCTTGCAATCTATGACTTCAATCCCCGAATGAACTTCTTGTTCCTTTTGATCGCAATATCAATAATAGCATATCCGTATCCGAACAACTCATCAAACTTATTTGCATACTCCAGTACAAACATGTCTCCCTACTCCAATTCGATGAACTTCCTTACCAAACTTGACTTGGCTATCTCCGGCAAGAACCTTTCCTCAAGTTTCCTTCTAAATTCAACCCAAGTCAAGTGCTCCTTTAGTACTCCTATAGTTAAATCGTTTCACTAATACAAAGCAGATCCTTTCAACTATCTAGATGCCAACCTCCTCTTCTGCTCATCATTCAAGCCTAAGTAAGCAAAAATCCTCTCACAGTGCAACAACCAATTCTCAACTTCAATTGCATTCTCTATTCCTATAAAAGGCTTTCTTCCAAGATTGGTATAATCCCGGCTCAATTTAGCATAGTTGTTGCCAGCTGGTAATTCGGGATTAACTCCTCCTACATTAATAGCATTACCTCCAATCAAACTAGCAGCACCTCCAGCTTGCATTATATTCACAAAGGACTGGTACATAGTCCCCATATCTACTGGTGGAGTTCCAGCACTCAAATTAGCATTAGCATTGGATAAGCATTTGCTTGTCGATATGAATTTCTTCTAGTATTAGGCCAAACATTTTCATATGTTGTGGTGCTTCCTTTACCTAGATTCACTCTTCTGTATCCTGCTTTCATATCTTATTTTTCCCTAAACTGCATAAAAGCCTTTGTAAGTTACAAAAGAATAGTCTAGGAGAGATGTGAGAATGGAGATAGAATACATACTTATACATAACAAATAATAAACACATTACCATAGCATTATAACAGACCCTAATTTTATTCTCTGATTTATTAGGATCATGTTTTCAAAATCTTTTAAGTTTCACATAAACCTATGCTCCGATACCAAGTTGTAACAACCCACATTTGAGGCTCGAAACTAAGCACTATGGATATTGTAGTCATCCATAGTATTAGTTTCCAATGACAAAATGAGATCGGTTAATTGTATCTGTAACATCAAGAGCATATGAATATGGAAATTTTCAAAACTCATTTCATTAATAACTTTCATATTCATTAAATCCCATTACATAGTCTCATTGATTCCACGTTTAGAGCAAATATAATAATAATTACAATTATATTCCATGAGCGACATATGAAGATGCACCCTTAGGTGATCAAAGTCTAACTACTTGACAGTTACAAATCCTGTCATTACATTCATTCAAACAAAACATAAGCTTTAAACAACGCGGTTGAAATAATACCCTAATATTAGCTAGCTTGCCTCCTACACGTCTTCGGAAGCTTATTCGTCTAACCTAAAAATCCTTACTCCAGACCTACTCAAATGAGTACCTGAGAGTATATGGGGAAAACAAAAACTTCGGGCCAGACAAAAAGTCTAGTGTGAATAATAATATACCATCTCAATTCTCAAACCAAAATAGATATCCAGTGAGATCACGTCATTGAGAAAAAACTGGTTTTTCCCTCATTATTATCTTATCCAAATATGTCAATCATAAATCATGCACCTACAACTACAATGGTTAGAACATCATGATATAATCATATGTGGAGATGTAGTGTAGGTAATTCTGACTAATTTATCTTCAAAGAATTACGCACTCCCACGGTCTACCCAATCTCATGAAATGGACTGTCTGTCCCTAATCTGTGGGCCATCTGTCTCAAATTAAACATACTATCCATCTCAAATCATGTGGACTACCCATCTCACATATCATATAGATCATCTCTCTCAAGTCATATGGACTATCCATCACACATATCATAGTTTTACTAAGGTTACTATGAACTTATCAAGAATCATATGGACTGTCCATCTTATATATCATGTGGACTATCCATCGCACATATCATAGTTTTCCTATATGAACCTGTTGGTTTTCACAAGGTAACTAATATCCTACCTCCTCCTACGGTTAGGAGTAAATAAGTATTCTTTTGATTAGTTTGAGGCATCTTAACAAAAAAATTATCTATCTGATGCCCTGGATGCAATTCCACTCACTCAGGAGTTTAGTGTGACTATACTCACTACTAGGGTCAACCTAACTAGTAATTTGTACCCTTTCACCCCAAGATATAATGTTGGGTCATGATGATGTGAGTATGACAATGAAAATCACATAAATAAAAATGATCACATGGTAACAAGAACATATAATTAGTTATTTAAATATGTTAAATCAACAGTCATTAGCATCAAAAAATTACTTAATTCAAGTAATATTGTTGCCGATAAAATCACTCTAAAACTTGGGCTAAAACACCATTTTATTCCCTTGAAAAAACATGTATCTTTACAAATGATTAATCCCTTAAAATAATTATTTAAAATAAGGAAAACATAGCCCCTTTACTTAGCCATAATCTTATGCCAACATATGATATTCTTTAATTAGCTTGTTTTAATCATTCACTATCAAGTGGTTGTCGAGCCTCTAAAACATATAGCTTATTGAGCCACTAATTAAAGTTATTCAATTTATAAACATGCGGCATCTATGCTGCTAAAATAGGGTGTTGAGCCTCTATATCGAGTTTCTAAAACATATGGACATAATACCGAAGATATATCGTTATCGACTTTCTGTAATACATATGCTATCAAACTTTTAAAACATTGCTTTTTGGTTTGCATGTCATAAGAATTTCAAGCCTATAAAACAAAGATATTGGGTTTATAAACATAAGGCTACTATGTGCGCAAATATGGATATCGAAAATATAGGAGACAAAAGGTTCTGAGTAAAACGCTTATGGTTATCGAACCCTAAGAACTTGGGTATCGAGCCCCTAAAATAGGTTAGTTTCGAATCTTTAAAAATTGAGCGTGCCGAAACCATAAACAAAAGAGGTGCCAAACTTTTTAAAAGAATGGTGCCAAATCTCGAAACCATATGATGACAAGTCTTTACAGACCAGAGATACTAAACCCCTAAATTACTTGGTACCAATCTCTGTAAGAGCCGATACATCACATATCTACAAAGTAAATATCATATGCATCATCCCAAATAGATGTCGAATTTATAAATTAGTTACCTCATATAACTATCAGATAGTTATTCCAAGTATCGACTTTCATAGATTTTATGGGTAAGGAGCATGGGTATCAAACCTCTAGGTATAGCACTATGGCATTTCTGTAAATAAATATAAAACCGATGTATTTCTTTTTAAATACAAATCTTTTCACCAACTCCCTTTTTCAAAATATGATTAGTTAGCAAATTAATTTTCATATTCTTTTCAGAAATCCAGTGAAAAATTAGTTTTACCATCCCAAAATAATTAGAAACCCTTGTACTTTGCATCATTAATTAATATTAGTTAATAGCCTTTCTACCGTGTATAATTCATAGAAAATCATAACTGTTGGGAAAAATCCCTAAAAATCACTAAAAGGCTAAATTTCTACTTCTTTTACATATAATAATTTCAGTGCCAAAATATTTATTTAATTATTTTTAATAATTAAAACCCAAAATAAACTCCTTTACCATCTTAGGAAATTCATAAAATATTCATATAAACTTGAAAAATTATGAAATTAAAAACCCATCTCCAAAATAATGTTTTACACGACATATTAAAATTTCAAGTCAATTGGAGATTACCTTTAAGATCCATAAGAATAATTCCATAATAATTCTAATAAATCACCATTCAATCAAATAATGATATAAACCATCCAAGTATGACATATTATCACAATAATTCGAAAACCAAACATAGATTTGAAAACAAGCATAAATAAATGAGATGGATACTATTATTCACCTTAGATTGGATAAGAGAGATTAAGATTTGTTGTTGATTAACTCCCTATGCTTTTCCCTTTGAATGCTTTAAATTTTCTCTTCTTGGTGGTGGTCAGCCTTTTATGTTTATTTAGAGTTTATAAAATGAAAATGGGAATGGATGAGGGAGGAAGGGGTTTTAGGAATGAAATAAAGGACCATTCCTACTTTGCCTCTCTTATTAATTCCCTTGTATTTTATGTTTAAATCAATTTAAACTTATTAATTAAGGCCCGACCCAATTAATTATTAAATCTAATTCTTTTCGACTCCACACATTATATTATTCTATTTAATTTATCTAGTTAAATCTCCTGAATAATGTTAAACAAAATTAGGGGTGTTACATAATCTCTCCCAAAACATTATAATTGTTACACCATATTTTATCTAGTGTGTTTTTTTTTACTTTTTAGGTTAATTATCCCTTTTGCATTAAAGCACTAAGAGCGGAACATTCTCTAAGAACTAAAATAAAATGTTTCATTCTTCTAGCCGAAAAGCCGAGGAAATCAAATATTGAGTTACTTCAGCTTATAAATATAAATATGTATACACACATTATGAAATAAATGATAAAATACTTATTAACCAAAGGCATAAAATACCGAAGCATTATATTATTATTATACTATTCAAATGACAAACAATTATTCGAACTCAATTTCCGAAACCCGAAGGAGACATTTGTCAAATAATTATGGAACTGGCAAAACAAAGGAAGGTTAATCTAAGAACCAGCGCCTTAGATACATGCAGCAACAATACTGTGAAACAATGTAATCTCAACTACTCAATTTAGCCGCATATGAGCATTAGGCAAAGTTGTTGGATAGAGAGATAGGTATCAACAAATAGCATGTCGTCGGTCTGCATTATTCAATGCTTAACTTGATGATGACAAGTATCTCAATCATGACCGTTTAATCTGCCAAGTTAACAATCCATAACGAGAACTATCCTCCAATAACTAAGTACAAAACATCATAAATAGTCTTGGATCCCACAGTAATAAACAAGCGATAATACTTTTCTACATTAGAGAATTATTAAAACTCATTAATAGGTTCCAGTGTGATTCCTGTATCCGAGGAAATAACTATAAATTAGAAAAGTACCAATAATAAATGTAGACATTATTCCTGAATCACTTAAATTTTGGTATTTTTTACTTTATAGCGTTTACTTTTGACTTTTGCTTAGTCTTTTCAACATTTACTGCTATTAAGATCAAAACCCGAAGTACTCAAACATTTAAGTCAACCTTCAATTATTAGTTGTTATTATAGCGAAAAACTGCATCAATAATTTGGTGTTGGAAGGAGAGTCTTGATAGAGTTAGGGGTATGCCATAGTGGCAATTCTATATTTATTATGAATTATCAACTCTATAATAAAATCTTGTTTGTTCCATTATGTACTTCTCATACGTGTTATGTTATTTAATTCTTTAATTGAGATTTATATAATAGAAAATCTTTAAATAATATGTCGTGTGATAGTAGTTACAATGTGTTGTAATCATGAGAAATTTATCATATTAAAAATTAACACATTGTTTTAAATATTTCTAATCAAGATGTTTCGAGATAATATATTGATACATCTATTGAAGCTTGAAGCTAGAGTACTTAACGCTTCTTAAATGTCAGACACTGTATTACTCATGGCTGTTAAAAGGATAGATATATGATAACAATGGAATGTCTCCGTCGATCGAGAGTTTTCTACTGGATAATGTAGCTAAGGTCAAACAAAGAATCTCAAAGAGACAATACTACATAATTCACTTGACTTGAGAAAATTACTGAATTTAAATGTTGACACTCCACTTTGATTATAACCAAATCATGGGATGACTTCCATCGAATAGTTATAGTTGGGTATGAGTTAAAGCATTGGAAGTAAAATACTATTCGATAGAGAATTCGTCTCCTCGGTTACATAGGGTTAGGATCACAGTCAACTGTAATCAACTGAAAGTCAAAGTCTTTGGCCAAAGCAGTTCAGTTAATAATAATTGTTATTATTGAACCAAGAACTTTTTGTTTGGATTAAACAAGTTGAATATGGTCGATATTGGAATTTTGACATAAATCAAATTCCATAAGTCATAATGTGATACAATTTTAACAAGGAGAATTAGTGTAAATAATTGTTACTACCAAGTGCTACTTAAAATAGTGAAAATGGATTTAACCAAAAAATGTGTAAGCGATAAATTTGCCTAAACTACCACACCACTAGCTAAGGTGACATGTGAACGTTATTATTCAAATTATTCAATATTGATCGTTAATGTTTGATTTATTTGAATATGTGTTTTATAATTACGTATATAAAAAGTTATATATATATATATATTTGATATCAATAAATATTTAAATTGGATTTAAAGTGAATAGATTCTAAGGAAATTTATATGGGTCTAATAAGCCCATGTTATAGCCAATCATACTAGAGAGGGAGAGGGTGAGGTGATTTTGTTTGAAAAATCTAGTTTTTAGTTGGCAAAGGGAAGAGATATATAAGCATATCTGGATCTCCATCTTTCACTCCTTTTTGTTTCCTATATAACCGCACATCCTCTCCCATTTTCAATTTATACTAAGCCTTCATCCCTACCTACCTTTGGCTGCAAGAACAAGTGCATCTCTACCTACATTTCCAAATTAAATTCAAATTAAATAACGTACTTCTAATTAGTGGTTTTCTCTTCTAGTCAGCTACACTTTCTGAAGGAGTATATATCCGGTCTAGAAGAAGTTCAATTCAATATTTGGGATGCAAATACAAGACTTTAATTATTGGTAATTTCTATACTATTTTCAATTATATATATTCATATATGCTAGTATGCAAGTATAAATTAGATCTTTGTTATAATTAAGAATATATATATATAATTGATGTTTAATTTCACATACATATACATTTAAAAATATATACATATACTTTTGGCCACTTTATTGAAAAAAATTTCGAAAATAAAAATTAGTTTTTAAACAATTACTAAATTAAAATTTGAATTTTGTAATCATTATACATATAATTCATATAAATTAATCTACTAATATATATATATATATATATATATATATATTTTCAAAAAAAAGTGCGTGTATATATTTATGTAATTACAAAATAAAACATAATTTATAAATATTTTAAACCTTTTAAAATTTAAAATAACTCCGTGCGACTTTATATCATTTATTTATTTTTACACAAATCCATACAAATTTGTATAAAAAAACTTGTACAAATCCATAAGCATTAGTATATAAGAAATTAAACAAAATGTTTATGCCGAAGTAAAAAAAAATATCTTAATTTTAAGCATATGTAATTTATATTTATTAATTAATATTCTATAAATGAATTTTAAAGTTAAATATAACATATTTTAAATGTTTATTATATATATATGTTTAAATATATCAAAATTTGAAATTTGAATTTAGATTAAAAATAGATTTTTTTTCAACCTTTTGAAATGGTCAACGTGTTAAAATAAAAAAATATTAATATATATATATATGTGTGCTTTATATACACACACACACATACATACCTATGTATAATTGTATTTATGTTGTTTTATGTTTACAAGTTGTAATCAGTTTATATAAGGGTATGTAATGCTTAGACTAAATAATGTCGTACTCTTTTTCCCTATTACTCTGCTAGGGTTTTTTAAGGAAATGAACTACGTAGGGTTCTTATAAAACTAATAAAAGGAACAAATTTTCAAATATATATATGTATGTATCTATTTAAATAATAAATTAATTATGGGCAATAATTATGTATATAAAGGTACAAATGTGTCCATTGTAGTGCGAATCCTAAAACTGTATACGAGCACATTCAATCGTGTACATTTCTATATATTGCACATGCATTATACATGTATATATATATTTGATACATGTGTACGTTATATATATTATATTATATTATATTACATAAACAAATAAAATAAAATAAAGATTTTATTTAAAATTACTTAGATTGAATTTGAAATAATTTAGACTTCATAGGCCCAATAAGATCTAAAAATGGAAAAAAAAAACTTGAAACTAACCAATTTATCCTGTTATGACCCGATCCAACTCCTTCAATGTTATTAGAGCCTCATAACTTATGCGGTCTAAATTAGCAGTATTAGGCCAACTTACTAAAGCATATCCATTAGTATAGTGTCTAGAAAGGTAGTGCGTATGTTGGGCTTGGGTAATCAAGTACTATACGTTACTTAGCCATTAGCCTAGCATGAAGGACGAAGTATGCCCAAAGGTTATCCCCATTTTAAACATTGGGCTAATTTTCAAATCTATTTTTGAAATTTTAAACAATATTTTAAATTTAAAGGTTAAGTTATGTAAGAAATTTTTTAAATGTTTAGAAATATTTTTCAGAAGTATTTTGAAAATTTATTAATTATTTTCAAAAAAATTAATATAGTAACTGGATTAATTAATTAAATAATTAATGAAAATTTAATTAATTAATTTAAAAAACATATATATTGATATAAGTATATTTATCTTATAATGTTTAAGCCAATTAATAATTAAAAATTTGAAATTAATTAAATTTAATTAAAATTGTTTTAAATAAATTAATTAAATGTTAATTAATGAATAATAAATAATATACATTTATAATGATATATATATAACTTATTTTGATTCAAAGAATTCAAAAGCAAAAAGGTTTTTAATAATGTCTCCAAGCAATTTTATTCTAAGCGATTAATTTCCAATTTACGTTTCGCTTCCCCCTTCCTCTTTAAGCGTCGCTCTTCTTCTTTTCGTCCTTCATCATTATGGTCTTTACCTCTCAATCCACTCATTCCCCCATTGTCTCCATACCTAATGGAAATGAACATGAAAAATAAACCTAGATTCATGGCATCCATTTCCCAAATGAGATTCGGACGTGTATATGAAGCTCATGTTGTTTCAACGTCGGTTCATGCCTTAGATCCTTGTGCCTCCTTAGAGAATGATTTTCGGTCTCAAGTTTTTCTTACTTTTGGAAATGATGTGGGTTTGGTTTATGCTTCTGCCAATGTTAATTTGTTAGATGGTCCTTGTTTTGAGTCTGCTGATGCTCGAAAATTGAGTTATGGTTGTGCCTCTACTGATGTTAGTTGATCCTTGTTTTGAGTCTATTGATGCACGAAAATTGATTACTTCACCTATACCCTTGTCTCCTCCCTCTCCTAAGCCTCCTACTTCCTGTGTCATACATAAAGGTCAATGTACCTCTATTGTTTCATCGGTACTCGTGTAGAGTTTCAATCAATCTCTGTAATGCCAATTTTCTCACCTCCAATAAGATACAGTATTTGTCCCCTTACTGATAAATCTATGCCCCCTCTATTATGGCGTCGAAGCCTTGGAATTCCTTATTCTTCTTTAAACCATGTAATTTTGGTGTGTACTGCCCAAGGCAATTCGAATTACATGTGTTAATGGTGTCAACGTACCTTCTCCGGAGGTTGTTGAAGCTGGTACTCTATTTTGGCATGAACATCCAATCAGATTCTTTCTGGATGACAATTCTCCATTTTCAATGGTGAAAACTGATCTAATGTAATTCTGGAAATTGAATGGTAAAAATACAATGTGATATGGTAACACTTTTTTCTACCTTCATATGCATAAAGGATGGGATTCATATTCTTGAAGCTGATCTAGTCATTGTTACGGGTAAAACATTCTTTTTTTACCAAATGGTCTTCTTCGATCGATGCTACTCATAAACAGGTTCTATCTATTCCAGTTTGGGTCCAATTCTCCAATATACCTTCTATTTTCAATTAATGGTTGGTATCGATTGGTTGTCGAACTTGCTTGGTGAGTTGGTATGTTTTGATGAATATACTGTAAGAAGGGACAGAATGGGTTATGCTAGATACCTGGTTAAGGTCAAGCATGATAGCTTATTATCGTTTGTTTTACTAGTTGAGCCTGGGCCCAGTGGCGGGCGTAGTTGCAATGGTAGATGCAAGATACAAGTGGAGACCTCCGATAGGCTCGAATTGTAAGACCTTTGGTCACCTAATCGCTGGACGCAAGCTTCCACTCTATTCTACGCCAATCCTCACAGTTGAAAAGGTTGAATTGAAGCCTCCTCAAAAGATCTCGCTTCCTAAAGTTGTGAAGCGTGTATGTGTTTCCAAATGCGCTTCCATATGTCTCGGAATGATTTTGATCCTATTTCGGCTTCCTCTAGCCCTCGCTCTATCTCCGGTAATATAGTTTGGAACTCTGACAAAACAATGTGGGTCTGTTTGACGACTCTTTTTCGCTATTCCCCAATGTCTGACATATACTTCAAGTTTGTTTCTTCTTAGGAAGGTGCTCATCTATATTTTCTCATATCTCTATGACACTCTTTCTCTTACAGTTGGGGGTAAATATGGTGAGCAGAATAGTGAGATGTTAAAGGATGAAACTTAGGATAAAAGATGGATTTTTGATAAGGATAGTGTAATTTTTGATCCTAAGACTGCGCTTAGGTTTAGTGAGTATGTTAGCATTATTAGGACAGACTCATCTGGTGATGAGTATGAATCCTCCTCTACATAGGAGGATTAGATAGGTTTTTAGCAGTCAAGACGTATTTGTCTCGCTCATGTTCCTTTCACTTTCTTCATTGTTGCTGAGACGACTCTGTTTCGCACTTGTAATAATTTTTGTAAGTGGTACGACCACTATAATCTGATTGCCTGTGCAAAGTAATAATATTTTATTTTGTCTACAGAAATATATGTATATTACTATAAATGTTATAGTGTGTGTATTCAATTTAAAACGTTTAAAAAGAATAAAATTAGTTGATTAAAATGTTAATCAATCAATCAATTGAATATGACTTATTTCGTAAAATTAAAATTAAACTAAATATGATTTAATTAAATAAAGTGGAACTATTATAAACCCAAATTAGCTTTAAGGAATAAATACATATGTATAATACGTATACCGTGATTTCAGACGTGTTTGACACTTGAATTATGATGGTATTTCATAAAAAATACATTATTTAATAAGCCGATATTAATTAAATGAATATATTAAAGATTATGATTCTTTAATATAAGTGTTGTCCTCTACTATTTATATATTAATAAATTACTTGCATACTCTCCGATTGTTGATCAAACTCAAGCTAGAGATGTTATATGTAAAATTATTAATACATCAACAATATGAGGTAAGATAAGTATATGTACTTGTTGAGCAAACTCAAGGTACATGGACTGTATTTAGGCCATCGCGAATTGGTAGGTAAGAGTGAATAGTCTCTTTCGATTTGTTAGGTAAATTCAAGGTCGAAATGAGATTAGGATAGTGCCCACCGGTTAGGAGTTGTATATAATAGAACCAATAGTTTTACCCATCACTTATAAGCCTATGATTTGTTGAGAAAACTCAATGTCAGAATCCTAAAATAAGTGAGTAGTGGCACCCATCAGCGAAATCAAAAGATTTTTCCTCTTAGGGTTTTGAGAAACATAATAGTATAATAGGAGCTTATTAGTAAAATGAAATCTAATATTTAATCTTACTAATACTATAAGAACCTTTTCCATGTATGTCTTAATCTCCTTAAATTAAATCTGTAGAAAAAAATATCCATGCCAAAGTTGTTTTTTGATAACGACAAGCGCATTATGCCTAACTACATAAACTGGCTAAGTGCAATCGAAATAGCACTAACCTATGAACGCTTATGGTCGTCAATAACTGAACCTCTAAAAGTAAAACCTGCTATAATAATTGCTTATAATAAATCGGTTGTGAACCTAGAAATCACCTATGTTTACTTGTTTACACTGGACAAACAATTGCAAATATAGAATAAAAACATGTATGTCCATCAAATATTCGATAGCCTCAAACCATTGTTTGGGGAGCAATCTCATTCCGCAAGGTACGATATTAATAAAAAGTTGTTCAATATGAAGATGATGAAGGACATGTATGTGGACGAGTATGCCTTGTTAATGAAAGGCTGTATTGGTAAACTTTCATAATTGGATGTCACCATAAGCAATGAGCTACAGGTGTACTTGATCTAAGGGTCTCTTACTCTATAATTTGAGCCGTTCATATTGAACTACAATGTAAACCAGTTGAATGTAAGCCTCATTGAGCTACTCAGTATGTTGAGATCAGTCGAGTCTTCATCCAAGGATCAAGATGTAGTGCTCGTGGTACAAGGGAAAGCACCGTATTCAAATGGTTTGAACAAGAGAAAATGGGTTAACAAGAAAAGTAATAAGAGCACCCTAAATGACAAGGATAAGTGTCATCGCTCTCATAAGAAGGGCATTGGAAACGGAACGGTTTGAATTACCTAAAACTTGTTAAAGAAAAGAAAAAGATGGTTCTACCGCTCTTACATATATATTTATGATTCAAAATTGTTTTGCAATTAATAAATTATCTTGGGTTTTAGATATTAGATCTGGAACTTATATCTGCAATTCATTATAGGGACTTGGGAACAAGCAACACGTGGAAAAGAGTGAAAATGAGACTTCAAGTTGCTGATGGAACTCTTGTAGATGCAGTTGAGGGGGATGACTATCACTTGGCTTTGCTGAATCGATTAGTGTTAATTTTAAATAATTGCTATTATGAAAAAAAAAAACTTTATTTATGGAATAATTTATGTGCCTTTACTGTCTGAAACTGGATATATTTTTCATTATGTTGATAATGTTCTGAATATTATGTTGGATGGGAATAAAATTTGCAACGGCCTTTTGGATAATGGCGTTTATGTTCTTAATTCTAATTATGTGTGTGTTGTGAAAATTCTTCTAATTTTTGCATTAATAATAACTATCTATGGTATTTTAGGCTAGGTCATATATGTGATAAGCAACTACGCAAATTGGAAATCGAAGGTTTTCTACGATCATTTCATTTTGAATCATTTGATAGTCATGTCTTAAAGGAAAAATTACCAAGTACCCATTTAGTAGAAGCAAAGACAGGGTTAATAGACTCTTAGGTCTTGTACATACTAATGTATGTGTTCCAATGCCTATAGTTACCAAAGAAAATGCTTCTTACTTTGTAACTATTATTGATAATTTCTTAAGATCAGGATATGTGTATCTAATGAAGAGAAAATCCGATAATTATGAGAAATTTAAGGAGTATAAGAGTGAGGTCGACAACCAAATGAACCATAAGATTAAAATATTTTGATCTAGTCGAGAAGATGAGTATGTTGCATAAGAGCTCTAACAGTACTTAAAAGATAATGGGATTATTGCTTATATTACTCCACCCTATATTCTATGGCACAACGGTGATATAGTTCGTCCTATGATCAGTAAAATTGAGTTACCTCTTTTTTATTAGGGATATGTACTGGAAACTGCAGTGCATATGTTAAACTTAATGCCTATGAAATTAGTGACTAAGACCCATATGAGACGTGGTCTAGGTAGAAATCCTAAGTCAAGTATTTGAAGGTGTAGGGTTGTCCAGCCTATGTTATGAACATTGGTCCTTGTAAACTTGAGGTAAGATCGGCGTTTTGTAAGTTTATAGGATAAACCAAGAATTCAATGGAATATATTTTCTATAATACTGAGGAATAAAAGGCTATTATTTCTCAACGCGTCATCTTTTTGAAAAAAGAACTTCTTAGAAAGAAATTAACACTAAAATTGTAGAATTGAGATCCATAAAACTAACACAAAAGATGAACCGGTAGATTAACCAAATTCACCAGTATACAAAAATACACAACCTATTGGAAGATCTAATATAGAATCTCGTGCATCTAAGATATATTATGGTTTCCTCATGGATGATGAGAAAGACGACTACATCTTAGAAGTTGACACTCTCTCTCATTCCAATATGTGCTGTAAAGACTCTACACTTTGGCTTGGAGCTATGATATTGAAAATGGATTCCATGTATGAAAACAAAGTATGGACTTTGGCTGACATACTTGAAGGGATAAAAATCATCAACTGGAAATGTATTTTTAAGAAAAATCTAGCAGATGGGCAAGTAGGGGCTCATATATCACGAATAGTTGCGAAAGGCTTTTATCAAATTCAAGGAGTTGATTATGATGACATTTTTGTCGGTAGCCATGCTTAAGTCCATTTGAATAATGTTATCCACTGCTTTATTCTATGATTAGAATACAGAAAATGAACGTGAAAAGGACATTTCCAAATGGTGATTTAGAAGATACCATTTACACGTCACATCCTGAGGGTTTTGAGGTCAGTATGAGTAAGGGCATGGCTTGTAAGTTGTTAAGATCCATTTATGGTCTTTAATAAGCTTCAAGATGTTGGAATAATTGTTTTGATAAATTAATCAAACAATTTGGTTTTTATTAGAACATAGAGGAAAAGTGCATATATTGGAAATAACAAGGAAGTGCTAAAGTATTCTTAGTTCTATACATCGACGACTTGTTACTGATTGAAAAGCATATTGCATTATTGCAATCAGTGAAAGCATGGTTATCCAAAAACTTCTCCATGAAGGATTTAGGGAAAGCATGTATACTGGGTATTAAGATCTATGGAGATAGATTTAAGAGGTTGTTTGGATTGTCCCAATCCATGTACATTTAATACCTTAATTATATTTTTGATGATAACAACCTTAATAATAATAATGTACATTCATATAAAATATCGATACTAATGTTTTACCAAGTTATATAGTATATAGTGCAGGATATTATGCAGGTATTGAAATGAAGACTATACAGTATAAAGACTCAAGAAATGAACATGAAGACTCATGAGTATAAAGACTAAGATATGACGATCTCAAGACTATAGTATAGTGCATAGAGTCATAGAATATTATTAAAGTCCCTGGCAGCAACCTTTGATCTTATCTCTTATTTTTTATCTTTTATTTTTTTAAAACAAAATAAACTTTCAAAATATATTGCAAGTTTTTCAAAGTTCAAAATGTTTATAAACTAGATTCAAACTATTTTACAAAGTACCAAATTATTTTACAAAGTATAGGATTTTCAAAACATTTTAAAATAAATAAGATTTCAAAGTACACATGCATATGTCGAAATATCGATAGATTGTATGTCGTCATACATGTCGCAAAATAGTTTTTCAAATTTTGAAATGAAGTGTCTATTCGTCGCAATTCTTAGCGAAGAGACACGACTACTTATACACTATATATAAAGGGTTTCAAACGAATTCTTTAGCCTATTTTATTCGCTCCTCTTACTCCCTTGAAAACTCCATTGAAACTATACTCTTTTCTCTTCAAAATCAAATAGAATCAATTCAAACATCTTTGTATTGATTCAATTTTACTTTCTTACTTTTTAGAAATCATCTCTCCCACAAATCGAAGATCAATGTGCTGGCCAAGAAGCTATAAGATCCATTGTATCCAAAGATTAAGAAATTGTCTTTGGAAAAACCATCAAACTCTAATTGTATTTACTTGGGTGTGATTGTAGCCCATTCAAATCAATTGGACATGCTTGGCAGTCCGAAAATCTGAGTGGTTACGCTTATAGCCCATTCAAATCAAGTGGGTGTATCTTGAGCGTAGATAATCGCGATGGTGTGTCTCATAGTCTTGAAGTCAAGATTGTAATTGGGTTTGCTTTCTGCCTGTTAATGATTGACATTTGAAAAGAAACATGCAATTGTACGAGACTGGATGTAGGAAAAATCCCAACCAGTATAAAATCTCTAGTGATATCTCTCTAACTTTCTACTTTAATTTATTGCTTTAAATTTTATCTATGATTGCATCTGTGATTGATTGTTGATATATTTGTGTGCTGAAAATCTATCATTTAATATTAAATTTGAAAGAAAATTTAAAAAAATACAAAAGTTAGAAAACACTATTCACTCTCTCTAGTGTTTAATTAGCCTTAAAATCCATAATTCTGCAACCTATAGTACATAGATACCATACAAAAAAGGTTCAAATGGAATATTCCAACCATGGAAATGTTCCAACGCAATCTAAAAACATCCTTTCTGAGAAGGATGCCCCTAATATTGAGAAGGAGAAAGAAAGTTTGAAGATGATATCATATGCATCTATAATCAGCTCCATAGTGTATGCCATGCTATATACTAGACCGTATGTAGTTTATGCATAAGGATGCGTAAGCCAGTACAATTCTGATCTTGGAGAAAAATATTGGACTGCAATAAAATGTTTACTTAAGTATTTAAGAAATATCAAGGACTTATTCCTTATATATTGGAATGAAGACCACCTTTTAAGGGGTATATAAACTCCATCTTTCAAAGTGATATGTTAGGACCCGTATTTTACATATCGGAGGGTTGTAAAATATTATTTTTAAATTCTATTGGGTCTATGACACTGTAACCTTAGAGGATGTTAAGCAGTGACATATTTGACCCTGAGAAATTTTATCGGACGGTTTACCCTTAAAAACTTGTATCATCTATAACTTTTGGTGGAAACTGAATTAGCACTACGTCGACTTTCATTGGAAAGATATAATGTTTTCTCTTTCCATAACATTGTCATAATAATGATTTTGAGTTTCTACCTGAAAGATATAGCTATATGAAGTTTGGAAGTTTTTGGAGCAATTTAATGGGTAATTAGTGAGATTGAGGATAGGTCCATTAACCATGTAACACCCTATAAAAATTAATAGTAATTAATAAATAATTATTAAGGCTCAAAATGGAATTTGAGAAAATGTCAGAATTTGGCCATAAAATTTGCACCATTGTGTTCGTGGCGATTTTCTAAGCAACCTTCATATTTGAAGTTTTGCGATCGGAGTTCAAACAAAGAAGTTTTCGGTGTTTGAAGTTTTCAGAAAGAAAATAATTAAAAAAAAGAGAAATAAATAATAATAAATGTGGGACCCCACCAGTCGGCCCCCTTCTTGAGCCGGTCGACCACTAGCGTTCGATCACCTAGTGGGAAGCGGTCGGCCAGTCCTGAAGTGGCGGCTAGGTTTGAACCTTGTCCGAACAGCCTAAATTTAATTATTTTGATCTAACGGATACGATTGATTCAAGCATTCATTAAAACATGTCTAAACCCTCACTTCTCTTCTCATATTTTCTAATCAAAGCAGCGAAGCTCTACCATTTTCCCTTTTTAACTATTCTATTAATTATAAAAGAGAAGGGGCGAATCAATAGTGTAGAAAAAGGTAAGGGCGGAAAATAAAAGAGAAGGGGAAAATCAATAGTGTAGAAAAAGGTAATTTATATAATTATAAATCTATATTCCCTTTAGCCCTAAATCTCTTCTCAAATATGTAATTCTAATGGAATGTATGTACCTTATTAAACATATTCTTTTGGATTATAATAGACAAGGAGTCAAGTAAAGGGATGAATTCGGATTTGGGTGATTTGGAAAGCTTGAAAAGTGAGTGGAAAATCATATGATTTATTTATAACATTAAAATTTATAACATTGAATTTTATTTAATTATTATGCATATTTAAGACCTGATGAGTTGTAGGTTGAAAAAAAATGTATTTAGTTAAAACCTTGCTTACATACTCTGTAGATTAAGTAATTGGAATAGATTTTACACCCTTATTTGGAAATTGGAAATCAGTCCCTAAAATATTAGTGTGGATAAAGTTGTAAAGTTTATTGCAAATTTATAGTTGGGTTGTAAAATGTAATGTTGGTTTAGATTGCGATGATTTGACTTGGAATGTGAATTTCTATATTTTAATTTACTGGAAGCAGGGTACAATTTAGTTGTATCTATTTCTTTGTAATTTCCATAAATTATCTAATTCCACAAATGTATAAAAAGTGTGTCGTATGAAATAATAAAGAATATACCAAAAATGAAAGAGATGTGTAAAGTACAGATGTTCTCCTCCATAGTTTGCGCTATCTATTTCAATAAAAGAAAAGAAATAATTCCATGCATTTAAACAAAGTGAAGGTCTCACTTTTGGTTTTTTTATGAAAAGGTATAAGGTAACCCTTTTTGGAAGGATGGTTCTAATAAATTAAAAAGTGGAAAGGAATGTTCTGGTTTAGGAATTAATAGTTAGAAATAGGAATACATACGTACGTATGTACGTACATACTATACATATACATACACATACATATACATATGCATACATACATACATATATACATATATATGTCCATTTTTCAAAGTATATACACACACACACGTACCCACTTATAACCGTGCTTCCGATTAAAAATAAAAATATATCTATAAAGCATAATGTACATTAATATTCACATTAGTTATAATTAGGATGTCTGGTTATAAGTAGCATATAGGAGGTATAGATGGAAAAGAGATAGTAAGCAACAAATGTGTAGTTAATAGGGAGTTACAAGAATTAAATAGGGACATAAATGCGGTTAAAGGGACTTGTTAAAGGATTTAATATGGCATTAATGGAGAAATGAAATGGGCATAATAAGTTGAATTAGAATGAATAAATATTTTTTTTAAAGATTAGCCAAATAGAATAATAATGACCATCTATTATGAACAATTGATATTTATGGAATATAGGAAATAAATGGATAAGGTAGTAATTAAATACTGGGACGTAATATAATTTTCATAGTGTAAAATTATAAAGCCTTAATTATACGTTTAGGATACGTGTGAATTAGTGAGCCTATCTAATATTCATGCCAGGGATAATTGGTTTAGTTTAATGGGTTAGGATGCAGGGCAGTAGAGTTACACAACATAAGTCTGCCTTCACCTAGAAGCTACCGGAAGGTGTGTATACTTACTACTGATGTGGGACATCATCGACCGTAAGACTCGTGGGGAAGAGATATGTGTTTGCATATAGGTGGGGAAAATACACTAAGGGTTCGCCTCGAATTTGAGGTATTAAATGGCCCAATACTGTTAAGGAAATGGGGTTTACTTTATTTCTAATAAGAGGTATTAAGTAACTAGAATGGACATTTTCCTTGGCTTACATTAGGTTAGTCTAAACAGGATTTCAACCGTTGAAGGTCGGTGGGTGGGCTATGTTAGTATTGTTGTTGGACCGATATTTAATAGTAGGGCCACATATAGGTTATGATCACTAGCGGTCCTGAGTTGTTGGTAACAAAGACTCGGGTTATGGCATGATGGATTTCGCTACTTACTAGTGTAGAATCCGTATGGGATACGCACGGACCTCAAAGTTAGTTTGTTGCTTATTTGTCGGAGGTGGGCTATTTAACCCTTAGATGAGTTTTTGAGATGCATTAGTTATATGACAATTATAGTATAAAGCCGTACCTAAGGGTCATCGGTCTCTATAATTAGGATTGATTGACCGGCACTTATATTATGGAGGGACCGTATTGGGTTGAGGTATTAAATGGCAGTTGGGTCTACCTCCTCCTTATTTAAGAAGTATTAAGCGGCTGGGGTTTTTAGGTAGTACAACGTTAAGATATATGTGTATATAGGCATATATATAGTTATACTTTAGATAAGGTTAGGCATATCGTATGCGTGCATAGGATTGAACGGATTAGCCGTAAATAATAGATATAACACTTAAATGGAAATTAATTGGCATAAACTAATGTTAAGGGTAAAGCGTGTCATTTTTTCAATCACTAGAACATTGTTCTGGCCCCTTCTTCATTACAACCTATGTGATAGATTTGAAGGAATAGACTACTAGTGCAAGACGGGGTCGATAGGTGGTGAAATCTTTGCATTTATACTCGGCACTGACAAGGAAAATAGATATCCAAGGAATAACATTGATTACAAAGTAGTAGCCTTAGTCAGTATATATGTTCTGTTATATTTTTCTATTCTGCCGTGAATATATATTGGTTGCTCTCTGATATGCTTATGTGTATTACAGGTTACAAAAACCAACGATCCATGCGCTAATGGACTTCGGTTTCAACTTGGTCAAAATTCAGGCCCATTAAGGTACGGGTTGTTACAAACCCATTTCAGGTTTAAGACTATTAGAGGCTAAAACAACTTTCCTAAATCATTTTTACCATCTCTCAAGTAGATATAAGCTTCCGTTAACTGATTTTTCACCTAAATCATTCTCGTTTCCCCTCCCAATCAAGTCTAAATCACATATTAAAGGTAGATCAGCAAGGATATTTGATAGAGATCTTCAAATCTACATTTTTGGGGAAGAAAATTTGGTTCTTGGCTATTCATTCTAGGATTTGTCTCGATATATGTGCAAAACTTGGATTTTAGAGGGTTGGTAAGTGATTTGTCATCTCTCACCTTATTATATATGTATATATAGGCTTTAACATGTTTTAAAGTCAATTTTAAAGTCAAAATCATGTTTTTGGGCTGTTTAAAATGAAACCTGAGGTAAAAACGAATTTAAAATGTTTTAAACTGTTATAATCATGTTATTTTGATGTATGGTTGCCTCAATGTGTGTTATGATATATTAGAGATACATAATAGAATGATTTGAAACGATTTGTTGGATGTTTTTATGTTTGAATGTTGATGGATACATGTATGATGTTTGTGCATATGCTTGAATGGTTGAAAACGCTCATCGGAGCAAATAGCAGCAGGAACCATGAAATCGGACTTCGATGGATTAGCTCCAGAATGTCAGGAGTCATATCGACACATACGGAAGGCACGTGGGTCAAAGAATGAAGTGTAGCAATGAAATAGCTGTGAAATTGGAGTTTGTAGAAACTACAACATTTATGTTTGATAGCATTTGTTTTGTGGTACGATGCTCAGGGTTTGCTTTAGGTCAGGGAAGGGTGTACTCGAGATGTGCTTCGGGTCAATGGTGGAGAAAACCCGATCAACAAATGTGGTCCAGTGGTGTCGTGTTCAAGGGCTGGACAAAAATTCTTGTTTGGGGTTGGTTCAGATCGTGCTTCAAGACTTGGGGTGCTTTGCTTTGGGATCGAACTACGCCATTTCTAAGTGAAAAATAGAGGGTGAGGTTTTGGAGTTGCTTCAAGTCATGCTTCATGAATTTCCATATGTTGCTTTTGGTTTGGCTAAGGATATTCTAGGGGTAAAACTTGGGTTTTGAAGAATTTTGGTCGTTGTGAGCCGACATTTCTTTGGGACTAGTTCCAAGGGTCTTGTGAGTGATATTGAGTGAGGTAGATAACTCTAAACGACTCAGGATGACCTTGGATTTTGTGTGGCGACTAGTGATGCGAAGGCGTAGTGCTTCAACATGACATTGCCAACGATGACAACTTTAGAACTTTGGTATGATGTCTCTATGACTTACAATGGGTATCTCGAGGCATTTCGAAGATGGAGACATAACGATGGGAGTCGTGATGGTGATCCACAAGGACAAATTCGACGATGAGGGCTTGTGAATAGAATTTGCGATTCTGTTCTACTATGAAGATAGCTAGAATGAAATAATGATTGAGTTCAATTATGGAGACACGTGCAAATGGATCATTAATAACTCAGAGTTTTCTAGTGTGCTCGTAAAGAGGGTGTGTGTAGGGACCCTCCACTGGATTTGCGATTCTTCCTAGATATTTGCGATAGTAGATTACCCTAAAATTTTGCTATCGTGAGTATGGTTCCTAGCCTTTCGAAGTGGCATGGATTTGAGCACCAAAGAATCCAAGATTTGATTAAGTCCCTGATTTGCATTTATGCCATATAAGTTATCATATATCCAATGCACATGAATGATGGTGAAGATTGTATGATGGATGCTATGTTTGCTTTAGTTGTTTATCACTGTAGGGTGTCACGCGATGTAGGTATTTTCGATGGCATCCATAGACACAGGATATTCTAATTCGATTGTAGTACACTTATACATGGCAATGGTAGTTAGATTAGCATATATCGATTGTTATGTGCTAATTCTTTGGATGCGACGATAGGTTAGGTATGGTTCTTCATACTGTATGCCCTTATTTACTATATAAGATTATTATGGTATTTCTGAGATGATGTATTATTCACACCTGACTGATGTCTGATCCAAGGTTTTATGCTTTGCTTAAAGTACTCTTAAATGAGTAGATTAAGGATAATAAGTCTAAATAGCGCATGGGGTTGTACGGAATACAAGGATGAGGCTACGCTTTCATATGTTTATACTTTAGAGCTTATTATCGCTTATATTCGATTATGTAGTACTATAGGGCTATACTAGTACTTGTATTACTTTAGAGATAGTTATAAAGTTTATTTTGAGGATTTGGGATGTATATACTCTTCTTGTTCAGTATTTATATAATCTATTAAACCGTTGCGCTCTAATATCCCTATTCACGATTCATTTGATTTTATTACTACCTCACTTGTTTTACATCTATGTTATTATATTATATTTTATCTATGTGTTATGAGATGTTCTTCAGAATCCATGCTTAGATTTATTACTTTACACTCTTGGCTATCGCCTTACATTGCTTGGGTACTTCCATAGTGCATTATACAAATATATTGGGTGTCGGTGTTGTAAGGTGGTCCTCACATTTGGTATCAAAGCTCATGTCACATGGACAACCTAAGTTGATATTTGGATCCATTAGAGATAAGGAAGGAGCTATCACCTTAGAATGGATCGAGAAATATATAAGAGAATGTACTTGTTACATTTTGATTTTTCAAACTATATAGTAGTGAAGTATATAAGTCACATATTATTCACGGACACCACTTATTCCTTTTGGAGAGACTGATTGTTCTTATTGTAGATTAAGAATGTGCTGACATATATGGAATCTTTTTAGGAACTCCATTTCTAGAGTTGAGGAGGGAGCGGGATCGAGGGTTGCTAACCCCAACTTATAGAACATGTTTTGGAGATGTTGCGAAACATGGTTCAAAATGCCCAAGCTGCTCTTAATGCTGGTGTTGCTCTGGTGCAAGAGCCGAGGGCTGGATTTTCGAAACTGAACAGGGATTATTCTACTTTGGGAGGCAATCCATTTCTTGAAACAGAATCAGCCATCAAAGTGCAGGATTAGTTGGATACTTACGAATGCATCTTTGAGGATATGGAGTTGGAGGATGTGATGAAGAGGAAGTTAGCCTCTAGGCAACTTTAGGGGGGAGCAATTTGGGTGGTGGAATGCCATTAAGATTACTACTTCTAAGGACCATATTACATAGGAGTGGTATATGGCAGGGTTTGAAGAGAAGTATACACCGACTGCTCAGAAGTCAGTGCTCTTCCAAAAGTTTACGGATATGAGGCGGAGAAATGTCTATGTCGGAGTACGTGGCAAAGTTCGATATGCTGTTGAAGTACGGTCTATTTTTGTTGACACTCCGCTCAAGAAGAATAAGAAGTTTATTATGGGCTTGGATGAGTACTTAGGAGAGAAGTTGGCGGGAATACTGATGAATCCTTTGAGAAGCTGGTGGAGAAGGCTCTTCTATATAAGACTCTGTATCTGAAGTCTAGGGCGGTTGTAGATTCCAAAGATGGACCAAAACCGCAAACAAGCGGGGGAGGTAAGAAGAAGTGGAACAACAACAACAACAATAAGAGGAAGCATCTATAGATCAAGGGTAGCCAGAAGAAGGGCAAGTGGGAACCTACTTGCTATAATTGTGGGGAGAAGGTCTATCTTGTTAGAGATTATAAAGCGGAAGGCAAGAAGTGCTACAACTACAACAAGCTGGGGCATATCAAGAAGGATAATCCAAAACTGCCAAGGAATAAGTAAGTTGTGTCTATTTATGCTTTGAACATTGTTTTAGCTACATCTAATCCTCCATAAGTGAAGGAGGAAGGGAAGAGCGTTGTTATACAGGTCATGCTTTCTATTTTGATACACTTGTATGTGTTTTATTCGTACTGGAGCTTCACATTCCTTTATAGCTAGTGTTCTGGTAGATCGATTGGGATTGTAACCCAAGATTGTTGACTAACCTTTAATTTTTATAAACTCTATTAGAGGATCAATTAGTCTTCGTATATTTTGTCGAGACTTAACCTTATCGAGTCATGGATGTTTGTTTTCTTGGGATTGCTTTGTTTTGGGTTTTGTCGGGTTCGGTATTATACTGGAGATGGACTGGCTGTAGAAATATGGAGTAGTGGTGGATTGTGAGAGGCTATTGGTGATGATTAGGATAAATGATGGGCTTAGGTTAGAGATGGGCTGCCTATCGAACGATAAGGAAATGGTTAGCTTTCTGTACTTGCTCAAGATCCTGCCTGATGAGTTGACATCTATTTTTATAGCGAGGAAGTATCCGGACATATTCGAGGAGGTGATCGGATTACCACCACATAAAGAGATCGAGTTCCATATAGATTTGGTGAAAGATGTCAGACCGATTGATGCCATTTTTAGGTATGGCACCAAAAGAGCAGAAGGAACTAGAGGTGCAAGTGAATGACTTATTGTAACGAGGGTCCATTCGATGGAGTATATATGAGTGGGGATCACATGTAGTGTTCTTCACTAAGGCGAATGACTCTTTGAGATTGTTTGCAGATTACTATGAGTTAAATAAGATGATAAGGAAGAACAATTATCCACTCCAATATATTGATGACTTGTTCGATCAACTCCATGGTGCTAGGGTGTTTTCTCAGTTAGACCTTGTTATGAGGTTTCATCAATTGAGAGTGGCGAATGAGAGTGTGCTTAAAATAGCATTTCATACAAAATTTGGATTCTATGAGTGGTTGGTTCTGCCATTAGGGCTAACCAACACACCGACATACTTTGTTGATCTTATGAACCTTGTTTTTTTGGGATCAGCTAAATATGTTTGTACATATGTTGGTGGATAATATCCTTGTTTATTCGAGGATGGAGGAAGAACACAGGAAGCATTTGAATTGTGCTCGAAGTGTTGAGGAGGCACTGATTGATGGCAAAGTATTTGAAGTGTCACTTATGGAGGGGGGAAGTGCGATTTTTAGGTCATATGGTTTTTAATTAGTGTATTGATGTAGATCCTGTGAAGATGGCAGCAGTACTGGACTGGGATCGACCCAAGACCGTTATAGACATGAGTAGTTTCATTGAATTGGTAGGATACTATACACGTCTTATTATGGATTTCTCAAGGGTAGCAACGCTGTTAACCAACTTGATAAAGAAGAAATAAACTTTTATGTTAAACGCGAGGTGCAAGCACGCACGTGAGTCTAAAGGAGAGGTTGATGAGCGCACCAGCGTAAATCATTCTGAGAGGGAATGAGAAGCTGACAATATACACAGACACCTATGTATTGACTAGGTGCGGTATTAATGCAAAGTGGAAACGTTGTCACATACGCTGGTCAATAGCTGAAATCGTTTGAAAGGAGGTATCCGACTAATGATTTGAAATTCGTGGTGATGGTATTAGATTTGAAGATATAGAGGCATTATTTACTTGGTGAGAGGTTTAAATTATATACGGGCCACAAATCATTGAAGTATCTCTTCTTCCGGAAGGATCTTAACCTTTGTCTGCAGCGATGGTTAGAATTCTTGACCTCCTACAGCTTTGAAATTTCCTATACACCCATTAAGGGAAGCACAGTCATTGATGATTTATGTAGGAGATATGTTAGCTAGGGAGCGATGTCCATATAGTGGAAGCGGTTGGAGTTTATCGATGGTTATGATTTTAGACCTCAATGTGAGCTAGAATCGAAAGTGTTGGCTAGCTTGATGATCAAACATACTTTGATTGAGCATATAGGTACTAGTCAATGGTATGACGGTGTACTAGCAAAGATCATGATGAAGATCTAAGGGGTAGAGTGGGGTTGACCTTGATGGTTGGCTCCATAAGAATGGGAGATTGTTTTTTCTTATATCATAGATTGAGGGATGAGGTGCTATGAGAGTTCTATCATTCGAGATTGACTCTACATCCTGATGGCAATAAAATGTACCATGAAATGAGGTAGACAATTTATTGGGAAGGTATGAAGAATGATGTGGGGGCATCCATCTCGAAGTGCATGAACTTTCAATTGATAAGGTAGAGCAGAAGAAGCCTAGTGGTTTTCTGCAGCCACTTGAGATTCTCGAGTAGAAAGGTGAACAAGTTTCAATGAACTTAATTGATGGATTGCCAAGGACCAAAGGAGGGTACGATTGTATTTGCGTCACGATTAATGAAGAGTGCTAGATTTATACTTTTAAAGTCTAGTAGAACGACATCAAAATGGCCGAGCTGTATGTAAAATGAGTTGTGTGATTCTATGGTATGCCAAAGAGCATCATGAGCGGCCAAGATCCTTTGTTCAGTAGCGGGTTTTCGATGAGCTTACAAGAGGCATTGGGATAAAACTACATCTCAGTACGACTTATCACCCATAAAGTGATGGATAGACTAAGAGGGTGAATCGTATCTTGGAGGATCTCTGGCAAGCTTGCATTCTCGATTTCGATGGCTTGTGGGACAATCATTTGCATTTAGTAGAGTTTGCATATAGCAGCAATTATCAATCCAACATCGGTATGACACCATTTGATGTGTTATATGGTTGATCATGTAATGCTCCATCATGTTGGTGGGAAGCAGGCGGGAAACTAATACATCGGCCAAATATGATTATGGAGACTTCGGGAGAATATCAAGATCATTCGACAATGAATGAAAGCTGTTCAGGATAGAAAGAAGAGCCATGCTGATAGAAGAAGACGTGATTTAGAGTTCTCCATTGATGATATAGTGTTTATCAAGATCTCTCCATTGAAGAATGTAGTTCGAGTCAACATTAAAGGGAAGTTGGTGTTGAGATTTATTGGTCTTTTTATGATACTTGAGAGGACTGAAAATCTAGCTTGCATAGTCGATTTACCTCATAAGATGACGGGCATTCATAATATGTTCCATGTCTCTCACTTGCGAAAGTTTGTGCATGACTTCGATGCGATAGTTGAACCAAATCAACTTGATGATATCGAGATTGAACCAGAATCTTCGAGACCTCGTAGGCCTATTCTTATTGTCAAACGTGATAAGAAGCAGCTTAGAAGGAAGATGGTAGAGCCGGTGGAGGTTTAGTAGAGTGAGAGCAATGTAGATTGTACTTGGGAGACCAAGGGGAGCATGAGATTGCTTATCTCGAGCTCTTTTCTTGGCGAGACTTTCTATTTATCGCATTTACTTTAACTCTCGGTATCATATAAGATGGTTTAGTATCATTAGGTTTAGATATCATTTCCTACGTTTGTGCATATGTTTGATGTTTGATATGTTTGCTTATGGATGTTAGACATGCAAAGTAGTTATGTTTAATTTTACTTCGTTTGTGTTGGGAATTTCAAGGGTGAAATTCTTAAGAGGGGAGAATGTAACGACCTGTATTATATGTATCATAGAGGCATAAAATATTTCTGTTAAGTTCATATTGGGTCGTATGACACTAAAACCTTAGGATGTTGAGTAGTGACATTTATGACCATGAGAAATTTTATCATAGGATTTTGCCTTTGACAATTTGTATCGGCTATAAATTTTGATGGAAGCCGAATAAGGGCCCAAGACCACTTTTATTGAAAAGATACGATGATTTCTCTTTCTGTAGAATGATCATAATAGCTTTGGACTTCCTGGTTGGAAGATATGACTTCTTGAAGTTTGACAATTTTTGGAGCGGTTTAATTGGTAATTAGTGAGATTAGGGATATGCCCACTAACCTATTTTGGGTTCGAGACTATTAGAGGCTGAAATAACCTTCCCAAAATATTTTTACCATCTCTCAAGTATATCTAAGCCTCCCTTAAACCATTCTTCACCTAAAACCTTCTCCTTTATCCGCCAAATCAAGTCTAAATCGTAGATAAAGGAAAGATTAGCAAGATAATTAGGTAGAGATCTTTAAACCTACACTCTTGGGAAATAAAAATTAGGACTTGGATGTTCATTCTTGGATTTGTCTTGGTTTGCATGCAAAACTTGGATTTTAATGGGTTTGGTTAGTGATTTATCATCTCTCACCTTATTACACACACACTCATATATCTATAGGTTTTAACATGTTCTGAAGCTATTTTTAAAGTGAAAATTATGTTCTAAGGTTGTTTTACAATGATAACTGTGACGCCCCATCTCTATACCCACGCTAGCCAAGGACACTACAAAGTAATGCTGTCAACTAACACGGAGAATAAGGCTGGTTAGGAGCGACCATCTATAGCCTTGCTCTAACTATCTATTGAATACATCGACAATAAACATACCAACCAGGTCGACGTACCCAATGAATACTTAAAACAAAACCATAGGTGGTTGGATCTATCAGAACAGAATATAATAACTCAAATGTAATATTCATCACAGAACAGTAAATCATCATATACACATATACAGATACATAACAGAGTTATAAAATAATACATATCAAGTGGTATAGCAAACCACCATATACAAACGAGTCAAAAGAATACATATCAGAGTTGCTACAAAATAGGACTACACAAAAAGCTATGACAAAAAGAACAAGCTGAATAGTCCATGCGGAAGCAAAATAGGCTAAGTCCAAAAGCACCTAACCTGAAACATCTCGGTCTGACCCGAGTATAAGATACACGGGTCAGTCTAGCTAAACAAATCAGTTAGATAAATTGAACAACAATAAACCTGCAAGGTTACAAGGTATAGCAAATATCTCTAAAAGAGATAACACAATCATCTAACAAAAGATGAATCATATGATAACAAGCCTCATATCATCGGCAACATATAGAAACAAAGGATACGAATATCCCAAAACAAGCCAAAAGGCAATAACAAATACCAATAAGGTATACAAGTTCCACAAGGTAAACGCTACGCATCATGCGGCTCATAATGACCAACACCGAAGAGCGATACCAAGGGAATATACATATGAATGAAACATCAGAATATTGCTCGAGCTCAGTACTGTATAAACAAGGATCCATAAGCCCAAAGACTCCAAACCCAATATCATCCATGCGGCTCATAACGACCAACATCGGAAGCGATACTAAAGGGCAACCCAATATCACCCATGCGGCTCATAACGACCAACATCGGAAGCGATACTAAAGGGCAACAAACCCGAAGGCACATACCCGAAGGCACATACCCGAAGGCAACAAACCGTAGTGGTGAAGGTCAGAGACCCAGTACTGGACACCACTAACTGGCGGAATGTGTCACAACTCTCGAAAAGGAATCCGAAAAGTGTTAACGTATGTCCCATAACCACTCGTTCGCACTAAACGGTTTACTATCTGTCAGCCACTTTCACACTCAAAGCAGTACAAAGTTCACCTCATATCATCGGTAAACCAAACCCGAAGGTTAAAACGATCAATTGAATAGGTCGGGAATTAATCGAAAGGATAAACGCATAGATTCATGGTCCGTGTTTTGCCCAACCATTTAATCACCCTTCCACTTCGCTCGAAGTGCAAAAATGTACGTGTGGTTTAAATAGAATTTATAAATCGGAGAAGCGAACTTTTAATACAATTTGAAGAAATAATTTATAAAAACCCGTGAATGAATTCAAAAAGAAATTATCAAGGTCAAATATGCATAAACAACTAATTGGAATCAATATGCATCGATCAAATTTGGAAAATTAAACGAACAAGGCAAATTGGCCAAAAACAGCATATTCAGACGTCTGAAAGAAGGGATTCAGACGTCTGAATCTGGAAATCAATTTGTTTTCCAAAACAAAATTCAGACGTCTGAATCCTAACATCCAGATGTCTGAAATGGGCAATATTTTGCCTATTTCCTTTCTGGTCGAAATTTAGCCAATTCAGACGTCTGGAATATAAATTCAGACGTCTGAATCTGGGAGTGAAATTTCTTCCAAGAACAATATTCAGACGTCTGAAATAGGCATTTCAGACGTCTGAAACCTGATGGTCAGGCAATTCCTGAACCTAGGCCAACTATGGCCAAGCAAATCGAAAGCAATTGGATGCGTGTTGATTATAGGCTTGCGTCAAATGACAATCCAACCTTGACAACACCTCCAAACACTCCGAACAACAAAAACATCAACCATATAAGGTTTTTCATAGATTTGGCTTCAAAATTCAATATTTGGTAATTTCACCAAAGCAATCCAAATCGAAAGCAAATGCACATGAACAAGTATTAGGAATTCATTCCTAACATCAATGATATCAAAAGAAGTAGATGTGAGTTCAAAACTCACCTTTTACCCAAAAACAAAGAAGATGAAGCTCAATATCAAGGAGAAGACCAACCAAACACTACTTCAACTCAACAAGCTTCAATCTAAGAATAAAACACATATTTCCCAATTTAGGTTTAGGAAATTTTCTGAAATTGAAAAGGAGAAGAGTTGGAGAAGATGAAGAAGAGCTTACCAATGGCTTCTCTTTGATTTTGGAGCAAGAATTTGGAGTTTGCAAATGGAATTAAGGCTTGCAATTTCTATTTCCTCTTCCCTTCCACCATTTCAGTTTTTGCTTGAGAAAAGAAATGAAATGGAGATGAATGAAGAGAAGGGCTAAGCTAGAGGGTTAAGTGGAGATTGGGCTGAACCCAAACTCAAGCCCAAGTAGAAAAAGTAGCCAAAATTTCACTTACTCCAAACATATCAAATATTATACTCAAAAAGATCGCAAACGCCATTTTGGAACCAATGGAAGTAGTTTCGAGTTCCAATTCGGCCATTTGCAGAAAGTAACATTTCGAACCTAAATCCAACTAACGACGCTATATTTAAATAAAACATTTAAATATAAAATCGTTAAATATGCGGGTTGTTACAATAACTAAGGTAAAAACGAATTAAAAACGTACTAATCATGTTATTTTGATGTATGGTTGCATTGATGTGTGTTAGGCTATATTAGAGATACATTATAGAATGTTTGCAATGATTTTTTTAATGTTTGTATGTTTGGATGTTGATGGATACATGTATGGTGTGCGTATATGCTCGAATGGTTGAAAACGCTCATCGTAGCAAATTTGAAGCAGGAACCATTAATCCGGACTTCGACGGAAAGGCACTAGGATGCTAGTTGCCGTATTGATGCATATGGAAGGCACATGGGTTAAATTTCTAATGGGATCATTGATAACTCGAAGGATTTTAGTAAGTTCGTAAAGAGAGGTATGTGGGGATTCCCACCTGGGTTTGCGACTGTATCTGGATCTTTGCGATAGTAGATCACCCTGGACTTTTGCGATTATGAGTTCGGTTTCTAGCCTTTCGAAGTGGCATGGATTCAAGCACCAAAGAAGCCAGAATTTGATCGAGTCCCTATTTTGTGATTGTGCCATATGAGTTATCCATCGATTCTCGAATCCATGCCACTCCATAAGGCCAGGAAACTAGACCAATCCATATAGGTTCAGTGATAAATAGATCACCCTGTATCGATCTTTAGTGAGCGCCCCCATCATTCCCTACTTCTTAAGCATGTTCAAGACCTTTGACTTATCTATGATTACTTTGGTTTATGTCTCAATAATAGAAACCCCTGTATGTTCTATTCCACAAGTTCAATCCGTATCAAACTTGCCTCCTTAGTCAATCCTAGTAGAAACCCACATATATTCTATTTCATAAGTTTATTCCATATCAAACTTGCCTACTTGAGCAACCCTAATAGAAACCCCTATTAGTTCTACTTCATAAGCTCACTCCTGTCAAACTTAACTCCATGGACGATTCCTAGATCCTACGAACACCTTCTACTTGAAGCGTTCGATCTACTCACTTACATAATTGAGTCGTTGAAGTGTTGAACTTCCATTGGTCACCATCCAAAATTCTCGAAGTCTCCGCGTTCTTCTTTATCCTGAATCCACCTTGTCTGGTCCTGGACCAATCCATAGTCGAACCCAGTGTTAACGCCGCGCTATTCCCAAATCAACCCAAGTGTTTTCCCACATGCCTTCACTAGCTCTGTCCAGTACCTGGTTTGTCTAGGGCTCCTCCATCACCAGTCCAAAGTACCTACTGGACAACATTTGCTATCTGGTCTCCCATCACCGAACCAACACTTACGGGACAAACCAACAATCGAACCAGCATACCACCACACCAACCATGCACCAAATCAACTATCATCAGACCAAAACCTTCCACCACGAACCAAATCGCTGGCTGCTCTTCCTACCACTGACCCGAAGCTAACACCGCGCACGTACCCAAGACGAACAAAAGTTTGCTCTGTGTTTTTGCATTCTTTGGCAGAAGTAGTAGCCGAGCTTGCCTATGCCAAACGCCAATCCTTGAATATTCTAGAATCGATCTGTTGAAGGCTCATTATACAAGGTCATCGCTATTCCTTGCACATGGAGATCCTCGACCATAGAATTGACTACCAACCCCAATTCGCTCCGATGAGCATTTACAACCATTCAACATACAAGTAACATTCAAACATATAAACACAACATGCAAACACGCAACATTCAGTCATCATTCAAACATGTAATTATGCGTCGAATCATAGTTATTTATCCTAAATAATGTTCGTAGTCTAACCTAACATTCATATGAACAATTATACATCGAAATAACATATTTAAATCATTTTAAATCAAGTTAAATTCATTTTTATTCTAGATTTAATTTTAAAATAATGATAAAACATATTTTTAACTTTAAAAATGGATTTAAGACATATCAAAATCTATCAAAACATATTTGCCATGTTTATAGATGATAAGTCACTTATTTATCACTAAAAAATTGATGGAAAACACACAAATTGAGGAAAATTCGAAATTATAGCAAATAACCCGTTAAAATCATATTTTTAAGTTTGGATTTTCTTTTAAAACATATATCTATAACTATAGTAAGATGAAAGAATAGAATCACCCATCTCATGCGTAGAATCAACAAAAACCATCAAACAAGCGTAGATTAACCAAAACAAAGCTAGATCCAGATTTGAACAGCAACAACACATCTTCCTAGACACAAATTTTGCAATATAAAAAGCCTCTTAATAATCTATTACCTAATCCCCTTTTTATTAAATTGATTTATGTTAATTTTAGTGAAAGAATGACGAAATTTAGGTAGAAGATGATCAACAGAGGCTAAGAAGGGTTATGGAAGGTTTAGATAAGTATTTATAGTGATTAAAAGCTGTTATAGGGGCTGCACAAATCCTAATACCGAAGCTAATTAGCAGGCCTAATTACAGATTGGGTTCATTACCCACTAATCTGCTTGAAAGCTGCTAAAAAGTCAAACGCTGGTATCTTCTAAACTGTAAGTCCAAATTTCTATTATAACCACACTACGGAATAAGAAACCATTATATTTTTATTTAAAGCGGTTTAACACCCTAATTTTGCTCTAGTCAAAAGTATAAGACTTAAAATATTTTTTAGGGTTAAAACCGTCTAATAAAAATTCTATGGGTGGAAAATGTCACTAGTTAACATTTTCCAAGGTTATATTAAATTTGGACCTAACTTGATTATTGAAAAAAATTACGATCCGTCGATGTGTAAAAATGTGGCTCATTATATTCTACCCCACTTAGGAAATTTAACCCAGAAATCCTAACCAAACAAACACAATCAATCAATATGGATACCAAGGTGCCTAACAATAAAACAAGGATAGCAATCATTAAACATGCAAACATAGAGGCAATAAATTTTATGCAAACCCTTGCATCTAAGGTACAAACCTGACAAAAGAAACAACCAAATATGAAAGCCAACGATAAAACTGAAATATGACCAAGTAAAGAGCTCCAGTTAAATGTTCCTCGTGCTCTTCACGGTCCTCCATATATTATCGTCTTTGCTTTAACCTTACTAAACATTTAACAACAACACTGTCTTTCTCTTAAGCTACTTCGTATTCGACTCGACTATACGAATCGACCTCCGAGGCCTTAATAGTTTGGGTTCAACTACAACATAACCTAGTTGATTCAGTGTCATAGTCACAACTGAGTCATAGTCACAACTGAGTCATGTACTAGATTTCTAAGATGGAAAACATGGAATACATTGCGCATGTCCACTATCTTCTAAGGTAAGACGAATCTATATGCTAGGTTCCTTATCCTCTCCGATATAAGGAAAAACCCACAAATCTCGGTGTCAACTTACCCTTATTACTGAACCAAACTGTATCCTTTAATTGAGGAACCTTGACAAATACCATATTACTAATAGAGAACTCCAAATCTCGACATATGTTGTCAATGTAGTCCTTTTTTATGCCTGATGCGGTTTCTATTCACCGTCAAATTATCTCAATCTTCTTTGTGGCTGCCTTAACGCCTCTTGCAAGCTCTCCTATATCCTCTCATGAATAATAGATCTCGATTGTTTACAAAACTCTTCGGCACACCATGGAATCCTACATTCCATTTCATCTACAATCTAGCCAACTTTGATGTCATTCTATTGAACTTTATGGGTATGAATTAGATACTCTTTGTCAATTTATCGACTCTTACCTAATTGTTGTCACATCCTCATCTAATCCTCAATAATCCAATGATTAAACCCGTCGACACATATTCCCACTTCCACTAAGGAATCTCGAGAGGATGTAGCAAACTACTTGGCTTCTTCTAATCAACCTTTACTAACTGATAGTTCATACACTTCAAAATGAATGTCCCTATGTTCTTTTATCCCTCAATCTATCAATATAAGGTATAAACAATCTACCATCCATACAAAGGCAACCATCTTAGATGAGCCTGTACTGCTTTATCTGTTGACATCCATGGCATTCTTAGGTCTCCCTTAATCTTGGATTGTTGATACCTTGGTAGTACTCACTACGACACCCTACTCCAAAATAACATGACCTAAGGGTCACACTTCCCTCTTCCACTCTCAATTGGCCGGACCTCCTTGCCAAGTCCAACCTAGAAAACATCTACGCACTATGGAGCTGATGAACAAGTCATTAATACATGAAAGTGGATAATTCTTCTTCTTCATCACCTTTCCAATGCATGGTAATCCATACAAAGTCTTAAAGGGTCATCCACCATTGTGGTGAATGGTATAGGTACTCCCATCTCAGTATACTCCTTTGGACAAACCCTCTTTGTAATATGTCATTTGCTTGCACCTATAGTTCCTTCTGCCTTTAGGTCTCCATATGCCTCAATAGCGTAACTATTGGCCTACCATCCTTCACTAGATCAATATAGAGTTCCATCTCCCTATGTAGTGGTAATCTGGTCTCCTCATCAGATATGTCAAGATACTCTCTAGCATAAGTACCGTTGGCAGCCAATCATGCGGGATCTCGAGCGAATATAGAAAGCTAACCATCACCTCAACATTCGAAAGGTATCCCAACTTTAGTCTATGCTCACTATATATCCCAATCATCACCAACAACCTCTCACCATCCACCATGTCTCCGTACTTCTTCAGCCAGTCCATCTCCATTATAATACCAAAGCCCACAAAACCATGTAGAAAACAAACACAATAAACATGCACCATGACTCGATCAGACTACATCTTGAGAAAGCATAGATAAAGTGGTCATACCTCCAACTAGGTTTGACAAATCAATTTTCTATCTACTGGTTGGGTTTTAATTTTAATCTATCCACCAATCACTAGACATAAAGGAATGTGAAGTCCGATACCAAAACAAAATATGAATAGATGCATCGTAAATAGAAAGCTTACCTTGGTTAACAATGCCCTTTCCTTTCTCCTTCGCCGATGGAGACCATAACGAAGTCAGAACAACATTGAGAGCATATGCATTCACAACCTACTTTGCCATCAATAGATCTAGACAATCCTTGTAATATGCCCAATCTTGTTACAGTTGTAATACGTCATCTCTACAATCTTCCAGTTCTTACTCTGATGGCCTTACTCCCCACGGTTAAAGCAGGTAGTTCCAATTTTCCTTTTTTCTAACCATCTTTCTTTTGAGCCTGCTTCTTGTCCTTATTGTTCCATTTTCTCTTCCCAAGTCCACTACCTTGCATTTTAGAATCATCCTTCAGAATTACAACAACTTCCAACTTTGGGTTTACACTTTCATGCCATAAAGTTTTGTCACCTATCTTCCAAAACTTTTATTAATGTGGCTTCCTAGCCTCTTCCCAAACAATCATTCTATCCAATTATAAACCTCTCATTCTTCTTTAATGGAGTATCAATGATGGACATATTGTATTTTGACAACATTTTGAATTTAGACACCTATTCTAAAATGGATAAGTCGCCCTATTTCAGATCAACAAATCTTCTAAATAGCATTGAGTTTGAGCTATCTATATGAACTTCTCTTCGAATATTGCCTTAAAATCATCCCAAATAAAGTGTCCCCCGAGACCAGCAGCTCTAAAGGCATTAAACCAATTCATTTCTCTTCACTGAAGTTGCATAGAGGTCGGCTTCCTCTTTATTGCATCCTCCAACTCAAAGTCCCCAAGGATGCATTCATAGGTATCCAACCAATCTTGCACTTCAATAACAAACTCAATTCCAAGGGACAATTTACCTCCAAGGCTAGTGAAGTCCTTATTCATCTTGGAAAAATTAGCTCTTGGCGCTTTCACTGGAGCACCAGCACCAACTACAAATAGAGCGCCTGCTTCATGTTCATCATCATAGTATTAAACGCTGTCCGCATAATGGGGTCGCAGCTGCTGGCTACTCTAATCACAACTCCTAAAGAAGAGTTCCTAGCGGCAATCCTTGCTTGTTGGCTCATTCTTCAAAAGTACCACCAAGAATGATCAGTCTCTCAAAAAGGCAAGCTACATACATGGTACTCATGTGTGCAATATGACTTATATACTATATATGCTACTAATATATAGTTTTGAAAATCAAAATATATAATAAGTACGCTCTCTCCTATATTAGTAGATCCATTTTAGAGTGTGTTAGTAAGATTTTTCATCTAAGAAACACCTAAGTATTTTTTTATGAAGTAATCACAATGCCGAATGCTTTCGTTACTCGAAATCAACAAAAGTAAGTGATACTATTCTTGCCTTTCAGAGAGGTAATAATATCGCATTTAATGCTTGCATATTTATGGAAATATTTGAATTGTCAGAAATCAATTTGCTATTTTGATATTAATGCAGAAAAAATAAAAACTGTAGAGTAAAGTACTAGATATAATAAAAGACATAGAAATTTACATGGTTTAGATGTTAAAGAATCTTACGTCCATTGGTAAAATGTCATTATCTTCCTTCTTCATTCTTTGTACAAATAAGAATGGCAGAGAGTACAAGTTTTTCATTTTGTGTATCCAAAAAGAATATAGTATGTAATCCCCCCTTTTTGATACAGTGCCATATTCATTTATAGTATACACAGATTCATGTAGATTGCCAACATCATCCTTCCGCTCTCTTGATTTCTGTTATTATATCATGCCATGTGTCGAGCATCCATCTTACTTATTTGACCAACATAGATTTGTAACTTGGTCTTCGACGGGAAAATGTGATTTGAACTATTAGATTTTGAAATTTTGCGGGAAACTCGAAATTGAAGCGGAAACACTTGGACTTGAAGCTGGAAACTGAAATTTGAATAGATTGAGCAACATTGATTCTATAAAGTGAGAGGCCAATAGATTGCACATGTATGTAGGTGAAGCCGTGATGAGGAACTGCTCTTCTTTTCGACGAGGGTTATATCATTATCAGCACTCTATGACCTTGCTTCACTTACAGGGAGTTGTATCGTTATTATGCCTTGGGTAGTGAGGCCATATAGCCTTTATACTGCACCAACACTTCTGAAACTATACCATTCTATTCAATTTATGATATTAATGTAACATAGTGCTAGGGATAGTTAGAGTTGAGTTGCATGGCTTATTAGAGGAGACTGAGTTGTTATTTTGGAAGATTATTGCCTTATGTGAACCTATTCTGAGCTGCTCTCAACATTGGCGTAATGCGCCCTCACCTTTGACTTTGAGCTGGGTCTAACGATTTTAGGAATGATGCTAGGATCTCTTGGTTTTCCTTTGAGGAGTGAGGTTTGGCTCTTTGGTGCGAAATTGTCTTTTCCTATCACCTCATCCCTTCAGTCTTTTTGTTTGTGGTCATCGTTTTTAGGATTTCAGCATTGTTTTGTCACATCAAAATGGTGGGGCACTCTTTATTAAATTAATACTCATATAAGATTCCAGTGTTGTTTCATCGTATCAATATTGAATGGTAGCGCACCCTTATAGCTTTTTGGTACAAATTTGTGATGCAGACCTGCACTTTTAGATGTTAGTTAAAGATTGTGACATATCCCCTTTTGCATATAGTTGCTTATGAGGTTGTGCGGCAGTTCTGTGTCATCAGTGTTTCTTTTGGGGCCACAACACAATTTATATATCTCATGATTACCGGGAAACTATACCACAGTCCTACCTGTTGAAGTTAATGTTAAGGTCGTAATTGGTTCCTACATTTTTGTAGCCATTTCCAGTTATAGTGCTGACGCTACGTTCAATGGGTAGGTGTAGTCTTTATATTCACCATTGCTCACAAATTTTAGGCGTAGTATTAACTGGATTTCATTTTTACTACCATTCAACATTTCGACTCTAATTATGGGGGCAACTCGTGCAACAACCCAGCTTTTAAGAATAATTAATAATAATTATTTAATTAATTAAAAATGGATTTTTGGAATTAAAAATAAATAATTTGAATATACTTTAGAACATCAAAATTTTATAATAAGGCAACTAGTAATGAAATTAAATCATTTGAGAACAAATTTTTGCTTTAAGAATTATAGAATAAATTAATGTGGAACTTTATTAATAAATGGATTTTAAATGTAAATATTGGGAATTCAAATATAAATAAATTAGATAATGAAATAAATTCTAGAAAACTTTATATAGTTGGAAAAATAATTAATTATTATAAATATAAATTTTGTTTGTAATTTTAATGTAATTTTTTAGATAGCAAATAGTTTATAAAAAGGATATGAAATAATAAAAATAAATAAATAAATAAATATACACATATTTTCTTAACCAAATCCCTAGTCCAAGAATCCAATACCCAAATCCATAACCCTAAATCCTGATTATTCTATAATGGATAGTTTTTTATTCACAGATTATCCCATCGCTTTGTAAAAATTGGTTCACATCTTCATTCTAACAACTTTGGGAACACCTTCCTGATGCTAAATAATCAAATCCCCTTCCCTTTTATAATTAAAATAAAATCACAATAAATTTTATAAAAAAACTATTGGGTTCTGGGTTCGAATTATAAAATAAATTTATAAAACGAAATATCATTTTATAAAAGCAAAATAACAACATACCCAATTAAAATGAAATTGCTTCGGTTATTCTTGGGTTTTTGAGTGTAGTT
Organism: Allium cepa; assembly: GCA_030765085.1. NCBI lineage: Eukaryota > Viridiplantae > Streptophyta > Magnoliopsida > Asparagales > Amaryllidaceae > Allium > Allium cepa. The sequence continues at coordinate 487,881,677 of CM060929.1, forward strand.
TATAATAGTGGTAAATATTCGAGTACCATATAGTATGGAATAATGTTGTGATATTTATTCAATTGTTCATTGTAAGAAAATGACACTCACATGATGAGAATTGTGATATGAGTGTAAGGTGATACACGTACTGATTAGTACAAATTTGTGCCTACATTCAACGACTATAGCTATATGCCAACAATGAGCAAGATTTCGTGTCTTTATGCATTAGTTATATATGTCACTATTATGACATTCTCCTTTTATTTGTGTTGGAGAGAACCATACGACTAGAATCTTTACTAGCAGCCTGATCGTGGGGTTGCACCCAAGATCCGTGACACCATATATATAGCTTTGTACTTTCGCTATGTGTGTTCACACTCGTGTCACATGGGCCAGCAGTCCGTTACCTACAGGAGCTAGAGTCGGATGTGACTATTGAATTCTTGTGTTAACAAGCACACTGGTGGATACGTGTCACAATTCTATGATGGTAACTAAGACTGTAGAGATTTTGTGTCTTTAGAGCTTACTTTGTGCTATCAGTCTATATTTTAGTACCGACGAAGTAGAATTTTAGCATATACTAAAGATATACCTCACTTTAGTATAGAGATGGACTATGTGACCCACATACTTTTATATTTATATAGCTCTACTTGGGTCTTTGTGTCTATCATATAGTCATATCCCATCACGATGTATTGAGATAGTTATATCTATGAGAAGACGAGATTTTACCTAAGATGGTCATCTTGAGTATAATAGATTCTTATATTACTATTCATATTAATAGGCAGTCTATCCTATCTTTCATATATTGATGTTGACGTTCTATTTATTGAGACTGAGAGATATATTTGGGCGGTGTTACGTGCTAGCCTGATTATACTTGGTGACATCTTACTTATCGATGCTTTCTAGATTTAGATGATAATTTCTGGATATGTGTGATTCACCCATTTGTATTCATTCTATGTTTTCTGATTTGACGTGCTTTTATATGGGTGATGATACCTTTATGCATGGTTTTGAGTTATTCATGTGATGTGATAAGTTTGATGATTATCTATGGTATTACTAGTTTATCCCATGCATACATTTCATTTACATACATACATACATACATACATACATACATACATACATACATACATATATATATATATAATTGATATATTAGTCGAGGACTCATATTCCTCTGGTAGTGTTACCACGTTATCATTCTTTATTTATACTGTGACGCCTATATTATAAATCCATGATTTAGAAATAGTCTAGCCCACGTGTTATTTATATAATGCTCGGACCAGTTCGAGACATTTCAGGTACATAGCCAATACGACCAACAAGTGTTTTAGCGGGCTTAGATGAGACTTATATTAGGATTGTTGTATGGTACTTATATGACATTGATTTATGAGATATTTATATTACTAAGTTGTATATTGACTATTCATTGTATTACAATAAGATAGTTGACATTTGAGAAGATTTGTATCCGTACAATATTATATATTATATTTTATGTTATCTCTGCGATTCTGGCTCTATGTTCTTTGATACTTATTATATATTATGTATCGTTCTATTCTGGAGGCACACATGCTTATTGCTTTGTACCGATATTTTGTATGTATAAGTGAGATACTTATTTGATGTTTTTACATATCTGCATTAGTTCAAAGGAATATTCATGCATGTACCCCATATACCTCATTCTCTATATTATCTGACAATATTATTCTGTAATACTCTTGGATAGCATGGGTATAGAGGTGGGGTATTTCATTTTTGTATCAGAGCAAGGTTTAGAACAATACATTGTATATAAGAGGCACGAGTCAAGATCTTAGATGAGACTTAGAGTCCTTAACCCTTGGGTATATTGGGTAGTTACCAATAATAAGAGATAATTGATATATATATATATATATATATATATATATATATATATATATATATATATATAGGATGATTACTTGGGTAATCATCTCGAGATGTATTTGATATATTTATGATTATATAACCACTTTTCATTTATTTATTTTGGATATGTGATATCAAGGGTTGAGATAACAAGGACGAAAGGAGCTGGTTCAACCACTAATATTTATATTTATATCGAGTACCATATTTTGGGATTAGTATTGTATTATTGTGGATTGGTTTGATATTGATTATTAAGTTTTGAATGATTTTAATCATATTGTGCAACGTAAAATTTATTATTAGATTCTACTGAGTGTACTGACCGTAGTCTTTTATGTTTATGTGATAATTGGAAACTTTTGGTGTTGGATTTAATTATGAAAATTCTTATGCATTTATCAAAGTTGTGAAAATGAATTAAAGTGTTTATTTATAGTAATAATGGATAAATATGAATGGTATATGTTTGATTTTAGAAAACGTCTATTGTAATAGTTTGTTGAGTAATATACTTACATATATGCACGCTTAAAGGCAGTTTGATAGCAATAAAGACTCTTAATGTACACAAATGTAGTTTGTTATTACTATTAAATGATTTTGGCAGTCAAATGAATGTTTTAATTAGAAATATTTTGAAAAGTGTACATCATAAGTATAGTACTAAGTTAGGATTTAAAATAAATTAATAAAAGTTATATTGAAGCAATTATTGAATAATACGTGAAATAATTGAAATTGCGTTAACTTGTCCATTGAGCATGTTAAGTATTTTGGTCAATGCGGGTGCACACGTATTCGATAGAGATTATTAAACACTAGAATGAGACATTTGGACACAATATTTGAAAAATAAATATTTCAAGAAAAATTAAAGTATTTAAAAAAGGATCGAATGCTTAAAGAAATTGATTTAGTGAAGTTAGTTATTTGATGATATTGGAAGGAAAAGATTATGTTATAATTCTTTTTGGAAGATGTACTATAAAATATATTTTATATGTTTGGATATATTTTAGGTGATGTTTATAGCCATTGGATATTTGTGACAGTTGGAATCACTGGCAATGTATTATTGATTGCACAGTCAATATTGCAGCTAATTGATATTAGTAATCACTATACTAAATGGCGAGGGAACGTCATTCTATTTTATAGTGTTTGAGAGTTTATGAGTATAAGTGTATATATTTGATGATATTTTGATATAATTTGAAATGTGTAAGTGCTATAAGGTTTTGGAATTTTAAAATGTGAGAATATATATATAATTTGAAGGTTTACTTTTTATAATGTAGAATGGTATAAATTTAGTAATAAATAAGGGTAATTTAGGGTGGATTGATTTTAAAATTATTATTAGTAGTTATGTGAAAGAAACAAAGTAAGAATTTTATAAAGCAAATTATGGATTTGGAAGGTAATTTTAAAAGTAATCTGATGGGATATGTTTTGAAAATCTTTGTAGTAACCCGTCTTTTCGATCCTCGAAAGTCTACACTTAATACATTCACAGTATTCAAATGTCGTGCATCCAAGTGCCAAAGAGGCAGATTGTTAGGGCAAAAAGACAAAAGAAAAGGGAAACAAACAGCTGAAATAAAATCTCATAGTACAACGACAACATATAACATAACAAAGGCAACAAAAACTGTCACTCTAAAACACATGGTATATCAGAGTTAAAAACAATCATCATTAGCCAAATAGTTATAACTTCCCGACTTTATAATTGCAGATTGGTATATATAATAATATGGTTGAAAATAAAATAACTACAGTAGGTGAACATCCAGCTCGACTCTATGAGCTCCATATCCCACCAACGACAACCTAGAAGAATACTCGGTCTGATCCGAGCATTATAACAAAATAACACTTGGATCGGTCTGGAAAACCAGCGAGAAAATTCAAGGAATTCGGTGAATGTATAATAATTCTATAAGACTGCATCGCTAAACACGAAACGAGTTTTTACCTCACAAGAACAACATCCGTAACAAAACCCAAATTTGAACGAATGGGCTTTAATAAGATCAAAACCCAAACTTAAAGAATGGACATAAATAATGAAACATCGAGAAGCGCACCAGACACTTCTTGATGCAATTAAGAAAATATTTCAAAGATTTGAATCAAATAAGGGAAGGGAATTTTCCAACAATGACTGGGAGGGTGCACCCCCTCACCAAAAGTATATCTCTAGAAAATATACTTAAGAACTATGATGGCTCTCGAAAACGTCGAAGCCTGACCTTACCAAACTTACCAAGAATCCGAGTATTTTACATCTTCGTACGCATACCACCGAATCCAATCTAGTGTAGAAGTGAAGATACCCTAATGGAAGCAACCCCGCATAGTTTGGCTTTCACTCGCTCTTTGGTTTTAGCCATTTCTGACAAAGGATATCAATGCTCAACATGAGAAAAAAATCACTGTTGATGAATCATGCTTCGAACACCTAGACCAGCTGCCGCTTAGTCACGTCTGCGTGCGATGTGAACCTGCCTTCCTTAATCAATAGATAGGATTATCTACTCGGCAAGTACTATCTTAGATTGACGAAACACAAAAGATAATGGAATCGATGGTCAATAAATCAATTATCGGGAATAATCAAAATGATTATATATGGAAATTAAATTTCTTATCCTTATCACCACTCGTCGATTTCACACTTGTACTATCCCTCAATTAAAGGTGAAGTCGTACCAGTTAAGATAGTGTTACCTTTAAGTCTAGCCTTAACGGAATTTTTAACCTTCGAGACAGAAACGAGTTTCCATACCTCGATGTGTAGTACTAAGAATATGACTAAATCATTTCTATACAAGCGATCGTTTACGGAAATTTAATTTCTTATGCTTTCCATAACCGAATCAAACTTTTACACTTTTGAAAAAATATCGAATTTGTACTTGGTTTTTACATCACAATTATTAACTTTATACTACTTTATTAAAGTTATCCATTAAATTTAAACACCATTATTAAAATATCTCAAAATAACTTTAAACACCATTATTAATATCTCAAAATAACCTTTTACTTTAAGATAAAAAATAATTTAAAGCATATTTAAAACCCAAATTCCTTCAAAATATTTATAAAATCTTTATGAACCCATTTGAAAAGAATTTACATAATATTTAAAGTAAATCACCTTTTACACTTTACGAAAACCAAATATCTCCGAACTGCATTGTGACAACCTACATCCTCGACCCTTAGAAATCGACACTAATTCATCCTATATTTATGGGACGTAAATCCAAGTTCCGGAGAGGAAGATTATCATGGGGTAGAACAAAATTAAGGTAGAAGATAAAAAATAGAATCTCACATCGTATTCAACATTAATTACACATATGAGTAGTATATGTAATTACTCCAAATTGCACCATCAGAGTCCTAGTAAGTACTAGTCCAGCCAGGATAGTTATAACTGCCTATCCTCACAAGTGCTGGTAGATACATCATACATATTACAGTGGAAATAGAAATAGATGGCTATCTACATAGGATCCAAAATGCTACACACTCCATCCAAAATGCTCCAAGCACCTAACTACTTGGCTGCCTTAAAAAAATAGCGCATCTAGAGTTTAAGAGGAAAATAAAATAAACTCCGGATCAGTCATGGGATTGGTGTCAGAAACTCTACGGATATCTAAAAATAAAGGGTATCTCATAAGACCATGCTGCACATAAACACATAATGAGTTATTACCTTATGATAACCAAAACATTTGCTACCTAAAATCTAGGAATTTTATTTTTAATGACATTCTTTTGAAAACACTTCTAGAGTAAACTTATATAATCTTAGCTGAAATTGTTACATTATTAAATTCTAGCATACTAGGCTCTATAATCAAGTCCAAAGTCACTTATTGGAGAATGGATTTCAATACAATGGAAGCTAAGGGACTACCTTCCATACAATACGTCTCTAGAAGGATGTACCGGGGATCAACACCTTCGAAACCTCTGCACCTGGAAAGACCGGTCTATTCGTAGGCCCATCTGGTGGTGGATAGAATCAAATATGACATCACCTTGGTTGTAACCGACCTATTCGGGATCCCATAGCATACACAATATACTCGACATTATGGATTTCAATACAATGGAAGGTAAGGACTACCTTCCATACAGTACATCTCTAGAAGGATGTACCGAGGATAAACACCTTTGAAACCTCTGCACCTGGCAAGACCGACCTGCTCATAGACCCATATGGTGGTGGATAGAATCAAATATGACATCACCTAGGTCGTAACCGACCTATCCGGGATCCATAGCATACACAACACACTCGACATGTAGAGAGTAATCTAGAAAGGTGATGACCATACCCTAGTGGTTGCGAACCATATAGCCTTATGATGTACCCTATTTAAGCCATTTTTGGGTGATGAATCATGAGGTAACGATTACCTTTATCATAGCACATTCTACTTTAAATACCGCATTACCAATTCCATCACACACTATCGATTTCCATAAATGTACAACTTTTGAGCTCGTATGTCTCAGAGAAGGGTGTTAAGTATAGGAGAGTTACCACTTACACCACTAAACAGATGTACGTTTATAAAATCAAAGTACGTGTATTTTAGAAATGCAATGTCTGACATTCGTCCATATAAGTTCTCGAAGAACAAAATAAACCAAAGGAACTCTCCTACTACATCTTATCAGGAACCATCCTTAGGATTAGTAGCGAGTAGCCCTTGCATTGAAGATCAAATGAAGATACTACTACTACAGATATATATATATATATGTTATGGGAAATATTCCTCGATGGTCGTAGATAAGCAACCCTTCATTCCATTTATTATCATAACATGTCCTTACCTTTGAATACGTAAATTGGTTCGAAGTAGTTTTCATATAGGAATCACTCAAATTTGGTTCCGGTTCCTTCAAACCAACCATCGATAATAGATGTTAAGCTTGAGGGTGGTTTATTTATTAATATCTTTTATCAAATAAAATATCTCTTTTAGAGATATAGGTCTTTAAATCATATTCTTTCCAGTATATATGGAATTATTAAACTCTTTTTAACTTTGAAAATATCAAATCAAAATCATTTCTCATAAATGACATTTCAAAACCTTATTGAGTAAAATGGGTCAAAATTATACTAATTCTACTCTACATCAATTTCCGTATTCAACCTTTACTGTCTATTGAATAACTGTGAAAGCACCTTTTAAATTCACATGTATGGTATAGGTTCCTTCCTCGGAATTTAATACCAAGTATAAGAAGATTACTTCTATACAATCCAAGTTGTTTAAATTTGTAAAATTGAGTCCTTTATACTTGTCTCATTTCTGACATTTCGACCTTCTCTATTCCTCGTTCAGGAAAGAGGCCAGGTGAGCCGGGGCACTGGTTGCTCCTAAACATCTACTTAGTTTAAGCACCTAACATCCAAATCTCACGAATAGAAAAATCTAGTTTGCTTATCGGCTTTTAGAGCCAAGATTAAATCACTTGATTATAAAATCTTTTTCTTTAAATCATTTATTTAAACTCTTTTAAATTAAATTATAAAACCTCCAAATCATTTTTAAAATACTTAATTATTTATATGAAAACATTTATAAAGGATTTGGGAAAGAATACTTAAGTTTAAAGCCATATTTCAGAAGTTATTAAAAGTGCTGCAAATAGTGTTGCGAATCATGCTCTTAATGCTTATTTGATCAAAACAACTTTTTGATCATACAGAAATCCATTTTTATAACTCAAATATCTTTTAAAAGATTTATAGAATTTATTTCGTATTTTCAAAGAATTCAAAATATCAATTTTAAAGAATTTGTCGCTTTGGTTTCTGAACTACCGAACCCCGACTATTTTGAAAACTTAGTTTGCTCATATTTCAGAATTTACTAAAAAATATTGATCCTTTTATTTAGTTTTAAAACTATGATTATAAGAGTTTGAAAAATTCTTAATTTAAAAAATTTCAACTCTTAATCCATCGAATGGATTTAACTTTCTATGACGCGAAATCGTGAACTACCGTTACGCTATGCGCCTATTTTGGCCTCAACTTCCATAACTTGTCCAAACTTCACTAAATTGGGTTTTAGTGTTTATAAAACATTTATGAACTATTTGAAAACATTTTGAAGAGGTTTAACAATCTTATATATGCCATTTCATTTATTAAAGGAAACTAATTTCTTTTTTGATATTCGACGTGTATAAAACGTGAATTGTTTACACATCCAAACAAAGATATTATCATATCCAAGCATGGTTCAAAATCATCACAATCAAGCATAGCCAAACATATATGTCATCTAAAATATCATAATATAAATAGAGTTTATCACTTGAATTCATTTCTAACTTTGCAAAAATTCGCTATAGCTTCGCTACGATCGCACTGGAGTCAATGGAATTGAGCCTTGGACCTTTGGGAAGGCTCGGACTATGCTTACTAATAGAGGTGGGATTGGTCGCACATAGCCTTGGTGGAGGAGAAGGAAGAGATCACTAGCTTGAACTTTGGTTTGAAGTGGTATAGATTTTGATTGATTTTGGTATAACTTTGTTTTGATTTTGTAATATTTTCTTTCTTAGGCTATTGAAGCCATTAATGTAGAGAAGAAAAGGATGAAGAGCTTAGGAATTTTATGAAGATGAAGTGTGAATGAAGTGAAGAGAGGTGGGTGCTATTTATAGGCAAATGTAAGGATGAAAATATCATGATATTACCCCACAAACACATCATCATTTCATCACCACCACACCTCACCCCCCTTCACCATCCATGGCCGAACACCCCCATGTGTGTGGCCATATGCTTGTACTTAGTGTGTAAGAAGTTGACTTTGGATTTACTTAAGGATGAAGTTTTAGGAAAATATCTTAGATATTTTGTAATATATATATATATATGTATATATATGTATATATAAATGTTTAAGTATATTTGTATTTATATATGTATTCGTTGCATGTGAATGCGTTCATGTATGTGCACATGTATGTGTGCATATGTATACCTCAAATGATTCACAACGTTGCACAACTTGTCTACGTTAAATCATTACGGATTCCGATTCTGATTCCTGGCCACATTTTCACTTCTTATTCAATACACACACACGCATATATTTATTAACAAAGTTTGATAATAATATTTCTATCATTATACAATAGTTAAAAGGGCTTATTTTATAATTAAAATAATTATAAAATAATTTAAACTCAATTTAAATTTAAAAATCATTTATTCCACAATAGTGATATCATTGATAATGTCATAAAGAGATTTTATTTTTTAAATAAAATTAATAATTTTATTACATATTCGCACTCATATAGATAAATGAGTGTATGTATTCAGCTCCATGCATGATGTCGGATGGTCTAAGAGCTATTTATTGATAAAATAGTTTTCGGTCATTTTATTTATATATCTTCCAAATATATATTTTTGTAAATATTTATTCAAAACAAGATTATTGATATTATTTATTGTTCAAAACATTATATTTTATGTCAAAAAAAATCTTATATTTGAATATTTTAAATTTTTTCTGAAGTGATGAATTTGCAGGTCATTACATGCATCCATTGCTACTATCGCTAGTTGGACCGTAACTTCTAAACTTGTTTTGTATATCAAAATTGCTTCAAACCTCGGTTCAAAAAACATTTTATTATCTCGAAAGAAGGTAAATAAATTTAAAATACTTTTATAAATATAAAACAATGTTAATCGTCCTGAAAGATATTTGATATAACCCTTTTATAAATTTAAAACCATATTAATTATCCTAAACTAAAATTAACCAAATTTATAATCTTATATAAATTTAAAACAACATTGATTATCTTGAAAGGTAATTAATCAAAAAAAAAATCTTTTTATCTATTAAAAACAACATTAATTACCCTGAAAGATAATTATCAAATTTATAATCTTTTTATATATTTTAAACGACACTAATTACCCTAAAAGATAATTAATCAAATTTATAACTACTTTTATAAATTTAAAACAACACTTATTCTTTATTTTAAAATTCTAAAAAGTACTTGACAATATAATTTAAAAACATTCAAAGGGCGAAAATCGAGGCCAAACATTTATCTTATAAAAATACAAGCACAAGTCCAATACATACAAATGTTTTAAGTAGTTGATATTTCATAAGTGGCGGTATAGCAATAATCGCTATAATGACACTTTTGACTTCAAAAATGGGCATCTAAACTAGTAGAATCTTTTGGACATCAAACGAAGTATGAAATCAAAAGAATCGAGCATAAAAGTAAATGAACACATAGATTTTATAGTAGTTTTGCAATTTTGGCCTACGTCCACTTCATAATTTTATTAATCTTTCATATGATTACAATTACAAGAGCATTTGATCAACTTGGATCCATCGATATAAGTTTCAAGAAATAAAAAAGGCATAGCCTCCAGAGGAAGAAGAAGATGAAGTCCCCCTTTTTGAAGCTATGACTGTTGTATTTATAGTTGAAGCCGCGTATGGATCGGCCTGAAACTTTGCAAGAATGTTCCCCAGGTCCAGTAGAGCCCATCATCTCGATCATCCCCCATAACTCGTTGTTTAGGAACGATTAGATAGATAAGGACGATCCATTTTTCTAAACTCCAATCACCATGTGATCCATTTTGGATGGTCCCATGTGCTTCCTAATGTTTTTTCCAAAATATAGGTTCATTCTGAGTTGTAGATTGTGAAATATGGATCGATCATAGTCGACGCTAAAATGTACACTGAATTTCACCTATCGTTACCTCGAATCATCCAATAACAATCAGTGAATATCGATCAGCATTCTTTCCCCTACCTCTTTGGGAGATGAGATTGTTATGGTATGCTCCCCTTGCCATATCGTCGATGCCCCGAAAGTTCCACATGGAATGGCTTCATGGATCTCGAGATACTGAATGCTCTTCGACGATTTGAACTATCTCCTTGATCGTTCCCTTGTTGATCCAAACAAATCATTATTTCCTCCGTAGATTATGTATATGAACTTCAACCAATTCCAAACTTGGGATATAAATTCACGGGGCCAGGCTAGTGACTTCATGCTAGCTAGACTTCGATTTGGTCCTGGTTCGAATCTGTCCGACTATCATCCATGTTGCGATATATGGCTGGCTCTTCAAGCTATCGACTATTCGTTCCTAGTCGGATCGATGATATCATGGCTTTTCCAAAGGCGGGATAACGGAAACACAAATTAAATAGTATGTCACAAATATTTCAATCAAACATCAATATAAGCACATAAGAATATAAATAAGATTCATATAATAGTAAATTAATAATGGCGAAAAACCCTTGGGGTCTATCTACAAACGTCCCCTGCAAAACTATGGTTATTCATGCAATCCGCTTTTCAAGCGGATATTCACATCCAATCAAACAATGTTAACAAATATATTTTATTAACGATTTAGCACTTAATAGCTAACATATCTTCTATTAATTAATCCACATATTGATTGCTTCAAAAATAATCTTTTTACTTTACAAGCATAAAACTGTTATTTATTCTGCTCGATAGATGTCAAAAGTGATCTATTCAATTTAATTATAGCAGAATGATGTTTAATTATGCTAAATAGATATCACAAACGAAGTATAACTAATTTATTTAACTATATTAAACGTAATTAAATTAAATCACAATAACTTTTAATCATTAATTTATACTTCGCTAAAACAGTCAGCTATCATCCAAGCATTCAACAATAAGCTATAGCAACACATATATCATATAGTTTATTTAGAGGTGAGTAAACTCACCTAAATTCTGGTCGATGCTTTCGCTTTCCGATTCAATCTTCGATTTTAACTCGAAATTCTGTTAGCTCCAAACTCAACGAATCCATTTCCAATGCGTTGATGAAATTGATACGAGTCCCATGCAACTGACTACGTCAGAATCTAACTTTGTATGAGCAAATATGGGTTTAATAAGATATCGAATTAAATAATATAATTAATTCACAATTACATCTTAATTACCCTAATAAACCTGATCTGTCTAACGAATAAACCCTGGTTGCGTTTCTTTTTTCCGGTTCATCTTTGTTTGGCTGTAATTGTAGGCCACCGTTCGCCATCCCAACATCTCCACCGACTCCCCAGACCACGACGATCCAAACGACACTAGCCTCGCCCTCCAATTCGCCGCTGCTAGCTCCAAGTCAAACCCAAAAACATCTCTATTCAACTCGATATTACTCGAGGATAAACCCCCAAACTCCACCGGAATGTTGCCTACCCTTCCCGAACATTTTTGCTTCAATGCTGCCGCTAGGAGATCAATGTCGACATCGAAAAACCCACCCCTAGCTATGCTGTTTAAGCCCATATCCATGTCATCGTGCTCCGCTCCACGATAATCCAACTGGTCAACACACTCATCTTACCCTCACACACATTTTTCATGCTGGACACTTCGCCTAAATTGGCTTCTAGCGACGTCGATCAACAATGGCCATTGGATTTGGCTATCTTAGGTTATTCTGATTAAGAAAGTTGGGAGAGATTATGGTCCTTTGATAAATTTTCCAACATTATACAACCCCTAAATTCACGAACTCCAATCAAGATGTGCTCATTAGCGTTCCTAACAAGTACCTCTATTTCGAAGTCAATGGAACTAGTTGCGGAATCTAATTCCATCGTATAAAATAGTTAGCCTTTATAATCAAATTATATTATTATTTTAATACTCTAAAATTAACCATTACGCGTTTTTGAGCTCACACAATCACACGGTACGTCCGACCACCACGAAACTCGTCGGCGTACATCGCCTTATTATTCCAGACCTAATGAAACTAGTTTCGACAAAATTCGAGATACTGCCCCAGAATGGTAATTTCATGCATTTTGATATCGATTTATATTTTTCGATCACATTATGTCATTATTGATATTTATCCAAACTATTTATTATTGCAAATAAGTTCACAAAATGAGTCCACCATCATTATTTATTAATTAAAAGGAGTTAACTAAGGTTATTAAATCCATTTAATTAAGTTTTAAAGCATAATTCAAATAAATAATCCTAATATTTGAATTCAAGTTATTAAACTTTATAAATCTAATTATTTAAATATTTAAAATTAATTAAATATTCAAAATCAAAATGATAAAATTCTAAGATGTAATATTCTCCCTCCTTAAAAGAATTTCGTCCCTGAAATTCCCGAAGGAAGAAAATAGTCTCTAAAACCTTAGGATTTAAAAATAATTAATTAAACTAAATTACTATGCTATTAATTAAATATTATATATTAAGGAAATTTCGGCAGCACCTCTTTTGCATGGCTGACCTGGAAAAACTTCAACTCACCGCAATAGGCCCAATAAACAAAGAAAATAAAAGTCAAGTGGCCTCCCATATCTGGGGCCTAAAATAATCAATCTATCTCCATTATCTAATTCTACTATGTACTTATTTTGCATTTGACTTTTAATTAACAAACAACCTACTTTCTTGATGCGAATGCTGATGTGCAAGAATTCAAATAGTAATCTTTTGCTTCCCTTTACCTATCTTCTACTTACAAAATTCAAAAGAGAATCATGCTAATAAAAGAGCAGTACACAAGCTGTTTCTATCATAAGCAATAGCAACATAAAAATATGATAACCATATGCAACAAGACCATATGGTGCAACTCTAGTGTGGTATAAAGCCGCACGCGACCCAAAAGCAATATATTAATCATATGCAGCAAATGTATAGAGAATAATAAAATACTAAGCATCCATTTTTTCTCCAAAAGATGAACTTAGAACTAAATGCCCAGTCATAATACATTTTCAAATTGCACTGAAGAGAAATAAATCAAAACCGAAATCAATTACGACAAAGAGGGGCTCCTCCTACCAAAGCATGGTATAACTCTAGAATAAAAACAACACAGAGCATCCAATGGTATTCTGATTCCTCTTAAAATATTATCTAGAGTAAACAAATATACCTGGCGAGTCTTGCAAATCGAAAAACTCTCAATTGCCCAACTTTAGTTGCAACAAAAAAATTTGAAAAATCACTTTACAAAATATCTTTTCAAATATCGTGAAATAATAATACTGCACCTGATGTTTCAAATTATTATTATTGTTATTATTTCTTTCATAATTTTTTCTGAAATCACTTTTTCAAAAGCACCTGGATTAAGTGCTAATAAACAATGACTTTATAAACCCTAGTCTATAAAATCACACTATCAACCAAATCAAATTCCATAAAGGAATTAACGAACACGTAACATTGTTTAAAAAGTTAAATGAATAACTAACAAGATTTAGAATTTTTCTTACATTTACAACTTTATCGATTGTGTGAGGATATAGATAATTTCCTAAGTGTACCATTACAGTCATCGGCCCTTGGTTATTGCTTAAAAGGTTATCTAAGCTCCCTCAAACAAAATTGAAAGTTGCTCCTAAACTTCCCTAAGCTCCACAACAAATCATGCAAATACAGTTAAGCCCATATGACTTACATAAATCATCCGTACACGATGCCTGATCTGGCCACTTGCTTAAATACGTTAACTTCACTTCCGAACATGTATTACTCACTCGGCATCCCTAGTACAGACTCCGATCAAGTTCGTTGATTAAAAACCTTCATTCTCCTTACGTAGCCATATACTATGATAGAAAACCTTAGTATCATGCCAAGAATTCGAATCAAGTGTTCGCTGATAAGGATCAAGAAAGAAATCTTTTTCGGACTGGTGTGAATCACTCCGAAGTAATGTATTCAAACCCTAGATCAGGATCGTGTGAATAAAATGATCTTTGTATTACTTATGTACTTAGTCTTATTAGTTTCTTAACTACACCAATTTATTTTTAAACCATTTTCAATTTTTCATTTACAGTATATCACTTAACTCTAAAATTATTTACGAATTACTTCATAAATTTTCACTTAAGTTCATAAATATCTTATAAAGACACATCTCTATAAAAATTTAAATTGAAAAATTAATCCACACTTATTTACTTGTATAATACTCTTCTACATGCTAAGAGTAATATACAAAATGTCAATTTTATTTTCATTATTTAATCTTTTTTTCTTCGCAAAATTCAAATCAAACCCCAAACAAAATAGGGATTTTAAAACCGAGTCAACCTTTCGACATCTTTACCTCAGAGTATTCTAATGAAAGATGTTTACTTGTTGGCCCAATAAAATCAAATAGTTTACAAGACTTATATATTACCCTAAAATCTTTATTAAAATTTCTTTTTTTTTGAAATTTTTTCACTTACAAATTTATCCAAGTAATACCATTATCACTTTTCTTTGAATCTTCTTAAAATTATTTAAAGAAATACTGGGATTTAAATTCTTAAAAACTCATTTTACTTATTGTTTTAACTAAAAGTTCGCCAAACACCCCAAGATTATGTAGAGAACAAAAGTGAAGAAATATAACAGAAATAGAAATGAAAAAAAGGAAAGAAAAGGCAAAAATTCGTTTATAGTGGTTTGGAAAAGCAACGTCTATGTCCACTTTAAGATTTTATTGCTGATTTACAACTTGGGGGCAGAAGTTCTTAGGACTCGGTACAACTCAAGCACTTAGAATTTCAAAATTATAAGAATATAAGAAATAATAGAGTTAGAGCCAAAAGATCCCCAAAAATGAGCCATACCTTCCTATTTATAGAGGTATGGAGCCTAAAATATTTCACCAAATATCTCCTAGCCATTAGTCATGATTTAGACCAGTTCTCTCCAAAAAGTAGGCGCCGCATCATCAGTAACAATGAGTCATCAGTTGGGAGTCATACCGATCCACAAGTTGGCTATATTTGCTATCTTCCACTCTTCACGTCGGATTGTCATGCGGTTAGCTTCAAGATTTCATAATTATTTGCACCAATAATAGCTTGTTTCGAAGTCCAAATAATGGAGTTTGTAGAACAACAGAGTTCCAGATTTAGGAGTTCGTGGAGATCGATAGAAAATTGCATTCATTCAACGAAGCGACCTTGGAAATAAGCTTTTAGCATCTAGTTTGGCATCTAGGCAGAAGATGGGGGTCTACCCAAGCTACAGTTGGGGGTCGGTAATAATCCCTAAGCGAGGGTTGGTACCGATCCCCAACTTAGTGGATCCTATTGTTATGTTACCTTGATTTGGGTTGTTTTAGCTTTGGCTGAACTTGCTTGTAGTCCGACTCAAGATATTTGAGTGATTACTTGGGGCTTGACTTAGGATTTTCTAAGATTTTCGTGTTATGAATTTTCCTTCACTTGCTTGGAGTCAGATCTTAGTTTTTTAAGTGTTTGCTCCAAGTCATCGAAAGACGATATCGAGCCATGCTCGGGAGTAGGTACCGAGTTGCACTTGGAATCGGACTCGAGTTTTTTTTTAAATTTTGATTCGAGTTTTCAAGAGTCGGTATCGATCTCCAGGTAGGACTCGGTACCGATCCCTGGCTTGGGTTTTTGCATGGTTTTCTCTAGGTTGTGCTTGGGGTATTTTACGGATTGCCTCCGGTCTAACTCAGGAAACTCTCAAGTCTATTCTGCTTCATGTCTAACCAGAGGATTTTATGGGTTTGTTTCGAGTCTACCCTTCCAAAAACTTGAACTTTCAAATTTTCAACTTTTTTCGCTCATTTATTGATCTTTCCTTTTTCTTGCCTTTTTATGATATTTCCAAAGTCCTTGGGTCATTTCTTCATCGTTTGCTCGTTCGACTCGATTGTTTAAATTTGAATACTGCATAGTCAAAAGGCAGGATAACCCGTATAAAATACCTTTTATAAATCACATAAATCATTTGATAAATATATACCATACTCATATAAAATGTACTTTTAAAATCATCATATATTATAAGGACTTTCCATTATCATAATAAACTTTTCATAAATATTTTTCCTATAAATGTTTTATCTTCCCATTTAGACTAATTAAACAATTTTATTAAAAGATGACCTTTTAACTTAACAGTTTCACTGAATACTTTATAGTCAAACTATGAAACTTAATTCACCAGAGGTTTGTTTTAATGTACGACAATTATAAATAAATGCTCAAAACTGGTCGAGCATAAATGAACAATCAACAAACAATAGTCAATGCTCCTAAACAATCTGAGCACGACAAATCAAACAATACTGATAAT
The DNA here is from genome assembly GCA_030765085.1 of Allium cepa. NCBI lineage: Eukaryota > Viridiplantae > Streptophyta > Magnoliopsida > Asparagales > Amaryllidaceae > Allium > Allium cepa. The sequence goes on from CM060929.1 coordinate 487,898,804, forward strand.
AAAGAAATGTTATCATTACCAAACAAACACACCATAAATAACTATATAAATTTGAAAATTATTCCTTTATATATATATATATAATATACAATCCTAAGTGAAATGGTTCACTTACCAAATTTTCGAAAATCAATATCATGTCTGTTTGCCTTGTTCGAGTGTTTAAAAATCCCTATCTACACCATGGTATCCTACATCTCGACCAGAATTCTTAAACAAATCAATAGACCAATTAAAATAATATGTTTTTATAACAATGATAGTGATGCTTCCATATATACAGTACCCTCAACTTATTCTAGGGTACCACTTATGTTACCTCTAATGAGTTTACCCCACCAATGCCATGGTTCTTGCTTAGTCTTCAACTTTGATGCCAAATGCAACGACCCACCTTTTCGACCCTTGAAGTGGCACTTAATACATCCATGATATTCAAATGCCAAGTATCCAAGTGTAGGAGAGGCGGTTGTTAGGACAAAAAGAAAAAAGAAAAAGAACATGGGGAAATAGAATCTCACATTAGAATGTAACATACAATATAACAAAGGCAGTAAAACTGTCACTCTAAATTACATGGTATATCAGAGTTAAAATTAAACCTCGTCAGCCTGGACAGTTATAAATTCTTGACCCGACAAATGCAGATGGGTATATATGATAATATAGTGGAAAATTAAAATATTATGGTAGAAGAACATCCAACTCTACCCCATGAGCTCCAAGTCCCACCAATGACAACCTGGAAAAATACTTGGTATGACCCGAGAATTATAATAAAATAACATCTGAATTAGTCTGGAAAACCAACGTAAGAAAATTCAAGAAATGTGGGAAAATATAATAATTCTATGAGAATATGTCGCTAAACATGAATAGAGTTTATACCTCACAAGAACAACATCCATAAAAGAGTGAATGGAAACAAATTAGAAAAAACCCAAACTTAAAAGAATAGGCATAAACAAGATCAAAACCCAAACTTAAAGAATATATACAAATAATTTAATACCGAGACGAGCGCCAACACTTCTTGATGCAATTAAGAAAACAATTCAAAGAATTAAATCAAATAAGAAAATAGAATTTTCCAACAATGACTAGGTGATTGAACCTCCCTCATCGAAAGTATACCTCTAGAAAACATACTTGAGAACTAGATGGCTCTCAGATACGCCAAGCCGGATCCCGCTAATCTTACTGAGAATCCGAGCATTTCACATCTCCATGCGCATACCACTGTACCCAGTCTAGAATAGATGTGAAGATACCCTAATGAGGGCAATCCTACAAAGCTTGGCTTCCACTCGCTCTTTTGTTTTAACATTTTCAACAAAGGATCAATGCTCAAAATGAGTGAAAAATCGTCTTAGATTAACGAAACAGAAAATATACTGGAATCGATAGTCAATAAATCAATTATCGAGAATAACCAAAATGATTTATATGGAAATTAAATTTCTTATCCTTACCATCACTCGTCGATTTCAAACTTGTACTATCCTTTGGTTAAAAATGAAGGCAGGCTAGTTAAGGTAGTGTTACCTCTAAGCCATGCCTTTTGACGTCATTTTTAACCTTCGAGATAGAAGCCATTTTCCATACTTCGACGTTTAATGCTAAGAGTATGACTAAATCCTTTCCATATAAGCAATATCATTTACGGAAATTTAATTTCTTATACTTTCCATAACCAAATCAAACTTTTAAAAACCAAACTTATGCTTGGTTTTTACAACATAACTTTAAACTGCTTTATTAAAGTTATTAATTAACTTTAAACATTACAATTAAAATGATTGATTAAAATAATTTGTTATTAATATCTCAAAGTATCCTTTTACTTTAAGATAAAATAATGATTCAAAATATATTTAAAACCCAAATTCCTTCCCAATACTTTTAAAATATTCATGAACCCATTTGAAAAGAATTTACAAAATATTTAAAGTAAATAACCTTTTATACTTTACGAAAACCAAATATCTCCAAACTTCATCCATAGCGACCATAGCTATATGGACCATAACTTCTAAACTTTTTTGTACATCAAAATTGCTTCAAACCTCAGTTCAAACATCATTTTATTATCTAAGAATAAAATAAATCAATTTAAAATATTTTTATAAATATAAAAAAATGTTAATCATCTCGAAAGATAATTGATATAACTCTTTTATAAATTTAAAACCATATTAATTATCCCAAAAGAAAATCAATCAAATTTATAATCTTATAAATTTAAAACAATATTAATTAACTTGAAAGATATTTAATTAAAATAATAATCTTTTTGTCTATTAAAAACAACAATAATTATCCCGAGAGATATTTAATCAACTTTACAACCTTTTTATATATTTTAAAAACTCTTCCTATCTTGAAAGATAAATAATCAAATTTATAACTACTTTTATAAATTTAAAACAATACTTATTCTATATTTCAAAATTCTCAAAAATACTTGAAAATATAATTTAAACAACTTTTAACGGGCAAAAATTACGACCAAACATTTATTTTTTAAAATACAAGAACAATCCAATAGACACAAGGGTTTTAAGGGTATGATATTTCATAAGTGGCGGTACAGTGATACTTGCTATAATGACACTTGCACAACTCAAACGGTATGTGACAAATATTTCAACCAAATATCAATATAAGCATGTAAGAATATAAGTAAGATTCATATAGCAGTAAATTAAAAATGGCAAGAAAAGCTTTGGGTCTCTCTACAAGAGTACCTTGTAAAACAATGTTAATTATGCAATCCGCTTATCAAGCGAGAATTCACATCCAATCAAACAATAATAAAAATCATACTATTATCAAAAAATTAGCAATCAATAGCTAACATATCATTTATTAATTAATCCATATATTAATTGACTTCGATAATAATACTTTTACTTTGCAAGCATAGAATGGTGATTTAATATGCTCAATGGATATCCAAAATGATCTATTTAATTTAATTATCCCAGAATGGTTTTTTATTCTTCTAAATAGATATCACAAATGAAGTATAGCTATATTAACTATGTTAAACATAATTAAATTAAATCACAATAATTTTATCATTATTTTATACTTTATTAAAACTGTTAACTATCAGTCAAGCATTCAACAACAATATATAGAAATACAGACATCATATACTTTGTTTAAAGGTGAGTAAACTCACCTAATTCCAGTTGACGCTTTGGCGTTCCAGTTCGATTTAGATCGAACGATGTTCAATTTTAGTTTAAAATTCTACTAGCTTCAAACTCGGCGAATCCAGTTCCAATACCTAGATGACATTGATATGAGTCAACGAACTGCCCGTGTACGAATCCAACCTCGTATGAGCAAGATATGATTTAGTAAGACATCGAATTAAATAATATAATTAGTTTACTAATTACATCTTAATTACCCTATTAAACCTAAATCCATCTCATCACAAACCCAGACTGCGTTTCATTTTCCCCATTCATCTTCATTTATCCGCCACTGTAGGCCACCATATGTCATCACACCACCTTTACTGACTTCCCAGACTACGACGACCCTAACGGCACCAGCCACGCCCACTTACTCAACTCCGCCAGCACCAAGTCGAACCCAAAAACATATATGTTCAGCTCGAGATTGCTGCCACCATCGTAGATGACAAACCCTTACACTCCACCAGAACGTAGCCCTAACCTTCCCCCACATTTTTTTGCTTCAGTGCTGCCACTAAGAGTTCAGCGTCGACGTCGAAAATCCCTACCCTAGCCACACCATTCAAACCCAAATCCCCCCGTGCTTTGCTCCACGATGATCCAATCGATCAAAATATTCATCACACCCCATGCATATTTATCATGTCGAACCCTTTGTCTAAATCAGCCTCTAACTACATCAATCAACAATGGCCATTAGATTTGGCTATCATAGGTTTTGAGTTGAGAAAGTGAGGAGAGAGCATAGGCCCTTTTATAGATTTTCCAACACTATTTGTAACGACCCTAATTTTGATTAACATTATTTAGGACATTTAATTAGTTAAATTAAATGAAATAATATATATGGTTAAGGGATTGAGATTTGTAAAAAGGGTAGTCGTGCCTTGTTGAACTAATGAACTAAGGGAAAATAAAATGAATTAGATAAGGGAAATGGATAAGGGCAAGATAGGAATAAGATATATTCTAATATCGTGACAACCCTCATTTCGAAAGGTTTAAATTGATAATAATCCACACATATCCAACTCAAAAAATCCAAAACACAGATAATCAATGGTCTTAATTAAGAAAAAAAGGAATGAAGAAAACAAACACAAAATCTCGCAACAGAAAGACAAAATATAATAACCAAATAAATAGCTCATGAAGCTATTTACACTATACATTTGATTATACTTTTATAATATCAATCAAAGTTATACATATAACGGAGACAAAATAAAATAAAGCAGCGGAACAACATGTTGCGGGGATAATACTAGTAATAATAATATACCAATCTTCATCTTCATCCTCTCGAAGATAATTTTCAATGCGCTGAAAACTCAAGGCTGACCCGAGCATAATGAAAAGACAAAACACTTGAGTTAGGACTATTATGCGAGTCGAATCGATATCACATATGCATGAGTGTAATAGCATCAGAGATGTTTATGAGGTTTCACATCTCCTATCTAGTGTATAACATGCATGCAATAACTCAAGGGATGTTACGGGATTTTCTATCTCTTAAGGATACATTAAAATATTTATATATAGTAGAGTATGCTATATATATGTAATGTCTAATCAACAAAATAAATATAATTTTTTAGCGTTAAGGCTTTACATTAACTCCCCGTAACGCGTTTTTAACATTGTCGTCTAGTTTGCGTATAACGCCCCAGTAGCATGTCGGGGGTTAGGGATGCGCCGTGATACGACAACACTAAACCAAACTCGTAGTGGTCTCATATAACGATAAAAAGTATGAGAAAGCACGTGAGGTAATGCCCAAGGTAGGATACTACTGGTTAGAGTTGCATGGCTAGTGGTAACGCATCGTAGCCACGATCGCCCACCGTGTCCATCCATCCCATAACGAGTCAAAGAGAGGTCATCCATCAAAAGTAATAGTAGAATCTAGTACAAGAAGAAAATTGAAGAACAGATGTCCGCTAGTGGTAGCTAGCCCACTTGGCCTTGTCAAGCCATCCTTTTTTAGTCATTTCAAATTGACACAAGTGTCGAGGTCAATCCATCATCGTTCTCTTTCTTCAAATCCAACAAACGTACACCAAATCCAACCACTTCATTCTGGAGTTTCCTCTGCGTACACAGTTGTTAAAGTGGTTCCAATATTGACATAGAGTATGCCAATAAGAGGCCCCAGTCTCTTTAACAACCGAACGTCATTTTACACATCGGTTGGTACTTTTACATTTCAAAATCGATATATATTTGATATCAAAATATCATATTCACTTTGAAGTATCATTTATTTCAAAATATCATATTTACTCGAAATATGTCAATTTCATTTGAAATCATTTTGCTCCAATATTTCAATTTCACTTCCAAAATCGTTTCGAATTTCAACTTATGTTATAACTTCATTTTAACCAAATTTGCATTTAAATCCATGATTTAAATATAAACATTTCACCCTTGCACAACTTGAATTTTTTTAGAAAATGGTTTAAATAATTTTAAATAGTTTAAAAGGTTAAAATAGTTTGATATAAAATGGTTTGAGTATTTAAAATGGTTTATATAGTATATTTGTTTGGAAAATCAAAATATTTTGAATATTTAAAAAACATATATTTTTAACAGTTTATATTAAAATAATTTATTTTGGAAATAGCCTAAATCAAACTGATTCAATTCCAAACCTTTCAATTCAAATCATCTTTAATCTCAATTCAATTCAGATCGACTCAATTTCAATATAGATTCAAATCAATTTCAATTTCAACTCAAATTAATTTCTATGTCAATTCAATTCGAATTAATTTCACTTTCGATTTCAATTTTCAAACGTTTCATATTAACTTTAAATTTGATTCAACAATTCGATTCAGTGGTTTAAATTTTAATTCAATTCTTATTTTAAACCATTTTAATTTATATAAATGCCGAGTTGAATTTCAAAACACCGATTTAAATTACTTAAATCAATTTAAACTTCAATGTTCAATTTAAGGTTCAAATCTTTAAAATGATTCAATTCCGAGTCAAAGTTTGAGATATCAACTTATATTACTTTTACTTGAATAACTTCGAAGTTCAAACCTTTTAAAACAATTCAATTTCCATAATTCAAATCGTATTTCAACTCTAACTTCAAATTTCAAATTGCATTCTTTAGACAAATTCTTTTAACCAATTTCAATTTCACATTTGGCTTGAATTCGAACATAATTCGCTTTTCATATTTCAATTCGATTTATTTTTATAAAACGAATCATTTGAATAAATTCAAATCCAAGAATTTAAAATCATTTAATTTAATCAATCCGATGTCCGTATATAATTTTCTATCCTATGCCTAAGTGATCGGTTATTTCAATTTAATTTCAAGGATGGATATATATCATTTCAATCCAAAATAAATGTCATAGGTATATATTATTTCAATCCATATCTTAATTTATTCGAAATAATTAAAGTAATAGTTTATATATTGTCAAATAATTTACAGGATGATAACGTGATACATACATACATACATACATATATATATATATATATATGTATATATATATATAATAAATAAGCATCCAATCATCCAAAGTATTAGCCAATAGCATCCAATCTTAATCAACGTCCAAAACAACCAATAAATCATGACAGTTAAGTAGTTTCGATAATCAAAAATTTAACTGTCTATTTAATTCTAATTTTACTTTAACTGTTAATTTTAATTCCTAATAGTCAATTAATATGTCAATTTAAATGTCAATTAAATTACCAAACAACAGTCAATAAAATTAAAATACTTCTTGATATCAATTTAACGAACATTAGAAATATTTTACTCTTCGGAGCGGTTTAAAACACTCACCTTTATTTAAAACTGAAAATATTCTAGGGTTAAATAAATTCTATTTCAGCTCCATGTCGTAGCCTTTGTCGATACATTGCTACGCTACTTGTTTCGCTCGAATCAGACCTCGTATGGAAAAGTTACAAATTTAATTAGCATTCAATTATAATTAAAATTAATTAACAAAATTAATTAAAAATTCAACTAAACTTAAAAAAACCTTAATCCATCTCCCTAGCATGCACAGTACCGCTTACATCTCCTTCTTCCAGATCGCGACTTCATCATTTATTTTATTTTTTAATATAAATGATCGAACCGCACCTGCGTCGCCGAGCCTCCATCGTGCGCCAGCCTCCAGCGAGTCGCCACCGATCACAGCCACGCACACGCACGTGGTGAATGAATGAAAACCCTAAAACTGGCAGCGACGAACGCGAGAAAATATCGAGCACCATGCTACGCAATTCGACGACCCAACCATCTAACTTATAGAGCCCGTCGAGGTGTACGTTTTTCCTTTTGGGGTCGAGCGATTTCATTGAGTGGAATTGGAGAAAATGAGGGAGAAAGATTGATCAATTTTGGTGATTAAACGAATAAAAAGAAGCAGCGCTACTTAGCTTAGGGTTTGACGAAAATGAACGAGACGCGACCTTATATAAATTTCTGACGCTATCACACATAAACTTTCCAAACTCCAACCAAAGCATGCTGCCTAGCATTCTACATGTTATACCCCTATTTCGGACACAATGGAACTAGTATCAGGAGCCAATTCTATCATATATAAAAGATAGCTTTTCAGAATCAAATTATTTTAATTAAAGTTCTAAAAATAAATCCGACGCGTTTAAAGATCACATGGACAAACGATAAGTCCGATTGCTATGTAAATTAAAATCCTATAATAAATCACTATTATAGATCCGATGAAATTGGTTTCATTGAAATTCGAGATAGTGTCTGAAAATCTATTGTTATTCCGCCTTCTAGCAAGGCCGTGACACCTAGAAATTGACTAGAAATCAAAGACAGTTCATCCTGAAAAACAGTTATGCACAGGTTCGCTATGGATGCCGATAAGCTTTCCTGAGTCCGGATCGAGCTACAATTAACATGACACGACAATCAAAGCTATAAAAGCCAATGTTCCAAATTTCAAGTCAATCGAAGTTTGTATGCTTAAGATATGATCGATGCGAACCAAGGAAATCAAATCATTCGTATCCATCATTCCGCCTCCTTCGCATCGCTTTAATTCGTATCCATCCAGGGAACCTCAATCGTATCCACCAAACATCTGTTAGTTCGAATCCATTAGATATGTTCCACTTCGTATCCATCCGTACTCATATTACTTCGCATGTATCATCCCCCAGCTTGTTTGTGTCGATCCACCCACGTCTATTTCGTATCCATCAATAAGCAACACTTTCGTATCGATCTCGTCCATATGTATTTCGTACCGGTCTCATCATCAACTCAATTCATATTAATCATCCAACGATCGATACGAAACATGCCACTAAAGACATCGATACAAAGGATGTGTGAAATGATCAATATGAAGTAGCATCTAGGTTATCGGTTGAAGTACACGGGTTCATATCGATATAAAGCAGTCACAAACCATCGATAGAAAAGAATAATCCAGATCGATACAAACAAAGGCATGTAAAAGTGGAAGACTCGGTCACTAGGCATGAAAAGTGGATCAATCCAAAAAGTTAGTGCCATGTCACCTAGCAAGCACGTGCCTAGAAGCGATATGAACAAAAGCGATGCAAACAGAAGCAATGCGAACTCAACAGCCTTCAACAAATTCAAACTTGCATCAATCATAACTCGAGATTTACAAGTCCAAATGCCACCAAATTTTCACAGGAGCTTACGTGAAACCTCAGGAATATTCATGATCGATCTTGACTCGATTGGGCTAAATCTTAATTGATATGAGTTTCATTCGTATCGATCATGGATCGAGTCCAAACAACAGGGGATCGATCGAGTGGGGCCACCCACGTGAGGAAAGAGGTCTTCCGAGATCAAGGCGAGATATTTGCTTCCTATGCCTATAAATAGCAGCCTAGGACCTACTGAAAAATGACTTTTAGCTCTTCTACATCCAGACTCTATCGAAAATATCATTGTACTTGGATTATACTGTTGTAACTCTTTGTAATTTGCAAGAAAAAATGAAGATAAAAGTCAGCCATTTCATAGTGGATGTAGGCCATACGCCGAACCACTCTAAATCTGTGTCTTTCTATGCATTTTTCCCGTTTATCGATTGGTGTGTTTGTTTGATATTCCTCACTTTCCATTTATATTCTTCATTTTATCTTTTCAAACACATCCAAAGAGAGCTATGTCCAATTTTAATACAAACACTTTGGTGCTTTCATTGAGAAAACTTAGTTTTTCTCCTTCTCATTGGAACTACTACTGATATCGGATTGCATGAATCTGAGGAGAAGATTCAGATTTCAAGTTCAAAAGTTCTTCCACCTATTAAGATTTGTACCAAGTCTATGAGAGAGCTTCGCTATCCACAATGGTCAACACTAGGACTACTTCAACAGCCACAGATCTCGAAAGATGGGATAGACCGAACCCCATGCAACTTCCTTCTACCGACCAGAATGCCGCCAGACCCTCAGATCCACAAGGCCCTGTCACCAGGGAAGAGTTTCAACTACTAATGCAAGAGTTGATGCAAAGCCGCCAGAAGCTTAGTCAGCAACTCCGTGCTAATGCAGAATTGACCAATCGAATAAACCATGAAAGAGGAAGGAGATCCAGAAGGGATCAGGCTTTATATTCATCCATTGAGAGTTCAGCCTCTTCTGACTACAATCACCGATCCACGTTCCCATGGCCAGATAGAAGCTATACATAGGCTACTAAACCTCAAAAGCACAATGAATCTTGGGCAACCGAGGGTTGTCCCATCAACCAGTCATCAGACCGGACTCTCCTCCAGAGGAGGTACTGTTCCTTATCACACTACCGACAACCATGCTACTACCGCTGCTATTCAACTGGAAGTTGACACTCGGAGTCGAACGGATCTGATCCACCACCAATGCAATTATACTCCTGAGCCTTATGTTCCTGAAAACCTAGAATCAAGGAGGCGAGATATGGACCATTGACCGCGACCGGCCCATCCTCGCATTGTGGAACTCGACCACACCTTGGCTCAGCTTGCCCAGAACGTCCAGATGCCAGATATCTCGACTATGATCTGTCAGATGATCCGTGAAAGTCAGGGTCTCACCAATGACGACCGAGGAATCTCTCGGAGTCATACCCCTTTTACGAATGATATACTCTATGCCGAACCGCCTTGGAAATTCAGAATGCCAACTCTACCCATTTATGAATGGAGCTCTGATCCTAACCAGAAGTAAGAATGGTTAATGAATGCCACACGAGCTCATGTTGCGGTCAAATGCCGAAGTTTCACGATGTCCCTAGAAGCATAGTAACTATGTGGTTTACTCGTCTACCACCTCGATCTATCTTATGTATTGGCCAGTTGGCAACGAAGTTTGTTGAATAGTTTCACATGCATGTCGTAAGGCCAAAGATGTTAATACCTTGTCTAGTGTCACTTAAGCTCCAAGAGAGACTCTTAGACGTTATCTGGAGAGCTTTCATGCTACATGCGCTGAGATTAGTAATCCCAGTGACTACTCAATTCTGATGGCACTAACTAAGGGGATTGATCCCGATTTTGCACTTGGCAGCTGGTTGGCCAAAAAACCCTCTGCACCATTGGACCGTTTATATTCCAAGGCAGCCCAGTTCTTGAGAAGGGAGGATGCGAAACGGTTTAGGAAAAAGGATGATGTAGAGCCCAATATGGAAGGAATTCAAAGCAATGTTTATGTTAAAAAAACCGGGAAGAGTTCCGAAAAGGTGCAATTGAACATACAGAATAAACAAAATCAACCGAAAGACGTTGGAGATCAAAATAGGAAACATGATCACCGTAGGCCACGACGTAGGGCTCCTATGTTTGACAATTATACTCCTTTAAATATGTCTTTGGAAAACTTGTACTTGCAGACTTGCAAAACTATCTAATATAAGAAACCTACTCTAAAGCAATCGTCGGAAAAACAGATTCAGACTGGAAAGTTTTGCGGATTTCACAATAGTTATAGCCACAACACAAACAAGTGTCATCATTTGTAGGATATTATTAAGAAGTTGATACAAGAGAGAAAGTTGGAGCAGTTTGTTCGGGCGCCACAGTCTGGAGGTGCGGGCCCATCGAATCAAAACCAAATGCCAAATCATGCGAGACCAGAGGAACCCGTTCGTACCGACGTGAGGCTAGTGATTAATACTGTTAGTAGTGGTCCTCATCCAGTAGATCGAAGTTGGAAGGAAATGGAATCATATGTCAGTTCTATTAGGCATGCGAGCTTCGAATGTTGTAGTAATTTGGAAGATGGGGCTCTGACCAAGCAACAAAAGGCAATGAAAGAAGACATCATATTCCGGTGCAGGGATGCCAGCAAGGTCGAAGCCCCAACCATTGACCCACTTGTCATTTCAGCTCAAATAGGACCTGCCTTGTTGAAAAGGATATTGGTAGATAGTGGGATTTCAGTGAACATATTGTTTAAGCGATCTTATGATCAGATTAAGATGGAAACGAAAGACTTGAAGCCTTGTCAGTCTCGTATTCATGGCTTCAACGGAAGTGCGACTTTACCCATTGGGTTGGTGGATCTACCGGTGAGTTAGGAGTTGGGGAACTCCGTAGAGTTTGGATTTTATAGTTTGTTGTATTGGATATAGACTCGCCATACAATGCTTTCTTGGGCCGACTGACCCTAGTTGAATTCAGGGCTGTTATTGCCCCTTGGTGTCTGACTTTAAAATTCCTTACCGACAATGGAGTTAGAGTCGTTCAGGGAGACCAAGCTACTGGATGAGCCTGTTATGTTGCAGAATTACGGGAGGCATAATGAAAAGAAAAAGGAAAGGGCGTAGAGGAATCTCTCCGCGTCCGCTTTGGTGAGAATTGATAGTTAACGCCTGGGCTTAGGCTCGGGCATCCCAACCAATTCTCAAGGGATCTTGACCTAAGATATGCCAAAAGTGAACACGAAAGTAAAGACAATCAAGCTTCCCCGGTCGAGCTAATGATCGATGTTCCGATCAACGATAATGACGATTCTAAAATGATATAGATTGGATCTCAGCTAAGCCAACAGATGTAGGAGGAATTGGTTGAATTTCTTCTCAAACCTCGAAAGTATTTGCCTGGATGCATTCTGACATGTGTGGAATCTCCCCAAACATCGCGATCCACACATTGAATATTGACCCACGCATGTGCTGGTCAAGCAAAAAAGGCGTGGTATGGATCTTAAGAGATTTGCCACCCTTACGGAAGAGGTAGATGAACTCAAATCGAATACGTTTATCCGAGATGCGTTATATCTGGAATGGATGTCCAATCCTGTACTTGTCAGAAAGCCTAACAGAAATGGAGAACATGCGTTGATTACTCAGACTTGAATAAAGCTTGCCATAAAGACAGTTTTCCACTTCCCCGAATCGATCAGCTCGTAGACTCAACGACTGGACATGAACTCTTATCTTTCATGGACACGTATTCTCGCTACAACCAGATACCTATTCACTTGCATGATCAGGAGCATACCAGCTTCGTCACCAATTTGGGAATTTACTACTACAAAGTCATGCCCTTTGGACTCAAGAACGTTGGGGCAACCTACCAATGGCTAGTTAATCGAATGTCTAACCAGATCGAAAAAACCATGGAGGTATATATAGATAACATGCTTGTAAATTCATGGTCCTCCATTGATCATATCAAAGATCAGGAATCGATGTTCAACATCCTCCGAGAATACAGAATGAAACTCAACCCGTTGAAATGCCACTTTAGGGTCGCATATGGAAAATTCCTTGGATTTATCGTCAATGCTCGAGGAATTGAAGCCAATCCCGAGAAAATCTAGGCAATCATAAATCTTGAAACTCCAAGGACTATAAAGCAGGTTCAGAGCCTCAATGGAAAAGCAGCAACACTGAGTAAGTTTATTTCAAATTCCACCTACAAGTGCGTTCCCTTCTTCGATTTGATTAGGAAAGGGAAAACAAATTTTGAATGTACTACAGAGTGCGAGGGCACATTCCGAGCACTGGTTCAACACTGTCCACACCACCCATTCTGTCAAAGCCTATTGATCATGAGAGATTGTACATCTACTTGGCGGTGTCAGAAAATGCAATCGGTGCTGCCCTAATTTGGGAGGAAGATCGGATACAACAACCAATATATTATATTAGCAAACGACTAACCAGAGTAGAGAGAAATTATCCGTAGCTGGAAAAGCTGGCCTATTGTTTTTTCATTGCCTCAAGGAAGCTCCGCCCATATTTCTATGCCCATCCTATCACCGTCTACACCGACCAACCGTTATGACAGGTCCTTACATGGCATGAGACGTCTGGTAGGTTACTCAAGTGGAATATCGAGCTGAGTTAGTCCGACATCACTTACACACCAAGAGGAGCCATTCAAGGACAAGTACTAGTAGATTTCATTGCTGAATTCACTATCCTAGAGGACTTGCCCGAAACCAGTGAATCTCCTAAATTTTTCTGGAAGCTACATACCGATGGTGCATCAAATGATCATTGCTCATGCGCTAGAGTTGTACTTGAAATTCCTGAAGGCCGATCTATATACTATGCCTTAAAATTCTATTTCCATGCAACTAACAACGAGGTCGAATATGAAGTCCTGCTTGCCAGATTGAGACTTGCTAAGGATTTAAGAATTATTGCCGTGGAGATTTATTATGATTCACAATTGGTCATGTGCCAAGTTCGGGGAGAGTACCAGGCCAAAGACCAAAGACTGGCTGCTTATCTTGCCCGAGTTTAGGTAATATTGGATCAGTTCAATTATTATGCCATCTATTGCATACCCCGAGAACGCCATCAGAAGGCCGATTGCTTAGCAAAGTTAGCCAGTACATGTGAGCCATAGAAAATGGGAATCGTTCCCGTGGAGACATTGTCTTCCCCAAGCATCGACCAGATGTAAATAGACCGGGTATTTGAAGTCATTCCCGATAAGGAGCCATGGATAACTCCAATCAGAAACTATCTTGAGCATGGGACCCTATCGAAGCGTAGGAGTGAAAAAGGGCAAGTTTTCTTGGAAAGGCTTTGCAGTTCACTATTCAGAATGGAGTCATGTATAGAAGAGGGTACTCTGTTCTTTTACTCCGATGTATCTCCCCTGATGAAATCAAACGAATATTGCATGATATACTTGAAGGAGAATGTTGCTATCAGACTGTGGGGCAAGATCTTGCCATGAAAGTGCTCCGATATGGATTTTATTGACCGACTGTAAATCACGATGCTTTGAATTATGCTAGAAAATGTGACAGATGTCAAAAACGTGCTTGGATTCCAAGATCCCCGCTTACCGAAATAACTTAAATGGTCAGTCCATAGGCGTTTGCAGTATATGGCATTGACATTATTGGCTCTCTACCTATAGCCAAAGGTGGTGCGAAGTACGCCATCGTTGCAGTTGATTACTTTACCAAGTGGGAGAAAGCTAAGCCCCTTGCTACTATCACAACATAAAAAGTAATCAACTTTGTGGTACGTAACATTATCTGTCGATTTGGCCTCCCACACATGATCATTACCAACAACGGAGCACAGTTCGATAGTGTTGAATTTAAGAATTTATGTCAACGATTCCACATCCAAAAGAAGTTCTCTGTGGTTGCACACCCTTAAGTGAATGGACAGGTTGAAGCTCTAATAAAATTATAAAGCCTATTCTAAAGAAATGACTGGAAAAGGCCAAGGGCAAATAGGTCGATGAACATCCCATGGCCTTATAGGCTTATCGGACAACCCACAAATCTGCGACCGGCCACACTCCATTCTCTCTTTCCTATGGTTCAAAAGCCGTTATTCCGGTCGAAATGGAAGTACCTTCTCATCGTGTGACATATTATGGTCCAATGACAAATGCTATATTACTTGCCGAATCACTGGATTTATTAGACGAGAAGCGAAAAGAGGCTGATTTGAAGGCGGTTGTATACCGAAGTCGATTTGCCTGATTGTACAATGCCAAGTTCCGACCTTAAACCTTTGAACTCGACAATCTTATTCTTAAAGAATTTACCCGGTATGTCATTAAACGAAGACTTGAAGACGACACATTTAAATTATCGACCGTTGACGGTCTCATTCTACGACAGCGTGGAACAGCGAAAGTCTTATTTGCTACTACACATAACAGGCTTTAGTTGTTCATTCAGTTTACTTTTCATTTGCAATTTTTTATGCATTTCAAAATATGAATTTGTAATAAGGCAACTGACTTTGTTGTATTTACTTGTTCGAGCAATAAAATGCAATCTCTTCGAGCCAGAGCAGTGATTTTTAAAATGCATCATACGACCATCACAATGCATGGAGAGCTAAGTTCCACCCTACGGTGAGATTTATTCATATAGGGAGTGACTGTGATACGACCGGTCACTCGCTAAGTGAAACCCGAGTTCGAGGACAAATCATCACACTGAAGCCCAAAAACGGATTGATACACGACAATCCTCTAACTAACTCCAGATTCATAGAGTGTGAACTAGAGTATATACTCATTAATACGGGCTCGAAGAGGGTGGATCTGTCCACCTAATGACTTCGCCCATATTAAACCAAGTTCAAGGAGGATGGACTTGTCCATCTAACGATCTTGCTTGTTAACTCAGGGTGGATGTGGTCCAACCATCCACGATCCTGATACATCTATCGTTCACGGAGTGCGAATAAAATTCTGAAACTCATAAAAAATGTGATCGACCGTCTGTTGACTAAATCCAGATTTCCAGAGTGTGAACTAGAGTATAAACATCAACTAACTCTAAGTCCCCAGGACATGGACTTGAGTATAAACATCGACTAACTCTAAATCCACAGAGTGTAGATTGGAGTATAAACACAAATCGGGTGTAAAACCACTATCCGTAGGATAAGTCCGAGTCCTCGAAGTGCAGACCGGATTATAAATGCAAAGTGTGTGTGACTGACCGCCCACGAATCAATCTAAGTCCCCAGAGTGCGGACGTAGTTCCAGATATCAAATGGTGTGGCTGACTGCCCATAAAATAACTTGAGTCCCCGGAGCACGAACATATCTAAAAACCTTAAGCGGACGTGACCGACGGTCAATGTACAAGTGCGATCCCCAGAGTGTGGATGCAATCATCAACTGATGAGCAAGTGTGATTCGACCACCCGAACTCGTCTTGTTTCAGATTCGCCTCAACAGAGTTGAACTTGATATATTAAAGGCAAAGAATGATAGCCTACCGATCTTATCAATTTGTCCCCGAAACTGAGAGCAGAACTTATGTATCGCTACTGATTGAGATAACGTGGTATTGGAATTCGACTTAACGTTCGATCGTGACCCGAAGCTGTGGCTTCGGAACTTAGCAACTAAACTCAGGTCCGACTCAAAGACTAAAACCCCACAAGTATATTAAATAGAAATTCAAGCGCTGAAATACTTATACAAATAAACGCAAAACTATGATGAAGACGAAGTGGAATTTTATTTCAACTATTCTTTGGAATAGAAGGATAAGTACAAAGTTACTCCAAAAAATCCTACTAGTGGGGGCCCAACCCGCATCTATACATGGCCTATAAGAAACAAAAGTAAATTCCTATCTTTCTACCAAAAATGCACCAAGAAGATATGCCATTCTCTCCCGTTTTTCTTCTTCTTCTTTTTGGTGTAGACCCACTGGAACTATCGCTCGGATGCGTCTGGGAGCCCTTTCTTTTCAACGGTTGATCTCCAGCTGGCGGTAATATGGTAACCTCCTCCTCCAAACTCACATGGATTGGAATACTTTCTAAAGGCAGAGTCGAAGGGACAGGATCAATGTTGGAAGGCGAGAGAAGCACACTGGTGTCGACGATCGTGCCTCTAGGAGAAATCATTCGCAAAGGGGATGAACTAAGGCCCACCTCCCCCCTCCAGTTCCTTTGGCTCGCATGGCCTCTTCCATTTTACAGCAATTATTTCCTCTTCATGCATTGTTTGGGCATCTCCAAGGAAGATAGCGGTTGGGCCCGAAGAGCTGGTCATAGATAAGCTTTCGCCTATGACAAATGGCAGATCAGCAAAGGGGTCGCTTTGGTGGCCAAGAAGGTCCTCCATTATCTGCTCATCAAAAGTAAGCATGCTCCCCTATGCCCCATCGATTGGTGCAGTGGCCGTTGTCGTGGTCGCTTCTGTTATGATGGCCTCCTGCTCATGATGTGGCTCTTGAGTTGCAGGAGACACAGAAGATGTAGCTCCAATCACTAAATAGAGGCAAAGAAAAAGAGTTAGTGATTACTTCAATGAACATTTCTATCTTTGAATGAGCACAAGAAATGTTCAGAATACCTTCCTCAGATTGGCTCATGGGTAGCGGAACAGCTTCAGAGATATGCTCGCGAGCTGGAGATAACTGCGGTTGATCGGGATTATATGCAGGAACAGACTGAGAATCAACCACAGATGTAGATTCAGGCGGGGTTGGCACAAAAGTTTCGGAAGCTGCTCATGGTGCTCAGTGCCAAAACCTTCTCTAGCCTTCGAATGCTGAGTAACGAGCCTCTCCTTTTCATATGTAATGGTGATGTCGTGGAGAACCCTTCTCTTATCTTCACTCAGCACCCGATTCCCTAATTCAAATTCATCTAAAGATTTAGCTTGATGGCCAGCCTTTTCATCTTCCACTAAGTCACACCAAGTGTCATATAAGTGTAAAGGATAGTTTTCGAGCCAGGTTAGGTTTCGGTGCTTCAAGACGTTGGCATTGTATGTGATAAGAAGATTCTTCAATGTCAGTCTCCAACCTGGTCTCCACAGCATTCACCTCATTCTCGACCCTGGTTTCAGTTTCTTGGATTTTATGCGCCGCCGCATCCCTCTCATTTCTAAACACCATAGCCTGCTCATATGCCTCTTGGACAGCTTTGTTTGCATTGTCTTTCTCCATAACAGTTTCAACAAATTTGGATTTAAGCACTTCGAGCTCTTTTAGCGCCCCGTCCCTTTCGACTATGACTGTGGTGGCCCGATGCCCCATCTCCTCAATCAGGGCTAAATGCATCTGCCTCATCTCTTCCATCCACCGAGTAGCCCCATCATCCCTTGTATTGGCCTCTATCTTTGAGTTCCTTGCGGACTCGCTCTCATCATGAAGAACCTGAATTATGCAGTACAATTGACGAGATCAGTTTCTAATTTCTCAATTGTTTTCGCCCGTTCAAAGGCCACCGATGATGCTTTTTCCATCGCCTTCATCCATTCCTGGTATTGGCTCTAAACATCATGGATATAGTCGTGCACTGTTTGCTCAGCCTCAGCTGGAATTCTGTTAAGATGCGGAGGGAAGATGAAGCCATCAAAGTAGATGTTTGGAAAATCTTTTTTCAGCTGGGCGATTCTGATCGCCTCCTCCCCAGTGGGCTCTATAACAGCCTACTCAGTAATAGTGGGAGTTTTGGTTTCCATCCTCTGGGGCTGTGAATCGGACCTTGGTACTTGAGCAGGCAGTCTTTGGCGTGAAGGTTCCAAGGGTTGTTTGCCATGGCCGGAAGGTTGTGTTCGGGCTCGAGGTGGTGGAGAGCATGATCAGGAGAGAAGCCTATATTCTCTCTCTCTATCCCTCTCATTTCATAACGCTTCTAGCCAGAATAACCGCGATCGTGGTCTCTATCAGCCTCCCTTCTTTGGGACTCATAATATGGACTAGATGACTGGCATGTCGAGCGAACGCTACCGAGCATGGATTTCAACCTTGTCATCGTATCTATAAAATAAAAAGAGAATAAGAATCGGTAATCTACAGAAATGAATTGCTTATGATTGGAAATCGTGCAGTGCTGTAAAAGTGTATGTATGCATGTGCAAAACCCCCGGACCAACCGGTTGTGTCGACCATACTCATAAGAAGTGACTCGCCTAAATCTAAAGCGTCGTGGAGCCCTTCCAATCCGGTGTCTTGTTGAAGCAACACATAGTGTGAAATTGGAATATCAGCAAATCCTTCGAAGGGATTCTTCATTTGTGGGGGAGGAGCCTCTGAGATAATAATACCAGTGGCTAGCAGAGACATGACCATAAATTTCCATCTTGAATATTTATGAAGTTTATAAGCAACCGCCTTGCCTTTCCTCTTCCCCTCTGAATGTCAAGGACTATTTGAGGGCCAACTACGGGTTTATCTTCGATGGGCATATCCTCTTCGTCGCCTTTCTCAGCATTACAATCCCGAGCGCCCTATGCTTAACCCGTCTTGCCGAAGCAGCCCTAAGAGAACCTTTAATCCTTATGCCCTGGCCTTGATCAATTAGCCCAATGACACTCAAATTTTCATCCGTGAGCACCATTCAATCTCCCTCATCTCACCATGCAACTCTTGAAGAATTCGCACTATTTCTTTAAATTGGGCACCTTCGAGTCACGGGATTGTAGCTGTAAAGGAAAGAAGATGTTAGACTCAACATCGATTACGTCTACCTTGTTAGTCACCAGAAAAATTGTGGCACTACGTTTAACTAACACCTTCTAGCAAACCCTGGAGGGCGCCGAACATAGAACCATTCTTAAAGCAGCTAAATCTGGTCTAGGATCTAGTCACAACTTGAAAATTCATGACTGCCTCTAAGAATGTGAATGAAGGATTATCTCCTTGACTCTTGACTTTAAACAAAAATCTGACTTGCTCTAGAGTCGGGGGCCGTAAAAGATGCTTTATAAAAATATTGAATAGACTGTTCAACAATGCATATCCATTTGGATGTAATTGTGACGGAGCTTATCCAAAGTAAGATAACACCTCCCGAATGTGCTGGTCAAATGGAGGTAGTGTTCCAACCGTGCACGAATGTATGTTAAAAGCGGTGAATCCTTTTGGGGGAACATGTGGCCTATCGTTCGGTCCTGGTAGCAGAACGTCGTCTAGCGATAGACCATGCCTTAAGCAGATTCTCCCCAACATATCTTCACAGACATTAGATGGTACAAAATCTTGAGGATTCCCAATAAAGATTGCTCCCGGTAACTTGTACGGAGCTGGACTTATGACTTTGGCCGCTATGGCCAGCACCTCTATTGCCAAAGGAGGTGAACTTTGAGTCTCCTGCTGCTGTAAACTCCCGGGTTCCATAACTAGTCAACTTATCAAAAACCATCATTAGATGATAATAAGCCTGGGTGTTCCCCAGTGTGAAGTGTATGAATGTGTTGTGTAGTGCAGTGCTACATAATACTTAAGAAATTCTACAGAATTTGAGAAAATATTCAAACGATAAGATTTCAGATTCGACCGGAGTGACCATCATCACTGACTGTCACAACCGTACCATTCAGGCTTAGGAGACATATCCAAGTTAAAGTTCGTTAAATTTTGTTAAGTTCCATCGGTGAGCTTTGAAAGGAAGTCAAATATGCGGTGCAACCTCTAAGTCCATTTATGCAAGGTAGAAGCTCGTCGGAACTAAATATTCAAGTGTTCAAAGATTTAAAATCCATCAAGGTACAAATTTGGATCACTCCATAAAAGCCCAATCTTGTATCGATCGAGATAAATTAGACTTCGTACCGATCAAAGATAACCGGCTTCGTATCAGTCTCTAACCCAGCGTTTCGTATCAATCCCCAATCAGGGGTCTCATATCAATTGCTCACCATGAAGTTCGTATCTATCGTGAGCTCCTTAACTTCGTAACGATTGTTTGCTGTGAGTTCTGTATCGATCATTGGCTCCATGGTTTTATATCGATCGCTCCGAATTGATACGAATTTCCAGCACATCGGATCGTTACTAAGTTCCCCCTTTCGCCTATCAGTTCTGGACCGATCGAAACCCTCATTCTACATCGATACGAAATCCAGGAACTCCCTTCCTTTATCTATATGAGATTAGAGCTAAAAGTCATTCCACCAACTCCCTTGTATCCATATACCAATCTTCTTCTCCAGTCGGCTTGAACTCCGTTCCCTCATCCTTCAACTTTACTCCGGCCCAATTCTGGGCTCGTCATCACTTGAACTGGCCATAAACATGGACGAATTGGCAGTAGATCTAGAATCCTATCTTTTAATTGTCAGATTAATCAGATGATTACCTAAATTAAAGAATCAATTCGAGGAATTAGCAAGTTATGTTCGATTCGAGGGTAAGAGTAGATTTGATTTTCTCAGAGTGATACGAATGCTAAAGGCAAGAAAGTGAGCAAGTGAGGAATATGCTAAGTACAAAAGCATTATATACTAGATAAGTGTCGATCCATCTCCCAGTCGCTTTAACTGATGATAAACAGTTCCTCCCCCAAGTCGATACAAAGATGGTATGTTCGTGTCCATTCTGCATCGATTTGAAGCAACTACTGGTCGTGTCCATCAACCCACCGATATGAATGATACTTTGGGAACTAATTGGGCTATTCGTACCCATCATTTTGGAGATCATCGGGAGTTGCAGCCATTAATACAAAACATTTTATTTGTATCCATCAATCTAAAGCCCATAGATTCGTACTCATCGATACGAAATGTTTTGAGAAGCCAACTAATTCGTATCGATCATCATCGGTACGAAAACAAATTTTCAATTCCTCGAATCGATCCACGAGAGGCTGGATCGATATGAAAGGATACACTAAAACAACCATCTAGCATTGTTACAATTCGAATTTCACGTAGACTCAGGAAAGGATCAACACGAAACTCAATAAAAACTTGACAGCGACTCGTAAACATGCAAATGTTAACGGGGGTCAAGTTAACATACATGCATGTCAGACTAATATTCAATTTTCAAAATTCACAGGAATTGAATGCTCACCTGGTGGCGATTACATCGAACAACAGGTCAATATATTTAACACTCAGTTACAATAGTGCACTATACAACAATTGGCAGTCAACAATTCGTTATTTGTATTATTGAAGATTGATCAAAGGTTACGTCTTTCGACGAGAAGATAACAACCGTTTAAAAAGTCAAATAGAACTTTTTAAAATGAAGATTTCTATTTTTCAAAGCATGTCATGTCCTCACAAGACATACTTTAGGGGGAAAATGTTATCCCACCTTTTGGAAAGACCGTGACACCAAGAAATTGACCAGAAATCAAAGACAGTTCATCCCGAAAAACGATTACATACAGGTTCGCTATGGACGCTTGTAAATTTTTCCCAAGTCCGAATTAAGCTACAATTAACATGACAGGACAATCAAAGCTATGAAAGCCAATGTTCCAAATTTCAAGTCAATCGGAGTTCATATGCTCAAGGTATGACCGATTCAAACCAAGAAAATCAACTCATTCGTATCCATCATTATGCCTCCTTCGCATTACTTTTACTCGTATCCATCCAGGGAACCTCAGTCATATTCTCCAAACATCCGTTAGTTTGAATCCATCGGACATGTTCCACTTCATATCCATCCATACTCATATTACTTCACAACCATCATCCCACTGGTTGTTCATGTCGATCCACCTACGTCTATTTCGTATCCATCAATAAGCAACACTTTCGTACTGATCTCGTCCATATGCACCGGTCTCATCATCAACTCAATTCGTATCGATCAACAAACGATCGATACGAAACGTGCCACTAAAGACATTGATACGAAGGATGTGTAAAATGATCGATACGAAGTAGCATCTAGGTTATCGACACGAAGTACACGAGTTCGTATCGATATGAAGCAGCTACAAACCATCGATACGAAAAGAATACTCCAGATCAATATGAACAAAGGCATATAAAAGTGGAAGACTTGATCACTCGGCATGAAAAGTGGATCGATCCTAATAGTTAGCGCCACGTCACCTAGTAAGCACGTGCCCGAAAGCGATACAAACAAAACGATACAAATAGAAGCGATGTAAACTCGGCAGCCTTCAACAAATTCAAACTTTCATCGATCATAACTCGAGATCTACAAGGCTAAATGCCACCAAATTTTCACATAAGCTTACTTGCAACCTCAGGTATGTTCATGATCGATCTCGACTCGATTGGGCTAAATCTTGATCGATACGAATTTCATTCATATCCATCACTGATCGAGTCCAAACAACCGAAGATCGATCATGTAGGCCCACCCACGTGAGGGAAGAGGTCTTTCGAGATCTGGGTAAGATGTTTTCTGCCTACGCCTACAAATAACAGCCCAGGACCTACTGAAAAAGGACTTTTAGCACTTCTACGTCCAGACTCTGCCGACAATATCATTATGTTTGGATTATACTATTGTAACTCTTTGTAAGAATAAGAAAAAATCAATAAAAGTTGGCCATTTCATAGTGGACGTTGGCCATACGTTGAACCACTGTAAATCTGTGTGTTTCTATGCTTTTTTCCTGTTTATCGATTGGTGTGTATGTTAGATATTCCTCATTTTCCATTTATTTTCTTCATTTTATCTCTTCAAACACATCCAAAGAATGTTGTGTCCAATTTTGGTACAAACATCTATTTTTACACGTTAATTAAAATATAAAATTTTCAGTTTCTATTTATCCACTTTTAATTCAATTTTAAAAGAAAACATTCTTCATTCTTATTTAAATAAAATTTAAATCAACTTTTGAAATCATTTGCATTCATATTAAGTTTAGGATTCAATTATTTAAACAATTTCCAATATTAAATCAAAACAATTTAATTATCCAATTAATTACATTAATAATCATTAAATTTCATATGAATTTCAGTTACCGACAATTATTTTATTTTCATCTAAATAATTCAATGCTTATTATTCCATTCCAACTATTGATTATAAAAATATTCAATACATAGAATTTCATTTCATTATTTGTCGTTGCCTAAATCTTCGAAATTGGTTATTTCAAAATTTTATCCTAGTTCATATTATACATAAATAACACGTTAAATTTTTTATTTCCAAACCATTTTTATTCAATAATCATATTAAATTTAATAATTCAAAATAGTCAAAAATACAGGTCGTTACATTCTTTCCCACTTTAAACTTTTCGTCCTCGAAAAGGGGTTAAGTAAGGAATTTAACATTTGATATATTTTATTCAAAATAATCAACTAACAAAACTTTAAAATCTTATTTGAAAACCTTTACCATGCTTCCATTATGCCACTTTGATATCCGCTTTACGAAAATTGCAAATTATTTATAAAAACCAGTTATAAAATTTTAAAATTTCAAATTTTTTCTAACACCCAGAATTACGGAATGTTTTGGTAGTCTA
This sequence comes from Allium cepa, assembly GCA_030765085.1. Lineage (NCBI taxonomy): Eukaryota > Viridiplantae > Streptophyta > Magnoliopsida > Asparagales > Amaryllidaceae > Allium > Allium cepa. Next base: position 487,923,185 of record CM060929.1, read on the forward strand.
CTCTACGCGGCTCGATCGTAAAAATTTACAATACAATATATATACCAACTATATACTAAATATACATCTCATCTCAATGATGAGGCATCCCATAGGGAAAAACATAAAATTGCAGTACGTAATCCAAGATACGTCCTTATTATTATTAATTCGAGCGAGTTCGCTCATATTAAGCAAGCAAAAGAAAATCAAACCGTGTATACTTCCAAATGGTCTTCACATGTACCTATCTCAACTCAAATTAGAATATTAGTTGCATATAAAAGGATATAGGAAGCATGTATAAGTTTAATAGAACCATATAACATGAATTTTGAATCCAAATCATAAGTACAAGCGCTAATACACAACATACAATCATATGTAACCAAAAACATTTATAACAATGATCTGCAACAAAAGAAACCATCCAACAATTAATATTCATCCAATTAATTCATAATTATATCAACCTACATTTTCCAATGTCAATATTTAATTTAAACACTATCATTTCTTATTAACATTCATTCTTTATTCACATGTAATCGATTTGCTTCAAATTTATTTACATCTATTTCATTTACAGTCAATTTATTTAAATTTCAATTATTTCACTTGTGTTTAACATATTTAATGTAAATTCATTTATGGGCCATTTTATAAAATCATTTCATTTAATCTTATTTAAGTCAAATTTTATTTCATTACCACTTAGTATATTACCTTTAATACCAATCTCATTTATAAACCATTTCATAAAACCATTTATAATTAAGTTTATTATAAACATTTTATATAAAGCAACTCATTTTTATCATTACTTCATAACTTAAGTTCATATCAATTCATTGGTTCACTTCATTAGCTCATTTCATTAATTCATATCATTGACTTTACTTAAGTAAAATTTATTTTATAACTCAAATTCATATTAATATATTTTTTATCACAACCGATTTCATTCAACTTTTCTTAAGTTAACTTTCATCTTATAATTCATTTAATTTACTTATTTCATTAATCGTTTCTGGAATTTATAACCATTTTATACATATTTTTCTTATTTTACACAATATTATTTAAGTTATAACTATCTCAAAAAGTTACAACTAAATCTTAAAACATCCTTTGCAATTTTTATTATTATTTTACAAACAATTCACAAAGATATGATTTAATTTATTATTTGTTTACCTTCTCTTAAGTTCATATCTAACTGGTATCTTCTTTTTACTACTCAAATTATTCATGTAACATTTCTTAGAACATTAACTAAGTGTATAACATTTCTTATAACAATTTAATTTAATTTTTTTATAAACACTTCTTTAAACATGGTTTCAATTTTAAACATTTTTATTACTTAAGTTCAAACTTGTATAATATTCTATTACATATTCATGTTTAACATTTCAACTTTTTAAACATTTCTGGTAAGTTTTAAAATTTGTTTAGAATGTAATTGAGTATTATACAAATTTATCTTATTCATTTTAGTTAACAGGAATGTTCAATAATTTACACATGTTTGAATTTTCTTTATCTTGAAATTTAAGAGTTATAATAAATATCTCATATTTCATTTAAACACTTAGCTTTAATTTCTTATTTCTCATTTTAAAAGTTTCCAACTATTCAAAAAAATTCACTTTATTTGTACAACTGAAAATCATTAATTAACAAGAACTTGAGAATTCAAATACCGGGTTCATTTCAAAGGATCTTGAAATAATATATATACTCATATCTTGTATATATATCAAATCATATTTAGAAATTTTGAATCAAAATTTTTTTATCGAACCAAATGCATTTCAAAGCTACTAAGTGGCCTTCCCCACTTTGAGACTCGAAAATGAATGTCGATGATATGGCCGTCATCACCGAAATTATTTTCCAATGACAAAAGAGGGGAGTATATGACTTATTTCCTTTTAATTCCTTTTGAAAAAATTTCTATTCGTAAATATTTTTAAATAATATAAATTTTATTTTCAAAATCTTGGAATTTTTTTCAAATGTACCCGAATTCAAGTTACCAAATTCTTAGTTTTTTTTTAAAATCCTTTCTATCTATATTTATAACCTATTTTATAAATATACTTATACAATTTTATTACCTTATTATGAATGCATTTCGTTAATTTACATCTTTGTTATTGCAAACAATTCTTATTGTAATTTGATTTCAATTTAATTTGGTTATCGAATGCTTCGTGAAATAAAGTTCACAAAGTATTCGCTTTTAGTTTGATTCAACCAATAATGGTGATAACTAAATATTATAATCTTCTAAAAAACAATATTCATTACTTGATTTTAAAACAATATTATGTCGACTTGCCTCATTTAAGTGTTTAGAAACCCTTGTCGATAATATGGCATCTCTCGCACCAACCAGAATTCATAAACAACTCAACTGATAAGCAAACACAATATAAAACATTTTGTATCACAAAAAAGTACGCGCTATCATATATATACACTCAAACCAACTCATTCTAGGGTATTACTACCCTATCTCTAATGAGTCAAACCCCACAAAGCCAACGTTATCGCTAAACAAACGCTCTAATACCAATAATGATGACCTATATTTTGAAAGGTTTAAATTGACAATAATCCACACATATCCAACTTAAACAATCTGAAACATAGAAAATCAAGGGGGTTAATTAAGAAAAATAAGGAAAGAAGAGAACAAGCACAGAATCTCGCAGCGGAATGACAAAATATCATAATCAAATAAACAGTTCATGAAGCTGTTTACACTATAAATTTGATTAAACTTTTATAGTATCAATCAGAGTTATACATACAACAGAGATAAAATTAAACAACATAGCAGAACAACGTGATGCATGAATAATATTATTAATAATAATATACCAATCTTCGTCTTCGTCCTTGAGAAAATAATATTCAATGCGCTAAAAACTCAGGGTTAACCCGAGCGTAATGAAAAGACAAAACACTCGAGTCGGGACTAAAATTCTAATGTGAGTAAAATCGATATCATGTATACATGAGTGTAATAGTGTTAGAGATGTTTCAATTTAATTTCAGAGATGGATATATATCATTTCAATCTATAATAAATGTCATATGTATATATCATTTCAACCTATTTCTTAATTTATTCAAAATAATTCAAATAACAATTTATATACTATCAATTAATTTACAGGGTAATAACCAGATACACACACAAGCATCCAATCATCCAATATATCAACCTATAGCATCCAATCTCAATAAACATTCAAAACGACCAATAAATCATGATAGTTAACTAGTTTTCAATAATCGGGAATTTAACTAGCAATTTAACAATAAACATCCAAAACAACCAATAAATCATGACAGTCAACTAGTTTTCAATAATTGAGAATTTAACTGGCAATTTAATTCCAATTTCACTTTAACTGCCAGTTTTATTTCCTAATAGTCAATTCATATGTCAATCAAATTACCAAACAACAGTCAACAAAATTGAATTACTTCTTGATATCAATTTAACAAACATCATAAATATTTTAGTCTTCGTGAGCGGTTTAAAACACTCACCTTTAAAAGAAAATGCACCTGCTTTGCTTTTGAAAAGATAGCTTTCGACTTGGTCAAATGGTTTTAAAGAATGATTTCAAAAGAGGTTGCACCTTTGTTTTATAAAGAAGCTTTCGAAGGGGTTGAAATCACTTACTGCTGCCTTCAACCTTTCTATGTAATGCCTTCGAAAGAGTGCTTTCACTTTAAAATTTAAGTCGCTTCTCCAATGCTTTCGAAGGGATTGGTTTCGACATTGTCCACTTCTTTTACTTAGGAAATTTCTTTCGAAAGAGTTACTTTCAACTTAGTTGTTTTAAGACCCTTTTGATGTTATGAAAGTTAAACCCAAAGGTTTCGAAGGAATGGTTTTAGATGGTTTCGAAAGGTTGTTTCCATATATTTTAACTTGAACACAATGCTTCAGAAAGGTTTTTTTAAGTAATGTACTGCAATCTTTTCGAAAGGCAACTAATAAAAGTTTCAAAGGGGAGGTTCCTCATTATTTTCGAAAGGTATATGATAAAGGTTTCAAATGGGCGATTCCCCAATGTTTTCAAAAGGTTACTATAGTGTTTAAATGGGAGGTTTCCAATATTTTTGAAAGACATGTTTAAAATGTTTAAAAAGAGGATGTCTAAGGTTTATAAAGCTTTCTAAAGAGATGTTTTTAACGTTTTTGAAAGGACTATGGTAAATGGTTCTGAAAGGTATGTTTTGGAGTTTACTTGTACTGAAAGAGGTACTTTCAATAATTTCGAAAGGGGTACTTTAAATAGTTTCGAAAGAGAATTATTTAAAGGTTTAAACAAAGGTTTTGAATGTTTTCATCAACAGTGTTTTGAGTAAAGCATGTACTATGGCAAAGAGATTTGAGTAAAGCAAATAGTATGTTTCCTTATTTAAGTATGATTTAAGGGGATCAAATCAATTTGAAAAGGTTTTCAAGGAAAATTTAAAGGATAGTTAACCGTAAGTGAAATGATTCAGATATTTGTATACTTGATGGGACTGGTGTAGGGTTGCGCCCTTTACATTAGCTTTAGTCCCACGCTAATTTAGTCCAAAATTCCAGTGTGTAGGGCTTAGTCACAGGTAAGACTTAAATAATGGTTACACACAGAAAGGAATATACATATGTACAGAGAAGAAGGATAGGTTATTGGTGAGCCCAAAAAACCATTAGGATCAGGTGACCCTTGAAGAAGTAACTTAAGGATAGACATCCAAAAGTTTGTCTAACAGATGTTAGATTATTTGTTTATTTTGTCTAGTAGGCCTTAGTCAGCCAATGGTTAGTGGTTAGCCAAAGAAAAACTATATTTTCCGGACAGATGGTCCATTATATTACCTGTTTATAAGCACATATGATATTTCTATTATTTTTATAATCAGTCTGATTTGTCAATTTGATTGCAGGATTTCGAATTGCAAAAAGATATGTTTTAAAGGCATATTAGAGAGGGGAAACCCATTCCACTAAATGGCATGCACTTAATATCGGTAAACCGAGGTGTTATATTAATATTCACACTAGGCTTTATGTTTGACTTGAAGTTTATATTTTCCCCTTAAACTCTAGGGTGCCCAAAATTGATTTGAGTAGGTTGAGAGTTGAGGATTTACAGGTTTTAGTAGGTGGATGAATAAAGCTTCTAGAGACGAGTAGGAGGCTGATGTTAGCTACTTAGGAGTTGCTATGTTTTATTTCCGCTGTGATGTATTAAGATAGTTTTTGTCTATATGGTACTCTAGCCATACAAGGGGGTATCTTCATATGTCGCTCTTGGTGTATTTTGTAATAATTATATTTGATCAATGCTTGGGAAATGTTTGGGATTATGTAATTGGATATGACACATGATTTTGTGAAATGTAATTAGAAATGTTGTTTATTTTGAAATCTATGGCTTTGTTTCATATTCATGTGCTTCTAATATTATGGATACCATTAACATTACTGTATTTTATCATCAGAGGTTAATACTATAGATGACTACAGCATCTGTAGCGCTTAGCTTTGGGGCTCAAGATAGGGGATGTTAGACTTGGTATCAGAGCATAGGTTTATGAAAAAATTCAAACCTAAAATGATTTTTGAAAACATAATCCTATTAAATTAGAGTAAGATTGGTGTATGGGATAACATTATAGCGACGTAGTTGTATTTGCTATATATAAGTATACACTATATCTCTATTCTCCTATCTCTATTAGGCTATTCTTCCCTATCTTACTAAGGCTCAAATGCAGATATGGATGCTAGAAGTAGAAGAATTAACCTTGGTCGGGGAAGCACCATAACTAATGGAAATGCCTAACCAAATACGAAGAGAAATCATTGTCAGGAATAAGCTAGAAATTTAGGTGCTGGAGTACCGCAAGTAGACATGGGAGCAATGTATCAGTTCTTTGTCAACATGATGCAGGCGGTAATTGATGCTGGAGTAGTTGGAGGAAATGCTCGAGGAAGAATCAAGAAGGTCCAGTGGTGAATAACTATGCTATTATGAGTAGAGATTATGCTCGGCTAGGAGGAAAGCCGTTTATTGGTACTGAAGACGCAATTGAAGTAGAGAACTAGTTACATCATTGCGAAAGGAATTTCGCTAACTTAGGGCTCAAGATGAATAGAAAAGGAGTCTCACCTCTAGACAGCTATAAGGAGTAGTACTGTATTGGTGGAATAGTGATAGTTAGAGTCAACGAGGATAATATGACTTGGGCTGAGTTCAAGAGGAGGCTCGAAGAATGGTTTGTGTTTGAAATTGCTAAGTCCACTCTGCACAGGAAGTTTGTTGAGTTGGAGCAGGGGGATATGACTATGCTCGAGTATGCGACGAGGTTTGAGGAGCTAGCGAGATATGTCTATGCTACAGTTGATACTGTGATTAAGAGGAATAAGAAGTTCATCAAAGGGTTAAAGTTGACTTGCTAAGGCCATGTTACTACATATTTGGGGTCCATATGATGTCGTTGTCGAGATGGCCTTGAGGAATGAAGAGATGCAACCTTTTCTTGAAAGAAATAAGGCCAAGGAAGCTCAAGGAGTGAAGATTCAGAAGAGAAAGTTTTTCCACAAGAATGAAGCTCAAAAGGATGGAGTTCTACGAAGGAAAAGGCAGAAGTGGTCTGTTACAAGTATGACAAGAAAGGACACTATGCCCATGAGTGCCAAACAAGCAAGGGCAAGAAAGCTGTTGAGAAGAAAGGAACAAAGTGTTTCAACTGTGATCATATTAGACACTATAAGAACCAGTTCAAAGAGCCAGTAAAGGATATGAAAGGAAAAGTGCTTTCATTTGAACCAACAACCTTGAGATCGATAGCACAGGAGAAAGGAAAAGTTGTGTTGGGAGTTACGCTTTTGATTTATGGTGTACCAGTTAAGGTTATATTTGATACAGGTGCATCACATTCTTTTATATCTCATTGTTTGGTAGATAATCTTAACCTAGAGCACTTATACCTAGTTACTTCCTCAAGGGTTTCAAATCCGATAGGAGGGTATGCGACACTTAGGATGAAGTGTGACCAGTTAGAGTTTGAGTTGTTAGGTCATACCTTTGTTTGCAGTTTACATGTGTTCGACTTCGTAGGGTCCGAGATTATTTTGGATATGGATTGGTTAAGTAAATATGATGCTAGGATATTTTATCATGATAGGAAAATATCACTTAGACACCCTGACTATAGTGATCGGATTATATACTCCATAGAAAACCCTAGTTTTGAGGTTAATGCTTTGTTGGGTGTTGTGGAGGTAGAAGAGAGTTGAATCATGTTTCCGTTGTTAGAGAATTCGCAGATGTCTTTGAACCTGTAGTAGGACTACCGTCGAAATGAGCTATTGAGTTTCAGATAGATTTGGTACCAGGAGCAAAACCGATGAGTGGGCCACCAAGCAGAATGACACCTACCGAGATGAAGGAGCTCAAGGTGCGGTTAGTGGATTCGAAAGGCAAGAATTTTATCAAACCAAGTAGTTCGCCTTAGGGAGCAACCGTAGTATTTTCTAAGAAACCAGACGAATCACTAAGATTATGTATCGATTATTGTAAGTTTAATGAGAAGATGATAAAGAATCGATATCCGTTGCCAAGAATTGGCGATTTGTTCGACCGATTGAGTGGAGCTAGAGTATTTTCCAAGTTGGATTTTGCAGCAGAATTCCATCAGCTTAGAGTAATTGAGGATAGTATTCCTCTAACGACGTCTAAAACTAGATATGGATTGTATGAATGGTTAGTAATTCCGTTCGAACTAACTAATGGCCCGACTTTCTTTGTATATTTGATGAACCAAGTTTTCCGAGAGCACTTGATAGGTTTGTGTTGGTATTTATAGATGATATTTTGATATACTCTAAGAATGAAAGAGAGCATAAAGCATCTTAGAGTAGTGCTTGAGACGTTGAGGTAGCTTCAGCAGAAGGCGAAATTTTTGAAGTATCATTTCTGGAAGAAAGAAGTGAAGTTTCTTGGTCATGTATTCTCATAGAAAGGGTTGTCCATAGATTCGGCGAAGATTGAAGCGGTGAATAATTGGAAGAGATCTGAGACAGTGACCGAGATAAAGAGTTTCGTTGGATTAGCAGAGTATTAACGGAGATTCATAAAGGATTTTTCACGGTTAGTAGCACTGATGACCAAGCTATTGCGAAAGGATGTGAAGTTCGTTTGGACCGATAAGTATGAGGAGGCATTCTTAAAGCTGAAACACTTATTGACGAATGCACCCATGTTAATTGTTCCGTAAGGGAATCAGAATTTGGTAGTTTATACAGATGCATGTGGAACATGGTTAGGAGCTGTGTTAATGCAGAGAGGTAAAGTGATTGCATATGCATCTCGACAACTTAGACCGCATGAGGTTGGTTATCTAGCACATGATTTGGAATTAACTGCAGTGATTTTTGCGTTGAAGCAGTGGAGACATTACCTTTTGAGAGGGAGATTTGAACTGTATACAAATCATAGGTCGTTAAAGTATTCATTCTCTCAGAAGGATCTGAATATGAGATGGCAGGGATGGTTAGAGTTTATAGCTGCTTATGACTTTGGTATTGAGTATACATGTGGAAAGAGAAATAAGGTTGCAGATGCACTTAACAGAAAGCATGAGAATGCATACGACATGCAGAGTACAGTGGAGATCTTAAGCTAGATCTAGTAAGGAGACGGTTATGTTGCCATGTTTAGAAGTTCGACCAGTGATATCGTAAAGATTGCTTCTAAGCAAAGGGAGGATCCATTATTAGTAGAACACAAAAGAAGGTTACGGGATGGAACAGGGTGCGATGACTTGGAGGATTTTAGTCTTAACCAGATTGGGTGGTTAAGAAAGAAAGGAAGGTTATGTGTTTCGAATGTAGGAGACATTAGGAAGGAGTTTTAGAAGAATGCCATCGTTCGAAGTTCACCATTCATCCAGGAGGAACTAAGATGTATCAGGACATGAAAAGAAGTTTCTTTTGGGAAGGTATGAAGAGAGATGTATGCTTATGGATAAAGCAGTGTCGAACTATCAACAGGTGAAAACCAAACATCAAAAACCAAGTGGGTTGCTTCAGCTTTTAGATATTTGAGTTTGGTAGTGGATCTCAATGGATTTTATAGATAGGTTGCCAAGATCTAATAGAGAAAATGAAAGTATATAGGTTATAATGGACAGGTTAACAAAGAGTTCTCATTTCATTCCAGTTAAGCCAGGATGACACCTTGGCTAATTTGTTCATGAAGAATGTAGTTAAACTGCATGGGATTCCTAGTAGTATAGTAAGTGATTGAGATTTCTTATTCACTAGAGATTTTTGGAAGAGTCTACAGGAGACTTTAGGTACCAAGCTTAGGATGAGTACCGCGTACCATCCACAGACCGATGGGAAAACATAAAGAGTTAACAAAGTCTGGGAAAATTTGTTACGGGCTTGTGTGTTAGATTTTGGAGAATCAAGGGAAGTCCATCTACACTTAGTCGATTTTTCATATAATAATAGTTATCGGGCTAATATAGGGATGGCACCATTTGAAGCTTTGTATGGAAGGTCATGAAAATCACCCGTTTGTTGGTTAGAGACCTAGGATAGGTTTGTTCTTAGTTCGAATTTTTTAGAGAAGCTATAGAGAAGATTGAGTTGATTCGAGCTAGAATGAGGAAGCTCGGTATAGGCAGAAGAGTTATGCTGATAGAAGACGGAAGGACTTAGAGTCTCAGTACGAGATTATGTTTTCGTCAAGGTATCAATGACGAAAGGTATAATTCGATTCGAAAAATCAAAGAAATTAGCACTGAGATTCATTGGACCATTTCCTATTATAGAGAGGTTTGGGAAACTTGCATATAGGGTAGAGTTACCGAACAGTTTGGCAAGAGTCCACGATGTTTTTCATCTAAGGATGTGTATTCGAGATCCAGAGACTGCTATAGCACCAACTTGTTAGAGGACTTAGTAGTGGAACCGAATTTGACTATAGTTAGAAAGCCAGTTCGTATAGTAATGTGAGATGAGGAGAGGCTAAGGAACAAGACAGTCGGATTAGTCAGAGTCCAGTGGAGTGATGACGAGAGAGATTGTACTTGGGAAACCAAGAGCAAGATTCGAGAAACTTATCCTGACTTGTTTTATGGTATGTTTTACCTTTATGATTGATTTTGATGAGTGCATTATCGTAATTTCAAGGACGAAATTCTTTCAGAAGGGGGATCTGTAACGAGCCTACTTTTGATTAACATTATTTAGGGCATTTAATTAGTTAAATTAAATGAAATAATGTAAATGGTTAAGGGATAGAGATTTGTATAATAAAGGGGTAGCCGTGCCTACTTGAACTAATGAACTAAGGGAAAATAAAATGAATCAGATAAGGGAAATGGATAAGGGCAAAATAGAAATAAGATATATTCTGATACCCTAAACCTTCATACCATATTCATTTTACACATTCACAATCAAAACCAAATAGTAAAGAGGCCAACCACTGTTAAGAAGAAGTAAGGGTGTAACGACCCATAATTTTCAATAATTTAAAATTTTGATTTAATTAATTTTTTTATTGAGTACGGGAAGAAATAACAATTTGTAATTTAATAATGAAATAGTAACTAGACTGAAAGTTAATAATGTTAATTTATGTTAATTACTAAAAATTCGAATGAGCTTCCAATCGATTGAAGTGATATAAAATGCTATGCTTGGTTATCAATTGAATGTTCAAAAACAAATGGGAATAATAACATATAAGTGTGATTGAAAGTAATGGTAACAAATATTCTATATTACCTATTTATTTAGCCCGTTAATTGAAATATGGTAAAAATTGCAACAAATCTAAATTAAATATTTTGTTAATGTAAATTTAGTTAATAATGGGAAATAACATTAACTTTATTCATAATATGACAATTTGTTGAATTAAGAGAATGAGAGTCGGGATTTATTAATTTATTGGAATTTAAAGAAATAATTGGATTAACTGCAAATAAGTGGAATTAAATATTAAAATATTACGTTAATGGAAATTAAGATGAAATTTGAGAACATTAATGCAATAACTACGAACCAATGTAAATTTCATCCATTTGATAATAATAAATTAAATGATAGAATAAAAAGTCAATTAAATGGAATTATTGAAAATAAAATTTGTAATTTCTGATTTTTTGAAATTGAAAGTAAAGATAGTAATTATTGAAATAATTAACATTGAATCAACATGAAAATTTGTTTAAAACTGTTATAAATGGCTAAATAAATCAAGTGACAAAATTTGTAAACTATGGAATTGAAATTGAAATTTTGATTTGATTAATTTTATTAATTTATCTAATTAACTAGAAAATAGCCATTTTGGCCACTGACTCAGATTTCGACGAAACCTGTTTCATTGGATCCGTAACTGTGAATTATTGTAAGATTTCAAGTTTCATAATGATCGGGCTTGTCGTTTGATCGTACGGGCTTGAAACGCCTTAAAATCAATTAAATTGAAATCAATTTGGAATAATTTGATTTTTGCATAACTTCTTCATGCGATGGAATTTGAACCTGAAACCTATTCCATTGATTGTAAAATACTTTAAAACATCTATTTTGATATATGGGTTGATCTAATTTCGTTCCGGAGTCAGAACGGGCTTTTCGGGCCATTTTATCGCTCAATGTGTAAATCAATCGGGTCCATCTATTCTATTTCAACTTTGCCTATATATACCTTGCTATAAACCCTAGCCTATTTCTTATTCCTCATTTCTGTACGTACAATTCTATTTGCTTCTCCTCTTTTAATGGCAGATAGAACCCTAACTTCCAATTGTAATTTCAAAATAAAATTCAAAGCAAAAAATTCAAACTCCACAAACTATATCGAATTATATATGGATTTGAGGCTCTCGACGAGCGCAAGTCAAATATATAATTCGTTTTTTGATCTAGGTTTCTGTGTAGCCGGAATTGACTCGCTTATTCTCGACCGTCCGTTGCATTGTGATCAATCGCGACAGATCATCATATTGAGTATATTATCGCGTAGAGATTTGCAAGTCGATCGCATTGGCAAGATATTTTTGGCGAATCGACGGTTGGATTGCCTTGAATAATTCGATTAGGGTTTAAAAATTTTGGTGGATGCTGCTTTCGATTTGACCTTCGAAGCCTACACGTGTCGCGAGTGGGAGGGTGGAGCTTAGCGTGCGGCGCGGCTAGGAGCGGCCGTGCCTTGGGTGATGGCCGCGATATGCGGCGGGCGCGTGGTATTATCGGTATCAAAGTTTTGAGAGTGACTGCAAAATCATCGTTCGAGGCGAAGGTGCCTGGCTCACATGTGTACAGGTTAGTGACGTGTGTGATTTTGATTTGTCTGATTTGTTTTATTTTAATTTAAATCATAATGTTTTAATCACAATAGCTTTCGCATACGAGGTCCGATTTACGCATGGTCTTCTCTTGAGGTTCGTATTGGAATTCCGCACATTTTGGCGCTGGTTTGTATGAATTCTGAGACTGTTCAAATTTTGGATTTAAATTGGATTTAAATTCAATTTAAATTCAATAGGTGAGTGTTTTAACCCGCTCACAACTTCTAAAATTTCTTATGTTTGTTAAATTTATTTATGATGTGATTAGAAATTTATTTATAACTATTTGGCATATTTTTAATCATCATCTCGGTTAAATAGAATTTATTGAACTAAATTGTTATCTAACATAAACTGCTAGTTAAATAGTTATTTAATTTATTATTGAATATAAACTGCCAGCTGATACCTATTATTTATTATCTATTATATATTGATGTTATTGATAGGATTGGATGATGATTGTGATAAATGGTTGATGATTGATATTGGATGAATGGATGTTGTATTTTATACTGTTATAAACTGCAAGTTGTTATGCATTTTATTTCATTCGGGATTGCAGTTTGAAACGATATATAACTGTATTTTTATTTTGAATTATGGATTGAAATGATATATATCCGTATCACTTGACCAAAGGGTAGAAAATTATATACAGACACCGTGGTTTATATATAAAAATATTTTGAAATGATTTCTATGGTTTTATAAAGAAAATATATGGGTTATATAATTATTGATTTTTGAAGTTATATAAATGTTATTTTATTATTGATTTTAGCTATGTATAAATTTGTTTTGAAATGTAAAATAAGTTAAATGATAAAGTTGATTGTTTTATATAATATGGTTAAGTATATGTTAAGTTATATTGTATATAGAGTTTATAATGACTTAAATAAAATTAAGGTTGGAAGATAACTATGAAATTGATTTGAATTAAAATTTAAGAATTCTACTCGAATAAATTGATTTGAAATTTTAATAAATTTGGGCTTTAAAGGGTATGATTTTTATAACTTGATTTTGGGTTTAGAGTGATTTAAACGAATATCAAGTTGATTTAAAGGAATATATCAAGTTAAACAAATTGAAGAATATCCAGTTATTTGAAGTTTAAAGGTTTTACTTAAATGATATTGGATTTATTAAGTAAACATTTTAAGTCTAAATAATAGTAACTGAATTTAATATATGTGGAATTATCAAAGAATTAGTTTTGAAATGGTGGAACGTTTAAAGCTTTGGAACATATGGAAATTGAAACGGTTTATTTTGGGGTTCAAATCTGTACTTGGAATTGTTTTGAGAAATTGAAGAAGCTATTTTATTACATAAAGTGATTTAATATTTAAGCCATTTAAGTGGTGTAGTTATGTTTCAAAGTTATGAAATTCAAAGTATTATGTTTGAAAGGTTATATTTTAAGCGTTTGGTTTCAAAATATTATAACTTTGAAAGTGTTATGATTTTAGAAAAGGATATATTTGAAATAAAAATGATATTATATTATTTGGATTTTTATAAAAATGATATCATATTGATTTGGTTTTTAAAACGGAAATGATATCGTATTTATCTGGTTTTGAAATGGATATTATATTCTGGTTTGAAGTATAAACTATTTTGAAAAGACCACGGTGTTATAATAACGTTTGGTTATTAAAGAGGCTAGGATCGGAAGTTCTCATACTCTCTGCCAACTCCGAAAATCACTTTAACAACCCTGTACGCGGTGGAGATTCCAGAATGAAGTAGGATGGTGGCGACATTCCTTTGAGGTATATACGTGGACCCGACTCCCGTGAGTTGGCATAAGGTGGCTAAAACAGGAGAAATTGACGGGCTAATGAGGTCATTCCTCTGATCGGGCACACTCCTTCGATATTATATTCTGACTTTGAGATTGATTTGGTGGCCACTTTTGATTCTTTTGATTTGGGGGTGTGGCTTCAGGTGGGCGGTAGTAGCTGTATGCGTTACCACCGGCCCAAAAGTGTAATTGGTATATGTACCCTGGCATTGCGTAGTTGTGCCGTGTCACCTACCCTATCGCGCCTTGTACGAGTTTGGTTTTCTCCCGTAGCCCATGTGGTATCCTTTGGTGGCTTCCCGATCAAGAGGGACTATGATACTAGATGGACTATTGGGACTATTACATGTTAAGGAGAATATTGGGTCACTCCTTAACGCTATTGAAAAGTAAGTTTATTTTATTAATAGACATTATTATAATAGCGAAATATTACTACATAGTAAATAGTTTAACGGATCCTTAAGAGATGTGAATCCCAAACATCACTTAAGTTACTGCACTCACGTTAGACACTAGATAGGAGATGTCGAATCCCGTAAACATCTCTGACGCCGTTCCACTCGTATTATTTACCATTGATTTAACTTACATAAGATCTTTTAGTTCTGACTCGAGTGTTTTGTCTTTTCAATTCGCCATTTCAAGATTTAAAGACTTTATTTCTAAAGGACGAAGACGAAGGTTGTATTACTACTATTTATTATATTATTCCACTACATTCACATTGTTCCGCTGCATTAATATTTATTATTCTATGGTATGTGTAACTCTGATATGTGTTGTACAAGTATAATCAAATGTTTTGTAAAACAGCTTCATGAACTGTTATTTGATTACTATGTTTTGTCATTCCGCTGTGAGATTCTGTTTTGTTTATTTCTTTCTCTGCTTTTCTTATTTCCCCATAACAATCTGCCCTTCCATATGGTTTGAGTCCGACGTGTGTGGTTTATCGTCGGTTTAAAGCGTACAAAAAGGAGGGATGTTACATCTGGTATCAGAGCTTTGGTCTAGCGATAAACCTTAGCTTTGTGAGGTCTGACTCTTTATTAATAGGATAGTAATACCCTATGATGAGTCGTTGAGAGTATATATATGAGAGGGCATGTTTGTTAGTGTTATAAAAAGGTTTTGATATTGTGTTAATTTGTTCCATTTTGTATTTATAAATTCTGGTTGGTGCATAGGACGCTATGACATCAATAGGGATTTCTAAACACTTAATAGGACAGACCGACACAATATTTGTTTTGAATATAGGTGAATGAAATAATTTTTCCTATTATATTTTCTATACATAAAATAAATTTTATGAATAAGATATATATTTGGCTGTTAGGTTGTGAAATTTTTAAATGTCGAATGGAAATAAGATTTGAAGAAACTAAAATAAATGAAATTTGGAAAATTTTGAACTTAAGTCGCGGGATTTTAAATTTCTTTCAAAGGATTTTGAAATATAATGATATTATTAGAAGTATTTTCTGATATAAATATTTCAATGTAAATTTAAAGAATTGTTTTAAAGAAACTTTGGAAAGAAATAAGTTCTGTACTCCCCTCTCTGTCGTTGGAAAATAATTTCGGTGATGAGTGCAAGCATCATCGACATTCATTTTCAAGTTTCTAAGTGGGAAGACCACTGTAGTATTTTTAATATAGATTTATTTTAATAAAAAAAAGTAAAATTTAAATTGTTTTAAATATAAATGAGATATATAAATTGTAAGCGTATACATCTATCTATTATTTTAAAATGATTCAAAATTTTACCCAGTATTTAAATTCTTAAGTTTCGATTAATTAATGGTTTCAATTGCTTTAGTGAAATGGAATTTCACTAATAATTGCAACCTCTAAATGAAATAAGAGATTTAATGCTACATTATGAATGAAATTACAAGCAAGTTGAAATTGTAACATATAAGACAAAAGATAAAATTATTGAATATTGAATTAATTAAAAGAAATGGGATAAACTTGTATGATTTTCAATTGCATCCTTAAAAGCATATATGTAACTTACCAAATATTAAAAGTTCTAATGTTTAATAAGAAAATGCAATGGATATTATGCAAGTAATAAACTTGAGGCAATGAAAGTATGTAATGAAATTCATCTATAAATAAGAATTTGATGTTGTAATTATTGTGAACTTAAGTTATAATTGAAATGTTACTGTAATAAAGGTAATAGGAAGTAAGTATTATAAGTATAAGATTATAAACTTAAGTAAATGAATTAATATGAAAAGAAATTGAATTGAACATAAATACTATACTAAATGAATGTAAATAAATGAAATTAAATAATAATGAATGAATAAATAAATATAATGCAATAAAAATAAACTGACATGACCTGAATGAAATGAATATTTGTAAGTAATAAATGAAAATGAATGAAATGAACACAGAGTGAATGAATGGACATGACGACCCGGAATTTTGAGCAATATCAATTTAATAATCTTTATTAATAATTAAATTGATTTGATCATTTTACATTATAAATTGACAAGTTAAAATTATTGTAAAGGCTGATAATATTAATTTGTTAATATCTATCAATAATTTTCTTAATAGTATAAATTAGTAAGTTTAATTCTTTTGAAAATTTATAATATTTTAAATTGTAAATATTTATTTTAGCAATTTAAAATTGATAAGATTTATTTTCCAGAAGCTATTCAAAAATATTTTCTTTATAATATATATACATTGATATATCTTGTAAATAGGAAGTATTTAAGTAATAAAAGCTATCTACTCAAATTAGAATATATATGAATATATATATATATATATATATATATATATTGTGATTTAAAGTTTATTTTCAGATTCAATACAGTAATTATTAAAACAAATGATTTAAAGATGTTTTCTATTTATAATATAAATGAATATATATATATATATATATTTGTATATATTAGAAATAGGAAGGAAATATTGATTTTAATAAATATTTGCAAACTTTAATAAATATATAGCTTTGTAATTTGAAATGTTAATTTGATTTAATGCTTTTGAAATGATATTTGAAATTTTAAAATTTAATAACAAAGTTAATTTCTTATTTTATAAACATATATTTTAGCTTTTGTTTTAAATAAGAATAAAATTTGAAGTTCATTTTCAATTATTTTTTATATTCTTTCATTATAATTTTTTATCATAAGATAAAATTGTTTTAAGAATTTTATATAAAGAGTTAAACTAAGTTTCTCAATTTATAAACAAATGGTAGAATTAAATTGATTAAAATATAAGTTATTTATAAATGCCTATATGAATTTGCTTTTAAGATATTTATGAAAGTCTAAAGTTTATTTTTATATGATAAAAACATTTTATAATATTACATAAATATATTGTATATAGCTTAAATAGATTATTAAAATGAAAATAACATTTTAAACATTAATAAAACATTAGAAATAACTTTTGTAAATATTAATTAAACATAATAACACTTGTAAAACATTTAGTAAACATTAAAGACACTTGTGAATCTTTGAGCTTAGGTGTAAAATAATTAGAGCTTTGTAGTGACAAATGTCATCTTTTAATAAAATAAAATTTAAGTGAAAAAAAAATTAAAGAAGAAATTAATCTTCAGCAAACTTACTTTCTTTTTTCAGCAAAAATGGAAATCAAAAACAAAGTTCAAATCTGAAAGAAAAAAAAAGAAAGAAAATATGTAAAATCTAGAAATATGAAAACAAGAAGAAAGAAGTAAATTCTGGAATTCAATCTGAAAACAAGAAGTTAAAAAGCAAGTTCAAATCGGAGGCATAATTTTCAAGTTCAATCAATCAGGCGAGGAAATTAATTTATCAACATGCAAATCAATTCAAGAACATGCAGTGAATTTCTGAAGCCTGGAAACAGTTTCTAACCCTCTGCTTCAAAGGTGAGTAAATAAATTTAAAAAAAAACAGTTTTAAACATTTGATACTACTTGATTTTATGATTGAATAACATGGTGATATCTGAATTTACTTGAAGTATACTGAATGCATGTTTGGAATGTATATATGAATTGCCTGTACAGTTTTTTTTTAAAAGTCACCATGTTTATAAAAACAGTTCAATCTCATGATAAATTCAATAGCTTGATTTTGATTTCGAGTTGGACTTTGATTTGTAAAGAGAAGATGATTGTAATCAAATTATCTAACATCTAAAAATAGTTATAGGTTGTTAAAATAAGTAATTAGCTCAAAAATTTAAAATTTACAGTAAAATTATAATTTGGGTCAAAAGTTTTTGAATTCAAACTTGAGTTTTGATTTTATAACCTTATTGCAAATAAGATAACATGATTTTAGAAGCTTGAATTACGAATTTTAGTTGGGTAACTTGTGTAAATTTGGGGTTTTACTATTTTGGGCGAATTGTCCGATTTACGGAAAACCACGGTGGGATGGTCGACGACATTGATCATGGAGGTTGAGTGAGGGTAGAAGATCATCAGTAAAATACTTGTGTATTTTATTGATGAACGAGATGGTCGAATTTGTTTGAGATAGGGTTTAACATCCTGTTAATGTCTTGGTTGATCATTTGGGTTTCGCGACATCGTGATGCAACCGGGGACGATCGCATAGGGTTCTGGAGTTACGGGGGAGTGAGACGGAGCTAGGGTTGAGGCGGCGAGGTGTCTCGTGAGGGGGATGGTCGTCGGTGAGCATTTTTCCGTAGCAATGGGCTGTAGCATTTTGGGTTGAAGGGTAAAATTTCGATCCTCGATCGAAATTAAGTTTCTGGGTGGCGCGATTAGTAGTAGGGGTTTAGTGCAACTTGTAGGTGGCCGGCGTGGAGTTCGCCAATGTCCATCGGCGATGTGCACGTTTACGTGCTCGATTTCGTGCCTCTGCATTGGGTTTGGGAAGAACGAAGGTTGGGCTCGAGATTTACTTCGGGAATTTGCTGAGTTTTCTCGAAGCAGGTATAAGAGTGGGAAGACACGGGGTTGACGCGAGGTTTTGTAGGGTTTTACTCGAGTTTGATGAGCGAGTTTTGTTTGCTGTAGAAGTTTTAAAATGTTAAAGAAATGTTTAAAGATTTTGAAACAAAAGAGATTTGACTTTATAAATAATTAAAGTTTTAAACAAAAATAAAACAAGTTTTTTTTTCTTATAAACTAATTTGATTTCAAAGTTAAGTTTTTAACAAATTTTTATAATTTTAAATATGAAAGTTTTAAAATAAAATAAGTGGATTTTGAAATAAAGTTTGTATTAAATTTTATTAAATAACTTTGGAAAGGTTTTAAAGGTTTAAAAGTTCAATTTAAAATGTGTTTAGTTATAAATTGATTTCTAAAATGTTATATTTTATTTAAATAAGTTTAATGCTTTAGAATTTGGTATAATAAAGATTATCTTAAGTATTTAGAATTTTGAATTAATTGAAGATAAATAAAATTGTGAAGATAATTAAGATAATTGGAGGATTAACAATTGAAAATTATTGGTTAATATAAATGATTTAATTAAGATGATGTTTTCTTAATTAAGAATTTTTATAATATAAGAAGTTAAGAATCATTTAATTAAATTTAAATAATTAATTAATAATTAATTAAGTAATTAATTTGTGGTTAATTAAAAATAATCACTTGGAGTTAATTAAGTATAATTACTGGGTGAAATAATTAAGTGATTAATTACTAGAAGTAATTGAGTAAAAAATAATTACTTATAAAAGTAATTTAGTGGATTTGATTAAGGATTAAACACTTGAGTTATTAATTAAGGAATTAATTAATAAAAATAATTAAAGGTTTAAATTATTTAATTAATGGTTAATAAATAAAGGATTAAGAGAATTTAATTAAGAGATTATTTACTTGTTAAAGTAATTGATTAAGGAAGAAATTTAATTAATGAAGTAATCATTAATTAATGGAAATAATTAGTTAATTATTAATTAATAACTAAGGGATAACTAATTTATAATTAAGTTTTAATTACTAAATGTAATAAAAAAAGTAATTAATCAAATATGATTAATTAAAAGTAATTAGTTTAAATATGATTAAAGGTAATTAATCAAGAGTGTTTTAATTAAGAGTAATTAATTAAATACGATTAATTAAAAGTGATTAATCCGGTGGGACTTAATTAAAGGATAATTAAGGAATAATTATCAGATAATTAAATAATAATTAATCAAGTGTGATTAATTTAAAAGAGTAATTAAGAGATAATTACCTGGATAATTAAGAAATAATTAATCAAGATGATTAATTAATATTGTAATTAAGGAATAATTTCTTAAATTAATTAAGAGATAATTGATCAAAGGAGATTAATTAAGGTGAATAGTTAAGTGATGTTTATTAATTAATTTGGAATTAATTAATGAATGGTAAGATGGATTGATGATAATCCAAGAGTTTAAGTAAGGATTAATTTAATTAAGGACCAATTAAATAAATTAAGTCGGATCAAAACTTGTAATTGGTGATTATTGATTTGTTGATAAGTATCATTGGATGTGTTAATGATATTGGATGATGTTGAATGTCATTGATTGATATGTGATGATTTGAATGTGATATATCTGAGATGTGATATATATGCTGCTTTGTAATATTTGTGGATGAATGTGATAATTGTGACTTATCTATCTGTGTTATGAATCATTCATTTATGTTAAGTAATATTTCTGAATATCTACTGTTTAAAACCCTTAGGTACAACTTGGAAATTAAAATGGCGTTTGTATTCGGTGAGACCGGGATCGGGTTTCCATATTTGGATATCCAAAAACCACACTGATTCAAAATAAACGTTAGGATGTAAATCCAAGTGGAGCAAGTGAAGACTCGAGGTGAAAGAACTATACGTCAGTATAACTCTGTTGGTGATTCCGTAATGAGTTTGACGGAATAGTACTTATAGATTCGAGATGGTGATTCAGAGTGCAAGGGCTATGGTCGTTGACTCTGAGGGTGATTCCAAAATGAGTGCAACGAGATAGTGCCTTCGGTTCCGTTCGTACCCGGAACGGACTTGTATGGATTGAATGCTTTCATAACATCGTCAGGTGGACGATGAGCATTCTAAGATAAAGGTGTCCTATAAAGGTAATCGCAACCTAAAGCCTCACCAACCGGGAATGGCTAAAACAGGGGAGGTGCAGCAAGGCTGCGTGGGTAGCTCCCACTGAAGAGCGAGATACATCCCTGTCTAGATGTCCCTTTTATTTCGGCTTTGTGGGCAGTTGGTCTGCAGCCAACTGCGGGGTGGTCTCGTTCGAGACTGTTCAGTAAGGAATGGTCCCGGCCTTGTGTTGCAGGGGAGCAGGCGTACTCCTCGGTACGGTGATCTAGGCCACGTACTGTGACGGGCGGTACCCCAGTAGTCCTGCCATTGTTGGAAACCCATTCTTCCTACGAGACTCTACGGTTTTGTTTGTATTACCCACTTTTTTGGCTAGTAGCTGGAATTTAATAATGTAACAATTTCGGCTATTTCATATTTATTTGAAAACCCTAGACACTATTATTATATCACTGGATTTCCTATCAAATGTTTTGGTTAGCGTAAGGTAAAAACTTTTCCATATTTATGTGTGGGAAGTCTTATGTGATACCTTTTCTTTCAAAGGATTTTCTAAAGTTAAGCAATCTTAAACCGTTTACTCACACCAGACCCCTGTCTGACCCGAGTGTTTATTTTCTGTTTTATTAAACTCTTGGGTACTCATATTATGTATGAGTAGTCAAGTGATTCAGGTTATCTCTTGACGAATTCTGGAAGAGCTTTGGAGCAGGAGGCTTCAGCGTGTAGATATATAGTTAGAGTTTCCGCTGTGTGTTATTCTGTATAGTTGTTCTTGTATTGTAAATTAGACAAAATTGTTATAACTGTCTAAATTGAGATATAAGTTGTGTACTCTGATGTATATGATACTAAGTATATGTTCTATATTATATTTCAATCGTTCCGCTGTGATATTCTGATATGTTGTTGTTCTTTCTTCTCTTTCTTTTCATCTTATATCCCTTTCTTTCTTAATAAGTGATGCGATTTTCTGGTGATAGAAAGTCGGGTTGCTACAATGGAAATGAAAATTTGCAAGAAATAAATGTAAATTAAAGAGATAAATCATTATATAAATGAAAAGGAAATCAAACAACAAATGTATGAAATGAAATTAATAACAATGAACTTGACTTATTGTTTGAAATTGTTGTTTGTTTGGTTTATGGTTATTTGGGTAAGGATACTTTAAGATTGGTTGGATATATGAATAATCTATTTAGTTTTATCTAAGACTATTGAGTAAATGGTGCACTTAGTAGTTTATTTTTCATTCCGTACAATTTAAAGTTTTAAACCCGAACAACTATCTGTTTTGTTTGATGTGAATGGATACTTGATTTGTATTAATTGTATGTGATGATTTTATGCTGGTTACAAGTGATGGTTGTTTATATTGATTGTTCATTAGTGGTTGAAACAACTTTAAATATTTCATTTTATATAAGTATTAACTCTTTGGATTATATAAGTGAAATACAGGTTATGGAAGCAATTGCTACTACTTTTGGTTTCATAACTAAGCGTTAATTGTCTGACAAATAGGTACGTTCTTGGATTACGGTTTATAGCGTTATTATATTGTTTTCCCTTTTTGGGGATATATATTATTTAGGAAAATATATGTTGTATATTGTTATATTTGATATTATATTTTCTCCTGAGCCTCTCCGTACAAATGAGACTCTGCCAAAATTTTCCATAAATTTTGGACTTAGAAATTTTTTGAAAACATTTTCCAAACTTTATTAAGTTGTGTATAAAAAGATTTATTGGTTATAAATTGGTATATTTTATTTAAATTAATTAATTTTGTAAATTCATTGTTTATAAGTTAATATTTTTGAATAAGATGTATTGTTTACTTAATTCTTTCTTTTCACCTTCTTTTTTCTTTTCGGGGACGAAAAGTTTTGAGTGAGGGAGAGTGTAACGACCCGGAATTTTCGATAATTTAAAATTTTGATTTAATTAAATTTTGTTATTGAATACTGGAAGAAATAAAAATTTGTAATTTAATAATGATATAGTAACTAGACTGAAAGTTGATAATATTAATTTATGTTAATTACTAAAAATTCTAATAAAATTCCAATCAATTGAAGTGATATAAAATGTTATGCTAGGTTATCAATTGAATGTTCGAAAATAAATGGGAATAATAACATATAAGTGTGATTAAAAGTAATGGTAACAAATATTCTATGTTACCTATTTATTTAGCCTGTTAATTTAAATATGGTTTAAAAAATTGCAATAAATCTAGATTAAATATTTTGTTAATGTAAATTTAGTTAATAATGGGAAATAACATTAACTTTATTCATAATATGACAATTTGTTGAATTAAGAGAATGGGAGTCAGGATTTATTAATTTATAGGAATTTATAGAAATAATTGGATTAATTGAAATAAGTGGAATCAAATATTAAAATATTACATTAATGGAAATTAAGATGAAATTTGCGAATATTAATGCAATAACTACGAACCAATGTAAATTTCATCCATTTGATAATAATAGATTGAATGATAGAATGAAAAGTCAATTAAATGGAATTATTGAAAATAAAATTTGTAATTTCTAAATTTTTGAAATTGAAAGCAAAGATAGTAATTATTGAAATAATTAACATTGAATCAACATGAAAAATTATTTAAAACTGTTATAAATGGCTAAATAAATCAAGTGATAAAATTTGTAAACTATAGAATTGAAATTGAAAATTTGATTTGATTAATTAATTATTAATTTATCTAATTAACTAGAAAATAGCCATTTTGGCCACTGACTCGGATTTCAATGAAACCAGTTTCATTGGATCCGTAATAGTGAATTATGGTAGGATTTGAAGTTAATGATCGGGCTTGTCGTTTGATCGTACGGGCTTGAAACGCCTTGAAATCAATTAAATTGAAATCAACTGAAATCAATTTGGAATAATTTGATTTTTGCATAACTTCTTCATACGATGGAATTTGGACCTGAAACCTATTCCATTGATTTTAAAATATTTTAAAAAATCTATTTTGATATATGGGTTGACCCAATTTCGTTCCGGATTCAGAACGGGCTTTTCAGGCCATTTTATCGCTCAACGTGTAAATCAATCAGGTCCATCTATTCTATTTCAACTTTTCCTATATATACCTTGATATAAACCCTATCCTATTTTTTATTCCTCATTTATGTACGTATAATTCTATTTGCTTCTCCTCTTTCAATGGCAGACATAACCCTAACTTCCAATTGCAATTTCAAATAAAATTCAAAGCAAGAAATTCAAACTCCACAAACTATATCAAATTATAAATGGATTTGAAGCTCTCGACGAGCGCAAGTCAAATATATTATTCGTTTTGCGATTTGGGTTTCTGTGTATCCGGAATTTGCTCGCTTATTCTCGACCGTCCGTTGCATCGTGATCAATCGCGACGGATCATCAAATCGAGTATATGGTCGCGTAGAGATTTGCAAGTGGATCGCATCAGCAAGATTTGTTTGGCGAATCGACGATTGGATTGCCTCGAATAACTCAATTAGGGTTTAAATTTTTTGATGGCTGCATCTTTCGGTTGGACCTTCGAAGCCTACACGTCTCGCGAGTGGGAGGGTGGAGCTTGGCGCGCGACGCGGCTTGGAGCGACCGTGCCTTGGGTGATGGCCGCGATATGCGGCGGGGGCGTGGTATCATCGGTATCGAAGTTCTGAGAGCAGGTGCAAAACCATCATTTGAGGCGAAGGTGCCTGGCTCGCATGTGTACAGGTTAGTGACGTGTGCGATTTTGATTTGCTTGATTTGTTTTATTTTAATTTAAATCATAATGTTTTAATCGCAATAACTTTCGCATACGAGGTCCGATTTATGCTTGGTTTTCTCCGCTAGGTTCGTATTGGAATTCCGGACATTTTGGCGCTTATTTGGACGAATTCTGAGACTGTTCAAATTTTTGGTTTAAATTGGATTTAAATTCAATTTAAATTCAAAAGGTGAGTGTTTTAACCGACTCATAACTTCTAAAATTTCTTATGTTTGTTAAATTTATTTATAATGGGATTAGAAATTTATTTATAGCTGTTTGGCATATTTTTAATCATCATCTCAGTTAAATAGAATTTATTGAATTAAATTGCTATTTAATATAAACCGTTAGTTAAATAATTATTTAATTTATTATTGAATATAAACTGCCACTTGATACGTGTTATTTATTATATGTTATATATTGATTCCATTGATTGAATTGGATGATGATTGTGATAAATGGTTGACGATTGATATTGTATGAATGGATGTTTTATTTTATACTGTTATAAACTGCAAGTTGTTATGCATTTTATTTCATTCGAGATGGTTTGAAATGATATATAACCGTATTTTTTTAAATTACGGATTGAAACGATAAATATCCGTATCACTTGACCATAGGGTAGAAAATTATATACAGACACCGTGGTCTATGTATAAAAATATTTTGAAATGATTTCTATGGTTTTATAAAGAAAATTTATGGGTTATATAATTATTGATTTTTGAAGTTATATAAATAATATTTTATTATTGATTTTAGCTATGTATAAATTTGTTTTGAAATGTAAAACAAGTTAAATGATAAAGTTGATTGTTTTATATAATATGGTTAAGTATCTGTTAAGTTATATTGTATATAGAGTTTATAATGACTTAAATAAAATTAAGGTCGGAAGATAACTATGAAATTGATTTGAATTAAAATTTAAGAATTCTACTCGAATAAATTGATTTGAAATTTTAACAAATTTTTGCTTTAAAGGGTATGATTTTTATAACTTGATTTTTGGTTTAGAGTGATTTAAACGAATATCAAGTTGATTTAAAGGAATATATCAAGTTAAATAAATTAAAGAATATCCAGTTAATTGAAGTTTAAAGGCTTTACTTAAATGATATTGGATTTATTAAGTAAACATTTTAGGTCTAAATAATAGTAATTGAATTTGATATATGTGGAATTATC
Source organism: Allium cepa (assembly GCA_030765085.1). NCBI lineage: Eukaryota > Viridiplantae > Streptophyta > Magnoliopsida > Asparagales > Amaryllidaceae > Allium > Allium cepa. The sequence goes on from CM060929.1 coordinate 487,949,448, forward strand.
AAAGAATTAGTTTTGAAATGGTGGAACGTTTAAAGCTTTGAAACATATGGAAATTGAAATGGTTTATTTTGGGGTTCAAATCTGTATTTGGAATTGTTTTGTGAAATTGAAGAAGCTATTTTATTATATAAAGTGATTTAATATTTAAGCCATTTAAGTGGTGTAGTTATGTTTCAAAGTTATGAAATTCAAAGTATTATGTTTTGAAAGGTTATATTTTAAGCATTTGGTTTCGAAATATTATAACTTTAAAAGTGTTATGATTTTAGAAAAGGATATATTTGAAATAAAAATGACATTATATTGATTTGGATTTTTATAAAAATGATATCATATGGATTTGGATTTTATAACGGAAATGATATCGTATTTATATGGTTTTGAAATGTATATTATATTCTGGTTTGAAGTATAATTTTGAAAAGACAACGGTGTTATAATAATGTTTGGTGTTAAAGAGACCGGGATCGGAAGCTATCATACTCTCTACCAACTCCGAAAATCACTTTAACAACCATGTACGCGGTGGAGATTCTAGAATGAAGGATGGTGGCGGCGTTCTTTTGAGGTATATACGTGGACCCGACTCTCGTGAGTTGGCATAAGGTGGCTAAAACAGGAGCAGTTGACGGGCTAATTAGGTCATTCCTCTGATCGGACACACTCCTTCGATATTATATTCTGACTTTGAGATTGATTTGGTGGTCACTTTTGATTCTTTTGATTTGGAGGCGTGGATCGAGTTGGTCGGTAGTAGCTGCTACGCGTTGCCTAGTTGTGCCATGTCACCTACCCTATCGCGCCTTGTATGAGTTTGGTTTTCCCCCGTAGCCCGTGTGGTATCCACTGGTGGCTTCCCGATCAGGAGAGACTATGATACTCGGTGGACTACTGGGACTATTAATTGTTAAGGGGAATATTGGGTCACTCCTTAACGCTATTTAAAAGTAAGTTTATTTTATTAATAGACATTATTATAATAGCGAAATATTACTACATAGTAAATAGTTTAACAGATCTTAAGAGATGTGAATCCTGAACATCTCTTAAGTTACTGCACTCACATTGGACACTGGATAGGAGATGTCAAATCCTACAAACATCTCTGACGTCGTTCCACTCATATTATTTACCATTGATTTAACTTACATAAGATCTTTTAGTTCTCACTCGAGTGTTTTGTCTTTTCAATTCGCTCGGATCAGCCTGAGCATTTCAGGATTTGAAGACTTTATTTCTGGAGGACGAAGACGAAGATTGTATTACTACTATTTATTATATTACTCCACTACATTCACATTGTTCCGCTGCATTATTATTTATTATTCTCTGGTATGTGTAACTCTGATATGTGTTGTACAAGTATAATCAAATGTTTTGTAAAACAGCTTCATGAACTGTTATTTGATTATTATATTTTGTCATTCCACTGTGAGATTCTATTTTGTTTATTTATTTCTCTGCTTTTCTTATTTACCCCATAATAATCCGCCCATCCGTATGGTTTGAGTCCGACGTGTGTGGTTTGTCGTTTGTTTAAAGCGTACAAAAGGCGGGATGTTGCAAAGGGGAAGATAAGCAAGAATCTAAAGGAAGGAAGCTTAAGCAATTTAAACCAAGATCAAATCTCAACACCTTAATCCCAAAGAAAAAGGTGAACAATAGGTTACATCTCATATTTTTGATGTTTTTGGTTTCTAGATCAGATCCGAATATTTTTGCAAAGTATATTTCTATATTTTTTATTGTTAAAATGGATGTGTGTGTGTGTGTGTGTGCTTGTTGATGATTTATGCTATTTCATATGGATTCTATGATAAGTTTTAACATGAAAACCCTATTAAATGATATCCAAATGCCTTTTAATTTTGAGATAAGGCCAGAAATAATATTTTAGAGAAGGGTATTAAATTTCATAACTTTCTGAATTAATGTGGATTTGTTATTAATTTTCTAGTGAAGAAAATGGTTAATTGGGTTTGAAAATTAATTACGGCTTTTTTATATATATTTTGGGTCAGAAATTTAAATATGTTAGAAAACATATTAAAAACGATTTATGGAATTTTTGTAGAATTTTCCTAAGTGTGTTAATAAGTATATACAATTATTTAAGGTATTGGACTTAAATGTTTTATATATTTATAAAAGTAGAAGGGGCATTTTGTAAATATTTTAAATCATTTACTTCTAAAAATTGAGTAGCGTTCTTTGAAAAGATTTTGGAAAAAAATTTAGCAACCAATCATATATTGACAAAGAAAGTAGGTTAGTTGAAAAGGATTTACTTTTTGAAGTTAAAAATCAGTTTTACTATGTTTTTTCAGTTTTGTCATTTTCGGTAGCACTTTTCGACTGGGTACTTCCGCCTCTATCTCCATCAAAACCAATGTGCATGGCATCAAAGACTTGTTACGCAGTGAATTGGATATAGGCGAAAGGTATATAGTCGAAACTAGAGGTTCCGAAAGGGGTTGAAACTTTGCTTTACTTTTAAAAGTAAATGCACCTGCTTTGCTTTCGAAAATAATGCTTTCAACTTAGATAGCTTTCGACTTGGTCAAATGGTTTTAAAGAATGGTTTCGAAAGAGGTTGTGCCTTTGTTTTATAAAGAAGCATTCAAAGGGGTCGAAAATTCTTGCTGCCTCCTTCAACCTTTCTAAGCAATGCCTTCGAAAGGGTGCTTTCACTTTAAAATCTAAGCCGCTTCTCCAATGCATTCGAAGGGATTAGTTTCGACACCATCCACTTCTTTTACTTAGGAAATAACTTTCGAAAGAGTTGCTTTTGACTTAGTTGTTAAGACCCCTTTGATGTTTTGAAAGTTAAACCCAAAGGTTTCAAGAGGAATGGTTTCAGATGGTTTCGAAAGGTTGTTTCCACATATTTTAACTTGAACCCAATGCTTTTGAAAGATTTATTTTAAGTAGTGTACTACAATGTTTTCGAAAGGTAACTAATAAAGGTTTTGAAGGGGAGGTTCCCCGTTATTTTCGAAAGGTATATGATAGAGGTTTGGAAGGGGTGATTCCCTAATGTTTTCGAAAGTTTTACCTTATTGTTTAAATGGAAGATTTACAATGTTTTCGAAAGGCATGTTTAAAGTGTTTAAAAAGAGGATGTCTAAGGTTTATAAAGCTTTCGAAAGAGATGTTTTCAATATTTTGAAAGGCTATGGTAAATGGTTTCGAAAGGTATGTTTTGTCCTTTTGGCCTAAGGTTATAAAGTAAGGTAAGTAAAGGGGTAATTTCAATGGTTTCGAAAGGTGTACTTTCAACGGTTTTGAAAGAGAATTGTTTAAAGGTTTAAACGAAGGTTTCGAATGTTTTCATCAATAATGTTTTAAGTAAAGCGTATATCATTGCAAAGAGATTTTAGTAAAGCAAAAGTATTTTCCTTGTTTAAGTGCGATTTAAAGGGATTAAATCAATTTGAATAGGTTTTCAAGGAAAATTCAAAGGGTAGTTAACCCTAAGTGAAATGATTCAGATATTTGTATACTAGATGGGACTAGTGCTGGGTTGCGCCCTATACATTAGCTTTAGCCTCAAACTAATTTAGTCCAAAATTCCAATGTGTAGAACTTAGCCACAGGTAACACTTAATGATGGTTACACACAGAAAGGAATATATATGTATAGAGAAGAAGGATAGGTTATTGGTGGGCCTGTTTAACCATTAGGATCAGGTGACCCTTGGAGAAGTAAGTTAAGGACAGACCGTTCAGAAGTTTGTCTAACATATGTTAGATTATTGTTTATTTTATCTCGTTGGCCCGAGTCATCCAATGGTAAGTAGTCAGCCAAAGAAAACTATATTTTAAGGATAGATGGTCCATTTGTTACCTGTTTATAAGCACATATGATATTGCTATTATTGTTATAATTAGTTTGATTGCAGGATTCTGAATGAAAGAAGATATGTTTTAAATGGATAGTACTGAGGGGAAACCTGTTCCACTAAGTGGCGCGGTCTTACTTAATATCAGTAAATTGAGATGTAATCTTATTATTCACATCATACTTTATGTCTAACTTGAAGCTTAAGATTTTCCCTTAGACTCTCGGGTGCTCAAAATTGATTTGAGTAGGTTGAAAGTTGAGTATTTACAGGTTTTAGTAGGTGGATGAAAAAAGCTTCCGAAGACGAGCAGGAGGTTGATGTTAGCTATTTAGGAGTTGCTATGTTTTATTTCCACTGTGATGTATTAAGACAGTTTTTTCTATATGGTACTCTTGTCGTCCAAGTGGGCGTCTTTATATGTCACTTTTGGCATATTTTATAATATATTTGATCAATGCTTTGGAAACGTTTGGGATTATGTAATTGGATATGAAACATGATTTTGTGAAATGTAATCAAAAATGTTGTTTTTTTGAAATCTGTTATTTTGTTTCATATTCATATACCTATGACATTATGGATACCATTAACATTACCGTATTTTGTCGCTGGAGGTTAATAGTATAGATGGCTAGCATCTGTGCGCTTAACTTTGGGCCTCAAGATAGGGGATGTTACACTATTCATCCCCCAAAATCTTGAACTTCAATCGAGGCATGCTCACAGCGTTCCTTCCTAGATACACTATTACGAACTCAATGAAGCTAGTTTCGGGACATAATTCCATCATATATAAAAGTTAGTCTTTATAATCAAATTACAGTATTATTTTAATTCTCTAAAATTAACCGTTAAGCATCTCAAGCTTGCACTGTTACATGGTACGTTTGATTGCCATGAATTATTCAGCGTACATCACCTTATTATTTTGGACCCAATGACACTAGTTTCGTCAAAATCCAAGCCAGCGCCTTAGAATGGTAACTTCACGCGTTTTGATATCGTTTTATATTTTTCAATCACATTATCGATATTTATCCGGACTATTTATTATTGCAAACAAATTTACAAAATGAGTCCACCATCATTATTTATTAATTAAAAGGTAAGGTAATTAAATCCATTTAATTAAGTTTTAATTCACAATTCAAATATTTAAACAATCCGAATGTTTGAATTTAAGTTATTAAACTTTTACAATCCTAATTATTTAAATATTTAAAATTAATTAAATATTTAAAATTAATTAAATATTTAAAATCAAAACGATAAAATTCTGTGATGTTACGATCATACGGTTTAAATGCTTTGATTTTGTAATTATGTATATGTAAGGAGATTATACACGTTTTTGCGAATTTGATGAATTATTTTGAAAAATGTTTTTTAAGTTATATTATAATAAATGATAAGTGATGAGGGATAAATAAACATCAATATAAATTGTGCGTTAAAATATATTATATAACATTTTATGTTTAAGTAATCGAAGAAGGTTTAAATAAGATTTTTTAAATATCAAAATAAAATGCAGTAAAGTAGATTATAAATTATCAACGAGTGCAATGGAGTTATAATATTAAAATAGATTCGGAAAGTTATAAAAGGAATTTTTCATTTTGTGTTTTGATGTAAAAAGAGATGTTGGAAATAAAGTATTTAAAGAGTCAAAAGGTTGTAAAAATTTAATGAACGATTTAATTGAGAATTATTTTGAAAAGAAATGGGAAATTAGATTAGAAATGTTGAATTTTGACAAGAAATGGGGAATTAGTTTAGAAATGTTGAATTTTGAAGAAGAAGTTTAAAACTTCCCTCCATGTATGTAATTGAATATTTGTATAAGTCTTTATAAGAAAATTTTATGTAAAATAGTAATTAAAATTAATGTTGGCTGTAATAAGATATTTGCAACTAAACAATATATCAAAAGGGTATTTTATTAAATAGAGAAATGATATTTGAGTAGAAAATTTATTGATAAGATTATGGTTCTGGTTAAAAATATTTTAAAGGTTACTCGATGAATTATTTTTGAATTTGAATCATATTTGAATTTGAATAAATTGAATTTTGGAGAATATTTAATGTTGGAAAAGTGAATTATTTAAATAAAGTATTTTGTACTTTTGGTAAGTATTCTTGCTTAATGTAAGTGTTTGTATTTAAAATAAAATTGAAAATGACATGATTAAGTATAATTTTTCCTTACGGAAAATTCCGAAGATGCAAGTTTCTTAAGGGGTAGTCTGTAACAACCCGGTTCTTAAGAATAATTAATACTAATTATTTAATTAATTAAAACTAAAAGTAAATAATTTAAATTTATTTTAGAATATCAAAATTTTATAATAAGATAATTAGTGATGAAATCAAATTATTTGAGAATAAATTTTTGTTTTAAGAACTGTGGAATAAATTAATTTGGAACTTGATTAATAAATGGTTTTAAAATGTAAATATTGGGTACTCAAATCTAAATAAATTAAATAAAGAAATAAATTTTATAAAACTCATAAAGTTGAAAAATAATTAACTATTGTAAATACAAATTTTGTTTAGAATTTTACTCTAATTTGTTTTAGATAGAAAATAGTTTATAAAAAGGATATGAAATAACAGAAATAAATACACACACACACATACTTTCTGAACCAAAGCCCAAGCCAAGAATCCAATACCCAAATCCACGGTCCTAAATCTTGATTATTCAATAATCAAGAGTTTTTGATTCTCCAGATTATTTCATCTCTCTATAAAAATTGGTTCACGTCTTCATTCTAACAACTTTGGGATCACCTTTTTGAAGCTAAATAATCATATCCCGTTCCCTTTAATAATTGAAATAAAATCCAAATAAATCTATAAATTCCCAATTTGAATGTGTGCATCTTGACACCAATAAACACTTATGCGAGGAAGAAATTCGAAGAACATTGTTTTGTTTGGGTTCTATGTATGTGCGTTCAAGCAGGAAGAGGAAGAAGAGAACACAATACCCATATGAGGATATAACTCACAAAAACTGTCTTTAATCATATAATCTTTGTTATAGTTGTTACAATTGGATTGGTGTTTGATTGAGTACCATGTCTGTGTTTCGAATGGAGGAAGAAGTGGTTGGAACAACGTTGAGAGGGGGTTACACTCCTTGTTTTACCCCAAAGGTCAACCCTTTGAGGTCGACCACTATAGGGAAGTGGTTGACACCTTGGTGTCGACAATTCCATCCCTTAAAGTAGAGGGAAAAAAATTATTTTTAAAAATAGAAAAGAAAATTCAATAAAAATATGTTTGTAAAGTAAAAGACTGATGAATTATAAATATGGAATTATATTTTATTTTTATGAAAATTATTTATTTAATATTAAATAGTAATTACTTAATTTAGATGTTGATTATTTAATCGAAAATTTAGTTTTTGGATTTTAATAAATCTATATAAAATCCTATAAAATTACACAAAATATGAAAATGTTTTTATTTATTATTTTATAGTTTTCAAAGTATATTTCATGAATTAGAATATGATTAAAGTTTTAAAAATATATTTATGGAATTGGGATATAATAAATTGATTCTAATTTATGAAACTTTATAAATTTAGTATTTAATTATAGAAAATTATGAAATATTTTATTATGAGTAATTTTTGGTTTTACATACTATTTTAGGATTTCAAAAGAAGTAAATAAGCTTTCAAAAGTTATTTTGAATATTAAATTAGTATTTAAATTTATAAAAGGTTATGAAATTAGTAAGTTATTGAAAAGAAAAGATTATATTTTGTTTAAATTAATTGTCTTTTGTAATCCTAGAATATTTATTTACTTATCATTCATTTTTAGGTACTTATTTTGTTATATAAGACTATATGTTGTGAATGATTTATTATTAAATACTAATTTGTTTGTTGTTACATATTTATTTATTTGAATAGTATATTTTATATTACTTTTCTGGTTGTCCTTCTCTTGTATATTGAATTGGATTATATGCAAGATTTACCATTGATGTTGATTTGTTTAGCGTTTTGAAATGATATGGTGATAGTATCCTTCCATCTGATTTAGTGATATTTAGTTCTATGTGATGAGAAATATGAATAAACAGAGTTATAATATCGTTTAGGATAGGGAATACATCAATATTTCTCTTGTTATTCTTTGGACTCGTCATATATAATATTATGGTATTTGAGTGTAGTTTATAAATAGTGAATAAACATTTGAGTATCATGTAGTGGTATGGGTCGTTGTTGTTATATTTATTCAATTATTTATTGTAAGTAGATGGCACTCACATGATGGGAATTGTGATATGAGTGTGAGGTGATACACGTGGTGACTAGTATGGCTTTATGCATGCATTCAGCGAGTATGGCTATGTGTCTAACGTTGTGTAAGACTTCATGCCTTTATGTATTAGTTATTTATGCCACTATTATGATGTACTCCTTTTATTTGCTTTAGAGAGAACCATATGGCTAAAATTCACCCTAGTAGCCTGATCGTGGGGTTGCATACCGGATTTGTGATGCTATATATATATATATATGAATATATATATATATATGTGTGTGTGTGTGTATAGCTTCGTACTTTCACTATGTGCATTCGTCCCTTAATCATATAGGCCAACAGTCTGTTACCTATAGAGGCTAGAGTTGGATGTGACTATTGAGTCCTCACATTGATGAGCACATCGATGGATATGTGTCACGATTCCATGATGGTAACTAAGACTGTAGAGACTATGTCTCTGGAGCTTGCTTTGTTCTATCAGTCTCCCTTTTGGTACTACTGGAGTAGTAGTTTGACATATATTATTGAAACACCTCACTTTAGTATAGAGATGGGCTATGTGACCTACATATTATTATATTTATATAGCTCTATTTGGGACTTCTTGTCTATCGTACCGTCATATCCCATCATGATGTATTCAGATAATTATATCTGTGAAAAGATAAGATTATACATGAGATAGTCGTTTTATGTATAATGGATTCTCATATTAATCTGTATATTAATAAGCAGCCTACCTTATCTTTCATATATTTATGATGTTGTTCTATTAATTGAAGTTGAGGGATATATTTGGGAAGTGCTAACTGCTAGCTTGATTATACTTGGTGATATCTCACTTAATGATGTTTTCTAGATTTAAACGATAATCTATATATGTGTAATTCACCCATTAGTAATGATTCTATGGTTTCTGATTTGATGTGCTTTTAGATGGGTGATGACACCTTTATGTGTAGTTTTGACTTATTTGTGTGATGGGATGCTTTGATGATTATTTATTATATTATTAGTATGTTGTAACACCCCTAACTTTTTTTTAACATTATTCAAGGAATTTTATTAGATAAATTAAGTAGAAATGTGAGGAGATAAGGAGCATGAGATTTGTTAACTAATTTGGGTCAGGCTTTAATTAATTAGTCAAAAAGATTGTTTTAAAAGATAGAATAGAAAAGGGTTAATAAGAGTGGAATAATGAGAATAACTCCTTATTTCACTCCCTAAACCCTTCCTCTCTCATTCATTCTCATTTCACTTTCTAAAATAAAAAAAGCATAAAACAAGGCCGGCCATAACCTAAAGAAAGAGAAGGGGAAAAGTTAAGGAATTTAAATGGAAAAGCTTAAGGGAATTAATCTATATCCAATATAAGGTGAATAATAGTTACCATCTCATTTGCTTATGTTTATTTAAGAGTATGATCGATTATCAAATTGATTGTAATAATATGTCATGTTTGGATTAATCATATCCTTATGGGATTAAATGATATTTGTTGGAATTTTAAGAAATTATTCTAATGGGGTTTAAAGGCAAAACCTATGTTTATTTGATCTCCTATTAACTTGAAATTTTAATATGTTGTGTAAAACATTATTTTCAAGATGATTTTTCAATTTAATAATTTTTCAAATTCATATGAATATTTTATGAATTTCCTAAGAGAAATACGTGTTTATTTTCGGTCTTAATTATTAAAAATAATTAAATTAATATTCCGATGCCCAATTTTTATATATGAAAGAAGAAGGAAATTTGGATTTTTGGTGAACTTTGAGGAATTTTCCCTAAGGTTTATGATTTTTTATGAATTTATTATTCTAGAAAAGCTTTTAGTTAGTATTAGTTAATGATATTAATTATAAGGGTTTTTCAAATGTGTTTAAGAAGGTAGAACGTGATCTGCTTGAATTTTTAAAAAGAAAATGCAAAGTATATTGTTATCCAATGATAACTTGACATGAGGCAAGAGTTGGTGGAAAGTATTATCTTTAAAAGGAAATAAAACAGTTTTTATTTATTTACAGAAATGCCGTTGTAGAGTTTCGATACCCTTGCTTTATAGATATTTGGCATCTACAAAGGCCAATACATTTAACTACTTGATAATTATATGATGTATCTATTTTATAGACTTGACAACTATAAGGGGATGCATGCAATAGCTGCTTAGTAGCTATGTGATGCATCCGCCTTTATAAAAACTCAGCACCTTCGTATCTTTATGGGTTTGGTATCTCAAGGTTGTAGAGGCTCGACAACCTTATGGTTTTGAGACTCAACACCATTCTTTTAACGTTTGACACTTTCTTTGTTTTAAGGGTTCGATGCCCTAAGCTTTTAAAGATTTGACACCCATAAGTTTTAAGTACTCGACACCCTCAAGTTCTTAAGGGCTCGATAACCCCATATGTTAAACTCGATACCTAAGTTTTTAGCGACTCGATATCCTTATGTTTTGCAAACTCAATCATCATATTTTAAATGTTCAATACCCATGATTTTACGGATTTGACCACTATTATTCAGAGGCATTACAGCCAAATGTTTAATAAACCAGACGATTATATTTTAGAAGCTCGATAAAGAGACTCGACACCTCTATTTTAGCGGGATATACAACCGTAGCTTTTCTAAATGTTAAATCTATGTTTAAAGGTTAGATAGCCCATGTTTTTGAGATGCTCGACATCCCTTTTTTGACAACAAGTGTTTTAAGAGCTATGTAAAGATAATAGTGCTTTGACACAAGATTTTGGCTATGTATTTGGGCTATGTCTTCCTTGTTTTTAAAGAAGGGATTAAAGTGATTTATCATTTTAAAGATATATGTTTCCAAGGAAATGGAATAGTGTTTGTGCCCAATTTTACATGGATTTGGCCAAAAATAATTATTATTTAAACTTAAGTCATTTAGTGATGGATGTGCCTATCGATTGAATATATTTTGATGAATCATGCTATATATTCTTATTATCATTTGACCGGTTAAATTTGGATATTTATCATTATCATACTCACATCATCATGACCCAACATTGCATCTTAGAATTTAGGGATAGAATTACCATTTAGGTTGTTCCAATAGTGAGTATGGACCAACTAAACTCTTGAATAAGTAGAATTGAATCCAGGCAATCAGGCCGATCAATTATGTTAGGATGCCTCGAATTGATCAAAAAATATGACTTATGAACTTAACATCCTGATAGATTATTAGATGTCCTATGAAAATTAATAGGTTCATAATGACCCAAGGAAAACTATGAATACGAGACAGATAGTCCATATGATTTGGGATAGGTTATTAGTTGGCTTATGAAAACTAATAAGTTCATAGTGACTGTACGAAAATTATGAAAGGAAGATAGTCCATATGATTCCAGATAGGTTATTAGTTGGCTTCTGAAAACTAATAGATTCAACCCTAGGAAAACTATGATATATGAGACAGATAGTACATATGATTCTGGATAGGTTATTAGTTGGCCTATGAAAATTGATAGTTTCATAGTAACCCTAGGAAAACTGTGGTTCAAGGGCAGATAGTCCTCTGATTTGGATAAATATCCCATTTTACTTCTATCTGTATTTGGGGACCTCCTAACCCTATTTGGAGATTTTGGCATATCCGATTATCTTATGGCCCGAGTCATCCTGATGGTTATTGGTTGTTCTGTGAAAATTAATAGGTTAATAATGACCTAAGGAAAACTATGATTTGAGGCAAACAGTCCTTTTTATGGGATAGGTAAACTTTGGGAATGCATAACCCTATATTGGCAGACTAGTCACATTTACCCATATTGATGCATATGACCATATCATGTTTATTTTAACCATTTTGGTTGTAGATGCATGATTTATGTTGAGATTAATATATTTTGATAAGATACTACTAAGGGGAATACCCATTTCATTATGCGATGTGGTCTCACTAGATATCTGTTTTGGTTCGAGATGGTATATTATTATTCACACCGAAATTTTTATCCGACCCAAAAAAATTTCCCTTGAAACTCTTAGGTACTCATTTGAGTATTTTGGAGTAGGGTTTCCAGGCTAAGACAAATAAGCTTCCAAAGATGTGCATGAGCTAAGCAATTATTATCAGTTTATTATTCTAGAAGAAGAAAATTCAGATTTTTGGTGATTTTTGGGAAATTTTCTCTAAGGGTTATGATTTTCTATGAATTTATTATTCTAGAAAAGATTTAATTAATATTAGTTAATGAAATTAATTATAAGATTTTGCAAATGTGTTTAAGAAGATCAAACGTGATTTACTAGAATTTTTGAAAAGAATATGTAAAGTATTTTGTTACCAAATGATAATTTGAAACGAGGCAAAAGTTGGTGGAAAGTATTATCTTTAAGAGAAAATTGAACAGTTTTTATTTTATTTACAGAAATGTCATTGTAAAGTTTCGATATCCCTGCTTTATAGATATTCGACATCTATAAAGGCAAATACATGGAATAACTACTTGATAGTTATATGATGTATCTACTTTATAGACTCGACAACTATAAGGGTTGATGCATGCGATAGCTGCTTAGTAGCTATGTGATGTTTATGCTTATACAGAAACTCGACACCTTCATATTTTTTGGTGTCCGATATCTCAAGGCTATAGAGTCTCTATAACCTTATGGTTTTGAGACTTAACACCATTCTTTTAAGGTTTGGTACCTTCTTTTTTTTAAGTGTTCGGCACCCCAAGCTCTTAAAGATTCGACACCCAAGAGTTTTAGGGACTCCGCACCCTCTTATTCTTAAAGGCTTGACAACCCCATATGATTTTAAACTCGATATCTCGTGTCATCTGTTTACTCGATACCTATGTTTTTAGTGGCTTGACAGCATTATATGTTGCAAATCAAATCACCATGTTTTAAATGTTCAATACCTATGTTCTTATGGATTTGGCAACTATTATTCAGCGACATGACAATCAAATGTTTAATAAACCAAATGACTATGTTTTAGAAGCTTGATATAGAGACTCAACAACTTTATTTTAGCAGCATATAGAATTGTATGTTTTATAAACTTGAAAACTATGTTTAAAGGATAGATAGCCTCTTTTTTTGAGATGCTAGACATCCCTGTTTTGATAGCAAGTGTTTTAAAAGCTTAAGAGATTTTGAAAGCATAATCCTAATCAAGCAGAGAATAAGAATGGGTATGAGACAATGCTATAATAATGTACTTGTTTTTGCAATATATAAGTATGTATTCTATCTCTATTCTCCCATCTCTCTTAGACTATTCTTCTATATCTTACAAAGACTCGTATGCTGATTACGAAAAAGCCAATTACTAAAGCTGGCAAGAGGAGACCGATCCAATACACAAAGATTTAAGGTCATTTCTTCAATTTTCTCTCCCTTTTTAAGTTCATAGCTTTCGCGACAGCTTCGTCGATGTTACCTACCAAATAAAAGGCCTGCTTGGGAAGACTGTGCAATATATGGAAGAAGGAAATGGAAGACTGAATCTTGATGGAGGAAGCACCATAACTAATGGAAATCTTCGACCCAACACTAGAACAAATCCAGGTCGATAGGCAAATGCTAATCCAAATGTAAAGCTAATGTGAGTGCTGGAATCCCACTAGTAGACATGAGGATTATGTGTGAGTTCATCGTGAATATGGTTCAAGCTGGAGGTGCAGTTGGTTTGGTTGGAGGGAATGCTTTGACATTTGGAAGTGACAAACCTTTGGAGACTCAAGGTTCTCAAGGGAAGAAAATGAAGTTCTTCAAGAAGAAATAAGCTCAGAAGGGTGGAGCAGCCAAGAAAGGGAAGGCTAATGTCATTAGCTTTAAGTGTAATAGGAAATGGCACTTTGCTAATGAGTGTTGATCCAGTAGTGGAAAGAAGGTTATGGGAAAGAAAAGTGCAAAGTGTTTCAACTGCAACTAGATAGGGAAATTCAATAAGAATATCCAGAACCAGCTAAAAATGGTAAAGGGAAAGATTTTGCTCTGGAACCTCTAGCTTCTGGACCAACTATAGAAGAGAAAGGAAAGTCTATGATGCGAGGTACACTTTTGATTCGTGGCATACATATTAAAGTATTATTATATATTAGCGCATCACATTCTTTTATCTCGCAATATTTGGTAAATAAGTAAAATTTAGAACCATCATGCCTTATTACTTCTTTAGGATTGCGAATTTAATAGGAGGTTATGTAACTCTTAGGATGAGAGTGATCATTTAGGAATTGAGCTGTTAAGTCATGTGTTAACTTGTAATTTACATTTGTTTGATTTTGTGGGTTATGAGATTATTTTGGATAGGATTGGTTAAGCAGATACGATGATAGGATATCTTGCCATGACAGGGAGATATCATTAAGACACCCTAGTAGTTGCGATCAAATTATATACTCGGTAGAGAATTCGAGTTTCAGTGTATGTGCTTTATTGGGTGCAATAGAAGTGGAAGAAGAGGTGAATCAGACTTTTGTTGTGAGAGGGCATGCAGATGTTGTTTAGCATGTTACAAGACTACCACCGAAAAAAGCTATTTAGTTTCGAATAGAACTTGTACCTAGAGCTAAACAGTAAGTAGTGCGCTTAGCAGAATGACACCTACTGAGATGAAAGAGTTAAGGGTGCAGCTAGAGGAATTAAAGGGAAAGAATTTTATTAGACCAAACAGTTCGTCTTGAGGAGCAGCCATTGTGTTCGTGAAGAAACCAGATGGGTCATTGGAGATTTGTATTGATTATCATAAATTGAATAAAAGACGATAAAGAATTGGTATCCTTTGCCGAGAATAGATGATTTGTTTGATCAATTGAGTGGAGTCAAGATATTTTCCTGATGTGATTTTGCAATAGGGTTCCATCAATTAAGAATGGCAGAGGATATCATTCCATTTAACGGGGTTTCGAACAAGATATGGTTCATATAAATGGTTAGTCATACCCTTTGACGGACCAATGTGCTTGCTTACTTTATAAATTCGATGAGCATGATATTCCAAGAGTATTTGGACAGATTCGTATTAGTATTTGTAGATGACATTCTGATATAGAATGAACGAGATCATGAGATTCATCTTATAATAGTGATAGAGATGTTAAGACAAAATCAATTAAAGCAAGGTTTTTGAAATGTTATTTTTGGAAGAAAGAAGTGAAGTTCCTTAGTCGCGTAGTTTCACGAAAAAGGTTATTTGTAGATCTAACTGAGATTGAAGCTATTAATAATTAGAAAAGACGCAAGACTGTGACCGAGATAAGAAGTTTTCTAGGGTTAGCTGGCTGTTATTAGAGATTCATCAAGGGTTTCTCTCGCATAACGGCACTATGACTTAACTAACAAGGAAGAGTATAAAGTTTGTTTGGACCGATAAATGTAAAAAGCATTCTTAAAGCTGAAACATTTATTGGCCAATGCACCTATATTAGATGCTACAGATGGAAACTAAGTTTTATTGGTGTACATTAATGCATATAGGACAGGGTTATGAGCTATGTTAATGCAAAGAGGTAAAATTATTGCCTTTGCTTCTCGATAGCTTCGACCAAATGAAGTTAGATATCCAACTCATGATTTAGAGTTGGCAGCGGTGATCTTTTCTTTGAAATTGTGGAGTCGTTATCTTTTGTGAGAACAATTAGAGTTGTTTACGGATCATAAAACTTTGAAATATTTATTTTCTTAGAAGGAGTTGAATATGAGACAACAAAAGTAGCTATAAGTTTTGATAGCTTATGATTTTAATATTGAGTATACGTAGGAGAAAGGAAATAAAGTTGCAGATGTATTTAGCAGGAAACATCAGAGTGTGGTGTTAACTGTATTAGCAAAATGGAAAGATTTAAAGGCATTGAATACTTATGGTGTGCATTTAAGGTCAACAGCTAGTTCTAGTCAGAATATCCAATGTTATCCTGTTTGGAAGTTCAACCAATAATAGTCAAAAGAATTGCTTATAAAGAATGAGATGATCCATTACTAGTTGAACGGATTAGAAGACTTGAAGAGAGAACTAAGATTAATGATTTAAAAGGTTTTATTCTTGACCAACGTGGATAGTTGAGGAAGATGGGATGGTTGTGCGTTCCAGATGTTTGTAACCTAAGGAAGGAAGTAATTAGGGAGTGTTATCGATCAAGTTTATTATACATCCCGAAGGAACTAAAATATATTAGAATGCGAAAAGGAGTTTCTTTTGAGAAGTATTGAAAAGAGATATAGGCTTATGGGTGTTAGTTCGTGAGATGATGGTTTTGATGACAACAACCTTAGAATAGATTATAAAATATAAATACTAACAGTATAAGTTTAGATATATATGTATATGTAGGATTTAACCATGCAGGTACGAAGAATAAAGACTGTACAGTGTAGAGATTCAAGATATCAGGATTGAAGACTCATGAATCTCAAGATTATCAAGAGTTCAATTAATTTATTATTTTTTAATTAGAAATTTTGTTAAAACTCATAGAAAAGCACCGGCATCATAAAATCCAATTTGTTCGTGGAATGGAATCCACTTCGAGCCTGTTAAAGGGATGGAACCCTAAGTTGGATGAAACCTACGAAAATTCTAATGGAACATTGTTTTGTGTCTACTAACTTTTTATTCAAAATGATTTTTAAAATTATATCCTGTTTTCAAAATGATTTCAAAACCTTCCTTTTAAAAAGCATCAAAAACATCTATCCTGATTTCAAATACTTTTAGCCTCAAAATAATCTTGAATTTCAAAATCAAATTATCCTTGGTTTTAAACTATCTTTTAAAATAAAAGGATATTTAATTTTTTAATATTTATATATTTAGATTTAAGTACAAAATTATAGTAAAATTCTATATATATATATATATATATATATATTATTCTTTATATTTACTTATGTATTTTAATTATAGTCAAGTATATTTATAAAGTTTAAAATAGTTTTAATATAAGATAAAGGTTATTTTCACAGAATCAAAACACCGAAAATCCCCTTGGGATATCGACATACTCATGTATCCCATGTTGACATGGTGTCCGTCGAATTCAAAACTTAAATTTCAAAAGAAGTGTCTATTCGTCATAACTCTTCACGAATGGACATGGCTGTTGTTTTTCTATAAATACGGGTTAGTTTCAACGAATTTTAATTCAGTTTTTCTGGTTTTTAACTCCTCTTCTTCTTCCATATTTCTATATACATATTCTTTCCATTACTCTGCCGAAATCAACATTGAATCTAACTAGATTATCTCTGATTTGATTCTCTATCACTATCTCAACAAGATCCTCAGTGCTATTAAGAGTTATAGGCATTTTGTAATCAACTTAGCGAGAAAAGGTGTGATTGTGGCCTTGGAAATCAATCAAGCAAGATAAGGTGTGATTATAGCCTTGGGAAATCAATTGGGTGAAATTGTTGCCTGGGAAATCAAGTATCTTTACCCAAAGGATTGTGATTATGGAGGGTGTACCTCGTTGCCTTGAAATCGATGGTGTAATTGTAAAGATTGTTTTTTAAAGGAAATCCATACTTGTGTGCGTGACTGGATGTAGGGTAACTCCGAACCAGTATAAAATCCGGTATGTTCTTTCCTTTACTGCTTTTACTTTATATTTGCATCTGTGTTTGATTCTGTGATTATATCTGTGTCTGAATATTGCATACATTTGTTTTCAAATTAGCAAAAAAACTCAAAAAGATTTAACAATTCTCTAAAACACTATTCACCCCCCTTTGGTGTTTATTCTAGCCTTAAGATCCTTAATCCGCATTTCTCACATTTGGTATCAGAGCAAGGTTTTTATAGTTTCATAATCTGATTTTTGAAACAAGTTTTCAAAATGGCTACCAACACTGGTATTGTTACTAAATACTAGTATCCCTGTCACTAGTTCATTTGTAGAAGGTCAGTCTACTGTCAGACCACCACTTTTTAATGGCAGTAACTATGCATCTGGGCATGTAGGATGAAAATATATTTACAATCTATAGGATTAGACTTTGGAATATCACACAAACTGAATATTCTGAACCCACAACTGATTTTGCACAGTGGACCGCTGAGCAAAAGGCTGTCGTACAAAATAATTCTAAAGCAATGAATATTCTGTTTGTTCACTAGATAGAAATGAATTTAATAGAGTGTCAGTTTGTAAGTCTGCGTATGAAATCTGGAAAACTTTGCAAGTGACTCACGAAGGAATAAGCAAAGTTAAACAGACCGAAATTTCCATGCTCACAAATCAGTTTCAATCATTTAAAATGAATCCTAATGAGTCTATTTCAGATATGTATAGTAGATTTAGGATATTGTGCATTCTTTAATATCCTTGGGAAAGGAATTTTCTGAAGAAGATCAAGTCAGAAATTTTTTAAATTCGCTTACTCCAGAATGGGATCAAAAGTCACTTGCGATCGAAGAGGCAAATGACATCAGTACCTTAAAGATAGAAGAATAAATTGAAAATCTAATGTCGTTTGAAGTCTAAATGATCAGGAGAAGAGAAAGCAAAGCATCTGAAAAGAAATCAATGGCATTCAATGCATTGACTGGTGGATCAGACTCAAACAGTGATAATGATGAAGAGATAGCCTTTATGACCAGAAATTTTAAGAAATTCCTGAAATACAGAAAGATGAATAATCTCAAGAGAAACAACTATAAGAACTCTAGAAATCAGACTGCAATGCCAAATAATGTCAAATGTTTCGACTGTGTTGAACCAGGCCATATCAAAAGAGACTGTCCTTATCCAGGTAGGCAAAATCCTCCTATGAACAATGATTCAGTAAAGAAACGGAAGCGTGCATTTACTGCTACTTCAGACGACTCAGACTCGTCCTCAAGCGATGATGATTAGAAGACAAATAATTCAAATTTGTGTTTTATGGCAGTTCACGATTCCGACGAAATCAGAGAAATGGACTCAGAAAAAGGTACACATTTACAATATAATTGGTTGAAATTGCATGCTTAGAATTAGATGTTTGATTGATTGATTTTGAATTGGTGTGTTATTTGAATTTTAAAATTTTTACTATTATTTTATTATTTTTATTATTATTATATTATTATTTTATTATTATTTTTATAATAATATATTGAAAATACTATAATTCTAATAATATTCCAGATATATATACATTAAATATAATAGTGTATATATATTAGAGTACTTAGGAAAAATAAATCACAAAAATTCATAGGCACATGTCGACATGGTCCCCGCCATGATGTCGATATGGGTACCAGAATTTAAATTCAAAATTTGAATTCAAATGGTTGAATTTCCCTCCATCATTTCACTTCATTTAATTCTCTGAAAAGGCATCTTTTGACCAGAGAACATGTCCTTTGATAATCTGTTATTCACTATCTTTTATCATATCTTTTCACTCTCATTTTCAAATTCAAACTCTCTCTTCAAAACTTCAAGCTCTTCACTCTCTACTTTAATGGCTTCTTCAAGCAACCCCTCCACCATGAGAATTTCCAGAAAGATAAAAGAGTAACTCTTCAAGATCCGGAGGTAATAAAAGCATACATCAATTATGCTAATTATGCCAAAGTTCATCCCGGAAAGTTTGCTATCTTTCAAGATTTTTCCTCTTATGAAATTGATTCTCTTTTCACAAACAATCAAATTCTTAGTCTTGTTGATGCTTCTCAAAATGATTTTGTTTGCTATCCAAACCTTGTCAAAATTTTCTATGGAAATTTAAACCGTGGATTTTTTTAATGGAAATGAGGATGAAATTTGGAGTACTGTCAAAGGCACTAGAATTATTTTAAATTATGATCTTTTGGGTACCATTCTCAATTGCAAGAGTACAGGAATGGATCTTTCAAATTTTAAAATCGATGAAAATGATCGTGAGACATTTCATCACATTTTCGAAGGGAATGATAATTTTGAATTCAAAAATCGAAATTTTCGACCAAAAGCAAGAATTGTGAATCTTCTTTTGCAACATACTTTGACCAAGATCGGGGAATTTTAACAATTCTACTTCAAAAGTTTGCAAAGCACTTTTCTCTATTTTTGAAAATTATGATATTAATTGGGCGCAAGTTACTTTGGATGAACTTCGTCCTAAAAATCTTTAAATGGGTGAGAACACTTTGTATCATGGAATTTATCTCACTCGGATTTTAACTATTTTGGAGTGGATTTCAAAGTGAAGAATTTGTTTCTAGAAAATTTTTCAATCATTCCAACATTTCGCTTATGAAAATTCCATTTTTTTCCAACCTTATGAGACTCTTGCCGAAAAGGAAAAACGTTTGGCTCATGAGGAAATGGAAGATGAGGAAATGAAAGAAGAGGAAGAGGAAGAAGAAGAAGGGGATGAAATGGAAATTGAAAAAGAAGAAGGTGAAACCACTTTGGAAAGCATCGACTATCCTTCTAATCCATCCAACAAAACCCTTATCAAAAACCGAAGGACGATTGTTGAGAATCAACGGTTTCTTAAACGATCCGTTTGTAAGAAGTTGGACAAAATTTCATCCAAGATGAACAAGTTCATTTCCAAAGTCAGCAAGAAACTTGGACTTTCTTCATCATCATCATCCTCTAACTAGTTCTACCTTTTCGTATTTGATGTATTTGTTTTAGTTTATTTTGATTTGAATGTTCGCGTAGTTCTTTCTGATTAATCGTTGTATCGTCTTAGTATGAAATGAAATAGAATTTCTTTCTGTTATCTATCTTGTCTTATGTCCAGAATAAATGTTAGTATCTTATATAAATATATATACACACACAATTATTCACAAAATCAAAATAGATCATCAAATTTCACTACACCATGTCGACATACCCCCTATGACCACGTCGACATGTACTGGTCAGAAATGACAATTCATTTTGAATTTGAAATTTGAATAACTATCATATGTCTATTCTTTTCAAACGAATTCCTACACCTATAAATACCTATTTCTTCCAGAATTCATCACTGAATATTATTCTTATCTTCTCTATCTCTCATTCTTTTCACAATTTCAAATATGGCTAATCCAATTCATAAGTTATCCGAAAATCTTGATGAAACTCTTAATTCGTTCAAGAATATTCTCTCGTTCATTCTTCGTAACCAGCGACACTTAGAATTGAGTCAAATGCAGATGATCAAGGAGCAAGAAAGGCATTTCGATGCAATACGATGGATGATTTCCTCCCTACACAAGGATGATAACGAAGCACATCCTCCAGTCTCTCTCACCAACGACAGTGAAAATTGGGATGCTATTAAGGCAGACCCTATCTTTGGAGAAGAAGGATGGGTGGAAGTTCCCCGCAACGTTTGATTTTATTTGGTTGCTTTGTTCGAATTATTTACTTTGATTGATTTGATTTCATTTTCTTTGGCTTGGTTTGATATTGATTGATATTTAGTGTGGATTGATGTTTGTTGTACAAAACATGTATAATTATACATTAATATGTATATAATCTTTGATTCATTATTGTGACTATCAATATAATTATCTCTTAATTCCATATTCCATTGTATAAGTTTATTAATGCAGGTATTTTAGTCCAAGAATGAGAGGGAGTTATATAGTTTGGTGTTATATAGTTTAGAGTTAGTTTTTTTATGTTGATGACAAAGAGGGAGAGTATAAAATGGGGTAGTTAGGCATAGATTAAGGGGGAGTTATTAGGATAAAAGTAATATTTTATAAACAAAAGTTGTCATCATCAAAAAGGGGAGATTGTTAGTCCGTGAGATGATGGTTTTGATGACAACAACCTTAGAATAGATTATAAAATATAAATACTAACAGTATAAGTTTAGATATATATGTATACGTAGGATTTAACCATGCACGTAACAAGAATGAAGACTGTATAGTATAGAGATTCAAGATATCAAGATTGAAGACTCATGAGTATCAAGATTATCAAGAGTTCAAGTAATTTATTATTTTTTAATTAGAAATTTTGTTAAAACTCCTAGAAAAGCATTGGCATCTTAAAATTCAATTTATTCGTGGAATGGAATCCACTTCGAGCCTGTTAAAGGGATGGAACCCTAAGTAGGATGGAACCTACGAAAAATTTAGTGGAACGTTCTTTTGTATCCGCTAACTTTTTATTCAAAATGATTTTTCAAAATTATATCCTGTTTTCAAAATGACTTCAAAACCTTCCTTTTAAAAAGTATCAAAAACATCTATCCCGATTTCAAATACTTTTAGCCTCAAAATAATCTTGAATTTCAAAATCGATAAAAGTATAATTTTTTTTAATATTTATATATTTAGATTTAAATATAAAATTATAGCAAAATTCTATACATATATTATTCTTTATATGTACTTATGTATTTTAATTATAGTCAAGTATATTTATAAAGTTTAAAATAGTTTTAATATAAGATAAAGGTTATTTCCAAAGAAATCAAAACACCAAAAATACCCTTGGGATGTTGACATACTCAAGTATCCCAGGTCGACATGGTGTCAGTTAAGTTCAAAATTTAAATTTCAAAAGAAGTGTCTATTCGTTATAACTCTTCACGAATGGACATTGTTGTTGTTCTTCTATAAATAAGGGTTAGTTTCAACGAATTTTAATTCAGTTTTTTTTGGTTTTTCACTCCTCTTCTTCTTCTTCTTCCATATTTCTATATACATATTCTTACCATTACTCTGCCAAAATCAACATTGAATCTAACTAGATTATCTCTGGTTTGATTCTCTATCACTATCTCAGCAAGATCCTTAGTGCTGTTCAAAGTTATAGGCTTTTTGTAATCAACTTAGCGAGAAAAGTGTGATTGTGGCCTTGGAAATCAATCAAGCGAGATAAGGTGTGATTGTAGCCTTAGGAAATCAATTGGGTGAACTTGTTGCCTGGGAAATCAAGTATCTCTACCCAGAGGATTGTGATTCTGGGAGGTGTACCTCGTTACCTTGAAATCAAGGGCGTAATTATAATGATTTTTTTTGAAAGGAAATCCGTACTTGTGTGCGGGACTGGATGTAGGTAACTCCGAACCAGTATAAAATCCGGTGTGTTCTTTCCTTTACCGCTTTTACTTTATATTTGTATCTGTGTTTGATTATGTGATTATATCTTTGTCTGAATATTGCATACATTTGTGTTCAAATTAACAAAAACTCAAAAGATTTAACAATTCTCTAAAGCACTATTCACCCCCCTCTAGTGTTTATTCTAGCCTTAAGATCCTTAATCCGCATTTCTTACAATAGGTAAAATAATGCTTGAATCGTCAGCAAGTAAATTATGAGCATCAGAAGCCAAGTGGATTGCTTCAACCTTTTGAAGTGCCACTTTGAAAAAGGATTCTATATCCATGGATTTTATTGATGGGTTGCTCAGGTCAAATAGGGGAAATAAAAGTATTTGGGTCATGGTAGGTAGTTTAACCAATAGTGCATACTTTATTTCTGTTAAATCGTTAAGGACGACATCTGCTTTGGAAAGTTGTTTATGAAGAATATTATAAGACTGCATGGGATTCCTAATAGTATAGTAAGTGTTAGAGATACTTTCTTCACTAGTGAATTCTTGAAGATTCTGCAAGAAGTGTTAGGTACCAAGCTGAAGATGAGTATCTCTTACCATCCACCAACAAATAGGCAAACGGAAAGAGTTAACAAAGTTCTTGAAGATTTGTTAAGGTTTTATGTGCTAGACTTCAGAGGTTCATTGGAAGACCATTTGCACTTATCCGAGTTTTCCTATAATACTAGTTATCAAACTAATATAGGAATGGCGCCTTTTGAAGCTCTTTATGGAAGGCAATGCAAATCATCAGCATGTTTAATAGAAACCTAAGACATATTGATTCTTGGACCAGATATGGTAAGGGAAGCTATAGAAAAAATTGAGTTGATCTGGGCAAGGATGAAGGAAGATCGTTCTAGGAAGAAAAGTTACACAAATAAGAGGCATAAGAAGTTAGAGTTCTCAGTTGAAGACCATGTTGTTCTTAAGGTATCATCGATGAAGGGTTTGATACAATTGGAAAGTCAACAAAATTGGCACCGAGATATGCTGATCTGTGTCCTATCATAGAAAGGATCGAGCAACTCGCATATTAGGTAGAGTTACTGAATAGTTTGGTAGGATTCCAACATGTTTCTCATCTTAGAAAATGTGTTTATGATCTAGAGACTAATATTACATTGACTGTATTGAAAATTTTAGTGGTGGAACCGAATATGACTTTTATTAGACAACCAATTCGTGTTGTAGCACAAGATGAGAAGAGATTAAGAAATAAGATAGCCAAGTTAGTGAGTTGTTTTGATGGTATATTCTATATCTATTATATAGACTTTTAGCTAACAGGATATGCTGGTATTGTCATTATGTGTTTGTCAAACAAGTTTGCATGATTGTTATGCTTGTTGTTTTCCTTATCGTAATTTCGAGGATGAAATTCTATAAGGAGGGGAGCCTATAACACTCCTAATTTTTATTTCATATTATTCAAGGAATTTAATTAGATAAATTAAATAGAATAATGTGAAGTGATAAGGAGAACGAGATTTGTTAACTAATTTAGGTTAGGCCTTAGTTAATCAATCAATAAGATTGTTTTGAAACGAAGAATAGAAAGAGATTAAAGAGAGGGGCGTATTAGGAATTACTCCTTATTTCATTCCCTAAACCCTTCCTCTCTCATTCATTTTCATTTCACTTTCTAAAACAAAAAAACAAAGCATAAAACAAGGCTAGCCATGACCTAGAGAAAGAGAAGAGGAAAAGTTAAAAATTTTAAAAGGAAAAACTTATGGGGATTAATCTACATCAAATCTCAATCTCTTTTATCCAATCTAAGGTGCATACTAGTTACTATCTCATTTGCTTATGTTTATTCTCGGATTTATGATTAATTTTCAAATTGATTGTGATAATTTATCTTGTTTGGATTGATAATAATATTATGAGACTAAATGATGATTTGTTGGAATTTTGTGAAATTATTCTAATGGGTTTTAAAGATAAAACCTAAGTTTTTTCGATCTCATATTGACTTGAAATTTTAATACGTTGTATAAAACATTATTACCAAGATGAATTTTCGATTTCATAATATTCCAAGTTCATATGAATATTTTATGAATTTTCTAAGAGGGAAAATGTGTTTATTATGAGTTTTAGTTATAAAAAATAATTAAATTTTTATGTATGACAGAAGAAGGAAATTCGAATTTTTGGTGATTTTTGGGAAATATTCCTAAGCGTTATGATTTTCTGAGTTTATTATTTAAGAAAAGCATTTAATTAATATTAGTTAATGAAATTAACTATAAGGGTTTTGCAAATGTGTTTTAGAAGATAGAATGTGATTTACTAGAATTTCTGAAAAGAATATGTAAAGTATTTTGTTATCAAATGATAATTTGACATGAGGCAATGGTCGTTGGAAAGTACTATCTTCAATAGAAAATAGACAGTTTTTATTTTGTTTACAAAAATGCATTGTAAAGTTTCGATATCCCTGCTTTATAGATATCTGACATCTATAAAGGCCAATACATGGAATAACTACTTGATAGTTATATGATGTATCTACTTTATAGACCCGACAACTATGAGGGTTGATGCATGCGATAGCTGCTTAGTAGTTATGTGATTTATCTGTTTATATAGAATCTCGACACCTTTATATTTTTAGGGGTTGGGTATCTCAAGGTTGTAGAGGCTCGACAACCTTATGGCTTCGAGACTCATCACCATTCTTTTAAGGTTTGGAACCTTCTTTGTTTTAAGGGTTCGACACCCCAAGTTCTTAAAGATTCTACACACATGAGTTTTAGGAACTTGGCACCCTCCTGTTCTTAAGGGCTCGATAACCCCATATGTTTTTAAACTCGATACCTCGTGTCATCTATTAATTTGATGCCCATGTTTTTGGTGGTTCAACAGCCATATGTTTTGCAAACCAGATCATCATGTTTTAAATATTTGATACCTATGTTTTTATGGGTTCGACAACTATTATTCAGAGGCATTAAAACCAAATGTTTAACAAACCAAATGACTATGTTTTGGAAGCTTGATATAGAGACTTAACACCTCTATTTTAGCAGCATATACAACCATATGTTTTATAAACTTGAAAACTATGTTTAAAGGCTAAATAGCCCATGTTTTTGAGATGCTCGACATCCCTGTTTTGATAGCAAGTATTTTAAGAGCTATGTAAAAATAATTGTGCTTTGACACAAGAATTTGGCTAAGTATTTGGACTATGTCTTTCTTGTTTTTAAAGAAGGGTTTAAAGTGATTTATCATTTTAAAAATATAAGTTTTCATGGAAACGAAGTAGTGTTTAAACCCATTTTTGTATGGATTTTTCCAAAAAGAGTTATTACTTAAACTTAAGTAATTTTGTGATGGATGTGCCTATTAATTGAATATATTTTAATGAATGATGCTATATATTCTTGTTATCATTTGATCAGTTAAATTTGGATATTTATCTTTATCATAATCACACCATTATGACCCAACATTACATCTTGGGATTTAGGGACAAAATTACCATTTAGGTTGTTCCGATATTGTGTATGGACTGACTAAAGTTTTGAATAAGTAGAATTGAATCTACGCGATCAGATTGATCAATTGTGTTAGGATGCCTTGAACTGATCAAAAAATATAACTCATGAACTTAATAGCATGATAGGTCATTGGATGTCCTGTGAAAACTAATAGATTCACAGTGACCCAAGGAAAACTATGAATACGAGACAGATAGTCCATATGATTCCGGATAGGTTATTAGTTGACCAATAAAAACTAATAAGTTTATGGTGACACTAGGAAAACTATGAGAGGCAGATAGGAGCGCCCATCTGTATTATTACAATGTAATATCGTATGTTAATATGGAGAGTAAGGCTTGATAGGAGCGATCATCTGTATTGATACGTCGATTGAGTTAAAATATTTTTCTTTTGTAAGAGCATTCAACATATCTGATTCAGGCACATAACAACAACATAGTGGCTTAATATAATTCAAAACAATACAAAATATAACAGAACATATAATCACAGAATGCGACAAAGAAATACAAACATTTCTCATAAAGAGAATGTGAACATATATACAATATATGATGTGAACTACAAAAGGTGGTCATAAAAGTCCACGATATATAGAAAAGGTACAAAGGACAAAAAGAATATACAATCGAAAGAATTCCTATCTATGTGATGTGTGTTATCCCGCCTTTTGGCAAGGCCGAGATATCAAGGAACTGACTGAAAACCAAGGATCGCTCGCCACGGTTTTGAGTACGCACAGGTTCACTATTGATATCGATGACTTTTTTCCGAGTCTGGATCAGGCTACAATCGACAAAACACGACAAGCGAAGCCATAAAAGCCAACGTTCCAAATTTCAAATCAATCCGAGTTCATATGCTCAAGTTACAATCGATGCAAGTTGGAGTGTAGCCTCATTTTCGTACCCATCAGTAGACTACAGTTCAAATCGATCAGGTTCGTATCCATCATCCCGCCGTAGTTCGTATCGATCGACTTCGTATCCATCAACGGATAGCGCACTTCGTATCGATCGGCCAATGTCTGTTTCGTATCCATCATAAAGGCATTTGTTCGAATCCATCAGGATGTGTCATTTCGTATCCATCGAGGGAGTGCGTTTGCTCGTATCGATCTACTCAAACCTGCTTCATATGGCAATTGTACAATTCATATCCATCGAGGCTCGCTATGTCCGTATCCATCAGATGAACCTTACTTCGCATCCATCATGGAAACATTGTTCATAACCATCGAGTTGAAGCAACTCGAATCGATTCGAACAAGGCCACATGATCGATACTAGCTTAGCAACTTGGTTCGATACGAACAGGGCCACTTTTATCGATACGAACGAAGCTACTTCCATCGATTCGAACGAGGCAACGGCCATCGATACGAACGTGGCGAAGTTCAAGGTACGACTGGGTCAACTCGGCGTAGGAGGTGGATCGATCCGAAGAGTGCACGTCGCCACCGGGTCACGTGCAACCATTGGTTCGAAGGGATCGATTCGAATTGATGGATTCGAACTATACGGCCTTTCGAAAAACTACATCTCGTATCGATCATAACTTGAGATCCACAAGTCCAAATGCTATGAAATTTTCACAGAAGCTTACGTACAAGCTAAAGAATGTTCACACCAAGTTTCGACTCTATTGGACAAAATCTTGATCGATACGAATTGCATTCGTATCGATCACGGATCGGGTCGAAACTCTGCGGGATCGATCGCGTGGGCCCACTCACGTGCCAGAAGGAGTCTCCCGAAGTTTGAACGAGATATTAGCCTCCTACGCCTATAAACAGAGCCCAAGGGCCTACAGAAGAGGGAGCTTTTGATTCTTCAGTGCCCAGACTCTGTCGGATTCGACCTTGCACTCTACTACTGCTGTTGTACTCGAATTTCAGAGTTGTAATTCACTATTGTTTGCTGTAATCAAGTGTATTCATCGAGAAAGAATCAATAAAGTCATAAAACTTCATAGTGGACGTAGGCAACACGCCGAACCACTCTAAATCGCTTGTGTCTGTGCATTTATTTATCAGTTTTTGGAGTTTTTGTAGATAGTTCACCTTTTAAATTTATATTCTTCATTTTTATCTCTTCAAAAACTTCCGAAGAGTGTTGTGCCCATTTTTGGTACAAACAATGTGCATGTAAATGTGCATATTTTTACCATCATGTTTAATCTATTTAAATTAAATAAATGATCATATTGGGTATTTTAACTTGTTTTAACCAAAATTATAATTCCAAATTGTCACATATCCATCTTCATATAGGGGCAAAACGGTCATTTTTGTGCATATATTTCTTTGAGAAAAATTAATTGAAAATATATATATATATATATATATATATATATTAGGAATTTGATCTCAAATAGGAGTGGTTTCATGAAGGAATATGCATGCACAAAGAAGATACAAAAGAATGAAGATGGAAATAATTCAAAGTGAAGAACATGGAGGACCCCACACACTTACCATGATTTTCAATTAGGAGCTAAACACATGATAAAAGGACATTAAAGCTTCATGTACATTTAAGTGGGGGGTTAGTGAATGTTAATGATTACTTGGCCACCACACTACCTCAAGGGCAATTCGAGCATTCTCCAAAAATATGAATTAGGGTTTAACACATGTATAAATACCCCTTATGTTTCATGTAACCCTTCTCTTCCTCTTCAATAGTTTAGCCTCAAAATAAAAGAAAGTTTCTCTTTTCTTTTCATGCCTACTTAGCCATTTTTATTTCATGTAATTTCTTTCTATGCAACGTTAAATACATGCTCTTTACTTCTTTTCTTGTTTATTTCCTTTCATGTTATAGTGTAGATTTCTTTTATTTTTCATGCAAGTAGAATAGTAGTTATCTTTTCCATTAGCTTTCATTTTCCTTTTCTTTTCTTTTTGCTTTCATGTTGCTAACTATATTTGTCAATCAAATGCAAATATGAGAGGCTAAACTCCTTCAATTTAGGGGTAATGAAGCTATCTAATTATGTAACTTCAACTATTTATTAATTCATGCTCTCTTTTTGTGCTTAATGATGATCAATGAAGTGTTTTATTTGTTGTTCTTGCTTTGAATTTGATAGCCTATATTTTTGACACCAAATAGGCTATGCTTAAACAATCACTAATACAAATGTCTCTTCATCAAAATATGATTATGGCATAAGAAAGTGATTTGAAATTCAAATTTGATGGTCTATATTTCTAATCAATAGTTAATAGGTCATACTTAAAATAGATAACATTTTTATTTTCATTGTTAAGTTTCATGAAAGTTAGTAAGTGGTTTAAAGGGTGTGTTATAGTTTGATGGCTTATGTTGGCTAATCAATAGCACAAATATGCCATACTTATGATAAGCACATCAATTAAAACACTAATGACCATAAAAGAGATATCATGATTTCATATGTGTTAAACTACGTGATTAGAGAGTGGATTTATTCTCTAAGTTGTCGTTTAACTTTTATATTTGCATCTTTTTTCTTTTATTTAGTTAGCTAATTTTATAATTCTCTAGCTTAACTTTCACTTGAGTTTGGTATGCTTTGATTGAATAGAATTTTTAAAATCATCAATTCGCTACGGATCGACTCGTATTCGCCACATGCTACATTCGTACATCGTGCGCTTGCGGTAAATTTTAATTTCTAAATTTTGCGACAGTTTTCTAATTCGATAAGAAATTTACCGTTAAACAAGTTTTTGGCGCCGTTGCTGGGGATTTACTTTGATTTTAATTTTCTAGTATTCGGATTATTTTGTGTGATTTTATTTATGTGTTTGTTTGCATTTTTTAAAAATAATAATAATAATAATAAGTGTGTGCTTTGTTTTAGCATTTGATTTTTTTTAGTTTGCATTTTATATTTTTTAGTTTGCATTGCATTTGCATTTAAAAAAAAACAACTTCATTTCAAAAAAATAAAAAATAAAAAAATAAATAAATCATTTTATTGCATTGCATTTTCATTTACAATTACATTTCTTTTCTAGACTTCACACTGCATTTACACTTTACAATTTATTTTAAAAAAAAAAAACACTGCATATTTTCTGTGCACTGTTCACTGTGCTGTGCACATTTCTGCCTTGCCAAACAACACCATCCACATTTCACCACATTCAAACATCTTCCCTGATCAACCTCTCTTAAACTCCTTCATTGTGCACACTCATCATTCTGTGCACTTAAACTCAGCAAACAGACCACACTTTCATATTACTGCCCATCCCTCCTCCCCCTATTCTGACCATTAGCCCCTCTGCTCTGACCATCCCTACTTGCAAGTTCAACAACCACTCTGGCTCCATTCATAAATACCATACTTCACGACATACCACTCCAATTCTCCATCACATGCTCTGTCTTCACATCCCATACGCTACTGCAGTTCCATAACTTCACTGCAGTACCCAGCAGCCTCGCTCCACAAACCAACATTCATCATCAATCATCACTTCCACTGACCATCTTCTTTCTACCCACAACAGCCTCACCACTGTTAAACAATATCATTTCAAACTTCCTGCCTTCAACATCACAAGCTCACCTGATCACCATCAAACTACCGTCATCATCTACCACCTACTGCAATACATCCTCACCGAACACAGCAAACTGCTCCTCCTCCCAATTATATTCTCCTCACTGTCATCCAGCACCACAATCCATAACATCTCTTCTGTCAACTCTCATACTGTCTCTAACTGCTCAATCACCTACAGAGGCAACTACACTATCAAGTGTTAGTCATTACCACCACATCGACCACCGCCATCTCTCCTTTATCATCTCATTGTCCAGTCAAGCCACACTGCTGCATTGTCCAGTCAAGCCCTACAACCTTGCTAACAAAAGTTCACCACCAAAAAAAAAAAAAAACAGCCAATTTCGGGCAAGCCTTCCTCCAACACGATTTGCCATTGCCGAAACTCCTCAGCTTCACCACGACCTTCAGCTGACAACAGACAACTCTAAACTCCACCTCGAACCAGACAACTACTCCACTGCAAATCGCCCACTCCACTGCTTCAAATCAGCATCAACCAATCGCCTCAACAAATCGAACGCCGCGACCACTCCATCACCCACTGCGAACTCCTCCAACCAACCCATCACCGCGTTACTCAATTGCTTCCAACACCGAACCCACGAACGACCCAAATCAACAATCCACTGCAGTGTACCCTCACCTCCGCAACAACCACATCCAAACAAAAATGGAGACCCACTGAACATCGACATCCAGACCAATTCGACATCCAGATCAATCACCAAATCGCCGACAACCGCGACTACATTGCCTCCCGAAGTTCCATACCGAGATCGATTTTACCTCTCTTTTGATTCAATTCGATTGGATTCGTGAAAATTGATTTGGGAGGAGACAGTTGGTGTCTTCATTGATTTTTAATTGTGAAAATTGTGAGAAGTTTGAGGAAATAAAAATTCGTTCGTGGGCCGGTGTCTTGTGGGTCGGTGTCTTTTGTTTGGGCCTGGTTTTCTAAAAAAAAAAATCCCTTTGATTTTGAATTATTTTAAGTTTTAGTTTTGTTTGAGTTGTTTTATTCTATATATATATAAGGTTTCTTTCCTTGGTTCTTTTGTAATTGGTTTGATTTTGAATTGTTTTGAGTATTTGTTTTGCTGTGTTTCATTTATTTGTTTAATTTGATTCCATTTGTCTTAGTTGCATCCTTTAAAAAAAAATTGTTTTGGGTTCATATTTTTCTCAGTTTTTTCATAGATATATCTAAAAAACTATACATATATCTTGTTTTATTTTCAGGTTGCTAAAGCAGGACTGCAGAAGGAGCACACGTGCTTGCTAAAATAAATTGCTTGCTTTGCTAAGCTTGTCAAAAAAATATAACTACTTGTTTATTTATAATTTTCTTTTTATTTGTCTTGCATTGCATAAATCTATTGTTTTTGTTTGTCTTGCATTGTTGTTTGCTTGCATTTGAAAAAAAATCCAAAAACCAAAAATAAAAACAAAAATTTCATCGTAGTTGCATTGTTAATACATGTTTAATTTCTGCTTTGCATTTCATCCTAGTTTTTGTTAATAATAATAGTTAGACATTGATAACACTTTATTGTATATTGACAATTTATCTTCTTTGAACAATTTAATTTATTGGTGTCTATGCTACGGCAGAGTAATAACCATTTATAAATATTACGGTGATTCGTAAATATTATAGTGGTTGTTCCTCTAAAGGCACTTAAACCTTCGGCTGCATTGCTACGGTGATTCGTGGTGCACCGATAAATCCTGTCCGTTACCTGGCCGAGCACTATCTTGTTTATCTAAGATAATGTGTGAGTATACAATTTTGGGTTAACTTAGGATAAATCATTTGTAATTAACTGCTGCATTCATTTAGTTGCATTAGTTCACGCATATTTTAAAAAGAAAACAAAAAAAATTCAAAAATCCAAAACTAAAAAGAAATTGTAAATATTCCTTTTATTTTTCTTTGAGATTTTTAAATCCTTTTCCTTTGAAATTTCAAAAACCAAAAAAATTTATAAAAACAAAAATCCAAAAAAAAATTATACAAAACCTTTTTTTCAAAAAAAAGCCAAAAAAATTTGAAAATCCAAAAACAAAACAAAAATCAATTTTCCATTTTGAAAAATAAATTTTATTTGTAAATATTTTTCTTTATAAAAAAAACAAAAACATTCTTGAAAATGTCTCGATTTACATATTCATATGAATTTTACGATAGTTGTGAAAATTAATATAATCCAAATAATTTCGCTCAAAATTCTTATAGATGTTTTAACAATAACTATTGTTTAAATAATTCAAATTTTGAACAAAAAAATTTTCAAAACGATGATCAACCCTCAAATCTCGAAAATAGCATTTCATCTTTACTTGAACTCTCTACACAACATAGTCAAAGCATAAACGATTTGTGTACTTCATATTTGTGCAATAGTTCAAGTTAAAATAATCAAAATTTGAATTCACTTCAAAATTCAAATGATTTCGAGTGTAACCCATGCTAATTCAATTTCAAGCTTCAAAAAGAATTTCAAAATCAAGACGAAAATGTGAACCAATTTTCAAATAATTTTAGCAATGGGAATAGTTTCAATAACGATACGATTGAAAACTTTGGTATCAACAAATTCAAAATGAAAATTTTCAAATTAATAATCATGAATTTAATTTTAGTGACCAAATGGAAAAAACGAGGATTTATTACTTGAAAAATACAAAACTTTTCGTGAAAATCATAATCAAATCTCAACTTGCAAAGAATCAAATAATAATCTACCATTTATCGAAATTGACAATTCTTGTTCTCAACAAGTCCAAATCGAAAATTTTCAAGTTAATAATTACAAAGTGACTTTGTTGAGCAAATGAATGAAATTTACGATGATCACATGAATTTGTTGATTAAAACATTGGGAAATTTTCGTGAGAAACAAAATCAAATTTCAATGTGTGACGAGTCAAACAATAATCCATGTTTTATCCAAATCGATGATTTTCAAATAGCAACTTTTGAAATTGATAATGACGATCTTAATCAAGTTGTTGAAGACACGATAATTGAGTTGGATTTCAATTCTTTTGAGGGTGTGGAACCAAATTTAAAATTCGACTTCCCTTTTCTTGATTTCAAAAATTTAAATACAACAACTTTGGATTTTGAACTTGACACATGTAATAAAGTTGTTGATAATCCAACAAAGAAAGACGAATTTAACGAGCACGAATTTTTTGGACTTTTGGATGGCGAGTTGTTAAATTCTCAAAGGGAAGATTTAACTCACCATTTCAATTTGGAAATTAATAATTTAGAAAAATTTGTTGATGATAAGCTTGACTTTCAAAATGCTGAAAATAAACTTGAATTTCAACCAACTGTTTTATCAACCCCGAAAATCATCGAAAATAAGACAACTCATATGATTTTTAATAAAACGACATTCGTTTTTCCAAATCCACATTCGATTCCAAAATCTTTTACGATTTGGTTTTCTGCACTTAAGCAGTGTCTCGCACATTTGATGAGACAAATGAATCGGTCTTTAGAAGACCGTTTCATTTACTTTTTGACTGTATACTTTCTCATCTCTTGTAAATAATAATCTTTATGTAAATATAGGATTTTTATTTTTATTTTTCTCCTTCCACTTCGGTTGACTGTGAGGACACAATCAAAATCAAGTGTGGGGGGAGACTCATCGTCTTTTTGATTTTTCATGATTAATTTTACATTTTTTCTTGCAAAACTAAACAAATGTCAAAATTTTAAAATACAAAAAAATAAGCATTTTGATTTAGTTTTAAGGAAACACTATAGGATAAATATATGGTTTTGGTTTATTAAATTGAAATTTTTGAAAGTTTATTTGTCTTAACAAAAATAAAGTTTGATTACAAACAACAATGGTTTAACTAGTATATAGGAAGATTCATACGTGTTAATTATGAAATATATCCTAACTGAAAATGTTTGTTTTAAAAAGTGGTTGATTTAAAGTAAAGGATATAACATTTTTTTTGTCTTCTAAGTTAATTGGTGCTAAGATTATTTTGCAAAACTATCTCTTTCAAAAAAATTAAAAAAAAACATATATAAAAAAAACAATAACATTTGTATCTATGTAAATATTTTCTATTAACACCTACGGTCGACGGGTGTACACACTTGTGTGTACACTCGCCATGCTCTGTACCTTTCTAAAGTAAGTCCGAAAGGCAGTGCACGATAGGTATATCTGGCCTCAGTTTATTTTAGTTAGGTATGTATATAAAAAATTCTTTTTAATAATGCCAACAGTCGATAGGTGTTCACTTACCACGCTCTGTATTTCCCTCACATAAGTCCGCAAGGCAGTGCATGGGTAATATGTCTGACCTCAGTTTACCTGAGTTAGGCATATAAATATTGTAAATATCAGTAAAATTTTCAAAAATACAAGAGAGAGTAAGTAATTGAAACCCTAGCACTATTTTTAGCTTATTTGATTTGACTTGTTATTGAAAAGAAATGAATATACCACTTTGATAAACTTTGATAATCAACTAAGGATCCATTTTATAATTACACTTTGTTATCAGCCGAAACAACAAGTTAAACTATAGTCTATTTGTTATGTTAACTTAGTTTTTGTTGGAAATTTTGACGAGTAAATGACTTAAATTTTCAAGATAATGACTGAAACCTATATTTAACTTATTTGTGTCGATTTAAAAGTGAATCCCTCATTGTAAATATTTTCAAAAATTCGCATTTATCTCTTTGTAAATAAATCTTGCATTTTATAATTATTTTCATCCTGCATTTGGAGTTTGTGGGTAGTATCCGCTGAAAACGCTCACGAGACAACACTCATCCTACTGGGGACACCCAGAGGTTCAACGACTTGTTGCATATGCTCAATGCAATCGTGCTCCCTATAAAAATGGATTTATCTTAGTTTTTCTTTATTCGAGAAAGAATAAAAAGATAAGTGTGGGGGTATTTGATGTGCACGTAAATGTGCATATTTTTACCACCATATTTAATCTATTTAAATTAAATAAATGATCATATTGGGTATTTTAACTTGTTTTAACCAAAATCCATATTAATTCCAAATTGTTACATATCCATATATTCATATAGGGGCAAAACGGTCATTTGTGTGCATATATTTCTTTGAGAAAAATTAATTGGAAATTTATATATATTTTTGTAGGAATTTGATCTCAAATAGGAGTGGTTTCATGAAGGAATATGCACGCACAAAGAAGATACAAAAGAATGAAGATGGAAATAATTCAAAGTGAAGAACATGAAGGACCCCACCCACTTACCTTGATTTTCAATTAGAAGATAAACACATGATAAAAGGACATTAAAGCTTCATGTACATTTAAGTGGGGGATTAGTGGATGTTAGTGATTACTTGGCCACCACACTACCTCAAGGGCAATTTGGGTATTCCACAAAATATGAATTAGTGTTTAACACTATACATACAAGATAGGCTGCATTACTACTAAACTATAAATCTACGAAAATATATGGAAAAGCTTCAAACTGATCTATCTCTAAGATCACCCAGTAAAAGAACCTGAAATAACTCGGTCTGACCCGAGTATTACATAAAGATAATAAACAAATCAGTCTAGTCTAATTTAAATCAATGTGAGATGAAAGTGATGATAGTTTACAAGCCATAATAGGAACATAAAAACTCACATAAAGATAGCATGAAACTCACATAGAGTTAAACAAAGAGGAATATTGTCCTTCTTAAAATTATTCACCAAATCACAAAATCATTATTAGCTTATAAAAGCAAATCTCACAAAATATTTGGTGAGACAAAAATTTCATAAAATCCAGAACTTAATCATTAGAAATCCAGAAACCTAAAGAGGGAGACCTATCATAAATGAGAGCATAAAACTCACTAAATACATGTTATCATAAATGTTCAAGGGCCCATAAATGGATAGTGAATCCATAACTCTAATGATCCTAAGCTCCATAAATCTGCTTATCATGGATCAACATAAAAGACAAGTCGTTAAACTTATCGTCGTTAGTGTTATTTACCTTCAAATAGTAACTAATCAAATAACACCCGTAAGTCCCATACCGCACTTGTTTATCTGAATATTTACTACAAGTTAGCAGACACCACTTAAGAGAAAATATGGTTTCAATCGAATAAGTCCGAGAATTAGTTGACAAAGTAAACGTAAGTGTTCCATACCACTTGTTTTACTAAGACGTTTAATTGAATTTCTCATTCGAATGAAGAAAGACTTTTATATACTATTAATAGGTTTAAAAATTCTTTTCTAAATTATTTGTTTTGAAAAAAGAGTTAAAAATCTTTAAAATGAGTTAAAGGTTTATAAATAGTATCAAAGTTTTTTAATAGAAATAGAAGTTAGAAACCTTAATGTAATATAATTGGTTACTCCTAAATCACTTTATAAATCAGTTGAAATCTATATATTTATTTTTCAATCAAAATTGCTATTTATTTGAAAACCAACTTATCAAAAAAATTCACAAATATTCATATCATCAAAATACGATTTAAACTACTAAAATTCAGCAGTAATTGAATACATCAAAAATTGAATTTCTTCCGTAGAACATAAAGACATCAAAAATGGAATTTCTTCCATGGAACACAAAAGCATCAAAATGCAATTATTTTCCATTGATTTAAAGCTCAAAATACATACAAGAAAGTCATCAGGAAAACCATTAGAAATTAGAGCAAATGCACTTAAAACGATCGACGAATAAGCGACAAGGAGGAAGGCAACCGGGATAGCGACAACTGCCTGGAGCAAG
This sequence comes from Allium cepa, assembly GCA_030765085.1. NCBI lineage: Eukaryota > Viridiplantae > Streptophyta > Magnoliopsida > Asparagales > Amaryllidaceae > Allium > Allium cepa. The sequence goes on from CM060929.1 coordinate 487,987,503, forward strand.
CTCTAGGTGTTTTTTCCCCCTTGATCGCTGGTTCACCTGATTTTTGTTAAATCAAAATTTGTTTTCTACTTTAGCATTTTATCGAAAATATTGCATGCACTTAACAATATCAAACACCATAATTAAAAGAATAGAGCAAAGCCTAATTTCAACATTTAGAAAGCATTAAACAATCAATGAGCAAACAAGGAGTAGATTTAAAAAACACTGACAGTAATCACCAAACATAGATCAACAAAACTAGTATTTTCACCATTCAACCACATGCAAATGAATCTAGACTAGAAGTGTGACGTTTTCTCACCTTAACATCCCAAAATTCCCAAAATTGCACGTAATTAACACAATACCAAAACTCAGAATTTTCTGCATTTTCGTTCAATGCAGTAAGGATTTGGCATATCAAAGCTAAGTATTTTCCTATGAAATTTTTACAAAATGTGTGCTTATGATTTAAGAGAAACATATACAATTTTCAGATTTTCATGATTTTCTATAATTAGTTATGAATTTTCTGTTGACCTTCATTTTTCAGCCCAGATCTACCCGAAAACCATTTGAGAAAAGAAGACCTTTGATCCATCAAAACTAAACCAAATGCCATGAAATTTGGAGTAGAGGTGCTGGTACATGTTAGCAACAATATATCCAAAAATGAAATTTTTTTGGGAATTTATTTGATTTGTTATGATTTTTGGAGTAGCTAGGGTTTTGTGAAAATTTTGAGAAAATGGAGTTTGCTCTTTGATTTGGTTTGAGAAGAAGGCAGAGATGATTTGTGTTTGCTGGTTTGAGAGAGATGGAAATGAGATGAACGTACTCTCATTTGTTTAAGTGCTAATAGGCTTTGGGATAATGGGTAGATATCCAATAAGAAGTGTTGCTAAGGTGTTGCTAATAACAACTTTAAATTATAAAACACTTTGCCTTATATTTAAACAAGCTTGCAACACAAATTCAACCACTCAACTTTTAACAAATTCTATAAGATAAATTACAACCTGTTTAAATTTAATTGAACCATATTTTCCGTAATAAAATATATTTTTATTATTAACATTGTAAAAATACATTGTTTGTTTCCAAAATTTAATACAACTTTTAGAATAAAAATCATTCTTTATAGTTTTATCATAACAATCTATTTATGGAAAAGTCATATTTCAAATGTTAAAATTATTTCCATTATTACTAAATTTCTCAAATACACATTTTTTTGTACAAAATTCACTTACATGAACTCCCTACAAATAGGTTCTCCAAACTCCAATTTAGTTAACACTAGAAATTCCCAAATCTCTTAATTATTTAATTATCACTAAATTATGTTATTCTTTTAATTTAGTTTCATGTAGTCTAAACTAGGGTTGTTACACATAGTCTGACCAGTGTGTTATTTGTATAATGCTTGGGTCACTCCAAGGCAATTCAAATAGAGGGACAATATGGTCATCATGTGTTTTAGTGGGCATGAAGGAGACTTATATTAGGATTTTTATATGATGCTTGTATGACTTTGATTCAATGGATATCTATATTATCGAGTTTTATATTGATTATACAATGTATTACATTGTGATAGTTGACATTTGAGAAAATTTGTATCCTTAAAGTATTATATATTATATTATATGTTATCGCTGCGATTCTGACTTTGTGTTCTCTGATATTATATATGATGTATTTTTCCATCCTGGAAGGCACACATGTTTATTACTTTGTATGGTTACTATGTACATGTAGGTGAGATATTTATTTGATGTTTATATGTATCTATGTTAGTCCAAGGGAATATTCAAGTGCGTACCCCATATAGCTTCATTCTCCATATAATTAGATAATTTTACTCTGTAATACTCATGGATAATATGGTTATATAGGTAGGGTGTTTCATTTCATCTGGGCTTGACACTGCTATTAATTTCACTTTGCCAACTTTTGGAAAATACAGGTGTAACACTTTCCCTCTAAGTTTGTAGCAATCATAGATGGTTATGGACATCTCTATTCTTATATTTTCCCTACAACCAACACTTCTACCTTTTCTCTCCCTTTCATTAAAAAAGAAAGAAAAAATAATCTTTGTAGCCGTTTTGCATTTAATGCTCAAGTGCACATGCCATTCCCTTATTGGACGATCCTTTGAAATGCTGTACATTTAGTCATTTTGTTTCCTTTGAATTTTTTTCTTAATCCTTGTGCTAATCTTCCTTGTCATTAATCAACTAAAGATCGGAGATTTTTTCATCATTCTGATTGTATGGCTGGAGATTTTATCAAGGTGAGTATTTATCTTTCCTTTTATCCTTCTTCATTCTTTTACATGCTTTCGAATACAAAGAGAAATCCAAACTGCTAATTTTGCATTCTCTAAGAATTGTGTTTGTTTCCAAATCAAACAAGTTATATTCTTTTCTTGCTATTTTCTGCTGTTTTCCCCAAATCCTTAGTGATTACAAATAATCGACCCAATATATTATTTTGATATGGAAACCACTTCCATCTATCCTCTATCTTTGCCATCTAGAGCATCTGAATTAAGGAGAGTAGGAGTGTTTTGAGTCAGTTTGGGTTCGACGGTTAGATAGGTAGGTTCCCCAACCTTCATGATCGTATCCACATACCCCTAGATGGCTTCGTTTCTATCACCCTTGAACATATTTTGGTGTGAGCTTTATTTTCCTCCTAACCAAATTCTTCGCAAATGGTAATTTGCTATTGACCTCACATCCATTCAACTCGCTCCTATTTCTTATACTCTCATGATTATTACATTCATCCTTTATGCTGAAAAAAGCACGCCTCCCTTATATAAAGAACTCCAATTCTTATTCGATATCCATAAGAGTCCTTTTGGGTTGACTTTGGGTTCTACTATGCTCAAGCAAAGAAATCGGTTCTTACATTTATTCCTCGTAAAACCTAGAAGCGTAATGATTAGTATTTTTTATTTCAAATGTTGATAATTTTACTTCTGTTTTTGAACCACTTCCCAATCGTCCTCTTTTTTCTGATGATGCTATTATGCCATCCGAATCTCGTAGATTGGTCATCCTAAACTTTGGTAAAGATGAGAGGAAGAACAACTTACTTTTTACGGAGTCACTACCGTGGAAGTATAATCTTTTATGCGCTAGACACAAATATTCTCGTTATATTTCCAAATTTTCTTCACCTTCAGATAAACCTAGGAGTATACACCACCAAAATGGATAAAAGACTTTTGATTTTCTGTTATTTATTCTTATGAGAACACTCAATAATCTTAGGATTTCCTTTTTGCATAAGTGAAATGGATAGTGATCTTACCGATCTTTTTTTGATGGTTCTTCATTAAGGAACTTAAAAAAAAGAATGTGAAGAGAGGAAATGCGAGGGGAGAGACAATGTGGAAGCTTTTGCTCAACCCTCCAAGAAACTACATAGATCTTCTCCTCCTTCCCTCTTTCTTTTTAGGCTCTTCATGCCTTCCCTCTTCAGTCCCTCGAAGACCCTCTTATTCGCTACTTGCCTTTCCTTAAAGGGCTGATTACCGACCTTGCTAAGTGGGTGGGGTGTGTCAATTTGGGTGGTTTATCCCATATTGATTCTTTCCTCAATCCTACCCTATCACTCTCCCATTCCAGCACTTTCCTTCCCCAAGCTTGCTACCGAGCTTAAGAGGTCTTTAGTTGTTGTATGTATTTTCTTCCTTTTCTTTCTCCATTTGTGACCCTCCTCGGTTTCCTAGTTTACTATCTTTATTTTGTGATAGGTAAGTTCTTTGGTAGTTGAAGCTCAAAAGAAGGCAGAGGACAACCAGTTTTATCCATTGCTCATACTACTCAAATTGAGGTACACTTTGTCGTAGTTGCCTCTGAGAAGGCTATACTAGAGGAAGATCCCAAGGTTCAGCGAAAGAAAGCGAAAAGGGTAAAAGAGGAGACAAAGTTGGTGAATGAGGCCTTGGCATTGAAGGATCAAGAGTCAGAGTGGAAAAATAAAGAATTGGGGAAGAAAGAGATGGTGCTGACTGTAACACCCCACAATTGTAACGATCGAATATTTAAATGATTAATTTAAACATTTAATCGTTTAGTAATGAAACGCCCCTTGCATTCGAATTTTACACACAAGAGAATTAGCTCTCGATACACTCATGGTTGAGTTTTTTTTTCGATGCGAGTAAAATGAGTATAAACTTGACTATGTTTGGAGTCAATCATTTTCGGGGATGAATAGTGTTGGACGAAGAGAATTGGGCTAAAACAACTAGCTTACCCTTATTTAGCTTATATGTATCTAAGCACTTCATTCCATTTTCATTTCACATTTCATCCATCTCCTCTAATTACTTTCGTTATCTCCCCTTCATCCCTCTTTAATCTCCAACCCTAAACCCCTCAAAGAAATTTCCTAAATTCAAGTAAAAATCACCATATTTTCCAATTTTCTACAAAACCCATCAAGGGATTAGCATAAAGTTGTGATTTGGAGCTTCATCTAAGATTTGAAGAGAGCTAAGAAGTAGGTTTTGGTGATTAGAGCTTGGTTTAGGGAAAAATAAGGTGAATGTGATGGTTCTCCATTTATATTTATGTGTCAATCTTCATTTTTTGTGTTGATGATTATAAAACTATATGAAGTGATTTAGATATTGTTTGAGTTGTTTTAGGCTTATGTTTATGTTATAAAGATGATTATATTAACTTTTTGTTTGTTTAAGACCTTAATAACTATTTTTGAAAATAGTTAGTAACCTAAGAACTTGATTTTTAGGTTAATTGAATGATTATATATGATGTAGTGATAGATTAGAGACTAATTACAAGTTATAAGTAAGTGCATGTCAATAATTGGAGATAATAAAACTAACTTAAAAGGCTTTAGAAAAGTTAGTAAGCTAATTAAGCGAATTTTGAACTCTACACTTATTATCAACGAGATTAGAGGGTCAATGAAGCTTAATTAGTGTTTGAAAATATTGTTTAAGTAGAGGAATGGTTTTTATAAGTGAAGAATGTATTTTATAAAATGATATGATATTTTATAAAGTAGTAAATGAAGCTTAATTATCATTTATAACAGGGTAATATGATTTTATAAGTGAAGCATAGATTTTATAAAATAATGTAAAACCATATTAGATATTTGTTGAAAAGGTTTTGTAAATAAAAGTAAGATTTGATTAAGTAATAAATGAATTACTTACTTAAATATACGTGTATGTATATGAGTATGCCCAAATGTACGTATATGTGTTATTAAAAAAGATAACAATCAAAACGATGTGTGAATTGTAGTTGGAATTGTTGTATGTTTGTTTGTTTATATATTTATGCAGTTTTTTGATTATATGGGTATACTAATGAATACAAGTTCGTTGCGGGACTTTCACATAACCATAGGGACTGTCGTATGTGCTAAGTAGCATGAGAAATACAGCAGGTCGAGTAATCTCTCCAGTAAAGTCCGAAATGCGATTAGTGAAGTAAATGTGTGTTTGCATGAATGTGGTGGCGTAGATATGTATTTACAAATGAGTGTATCGACATACGGCTAAGCTACAATAAGGCAAGAAAGTTGGGTATGTCATTTTGGCGTGTTAGAGGAGGCTGGGTCGCTGTAATCGTCCATCGAACTCTACTCGTGCAAAGAGCTGATTTTAGTATCAAAATCGATTTTCGAATACTTATGAACAAGTTGCAAAATATAAACAAATGAACCTCAGTAGAGGTCCAATAGGGTAGAGGTAGGCATTGGAGAAAATGCGACTCATCGGGCAAAGCATCGAAGGAAACAACACGTGAATCGATGACCGTTTAGGAGATTCCTCGCTGCCCCGAGCTCATTTCCTCGAACCTGGCAATTTCAGGAGAATGAGGACGAAACTCAGTCGACTGAATGTGTGTGAAAATTAGTACTAAGGAAGGAGTAAAAAAAGACTGGGGGAATTGAGTTCAGTCGACCGGGCTCTGTTAACTGGATGACACCCTTAATCGACTGAACCCCTTGGTAGCCAATGACTTTGAGGGATTTTCCACTTTGGATTATGGCTCATCGTAGGGCCTTGGCACAACTTTGAAGAGGCTTCGGGATACTCCAGAGAGTGGGATGCAAGGCAAAGCACGAGATCTAGATATGGATGCAAGGCGATGCATTAGTGATAAAAATAGGTCGATTAAGCGTTCGAGCAAGAAGTCGAGGCAGCGATCGAGGTAAGGAGCGCAAGGCACAAACTATTCCAACATGGGAATAATATGAGATTGAAATAGCGATCGAGAGTCAATTAGATACGAGATCAGATGAGGATCGGATTTATTGTCATATACAATAAGCATATTCGATTGGAGGGAGCACATGATGGCAAGGACTCAGTTCCTGACTCAAGCAGATGTGCAAGCACGTAACGGCAATGATCGATTTAGAATTAGGCAGACGTGTAGGCTCATTATTAGTATACACTGTATGGTATCAAGCATCGTTGTGCTTGAGCGATCTGTAGGGAACAAAGCAAGTGCACGGCGAGGAAATCGCGTAGTTGGCGATTAGGTTTGGGTCATTGTGTTGTTCCAGTGCTATGTATCTGTTTAAACCTTATTTTATGGTTTCGTGCCAAACCTTTGGGAGGGTTCGAAGAAACACTTAAGGGATACTCATACCCAGTAGCAGAAGTGTAGAGATAGATGCTAGGGAGCACTATAGTGATAGGGGTTTTCATTGTTGCCAAGAGAGAGATCTAAGTCTGTGTATGGGCATTTGTACATACAAGAGATCGATGGGGGCACTCGGTTCCTCTTGGTGGACTCTCAAGGGTAATGCTATATATGAAAATCCAATATCACATAAGGTGTAGTTGCTCAGTTGCCTTATTTATGTATTTCATTCAGTACAGGATGAGAGTAGATATTCCCTATTTCACACAATGTTATGTTGTGCTTGTGATATATTAGTTGATTGGTATTATCATTATGTGTAGCATAGTGTAGGCTAATATTATTACACTTTTATCACTTTTACACTTGTATAGTATGATTTCCTTTATCCCAGTATATTATTACATGGAAATCACATTATATTAGTCGTGTTGATTCATTGATAATGGGGAAAGAGCAGGTTGTGGTATGATTCCTTATTTTTGAGATGAATATTCTAGATTATCCCTAAGCCACGTTTATGGAGAGGGCTGGCTATGAGCTGGTTGTTTTCTGTTTATTTTTATATAGTTTGATATACAGTATTTTAAGATTGTTCCCCTCACACCAGGCTTTAAGTCTGACCTGCATTTTGTCTTTGTCTATTTATGTCATGACAACTCTTAGGTACTCGATTGAGTAGTTTAGGAGTCAATGTTAGTCCTAGAGAAGATGGTTTTGATGACAACAACCCTAGAATAAGATTATAAAATATAAATACTAACATTATTGTTTAGATATATATGTTTATGCAGGATATATATACAGGTACCAAAGAATGAAGACTGTACAATATAGAGATTCAAGAATTGATAAACTCAAGATCGAAGATATCAAGATTCAAAACTCATGAGTATCAAGAGTACCAAGAGTTCAAGATTTCAATATAAGTAATTTAGTTAGGAATTTTGTTAAAACTCCTAGAAAAGCACTGACATCTTAAAATCCATTTTATTCGTGGAATGAAATCCACTTCGAGCCCCTTAAAGGGATGGAACCCTAAGTAGGATGGAACCTACGAAAAATCTAGTGGAACATTGTTTTGTATCCACTAACTTTTATTCAAATGTTTTACAAAATTATATCTTGTTTTCAGAATGATTTCAAAATCTTCCTTTTAAAAGAATAAAAAACATCTATATTGGTTTTAAAATACTTTTAGCCTTAAAATAATCTTTATTTTCAAAATCAAATTATCCTTGGTTTTAAACTATCTTTTAATTATAATATATTTAACTTTTAATATTTATACTTGGATTTAAATATAAAATTATAGTAAAATCTTATATATACCAAAATATTATTCTCTATACTTCTTTACGTATTTTAACTATAGTTAAGTATATTTATAAAGTTTAAAAATAGTTTTAATACAAGATAGAAGTTATTTTCAAACAAAAACAAATTATCAAAAATTACATAGGCATGTCGATAACCCAAGGGACCCTTGTCGACAAGGTGACAGTTTATTTCAAAAATTTGAATTTCAAAGGAAGTGTCTATTCGTCATATCCTTTCACAAATGGACATGGCTGTTGTTCTACTATAAACATGGGCTGTTTTAAACGAATTTATATTCATATATTCTCTGATTTCACTCCTCTTCTTCTTCCACATTTCTTTACATATATTTTTACCATTACTCTGCCGAAATCACCATTGAGTCTAACTAGATCATCTCTGGTTTGATTCTCTATCACTATCTCAACAAGATCCCAGTGCTATTCAAAGTTATAAACTTCTTTGTAATCAATCAAGCGAGAAAAGGTGTGATTGTAGCCTGCAAAATCAATCAAGCGAGAAAAGGTGTGACTGTAGCCAGGAAAATCAATCGGGTGAACTTTTGCCCGTAAAACCAAGTATCTCTACCCAGAGGATTGTGATCTTGGAGTGGTGTACATCGTGGCCTTGAAATCGAGGGTGTGATTGTAAGAATTGATTTTGAAAGGAAATCCGTACTTGTGTTGCGGGACTGGATGTAGGGTAACTCCGAACCAGTATAAAATCCGGTGTATTCTTTCCTTTATTGCTTTTACTTTATATCTGCATCTGTGTTTGATTCTGTGATCATATCTATGTCTGAATATTGCATACATTTGTGTTCAAATAAATATAAACTCAAAAAGAATTAGTAACTTCTTAAAACATTATTCGCCCCCCTCTAGTGTTAATTTTAGCCTTAAGATCCGTAATTCTCATTTCTCACATTTGGTATCAGAGCAAGGTTTTCAAAATTTCATAATCTAAATTTTAATTTTTTTTTCAAAACGCTACCAAACTGGTACAGTTACCGTAGGATCGATTTCACCTTAGAGGGGGTTGAATAGGGAGATACTATCAATTATTAAAATTTATTGCGGAAGTTTGTATAAAATAATCTCAACACAGATATATTAAAATTATAGCAGCACAGATAATAGCAGAATAATAAATGCAGAAATAGAACGACACAGAATTTACCCCGCTTTGGCAAAACCCTACCTACGTGCCGACCTCAAGGTTTCTACTAGAAATTAAGCAGTCAGACGCTTACACACGTAAACTCGCGACACCGCTATCGACTAGCCTTAACTCTACACTCGAAACCATACCACAACTCAGCCACTAAGTTGCGAATTCTCGAACTACACCACCGCAGTTTGTACCCTAGTCACATGACTAGAAATTACAATGTTTAAAAAAGAATAGTACAAATTAAACGCAAATTAAAATCAAAACCCTATTTTTCTTTTTCAATTATGCTAAAGCCTTTAAAAAACAAGGCCGGCCCAACTATTATGAGACACTGTTCCCTTTTCTTTTATTCGTTCGGCCATGTTCCTTTGCTCTGTAAAAAGTCGGCCTTGTTCATTTGCTCGTTCCTCTTTGCTCGAAATTAGGGCTTTGAGAAATATTGAAGCTGCGGTCTTCTATTGCTCGATTGAATGATGATTGAGGTGCTTCCTTTGTCGATCAATGTCTCTTCTTTTGGCGCTCGTTCACGGCTGCTTCCAGTATTAAGTTCGAATCAATGAATCTGGTATTGTGAATTGTATCGTTTAAATGCATTGTTGTTTTGCCTTGATTCGAACTCGATTTGAGTTGTCGATTAGTTGTTATCTTTTTTACTTTTGAATCGAATTCCAATCATTCCCGATGATGTTTAGGTTTTTTTTATATAGGGTTCGAAACCCTTGATTTTCATTCGTATGTATTTGTTTGAATTCGTCTGATTATATTCTTGGCCGCTGATCTTCGTATGGATGTATGAGATGATATCTGACTTATTCAATTTCGTATATTTGATTGCTTGGCTACTTGACAATCATGGATTTGAATTTTCCTTGCTCGATTCTTGACCACCACGTCTCTGACTTGTTCATCATATTATTTGATCACGGCTTTGACTTTGCTGTGACGATATTGATTTATTTCATCTCTATAGCATGTTGGAATTTGACTTGTTCGATTTCTACTTGCCGTCCCATGACTGCTGTACATGATTTTTGAAATTGTTCAAACTTGTACCCTGGTTGTTTCAGATTGAATTTGGCCTTGACTAAGGTAATGATTGACTCTGGCCATTTTCTGATGCTTGACGTTGACCATTGTCTTTGTGACTTCAGCACTGTCACTACTTCCATGTTGCCTTATGTCTTTGTTGGAAACTTCACTGTAACTGGTTTGCTTTGTGTTTGAAATGCTTGGAGTCTTTGTATATTTACATAGTATTTGACTTCAGTTTCATTGATGTATGCGTCTGTCACACTGTTTTGTTTACATGTGCACTATTTTGAGTTCGAGTCTTGTTTATGTCTTTACTGGTCAGTTCATTGATACTTGCTTACATACTTGGATGGTTTGAACTTGATGGTTGGACCTGGAGCTTGTGAATTTGTCTAGAGATGATATACTGGCTCGAATTTGTCTTCGAGTATATTGATGTTGGGTTCATTGTTTTCTATTGAGTCTTGTTGCAATTTCATTCATGTATATATATGTATAACACTGCTCTGGTCTATATGCGTTAGTGCTCATGTATATGATGCATGTTGTGTTTGCATTGACTTCATGTAGCCTTTGAGGTTGCTGTGCAATGTGTATTTGATAGCCTCGAGCCTGTTGATAATCTGCAGTGTTGTATTGGTCTACTTCACCTTGAACTTCATGTGTGCTCGAGTTTGATTCTTGTAGTCTTGATTCACTGTTTGCTACCTGGTTGTCATTGTGTACATGTTGTAGCTGTGTCATATTGCTTTGAGCCAATTTGCATTGTTTAACTTGGCAGCCTCGAGCTCTGCCTTCATTGCAACCATATTTATGCCTCTGGTCTTTGATGTTGAGACTGTGCCATTGTTTTTGTACATTCATGTTGTCTAGTCTTGTTCCTTGTATTCAATCCTGTACTTGTGTTGTCTGCATATCAACATGAGTTATTCCTGGTGCAGTACGACCTATAGTATTTGTACTTGTAGTCTTCACTGGTATCACCGTTTCATCGTGTTGTATTGCATCTGATACCTTGAACTGCTATATTGCTATTGAACTTCATGTTGAGCCCGGTGAACTGTTTTGATACAAGTCTGAGTTCAAGTGTACATCTGAATTTTTGGTCGAGGTTGTGTTGTATGTATCTTGACCCATAGTTTTGTATTGCACCTGAGTTGAATCCATCTTAAAGCTCGGGTTTGACCTTGTTCTGATATTGTGACGTTATTTTTATTGCACTTGAGTTGAACCTGGCATTTTGGGTTTGACCTGTGCTCACCTATCCCTGTAATTTTATCAAGTGTATATATCGGTGTGCACAGCCTTGTGGGATGTATAGTGATACACTGTGCATGTCATAAGCTGTACGTGTATGATGAATTCTAATTTAAATAACGACGAACAACCCAAATAACTAAGGCAAATATTATTTTCAAAATCCACATTTTATTTTATACTGCAAAAATATTTCCTTTTCAATTTTAGTACGTCAGCATTTATTTTTGCAGATTGCTCAGATGCTGGATTCAATCTGGAATAAAGTTGTAGATAAATTATGAGTGAATGAGCGATATGTGGTGAGGTATATTTCTAAATGATAAATTGTGATGTAATCGAAATTGTATTGAATTTGTATATATATAGTGAGAATTCAAATTTGCACTATTCAAAATTGTAATAAATATTTGTTTGAATAAAATATCCATTTGAATTTAAATACCGTGTTATTTATTTATTCAGCAAATATTTATTTAATTATGTAAAAAATAAAATAGTACATTAACAAATACATTTAAATGAATATATATATGTTTATTATCATCAAACAAAAATCATATACTCGCATATTCAACAATCTCTCCCTTTTGATGATAACAAACATATATTTAAGATTTTGAATTTGTTAAATGTATTTGATCACTCAACTTTCTCCCCTTATTTGAATGCTTCCTCTCTACACAAAGCTCTCCCTTCATATATGCATGTAAATAAAAATATACAAATGAGCCTAGATGCAAATAGAAAATATTTGACCTTTATTTGTCAAAATCTTAACTTTTCTCTCCCTCTTTTGTTATCAGCAAAAGAGTAATAACGTTAGAAAAATAAAATAAAGTGATAGACATTAATACAATATTAAAAACTCAATCGAATATAAATATTAAATTTCAATAAAAAAATCAAACAAAAATCATAAATACTCTGTTAGGCGCATATTCCACTTTTAGAATGATGGGAATGATGTCATCATATAAAATCGTATAGTTGTGTCTATTTGTGGTATATTTATATCAGGAATTTGACTATCCACTAACCATGCATAACCATTAGGATTTTTAAATGAGATTGGTAGTATTTCATTTTTTTTATAAAAAATGAATTCAAGTATCTTCTAACCACGCATAACCGTGAGGACTTTTAAATGGGATTAGAATCAACTTGTCCATTTAATAATCAATTTTTCTGATATGCATTCCATACATGCATAACCGTAAGGACTTTTAAATGAGCATGGAAGCACATAATCAAAAATTCCAAGTAGTTCACCAATGCATAACCGTGAGGATTTTTAAATGAGAGTGAATTCTTTGGTTTTTTTTAAATATAAAATGAAAAACGAATGATTCTTGTTTAAATCATCACATATTGACATACTATATTGGATTATGATGAGTGACGGTCGATAGAAAAGGATAGAAATAGAAATGATCATGGAATTTTACCAACAAAAAGTGTTTATAACTCTTGTTTAAATTTCTAAAGAAATTTACTAATTATACCGTCTCAAGTTATAATATATGATTAATATCAACATTCATCACTTTTTCAATCACTACTTATCTTTTCGATAATTAGTAGGGAGTTAGATTAGTCAATATAGTCATTTAAAATCAAATTCAAAAATAATTATAAAATCAATTTATCTAAAATTGACTAATCTGAAAACAAGGTCAAAAATGATTTTCTAGAAGGGGTTTTATAAGAAAAATTTCTGCTATTTGAAAATTATTTGAAATGAAAAATATGCAGATATTTTCTTTGAAAAAAAGAACGATGTAGTTACAAATGTCTCAACATAAGTCATGTTTCACTAGTAATTTTTCTATCAACTAGATTACCGGTGTAATATGCATCTGAATTTTTCTTTCACACGAGATTATCATTAATTCAATGTCATAGACCAGACCGTGAAATTTGCAACGATTTCTTGAAATCCTTTTTTAAACTTTTTAAATGAAATTCTTTTGGATTTTAATTGAAGCCGTGTAAATAATCAAAAACCGTGAATATAGAGTCAGCCGTAAAATAATCAAATATATTATCATCAACCAATAAAACACTATTATTAATCCAAACTAATATATATGAAGTAGTTCAAAGACACTAGAGATTTTTATAGTGTTCTTGGCATAAGAATATAATTGGCCAACAATTTTGAATAAGTCAGAATCAACATCATCATTTATTTCATCATCACATTACTGGCTGATTTAATTCAGATTACGGTGCAGATTATCACATTTAATATATCGTTCAAATAAATATACCATTACCTGTTTTACCTTTAAGATATTTTTCATTGTTGTCCATTGTGATTCCGTCACCTTTATACTAGGCTAATGAACTTTGCTTTGTCGCTCGTTATGTCCCTGGAATAGCCAGAATCCAAGTAACACTATTATAGTTCCTTAGCTTGCCACCACACCTACACAATGAAAGATTTTTGTGTCATATTTGTTTTTATAGGTCCATGGTTGTTAGTGGCAATAGATTTTGAAAAATAATTTTGTAGAGACCCAAAGCTATTTATATATGTTCCTTTTGGCACCCAGGTATGTTTGACTTTCAAAGATTTTATATTTGTGCCTTTTGAAACCCAAATTGGTATAGTTTTCACGTGTTTGGGTCTATACCAACAATTATTTTGATTGTGTCCAAATTTTCTACAAATTGTGCACATTGAATTGACTTGATTTATTTCATTTCTAACATTTTCAGATTGATTATATCCAAGTCCTTGTCTAACTATATTAACAGTTTGTTTCCCTAATAGCATATTCAACGATCTTTCACTTTTGGAAAATTTTCCTAAAGTCGTTGACAGTTGTTGGACTTGTGTTTTGAGAGATTCGCTTTCGTTTAATAATTATGTGCACTTTTTAATAGAATTTTCTCTTCTAGTATTTCCACTCTCTTTCAAAATCAGAATTTCATTTTCAAGCGATTTAATTTTAATTTCTGATTTTTTAATTTCTTCTTCAAGTGATGGACGCCTATCACACTTAGGGGTCCTAGTTTGATAGTTTTTAACTAATTGATTAAGTTGTTTATTTAAATCTATCAAAGTATCTTTTTGTCATTCAAGTTTGGTATACTTCTCCCTAAGTCATTCAAAACAGCCATTGACTTCGTGGAAATATACAAGTAATTCCGAGTGAGCGAGTTTTGATATCTCGCTTGGCTCGTCATTGTCGGTATCAGTTATATTACCTTGAAGGCACATATCTGCTTTTTCACTCTCATTGCTAGTACTTTTTGTTATCCCGCCTTTTGGCAAGGCGAGATATCAAAGAACTGGTCATAAGCTTAGGATCAATCGTCCTGGATATCGAGCATGCATAGATTTGCTATGGATGCCAATGAATTTTGTTCGAGTCTGAATCAAGCTACAACCGACGAGACACGACAAGCGAAGCCATAAAAGCCAGCACTCCAAATTTCAAGTCAATCCGAGTTCGTATGCTCAAGTTACAATTGATGCAAGTTAAAGGAAATAATCCCATTTTCGCATCCATCATCGAACCCTGGTTCGAATCCATCATTTTCGTATCGATCAAAGCGGCAGCGACCTCGCATCCATCCTGTAGCTTCAGTTCGACTCGATCTCGTTCGAACCCATCAGGGAACCTCGGTTCGACTCGATTCAGTTCGTATCCATTAGCGAGCTTGCATTTCGTATTGATCAGCTGAGGCCTACTTCGTACCCACCGAGTGTTTGCCTTACTCATGTCCCTCAAGGGAAATCCTGTTCATAACCATCGGTCTTCATTAGTTCGTATCGATCAGTGGGACTGCTGTTCGTATCCATCGAGCTCTTGTTCATTCGTATCCATCAATGCAAATTGGATAACGGCACTCGATATAAATGAGGCGAGATCTATGGATTCGACACGGTCAAACCGGAGCAAAGAGTGGATCGATGCGAAGAGTGCGCGCCACGTAGCCGCAGGATCACATGCTTCATCGATTCGAAGTGGGTCGATTCGAAGCCATGGATTCGAATGAAACAATACTCCGAGGAACATCATCTCGTGTCGATCATAACTTAAGATCCACTGATCCAAATACTTCAAAATTTTTACAGAAGCTTACGTACAAGCCAAGGAATGTTCCTACCAAGTTTCAGCTCAATTAGACTAATTCTTGATCGATACAAAATCGATTTGTATCGATTACAGATCGATTCGAAACTTGGTGGGATCGATTGCGTGGGCCCACTCATGTGCCAGAAGGAGTCTCCCGAAGTTTGAGCGAGATATTAGCATCCTACGTCTATAAATAGCCCCCCTGAAGCCTACAGAAAAAGGATCTTTTGATTCTCAAGCGCCCAGATTCTGCCGGATCGAGATTTGCATCCAACCACTTGCTGTTGAATTCGAATTCCAAGCTGTACTTTATTATTGTTCACTATAATTGCATGTAACTATTGAAAGAGAATCAATAAAATCCTAAAAACTTCATAGTGGACGTAGGCAACGTGCCGAACCACTCTAAAACTGCGTGTCTGTGCATTTGTGTGACTTTTTACTGGAGTTTTTGTTCGAAAATCTTCATTTTACATTTATATTCTTCACTTTTATCTCTTCAACAACTTCTGAAGAGAGTTGTGCCCATTTTTGATACAAACACTTTAGTGCTTTCATTGAGAGAACCCAGATTTTCTCTCGCTCGTTGGATCTATCGTCGATACCGGATTGCATAAATCTAAGATAAAGATCCAGATTTCTAATCCAGATTCCTTCCAACCTATTCAGATTTGCATAATGTCTAAGAAAGGATTTCATTTGTTGCCATGGTTAGCACAAGGACCACCTCCAATGCCGTCGATCAAGAAGACCGGGATAGACAGAACCCCGTCCAAGTACCTCCGTCTAACCAAGACGCTACCGGACCCTCGAAACCATTAGGTCCGGTTACCCGACAAGAGTTCCAGTTGCTGCTTCAGGAGCTGACCCAGAGTCGGCAATAACTAACAGAGCAGCTACGTGACCAGCGCCGAGCTGACCAGCCAGCTGAATCGCCAAAAGCGGAGGAGATCTAGGAGAGATCATGCTTCTCGTTACTCCACCGAAAGTTCTTCCTCTTCTGAATATCATCATTGATCTCCACGACCCCGACTGGATGAGAGTCATGTACAGACTGCTAGACATCAACCGGCAATGACCGTTGGACCATTGAGAGTTGGACCATTGGCCAGTTTCCAGACCGGACCCTCCTCACGAGGGGGTACCGCTTCTTATTACACCACAGACTACCGCACTACGACCGCCGCGGTTGAACCAGAGGTCGATGCCCGAAATCAGTCGAACCTGGACCGTCGTTAGCATTGGCGTACTCCTGAACCATACATCCTAGAGGACTATGAGCCAAGAAGGCGAGACGTGGACCGTCGACGGCATCCGGTCCAACCTCATAATGTGGAACCTAACCACACTTTGGTTCGAACCACACAGAATATACAAATGCTGGATCTTCCGGCCATGATACGTCAGATGATTCGTGAGAGCCAGGGTCTCACGAATGACGACTGGGGAATCTCTTGAAGTCACACTCCTTTTACAGACGATATACTTACTGCTGAACCCCCTTGGCGATTCAGGATGCCGACTCTACCCATGTACGAAGGAAACTCCGACCCCAACCAACATATTCTGAAATATGAATGGTCGATGAGCACTGCTAGAGCTGACGATGCAGTGAAGTGCCGTAGTTTTCTCATTTCCTTGGGGGGCATCGCTACCATGTGGTTCACCCGACTGCCACCACGATCCATTTCCTCCTTTGACCAGTTGGCCACTAAATTTGTTGAGCAATTCCGCATGCACATCGCAAGGCCAAAATATGTCAACACTCTATCTAGTGTCACCCAAGCTCCCGGAGAAACACTCAGACGCTACTTATAGAGATTCCATGTTGCGTGTGCGGAATCAGCAATCCGAACGATAACTCCATTCTTATGGCGTTTACTAAGGGGATTGACCCCGAATCTGAATTCGACAACTGGCTGGCCGGGAAAACACCTACATCATTGGACCGTTTCTATGCCAAAGCGGCTCAATTCCTGAGAAGGGAAGATGCAAAACAGTCTAGGAAGCAAGATGATGCAGGGCCAAGTGCGAAAGGGATCCAAAGCAATGTTGCGGTCAAACAGTCTGGTGAGAGCTTCGAAAAAGTTCAGTTGAACATTCAAAACAAACAAACTCAGCAGAGGGAGAACGTGAATCAAAATAGAAAGCGAGATCAGAATCGTGGCCTATAGCGCAAGAATCCTATGTTTGTCAACTACACTCCTTTGAATACATCACTGGAGAACTTGTATTTACAAACCTGTAATACAATTCAATACAAAAACCTGCACCAAAATCGTCGTCAGAAAGGCAAATCCAGACGGGAAATTTTTGCAGGTTTCATGAAATCTACGGTCATTATATGAATGAATGTCGTTATTTGCAAGATCTCGTGGAAAAATTGATTAGAGAGAGGAAGCTGGAACAGTTTGTACGGGCGTCGTAGCCAGGAGGAGCGGGCCCGTCAAATCAGAATAATACGCCCGATCGGCCGAGACAGGAGGACCCCGCCCGTACCAGTGGGAGATTAGTGAAAAACGCCATTAGTGGCGGACCCACTTTGTCAAGTGCCTGGAACGACGAGGATCTTCGTCACTGTTACACATGATAGGCTTTATTTATTTAGTGTATAAATACTTTGCAATTTGTCTTTACATTCTGAAGTTCGAATTTGTAATAAGGCACTGACTTTGCCATGTTTTTCCATTCCAGCCTTAAATTACCATCTCTTCAAGCTAGAGCTGTGATTCACCGAATGCGACATTCAATTATCACGATGCACAAAGAGCTAAGTTCTATCGTATGATGAAATTTATTCAAATAGCGAGCGACTGTGATACGACCGGCTACTCACTGAGTGAAACCTCAGCTCGGGAGCAAGCCGTCACATTAAAGGCTAAATTGGACCGACACACGACAGTCCTATAAACACCAATTTCAAATTCCCAGAGTGTGAATTGGAGTATGAACATCAACTCTAGGTTCCCAGAGTGCCAATCAGAGTATAAACACAAACTCCAAATTCCCAGATTGCGAATCAGAGTATAAACATCAACTCTAGGTTCCTAGAGTGTGAACCGGAGTATAAACACTAACTCCAAATTCACAGAGTGCAAATTGGAGTATAAACATCAACCCTAAGTTCCCGGAGTGCGAACCGGAGTATAAACACTAACTCCAAACTCCCAGAGTGCGAGTTGGAGTATAAACATATAAATGCGGTTCCGAAGAGGGTGGACCCGTCCGCCTAACGACTTCGGCCGTATCCTAACCAAGTTCGAGGAGGATGAACCCGTCCGTCTAATGACCTCGCTTGTTAATTCGGGGTGGATGTGATCCGACCATCCATCCACGATCCCGTTAAATCCATCATTCCCAGAGTGTGAACGAATTCCTAAAAAGCCTAAACAGATGTGACTGACCATCTGTCGGCCAACTCCAAGTTCCCAGAGCGTGAATTGGAGTATAAACATCAATTCCAGGTTCCCAGAGTGCGAACAAAAATGTAAATGCTAAATCCAAATTCCCAAAGTGTGAATTGGAATATAAATACTAAGTCGAAGTTCCCGGAGTGTGAACTGCGTTACAAATATCGATAGTTTTCGGATTCCCAAATTGCGAACCAGATTATCGATTACGAATAACTCTAAGTCCCTGGAGTGCAGACATGTGCTTAAAAACTTCAACGTGCGCGACTGATCGCCTAAATACTAGTACTGGTCCCCGGAGTGTGGATGTGACTATTTATAAATAAATAAGCGTGATTCAACCGCTCAAGTCTCACTAATTTTGGGCATCGGTCCTACGATGCAAAAACCCGAAGGGGTAGAAACAATTTGCAGTCACCAGCCGATCTTCATAACTCATCCCTTAGACTGGGGGCAAAGCTTAAGTGCTAATAGTTGACCGAAATAGTACAATGTCCACTTCTGACTCGATCTCCAGTTACAACTTGTGATCACAATTTTCAGACTTGGCAAATAAAACAAACTCGACTCGAAGGCTGAGACTCTATAAGTACACTGAACTGAAATTCAAATACTGCAATACTTAAGCATAAAAGAAATGAAAGTTGAAGCCAAGAAACTAAATTTTATTTCAACTAAATTGTATGTGAAGATTCATATACAACTTATTCTAAAAAAATTCTACTAGCAGGGGGTCGAGCTTGCATCTATACACGGCCTATGAAAGAACAAAGTACATTCCTAACTGCCAAAAATGCGCCAGAAGGGGCTTATCTACCTTTTCTTTTTCATCCTTATCTTCGATGCGGAACTGCTGGAACCGCTAGCAGTTTTTCGCTTTGAGCCCTTACTCTTCGACGGATCATCCTCTGACGAAGGCATGTTATCGACATTCTCCTCCAAACTTGAACTTAAATGAATACTCTCTTCGGGAGGAGTTGGAGGAGTTGGGTCTAAAACTAGGGGCAGAATGGGCATGCTATATCGACGAGTGTGCCCCCAGGAGATATCACCCTAAGTGGAGTTGGGCCAACCGCCGTCGTCACAATCCCAGACTACCGCGATGCGCTGCTGCCTCCATCGCAGCATTAATCTCAGCCAATATCTCTGCTTCTCGAATAGCACTAGCTTCGCTGGGGACAACAGTGAACTGTGTTGAGGCGCTAGAAGCAAGCGGAATCCCACCAAGGAAGAACGGTAAGTCCACAAAAGGGTCGCTATGTCGTCCTAGGAGCTCGTTCATCATCTTCTCATCAAAGGAAATTGAGCTCCGCCGTGTCACCTCAATTGGTGTGGTAATCGCCTCCCTATTAATGGCCTCCTGCACTTGATGTGATTCTTGGATTGTAGGAGGCGCTGTCAATGTAACTTCGATCATTGGACAAGGAAGAAATGAAGTTGTTAGAACACACTTCAAAAACGAACCCTTCATTTCAGATACACATGAAATTTGTTCAGAGTACCTTCCTCAGTTGGCTTGCGGTCGGCTGAACAGCTTCGGATGAGTGCTCCTTAATAGGAGATAGGCGTGGCTGTTCAGGGTCATAGGCCGGGACGGACTGGGGCTCGATCACTGGAGTGGGCTCAGATAGAGATGAAGTTACAATCTCGGAACTTGTAGCATGATGCTCAACTCCGGAGCCTTCCCCAATTTCTAAGTGATGGGTGCGCTGTCTCTCTCTCATGAGAAATCATAGAATCATGAAGAACCTTCTTTTCATCTTCGCTCAATTTGTGGTTCTCCAACTCAAATTCATCAAGGGCACCACCCGATAGCACCGCCTTCTCTTCTTCGACCAGCGAATTCCAGGCATTGTAAAGATGTGTAGAGTAATCGTCGAGCCATGCTAAGTTCCTATGTCTCAGTATGTTGGCATTGTAAGTGACGAGAAGCTCCTCTATGTCCGCTTCAAGCCTAGTTTTTGCCTGCCGAACCTTCTCATCAACTCCGGCCTCCACCTCGCGAACCTTTTCCATAGCCGCATCTCTCTTCCTCTGGAGCACCACCGCTTGATCGCACGCTTCCTGTACGGCATCGTTAGCAGCATCTTTTTCCTTTATGATTTTAGAAAATTTAGATTTGAGCTCGTTGAGCTCTTTAAGGGATGCATCCCGCTCAGCGGTCACGATGGTGTTCCTGTGGCCCATGTCCTCCACTGTGACATGCTCCCGCTTCATTCTATCTATCGCTGCCTGGGCTTCGTCGGCTTTCTTAAGAGCCTCAATCTCAGATTGGCGAGAAGACTCGGCCTCACTATTGAGTGCTTGAATAATCCGATCTTTCTGGCCGAGTTCTTTCTCCAGCCTTTCAATCATGACTACTCAGTCGAAGGCCACCTTCGATGCTTTTTTCACGGTTTTCGACCACTCCTGATACTGAAAGAATATATTCGCGACATAATCGTGCATAGTATGTTCGGCCGACGTTGGAATCCTTTTCAAGCATGGGGGAAAGAGAACCCATCAAAACATATATTAGGAAAATCCTTTTTCAGCTGAGCGAGCCTCATCGCTCCATCCCTAGTGGGCTCGACGAGGGCCTATGCAGTAATTGAAGGGTCTACCACCTCAGTTTGGCGATGAGAGTCGGACCGTGAAGAGCGAGAAGACGGCTTGTGCTGTGAAGTTTCTAAAGGCCTCGAAACATGAACCGGAGGCAGTGCGGGAGCTCTGGGAGTGGGTGTGCGAGATCGGGATCGGCGTACATATCCCCTATCCCTATCAGACCACTCCTGGCTGGAATAGCCTTGATCATGATCCCTATCTCCTTCCCTCCTATGTGACTCGTAGTATGACGAAGATTTGCGTTTGCTGCGTAGACTACCGAGCATTGAAACTCGATCGGACATAGTATCTGCAAAGCAAAACAGAAACGAAATTAGTAATCTTTAGAAAAAGGTACCTTACGGTCAGAAATCATGTTGTGCCGTGAAGTATGTACGTATGTGCAATCCCCCGACCAACCGGATGTGTCAACCACGCTAGTGGGTAGAGATTCGCTTAAAACTAAGGCGTGTTGGAGTTCATCCAATCCGGCATCATGCTACATGGACACGTCGTCCGAAATTGGAAGATCGACGAGCCCTTCGTAAAAATTTTCTGTTCTTGGGAGAGACATCTCCGAAATTCTAATTCCGGAGGCAGGCCGGGACATGATCACAGATTTCCATCTCCCCTTTTTGGATAGCTTGAAAACAGCTGCCTTGCCTTTTCTCTTTTCTTCAGAATCCTGGGCTGCATCCGCAGGTTCACCCAACGGTTCCTCGTCAGTACGGGTTCTTTCAGAGTCAGCCTCTTCAACTATAACAACTCTAGGCTTTTTAGCTTAACTCTCTCCCTTGAGATAGTTCTTAACGCATCGTCAAGTCTTATACTTTGTCTTCGCTCGATTAGCCCAAGAATTCTGAGATTCTTGTCCGTCAGGACCAAGTCAATATTCCTATCTTCGCTTGGGACCTCTTGAAGAACCCGAACTATCTCCTTGTAATATCCACCTTCGGGTCGCTGAATTATCGCTGTAAAGAAAAAGAGATATGAGTTGGGTTTCATTTAAAACTGTCTTGCCGACTGGTCGAAAAAATAGCAATACTCACGTCTGAATAGCCATCGTCTGGCAAATCCTGGGTGGCATCTGACATAGAACCACTCCATCTTCAAGTAGCTCAGCCTGGTCCGAGAGCCCGTAATTATTTGACAATTTCTCACGTCCTCTAGAAATGTGAAAGATGGACTGTCTGTACGACTCTTGAAGTTGAAAAAGTATCTTATCTCGGTCAGTCAGGGTGGTCGATAGAGGTGCTCCATA
This sequence comes from Allium cepa, assembly GCA_030765085.1. NCBI lineage: Eukaryota > Viridiplantae > Streptophyta > Magnoliopsida > Asparagales > Amaryllidaceae > Allium > Allium cepa. Next base: position 488,010,265 of record CM060929.1, read on the forward strand.
AATGCAATGAACAAGCTATTCAGTAAAGCATATCCATTTGGGTGTAGCTGAGATGGGGCGATCCTTATAAAAGATAACACTTCTCTTATGTATTGATTGAACGGGGGGAGCGTCCCAGCTGCGCACACATGTCGATTGAAGGCGGTGTACCCTTCCGGTGGATTATGTGGTCTGTCATCTGGTCCCGGCAAAATTATGTCGTCCATTGACAAACCATGCCTTAAGCATATTCTCCCTAGCACGTCTTCAGTAATATTGGACGGAACAGAGTTTGGCCGACTATTGATAAAAGATGCATCTGGTGCCTCGTCCGGGGCCGGATCGATAACTTCTGCCTCAATGTCCGGTATTTCAAGTCTGGGAGGAATTATACTCTAAGTTTCCTGTGGCTATGAGCTTGGAGTTTCCATAACAAACTAACTCGCTAAAAATCATCATTAGACGACAAAGAGCCCATGTGTTCCCCTCGTGTAAAGTGTGGATGTGTTGGGCAGTGCAGCGCTGTAGGGTACTTGAAAAGATTCTACAGAGATAAGAAAATATGCAAGCGACAAGATTTCAAAGTCCAGTTAGAATGACCGTCATCACTGACCGTCACAACCGCACCATCAAGGTGCTGGCGATAGATTCATATCTTTTTGTTAAGTTACAGTTCCATCGATGAGCTCCGAAAGGCATTCAAATATGCAGTCTAACAGTTGTCCGTGTATGCGAGAATGAAGCTCGCCGGGGTCATATGAGCAGCGATACAAGGTTTCGCATCCATCAGAGTTCAGACATAGATCGATCACCAGAAATGAAAGTCATAATAGCCAAGAATGCAGCAATTCGTGTCGATCAAGGGGCCCATTTTCATATCGACTAAGATTGCATCGATATGTTTCGTATCGATCGAGTTCGCACTGGTATGTTTCGTAACTGTTCGAATTGATACGTTCCGTGTCGACCACATTCGAGTCAACACATTTCTTATCGATCAGGGGAATATAATTTTACATCAATCCCAGGCTTTGGTTTCGTATCGATCAACACTGGCAGCATCGAAACAACTTATGATGCCCAATTTGTGTCAACTGTAAGTGATCAGCTTCGGATCGATCGTCGAAGTAAATTACATATCGATCGACACAAACTCCAACCACCGCCAATCGATACGAAGCCGTTCCATTCCTCCACATAATATTCCCTCAATTACAGAACGATACAAAATCCCGTCACACCCAGATCGATACGAAAGAATCCGTCTCCTTAATCGACCGATGCGAACATGTAATTCGTATCCTCCGACCATTCTTCTTCCCCAAATTGCTCGAGCACCATGACAATCCTTTCTGAGCCAGTTTTAACTTTAGCATCCTGGAGATTGATCACGTATGAAGATAGATTGACAGTTGATTTTGAATTACACTGCTACGACGTGGATTAACAATTCAACTACCTGATTTTAAGATATCGGTTCAAAGATTTGATGTAGCGAAGCGATTTGGAAATGAAAGTTCTTGTAGATCTGTTTATTCTCGAAGTGATACGAAGGTAGGAAATAAAGTAATAGCAGCAGCAAAAAGTGAAAAAGTGAAAAATGGCAGAAGTACAAGGTATCTATATGAGCGAGTGTGAAGGGAAGGGGCAATTCGCCTCTCAGTCCATGCGACCGGTCATAGCAGGTCAACACTCCGATCGAGTCGAATGGCATGTTCGAATCCATCGGCCCAATCCCCTATGGATTCGAGATGGTAAATAGATTCATCGATATGAAGCGCACGACGAAGATAGTCCCAAAGGCATTGAGCCCCATTGATTCGAAACTACTTATTCATATCCATCGATGCTCGACCTATGACAATTGAAGTCCACAGATACGAAATGATGATTCGTATCCATCAACGCCAAACGTATCGATGCGAGAGCAACATTTCAAACTTCCATATCGATTCAGGAGAGGATCGGTATAAAGGAACATCCAAAAACAACCGTCAAGTGTTGCTACAACTTGAGTTTCATATCGATTCAGGAGAGGATTGAGACGAAATTCGATACAGGAAAACCGAGAATGACTTGTGAACGTACAACGTTAATGAGAGTCAGATTAACGTATATACATTTATATCAAACTCATATTCAATTTTTAGCATTAATAGGAATTGGATATTCATACATCAATCAGTTACAGCAACGCAGGGTTACAACCTTCAATGAAAAAACAATGATTATTCAGAGTGAAGACTGCAGCTTTTCAAAGCACGTCATGTTTCCACAAGACGTACTTTGGGGGGGGCAAATGTTATCCCGCCTTTTGGCAAGGCTGAGATATCAAAGAACTGGTTACAAGCTCAGGATCAATCTCCTGAATATCGAGCATGCATAGATTCGCTATGGATGCTGATGAATTTTGTCCGAGTCCGAATCAAGCTACAACCGACGAGACACGACAAGCGAAGCCATAAAAGCCAGCGCTCCAAATTTCAAGTCAATCCGAGTTCGTATGCTCAAGTTACAATCGATGCAAGTTAAAGGAAATAATCCCATTTTCGCATCCATCATCGAACCCCCGAATCCATCATTTTCGTATCGATCAAAGAGGCAGCGACCTCACATCCATCCTGTAGATTCAGTTCGACTCGATCTCGTTCGAATCCATCAGGGAACCTTGGTTCTACTCGATTCGGTTCATATCCATTAGCGAGCTTGCATTTTGTATCGATCAGCTGAGGCCTACTTCGTACCCATCAAGTGTTTGCGTCACTCATGTCCTTCAAGGGAAATCCTGTTCGTAACCATCGGTCTTCATTAGTTCTAATCGATCAGTAGGACTGCTCTTCGTATCCATCGAGTTCTTGTTCATTCGTATCCATCAATGCAAATTTGGTAACGGCACTCGATACAAATGAGACGAGATTTATGGATGCGACACGGTCAAACCGGAGCAAAGAGTGGATCGATGCGAAGAGCGCGCGCCACGTAGCCATAGGATCACGTGCTTCATCGATTCGAAGTGGGTCGATCCATGGATTCGAATGAAACAATACTCCGAGGAACATCATCTCGTATCGATCATAACTCAAGATCCACTGATCCAAATACTACGAAATTTTCACAGAAGCTTACGTACAAGCCAAGGAATGTTACTGCCAAGTTTCAGCTCAATTAGACCAATTCTTGATCGATACCAAATCAATTCGTATCGATCACAGATCGAGTCGAAACTTGGTGAGATCGATTGCATGGGCCCACTCACGTGCTAGAAGGAGTCTCCAGAAGTTTGAGCGAGATATCAGCCTCCTACGCCTATAAATAGCCTCCTGAAGCCTACAGAAAAAGGATCTTTTGTTTCTCAAGCGCCCAGATTCTGCCGGATCGAGATTTGCATCCAACCATTGCTGTTGAATTCGAATTCTAAGTTGTACTTTATTGTTGTTCGCTGTAATTTCATGTAACTGTTGAAAGAGAATAAATAAAATCCCAAAAACTTCATAGTGGACATAGGCAACACGCCGAACCACTCTAAAACTGTGTGTCTGTGCATTTGTTTGACTGTTTACTGGAGTTTTTGTTAGATAATCTTCATTTTACATTTATATTCTTCATTTTTATCTCTTCAAAAATTTCCGAAGAGTGTTGTGCCCTTTTTGGTACAAACACTTTTACTATCTTCATCACTTGTATTCCACGTAGCTGTAAAATTTCTCCTTTTTGATTTCTTTTCTAGGTCGTATCGATTTTGAGGACAATTGGGCTTGATGTGTTCAGGTTTGTTGCACTTATGACAGATGATTTCCTGCTCTTCCGCATTATGTAGTGCTTTGGCTATTTTGCATTTCAATTTCTAATTTAGAGCTTGATTTCCGTATTTGTGATTCCACTTTTTGAATTTCTTCATTAATAGTGCCAGCTCAGCTGCTCCATCATCAACATCATCATCATCTTCCATTGTTCCTTTAAGCGCTATTGATTTCTTTCGAGTATCACCTCCTTCTCGTTCTTCCTAGAATTTCATTTCTAGCTCGTAAGTGGTGAGATTTCCGATAATCTCTTCAACTTTGATTTGTTTCAAATCTTTCGATTCTTGAATGGCAGTCACTTTTGCTTCAAAACTTTGTGGAAGGACTCTGAGGATTTTTCGGACTATTTCCAATTCCGTGTATGGTTTTCCAAGCGCTTTTGATTTGTATACGATGTTGGAAAGTCGTCCGTACATCTCCTTAACATTTTCTTCCTTGGCCATTGTAAAATTCTCGTATTCGCTACTTAGCATGGCAAGGTGAGATTCCTTGACTTGAGATGTTCCTTCGTAAGTCACTTCTAGTGTGTGCCATATTTCCTGCACAGTTAGATAATGTGAGACATGATTAAATTCAAATTGATCCAATGAACAGATAATAGAATTCATAGCTTTAGCGCTAGCGTTTCGTAATTTATTTTCTAGCTTTGTCCATTAATCCATCGGTCTATTTATTTCCTGATTATCTACAATTATAGTTGGTGCTCTATAACCAGCCTCAACAATATTCCAAGCGTCAATAGTTTTCAGAAAAAATTTCATTCTATTTTTCTAGTAGGCGTATTCACCATTGAACATTGGTGTTCTAACTATGGACCGACCCTCAGCAGAAGCATTATTAAAAGAAGCCATTTCAAAAATTCAAATTTTAAAAACAAAAACTGTTTTTGAAAAATTAAATTTTTTTAAAACAAAAATGGCTTTTGTACATAGCTCTAATACCACTTGTAGGATCGATTTCACCCTAGATGGGGGTGAACAGGGTGATATTATCAATTATCAAAATTTATTGCGGAAGTTTCTATAAAATAATCTCAACACAGATATATCAAAATTATAGCAACACAGATAATAGCAGAATAATAAATGAAGAAAAAGAACGACAAAGAATTTACCCAGCTTCGGCAAAAACCTGCCTACGCGCCGTCCCTGAGGTTTCTACTAGAAATTAAGCAGTCAGACGCTTACACACGTAAACTTGCGACACCCGCTATCGACTAGCATTAACTCTATGTTCAAAACCCTGCCACAACTCAGCCACTGAGTTGCGAATTCTCGAACTACACCACCGCAGTTCGTACCTTAGTCACACGACTAGAAATTACAATGTTTAAAAGAGAAGAATACAAATTAACACAAATTAAAATCAAAACCCTATTTTTTTCTTTTTCAATTATACAAAAGCCTTTAAAAAAACAAGGCCGGCCCAACTATTATGACACACTGTCCCCTTTTCTTTTATTCGTTCGGCCTTGTTTCTTTGCTCTATAAAATGTCAGCCTTGTTCCTTTGCTCGTTCCTCTTTGCTCGAAAGTAGGGCTTTGAGAAATATTGAAGCTACCGTCTTCAATAGCTCGATCTTATGATGATTGACGTGCTTCCTTTGCTGATCGATGCACTCTTCTTTTAGTGCTCGTTCATGGTTGCTTCCAGTATTGAGTTCAAATCAATGAATCCGGTATGTGTATTGTATCGTTTAAATGCACTGTTGTTTTGCCTTGATTTGAACTCGATTCGAGTTGTTGATTTATTGTTCTCCGTTTGACATTTAACTCGAATTCCCATCATTGCCGATGATGTTTAGTGTTTTTTATATAGGGTTCGAAACCCTTGATTTTCATTCGTATGTATTTGTTTGAATTCGTCTAATTATATGCTTAGCCGCTGATCTTCGTATGGATGTTGAGATGATATCCGACTTATTCAATTTCGTATATTTGATTGCTTGGCTACTTGATAATCAAGGCTTTGAATTTTCCTTGCTCGATTCTTAACCACCACGTCTCTGACTTGTTCATCATATTCTTTGATCATGGCTTTGACTTTGCTGTGACGATATTGATTTATTTCATCTTTGTAGCATGTTGGAATTTGACTTGTTCGATTTCTACTTGCCGTCCCATGACTGTTGTACCGTGATTTTTGAAATTGTTCAAACTTGCACCCTCGTTGTTTCAGATTGAATTTGGCCTTGACTTTGGTAATGATTGACTCTGGCCATTTTTTAATGCTTGATGTTGACCATTGTCTTTGTGACTTTGGCACTATCACTACTTCCATGTTGCCTTCTGTCTATGTTGGAAACTGCACTGTGACTGGTTTGCTTTGTGTTTGAAATGCTTGGAGTCTTTGTGCATTTACATAGTATTTGACTTGAGTTTCATTGATTTATGCGTCTGTCACACAGTTTTGTTTACATGTGCATTGTTTTGAGTTCGAGTCTTGTTCATGTCTTTACTGGTCAGTTCATTGATACTTGCTTATGTACTTGGATGGTTTGAACTTGATGGTTGGACTTGGAGCTTGTGAGTTTGTCTGGAGATGATATACTGGCTCGAATTTGTCTTTGAGTATATTGATGTTGGGTTCATTGTTTTCTGTTGAGTCTTGTTGCAGTTTCATTCATGTGTATATATATATAACACTGCTCTGGTCTATATGCATTAGTGCTCATGTATATGATGCATGTTGTGTTTGCATTGACTTCATGTAGCATTTGAGGTTGCTGTGCACCATGTATTTGATAGCCTCGAGCCTATTGATAATCTATAGTGTTGTGTTGGTCTAGTTCACCTTGAACTTCATGTGTGCTCGAGTTTGGTTCTTGTAGTCTTGATTTACTGTTTACCGCCTGGTTGTCATTGTGTACATGTTGTAGCTTCGTCATATTGCTTTGAGGAAATTTGCATTGTTTAGCTTGGTAGCCTCGAGCTTTACCTTCATTGCAACCATATGTATGCCTCTAGTCTTTGATGTTGAGACCATGCCATTGTTTCTGTACATTCATGTTGTCCAGTCTCGTTCCTTGTATTCAATCCTGTACTTGTGTTGTCTGCGTATCAACTTGAGTTATTCCTAGTGCGGTACGACCTTTGGTATTTGTACTTGTAGTCTTCATTGGTATCGCTGTTTCATTGTGTTGTATTGCATATGAAACCTTGAACTGCTATATTGCTATTGAACTTCATGCTGAGCCCGATGAACTGTTTTGATACAAGTCCGAGTTCAAGTGTACATCCGAATTTTTTGTCGAGGTTGTCTTGTATGTATCTTGACCCATAGTTTTGTATTGCACCTGAGTTGAATCCACCTTAAAGCTTGGGTTTGACCTTGTGCTGATATTGTGACATTATTTTTATTGCATTTGAGTTGAACCCGACATTTTGGGTTTGACCTGTGCTCACCTGTCCCGGTAATTTTATCAAGTGTATATATCGGTGTGCATGGCCTTGTGGCATGTACAGTGATATACTGTGCATGTCACAAGCTGTTCGTGAATGATGAATTCAAAATTTAAATGATGATGAACAACCCAAATAACTGAGGCAAATATTATTTTCAAAATCCACATTTTATTTTATATTGCAAAAATATTTGATTTTCAATTTTACCGCGTCAGCATTTATTTTTGCAGATTTCTCAGATGCTGGATTCAATCTGGAATAAAGTTGTAGATAAATTACGAGTAAATGAGCGATATGGAGTGAGGTATACTTGTAAATGATAAATTGTGATGTAATCGAAATTGTATTGAATTTGTATATATAGTGAGAATTCAAATTTGCACAATTCAAAATTGTAATAAATATTCGTTTGAATAAAATATCTGTTTGAATTTAAATACTGTATTATTTATTTTATTCAGCAAATATTTATTTAATTATGTGAAAAATAAAATGGTACATTAAAAAATACATTTAAATGAATATATATATATATATATGTGTGTGTGTGTGTTTATTATCATCAAACAAAAATCATATACTCGCATATTCAACAATTACTACTACCAACACTAGTTCTATTACCTCTGTCACTAGTTCATTTGTAGAAGGTCAGTCTACTATCAGACCACCACTTTTTAATGGCAGTATCTATGCATATTGGGCATGTAGGATGAAAATATATGTATAATCTGTAGGACTAGACACTTGGAATATCACACAGACTGAATATTTTGAACCCACAATTGATTTTGCACAATGGACTGCTGAGCAAAAGACCGTTGCACAAAACAACTCTAAAGCTATGAATATTCTGTTTTGTTCACTTGATAGGAATGAATTTAATAGAGTGTCAATTTGTAAGTCTGCATATGAAATCTGGAAAACTTTGCAAGTTACTCATGAAGGAACAAGCAAAGTTAAACAGATCAAAATTTCCATCCTCACAAATCAGTTTCAATTTTTTAAATTGAATTCTAATGAGTCTATTTCAAATATTTATAGTAGATTTCAGAATATTGTGCATTCTCTAATATCCTTGGGAAAGGAATTTTCGAAAGAAGATCAAGTCAGAAAAATCTTAAATTCTCTTACTCCAGAATGGGATCAAAAGACACTTGTGATCGAAGAGGCAATTGACATCAGTACCTTAAAGATAGAAGAATTAATTAGAAATCTAATGTCATTTGAAGTCCAAATGATTGGAAGAAGAGAAAGCAAAGCATCTGAAAAGAAATCAATTGCATTCAATGCATTGACCGATGGATCAGACTCAAACAGCGATAATGATGAAGAGATAACCTTTATGACCAAGAACTTTCGAAAATTCCAGAAATACAGAAAGATGAATAATCTCAAGAGAAACAACTATAAGAACTCTGGTAATCAGAATGTAGCGCTAAACTATATCAAATGTTTCAACTATGACGAACCAGGCTATATCAAAAGAGACCGTCCGCATCTTGATAGGCAAAATCTTCCTATAAACAATGATTCCGTAAAGAAACGTAAACATGCATTTACTACTACTCTAGATGACTCAGGCTCGTTCTCAAGCGATGATGATCAGAAGACAGATAATTCAAATACGTGTTTCAAGACAGTTCATGACTCCGACGAATTCAGAGAAACGGGCTCAGAAAAAGGCACATGTTTACAATACATTGGTTGAAATTGCATGCTTAGGATTGGATGCTTGATTGGTTGATTTTGAATTAGTGTGTCATTTGAATTTTAAATTTTAAATTTTTATTATTTTTTTACTATTATTTTACTATTATTTTTATTTAAAAAGTATCATATTATTTTGATGGAATATACTATAATTCTAGTAATATTCCAGATATATATAGACATTAAAAATAATATATATATATATATATATATATTAGAACACCTAATAGAAATAAATCATGAAAAATCAAAGACACCTGTCGACAAGGCCCCCCATGTTGTCGACAAGGGTACATAAATTTGAAATTCAAATGTTGAATTTCCCTCCATCTTTTCACTTCATTCAAGTTTTTGAAAAGTCACCTTTTGACCAGAGATCATGTCCCTTGAGAATCTATTTATTTACTATCTCTTATCATAACTTTTCACTTTCATTTTCAAATTCAAACTCTTATTTCAAAATATCAAGTTCTCTACTCTAATGGCTTCTTCAAGCAACCCTTCCACGACGAGAATTTCCAGAAAGATAAAAGAGCAACTTTTCAATGATACAGAGGTTATAAAAGCACATGTCAACTATGTTAGCTATGGAAAAGTCCATCCTGGGAAGTTTGCTTTATTTCAAGATTTCTCTACTTATGAAATCGATTCTCTTTTTGCAAACAACCAAGTTCTTAGTCTTGTTGATGCTTCACAAAATGACTTTGTTTTTTATCTAAATCTTGTTAAAATTTTCTATGCAAATCTCAACCGTGGATTTTATAATGGAAATGATGATGAAATTTGGAGTAGTGTCAAAGACACTAGAATCATCTTAAATTGCGATATTTTGGGTACCATTCTCAATTGAAAAAGCGCGGGAATGGATCTTTCTAGTTTTAATATCGATGAAAATGATCCTGAAACATTTCATCACATTTTCGAAGGAAATGATAACTTTGAATTCATAAATCGAAACTTTGGACCTAAAGCTAGAATTGTTAAAAGGAGAAGAATTTGTTTCAAGAAAAGTTTTTAATCACTCAAACATTTCTTTTATGAAAATTCCATATGTTTTTCAATCATATGAGACTCTTGCCGAAAAGGAAGAGCATTTGGCTCATGAGGAGATCGAAGTGGAGGAAGGAGAAGAAGAAGGGGATGAAATGGAAATAGAAGAAGAAGAAGAAAGTGAAACATCCTTGGAAAGTATTGACTATCCCTCTAATCCAACCAACAAAACCTTACTCAAAATCAAAATACTATTGTTGAGAATCAACAGACACTCAAACGGTCCATTAGTAAGAAATTGGATAAAATGCCATCCAATATGAACAAGTTTATCTCCAAAGTCAGCAAGAATCTTGGATTATCTTCGTCTTCGTCATCCTCTAACTAGCTCTGCCATTTCATGTCATGTTGTATTGGTTTTAGTTTGTTTTGATTTGAATTTTCGTGTAGTTCTTAATGTTTGATCATTGTATCGTTCTGTTATGAAATGAAATTGAATTACTTTTCTGTTATCTAGCTTATCCTATATCCAGAATAAATGTTAGTATATTATATATATATATATATATACACACACACAATTATTCACAAAGTCAAAGTGAGTCATCAAAATTAACTGACCCCTGTCGACAACCCCCCGTAGACCATATCGACAAGTATAGGTCAGAAATGACTTTTCAATTTAAATTTGAAATTTGAATAACTACCTTGTGTCTTTTCATTTCAAACGAATTTCTACACCTATAAATGCATATTTCTTCCAGAATTCATCACTCAAAATCATTTCTTATCTACTTTATCTATATTTCTTCTCACAAACTCAAATATGGCCAATCCAATTCGTAGTTTGACCGAGAATCTTGAAGAAACAATTAACTCTTTCATAAATATTCTTTCTTTCATTCTTCGTAATCAGCGACACTTAGAGTTGAGTAAAATGCAGATGATCAAGGAGCAAGAAAAAATTTCGATACAATACGAGGAATGATTTCCTCCCTGCGCAAGAATGATAATGAAGCACATCCTCCAGTCTCCCTCACCAATGAAAATGAAAATTGGGATGCCATTAAAGCAGACCCTATATTTGGAGAAGAATGATGGGTGGAAGTTCCTCGTAATGTTTGATTTTATTTGATTGCTTTGTTTGATTAGAATTGATTGTTTGGATTGATTTGATTTGATTTGGTTTGGTGCAGATTGAAAATTGGTGTGCAAAACAAAATATGTATAAAAACACATTAGTTTCTTTTCTCTCTTTCTATCGTTATATGATCTTACTTATGTTTTCTACGTAAATATAAATATAACAATATATAATTAATAAATGATTTGTATTTTTATATTTGATTTCTCACATTATTACTATTATAAGTATTATCATATATGAATTCTTAGTTAGGATAGTTAGTAATTAAGCACTAAGTTTTAGTTTTAGAATTAAGTGTTGATTATATATGATAACACTATCATTATAATCATATGTCATATAGTATTGGATTAAGGGAGAGTTATATAGTTTGGAGTTAGTTTTCGTTGATGACAAAGGGGGAGAAGTATAAAATAGGATAGTTAGGCATAGATTAAAGGGGAGTTATTAGTTTTAGGGGGAGTTATTAGGATAGAAGTACTATTTTATAAACAAAGGTTGTCATTATCAAAAAGGGGGAGATTGTTAGTCCCGGAGAAGATGGTTTTGATGACAACAACCTTAGAATAAGATTATAAACATAAATACTAACATTATTTTTTAGATATATATGTATATGCAGGATATATATACAGGTACCAAAGAATGAAGACTGTACAGTATAGAGATTCAAGAATTGATAAACTCAAGATCGAAGATATCAAGATTCAAGACTCATGAGTATCAAGAGTTCAAGATTTCAATATAAGTAATTTAGTTAGGAATTTTGTTAAAACTCCTAGAAAAGCACTGAAATCGTAAAATCCATTTTATTTGTGAAATGGAATCCACTTCGAGCCCGTTAAAGGGATGGAATCCTAAGTAGGATGGAACCTACGAAAAATCTAGTGGAACATTGTTTTGTATCCACTAATTTTTATTCAAATGTTTTACAAAATTATATATTGTTTTCAAAATGATTTCAAAATCTTCCTATTAAAAGAATAAAAAACATCTATCCTGGTTTTAAAATACTTTTAGCCTCAAAATAATCTTTATTTTCAAAGTCAAATTATCCTTGGTTTTAAACTATCTTTTAATTATAATATATTTAACTTTTAATATTTATACTTAGATTTAAATATAAAATTATAGTAAAATCTTATATATATGAAAATATTATTCTCTATACTTATTTATGTATTTTAACTATAGTTAAGTATATTTATAAAGTTTAAAAATAGTTCAATACAAGATAGAAGTTATTTTCAAAGAAAAACAAATTACCAAAAATTACTTAGGCTGTTGACAACCCCAAGGGACCCTTGTCGACAAGGTGACAGTTTATCTCAAAAATTTGAATTTCAAAGGAAGTGTCTATTCGTTATATCCTTTTAAGAATGGACATGGCTGTTGTTCTACTATAAATAGGGGCTGGTTTAAATGAATTTATATTCATATATTCTCTGATTTCACTCCACTTCTTCTTCCACATTTCTTTACATATATTTTTACCATTACTCTGCCGAAATCACCATTGAATCTAACTAGATCATCTTGGTTTGATTCTCTATCACTATCTCAACAAAATCCCAGTGCTATTTAGAGTTATAGACTTCTTTATAATTAATTGAGTGAGAAAAGGTGTGATTGTAGCCTGTAAAATCAATCAAGCAAGAAATGGTGTGATTGTAGCCTGGAAAATTAATTGGGTGAACTTGTTGCCCGTAAAATCAAGTATCTCTACCCAAAGAATTGTGAATCTGGAGTGGTGTACCTTGTGGCCTTGAAATCGAGGGTGTAATTGTAAGAATTGATTTTGAAAGGAAATCCGTACTTGTGTTGCGGGACTGGATGTAGGGTAACTCCTAACCAGTATAAAATCTAGTGTGTTCTTTCCTTTGTTGCTTTTACTTTATATCTGCATCTGTGTTTGATTCTGTGATCATATTTGTGTTTGAGTATTGCATACATTTGTATTCAAATTAATATAAACTCAAAAAGAATTAGTAACTTCTTAAAACACTATCCACCCCCTAGTGCTAATTCTAGCCTTAAGATTTATAATCCGCATTTCTCACAGTCAAGTGCATTGGGCATACATTATCATGATGTGCAGCCGGAGCACTTTGGAGGCATGACATTGATTTTGGATATGTATACTTGATATTTTAGTAGTACATGACAGACTGTTTATTTGTATATGAGACTGTTTTATCAGATATTTATTCAAAACTCCATGCTGTTGGGAATTGATGTATTCTTACTTTATGTAATAATGTTTATTTATTAGTTGCTTCCACTAATACGGTCCCTTATATATTGTCATTTTATTATGTTCATGTATATTTAGTATATTATATGTTATCATTCTGTCATGAGATCTTATCGATGTCTTCATCTAGTGTTTTTTTTCTAATTTTACCCCAATAATCTCTCTTTTATAATATTCGGGAGTCTATCGTTGTTATAAGACGATAACTTTTGGGTTTTACATAGGGCAGGTTATTACATTTGGTATTAGAGCTTAGGCTCAACACTTGGACCAAGCAAACCAGTTTGAGTTAATTAACCTAGTGAAAGGAGATACATAGTGAGAGTGTTCTTGTATTTTTCTACCATATTATACTGTGCACACTACTTGTCTTCTGGAGTTGATTTGTTTCCATCACTAGTTGTTAAGGTATCTTCGTCATCCTATCAGTATGAGCAAACAGAGTGCATGGACAACTATGAATAGGCAGTCTGAGATGCTTGATTAGTTTAAAAACCATTTAGCTACCATAAAAGATATTCCGCCGCTTGTGAACATTTCCAGCAGATGTAGTTGGCGTTAAAGTGATGTAGCCCTTTGGGCAAAAGTATTTCTAGCTCCACCAGCTTTAGATTCTATGAAGTAGTGCCATAATTTCGTTAGCCTTGGAGGAAAGCCATATCTATGTCTTAAGACTGTTGTTGAGACACAGTCTTGGACACATGCATGAGAGGGTTTCCATCGATATAGGTTTCGAGAATGTTCTCATAAGGAAGATTATTTCTTAACATTTGGACAAGGGAGACTTTGGCTAGGTAAGATGCAGTATTTATGTGGCTGTTGTGCAAGCTTGTGATTTCAAATTAATTCAAGCATCTCTATGGTTCTCAGTTCATTTCTAAGATCGAGAAGATCATATAGCTTGAGCATTCCATCCATCGTAAGAAAGGCAGCTTTCCAGTGAAGGAATATTGACCAATTTAACCTTTTGTTAAAGCATTAATTGGGAGCATAGTGCTTAGCCTTATCCTTATTTGGGTCCATTTTTGAATGTCTCGTTGGGATGATTCTCCTCCATGAGAACGCCTATGAAATATCGTTTGAGGTAGCGAAAGTGGAAGGCAACCAAAGCCCCAACCGAAGCGTAAAGATCATGACATAATGAAGATCGAGCTTATGCGAAAAAATAAAGCTGACCTAATTTGTCACTCTTATGGAATAGAGAGGCATTTCATTATGAAATGTCATCTAGCTAAAGTTAATTGCAAGTGCTTCAATTGTGATTGGATTGATCACTTGAAGAAGGATTGCCCTACATTTCTCGAGGGTGAGTAAGTGATGATGACTTATGCCTTACAAGCATTAATAGGTCCTAGCAAGTCTATGGCTTATGAAAAATGAAAGGAGCTTATGTAGTGAGGTATGCTCTATTTTTGAGAACTCGCTTCTATTCATTCCAACACTTAAGTGTTATATTTTATTTGTTGCTAGTTACTTAGTAGGTGGGGTAAACTCGACACCTTTCACAGTGGATAAATTCTTTAGTAAAGATAAACCTTGTATGAGTCGCCTTAGTTGCAAAGCCGAGGTGAAGCGATCGATGGTACTACCATTCAAACATGAAGCACAAGCTCTCAAGTTGAGTGGGGTTCGTCGATGAGGTGTGAATTGGATTTATATTTAGGTAAGGTTTAGTTGATGCCCAATAATGAGTAGAGACCGAGTGGATGACTAATCGGCTTATGTCTAGAACCGTTCGTGTTAAAATTGTGTTTTTCTTTGAGTTAGTAGACCTTAGGAAATAGGAGTAATCTATTGTGTTGAAAGGATATTTTCTAAGGATCGGTCCATTCATGTACCAGCTTCCAATCCTAATTTGAACGCAAGGTTTCTAGATGGTTTGCACTAGTTAGGCAAGAGATTTTCACTCGATCCTTAAAGGCGATGTTACCTGAAGGATTGACCAGGCAACTAGGGACTCGGCACTTGTGCACTGTTCGACATCCAGCGCGTTCGGCACAACATACTCGTTCAGCACAACCGGGTCGATCGACATTCAAAAGCATTCGGCATTTAAGAGCGTTCGACATTCAAGAGCGCTCGGCATTCAGGAGCGTTCAGCATTCAAGATTGTTCGGCATTCAAGAGCGTTCGGCATTAAAGAGCGTTTGACATTCAAGAGCGTTCGACATTCAAGAGTGTTCGGCATTTAGACCTCGACCGACATTCATCTCGTTTGGCATTCATGGATTGTTCGGCATTCATGCCTTGCTCGGCATACAAGCTCGTTCGGCATCCAGGGCCGCTCGGCACAACAATCTCGTTCGGCATCTAGGGACGTTCAGCATTTGTGGATCGGCACACAGGAGTTACTTGTCTTGGGCCGAGGTATCTTACTGCTAGGCCCACCAGAGAAGTCCAACCTATCTTCGCCTATAAATAGAGAGGCAGAGGCACAATGAAAGGGACCTTTTTTGGAGAACACCGGAGAGAGTCTGCCGCATTCAAGACTCATTCAAGACTTATCTTTTTTGCCTAACAATTGTAATCAAATAGTTGGTGTACGGATTGTATCAGTAACTAGTTGATAAGTAAAGTAATAAAGATTAACCTCAAAGTGGATGTAGGCAATTACGCCGAACCACTATAAATCTGGTGTTCTTATTTTCTGCATTAAGTTTAGCATGCTTTCATTGTTTACATTTACTTTCTTCATTAATCTCTCTTAAGGGTGTTAGTGACCAATTCTAGTGCTAACATTTTGGTGCTTTCATCGAGAACTCGAATTCTCAGGATGATGGGATGTACTTTGTAGCTACTGGATTGAAAAATCCCCCGAAGGAGATCCCACTTATTCATTGGGTGCCCATTGAATCTATTCAGAGTTCCAACCGACAACTCTACTATGGGAAGACCACACACCCAATCAGCCTCTCACAATGCGTACATCCCCGAGACTGCTAGTGTGCAACAAGTTGGACCTAGCAACCAGTAAGCAATTCAAGGCGCAGGGCCCTCCACCCAAAATCAAACGGAAGTCGTTTCCCAAGCAGAGTTCAACGACTTGATAAGTGAACTCAGGGAAAGTAGAAGGCAACTGGCTGAGCAGATTCAAGCCAACACTATTCTCATGAATCATCTTGCCCTGCAACAACATTAAAATGCTGGGATTAGTCCTTCTCCTTATTCTTCATCTGACAGCTCGACCTCAGCCGATGAACCTCCTAGGCGTAGACGCTGTAAGACTGAAGCTGCATAGGTAGGTGCCACTGATCGATCCGCCAGGGATCAGGCACATGAGGAGATCAGACGCTCGGTTAACTAAGACCCAAATCAACCTGGCCTTCAGGATGCACGTCTAGTCGACCGCCAACAGGAGGGACATCAATCCACATGGTCCCGTGGAACGGAATCCAATCTCCCGTCCTCCATACAAACTCCGGACTTAACAATCATGGTCAGGCAGTTAATGATAGAGAACCCAGGCTTGACCAATGAAGACTGGGGAGTGTCCAGGAGTCATGCTCCCTTCACAAATACTATTTTATAGGCAGAGTATCCCAGGAAATTCAGCATGCTGACTATCCCAGCCTACCAAGAAAAGACTGTCCCTAGGAAACACGTGATGAGGTACGAATGGATGATGGATTTTGCAAGGGCGAATGACGCGACTAAGTGTAGGTTCTTCCCAATCACTTTGCCCGGAATCGCCACTATATGGTTTACTCAACTTCCTCCATGGTCTATATCCAGCTTCGATGAGTTGGTGGTGAAATTTGTTGAACAATTCAGGATACATGCTACTCGTCCAAAGGATGTGATGTCCTTATCAAGCGTGATCCAGGCTCTGGGAGAATCTTTGAAAGCGTACTTACAGAGGTTCCATGTTGCCGCCACTGAAGTTAGCAACCCTAACGATCACGCAACCTTGATGGCGGTAATGCGAGGTGTAGATCTAGGCTCGGAGTTTGGAGATTGGTTGGTGGGAAAGTCCCCAACTACGTTGGAACGATTCTATTCCAAAGCTCACCAGTTCATACGGAGGGAGGAAGCTCGATGGACAAGACGAGATAAGGAACCAGGGCCTGTTCAGGAAACTGTGAAAAGTAACATCGCCGTGAAACAATCCGGCGACAGTTCAGGAAAAGTTCAAGTTAATGTCCAGAACAAGCCTAGGCAATCTAAAGGATCCAGAGGTGGAAATCCTGGAAAGAAAAAAGAGACAGGGAGATGGAAGTCAAGGATTCCGACCTACAACGAATACACCCCCCTGAATACGTCTCTTGAAAACATTTACCTATCTACCTGTAACACCTTCCAATACAGAAAGCCACGTCCAAAGGAGTCTACTGAGGAACAAAAATGGACGGGGAAGTACTGTCGCTTCCATGAGACCTACGGGCACAAACAGAGTAGTGTAGACACCTCCATGACACCATAGAAAGATTGATCAGGCAGAAAAAGCTGCAGGAATTTGTTAGGAACCCACCAGAGGGTAGGCAAGGAACGATAGACCACGGACGCTGGCCGTCTCCATGCCACCCAGAGGAACCTTCCCGGACCGTAGGTAGGTTGATCATAAACACTATAGTCGAAGGACCTCATCCTGTAGACAAGAATTGGCAGGAGATGGAACGATATGCTACCTCCTTGAGGCATGCGAATTATGAATGTTGTTCGAATGTGGTAGATGGAACCCCCGCAAGACAACAACGCATGATGACAGACGATATAGTGTTTAGAAGTCGAGATGCAGACAAGGTGGAGGCTCCTACTATCGACCCGATGGTTATATCTGCAATGATCGGGCCAGCTTACGTAAAAAGAAATTTGATCGATTGTGGAAGTTCAGTCAACATCATCTTCAAGAAGGCTTATGGCCAAATGAAGATGGAGATAAAAGATTTGAAACCATGCAAAGCCCGTATCCACGGCTTTAATGGAGCTGCAACCGGCGCAATGGGGTATATTGAGTTACCAGTTGAACTGGGGGAAGGTGAGCGTAGGAGAGTGCGAGTCCTTCCGTTTATAGTGATGGATGTTGACTCTCCATACAATGCATTTCTGGGTCGTCCGGCCGTGGCGGAGTTTAGGGCAGCATTGTCCCCCTGGTGTTTGACTTTGAAATTTCTGACTGACAAGGGAGTTGGAGTGGTACATGGCGATCAGGCGACCGGTCGCGCATGTTATGTCGCAGAGTTGAGAGAAGCTCAGCGGAGGGAAAAGGGAAGGTTGCGGACAGTACCGCCTACATCCTAAATACTGATGATTGACAAGTAGTGCCCGAGCCCTGGCTCGGGCGACATTCTCGGATCCTTAGAGACATAGATCCAAGAGATAATGATAGGGAACCCAGGAAAACCAATGCAGCACCGGCTGAGCTGACGATCGACATTCCAGTCAGTCAGGATGACCCATCATGAGTCCTTAAGATTGGATCACAACTCGACCCTTCAGTGGCCGAGGACCTTACTGGTTTCCTCCGAGCGAATCTGGATGTTTTCGCTTGGGCACACTCTGATATGTGCGGGATTTCTCCCACTATTGCAAGTCATATGTGGAACATAGACCCAAAATACGTTTCTGTAAAACATAAAAAGAGAGGCATGGACTTAGAGAGGTCAGCTGCTCTCAAAGAGGAGGTGGACAAACTCAAAGCCAATGGGTTCATCCGCGATGCCCTCTACCCTGAATGGGTATCTAACCCTATGCTGGTGAAAAAAGCGAATGGGAAGTGGAGAACTTGTGTTGATTACTCCGATCTGAATAAAGCATGCTCGAAGGATAGTTTCTCTTTACCAAGAATCGACCAGCTCGTCGACTCTACCGCCAGACATGAATTATTGTCATATATGGATGCGTATTCGGGATATAATCAGATCCTGATGCACATTCCAGACCAAGAACACACCAGCTTTGTCACAGATGTGGGGCTATATTGCTATGTAGTAACGCCATTTGGATTGAAAAATGCTGGAGCAACTTATCAGCGTCTGGTGAATCGAATGTTTAAAGACCAGATTGGTAGAACGATGGTATTCTTTGTGGATGACATGCTCATGAAGTCACGACAGTCAAACGACCACATCCGAGACTTAGCAGAGATGTTTGATATACTCAGGCATTACGGGATGAAGATCAACCCATTAAAATGTTCATTTGGCATTGCATCAGGGAAGTTCTTGGGTTTCATTATGAACGCACGTGGAATTGAAGCTAACCCGAAAAAGATTCAAGCTATTCGAGACATACAAGTGCCCAGAACTATAAAGCAAGTGCAAAGCTTAAACGGAAAGGTGGCCGCGCTGAGTCGATTCGTATCCAGAGCCACGGATAAGTGCATTCCTTTCTTTGATGTGATAAAGAAAGGAAAGAGGAATTTCGAGTGGACATATGACTGCGAGGAAGCATTCCAAGCTCTGGTTAGACATCTAGAAAGTCCCCCGGTGCTATCAAAACCAATTGATCATGAAATGCTGTATGTATATTTTGCAGTATCCCAGCATGCAATCAGTACGGCTCTGGTTCGCGAGGAGGACCGAGTTCAAAAGCCTGTATATTATGTCAGTAAAACTTTGACTAGGGAAGAAAGAAATTATCCTAGAATTGAGAAACTGGCTTTTTGCTTGGTGATTGCATCACGCAAGCTTCGCGTACTTCCAGGCACACTCGATCAGTGTTTACACTGATCAACCCTTGCGAAAGGTACTCCAATGATCAGAAACTTTTGGAAGGATGTTAAAATGGAATATCGAGTTGATTCAGTTCGATATTACTTACCTGCTGCGAAGGGCCATACAAAGGAAAGCGCTAGCAGATTTCATTGCTGAATTCACCACGACAATTGAATCAAACGGCCGCAATGTCATACCTCCCGGTCGATGGAAGATGTACACCGATGGGGCATCTTACGAGCATTGTTCGGGGGTGTCATAGTTCTTGTCACTCTGAGAACTGATCAGTTTGCTATGCTCTGAAGCTCGAATTCACAACGGCGAATAACGAAGCCGAGTATGAAGAATTGATTGTCGGCTTAAGACTTATCAAAGAACTGGGAGTAAGATTGGTTGAAATCTTTTGCGACTCGCAACTGGTGGTGTACCAAGTGTGGGGAGGCTACCAAGAAAAGAGGCAGAGACTCGCCCCATATTTGGTCTGAGTTCAGGAGCTGCTAGCCAATCTCGAGTATTATGATGTTTCACATGTCCCGCGTGAGCAAAACAGGCAGCCGGTTCATTGGCAAAATTTGCAAGCACCGGCGATGCGCAGAAGATGGGATTGTTTCCCGTTGAAACCTTACATGTTCCGAGCATAAATATGATGGAGATAGGTTTCGTGTAAGAGACCAAAATCGAGAAGGAATCATGGATGACCCCAATCAAGCAGTACTTGTTACATGGGGTCGTGCCCAAAAGAAGGAGCGAAAGACGGCAAGTGATTCGTAAGGCTTCGCGTTATGTAATGCAAGATGGGGTAATGTATCGGAGGGATTTCTCGACCCCCTTACTCCGGTGCATTGCCCATGATGAGGTAAAACGAGTCCTGAAGGAAGTCCATGAAGGTGAATGTGACGACCACCCCGGGGGGCAGACGTTTGCAAAGAAAATCCTCTGCTATGGATACTATTGGCCGACTGTAAATCAGGATGTCGTAGACTATGTGAGAAGATGCGACAAATGTCAGAAATATGCAAAAACCCCAGAGCTCCGTCGACGGAACTCACACAAATAATTAGTCCCTAGCAATTTGCAATGTGGGGGATCGATATAGTCAGTGCCTTACCCCTATCCAAAGGTGGTGCAAAATATGTGATAATTGCGGTCGATTACTTTACCGAGTGGGCAGAAGCGGAGCCTTTGGCCACTATCATCACCAAACAGGTCATTAATTTCATTGTATGAAACATTATATGTCGTTTTGGCTTTCCACGAACCATCGTTACAGACAACGGAACTCGGTTTGAAAGCAAAGAGTGCATGGAATTTTGCCAAAAATATGGTGTTGAGAAAAAGTTTGCAGTAGTTTCTCACCCGAAAGCCAATGGACAAGTGGAAACCGTAAACAAAATAATCAAATCCATATTGAAAAAATGTTTGGAAAAGGCTAGAGGCAAGTGGGTGGATGAGCTTCCAACAGCGCTTTGGGCTTACAGAACCACCCACAAGTCCACGACTGGCCACACTCCATTCGCATTGGCATATGGAATGGAAGCTTTCATACCCGTAGAACTTGAAGTTCCATCACATCGGGTAACTTATTATGGCCATAAGTCAAATCAAGATCTTTTGCTAGAATCATTGGACTTCATCGATAAAAAGCGTGAAGAGGCTAATTTGAGAGCGGCTGCATACAGGCACCGGGTCGCTCGATTTATAATGAAAAAGTCCGACCGAGAATCTTTGGTGTGGGTGATCTCGTTTTGAAACGAGTTTTCCCAGTTCCATCACATATAAACCCCGCATGGGAAGGTCCATACGTCATTGAACGGAAGCTTGGAGAAGGAACTTTCAAGACGGCGACCATTGATGGTGCGACACTCCCTCAAGCATGGAATAACGAGCATTTACGGCATTATTACACTTAGTTCATTCAGGGCCGGCCCATTAACTTCGGTTGCCCAAGGTAAATACAAGATGAAATTGTAGTGAAAATGAGTAGGCAAAAATGGTTCCATCAGTGGGACTCGACCTCAGCACTTTGCACATGGAAGGGGAACAACATACCACTACACTAACATATTACTTACCACTACTTGCTCTTCTATGGTTAATTAAACAAATCATTTAAAAGAAAATTAAAAAAATGTTGCCCCCCTCGGACCTGTTGCCCTAGGCGGTCGCCTTGGCTGCCTAGGCCTGGGGCCGGGCCTGAGTTCATTTCTTTCATATTTTAGTTACATTTATTTCCAGCAAGTTTTTATTCCTAGTTTACGACATGTAATAAGACAATTTAGCTTGTTTGCATTAATAAAGGCTTAAAGCCATTTTCTCTATGAATTGTCGATGTTTCTGTGTATGATAACGCTGTGACAAATAACTAAGAAATACATTATTCTGCCTGACATACGAACGTGCACGAACACTCAAAATCTCCAAGTCCCCGGAGTGCGGACTGGAGTACTCTGAGTCCTCGGAGTGCGGACCAGAGTATAAACGACTCTAAATCTCCAAGTCCCCGGAGTGCGGACTGGAGTACTCTGAGTCCCCAGAGTGCGGATAGAGTATAAACGACTCAAAATCTCCAACTCACCGGAGTGAGGACTGGAGTACTTTGAGTCCCCAGAGTGCGGACCAAAGTATAAACGACTCAAAATCTCCTAGTCTCCAAAGTGCGGACTGGAGTACTCTGAGTCCCCAGAGTGCGGACAGGAGTATAAACAACTCTAAATCTCCAAGTCCCCGGAGTGTGGACTGGAGTACTCTGAATCCCCAGAGTGCGGACCAGAGTATAAACGACTCAAAATCTCCAAGTCCCTGGAGTGCGGACTGGAGTACTCTGAATCCCCAGAGTGCGGACCAGAGTATAAACGACTCAAAATATCCAAGTCTTCGGAGTGCGGACTGGAGTACTCTGAGTCCCCAGAGTGAGGATCGAAGTATAAACGACTTCAAATCTCCAAGTTTCCGCAGTGCAGACTGGAGTACTCTGAGTCCCCAGAGTGGGGACCAGAGTATAAACGACTCAAAATCTCTAAGTCCCCGCGGTGTGGACATGAGTACTCTGAGTCCCCAGAGTGTGGACCAGAGTATAAACAACTCTAAATCTCCAAGTCCCCGGAGTGCAGACTGGAGTACTCTGAGTCCCCGAAGTGCGGACTAGAGTATAAACCACTCAAAATCTCTAAGTCCCCGAAGTGCGGACTATAATACTCTAAGTCTCCAGATCATGGAATAGAGAATGAGCAATTTGAATATCCAAGTCCTCTGAGGGAGAACTGAACACAAATGACTTGAAGTCATTGGACCCTTAGCGTGCGGACTGGAAAATATTCTAAGTACCCAGAGCGTGGAATAAAGAATGTGCAATGCCATAAAGTTGTCAACTTATTTGAAGATGAATCGAGAAGTTTATGTAACTTGCAATAGCTTGGGTTTTGACCACGATTATACAAAAAATCAAGCAGCGGACATCTTCTAAAAGGTAAAAGAACTAAGTTTTATTCATCAGAAATAAGTTTCAACTATAACTCCTCCAAAATTCGGAGTCAAAAGTTTATTTACATGAACTACGAAGATAACTAAAAATAATTACATAATCTAAGCTAACTCTTGTTGAATGAGAGCAACGACTACTTTTTCGACTTCTTCGACCTTTTTCTAGACGACTCCTCTCCCATGCGCTTGCTCTTGATAACTTTCTTTGACGGGGGAGTGACAACTGAAGAAGTACGAGGAACTTCCATGGGCTTGGATCCGCCTGGGAGGATGACCTTCAGCGGCTTATTCACAGGATCGTCCAGGTCCACAGCTTGAGGCTTGACTTTGATCTCGACCGTCTCTTTCTTCTCCTTATCAAGCTTCTCCTTCATGCTCAATTTAGATGTGTGTTCAGAGGCTCCCGTAATTTCAATTTCATAACTCTCATCGATGGGAGAGGAAGTTTCGGATTTATCCTCATCAAGCGCTCCGATCACCTGAGCATTTGGACCGGGAGCCTCTCCTGCGTGAGTGGCCTCACTTGTCTTTCTCTTCACCTCCTTAACGACATTGCTCCTCGGAGTGGGCTCGGGATCAGAACGGCCTGCAAAAAATCATGAAAAACAAGCATTAAAATATGATAGCTCGTGGTGAAAAACGAAGACTCTTGGAATGTTAAAGTGAAAGAGTTATCTACCAGGTTCTGGCTGGCTCTCAGCCATCAGAGGGGTCTCACCCTCTGGAATAGGAGACAAAATGTGAACGTCAAGGCCGAGGTCCTCTAGTCATAACCGATGTGCTGCTCAAAGGGATCAAGTACCGGCCGATCGGCCGGCTGAGTAGGCGCAGGAGCTTGAGACTCGATCCAGGATGAACCGACAATAACCTTTTTCCCTTTCGTTTAGGGGGAGCCTTTGCAATAAAGAGCTTTTTCCGCTGACAGGTCTGAAGGCTCGTTTCCCTTAAAAAATTCTTTTATCAAAGCTCCTTCATCAACCTCCTCGGTACCATGTTCAGCATTCCTGATTTCTATTAAGGTCTCCCACACCTAGGCTAAAGATTCGAGATAGCCCTCGCCCAGAAAAGTTAAGTCTCGGTGCATGAGAACGCGGGCATTGAATTCTACAATTAGCAAGTCGAACATGCTTTTCAACTCTTCCCTACCTTCTTCTTTAGCCGCCTCAAGACAGGAGTCGATCTCTGCAGACGCTATCTTCTTGCCCTCTTCACGGGCTTCATTCTTTAGCGCCTCAACCTTGAAAAGTTCATCCTAAAGCTTCGCCTTTAGAAGTCGTGTGGCAATGATCCCGTCGCAATATCGTTGCGACTCTTCTTGGGCAGCGGTCTTCTCCTCCTTTTCTTTGTGGAGTTGCTCCTCCAGCTCTTTAACCCAAAGGGCAAAGGCGTCCCTCTCCTTCTGTACTGAGTCCTTCTCCAAAGCCAGGGCCCCACAGCGCTGTACTGCCTCATCAATTTCTTTTTTATGGGTTGACTCCAGACGAGTAACAGCCTCGGCAGTATCTTTAGAACTCTGTTGGGCGGCTTCAAGCTGGGACTTATAAGAGGCAAGTTCTTCGTCCTGAGCTTTAATGATATCTTTATCGTGAATGGCCTCAAGCTTCAGACAATCTATCTCATGCTGACACTCTATGGAAACTTCCAAAACTTTCTCAGCCAAGTGCATGAATGCATCATGCTGTACATAGACATCATTGGTACAAGCGATAGCACTTTTCTTCACTTGCCCTGGAACATGGTGGATCGTTGGAAGAAACTTCAAACCATCAAAGCATATCTTCAGAAATGAGGCTTTAAGTTCAGAAAGCCGCTCAGCAATAATTGGATCGGTCATGGGAGTAAAAGTAGTCTACTTGGAGACCGCAGGCGATTTGTGGGGATCTTGAGATTACCTGGTACTTGATGAACCAGAGTGTTCATCTCGATTTGCCTCAAGCTGAGATCCCTTATGTCCAGATTTCTCTATGCTCTGCTTAGATTGAGAGGGAGGATCGCGAGGATATAAGGGCTGATTGTAATTTTTTCTTCGGTATGTTGACTCTCGGCGGTGGTAGTCTTGGTCACTAGATTGATCCCTATCTCAGCGCCTGCCGGAGCCCGAATCCCGGCCAGATTGGTAGAAAATTGATGACCCACAAAGGCGATCAAGTCCATGCATGTGCCCTATGTCACTTACACAAAGTTTAAATAACGGTGAGTTAGCAAAGAAGAGGGTGACAGTGGAAATTTAAGTGCAAGGTGGAGTGCATGTATTTGTGAGCGTCCTAGTGTTTCCCCTCGACAGACTAGTTTCTTTACTAATAGGAGTTTTTTCTCCCTGGTTTTGGGCTTGAGCGCTTGCGTCGCCTCCCGTGGGTGAATGAAGCTTAAGGGCCTCTGGATCTTCATAGTTGAGTAGATCATCAGGTATGGATAGGTTCGACGGGCCTTTTAGTGAACTTTCTAAATGCTATGAAGAAGTGTCTTTCTCCACTGGAACAAGAGTAACTTTAGAAGTTCCACCGACTATTTTCCTCTTCAGCCTGCATGCTAGTTTTTTCTTCCCCTTCGAAGGGGAAGGTGATGTCTCGATGTCGTGAACTTTGACTATTGGATCCCGAAGGGGACTAACGTTCTCATCTTGCACCTCAGGCGTTTCGGTTTCCTTACTTTCCCCCTCTTCTAGTGTGTCAGGGGCGTTACGTACTGAAGATTCAACTTGTTTTTTCCCTTTGACGGAAGCAGGCCTAGGTACAGTAACGCCCTGAGGGAGGCTTATCCGGTGACCTTCTGCCAATAGCCTGAACTTTGTAAGCGACTCATTTGTAATGAGAGTTCAGATGTCTCGGTCTTCGGCGGGAATGGCTCGAAGGGCTTCAACGACTTCAAAATATCCGGGGCCCTCGGGACGCGGATTAATACCTAAAAAGATGGAAGAGAGTTAGAAAAAGTATAGCTTCGATCAAACATGAGTATCGATCCAGGAAAAAGACTTACTTCCTTCTACCTATCTTCTGGAAAAGCCGGGGGCAACACATGTAGAACTACTCTTGCTTATACTGGGCAAATTTACTCCATGCCCCAGTTAAGATTTGGCATTTGCTATGCGGCTCTAGGAACATGAAAGATGGGCTTTCCCTTCATTTATTGAAGCAATATATGTATCGTATATCACCCGAAGTCGGAAGCCTAGAGAGGACACTCATGAAAAGTATGCAAGTGCCGTGGACGAATGCGTGGCTATTTGGATGCAGTTGCGATGGAGCGATATCGACATACTGCAACACGTCTCGAAAAAATGAGTTGAACGGTGGCATGCTGCCAACCCAGCACATGAATTTGTTGCAAGCCGTGTATCCGACTGGGGGCAAGTGTGGACGATCATGACCCGATGGAACCAGTACGTCGTCAAAGGGGATTCTGTGGATAGAACAAATCCGACGGAGCGTACTTTCGTTAATCTTTGAAGCCTGAGAATCGATTGGTTGTCTAGAAAAATCGTTGCCTCCAAAGCATCAGGGGCCAAGTCGACGGATATAGTCGCTGGGTTCGGTAAGTTTTGAGCAGGGGTAGTTGACGGATGAGAAATATCTACGACTTCTTTTCGAGAGGATGGCCCAGGTCTATCTGAGATCGTAGCTGAGCAAGATTTTTTTAGACATCTCTAATGAAGATTGAATCTAACAGAGCACCTGTTTGAACTATACTTAAAAAATAATCGTCGCTAGACTTAACAACACAAATATTCTCCCTATGTGGTGTGTGAACTAGTGCGATCATTTAAATATAAGTGTTGAGAAATTAAAAGTCATAGAGTTGACGATATAAAGTTGAGCGTTGAATTGTCGCCTTCGAAGACCGTCATCACTGACCGTCTGTGAAGGCATGTTGTAAGACGGTTTGCATTTTGAACCCGACATCGTCACTGCATTTGAAAGGTCATTAGCTGTTAAGCAGGTTAAAGTCCAAGTTTTCAGTTGTTGAAGTACGGGATTGTCCAATATGCTTTGTTGTTTGAGTCTTTCCTTGTTCATTATCCTCTGTTCGGGCCTAAAATATGCGTGGAGTTAATTTTGCATTAGGATCGACTGGTGTTGTTGTTGCACACAACCCTCATACCTAACCACTTCATCGTTCAGCATTCAAGTAGTCATGCCGAACCACAATCATGCCGTGCTACCTCGCTTGGCATTCTACCTTCAACATCAACCTTCGCTTACCACTCATCATCACCGTTCGGCATGCGGCAAGACATGCTGAACCATAAACATGCCAAACCATTCCATCCGGCGCACCACTCTCCCATTTCCTACTCTCCACCGTTCGGCATGCGGCAAGTCATGCCGAACCACAATCATGCCGAGCCGCATCGCTCGGCATTTTATCCTCAACAACTTTCATCCAACACGACCTCCCTACTGCTCGACATCTATCCAGTTTCTATTTCTCCTCTATTTTCCTCCTACCTCATTCGACATGAGGTAATCATGCCGAGCCGTGGCTATGCCGAGCTGCATCGCTCAACACACTAAACTTTAACTTCAATTTCACTATGTTACTTCCCCTCCATCGCTCGGCATAAGGTATCATGCCGAGCCAACTCAGTATGTCTACCACCAACTTCCTCCTTCAAACACCTAATCATCTTTACCTCTCCACCTAGCCTTAAACTCCTCTTAAAAGCCCACGCTTCACTCTTAACTCCTCCTGCTCCACGCAATTACTACTGACCTTGATTTTGTCAAGATTCACGAGTTCGAATCTCATGTAAGGATCTCCTAGTTGAGGTGAAGTGTTTCAGGAAAAGGTTTTTACCTAAAATGTGAGATGGAGATTCGGGGAGATTCTGAAGTAGGGGGCATGGCTCTAATTAGGTTTGACTTATTTGAGAAGGAGATGAGGCAACGTATGGGTTTGGGAGAGGAAGGGTAGGTAGCTTGCTGAATTTTTTTCTTTTTTGAGAGTTGAGTTCGTAGTTTCTGGAAAGTGAAGGTAAAAGTAAAAGGGGGAGAAGAAAGAGTTTCAGCTTATATAGAGAGAAGAGAAGACAAAGGGGTAGCGACCGGTAGAACCGGTCAAAGCATTTCCCTCGATCGGCATTAAGGTCGTTCCGCATTTGAATGTCGCTCATCAGTTAAGCCGTTTAGTACTCGTGTTTCGTTCGGCATTAGCATGTCTTTCGGCATATGATGCCTCGTTTGCCATCCAAGAGAAGACAATATCAGGAATACTAAGCCAAGGCTCGAAGAAAAACACTGAGGACTCGTGACTCAAAGCGCATCACGTTCGACCACATGATGCCCTTTGGGGGCAAATTTTACCTGGAGGATTGACCAGGCAACTATGGACTCGGCACTTGTGCACCATTCGACATCCAGTGCGTTCGGCACAACATACTCGTTCGGCACAACCGGGTCGATCGGCATTCAAGAGCGTTCGACATTCAAGAGCGTTCGGCATTCAAGAGCGCTCGACATTCAAATTTTTAACTATACCAAATGGAGAGGAAATTTTTAACTATAATAAAATCTCATAAAAATGAAGTCAAAGCAAAAGCTATTTTAAGTATGATCTATTTACTATTGTAATCAGCAATATAGATCATCAAATTTTGTTTTTACTTTCATTTCAGAATCAAAAATCAATTAGAAAATGATGATGTAAATTGTATTTAAGTAGAATAAGAATAGCTCATTTGCAAAAGCAACATAAGCTATCAAACCCACTTGTATAAACTTACATCAAAATTCTCTTTCATGAAGCACAAACAAAAGAGATCATAAATAATAAAATTGTTGAAATTACATAAAGTTAGAGAGCTTCATTACCCCTGAATAGAAGGAGTTTAGCTACTCATTTGTGTTATCATATCAGCACATGCAAATTGCAACATTAAAAGCAAAAGAAATAGAAACTAAAAAAAGGAGGAAAATAAGATTAACTATTAAGCTACTTGCATAAAATAAATAAAACAAAACTACACTACTTGCATGAATTTAAACCTAATCTACCAACAAAGGAGAAAAGAGAGCATAGAAGAAAAAATGAACATAAAAGTAAAAAAAAGCATGTAGAAAAGTAAAGAGAAAGAGGCTAGAAAGCCATTTTTATTTCATGAAACATTGACATTACAACTTGCTTTCTTAATTTCCTAACTAATGTGAAAAAGTAGAAGATATTTACATGCACGTAAGAGGGCTATTTATACATACATAAAACCCTAACTCAATTTTTAGGGTGCTTCCCAAAATGCCCTTTAGGAAGTGTGACCTCCAAGTAACCATTAGCCACTTAATTAATCCGACATTAAATGTGCATGAAGCTTTAACCTCCATGTAGTTGTCCATTAACTTCTAATTGTAGATTTAGGTAAGTGGGTGGGGTCCTCCATGATTATAAGCTTGAATTATTTCCTTTTCATTGCTTTGTATTTCCTTATGCATGCATATATCTTCATGAAACCCTCTTCCATATGCATCCAAGTTCCTATAAAAATTATGAAAAAAATTTCAAGTAAAAAGTTCAAAATTTACACATGCACAAAAATGGCTCTTTTGCCCCCATATGTAGATGAATATATGATGATCTAAAAATAATTGAATTTTGGTTTTAAACATGTTAAAATACCCAAATATGGCATTTTTAAATAAAAATAGATTGAATATGGATGTAAATATATGCACACTTACATGCACATCAAATACCCTCACATTTATCTTTTCATTCGTCCTCGAACAAAGGAAAACTAAGATAAATCCGTTTTTATATGGAGCACGATTGCATTGAGAGTATGCAACACGCCATTAGACCTTTGGGTGTCCCAGTAGGATAAGTGTTGTCTCGTGAGGGTTTTTAGCTGTTACGACCCACAAAATCCAAATGCAAAATGAAAACATTTACAAAATGCAAGATTTATTTACAATGGGATGAATGCGAGTTTTTGAAAATATTTACAGATGAAAGATTTACTTTTAAATATACACAAATAAGTTAAATATAAGATTTGGTCATTATCCTAAAAATTTAAGTCATTTACTCGTCAAAATTCCCAACAAAAGTCAAGTTATTATAACTAATTGACATACTTTAACTTGTTGTTTCAGTTGATAATACAGTGTAACTACGAAATGGATCCTTAGCTGATTATCAAAGTTTATCAAAGTTGTATTCTCATTTCTTTTCAATAACAAGTTAAATAAAACAAGAAAAAATAGTGCTTAGATTTCAATTGCTTACCCTCTCTTATTTGAAATTTTTATTGATATTAATAATGTTTACATATGCCTAACTTAGGTAAACTGAGGCCAGATATATAACTCGTGCACTGCCTTGCGGGTTGATGTGAGAGGAATACAGAGCGTGGCGAGTGAACACACAAGTGTGAACACTTATCGACTGTAGGCGTTATTAAAAGGGGCCAGATAAACCTATCGTACACCGCCTTTTGGGCTTACATGAGAAGGGTACAGAGCATGGCGAGTGAACACATGACTCTAGGTGTTAAAAATATATACATATATGCAAATGTTTTTTTTGTGTTTTTTTTCTATTTTTTTTAGAAAGAGAGAGTTTTTGAAAATCATCTTAGCACTATTTAACTTAGAAGATAAAAATGTTATATCCTTTACTTTAAATTTACCACTTTTTTTAAACAAAGATTTTCAATTAGAATATAGTTCATAATTAACACATATGAACCTTCCTATACGCTAGTTAAACCATTGTTATTTGTAATCAAACTTCATTTTTATTTTTGTTAAGACAACTAAATTTTCAAAAATTTCAATTTATTAACCAAAACTTATACTTGTCCTATAGCGTTCCTTAAAAAATAAATCAAAATGCTAAAAAAATGTTTTCGAGATTTAGAAATTTTGAGATTTTTTTAGTTGAAAGAAAATGAAAATTAAAAATGCCATGAAACTTTAAAAAAATGAAAATGAGACTCCCCTCCACGCTTAATATTTAACTGTATCCCCATAGTAAATGCATGATATAATGAGTGTAACGGGAAAAAAATATGTACACATTTATAAAAGAAGGTTAACATTCTTACAAGACGTAGCTTAGCTCATGAAGAATCATGAGCTCCTCATCTTGGTTACTTGAAAATTCCAAGAATGGTTTCAAACGATGGTCATTGACTTTGAAAATCGATCCATCCCTAGGGTTTTCTATCTCTATGGAACTATATGGAAAAACAATTTGTACCATAAATGGTTCTGTCCATCTTGATTTAAGTTTTTCAAGGAATAAATGAAGTTTTGAGTCATAAAATAACTTTATGGTTAGCGTTTTCCTTAGGATTGACTTGTAATGAAAAACTTTTGTTCTTTCTTTGTAAATTTTCTCATTTTCATATGCGTCGTTCCTAAGTCCTTCTAGTTCATTGAGTTGTAGTTTTTGATTTTTGCCAGCTTTCTCAAGGTCAATGTTTAAGTTCTTTATTGCCCACAACGCTTTGTGTTCGATTTCAACGGGTAAATGGCAAGCTTTACTGTAAAATAAACGAAATGGGGACATCCCAAGGTTAATTTTAAAAGTTGTACGGTAAGCCCAAAGCGCATCGGTCATTTTCTGAGACCAATCTTTTCGATTTTTTGTTTATAGTTTTCTCCAAGATTTGTTTTATTTGACTATTTGAAACTTCAACTTGCCCACAAGTTTGTGGATGATATGGAGTGGATAACTGATGGGTTTTCAAGTATTTCTTCATTAATGTTTCAAAAGATTGATTGAAAAAATGGGTTCCGTTATCACTGATTATTGTGTGAGGTGCGCCGAACTTAGAAAAGATGTTTTCTTTGAGAAATTTCACAACAATTTTATGGTCATTGGTTTTTCAAGGAACGGCTTTGACCCATTTGAGACGTAATCGACAGTGAGAAGGATATACAAGTTTCCAAAAGAATTAGAAAAAGGTCCCATAAAGTCGATACCCAAAACATCAAAGATTTCGATCGTAAGAATGGGGTTTAGAGGCATCATATCTCGTCGATAAATTCGTCAAAGCTTTTGAAATCGATCACAAGTTTTGCAAAATTCGAACGAGTCTTTAAAAAGAGAAGGCCAATATAAACCACATAGAAGCACCTTTTCTACAGTTTTTCGAGGATCGAAATGTCCACCGCATGCTTGATCGTGGCAAAATGAAAGAACACTCCTGATCTCATTATCCAGAATGCAACGTTGGATTATTTTGTCGGGGGAATATTTGAACAAGTATGGATCGTCACAATAGAAATATTTCACTTGGGACATGAATTTGTATTTGTCATGTTTGGACCAAGACGAGGGAGTTTCTTTAGTGACTAAATGTTTCACTATATCAGCATACCATAGATCGATAGAAATTGAAAGAAGTTGTTCATCGGGGAAATTTTCATTGATTGACAAAGAAGATGGTGCATTCTAAGGCGAGATAAGTGATCGGCTATGACATTATCAGATCATTTTTTGTCCTTGATTATAAGATCAAACTCTTGTAATAAAAGGATCCAACGAATCAAATGGGATTTTGCATCCTTTTTAGCGAAGAGATATTGAAGCGCAGTATGGTCAATGTAGACCACGATGTGTGAACCTATCAAGTAAGGTCAAAAAATTTCGAGTGCAAAAATGATAGCTAGAAGCTCTTTTTTGGTTGTTGTGTAGTTGAGTTGAGTATCGTTCAAAGTCATATTCGCATAGTAAATGACATGAAGGATTTTGTTGATGCGTCGTCCTAAGACAGCACTAACCACAAAGTTAGAAGCGTCACAAATTATTTCAAATGGGAGATTACAATTGGGTGTGCAAACAATTGGAGCCGAAATGAGTTCGTTTTTGAGACATTCGAAAGAAGAGATACAATTAAAGTCAAAATCGAAAGGAACGTCTTTTCCAAGAAGAGTCGTCAAAGGACGAGCGATTTTGCTAAAGTCATTCACAAAGCATCGGTAAAAGCCAGCATGTCTTAGAAATGATCGAATGTCTTTAACAGATTTGGGAATGGATAGGTTTGCAATGACATCGATTTTCACTTTATCTACCTCAATGGTTTTATTTGAGATGATATGTCCAAGGACTATGCCTTGTTTGACCATAAAGTGACATTTTTCCCAATTCAAAGTCGAATGTTTTTCTTTGCATTGATTTAGAAACAACTCAAGAGGATATAAACAATTGGAAAAAGAATAACCAAAGATAGAGAAATCATCCATAAAAACTACTAGAAAGCATTCAATCATGCCAGAAAAAATGCCAACCATGCATTACTGGAAAGTAGTAGGAGCGTTACAAAGTCCAACTGACATACATCGATAAGCAAAGATGCCGAATGAATATGTGAAAGTCGTTTTCTCTTGATCTTCAGAAGCGTTTGGAATTTGGTTATAGCCGAAATAACCATCAAGGAAGTAGTAGAATTTGTGGCCGGCTAAAAGTTCGTGCATTTGGTCGATAAATGGAAGAGGAAAGTGATCCTTACTGTTGCGGCATCTAGTTTTCGATAGTCAATGCAAACACGCCAACCCATTTGACTACGAGTTGGAATAAGTTCGTTTGATCGTTCTTGACAACAGTTAGCCCAGAATTTTTTTGTACAACGTGAATTGGGCTAATGCATGAACTATTGAAGATGAGATATATGATACCGTTATCGAGGAGCTTAAGAATTTATCACGAACCGCATCTTTCATTTTTGGATTAAACCTCCATTGTGCATCACGAGTGGGTTTGGCTTCGTCAATTAAGTGAATGCGATGTTGGATAATAGCTGGGCTAATTCCCTTAATATCGGTAATGGACCATCCAATTGCTTCTCTGTTTTTCGAAAGAATAGAGAGAAAAGAAGCTTCTTGGTCAAGAGAAAGATCTTTAGAAATTATGACGGGACAATTTTTATATTCACCTAAGTATGCGTACTTAAGGTGATCAGGAAGTGGTTTGAGGTCCAACTTAGGGAGTCGCTCGATCAAAGAATTGGGTTGAGATTTGGACTCAACTGGAAGCGATTCAATGAGATGAGTATATTTAATCTCGTTGGGGATTTCGTGAAACAATTTTTCGTATTCAGCTTCGCTTCGCCGTTAAAGTGAAGCATCTCATTTTTAAAATTTTCGTGAATGACACTAACTTCCAATGTTTGGTCACGAGGTTCATTTTATTGGCTTTCAAGATTGAAAATGTTGAGATCCAAAGTCATGTGTCCAAAAGAGATTTTCAACGAACCGTTACGACAATTGATTAAGGCATTTGAAGTGGCTAAGAATGGTCGGCCTAAAATTGATGGAATTTGACTCGCGGAATTTATCATGGGTTGTATTTTGAGAACAATATAATCAACGGGAAATATGATTTGCCCTACTCGAATGAGCTCGTCCTTGATTTCTCGCATAGGATTCTTAATGGAACGATCGGCGAATTGAAGCGTGACCTTTGTTGGTTTGAGCTCACCTAAGCCTAATTTTTCGTAAAGGAGTATGGAATCAAATTGACACTCGCACCTAAGTCTATCAAGCATTTGTTAATCGTCTTGTCTCCAATTGTACGCGAAATCGTAGGGCAGCCAGGATCTTTGTATTTAACAGGCATGGATTGGGACAAGACTTCACTTAAACTGGCTGCTAAGAAGACTTTTTTAGGCACTTGAGTGTATCTCTTTTGGATGCACATGTCCTTAAGAAATTTCGCGTACGTGGGGACTTGCTGAATGATGTCAAGAAGTGGAATGTTAACTTTCACTTGTTTAAAATTTCTAACATCTTTACCATATGGTCGGAGTGTTTCTTGGGTCGGAGACGATGTGATATGGAACAGATACTCAGTAGGGGGTCTACTCGAGTAAAAGAAGAATTTTGATCTACATTTGATTCAACGTTTGGTTCCACATTCTGTTCCGATTCATTTGAAGTATCGAGAGAGGTTTTCGGTAAATCATCTAGGTTAACGACTTGATTATCGATTTATTTACCGGAACTTAACGTTGTGATAGCATTTAATTGGGCGACGTTGCTATCTTAAACAACATGGGCATGATTTGATCTTGCGTTTTGATTTCTGGGATTTGGAATGGGCTAGCTTGGAAATGTGTTTCGTTCGCGTTCAGTTACAACATGGCTAATTGACTCATTTGCATTTCAAGTTTTACAATCGATTAATTTATGTTTTGCATATATGAGGTCAATAAATTTTGCAAATTGCTATTTGATTGAAGACTTTGAGTAGTTGCTTTAGCCAATGTTTCAAGAGTTTTCTCAAGTGAACTTAAATGTTTATCATCTTGGGGAGGATTAGCAAAATTTGGTTGAAAATGATTGGGTTGAAAGGGTGGATTTGAAGCATCATTCAGGAATGCTTGAAATTTGGACGAACTATATTCGTATTCAAATTGTTTTGGTTCCAAACAAAATTCGGATGATTTCTCCATTCAGGATTGTATGTTGGAGAAAACGGATCATTTTTGGCTTTATCGAAAGCGTTGATTTGTTCGACAGAATTAGGGCACTGATCGGCTCTATGATTAGGATCGTTGCATTTATAACACATCGGTTGGGAAGCTTGGTTCATTTGATTCGACGAGAAAACATTATCGAATTTTTTAATCATTGCATCGATCTTAGCTTCCAAAGCAAAAGAAGATCCTATCGAGTGTGTGCTCGATCGTGAATAAATTGATTTTTCGTTCGAACGTTCCCATTGGGACGACTTTTCGGCAAGTTTTTCAAGAAATTGTCAAGCATCGTCCTGATGTTGGGCAAGAAAGTTGCCTTGGCATATTGACTCGAGCATGGTTCACGAGCTATTTTCTAGTCCATCGTATAAGATTTGGCAAATCATCCATTTTCAAAGTTGTGGTGTGGACGTTTTATCAAAAGCTCTTTGAATCTTTCAAAATATTTTCTGAATGGTTCTCCCTTGAATTGATGAAAATTTACAATTTCATTTCGGATTTTACTCGTTTTTTCCAAGGGGTAAAACATTTTTAAGAAAGCTTTTACAAATTCTTCCCACATTTTAATTGAGTTCGATGGTAAGCTGTACAACCATTTTTCTACGTAATGTAAGAGCGAATGGGATTAATCGAAATTTGACTCCGTCATCGGAAAATTGTTTTAGTTTAATGGTTGCGCAAACTTGTTCGAATTTAGTCAATAAAATGTATGGGTCATCGAAAAATTGTTGGAGTTTAATGATGAAATTTCTATCGAATTAGAAAAATGTCTATAAATTTAAAATTAAAATAACTGCAAGCACACGACATACAAAAGTTAGTACGTGGTGAGTACGGGTCATTGGGTTCAAAATTGCCAAATTTCGAAAGTGTGGCAATATGATTCGATTGGGTTTGAAATGGTTACCCGTATGGGCAGGTAAAGTGATGCAAGATGGAATAGGAACTCTATCGGAAAAGATTCTATGCATAAGAGTTCGAGGGGCGTTCTCGTTCGCCATTCCGAGAGGATCGTCTGTTCGATTTAAACGATGTGTTGTTGAGTCTTGAGTCCAACGATTTATTGTTGTGTCACGAGTCCAAGTACTCATGCACAAGTGAAAGCCGAGAAGAGAAAGAAGTTAGAAACGAGTTTAGAGAATGAAAGAAGATTTGAAACACGAAGCGAAAAATTTGTTTGTTTTTTTACAAGGAAGAAACTACTATTTACCAAGTGAAATTTATTTTCAAAAGAGAAGTTTGATTTTTATTTTGTTTTTGGCTTTCCAAATTTTTTTTATATGTTTTTGTTTCTATTTTTTTTTTGAATTTTCAAATATTTACCAAAAGGAATTTTTTAAGAAAATGGGAAATTTGATTTTTTGAATTTTCAATTTTTTTCCTTTTGAAAAGATTTTGTCTTTTTATTTGGAATTTTGATTTTGATTGAAAATTTTCAAAGGAAAGGAAATTTTTTGTATTAAAAACTAAATTAAATAAAATTTATAAATTTTTTTGGATTCAGAATTTTTTTTATTTTTTTAAAATATGCATGAACTAATGTAACTAAATGAATGCAAATGACTTAATTACAGTTTTCTAATCCTTAGTAGCTCCTAACCCAAAATTGTATAATCACACTTTATCTTAAATCAGTAAAAATATTTCTCAGCCAGGTAATGGACGGGGGTTATCGGTGCACCATGAATCACCGTAACAATACAGCCAAAGGTTTAAGTACCTTCGGAGGAACAAACAATATAATATTTACGAATAGCCGTAATTTTTATATCTGGTTATTACTCTGCCCTATTATAGACACAAAGAAATAAAATTGTTCAAAGAAAACAATTGTGAAGATACAATTAGGCCCTAAGTGAGCTCATGACACCCTTAAGTCGAATGTTTAACCTTTGTTCTTAGTCAAATTCTACGATGAAATGTGTTTGTGGGCTAAGAAAAGGGTGATGAAATCCCTCACCTTATGTGAATTGGAGTGTTCCCCTTAGAAAAAAAAAGATGGGATGAATGCAAATTAAAAGTTAAACGTGAATTTATAATGCAACTAAAACGAATTTTGTTTTTGTTTTTGGATTTTGGAATTTTTTTAATATATAAATGCACATGCAAGCAACCAACAATGCAATTAAAATTAAAAACAAGAGATGAAAGCACGATAGCAGAGTGTGAAGATAATTTATTATTATTTTTTAAAGCGGCAATTTTTTTAAACAAGCAAATCGATTATTTTTCTTGCGATTTTCTACTTTGGCAACCTAAAAATAAAAACACGATATATATATATATATAGTTTTTTTTTCTGTTTTTTTTATATATATCAAAGAAGAAACTAAACAAATTAAAAAAACAAATTTAAAATTATTTTTTTTTTGTTTTTTTAAGGAACAAAATTCACCAAATTACAAAAACAATTTTTTTTTAATTTTTTTATATATATCAAAGGAGTCCTAAAACTAAGGAAAAACATTACAAACTAATACTAATTGAAAAAAAAAACTCTCTTCTTTTATTTTTTTCTTTAACAAAAAGAATGGACTTAAAACAATTTAAACAAAGCAAATTAAAAAAATAAAAACTAATTAAAAGAAATTTTTTACTCAGGCCTTAAAACTTGTAAACCGGCCCAGTATCACTATCCTCTAACCCAAATAAACCTCCCCCCTATTGATTTCCTCTTCTGATAAAAAAATGTTAATCCAATCCGCAAATTAAAAAAAATAAAATAAAAACGCTTGAAATTCACTGCAATTGAAAGGTGATTCACTTTTTCAATTAGCTTTTGTTCGAATATTTGGGTTCGAGGATGGGTTATGTTGGTTCGAACAGTGGTGGCAAAGTGGTGAATTAGGGATTGAGATTATACAGCGCGAGTGGCTTCTCTGGTGATATTGTCTATGAATGACGGTGAAAATGAGGAGTATGTTGCAATTTGGGTTGGTTGTACAGGTCGGAGGTGATGTTTGGGATGTTAGGGAGTTATGGTTGTTCGTGGTGATGTTGTGATGTTTGATGGTGGCTGTTACTACAGTCCGATGTGTTGGAAGATGTGGTTGTAGTAAGGCAAACAGGTTTGTGGATAATGTACGTTGTTGTGTTAACTGTTGACAGGGCAGCAGTTGCAAGTTGGACAGTTGTAGGTCATTGGTAGTAGTTTTGAAGAGTGCTGCCGTAATCACTGATGGATGCGACGTTTGATAGATACAGTGGAGTAAAGTGGCAGAAATAAGGTGCAGCAATGGGAGTGTTTAATAGTGAATTGAAAAGGCAGTGGTTGTTGTAGGGGTAGTAGTAGCAGCTGAAGTATCTGTGCACTGACCATTGATGGTTATGTGGTAGTGGGGATGATGGACTGTCAGCAGGGTGTTTGGTATTGAAATGAGGAGGAGGTGACGACGTCTTCAGTATTGTAGTGGTGAAAATGTAAATGGCAGGTGGTCAGATGTGTGTACAGGCAGCAGTTTGTAGGAGGGGGTACGAGGAGGAGTTTATTGACAGGGGTGTGTAGAGGCTTGTAAATGTATATGCAGTTGACAGGGAGAAGGACAAAGAGAAGAGGCTTGTGGTGACTGCAGGCTGCGAATTTTGGGGATTTGCGTGATGAAGGTTCAGGTATGTCAATTGTATGGATGTCAAAGTAAGTGTTGATGAATGTGATGAAGGTGGGTTGCAGGCAGGTTTGATGGTATGTAAGTGAGCTGTAGTTGTAAGGCAGAGGGGATATGATGGGTGAAGAATGTGCACAATGCACCGGAAATGCATAGGATTGTGATGCAAAGTGTTTGCAGTTGTTGGAGTAATGAAGGGGGGGGGGGGGGGGGGGATAGGCAGTAGTGGTGTTTGAAGTTGAAGTTGGTGCAATGTGTTTAGAGGGGATGATTTGACTGTTTGTAGAAGTTGTTTGCCAGAGAATGTCGTAAGTGGTTGATGACAATAGATGTCGAACAGAGGTGACGTGGAGGCAAGGGCAGAAACACTGAACAGAAAATGCAATGTGACAGTGTTTCTTTTTTTAAATAAGAAATTGTAAAAGCAATGTAAAAAAATGTGAAATGTGAAAAGGAAGGAATGGAATAAAAGATATATTTTTTCTTTTTGAGTGAAAATGTGTATTTTTTTTTATATTAGCAATGCAAATGAACAAACAACTAAAAAAATAATAACAACACACAAACAAAAAATGCAAACAAAAATCACACAAATGCACAATTTTTTTATGCAAACACACAAAATAAAAACATGTAAAAATCAAACAACAAATAATTCGAAGAATCGAAAATAAAATCAAAACCAACTCTCCGGTAACGACGCCAAAAACTTGTTTAACGATGAAATTTCTATCGAATTAGAAAACCGTCGATAAATTTCAAATTAAAATAACCGCAAGCACACGGCATACAAAAGTTAGTACGTGACAAGTGGGGGTCGATCCACAGGAAATTGTTAGATTTTAAAAATCAATTCAATCAAATTATACCAAATGGGGAGGAAATTATTAATTACGAGCAATATGAAGCTAAAACTAGAATTAAAATGATATTAAAAACTATGAGATTAGAGAATAATTTAAAGTCAAATCCACTCTTATATTTTTGTAAGTCAACAAACAAATAATTTATGGTCTCTTGTTTTGATATTAAGTGAAATAATTGTTGCATTTATAATAAGTATGGTTTATTTATGTTATTAATTAACATAACTTAAACCATCAAACTATAAAACAACAAATAAACCACTTATAAAATCTCATTAAAATGAAGCCAAAGCCGAAGCTATTTTAAGTATGATCTATTTACTATTGTAATTAGTAATATAGATCATCAAAATTTGTTTCTACTTTCATTTCAAATTCATAAATCAATTAGCAAATGATGATGAAAATTGTGTTTATGTTGAATAAGAATAGCTCATTTGCAAAAGCAACATAAGCTATCAAACCCACTTGTGTAAACTTACATCAAAATTCACTTTCATGAAGCACAAAAAAAATGAGATCATAAAACATAAAATTGTTGAAATTACATAAAGTTAGAGAGCTTCATTACTCCTCAGTTGAAGGGATTTAGCTACTCATTTGTGTTACCATATCAGCACATGTAAATTTCAACATTAAAAGCAAAAGAAATAGAAACTAAACAAAGCAGAAAAATAAGATTAACTATTAAGCTACTTGCATAAAAGAAATAAGATAAAACTACACTACTTGCATGAATTTAAATCTAATCTACTAACAAAGGAAAGAAGAGAGCATAGAAGAAAAAATGAACATAAAATTAAAAAGAAGCATGTAGAAAAGAAAAGAGGAAGAGGCTAGGAAGCCATTTTTGTTTCATGAAACATTGGCATTGCAACTTGCTTTCTTAATTTCCTAACTAATGTGAAAGAATAGAAGATATTTACATGTACGTAAGAGGGCAATTTATACATGCATAAAACTCTAATTCAATTTTAGGGTGCTTCCCAAAATACCCTTTAGGAAGTGAGGCCTCCAAGTAACCATTATCTACTTAATTAATCCATCATTAATTATGCATGAAGCTTTAACCTTCACTTAGTTGTCCACTAGCTTCTAATGGTAGATTTAAGTAAGTGGGTGTGGTCCTCCATGATCATTAGCTTGAATTATTTCTTCTTCATTCCTTTGTATTCCCTTGTGCATGCATATATCTTCATGAAACCCTCTTTCATATGCATCCAAATTCCTATAAAAATTATGAAAAAATGTCCAAATAAAAAGTCCAAAATTAACAGATGCACAAAAATGGCTATTTTGCCTCAATATGTAGATGAATATATGACGATTTGAAAATAATTGAATTTTGGTTTTAGACATGTTAAAATACCAAAATATGATATTTATTTAAATAAAAATAGATAAAATATGGATGTGAATATATGTGCATTTACGTGCACATCATTCGAAGAAGGATTTCTCGACTAGTTTTGTTATGATTATGCTAATCTTCTAAGTGAAAAGATGGTACTTGCTTAGGCGAGCGTCGTAGTGCACTTAGTATATTATCATGCTTAACATTGTATGGTTGAGGTGAATTTGGACCCGACAAAACCCAAGCAATTGTAGATCTTCATGTAATGATAATTTAATTAGTACAATTTCCTCCTTTGGAGAATGAGTTCTGTTTGGAAGAAAAGGAGAGTTAAGGCATTGATTGCTAGATTTATTTGAAAGTTTTGAGACTCGATGTTCCTGCATATTGTATAAGTTTTTCCTTGTCATAGCGGGAGATGTGACGATCTTTCATGTATTATGTTCACGAAAGGAGTTACACCACTTAGGCGTTTATTCCTTTTAAAGGTCGACGGACTCATTGGATTTTATGGATTGTCATGCGCATTTGACTCTTGATTGGTTACAGTGAATGTTAATATAGACTCTTTTTGAATATTTTATTGTTTTGTATGCTTGTTGATTGGTTATTGCTATTTGCTATCGATCGATCATTGCTTGTTGCGTATTATTGATTGTTGCTTGTTTAGCTTGCTATTGTCTGCTACTGCTTATGTTTGCTTGATAGCGTTTGGTGTTGTTTGTTGTTGTTTTATTTTGTTGTTGGCTAAATTTGTTTGTTGTTGATTTTATTGCTTGTTTGCATGTTTAATAGTTTGGATGCTAGTTATTGTTGCTTATCATTGTTTGTTATAGTTTGATGGTTGCTTGTTATCTATGAATGTTGATTATTATTGATTGATTGTTGCTTGTCTTATGTGTTTGATTGTTTATATGGTAGTTATAATTTCATAATTAAAGTACGATTCGGAGAGTGGTAGCGATAGCCATCTGGAATAGATCGCATATCATCTATGCCCACTATAGGGTCAAGATTAGATTTATACAAGTCCATAGCCTTCTGCTGTGACCTGGAGTCCATAGTATATTTTGATACTTACTCACTTGAGCTTACTCTCCTATTGGTTGTCATGTATCACTATAGTAGTATCAGTTACTACCTTAAGGTTATACATGTTTAAATTCCACGTCAGCGCATAATCCTCTTTGTATAGTACAATTAAGTACTCGAGAGCCAAAGTATAGCTATTTAAATGCTTATTTGCTTTGATTGGCATTTAAATAGTGGGAAGCTTTCTTAAGAGAGGTATGAATTTTTGGAAAATGTAGGATGGCGTAGGTTATTTCATATTTCCTAGTTGTGTGATGCATTTTAATTCGAGAGTTTCCATAATGCTGATGGCATAAAGGAAAGTGATATTGGAATTTTATGAAACTGAGATTCGAGAAGTTTGGTCAGCCCTATTACCTTCTCGTACTTAGAGGAATTTCGTGGAAAAA
Source organism: Allium cepa (assembly GCA_030765085.1). Taxonomy (NCBI): domain Eukaryota; kingdom Viridiplantae; phylum Streptophyta; class Magnoliopsida; order Asparagales; family Amaryllidaceae; genus Allium; species Allium cepa. The sequence continues at coordinate 488,053,402 of CM060929.1, forward strand.
ATTATTTTAAAGAGAGAGAATGTAAAACCCCGTAATATTAATGATCGAATATTTAAATGATTAATTCAAATATTTAATTGTTAAGTAACGGAACACCCATTGTACTCTACTTTTACCCATGAGCGAATTGGGACTCGATACATCAGTGGTTGAGTTTTCTTTTCCGACGCGAGTAAATAAGTATAAACTTGATTATGTTTATAGTCGATGATTTTCAGGGATGAATAGTGTCGGATGAAGAGTATTAGGCTAAGCCTACTAGCTTACCCTGACTTAGCTTATATATAGCTAAGCAATTCATTCTGTTTTCATTTCACATTTAATTTCATCCGCGTACTCTAGTTACTTTCATAATTTCTTCTTAATCCCTCTTTAATCTCCAAACCCTAAACCCCCAGATAAATTTCGTAAATTTAAATAAAAATCACCATAATTCCTCTCATCCTATTCTCTACAAAACCCATCAAGGGATTAGCATAAAGTTGCGATTAGGAGCTTCACTATGATTTAAAGGTAGTTAAGAAGCATGTTGTGGTGATTAGAGCTTGGTTAGGGAAAAACAATGTGAGTGGAATGATTCTTCATTTATATTTATGTGTCAATCTTCAAATTTTTGTTTATTGATGATTATAGAATTATATGAAGTGATTTAGAGCTTGTTTGAGTTGATTTGGGCTTATGTTTATGTTATAAATATGATTATATTAACTCAATATTTGTTTAAGACCTTAATAACTATTTTTGAAAATAGTTAGCAACCTAAAAATTTGTTTTTTAGTTTAATTGAATGATCATATGTGATGTAGTGATAGATTAGAGACTAATTACATGATATAACAAACTAAGTAGTAAATATCGGTATTAGATACATATCGGTCAAGAACCGATATGAGAAAATTTAAAATATCATGATAATATCGGTGATATATCCAACATGTGTAGAACATGTTATAAATCATATTGTACTACTTTATAATGTTATAATGAGGTTATGTTTTTAAATATTTTGATCAATATTGCTAAATTACTATTAAAAATACATATAATTTACAGATTACAATATGTTTACCTAGATATTCTATTAAACACAAGTCGTAGAATAAGCTTATAAAAATCAAGAAATTTGTATAATATGCATTTTTATTATTTTATTCGTTTTTATACTATATTCGTTTTTTAAGTCATCTATATTAATTTGCAATGTTTTCCATATTTATAGTTTCTTCCTTTCATTTTCACTTAGTTTATCAAATAAATAATGTTGATTTGACATCAGTTACAACTTCTAGCCTGTTCATTATTGATTTTCCAAATATATAACTTTATTGCTCCTCAAATTTTCAGTTCATGGTGCATGACAATAACTAATAAAATCAGTTTTCATAACCTAACTTACGAATTAGAAATGAACCAAAATATAACTAAAAATAGAGATAGCGCTTAAATGATCAAGTTTTTAGTGGTAGTGTCTTCATACGAAATAAAACAATTCTTTGTTAAAAAATGAATGAAATAGACTAAAAAAATTATGGTTTAAACTAGTGCATTGGGATTTCTACAGGCTGTCATATGCCATATACTAAAAACAAATATTGAGAATGTGAAGATGTTTATTTGTAAATATATTTTCTCTAAGACATACGTAATGAACGATATTCTTAAAAAAATATAGGGAATTCTACAGTAAATATCGGAGCGATATATTTGCAAATATCGCGCGATATATCGATAACGACATTTTATGCGATATTTTGTAAAAATACCGTTTAAGGAGCAATATGAGATATATTGGCGATATATCAAAGATATTATCCGATATTAATTAGATAAATCACAAGTGCATGTCTTAGTGATAATAAAACTAATTGAAAAGGCTTTATAAAAGTTAGTAAGTTAATTAAGCAAGTTTTGAACTCTACACTTATTGTCAAAGTGATTAGAGGGTTAATAAAGCATAATTATATTTACATATTGTTTAATTAGAGAAATGGTTTTTATAAGTAAAGAAGGTATTTTATAAAATGATATGATATTTTAGAAAATAGTGAAGCTTAATTATCATTTATAAAAGGATAGATGATTTTATAAGTGAAGTATAGATTTTATAATATAGAAATGAGATTTTATAAAATATTATGAAACCATATTAGACTTTTATTGAAGAGGTTTTGTAAATAAAACTAAGATTTGATTAAGTAATGAATGAGTTGCCTATTTAAATATGCGTGTATGTATATGAGTATGGACAAGTATACATATACATGTATTTAAAGAATATAAATCAATCAAAACAATGCGTGAATTGTAGTTTCAATTGTTGTATGTTTGTTTGTTTATATATGTATGCAATTGTTTGATTATATGGGTAAAGTAATCACTCCTGTAAAGTCTGAAATCAACCGGTGAAGTTAATGTGTGTTTGCGTGGACATATGTGCATAGGTGTGCATAAATGAGTGTATCAATACACGTCTATGCTATGCATAAGGCAAGGAGGCTAGGTATGTAATTTCGGTGTGTTAGAGGAGGTCGGGTCGCTATAATCGCCCGTTGAAATTTACTCGTGCAAAGAGTGGATTTTGGTATCGAAATCGGTTTTCAAATACTTATGGAACCACTTCCAAAATGCCAATAAATGAATCCTGGTAGAGATTCGATAGTGTAGAGGTTGGCTTTGGAGGCAAGGTGACTCATCGGGTGAAGTTTCTAAAGAAACAACACGCGAATCAGCAACCGTTTGGGAAATTCCTCTCTGCCCCAGGTTCATTGCCTAGAACCTAGCAATTTCAGTCGATTGAGGATGAAACTTAGTCGAATGAATGTATGTGAAAATTAGTCCAGAGGAGGAAGCCCTAAAAAAAGACTAGGGGAGTTGGGTTCAATCGATTGGGCTCAGTCTACTGAATGACACCCCTAGTCGACCGAATCCTTAGGCTGCAAATAACTTTGAAGGATTTTCCTTTGTTTAATTATGGTTCATCGTGGGGTCTTAGCATGACTTCGGAGAGGATTTTTGATTCAAGGCGAAGCATGGGATCCATTTATGGATGAAAGGTGATGCATTAGTGATCGAAAACGGTCGATAAGGCATACATGCAGGTGGTCATGGCAACGATCGAGGCAAGGAGCGCGAGGCATAGATTATTCCAAGGAATAGCAGGAGATTGAGATAGAGACCAAGAGCCAATTAGATACGAGATCGAGTGGGTATCAGATTTACCTTCATGTACGGTAAGTGTGTTCGATTGGAGGGAGCAAACAATGGCAAGGATTTGGTTCCAGACTCAAGTGGATGTGCGAGCACGTGGCGGCAACGATCAATTCCAAATCGAGCATACTTGTAAGCTCATTATTAGTATACACTCCATGGTATCAAGCATCGTTGTGCTTGAGTGTCTGTAGGGACCAAAGCAAGTGCATAGTGAAGTACTCACGGAGTAGGCGATTAGATTCGGGTCATAGCACGGACCCAATGCTAAGTCTCCATTTAGACGTTTTATTGTTTCGGACCAAGCCTTCTAGAAGGTTTGGAGCGATGCTTAAGGGGTCCTTGTACCCAGTAGCAATAGTGTAGATATAGACGCTAGGAAGCACTGTAGAGGTAGAGTTTTCATTATTGCCAGAAGAGCTGTCTTGGTGTAACGACCCATATTATACATATTGGAGGATCGAATAATGTTTATATTATTTTCATATAAGGTCGCATGACTCTAAAATTTTGAGAAATGACTCTTAGGGACATTTTCCACTATTTTGATTTTTGTTGGATTTCTATGTGACCATTTTTGACCCTGAGAATCTTGTATGGCTTATAACTTTTGATAGGAGCCGAATTGGGGTCTGAAACTACTTCCATTAGATCAAGATGATGGGTTCCCTTTTCGTAAAGTGGTGATAGTAGGAAAACAGACTTACTATTAGGGAGATATGGTTGTTTGATGTTCCACTTGATTTTAGACAACTTAATGGGTAATTAATAAGTTAATGGGTAGACTCAAAGCCCATTTTGGGATTAACATGGTGTCAGGGATGATGGGACTCTCTCATATCATTTCACTCTTTCCAGAAATGGAGCGAATCTCCATTAACAATCTTCTTAGCCTGAAAAAGTTCCCCAAACCCTTTTTCAATTAGCCTAAACGTGCAATTAAAAGGAGATTAGCGAGATTATCATCCCGATTGAAGATTTGCTGCTGAAGACCACCTTGGAGCTGTTGTTCATCCTTGGATTTCATTTCATTTGGATTGCTTGGGATTTATGATAGTGGTATTAAGCTTCTACCCACTATTTAACCCTATTGGACGTCTAATGATGTTTTTTAATGATTTTCAAAATATTGAACACGTTTTAAACCTTTTTAACAACATATATGAATTTCAAGTAATTTGGATAAGTTTAGAAAATTCATGTACATATGGATATTACCCTTAGATTTAGGACTCATATTGGTGCATTTGTTTATATGCTTAGTATAGATTACTTGTGATGATTTCTTGGTTTACAATGCTTGAATGGTTGAAAACGCCGAACCAATGACGACTTAGTTTTAGGAACATTTTAGGGATCAACATTATGGATCTGTATTGATCCATGAGTTGTGCCCCAAACTTGATGTGATCGATATGGGGTGACAAGGAAGGCCCCTTGATGCTATATTCTAAGTTTTAGATCGTTTGGAGTTCGTATGCTCGAAATGTGGTCATTTGAAGATGCATCGATAAGGATTTTTGAGTTTAGGGATCGATGGACACTTTCTTTGACTTACAAACGACGATGATGGTTAGACACATGCTTTGGGGACAATGTTTGGGTTTGGGGATGGCAAGTGGGTGGATCGCTTGGGCATGTGTAGGGATCACATAAAGGAACTGGGGAAAAAGTTAAGTTAGGGATTGGTGGAGCATGTTTAAGCTTGGAGTAAGGGATCGGGACGCAAGCTATCGTTTGGAGCAAAAGGAACGGAGTAAGGAAACTGGAGCCAAAATTTTACAATTTTGGTTAAGTATGGGATCAGTCCCCATGGATCAGTACCGATACATGGATGTTGACTCATATAACTATGATCCCTAGAGGATGGCCTAGGGATGGAAAGCAACCTATATATGAAGTGTGGGATTGGGGCAAGCAGTGATTGGTGGTGAGTAACATGGGGGAAGTTAGACGTTGAGTCTTTAAGTGATTACCTTGAGTTCCATACGTATGTTTGTTGACGTGATAAGGATTGACTCAAGCTTGGGTACATGATTAATTGAGCTCGAGATAATCATATTACTTAACCAAACATGGTTAAGTATAGGGATCGGTACCGAACCCTGGGTACAGTGGCGATTATCATCGACGATGATGCAGGGTTCGACGACGATGATAACACAATGGGAAGTGATGGTTTCAATGATGGACAGCTATACATTGAGATGCAGAGTAGATGAGGATGAGTCAGATTGAAGGCACCGTTAGAGAAAGTTTACAGGACACATGACGATAGTCTATAACTAATGATGGTTGTCTAAAGTAGTCCCGACCGTAGTGATTTCATGACGAGAGTTGTAGAGATAGTCTAGGATGAGCTCTTCTATTGATGACGTGAGCAAAGGGATTGATGATACTCAAAGGTTCAAGGAGTACTCTTAAGCAGGGGTATATATTTGGTACCTACTTGAGCCATGATGAACGATTGATCTCTATAACGACCGATTGTTACCTCGGATCAACTATGATGGGTGATCTAGTTTCCTAGCCTGCCAAGTGTCATGGATTCGAGTACTGGGGAATTGGGATGTTGAGAAGTCCTTGACCATGATAGGACGCTCGAGTTATCACGTATCTAATGCACTGAGTGAGTGAATGTGAGAATGGATAATGGATGTTATGTACGTTTGATTATTTATCACCTTAGGTATGTCACCTAATGTTGATATTATTGATGTATATCTAGACACTCCTTAGTAATATGATGAATAATACTATATCGCTATGTACTAACATGTATCTGGATGTAGGAGAAGAGCATAAAATAGAACTACGTAGGCTTAATCCCCAAAAGGGGTACATAGGCAGTCTTTTTTGTGCAATTGTCCACGGTTCTGTTGTGGTCGAGATGTATAGAAACTTGCATAGTCCTAAAAAAATTTGACACCTTCTCCCCTTTATTCTATGTATAAGTGTATTTGTTAGTTTGCAAGTGAAGGCAAAAGAGAAAGCATAAGGTTTGAAAGAAGTCATATCCACATGATAGACCGATATATCTCTTGCATTGTAGTCATGCCATTGTCTTTTTGATAACTAATGTATTGATATGAATATTATCCGATATTAAGATTTGTATAATGTTTAATTGTTAAAATGTTATCTATATGTGAATTCCATGGCGAGTATTCCCTTTTCGTTTTGTTGTTTTAGGATTTTTAAATTTTATGTATCCATGGTTTATTATCTTTAAGTTAAGCGTATTTTTTTGGTGTTTATAATTACTTTTAGATGTTAAAAATTATGGGTCGTTTCGTCTGAAATCAAAGCTTAGGTTTAGTAATTCCTTGAGCCTTGGGTAGGTTTAAACCGATTAGGGTAGTGTAATTTATACATTGGTTTGGGATTAAATATAGAATGAGAGAACGTTTTGATTGGCAATTGTATGCTTTGTGTGTATTGGTTTTTTGTTAACTACTGTTACCTAACCCTAAGATGATGTTTACTTATTGTGACCTTTGTGTGAAAGATAAATAAAGTAGGAGTTGGAAAGGATGAACACATATATGAGGATTTAAGTGTTAGTTATTATCTAAGTGACGCACACCTGATGTTAAATTTTAACTAGAACCTGACCACAATAAAAAAGGAATCACTATTTATGTTTAAAGTAAGTAATATTTGTTTAGAAAAATTATAAATATACACCTCTGGTTCTTGAAATATTTATTAAAACAAGGAAAAATGTTTATTTTTGGAATGGATGTGATTTATTTAACTTTTTGTAAGAATAAATTATTTAATTTGGAAATAATATATTTTTATAAATATATTTTCAAAAAGGAAAAGTGGACATAGTAAAAATATTTTGTTCGAAAATACTTTTAATTAAAGGCGTTTTAATTAGATACTAAAAGTTTAACTCAGTCTTTGAAGAAACATTTTATGGGGAACTTTAATTATTTTTAAAATATCATTTGGGCTGTATTTCTATAATGGTTTTATAGTTTTGAAATGCATTATTAGAAGTGGAAAATTTGTATCTAAGAAAAGAGAAATTTTGTTCATAAATATTTTATTTGAAAATATGTTTATGGAAGAATGTTCGGTTTAAAATATTTATTTTGGAAAGAATATTTTATTGGGAACATTTTAGTTATAATTATCTTTAATACAGGGAACATTCTTCGTAAAAGGTATATTGTAACCTCATTATGACTTGGACTGCTTTGCAAAAGTATTCCGTTGAGGGATATTTTAAAAAGGAATTTTTTTTGTTAAACGTTATTTTAAAGTATATATTTTACGGTTTGTGGAGTATTTATTTAATAAGATGTTTTGAGGAAGAGAAAACTATTTTGATAATAGTATAGAATTTAAAGTGTGTTGGTCAAGAATATCTTGTTGGAGAATATTTAGTGAGAACCCTTATTTTAAAAGAAAAGAATATTTTGATGAAACGTTCTAATATGATTTGGAGAAGATTTACCAAAAGAATATCATTTCGATAAAAAGATATTTATTTTGAATAAAATATTTTTTCAAAAGAAGAATTCAAGAGTAATAAAGTGGAAATATTTTTATTTGAGAAATTATGTTATTGGTCAAAATATTTGAAAATAGTTCGATGGAGGTATTTTATGTGAGAAGTATCCTTTTGAGTTAAGCTAAAGTATTTATTTGGAAGAAAAGTTTTTTCAAAGGATTATATTTTATTTCAAAAAAATTTGGTTTGGAAATTCGATCTTGGTTGTAAGGATTTTTAACTTAGTTGTACTCTTTGAAAAAGAGATATTTTAAAAAGAAAAGTATTTTTGAGTAATTTTTTGGTTAAATTGACCTAATTTGAAGGTTGTGTTATTGAGAATATATTTGGAAATATACTATTGATAAAAGATCTATATATTATAATTATCTAGTTTGACAATACTTTGAGAAAATATTTTATGAGGGCGATTTGATTTGGAGAGTAAATGATTGAAAAGGTAAAATATTTCATTGAATAACAAGCTTTAGAGGCATTGTTAAAAATCATTACTAAAATGATGTCTTATTTCGAAATTTTAAGGAATGTAAAACTAGACTTTGTAATATAGGAGCAATATGACGAAGTTGGATGAGTTATGTCTACTTAGCACCCACTATGATAATATTACCTTTATAATTATTATGTGTGACTTTTCCTTAGGAGTTGTGGGAATGTTTAGTTATCCCTTCCATAGAGGGGTTGGGATATGATGTAGAGACTATCCACTTTGATGTTTAGGATATGACATTTTTATTCTATTTGCTCGTTCTCGTTGAATTGTATGCGCTGATTTATTTCTTATTAGGTTATGTTTGATTCCTTATTTGTATTGCACTATTTGACTATTTATTTAATTAATTCATGGCATGGTTGTCTGAATTTTATGTTGGTTGCTTGATATCTATGATTGGTTTTTATTATTGTTTATTTACTTGTTTGTATACTTAGTTGTTTTTTTGCTTGCCTATTTGTTTAATTGCTATTTATGATAAATGTAGGATGATGTAGTCATCCAATGTTTACTTTTGATGGGACATACACTGGAGGAAGTAGAGGATTGATAAGGGACATATTTAGTTTAGTCATAGTGGGATAGCCTAGTTTCCTAAGTCGAGGAAGCATGAATATTTGGAACGACTAAGAAATTTGAAGGTGTTCTTTAAAGATGAGAATAGTAATTAGGGAATTTTGGCGACTAAGACTTGATGAGCACCATTGAAAAAAATAAAAATGACGATTGGGGAAGTTCAATATATATATTTATTAAAATATGCATTTTGAAATCTACATTTTTCAAATAATTACCAGCTTCCATAAATATTTCGAACAAAAAGTTTCCATTTTTATTTTTTTACAATATGCTATTTTCTCAAAAATTATTTTGGAATTGATTTAAATTGGTGAAATTATTTTATAAAATGGAGATGATATTTTAAGAAAGAAAATATTTGGTTTTAAATGTAGATGGAAGATTTGACTTGAAAATAAAATTGTTTTACTTAAAAGATATATTAGGACACTCCTCGATAGTGATCCCTCTTTGGTGTTGTAGATGTGTTACGCTTGTCCTCAAATGAAGAAACTACTACAAGAGGATTTTGGAATCAGCTTTTGTCGATGTGATCTAAAGATTGAAAGGGATTAGACCAGATGTTGATGTTCCAGACTTTATGACTCAATGATGGGAGTTGCGATGATAATCCATAAAGACAAGTTCTAAGACGAAAACTTGAGAAGTGGAGCTAGGACGCGCTCTACTCTGGATATGAACTATGCTGAGGGGTTGTTGATACTTGAAGGTTTCGATGTAGTGCTTGTAACGACCACCCTATACCGCCGACACCCAATATACCTATATAGTGCATTATAGCGGTGCTTGCCCAATGCAAGGCGATCATCAAGGTTGTAAAGTAAGTAATAAATAACAGAACTCGTCGTGTATCTCACAACACATCGAATAAAATATACAGTAAACATCTCAGATATAATACAAGCGAGACAACAAACGATTGAATGAATCACAGCATCAGAGTATATAAATCCTTACGGTAAATAGCATAAGTAATAGAGTTATACATCAAATAATAACTCGTAAACTGTCTTTAAATAGTAAGGCAATGGAAAGCTCCATAGAGTTGTGCAGTGGAATAACAAATGAGTAAATATAATAATACAAGAGAATAGCCTCCTGCTCGCCACCTATCCAGCTCTACGTGCGCACCAGGTCTGATATCTCTAATCTACTCATGTAAGAGTACCTAGAGTAATAGCAAGAAAAATGGTTTTACAACAGTTTAGTATGAGTGGTAGAAATCTCAAATACCATAAAGTCAATATACTGGACAAATGGTATGGAAAATCATACCTGGCCTATCCATGTATCCACGGAGTTAGCACGTATAAAAGATATATTCTACTCTATAATAGTCATCATTCATGTATTATATATCAAGATACTAAAGGTGTCCAGATATCTACATCGGTAATATCTACATCGGGTGACATCCCTAAGGTGATAAAAGCAATCAAAGCAAACATAGGATCCATCATTCGTCCTCACATTCACTCACTCAATGCGTTAGATATATGGTGTACGTATGATCCCGTCATATAGTAAAGGATTATACAATGCCCCGATTTCTAAGTACTCCGATCCATGCCACTCAGAAGGCCAGGAACTAGTATGCTCCAGAATAGTGTAGGGCGGGCATGCTCCGTAACCCAACAGTTATCATTACACATGCCCTTTCTTTATGAGTACACATCGAAACCTATGAATATCAATGATCAATTTGCACACGTTATTCATGGCAGAGTTCATCCCAAAACTGTCCTTGCGACTCTCGTTTGAAGTTGTCATGGTTGGAAACTATCCTAAATAGCCATCATCAGTCATAGAATGTCATCGTGCATTCCATAACCTTCCTACAATAATTCCTTCAATCTGGTTACTGTACATCCCGAAGTATAGCTATCCATCTTCAAACGACCATAGCTTGAGCATATGAACAAGAATCGATCTAAAACTCGAAACTTAGTCTTCTAGGGTCTTTCTTGTCACCCCATATTGATAACACCAAGTTTGGAATAAAACTCATGGACATGTACCAATCCATGACCTCCGATCCATCACTTTACATCTTCAACGACCACAACTTGAGTGTATGAACTCCTATTGACTTGAAACTTGGAATGTAGGCTTATGGGGCCTTCCTTATCACCTTATATTGATAGCACCAAGTTTGGGATAAAATATACTTATATGACTGGTCCATGGCCACCGATCCATCACTTTACATCTTCAAATGAACACAACCTGAGTGTATGAACTCCAGTTGACTTGAACCTAGAATGTAGGCTTATGGGGCCTTCATTGTCACTCTATATCGAAAACACCAAGTTTAGGATAAATTTTATGGGTAGGTATCGATCCATGGCCATCAATCCATCACTTTATATCTTCAAATGACCATAACCTAAGTGTATGAACTCCACTTGACTTGAAACTTGGAATGTTGGTTTATGGGGCCTTCCTTGTCAGCCTGTATAGATAGCACCAAGTTTGGGATAAACTTTATGGATATTGTAACGACCCACTATTTTGGACCATTCAAATCGACAATAAAACCGCACATGTCGGACTTGAATAACTCACTATGACTAAACCAATAATAGAATCACAGACATAGATAAATCAGAATAACTCACAGCGGAAATAAAATAACCGTAGTAGTTCATGAAGCTACTACAACACAGTCTTAAAATAAGTACAAAATGCCAAAGTCTGAAAGTAAATACAACAGAAATCCTAAACACATAAATGTCCACTAATACATAAGCTGAATAGAAATACTGAATGGAAATATACAACAACTAGATAGATAGATAATCTCCAGCAAATCCTTTAGCTCCAAATGGTAAAATCCAAAGCTGATACTCAGGCTGACCCGAGCGTAAAGCAAAACACAAAACACACGAGTCAGGACATACATACTTATACAATGTAAACCAACTCAAGTGAACTGTAATATAATGCACAAGTAAGTTAAAGGATGCTTGGGACCGTCCATCCTTTAAGGATCCGTTAAACTATTTACTATGTAGTAATATACGATATTATAATAATGTCTAGAGTAAAGTAAACTTACTTTAAAAATAGGGTTAAGGCTTTACATTTTCCACCTTGACATATATATAGTGCCAATAGTCTATATAGTACGGTCGTACCTCTAGATCGAGTGGCTACCACAAATCCTCCATAGGTACAACACAAATCAAAACTCGTACATGGAACGCTAGGGTAGGTGACATGGCACAACTAGGCAATGACAGGATAGATATACCAATTACGCTTCCAGACCGGTGGTAACGTGTAGCAGCCACTACCGCCTACCTCGAGCCACACTCCCAAAAATCAAAGGTGCACCCAATCAATCACAAGTAATAGACTGGTATCGAAGGAGTGTGTCCGACTAGAGGAGCTACCTCATTAGCCCGTTAATCGCTCCTGTTTAGCCACCCCTATACCAACTCACGGGAGTCGGGTCTACGTACATACCTCAATAGAACGTCGCCACCATCCTACTTCATTCTGGAATCTCCACCGCGTACACGGTTGTTAAAGTGGTTTTCGGAGTTGGCAGAGAGTATGACAATTTCCGTTCCCGATCTCTTTAACAAGCAAACATTATTATAACCCATGGTTCTTTATTTCAAAACATTTCTATTCCAAAACCATTTAAAATCAAGTGCTATTACTCTTCCACATTTCAAATGGTAATATTTCCAAATCCATGTATGTTAGTTACAACATTCAAAATGTATAATAATTTAGAAATCATAACGCTTTCCAAAACCATACACTTACTATAGCATTTTAAAAATGTTATCTTTTAGAAATCATACTACTTGAAAAAAATGTGATCCATATATATAATAGCATTTCATAAATGTTATCTTTTTATAAATACCGCATTTAAAACATTATTTAAAGTAGTATAACATTTTTAACAATAACATAGCATTTTTGAAAAACATTGCAAATTGGAAATAGTATCACTTTCAAAACATAACCTAAAGTAAAATAGCCCTTTTAAAAATCATTAACAATTTGGAAATAGTAGCATTTTTGAAACATAACTAAATTAACATAGCACTTTAAAAAATGCTACGAATACTACTGTAACGTGTTTAAAACATACCATCTCAATTTTTATCATAGTTTTATTTTATACAAAACATATTCGTTTTATAAAATAAATTCTATCACTATTACTAGGTTAGATTTAAACTCCATATTAAATCAGATTTAATTATTACGTTATTTATCATAGATAAAATCTTTAATTTAGTTTAAATCAATTTTTTACTTATAAAATTCAAATATATCATTATATTAAAAATCATTAAATCAAATTTTAAATTATTAAGTTATATATATAATATATATCATAAACAAAATTCTTAAAATTCTAGTTTTTAAAACCATTCACTTACTTATAAATTTTAAACTTATTTTAACTTATTAAAACCATTATATATATTATATTCAAAAATCATTAAATAAAATTTAAGTTAAAATTTCATATATTTATAAGTTCAAAATACTTAATAAAATTTTTATTTCAGAAAACTATTATTAAAAATTAACCATGGGTATGTATATAATTTTCTAACTGAGGTCAAGTGATGCGGATATATATCATTTCAATCCGTAATTTAAAATAAAAATCCAGGTTCTATCGTTTCAAACCCGCAATCCCAAGTCAAATAAAGTAAAAATCGCTTGAGCCTATCATTTCAGTTCATAACGATTTTTCCCTAATCTAAAGTCCATTCGAGTATGTATCATTTCAACCATAGTGATTCTATTCTAACAGGGAACTTGCAGTGTGAGAGCAAAAATATAAATAAGCAATATAACATGGCATATTATATCAGGTGATGTAACAAGCATATAATCAAGTTATACATCATAAAAGTCATGTAACTGGCATATATAAACTACTATCAACATAGCATACCATCGACTATAATTCACATGTCGTTGTTTCACAATTATATAAGTACGAATGTCGAGAGTGATAACTCACCTTCTAAAGCTGGAGATAACAATTCAAGACACACGAACAAACTTCGAAAAGCACGACAAAGCATGACTTAGATTCGAGTGGATGGAAAGCCAAGGTTCAAATCTTGTAAACAAATAAATATGACAAATACATAAATATATAATTCAACACTCAATAATGAATCAAAACAAAGCAAAATATGAATAAGAAAGAAGAAAAATTGGCTTACCCAAGGCAAGTGGGCTCGACCACTTTGCATATAGGCTAGTCATCATCAAAACATGGCTCGGCCATGACCTAGTTGCTGCATGAAATGGTCGGCCATGGTCAGGCAATGGAAGGCAAAACATTGGAATGTGAAGGGATGGCAACCAAAATCAAGTGGAGAGGCAAAAGGCAAAGGGCGTGAGCTTTGGGTTTATCCTATGGCTATTATGGCTCGACCTATGGGTTCATGGTGTGGCTTTGGATCAAATCTGGTTAAGACACATCTGAATAGGCATGGCTATGTGTGATTCACGGTAAGGAAAGGCAAAGAAGGTGGTGCTTGTGGTGATTGCCAAGGCTAGCAAGGAGGAAAAGGGTGATCATATAGCTCGGCTAGGGTTTCATGCATGGGATGGTGATGTTTTGTAGTGGTGCTCTGGACAAGGAGTCACAACCATGGTCAGTGGAGATGGTGAGGTGATGCTGGCCGTACAGGAGGTGGTGGTGGTGGAAGAGATGGTCGGCAAGGGCTAAGGAATGGTGATGGCCGAGCATAGCTTTAAGGAAATAAAAAAGAAAGAAGGATAGAAAAAGAAATGGTGATGGCCGAGCATAGTTTTAACTATCCCATCGAAACAAGATGTAACACCCCATTTTAAAAAGAAATTAATTAATTAATAACAACATCAATATTTAGAGTTTTCACGAACGTTAGAATTTGGCTACGAAATTTGTATCATTAAGTTCGTAACGATTTTTCGATCAATTTTCATATATAAAGCTTTCCGATCGGAGTTCAGACAAAAAAGCTATTAACGTTTGAAGTTTTCAAATTGAAATAATCATATATGTATTAAGGTAATACAAATAATTAGCTAATTTTAATTATCATCAGTTAGAATTAACTGATAGTTAGCTTTACTTAAACGTCAAGTTAGTTAATAGTGGAAACAAATTGTATCGATTGGGTTAATAAGAAAGCAAATTTAACAAATCAAAAGTAGTTGTTTAAATTAAAAAAAACGTTAAGGATCGGCTGATCCCTAGCTTCGGCCGGTTGACCGCTAGCAGTGGACCGGCTGCAAGGTCAATTTCGAGAATTAAGCATGGTCGAACGACATGGATTTAAAATAGTTTAATCTAATAGATGACATTAATTCGAACCCCTATAAATACGAACCTAACTCCTTTCTTTTCTTCTCATATTTTCTAAGTGACGTCAGAGCTCTGCCATTTTCTCTTCTCCACAAAACTCTTAATTCTTAAAAAATAGTTATAGTTTATACGTATATACAAGCGGAGAATAGTAGAGGGTGATTAAGAAGAAGAATAGGGTCGAATAAAATCATTAAATCCAACGTAAAATATAAATACAGATCTAGAATTTAAATTAAATCCAAATCTCTTATTTGATCTAAATTTCTAATAGGTATATGTATGCTTGCGTTGTATGTATTCCAATTGGGAGTCAAACTGAATTATAGGGATTAGATCTAGATATTTGGAAGGCTAAAAAGGCAACTGTAAAATTATATACTTTTACATAATATTGGATTTATACCATTGTGAATCTATTCCTGTATGCCTAAAATATAAATTGGAGTTGTAGGCTAAAATTGTATATGTGTAATGAATTTATAAACCTTTCTTACATATTCATGATTGATAATCTGAATTATATATTGTATGTTTGTGAATCTGCTGAATATTGGGTGGTAGTAGCCCCTGAACTTAGGATTGAATGGTAGCAGTCTTTGAAACTTATAAATTATGTGATCATCCTAGATTTGTAGATTTAAATGAGTTGTGTGAATAAAATATAAATTAAGTTATCATAGTAAATTGTTGGTAGTTAAGTAACATTTTGATTTATTGGAATGCAGAGGATTGCAATGTGAATTCTTACAGCTTATCAAGTTCAGATTTATAAATAAAAGTGTGTCATTTGAAATGACGAGAAATACACCAAAAAGAAAGAGATGTATAAAATTGTGATATTTACCGTATTTTGTACTGTTTATTTCAATGGCAATGAAAATGATAATTAATTATAATTCTAAATAGAACACGAATTCTCCTTTTGGATAAGACATAGAAATTTACAATGTTAACCTTGCCTTTAGGAAGATGTGGTTCCAATGCATTAAAATGCAAAAATATCTAAGGATTAATTAAACAATTGTAAATGTGGTAATAATAAAGATCTAAGAGAAGAATTAATATACATGCAATAAAAGAAAGATGGAAATGATTTAATAATAATGAAAATGTAGGCAACTAGTAATTTAAAAATAAAAAGAGTATGGAAAGTTCATTAAACAAGGGAGATTAGTAAATGTTAAAAGGGGATAGAAGAAAATTCTCAATAAAAAAGTAATGGAAGTTAATAAGAAAGATATTTAGACCTTTTAAAAAGAAGGAGTAAATGGAATTGAATAGGATAAGAAGTAAACACATTAAAAAGTAAAGAAATGTTATTAATAGTGGAACATTGGAGATGTAATAATCGAACAAGTATGAATAACCATATTTACACACAAACGTGGCCTCAAGTATGCATTTATGACGGGTGTGAATTATTAAAGTTACCAAATAATTTAGATGGATAAAAATGACATAGTAATTAGAATGATTTGGAATGAGGGGTCAGTAGTGTTACACAACAGAAGTCTACCTATTGCAAGGGGCTACCAGCAGTTGTGTATACATTATGCTGATATTGGACAAATCCAATTGTAGGATCCATGGAATATAGGTGAAGAAATACCCCAGTAGGGTCTGCTTCAACTTTTTAGTAGGTGTTTGAACCAAAAATTGCATAAACACCCAGAAGTAATAGAAAGAATAAAATATGAAGAAATATAAATGAAAACAAGGAAAGAACAAGATACAATCTTTTATAGTGGTTCGACAAAGCATGGCCTACGTCCACTTTAATATTTTATTGCTGATTTATGACTTGGTGACAGAAGTTCTCGAGACTTGGTACAGTTCCAATATTTGGAATTTCAAAGTTATAAGAATATAATAAATAATGGAATTAGAGCCTAAAAGATCCTGAAAAATAAGCTCTACCCTCCTATTTAAAGAGGTAGTGGGCCTAAAATCTCACCTAAAATATCTCCAAGCCATTATGTGCGTGAGCAATTCTCCCAAAATAATAGACGCTAACTCAGCAATATCTGGAAGTCGGTACCGATTCCCAAGTTCACCATTCTTGGTGTCCTAGACCTCTTGCTTTGGACCATCTTGTAATTAACTTCGTGATTCCATAGTTTTTGCACCAATATTAGCCTGTTTCTGAGCCCAATGATGGAATTGAAGGAGAAAAAATTTGCAGTTTCATGTGTTCATGGAGATTGATGAAAAATTGATAAAATCAAGTTCCCTCTTCGGATTTTAATAATTAGTATAAGAAGATTATTTCTGCAAAATCCAAGTTGAGCATCTGGGCTTTCCTTTTGATATGTTCCACCCCTCGCCTAAAAGAGAAAACCGAGGCCTGGTAAGTTCAGGGCACTAGTTGCTCCATTCCTAACCTTAGTTACACACCTTGTTTTCACTTTTAGATCTCACATGCGGGACACATATACTTGTCGTTTCCGCATACTCATTTTCCTTTTTTAAATCACTCAATATTTGTTAAGTATCTTTGAAATAATATTAAATTGTTAAAAATTCTTTTGAAATGCTTTATTATTTACTTAAAACATTTACCAAGAATTTGGAAAATAATTATTAAGTTTCAACCTTTACTTCAAAAGTTATCGAAAAGCGTTGCGAAAAGTGTTGCAAATAGTGTTACAAAAAGTACTTTAAAAGCTATATTCCTCAAAACGACTTTTATATCATTTAAAAAACCATGTTTCCAACTTAAATTACTTTTAAAAGATTTTAAAAGATATTTTAGAATTTATTTCATATTTTTAATATATTATTATCAATTTTCAATTTGATCATTTAGTGCAAAAACTGGATTCTTTTCAAAATTGATTTTGCCATATTTCAAAATATACAAGATGAAATCTTGATTTTCTTTTTATATATGTAAGATATGGATATAAGGATGCGGAAAATTCTTATTTTGAAGAATTTCGAACTATATTCCACTTCGTATGTTCATTTGAACTTTTGACGCGAAAACATGAACTACCAGTATGTGACGCGTCAAATTTTAGGCATATTTTGAGATTCATGTCCAAACTTTGCCGAGACAAGTTTAAACACCTAGGAATCATTTCTAAAGAATATTGAAATATTTTTCAAAGGTATAAATGATTTCATATCACATTTCATTCCTTTTGAAAAGTGATTTCCATGTGATTATAAGTCGTGTAAATCCGTGACTTGTTTCAATATTTTTATGCAATAAATAACATATGGAAATCAATATCATATCCAATCCTCTGAAAAAACATACCACAACATCACAACCAAATATATACATATAAATTAGGAGTTCTCACATTGTTTGATTTTGACGAACGGAAAATCGGCTATAGCATCGCTACTCGACGTTTTTAGCTTACGATCCCTTGAGTGCTTATACTTGGATGGCTCAACTTGGCTTGGGGAAAGATGGGAGTGCTCGAAAAAATAGAGGAAGGGGCATGAGCAATAGAAGAGGCAGGGAGGCGTTTTGAAGTAGTTCAGACGAAGTTTCATAGTTAGTTTTCTTTGTTTTAGTTTTGGGAATATGTTGGCATAACTTTGTTAAGGTTGGAAGCCATTAAAAGATTGAGAAGAAGATTGAAAAAGTAGAGAAGAAATTGTGAAAAGTGAAGAAGAAGTGGATGAGTATTTATAGAAAATATTTGAGACTAAAACATAGATTTGTGTTTTCACTTAAATAACCTTCCTTAAGAGTTAAGTAAACTTATTTAATTCAAAACTTACCATCCACATCACGTCACACTTTTAAAATTCAAGTATTCAAGAGTAAAGTAAAGAATAAGAATGATTACTTTACTTAATGTCACATTTCTTTATTTTATGTCATATGTGATGTGACATGTGTTTAGTCTTTTTTAGTTTAATTTTGCTGATTACTTTCTAGAATTTTCTAAGGGTGATTATTAAAAGTAACAGTGTTTAGTTAATTGTTAACTATTTTTATATATTAACATATTTATTAAATTGTGTACATAAAGGTGCAACAACGTGGCGAAAACTTTAAATCGACAAAACGTTGATTTTTATCAAAATATTTTACAGTCATATTTCGAAGTTTTAGTTAACTATTTATTTATGTAAACCAAATTTAAAAATAAATTTGTATAAATTTATTTAAGAATATAAACACTTATTATTAAATTAAATTAATTAATTAAACCATTTAAACTTACTTTTCTATAATCATAATTTTGTCACTTTTGTCGATATAAAATGTTTCTATTTTTATGTGTTTTTCTATTTCCAAATCCTATCTAATATTGTTTGAATCATAAAACCTTTTATATTTAATATTTAAAATCACTTTAAATATTATATTTTGAAGTAGTTAAATTTTGGGTCGTTACATTCTCCTATACTTAAAATTATTTCGTCCTCAAAATTAGGTAAGAAAAAAAATAGTTCAAAAGGAAATATATATTCAATAAGATGGAATATATACAATAAGCGTCTACACCACAGGCGATGAGTACACTCAAATGATAGATAAATTCTATACATCGATCCTAAACTTGAGATATGTTTTTCTCATTCTATCTTTTGTTACCCATGTGCAACCATCAGCATCCTCACTCCATTGAACTTTTACCCACCTTACAACCTTCCTTCTTAAGCGTTTCTCATCTTGATCCACGATTTGAATGGGTTTTCTAATAACCGCTAAGTTTGGTTCTATCTCCAAGTCATCCTGGGCAATTGTTTCTATGATTTGTTCTAGGTCATATACATGTTTCCGTAAATGTGATACGTGAAAAACATTGTGTACACCAGACAATCTTTCAGGCAATTGTACTCGATAAGCTAGTGGGCCGATTCGCTCGAGAATGGAAAAAGGTCCAATATGTCGAGGTGCTAACTTTCTAGCTCTTCCAAATCTTACTACTCCTCTCAATGGAGAGACTTTGAAAAAGACGGAATCTCCAACTGAGAATTCTAGATTTCTACGCCTTCGGTCTGCATAACTCTTATGTCTACTTTGGGCTTCTTTTAGCTTTTTCTAATTATATCAACTTTCTCTGAAGCTTCTCGTATCATATCTGGGCCAAGCACTAACCAATCTCTGGTTTCTATCCAACATGCTGGAGATTTACATGGACGACCATACAAAGCTTCGTACGACGCTATGCCGATACTAGTTTGATAGCTATTATTATAGGAGAACTCTACTAAATTTAAATGATTCTCCCATGATCCTCCAAAGTCTAGAATACATGCTCTTAAAAGATCTTCTAAAACACAGTTGACTCTTTCTGTCTGTCCATTAGTTTGGTGGTGATATGCAGTGCTTATACTCAGCTTGGTTCCCAAAGCTATCTGTAGTGCTTCCCAAAGCTGTCTGTAGTGCTTCCTAAAACTAACTAGTGAAATTGGATCGCGATCGCTTACTATACTGCTCGGAATTCCATGCAATTAGACTGTCTCCTTTATATATATATATATATATATATATATATATATATCTGCAAGCTTGCCGCAGTTCTTGTTGGCTTAACTGGAATAAAGTGTGCACTTTTGGTTAATCGGTCTATGATAACCCAAATGCCTTCATTTCCTTTCCTTGTTCGAGGTAAGCCATCAATGAGATCCATGGATATCTGATCCCACTTCCAAGATGGAATCTCCAAAGGTTGAAGTAATCCTGCCATCTTCTGTTGGTCACTTTTGATTCTTTAGCGATTTTCACAACGGCTGACATAGATAGATATGTCCCTCTTCATGCTTCTCCACCAAAATATACGCTTCATGTCCTTGTACATCTTCTGAATCTCCGGATGAATGCTAAGTTTGGCTATGTGGAATTCAGCTAGTACTTCTTTCCTAAGATTTTCAACATCTGGAACAAAAATTCTTCCATTTTACCGCAATACTCTATGGTTATCTATTTTAAAGCTTGAATTTCTTCCTTCTTTAACTGCTTTGATGTATTTTTCAAACCGTTTATCTTCTCCCTATTTACTAGAAATTCTTTCCAGATAGTGGAGTTACTACCAAATAAGAAATAGTTGCTAACTTCCTACTCAATGCATAAGCTACTACGTTGGCTTTCCCGGGTGTATATAGAATATCTAGATCATATGACGCGAGAAATTCTAGCCAGCATGCTGTCTCATGTTCAAATCCTTCTGGATGAAAAGATACTTCAAAAATTTATGGTCCATGAAGAGTTCAAAATTTTCACCTAAAAGATGGAATATTATATACTAAGGTCAATTCAAAGTTTTATCGAAATAAACTATGAAAGATTCTTAACCAGCAAATAATGTCTCCATATCTTTAGAGCGAACACAATGGCTAATAATTCTAAGTCATGTGTTGCATAAATCTTCTCATGCGTCTTCAGTTGTCTATTTGCGTAAGCAATCACCTTCACTTCTTGCATTAAAACTGCACCAATTCCTTCTCTACAAGCATCTGTATAAACGGTCAACCCACTATTTCTCTTTATAATTGCTAAAACTGGAGCAGTTGTCAATCTTTTCTTTAGTTCTTGAAATGCTTCTTCACACTTAGGAGTCCTGATAAATTTAGCATCCTTCATTGTCAACTTCGTTAGGTGATAGGGAATCTTAGAGAAGTCTTGAACGAATCTTGTGTAATATCCTACCAAACCTAACAAGCTACGAATCTCTTTAAGAGTTTGTGGCTACTTTCAATCTTGAATAGCTGCAACTTTCCTTGGATCTACAGAAATTCCATCTCTTGATATTATATGTCCACAGAGTATTACCTCCTTTCCCCAAAAATGGCACTTTGAGAATTTGGCTTTAAGCACATTATTCCTCAATATCTCCAACACAGCTTCTAGATGCCTTGCGTTTTCTTCTTCTATCTTTGAGTAGATAAGGATATCATCGATAAAGACTAACATGAATTTGTTCAGCACATCTCTAAATACCATATTCATAAGGTTACAAAATAAGTGGGTGCGTTAGTTAGCCCAAAAGGCATAACCAACCACTCATAGAAAGTATTCGGACCTTTGAATGCAGTAAGATGGATGCAATCTTCTGCGATCCTAAGCTGATGGAATCCTGTAGCTAGGTTCATTTTAGAAAAAACTCGAGCTCTATGTAACTGGTCAAACAGGTCATCTATTCAGGGTAGAGGATATTTGTTCTTAATGGTTTGCTTATTTAGATCTCGATAGTCTACATATAATCTCAAAGATCCATCCGACTTAGCAACAAAAACTATGACTGATTCCCAATTTGAACGACTGGGTCTTATCAATCCTTTCTTTAGTAGCTCTTGGGTTTGGCTATTCAACTCTTCCCTTTCTTTCGGAGCCATCATTCTATCTTGTTGTTTAATTGGCATCGCGCCAGGAACTAAATCTATACGAAATTCGATTTCTCGATGTGGAGGCAAACTTTTTACCTCCTTAAAGATATCACCAAATTCTTTAACAATGGGTATTGTTTCTAATCTTGTCTGCGATGTATCTAAAGCATAAAGAAAACTATCCCTTCTTGGACTAGGACCTTCGTAAGGTATTTCTATGAGTTTCCTTAACTTTTTTTTTCACTACAACTGTTCTTTTCAAACAATCTAGAATAGCTTCGATTTTAGTTAACCAATCCATACCAAGTAAAATTTCAAATCCATTAAAATATAAGACATAAAGTTCAAAAGGAAAGTAATGGAGAGGATAGGAAATTGGGACTTTTTCATAGTGCATACAAAGATTAGTGGAACCTCCTATAGGATTTGTTATGTAGATAGGGTCCTCAATAATTTTAGGTTTGAGTTCCAATTCTTCTACAGTTATTTTGGAAATAAAACTATGAGAAGCTCCTGTATAACTAAACCATCTTTGATAAAAATATTACCTTTCAACACTCCTTTGCCCTTCACATCTTTGGAGGTTGAAGGCTCATCCTTAATAGCGTAGACTTTAGCTTGTTCTCTTTTCTTCATTAGGGGACAATCCTTTATCATGTGTAATAATTGATGATAATCAAAGCAGCTTCTTGGTGGGATCGTTGAGTTCCTTGAGTTTTGGGTCTTCTACAATGAGCTGATAGATGGCCCTTTTGTTGGCAATTATAGCAAGTAACATTTTTAAAGTGGTTATCCTAAGGTTCTCCTTTGGGTTTTCCCTATATGGCTTCTTGCCATTGAACTTCCTCTTCTTCCAGTTATTATTGTTGTTGCCTTCTTGTACTACAGGTGGATCTATCTTATCCAAAGCGTCATACCTGTATCCCATGTCTATTAAGTCTACAAATGGTTCTTCCACATGCCCAGTCATTCTGACATGGTATTGCTTCTTCATTCCAGAAATAAACTTTTCATTCCTTTCTAGGAGCATATCTATCATCCAAGCGTAAAACGAGATAATTCGTTGAACTTGTTAGCATACTCCTCAAACTACATCTCCTCCTCTTGTTTAAATTTCGGTAAAGGCGGTATTTTCCTGCTTCCAACATATACTGCTCCTCCAGAACTTCTTTGAATCGTTCCCGGGAGAAATCATCTTCTGACTCATTATGAGTAGTAGGTACCCACCAAACTAGAGCTCCATCTTGTGGTTGCCAAGAAGCTAAGAATCACTTCTTCTCATCTCGAATATTCAGTCCTTTGAAAATTCTTTCACAGTAGCGGATTCAAGCTTGTACTTCAATAATGGTTTCTGTTCCTTTGAAAGGTTTACCACCAAGGCTGGTATAGTTCTTGCATAAAGTTGCGAAGTTAATTTAGGGCCGTATTGGAACTACTACTTCCTTGACTACTGTAGCTGCGGGAATTTGACCATTTGTGGTATTACTTCGTCCCCTACCTCGTACTCTTCTTCCACTCATTTTCTACTATCTGTATATAGTAAGAATTTTTTTAGGATGTATAGATGAGATATCGTATAGAATGATATACCTTTATGAATATACCTATTCAAGTTAAAAGTTTCAATTATGCACTCTCTCAGACTAAACTCATTCTAGGGTATTACTAACCCTATCTCTAATGAGTCATACCCCAACAAAGCCAAGGTTCTCGCTTAACCTTAAACTCTGATACCACGTGTGACGACCTGTCTTCTCCGCCCTTAGAAACCAACATTAATACATCCACGGTATTCACGTGCAGTAAATCCAAGTGCTGGGGAGACAGATTATTAGGGGTGTAAAAGAAAATAAAGATAGAAGATAACACAATAATAGAATCTCACATCGTATTCAACATTTTGCTTATACATAAATGATTAAAGTCAAATACAAGTCTAGTGGGATAGTTATAACTGTTTATCCATACACATGCTAGAAAATACATACTACATAACACAGCGGAAAGTGGGTAGATATCTACATAAGGTACTTCATCTTCATAGCTCCAAAGACTTATCCAAAATGCTCCCAAACATGCTTCAAAATGCTCCTTAGGTATCCTGACTACACGGATTTCCGTAAAAATAGGGCACCTAGAGTTTAAGGGAAAAACAAACTCCGTCAGTCATGGGACTGGAGTGAGAACTCATAGTATGATATTTTGAAAACAAAAAGGTATCTCATAAGACCACGCCGCACATAAATACAGAACAGGTTTTTACCTTAACTAAAACTCTTTATTACGTAAAATTTGGATTGTTATTTTTAATGACATTCTTCAAAACATTTGCAAATAAACTTATTAATCTTAGCCGAAATTGTTACCATTATTGAATTCCAACACATTAGGTTCTACAATCAAGTCTGAAGGTTCTTATTGGAGAATGAATTTTCGTATAAATGACCAGGTGAAGGGAATACCTTCCGGTACACCTCTAGATGGATGTCCCGAGGAACCATCACAAAGCTTCTCTACCAACACAAGACCAGCCTATCTCTACAACTAGAAAGTACCGAATATGTCATCCCCCGGTCGTTACCGACCTTTATCTGAGAGCTCTCTTTGCATACATTCATATTAATTTATATGCTAAACATCATAGCAGGAAGAAATATATCTAGAAGGGGATGATCATACCCTACTTGGGAATGACCCACTTTGCCTTACTGCATCTAACCCCGTTTTAGTCATTTTCGGTTGATGAAGCTCGAGACAACGATTACCTTTTCACATAGCACATATCACATCTTTGAATGCCACATTGCCATTTCCGTTGACTACTAATTGCCTTCCATAAAAATACAATCCTTGAGCTCATACATCTCAAGAAGGGTGTTAAGCTAAGAGAAGTTGCGCTCCGTGCCACCACTGATGTACATTTGTAAAAACTAACGTATGTAATTTTTAGAAATGCAATGTTAGACAAACTTCCCTACAATCCGTCCAGGAACAGGACAAACCGAAGGTACTTTCCTCGGTCATTACCAGGCGAGAAGTCCTTGTGGTTTTAAGGTTTTTCATAATAAAGAGACCACTACTGCAATATAGTGAATCGCGAGTTTATCCCCAATTAATCAACAAGTAGTCCCTCGTTATTATCCATCTCAATATCTCCGTCTTCAAACATCTTCTATCTTCGAACGCGTAAATTGGTTCGAAGTGGTTTTTGGATAGGAACGCCCAAATCTGACTACGGTTCCTTTGAAATCCAGTCATCAATAAAAATGATGTAATTAGGTGATTTTTTTTATTCATTCATTTCCTTTACCAAAATAACATTGAAACATATATATTTTCAAAATATTCCTTTAATGAATACGAAATCATTTAAACCTCTTTTTAAATATTTCTCAAATCATTTTTATGGAGTATCTTTTGAGAAAATAGGATTATGGAAATCATTCTACTTTTATTCAAAATCGACTTCCGTACTCAACGAGTGCTATGGGTGGAATAACGATGAGATCACCTTTTAAATTCCATGAATAAGACAAGTTCCCTCTTCAGATTTTAATAATGAGTATAAGAAGATTATTTCTATAAAATCCAAGTTGAGTATCCGGGCTTTCCTTTCGATAGGCTCCACCCCTCGTCTAAAATAGAAAACTAAGGCCAGGTAAGTTTAGGACACTAGTTGCTCCATTCCTAACCTTAGTTACATACATTGTTTTCACTATTAGATCTCACAGGCGGGACAAATGCACTAGTCATTTCCGCATACTCATTTTTCCTTTTTAAATCACTTAATATTTGTTAACCATCTTTGTAATAATGTTAAATTGTTCAAATTACTTTTGAAATGCTTTATTATTCACTTAAAAACATTTACTAAGGATTTGGAAAAGAATTGTTAAGTTTCAACCTTTATTTCAAATGTTATTGAAAAGCGTTGCGAAAAGTGTTGCAAATAGTGTTACAAAAAGTGCTTTAAAAGCTATTTTCTTCAAAACGACTTTTATACTATTTAGAAAACCACATTTTCAACTTAAATCACTTTTAAAAAAATTTAAAAGATTTTTAGAGTTTATTTCATATTTTTAAAACATTACTTTTACCAATTTCCAACTTTGGTCATTTAGTGCAAAAACTAGATTTCTCTTGAAAATTGATTTTTCCATATTTCAAAATATACAAGATGAAATCTTGATTTTCTTTTCTTATATGAAAGATATGGATACAAGAATTCAAAAAATTCTTACTTCAAAGAATTCCAAACTACATTCCATTTCGTATGTTCATTTGAACTTTTGACGCAAAAACACGAACAAACGTTACGCAACGCGTCAAAGACGTGTTTTGAGATTCATATCCAAACTTTGCCGCGACAATTTTAAACACTAAGGAAACATTTCTAAAGCATATTTAAACATTTTTTAAAGGTATAAATAATTCCATGTTATATTTCATTTCTTTTGGAAAGTGATTTCCATGTGATTATATGTCGATAAATCTGCGAGTTTCAATATTTTTATGCAATAAACAACATATGGAAATCAATAACATAGCCAATCATCTAAAAAAACATACCACAACATCACAACCAAACATATGCACATAAATTAGGAGTTCTCACATTGTTTGGTTTTGGCGAACGAAAAATCAGCTATAGCGTTGCTACTCGACGTTTTTAGCTTACGATCCCTTGAATGTTTAGACTTGGATAGCTCGACTTCGCTTGGGGAAGGCTAGGAGTGCTCGACCAAGTGGAGGAAGGGGTATGAACAATAGAAGATGGAAGGAGGCGTTTTGAAGTGGTTCGGATGGTGTTTTGTCGATATTTTTCTTTTTCTCTTTTTGGGAATATTTTGGCATAAATTTGTTAAGATTGAAAGCCATTAAAAGAGTGATAAGAAGATTGAAAAAGTAGAGAAGAAATGGTGCAAAAATGAAGAAGAAGTGGATGTGTATTTATAGAAAATATTTGAGATTAAAATATAGATTTGTATTTTCACTTAAATAACCTTCCATAAGAATTAAATAAATTAATTTAATTCAAAACTTACCATCCACATCACATCACACTTTTAAAATTCAAATATATAGGAGTCCAGTAAAGAATAAGAATGATTACTTTAAATTCCATCCCACGGTACATATGATCCTAGGGCACGCCAAGGAAAGTTCTCTTATGTGTGTTAATGACGTGTTCGTATAGCATGAATCATTTCAACACATGGTGGAAAAAATCTCTGAAGTGTCAATCGAACGACAATATGAAATAGATCGTCTCAAGCTAGAGGCGATATATGATAAAGACATAATCAAACATCAAGATGACGAATTGTCGGAGTTGAAAACAAAACTCGCCGAGGCGGAGAAAAGTTCTAAGGAAATGTCGGGGGCGGTGAGCTATTTAGAAGCTTCCCATAAGAAAGAACTTAATGTTGCCTTCAACCGTAGTGGGGCACTTGCTTTGGAAAAATATTACTTGCAAAAGGAAAATGATGTCTTGGCTTGCCACGTCGAGGAACTTGAGGAGCATCTCAAGAACGAATGGGAAGAGAAAATTGAGGCTTAGGAAGAATCGCAAAGGTACTGCGAAGAGGCTGTCAAAGCTAGGAGCTTGAAAATTAGTCTTGACGAGTAGCTTGCCAAGATAACAGCTCTTAAAGAGGGAGCTCGAGAGGAAGGCTGCAAGGAGATGGTGGGAGTAATTGAAACCCGAGTAGAAGATGCTAAAGAGTCTGGTCAAAATGAAATCAAGGACTTATTTGATCCATTGATCATTGAATACAAGCCAAAGTTCTCATCCATCGGGACTTGATTTTTCTTGGCGAAGGTTATCTTGAATCACTTGCTGAAGCATGAGAGCACATCATTGAGATGAAAAAGAGGGATTTTTGTAGAGCTGAATTTGATGAAGAAAAATTAGTGTGAGAGATACCTCCGTAGAAACGAAACCTTAGATCTGGCTGCCGTGAGACTCCGATACTTTAAGATTTTTACCCCTTCTGACAAAAGCAAACATATTATTGGATCCTTGGAGGCCGTTCCTAAGGGTCTCTCTTCTTCCCAAGTGGCTGGAGCGTCAGTTTCCTTTGGCTTGGAGTAGCACTTGGGCTATGATCCAGATAAGCCTGGTTATCAACCCGAAGTGTTGTCTCCTATTTTTAAAAGGGGCACTCCAGCTACCACCGAGAGCCAGTTGGATACGGGTATTCTACTTTTCTCCCCATTTCATGAGAGGTTTTGTTCTTTATGCCAAATTGTTTTAGGCTCATCTCCTTGGTTTAAAAAATTTGTAGGTCTTTTAGGTCCTGGTCAAACTCCTAAATACGATGCGGTTGTGGAGAAACAAGAGAAACTAGCATAAATTCCAACGGCCACTGATATAACGGGGATTGATGCTTAAGTCATCGGAACCCTTGACGATGATAAGGTCGAAGACCTACTCCCATTAGATGAATCCGATGATGTTTTGATTACTAACGCCTCCGAATGCACTGATGAGATTAGCTTGAAAGAGCGTATTAAAAAGGAGGAGTTGCTGAAGAAGAAGGCTAAAGCTAAGCCCATCGAGATGGACATCGACGATCCACACCATGCGCCACTACAAGTTATTCCACCTGGAAGGTCGATTCCCAGTGAACTCCCTCCTACCTCTGTAAGCTCTCCTACAAAAGGTGGCAAATGATCCAGAAAGAGAAGCATCAGGGGCTGAAGTGGCACCACACTCAAAAAATTCAAAAAGGAGAGGAGATCAAAGAAATAGTCGTCACTTTGGCTTGGCGTGTACATAATTTTCACTACTATTTGTTTTTCCTTTCTTTTATTAGTTGTGGTTGCATGGGTATGATTCCGAGTTTTTTGAAATAACTTATACCACAATCTTGAAACCTATCATGTGAATAAAAAAATTTGTTTCATGTTGAGCTCTCGTGTGAATTGCTATTTAAGTAGTTGAACCATTACTTTCCATTCAATGTACTCGTAATTCATTGTTCGTTAATTCTGGTAACAATCCACTGGCTCTATCCCAAGGATTCCATGCAGTCGTGGCCTTGAATCGTTTCAAACGTAGGCTCAAGCCTTAGTGTTACAGCGTCGAATTCAGCGGCTTTTGAGTAACTATATTCCTGCCCCTAGTCTTAGGTTAGCAGGGTTAGACGTTGGATGGTCGAACTCCATCCTTAGTGAGTTTATACCCCTCCTATCGGTTTCAAGGCAGAGTTCAATGAATAGTGAATGGTCGAATCTCAATCAGCCATCTGTTTATGCTCATATCTGCCCTTTGGGGATAAAAGTTAGTTGATGGGTGGTGGAATCACACCCAATTTGTGTTTATACTCTAGTTTGCACTCTAGGGACATAGAATTATTTCGCAGGTGGTCGATTCACACCCAATTGACATTTATACTTCAGTCTACACTCTGGGGACTTAGAGGTATGTCGTGGGTGGTCGATTCACATCCGACTTATGTTTATACTTCGGTTCGCACTTTGGTGATTTAGAGTTAATTCGTGGGTGGTCGATTCACACCCGACTTATGTTTATACTCTGGTTCGCACTCTGGGGACTTAGAGTTATGTCGCGGGTGTTCGATACACACCCGACTTATGTTTATTCTTCATTCCAAAATCTAGGGACTTAGAGTTATTTCGTGGGTGATCGATTCACACCCGACTTATGTTTATACTCTGGTCCGCACTCTGGGGACTTAGAGTTATATCGGAGAGCAGCCAGATCATACTCTCCTTAGTTGCTTGATTTTCCCTCCAGGGTCTGGGGTTTGATCTAGCGAGTGATTGACCGTGTCACGGTCGCTCTCATTTCACTTCAGTTCCATAGTTTGGAAGGATTTATTCAATCATCAGATGGTCGAGGCACTTTTATTCCTTATTATGTATCCCGTCTATTGAATTATGAATGGAAGTTACCAAATGAACAAGTGGACAAAGCTCATCTTGTTTAATCCCATTGGGAATTAGCGTGATTGATTAATTTTAAACTCTAGGAGCCTGTTTTCATACATATCGACATTAATTAGTTTCGTTATGTAGCTAATACAAAATGCTATAGCAAACATAAATATAAAGGAAGTTCAAAACTTTATTCACTAAATGGAAAGGAATAACATAAACTATCTTATTACACCTCTGAAAAATCAAATGCTAAAGTAAATTCTGAAAGCAAATACAACTGAAATGAAAAAGAAATAAACTAAGTGAAATAACATTGTAGATGCTCGCTATTCACCGCCCTTGGTAGTGTGATGCCATCGATTGTCGCTTGCTTGAAGTTCCTTCCCCAAGCCTCTGTTTAATGACATATGGTTTTAATGACATATGATCCTTTCTAGATTGGATTCGTTTGCGATAGGGTAAGGAAAACCCGTTTCAAGATGAGATCGCTGATTTCAAAGGTTCTAGGTCGAACTTTAATGTTGTAATATTGAGCGACTTGGTGTCGATGCATGGCTGCCATCAGATCGGCTTCCCTGCGGTTCTCATCTGTAAAGTCAAGAAATTCCAAGAGGAGATATTTATTCATTTTGGGATCGTAGTAAGCCATTCGATGAGAAGTGACTTTGTATTCAATAGGAATGACGCTACGGAACCATAAGCAAGGGAAAATGTAGTATGGCCAGTTGCGGACTTATGGGTGGCGTTACCCGACACCTTGGCCCAGCTACAAAACGGCAGTTGAAGATATTATTATTAGCACTAGAAAAGATTCTGACCAAGAAGAGCCTGAACATATAAGGGTTTGATGCAATCGACATGTTTCGACATTTATGTGCGGTTCGGTAGGTATGGTTCGTTGTGTGCCACTTGGTCTGAGTAAATCGACACATATCGCTTGGTTTGGGTAATTCGACACATGTCGCTCAGTCAAGATCGCTTGGCATGCATCGTTCAGTCAGTTGAGCCGTCTTCGCTCGGCATGTATCGCTCGCTCGAGGGCGGTTAGCAAAGACAACTCAGACACATGAGTTTCGTTGTTCGTGGTTCGCCTAACTCCAGTTCATCCCGATCATCCACTCAAATCGAGTCATAAAACAAAGTTCGACAAAATAAAATTGTCCATCCTGAAGATCAATGATGCTGGGATCTATCTAGAGTAGACATGATTTGATCGTCTATACATCAAATCCTACCCTGAACACAAAAGGTTGTTCGAAAGCCCGATTTGCAGTATCTGTGATGGATTACCTACTCGTCAACCATCGCTCTCAATACATGGGCCGACTGCACCTTGAAACATATGCAACTTACTTTGTCTACTCAATAATCCATTATCCTTATTTTCTAGAAAGAGATACGAAGCAAATTGTGTGAGACTTGATTATCTAACCAGCATGGACGTGATCTAACCATCTTCCTTATACCTCCTTTCTTGACTTGATTGGAAGAGGTATAACACCAAGTGGACGAGAATCGACCATCCATTTTTCAAGTTTCACCCTTCATGCTGGGGGAAAGGTCTCATTCCATGAGCAAACGTGGCTTGATCATTCATTCGGCAACATTAGCCTCGATACGGTAAATGAAATACAAATTAAATGGGTGGAAATACTACTACTCTCAACAAACATCTCTAAGTCTCTGAAGTGGACTAGATTACTCTGAGTCCCTGGAGTGCAGACTACAATATAAACGAATTAAAAACCTTTAAGTCCCTAAAGCGGACTAGTGTACTCTAAGTCCCTTGAGTGCAGACTAGAGTATAAACCACTTAAAAACCTCTAAGTCCCTGAAGCGGACTAGAGTATTCTAAGTCCCTTGAGTGCGGACTAGAGTATAAACGACTTAGAAACCTCTAATTCCCCAAAGTGTGGACTAGAGTACTCTGAGTCCCCAGAGCGCGGACTAGAGTATAAACAATTCAAAAATCTCTAAGTCCCCAGAGTGCGGACGAGAGTACTCTGAGTTCCCAAAGCACGACTAGAGTATAAACGACTTAAAAATCTCTAAGTCCCTAGAGTGCGGACTAGAGTACTCTGAGTCCCTAGAGCATGGACTAGAGTATAAATGACTTAAAAATCTCTAAGTCCCCAGAGTGCGGACTAGGGTACTCTGAATCCCCAGAGCGTGGACTAGAGTATAAACGACAGAAAATTCTCTAAGTCCCAGAGTGCGGACTAGAGTACTCTAAGTCCCTAGAGCGCAGACTAGAGCACTCTAAGTCCTTAGAGCGCGGACAAGGTATAAACGACTTAAAAATCTCTAAGTCCTCAGAGTGCGAACTAGAGTACTCTGAGTCCCCAAAGCGTGGACTAGAGTATAAACGACTTAAAAATCTCTAAGTCCCCAGAGTGCGGACTAGAGTACTCTGAGTCCCCAGAGTGCATATTAGAGTATAAATAACTTAAAAATCTCTAAGTCCCCGGAGCATGGACTAGAGTACTCTGAGTCCCCGTAGTATGGACTAGAGTATAAATGACTTAAAAATCTCTAAATCCCCGGAGCATGGACTAGAGTACTCTAAGTCCCCAGATTGCGGACTAGAGTATAAACGACTTAAAAATCTCTAAGTCCTCGGAGCACGGACTAAGGTATTCAGGTCACTGTAGGACCTGTCGTAATAGCTGGTCGATGTAAACATTGATCGAGTGTGCCTAGAAGTATGGACAAAGCTTTCGTGATGCAATCAGTACGCATTATGCTAGTTTCTTTATTTTTGGATAGGTCCTTTCAGCTCCCGTCATTCATTTGCTGACAAAATACACCGTCCTTTGGATTCTCTCCTCCTCATGAAGCAATGCGGCACTTATAGCGTGTGCCAATACAGCCAAATAAATGTACAAATCTTCACGATCCACTAGCTTGACAGGACGGGGTTTCTCTCCAAATGATTCACCAAAGTTTGAAATGCGTCTTTACAATCCTGTGTCCATTCAAAGTTTCTTTTCCCTTTCCGGGTCAAATCAAAGAAAGGAATACATTTGTCGGTTGCTGTGAGACCAATCGGCTTAAGGCAACAGCTTTCCCGTTCGTACTCTACACTTGTTTAATAGTCCTTGGCGCTTGGATATCGCGGATAGCCTTAATATTCTTGGGATTAGCTTCTATTCCATGGGCATTAACAATAAAAGCCAAAAATTTCCCTGATGCAACACCAAAAGAACACTTTAAAGGATTAATTTTCATCTTGTAATATCGAAGGATATCGAAAATTTCTACTAAGTCTCTAATGTGTTCATTTGATCATCGTGACTTCACGAGCGTATCATCCGCATCGGGATTTGGTTATATCCTAAGTACGCATCCATGAAAGATAGCAACTCGTGTCCCGCAGTTGAATCCACTAGTTGGTCGATCCTCAGAAGGGGAAAACTGTCTTTTGGACACACCTTTTTCAAGTCTGAATAATCAATACAAGTTCTCCATTTTCTATTCGCTTTTTTCACAAGTACATGATTAGATACCCATTTAGGGTAGAGAGCATCGTGGTAAACCATTGTCTTTTAGTCTATTCACCTCCTCTTTGAGAGCAACAGATCTTTTCAGATCCATGCCACATCTTTTTTGCTTCACAGGGACATGCCTCAGGTTGATATTCAATGCATGGATCGCAATAGTAGGTGAGATTCCATACATGTCAGAGTGATTCCAAGCGAACATGTCTAGATTCGCTCGGAGAAAACCAGCAAGTTCTTTCATCATGGGGGGCTAAGTTGTGATTCAATCTTTAGGACCCATGATGGGTCGTCATGGATGACTGTGATATCAATTGTCCATTCTGTTGGTCCAGCCTTAGTCTCTTTGGAATCCTCTTCATCATCTCTCGGATCTATATCTCTATAGAACCAACTGTGGTGCCCGAACCAAGGCTTAGCGCTAGTTGTCAACCTTCGCTAGCTTAGATGTGATAGTCTTGTCCATACCCTTCCATTTTCTTTGCACCAAGCGTCCCTCAACTTAGCAACATAACAGGCACTTCTGGTCGCTTGATCGCTATGAACAACTCCTACACCATTATATATCGAAAACTTCAAAGTCAGACACCAAGGGACAAGAGCTACCCGGAATTTAGCTAGGGCCGGTCGACCTAGAAAAACGTTGTATGGAGAATCAACATCCAAAACAAAAAATAACAATATCCGCACGCTCCTTCGTTCATCTTCTCCCAACTCTATAGGTAACTCCACATAATCAACAGCTTCAGTTGCAACATCGTAAAAACTGTGTATATAAGCCTTGGAAGGTTTTAAATCTTTAACTTCCATCCTCATCCGATCATAAGCTTTTTTGAAGATTATATTTACTAAACTTCCACAATAAATCAATATTCTTCTCACCAAAGCAGGGCCAATCATGGCTGAAATGGCCGTTGGGTCGATTGTCGAAGCCTCTACCTTATCTGCATCTCTGTTCCTAAACACAATATCATCTGCCATCATACGTTGCTGTTTTGTCGGAGCTTCATCTTCAATATTCGAACAAAACTCAAAATCCACATGCCTAATTGTGCTAGCATAGCGCTCCATTTCTTGCCAACTCTTATCTGCTAGATGTGGTCCACCAACTATCGTATTATCACCAGTCTTCCACCAGTCCGCATAGGCTCCTCAGCTCTACGTGGCGCTTATCCTCAGTTGGGATCAGATGTCCCTTGCTTGTTATTCTATGAGGCTTTCACAAACTGTTGTAATTTCCTTTCTTGAATTAGCTTTTCTATAACATCCTAGGGATGCCTGCATTTATTTGTATTATTCCTATAGCACTCGTAAAACCGATAATATTTCCTGGTCTGTTTCTGCTTCTCTGTTGATTAGTTTGGAAGCGGCTTCCTATACTGCATTGTATTGCAAGTAGACAAATAGATATTCTTCAAGGAGGTATCCAATGATGTATAAGTATTATACATCAGAGTGCTAAGCTTCCCTTCTCCATCCCTCTTTCATTCACGGTTACTATCTCCGTCTCTCTTTTATTGATTTGGTTTATTCTGGACATTCACTTGGACTTTTTCAGAACTGTCATCTCACTATTTTACTGCAATGTTACTCTGTATTCCTCCTCCACTTGGTCCTGAAACATTCTTTTTCCTGGAAGACCTGGCTTCCTCCTTTCTCAAATACTAAGCCGCCTTTCCGTAAAAGCGCTCCAACGTTACGGGTGGCAGGTAAGTCAGGTCCCACGTTTAAGGCTCTCATCACAGCCATAAGTATCGCATGGCCGTTCGGATTACTGACCTCCATAACCATTGTGTGAAATCTCTCTAAATAATCTTTTAATGACTCTCCTAGAGCCCGAATCATGCTGGACATGGACATTACATCATTGGGATGAGTTTTGTTCATCCAAAACTATTTCATAAACTTGGTTGCCAAATCGTCAAATCTAGAAATTGATCGTGGGGTTAGCCTTGTGAACCAAATCGTTGCTATTCTGAAGAGAGTTATAGGAAAGCATCTTCACTTGGTTGCATCATCATCTCACATAGAATCCATCAGCCATTCGTACCTCATGATATGTTGCTTGGGGTCAGTCTTTCCCTCGTAGGCGGGCATTGATGGCATATTAAACTTCCTTGGATTCCATGCATGTAATACACTATCAGTGAATGTGGTATGACTTCCTAAGATTCCCCCATCATCGTTGGTTAAGCCTTGGCTCTCCCTCACTAACTGTCTGACTATTGTCGATAAGTCTGGTGTTTGGATGGTTGGTGCCAAGCGATGGTCGTACTCCACCTCATGTGAATGGTCCGGTCGAGTCTACGGGTCGTTTCACGCCTTCTCGGTTCACCATCTTCCCAATGTATATCTTGTAAATTCACTTCATCATCATTCCAGGGAAGAGCTTGGTCAAGATTAAATTGAACTCGAGCATCCAAACTAACTATAGCAGCTGTAGCTTGATTACCATAAGGCATGGATGAATTCCCTCTTCTGGTGGAGGGATCGGTAATGATCCCTATGGAGGGATTGGCACCGATCGATCTTAACAGACCAAGATGGTTTGCTAGTTGATGCCTCGAATTATCTATGCTTTACTCATCCGTTCTACGACACCTATGCCAGTAATACTCATCTAATGAGATAAAGCTCTCTGATGCCGAGTGAGGAGTGGGATCCCTTCTAGCTTTCCCTCATTGCCGCTGATCATCGAGTTGATATTTGTCTAATTTTTTTGTTTTAGTTATCAACCGCTCTCCATCAGCTCTCTCGTTAAGTTATGAAATTCAACTCTCATAATAAAATCAGTGGGATTCTGAACTTCAACCAGATCAGCATTCACATTTGTTGGTTGATTGGTTAGGTTTCCGTGTTGAATGCTAATATTCTCATTTCCATCCACATTCTGGAAAGTAGATCTTGTATGTCCCACCATTTCTTAATAGCCTTGCTTAGATTCCTACAAATCTGAGTAGTATTAGCAACTTCTTGAAAATAATGCAGATCTTATTTGGGGGAACTATCTAATCCAATAACAACAGAGGGATCCTAACAAGCTGAGAATCAAGGTTCTCAGTGAAAGCAACCAAATGTTTGCAACAAAATTGGTCATAAACACCCAAGAATAGGTTTTGTAGAGAAGTAAGTGAAGAAAAATAAAATTAAACCAAGGAAATGATTGAGCTAATAACTGATAAAGATCAATAATCAGAGACATGGAGATTTATAGTGGTTCGACGTTGTATGCCTACGTCCACTTTAAAGGTTATCCTTTATTGATTACTTATAAATCTAATTACAGTAGTAAGGAATAGCAAACACTTGATTACAACATAGTCCAGAGTAATAAGCAGCGTAAAGATCCTTAGAATGACCCATTAGGCTAGTATTAATAGGTGAAGGCGACCACCAATCTCTCTGAAATTTCGGCTGAAGGACCTTCTAATCCACATGTGCCCATTAGATGGATATCTAGTCCCAATTCCCAATAAGGAGGGATCGGTACCATTCCCTTTATTGGTCAATTTTTTGGGCAGCGATTCTTATGGTGGGTTCTTCATGTTAAAATTTATTTGGCCTCTAATTTTCATGTCATTTGGACCACTGGAATATGAGTTATTGCTTGATCTTTGACTTGATATCACTTGTGCACTGCTTATAGCTGAACTCTCTACAGGGGTGTTTGTTGATCCCTCTCATTCTATCCTATTGACATGCGATTCCTGGTATAGGTTCCTTAGGGTTCATATACCTTGCTCTCCAAATTTCATATGCTTTGGACTTGTAAATCTTGAGGTATTGATTGTTGTATGCATGAATGCACTTGCACTTTGATGGATGCCGACCCCTCTTCGGTGAAGACTGCCGATCCCTCTTGATTGAGTATGCTAATCCCTCTTAATGAGCCAACCTATGCTGAAACCTTCCATTCATTAAGCCATATTCCATGCTTTGAGAATCCTACACTATACATCCATTAAATCCATTCAATTTGACTTCATATAATAATCTATACTTGACATCTGGGCCCTTTTCATTATGAAATCATAGGCCTTGATTGCAGCCGGATCTAACTCATGCAATTAGTTCAATATAGCCAGGCTATAATGCCGGGTAACAACTGAAATATGCATAAACCATACATACACTTGTACATGTATGTTTTTTTAACAAAAAAATTTGGAGTCGACACTAATCCCTGATTTGGGAGTCAGCACCGACTCCTGATTTAGGAGTTTGTACCGACTCCTCACTTGGAGAATTCTCCAAGTGTTTTCCTGAGAATATGATTCATGGGTATATAACTCGCTTTCACGCCGCTCCTCATCTCCTTACGTGTTCATTTGTTTTTGATTTAGAGCTTTGAACTGCTTCCATTAATGATTCCTTGCTCCCAAATTAAGATTTTCCATTGCCTACCCTTACTTGCCGCCGCCAACACCTATGGCCACCGATCCTAACATCGACCCGCTTCCGTCAAACCTATCCCTAATGCAACTGATCCTAATCCTTAGAATATCAACTCCGTGAATTCAGCCTACCACTTCACTATTCATAGGTAAGTGGTGAACTTGGTTGTGGCATGTGGACAGGGATGGTCCCAGGTATGGATGTTGGTGATGCCAGCGGCCGTGGTTCTTGGGGTTAGGGAAGATGAAGGACGAAAAGTGGAAATCTTCTGGGTTGTGGGAGTCGGTGAGACTCCAGTACTTAGAATATTTTCCACCAATTCCAAGATTTTGGCCTAACTTTATTTCGCGGAGCAATGTTGTACTCCTCTTTCATCTTGAACATATCCAAAGCATAACTGATGACGTAAAGCTTGCCTGGATGGTCAGCGATGTCGAGTGATGTCCAGAACTGTCAAGTCAAACGGTTAATCAATACCGAAATTATGAACTGTGCTACACTGCAACAATGCATTATACTGCACTAGAGTCCACTTTAGTACAGGGTAATGGTTTATGGTTAATCTTCTAATGTTGATTTATGTCGAGTTTTTTATAAAAATGTACCAAAGACAATCCAAATATTTGGCTGCTCAGACTACAAGATACTTCACCTTCAAAATATATTGAATCCGACGTAGAGTCAAGCTTAGCCATAACATCTCAAGCATAGTAAACTTCTGTCCAACAAGAGCAGCAACCAAATATTCCACATGTTGGTCAATAAAATCTATAAAATCCCAAAGTAGAACCACAGATTGCTGAAAATTCAGTTGAACCGATAGGTAGGACTCGGAGAGATCCAACACCCAGTACTCTTAAGGATGTAGTAATACTTAATGATCTAGTTGATTTCGTTCCCTCCAAAATCAGTGAGGGATCTCTTTATAGGTTATGCAATAAGAATGAAGCTCTATTTGACGACGTTTTGGCACCATCTCATGACAAGAGAGCTCACAATCCTCCAGAAGGATATATAGCTTGCAATAGATATATGAGACCGGCAGGTTGTGTCCTACCATTTAATCAATTTGTTCATCGAGTCTTGAACTTTATAAGACTGGCTCCCATACAGCTGCATCCGAACAGCTACACTTTTCTTCTTAGCACTTATATGGTCATCTCTAATCATTTGAATTGACGATATTGAAAACTGATACCTCTACAGCTTTAAGAGCCACAAAGAAATCCCATCTCTTATTTACTTGGACCCAATGATGGGTTGTAAAATAGTTACAAAGGCTTGGAACAAGCTAATTAATTTTAGGGTCGAATGGTTTTATGTACGCTATCCACTCGGGTTCGCTCATAGATGGATATCCGGGTGTAAGTTTTATTCCAATCGCCATTCACGCATTTGCCTTATAGTCTCCATGCATAATTTATTTTTCTCTATTATACAGATGTTCAAACGAGACCCCATGGTGGATCACTTTCGAATACCGTTAATACTCTTATGGCGGTCCTAACCTGGGATAAGTATATAAGAACTTTATTGATAGACGAGAATCTTCTTTCCTATGGTTTATTAGAGAAGGCCACAACACTGGCATAGTCCTATTTGTCGACATTGAGGATAATGGTGACAACGATGATAACAATCCAGCCATAGGAGGCGAAGTCTATCTTGATTTGTCCCAGCCCCAAGTCTTAGGGCTAGAGTTATAGAAAACACAGAACAAGAACATGAATGCGTCGAGGAAAGTGAAATTATTGGAGAAAGTGGTAAGGTCAGCCAGGCTAACACTGAGGTGAGCCATAGGTCTCTGACCAAACAACCCAGGGATGATCAGCAGCCTACGACTAAAAAGAGGTCGATCATGAGAATTTCTTTGGCGCCAACTTCCATTTAATATTTACTAGTTACAACCGTGGAAAAAACTCCTTTGATCCCATCCATAGGCACACTCGCTAGCTTAGGCGAAATTCCTACCGACTTTGGGTCCTTCGATATAGGGAACATGAGCATAGATGGTTCTCCCCTCTGTTTCAGCGACGATGTCATTCACACTAGTGAGGGAGAGGTCACTCCCATGACTAAGACTCCAGCTCATGGTCCATTGGGAGGCTACAAGGACACTCATGCACTTGAACTTAACTCGTGCCCTTGTTTATTTGATCTAACTCATTCCTATTTGCTTTACAGGTTCTATAGATAAGAAGAAGCATTCATATCAATCCCTGGAGGAGAGAGCATACCATGGTCAAAGGCCCCGACTAGGGTCATACTACCAAGGGAGTGGTCGGTACTATGATTTAAGTTATCGCTCCGGTCGCGAAAGAGACGGCCAGGAGAGGAGTAATTACGATAGGGGCCTTTCTTCTCATGATTCCGCTTCTAAGCGTTGACATAGATCTAGATTAACTCCTTTTAGAGGCCCGTATAGGCAACCTAACTACCGTGATGATACTCCACCAATTGACTCTTCTCGACTTCCACTACCTGCCTCTGTTCCTTTACAGTCCACGACATTATCTCACTCCAGTCAGTTTTCTGAGTGCAAATATCATAAGAGTGTCTTCGACACTTTTCATCAGAAGCCTGTGTAAAGGAAGCACTTCTGCTCCAGCCATTATAGAAGTGCAGCAGGTAGATATTACGGGTCGGATGGCCGAGCTTAAGAATGAATTCCCCAACATTTGCTTTGATGGAGTTATGTTTTCCCAAATTTAAAAAGATTTCGTACTAAAGGCCAATAAAGTACCATCGACCGTACGATCGATGTCCACAATCAATGCAATAAATAGGGAAAGCTGGTCGAAAAGATCTAAAAAGTTTTAAGAGACAGCCTACCGGAGGTAAAGAACCAGAAACTTATTGAAGCCAAGAATAATTGAGTCACAGCTGCTCTCGACACTGAAATTGATACCTTAGGAAAATCCCAAGTTGAAGCGGGGAAAAAGGCCGAGGAGGCTACTAAAGCACTCGAAGCCGAGAGATCTAACCATTTTAATGAAATCGAGTAAGCACATCATCAGAACCATGAGCTTGTAATGGAAACCATGAGCTTGTAATGGAAAGAGATGCTTCTAGGAGGAACGTGATCGAATTGAAAGCTAAGCTCGAGCGTGGGACCAAGGAAAAAGATGAAGCTAAAAAAATTGCTCAAGACGTATGCGATGAGCTTGTTATTGCCAGAATAGTGAAAAATGAAGTGCTTGAGAAAACTAGGGACGTGGACACCCTTGTAAAAAGAGAAGTTGAAGCCGTGGATCAATGAGTAGAAGAGAATATGATGCGGAGATTTGAGCCAATAATCACTCAATACAATGCCAATGTGCTCAAGTTTTGAAATTTAGACTGGTTCAGAGAGAACTACCCTTTAATGCTTGCCAGTGTTTGGAAAAGGTTCGTTGCGGAAGAAAAAGAATTTTTTAAAAGTGATAATATTAATATGAAGTAGCTGGAAAATGAGACTTGAAATGAGCCCAAAATACTTCATGACAACCAGCATCTTATTCATTTGGAATTTTTTGTAACCGCTCAAAAAGAATTAGGCGAAGGTTCTGGTACGGCCATCATGATGCTATAGCTGGTCAAACTCTCGGGACTTAGGCTGCTCTTAGTTCCGCTGTTGATTCCTCTACCGATGTTGGTTATGACCCAAAGAAGCCACAGCTCCAAAAATCCACTCTTCTATCCCCTATTCCTAAGGGAACTCCTAGAAGCACACTCGCTTATGCGAAAGCTCAAACTGAAGAAGGTATCTCATTGACTTCACCTATTTTCCAAAGAGTTGACGTGTCGCTGATCAACGTCACTAATCTCTCGTTTCGCGTTTCTTTAGCTATAAGTTAGCTTGCTATTACTCCACTTCCTGACATGGGCTAACAATCGGGATCACATGCGCTTGCAACCGAATTGGTGACTGTCACATCCTCTATTAACCCGCTTTTTGGCAAGGCGGCATACATGTGGATTTAACCCAATTGACTGCATAATTATTGAAGATGAATTGTCATGGACTTGGTTCCGATTTGAATGAATGGATTATAAATCACGAATGACAAACATGATTATGAGGCCAGGATATAGCATAGTTGGTGGACAAACAACGCGACAAAATGGAGTATAGATTTTGGGGAAAATGGATTGCTTGGAGTTTGCTTCGAGTCACCTTCATGTCTACTTTAGGTTTTCGGGAGGTTTACTTCGAGTCAAGCAAGAGCTCACTTCGGGTCACAAAGGGATCGACATGTCCATAAGGGATCGGTGTTGTTTCGAGTCACTGGAGGGTTTACTTTAGGTCAAGGAAGCTGCTACTTCAGATCAGAGTCATGGATCGATTAATATTCATATGGTCCACATCAATTTCGTATCCATCAATCTCATATCCATCTACTTCATATCTATCTTCTTTGAACCCATTTCCTTTTTATCCATGTGCTTCATATCGATCCATTCCATACTCACCCACTTTGTATCGATTTCACTCCAGCATGTTTCGTATCGATCAATCAATTGATCGATACAAAGCAAGGAGCTAGGTATCGATACAAAGGCAATAATGAAGCATCGATACGAAGGCGGGGGTATGATATCGATATGAAGAGCAATACACAGGGTCGATATGAAGAAGGCATGGTCAACTAAGGGAAGCTGTCTACTAGCATGAAAAATGGATCTACACATAATTGTCGCTGCATGTCATCGATACAGGATCGATCGATACGAAGTCGATTGATATGCATGGATCGATATGCAGCCATTATCCAACCTACAAATCGAATCTTGGATTGATCATAACTCAAAATCTACAAGTACAAATGCCATGAAATTTTCATAGGAGCTTTCTTATTTACTTAAGAATGTCTACAATCGATCGCGGCTCAAATGGAACGCATATTGATTGATACTAAGAGAGTAGAGATCGATCAAGATTGATCCCAAACAACCCTTGATCGATTTGGCGGGTCCACCCACGTGTGAGAAGAAGTATTTCTAGTTCTAGGGCAGATATTTCTAGATCTACACCTATAAATAGCACCCCTACGCCTACTAAAAAAGGACTTTTGGCCCTTCTACGCCATTACTCTACTGAAACTACACTGTAACTTAAAAGTCTTTGTACTACTTTCCTTTTAATTTTTGTTTTTCTTCATATTTATATCATCTTCGTATATTCTATCTATGTTCTGCGATTGTGAGTGAGTGCTTTCATCAGCAATTGTGTGTTTGTGACCAATTTTGGCGCAAACATTTTGGTGCTTTCACTGAGAATTGAACTCAAGGATTCTGAAGCTTGAATTTGAAGGCTTGGGAACTTGGATCTAGGAAGTAATGGCTAAAAATACAACAAGGTAATAGAGAACGCATAGGATCATGTTGACTCAATCCCAGAAAGGGTCCCAGGCGGTGCTGCACAGTCTGGCGTTGATCAGGATATGGATGCTGGTCTAAAAAGGTAGGTTTCAGGATTCCCTCGTGGACTCGGGGGGCAAGTTGGAGGTAGCAGAAAAAGGCTACCACTTGATGACAGCGATATGTTAGCAGACATGATTAGAGGGCTATGAGGGAGGATTGGTGAATAGAGATTTGGAGGACGTGAACAGAAGCCCCTTCACTTCTATGATCAGGCAAGCTAGGAATCCATCGGATTTCAAATTAGCATCGTTGGAGATGTATGATGTGAGAACGGATCCCACTGTTCACTTAACAAGGTACTTGAGGCACATGGAGGTACTAGGGTGCATCGTAAGAGGTTATGGCACGATGCTTCCCTTTGTATTTGATGGATATAGTAGCACTATGGTTCAGACAACTGGAAAGCAGCTCTATTGGCACTTGGATGAAGTTGATCGAGAGGTTTATGGGGCAATTTTTGGTCCACATCGTGAGGCCCAAAAATGTGATGACTTTGACATGGATGAAAGAGTGGAAGGGAGATTCACTTAGGGATTTCTTTACTACATTAAATGTGACAGTGGCTTCGGTGGATCGATCCGATCTGTCGATGGTTTGATGGCGGCAGTCTCAGG
The DNA here is from genome assembly GCA_030765085.1 of Allium cepa. Classification (NCBI taxonomy): domain Eukaryota; kingdom Viridiplantae; phylum Streptophyta; class Magnoliopsida; order Asparagales; family Amaryllidaceae; genus Allium; species Allium cepa. The sequence goes on from CM060929.1 coordinate 488,097,662, forward strand.
AATGGCGGATAATTCCAATTTCAAGATATCGTTGGAGCAGGATCCACCGATCGATCTCGAGGAGTTTTACCATGAAGTGGAAAGGTTTCTATGATAGGAAGATGTAAAGGCTGAAAGAGAGCGGAGAGAGGTTGAAGTTTTGTGCGGTAAAAGGTGGAGGTCCACCCAGGGAGGATTTAAACAAGGACGATAGAGGCAAAAGGAAAATGAATGACAATGGTAACACATCAAAAAGGCAACGAAGGGAATCAAAATTCTCTTCTGACAGATCTGATTGAAACTCTGGAAAGGATTTATTTGGATACTCGAGGATGCCTCCAGTATTGAAGGCCGGCAAAAACAGAACCCTCCGAATACGAGCGGGCATAGTGAAAGTATTGCCTATTCTATGAGCTAGATGGGCACAACACGAATGACTACATGCATTTGAAGGATATCGTTGAGGAGCATGTAAGGAATGGTCATCTACAACAATAAGTAAGGAATCGAGGTGTGGCAGTGGAATAGATGGAACCACCGCCCACCTCAAGCGATGATGCACTGATCTAAGCATCGTCGGCTTATTGTTAGCTGAATGGTTTTATGGCTTTGAATAAGTAATAAAACTCAAAGTAAGGCGGCTAAGTCACTTACACATATATGGGATCGAGAACGGTCCCTAGGCATGCTCTGAGATGATGATATACCATGATGCTCGGGTTTATGAAATCTTGTTTTTTCCATTTTCCATGAACTCTTGTTTCATTCTTGGTACTAGGGCTATTTGGTTTTCTTGATTGTACGGACTTTTATTTTATCAATTGAACTCTATGTTGATTGGATTTGGATTAATGTAATAAATAATACAGGTCGTGCAATTACGCTCCCGACCGGAGAGATGGGGCAATTAACCACGAGCGCGAAGGAACGAACTCAAAGATGGAATATAAAGTCCTCGATCGAAGAGTTGAGGCTAGAGAATAAATATAAAGTCCTCGATCGAAGAGTCATGGCCAAAGAATAAAAAGTCCTCGATCGGAGAGTAGAGGCCGGAGAATATAAAGTCCTCGACCGAAAAGTCAAGGCTGGAGAGAGATACCCTGTGGATTAAGTCCTTGACTGGATATTTGAGGCCGGAGAAGAAAAACCATATATAAGCCCTTGATCGGATAGTCGAGGCCAAAGTAGAACAAATGGACCAAATGAGGTCCCAGCTCTGGATAAGGACCCGGTGAGGTTCCAGATATGGATTATAAGACCCGACATTCCCGGGTTTGAATATGGACCCGACAAGGTTTCAATTTGGATTACAGGACCCGGAGAGGTCCCAGACTTGAATAAAATGTTTCGGGGAGGTCGTGGATTATGTTAATGGATTTGGAATGAATTCGGGATTGAATACTGACTCACGACAGTCTTGGATTTTGTTAATGATCCGGAGAGATCAAGGAATTTTTTTGGCAATGGATCAGATTTAATGTTGGATACAACAATCAGTGGATTATGGACTTTGAATTTTGGACTTATGGCAATACACACCTTCTGATCACAAGGCATGTTTTGGGAGGGAAAGTGTTGACCTACCTTTTGGCAAGGCAGCATAAAGGCGGATTTAACCCAATCAACTACATAATTATCGAAGCTGAATTGTCACGAACTTGGTTTCGATTTGAATGAATGGATGATAAATCATGGTTGACAAACATGATTATGAGGCCAGGATATAGCATAGTCGGTGGACAACCAGTGCAACATACTTGGAGTATAGATTTTGGAGAAAATAGGTTGCTTGGAGTTTGCTTTGAGTCACCTTCATGTCTACTTTGGGTTTTCGGGAGGCTTATTACGAGTCAAGCAAGTCTCACTTAGAGCCACAAAGAGATCGGCATGTCCATAGGGGATCGGTGTTGCTTCGAGTCACTGGAGGGTTTACTTTGGGTCAAGGAAGCAGGTACTTCGGGTTAGATTCATGGGTTGATCAATATTCATATGATTCACATCAATTTCATATCCATTAATCTCATATCCATCTACTTCTTATCCATCTGCTTCGAACCCATTCCCTTCATATCCATGTGCTTCATATCGATCCATTCCATACTTACCCACTTCGTATCGATCCCACTCCAGCATGTTTTGTAACGATCAGTCAATTGATTGATACGAAGCAAGGAGCTAAGTATCAATAAGAAGCCACAAACCAAGCCTCGATACGAAGGCAATGATGAAGCATCGATACGAAGGCGGGGGTATGATATCGATACGAAGAGCAATACAAAGGGTCGATACGAAGAAGGCATGGTCAACCAAGCGAAACCGTATACTAGCATGAAAAATGGATCTACACATAATTGTTGCTCCACGTCATTGATACAGGATCGATGGATACGAAGTCGGTTGATATGCATGGATCGATATGCAGCCTTCAGCCAACCTACAATTGAATCTTGGATCGATCATAACTCAAAATCTACAAGTCCAAATGCCATGAAATTTTCACATAAGCTTCATATTCACTCAAGAATATTTACAATCGATGAATATTTACAATCGATCGCAGCTCAAATGGAGCCCATATTGATCGACATAAAGAGAGTAGGGATCGATCAGGATCGATCCCAAACAACCTTTGATCGATCTGGTAGGCCACCCACGTGTGAGAAGAAGTATTACGAGTTTTGGGGCAGATATTTTTAGATCTACACCTATAAATAGTACCCCTGGGCCTACTAAAAAAGACTCTTGGCTCTTCTATGTCGTTTCTCCGCTGAAACTCCATTTTAACTTAAATGCTATCAATTGTACTGTTGTAAGTCAGTTGAAAATCATCAATAAACAGCAAACTCGTCAAAGTGGACGTAGGCTACAATGCTGAACCACTATAAATCTCGTCTTTTAACCCTTTTCTTTTTAATTTTTTCCGTTCTACATATTTATATCTCTTTATATATTCTTTCTGTGATCTACGACTATGAGTGGGTGCTTTCATCTGCAATTGGGTGTTTGTGACCAATTTTGGCGCAAACTTCTTCCATAATAATTCCATCCATATTGGTTGAAGATGAATCCTATCTTGATGCACCATTGATTGACGCTTTTCTTGGTGAGGAGTAGATGACCTTCAAAGAGCTTAATGTAACGACGACATGGTTATTACCAAAGGCTTTGAATCCTCATCGGACCATTCCATAGCCAAACTTGAGCAAAAGCTTGTGATAGACATACTCCTTGCCACAAAGATCAAGCGAGAGAAGTTGGAAGTCTTTTCGCCTTCCATATATGTTGTTTTGCCCAAGCAAACCATTTATGACCCAGTTGACATTCCTCCAACTAGAAGCGCTCAGAGCACGGGGATAATGTCTTCACAAAGCATTCAAACTCCATTCCTTTACCCGGGAGCGTCCAGAGTGCGCCTGCTAGATCTTGACAAAGCACTCCTCCCAAAGGCTAAGGCGGTAGAGGAAGAGATAGAATGAGGTAAGGAGATAGATCGAGTGAAATCTCCCCTAGTAGTAAGAAGAAGAAGAAGTTAAAGAAGAAATACTTACTTGTTTGTTTTTCCGTATATAGACTCCTTTTATATTGTTGGCTGGCTTTGTATGGGTTTGGCACTCATTGCTGCTTTTTTGCTTTTGATGTGAACCATTTGTACTTTGCTTTCTTGGTTTAATGTTAATAACAAAGACCTTTTGTTTACTAAAATATTTGTTCAAATTTATCTAAGTACTTAAGAATTACGCTTCCCATTCAATGCACTTGCTATTTATTTCTTTCAAGATCATTTTCGGATCAAGTCCTTTATCCATTTTGTGGTTTGCTGACTCGCACCGTTCTAGCGAATGTTAAGCAATCTTTAGAGTAAACTACTTAAAATAATGGCCTGAGTATCCTTCTCAAAGATAATGAGTTCCAACCATGCCAAACTTCGGGCATGAGTTAAGTTAACTACTTAGAATCGTAGTTCGTACATCCTCATCTAGAATGTTAGCATTCAACCAAGCCTAACTTCGGGCATTGATCGAAGTGTTAAAAATTGGACCTCACTTTACTCTGAGCGTGGACCTTCCGTTCTACCTACTCCAGGAAAGATGTTAAAGATTAGATGGACTTGTTATGCCTAATTCCATTTATACTCATGCCCCCAGTCCAGGGATGAGAGTTGAGTAAGCGATTGGTTGTATTGCGCTCCTTTTGATTTATACTCCTACACTCCATCCAAGGGTAAGAGTTGACGTATGGAGGTTGTGTCACACTCAGTTCTAAGTTTGTGCTTTTGCTCCTAATTCGAAGGCAAGAGTTAGTTTGTGGACGTCTGTGTTTCATTCGGCTTAATTTTTTACTCCGGGTCCTGCTTTGGGAACAAGAGTTAGGGTACAGATGCTTGTCTCGCATCTAGTTTAAGTTTATACTCTGGATCCTACTCTGGGATAGTGAGTTAGAATGCGGATAGTCGTGTTATGTCCAACATATGTTTATACTCCCGCCCTTAATCCGAAGGCAAGAATTAGCTTATATTGATCTCCGGACACCAAGAGGGACTTCACGGGCTCGATGGCCACTAAAGTTTGGTTGGCACCTATATTCAGGTACCTCTAAACCTGCATTAATTCGTATGTAGATTCATTCGAGTTGCTCAAGTCACAACTCTTAAGAAATGAGAAGATAGTAGTTTGGGTTGAAAAATCTGTTTATTTCATAAAAGGCAAAAAATGACAGAATCTGTCTTATTACACGGCTCTAGCCCAGTTATTTACAAATTTATTCTCTAAGTGAAATAGCATCGTAGATGCTCGCTATTCCATGCCCTCGGGAGTAAGATCCCATCCGAAGTTGCAAGCTTGAAAATGCCATCTCCAAGCTTTTCCTCGATTGCATACGGACCTTCCCAGCTTGAGCCCAAGTTTTTAAAGCTAGGGAAGATTCGTTTAAGGACTATGTCATCGATTTCAAAGGTCTAACTCCTGACTATGGTGTTATAATACCAGGCGACTTGGTATTCATGTGCCGCTGCTCTCAACTCAGCTTCGATGCGCCTCTCATCGATCATATCAAGAGACTCCATAGGGAGTTGTTCGCTTGTCCGTGGGTCGTAGCAAGTGACCCGATGATAAGTTATTTCCAGTTCAATCAGAATCACAGCCTTTGATCCTTATGCCAAGGTGAATGGAAATGGCTAGTTATTGACTTGTAGGTGGTTCAATAAGCCCAAAGCGTTAATGGGAGTTCATCAACCCACTTGCCTTTGGCCTTCTCCAATCGCTTCTAAAGAATGGACTTGATAATTTTATTTATAGCTCCGACCTATCCATTCGCTTGAGGATGTGCCACCACTGCAAATCTCTTCTTTATGAGACGTCGATGATAGATATTCTCACACTCCAAAATATCAAATTGGGTCCCATATTCAGTAACGATCTCTTGTGGAACGCCAAAACAACGGATGATATTCCGAACAACAAATTTGATTACTTTCTTCATATTAATCATGGCCAAAGGTTCCGCCTCAGCCCATTTAGTAAAGTAATCAAACGTCATGACGACGTACTTCATGCTACCTTTAAATATTGGCAATACATCGATAATATCATCACCCCAAATTGCATTTGAGTAATTTCTAAGTATGGGGCTGTCAAAAATTTTGCAAATATTTGGCACTTGTCGCATTTTCGGGTATAATCAGTTGTGCCTTGTTTGGCAGTCAACCAAAAATAACCATAATAAAGGATCTTCTTCACCAGGGTCCGCTCTCTAATGTGGCCGCCATAGGCCTCTTCATCAACTTCTCTCATAACTCGTTTGGCCACGTCTTGAGCGACGCACCGTAGCATAAGGACATAGAAACCCATCCTGTGCACTATTCCTTCTTGCATGACATATCTCAAAGCTTGTCGAAGGATTTTTCATCATTTATTCCTTCTCTTTAGAAGGATTACTCTTTGCAAATAATTTTGAATCGAAGTCATCCATGAATCCTTTTCAGGTTCGGTCGTCAAGATCCAACCGACATCCATCTAGTCGATGCTCGGAGCTAAAAATGCCTCCACTGGAACTAAGCTCATGAGTTGTGCATCTCCAAAACTAGCCGATTTAGCAAGCGAGTCAACTTTCTCATTTCTCTCTCTGGGAATATTAGTAATCATGTGATATTCAAAGTCATCAAGTAGCTTAAAAACCCATTTTAGAAAAGGAGTTTGCCCCTCTACTTTCACCTAATATTCTTTTCGAACTTGGCATACCACTAGATTGGGCAGAAAATGTGTAAAATCTTTATTCCCAGATCCTTAGTGATCTCGAGTCCTGCAATTACGGCCTCATATTTAGCTTCATTGTTCATTACCAAAAAGTCAAGTTTTAAGGCATAGCTGATTGGGTGTTCCTCGGGAGTGATAAGTACAACTCCAGCACCAGAACGCTGATCATTAGATGCACCATTCATGTACATCTTCCATCCAACTTTTTATCCACTGCTCTTCAAAGAATCTATCTAGTGCAGTGAATTCGGCTATGAAATCCACCATGGCCTTACCCTAAATTGCTTTCCAAGGGTGATAAGTGATATCACATTGACTCAATTCAATGCTTCGTTTCATTAGCCTTCCAGAAGTCTCAGGTCGTTGCAAGACTTATCGTAAAGGTTGGTCGGTAAGGACATTGATCAGATGAGCTTGGAAATAAAGGCAAAGCTTTATCGAAGCGATCAAAAAACAATATGCGAGCTTTTGCGGTTTCGGGTAGTTTCTTTCTACTCCCGTCAGCCACTTATTAATGCAATAGACCAGTTGTTGGATGCAAGATTCCTCATGTACAAGTGAGGCGCTTAGAGCATGTACTGACACTGTCTGGAATAAGAACAAATGCTCATAATCCATCAGTTTTGAAAGAATGGGTGGTCTCTCCAAATGATCCACTAGAGTCTAAAATGCTTCTTTGTAGTCATGACTCCACTTGAATTTTTTCTTTCCCCTCTTAATTACCTCGAAGAAAGGGATGCATTTGTTAGTGGCTCTGGAGATGAATCGACTCTGGGCAATGAACTTTCCATTTAAGCTTTGGACCTCCTTGATCGTCTTTGGGGCTTCAATCTCTCTCAAAGCCTTGATCATTTTTGGATTGGCTTCAATCCCATGGGAGTTGAGAATGAAACCCAGGAATTTCCCTGGTGCAACACCAAAAGAGCATTTCAAGGGATTGAACTTCTCAAGAGAATTTTAGATTGGCTTCAATCCCATGTGGTTTCTCGATGTCATAACTTCACAAGCTTGTCATCCATGTAAACCTTCATTGATCATCCAATTTGGTTATTAAACATCTGGTTCACAAGTCTCTAGTAAGTCGCTCTTGCATTCTTTAATCAGAAGGGCATGACTAAATAGCAATAGAGTCTAAGATCGGTAATAAAGCTTGTGTGTTCCTAATCTAGGATGCACATCAGGACTTGATTATACCTTGAGTACGCATCCATAAATAAGAGTAGCTTGTGTTCGACAGTCGAGTCCACAAGTTGATCTATCCTTGGAAGTGAAAAGCTGTCCTTTGGGCATGCCTTATTTAAGTCTAAATAATCGATGCATGTTCTCCACTTCTCGTTTTCTTGCTTTACCAAAACAGGGTTTCATACCCAATCCGAGTATAAGGCATGGCGGATGAAGCCGTTATCCTTTAGCTTGTCTACTTCTTCCTTGAGTGTATTGGATCTCTCTGGACCCAGGCTGCGGCATTTCTGTTTCATATGAATGCATTTGGGATTCATGTTTAATGCATAGGTCACTATACTGGGCGAGATCCCACACATATCCGAGTGTGTCTAGGTAAACACATCCAGGTTTGCTTGAAGAAAACCAACTAACTCCTTCATCACACTAGCACCAAGCTAAGATGCATCCTTCAGGACTTTACTTGGGTCATCCCTGTTGACTGGAACAGCAATTGTCAAATCGATGGGAGCTGCCCGTCCCCCCTCCGACTCTTTTCGTTGATCCTGCCATCGTACGGCTAACTAATTTGCCTAAGCCGGGGTTCAGGCGATAGTTGCTATGCATCCAAAACCTTGAAGTAGAGGATCCCCACTACACTCTTTCCTTTCTCCATGCACCTTGCTTCCTTCAGTTCAGCGACATAGCACTCTCGACCATCCACTTGATCTCTATGCACGATCCCCACTCCTTTGTATGTAGGGAATTTCATAGTTAAACACCCGGGAGTGATGACCACTCTAAATTCAGCTAGGGTTGGTTGGCCCAAGAATGTGTTATAAGCAAAATAAATATCCAATGCTAAAAATGGTAAGACTCGCACTCGCTTGCGGTCACCTTTACTAAGTTCCACCGGTGATTCGACAAATCCTATGGCTTTAGTAGCCATCCCTTTGAACCCCTATATACGATATCTACAAGGCTTTAAATCTCTTTCCTCCAACATCATTTGATCATAAGCTTTTTTAAGAAAAATGTTAATCAAGTTCTCACAATCAACAAGCACCTTTCGTACAATAGAAGGACCAATCGTGGCTAAGATCATGAGTGGGTCAATTGTCGGGGCCTCTATTCCATCTGCATCCTTGTTTTAGAAAAGAATATCGTCTACCATGATTCAAGATTGTTTTACTGGAGCTCCATCCTCGACAACATAGCAACTTTCATTCTCATCGTGCTTTAAGGCTCTAATGTATCTATCCATTTTCGCAAAAATCTTATCAGTAGGATAAGGCTCACCAACGATTGTGCTAATCAATAATTGTTTTTCTGGTCACCTGAATGCATAAGCACCAGCCTCAACTTGCACCGGCTAGGAAGATGACCTAGGGATGCTGGAATTTCCTTTCCCGCCATCCTACGGGGATTTCACATATTGCTGCAATTTCTTTTTCCTTATTAAATCTTCAATCATGACATGCAAGTTCCTACGCTTACTGGTATTATGACTGTGAGTCTTAAGGAATCTGCAGAACTTACCCGACTTCTTTTCCTTCTTAGTTCCTCTCTAAAAGTTGACTTCCTATACGGTTTTTTATTCTGAGTAGCCAGATAGATGTTCTATATCAAGTTGTTCAAATTAGTATAATTGTTAGACTTAGGACCTCTAAAACGTCTTAAGTTATCTGGCTTTCCTTTCTTTGCCCCATCATTGTTTTATTTTCCTCCTTTGTTATGATTACCAACTTTCACATCAACATTCCTAGAGCTCCCTTTAGATAGCTTTATAGTAGTATTGCTTTGAATTGGCTCATTTAAATTTCTAGTATCAGTCCACCGTGGATGCTTACGCACATCCTTCCGACATAAATACTCATTAGCTTTCCTATAGAAAGCTTCCATTGTCGATAGTTGCTTCCTTTCTATCCAATCCCCAAAGTCCAAGTTGGGATAAACTCCTCTACAAAACGCCGTCAACACCATATCTTCCTTTGGTTCCGTTATTCAGGTTATGTCGAATTGATTTAAAGACTCTCCTTTAGCTTGATATACATTAGATAATGGCATCACATGTTTTGTACATGAGGTGTGCAAACAGAATTGCTCTATGAATTTTCGTGACAATTCAGCAAAAGATGATACGGACCTCGACGAAAGCCGACTGAACCACATCGTAGCCCCCCTTTCTAAGAAAATTGGGAAAAAACGACACTTCACAGGAGCCGAAGCCCCATCTGAATCCATGTTCCAGTCATATCTTAATAAATGTTGCCTAGATCTGTTTTTCCTTCGTACAACAACATCATTGTCATATTGAATCTCTAGGGGTATCTCGTGCAAAGGACGTCCTCTGTAGATGGGTTTCGACTAGCATAAGTTCCCCAATCATCATTAGTTCTGGATCTATTTTCACTAACCAACTTCCTAACTATATCTTCTAAATAGTCTGAATCAATGGGTTTGACTGACGGAAGTGATCATGTCCTGTCCCCAGTGTTCGACCAGACGAACGCTCTCGGGAAGGTGCTCGATACCTAGGCTTCCGAAACTCCAAGGGATCCATTTATCTAGCATTCCCCCTGTTTGATTCCCATGAGTAGCATCATCAGAAATATTATGATTTTCCAAATTCAAACCTTCAACGGCACGTCCGGGATGACACTAATGCCGCCTTTCAGAATATGGGCTCTATGCCCACCATTTAGGGAGTCGGTATCAGGTCCTAAGTAGGGGTCAGTATCGATCCATGAATTTGAGACTAGGGCTTATCCTTTTCCTTATGCAGATATTCCAACAGCGTATTGAGTTTTCCTTTACCTTTCTCCCCTCCATCTTCAGTCGGATGAAGAAGAACTCTCCGACCCTAAGCTGGAATCCATTCTACTCCATCTACGACTGTTTTGATTCATCTCATTCAGCAGCCTTAAGCTCTGTTGCATCTTGTTGTTCATTTCCTGTTGGCTAGCCTGGAATTTGTCTTCCAACTGCTTCATCAACATATTCGTCTCTATTCTTGTCACGACGTTAGTTGGAGTCTGGATCTCGGGTTGAGTTGGTTGGACAACTCCATCTCCATGCTGAGGAATCTGATTCTCAACTTCAGTGGTAGCTCTAGAATTGGTAGAATGATCTCTTCTTGATGAGGCTATGACATAATGTTTTGTTAGATTTGTTGGAAATTTGAGTTGTAGAATTAAAAGATAGAGAAATTGGATCTATCTCTTGGATATAGGAACCCAATAGTAGATGATGGATCCAAATGGCCTGGGTTTAATTCTCCATTAAAGCACCAAAATATTTGACAAAAAGTTGGTCAAACATCTAAAGATTCTATAGAGAATAAAAATGAAGAAATAAAAATGAAAACGAAGAAAGAAACAAGACACCAAATATTAATGTGTACATTGGCCAAGCTTTGTTGAACAACTATAAAAGATTGCTTCTTTTTTATTTCCTCGTTTTCATTTATCTATCTTCACTTTTATTGTTTACATGATCTTTGGATGTTTGGCCAACTTTTGGTTCAAACAGTAGGGGTATTGACTTGATTGCATTAGGCAATCCAAATGGGACGGTGAGCAAGAAGCGACGCTATGTAAGTGTGCTGGTGCCATATTAGGAACTAGCAGCTATACATAGGTCGAGAACGTCATCAGTCCTGAGTGGTCAGCAAAAAGATGATGGTTATAGCTAAACTGGCTACAACTCCCACTAATGTAGGTCACAGTTAAGTCACGAACTGCCAAAGTAGTTTGCTTGTTTTTTAGGGGCAAGTCTAGACGGCCCTTAAGAGAGGTCTTTAAAAACGAATGGGGTAGTCCATGGAGCTTAGTCCTATATAGTCCAAGGAGTTAAGTCCATGATAATCTGATGAGCTAAGTTCTCTATAATTCGTTGAGCAGAGTCTACAATAGGAAGTACATAAGCAGAAAATCCCCAAGGCCGATAGATTACGGCTAAACTATATATCGCCATAATTAAGCACTGCCAGAGTTCCTTGGGATGAATGACGACGAGACGTGATATTGCATTGATGATGGATCCTGATAGGGTGCTGGGTTAGGGATACTAGCAGGGATGGTATCGTGGTCCAAAACGGGGACCGTGTTACCTATATATATGTATGTAGTTGTGGTCTACTTCAGGTAGATGCGGCATATCATACACGTATAAGGAGTCAAGATGACTAAGTAAAATTAAAAGACATAACATGTGATGGAAGGCAATCGACATAAACGAGCATTATGTGTAAAATATTTAATTTATCAGTCACTAGAACATTGTTCGGACACCCTCCTCATTACAACCCATAGGATAGCTTTAGAGGGATAAGTACTGGTGCAAGGCGGGAACAGTAGAAGGATGGTTTTCTTATGCATACTCGACATTAATAAAGACACTAGATATTAGAAGTGTCAACCTTGCTCAGTAACTACATAATTTATTGTACTTTACTATTCCGCTATGAATTATATTGATAGTGCTCTATTGTGCATTTCTTTGTTTATTTGTCGGGTACCAAACTAGCGATCCGTACTATGGTGTATTCAGATTTTCGATTTAGCAAAAATTCAGGGCCACTGGGGTGCGGGTTGTTGCACAAAATTCCTCTAAATTTTTTGGACATGTCTTATCCCATGAATTTCATTTCCCTTCCATCATACATCTTCAGCCCGATCGAATCTATACCCATCACCTCAACATCTCCACCACTAGCGGACTCCACCTTGCTCTCTTGCTCTTTGTAATCCATAAATGCTTCCTTTTAGTGACATACATGTAACCATGCACCCGAATCAAGCAACAACCCATATCCTTTTCTTGCGTCAGATTATATCATTATGAATACCAAAATTCACCTTGTCATCATTACCCTCATCGAACTTGTCTTTGCCTTCCTCTATTGCTTTCATTCTTTCTTTGTACTTTTTAAGCTTGTTGTAAAATCTCATTTGATGACTTGGTTTTTCATAGTAATAGCAGATGAAATCTCTTTTCGTGTTCAATCTATTTGATCGTCTTTCCATATTTAGATGGTTACTCCTCCTAGCAAGATTGACCTCTTCAATAAGATTTCCACTTTCCTTTTTCCGTATCGTTTCCTTCCTTCCTTCGCATCTCCTCATTAAGTAGACTACTAACCAGCGATCCTATTGAAACAACTCCGTATGAATTTAACTCGTTAAATGCAAGCCTAAGTTTTTCCATCTCTCTGGTAATAAAGTCATCAACATAAAAGCTTGTACTTCATCATCCAATTTGGAACTTATGGACGTCAACTAGTTCATGATTGCCTAAAAATTATTGAGATACTGTCCAATTGACTTGCCTTTAATAAGCTTTAGATTTACCAACCTTCTCATTAGAAGAGCTTTGTTTGTTACAAAGTTCTTTGCATAGATTCCTTTATATTTCTTCCAAATTCTAAAAGAAGTTCTTTATTAGCAACAATATAAAACACTGCATTCTCCAAATAACATCGAATAGTCACCGCAGCCTTCCTATCCAAAGGTCCCCACTTGCTTTAGATAGATTATTAGGTTTCTCCTTTTTATTCTCCAATGGTTGGTGAAGATCATTAAGGTTAAAAAATTGTAACAACATGAAATTTGGCATTATTATATTTTTACATTTAAAAATATTTTGAAAAAAAATTGAAATTTGATTATAACATAAGGTAATTTGGATTTTTTTCCCGAATACTAATAAAATAAATTAAGAAGATTGTTATTTTCTTTACTAACAAACAAATGATAATTATTACTCTTTGAAATTAAGAAAAATAATTTTCCTAATAAAATAAGGAAGAATAATTAACCTTGCATAATAAAACAAAATAGCATAATAACTGGCTTAATAAAATAATATTATAAAACAAAATAGCATAATGACTAGCCTAATGAAACAATAATATAAAATAAAATAGTATAATTACTTGCATAATAAAATAATAGTATTTAAAAATAGTACAATGACCTACCTAATAAAAAAATAGCATTATGACTTGCCTAATATAACAATAATATAAAATAGAACAATATAATTACTTGACAAATAAAACAATGGTATAAAACAAAATAACATAATAATTTGCCTAATAAAACAAAATAATATAATTGTTTGCATAATTAAACAAAATAGTACGATTTTTTGCATAATATATAAACCCTTAACTCGTCCTTCATGTCATTCACTCGTCTCCCTCATTCTCTTCCCTACCTCCATTGGACCTCCACCCAGAGATCAAGTGGAAGCTTCATTTAGTGAGTAAACTTTTCTCACCTCTACTGTTTATTTTATTCCTTACTTTTTCTATGTAAATTTAAGTACAACAATATCGACATAATCGAATTAAAGTATAAAACATAGAATTATATAGATATAGAGGGGAGTGTATCCTCTATTGTTTGGCTATGTTATTATTTATTTCTTTTTTACGAAGGAAGGCTTTGCCACCACAGCATTATGTTATTTTATTTTTGCAAGGGTAGGCTCTACCACCACCGTATTCTGTTATTTTATTTTGCAAGGGTAGGCTCTACCACTACAACACTTTGTTATTTTATTTTTACAAGGGCAGGCTCTATCACCACTGCATTTTGTTTTTCTATTTTTAGAATGAAAGGCTCTGCCATGACCACATATTTAAATATGTTATGAAATGCCAATTATTTGCATAAATTGCTATGAATATTTGATCATGTACGTTATTGGAATAAAGTAAGAATATTATGATTTAAACTTGTAAACCTCAGTTACATGTGGATTACTATCGTAAATAAAATGGTGAAAAGATATACAATATGGTAAAACCCTTAGTGACATCGAGTTAATAACAGTTAGGTGGAATTACAATCGGATTGGAATTTGAATATATTAAACTTCTTAGTGACATTGGGTTAATGACAATTAGGTGGGATTACTGATGTATATACAGCTGGGAAAAATGTTAAACATTTTCAATTAATCAATGAGTGCTATACTAGATAGAGCTATTATCCATCCCAGATTGATTAACTCAAGGTAGCAACTTGAGTGTGGCCTTCTTGCACCGATATCACTAGTCCGATGATCTGTTGTATCGGCATTTAGTGTTATGGCTACATGACTTAGATGAGATGATGGATAGAGGAGAGTTGTCATGTAGGCTAGAATAGACCATGGTGGGTCATGTATAGTATTGCAGATCATGTGGGTGCACCTATAATGTTGATTCATATGTGATATTCGTTATCACTAGGTGTTGATTCGGTTTCTAGTATATTGAGTCATAGGTTGTACTTGGTATCACTGATGTAGATTCAAATTTTGGTAGTTGATCAAATTTATCACTATTTTATGATTATATGATGTGGAATTAATCACTTATGATTATGGAGAATCATAATTGAGTAGATTTGCTATTATGGTCAGACCAAATATAAATAGGACATCTGTAATATTATTATATATGATACCTACACGGGGATTGGGTAATTGACGTATTAATATGATGATTTTGTTCTATTTTTTTTCTATTTTTTGATATTTTTTTACTCATAGCTAATTTCTAGCCTGACCCAGGTTGATATTTGTTTTAATAACCTTGTGTCAGACTGAGGTTGTATTTAAGGATGTTCTTTCATGATATCATTTCTATCTTATGCTTTTTGGAAAGGAGTGCGTATGGCCTAGATATAGTTTTCCATTTCCCATATTTTGTCATTCTAGCCATAGAAGATGAGGTGATTTTCATCAAGATCATCGAGACATCAGGATTGTACTCTAGTATTTAAGAGGGATGGTGACCATATGCGTAGTTATGTATGTATCATTTTGACATTGTCCGTAACTGGATATTGGCATCAGTAGTATATATGTATGATATATATGTATGTATGTATGTATGTACATGTTTGCGTGATTTTTTAACCGTACTGAGGTTGTTTTTTATGTAATCCTATCTTTATATTATTCGTCTTGGCAAATTTGTGTATATTGCTTTATGTTGAGACGAGATACATGCTTTATAGAGATTTAGATATATGATATCACGTGTTCGTCTTAACACAAGTTAGTATGTACGAGAGTTCACTGCTATCGTGTCATTTACTACATGCTTTCGGATGGTAACCTCCCTTTGAAAGTATGGGTACTGCGTCAAGGAGTTATAAAGTGGAACCAAAGCCCAGTTTAGGATAATTCGAAGATAGAAACATAAAATTTTCCTTAGAGGAGGAAGACTTAGGTGGCATACCAGAGTATAGATAACCTACATATTGGACACACTAGTGGGAAGATCCGCTTTTGAATTTTGAGCGACTATGTGATTGATTGCCGGCGTACAATATAAGTATAGATAGGAAAAACATTCTTATTAATTTTTTATTTCTATCTACACTCCTCCTCTATTTATAATGAAGCGGTCTTTCACCACCGTGGAAAAAAATATGGTTAACCTAGAGGTGATCATGTTGGTGCCTAGACCAGATTTCACAACGGTCGGTTTGGTGGCACTGGTACTTCTAATGTATGATGACCATAGATTAGTGGATGGAATTTATAGGAGGTGTAGCAATCCAAAATTTTGGTCATTGAATTTAAATATTAATTAATTTTAAATATTTGAATAATTGGTTTCTAATATTTTAAACTTGGATTCAAATATAAGTATTGTTTAAAAATATTTGAATTGTGAATTTATATTTGAATATTATTTCAAATAAATGGATTTTTATATTAAATGTAAATTTAATGTTTTTATTTATGTTCTTTTAATTTTTAAACAATAACGGTGTTTTTGGTAATTTTACAGAACTAGAATTTTAATAACAATAATAATTTGTTTTAATTAAAGTGTGAAATTTGCATTTCCGATGACTGCCTCGGATTTTGAAAAATATAGTGCCATTGGATTCAAAATAATAAATTATGTATGCCGATGAGTTTCGTGGTGATCGGATGTACTATGTGGTCGTGCGAGCTCGAACACGTAGCGATTATTTTAGAGAACTAAAATAATATAATTTTATTTTTAAAAGCTAACTTCTGCACACTTGGGAATTAGGTCCCGACAATAGTTCCATTGAGTTCGGAATATGGTATTTAGCTAGGAATGCCAATGAGCATGTCTCAATTGGATTTCGTGTGTTTTGGGCTGTAAATAATGTTGGGTAGAATATCTACAAAAGGGCATCATTTCTGTCCTTTTCCCCAAACACATAATGGAAACCCTAGCGCCCGAAATAACAAACCCCACATCTAACATCCTACATTCATCAGAGCCTCTAGAGGCATTTTCAGGTAATGGGCCCAACTGAGAAATGGTGCATGATGATGAGACGAAGAAGATGGTTAGTTGGATTGGCTCGCGGTGGCTGGAGGCGGCCAAAAATGGATTTTGATGGCTGCAGCTTGGTTTGAAT
Organism: Allium cepa; assembly: GCA_030765085.1. NCBI lineage: Eukaryota > Viridiplantae > Streptophyta > Magnoliopsida > Asparagales > Amaryllidaceae > Allium > Allium cepa. The sequence continues at coordinate 488,114,457 of CM060929.1, forward strand.
TACAACATTGTCAATGATCTTGGAGTGAGGGACCCTAAAGGAGAATTGTCAAGAAGGTTAGGGCTATCGAATGGAAGTGGCGCGGCGGTGCAAGTGGCCTATGGCGGCATAGGCGAGTGGTTGAACGACGATCATGTTTTGGGTTCGTCGGCGAGCTTTAGGTAACATAAAGAGGTGCCATTGGTGGCAATCAACTTGTAGTGGTTAGGGCATGCTTGGGTGTTAGTGCAATGGTGGCCGGAGGCTTGAGGAGGCACGTTCGTCGCGAAGCTAGAAGTCACAGTTTAGGTTGTTATCATAAATGGATTAGGGTTAACCTAATTAAGCGATTAGGTTAATTAATGATGTAATTAAATTATTAATTATATTATTTAATTCGTAAATCTTATTCAACCCATATCTTCATCACTCAAGGTCCTAATCAACATGGTCAGTCGTGTTAGATTCGTAATGATGATATCTACGTTTTGGAATTAGATTGGTGGAAATTGGAGCTTGTAGAATTTCAAGCTAAAATCAAACACTATTCGATTTTAGACGGATTTAGAACGCTTCGGAAATAACTGGAATTTCGTTGAGTTAAACTCTCCTTTTTTAATCAATACGTTATATAGTAGATATAAATTCTTGATTAAATGCATGGATATTTTATTTGCTAGCTGTTTGGTTTGGATAAATTATCATTTTTGAAAATGGATAATGTATAAAGTGATAAAATAACACTGATTTAAAATAATTACGTTATTTAATTGACGACATAGTTAATTTAAGCATACTTCTTTTGTATTATCTATTTGACCAAATAAACATCGTCTAATAATAAACGGAAGAGTTTATTGTGAACGACATTTGTTTAGCAGAACAAATTATCGTTCTACTATTATATAAATTTGGACAGTGTCAGTTGATTAATGCTGGATATGTAATATGTTAACAGTTGATTGGTAATTATGGTTTTGGTTTACATATATGCCTAATTATGTAAATACTTATAATCTAACAAGGGAAGTTAAATTGAATTTAATGGTAGTTTGTCTAAGTATAATTGGGTTGCCGAGCCTCTTCCTAGGTTTGGAAAGTTATGGTTTTAAACTAAGTTCAAATTTATAATTCGAAGTAAAATATTTTATTTAATTATTATTTCAGCAAAGCATTTATTTGATTTCTATTTTACAAAGTGTGTTGTAAAATTATGTCTTTAGTAAAATAAATTATTGTATTTATAATGTTTTAAAATTAGTTATTTTATTAATGTTGTTTAAAGATGATTAATTACTTATCAAGGTTGTCTAAAGATAATAGATTATTTTATCATTGACTATTTAGAACAAGTTAATTATTTTTTTAGTAATGTTGCTCGAAAGTAAATTAATTATATTTTGAAAGTGGTTTAAAATTATTTCATTATATTATTTAAAATGTTTTTAAATTTCATTACTATATTATTAAAAATATTTAAATTTTACCTTGATGACGTTAAAGTTTTTGTCTATCATAAGTAAATAATAAATTGTTTATAAAATGATTTCCTTTATAAAATGGATTTATTTAAAGGACTTTATAAATTTGAAAGTGGTATGGAATTTGAAAAGAATTTAGGTTTTGAATGATTTTAGAAAAAAGGTTTATAAATGGTTTAACGGTTTGAAAGTGAGGATTTATAAATGGGTTTTTGAGATTTATAAAAGAATATTTTATAAATAAAACTTGGAGATTTATAAAGAAGTTTATAAATAGATTTTGGAAATTTATAACGTAGATATTTATAAAAAAAAGAGATTTATGGAATGGAATGTGTTTTGGGTTATTTATATCTTCATTTTAATGAAATTTGGGTTTAACCATTTTAATATGATTTTGAAATAGAAAATCTTTGTAAATATTTTGTAATTATACCTATACCATTTTATAAGTATACGGGAAGGTTTTCCAAGTTTTAAAAGGAATGGTTTATGAATTTACTTATATCAATGTGATAAATATACAAATATTTTGATAAACATATTAGGAAGGAGATTAATTTATGAAAGATTAATTTTAAAAGGCTTAGTGATTTCCAAGGGAAATGAAATCTCTGTTTGGAATGTTTGTTTATTTGATAGTTAAGTAACCGACTATCAAAACTTGGTCTAAATATGTAATCCTTCTTAATTTTGGTACAGAAATATTTCTCTACTTAACACCAAAGGATTTAAATCTGAAAATATTTAGGAGAAACAAGGGAAATATATGGTATGGTACCGTCGGTGGTGCTATACTATACGTATAAACTCGTTTTGTTCTTCCACGACAAATGATGAGGAAATCCGTCCACCTAAACTTAGGGGTTGATGCCCGCTCTTATGTATTATTTGATTATTTCCAAAAGAACCGTATTGAGCATTCATAAATTGATCAATTGGTTTTGGAACATCCGGTAAGCGGGGAAGTATACTTGTAAGAGATGACTTGAAACTATAACCACTCTAAAACCATATACGGGTTCTATGCTTAGAGGAGTTTTGAGATCTGTTTTTGTGATGTTGGAATCCATGTATGGTTTCAAGACCGGTTGGGGGTATGGGAATCCATGTGTGATGCCATGATCTTTGTTGGGATGTTGGAATCCAAGTGTGGTTTCGAGACCTGATGAGGTATGGGAATCCACGTATGATTCTGAGATCTGTTCAAGTGGTGGTGCATGAGCTAGAATGTCGGACATAGCCTCGCTAGTGGTAATGACTTAAACCAGAGATAGGATGTATAGCCATGGGTTTAGCTAACCCATAAGGGTGCCGTCGTCTCCATCCTAAAGCTATCTACAGTTGTTATGCATGCATAGAGAAATGCATTCGGCCTTGCATGGCCAGCTATGAATTTCCTATTGTACATCACTAGGGATGTATTGTTGCTTTGAAGGGTAACTCTGATTCTTGTGTAGGAGGACCTCTCTCGAAGTACCGAGGGCACCTCCATGGAATCCTACACAATTAGCAAACGAGCCTTAGCGATTTTTTGTTATATACCTATTATTGTCATGATGTACACTCACGAACATTATAGCTACTTGACTACTGGTATTTTCGCCTTTAGACATTATTATAATATCACTGGATTTTCTAATATAAATGGTTTGGTTATCGTAAGGTAAAAACATGTCAGTGTTTATATGTAGCATGGTCTTACGAGATACTTTTATTTTGAAAGGTTTTCACATTAAAAATCTATTTGAGGTGTGTTTCTCATGTTGGTTTACCTGACTAATCTGGGTGTTACTTTCTAATAATTTTTGGGTCAGACCGAGCATATGACTGATCTAGTTTGGATGATTCGAAGCTTCAGGAGATGAGCCGAATGCCTCCAAGATGTATTCACATATCTTTTTATTTCCGTTGCATTTTCTTTTTGTATTTATCAGCAATTTTAAGGACAGGCTTTTATAACTATCGAGGATGATGATTGTTTAGTTGACTCTGCTTGATGTGCATGTATATTTGAGTCTTCTTTTTGTAACGTTTTGTTCTATATTATATATTACTCGTCACAATGTGAGATTTTGTATTGTCTTTTATTTTCTTTCACCCCGATAATATGCCTTTTCGACACTTGGATGCTTGACACATGAATACTGTGGATGTATTAGTGTCGACTTTTGTGGGTCGAAAAGGTGGGCCATTACAGAAGGCATGTAGGATAGTGTAGCAGCCAGAATACCAAATCCCTCTCCCCGCTTAAACTTAACTTGATAATGTTGTGATTATGCTAGTCTAAGTGGTAAGTCATTATTTGGGAATGAAGGTCCCATGTGAATCCATACTTGGCTGAGAAACAACGTGAAAATCTTTGATGATATAGCTCACACAGATCCACAGAAGAGGAAGCTCACATCTAGATAGCTATAAGGCAGAGCATTATATTGGTATGATACTATTACTTTAGAGATTCCTGAAAAAGAGATTTCATGTGAGTGATTCAAGGACATGATTAGAGTTCATTTTGTTCCTCAAGCAGCCATGGCAACTCTATTTAGGAAGTTTATTGATCTGAAGAAAGATAATATGATTGCAAGAGTATGTAAATCGATTCAGTGCTCTATTAAAATACGGACCAATATTAATTAGTACACCCCGAGAGAAGAACGAGAAGTTTCTTTGAGGATTGAGAAGAGACTTTAAGGAGAGACTTATGGCTCAGATGTGTAGTTTATTTGTGTATATCATGGATACAATGCATCGTTATGAGGGAATATATGAAGAAGATAAAGAATTGTGAATGATAGATGAACAGCGGAGCCAAAGAGTGAAGTGGCAATTCTTTTATCCTAAGAAGGAACAAAGATTCAAGAACAAGAAAGTCAGATCTAATCCTGGATATCAGCTAAAGAAGGAAATTGCTTAATGCCAAATTGTGTGGTATATTTGTGGAGTCAAGGAACACTTCGCATTTGAATGTCAAAAAACTTAAAATAGTGGCACTAGTAGTTCTTCAACTGTAATGAGATTATCCATATCATAAAGGATGGTCTGAAGCCAATCAAGCAGAAACATGGGAAGCTGTTTTCTTTTGAATCATAGAACCTTTGGATTAGGTGAAATAAGCAGCCACTGTTCTTAAAGTTATGTTTATGATATCTAATGTATCTATACATGTTCTTTTTTATATGGGTGCTTCACATTCATTTATATCAAAAAGTATACAAATTAAAGAAGGATTATACATTGCTAGTAACATCACTTATGTTAGTAAATTCTATAGGTGGTTGCACTACTTTAGGTATAAAATGCAATGATTTGATTGTTAATCTATATAGGTACTCCTTTGTGTGCAATTTGCATGTTATGAGTCACTTGGGTTTTGGAATTATTTTGAGAATGGACCGGCTTGAGCATTACGATGCTCGCTTATTTTGTGTTGATCGAGTTATTACTCTGAAGCAACCCGATCATATTGCATTTGGCTTCGATGCTTCGAAAGTCGGGTCTTGCCTTTCACTTTATTCTACGGAATCTCAAGACAACCAAGTCGAGAAGATTTCAATCGCCAAAGTATTCGCAGATGTGTTTGATTCCATAGAATGCTTACCCTCTTACAGGGCTATAGAATTACGAAAAGATTTAATTCCAGGCTCTCATCCTGTTAGTAGATTTCCTAGTCAACTGTGCCTTACCGAGATGTAAGAAAACTCAATCAGAAGGATTTGTGCAGAAGAACTTTATTGGATCATACAGTTCTCCATTGGGTGCAACAACAGTATTTGTGATTAAGGCGAATGGGTCCCTAAGGATGTGCATCGATTATAGGAGTTGAATGAGATGATGATTAAAAACCGTTACCCATTGTGAAAATTTTCTCGCAACTTGATTTAGCTACTAGTTTTGACCAATTACGAGTTGATGATGATATTATTTTTCTTATTTCATTCAGTTTCAGATACGGATCCTATGAGGGTCTAGTTATGCATTTCCACTTGACGAATGCACCTGCTTATTTTGTGGACTTGATGAGTCGAGTTTCCCATAGTTATGTAAATAAATTTGTATTGGTATTCATTGATGATATTCTTGTCCATTCAAAGATGGAGGAAGAGCATGCAGAACATCTAAGAATTGTCCTAGAAACTTTGCGTTTGCATCAACTCAAAAAATTCATGAAATGTCACTGTTGGAAAAAATAAGTGAAAATTTTCAGACATATTATTTATAAAAAAGGTATTTCTTTTGATTTGACAAAGATCAAAGCTGTTCAAAAGTGGAAGAGACCGGAGTAAGTTACAGATTCATAGTTTGTTGGGATTGATGGATATTATAGACGTTTTGTTGAAGACTTTTGAAAAATTTCAACTCCATTGACCCATTTGATGAAGAAAGGAGTAAACTATAAATAGTTAAAGAGATGTGAAGCAGCATTTAAAAAGATGAAAGAATTATTATCTCATGCACTTATTCTAATAGTGCTTGATGGTAATAAAGATCTAATAGTATGTACAAATGCTTGCGAGACTGATCATTGGAGCCATGTTGATGCAATGCAATAGGGCCGTAGCATATGCATCAATGCAGTTAAGACCAAATGAAACCAAATATGCTACTCATGATCTAAAGCTAGCACCACCAGTATTTTTTTTGAAATTATGGAGACATTATCCGTTAGGAGAACGATTCATTTTCTGCATAGATAATAAATCCCTAATATACTTATTCTATCAGAAAGATTTGGCGACAAAAAAGGTGGCTTAAGTTTCTAGCCGCTCATGATTTTGAGATATATTACACTTCAAGGAAAGGAAACAAAGTGGCCGATGTGCTTAGTCAGAAGCAGAAAGACATGGTTTCTATGATGATAGCTGAATGGAAAGATTTGGAGTGGTTAAGTTCTTGCAATGTTCAGTTTAGAACGATGGATGATTTATCCACTGTGGTGGCTAGTTTAGAAGTCCAACATAGCTTAGTTGATAGAATACGAGATAGTCAGAAAGAGAACCCTTTTCTGATTGATCGATTTCAATGGCCGTAGAATGAAGAATTTGGTGATGGTCTGAAGAAGTTCGAGCTTCACTCGAATGGTAGCTTTCGATCAAAAGGAAGACTATGTGTTCCTAACATAACTGACCTTAGAAAGGAGGTTCTTGATGAATTTCATCGTTCAATGTCCACTATCCATCCAAGTGGAATGAAAATGTATAAATATATGAAACACATGTATTATTGGGAATTTATGATATAACAGAATATATGAAGAAGTGCATAATATGTCAGCTAGTGAAGGGAGAACATCAAAAACCCAGTGGATTACTTTAGCCATTAGAAGTACCGTAGTGGAAATGAGATCAGATTTCTATATTATTTATTGATGGGCTCGCACGATCGAGACAAGAAAATAAAGCATTTGGGTGATAATCGATAAACGTGCACATTTTATTCCTGTACACTCAAATCGAACAGTAGGAAGCTTAGCCATATTATTTGTCAAACATATTGTCAGACTCCATAGAGCGTCCAACAGTATAGTTAGTGACCAAGATTCACTTTTTATCGACCATTTCTAGTAGAGTTTGCAGAGTGCCTTAGGAACACAACTCAATCTCAACACAACATATCATCCATAGACAAATGGACAAACTGAACGAGTCAATAGAATTGCGGATGACCTTTTGAGAGCGTGCGTTCTTGAATTTAACGGTTCTTGGGAAGACCATCTTCATTTAGTAGAATTCACTTACAACAATAGTTTCCTATCCTACATTAGAATAGCTCATTTCGAAGCTCTTTATGGAAGGTCATGTCGTTCTCCATCTTGTTGGTTGGAAACTAGTGATAGGCTGATATTAGGTCTAGATATGGTGCAAGAGACGCATGAGAAGATCAAGTTTATCAAAGACTATATGAAAATTGCTCAGTCTAAATAGAAGAGTTATACTGACAAATGTAGAAAGGACTTAGAATTTTCCATCGGGCATTATGTATTTTTAAAAATATCTCCAACGAAAGGAGTAAAAAGATTTGGAAAAGCAGGGAAATCAGCTCCAAAATATATTGGACTTTACCCAATTATGGATCATATTTGAAGCTTGGCATATTGAATTGATTTACTTGGTTATCTGTCAAGAGTACACAATATGATCCATATGTCCTAATTGAGGAAATATATATAAGCTCCTGATTTGTTTTAGAGCCAAGACAACTTGAGAAGCTAGAAATTGAATCGAACATGACTTTCACTGTCGAACCAGGATGGATTGTAGATTCAAAGTTGAAACAATTAAGAAACAAAGATGTTCATTTAGTAAAGGTTCAATGGTCAGACAATCCGAAAGACTGTACGTGGTAAACCAATGAGCTAATGAGATGGGAACATCCTAACATATTCTCTAGATAACCAAGTCTAATTTAAAAATAACCTTGTGTTCTATTTTATTTTATTCATGTATGTTTGAATGTTTTAATTGATATTTATATATATATATATATATATATATATATATATATTAATCATGTTTCGAAATTGCGAAGATGCAATATTTTGTAAGGGAAGGAGCCTGTAACAACCTGAAATTTGGCATCATTTTCATTTTACATTTAAAAATATTTTCAAAGAAATTTCAAATTTGAGTAAGAAAACAAAAGATAATTTGGATTTTTTCTCTCGTATACTAACAAAATAAATTAAGAAGATTATTATTTTCTTTTTCTAATAAATAAATGATAATGATTACTTCTTTGAATTTAAGAAAAGAATTTGCCTAATAAAACAAGAAAGAATTATTACCCTTCCCTAATAAAACAAAATAGCATAATGACTAGCCTAACAAAACAATAATATAAAACAAAATATTATAATATCATGCCTAATAAAACAAAATAGCATAATGACTAGCCTAATAAAACAATAATATAAAACATAAGATTATAATTACCTTCTTAACAAAACAATAGTATAAAACAAAATAGTATAATGACCTACCTAATAAATAAAATAGCATAATGACTAGCTTAATAAAACAATGATATAAAACATAATAGTATAATTACTTGCCTAATAAAACAATAGTGTAAAACAAAATAACATAATAAGTTACCTGCCAAAACAAACTAGTATAATTACTTGCATAACAAAACAAAGTATTATGATTACTTGCACAAAAAAACAAAATAGTATGATTACTTGCCTAATAAAATAATATGATTATGCCTCACTTATATATCAACCTTGACACCCTCCTTCATTTCATACACCCATCTCCCTCATTCTCTTCCCTACCTCCATTGAACCTCCTCCCAGAGATCAACCAGAAGCTTCATTTGGTGAATAAACTTATGATGACTCACCTTTCTGAACCCTGAGAAAGACACTTAATACATCTAACATATTCATGTGTCATTGCCCAAGCATCCGAAAGACGAGTTGTCAAGGGCTAAAACACAAGATTAGAACAAAAATTTACAACGAAACGGTTAAATATAACATAATAATAAGATAGTACATAATGTTACTCCCCAATATGGAGTTATCAGAGTTACAACAAAAGTATTACTATCAGTTTAGGCAGTTATAATAACCTGCCTTGACATAAAATGTACATACATATAGCCAACATCTCATAACAATGGAAATAAATAGCTAGATAGATAAGGAGCCACCTGCTCGTCCACCATCTTCAAAAGAGTCTAAAAAAATCTGCCACTTTCAGACTACTCAGATACAAATGAGTACTCGAGAGTTTAGGGAAAACAAATAAGTCGGGTCAGACAATAAGTCTGATATGAGAAAACTCCAAATAAAAAAATAAAACACACAAAATAACTTATGAGACCATGCCACAAAACATAGAACGGTTTTCCCCTCACAAGGACAACATCCAAGGATAAAAGAATAGATACAAATGATTAAACATCACAAAGGGAACAAGATGCTTTTCGATGCAATTAATAAAAAATAAACCCAAAGGTTAGAATAAAAAATAAGAAAAAGGAAATTTTTCAATAATGACTAGGAGGGTGCAGGCCCCTATCGAAATATACCTCAAGAAAATATACTTAGGAACTACGATGGCTCTCGAAAACCTCCAAGCCAGACCCCTCCAACCTTACCGAATATCCAAGTATTTTAGATCTCCATGTGCATACAACCAAAACCTACCCGGAGTAGATGCAGCAATATCCTAATAGGAGCAACCCCACATAGCTTGGACCCCACTCGCTCTTTATTTATCCATTTTCGATAAAGGATATCAGTGCTCCAAACGAGCAACGAATCGTCTTAGATTGGCGAAACCAAAAAAAAAGGAGAAGGGTATTGAAATTGATAGTTAAGATATCAACTATCGGGGATAACAAAACGATTGTATACGGAAATTAAATCTTGTACTCTTTCAATGCTTGGAAAACATCCACATACTTATCCCATTGGTATAAGTATATTCATAAAATATTTTGGAGGATTTCACATTTCCAAAGCATACTTAAATAGGTCAAAAAAAATTCTAACAAGAAAGACGAATATTTTCTAAACCATAATGATTATAAAGATCATTTATGAAATCACATCTCCTATACTTGTCACGTTTTCAATATTCTCAACTTACTTTATCCCTCGCCCAGAAACAAAGGTAGGTAAGTCAGGGTACTAGTTGCTCCTACCTTTCCTAGACACTTCGGTTTTAGATCCCATAGATAGAGGATCAATCTACTCATTGGCTTTTAGTGCCAAGTAAAGACTACTTATTTCCCATAAATAACCCCTTTAAATCACCTATATAAATTTCAAAGCTCCTTTAAAATACTTTAAACCAAGATTTTGAAACTTCCATTCAAATCATAATTTAGACCGATCATCTTTAAAGGAGAATACGACCAAGAGGGTGAAGCTCCCTCTTAATCGAATGAGATAGCTAAAAGAGGTGTTATTTCTTTTTAACTAAAAAGCCACTAAATGCCAATCCTAAGTTAAAAAGTGGTGTAAGTTCCTTTTAACTAAACGTCAAGGTTATTGCTCACAAACTGGTTGAGCACAAATTAAACAACCAGACAAAAGTAATAACAAACCTATCATTATTAACAATTTATAATCAATTTTTAACACAACACTTATTAAAATGTAAATGGGTCAAAGAAAAGATATTAAGATTATAATCACTATAAAATAATTAAATTATACTCACACAATAAGTTATACTCACTAAACTATGGAAATAAGTAGTATACTCACTTCCTATTATCTTTGCTGGAAACTTGGAATACTTCGCCTTTGATAATGAGATTTAGTTCTTTTCTTTAGTTTGTGGATGGATTAAAATGAGATATGGACTTAGGTATTTATAGGTTAATAGAATGGCACTTTAGTATTTTCCTATAGCCTAACCTGATTCGATCAGATTTTGGTCCAATAGAAACCAACCTCATGGCCTAAGTTGATTCGACCATATTTTGGTCCAATAGAAAACATCCTTAAGGCTTAATTTGATTCAAACACATTTTGGTCCAATAGGAATCCTCCTTATCAACTATTCCCTAATCTGATTCGGTCAGATTTTTTTCCAATGACAATCTTCCGCATGGCATAACCTAACTCGACCAGATTTTTGTCCAATGGAAAGCATCCCTACGGAATATAATAATCATTTTGCTATCTTGTTTTGTTAGGCAAGTAATTATTATTCTATTTTATTAGGCAAGTTTAATAATTCTTTCTTGTTTTCTTAGAAAAGTAATTATACTATTCTGTTTTATTAGGAAAGGTTAATAATTCTTTCTTGTTTTATTAGGCAAATTATTTTCTTACTTCGTAAGAAGTAATCATTCTCATTTGGTTTATTAGGCAAAGAAAATAATAATCTTCTTATTCTTAAATAAATCGGTACCCCTAACTACCTTATAACTTGAACCATGTTTAAACTATCATTTTACATCAATTTTAAAAATCCATTTGATGCATTTTATTCAAATTTTTATTTTAGTTATAAAATCGTTTATTTAATCGTTTAATAACATATTAACTATTCAAGTTCAAAGTGATTAAATTATGGGTTATTACATCCTCCCATCCTTAAAGAAAATTTCATCCTCGAAATTAATCACATTAACTCAATATATCAAAGAAAGCCAAATGATATCATATGCACCACATAAAGATATAAGGAAAGTGACCTTAACACAACTGATGACTACACTAAAATGAAACAACAAAATACAAACAACAACTACATCACCTCGGGATAAGAACCCCTAATATAGTTCTCAGTTTCCCAAGTGTAATCTCTAACATCTCCACTCTACTGAACCTTAACATGATTCAAAATCTTCTTCCCTAGTCGCTTTATATCTCGAGTGACAATAAGAATAGGCCACCTAAGAATGGTTAGGTTAGGTTGAATCTCCAAATCAACTTGTTGTGTCGATTCTACTATCATTGAAGGGTCGTATATATACTTACATAAATGAGATACATGAAATACATTGTGCATATCCTATAGTCCATCTGGTAACTCTACTTTATATGCAAGTCTACCAATCTGGTCCAGTATGGGGAAAGGGCCAATATATCGAGGGGCTAACTTCCCTGTCTTCCCAGACCTCACGACACTTCTCAGAGGAGAGACCTTTACAAATACCAAGTCCCCAAAATGAACCTACGCCTTTGATATGCATAATACTTTTGCCGATCTTGTGCTTCCTTCAACTTTCTTCTAATATCAACTACCTTCTCATTGGCTTCTAAGATCATGTCGGGTCCAAGAACAAGTCTACCTCCAGATTCAACCCAACACGAAGGAGAACGACATGGACGACCATAAAGAGCTTCAAAAGGGGTCATACCAATGCTTGCTTGATAGCTTTTGTTGTAAGCGAATTTGATTAAGGGTAAATGATCTTCACAAGAACCCCCAAAGTCTAGAATGCGCGTTTGCAATAAATCTTCCAAGATCTGGTTCATTCTCTCCGCCTGCCCATCTATTTAGGGATGGTAAGTTGTACTTATGCTTAGCTCAGTCCTAAAGCAGTCTGCAGTCCCTTCTAGAATCTGCTAGTGAATATCGGGTCTCGATCCTTACAATACTATAAGAAATCCCATAGAGTCTCACAATCTCTTTCACATACAAACTCACCAGACTCATAGCAGTGTTGAATATGCGCTCTGCGCTTATATGATTTTTGTTTGATGATAATAAACATATATACATTCGTTTAAATGTATTTGTTAATATACTATTTTGTTTTCACAGATTAAATAAATATTTGTTGAATAAATTAAATAACACAGAATTTGAATTCAAACGAATATTTTATTCAAACAAATATTTATTACAACTTTGAATAGTACAATTTCAAGCTCCCACTATAACTATACAACTTTGATTACAATTACATCACATTTCATATTTACAGTTCACCTCACTACATATCACTCACACTCGTATTTATCTTCAACTTCCTTCCAGTTTGAATCCAACATCTGAGCAATCTGCAAAAATATTTACTAACGCGGTAAAATTGAAAAATAAATATTTTTGCAATATAAAATAAAACGTGAATTTTGAAAATAATATTTGCCTCAGTTATTTGGGTTGTTCGTCATCATTTACATTTGAATTCATCATACACGAACAACTTGTGACATACACAGTGTATCACTGTATATGCCACAAGGCCGTGCACACCGATATATACACTTGATTGATTTACAGGGACAGGTGAGCACAGGTCAAACCCAAATGAAAAGCCGGGTTCAACTCACGTGCAGTATATTCAAAATTACGACACGAGCACAAGGTCAAACCCGAGTTTTGAAACTGGATTCAACACAAGGCGACATTACATGAATGCAACGAAGACCAACATCAAAATGGACTGCAACAATCATGTATGCAGATCAGGTCCAGTGCCAACAAACAACAAGTCTCGACCAAAACAGTTGCAACATGGATATCACAAAACAAAACTCACTGGAATGAACAAGCATGCACATTAACCAACAGCAACACGAACAAAAACATGAAGCAACACATACAACAAGTACATGCTACAGCAACAATGGACCCAACATCAAAGACACGGCAGTAACAAGGTCAAGTCCAGCTCCACACAAGGAATAAACACACGAAAATGGAGTGAAACTACAAAGATGCAAGCACACTCAAACCAGAAGCATGCTCGATGCAAAATCCTCAAGACCAAAACAAACATGGTTCGAAGCTGCAGTATACAAGTGACACAATGCTCAATGCACAGTGCAAACACATCAATGCAATGCACGGCAAGGTATAACAAAGTCAAGGGAATATGAAGACAAGTGTAAACATCACATTAAAACAACTCGAACTCAACTGGAAAGTGCTATCAGAGATGAACACAAAAAATGGTCAGAGCCGTAGTATACAGAAGTCACAAATTAAAGTCAGATTCAAACCGTGGTAGCAAATGTAATTGACCAAGTCACAAATCAACAACGTGACCATCAAGCAATGATAATACGAAATTGACAAAGTCAAATAAATCATCATCGTTCAAGAATAATAAAGTGGCAGAGATGAAGAATTTGACAAATTCAAATATAATTGTACGAACGAAAATTCAGGGCATTGAACCCTATATAAACCATTCAACATCATCGGCAACATATGAGAGTTCGAATACGAAAATCGAAAGGTAACAAAGCATAAATTCTTACCAGAAGGAAGGATCGAACTCGGTAAAAATTGAAGGAGCCGTGAAGCAAAGAGAATAGAGCATCGATCATCAAGCAATCACGAAGAACAATCCACCTGATCGAAGTAATTAAAGTCGGCTTCTTCAATTTTACACAAAGCCCTAATTTTTAAAAGGAAGAAGAACGAACGAAGAAACAACGGCTGCCATCTCCATTTTTCACGAACAAAGGAAATAAAAGAGACGGGTTGAATTACTAAAGAGGGCCGGCCTTATTCCTCTAAAAAGACTTCTATTTTATTAAGGGCTTTTAAATTTATAAATAGGGTTTTATTTTATTTAAATTGTTTTTAATTGTATTTTCTTTTTAAACCGTTTTAAATTTCTAGTCGTGTGACTAGGGGACAAGCTACGTGGCGTAGCTTGATAATTCGCAACTCGGTGGTTGAGTTGTGGCAAGGTTTTGAGCGTAGAGTTAGATTAGTCAATAGCGGGTATAACGAGTTTACGTGTGTAAGCGAGGGACTATCTAATTTCTAGTAGAAACCTTGGGGGCAGCACGTAGGCAGGGTTTTGCCGAAGCTGGGTAAATTCTGTGTTGTTCTGTTTTTTCTGTTATTTATATTCTGCGATATCTGTGCTGCTATTCTGTGATCTGAATTGAATATTTTATAAGCTTCCGCGATTAATTTTTATAATTAACACTATCACCCTATTCACCCCCCCTCTAGGGTGAAATCGATCCTACAAGCAGTCCTAGTCAGCTTAACATGAATGAAATGGGGACTATTGATTGGTCGATCGATCATAACCCAAAAGCCTTCGTTACCTCTTCTTGACCTAGAAAGCCCATCAATAAAGTCCATAGGGATATGCTCCCACTTCCACTTTGGGATCTTAAGTAGCTAAAGCAGTCCAGCTTTCTTTTGTTGGTCACTCTTAATTTGCTGGTAGTTTGCACAACGACTCAAAAAGATTGAAATATATTGCTTTGTCCCCTTCCACCAGAATACCCTCTTCATATCCTTGAACATCTTAGTCACTAATGGATGAAAATATAACTTTTAACGGTGGCATGCGGCTTACACTTCTTGCCTAAGTCCATCAAAGTCTGGAACACAAACACACCTATTCATTTTCAGTATGCCCCCTAGATCAATCTCAAAGCTAGAAACAACACCTTCTTCAACATCCTTCTTAAGCCGAGCCAAAATAGGATCCGCCTCTTGAATGGATGCAATCCTCTCTAACAATGCTGGCTTAACTTCTAGGTTTTCAACAATTGCCATATTCCAACTCAGTGCATCAGCAACGGCATTCGCTTTCTCAGGCATATAAAGAACCTCTAGATCATAACAAGTAAGAAACTTTAGCCATCTCTGCTACCTCAAATTCAAATCTTTCTGGGTAAAAAGGTATTTTAAGTATTTTTGGTCCGTGTATAACTCGAACCTTTTACCCAAAAAATATTTCCTCCATTCTTTAGTGCGAAGACAACAACCAAAACCCCAAATTGTGCGTAGCATAATTTTTCTCATGCGGCTTTAGATGTCGACTTGCATAGGTAATAACTTTCCTATGCTGCATCGGAACTGCTCCTAATCCTGTTCCACATGCATCTGTGTACATGGTTAAACCTTCATTCCCATCTGGAATGGTTAAAACAGGAGTGTTAGCCAACTCCTCTTTCAATTCATTGAATGCTTGATCACATATAGAAATGCAAACGAACTTAACATCTTTCTTTGTTAACTTCATGAGATGAGAAGCATCGATAATTCCTTAATAAACCTACGGTATAAAACCCACCAATCCAAGAAACTTATAACTTCCATCACACTTTCAGGCTTCTTCCAGTCTTGAACCGTAACAACTTTAGCTGGGTCCATCGGTATGCCTTCTCCCGAGATAACATGCCCTAGAAACCTAACTTTGGATTTCCAGAAATGGCACTTAGAAAATTTAGCCTTCAACACATGGCTTCTTAAGGTATTGTGTATGACACAGAGATAATATTTGTGTTCCTCCTCTATCTTTGAATAGATAAGAATGTCATCAATAAAGACGAGAATAAATTTATTAAGAATATCTTGAAATATTCGATCCATTAAGTCCATAAAATAAGAGGGTACATTAGTCAGTCCAAACGACATAACCAACCACTCGTAGAAATTTTTGAGAGTCCGAAAAGTTGTTAAGGGAACACTCTCCTCTGCCACTCTTAATTGGTGGAAACCGATGAAAAGATCTAATTGAGAAAATATCCGAGCACTATGGAGTTGGTCAAACATATCATCGATCCTTGGTACTTGATAGTCCTTTTGTTCAACTCCCGCTAGTCTATGTATAACCTTAGAGAACCGTCCACCTTTGAAACAAATACGGCCGGCGATCCCCAACTTGAGTTACTACGTCGGATCAAGCCCTTCTGTAACAAATCATAAATCTTCCTTTCTAACTCCCTCTTCTCTTTCGAAGCAGTTCTTTTTAAGGGTTGTACAATCGGTCCGATTCCCGGAATTAAATCAATACGGAACTCCACTTTATAGTGAGGAGGTAAACCTTGCACTCATCTAAAATATCAATGAAATCCCGAACAACCGGCACATCTCCTAGCTTCGCTGTAGTCATTTTAAGCAAATAGAGAAAACTACTCATTAACTTCTTAGGCTCTTCACAACTAATATCAACACCAACATCTCCAGCATCACTAACTTTGACAAGCCTTCTACCATAATCCAAGATAGATTTACACTTAGATAACCAATCCATTCCCAGCAACACTCCAAAACCCTTAATCCAAGAACAAACAAGTAAAAAGGAAAGAGATGATTTGATAAGAATTAGGTATATTTAGACATGTAGTGTCAAGATTTGTTGGACCTCCAACTGGATTTGACATACAACGAGGATTACTTACGATAACATATTTAACGTTTAGTTTGTTCATTAGATCATAAGAAATAAAACTATGGGAAGCCCCTGTATCGAATAACACCCTTATAGGAATACCATAGATGGATAATGTACCTTGCAACACTTGCTTCCCTTTTTGACTTGAAGAAGTGGATGATATCTCTTCAATGGTAAAAGTTTGTCCTTGAGATCCCTTTTTAGGAAAAGGGCACCCATTCTTTATGTGTCCTAGCTGGCCGCAATTAAAACATGTGGCAATTGGGCAATGATTTGTAAAGTGGACCATCTTGTTACACTTGAAATAAAGAATGTCGGCCAAGTTAGTTCGCTTCTTATGTGCTGGAGCCCTATGTTCGGCTTTCTTCCCTACACCCTGCTTCTTTCCCTTGAACTTACGCTTAAAGTTTGGCTTTCCTTCAACTGGTATAATTGATAAAGGCTTGGCACTTACTGCTCATACTATGCCCTTCTAGACTCCTTTCTTAATATCAAGAGCCTGAAACCTCAAAGCCATGCTAATAATGTTGGTGAATGTACCTATAAGATGATTGGTTATTTCACGATGGAACTCTAGTCGCATTCCATTCACAAATAGTTTTTTTTTCTTGAGTGGTGTGTCTATCAATCCAAGTCCAAAACGAGACAAAGCATTGAACTTATGCTCATACTATGACACCATCATATCACCCTGCTTTAAGTCAATGAAACTTTTAAACAACCGTGTTCTTCCAACTTTTAGAATAAACCATGCTTTAAAAACTTCCTTGAACTGGGCCTAAGAAAACTCCTCCAAAGTATTAGCTGTTATTGAATCCCAGCAATTCATCGTCGAATTTTAAAGTTGTCGCTATGGCAACGGTCCAACCGAAGATCACCAAATACTCTTTCACAAGATCAAAGCCACATCTGCACTCCAAGAATATCTCCAGTCACATAGAACGGTTTCCCTCCCAAAGTGGTAATTTTTTTACGCAAAGCCCCAAAGTTCATAAGGGGCTGAGCTTGCACTTCCATTTCCTCTACTGGACCTACAACTGACACAATAGCATTTCTAGGTACCCTTTCCATTGGTAGCCGTGCTAGTTCCAAATCCTCTCCTTCCTCCTCTTCTTGTATTCATTTTCATTTATCTGAACAAATAACATATATCTTTAGAATACAAAAATAAGATCAAAATAGTTTAAGGAAACAACACCAAAGGATCTAAAAAAGGACTTTAGAGAATAAACAATATTATTATTATATAAATTACTAATATGCTCTCTCATGATAATTCATTCTAGTGCATCACTTACCCTATCTCCAATGAGTTGTACCCTAATCAAGCTAGGGTATTCGCTTAACCGAAGCTCTGATACCAACTGTGACGACACACCTTTTTGACCCCGTAAAATGACACTTAATACATCCACGATATTCAGGTATCGTTACCCAAGCATCCGAAAGACGAGTTGTCGAGGGGTAAAACATAAGAATAGAACAAAAATCTCACAACAAAACGGTTTAATATAACATAACAATAAGATAGTATGTAAGGTTACTCCCCAACATGTAGTTATTAGAGTTACAACAAAAGTACTACTATCAATCTAGGCAGTTATAACAACCTGCCTTGATATAAAATAAACATACATAGAGCCAACATCTCATAACAACAGAAATAAATAGCTAGATAGATAAGGAGCCTCCTGCTCATCCACCATCTTCAAAAGATATTAAAAAAACCTGTCACATTCGGACTACTTAAGTATAAATGAGTACTCGAGAATTCAGGGAAAACAAACAACTCGGGTCAAACAATAAGTCTGGTATGAGTAAACTCCAAATAAAAAAATAGAACATATAAAATAACTTGCAAGACCACGTCGTAAAACACAGAAAGGGTTTCCTCTCACAAGGACAACATCCAAGCATAAAAGAATGGACAAAAATAATTAAACATCATGAAGAGTGCAAGACACTTCTTGATGCAATTAAGAAGGAATCAATCCGAAGGTTTGAATCAAAAATAAGGAAAAAGAATTTTTTCCAACAACGACTAGGAGGGTGCGCCCCTCTTACCGAAAGTATACCTCTAGAAAATATACTTGTGAACTACGATGGCTCTCGGAAACCTCTTTTCCAGACCCCGCTAACCTTACCGAATTTTCGAGTATTTCACAACTCCGTGCGCACACAACCTACACAAATCTAGAGTATATGTGTCAATACCCTAATGGGAGCAACTACATATAGCTTGGCCCCTAC
The DNA here is from genome assembly GCA_030765085.1 of Allium cepa. Classification (NCBI taxonomy): domain Eukaryota; kingdom Viridiplantae; phylum Streptophyta; class Magnoliopsida; order Asparagales; family Amaryllidaceae; genus Allium; species Allium cepa. The sequence goes on from CM060929.1 coordinate 488,133,740, forward strand.
TCTCTTTTTATTTAGTCAATTCCGGTAAAGGATATCAATGCTCCAAATAAGTAACAAATCGTCTTAGATTGATGAAACAAAAACAAAAAGAAAAGGGTATCGAAATTGATAGTCAAGATATTAACTATCGGGGATAACAAAACGATTGTATATGGAAATTAAATCCTAAATCTTCCAATGCTTGGAAAATATCAATATACTTATCTTATAGGTATAAGTATATTCACAAAACATTTAGGAGGATTTCATATTTCAAAAGCATACTTAAATGGATCAAAAACAATTGTCTACAAGAAAGACGAATGTTTTCCATACCATCATAATTATAAAGATCGTTTATGGAAATCAAATCTCCTACATTTTTCATGCTTCCGATATTCTCGACTTACCCTATCCTTCGCCTAGAAACAAAGGCAGGTAAGTTAGGGCACTGGTTGCTCTTACCCTTGCCTAGATATTTCAGTTCTAGAACTCACAAGGGATCAATCTACTCATCGGCTTTTAGTGTCAAGTATAGGACTACTTACTTTCCATAAATAACCCCTTTATATCACTTATATAAATTTCAAAGCTTCTTGAAAATACTTTAAACCAAGATTTAAAACTTCTATTCAAATCATAACTTAAACCCATCATCTTTAGAGGAGAATATGACCAAGAGGGGTGAAGCTCCCTCTTAATCAAGTGAGATAGCTAAAAGGGGTGTTATTTACTTTTAACCAAAAAGTCACTAAATGTCAATCCTACGTTAAAAGTTGGTGTGAGTTCCCTTTAACTAAACGTCAAGGTTATTTCTCATAAACTAACCGAGCACAAATCAAACAACCAAACAAGAATAACAATAGACCCATTATTATTAACAATTTACAATCAACAGTTAACACAACATTTATTAAAATGTAAATGAGTCAAAGGAAGGAGATTAAGATTACACTCATTATAAAATAATTAAATTATACACATAGAATAAGTTATACTCACTAAACTATGAAAGCAAGAACATACTCACTTTCTATTTACTTTCATGGATACTTGGAATACTTCGCCTTTGATAATGAATTGTTCTTTTATTTAGTTTGTGAATGGATTAAACTGAGATATGGACTTGGGTATTTATAGGTGAAGAGAAGGGTAATTTAGTAATTTCCTATAGCCTAACCTTATTCGACCAAATTTTGATCCAATGGAAACCAGCCTTATGGTCTAATTTGATTCGACCACATTTTGGTCTAATAGAAAACGTCCTTAAGGCTTAATTTGATTTGATCACATTTTGGTCTAATAGCAATCCTGCTTATTAATTATGGCCTAACTTGATTCGACTAGATTTTGGTCCAATAGCAACCACCTGCATGGCATAACTTGACTCGATCAGATTTTGGTCCAATGGCAACCATCCGTATGGAATATAATAATCATTATGCTATTTTAGTTTGTTAGGTAAGTAATTATTCTATTCTGTTTTATTAGGCAAGCTTAATAATTCTTTCTTGTTTTATTAGGCAAATTCTATTCTAAATTCCTAAGAAGTAATCATTCTCATTTGGTTTATTAAGCAAAGAAAATAATAGTCTTCTTATTCTTAAATAAATCGGTACTTCTAACCGCCTTATAACTCAAACCATCTCTAGGCCAACATTTTACATCAGTTTTGAAAATGCATTAGTTAATCATTAAAACATATTAATTATTCAAGTTAAAGTGATTAAATTACGGGTCGTTACAAAACTTCTTTCGCCTCTGCTGTTTACTTTCTTCCTTACTTTTTCTATGTAAATTGTAGTATAAAAACATTGGCATAATTGAACAAAAGTATAAACCATAAAATTGTGTAGATATAAAGGGAAGAGGACAGTTTCCTCTCTTGTTTTACTATGTTATTATTTATTTCATTTTTGCAGAGGACAGCATTATGTAATTTTATTTTTGCAAGGGTAGACTCTATCACCATCGCACTCTGTTGTTTTATTTTTGCAAATGAAGGCTCTGCCACAGCCACATATTTAAATGTGTTATAAAATGTTAATTATTTGCATATATTGTTATGAATAGTTGATCATGCATGTTATTTGAATAAAGTAAGAATATTGTGATTTAAACATGTAAACCTTAGTGACACAAGATAGGCGATAGTTAGGTGAGAAATACTATCATATATAAAAAGGTGAAATGATATATAATGTGATAAACCCCTTAGTGACATCGGGTCAACAACAGTTAGGTGGGATTACTGTCATATTGGAATTTGAATATACTAAACTCCTTACTGACATCGGGTTAATGACAGTTAGGTGGGATTATTGTCGTATATACACTTGTGAAAAATATTAAATATTATAAATTGATCAATGAGTGTTATACCATATAGAGCTAGAATCCATCCTTGTTGGGTTGACTTAAGGTAGCAACCTGAGTGTGGCATCCTTGTTACAATGTCACTAGTCTGACAATCTGCTGTATGGACATTGAGTGTTGTGGCAACATGACTTAAATGAGATGATGGATAAAGGAGAGTTGTCATGTGGGCTAGAGTAGACCATGGAGGATCGTGTATAGTATTGTAGATCGTGTTGATGCACCAACAATACTGATTCATGAGTGATAATCGTTATCACTGGGCATTGATTTGATTTTTAGTGTATCGAATCATAGATGGTACATGGTATCACTGGGTTTTGATTCAAATTTTAGTGATCAAATTTATCACTATTATATGATTGCATGTGGAGAGAGAATTACAATTGAATATTGTAGTTAAATCAAATAGAATATGACGTGTAATATTATTATATATGATACCTACATGGGGGTTGGGTAATTGACATATTAATATGATGATTTTGTTCGGTTCACTTTTATTATTTGATATTTGAGTTTACTCATAGCTAGTTTATAGCCAGACTTAGGTTGTTATTTGTTTTAACAACCTTGGATCAAAATGAGGTTGTATTTTAGGAGGTACTTTCATGATATCGTTTCTATCTTGTGCTTTTTGGGAATGCATATGGTCTAGATATAGTATTCCATTTCTTATATTTTTCCATACTAGCCATGAAAGATGAGGTGATCTTTGACTGAATTATTTGAGACTTTATGGTAGTACTCTAGTATTTAAGAGAGATGGTGACCATGTGCGTAGCTATGTATATATCTTTTTGATGGTGTATGTAACTAGATGTTGACATCAGTTGTATATAAGAATGCGATCTATATATACGTTTGTGTGACTTTTGATCACATTGATGTTGTTTTATATTATATAATCCCATCTCTTTATTACTTGCCCTGGGGAACTAGTGTATATTTATTTGTGTCGAGACGAGATACGTGCTTTGTAGAGATTCAGGTATATTATATCATATATTTATGTTGACACGGGAGAGTATATACAAGAGATTGCTCCTATCGTGTTATTTACTCCGTGCCTTCGGACGGTAAACTCCCTCTGAGAGTATGGGTATCGGGCCGAGACGTTACAAAAATCATCCATCTTCATTTTCCATAACCCTCAATTTCTCCTGTTAACTTTTTCAACACTTGCCTTTTCAATAACGAAACTTTCTTCAAAAATTTTATATAATAGACTCTAGTGCCAAATGTTATGGTTTTTTTTAAGATCCATACACAATTAGATTTTAGAAGAGATGAGAAGTAAAGAAAATAACGACAAATGGATTCCTTTAAACAAAACTTTTATTAATTCACCAAATGATTATAAAAGAAAACCTAAAAATCGAGAAAAAAAAATCTCAACCATCGAAACCTCAAAAAATTTAAACTTTTTCCCACGTGCATCTAACGATAACAGTCTTGATAAAATGCTTCTTTAAGAAGATATTGGTTACTTTCATCTTGCAAAATAAATCTTTTGCATTGAGATAATTTTCAATTTCTTTAATACAATAAAAATGTAGTTAATATTCTTTAACCACCCCCGCAAAATCTAAAAAATCTATAAATAAAGCAATATAGTTGAGTCACAATGAAATGTTATATCACAAAATCTAACAAAAACAAAATAAAGTCAATAAGAAAAATAATTATTAGTAACAAAATAATTAAATACCGCTTCAAAATACTCCTCTCAAATGCCTGAAATGAACACAAAGCATTTGTTTACCTGATAGTTATATGAAGTAGAGTAAGAAAACAGAGGAAAGCAATCAACTTGACATATATAATACTATTTTCCTTTGATTACATTGTTTCATTAGCCATCACCGCATATTTTACAAGTAAATAAGCACTTTACAACTATATGCACACAGCTTCTAAGTTATTCAGGGCTACTGGTATCATATGGTTATTTTTCATATCAGCTTTGTTTTTTTTTTAATTTCCTTGATCAAGGTCAGTGAGTATTCAACCTGGTGTTAACCCCGAGCCAATGATCACAACTGTAAGATCTCTCAGGCGGAGCCCTCGTCCCCAACCCACCACTGCTCGAACCTTTTGACCGCGACCTACTCTTGGCAAGATTCCTCATCTCTTTGGCCAACGTAAGGTTAGGATTGACCCTAGCAATACTATTGAACTTCTTGCATATTTCCATGTGGGCTTCCAATGCCTTCTCATCATCAGTCAAGTGATACTTTCTCTTCTTTTCCTGCACTGCTTCCGTACACAGCCCGCATAGCCATTTCCCATACATTTTCTCCTTCACTCTCGAAATGTAAGTCGGTGTGCACTCTTCTTCCATACCACAACATTCGCACTTTATGCTTTCTACTGTGTTTACTTTCATCGTGTTTGTTTCCTCTACGTATTTCTCCATTTCCTATAAAAACAGTAAAATTGAAGCTGGTTGAACTATAACGATTGATATAATTTTCAGGTTAAAATGAATTATGTTGAAACTACCTTGAGTTGCTTTACTTTCTCACCCATGTTGTACTTTGGATTGCGTGAATCTTTTTTGTTTCCTGATGAAGATTGACAAATTTATAGCGGTTTTTAACATCACATTGCATGGTTCACTTTCAAAGATGAAAGGAGAAAACCATGGTTTTGCGGAGAAAACCATGGGCATTCAACTAAATTTTTGTTTTTATTTAATATCTTGTGTTTATCTCGCTTGTGATGATTTTGTGTTTGTATTATTATGTACAAGTACAGATTTGGTAAAACTTTACGTGGGAATGTTGTTTCATGAAAGAGGTGAGATCCACTGATTTGCATGAAGCAACAAAAGCAGAAGTACTTTGCAATTCTTCATTTTTCTTGTGACCTAAACAGTTTAGTTGCATAGCCTTTAAGACCGTCGTATTATTGTGAAAGTTACAGCTTCATCCATTCTGTTTTAAGTTAGGTATCTCGTGAAAATAATTATGAAAAGTTTGCAACATGTAATAAGAAACTCTTAACTATGATAGGAATCTGTTAAGGGGGCGTACATATGATATTGGTTATGCAAATTGTCGGGTTCTTTAACATATCACCCTATTAAATTCTATAATAGAGTGCTGGATGTCAGAAAAGTTTACAACTGTATGCTATGTTTTCTAACGTGGGTATATATTCACCAGTAGTCAAGGTTTAGGTTTAACCTGAACAAACACCGAAATCATGTACTGTAACAAAATCAAATGGAAACCCGACTCAATAAATATACTACTGAAATTTAAATATCGTAAAAGAGTAAAAAATTAATTTGAATTTCAAATATATAAATATTAAGTCTGAAATTTTAACTTTGGAAACATGTAGAGCTGCAAAGTAGCGTAACCGAAACAGTTGAATACGTAATAAATAAATATATTTTTTAATCAAGATTGTTTATGTATTAATATGTTATTTTTCAATTAAAAATAAATTCCACGTCTAGTTTCAATTAATTTAACAAATATACATGTAAGTATATAAAAAATAAAATTCAAACCGAAACTTAAATTGAAACTTCCGATGTTTACGAATTGGATCGAAATTTCTTAAATTATAAAATATCAAAACCGAAATCGAGTTATCAAACCTTAGTGGGGATAGAACATTTTCATGGATCTTAGAATTCCATTTCACATGATAAACTTGAATTAATTAAATTTAAACACTAACCTTGGATACCTATTCTATATTGTCTTTTCCTTTCAACTAAATTTCCTTTCCACGAATATGGAAAAGTATTTTTCTCCCTTGGCACTTCTTTTCCACAGAGCATACTATTTGATAAAATTGAAGGTTAGCCATGTTTCTTTTATAGGCGGAGAGAAGACAGTTTCTAAGGGAAAAATGTAATAGAAATTTATTGCACATTAAGTTCGTGTTACATGTTCTATTAACATGTAAAACCTTAGTAACATGTAATCTGAAACCTCCTTGATAAATTTATAATACAACTAACAAATTAAAACACCAGACAATCAATTCTTTATTAGTGAGTAGGTTATTAAACAGTCAATTAATATTTATTAACTAAACTAACGGAATAATAAAACAACCAATTAATTCATTTCACTAACTGATTGAGTAACCAAAAACTGTTGAAGCAATACATTAATTCCTTTTATCAATCGAGTAACCGATCAATTAATTAGATGACTTTGTTATATGTTCATTTATTATTATTTAAACCATAAAATATACATTCAACATGGTAAATATATACAGGTGGATCATTTATTTTTTTACAATCTCCCATTCAGCCGTGTGACATAAAAGTTTAATCCATAAATAAAAACACAAATGCGCATAAATGAAGAAGAAGAAAAAATTAGTTGGTCATAGTATAATGTCGCACTCATATTTAAGTACATGGGACCTGGTGATTCTGTATCGTTGACTCAACATAGTTCATTCCATATATATACCATCATAATATTAATTTTCCACTCAAGACTATTTATAAATAAAAGATTAATGTTGGTCCATTTAGCCTCTACTTAAGATCCAATATTATATATAAGAATAATTTTATTTATTTTGTTTTATTCAATTAAACATCTTAAATTGAATATGTATATTATAACATTTATAGTTACACACATATATCTTAATATATGTATATTATGTTAGTTATTAATTACATTCGATTAATTTGTTCAACTAAACAATTTTAATTAATTATAACTTATTTTAAAAATTATATGTACATACATTATCTTAAACATTCTAAGATAATGTGTCACACACATTGATAAAGGGTTCTTTATTGATGATGCTAAAAGAATTATTAAACGGTTTGCCTCCTTAAAAATCCTTACTAGAGTAGTAAGGAAAAAGAATGCAACACCGTTTAAGTAATTACATACAAGTCTCGTACATGTCATAATGTAAACAAAACAATCAAAAATTACACGCATCAGTACCGTTCCAAAGCTAATAAGCACATTTTATTTTCGGCTAACTCCACCATCGCATTGTCTTCCGTCTTCAATAAAAGAAAAAGGGTTTCCATGGCAACTATCTGTAGTCTTCAGCTTCAATCCCCCAACGTCGCAAAATTTCTTGGTGTTCCAAGCTCTCTATAAGCTTCGTCTTTGATTTTCCAGTAAGGATTTTAACATCAGCTTCAACTAATCTAGATCTTTGAAATTTTATTAGTCGTTTATTTCAAAAGATCATATGATTTATCTCCGTCCAGATGTGATATACATAGGTAACAAACACGACATAGGCTAATTCATAAATTTGGTCTCTTTTCGCGAAATCATCGTGATGCTTAGTGAATATGCACTGTATGGGCAATTGAAAAAATATGCTCTCTTGATTCATTTTCAGCATCGCATAACACACACGTACATTGATGATTTATTCCACTAATTTATCAGTCTATCGATGATGGGTAATCTGTTTAAGATCGCTTTATGTTGAAAATAAACTTAGTTTATAGGAAATATTTATTATGTTGCAAATTTAATCTTTGTATTCAGGAAATTTCAAAATAAAGAATGGAGAAAAATCTAAACTTATCAAATATGTAATTTGGAGAATTCTAGAAGTACTCTGTCAAGAAAAATCTAAAAAATTGAAGAATGAAGAGAAGTCTTGAAAGAAAAAGTTTAGAGAATATGCTCGATTATAAATTGAGACGTGCTCTCTCATTTGATGTATCCAAACAAGTAAATGTAATTGTATGCAAGTAAGAAAGAAAAGTTGAATAATAAATAAAGTTTATTTCCTCCTTTATAAAATATATATTTCTCAATCTCCATTTGCAAATTAGCAGTTACTTCTCTCTCCTTCTTCTTCGTATAGAAATTTCCCAACATTGATACTAGAGCTTAAAGATCATTCTAAAATTTCCAACAGTGATATTAGTTCTTTCTAAAATTTCCAATGGTGGTATGAAAGGCAAATTGCTAATCAAGAAAGATGGCAAACGGGACAATTCTTTTTCAAGTTTCTTTATTAAAGAAGGAGAATTATGAAAATTGAAGCATTCACATGAAAGTGATGCTTAGATCGTAAGATGTGTCAGATATCGTAGAGAATGTATATGAAGAAGCTATCGATATTTCCACTTTATCCCAAATTGAAAGGGATAATTTGTAGAATTTGAATAAGAAGGATCGAAAGGCTTTTACGCTCATTATCAAAATTTGGATGATGCTATGTTCGAGAAGATAGCTAATGCACAAACTAGTCAGGAGACATGAGAGGTTTTGGAGAATGCTTTTAATGGAATTGATAAAATGAAGGCAATTAGACTATAGACAATGCGATGTGGGTTTGAATCTTTACATATGAAATCATCAGAATCAATTGATGATTATTTTTCTTGAGTTTTATCTATTGTAAATCAAATGAAAAGATATGAAGAAAAAATAGAAGACTCTAGAGTTGTTGAGAAAATTCTAAATTGGATTTTGAACTGAAGAAGAAAGTTTTATTTCTTTTGAATAGAATGAAGAGAAACAGTTTGCAGAGATAAAAGATAAAACAGTTTTACAGATATGCATAGCTTTTATAAACATAAGCTATGACTTGGTCTTATGTATATGGAAATTACATTTTTGCCCCTGTAACCCTATGTATAAATACAAGTCATCAGTAGCAGATACGGCACTTCATATTATTTGCTTCAATTCGCCCCTTTGCTTCGAGCTAGGGTTTCCTCTCGTCCCCAAAATCTGTGCTGACTTGCCTCTCGAGAGGAAAAGTAGAGATTTATCTGTTGAAATGTTAGATTGCTTCTCAATTGCTGGACACGGCTTCTCCTTTTCTCTGGAATCACGACAGTTGCTTCTGATTTTCAGTTCTTCTCTCAATCGAGTAAAACTTCTTGCTGATAGAGCTTTTGTAAGTATATCTGCTCTCTGATATGCTGCAGGTACGTGATTTATGCTTAATCTACCGGTGTTAACTCGTTCACGAACGAAATATAAATCAAGTTCTATGTGCTTCGTTCGTGAGTGTAACACTGGGTTGGCTGATAAGGAAACTGCACTGAGGTTGTCACACCATATTATCGGCTTTTTGCTTGTGTTGATCTGTAGTTCTTGAAGTAATGACTCTAGCCATATAATTTCTGATGTTGCGCTAGCTAGACTTCTATATTCTGATTCTGTACTTGAGCGTGATATTGTGGGTTGTTTCTTTGAGCACCAGGATACTGGATTTTCTCCAAGGAAAATGCAGTATCCTGTTGTTGACCGACGATCGTCTTGATCTGAGGCCCAATCAGCATCTGCAAAGCCAGTAATAGATAAGTTTGTATTTGATTTGAGAAGCAGACCGTGATTTGTAGTGCCATTCAGATATCTGAGAATTCTTTTCACTGCCTTCCAATGTTCACTTAAAGGTTGATGCATGAATTGGCATACTTTATTCACACTATATGCAAGTTCTGGTCTGGTGATAGTTACATACTGTAGAGCTCCAACAACACTTCTGTATTCTTTCTCATTGACTATGGCCTCACCCTTATGTTTTGACAGATGGAGATTACTTGTCATAGGAGTTGGTAATGGTTTGGCTTCATTCATTTTTGTTTTGATAAGTAGTTCCTTGATATATTTTGATTGACATAGATGTAATTCTGAACTTGATAACTGAGTCACTTCTATTCCAAGAAAGTAGCTTAGTTGTCCCAAGTCTTTGATTGAGAACTGCTTATCCATAAATTGTATAACTTGGTTTATCTCTTCTTTGCAACTGCCAGTTATTAAGAAATCATCAACATAAACTAAAATATATGTTGTATTGCATTTATCTGCCTTGATGAATAGAGAAGTATCTGATTTTGCTGAGTTGTATCCCAGTTGAATAAGAATGCCTTTTAATTTCTCAAACCATACCCTGGGAGCTTGTTTCAAACCATAAATGGCTTTGTGAAGTTTGCACACCATGTTACTTTTGTCTGCATGCTTAAAACCTAATGGTTGCTCCATGTAGACTTCTTCTTGCAATTCACCATTTAGAAAAGCATTATTCACATCCAGTTGTCTGATATCCCATCCTTTATGAAGTGCAATGGTCAGAATAACACGAATTGTGGTTGGTTTTACTACTGGAGAAAATGTCTCATAAAAATCAAAACCATACTGCTGAGTATACCCTTTTGCTACCAACCTTGCCTTGTATTTCTGAATGGTACCATCTGGATTCTTTTTCAATTTATATGTCCATTTGCATCCTATTGTATTTTTATGCTTTGGTGCTGGAACAAGACTCCAAGTTTTATTTCTGATTAGTGCTGTGTATTCTTCATTCATTGCCTGTTTCCATCTGTCATCCTTGATAGCTTGTTCATATGTAACTGGTTCAGCATCAGTAGAATATGTAGTATACAATTTTGGCTTGAATATTCCACTTTTTGATCTGGTTATCATGTGATGTCTTCTGTCTGGTTGCTCTTGCTGAATGGTGGTCTGTTCTGATGTTGTTTGTTGTTCATGTTCAACACTTCTGATTTGTTGATTGTCTGTATTTGTTGCAGGTTGGCTGAGATGATGTGAATGCTCTGAGGTTGCTTGACCTGGTCTACTATCTGACCTAGTGTGTTGAGCATCAGAATCATTTTGCCTCTCAGCCTGCTCCTGATCTTCAGTACTACTGTATATTGGTATGAGTGGTATAGACACCACTGGATTGTATATCTTCTGTGTTGTCCCTATGCTGCTATCTTTGAAAGGAAATGACTTTTCATTGAATACAACATGTCTTGACACAAATAGTTTCCCATTGTTGTCAAGACATTTATATCCTTTCTGATTTAATCCATATCCCAGAAAGGTACATGGAGTAGATCTGAAGTTTAACTTATGAGTATTGTATGGCCTTAGATGGGGGAAGCATAGACAACCAAAAGTCCTTAGTGTCTTGTAATCTGGTTTTACACCAAGTAATACTTCCATTGGAGTTTTGCCTTGTAGAGTTTTAGTGGGTAGTCTATTGATTAAGTATACAGCAGTTGAAAAGGCATCAGGCCAAAACTTCAATGGAAGTGATGCTTGTGCAATTAGTGTAAGGCCAGTTTCTACTATGTGTCTGTGCTTCCTCTCAACTAATCCATTTTGTTCAGAAGTATAGGGACAAGTTACCCTATGAGTTATTCCCTTCCTTTGAAGGAATTCCTTGAGTGGTTTAAACTCTGTTCCTCCATCAGTTTGGATGGTTTTTACCTGCTGATCAATTTGTTTTTCTGTCTGACTTATAAAGTGTATGACAGTGTTATATGTTTCAGACTTTGATTTCAGGAAATATATCCAGGTATATCTGGAGTAAGCATCTACAAAAGAGATGTAGTAACTGAAACCATAATCTGAATTTATGGGTGCAGGTCCCCATAGATCAATTGCAATTAATTGCAATGGTCTATTATATTCAGTATGTGATTGTGGGAAAGCCAGTTTGTGACTCTTCCCCATTTGACAAAAAGTACAAATAAAAGATACAGGTATATCTCTAACTTGAATCTCATTATCATATAATATTTGCTTTACAACTTTTATACTTGGATGACCTAGTTTAGAATGCCACACACTGAAATCATTCTCATTATTCTCAGTACATGATTCTGCTAGATTGCACCATTTTCTTGAACATGATTCAGTATTATTGAATTGAGTCACTTTTGACAAATTGAACCTGTACAGGCCCTTGTAAGTTTCACCCTGCAAAAGTGTTTGTTTGGTTTCAATGTCTTTGACTACACAGTATTGTGGATAAAATTCAAAAAATACATTGTTATCATGAGCAAACTGTGATACACTAATGAGGTTTTTTTTTATTTTTGGAACTCGAAGTAAATTATTTAGGTGTAGAATTTTTTGTCCAAGAATTTGTGTGTGACCAGTGTGTGTGATATTGATTTTGGTGCCATTACCTACACAAATAGTTTTGTTACCTTTGTACTCCTTGCTTCCAAGATTCAGATTCTGTAGGTTGCTGGTTACATGATGTGTTGCACCAGAGTCTGGATACCAGCATTTACTTTGAATTTCTTCATGCTTTCCACTTTCACATATGTTAGCATTATGATCATCTGATGAGTCTCTTGATTCATGCTGCACATTTGCCAGATTTACACTTCCACCATGTCCTCTCTGAGCATTTACATTCTGTGTGGGGTTGTAGTTAGAATCATATCTGAAATAGCATTTACTTGCAATATGTCCCACTTTTTCACAGATCTGACACTTTGGCCTATTGTTATTGTTCCATCTACCTCTTCCTCTGCCTCTGGCAGTTGCATTTCCTCTCTGAAATGATTGATTGTTTCTGTTGTTGTATTGATTTCTGTTTTTGTTGCCAGATGCATAGTTTATGGATATATCTGAATCAATAGGTTTCTTGAACTCAATCCTTCCTTCATGTGCAAGTAAAATAGAGTGAACATCTTCAATAGATGGTGTAACACTTTGAGATGAGATAACTGCCACAACAGCCTCATATTCTTCACTCAGACCACTTAAGATGATTAGAACTTGTTCTGTTGCAGGAACTTTGTGCCCTGCTGCTTCAAGAAGATCACATGTGCTTTTAATTTTTGCAAGATACTGCCCCATAGATTGATTCTCCTTTTTGATGCTATGTAGCAGTCTTTTATGATGCATTACCTTTGCTGCTGATTGTGAATTAAAAATTCTTTCGACAGTTGACCATATGCCATATGCAGTTTCTACGATCTTTAGATTTAAAATTTGATTGTAGCAATTGAAGAATCTAAAGATCTAGCATCCATAACTGTTGATCAACTCATGGGTGTAACACCCTGTATCTAGAGGTCCAAAACTAAGCGCTATAGATACTGCAGTCATCTATAGTTTTAGCTTTCGGCGACTAAATATGGCTATGTTAATGGTATCTATAGTATTAGAAGCACTTGAATATGAAATAAAGCACAGATTCCAAAATAACATTACGTCGTTACTTTCAAAAGAGATATTCGATATTCTTAATACATAATCCCAGTACGTTTCCAAGCATAGATAAAATATATTTATTACAAAATATGCCAAGAGCGGTATATGAAGATACCCCCTTGGATGATCATATTCATATAGTCATAATAGATTTAATACAAATACAGTGGAAATACAACAAAACATATAACAAGAACTACAGCTCCTAAATCGCTATCTGTTTGCCTCCTACATGCCTTCGGTAGCCTTATTCGTCTTCTTACTAAAACCTGAAAAGATCCTAACCCCTCAACTTACTCAAACCAATTTTGAGCACCCAAAAGTTTAAGGGGAAAACATAAACTTTGAGTCAGACATAAATCCTAGTGTGAATATACATCCTGGTTAAATATGTTTAACGAGATCACATCGCTTAGCGGAATGGGTTTCCCATCACTAACATCTTTTTAAAACTTTTCTTTTCAAAATCTTTTCCTGCAACCAAAACTAGTGAAATATTGTAAAACATCATTATCTAAACATACATAACTATTAGGCAATAGAGAACTATCTATTCAAACGCATATGTTTTGTTTGGCTAACTTTTAACCATTGGCTGACTCGGGCATACCAGACAACATAAAAAAAATTATTTAACTCCTGTTAGACACTCCTCTTCTGGACGATCTGTCCTTAACTATCTGTTAAATACTTTTCTTCTGGACGTTCTGTCCCTAACTTACACATCTCCCAGATCTTCCTGTACCTAATGGTTTTTCGGACTCACCAATAACCTATCTATATACAAACATATATTCTTTTCAATGTTTAATCATAATTTTAGTCTACCTGACCAAGTCCTACACACTGGAATTTTGGACAACAATTAGCTATGGCCAATAGCTAATGTATAGGGTGCGACCCAACACCAGTCCCATATGGTATCTAATATCTGAGTCATTTTACTTTATGATCCTCTCCCATAATTTGCTTGAAAACCTTTTCAAAATGATTTAAAACCTTTAAATCAGACTAACACAAGGAAAATATATAATTCTTATGCTTTACTCGAAATTACATTGCCTGCTAAAAATATATATACTTTACTCAAACCTCTGTTGACAAAAACATTTAAACTTTTGAAAGTATCCCTTATAAATCCTTTGAAAGCATCTCATTCGAAACCAAGAAAACCTTTTATTTATTTAGGCCAAAAGGCCAAAAACTTTCCTTTCTAACCCATACTTCAAACATTTCGAAACCATTGAAAATCTTCATTTTGAAAGCATTAGAAACCTTAGACATCCTATCATAAAACACTTTAAAACATTGCCTTAGAAAACCTTGGAAAAACCTTTCATTTAAACCCTTTCGAAACCATTCAGAATATAGGACCTTTCGACATTTCGACCTTGTCGAAAGCTACCTTTAGACCCCTTCGAAAGCTAACTTTCGATTCCATTGAAGGCTTTCTTGGGTTCAATTTAAAACATGTGGGAAATCTCTTCTAATACCTTTCGAATTTATTAGAAGCTACCTTTCGACCCCTTCGAAAGCTACCTTTCGACTCCATCATAAGCTTGGGTTATACTTCAGTTGAAATTAAAAGAGTAAACCATCTAAGTCGAAAGTATCCTTTCGAAAGCATGGGAGAAGCGGCTGGTTTTAAAAATAAGTAAACCTTTCGACTTTGTCAAAAGCATGACATCGAAAGGTTGAAAGGCGGTAGCTAGGGGATTTTGATCCCATCAAAAGCTTGTTAACCTTTCAACCTCATCGATAGGTTTAGGCCTTTATTTTGAATAATTTACTTGGTCGAAAGAAATTAAGTCTAAAGCTTGTTTTCGAAAGTAAAACAGGCATTATTTTTGGTTAATAAATTCTTTTCAAAAAGGTGTTGCCAATAATTTCAGAAATAGACAAAGATTTTATTTTATAAAAATGCCCCTTCTCCTTAATTAAATATATAAGACATGTAAGTCTCGTACCTTAAATAATTTTATATATTCATCAAAACACTTAAGAAAAATCTGAAAAAATTATAGAAAATCTATTTTAATATGTTTTTCCAACATATGAAAATTCCAAACCCAAATAATTATTAGTTTAGCTGTAAATAATTTACAACCCAATAAATCATTTTCTTTACTAAAAAATTTATATAAAATCCAAATTAATTCAGAAAATTATAAAAATTGAAACTCATCTCTAAATATCATTTCTGATCTACATTTAAATTGTCAAGGCATTTGGATGTCATATAATAGGGTTTCCTATCAAACGCATCATAGAGGCTAATATGAACATGTATAAATCATCAACAAGAATATATGTAACTTTAATCATTCAAAACATGGCATAACCTTTCAAAACCATTTCGGATCTAATCTTAAAATAGAAAACCAAAAGAAAATGGGATGTTGTAATCATTCACCTTAGCTTTGAGATTAAAAGATGTGAGATTTGATGTTGAATATGTTGATTAACTTCTTTCTCTTGAATCCTAGCTTTACCTTCCCTTGAGAATGGAAATGGTGGCCGGCTTTGATATATTTTAGTTTGATAGTATTAACATGAACGTGTGTTTATTTTCCTAAGGTTTGGGGTATAAGTCCCTTCTATTTTCCATTTTCCCTCCTTTATTTCCTAACACACTAGTTCTTGTTGTTTCATTTTAATTTATATTTAACATGGCACGGCTACCCTTAGTTAATTCAAATCTTAACCTATTAATCTTACATTATTTTATTCAATTTGACTAACTAAATATCCTAAATAATGTTATGAAAATATGGGGTGTTACAGACTCCCCTCCTTGAATAATTTCGTCCTCGAAATTACGATAAGGTACACAACAGAACAATCAAAGATAAAATATACTATCAAACAAATCAGGAAAAGAGTCACTAATCCTGCTCTCAATCTCCCAAATACAGTCTCTAGCATCGTCGTTCCACTGGACCTTTACTAATCTGACTGTCTTGTTCCTTAACCTCTTCTTATTTTTGCCACAATCTGAATAAGCTCTCTAACTATAGTCAAATCCGGCTCTACTATTAAAGCTTCTAACACTGTAGGTGCTATAATAGTCCCTGGTCTCTAACACACTTTCTAAGATGAGAAATATGAAAAACATCATGGACACCAGCCAAACTATTCAATAAATCTACTCTATAATTGAGTTCCCGATTCTCTCAACAATATGGAAAGGTCCAATGAATCTAGGTGCTAACTTTCTTGATTTTCCAAATCTAGTCACACCTTTCATTGGTGAAACCTTAATAAAAACATAGTCTCCAACATAGAATTCCAAGTCTTTCTTGGTTCTATCTGCATAACTTTTCTCCCTAGACCGTGCTTCCTTCATCCTAGCTCGGATCAACTCAATTTTCTCTATGGCTTCTTTTACCAAATCCGGACCAAGAACCAATCTACCCCAGTCTCTAACCAACATACAGGAAATTTGCATGGTCTTCTATATAAAGCTTTAAACGGTGTCATCCCAATACTAGTCTGATAACTATTGTTATACGAGAATTAGACTAAATGGAGATGGTCTTCCCATGATCCCTCGAAAGCCAATACATAAGCTCTTAACAAATCCTCCAAGACTTTGTTAACTCTTTCCATTTATCCATTAGTCCGTGAATGGTAAGCAGTACTCATGTTGAGCTTGGTTCCCAAATCTTCCTCTAGACTCTTCCAAAACTCGCTAGTAAACAAAGAATCTCTATCACTGATAATACTACTAGAAATCTCGGGCAATCTAACTACGTTCTTCATAAACAACTTCGCCAAAATAGGGGTCAACCTAATTGACTTTACTGGAATGAAAATGTTCACTCTTGGTTAGTTTATCTACTATAACCCATATGCTTTCATTTCCTCTATTGGACCTTGACAACCCATCAATAAAATCCATTGAGATAGAATCCCACTTCCACATCGGAACATCCAACAGTTAAAGCAATCCACTTGGCTTCTGGTGTTCAGCCTTTGCTTGCTGGAAATTCAAGCACTTCTTAACACATAAACCAATGTCCCGTTTCATACCTTATCAGAAGAAACTTCACTTCATATCCTGACACATCTTCATTCCTCTTGGATGAAAGTGAACATCGAACGACAAAATTCATCCAAAACTACTTTTATCATGTCTCCTATGCTCGAAACACACAACCTTCCTTTCTTTCTCAGCCATCCCTTCTAGTCAAGACTGAAATCCTTTAAGTCATCGATCTCTGTTCCTTCCCTTAACCTTTTGATCCGTTCAGCCAAAACTAGATCCTCTTCTTGTTTAGAATCTATCTTCTCAATCATTACCATTCGAACTTCTAAATAAGAAAATACATCACTTCTTACACCTAACTCGGATCTATACTACACTCTACAAGCTGATAATGCTTCTAAATATTTCCACTCAGCAGTCATAGCCAATACTACATTCTGATGTTTCCTGCTTAGTGCATCTACTACCTTGTTTTCGATTTTGCCAGTGTACTCAATTCAAAATCATAAGCAGCAATAAACTCCAACCATTTCTCCTGTCTCATGTTCAGCTCCTTTTGAGAGAACAAGTACTCCAACGACTTATGATCCGTATAAAGCAATAAACGTTGGATACCTAACTTCATGTAGTCCGAGCTATTTAGAAGCATAAGCAATCACTTTACCTCTTTGCATCAACACAGCTCCCAATCTAGTTCCACACGCATCAGTATAAATAACTAAATCCTGATTCCACGCTAGAACCACCAACACCAGTGCACGGATCAATAAGTGTTTTAAGCTCTAGAATGCTTCCTCACACTTATCAGTCCATACAAACTTCATGATAGAGTTAGAGGTATGCCTTAAGGGCAATTATATAATTTGTTACATATATCTAACTCATTGACCAATCTTGTTTAAAATAAAGGTATTTTCTTCCTATTATATACTTGATATAATGTGATTATATTAATTAATCAACTTGGTTAAAGGTATATTTAATAAAAACATCCATAATGGTGTGTTTTGTGATAATAGTTACAAAGTGTTGTAACCGTGACTAATTTATCACAAAGAAATAAATATACCATTTTAAATGCTCCTAGTCAAGATGCATCAAGACTGGATATCGATGTGTCCATTGAGACTGGAGTACGTAACGCTCTTCAAATGTTGGGCAGTGTACTACTCATGACTGCTGGGGGAACCTAGAGGTTACGTACTAATATTTATTAGATAACCATGGAACGACTCACTCGATAGTTTTCTGTTAGTTAATATAACTAAGGTCAAATAGACAATATTAATGTGACTGATTTACACGGTTCTCGACTTGAGAATACTTTGGATCTTCAATATGAAAGCTCCGCTTTGATTATAGCCAAATCATGGCGACCATCAGGTGACTGTGGTTGGGTCGAATGGAAGTATTAAAAGTGAAGCACTATTCAAGAGAGGATTCGTCTCCTTAGTTATATGCGGTTAGTATCACAGTCAACTCAAGTCAACGCAAAGTCAAAGTCTCTGGCCATAACATTTCGATTAATAATAATTGTTATTATTAAACCAAGGACTTTGTATTTGGTATATAAAGTTGAATGCGGACGAGGTTGGAATTTTGACCATAACCAAATTCCGTAAGTCTAAAGTGATATAGTTTTAACGAAGAGGATCGGTGTAAACAGATGTCACAATCGGACAACGCTTATTAAACTAAAATTGGATTTTACCGAAAATAAGTAAGCGATAAATTTGGCCATAATATCACACTACCTGCTAAGTGACGTGTGAACGTTAACATTAGAATAGTTCGATGTTAATCGCAGACCAAATTTATACCCAAGAGTTACACAACCGAAATGATGAGTTCCCTTAAGATCGAACGATTTAATTAGTTTATAATTGTTATAAATTAACTAAATTAATCTATATTTATGAAATATTAATTATAAAATTTAAATGTGATTCGAGAAATTAATAATTCTATATATATTTATAACAGTTGTAAATATGTCGATCGATATACAATATCGACAAGCGATTAAAATAGATTTAATTGCATAGTATTTTGACTTGGGCTTAGGTGAGTTTAAGGCCCATCATTAAGGCTGCAAAATTTCAGTTTTGTAAAGGTTTAGGGATGACTAAAACATAGAGAATTGGCTTGGAGAAAATGGATTAAGATCAAGTGAGAATGGGTAAAACGATTTTCCTCGTTTCTGTCTAATACAACCCTACATACATACATACATACATACATACATCTATGTATGTATGTATCTTTAAATAATGAATAACCTTTTTGGCCTCCATTACCTTCTACATTACTGGTTAAAACATATAAAGTCCTTAGATATATACATTGCTGGTTAAAACATATACATTGCTGGTTAAAGCATATAAATTACGTTATTTTAAAATGTTTAAGGTAACAAAAGTTTACATATATGTATACAAGATAAATTTTGAAATTAATAAAATTTAATAAAAAAATTTAATTGAATTAAATAATTAATTAAAGGTTAATTAATTAAATAAAATACACATATATGTATGTTACATTATAAAGGTTATAATATACACTACAAATGTTAGATATGTCCAATATAAAAATTAAATTGGAATACTAATTTAAAATTAATTAAAGAGTTAATTGATTAAAATTAATTAGATAAGATTCAATTAATGATATATTATACATAAGACTATCATATAAGTAATATAAAATATAAAAGTTACATGACAATAAAACTTATATGATATGTGTATAAACTAAATGTGGAACATTAAGTAAATCCAAAAATACTTGAGAAATAAATACATATGTAAATGTACATATAACATAATTTCTGATGTTGTCTGATACTTGAATCGCTGGGGTATTTAATAAGAAATATATTATTCTATAAATAGGTATCACTCAATATATATATTGAAGATTATGAATCTTCAATATAGTGTTGTTCTCTACCATATATATATATTAATAAATTACTTACATACTCCTTACTTATTGAGCAAACTTAAGCTAGGGATGTTATGCGTAGTATTATTAATATATTGAACAGAAGAGGTAAGACAACAATATGTATTTGTTGAGCGAACTCAAGGTACATATACTATACTTAGGCCATCACGATATGTTGGGTATGAGTGAATAATCTCTTTCTTTTTATTGAGCAAACTCAAGGTCTAATGAGGTTAAAACAAGGAAAAATGGGTTAGGAGTTGTATGTGATACAACCATTAAGGAGTTATCCATCATTTGCGGGGCTATGATTTGTTGAGCAAACTCAAGGTCATAATACCAAAACAAACGAGTCCTAACACCCACTAGTGAAGTTGTAAAACTTTTATGTTTCATCTTAGGGTTTGGAGAAATATAAAAAAAGTGGAAGCCTTATTAGAAAAATAAAAAGGTAACATTTAACCTTTCTAATATTGTAAGAACGTATGCTATATAATATTATAATTATCTACAATGATAAATTTGTGCATTAAATATAATTGATAAAACGTAGTCAATTAACATATATAAACAAACTGAACTAAAAGTTGACAAATAGAAATATAATATATACTTACTAATAATTCTAATTGCGTGTTATATAACGTTTCTATACCTATGCAATGGGAATTCATTCTCGACTTTCGACTTCCTTTGGTGTCTAACTTCAACTATTTAACACATTCGTAAGTTGGTCACTTATATGTTTGTTTGGTTTAGACTGTGTATTGCATTTTATGAGTTTTTGAACTCTAAATGAATTAAAGACTATGGTTATTTGATCCTTGTACTTTCACATATAAATGTTATATGATGAACACTCATAGTTTGTGGGGTATAATATTTCGATGAAGTTAGTTCATTCGAAGTAAGACAATGAACAGTATTTTGAGATCATGTACTCAACTTGAATGATTTCAAAAGGATCATATTGTGTTAATGTAACACAAGATCATAAATTACGAGATACATTTAAGAAGTCGATCATTGAAATGTCAACTTGATCGGTTTGCATAAAGTGCAAAACATTTGATGTCTTAAATGTTAAGAATAATCGAATACGCTTTTGTAAAAGGTTGTTATGACATCATAGTAAGGTTTTCTTTTGAATAGTTTGACTATTTGAAAGAAAAACGAATGTATAAGAACAGATGTAATTTAAGATAAAGTTGGAATGAAGAGAATGAATAGCCACTTCTGCTTATAGAGAAACATTGGAAACAAGAAGTGTAATAATAATTGATATTTAATATTGGAATATGAAATATGATTTTTAAATGTATTTTCGTATAGAAAATTGTTTTCTATAACATTTATTTCTTTGAGTTCAAAATATTTGATCAAAGAACTCTCGACTGTAAACTAGTTGCAGCATATGAAATAAGTAAACTATATTAACAACTTAAGAGATTAGTGGACCTCTAAATTTAGTACGCTATTATAGCAATGGCGGAAATAGTAGGAGCATGCTATATAGCACCTAATGATTGCATCAAACTCGAAAATTATTTTCGTAAAATGTACCGAACATTATTTGTGAAATAACGTATATTTTTGGTATTGAATGAAAAATAGATATAAATTTATATCAATATGAGTAATATGAATATTCATTATGAAATAGAACTATATTATGAAGAAAAAAAATCAAAGTAAAAGCGATGCAACAAAAATACAATGTATCTAATATTATTAATGGTTATTTTGGAACTATAGACTAACTCGTAGTTTTGAAAAATAATTTTACTGTATGATTATGAATCATATGATATAGGTTAATTATATCTCAAACAATTAATGGCTATGCACCCATTCAGTGGGAGCATCATAAGAGTTGATGAACTCTTTGAATTAATATATTGATGTATGCAATCACAAGTCTATTATTACTAAAAGGGTTTCATATACTTTGTTATATTCATCGATGATTTATTACCAATATGGATATGTGTATTAGATACACATGTAGTAAGTTTATGATGATATCATAGAATATAAAAGAAAAGTAAACAAAATAACATGCAATAGAATAAAATGATTTGATTTGACTGAATAAATGAGTATATTAGGAAGATTCCAAATGTACCTAAAATGAACACTGATTAAATCTCAAAAGTCACTCCTCCATGTGATACATAATAATGCATCGATAAAGAGTAATCAGACATTGTTGGACAATTTACGATTAATTGTGAGTGAAGTTGAGTTAGTTTCTTTCTATAAGGTCATGTACTTAAGATTAGTACACAAGATTAATATTATTTCATCTAAACAACAGTTTACAAAATCATACTAGATAAGGATTTGTAAGAAATTCCAACATACCCTAGACCAAGGAGTGGGCAAGTTATGCAAGTCAAAAGATTGCATGCAACAATTGTTCATAAGGGATCTTGTATGAATCTCCAAAAAGTTTTTGGAGAGGTTTGTCATAAAATGACATATTTATGTTTTCAACATAGTTTTTGTAAGCTAAAATCAGTTTTATAAATAAAAAGATTCATAAAGCATTTATGAATCCCTATTCTATTTGCACTAAGAAATAATTGTTGTTTCAAGATATATCGACTTCATTGTGAGGAAATTTGTTTGAGAAATTTTTGATTATCAAATGGAATTGGATCCGATCCATAGATAGAACTGATTATACGAGATGAAGTGAAATTAACTAACCCAAATGAACACATAGCATTAGAATGTCTAGTAAGTATTCTCATACATCGAAGAGAAACTATGAGTTTGTTATTAATGTCGAAAATATACATTACCCTCGGTTGTTCAATTAAACCATTAAGATTGTTGACTCTATATTGTATGATACGCAAATCTAAAACAATTCCAAGTACGTTATCAAAATATGATTTTGGTGGTCATAACTAAAGAGATGTGATCCATCGGCCGAGATTGTGTCTTCATTGGAAAGACTAATGTGGTTGGAATTAAATGAGCAATGTTGATATAAATAATATCGTGAATTTCAGTTGTTAAAATTAGCATAACAGATTCGGTATTCAACATGCTCAAGTTAATTCAGATTTACTCACAAAATTATTGCTCGATAAGACTTAGTGTTTGGTACTTATGTATTGAAACAGAAAATTCTAAATAATGATTTAGAGTGAGCCATTTACACACATTAACCAAAAATGCCTCAAAGTCATTGGGAGTGATATTGGGTTTGTGATTCTTTGGATATGATACAAGAAATGATACAAGTGAATCATTTTATAAGCATCAAGATTGAATAAGTATTTTGATAGAAATATCATATAGTTTGTTCTTCAATAAACGTGTAGAGGAAGCATGTGTTCATAAGAAAGAACGTAAAAGGTACATTGATATTTCTAAACTATAAGTAAATAGCACGTTGTTGATTTTTAACAATATGCTTGTATTAAAGTCAACTTTAGTTGTTTTAATACTCAATTTTGGATTGTAAATGATGTCTTTTACGGTGAGTATAAAAGATATAGGGATTGTCCCAAAACGATATACAAGAGCACCCTATAAAAAGAAGAACATGTAAATTGGATTCCTTATGCATTAGTAATAGGAATTATCATACACGTTATGTTGTGTATGATATTGTGTTTTGCTTATGTATTTGATACATAGGGAAAATATAAAATCCAAATTGATATCACTAAATAGTTGTTTGAGGTGTTATCGTGTATTTGTGAAATACTAGAGAATTATTTATAGAAACAACGAACTCGTTATGATGGAACATTTGGACACAAACTTTTATAAGTTATATTGAGTACGACATGTCAATGATAAAATTCATTTTAAAATCTTTAATTTTAAATTTTTCATAATAAAAGTGATTATGGTCAATTCAATGAAATGTTGAGAACATTAACTTGAATAGCGCTACAATAAGACAATGTATGTAGATATAAATGCACAAATTTATAATTGAGCTAAAGATGATTCCAAATGTTGAGAATCCCATAACATTGTTATAAGATAACAATGTCATGAAATTGGTCATGATAGAACTTAAAGCTCACTAGAAGTCAAAAGATATACTACGAATTCTTCTAAATGATAAAGGCAGTTTATTAGTGTCAGAGAGAATTAATCGACAAGTTAAATAATTAAAGCATAATAGCATACCCATTCATTAAGGGACTGACCTAATTAGTTTTGAAAAAACTAATTGAAGAAGTTGGAATTAGATTCCACAATTGAACCCAAGTGCAAGTGGGAGGTTGATAGAGTTAGGGGTATGCCCTAGGGGCAATTACGTAATTTATTACATATATCTAACTCATTGACCATTTTTATTCGAAATAAAAGGTATTTTCTTCCTATTGTATACTTGATATAATGTGATTATATTAATTAATTAACTTAATTAAAATTATATTTACTAGAAACATCCATAAATGGTGTATTTTGTGATAGTAGTTACAAAGTGTTGTAACCATGACTAAGTTATCACAATGAAAAAAATATACTATTTTAAATGTTCCTAGTCAAGATGCATCGAGACTGGATATCGATGTATCTGTTGAGACTGGAGTATGTAACGCTCTCTAAATGTTGGGCAATGTATTATTCATGACAGCTTGGGGCATCTAAGGGTTACGTACCAACAGTTATTGGATAACTATGGAGCGACTTGCTCGATAGTTTTCTGTTGGTTAATATAACTAAGGTCAAAAAAATATATCGATGTGATAGATTTACAAAGCTCTCGGCTTGAGAATACTTTGGATCTTCAATATGAAAGCTCTGCTTTGATTATAGCCAAATCATGGTATGTCATCCATTGAGTGACTGTGGTTGGATCGAGTGGAAGTATTGGAAGTGGAGCACTATTCTAGAGAGGATTCGTCTCCTCAGTTATATGTGGTTAGTATCACAGTCAACTCAAGTCTACTCAAAGTCAGAGTCTCTGATCGGAGCATTTCGGTTAATAATAATTGTCATTATTGAACCAAGGGATTTGTATTTGGACTATAAATTTGAATGTGGATGAGGTTGGAATTTTGACCATTACCAAATTCCATAAGTCCAAAGTAATATAGTTTTGACGAAGAGAATTAGTGTAAACAAATGCCACAACAGGGCAACACTTATTAAACTAAAATTAGATTTTATTGAAAATGAGTAAGCGATAAATTTGACCATATTATCACACGACGTGCTAAGTGACATGTGAATGTTAACATTAGAATAGTTCGATGTTAATCGCTGATCAAATTTACACCCAAGAGTTACATTGCCGAAATGATGAATTCTCTTAAGTCCGAACGATTTAATTACTTTATAATTGTTATAAATTAGTTAAAATAATTAATATTTATGATTAATTATAAAATTTGAATATGATTTGAAAATTTAATATGTTGTATATATTTATAACAGTTAGAAATATATCTACCTATATACAATATCGACAAGCGATTAAATTAGATTTAATTGCATAGTATTTTGGCTTGAGCTTAGATGGGTTTAAGGCCCATCATTAGGGCTGCAAAATTTCAGTTTTGGGAAAGTCTATGGATGTCTAAAACATAGGGAATTGGCTGGAGATAACGGGTAGAGATCAAGTGAGATTGGATAAAAAGGTTTTCCTCGCGTCTCTCTAATACAACCCTATATGTGTGTGTGTCTCCAAAATAATGACTAAACTTTTTGGCTGCCATTACCTTATACATTTATGGTTAAAACATAGCTCTCGATCAACTCCAAAATTCTCAAATATATTTCAAATTAAAATAATATTATTCGATAGTTAGAGGACGGTGATTTCGGACTTGCAATCTGACGAATCAAGAACAATAAAAGGAAGGAAAGTCATTGCTTCAACGTGGATTCAATAGCATCATTAAATTGGTAATTTTAATTCATATTATAGTAATTAAATTATATTCTATGATCCTATAATGAGCAATTTCATATCTGTTTAAATATATTGCTACTATATGTTTAGTTAGATGAGATTTTGTAAGTAGATATAGTTGTCATAAATCAGTTTGGTTATGTGCATAATTTATTTATTACACTACTTTATTTATGTATAGACAAATAAAGTTTTACTGTACAAAATCAATTTTTGTCATTAATAATTGTTTTGTATATATTTATTAATAAATTCATATATAAGTTAGTGTATATTTCTCTCTCAAATAGCATGCATGCATATATAAGATATATATATATACATGTATATATGATTTAAATATTTTAGTACACTTATTTACACTTATTTATATATAATATGAATTTGCAAATTAGAAAATTAATTATCATACATATATTCATATTTTTGAATTAACATTTATTGAATTTTTGAATTTTTTATTATATATAAAATAATTATTACATTAAAAATTCAATTTTATATTTTTAAAAAATATTATATCATTTCAGAAACATATAGAAAAAATTTAGGAAATTTTCACTAAATTTTATTATTTTTAATAATTAATATTATTTCATAAAAACTGTTTATGATTTATTAAAAATAATAATTTAATTGAAAAATTCTTAAATTTTTTTGTAACCTTTCATTCATGATCCTAGAATTTATGAAATTTTAAAATTTTAATTTTTAGTATATTATTTTATATTAAATAATTATTGTCGAAATCAATGTATTTGTTTTTAAAAAAACAATATTTCAACTTTGAAAAATCTCCAGATTTTTCTTAAGCTCTATTTTATAATCCTAGATTTTCAACAATTTTAAAATTGGAATTTCATAGATATATTATTTTATGTTAATTGTTAATGGATGAAAATATTATTTTATTCATAGCATATACAAATTAAGATACTAAAATTATTATGTTTGTAGAACTATGTTAATTTTAAGTTATAAATGATTTTTAATAATTGTTCTCTCTCTTTCTATATATATATATATATATATCTATATATAAATATTTTATATGCATATATTATATATAATATATTTATACATACGTGTGTGTGTTTTGTAACACATATACATGCACATATTTAGACAACATACATTACATACAAAATGAGCTAATATGTCTGTTGCGATGTAGATTCCAACATCTACATATGGCCATATTATACCTTTCATGGATTATTATGTTACACATGCACTCACACGTATATGAATATGATACATTCGTGCATAAACTAAATCAAATAAAATTAATTTCATACCTTAATATATTTGAATTGAAACAAAGTAAATGATTTTATTCAAATGAAATTTAGAAATGTTCTAATTCAGTTAGACTTCATAGGCCAAATAAAAGATCCAATAAAGTAAAATTTTTGAAATTCACTTACAATTTTCACTGCGGACTAGTCCAGTTCCAATACTTCACATCTTTTTGCGTAAGCATAGTCATCAGTGCCACTATCCACGAAAAATCCTTTATAAACCTTCGATAAAATCCGGCCAATCCAAGAAAACTCTTTATCTTGGTCATTGTCTCGGGTCTCTTCTTATTATTCATCGTCTCAATCTTAGTCGAATCTATAGACAACCCTTTCTTTAAGACTACGTGACCAAGGAGCTTCACTTCCTTCTTCCAAAAATGGCACTTCGAGAATTTAGTCTTTAACTGATTCTCCCTCAAACCCTCTAGCACGACTTTAAGATGAACTTCATGCTCCTTCTCATACTTAGAGTATATTAGAATATCGTCTATGAAGACTAATACAAATCTATCCCAATGCTCTTGAAGATTCGTTTCATCAAGTCCAAAAAGAATTCCAGTGCATTTGTTAGTCCGAACAGTATGACTAACCATTCGTACGATCCATACCTCGTCCTAAGCACCATCAAAGGAATACTATCCTCTGCCACTCTAAACTGATGAAATCCTGTTGCCAAATCTAACTGAGAGAATATCTTGGCTCTACTTAACTGATCGAACAAATCGTCAATTCTTGGAAATGGATATCGGTTCTTTGTCGTCTTCTCATTCAACTTATGATAATCGATACATAACCGTATAGACCCATTTGGCTTCTTAGCCAACGCTGCTGCAGCTCCCTAAGGCGAACTACTCGGTCAAATAAAACTCTTGCCTTCCAGATCAATAACTGCGCCTTCAACTCTTTCATTTTTGTTGGTGCCGTTCTGCATGGCGGCCTACTCACCGGTTTTGCTCTCGGAACCAAATTAATCTGAAACTCAATGGCTTGTTTTGGTGGTAACCCAACCGCCGGCTCAAACACATCAGCAAATTCTCTAGCCATAAAGATTCGATGCAACACGTCCTCCATCTCTATGATACCAAATAAATCATTCACCTTACAATTAGGGCTTTCTATGGTATAAACTATTTGATCACTACAATTCGGGTGCCTAAGTGATAACTTCCTATCATGGAAAAATATCCTAGCATCATATTTACTTAACCAATCCATCCCAAGGATAATCCCAATGCAAACAGCAATCAAAAGTATGACCTAGCAAATCAAACTCTAGATGGTCACACCTCATCCCAAGTGTCGCATATTCTCCTATCGGATTTTCCACCCTTAAGGAAGTAACTAATTATGAGGATTCTAGGCTAGGCTTATCTACCAAACATCAACAAATAAAAGAATGCGACACACTAGTGTCAAACAAAACGCTAACAGACATACCATGAATCTATAATGAGCCTCCCAGAGCAGCCTTTCCTTTTTTTCTCTCCTGCACAACTGGCCTTGAAGTTGCGAGTTCAAATGCATGCATCTATCCCTTGCCTTCTCTAACCGCCTTTGTGCATTTTTTCTTATAATGGATGACGTGATCATAATTAAAGCATCGGATATTCTTCTTTCCAACTGCTTCTTTTCCTTTTCCAGTCTGACACTCATGAGCATAGTGTCATTTCTTATTACATTTATAACGAACCACCTTGTATTTTCCCTACTTCTGTGCTCCACCCTTCGGAGCTTTCTTCTTATGTAAAATTTTTCTTTTTTAGTCGTGTCCCACTTGGATTTCCTTCTCTTTCTTCTTCTCCAAACAAGTTAATGCCTCTTCCTGCCTTTGCGCCATTCTACACTACATTACATGGATCTCTTAAGTGCGGTAAGGTAGCTCTTGCCAACTCCGGCTTCAAACCTCTTATAAACTTCTTGTTCCTCTTTATCACCTGATACCCGTACCAGGCTAGCTCTTCAAAACTTCTTGCATGCTCTAGAACAGACATCTCCCCTTACTTCAGTTCAACGAGCTTCCTAACTAATACCGACTGCGCCATCACTAACCTAAACCTTTCTTGAAACCTTCTCTTAACTCCACCCAAGTCATGGTTTCCTCATCAACACTAGCTACAATATTATTCCACCAAAATAGAGCAGCTCCTTGAAGATATCTTGAAGCTAGTTTCCTTTTCTGCTCGTTATTCAATCCTAAGTCAGCAAAAATCCTCTCATAATGCAGCAACCAGTTTTCTACCTCAATTGCATATTCCGTTCCAATGAACAGCTTCCCTTCAAGCCTAATATAGTCTCTGCTTAGATTAGCATATTGGTTGACTATCGGAGCATCCAGAACTCCTCCTCCAGCTACATTCCCTCCAACAACTCATGTTGCAATTTCGTCTTGCATCATGTTTATGAAAAACTGATACATGGTTCCCATATCCACTTAGGGCACACCGGCACCAGCATTTTTAACTTGAGCCTGACCTGGACCTCTTCTAGCATTTGGTCGGGCATTTCCATTAGTAGTGGTGCTCTCTCCTCCAAGATTGACTCTGCCTATTCTTTCTTCCATATTTATATTCAAGCCTCATGAGATACAGATGAATAGCGTAACAAAGATAGGAGTATAGAAATATAACGTATACTTATATACATAATAAATATAAGTATGTTATTATAACGTTATCCTATACCCCGATCTTAACTCTAATTACTAAGGATCATGTTCTCAAAAATCATTTTTAGTTAAAGTATTTCATAAACCATGCTCTGATACCAAGTTATAACATCCCTCATCTAGAGGGCCAAAACTAAGCGCTACACATGCTACAGTCATCTATAGTATTAGCTTCCGACGACTAAATACGACGATGTTAATTGTATCTATAATATCAGAAGCATTTTAATATGAAAGAAAACACAGTTTTCAAAACAACATTGCTTCATTAACTTTCAAAACAGATGTTCCATATTCTTAATACATAATCCTAATACAATCCTAGGCACAGATAAAATATACTTATTACAAAAGATGCCAAGAGCGGTATATGAAGATGCCCCCTTGGATGATCAGAGTCATATAGTCATAATAGAATTAATACAAACACAACAAAAATACAACAAAACATATAATAAGAACTGCAACTCCTAAATAGCTATCCGTTTTTCTCCTTCATGCCTCAACAGCCTTATTCGTCTTCTTACTAAAACCTAAAAGTCCATAACCCCTCAGCCTACTCAAATCAATTTTGAGCACTCGAGATTTTAAGGGGAAAAATTAAACTTCGAGTTAGACATAAAGCTTGGTGTGAATAATAATATATATATCGATTAAATATGTTAAGTGAGACCACACCACTTAGCGGAATAGATTTCCCCTCACTAACATCTTTTTAAAACATATCTTTGTAAAACCTTTTCCTATAACCAAAACTGGTCAAATACTGTAAAGCATCATTATGTAAACATACATAAATATCAAGTAATAGATGAACTATCTGTTCAAACACATTAGTTTTGTTTGGCTAAATTTTAACCTTTAGCCAACTAGGGCCTACTAAATAATATAAATAAAATTTATCTATCCCTTGTTAGACACTCCTCTTCTAGATGATATATTCTAAACTACTTGTTAAATACTTCTCTTCTAGACGGTATGTCCCTAACTTACACATATCTCAAGTCTTCCTGATCCTAATGGTTTTTCGGGCTCACCAATAACCTATATGTATACAAACATATATTCTTTTCGGTGTGTAATCATTATTTTAGTCTACCTGAACAAGCTTTACACACTGGAATTTTAGATAACAATTAGTTGAGGCCAATAGCTAATGTATAGGGCGTGACCCTATACCAGTCTCATCTGGTATTCTAATATGAGGGTCATTTTACTTGGGGCCCCCTCCCATAATTTCCTCAAAAATCTTTTCAAAATGATTTAAAACCTTTAAATTAGACTAACACAAGGAAAATATATAATTCTTCTGCTTTACTCAAAATTATATTGCCATGTTAAAAATATATATACTTTACTCTAACCTTTGTTGATGAAAGCATTTAAACGTTTGAAAGTATCCCTTTCGATCCCATTGAAAGTATCCCTTCTAAATCCTTTGAAAGCTTCTCCTTCCAAACCAAGAAAACCCTTTATTTATTTTGGCCAAAAGGCCAAAACCTTTCCTTTCGAACCCATACTTCAAACATTTCAAAACCATTGAAAATCTTCCTTTTGAAATTATTAGGAACCATAAACATCCTATCTTAAAACACTTTATAACATTGCCTTAGAAAACCTTGGAAAAACCTTTCGTTTCAACTCTTTCGAATCATTCAGAAAATAGGACATTTCGACCCCTTTGAAAGTAACCTTACGTATCCATTGAAAGATTTCTTGGGTTAAATTTAAAAGATGTGGGAAATTTCTTTTAAAACCTTTCAAAATTATTGGAAGCTACCTTTTGACCCTTTCAAAAGCTACCTTTCGACTGCATCCAAAGCATGGTTTATACTTCAACTAGAATTAAAGAGGTAAACCATCTAAGTCGAAAGCTTCCATTCGAAAGCATGGGAGAAGCGGCTAGCTTTAAAAATAAGTAAACCTTTCAACTTTATCGAAAGCATGACTTTGAAGGGCGATTTTGAACCCATCGAAAGCTTGCTAACCTTTCGACCTCGTCGAAAGGTTTAAACCTATATTTTGAGTAATTGACCTCGTCAAAAGCAACCATGTCGGAAGGGAAAAGCAGACATTAGTTTGGTTTATAAAACAAACATCCTCCAACCTCTTTGACAACTAAGGCTTCAACCAAGTACCCTTCTACTTTGTCCAATTTTTTACGTACCAAATTGCTTGATACCATACACATTGGTTTTTATCCTTGTCGAAAGCTATAATACCTTTCGACCTTGTCGGAAGGTCTGGGTCGGAAGATTTGATGCTAAAAATGACTGAAACATGCTACAAGCATGATTTTTGATTTTCTACTTAAAAGAGATAACTTTTCAACTAGCCTACCTTTGTTTATCAAATTCTCATTGATTAATAAAATCTTTTTAGAAAGTGCTGCCCAAATTTTTAAAATTAAACAAAGATATTATTTCATAAAAATGCACCTTCTCCTTAATTGAATATATAAGACATTTAAGTCCCATACCTTAAATAATTTTATATATTCATCAAAACATTTAGGAAAAATATGGAAAAATTCCAAGAAAATCTATTTTAATTTGTTTTACCAAATATGAAAATTCCAAACCCAAATAATTATTAGTGTAGCCATAAATAATTTATAACCTGATAAATCATTTTCGTCACTAGAAAATTTGTATAAAATCTACATTAATTCAAAAAATTACGAAAAATGAAACCCATATCTAAATATCATTTCTAATCTACGTTTAAATTTTCAAGGCATTTGAATGTCATATAAGAGAGATTTCATGTCAAACATATCGTAGAAGCTAATGTGAACATGTATAATTCATCAACAAGAACATATATAACTTTGATCATTCAAAACATGGAATGAACTTGCAAAACCATTTAGGATCTAATCTTAAAACCGAAAACCAAAAGAAAATAGGATGCAGTAATCATTCACCTTAGCTTTGAGATTAAAAGATGTGAGATTCGATGTTGAATATATTGATTAACTTCTTTCTTTTGAATCCTAGCTTTATCTTCCCTTGAGAATGGAATTGGTGGCCATCCTTGGTATATTTTAGTTTGATAAAATGAAAATGAATGTGTGTTTCTTTTCTTAAGGGTTTAGCTCCCATTTCCCATTTTTCCCTTCTTTATTTCCTAACACATTAGTTCATGTTATTTCATTTTAATTTATATTTAACGTGGCATGACTATCCTTAGTTAAATCAAATCTCAACCTATTAATCTTAAAATTATTTTTTTAATTTAGCTAATTAAATATCCTAAATAATGTTAGGAAAATATGGGGTGTTACAATGGGTTCACTTTAAGACCATGAAGAAAAATTGAAGAAAAATGTTAAAGAAGAGCCATTAGAGAAAGCTCTTCAAACAAAACTCACCTTGCAAGGAAAATGAGACATTTAAAAATGGAAGAAGTCGAAGCCAAAGCGGAAGAGGTCATGGTCAAAGTTATGGAAGAATTGACCGCCATAAAGTAGAGTGAAGGCAAAATACATATGCCTAAGAGATCGAGGAAGATGAGGAAACATAAAGGAAAATTGAAGGCCAAGGTATGATAAATTACAATATTATAATTGTAATAAATTTGAGCATTTTGCTTCTAAATGTAGATCAACTATCACTAAACTTTACAAAATATCTAACTTCATTGAAGAAGACGAAGAAGATTTTTCACTTTTATGGGCACTCAAAGTAGTTGAAATTAAAGATGAAAAAGCATGGTACTTGGATATGAAAGCTAGCAAGAAGGAAATAAAATATGTTGAAGAAAATACGTCAGCCGATGAGAATGACTAAAAGAAAAACAATGAACCGATAGAGAATGTTGCAAAGGAAGAGAAAGAGAAAATAAAAAATGACATGGAAGGAGAAAATTGCAGCTGAGCTACCAAATATCAAAGAATTAACGAAAGAGAAAATTGATGAAATGAAATAAAAGAAAATGAGCTACTAATGGTCGAAGAAGTGAGCAAAGAAAAAGTCACAAGGGTAGAAGCAGAAGATCATACAAAAACCAATGAAGTAAAAAAGTGACTGCCAAGGAATTAAATATGAAGGAGAATGAAGAAGACGAAGACGAAGGCTAAGAAGATAAAGTCAACAAAGATGATTCAAATCATATATTGCGAAAGCAAAGGAGATGAAACTGAAATAATCGTGAATCAAGGAGAAAAAATTCATGAGCTTAAAGAAGATTTAAAGTACATGCAGAAATTTGAAGAAATGAAAATAGAGAATACAAAAAAAAAATAGAAATGATCAAAGATGAGTCAAAGAGATGAGTGATGAACAATATAAAGTTGGCAACAAAGTGGTGAGCAAAAACTATATCCTCTCTACTTCGAACAATTTTATTTTTCAATCAATGTGTTTTGAAATCTCATGTGAAAGTCAAATTTGGTAAACACATAAAGAGATTGAATGGGTCAAAGATTTTAAGAGTAAAATTACAACAGAATGGAAAGATAACATAATGACTCATTCAAAATTTATCACACTGGACCAAGGTGGGAGTTAGAAAGCTTACTTTTTGGAATATTCTATGGTAAGAAAGAAGGATGAAGTGAATGGAGCACCACAACTATTCATGAAATTGCATCAAAGGTCATGAAATTGGTGAAATATGTCAAAATAATGAAGAAAGTTTGGATAATTTCTTTATTCCTACTAAAGCATAAAAATATAAGGATTGAAAAATTTACTCGGAGTTACAAAACCAAGTTTATGGGAGAATGTTGGAAATAATCTTAATTTTTAGGGAACATTTGTTGTGTTGCAAATTTAATTTTTGTATTTAGGAAAGACCAAAATTAAGAACGGAGAAAAATCTAGACTTATCCGATATGTAATTTGGAGAATTCTAGAAAATGCTTTGTGAAGAAAAATCTAGAAAATAGAAGATTGAAGAAAAGTTTAGAAAAAGAAAAGTTTAAAGAATACACTCCATTATAAATGAAGATATGCTCTCTCATTTCATGTATTTAAGCAAGTAAATGTAATTGTATGCAAGCAAGAAAGAAAAGTTGAATAATAATTAAAG
Organism: Allium cepa; assembly: GCA_030765085.1. Taxonomy (NCBI): domain Eukaryota; kingdom Viridiplantae; phylum Streptophyta; class Magnoliopsida; order Asparagales; family Amaryllidaceae; genus Allium; species Allium cepa. The sequence continues at coordinate 488,168,871 of CM060929.1, forward strand.
TTTATATTCTCCTTTACAAAATATTTATCTCTCGGTCTCCATTTGCAAATTAGCATTTACTTATCCCTGTTTCTTCTTTTTATAGAAATTTCCTAATATTGGTATCAGATCTTAAAGATTCTCCTAAAATTTCCAACACTTTATAGGCACAGAAGGACATTTTATTGAATTTTTAGAACTTAATATAATTGACCACCATCCTACTATTGGATTTGTCTGCCTTAATCTTTCCCAGGAGGAATTTAAGTTAAACTCACTATTTGTCCACTCCTAGTAATCAACAGGTGCTGTAGTTGATATAATATAATTTGGAATTAAATGTCATACCTCCTTGGTTTTTAGTAGAAGCTCTTGTTTAGTTGTACTATCCTATATAATACTGCTTACTTCATATTCTGCATGATTCTGAATGTGGGATTTATCCCAGTCTAGTAAGTCCACTGGCAATTTTTGGTTTACCCACTGATACAACCATAGCAATGTCTTTTCCTCAACTATTCGTCGGGTAATTAGACCAGATAAAAGGTCCCTCCTTTTAAACATATTTTTCATTATAGAAGAGAGATTATCATCAACATTCATCACCCAAAATTCATGTTTTTGCACTATTTAAAATTCATCAACTTTAACCACAAATTATCTTTAGAATTAAAATTCCAAACTAATTTTATATTAGAAGCTTATTTCAGGTCATCTAGTCATCGTAGGTCTATCCTTCTTTGAATTTTGACCTACAAAATTTTACTCATGCTATTTTGTATACACGACCTCTCCAAAAGATATTAGAGCACATCAAATCAAATTTTCTAATTATCGCTACTGCTGATTGATAGATTAGGATCTAGTATAGAGTAGTAGGAGTTATTATAGAATTTAATAACTCCACTCTGCCTAATGTAGAAAGGAAGTTGCAGTCCCAACTGTCCAACTTTTGGCATATTTGGTGTAGCAAAGGCTTACATTCAACATAGTTCATATAATCAACCAGTAGAGGGACGCCTAGATATTTAATGGAAGGCAGCCTTCCCCCATATCCAAAAGGTGCGTGATTGTTTCCTTTTGATTTAACTATACTACTAAAATATATTTTAGATTTTAGGCTGCTTATTTTTAAGCTTACCACGCCTTCTAATGTTTCGAACACATCCCTCACTCCAATGGCATCATGTAGATCAACTTATCAAAAATAATAACATCGTCTGCAAATAACAAATGAGGTATAACCGCATAAACCTTATTTGTAGGCCTAATATGCTTTTCTTTAATTGTTTGGTCCATTAGTAGAGTAAAATACACCATTGCTATGTAGAATAAGTAGGGGGACAACGGATCTCCTTATCTAATTCCCCTTTTAGAGCATACAAATCCTCATGGAGTACTATCAATTATAATAAAAAATGTAGGAGTAGAAATGCATTCATACATTAGATTTAAAAGATTAATCGAAAAACCCATCATAAGTAGAATGTGACAAATGAATTCATGAATTATCATATCATAGGCCTTTTAGAGATCAATTTTAATGCACATCTAGTCTTTTCCTTTTGTCTTGAAAATTTTGAAAATTTCATATGCTAATAATATATTTTCTCTCATATTTCTCCTTAAAATAAAAGCATGTTTGTTTTCGAAGATAAGTAGTGGCATGAAATACATTATTCTATTACAAATAATCTTTGCTGTAATTTTATATAACATGTTAACACAAGATATAGGCCTATAAAAGGATTGTCTTTTTTGGAATGAGAGATACGAATGTGTGAGTCCTGTAGCAAGAATGCCCTCTTTAAAAGCTGTAGATATAGTTTCAACCAAATCATCTCAAATTTCTTTGCAACGTAACTTATATTTTGATGTAAAAAAAAATCAGGACCAGGGCTTTTAGAGTCATTCATTGAGAAAACAACTTGTTTAATTTCTTATATGTTAACTTCTACATCTAAAATCCTTTCCCTTCCACATTGATATTTTGATGCATTCTATAATGGGGTAAGAAAAGGTAATATCTTAGTTGGAATTAAAATTTTGATTGTAAAACCCAACGGCTTCATTTGTGTTTTTTTGCCATCGTGGATGATTTCATGATTTTGATCTAGGAGCGCATGAATCTTATTTCTGTGTTTTTTGAAATCCATCATTGTGTCATTTTTTTTGGAATTAGTGTCTCCTTCTCTTAAGCATATTATTTTTTTGATTTGCTTGTTACTTTCTCATTGATTGAAAATTTTCTCTTTTAGCATAATACTTTTGAGGTAGATGCATCTGTATAATCATCATCAATCTGCCTCAGCACCTCCTGCAAATCCTCCTGGGCATTTGCACTAGGTTCTTTATTTCTATATTTATTCCACTATTTGAGTTTGTGTTTCACTATCTCTAACCTGTAGATAAGTCTATGTAATACGTCTCCCCCAGTGTTAGTAGAAAGTCCTTTATGAACGTACTATGCATAATTTTGATGTAGATGCCTCTAGTTGTATCGAAAAGGGATTCCCTTCTTAACATGTTGTGTGTCATGTAGCTTTATTAAAATTAGGGTATGGCCGCTCTTTATAGGTGTCAATGCCGTAGTGGATAGTTCTGTAAATATGGTTAGAAATGTAGGGAAAGATACTTGATTACCTAAACCTAACTGATGCACTACTTTTCTATGCACATACTAAATGAGTAAGCTTAATTAGTTGGTCCTAATACTGTAATTTGGACTACATAAGCTATTGGGCTTTGATAACATTGTTGAAACTGGACCAACCACTACAAAAAGACGGTCGTTTACCGATGCGAAATGCAACGATGGGGAATCGTTAAATAACCAACTGATGCTTTGTCGATGTCATAAGTGGCGTCAATGAAATTATAATAGAAATATTACTTCAACGTCTTGAAGATGCCTCATATGGCACCAAACTGATGACATTGGTCAACATTTTGCTGATGCCATTTCGATGACCAGTCCAATATATTTTAAATTATGAAAATTGGAATTGCCGACGCCGTTTCGATGCCTTGTCGATCATAACGATGTCCAATTAAAATGTAAAAAGGGGATTTTCCGATGCAATAGAGTAACCAATGCCTTTTTTGAAAAATATTTGCAACAGTTCTAATACATTGCTCAGCCCAATCACACATTCAAATGTATACTATGTGTGTGTATATCACCGGTTCATGCATCATTTATCGCATACCGTAAGCAAATATCATATATCACATATCATAATCAAATATCATATATCACATCCTAACCAAATAATACCATCACCATCACAATACTAACCTAATATCCAAACAATCTATAAGAAAATATCCAAACACCACCAGCACAAATATCTAAACCAATTATCCAAACAAACCAAATGTACATAAGCAATCACCATTACCATCTCTAAACAAACCAAATATACGTAACCATAAACCTACTCGTCTAATCCCTACATATCATCACCGTCTCTATCAGTGTCACCATCACCACCTCTAACATTAATGTCATCGTCTAGAAAGCATTACAAAAATGCATTTTGTAAACAATTTGAGCTTCTTTATCTTACCAATATGTGACTTCAACCGTCAGTTTTCTTTTTCTACACCACTACTAAATGTGGAAGCTTTATCTAATAAAGGTCCCTACATTTTAACTAAATTTATTTGTTAACAATAAGTAATTTTTTATTTCAACTATTATACTTATTGAAACAAAAATTTTAAGTTTGCTTTGACTACACATTGTCTAATTTATTAAGTAATTTAATTTGTATATTTGTTTAATTTATTGTGTGATTTAATTCATATATTTGTTTAATGTATTATATGTTTTAAGAAAATTATATTTTAACTTGATTAAAATATTGTTTAATTCATTAGAAAAATAATTTATAATTTGACTTAATTTTATATTAGGGAGCCACTAATTTTATTTTTTCAAGATTAGCACAACGGTGAAAATGGGATTGACCAGAGTAAATTTGAAAGGAATTGATTGTTATTTTAACATCATAAGGAGGTAATTATACTTAGCATTCATATAAATTACACACAAATATACATGTGGACCTTGGGATTTAAAACCAATGTTTATATATATATATATACATACATATATATATAATACTATACATAGATATATGGTTATATATACATATATTATGTAAGTAACAGATTCTTAAGCTATTACATACCGAAGGAATATTGTTTTTGGTGGGCTTATGATCCACCCTATTTGCAGAAGCTCTATTGAGTGTGTGGAATACATCTTCATTCACTTCTATGGTTATCTCGACACCTTGACTCTAAAGCTCCTCAATCCTCGCACAGTATTACGCTTGTTTTGCATTTTAGTATTCATTAGAATTTATATATGTATGTTTATGTAAATATTACGTAAATGAAGTTTGTGGATAACAGACTCTAAATTTGGTAGAAGCATCAACAACCCAGCTATTGGTGGTGGACAAATCCAACGACTCAATCTTATGAGTCCTATGATAGAGTTGCCAAGATATAGGCTCGCTATGCAACTCTTCATAATGAAATTTTGAATTAAGCACACTGTCGTATAAGTTTATTTTAATATATATTTTTAAATTTTAAATAAATTTAACAAATAAATATGTAACAGATTGTTGCAATGATCAACATATGATTTGGAGCTAGAAATATGCAATCTAGGATTACTATTCCTGCTTTCGAGAAACATTTTTATATTTACTTGAATTGCTCAGTCTCCTAATGTTGTAATAACTACTCGTATATCCCTTTGGGCAAGGGCTATATACTTTTTTCCATAAATATACGATACATCCACTCAAGGTATTTTTGGGACTCTACGACTGACCAAGCCTTATACACTACCTATTCGTCCTCCTTCCAAGAGAATTTTGTCTGTAAATGCAAACTGAATATATTATGAAAAAAATGATACATATTTATATAGCATGTTATGTAATAAAATTAATTTAATAAAAATTTCTTTGAACATGGCTTTCTTCAATTCACCAATAGTTTCACCAAACGTAAGCCAAAATATCGAGATACATGGCAATAAGCCATTACGAACGGATCGGATGCAAAGCCGCTGCTGAAATCAGACATGTACATACATACAAATGTGTATGTGAGTATGCATGTATGTATATGTGTAAGAATGTGTATTTTTGTGTGTATGTGTGTATATGCATGTATGTGAGCGTTTGTGTGTACTTAGTTACTCATCCCGATCCTCGCTCTATTAGGAAGACATTAGTCGATGGACGAAGGTGGAAGAGTCTGTCTCAAACAAATGGGTGGATGGACCGATACCATCAATAAGGACATTTGCAATAGGAGCATCGATATTCGGAATGAATGGTGACATCATATGTGCATCGACGTCATGATCTAATGAGTGTGAGTCATGCTGACTTGATGATGAGCCACTATGGCTATGTTAGCGTCGACTAGATATATCTATTATAGTAATACATGTATCATGGTATATAGTATAATAAAAAATGATAAATCCAACTTCATAATATAGTTGGTTGATAATCAATTGATTTTTGCATTCAGTGTCCTCAACCAAATATCAATATCAATGTGTATAAGCACAAAATTTAAAAAAATTATACATTTACTTGGCATGATAAACAGAGAAACATGAAAATAATGCATACATAAAACAGTCTTTCAATAAATCATACATAAACTACCAATTGTCAATGTCATTGTCAATATCATCATTATATTCATGTTCATTTACTTCGACATCACCGTCATTTTCATCATTAACCTTTCATCTAATTCAACTTCGTTAAATACTTCATTGCTAAATAGTCCTATATCATCCGCATCTTCTGTTATTTAAAGTATTTAGTTGTACTCCATGTCATTTTGGTATAACCGATTATCGGTTATGATCATATCACCGTTGAATAACTATCTAGGTTTTGTTCTAATGATAGCCCTCCAGTCGTCTTTGTTGTTGTCCATGGTAGGATAAAACGCATAGTATACTTGTGTTTCTAGCACAAATGGATCATTCCCTTTGTATCGCCTTCTATGATTTACCTCGATAAGAGGATAATCTTTGTGTGCACGACATAATTCTGTATAAGGAGTAATATCAAACCAAATTCATTTCAATTAAAATGTTTTAAGCTTCGGTGTTGCAGAATAATTGAGTTCAATTATTTTCTATAACGTTTCACAATAATCTTGTAAATCATCATCCCGTTCATCGCCTTTAACACATACCCCACTATTATAAGTTGTTTTACTGGCTCCAAACTCATTTGTGTGAAATTTAAGGGCGTTTACTAATAACATTGGGCATTTTTCTTATTTTATTATTAGAGCAAACGTGAGATTTTTATAAGAAATATCACTTATTCCATTATCAACAATCTATTGCATTGAAGTAATAACATTAATATGCAAATAATTAAACTATTTCATATAAATTTTATTCAATAATTATATATGCATATATATTTCTAAAATCAAGCCTTAAATCCTTTACCGGGCTAATTTCTAGAAACAAGCCTTGAATCCTTTACTGGGTTGAACCCCTATATCTTATTGCTCAAATTGATTGTTAAACAACTGATATTGTTAACACAAACATGATCATGCTATATATACTTTATTCGCAGTAAATAAATAAATATTGTGCCACATAATATGATTAGATGTTTCTTCACAATTGAGAAGCACTTTTGTTCTAGCTATAACAAATGCTTTAAGTGTTTGAATACTTCCATCCTTCTATTTACTCGAAGGATGTCCATGCTTTTTAGTAGAAATGTTGGATGACTCATCCATAACATTATCATTACCAAGACAATTATTAGAATTCAGCTTAACATGGCCTTCCAAATAATAATTGAAAAATGTGGATGCATCTTCAATAATGTATGCTTAACATAGTGAATCTTCAGTGCATGCTTTTTGTTTCATCTTTTTTTAAGGTGACCCAGGTACCTTCATTTCAAAAAGTTATCAACTATACATTATTATGTTGATTTCAAAAAATAATATATAACTCTAAATTGTAGTTACATACCTTTCAAAAGTATACATCCATCTTTATTGCACCAGCCTTTCTTAAAGCTTCAGTTGATAGATGAATGAGTGGATGTTCACGCAGTTGACACTCGAAGAGGAAATATTTTCTTTAGTATACATAATAATTTGGGTATATCTATTTTCAATTTTTTTAAACTATATTTATCAAATGTAGTTGAGCAAAACTCTTTATTAAGCAACTAAGTTTAATAATAGCATCCACACCTTTAGTGGCAAAAGCACCTTAAGTGGGAAAAGAGCCTCTAAAAATACAAGACAATTGTGACTCTTCATACCCAAAGTTTGAAGATCCTTCATATTCACATATCTTCTTATGTTCGAAGCACTTGCATTTGGAAATCTAAAATTTTATGCCCGCTCTAGTAGTTTTTTTCGACACTTATTGTTTAACTTGTAACAAGCAAGACATCTAAAATTTGGTCATTCGCTATCAATTTTAAGCTCATAAAGATTACAAAATACTGCGATATCCGTTCTTAACTTCGAATCATATTTTTTTCCCTTTCATGTTCGTTATCATGCTAAAGAAGTTCTCCAGCACACTTGTCTCGTTATATGTTACCTATATATTTTTTGAAGTTTATGATTTTTCCAATTTGATAATTCCAAAAATATACCTTTTTATTCCAATTATGATGCTTTTAATTCTAGGAATTTGGACCCTTCTCCTATCTTGTGTATTTTACGACAATCTTTCACTAACTCGTACACTTCTTGTAAGAACCCTCCATGAAACAGACCTAATTTTGATCCAATAAAAGCTTATCCAACCTTAGGCCTATCTAAAGGCGAGTTGTTAGGTTGATAAAATTAAAAACAATTCATAGTACATAGAGCAATCTGTCTATACTTTCAGAATCTCACAACAGAATGAATAATATATAATATTAGAAACAAGTAACCATTTCATAAAGTAAACCATTTCAGAAACATAGCATGTTAAATATAACAACTTGTCTATACAAAACCTCCATAGTACAATATTTCAAGATAACATAATTTTATGAACATGGTACATTATCAATTCTTAAAAAAGCACACATAGATATATATATAACTGTCTCAAGTGTTCATCTCAACCTTCGGCTCTTAAAATCAACACTGCTTCTCTAACCTGTGTTTTGTAATGAGGAGTGGGTCAGAACAATAAATTCCTAGTGAAATGGAAATCTCAAGCTTTACAATAATTGTACTTGGGCAGTATTATTTAAATAAAAAATATGTCTTGCTTATTAAAATCATAACATACATATAAAGTCAACTATAAGCTTGAAGGCTCTTCCAATCCAAATACATAACATATGTATAAAATTAACTGTATCCTTGGCGGCAGTTCTAGTAACAACACAACAATGCACAAAGTCAACTATAAGCTCGAAGGCTCTCCTGATCTGACTATAAAACACTAAAAAAACTAGAATTCTGATGTAAGAGAAAGCATTTGAATCACTTAATAGCTCTTTAATGGGAATTAGGCAGACTCTGATCCTTTCTGACCTATAAAATAGGTAGATCCCAGCCATTTAAGGCCTCACCCTAAGGCGGATCCTTATATGGTTCTTTCTAGCTGATATCGTAATAAATCCTATTAGGGAACTTGTTACTTAATCTAAAAAAGAGGCAGATCCTACCATAGCCACTTAATACCTCTAATTCGAAGCAGACCTCTCCTAAGGATTTCACCTACCATAAAATGCGCTACTTATAATCCATAAATCACTTGTGAGGTCTCACATTAGTCTGATTATTCGTAGATACTGGTAGCCAGATTGATTGAGCAAATTTACCCTATAGGATTGGGACTAACCTCGCAACCACCATGGTTATTCATTATAGACGATGTCCCACATTAGCCTGTAAAGCCACATCGCTGGTAGCCAGATTTAACTGGGTAGAATTTCATGTAACTTTGGACAAACCTGGCATTCATAAAACTTAGTCATGCCTTATATGTATACCAATATATACATATATTATCCTATACGATTAATAGTTGAGGCCCTAAGGTATCCCTTATTATGCCTCTAATTAGAGATTAATTTCCTAATTTAAAATAACTTCCATCTTACAAATTAAAACTATTCACTACCCAGTTAATTAATATCAATACATTCAATATGCTACAATTATTACGTTACTGTTAACTTTAATAATCAATATGACAATATTTTATATACGCGTAGGTGGTTTGAATAAAATATTTCTTGTAACATGCAAAGAAATGCTTATTAATTTAAATTTCAAATTTATACAAGTCCTAAACTTCAACAAAATATATAGCCAATACTGAGTTGTATACAAAATGGAATAATACCAAACTCAACTCATATTGACATAGTAAATTTACCTCTTCTATTTCAAGGAAAACAAGTCTTATAATTTAGATCTTTCATGTTCTATTCAAATTTTACACAAAACACGAAGCTAAAAAGGATGCATACGTGTTTAATTTACAAAAATAGGCAGTGCAAACTATAATAAAATTCATACTTTGCACATTAGGCCACGTGGACTGGCTTGCGTCTTCTTCGGCTAATGACACCTCGATCCTGAAGCCTTTGGAGTATCTTTTGATAGGCGCCCCTATTTGGATCTCGTTTATAATGGAGGTACTTTATTTCCATTGTGGATACGTATAGCTGGGTAGATGAATGAAAATGACTTATTGGTAGCTTGCTTTTGCATTAGAAGGTGCTAAATCAATCGATGTCGGAGCTGTATAATTTCTTCAATGGGAGCGGCTATCGGTGTTGGAAACATGCTCAGTTCTTTGATTCATTCTATGAAACATATCCCTCACTAGCAAAACATTCATTTGGTTATGCTATTTTGGGCTTTGCTCAAACCGAAGTATAACTTCAAACAAAATTAAAAGAAATAAAGTTGAACAGATTATGCATTATCTAAACTTCAAGTTCAAATTCGATCCTACAATGTTAATACAGACAATTGAAATTCCAATATATTCATAGATTTGCATTTATTTAAGGAAATTTTAAGGTTTTAGATGTTATGTTTTCGTCTACCAAAATTTCCCAAGGCATACTTAAATCCAATTAAATACTATTCAATTACAAAAAATGTAAAAGGCTTGATATTTCCACTTATAGAAATTTGTTTTCTTCCTAATTAGATTTGGTTCCACCATGCCTTATTCCCCTTCAGATCTCCCTCTCTTAGAATATACAACAAAGTGAATTGTACATAGAAATTAGATTTAGAATCAGAAACTAGAGAGGAATAGAGTTAGAAATCAAAAGAATAAAACATATAAACCTCTTGCTTGAAACCTTAACTGGTTAATGAAATCTAAAGAAGAAGAAGATGAGATTTGATTATATAGCTCCTAATTCTTTATCAGATCTTTCCCTTTTTTGGATATACAATAAATAGATTGTATATATAGATTAATTTCCAAAATGAGAAGATAAAAAGAAGAAGGATTGAGATTATAATTTTAATCAGAGATTACAAATTAGACACCCCATTTGTGATGATTGGATAGTTTATATTGTAGAAGGTTTTATCGGTGAGGCGAACGCTTTATTGGGTGTTATGGAGTTGGAAGATGAGTTGAATCAAGTTTTCATGGTTTCAGAATTCATGGATGTTTTTGAGACTATAGTTTGATTGCCATCGAAATGAGCTATTGAGTTTCAGATAGATTTGGTTTCGGGAGCAGAAACAGTGAGTAGGCCGCCAAGCAGGATGATCCCTACAAAGATGAGGGAGTTGAAGGTGCAGTTGGTGGATTTGGAAGACGGGACCTTTATCAGGCCGAATAGTTCGCCTTGGGGAGCAGCCGCAGTGTTTGCTAAGAAGCCAAAAGGATATTTGAGGCTATGCATCGATTATCGTAAGTTGAAAGAAAGGACGATAAAGAATCAATACCCATTGCCGATAATTGAAAATTTGTTTGACCAGTTGAGTGGAGCTAAGATATTTTCTCAGTTAGATTTGGCAATTGGTTTCCATTAGCTCAGAGTAGCAGAGGATAGAATACCTTTGATGGGGTTTAGGACCAGATATGGATCGTACGAATGGTTAGTTATGCTGGTAGGACTGATTAATGCACTAGCAATCTTTGTGGATTTGATGAACCAAGTTTTCCAAGAGCACTTTGGATAGGTTCGTATTGTTTTTCATAGATGATATCCTAATATACTCTAATGATGAAAGAGAGCATGAAGTTCATCTTGGAGTGGTGCTTGAGATGCTGACGCAGCATCAACTGAAGGCGAATTTTTTGAAATATCATTTCTGGAAGAAAGAAGTGAAGTTTTATGGTCATGTAGTCTCCGAGAAAGGGTTGTCAGTATATCCAACAAAGATTGAAGTAGTGAATAGTTGGAAGAGACCCAAGACAGTGATGGAGATAAAGAGTTTCCTTGGGTTGACTGGTTATTATCGAAGGTTCATTAAGGATTTTTCACGCATAGCGGCACTGATGACCAAGCTAACAAGAAAATATGTGAAGTTTGTGTGGACCGATAAGTGTGAGGAAGCATTCCAGAATTTGAAACACTTATTAACACAGCACCAGTTTTGGTTGTTCTAGAAGGAAACTAGGATTTGGTGGTTTATACAGATGCGTGTTAAATGGGATTAGGAGCTGTGCTGATGCAGAGAGGTAAAGTGATCGTCTATGCTTCTCGATAGCTTAGACCGCATGAGGTCCGATATCCAACGCATGATTTGGAATTGGCTGCAGTGATTTTTGCGTTGATGGTGTGGAGACATTAGCTTCTGGGAGAGAGGTTTGAGTTATATGCAAATCATAACTAGTTGAGGTATTTGTTCTCTTAGAAAGAGCTGAACATGAGATAGTAGGGGTGGTTAGAGTTTATTGCCGCTTATGATTTTGGGATTGAGTACACATTGGGGAAAGGCAACAAGGTTGTAGATGCACTTCGTAGGAAATATTAAAATATAGTGTTGGCAATGATTGCTGAGTGGAAAGATTTAGAAGCATTAGCATATTGCAGAGTGCGGTGGATATTTAAGGCTGGGTCTAGCAAAGAAACCGTGGGGTTACCTTGTTTGGAAGTCCGATCAGTGGTGATCGAAAGGATTGCTTCTAAATAGGAAGAAGATCTAGTATTAGCAGAACAGATTAGGAAGTTAAGAAATGGAACTGAGAGTGATAACTTGAAAGATTTCAGTATTGACCAAAATGAATGGTTGAGAAAGAAAGGAAGATTATGTGTTCCGAGTGTAGGAAACATAAGGGAAGAAGTCTTGAAAGAATGCCATCATTCGAAGTTATCTATTCATCCAGAAGGAACTAAGATGTATCAGGATATAATGAGGAGTTTCTTCTAGGAAGTTATAAAACGGGATATTGGTTTATGGGTAAAGTAGGGCTTGGCAAACGCCGAACACCAGAGCCAAGTGGATTGCTTCAGCCATTGATATTCCATTATGGAAGTGGTATTCTATTTCTATGGATTTTACTGATGGTTTACCAAGGTTGAATAGAGAAAATAATAGTATATGGTTCATAGTGGACAGATTAACCAAGAGTGCCCATTTCATTCCAGTTAAGTCAACCAGAATGGCACCTGCTATGGCAAAGTTATTTATGAAGAATGTGGTTAGATTGCGCGGAATTCCTACTAGTATAGTATGATAGAGATCCCTTATTCACTAGCGAATTCTAGAAAAGTCTACAGGAAAGTTTGGAAACCAAGCTCAGAATGAGTATCGCTTACCATCCGCATACAGATTGGCAAACGGAAAGGGTTAACAAAGTCTTGGAAGATTTGTTAAGAGCTTATGTTCTAGATATCGAGGGATCATGGAAAGACCATCTGCATTTAGTCGAGTTTCATATAACAACAGTTATAGACTAGTATTGGGATGACATCATTTGAAGCTTTATATGTAAGGCCATGAAAATCTCCCGTATGTTGGTTAGAGATCAGGAATAGGTTAGTTATTGGTCTAGATTCGACTGGGGAAGCTATAGAAAAGATTGAGGACATTTGGCCTAGCATGAAGGACGCCCGGTCTAGGTAGAAGAGTTATGTAGATAAAAGATGGAAAGATTTAGAGTTCTTAGTTGGAGATCATTCTTTTGTTAAGGTGTCACTAATGAAGGGTGTGATCAGATTTGGAAGAACAAGAAAGTTGGCACCTAGATTTTTTTAAAAATTTCCATATTGTTGAGAGGATCGAGAAACTCACGTATAGAGTCGAATTACCGAGCAGTTTGGCAGGAGTCCATGATGTTTTCTATGTTTCTCATCTCAGAAAATGTGTTAGAGACCCAGAGACTACTATCGCACAGACTGTGCTATAAAGGAGGAGTAAAATAGGAAGGAGGTCATTCCTATATCCCTAAAACTTGGCGGTGTACCCTATGAACGCTCATTTTCATTTTTTTAGAATTTTAAAAGCTTAAGGCCTACCACCATAAACAAGAAAAAGGGGAAGAAGATTAAGAAAAGCTAAGGAAGAGGCTAACTCAAATCAAATCTATTCACATGTCAATCTCTAAAGCTAAGGTGAATTATATTTACATCTCATATTTCTTTTTTTTTTTGGTGTTAAGATGAAATCCAAATAATTTTGCATTGTTTTGTGATGTTTTTGAATAATGGAATGTTTATATAAACTTGTTGATGAATTATGCTTATTCATATTGATTTTATGATATGTTTGATGTGAAAACTCTATTAAATGACATTCAAATGGCTTGCGAATTTTTAGATAGACTAGAAATATTATTTTGGAGATGGTTTTTAATTTTCATAATTTTACGAATTTTTGCAAAATTTACATATATTTTCTTGTGAAGAAAATGTTATTTTGGGCTGTAAATTTTTTACAGTTAAATAATAATTGGTTTGGGTATGAAATTAATATATGTTAGAACGTATAAAATGTTATTTTTAGGAATTTTTGTAGAAAATTTTCTAAGTGTTTTAATAGATATATAAAATTATTTAAAGTATGGGACTTAAATGTTTTATATATTTATAAAAGGAGAAGGGATTTTTTTGTAAATAAATTTAAATTGTTGATTTTGGAAAGTCGGTAGTACTTTTAGAAAAGTGAAACTTGCAACTAATCACAATTTAACAAATAAGGCAAGTTATGTACAAAGAAATAGTTAAAAGGACAAATAAACATGTTTTTCACCGTTTCGATGCTTTTGGCACCATGTTCCACCTCCTTATCTCCGCCTTTGACACTGTCGAACTAATGCACGTAGTATCACGGAACTGGTACATAGTAAATTGGATGCAGGCGGGATGTATAGATTCGAAACCAGGGGTTCTGAAGGGGTTGAGGCATTACTTTGTGTTTGAAAGAAGATGCACCTGCTTGATTTTGATAAAATAGCTTTCGACTAGGTTGGCTTTCAACCAGGTCAAATGCTTTTAAAGGAAATGGTTTTGATTGAGTTGCGCTTTGTTTTAAAGGACTAATTTAAAATAAGTCGAAACCTTTTGTTGTCGCTTTCTTCCTTTCAATCCAGATGATTTCGAAGGGGTTACTTTGTTTTCTAAAAATTGGCAAGTTTTCCAATACTTTTAAAGGGATGGTTTATACACAATCACTTCCTTACTTAGGAATGATTTTGAAAGGAATGCTTTCAACTTTAATGGGTTTCTGATCCTTTTTCTCTATTTGAAGACATAATCCAAATGGTTTCGATCGAGACGATTATCAAAGATTTCAAAGGAGTAAATTTTTGAATGTTTTCAAAAGGTTTCCACATGTTTTAGATTGAACAGATAGGTTTTCTAAACATTTAATGTTTTAATGCTTTCGAAAAGGTTTTAAATGCAGTTTTCAATGGGGTGATTCTCCAATGATTTTGAAATGTTTGAAGGAAGATTTTCCAATGGTTTCGAAAGGTCTAAGAGGGAATATTTTTCCAATGTTTTCAAAAGGCATGATAGAAAGGTTTTCAAAGAAGGATGTCTAATGTTTTAAAGCTTTCGAAGGGAAGGTTTTTATGCTTTTTAAAGGAAGATTTTGAATGGTTTCGAAAGGAAAGATTTGGCTTGTCGTCCTAGGTTAAGTAAAGGGTTTACTTGGTTTCAAAATGGTTACTTTTGAAGGGGCTGTTTAAAGGTTTTAAACAAAGGTTTCGAATATGCTAATTAGCAGCATAGCCTAAGTGTTTTTAAGTTAGAAAGGGCTTTAAATTATTTTGAGGGGATAAGAAATCCTCATTAAAATTCGTCAACATTATTTTGAGTAAAGTATATATAACAAGGCAAAATAGCTTAGAATGAAGCTAAGAATATATTTTTCTTGTATAAGTACGATTTATAAAGTTAAATCATTTTGAAAAGGTTTCAAGGAAAAAGATGAACAGTAGTTAACCCTAAGAAAATGATTCAGACAGACAGCCCATTTTGATTCGGACAGTTAGTCCAGTTTGTAGACAGCTAGTCCAATTTGCGGGTAGTCAGCCCAGTTTTGGGACAAATAGCCCATTTATTACTTGTGGACAGATAGTTCATTAGTTACCTAACTTTAGCATAACAGATACTACTATTACTATTAATGTTATAATAATCAGTTGATTAACTAGTTGGTTGTAGGAAAAGATTTTCAAAATATATGTTTTGAAAAGGATATAGTAAGGTATAATGGTATTATACCTTCCAGGCTTTATGTTTGACTCGAATTTTTTTTTTCCCCATAAACTCTCGGGTGTTCAAAATTGATTTGAGTAGGCTAAGGGTTGATATTTATAGGTTTTAGATTTGGCGAATAAAGCTTCCAGAGATGAGCAGGTGGATGACAGATAGATAATTAAGAGCTATAGTTTATTTTGTTTTAATTTCGCTCTGTATATTAAGTCGGATATGACTATATTGATTCTAATCAACAAAGACGGCATCATCATTTGTTCCTCTTGGCCTTTTTTTTAATGATTATAATTGATCTCTACTTGGGAAACGTTAAGGGATTATGTACTTGGATATGAATTTGTTTTGAAATGCAATTAGTAAAATGTTGTATTTTGAAATCTTTTTCAAATTCAAGTGCTTTTGATAGTATAAATACCATTAGCATTACCGTATTTTGTCACCAGAAGTTAATATTGTAGATGTTTGCAACATATGCAGTACTTAGCTTTTGGCTTCCAGATGCGGGATGTTATAGGACTAGAAAAATAAAGTAGCAATAAATAAAACTGGCATAAGTGCATGAAAAGTAGATGATTAGACAGATAAATTTACAATCAAAATGTCAACATTTTAATACTTCTAGCATTTCCTATGCAAAGTAAAAATGTAGGGGCCGTACCCACATAATATCAGCCAATAAAAAGGAAAATATTGATACTACAATAATCAAAGCAATAAGGGCAGACTCTGCACTTGGAACAAAACATGTATCAAACATAATAAAATGTCCCAAAAACCAGCTCCATTGTTACTTGAGCCTGTCAATACTTTTTTCCACTGCTCCCCTTCCCATCTTCAGTTGGAAGTTTCTACATCCTCTCAGAATCACTGCCAGGAGTAGTGTCGCTACCTGAAATATTAACTAACTACTTGGCACCAGCATCTCCTCCCTGCTCTTCGACCTTCTCGGAAGACTCCCCCTTGGTCTTGCACTTTTGGGATTTACGGGAGCTCCTCAAAGATTTTCTCTTCTCGACCTTTTCCTTCTTAAAGACCACTATTTGCTGCTCAGATTTATGTAGTAGGCCAGTTTGGTCCTCCTACTCTCAAGCTTCCTTGCCGTGAAATCACCCTCCAAAGCTAGAAAGGGTCGTATAGGTCGTGCAATGCAACAATCTTCTCGGATTCTAGCCCTGATTGTGAGCTGGATACTGGTGCTTCAATCTTAGTAGCTATAGAAACTAGTGTCGAGGCGGTTGAAATAGCAGCAGACCCAGGGATTGAAGAAATTGGTTGGTCGGTACGTAGAGAAGATAGATCTATAAGGTCAAAAATGATCTTGTTCTTGCGACGTGAGATGGTAATTCCCAAGCTCGAGTTAAACAAGAAGGTTACCTACTGTTACCCTGCCTTTTGGACAAGGCCAGGATATCAACAAATTGGCTAAAGTAGATGGATATCAGGATTGGAGATCGGTTGGAAAAAAGACCATGATTAATGCCACTAAAATTGGACCAAGCTCCAATCAAGGTGGGATCGACTGGGAATGATAGACAAGGCTTGGAAAGGCTACATTTCAAATTTTAGGTCAATCGAAGTTCGTATGCTCAAGTTATGGATGGATCAACGTTTATGTAAAATCAACTCGTATTGATGCTTTCACATCGATTGAAACGATGTGGATTGTGTACTTCAGATCAATAGGCTTCATATCGATGCAATGCGCATCGATTGGATGGATACAGCAAGGTGTGTTGGCATGTTTTGTATCGATCAAAGTTTGGATCTATATGAAGGAAGCAAGGCTTAGATGGATATAGGTTTGATGGATATGAAGTCACATGCTTTATCAAGGAACTCGGGATCAATATGAAGAAAAGAGCGGCCGATGGATACAAAAAGCGATAACCCATGGGTTGTTTCATATCGATCGATTTCGTATCGATCGATACGAATAAGCTGGTCAAGTAATGGAGCGCTCAACATGGATCGGGGAGTGAAACTAGGTTCGATGCATTATTGGTGGATGATGGACACATATATGATGGACAAGAAGCACCAGATCGATACGAATCCCTCAGCCTCCTTGCAAATCGAATCTTAGATCGGTTGTAGCTCACAAACTATAAGTCCAAACATCATGGAGTTTTCACAGAAGCTTCCTTGTGCACTCAAGAATATTTGCGATCGATCTCGTCTTGATTGGAACATTTTTGGATCGATAAGAATTGTACTTGGATCGATTGAGACCGATCCCAAACGACCCCAGATCGATCTGATGGGGCCACCTGCGCATGAGAAGAGGTATTTCAGGTTTTGAGGCGGATATTTTCAGATCTACACAGGTCTATGGCAACTAAAGAGGGATAATCTTCTTCTGTATTTCTTGGCAAAACTCTGTCATTTTGTTTACCGATTTCAAAGGCTTGTAAATGTACGCCCAATACAAAAGGAATGAAAGGATTGATTCAAAGTGGACGTAGGATAGAGATAGCCAAACCACTATAAACCTTGTGTTCTTTGCTTTCTTATTCATTTTAGTTTTTCTATTTCTTCATTTTTATTCTCTACTTTATCTAGGTCTGAGATCTATGTTTGAATATTATGGATCTTTGTGCAAACATTGGTGCTTTCACGGCTTTCAGGGTTTGTGACCAATTTTGGCACAAATGCCTGCATCTGAGGAATGGACGATAATTTCAATCTCATATTCCATGCCATCTCCTTATTTTGATGGTTGCACGATCTTTATAGAAGTTCTAGGGCCACCCTAAGTTTCAAAGACAACTCTCGGGGGGGGGGGGGGGTAGACGACAGAGCGGTGCCGGCCGAACTCGTTAACTGCTCACGAGGATATTTTGATCATTCGTCGAGCCTAGAAGTAAAAGGCTATACCAACATTTTGGCTGTTGCAGTCATAGCAGCATCAGCAGCCTCCTATTCCCATTGAATTCGAATGATCTCTCGACTGTCTATCAGAGCGCTCTTCAATTCTTCATTGAGGTAGGCATCCTCTAACTCTTGCTCAGTATATATAACCCCATTCTCTTGGAAAAGGACTACGATTTCTTCCCAAACCATGACAAGTGTATGTTGGAACTTAGGGCCCAAATAGTTGAGGCTTCTTTGATGCAGTAAGGAGTTAACTAAGAAATTTAAGATGGTGTAATCCATTTTCACCATCTTCTTTTCAAAAGTATCCTGCAATTCCAAGTAATTTGTTGTTATCGAGGCCTTCTTAACTTCAACTCGTGTCTTCTCGATGTTAAGATGCACATCCCTTACCCTAAGCAATTATTTGAACTTGACCGGAAATGTTCTTTTCGTGGAATTCTACAATTCCATGTAATCGGAGTTGTCTTTTTATAGGAGTCAACGACTTCGTCGATCAGCGATGGTTTTCTTCTAAGTTTTAATGATCACATCACGGGCTTCAAGCCCCTCTTTTAGCTTAACTTCATCCATGTGGGCCTTATTGATTTCGTCTCGGAATACGTTCTCTATTTTTTCATGGAGCTCTTTCAGTTCCTTCAGCAAACTAGTACTGTTCTTACTCTCTCGAAGTGCAACATCCTTCTCTTGCGTTATTTTTTCGATCTAGCATTACGTTTGCTAACATCCTCTTATAATAATCTTTCTCTGATTCAAAGGGAAGGATCTATTGATAATTATTGCGGTTCTTGTCTGCCACCTGCTTGCATAACTTTTCTCATCCTTCAGCTTGATCTAAAACACTTTGAGTCGCCTGAAGATAGGGGAATATAGGAATCTTTGCGGATTCAATGATGGTCGTGGTCAAACATAACTCCCTTAAAAAACCACCAAGGGAGTGCAGCTTCAATTCTAGGGGGACCGGACGGAAGAATATAAGCTCGGCTGCTGCAAGAAGGTAAAGGACCAGAAGCGAGCACCACATGGGTTGATGGAGCTTGGGATGAAGATGAAACTTGGGCAGTGGAAGCCAGAACTTCAAGTCCGATAGAGATTGGGGTCGGAGAAAAGTTTGATGCTCAAAGTGATGAGGATCGCGATCTACCTTCGGCTTCTTGGGCAGCTCTTCTCGGATGCTAGTAGTTTTTCTCTTCTCATAGCCACTCTTATAAATCCTACTCCATTCTCTGTCATCCAGGTGAAAAGCTTCAACTTCCAAGTCTTTTAGCCTTCTCCACTCTTCTTCAGTTTCATGAGGCTGATGGCGGCTGAAGACCGTCTTGACCAACGTTGCGAATCAGTGAATAGTTTAAGGTCTTTGTAAAATCTACGACCTCTCAGGGTACCTGATATGAAGAATAAATAAAGGGCTTTAGCAATAATAAATGGACCTAAATAGTGCATGTGTAAGTGAACGTGACCCTAGTGATATGTGTAATATTTTTTACGCGGCCTAAAAGGACATCACAAACTGGATCGGGAAGCCAACGTGGTAGAAATCGGACTGACTCTAGACATATATGATCAAGGTGAGGAGTCGATCCTTCGAATTCGAAATCTCCTCCCATGAGTTTATCGATATCTACATAAATATTCCTCAAGTCCACAAAGTTAATACAGGTTTCTTTATGCGGAGAATCTTGAAGTCGCTTGGCTATTGCAGGAGAATCTTTATCATGAATTTCTCGAGGAAGCGAATCCTGGATCATTCCTGGAGTCTCATCGCACGATTCGAAGTCTCCATCATCGGAGCTTGCATCAAATTCATCATCGCCAGAGGAGGAAACATAACTGCTGATGCACTCAATTTCACTCTCCTCCTTCTCTATTGCCACTGTAGCCTTACCCTCATGCTGCTTGAATTCTTCTTCCTCCTCCTTCGGAATTGGGGGCATAGTGGTTGGGTCATTGGCTTCAATAGTTGTTTGCGCCAAAATTGGTCACAAACACCCAATATCATGAAAGCACCAGTTTATGAACACAAATCAGCAACAATCAATATAGAACTCAGATCTAAGCAATAACAATCACAATAATTCACAAATAACAATCACAAACACAGGATTTATAGTGGTTCGGCGATCTTGCCTACGTCCACTCTGAAGCTTATGTCTTTATTGATTCACTTGATGATTTCAATCAATTACAGCGGATTACAGTTGATAAATGCTCTGAAATCTGATTACAACAGCGATAATGAAGAGTAGAATTGAATCCGGTAGAGTCTGGACGTTGAATGGCCAAAAGATCCCCTTTTCTGAAGGCTTCAGGGTGATATTTATAGGCGTGGGAGGCCCAGATCTCGCTCAAACTTTGGGAGACTTTTTCTGGCACGTGAGTGGGCCCATGCGACCGACCCCACCAAGTTTCGACTCGATCTGAGATCGATACGAAGTGATTTCGTATCCATCAAAAAATGATCCAATCGAGCTCAAACTTGGCAGGAACAATCTTTATCTTGTATGGAAGCTACTATGAAAATTTCATTGCATTTGGCCTCGTGGTTTGGGAGATATGATCGATTCGAGTTGATATGTTTCGGTTGGCTGTTTGGTTCGAACCCATCAGTTCGAACCGATACGTTCGAATCGACCTTGTCACGTGGTTCTTTGGCGACGTGGCACGCACTCCACGCATCGATCCTATTTTTTCTTCGAGTTGACCGCTTCGCATCCACGAATTTCGCCTCGTTCGTATCGTGTGCCACGACCCAGTTCGCATCGATGGATTCGAAGCATGGATCGATACGAAGGGGATCGAGACGAACCAAGTGGATACGAACAGGGCAGATTTCATGGATACAAAGTAATGATCTGGTACTTTTGATGGATGCGAGGACGATCGATACGAAGCAGCGCTCGGGCACGAGACCGATCGATTCGAAGTAGGGTATGCCGATGGATACGAATGATGGATTCGAACTGCTCGAACTCAATGGATACGAGCGTGCTGAGTGGATGTCCATCTGATTGATTCGAAACCGATCGATTCGAGCTGACCGATATCATGCCTGATCGGTTCGAACTCGATCGACTCGAAGGATATGCAAACCGATGGATTTGAACAAGACAAACAATGATGGATACGAATCCTATGGATTCGAAATGAGCATCTGCTCAACTTTTTGATGGGTTCGAACAACATACTTTGGCTGACTTGCATCGATCATATCTCGTTCATACGAACTCCAATTAACCTGAAATTTGGAACACTGGCTCTCATGGCTTTGCCTGTCATGTCCTATCAATTGTAGCCTGATCCGGGCTCGGACAAAATTCATCGATATCCATGGTGAAGTGAAGTACAACCAATCTCTGAGACGAACTGTTTTTTGTTTTCCATCAATCTTTTGGTATCACGGCTTTGCCAAAAAGCGGGATAACATTTGCCTCCCAAAATATGCCTTGCAGTAGGAAGGCGTGTTTTGTAATGCCATGAGCTGGATGTTCATATCCTGTTGATGTCCTACAAAGTAATTTACAGTTTTATGTAACCTCAAATGACGACCGTTCGAGATCGAGATATTTGAGATGAAGTGCGACCGTTCATGGTAAAGCGCCTAACTTCAAATGACGATCGTTTGGGATCAAGCCATTTGAGGTGAAGTGCAACCGTGCGCGGTCAAGTGGCGGACCTCAAATGACGACCGTTCGTGATCGAGCCATTTGAGGTGAGGTGAGTTGTGCCGTTCGGGGCGAGTTGTGACCGTTCGAGGTTGGATTGTGACCGTTCGAGGTCGGGTGCCGTTCGAGGCGAATTGTGACCGTTCGCGGTCGCGTGCCGTTCGAGGCAAATTGTGATCGTTCGCGATCGTGCGCCGTTCGAGGCGAATGAGTGTGCCCGAGGGGGACTTAATATTATCGATACCAGGCTCACGTTCGAGTGGGTCCCTGGATCATTTGTCGGATTTAATGTTTGGGGAGTTTCCGAATAAACGACTATGGCAGTTCATTGCCATGCAAGAGGTGCTCGTGGACCGTTCGCGATCCAACGGGCATGCAAATAAACTCTTTCATAGAGTTGTAAATATCAAAGTAATAACTATACGAATCCCACAACAGAAATGTCCAAACAAGCAGAGTCTAAATGCTCAAATCAAAATCAAAGCAAAATGCAAGATGAAGATGTCAAACCGTAAACTCTTACTATGGTGCGGTTGGTAATCATTCAGGGCATGCCTATGGATCATGCGCGATCGCTTACATGTGTAAATGATTTAACCGCATTAGTGAGAGGTTTACTACTTGTTTATCATTATTTCAGTCGATCAACGAATAATCAAATGGTGCCCCGAGCCAGGGTCGCCTCTAGCTAATGTAGACAGTGGTCGCTCTGGCTCCACTGTTGGGGTTCGCCTCCTCACATACCGAAGGAGCATACCGTTCCTGATATGCCCTTCCACCTCGTCCTTCAAATGCCTACAATCATTAGTGTTATGACCGTTCAATTCATGAAATACACAAAACTTATCTGATTTACTTTCGTCAGAAGTCGGATCCCTTCGCATCGGTCTACGAAAGTAGAGGTAAATCTGATCCATGGGTGTGCCTCCTAATCCAGGTGTTATGCCGGATGGTCCTGCTCCGTTCTGAACTCCATCAGCTCCTCTATTCTATGCTCCAAGTTGTCTTATTTGTTGAAATAAACTCTGGATCAACTCCTCTTGTTTTTTCATCATTGTCTCCATCTCGTCTCTAGTGATGAAGATCGACGCTTGATTCGCTCCTGAGAAAGCCTCTTGACTTCCTTGATGTTCACTTCTCTGTGGCCTTTGTTTCTTACTTGTTTATCTCGTCATGGTTCTTAGATCTAAATTCTTAAGTCTTCAAATTCAAATTATCCTGAATCAGCTTTTCTTGGTGAAAGCACCAAAATGTTTGCGCCAAAATTGGTCACAAACACCCAATATCGTAAAAGCACCCGTTTATGAGCATAAATCAGCAACAATCAATATAGAACTCAGATCTAAGCAATAACAATCACAATAATTCACAAATAACAATCACAAACACAGGATTTATAGTGGTTCGGCGATCTTGCCTACGTCCACTCTGAAGCTTATGTCTTTATTGATTCACTTGATGATTTAAATCAATTACAGCGGATTACAGTTGATAAACGCTTTGAAATCTGATTACAACAGCGATAATGAAGAGTAGAATTTAATCCGACAGAGTCTGGACGTTGAATGGCCAAAGATCCCCTTTTCTGAAGGCATCAGGGTGCTATTTATAGGCGTGGGAGGCCCAGATCTCGCTCAAACTTTGGGAGACTTTTTCTGACATGTGAGTGGGCCCATGCGACCGGCCCCACCAAGTTTCGAATCGATCTGAGATCGATACGAAGTGATTTCGTTTCCATCAAAAAATGATCCAATCGAGCTCAAACTTGTCAGGAACAATCTTTACCTTATATGGAAGCTACTATGAAATTTCATTGTATTTGGCCTCATGGTTTGGGAGATATGATCGATTCGAGTTGATATGTTTCCATTGGCTGTTTGGTACGAACCCATCAGTTTGAACCGATACGTTCGAATCGACCTTGTCACGTGGTTCTTTGGCGACGTGGCACGCACTCCTCGCATTGATCCTATTTTTTCTTTGAGTTGACCGCTTCGCATCCACGAATTTCGCCTCGTTCGTATCGTGTGCCACGACCCAGTTCACATCGACGGATTCGAAGCATGGATCGATACGAAGGGGATCGAGACGAACCAAGTGGATACGAACAGGGCAGATTTCATGGATACGAAGTAATGATCTGGCACTTTTGATGGATGCGAGGACGATCGATATGAAGCAGCGCTCGGGCACGAGACCGATGGATTCGAAGTAGGGTATGCCGATGGATACGAATGATGGATTTGAACTGCTCGATCTCAATGGATACGAGCGTGCTGAGTGGATGTCCATCTGATCGATTCGAAACCGATCGATTCGAAACCGATCGATTCGAACTGACCGATATCATGCCTAATCGGTTCGAACTCGATCGACTCGAAGCATATGCAAACCGATGGATTCGAACAAGACAAACAGTGATGGATACGAATCCTGTGGGTTCGAAATGAGCATCTGCTCAACTTTTTGATGGGTTCGAACAGCATACTTTGGCTGACTTGCATCGATCATATCTCGTTCATACGAACTCCAATTAACTTGAAATTTGGAACACTGTCTCTCATGGCTTTGCCTGTCATGTCCTATCAATTGTAGCCTGATCTGGGCTCGGACAAAATTCATCGATATCCATGGTGAAGTGAAGTACAACCAATCTCTGAGGCGAACTGTCTTTTGTTTTCGATCAATCTTTTGGTATCACGGCTTTGCCTAAAAGCGGGATAACAATAGTAACACCCCTTCCTTTATGAATTTCTTTGGTTGGCTCGCCTTATAGACCTTCTCTTTCTAGGAGATCACCCTCTCTGGAGTCGTGTGATGAAGGAGTGGAACGTGTTTCTTTTTTGGAATGGAAATGAGACGGGACTTCAACAGCTATGGTGATTCTCCTAAGATGCAACAGCATATACCAAAGCAAATTCTCCTCTGTTAGAAAATTTTGACCAATCCCTCATTGGCGTCTACGGCCTTCAAAGAATGGAAAATTGGATTGAGTGATGGATCTTTATTTGGCCTCGAAATAACTATAAGAAGTATAAGATCCATCAGAATCCCATAATGATGTATTGAGACTCAACAAGTGAAATAGTGAACTTCCCCCCTCGTCTAAAGGTGATTAAATCCCTCAGGATACCTAAAAATGAAATACTGGGTCTTAAATAAAGAGAGATTACTTTGGAGCTGCAGCACAATCTTGTGGTTTCATTAGGCCTCGAGGATGACAAGGGATGGACACTCGTCCCTCTTTTTGAATGCGAGAAAATATATTAACTCATCGAAACTCGAGGCACGATTAAACATCCACATAAATAGGACATGAAGGCAGGTCATGATCGCTTACCTGTTAGGATGAATATGAAATGGAGCAATTCCTAATTTAAAAAGTGTTTCTTTCAAGAAGTTATTGAAGGGGCACCACTCCATTTAAGCATATATATGATGGCAAGTAGTATACCCCCAAACGTGGCATATGTGTAAACTCGTTCTTCGAAGTAAGGTGCAAATCATCGTCCGGAATGTCGTATCACATTACTGAAGAGGTAGGTGAAATAGATGACAATTTAGCTTCTGAAAGTGCTGGACTTCGTCCACTAGACTTTCGGCAAGAGGATAAGTACTTCATTATATACAACAAAACGTACATTTATCACTGTTAGGTAATTATACCTTTAACTAAAAGTCCCTCTACGACACTCGAACTCCGAAAAAGTATCGATTTATGCTGACACGTAGGGTTTCAAGTGTTGACTAGGGCAAGTGCAGTGTGTTGTCTATGTGGGATGGACTCAGTGTCCTGAACACTACAAATGTTATATCCTTTGTAGATAGTTCACTCGCAGTGTAGAAAGAAAAGAGCTTCTCGTATCATTTATTGAAGTTATTTCTCCTACACTTACCCGTTATCAATCAACGGTCGATAACGGATCCGTTGTTCGAAGCAATACGAAAAGCTCTTCCCATTTTAGGTACACGAAGTGTGCAATAACAAGACCAATCCGAACACTTTGGAAGGCAATAACAACATAAGTTGCATGTGAGATGCTACCCTAATTAGTTATCAACCCCTAGAAGGACCAAAACCAATTCGCAAAACGTCATGTCGGATTAATAACGTAATTCAATGCAAGTCAATTCTGATTATATAGACAAAGATAACCAAACATGTCGAGCACCAGGGTAAATCCCCAGCATCATTCCATGAATAATTCAGGATTCGATTTACAATCTTCTTCTACAAAATCACAATCAACTCGAATTCTCCATAACGATTATCACTAATCCAACCTCATCACCAAATTACTAAACGAATGCCAAATTCTACACCACCCACCACAAGTAAAAAATCAAAGGGCGTGAATGGTCAAAGTTTAAGTCAGTAGCGATCAAACGTGGGTAGGTTAGTAGAGATCCAAATTAATGAATTTTCGTGTGCTAAAGGTTGGCCTAAGACGGCGGCAAGGCAAAGTTGGCGGTTGGAAGTTTCAGCAATGGATGGCCGGTGACGGTGATGGTGCGAATGGTGTTTGGGTCTGGATTGGATTTACGTCGGGTCATAGGGGAATTAGGTTGAATCGTTGAATGGATATATGTGGGAAAGGAGGCCTGCTTGAATGGAATAAATAAGGTAGAGCACCAAAAAAATACGCTAAGTCCCTTGGATCGCTACCAGTCCATACATTAGAGACCAAAATTTTCCCAATCACCAAGCATGATCTAAGTACCTTTTGCAAGCCTTTTGAAAGTTGTGGGGTTGAAATTGATTCAATGCTACAAGTTATGATGATTCTCATCAGAATTCAACAAACAGCTAAATAACCAGAGCCAAATTCGCATGATGGCCACAACAGAACACTCGAACCTCATCAAACGAGAACTCAAAAGCAGTAAATTCAAGAGAACGCCTTGTTTTCAACGAAAGCATACTCTAGAGGGAAAATGTTATTCGAGTTTTTGACCCAACGAAATTGAAAGGAAGTCAGAACATTTTGTCGAGTCAGAACAACTCAAGAATAAAACAAAAGGACTAGAAGAAGGAACCTAGAAAGACTCAAGAAAAAGAAGCCAAAAAACCTAAACGGTGATGAATTGCTAGCGATCCATCTTCTATGGATTGCTATCCATCCATAAGGATCACTCATGGATCCTCCAACCCTCTTGCACCGTGATCTAATATGTATTCTAGGAATGTCTGCCAATTTTGATGGAACCCCAAGCTAGTATCGAGAAGTGAGCATTCATCTATTTCCATCAGCAGTTCAATGCAATCTATACATGAATCATCATCAAAGCAAAGCATTTAGTCATGAAATTACATGGAGAGCATCTACACAAGGCAGGAAACATGTTCTCAAGGGAACAATCCAATAATTCTCTAACCCCATGAAATGTTAGTAATCCATGCCCTATGGATCGCTAGCGATCCATCAAATTGGGTTGGCTTGTTCTGGAACTTCTAAAGCACCTTCGTACATTCAAATGGAAGTCTCCAACAAAGCGGCTTTGGTCTAAGTGCTCTTCAACCCCTATAAATACAATCATACCTGCAACATAAATAGTTCTTATGGACTGGCTGGCTACAGAAACTATTCTTCACTCTTCTCCTCCCACACAACAGTCATCTAAGGGGTTCACTGTTATTCTCCAGTGAACTCTAACTCTGGTGATGTGATATTACTTACAAGATCCAATAAAATTGTAATCACATTCCACTTGTAACCGCACAAAAGTTAAAAACATAGGCTCCGTAAACAGGCGAACCACTATAAAAATCTCTTAATATTTTACTTTGTCTGCAAGTTATTATTTCTTGTCTCTATTCTATTTGCCTTGATAAACATGGCTGGTGTTTTAATACTAAATTCAGGGTGTTGATCCATTTTTTTGGGGTTAACATCATCAATACACTATCAAATGGAAGCATTTCTTTACACAAGCTAAGAATTACATTCATTAGGTTTTTCGATGCGTTGTATTCATATTTTACAGTGACTGACCTAGGTGTCATTGACAAGTGTGTCAGTTTAAAACCTTTATAGAGTGGTTGTTTCGATGTTTCTAACAAGTTGAAAAAAATTCGCCTCCGAGCCAACGTGTTCCTCCAAATCTGGTTCTTCAATCCACATATCAGACCATTGACAAGATGAACCATTTAGATATTCTATTTCTAGATCTACATTTTCTTCAATTAGAGGTTCATTGCAATCCATACCCATATTTACGGTCTCCTCTTGTATAACATGATATTCTTCTCCATGATATACCTATACAAGATATTCAAGCATAAAATTATATTGGTGGAAATGTAATATCACTGTATAATACTCTCTAAGTTTCAAGAAATGATATTTCAAATATGAACATCAGACTTCTTTCATATTTGTTTTATTACAAGATGTCACTATCATGAACGCATTTATGCCATTTCTTAAGTGCAAGGGAATCTTTCTTCCATTTTTACCTCTCATGTACTTCCAACTTCGATCTTTCAGGCAATACATCTTCTAAATTATACAGGTAAATAAAATTTACATTATCTTTCTTATGATAGTGTTATCAATTAAAATATCATTATTAATTTATTATTACTTTAAATAGCACTATTAATTTTATTAATAATTTCAATATTAATTTTATTATTAATTTAAATAACATTATTAAGTTTATCAATAATATATAACATTATTAATTTTAATAAAATTATTAGTTTTATTGTTAATTTATATTACATTATTATTTTATGAATAATTTATGTAACATTATTAATTTTATTACTAGATTAAGCAATATTATTAAGTTTAATATTTAAATAACATTATTAGTTTAAATAACATTATTAAGTTTATTATTAATTTAAATAACATTATTATTTTTATTAATAATTTCAATAACATAATTAATTTTGTTATTAATCTAAATAGCATTATTAATTTTATTATAATACATTCGATAAACAGATAGCCATATAATGATCATATATGGTACTTATCAAATGGGACCAAATTGAACATCTATAGGATTTCATTAATACCATCGTATCAAATGACAATGAATTTTAAACAATTTATATTAATATACAAAGAGGATCAAACACAATTATGAACCAATGAATATAAACAAATAATAATGTTTTATAACAATTTATATCAATGGCAACAAATATAAATGTACAAATCTATATCATAACGAGGCTAACCAAAATTAGCATTGCATTGAAAATGAATCCTAACAATAAATCATATCGATGAAACCTTGAGCGATGACTAAGAGGAGAGATTGGAAGTGTGGGCTTGCAATGATCAACGGCGGCTTGGGCATGCTGCGATCGACGAGGTGGCCAACAAGATGGGGATATCCGGCTTGGGCTTGAACCCGTGCTTTGCAGCAGTGTCGAGAGAGGAGGAGGCATGCTTGCGGTCTACAAAGTTGAGGGAGGAGGAGGTGGGGGCTTGTGGTGGTCAAAATCAAGGCAAGAGGAGAGTTATGTGGCGTTCGAAATTGAGGGATGAAATATGTCGATGTCGAGGGCTTACAGCAATCGAAGTCGATGGAGGAGTTGGTGGAGGCTTGCGACTATCGAAGCTAAGGGAGGAGGAGGGAAATCATTTTTCTATTATTGGGAAAGTAGGGAAGGGAAAAACGTCAACTGGAGTCTTATCTTTAGGGCTAACGCCAAGATGATTCCCCATCTATGCCATGACAAAGGCATCAAAAGGGTGTTTGTGTTTTCTCGTAGGCGGGTATACACTACCACCATTTCGATGCACCATCAATGCCTTAGTTATAGGTATGGAATAACATCGATAATATCATGTAGGCAAATGTTACATTTTTTGTAGTGAGCAAGCAACAGGTTAAATGGGTGAGTGTTAAAAAATTATCATTTTGGATTTGATTGGACCTACGAAATCTTAATTAGATCAAATCTAAATAAATTTTGAATAAAATCATTATCAATTTCATTGATTAATATAAAGATTTTATTTATTTATATAAGTGGTATATAATATGTACATATATATCAATACACATATACGTGTGCGTGAACATGCAACATATAATGTGTAAATGGCTTAACATTTTTGTACATAAGTATTGGGATTTATGCCACAATGAACACGTTAGCCCCTTTATATACATGTTCTTTATCCAATATTACTTTAAGTTCATATAATTTAAAGTATATTTATATATATACATTTAATGCTATCCAGATTTTGACTAAGCATCTTGAATCTAGACCTCAAGATGAAGGCGCGGTGACTCGAGAACTAAGGGGCAAGCTTTGAATGACCATGAGAGGATGCTCGAAGGATTTCAAGTCCAAAGGAGCAAATTTTTTATGGTCGGTACCGAACACAATTGTGATCAGTGCTAAGATATCTTTTGGTAAGGCCTTTTTATTTTTTTGGTAGCTCACAAACATGATCAAGGAATGGGAATGTGGAGTGACCATATTAGTGCTAAGCGTCTGTACTTGAGAGATCCCAATAGAACTCCAAAGCATTGTAGAAAAGGATAAGTTCCATATGAGATAAATCATATTTCCCAAATTAAAGAGGACTTTAGGGGGACTTGGAAACCTCCACATTCTTCATATCTTCTTCACCACTCCATTTCGGTTACCTAGGGCTATTTTCCTTATTGTCTAGATTTGAAATCACTTGTATAGCTCTTGTACATGTGACTAACTAAATCCTAATAAGATTAACTAGACATAAGCCTAAATTTTGATTGAGCCACTATAAAATTTGCTTTGTTCTTTACCATCTTACCGAGTTTCTCATATCTATCTCATTTCCATTCGATTGGGGGTGTTGTGCGTCTTTTGGTTCAGCATTTTTGGTGCTTTCATTTAGAGCGGAGCTTCTAAGGAATAGATCTAGCTTGAATTGCAAGTGTTTAGAAGTCAATTGAAGAATAATTTCTATATATCTAAAGAAATAACCCCTAAGAAACCTTTTACAAGGTATGTAGCCATCGTTGGAGAAGGTAAGGCTTCTCACCATAGTGATGAATCTAATCACGATTGAATGCTTTTGCCAGGACCATTTCCCCTATAGGAGATGGTATAAAGAATTAGACAGGATGGTAGAGATGAATCAAAAGATGTTAGATGGTCAGAAAACTCTCTTTGATAATATAGAAGAAAGTTTTGCCTTAGTAACCTAACAAACACGACTACGTAGGAAGAGTCACAGAAATTCACCACTTTCAAGTTTTGAAATAAATAGCTCTTCTTTATTAGGTTAGAACAGGAGGGACGATAGGAAAAAGATGAAGGGAAAAGCTACTAGAATACCAAAGAAGCGTACGAGGATGGCCATAATTTGGCTACGGCCAATGTGGTTGGTACCGATCAAAATAAGGTTAGTACTGAGCATAATAAAGATGATGTCGAAGCGCATTTACTTGAAGCCATCGATTTATCTGACAGTGAAGATGATTTGCAGGATATTAGCAATAATGTGGGGCACAATGAAGGCACACAAAATGCTACTTCTTAAAAAAATACCAAAGAACCAGCTAGGCCTCGTAGAAGGTTTGGGTGCATGGCTCTCCCAAAGGCAGGAGAGCCTATACGTCATTGAACGAATCGAGAGCAATTGCAAAGCTAAACACCTGGAGCTATTCATGATAATCGCCATTTGCATAATCAAGCTAGTTAGGAGTTTATTACAGATATGATAAGGAGGTTAATACATGAGAATTAGTGGAGAAAGAACAAGGAATGGGGCACAACGCCTAGTAAGACCCCATTAATTGGTAATATCTTGTGGGAGGAGTATCCCAGGAAATTATTTATGCTAACAATGTCGTCATATAATGGGCCAATGAAATCTAGACAACATCGATTGAAATACGAGTGGCACATGAAAGTGCTAAAGCTAATGATGTAGTAAGGTGTAGGTTTTTCCCATATTCCTAGATGGGGTGGCTACAATATGGTTCACTCGGCTTGCACCAAAATCCATATCAACAGTGGATCAATTGAAAAGAAAATTTATAAAGAAGTTCATAGTCCATACAGCTCTATCAAAGGACATGATTTCCTTATAGAGCATTTATCAAGGTTCTGGAGAGAACTTAAAGAATTTTTTGAATCGATTTAACATTACCGTGACCGAAATGAGCAATCCAAAGGAGTATATTGTGTTGATAGCATTGATCCGTGGGATGCATACAGACAAGAATTTGGGAATATTGCTCAAGATGCAGCGGCCGCGTACCGTGGTGGAATTCTATCGAATGGTGACCTAGTTTCAACACTTGGAAGAGGCAGATATGAGTATCGACAAGACTGGTGGTGGATAGTCGACTGAAGTTATGAAAAGCAACATCGTTATTAAGTAAAAAAACTGAGACTGCCAGTAGTTACCAAGAATGTGGAAACTAATAACAACAATCAAAAAGGCGAAATTGTGGCGCTGGAGGTAAGAAAAGTGATACTAAAAAGAATCCAAGATACATGAAGCCAGAGGACTACACTTTAATAAACGATACGGTTGAATATACATACCTTTTCCATGCAAGGAGAGAATTACAATAAGCCATCTCCAAGGAAGGCGACTGAAGGTGAATGGGACTCAATGAAGCATTGTCACTTCCGTGACACTCGAGGGAACAATATTAATGAGTGTCAAAATTAAGAGACGTGATTGAAAATCTGATACATAATAAGAAATTAAAACAAAATGTGAGAGACCTACAGTACGGCGAGCAGAATGCTAGACCTCAAGGATAGAGCGCTCAGAGGGACCGACTTGACAAAATAGAGAGTGGCTTACATGACTAAATGTTAGGTGACTAAATGGTAAAATTGTGATTAAAACAATAATTAGAAGACCTCATCCAGCGGAGAAGACGTAGAATGAGGTGGAGTAGTATAGTACTTTGTTAAAGCACATGTCACTGAAAGCTTGTTTTGCTATTGAAGATGGAGCTTCGGAAAAAAACTGAAAACGAGATATAGTTTTCAAGATAGAGAATCTGATGGGGTGCAAATGCTAGACGTTGAACCCTATAGTGACTGTGGCCATGATAGGGCCAACAACTGTACATCGAGTTCTGATTGACCATGGAAGCTAGGTTAATATTTGTGTAAGAAAGCATTTAACCTGATGAAGATAAGTCCAAAGGACATCAAGCCATACAGATCCTCTATTCAAGGATTTACCAGAGAAGCAAAAGAGTGCATCGCATGAATAGACCTATTGGGGGAATTTGGTAAAGTGGGCCACAAGATTATGCGAGTGCACACCTTCATTATTATAGATGAAATTTATAGTTATAATGTTTTTCTAGGCTAACCATCCCTTTCCACTTTAAGAATAGCACTGGTTTCATTGCATTTGATGATTTAGTTACCCACTGCAAATGAGGCTAGAGCTATCCACGGCGACTGGTGCACAGGTCGTGAATGCTATGTCACTGTGCTCAGAGAAGCGAATCGACATGAAAAATGAAAAGGTGCTGAGAATGCTCTCTATATCAAAATTATGGACGCATAACAATTATCACCTAAGCCCTAGCTCGGGTCCCATATCAAGTTCTATAAGCTTACGGACCCCCGTAAAGAGCCAGAGGATGCGAGGGCGGCACCAGCGAAGCTGATGACCAGCATCCTAATTGGTGAGGATGATCCTACTTGGGTCCTCAAGGTTGGATCTCAGCTCGGCATAAAGGCCAGAAAGGAATTGGTAGGGTTTCTCCAGGAAAGCCTAGATGTATTTTCTTGGACATTTTCCAATATTTGTGGAATATTGCTACAGATAGCATGTCGTGCATTAAATGTGGACCTAAAATACCATCCCTTGAAGCAAAAGAGATGAATTCTGGGTCCTAACTGATCTGTTGCATTGAAAGAAGCAGGGGACAAGCTGAAAGCAAATAGTTTTATACGTAATGCCCTATACCCTGAGTGGGTATCGAATCCTATGTTATTTATGACGTCGAATGGAAAATGGTGGAAATGGCGGACATGCGTTGATTATTCAAACCTAAATAAATCATCCCCAAAAGATAGCATCCCGCTGTAGAAGATAGACCAACTTGTAACTAGACCACCGAAAATGAATTGTTATCCTTCATGGATGCATATGATGATTATAATCAAATAGCTTTGCACGTTCCAAATAAGGACCATACAAGTTTCATCACCGATTTAGGCTTGTACTACTATCGAGTAATGCCATTTGAAGAACATTAGAGCTATCTACCAGTGATTGCTAAAAAGATGTTTGAAGATAAAATCAAATGGACAATGGAGGATTATATAAATGATATGCTGATGAAATCATGGAATTTTATGAACCACATAGATGACCTCGTTGAAATTTTCAATAGCCTTTGGAAGTACGGGATGGATCTTAAGCTATTGTAGCATTTTTTCGAAGTCGCATCCGAAATATTTCTGGACTTCATCGTCAATTCAAAGGGCATTAAGCTAATCTAAAGTAGATAAGCATTGAAAGATGTTGTTGCCTCAAAAACAAGGAGGGAAATGCAAAATTTGAATGGAAAAGTTATTGTGTTAAGTTGAATAATCTTAAAGTGTACCATTCTTTGATGCCCTCAAGAAAGAAAAAGGGAAATTTAGATCCTAGAATGTTAGGGACCTTTTCAAAAATTATTAGAGCATATAGAGGGATCGCTAATCTCATTGAAGCCTTTGGAAGGAGAAGATATGTTCATTTACTTAGCAATATTCTCTTACGCGGTTAGTGCAACCTTTGTATTTGAGGAATCAAAGATTCAAAGGCTTGTATATTATATCAACAAGCAGTTTACTAGTGTAGAAAAGGACTACTCGAAAATGGAAAAGCTAAGTAAAACTTGTTAACTGCCTCGAGGAAGGTAAGACCATACTTTTAGGCTTAATCGATAAAGGTTTTGATAGATCGGTTGCTAAGGCATGTGCTGCACCGGCCCATGACTTTGGAAAGACTGTTGAAATGGAATATTGAGTTGAGCCAAGATGATATAACATACCATCCCAATGAGGGCAGCCGTTGGCTTATTTCATCGTTGAATTCACCATTCGGGATGGAGAAGAGGAAGATGATATGTGTATGAATATGCGCTTATATGTTTTGGTTTGATGATAATAAACATATGCATTCATTTAAATGTATTTATTAATGTACTATTTTATTTTTCATAGATCAAATAAATATTTGTTGAATAAAATAAATAACACAGAATTTGAATTCAAACAGAAATTTTATTCAAACAAATATTTATTACAATCTTGAATAGTACAAATTCAAGCTCTCACTATACATATACATTTTTGATTACATCACAATTGTTTTTACATTAATAACCTCACTACATATCACTCACACTCGTATTTTGTCTTCAACTTCATTCCAGTTTGAATCCAGCATCTGAGCAATCTGCAAAAATATTCACTAACGCAGTAAAATTGAAAAAGAAATATTTTTGCAATATAAAATGAAATATGATTTTTGAAAATATGATTTGCCTCGGTTATTTGGGTTGTTCGTCATCATACACACTTGAATTCATCATACACGAACAATGTGACATGCACAGTGTATCACTGTACATGCCACAAGGCCGTGCACATCTATATACACTTGATGATGCTACAGGGACAGGTGTGCACAAGGTCAAACCCAAATATAAAGACAGGTTCAACTCAGGTGCAATACAAATGAAATCACGTCATTAGCACAAGGTCAAACCCGAGTTTTTTTTAAAAAAAAAAAACTGGGTTCAACACAAGGCAACATGAAGAATGCAAAGCTTTGACAAATCAAAACTGGAAATACAGGCACATGTATGCACAGCAATGCAAAAACCAGTTGCAACATAGATCACACAAGGAATGACAATACCCAGTTACAACAACAAACCCAAATGTCCAGACCACAACATGTATGCAAACATGAAGTGAATCAAGTCAGTAAGGCAATGCACCAATGCAAGTAACTCATGCAACAGAACATC
Organism: Allium cepa; assembly: GCA_030765085.1. Taxonomy (NCBI): domain Eukaryota; kingdom Viridiplantae; phylum Streptophyta; class Magnoliopsida; order Asparagales; family Amaryllidaceae; genus Allium; species Allium cepa. The sequence goes on from CM060929.1 coordinate 488,205,049, forward strand.
AACTGGGAGCAACAGAATGGATACAAAAATACCAAATGAAATCAATACTACAGTGGATGAACTAATCAACAGTGCAGAGATGCACCAAGTAAGTAACTGCAAGTGCCAGGTTGAACAATTATAAACATCAACAACAAGCCCAAGTGAAACCAAACCGCAAAGCCAAGCATGTCCAGTTACAACAAAGACCAACTCCAAATGCATCAATGATCAACACAGCAGCTCAAAGACACAGTACACAAATGCAAGACCAAAGTGTCCAAACAAAAAAAGGAATGACCAGCCAACAAAGAATCAAGTGTCGACCAGGCAGAGAAATGCACAGTGGAATGAACAAGTGATGCACATGATATGGCAAATACTGCACAATGAACTAGTAGAGCAAATCCAGACAACTCAAGTGCTCAGTGATCAAGCATGAAACCACATTATACAACACAGTAGTGTACATGAATACTGCATCATCAAGTCAGAGCAATTCATACAACATATACAAGACAGAAGAAGCCATGGTCAATGCAAAGCAAAAGGGAAGCTACGGTGAAATTCTACAAGTCAAGTCAACAGTATGGTACTATGCAAATACATAGAAGTATCAAGTGATACAAATGCACAACAACTTGAATAATGCAACAACCAGATGAAGTCGAAGCCAACTAAGTAATTCACAGTGAAAGCTGAAGTAAATTTGCAAATTCATGTCAAACCGACCAGAGAAGATGGCCAGGGACAAAGACTACAAGATGAACGAAGTTCAACTGTACAGAGAATTCGAATTCATGACAGTGTACTATCAAAAATCAAATTCGTATCTTTGAAAAAGTCAAAACAAATAAAAGAGGAAAGTTCTTTGCCGTATGAATCAAAACAAATTGAACGTTTGAAAATCAAAGCCGGGAGTATAAAGTCAAAAATATATCAGGAAAGCCGTGCGCATCCGGAAAGCAGAAATTTGGAAAGTATCGGATTGATACGAACAAAATCAAGTGTCACAAATTCATATAAATACCACACCAAAAAGATCATCATAGGCATCGAGTCAAGCAAGCAATTAAACAAGCAAGGAAAGAGAATACATACCAATCTATCAAACTCGATCAAAGGAGCAGCTGCGAAACAAAGCGCAAGTAGAATCGATCATCAGAGAACGAACGAAGCACAAGCAACGCAAACAAGAATCAATCATCAGAGAACAAGCGCGAGAAAGAGCAACACCAATCAGATCGAAAAAAGCCCCAATTTGGATTGAAGAGCCGAAGCCCTAATTTAGTTGCAAAGAGGGACGGCTGCCATTATCACAGTGGATCGGGTGAAAGAAAACAAGGGGCCGGCCTTGTTTATTATAAAAGGGCTTTAGTTTTTATTTAGGGTTTAATTTTTTAAAGGGGGGTTTTTTTAGTTTTATTTGAGAAAAAATTAAGGATTCAAAGTTGTATTTTAATTTTTGCTCCTGCTTTTATTTTTGAAGTCTGTTTTTTCTTTTTCGAGTCAAAGAATTGGTAAATCACCACCTAGGTTGTAGGTAGTGTCAGATTGTCTAGTTAGAATTAGTTCAGTGAGCAGGGTGTGCGAGTTTGCAAAACTCTATAGGCGGGAGCAGAGTTTGCGAGTTTGCAAAGCTCTATAGGCGGAGCAGGGGGTGCGAGTCTAGTAGAGTGTTTTTGAGCGGGAGCAAGGGTTTGCGAGTCTGTTAGAGTGTTTGTAAGCGGGATACTGTTTAATTCTAATAGAAATCTGGGAATGCAGCAGTAGGAAGGGGTTGCCGAAGCTGGGTAAATTTTGTGTGTGATTTACTTTTCAGCATATTTATTTCTGTAGTTTGTTTCTGTGTTTTATTCGAGAAAATTTGCTATAACCCTATTCACCCCCCTCTAGGGTTAATCTAGATCCTACAAGTGGTATCAGAGCACGGTATTTTTCTTTAACTCTAGATCATGAATTCATCAAATAATGCTTTTGCTAAGGGGCAATCTATTGTTACGCCACCCATGTTTAACGGGAATGATTATGCTTATTGGAAAGTTAGGATGAGTATTTATCTTAGTTCCGTTGATTATGATGTTTGGGATATTATTGAAACTGGCTATAAATCTCCCACTATAACCATTGGTGATACTGAGATTCTTAAACCTAAGGATAGGTGGGACGCTAACGATAAGAGATTAAAAACTACAAATGCTAAAGCCATAAATGCTTTGATCTGTGCTCTTGATAAGAATGAATTTAATAGAATTTCTCATTGTAAAACTGCACAGGAAATTTGGCATACCTTGGAGGTGACACATGAAGGAACTTCTCAAGTCAAGGAGTCTCGTCTAGCCCTATTCAGCAATGAATACGAGAACTTTGTGATGGACAAAGGCGAGAGCATAAAGGACATGTTTGGACGCTTTTCAAATTTGGTATACAATGCTAGAGCGCTTGGGAAGGTATTCACTAAGGTAGAGCTTGTGCGGAAGATACTACGAGTCTTACTGATGAACTTTGAGGCAAAAGTCACGGCAATACAAGAATCGAAAGATTTGAGTAAACTAAGCATTGAGGAGTTGATTGGCAATTTGATGACATATGAGCTTGAGCTAAAAGCAAAGGAGGAACGCAACAACTCCGAACCAAAGAAGAAGACGATTGCCTTAAAGAGCAAAGAAGAAAGCGATATAGAAGAAGATCCAATTGAAGAGCTTGTAATGGCTGTCAATAATCTTAGAAAATGGTCAAGATTCAAGCCACGCAAGAAGAAAACAAAGGGTAATAGGTCAAGAGAGTCTAACAATTCCGATAATGAATTGACGTGCTATAACTGCAACAAGCCTGGCCACTTTAAGCAAGAATGCCCACTTCTCAAAAACAACAAAGGAAAGAAAAAGAAGAAGAAGGCTTTTGCAGCGATTTGGGATGATGAAGAAGGAGAGGAAGTTTCGGATAGAAGCTTAAAGGAGGCTAACTTGTGTCTTATGGAGAAATCAGATTCAGAAACAAGCTCAGAGGAATCTAGTGAGGGAGGTAACTATTCCTATAGAGACCTTGTTTTTATGTGTCTTGATCTCACTAAAGTAGTTGATGCTCTTGAATCTAAAATTGAAAAACTAAAATCTGACAGGAGAGAACTTGCTCGTGAAAATTTTAGGTTAGAAACTGAACTTGAAAATATTCAAAACCTAGAATGTAAAAAATGTAAAATTTTAGATTCAGAATTGACAAGACTTAAGAATAGCTTTGAGAATCTTGAAAAAGAAAACTTGAGTCTTAAGGAAATCATTGACACTAGGAAAAAGGATTTTATAAATAGATGCACCTCACTTGTCACTGAAAACACAACACTAAAAACCAAAGTCCAAAATCTTGAGAAATCTTTGAATAACTTTTCAAGAGGCGAAAAATCGTTCAACATGCTATTGGGAAATCAAATTTTTGCCAACAACAGAAGGGGACTAGGTTTTGGGAAAACACAAGTTGAGGATAATGCAAAAGGTAAGAGTGTCTTTGATAGATGTCAAATAATTGGACATCGTGTTGAAAATTGTAGTCATAGGAACAAGAACACAAAATTAATACAAGTTTGGGTTCCTAAGAATTCTACAAACAAATTTCATGTCTATTGGAACAAGAATGAAAGAACTAAACAAGTTTGGGCTCCAAAGGGATTGTTTATTCACAATGCTTCAGCCACTAACAATCGTGGACCTATAAAAACAAATAGGTCACAAAAATCTTTCATCGTGTAGGTATGGTGGCGGGCTAAGGAACAGCAACAGTGTTCTCTGGATTTTGGCTGTTCCAGAAACACAACGGGCAACAAAGCAAAGTTCCTTAGCCTAGTACATAGGTGACAGAATCACAATGGGCAACCACGAAAAATTATCGTAAAGGTAAAATAGGTGAAGGTATATTTATGTGATAATCTGCACCATATTCTGAATGAAATCAGCCAATATTGGAATGTTGTAAAGAGATGATGATTTTTGATTCTGTCTTGTTCAACATAGTTGGTCATTTATACTTATGCCAAAAACACTATTCTTTGAATTCCTTCATATATATTAGTTTGGATAGTGTTTTGTTGGATGATAATATTTTTGGTTATTTTTGGCTAACTCTACATTCACAGTTTCTGATTATTTACAAGACTTCAATTCAAATTCAAGAATGCCGTAAAAAATTGAGTTTGAGTTTTTTGTGCACACATCATAGTCTGTTCTATCAAACTTAGTTAGTGATATTTTGGAGTGAAAAAGAAATTCAGATGCAGATTACTCTGGTAATATAGTTGATAGAAAAATTACTAGTGGAACGTGATTAATTTTTGAAACATTCATTTGCAGCATCGTTTTTCAAAGCAAATATCTGCATATTTTTCACTTGAAACAATTTTCAAATAGCAGAAATTTTTCTCATATAACCCCTTCGAGAAAATCATGTTTGACCATATTTTCAAATTAGTCATTTTTTTATTTGATTTTAAATGACAAATTTTGACTAATCCGACTCCCTCCTAATTATCAAAAAGATAAATAGTGATTGAAAAGATGATAAGTGTTGATATTTAACATACATTACTCAAGAGAGTGTATTTGGAAAATTTCTTTAGGAATTCAAACAAGAGTTATAAAACTTTTTGTTGGGTAAAGATTCCATGACCATTTCTTTATCTATCATATTTCTATCGACCATGGTTTATCAAATCTTAAATATAGTTTGTCGATATGTGGTACTACAATCAGGAATCATTTGTTTTTCATGTCACATTTTTTTTGTAAAAATAAATAAATATCCAGAGTATTCACTATCATTTAAAAGTCCTCACGGTTATGCATGGGTGAATTACTTGGATTTTTGATTATGTGCTTCCATGCTCATTTAAAAGTCCTTACGGTCATGCATGTATGGAACGCATATCAAAATTAATTGATTAAATAGACAAGTTGATTCTAATCCCATTTAAAAGTCCTCATGGTCATGCGTGGTTAGAAGATACTTGATTTCATTTTTTAAATTAAATTGGAATACTACTAATCTCATTTAAAAGTCCTAACGGTTATGCATGATTAGTAGATATTCAAATTCCTGATATAAATGTACCACAAGTTGATACAATTATATGATTTTATATGAGAATACCATTTCCATCATTCTAAAAGTGGAATATGCGCCTAACAAGGGTAGTTATGATTTTTGTTTGATTTTTATTGAAGTTTAATATTTATATTCAATTTGAGTTTAATGTAGGATTAATATTGATCACTCCATCTCTATTTTCTCTAACACTATTATTCTTTTGCTGATAACAAAAGGGGGAGAGAAAAGTTAAGATTTTGTCAAGCAAAGGTCAAATAATTTTCCATTTGCATCTAGGCTCATTTATATATTTCTATTTGTATGCATATATATAGGGGGAGCATCATGTAGAGAGGAAGCATTTAAATAGGGGGAGAAATTAGAGTATATCATTGATCAAATACATTTAACACGGTCAAAATCTTAAATATATGTTTGTTATCATCAAAAGAGAGAGATTGTATGAATATGCGCTTATATGTTTTTGTTTGATGATAATAAACATATACATTCATTTAAATGTATTTGTTAATGTACTATTTTATTTTTCATAGATCAAATAAATATTTGTTGAATAAAATAAATAACACAGAATTTGAATTCAAATAGAAATTTTATTCAAACAAATATTTATTGCAATCTTGAATAGTACAAATTCAAGCTCTCACTATACATATACATTTTTGATTACATCACAATTACATCACAATTGTTTTTACATTAATAACCTCACTACATATCACTCACACTCGTATTTTGTCTTCGACTTCATTCCAGTTTGAATCCAGCATCTGAGCAATCTGCAAAAATATTCACTAACGCAGTAAAATTGAAAAAGAAATATTTTTGCAATATAAAATGAAATATGATTTTTGAAAATATGATTTGCCTCGGTTATTTGGGTTGTTCGTCATCATTCACACTTGAATTCATCATACACGAACAATGTGACATGCACAGTGTATCACTGTACATGCCACAAGGCCGTGCACATCTATATACACTTGATGATGCTACAGGGACAGGTGTGCACAAGGTCAAACCCAAATATAAAGACAGGTTCAACTCAGGTGCAATACAAATGAAATCACGTCATTAGCACAAGGTCAAACCCGAGTTTTTTTTAAAAAAAAAAAACTGGGTTCAACACAAGGCAACATGAAGAATGCAAAGCTTTGACAAATCAAAACTGGAAATACAGACACATGTATGCACAGCAATGCAAAAACCAGTTGCAACATAGATCACACAAGGAATGACAATACCCAGTTACAAAAACAAACCCAAATGTCCATACCACAACATGTATGCAAACATGAAGTGAATCAAGTCAGTAAGGCAATGCACCAATGCAAGTAACTCATGCAATAGAACATCAACTGGGAGCAACAGAATGGATACAAAAATACCAAATGAAATCAATACTACAGTGGATGAACTAATCAACAGTGCAGAGATGCACCAAGTAAGTAACTGCAAGTGCCAGGTTGAACAATTATAAACATCAACAACAAGCCCAAGTGAAACCAAACTGCAAAGCCAAGCATGTCCAGTTACAACAAAGACCAACTCCAAATGCATCAGTGATCAACACAACAGCTCAAAGACACAGTACACAAATGCAAGACCAAAGTGTCCAAACAAAAAATGAATGACCAGCCAACAAAGAATTAAGTGTCGACCAGGCAGAGAAATGCACAGTGGAATGAACAAGTGATGCACATGATATGGCAAATACTGCACAATGAACTAGTAGAGCAAATCCAGACAACTCAAGTGCTCAGTGATCAAGCATGAAACCACATTATACAACACAGTAGTGTACATGAATACTGCATCATCAAGTCAGAGCAATTCATACAACATATACAAGACAGAAGAAGCCATGGTCAATGCAAAGCAAAAGGGAAGCTACGGTGAAATTCTACAAGTCAAGTCAACAGTATGGTACTATGCAAATACACAGAAGTATCAAGTGATACAAATGCACAACAACATGAATAAAGCAACAACCAGATGAAGTCGAAGCCAACTAAGTAATTCACAGTGAAAGCTGAAGTAAATTTGCAAATTCATGTCAAACCGACCAGAGAAGATGGCCAGAGACGAAGACTACAAGATGAACGAAGTTAAACTGTACAGAGAATTCGAATTCATGACAGTGTACTATCAAAAATCAAATTCGTATCTTTGAAAAAGTCAAAACAAATAAAAGAGGAAAGTTCTTTGTCGTATGAATCAAAACAAATCGAACGTTTGAAAATCAAAGCCGTGAGTATAAAGTCAAAAATATATCATGAAAGCCATGCGCATCAGGAAAGCAGAAATTTGGAAAGTATCGAATTGATACGAACAAAATCAAGTGTCACGAATTCATATAAATACCACACCCAAAAGATCATCATAGGCATCAAGTCAAGCAAGCAATTAAACAAGCAACGAAAGAGAATACATACCAATCTATCAAACTCGATCAAAGGAGCAGCTGCGAAACAAAGCGCAAGTAGAATCGATCATCAAAGAACGAACGAAGCACAAGCAACGCAAACCAGAATCAATCATCAGAGAACAAGCGCGAGCAAGAGCAACACCAATCAGATCGAACAAAGCCCCAATTTGGATTGAAGAGCCGAAGCCCTAATTTAGTTGCAAAGAGGGACGGCTGCCATTATCATAGTGGATCGGGTGAAAGAAAACAAGGGGTCGGCCTTGTTTATTATAAAAGGGCTTTAGTTTTTATTTAGGGTTTAATTTTTGTAAAGGGGATTTTTTAGTTTTATTTGAGCAAAAATTATGGATTCAAAGTTGTATTTTAATTTTTGCTCCTGCTTTTATTTTTGAAGTCTGTTTTTTCTTTTTCGAGTCAAAGAATTGGTAAATCACCACCTAGGTTGTAGGTAGTGTCAGATTGTCTAGTTAGAATTAGTTCAGTGAGCAGGGTGTGCGAGTTTGCAAAACTTTATAGGCAGGAGCAGAGTTTGCGAGTTTGCAAAGCTCTGTAGGCGGAGCAGGGGGTGCGAGTCTAGTAGAGTGTTTGTGAGCGGGAGCAAGGGTTTGCGAGTCTGTTAGAGTGTTTGTAAGTGGGATACAGTTTAATTCTAATAGAAATCTGGAAATGCAGCAGTAGGCAGGGGCTGCCGAAGCTGGGTAAATTTTGTGTGTGATTTACTTTTCAGCATATTTATTCTGTAGTTTGTTTCTGTGTTTTATTCGAGAAAATTTGCTATAACCCTATTCACCTCCCCTCTAGGGTTAATCTAGATCCTACAATACTGTCCAGTTTCCCAATAGAAGTTATAGTAGATGGAGCTTTCGAAGAACAAAGTTTCGAGGCAATAGTGATTCTGGTGACCCTAGAAGAACAAATAATATGCTATGCCCTATAGCCAGAGTTTCTAGCGACGAACAATGATGTTGAATACGAAGCATTGATTATTGTGCTCAAGATAGAGAAAGTACTGGGGTTCAAGGCATTACATATATTTAGTGATTCTTAGTTGGTGCCCTACCAAGTCAAGAAGAATTTCAGGATAAGGAAGCGAGACTTTCCCCCCACATTACGAAGAGACTGGAGTCGTTGAATGACATCGAGCACTATACAATCACGCACATAACTCAAGAAGAGAACCCAAAAGCTGATCTAGTAGACAAACTGGCAAGTTAGTAGGATGTGCAGTTTAAGGGACTGGTTCCAGTGAAAGTTTTATTGGCTTCAAGCATCGACCAGATGGATGTTGATTCGATCTTAGAGGCCGAGGAAGAAAAGGAATCTTGGATGACCCCAATTAAAGACTATTTGTTGAAAGGAACTCTCCTAAGTTGCAAGAGTAGGCGAAAAATCATTTTTAAAGTACCAAGATTTATTATACAAGGAGTACTGTATATGATAGGTTTCTCAACACCCCTACGGTGTGTCACCAAAGATAAAGAAAAGAAAATCTTTTTGGATATACACGAAGGAAGTTGTGATGATCACATTGGGGCAAATTTTGGAAAGAAGATACTTTGCTATAGGTACTTCTAGTTGATAATCAACCGATATGCATCTGATTATACCAGACGATGTGATAGGGACTAAAGATTTGCAAAAATACCGAAAGCCATCTACATAGTTTACGCAAATGGTTACCCCATGGTCATGTGCGTTTTGGGGAAATGATAACATAGGCATGCTACCAATGTTGAAAGGTAAGGCGAATATGCCATTACAGCTATGGACTACTTTATAAAGTGGGATGAAGCGGAGCTACCAGCCACGATCATAACTAAGAAAGCTATCAACTTTGTGGTAAAGAACATCATATGCAGATTTCAAGTTCCATAGAAAATAATTAAAAATAATGGACTCGGTTCGAGAGTACCAAGTTCAGTGACTTCTGCAACTGGTACCGATTTATGAAGTGCTTCTCAGTAGTAGCACAACCTTAATTGAATAAATAGGTAGAGGCGGTGAATAAGATCATTGAATCCATCTTGAAGAAATGTCTAAGCAAAGCAAAGGGCAGTTGGGTCAATGAATAACTACTAAAACTATGGGATTATAGAGTGACCCATAAGTCCACAACTGGGCACACTCCATTCACCATGGCATACGAAGCTGAGACCGTGATCATGATAGAACAGGAAATTCCTTCCCACTGAAGAAAAGACTATTATTTCAAAATGAACAAGGAACTCTTACTTGAGTCCCACGACTTGATTAACGAGAAACGAGAAGAAGGTAAACCGAGGGTAGCTGCTCAAGTGAAAAGAGTAGCACGACACTTCGACCTTAAGTTTAAAAACCGTACCTTTGAGGTAGGGGACTACATTTTTAAATAAGCCCTCCCAATTATGGGGCACTTGGTTTGAAGTAGTAAGGTCCCTATGTAATTGAACATAAGCTTGGAGATGGAACTTTCAGTTTATCGACCATTGATAGGGTCTTGATTCTATGGGCATGGAATAGAGAACAATTACAATGCTATTTCACTTAGATTTATTCATTTTATTTTCGGCAAATAGCCTATCCTAGTGAACTAGGGGCAATGCAATAAGGTAGGATTTACTATTTCCTTGTTTGGAAATAAAGCAATTTTCTAGAACTAATGAAACTGTATTCTTGTAAGCTAAACCTTGTGTTGCGTGATAGCAGCACAATTATGTACCTAGAGATAAGCATCGACTAACTCCTTTGACCCTAGATCGGGTCAAGGGAGTATAATCACATGGGGGTTGATCGGATGATTCACCCTTATCCCTACGATCTTTGACTAATGCCCATAGTTTGGCAATCAAAGCACTGGTTATCGAAGACAGGAACTGGTGTGCAATAGAAGCTTCCACAACTATGTTTATGTCTCAGCAATACAACATGCCTTTCGAAGACAAATGATGACAATCGGTGAGTGATTTCGATCAACGCCCAAAGATAGGTGAGGTTGGAAGTCGATGATTAGAGTCAAGAATTAGTAATATTGATCTCCGAAGATAGGGGTAGATGAATGAATGAACTATTTATAACCATGGCTACACTTACGAATCAAAGAACCACACCCTACTGATGATAAGTGATGAAGTTCAAAGAATGAATTTAGTCAATGCCCGAAGATAAGTGAGATCGAAGTTTGGTGTAACATACCCTATCTGGATGCCCGAAGCTAAGCGTTAAAGATACAACAGTCATCCATTGTATTAACTTTCGGTGACCAAATATGGTTATGTTATTGGTATTCATAATATCCGAACCACTTGAATATGAAATAAAATCGCATATTTCAAAAATTATTTTTTCCCATTAAATTTCCAAACACAATTTCTTATCCAAGTTACATAATCCCATAATGTTTCCAAGCATTGATCAAATATAATTATTACAAATACGACAAGAGCGACATATGAAGATGTCCCGTTGGATGATCAGAGAAATACTAGACTAACTGTCTGAATACAACATAGTAGAATTTTTAAAACAAACTGTCTTTATATAACTAGGATTGCCTCCTGCACTTCTTTCGAAGCTTTATTCGTCCACCCACTAAAACCTAAAATCCTTCAACCCTCAGTCTACTCAAATCAATTTTGAGCACCCAAGATTTTAAGGGGAAAAACATAAATTTCGAGTCAGATATAAAGCCTGGTGTGAATAATACTATACATCTTGGTTATTTGATGTTAACTGAGACCATGCCTTTTAGCGGAACGGGTTTTCCTTCACTAATATCTCTTTAAAACATATCTTTTTAGCAAATCATAATCCTGCAACCAAACTTGTTAATCAAACTGATTATATCAAGAATAGCAATATCATATATGCTAAAAACAGGTATTTACTGGACCAGCTGTCCAAAACAAATGTAGTTTTGTTTGGCTAACTACTAACCTTTGGCTGACTGAGGCCTACCAGAAAAAATAACTAGTATTATCTAACAAATGTTAGATAACTCTTCTCGATGATCTGTCCCTAACTTACTTCTCCGCGGGTCTCCTGATCCTAGTGGTTTTGTGGGATCATCAATAACCTGTCTTCTTTTCTGTACATATATTATTTTCTGTGTGTAACCATCATTTAAGTCTACCTATGAATAAGCCCTACGCACTGGAATTTTGGATTAAAATTAGCTTGGGGCTAAAGCTAATGTATGGGGCACGATCCTATAACAGTCCCATCTGGTCTTCTAATATCTGATTAACTTTTCTTAGGGTTAATTATCCTTTTAAATTTTCCTTGAAAACCCTTTCAAAATGATTTAAACCTTTAAATCATATATATACAAGGAAAATATACTCTTTGATTTACTCAAATCTAATTCCATGTTATTTATATTTTACCCAAAATAATGTTGATGAAATACATTAAGGATTTCCTATCCTTTCAAAATAAGTTAAAACCCTTTTTAACTTAAAAACACTTAGGCTATATTGCCAAGGTAGATCATTCGAAACCTTTGTTTAAAACCTTTAAACAACCCTTTCAAAACCATTGAAAGTACCCCTTTCGATATAAGTAAACAACTTTACTTTATAACTCTAGGCTGAAAGGCCAAAACATCCTTTCGAAACCATTTACAAAAGACCTTTGGAAATATCTCTTCTGGATGTTTTAAAACCTTAGACATCCTCTTTTCAAAACAAAACAAAACTTTCGAAAGTAGTTGGAAACCTTCCATTTAACATATTTCACGTACCTTTCAAAATCATTAGGGAACCTCTCCTTCGAAGCCATAGTTTATACCTTTCGAAAATACCGAGGAACCTCCCCTTTGAAACCTAAATTAGTGACCTTTCGAAAGCATTAACGTATAATACTTAAAAAAAACTTTCAAAAGCATTGGTTTCAAGTAAAATCTTATGGAACATAATTTCGAAATCATTTAAGTCGAAACCTGTGGGTTTATCTTTCAACAGAAATAAGGGTCTTAAAACAACCAAGTCGAAAGCACTTTTTTGAAAACATTTTTTCCCTAGGTAAAGTAGTAGATGGTTTCGCCACCATCTCTTTCGAAAGCATTGGGGAAATGGCTTCTTTAATAAAGTCGAAACCATCCTTCCGAAACCACATTTAAAGGCAACGGCCTCAACTGGGTCGAAAGGTTGAATAGCAGCAACTTGGGTTTCCATACCGTCCAAAGCCCATTTAAAACAAAAGGTGGCAACCTTGGTCGAAAGCACTCATTTAAACCAACTACATACGTCGAAAGCTATCTTATTCGAAAGTAAGCAAATGCATTTTCTTTACAAATCCAAAACATTGTTTCGACCACATCATAACCCCTATATCGACCTTATGCCTTCAGCCTGTTTCCAATCCACTACCTACCAAATATTTGATACCGGATGTGTTGGTTTCAAACTAGATGGAGGTGGAGGAACACGGTCGAAAGGTAGCTACCAAGTGAAGCAAAACGACATATACTTACAAAATTACTTTCTTACCTTTTAAAGTAATTTCTTTCCAACTAACTTGCTTATTTGTCAAAATATAAATTTTTTGCCAATTCCTTTTCTAATTTTTTTTCTAAAAGTGCTGCTAAATTCAGAATTTTTTTATTTAAACATTTACAAAATGCCCTTTCTCCAATTTTAAACATATAAAACATTTAAGTCACATACCTTAAATAGTTTTATATACTTAACAAAACACTTAGAAAATTTCTCCAAAAATTTCAATAAATCTCTTTTAATATGTTTTCTAACATATTTAAATTTCAGACCCAAAGCCTTCATATATTGGCCGTAAATAATTTTAAACCCAAAATAACATTTTATTCACTAGAAAATTCCTAATAAATCCACGATTATTCAGAAAGTTATGAAACCTGAAACCCATTCCCAAAATAATATTTCTGACCTTATATTAAAATTGCAAGTAATTTGGACTCAATCTTTTACGTTTTCTAAATCAATTCTCATCATAAAATCCATATAAAATAGCCTAAATCATCAACAACTATATATCCACTTTTAAACAATCAAAATATGGCAATACATCTGCAAAATACTATGGGATTCAATCTAAAGCCGAAAATAATCAAAAACATTAGATGTAGTCATTATTCACCTATGCTTTGATGTTAAGGAGTTGAGATCTGATCTTGGATTTAAGTTGATTATCTTCTTCCGCTTGATTTAGCTTATCTTCCCATTTTTCTTCTTTAATGGTGGCCGGCCTCTAAGTTGGTTTTAGTTTTGTGAATGTTGAAATGAACGTATGGAATTAATCGGTTGAAGGTTTAAGATAAAAGGGTATTACTTCTTCCTATTTTTCCTTTAACTACTTACCCTAACTTAATTCATTTTAGTTCCTTTAGTTCTTTTGCATAAATAGGCACGGCAACCTTTATTATAAAATCTCATTCCCTTAACCAATTTCATTATTTCATTTAATTTGCCTAATTAAATGTTCTAAATAATGTTACCAAAATTAGGGTCATTGTAGACTCCCTTCCTTAAATGAATTCATTGTCGAAATTATGATAAGACACTCATCAAATCAATCAAAAGGGTACAACATACCATGAAATAAGTCAGGATAAGTATCTCGAATCCTGCTCTCAGTTTCGCAAGTACCGTTTCTCTCGTCATCACTTCATTGGACTTTGACTAATCTAACTGTCCTGCTCCTTAGCCTCTTTCCTTCTTTCACAACTATACGAATAGGCTCTCTAACTATAGTCATATTCGGATCCACTACTAAGCCATCTAACACTGTCCGTGTAATAGTATTCTTTGGGTCACGAAAACACTTCCTTAGATGAGAAACATGAAAAACATCGTGGACTCCTACCAAACTATTCGGTAACTCTACTCTACATGTGAGGTTCTTGATCCTCTCTACTATAGGAAATGGTCCAACGAATCTCGGTACCAATTTCCCTGATTTTCCAAATCTAATAACACTTTTCATCGGTGATACATTAATGGAAACATGATCTCCAATAGAGAACTCTAAGTCTTTCCATCTTCTATCTGCATAACTCTTCTGCCTGTACTGAGCTTCCTTCATCCTATGCTGAATTAACTCAATCTTCTCTGCAACTTCTCTAGCTAAATTCGGACCATGAACCAACCTATCCCCGGTCTCTAACCAACAAAATGGAGATTTGCATGGCTTTCCATACAAAGCTTCAAACGGTGCCATCACTGTACTAGCCTGATAACTATTATTATACTAAAACTTGACTAAGTGTAGATGATCTTCCCATGATCCTCCAAATTCTAACACACAAGCTCTTAACTAATCTTCCAATATTTTGTTAACTCTTTCCGTGTGTCCATTGGTCTGTAGTTAGTAAGCGGTACTCACCTTGAGCTTGGTACCTAAAGTGTTCTGTACACTCTTCCATAATTAGCTAGTGAACAAAGAATATCTATCACTTACTATATTACTAGGAATTCCTTGCAGCCTAATTATATTCTTCATAAATAATTTAGCTAAAAAAGGTGCCATCCTAGTTGACTTAACTAGAATGAAATGGGCACTCTTGGTTGATCTATCCACTATGACCTGCACACTATCATTTCCACTGTCTGAACTTAGAAACCCGTCTATAAAATCTGTAGAAATAGAATCCCACTTCCATATTGGAATATCTAATGGATGAAGCAACCCACTTGGCTTCTAATGTTTGGCTTTTACCTATTGGTAGTTCAGACACTGCATCAACCATAAGCCTACATCATTCTTCATACATTTCTAGAAGAAACTCCTCTTCATGTCCTGATACATCTTAGTTCCTCCCAAATGAATAGTGAACTTCGAATGATAACATTCTTTCAAAATCTCTTTCTTTATGTCCCCCACATTCAGAACACACAACCTTCCTTTCTTTCTCATCCACTCGTTCTGGTCAAGACTAATATCCTTCAAGTCATTGCTTTTCGTTCCATTCCTTAACTTCTTGATTTGCTCAGCCAATACTGGATCTTCTTCTTGTTTAGAAGCAACCTTTTCAATCATCATTGGTCAAACTTCTAAACATGACAACACTATAGTCTTAGTACTAGGACTACTGTTAGACCTCCACTGTACTCTACAAGTCGTCAACGCTTCCAAATCTTTCCACTCAGCTACCATTTCCAACACTGCAATGTGATGTTTACTGCTAAGTGCATATGCAACCTTAATTCCTTTTTCCGTGTGTATTCAATATCGAAGTCATAAGCAACTATATATTCTAACCCCCTTTGTTGTCTCATATTCGGTTCCTTCCTAGAGAATAAGTACTTCAATGACTTATGATCCATATATAACTCAAACCTCTCTCCCAAAAGGTAATGTCTCCACGTCTTCAATGCATATATCACCACAAATAATTCCAAATCATGTGTTGGGTATATAACATCATGCAGTCTATGCTGTCGAGAAGCATAGGCAATCGCTTTACCTCTCTACAATAACACAGCTCCTAATCTAGTTCCACATGCATATGCATATACTACCAAATCATGATTCCCTTTTGGAACAACTAGTACAGGTGCATTAGTCAATAAGTATTTCGACCTCTGGAATGCCTCCTCACACTTATGGTCTGTACGAACATCACATCCTTTCGCATTAGTTTGGTTATCGGTGCTACTACCCATGAAAAGTCCTTAATGAACCTTTGATAATACCCTGCTAATCCAAGGAAACATTTTATCTTAGTCACCGTCTCATGTCTCTTCCAATTATTCACAACTTCAATCTTAGTCGGATATACCGATAACCCTTTCTCTGAGACTACATGACCAAGAAACTCCACTTCCTTTTTCCAGAAATGATACTTCAAAAACTTCACCTTCAGCTGATGCTGCCTCAGCGTCCCAAGCACCACTCTAAGATGAACTTCATGCTCCCTTTCATCCTTAGAGTATATCAAAATATCATCAATGAAAACCAACGTGAACCTATCCAAGTGCTCTCGGAAAAATCGGTTCACTAAATCTACAAAGAATGTTGGCACATTAGTTAGTCTGAACGACATCACTAACCATTCATACGATTCACAACTAGTTCGAAATGCCGTCAAAGGAATACTATCATTTGCTACTCTAAGATGATGGAAACCTTCGCAAAATCCAATTAGGAAAATACTTTGGCTCCACTCAACTGATCAAACAAATCGTCAATTCTAGGCAACAGATATCGATTCTTTGTCGTCTTCTCATCTAACTGACAATAATAGACACATAACCTCAATGATCCATCTGGCTTCTTAGCAAAAACTGTAGCTGCTCCCCAAGGAGAACTACTTGGCCTAATAAAATTCTTGCCTTCCACATCCACCAACTGCACCTTCAACTTCCTCATCTTAGTTGGTGTCATCCTACTTGGCAGTCTACTCACCCGTTTTTGCTTCAAGTACTAAATCTATTCGAAACTTGATGGCTCATTTCGGTGGCAGTCGTACAACAAGTTTAAAAACATCCGCAAATTCTGTAACCACGATTAACTCATCTTCTACCTCTACAACACCCAACAAAGCATTCACCTCACGGCTAGGGTTTTCTACAATATATACAATCAGATCACTACAATCTGGGTGTCTAGGTGATATTTTTCTATCATGGAAAAATATCCTGGCATCATATTTACTTAACAAATCCATACCCAAAATAATTCCAAACCATGCAGAGTCAAATACATGCAAGCTAAAAACAAAGGTATGACCTAACAAATCTAACTCTAAGTGGTCACACTTCATCCCAAGTGTCGCATATCCTCCTGTCGGATTTACAACCCTTAAGGAAGTAACTAAGTATGAGGTCCTAAGTTAAGCTTATCTACCAAATAATGAGATACAAAAGAATGTGATGCACCAGTATCAAACAAAAGGTAACCGACATACCATGAATCTGAAGCATACCTCGCAACATAGCTTTTCCTTTTTCCTCTATTGTTGCTCTCGAGATAGCAAGCTCTAATGCAAACACCTTTCCTTTCCCACCCTTAGCAGGCTTCTTGCACTGATTCTTATAATGTCCAATTTGATCGCAATTGAAGCAACTGAAATTCTTCTTTCCCATCACCTTCTTTCATCTCTTGAGCGACATTCGTTAGCAAAACACCCTTTCTTATCACACTTGAAACAGAAAACTTTTGACTTTCCCTTCTTAGTAGCTCCACCCTTATAAGCTCCTTTCTTATGGAAGAACTTCCTTTTCTGACTCTGCCCCACCTGGACTTCCTTTTCCTTGTTTCTCTCTAGAGAAGTAAGCATCTCTTCTTTCCTCAAAACCATCTCCACTACAACATCGCATGGAACCCTGATATGCAGTAACATTGCCATAGCAAGCTTAGGCTTCAACCTCCAAATGAACTTCTCATTTCTCTTAATATTAGTATCAACCGTAGCATAGTCATATCTTTCTAGCTCCTCAAACCTCCTAGCATACTCAAGAATGGTCATTTCTCCCTACTCCAACTCCACAAACTTCCTGAGCAAGGTATACTTAGCAATCTCAAACACGAACCACTCCTCAAATCTACATTCGAATTATCCCATGTCATAGCTTATTCATTAACCCCAACTGTAATGTTGTTCCACCAATACAGTGCTTCTCCTTGCAATTGTCTCAAAGCAAGTCTTCTAATCTTCTTATCATTAAGCCATAGATCAGCGAAAATCCTTTTACAATGAAGTAGCTAGTTCACTACTTCAATTGTGTCCCCCGCACCAATAAATGGATTTCCTCCCAATCGAGTATAATCCGTACTCAAAATAGCATAGTTAGTCACCATCGGAACTTCCTGGTTTCTTCCTACAATATTTCCTCCAACTACTAAAGCATCAATTCTCGCTTGCACCATGTTCGCAAAGAACTGATACATTGCTTCCATACTAACTTGCAGAACTCCAGCACCTACATTCTTAGCTTGTGCCTGACTTGGTTTTCTTCTAGTATTGGGTCTACCGTTTTCATTTGTTGTGTTGTTTCCCCCCACTATTGTTAACTCTTCTAGCATCCATATCTGCATTTTGGCCTTTGTGAGACATAGAAGAATAGCCCTATAAAGATAGGATACTAGAGATATGGCGTTTACATATATATATAACAAATACAAGTACGTTACTATAGTGTTATCCCATGCGCCGATCCTTTCTCTAATTCCTTAGGCTTATGTTTTCAAAATCATTTTAGTTTAAAAAAATTCATAAACCAGCGCTCTAATACCAAGTTGTAACATGCCCTATCTGGAGGCCCGAAGCTAAGTGATACAGATGCTGCATTCATCTACAGTATTAAGTTCCGGTGACCAAATAGGGTAATGTTAATGGTATTCATAATATCAAAACTACTTGAATATGAAATAAAAACATAGATTTCAAAAATCATTTTTTTGCTTATTACATTTCAAAACACAATTTTATATCCATGTTACAAAATCCCATAATGTGCCCTAAGCATTGATCAAATATAATTTTACAAATCTTTTAATATGTTTTCTAACATATCTAAATTTCAGACCCAAAGCCATCATATATTGGCTGTAAATAATTTTAAACCCAAAATAGCATTTTCTTCACTAGAAAAATCATAATAAATCCACAATAGTTCAGAAAGTTATGAAATTAGAAACCCATTTCCAAAATAATATTTCACCTCGGATTAAAAACACAAGTAATTTGGACGTCATCTTTTCGGTTTTCTAAATCAATTCCCATCATAAAATCCATATAAAATAGCCTAAATCATCAACAAGTATATATCCACTTTTACACAATCAAAATATGGCAAAACATTTGCAAAATAATTTCGGATTCAATCTAAAACCGAAAATAATCAAAAATATGAGATGTAGTCATTACTCACCTTTGCTTTGATGTTAAGGAGTTGAGATTTGACCATGGATTTAAGTTGATTAGCTTCTTCCTATTGATTTAGGTTATCTTCGCCTCTTTTCTTATTTAATGATGGTCGGCCTCTAAGTTGGTTTTAGTTTTGTGAATGTTGAAATGAACGTGTGGAATTAACGGTATGAAGGTTTAGCGTATAAGGGTATTGCTTCTTCCTATTTTGCCCTTGTCTGCTTACCCTAACTTAATTCATTTTAGTTCCTTTAGTTCATTTGTATAAGTAGGCACGACTACCTTATTATCACAAATATCACTCCCCTAACCAATTTCATTATTTCATTTAATTTACCTAATTAAACTTTCTAAAAAATGTTACTAAAATTAGGGTCATTACATTTGGTATCCAAAGATAGACACCCAAAATGTTGTTTTCCAAGGACAGGAAAAAATATGAAGCTGGATGCTTCTCTGACCCTAACCTTGTTTATGGTCGGATAGAACATAACCCAGAATAAACAAGGCTGGCCAATGAGCTGGCCAAATGAATAACAAGTTTTGTTTAGTCATGAAAGAAAAACAATGGAAATGATAAACAGAACCGAATTGCAAAATATTACTAAGAAACCATAGAAATTTACTAATGACAACTGCCCTATGCCATATGCACCAATAGTACATAAATGGTGCGCTATTGTCATGCCTAGCCGATATAGGATGATCATTTGGGTTTAGAATGAACCAACATAGCATATATCTTGTCATTTCTCATAACAAATTGACAAATGTAATACTAAAGATATAACATAAGAGACAAAAATAACAATGTGAATAGACTATCATCACAAGAGTATAATATCCACATAGTTAGACATCAATAGTCGAGTTTATACAACAGAAACAAACTCAACAATTGTCTCTAATACAAAAAGTAATAAGCAAGCACTATCACGGTCTCTACAACATTGCTCAGTGGAATAAGCGTAGAGTCCATATATGTATATAATACGAGATAGCTCCATCCAGCTCGTCCTTCGAACAGCTACTACATCACCTAGACCTAGTCTACTCATTTAAGAGTACCCAAGATAATAAGAAGAAAAGCATAAATCCTTGGGTCAGACAATAGTTTGATGTGAGCGGTAAAGGAGTCTCGAAATACTAAATTGGTAAATATGGTAAGGAAAAAGACTTTACGAACCATACCAGACCTGTCCCTGCTTCTAAAGAGTTAGCATACAACACTATAATATGCTACTCTACAATAGTATAAAGATATACCACAACCAAGATAAAGGATATTCGTCTTGTAGGTATTCTATCTCCAATACCTACTTCCCCTGATACTCATGAGTGATAGCTTACTGAAGAGAGCAACAAAAGCAACCATCCATCAAATAATCCTAACTATCACTTCATGTTCTCTGAATATATGATAGCTCATATGGCCTCCATTTTACCAGGGACTAATGGAAATCCAAGTTCTCTATTGTACTCCTGTATCTCGCAGCCTAAATTTGGAGACATGTCTTGCAGCCTAAAGCTGAACCCTAAACCCAAAGCCACATGTCCAAGGTATACAGGTCCCTTCATTAACCCATGGGCGTCCATACTTACAATGCCACTGCTTCGAGTACAATAGAAAATACACCAAGGATCAACGTTTCCTTACCATATACAACCAAGCTCTCGTTTGCTCCATTTGGATACCGAGCCCTTCTTATTTAATCTACTTTCCATTATTCCTAAGGAACCCTTCCACATTCCCCGATCCTATCGCTCACCCTTGTTGCGACCCACCATCTTCGAATCCTACTCCCAACAGAAGCCAACATTCGAAGACCATAGCTTTTCATCGTGTTGTTATATCATCATCCAACCTGATACAAAAAAGCTAACAATTCCAGCACAATCTACATGCCTCTACTTCACCTTCTAGAAGTTTCATCAAATTTGGACCTATCCCTAGAAGTCAGCATCGACCTTTGAACTCAGCACCGATCTCTCCACTTAGCCAATTCATGGTTAAATTTTCTTCCACTCCTTCCTTACTTCTAGTACACCATGCCCAAATGCTCTGACCCCAGCTTCTATACACAAATCAAGTCATTATAGAAAAAGTCCTCTTTTCAAAACACCCTGCTTTATATACTAGAAACAAATCGTCATAGCCTCAAACAGTCCAACCAGCTACCCATCACCTTGAGCAACCTCTACTAGCAAAACTCATGCTTCCCTAGAAACCGCTGACTTGTTGGATCAACCTACAAAACTTGGTGTCAACCTCTTATATTGGTGTTGACTTCTATGCTTAGGCAATCTGGACCTGCGACTTAAACCCCAAGCTCCTCTCATACTCTAGAGCTTCCCCTTCAAATTTCATCCAATTTTAACCAATTTTGCCTCTAATTTTCTCAATTCTCCAACCTAACTTTCTATGCAATCACAACGCTAACAAACACCATCAAATCATATCATCAAACATACAATAATAAGCAATTTCATCCAATCAAAAATGTAATCCATCAAAATAAGACAAACAAGTCAATTTCTAACATAGATCCACATATAACATGAATATAACCATGAGCAAGGGTGATTTCTAATCAATCTAAATCATATACATATTTTAACATGTAATTAAATTTGGAAATGTTTTTACAGGTGAAAATCGATTTAGAACATGTTAAGTCCTATTATTCTACCATATAACATGCATAGTATAGTGAGAAGACATAAACCACTCATAGTTACCAAATTCAACCAATATGAATGTAAATCCAATCCAAAAAAAAATGGAATGCACTTCAAATCAAGAAAAATGATGATCTCTACCTTCTAGTTGACGGTCTAATCTCTAATCCGCAATCTAGTTGATTTAAAAAGCAATTTAGGTGATTTTTAATGAAATTAGGACAGATCTAGGGCTAAGTAAGGTTTAGACCTGATTAGAATAAGGGGGAAAAGTTACAACATGACTCTTTAGCCTTCTATTTATAGTATTTTCTAGTAAGACTAATAGGCCAACTAATGGGCTTAACTAATTATACACTAATTTTGGTCAGCGGTTAAATACTTAAATCAGACATAACTTTCTAACTATAATCCGTTTTACTATTATGACCAGATTATGGATGTGAAACCATTAACCTAAAGTAATGGAACTGATTTGAGACCCTAATTTGACTCCTTTCAAAAGTTATAGCCCAAACAAGATTTCTAAGGTCAAAATGGTCATATAGAAATTCAATAATAATCAATGTGTGTAAAATTTCCCTAGGAGTCATAGCCCAAAATTATAGAATCATACGACCTCGTATAAATAAATAAAAGTATTTTACGATTATTTGATATGTAAAATAAGGATCGTTACATTCTCCCTTGGGAATTTTGCCCATGAAATCCCCAAACAAGCCAAAGTATAAGCAACCATGGTCATCCTGCCTACCCATAATATGCTACCATAATAAATTCCACATAACATCCACGCAATCATAGTATAGGTGACCTATCCTAGCATGTAGAATACTAACCTATCAAACATAGTATGCAATGGTAAAAGTAGATACCATAACAATAGATTTTACCATTCATAGAGTTTCGAATAAGAAGTCCTCATGCTCTCTTCCATCTATCACATACAATCATCCTCACTTCCACTCCATTGTACCATCACTAGCTTCACCATCTTTTTTACAAAGTTGTTTCGTATCATACCTGGCCTGCAAGTTAAAAGAAACTTTTGGTTCTGCCTCAATATCTCCTAGCTGATCCTGTGTGACCTTTATGCTTGAGTCATGCACAAACTTCCACAGATAAGAGACATAAAAAACGTTGTGCATGCCCACAATCTTCTGAGGTAAGTCGACCTTATATGCTAATTTCCTAGTTCTCTCGACTATCGAAAAAATCCAGTTGAATCTCAGTGCTAACTTTCCCTTTCTACCGAATTGAACTACATTCTTTAGAGGAGGAACCTTTACAAATACCATATTTCCAATATAAAACTCTATTTCCCTTTTTCTCTTATCCACGATCTCGAGCAGCTTTCATTAGTTGTTGAATGACCTCAATGTAACATCCCCCATTTTGAGGCCCAAAACTAACAACTAAAGATGATAAAATCTTCTATAGTTATTAATTCTCGATGACAAAATGCAACTATGTTAATCATATCACTAGTTAGAAGCACATGAGATGAAATAATTTCAAATACAGTTTAATAACAAAATTTCCCATCTCATTTCTCAATTGAGATTTCATATTCATTACTTTATCCCATGCGTAATCCCACATTTAGAAAAAATATGATTATTATAAAATATTTTAAGAAAGACATAAGAAGATGTCCGTTGGGCTGATCGTAGTTAAATACTGGATAATTATACAACTTTGCCATTATATCCAAATAGACAAACTCAAACAACACAACATATTAGCATAGAACTCCTACATAGCTAGAATGCCTCATGCACGTTGTCGAAAGCTTATTCGTCCTACTAGAAAACCTGAAAAACCCTTATTCTCAACCTACTCAAATTAATTTTGAGCACCCAAGAGTTTAAATGGAAAACATAAACTTTGAGTTAGACAAAAATCTGGTGTGAATAATAGCCTACCATCTCGAACCAAATAGATATCTAGTGAGACCATGCCGTTGAGAAGAATGGGTTTTCCCCTCACTAATATCTTTACCAAATTATATTAACCATAGACTATGATCCTGCGTCCATAATAGTTAATACATAGTAATAATAACATAATGATATGCAAATATGAAATGCACATTAGGTTGCCCAT
Source organism: Allium cepa (assembly GCA_030765085.1). NCBI lineage: Eukaryota > Viridiplantae > Streptophyta > Magnoliopsida > Asparagales > Amaryllidaceae > Allium > Allium cepa. The sequence continues at coordinate 488,229,159 of CM060929.1, forward strand.
CCCTAAAATTTATTTGACAATCTATCTCAATTCACAGTCTTTCTAGGGTCATATTAACCTATTAGTTTTCATGGGCAGAGTAATAACCTGTCTCAGTCCTTCGAGACCGCCTATCATACTTCATAGTTTCCTTAGGATCACTAAAATTATATTGGTTTCAACCAATAACTTTCCAATCATAGTTTTCAGGGGACAATTATGAACCTATAGTGTTTTCCAATAACATTTCTCAAATCACAGTTTTCATGGATCGCTATGAACCTATTGATTTCTATCGATAACATCATCCAGACACATTTTTCATGGGATAAGGCCCTTCTAATAACATTTCTCTTAACATTGTTTTTATGGGATGACTATGAACCTATGGTCCCCTTCTGATAACTGGCCTAAATCGATAATCTTTTGATCGGTTCTAAGCATCTTATACTTCAGATCTACCTGATCTCCTAGATGCACTTTTACTCATTTAGGGGCTAATTCTTTTTATACTCACTGCAAGGTCAACCTAACCGGTTATTCTACCCTTAATACCCTAAAATGCGTTTATGGGTCATAAATGAAATGAGTACGACACTAATGATCATGCATACTAACTGATCAAGTAAACACAAGAGTGTGTGTGTGTGTGTGTGTATAGCATCCATTATTCAACATTTTCCATTTACTTAATCTTAAGTAATATTCTCCTTGGGAGTCTTTAACTCAAAACTTAGGAACTTCATAACTAAAATCCTTGGAAACATTTTCATAATGATGTACAAGTAATCCCCTTAATCCATATTTAAAACAAGGAAATATATAGCCCTTTAAATAGTTTAAAACCATTGGAGTCGAAGTCATTAACGACATAGTCATAAAAACTATGGCTTTCCACCCATTTTATCAAATAGGGTATAATACTTGCGGCATTAACGGCTTTGACATTCATATGGGTCTAAATCTAAACTTAAAACTTTTACATGATTTTATGGCTCACTGCCAAAAAGACATAGGGTCTTCGTCCTTATAAACCATAGGCCACCTTGCCTCTTCAAACTTCGCTTCAAAAATAAGCCTCTTCAGCGTTAAAGGGATAAAGTGTGGCATCATGGCCAAATGGCATTGACAAGAAGATACAAGGTCCCTGACCTTAAGGCACATGGCCACCCAAGACCTGCGATGTTGCTATACAGCTTCTTTATTTAAACTACTTCGGCTATTATGTTCTTTTTATACAGGGTCAATGTCAAAGTCATTACCTATATTCAAGTCATTAAAAGTGGCCTTATCGCCTTAGTTTTGGAAAATATGTGAAGAGATGAAATACGACATGCTTTAAAATAGTGGTGAAGACGTACGACATCGTTGACATCATCAGTAAATCCTTTGAAGTATTTGAGGAGAATTACAAGGTGTTGTAGCCACTAGTCCAATGACATCGATGAGGTTGACTTCGGCCTATTTGGAACTATCACATAGTTACCAAAACAACTATCCTATATTTTTTTCCAAAGGGGCTTTGACACTCATGTAATGCACCTTCTATAGGCGTAAAGAGGGTACAGGCGGCATGGCAGTACATAATTCTATTGAAAACTGTTTATTACTACTAAAAGTAATTACTTTTCACCAAATCATGATTCTTGTCAAATTTCTATAGAACATCTTTAACAAATCCATTTTAGAAATTACTGCAGGATATAGTTTCCAAGATCCAAAACATATTTTAACATAATTAATTTATATTCATAATTAATTAATCCTTAAAATGCTCATCTAGCCAAATAAATACGTTTTAATTCGAAATTCCTTGGGAAAAATCCCAAAAATTCATAGAAATTTAAAAATAACACTTCTTTTGCCACATAAAACTTTTAGGGCCAAATTCTATATTTAATTATTTTTAAATAATTAAACCCCAAAAGTAACTCCATTTCCTCCTTAGGAAATTTATAAAATATTCTATTTATTTTGAAAAATTATGAAATTTAAACCATCTCCAAAATAATATTTTACTTCACATGTAAAAAAAATCAAAGCATTTAGTGATAAAAATCTTAGGTTTTACCCTTAAAACCCAAATAAATAATTTCATATAATTTCCATAAATCATCTTCAATCCAAACAAGGATAAATTAACATAGCGTATCATATCATCATACACGAGTCATCATAAGCAAGATTTGAAATAAAATAGATTTAAAAATGAGATAATTTTTCATCATTCACCTTGATTTGATAGTAAAGCTAAGATTTGATTAGTACTTTTGTTTTCCCTAACTTTTCTTGAATCTTCTACTTGATTTCGTGATTTTCCCCTTAGTAATGGTCGGCCTTCTTTTGTTCTTTTGATCGCTTAAGGTTTGTGAAAGTGAGAATGATAGGGGAGAGGGAGGGTTTATTGCATAAAGGGTTTTCTACTCCTAAACTACCCTTCTCATATCTTTTATTATTATCAAGTCACAAAATAATCATATTAACCACTTAGTTAGTTAATTATGGCTCGACCATGTGGAATATCAAGTCTCGGTTCCTTATCACACTACATATGACATTATTCTATTTAATTTATCTAATTAAATCTCCTAAATAATGTTAATCAGAATTAAGGATGTACAAGCTCCTATCATTAAAGAATTTAATCCTTGAAATTTATTAAGGACTGCAAAACAAGCATATCAAACATGCAAACATCTGTAACATCACATAAAACTAACACTGGCCTATTTGACAAGCGAATAATCTGTACATCAGAATATAGAACGTACCCTAAAAACAGTGTAGGGTAAGTCTCTTCAATCCTATCATCTGTCTTACAAGTACAGTCGTTTTCATTGTCGCTCCACTAGACTTTTACTATTTTTGCTTTCTTATCTCTTAACCTCTTCTTATCTCTTAACCTCTTCTTATCTCTTGCTATAACACAAAACGGTCATCTTAAAAAAATTATATCTGATTTTACAACTAATATTCCAGTGCAGTCAAAGCAATAATAGTCTCTAGATCATGCACATACTTCATACGTTGGGAAGCATGAAACACATTGTGGACACTTGCCAACCTACTCGGTAAGTCTATTCGATATGCAAGTTCATGGTTCTTTCTATAATATGGAATGGTTTAACATATCTTGATGCCGGTGTTCCTAACTTTCCAAATCGTACCACACCTTTTAACGGTGATACTTTGATGAAAACTTTGTTTTTGACGGAGATCTCGAGATCCTTATGCCTTTTATCTGCATAGCTTTTCTGGCTAAACTGATCTTCCCTCATTATAACTCGGACTAACTCAATATTTTTTGTGGTTTCTCTCACTATATATAGGCTAAGGACCAATCCATCTCTAGTCTCTGACAACATGCTGGTGACTTGCATGGGCTTCCATACAAAGCTTCGAAAGGCGTCGTTCCCATACTAGCATGATAACTGTTATTATAAGAAAACTCCAATAGTTGTAAATGGCCTTTCCATGACCCACCAAAATCTAGCACACAAGCACTTAATAAATCCTTAAGTACTTCATTGACCTCTCCATATTCCCATCTGTTTGTAGGTGATAAGCAATACTCATCTTAGGCTATGTACCTAACACTTCCTTTAGACTATTCCAGAAGTCACTAGTGAGCAATGCATCTCCGTCACTGACTATACAATTGGTAATCCCATGCTCTCTAACAATGTTCTTTATAAACAACTTGGCTAAAACAAATGCTATCCTGGTTGACTTTATAGGAATGAAATGTGCACTCTTGATTAACCTGTCAACTATGATCCATATACCCTCATTTTCTCTACTTGACCTTGGAAACTCTTCAATAAAATCCAAGGATCTCAAATCCCATTTCCAAACTGATATGTATAAACGCTGAAGCAATTCACTTGGCTTTAGATATTCGGCTTTCTCTTGCTAGCAATTTGCACACTGCTTTGCCCAAGCTTTCATCCCTTTTCATTCCTTCCCAGAAGAAACAACTCTTCATATCTTGGTACATTGTGATTCCTCTAGAATGAATCATAAATTTCGACTGATGACATTCCCTAAGAACTTCCCTTCTTAGGTTGCCAATGTCTGGAATGTACAATTGTCCGTTCTTCCTCAATCATCCTCTTTGATTAAGTGTAAAATCTTTTAGATAGTCGATCTCACTTCTATTTTCCAATCTTCCGACCCGATCAGCTAACACTTGATCGTCTCTTTGCTTATAAGCTGTCCTTTCGATCAATATAGGTCAAACTTCCAAGTAAGATAACATGACCGTATTTTGACTAAAACTAGCGGTCGATCTTAACCGCATACTACAAGTAGTCAGTGCCTCCAGATCCTTCAATTTTGCCAACATAGAAAGCACCATAATTTGTTGTTTCATGTTGAGTGCGTCTGCTACTTTATTTCCTTCCTTCGGTGCATACTGAATACGAAAATCATAAGCGGATAAAAACTCCAGCCACTCTGTTGTTTCATATTCAACTCTTTCTGAGAGAATAAGCACATCAAAGATTTATGATTCATATACAACTCGAATTGTTATCCTAAGAGGTAGTATCTCCACACTTTTAATGAGAAAATTATCGCCGCCAACTCCAAATCTTGAGTCGGATATATAACTTCATGTGGCCTGAGCTGTCAAGATGTATAGGCAATTACTTTACCTCTCTCCATCAACATAGCTCCTAATCCTATTCCACACACATACGTATACACCACTAGATCCTGATTTCGTCTGAAATAACTAATACGGGCACATTGGTCAACAATTGCTTTAACTTAAGGAATGCTTCCTCACATTTGTCGGACCAAGCAAACTTCACTTCTTTTCTAATTAGCTTATTCAAAGGCACTGCTATCCACGAGAACTCTTTGATAAATCTTTGGTAATAGCCAGTGAGTTTGAGAAAACTTCTTATCTCAATCACCTTCTCCAGTCTCTTCCAACTATTAACAGCTTCAATCTTAGTTGGATCAACTGACAACCCCACCTCCGAAACAACATCACCAAGAAACTTCACTTCTTTCTTCTAGAAATGACACTTTGAAAACTTTGCTTTTAGTTGATGCTGCCAATGTCTCAAGCACAATTCTAAAGTGAACTTCATGCTCCCTTTCATCCTTAGAATGTATCAATATGTCGTGTATAAACACCAAGGCGGACTAATCCAAGTTCTCTTGGAAAACCTAGCTTATCAAGTCTATGAAGAAAGTTGGCCCGTTTATTAAATTGAATGGCATTACTAACCAATCGTACAAACCATATCTTGTTCAAAACATCGTTACAGGAATTCTCTCCTTCGCTACCCTCAGGTAATGAAACTCTGTAGCCAAATCCAACTGGAAAAATACTCTGGCTCCATTCAACCGATCAAATAAATCATTGATTCTCGGCAAAGGATAAATATTCTTTATCGTCCTTTCATTCAGCTTACGATAGTCGATACATGATATCAATGACCTGTCTAGTTTTTTCCCCTATACGTTGGCCACGTCCCAAGGCGACTCCTTAGTCCAATAAAAAAAATTCTTCTAAGTCCATGTTACACCTTCAACTCCTTTATTCTTGATAGGTGTCATCGTGCTAGGTGGTCTACTTACTGGTTCAGCTTCAGGTACAAGAAATATACAAAACTCAATAGCTCCTTTCAGTGGTAGTCCTGACACTAGTTTAAAAACATCGGCGAATTCTCATACGACTAAAACCTAATTTAATTCATCTTCCACTTCCGTAGTACTAAATAAAGCATTCTCGTCTGAGTATACTATTCTGTCACTTCTATCAAGGTGTCTAAATGATATTTTCCTATCTTGGCAAAATATCCTAGCATCATATTTGCTTAACCATCCATAACAAAAATAATCCCGAAACCCATGAAATCAAATACATATAAACTATGGCAAAATTTTAACCTAGAAACTCAAAATCTATATGGTTACATCTCATCCCTAGAGTTGCATACACTACTATTGGATTTGCTATTCTTAAGGAAATAACAAGGTATGATGGTTCTAAACATAACTTATCTATCAACACTGAGATATAATTAAATGCGATGCGCTGGTATCAAACAATACTCTGACTAGTATGCTATGAATTAAAAGTGTATCTTCCATCAAAGACTTTCCTTTCTCAGCAATAGTAGGTCCAGAAGATGATGGCTCTAAAGCGAAAACGTTTCCTTTGTTGGCTCGGACTGGCTCTGGACATTGATTCTTATTGCGCCTATCTGATCACAATTGAAGCACTTCACACTTATCTTTTATGCAACCTTCTTCCCATTACCTATCCAATACTCATGAGCGTAATATCCTTTCTTATCGCATTTAAAGTAGACAAAATAAGCATTCACTTTCTTGGCCACTCCACTTTCCCGAGCTCCTTGTTTCTTAAAGAACTTCATCTTTTTACCATGTGATTTCATATTTCAACCGGCATCTTCTTTTTGAAGGTGGAGAGAATCTCTTCATTACTGATCACCATCTCCACTACTACTATATTCGATAGATCTCGGAGATGTGGCATGGTTGTCATAGCAATCTCCGACCTTAGCACTCAGATAAACTTCTCGTTTCTCTTAATCACAGTGTCAACAATAGTGAATCCATATCTACTTAGCTCATCAAACTTAGCAGAATATTCCAATACCGTCATATCCCCTTGTTCCAGCTACTTCAAACAAAAACCTCTCCTTGAACCTCAAAAATCCACCTAAGTCAACTCCTCCTCAGGCACTCCTACAGTAACTCCATTCTAGTAGAATAAAGTGGCTCCCTGCAACTGTCTCGAAGCCACTCTCCTTTTCTTCTCATCATTCAAAGCCAAATCAGCAAAAACTTTTCACAATGCATTAGCCAGTTCTCCCATTTCGTTATATCCCGAGTATCCAAAAAGTCTTTCCACTCAAACTAGTGTAATCTCGACTTAGCTGAGTATAGTTATTATCAACTGGCACTATGGAATTAACTACTTCCACATTAGCAATATTTCCACCAGCTACTTCTGCAGCTGCTCCAGCTTGCATTAGATTGATGAAGAACTGATACAAAGTTCCTATATCTACTCGGGGTTTCAACACCTACATTGGCTTTTGCATTTTGATTAGCATTTTCCTATCGACCCTGGTTTCTCCTGGTGTTGGGCAAAGCGTTTCCATTAGTTGTGGTGCTTCCTCCAACTAGATTCACCCTTCCGTTTCCTGCCTCCATGTCTTTCTTCTCATAAATATCTATATGAGTCTTAGTAAGATACAGAAGAACGGTATAAGAGAGAGGGGATAATACATAGCAAATACAAGTATGTTACTATAGCTATATCTATAACCTCAATCTTATCCTCCGATTCATTAGGATTATGTCGTCAAAATCATATAAATTCATTTTGAATTTTACCATAAACCTATGCGCTGATACCATGTTGTAACATCCCCCATTCTGAAGCCTAAACTAATGGCTACAAATACTGCAGCCATCCGTAATTATTGATTCTCAATGATAAAATACGGCTATGTTAATCATATCAATAATCAAACGCACATGAATATGAATTTTTTTTAAAAACAGTTTAATAACAAATTTTCCCATCTCATCCCACAATTTATATTTCATATCAATTATATAATCCCATTCATAATCTACATTTAGAAAAAATATAATTATTATAAAATACTCCAAGAGAGACATATGAAGATGCCCAAGGTTGATCAGAGTCAAATATTTAGCAGTTATACAACTTTTCCATTACATCAAATAGACAAACTTAAACAACATATGAAAATAGAATAGAACTTCTATATAGCTAGATTGCCTCCTACGCGTCTTCAGAAGCTTATTCGTCCTACTAGGAAACCTGAAAACACTTACTCTCAACCTACTCAAATTAATTTTAACCACCCGAAATTTTAAAGGGAACACATAAACTTTGAGTCCGACGAAAAGTCTGGTGTGAACAATAACCTACCATCTCGAATTAAATAGATATCCAACGAGACCACGCCATTGAGCGGAACGGGTTTTCTCCCCACTAGTATATTTACCAAATTATATTAACCAAATATTGTGCTCCTTGTTTCACAATGGTTAAAACATAGTGATACTAACATAATGATATGCAAGTATGAAATACACACTCGATTACCCATCCCCTAAATTTATTTTACAATCTGTCCCAATTCATTGTTTTCCTAGGGTAACTATTAACCTATTACTTTTCATGGGCTAATTAATAACCTCTCTCAATCCTTTGAGATCGCTTGTCATACTTTATAATTTTTCTATGATCACCAAGAACCTATTGATTTCACACAATAACTTTCCAATCATAGTTTTCATGGGCTCACTATGAAACTACTGACAATAACATTTCTCAAATCATAGTTTTCATGGGAACATGAACCAATTGATTTCTATCAACAACATCATCCGAACATAGTTTTCATTGGACAAATAGGAACCTATTGGACCCTTCCAATAATATTTCTCATGACATGGTTTTTATGGGATGACTATGAACCTATTAGTCCCCTTTTGATAACTGGCCTAAATCAATAATCTTTTGATCAGTTCTGCGTACCCTATACTTTGGATCTACCTGATCTCCTAGATGCAATTATACTCACTCCAAGATTAGTTTGGTTTATACTCACCAATGGGTCAAACTAGCTGGTTATTTTGCCTTCAATACCCTAAAATGCAATTATGGGTCATAAATGATATGAGTATGACACTAATGATCATGCATAGTAAATGATCAAGTAAACACAATAGAGTGTGTGTGTATGTGTGTCATCCATTATTCAACATTTTTCATTTACTTAATGTTAAGTAGTATTCTCTTTGGGAGTATTTAACACAAAACATGGGCAATTTCATAATTAAAATCCTTGAAACCATTTTCATAATGAGGTGCAAGTAATCCTCTTAATCCATATTTGAAACAAGGACATATATTGACCTTTAAAAAGTTTAAAACCATTGGCGTCGAAGTCAATGATGACATCATCAAAAAACCTTAGGCTTTCGATCCATTTTACAAAATAGGGTTTAATACTTGCGGCATTAACCACTTCGACCTTCAAATGGGTTTAAATATACAATTAAAACTTTTATATGATTTTATGGCTCACTGCTGAAGAGATATGGGGTCTTCGACTTACTTTTAAAACATAGGCCTCCTTGCCTTTTTAAAACAGTTTTATCAGCTTTAAAAACAAGCCTCTTCAACATTAAAGGGATAAAGTGCGGAATTGTGGCCAAACGGCATCGACACAAGGATACAAGGTCTTCGATCTTGAGACAAATCGGCACTCAAGACCTTCAATGAAGCTATAAAGCTTCTTTATTTAAACTACTTCGCCTTTTATGCCACTTTTTGTGTATGGTCGAAGACAAAGTCATTGCATATATTTGAAGTCATTAAAAGCAGTGCCATCCCTTTAGTTTTGGAAAACGTGCAAAGAGATAAAATGCAACATGCTTTAAAATAGTGGCGAAGACATACGACGTCGTTGACGTCATTTGTAAATCCTTTAAAGTGTTTGAAGGGAATTATGAGGTGCCCTTGCCACTAGTCCATTTCCATCTACGAGATCGACTTTGGCCTACTCGTAACTATCACATAGTTACCAAAGCAACTATCATGTATTTTCTACTAGCTCGACTTCGACACTCATGTAATGCAGCCTTCTATAGGTGCGGAGAGGGTATAGGCGGCATGGTAGCGTCCTAATTCAATTGAAAACTGTTTTATTAGTACTAAAAGTAATTACACTTCACTAAATCATGATTCTTGCCTAATTTCTATTGGAACATCTTTTACAAATCCTTTTAAGAAATTGTTATCGCATGTTATTTCCAAGATCCAAAACATATTTTAAAACAATTAATATTCCTAATTAATTGATCCTTAAAATGCTCGTCTAGCCTAATAAATATATTTTAATTCAAAATTCCTTGGGAAAATCCTAAAATTCCACAAAAATCAAAAATAAAATTTCCTTCGCCACATAAAATTTTCAGGGCCAAATCCATATTTAATTATTTTTAAATAATTAAACTCGAAAGTAACTCCATTTCCTCCTTAGGAAATTCATAAAAAAATTTCTTTATTCTGGAAAATTATGAAATTGAAAACCAATCTCCAAAATAATGTTTTAATTAACATATAAAAAAATCAAATCATTTGGGGATAAAAAATCTTAGGTTTTACCCTTAAACCCATATAAATAATTTCATATGATTTCCATAAATCATAGTTCAATCTAAACATGGACAAATCAACATAGCATGTCATATTAGTATACATGAATCATCACAAGCAAGATTCGAGGCGAAATAGATTTGAAAATGAGATGGTTTATCATTATTCACCTTGAATTGATAATAGAGTTGAGATTTGATAAGTGCTTTAATTTTCCCTAACATTGCACTTGAATCTCCTAACTAATTTCATGACATTTCCATTAGTAATTGTCGGCCTTCTTTTGATCTTTTGATTTCTTAAGGTTTGTGAAAGTGAGAATGATAGGCGGAGGGAGGGTTTAAGGCGTGAAGGGTAAACTACTCCTCTCATATCTTTTATTGTTATCAAGTCACAAAAAAATCTTATTAACCATTAGTTAGTTAATTATGCCTCGACCATGTGGATTATCAAATCTCAATCCTTATCACACTACACATCATATTATTTTATTTAATTTATCTAATTACATCTCTTGAATAATATTAATTAAAATTGGAGGTGTTACACTCAATCTTCTCTAAAGTCTATTTAATCACATCTAGCCCAAGTATCAATTTCTCACCCTCTTCCTACCAGCTTGAAGGAGCGTTATATGGCGATACAATGCTTCATACAGGACCATATTAATACTCAACTGGCAAATATTGTTGTATGCAAACTCTACCAAATGCAAATGAAATCATCCCACGACCCTTCAAATTCTATAATCATGCTCGCAAGAGATCTTCTAATATATGATTTACTCTTTCAGTCTGCCCATCCATATACATGCGATAAGATGTATTAAGATGCAGCTTGGTCGCTAAGGCTCTTGTAAGCTCTTCTAGAACCCACTAGTGAACAATGGATCTTGGTTTCTCATAATGATCTTCGACATACCATGAAATCATACTGTCCATTTTACATATGACACCGCCAACTTAGATGCAATTCTATTTGACCAGATAGCAGTAAACTTGCACTCTTGCTCAACCGGACTACTATAACCCAAATGCCATTATACCCTGCTTGAGTCATCGGCAATCCATCAATAAAATCAATCGATACTTGTTCCCTTTCCCATTCAGGAATCTCAAATGGTTGGAATAATCTGCTAGGTTTCTTCTGCTCTGCCTTTACCAATGATAGTTTATACACTTCGAGATGAATGACACAACATCCCTCTTCATACCTTCCTAGTAGTAACTTCACTTCATATCTCAATACACCTTGTTACCACTAGGATGAATAGCCGGTCTAGAATGATGACAATTTCTTAGCACTTCATCTCTCAGTCCACCAACATCGGGAACAAATAATCTTCCATCCTTAAGAAGCCAACCTTCTCGGTCGAGTTCATATTACTTCATGTCTTCGGACTCTACTCCTTCTATCTTTGCTATGACCTCCGCTAGCCTAGCATCCCGCTTATGACTAGTACCGATCCTTTCGATTAGAATAGGTCTAATCGACAAACTTGCCAACATTTTAGATTCTACCTTGTAGTGAGGCCTGAAATCAACTCTAGCAATATATTTTATTTAATTCCATTCCAAGAACATTGCCCCTACCCAGCGTGTCTTCTACTCAATGCATCAATGACCGCATTGCCTTTTCCTAGAGTGTAGGAAATACTAAAATCATAAGAGGCCAAAAACTCCAACCATCGTTGTTGTAAAGGTTGAGATTCTTCTGAGAGAAAAGGTACTTTAGGTATTTATGGTTCGTGAATAGCTCAAACCTTTCTCCCATCAAATAGTGCCTTCACATATTTAAAGCAAAACCCTCTAATTCCAAATCATGAGTTGGGTAATTCCTTTCGTTTGGCTTTAGCTGTCGACTTGCATAAGCAACAACCCTTTCCTTCTGCATTAACATCGCACCCAATCTAGTTCCACTAGCACTAAAGTATACTGTCTACTCTTCATTTCCACTTAGAGTGGTAAACACTAGTGCACTCGTCAAACTCTCTTTTAGCCTCACAAAAGCATGCTCATGCTTTAATTCTGATTCTTCTTTGTTAAATTGGTCAATGGTGCCGCTACCTTCGAAAAGTCCTTTATGAAGCGTCCATCGTATCCGTCAACCTAGGAAACCTCTTACATCCACAACATTCTTGGGCTGATTCTAACCTTGGACTACTGCTAACTTCATATGATCCACGGTTATACTCTGTCTCGAAATGACATGACCTAAGAATTTCACCTTTTCTCTCCAGAAGTGACACTTAGATAACTTCACTCTCAACTTGTTCTCTCTCAATATCTCTAGCACAATCCTCAAGTGCGTCTCCAACCATAAAGTATGCCAGAGCATTTGTCAAGCCAAATGGCATCGCCAACCACTCATAGAAACCCGATGGCATATGAAACATAGTAATAGGCACACTTTCCTTCCTACTCTCAAATGGTGGAATCCCGTTGCGAATTCCATTTGGGTGAACACCTTCACACATTGCAGCTAATCGAACAAGTCATCAATGTATGGGGGTGGATAGTTTTTCTTCATCATCACTTTATCTAGCTCACGATATTCCACACACGGTCTCAAAGAGCCCTCCGCCTTTGTTGCAAATACCACAACCATACCCCCACTAAGATATGCTTCTCTTAATGAACCCTTTCCATAGTAAGTCATTCACTTGCACCTCCAATTCCCATTGCTCTCTAGGTGCCATATGCCTCAAAGGCATAACTATCAATCTGGCTTCCTTGGCGAATTATATCTGAAACTCAATCTCTCTATATGGCACGATCCAGTCACTTCCTCGAAGAAATCCGGAAATTGTCCAGTGATAGGCACTGATGGCGATCCCTCCTTTGAAATATCTAGAAAATATAAAAATCTAGCTATAACCACATCCTCTTATGGGTAGCTAATCATTACCATTTGCCCATCCACATCTCCGACTATCACCAACAGCTTTTCACAATCCACTATGGCTATATATTTCTTAAGTCATCTATATCCAAGATAATCCCAGACCCAACAATGTTAAAACGAAGCAATCACAAATCAATAAACATCCATGACTCGATAAATCTAGGCCATGAAAAACCATGCAAAAACTAGTAGAGACTCCAATAAGGTTTGTCATGATTAGGGGTCGTTTTGTTATCTCAGCTTTCAATCCCAATTTATCAACTAGGTCACTGCAAATGAATGAATGAATGAGAAGCACTAGTATTAAATAAAAAATGAATAGTAACATCACCAGTAGAAAGCATACCTTGAATAATGACTCTCTTCCATCTCTCCTTTATCGAGGGAACACTCGACGAAGTCGGGACTTCATCCAAAGCATATGCCTTAACTGCCTTCCTATCCTTCATCGGTTTTGGATAATTCATCTTTAAATGCCTAGGCTTGTCGTAGTTGTAACATTTCTTCTTCTCACTTGTCTTGCAGTCTTTAATTAGATGACGCTTCTCGTTGCATCTAAAGCAAACATGCTCGCATTTACTCTTCTTTTTGTCACCCTTACCCTAAGGCTGCTTCCTCTTCCTATTCCACTTCTTTTTGCATTAACGACCTTGTTGCGGCTTTAGCTCCTCTTTCTCAGGGAAAACAACAATAGTAGTGTTAGCCTTAGGATACAAACTCTCATGGTCAAGCGCCTTCTCTACAAGCTTCTCAAACAGCTCATCTATATGGTCCACTAGCCTTCCCCCTTATTAATAACCCACACTAATGATGATTTCTCATTCTTCCTTAATGGAGTGTCGATGAATGACATCCCATATTTAAACAAAGTATCAAATTTTGCCACATATTTAGAAATAGTCATCTTTCCCTGCTACAAATTTTCTGAATCGAACCAACTTCTAAGTAGCCAGAATAAACTTCTCCTTAAACCTTGCCTTGAACTAATACCAGGTGAACTGGTCCTTTAGAGTAGCAATAGTAACAGCATTCCAATAATTCATGGCTCGACCCTAAAGCTTTCTTGACACTAACTTTTGTTCATAGCATCTTCCACCTCCATATCACTAAAAACGTGCTGACAAATATCCAACCAATTTGCACTTATACAACCGTCTTCATCCCATGAAAAGGCTTCCCTCTAAGAGTAGAATAATCTTTTCTTAGCTTGGCAAAATCAGTCATAGGCGCTTGCACTAGAGCACCTCTTCCCATCACCAATCTAGGAGCATTCCTCCTTATATTAGCCATCAAAGCATTGAACAGGGCTTGGATACCAGACATAACAACTCTTGATCTCGCTTCTTCCTCTATTCCTGAAGCAAAATTCCTCACAGCATTCCTTGTATGCCAGCTCATTCTTATTTGTAAAAAGAATGATCATTCTGTCATAAAGGAAACCGTGTCTATAGTGCTTGTGTGCATGCGAGCTATACTATAATATATTATCATATAGTTTTGATAACCAAACTCATAATATATACACACACACACACTCTCGATCCAGGCTAAGGCGATAACACCTTTTCTATATTTATTGGAGCATCGTATCAACTCTAGTTAATAGTGTAACCAAAGCTCTAATACCAAATGTGATGACTGCCCTATACCACCAGCAGTAACAGTATAAAAATAGTGCACTACTATCATGTTCAGTTGAGATAGGATGATCATCAGGGTTTTGAATGAAACATTATAGCATATATCCTATCGTATCTCATAGTGCATGGATAAAATATAATATCATAGATATAAAAGAAGAGATAGTAATAACAATGTGAACAAACCATCATCATCAAAGTATAATATCCACAAAATTAAACATCGATAGTAGAGTTTATACAACGAAAATAACACAACTGTCTCTAATACAAATAGCAATAAGTAAGCACTGTGATAGGCTCCACACTGTTGCTCAGCGGAATAAGTGTAGACTCCATATATGTATATAATACAAGGTAACTCTATCCATCTTGTCCTTCGAACAACTACTGCATCATCTAGACCTGTTATCTATTCTATGCATTTAAGAGTACCCAAGATAATAAGCGACAAAGCATAAAACCTTGGGTCAGATCATAGTATGTTGCGAGTGGTAAATGAGTCTCAAAATACTAAACGGGTAAATATGGTAAGGAACAAGTGTACACTAAACCATACATGACCTGTCCCTACGACCAAAGAGTTAGCACATAACACTGTAATATGCTACACTATAGGATCATAAAGATGCATCACAAACCAGATAAAGGATATTAGCCTTGTAGGTATTCCTATTTCCAATACCTACTTCCCTTGATACTTACGAGTGATAGCCTACTAAAGAGAGCAGCGATAGCATCCCTAACATCCATCAAACAATCCTAAGTATCACTCTATGTGTTTTGAATATATGACAGCTCGTATGACCTTTTTATTAGGTAATGACTGAAATCCTGATTCTTTGTTTTACTCTCGTATCTTGCAGTCCGAAGTTGGATACGTGTTTCACAACCCAAAGCTAGACACTAGACCCAAAGCCATAGGTCTATGGTATACAGGTCCTTTTGTTGACCCATAAGCGTCCCCACTTATAACAACCTTTCTTTGAGCACAATAGAAAATACTCCAAGAATCAACGATATCTTAACACATATAGTTAAGCCTCCTTTGCTCCATTTGGATATTGAGCCCTTCTTGATCAATACAGTTTACATTATTCATAAGGAATCCTTCAACATTCCCCTATACTATGGCTTACCTTCTTTTCGGGCTGCCATCTTCAGAACCTACCGAAATACGAGCTAACATTCGAAGACCATGCTTTTCATCATGCTAGTTTATCGTCATCCAACCTGATACGAACGAGCTAACACCTCCAGCACGATGTATAGGACCTCTACTTCACCTTCTAGATGTTTTACCCCATTCAGACCTTACCCTAGAAGTCAGCATTAACCTTTGAACTCGGCATTGATCTCTCCATTTAGTTGATTCATGGCAAAGTTTTCTTACACTCATTCCTTGTTTTTACTACTCCATGCCCAGATGCTTTTGACTCCGATTTCTCCATACAAAGCAAGTCATCATAGAACAAATCCTCTCCTTAAAGCACCCTACATTATATTCTAGAAAGAAGTAGACATACCATCCAACACTTGGTTAATAACCTATCCATCACCTTAGGCAACCTCTACTAGCAACACACTTGTTTTCCCAAAAACTGCCATCTTGTTGGATCAACTCATAGAACTCAGTACCGACCTCTCATGTCTATGCCGACTTCTGTGCCCGGATAAAATGGACTTGGAATTTGAACCCCAAGGTCCTCTCATACTCCGAAGCTTCCCATTCAAGTTTTTTCCAATTTCTACCAACTTTGCCTTCGATTTTCCCAGTTCTCCAACCTAAATGTTTATGCAATCACAAAACTAACGAACAACATCAAATCATATCACCCAACATAGAATAACAAGCAATTTCATCCAACCAAACATGCAATCCATTAAAATAAGAAAAACAAATCAATTTCTAACATAAATCTACATATAGCATGAATATATGAGCATAAGCAAGGGTGATTTCTAATCAATCTAAATCATATACATAGTTTAACTTATAATCAATCTAAATCATATACATAGTTTAATATATAATTAAAGTTGGAAAATATTTTATGGCTAAAAATTGATTTAAAACATGTTAAATCCTATGATTTTACCATACAAACATGTATAGTACAGCAAGAAGGCATAAATCACTTACCAGTTACCAAATTCAACCAATATGAGCGTAAATCCAAGCAGCAATTGAATGCACTTCAAATCAAGAAAAATGATGATCTCTATCTTTTTGTTAATGGCCTAATCTTAAGCTTGCAATTTAGTTTGATTTATAGAGCAATTTGGGTGATTTTTTATGAAATTAGGATGGATCTAGGGCTAATTAGGGTTTAGACTTGATTTAGAATGGGAGGAAAAAGTTTCAACTTGATGCTTCTGCCATTTGTTTATAGTATTCTCTAGTCAGACTAATGGGCCAACTAATGGGCATCACTAATTACACAATAATTTCGGCCAACAGGAATAAAAACTTTAAACGGGCATAATTTTCTAATGGTAAATCAGTTTTTCTGTTATGACCATTCTATGAAATGGAAAATCATCGTCTTGAAACAATGGAACTTGTTTGTGACCCTAAATCGACTCCTAACAATATTTATAGTCCAAACAAGATTTCGAGGGTTAAAATGGTAGCACGGAAATTAGAGAAAAATCATAGATGTGTAAAATGTCCCTAAGAATCATATCCCAAAATTATAGAATTACATGACCTCATATGAACTAAATAAAATATTTTACGATCCTCTGATACGTTAAATACGAGTCGTTACATTTACTTTATCTACAGAGCTATGATACTAATGGCTTTGCACATAATATAAATGAAATAACAACACTAATGACATATCCTATATGTAGGCTATGGAATATAGATAGATAAAGTAAAAGTGCAAAAATTTAAATACAACAAAGACTGTACAAAGAAATAATCTTATATATACATTCACTTTTTATACAAGAATCACTGAGGCCGCTTTCACACCATGACGACCAACATAAAAAAACATTAGAAGGAAAAAGAAATTGTTTTCACAAAAACCAGGTAGAAAACCTACTTCTTTTTCCCCACTTGCTGTTGTCCTTAGAATCATCCTTTACTTGACGCTTCTTTGAACCTTTTCCATCCTTAGGCTTCCTATTCTCTAGAGTTCTACCCTCGAAAGGTGTAGTTTCTTCCTCATTAGTCAGTTGAGTAGGGTCTTCAGGCTTGTTAATGGTAGGATATAAAATTGTAAAGGACCGCAGAGCCACAACCTTTTGGTGGCTTGAATTTAAATGGTGGAAGCTTTGGAGAAGAGTTTGGTTTTCTAAAGCCGATGGGCTTTCCAGTTTCAGACTCTTTCTTAACTATGATTTTATCAAAATCTAGCTATGACCTCTTCGCCATAGTAATATGATCGTAGGGTCCTTCGCACTTGTAATTATAACATTTTCATCTTAGGATTAGTTGACGTCCTCCAGTCCTTCTAATGTCTCCATATTTTGCAAATCTGGGCTGGTGCCGGAGCTGGAAGAAGGAGTCAAGATGATTGGCTCTATAGTAACAAAGGTGGACATGGTAGGAATAGCACTAGGTCTCAAACCTTGAGTTGCTGGTGGTGAGAAAGGAAGCGATGGAAGATCTATAAGCTGACAAACAAAGAAGTAATGATTAGAGACTACCTTAGGTGAGAACCGAGGCCTCTCAATCACTTGGAGATGAGAGAAATATCTTTGCAAGGTAAAGCTCCTTTGATTGAGGACTTGGAATCTTTGCCTTCTTTAATAGTTGACTGAATAGTCTGAGGACATAAGGAGGAATATAAGGTTCATCATTAATTATGGCAGTGAAGAAAAGGATTTTGATGTGGCCAACCTCATAGATGGCCACCGCGGAGGTTGTAATTTCTATTGTAGACTCTTTGGATTTCAAAGTGGATGATTTAGACTAATTTAATGTTGTGGGATCAGCATGAGCCTTAATAGTTTCTTCCCCACGGCTACGTTTTGGGATGCCAGAATGAATTTTCCCTCCTCCAAGAATGCAATTTATTTCTCATCCAAGAGCATTGCCTTTAGTTCTACTACCGTTAAGCCTTCGTCGTCCATTGCTGCTCGTTGAAGTATTTCCTCCCAGGTGTAATGCCCCACCTCAATACCCACACTACCAAATAATATTACTAAAGAATAATTTCTGGTAATACGGAGGATAATGCTAGTTAGGAGCGACCACATGTGAATATTCCATTGGGATAACACTGAACTATATTCTTATCTCAAAAATATATCAACAATATACGTACTCGGTATTAGTACAAAGCAATAAACATAGGGTTAAACCAGGACAGAACTGCAACGATCCTGGTTTTTAGCCAAATTTAATTCAGTAATTTATATTAATTTTTGGGATTAATTGTGAATCTATTTGAAAATTTTGAAAATAAATAGATTGTGAATGAAATAAAATATATATTTATAAAAAGATATTTGTTTGTTTATTCATCTATAAATGTAAATTGATTGAAAATTGAATTGTGAATTTGAATTTCAAAAAAAATTATTTGAAAAATAAAATTTGATTTGAAAAACCTATATTTTAATTAATTGAAATTTGTTTTCTAATATGTAATATATATTTTGGAAATTATAATTTAATTTTAATATGGTGGCTATAGTAAGCATACTATAATGGTACGTATGCTGGCTAAGATTAATATTATACCTGCAAATGTTTTCTGCACTATGCACTAACAATAATATCAAATGGTTTTCATGTATCAAGCATGTTTGACTATCACAGGGAGAAATCTCACCCAAGTGTGCGATTGCGTTGTGTGTGTGCCGAGAGGCCTTATGGTAGTTTCATTTTCCAAAAAGCATTGCGGATTTCTTTTAAATTCTTTTGTTTTTCTTTTGATAAAGATAAAATGTTTTCGGTTTTTCACACTAGTCCCATAACTGACATGGAGTTTATTGTTCCCTTCCTAAACTTTAGGTGCCAACAATTTTCCACACGGGCAGTCTAGAGTTGGGTTTTTCAGATAATCAAATAGTAGGTGTGGATTCGATAACGTCCAGCATTTGGATTTGGTGATAACATTTGTTTCTCTGGGATCCGAGTTTGCTACATTTCAACGTGATGGAGGTTCGAATTTTTTGGATATGGAGTTTGGAGTCTTTTGAGCCTTGACATTAGAGTTGTAGTTTTGGATTCTTTCTTTCTCTCTGATATTCCGCTGCATCATATTCCGCTGTTATATTCTGCTCAGATATTTTCGGATCTATTGTATCTTATTTTATCGGATATTGTATCATTGTTTTATAGAATATTGTGTATCAATGATATTCATTCTTTTCTGCCGTGTTGTTGTACTTAATGTGTTATAAGCTCCGGCGAACCAGATTCGACGTTTGAATCTGCGACATTCGAATACGGATGAAGTATTTGGTCCGATTTTCGAAGGTCGAGTCTGGGTCGTCACATTTGGTATCAGAGCTGAAGGTTGAACTTTAGCTCTGGAGTATAATACATTAGGTGACTCATTAGAGATAGGGATACAAATAACCTAGAATGAGTATATCCCTACGATATCCGTCTGTATGCCTCATTAAATTCTCTTACTATCCACTGATAGTAAGTACGAGTGCAAGAAGAGGACGAGATAGGGGACAGGGGAGTACCACTACAAATGGTCAATACCCTACAACAACGGAAACAATTTCTCTATCAATCTCTTTTATCCTTATCCGACATCAGTTGTACGATGACTTCATGGCAGCTACAAGAAGAAGCTTTGGGGTGGTGGTGGCCTTGCGAATCGTTGTAGATAAGTTCCTATTTCGTATTCTCTTTAATAATTCTCTATCATCTTTTCGATTTTAACTTTAATGAATATGAAATTTTAAATTGAAATAAATTGGTTAACAAAATATGAAGATTGTATCAATAAAACGATTCGGTTAAAACCAAACTTGGAAAATCTTTGTTGAAATTTCTTATAAGGATCAAAGTCCAAAGAGGGACAAGCTGATATATACTTTGGGGTATTCTGACCTGAGTTTGGAATCCATATCTAGTATTTGAGAATTGTGGAAGATTGAATCCATTTATCATTCTTTGGGGTCCCGATACATTCTACGAATGGTTAATTATCCCTTTAGACTAGCCAATGCCCTGCATAATTCGTAGATCTAATGACCCAAATATTTCGTGAAATGTTGAATGAGTTCATTTTCATATTTATTGATGATATTCTGATTTGGTAAGCCAAATGCAGAATAGATATTCAATTTGATCTAGTAAAACATTCTCTATCTATTCTTTGTGGTTCCCCTGTCTAGCAAATTTCGAGACAAAATTTTTTTAAGATGGAAATTTGTAACGATCCCGGTTCTTAGCCAAATTTAATTGAGTGATTTATATTAAATTTTAGGATTAATTGTGAATATATTTGAAAAATTTGGAAATAAATAGATTGTGAATGAAATAAAATATATATTTATAAAAAGATGTTTGTTTATTCATATATATATAAACTGATTGTAAATTGAATTATGAATTTGAATTACAAAAAAATAAATATTTGAAAAATAAAATTTGATTTGAAAACCCTATATTTAAAATTAATGGAAATTGTTTTCTAATATGTTATATATATTTTGGAAATTATGATTAAATTTAATATGGTAGCTATAGTAGTTATACTATAATGGTATGTATGCCGGCTAAGATTAATATTATACTTGCAACTGTTTTCTGCACTATGCACTAATAATAAAATCAAATGGTTTTCACGTATCAAGCATGTTTCACTATCATAAGAAGGAATCTCCTCCAAATGTGCAATTGCATTGTGTGTGTGCTAGAAGGCCTTATGGTAGTTTCATTTTCCAAAATGCATTATGGATTTCTTTTAAATTATTTTGTTTTGCTTTTGATAAAGATAAACCGTTTTCGTTCTCTCACACCAGTCCCATGACTAACCTAGAGTTTATTATTCCCTTTCTAAACTCTGGATGCCGACAATTTTCTACACGGGTAGTGTAGAGTTGGGTTTTTCAGATAATCAAATAGTAGGTGTGGATTCGATAACATCCAGTGTTTGGATTTGGCGATAACATTTGTTTCTCTGTGATCCGAGTTTGCTACATTTCAACATGATGGAGGTTCGAGTTTTCTTTCAATATGGAGTTTGGAGTCTTTTGAGCCTTGGCATTGGAGCTGCATTTTTGGATTCTTTCTCTTTCCTTTGGAGAGCAAGTGGGATATTTCTTTCCGCTGTGTCATATTCCGCTGTTATATTCTGCTCTGATACTTTCGGATCTGTTGTATCGTATTTTATCAGATATTGTATCATTATTGTATTGAATATTGTGCATCGATGATATTCATTCTTTTCCGCTGTGTCGTTGTACTTAATGTGTTATAAGCTCCGACGTACCAGATTCGACGTTTGAATCTGCGGCATTCGAATACGGGTGAAGTATTTGGTGCCGATTTTCGAAGGTCGAGTCAGGATCGTCACATTCAGTTACTCTGGCAAACTTCGACCGGTGCCACGATCATCGTCGAGTCGACAACGATCTCCCCTAGCCGCCAAACCATCCAGGAACTCCCAACGACGACGAATTTGAAATTTTGCATCACGACCCAAACTGAAAGAAAAATCGCTGGCCAAAAGTTCGATCGTCTCGCCGCCTCAGGCTACCAGAGGCCACGCAATTCTGGATGAAGCTTCGCCTGACTTCAATGCTTCAATTCCAACAACCCCGATCGATTCCGATTCATGCTTCAAGAACACAATTGATAAAATACTGGGCTTAAACCCTAGATCGAACTCGTCAGCCTTCCACTATGATCAGGAATTTTCCCGAACATTTTCCTACGTTCGACGACCACTGAAGCACCTTTGGAAGCAACCCCGACCCCCAATAGTTCATCGATCACCAGAACTTCGTCAAAACCCATTTTTCGATCAACTACAAAATTCCCGTGATTTACTAAAATAAAAAAAATGTGATTTTTCTTTTAAAAATCATTATTTACAAAAGTAAAACAAAATATATAAGTAAATCAAGAATCTATGATACTTAATTTTTGACATTTATTTGAGTTAGCTGCATATTCATCTTCCCAGTGAAATCTATATTCAAATCTCTCTCAAAACTATTTATACAGTTAGATTTTTGATTAAATAAACCTAGTTTGTTTTGATTCTAAAGCCTAAAATGAATCGAAAGGGAAGAATTTGATTTTTTTAACAGGTTTTTGAATTTTGGAAACCTAGAACAGAGCAAAAATTTTATGTGTACAGACATGCACAACCACATCCATATATAAATACAAATTCATACACATGTAAGAAATTTTTAACCTTACTTCAAGCATGAACTCAAACAACAGATTAAGTTCCAGAATTTCAAAATGTTCACCCACAATCATCAACATAGAAATAGATTATGGATGAAAAGTTTGCTCACCTGGAATAGTTGCACAGAGAACACAAGCATGGAACATGGAAAATGATTTGAAAACTGATCTGGACTTTGATGTTGAAGCTTGATGTTTTGATTCTTGGAACTGTAATTGCTTGATCTTTAGTTGAGATTGAATCTTGGATTTTATTTTTTTTCAAGCTTTTGTAATTGTTGTTTGATGTTGAATCTGATCTTGCTTAAAACTTTGAATTGCTCAAGTTGAAATGCTTCAAGCTTGTAGTTGTTAGTGTTGAGGGCCCTCTGATAAAGGTTGGTTACGACCGGGGGTGACATACTCGTGTAGTAGTTACCTAGTTATAGAGGTAACCTGGCCTTGTGTTGTCAGAGATCCGGTTAGGTTCTCAAGGCGTCCCGCCAGAGGCGTACCCATGTAGCCCAGGAAGTTCCTTAGCCTAACCATTCGTTGGAAATCCAATTATCAACAGGCGCCTTGTATGGTTTTAGTTGTAAAAACTGCATCTAATATGGAAGCTATAGTAGGCATACTATAATGGTACGTATGCTGGCTAAGATTAATATTATACTTGCAAATGTTTTTTGGACCATGCACTAATAATAATATCAAATGGTTTTTGCATATCAAGCATGTTTGACTATCATAAGGAGAAATTTACCCCAAATATGCGATTGCATTGTGTATGTGCCGGGAGGCCTTATGATAGTTTCATTTTCCAAAAAGCATTACGGATTTCTTTTAAATTCTTTTGTTTTGCTTTTGGTAAAGATAAATTGTTTTTATTTGCTCACACCAGTCCCGTGACTGACCTGGAGTTTATTGTTCTCTTCCTAAACTCTGGGTGCCCACAGTTTTCCACACGGATAGTCTAGAGTTTGGTTTTTTAGATAATCAAATAGTAGGTGTAGATTCGATAGCATTCAGCTTTTGGATTTGGCGATCGCATTGTGTTTCATCAGTTACCTAGTTTGCTTGATACATCGAGATGGTGGTTCGAGCTTATGGTTTGAAGAGCTTTGGCAATGGAGTCGCAATATGTTGGATTCTCGCTTTCTCGCTTGGGAATTCTATTGAAGATATTCTTCCCGCTATATCTTGTATCTTTGATAATATAGATAAATTTTTGTTGTATCATTGTTGTAAACAACTGTTGTGTATCAACGATATATTGTTTTTCTTCCACTGTGTTGTTGTACTTAATGTGTTATAAGCTTCGGCAATTCGGATTTCGACGTTTGAATCCACGACATTCGAATACGGGTGAAGTAGGGACGTCGATTTTCGAGCGTCGGATTTCGGATTAACATAAGAACAATATATAAAATATGTAAAATAAACACATAGTCACCACAGTAGATAATATAATACATAACAATATATACACATACACACGATAAAGTGAGTATACACAAATTGAATATTTGACTCACATTGTCGATATACACACGAACATGTGTTAAATATATACAAGTCATAGCCAAATCATTGAAAACAAATATAAGGAGACATCCAAAGGTAGATAAACATAGTAGACTTCTCAAGACATAGTGTAAAATATATATACTCACCTCCTCACAAGCCCAACACCCAAAATGGCTAATGTTCATATACCTAAAAAGTCTCTGACTGACTCGAACATTATGTAAATAACATACTAATCAGACTATGTCTAAATATAGAGATTAACACATATATCGGTATAGAATATGCATATTATAATAGTGATGACATACAAAATAGTAGTATAATAAATAACAAACACAAAACAAAGCATGAAGATGTCATCACCTATATCATCAAGTATAGTTAGGCTTGCACACAACAATGCCCAAATATATCTCTGAATCTCGAGTGTGGAACACCAACATCAATATAGAATATATACTGCCCATCTGAAAACATATTTAATAATTGATATGAGAATCCACTATACTTTTGTAATCTATCACATCCCAGGTATAATCCCATCTCCTCATATAGAAATAAACGGTGATTAGAATTGAGTGTACGATAGACATGAAGTCCCAATTATAATCATATCACAATATTGTTATTCGCCTTTTTATGAGCATTTCGTTTATCCAAATGGATTTGCTCCAAATACTCAGGTGAGGCGTATCAATAGTGTATACTAATCTATCACTCCGCTAGAACCGGAAGAGAGACTGACAATTATGCACCTGCTCTAGGATCCCAAGGGTTACCTACCCGGATCCACTCTTACGGTCTTCCGTTACCTTCACGGTAATCATGAAACATATCCACCAGTATGCTCGTATCAACGCAAGGACTTCCAATCATGACCCGGATCCTAACCCTATGGTAAAGACTACTGGCCTAGATGACACAAGGGCTGAGGGTGAACCACCCAATAATACTCTTTAAAATCCTATAATGCACATCAAATATTATATCCAATAAAGGTGTCATAGATTAAGGGCACGACCTATGGTCAGGCCAGTAGGATGGATGCTAGCAATCTGCCTCTCTCCAAATTAATATCCAGGAATGCATTATGATAGTAGCACATAGTATGAACAAATATTTAAGCACTCCACCTAATGCTCAAACCCATGAGCTCACCTTATGCAAGTGTCTCCTTATACTATTCTTGTCACATAAATGGTATCTACTTATAATGAATAACGGAATAAATATCATAACAAAGCCTCATACCATTGCATGATACTCAAACATTTATTCACTACTCACAAACTATACTCAATCTCCATAACATTTTATATAATAAATCTAAAGAATAATTGAAGAAATAGTACCGAATGCCTCATCTTAGACGGTATTATAACTATGTTTATTCATATTCCTCATTACATAGAATGAAATATCACAAAACCAAGCATAAGGATGTCATCACCCATGAAATCACATCAAAAACATCTGATCGACACAATATCTAATGGTGAATCATCCATAACATCCAAAATCAATATGGAAGAGAGATAATAAAACATAGTGAAACTTCTAAAAACAATTATTTGTTAAATAATACTTTTTTCTCTCTTTTATATTTGTAACCTTTAAATACACTTTTCAAATTAAATATTATTTATAAAAATCATTTCCATAGTTCAGTACAAATTTACAAATAAATCTATCAACTTTGAAATATATTTTTATTATTAAACTATATAATATCATTGAAATTAATCGCTTTACATTTAAAATCCTAAACAATACATGACAAAATCTTTCAGTAATATTATAAAACACTTCAAAATTTTCCCACATCACATAATATTTAAAAATAAGTTTATAACCAATAAAATAGATTTTTTATTTATTCCAAACTATATAATATTAACCAAAATCACTTATTTACATTCATAGTTATTCATAGTACTCATAAGATCAATTAAATGTACTTTATATATCATTTCATATTTTCTAGACAATGTATATAATTACTGAATAATGATTGAAAACTATCCTTAGATTAAAATATAATAATTATAATAGTGATTTTTAAAGGATTTTTTGATCAAAAGAACTATATTTATAATTTAAATATATTTCTAAAATACAAAATGTAAGTTAGATTAAAATTTTAGTAAATTATTTATACTTTTAATGTGATTTTTAAATCCTTAAAATAATTTTCTAAAGCTTTTCAAAAATATTTTTAAACTAAGTAGAATAAATAAAACATCCATAGAAAGCACATGCATCAACATTCAAATATATGTATTCGTAATTGGACAGAGTTCCATTTGCAAATTGGCACTTCCAACTAATGCAAACAATCAACCATTTAAACAATAAAACCAATTCCAAACATCAATTAGTCGCAAGCAACTCTTATCATATACAAAACAAATTCAAATTGTGCATCGGTATTTAAGATAGACGTGAGTGTCGAAAACTCACCTTAACCGGCGATTGAATTCCCAAATCAGTGATTGCACATGGCTCAGCACTATCGTCACCAAATCCACCTCCACTCAGTATTTGAACACCATACGTCACCACCTTGCATCGCGGTCTCCACCCCATCAACAACAACTTCCATCGCTACAACTGCTAATGCGTCACTTTCATGACATCGACTTCGCCGCCTGCCACTACCATCGTAGTTTCTCCCCTTGCTTCCATTGCTCATTGTGTCAAGTCCCATGGGATATCAATTTGTGAATCAAGGGCTAGGAAAGATGGAATGGGTTTTGGGTCTTTAAACCAAGTAATAAACAAAAAATGATTTCTAGAATGAAGGAGAGATGAGTAGACATTTTTATTTCTTCCTAAGTTTTCCAATTAAGTACTTATACAAAATAAATTTATATTTACTCTCTTTTAATTACAAACTACAATATCTTACTCATATATAAATATTCTATCAAATATTCATAGGTATATTTCTTGCTTGAATTGATTTTCTATGTTGTTCAAAATATATTTTGATAAACTTTCCAAAATATTAAAAGTCAACAATTGCTCTTGTTTGTTGATAATATTTTTTTTGCTCTCGAATAAAACTTTTTTCCACCTATTGAAATTACACAAAAGTCACTTAAGCAATAATGTTCATTGTAAATATTTTATTTGAATTTAGTATTTTTTTCTTAAAAGAACTTATTATCTAATTCAATTTATTAAAACAATATCTTTTATTAAATGGAATTTATTTAAGTAAAATTTTATTTTTAGAAATAATAATTACTAAAAATCAAAATTGAACTTTTTCTTTAAATATATATTTATTATTACAGTGTAGAAAACAAGATTACTATACCACGCATCTGCCAATGTGATGACATAACAATCCACTAGCCGTTTCAAATTATTGTTTTTGATGATATTAGCATAAACTGGTAAGAGTGTAACATCCATTTCTCGGCATTCTTGGTAGCTTGGGCCTTGAGCCCTTTGATTTCATCAGCAGCCACGGTAAGGTTAATATGAACATGAGCCATGGAGTCTATTTCTATATTTTATTGGCCTTGAGGCCCAATTTCAGCCTGAAATGCATTCAACACTAATTCCTGGGCCTATGACTTCTCATTTTTATTCTTGAATTACACCATAAGCTCGGCGTTCTCTTGATTGACACTTAAATTTGATTGTTTATTACATTGGTCACTTAAATATGAACATTAGGCAACTCCTCATTCATATCTTTCACGAGCTTGGTAGATTTTATAGCATCATCCTCTTTTTGGTGATGCTCGCTAGTCTAGTTTTGTAGCCTCCAACTATCCTATCGTGACCTCCCCTTACGATCTTGAATGATCAGATCTATGTCTGATTGATTCTATTAATGTCAAAGAGAGCTTTGGTGAGTTTGTTTCACTTGAAGGAATGATCTACTATATCGTTAATTCCTGCAACCCTGTGGTTGGCCTCCTGGCAAGAAATGTCTTCAACATTATAGTTGAACTCGACCCACATTAGGCAATAATCAAGTAAAGCAGCCTGCAACCTAGTGTTGATAGTTGTGGATGGGTCTAGAAAGGGTGAAGGTGGAGTAGTGTGAATCGCAAATTCTTTGGAATTGCATGAGGTTGAGATAGTGGTGATCAGTGGGTAGGTTGTTGGAAGTTATTGTTGAGGAATCTAGGATAAAGAATAGGGATGAGAAGTGCTAGTGACGCACCCGGACTAATAAAGAGATTTGATTTGCCTCCTCGAATTATGGTGCTTCTATTCTTTTATTTGGTGCTTTTGTCTCCTATTCTTCTTGATATTCTTTATCTTTCCTCCCTATTCTTTCCTCATCCAACTCCTATGTGAGCTAGAGTGGTGTGTGCAAAGGTTAGGTGTCGAAGAGCGATGTTGGCTAACTCCCAGACGAGGATAGTTCATGCAGCCTCCCAACATTGAACCAAAAAAGAAGATGAAAGTGTATCAAAACCAATGCATTAGATTAAATTCCAATGCATAATGTTGGTGTTTGTGAAGTGTGGACATTTCCCTAAGTACTCTACAGACCATACTAGGAAAATTGCAAGGATTGGGTTTTATCACCGTCGGCAGGGATATCCCCATATAGGAAAGTGAAGTCACCGAAGTGTTCATCTAAGATATCTTCAATGGTGCTGCCTCCAGTACCGAAAGCTGAGAGAATGCCGATATTACTCAATGAGCCAAAGATGTTCTCCAACGAGCCTGCAAATTGTGTAACTTTACCAATTAGCGTTAGACTTGGATCGAAAACATATTGTGAAGACTTGATGACCAATCGCATCGATAAAATGGAACATAAACATATTGTGAAGACTTGATGTTTCCCTCTACGATTCTTTCTTTCCTAAGATGTAATCTCCATTGTCGTCATCCCCTATGTCCTCTTCTTCTTCTCCTTCTTCTCTCTCTTCCTCTTCTACTCTTTGCTTTTCTCTTTCTTTTCCTTCTCCTTTTTTTCCTTATCCTTCTCTTTCTCCTCCTTTTCTTTCATCTCCTTCTCATATCACATTCTCTTCCACCACCATATCCTCTCGTTCGCCGATATTCACATCATCAGCTTGGTCTTCATCATCCCCCAGATTGTCACCGTCAGGATCGGGAATGGGGGAAGAAGGCCTAGTAGCTGCTCGAGATTTTTTAAACCAAAATGGAAGATGAATGCTGTTGTCTATCGAGTTGTAGAAGCCGTATTAGCAAATCCATTCATTAGTGAGCAAGTAGGAGATGGTGCGGGATTAGTAATTAACTTCCTTCAGAAGCATTAGAGAATCAGCATGCATGTTATTGTCATCTCGAGCAGGAAACCTTATGAGGAGCATAAATAGGAGATTTAATGTTTGGATAAAGAAGAACTAAACAAAGGAAAGAGGATAGAAGAAAAGACTTATGTCCGGACAACTAGAGGCGGTTGAAGCCATAAAACTTTTGAAATAACTGTGCTTATTATGAAGCACCTCGACTACTTTATAGTGGTTCCAAGCTTCAACAATCAGTAGAGAAGGTAAATCTGCTCTCTTCTTGAAGATTAGAAGATATATCAGCTCCTTGAAGTTTAGGGGACGATTCAATCTCATCATAAAAATGGATATATAGAGAACTGAGTAAAGTGTATCGTTGGGATGCACTTGATTCAGAGCTAGACCAAGTTGCTACAAGGTGGATTTAAGGAATTCATTGAAGAGAAGAATGGCTGCACCCGAGCACATATATTTATTGCAAGTTATGTGACCTTGGGAAGGATTATATGCTTGTTGATTAATCGTTGGCAATAGGATATCGCTCTTCGAAATTTCATGACAGAAGCCGATGGTTTGGAGTAATTAGGCTGTTAGTGAACATCCCCCAACTTGGAGGCCCAAAACTAACGGCTATGGATGTTGTAGTCATCTATAAATATTAATCTTTGGCGATCAAATACAGTGGTGTTAGATACATTGATACACAGATCACAGAAATAAGAAAAAAATTAACAATTAAAAAACATAATTCCACATTCAAAACAAAATATTTCTTGTTCATTACATAATCCCCAAATTACGTTAACCACATTCTACAAAATAAAATTATAACAATCACGTCAAGAGCATACGAAGATGCCCCCTTGGTTGACCAGAGAATATAGCAAGGCTAATAAGTCTGCTTTACAAAAAATACAAAGTGGAACGAAAAACTTTAAATAACTATCTGCCTCCAGCATGCCTCCAGGAGCTTTACTCATCAGAGAAGAAAACCTGAAAACCTTAAATCTCAAACAACTCAAAATCAATTGAGTACCCAAAGTTTAAGAGGAAAACAAAAAATTCAAGTTAGACGTAAAGCCTTGTATGAATAATATTCTAACATCTCAATCCTTTTAGATATCTAGTGGGACCACGCAGCTTAGTGGAACAGGTTTTCCCCTCACTAGTATCCTAAAACCTTTTTAAAACCATATTCTATGCTCCTGCAACTACAATGGTTAAAACATACATTTTCAAAATATTATGCTGATATGCATACTTAAAACAATTAGGATTTCCCATTCCAAGTTTAATATGATATCCTATCATACTCATAGTTTTAGGGTCACTATTAACCTTTTAGTTTTTAAGGGTTAACTAATAGCCAATTTAGCATTTATGGACTCCCCATCCAATTTCACAGTGTTCATGGGCTAACCATTAACCTATTTTTAACTTATGGACTCCCGTTTGATTATATAGTTTTCAATGGATTACTAAGAACCTATTGGCATGTGCCAATTAACTTAATCGTTTCATGGGTTCTCCCTGAACCTATTGGTAACTCCAATAACTTCTTTCTTATCCTAGTTTTCATAGGTTGACTAGAAACCTATTGACATCTATCAACATCACCTTCGGATATAGTTTTCATGGGCTGATTATAAACCTGTCTATCTGACAACTTCCTTTACACGTAGTTTTCATAGGCTAACTATGAACCTGTCTATCTGACAACTTCCTTTACCCATAGTTTTCATGGACTAACTATGAACCCTTCTATCTGACAGCCTCACATAGTTTTCATAGGCTGCCTATGAACCTGTCTATTTGATAATCTCTTTTACACATAGTTTTCATGGGCTAACTATGAACCTGTCTATCTGACAACCTCTTTTATACATAGTTTTCATGTGTTTACCGTAAACCTATTAGCCCTACCAATATCTTTCCTTTATATTTTAGCATCCTATATCCTGGTCTTCCTGACCTCCTGGATGCAGTTCTATTCATTCAGGAGTTTAATCAATTCACATTCACTATAGGGTTAACCTAGTTGGTTCATCTACCCTTTATCCCCAAAATACGGTTATGCGTCCATTATACAGTGAACATTTTCATATTTAAAGAAGTAATATAACCATGAACAATACCGCTCCTGTCGGTTTAAGGTCCTTGAAATACATTTCATATAAAACATAGTTATTTCCTTTAACTTATATTTTATCAAGGTAATACTTCTTCAAAATCACATATTTATAGTCATTACAAAACTCATTTATTTATGCCGTAGGTTTTTGCTTCAAAAATTTGCGTTTGGGTCCTAATACCTTTCGATACCTTCGAAACCTAGTTTTCGACTTCATAGGATAACCTTCTTCGAAAGCTCTTATAAACATTAGGCTCTTGCCTTATAATACCTTAAATATTACCTTTTGAAACCTTTCGGATATATTAAAGTATTAGTATTTAACTTTAAAAGCTTAGCTTCGAAAGCAGTTGAAAGTACCCATTTCGACACCATTGGAAGTAACCCCTCTGAAAACATTGAAAGTACCCCTTTCAAAAGCATTGGTTTTGTACTTAAGAATATCACTTTAGTTCATAGGTGAAAGTTTTCAAACCACTACCTACTTTATAAAACATTAGGGAAATCATTTAAACCATTCATCTGCATCAAAGCTCCCGCTTTCGATCCCTTTGGAAGGTTGGGAGGTGGCTTACATTTATAAAACCAGTAAACCTTCCGACTATGTCGAAAGCTCCTACCTTCGACCCCTTCGAAGGGTTTGAACAAAATAAAGGCGGCGGTTCTTTTCAAAAATCCCTTTGAAACAACTTTTCGAAACAAAACCTTTCAACTACATCGAAAAGTCTCTTAAATCCTTTCAAAACCTAACCATTCGATTAAGACGGAAGGATTTACAGAACAACTTATAAAAACCTTACCTTTCAACCTTGTCGAAAGGTCTTTTAAAACAACCTTTTGAAAACCAAACCTTTCGACTATATCGAAAGGTCTTTAGAAGACAGGCAAGTGATTTCTCTTTTGAAATAAAAAAACTAGTGATCCATCTCCTTCGAAAGCAACCATTGGGATGCAACCCTTCGACACCATACCTTTCGACTTAGTTCAATTCACTACATACCACTTGAATGATATCATGTGCATTGCTTTCGACCTTATTGGTCATTGAAGCCGAAAGGTCTTATTCAAGAGGTCCGATAGAAAAGTTTCACCAAAGAAGGCGGAACCAACATTTTCTGGTAAAAGCTTATTTTTCCAAAATAAGTAAACTTTTTATAACTAACTTGACTACTTGTAATTCATTAATTAGCATTCATAACTTTTTAAATATTTTGGATAATATTTGCTGCAATTTTCTCAGATCATAACTAGTTCAACATTTAGCAAATAAGCCCTTCCCTTTATACAACAATTAAATCATTTAGGTCCTTCTTTCAAAATAATTTAATTTCCATACTAAATCACTTAGTAAAAATCCCTACAGAAATTCACTTTAATCATGTTATCTAACATAATAAAACTTCACACCCTAATTCTTATTATATTTTCCTAAAATAATTTATAAACCCAAATAATCGTATTCTCCTTTAAAAATTCATAATAAATTCTCCATGGCTTGAAAAGTTCTAAAAATTGAAACCCAGATCCAAAATTATGTTTTCTGCAACATAAAATTTTCTCATGGCATTTGAACATCATTTCATCTCGGTTTTGCCCCAAAACCGTATATACACCCTTTTTTAAAAACCTTGTTTAAACTTTTATAAATCAAAATCAAGCATATCATCATTCACATATCATAAAATAGATTTATCCATAAATTTGAAACCATTTGGTATGAAAATCAAAATAGAGATGTAGAAACTATTATTCACCTCATTTAAGATAAGGAGATTAGAGATTGTTTAAGATTGATTTTCCTTTAGCTTGAATCCTAAGCTTTTCTTAAATATTCTTCTTCTCTTCTATCTTCCTATAGCCGGCCTTGTTGCTTCTTACGTTTATAGTTTTTGTTTGAGAATTAAGAGAACGTGTATGGTTTGGGGGATTAGTATAAGAGTGAGAAACATGGGTGGCAATTACTCTTATGCCTTTTTATTTAAGTACGTAACCATTTATATAAGTTCATTAAGTTTAATAAGCATGGCCACTATGTTTTTATCAATCAACCTCATTCATCTAATCTACATTATTCTATTTAATTTGTTTTAATTAAATCTCCTGAATAGTGTCAATAAAAAGAGGATTGTTACATGCTCCTTTCCTTAAAGAATTTCGTCCATGAAATTTAGTAAGGACTACTAGAAAACATAACAATCATGTGTAACATCTTCCAACAACAATACTAGCCTATCTAACTAGCAACCAATCTATATAAACCTAACAGACATACTATTAAAGCAGATCAGGATAAGTCTCTCGAATCATGTCCTCTGTCTCCCAAGTCTTTCTCGTTGTCGATCTACTGAACTTTCACCAACTGACTATCATGTTCTTCTCACCTCTTGCTACAACCCGAACTGGTTGTCGAACAAAAGTAAAAGCAGGCTCCACTACTAAGCCTTCCAACTTTGTCTGAGGATTAGCAGCCTCTAGATCATGCACATACTTACGAATATGAGACACATGGAATACATTATGGATACTTGTCAAACTGCTCAACAATTCTACTCTATATGCGAACGTTCCAATCCTTTCTATAATCTAAAACGGACCAACATACCTCGAGGATAACTTTCCTGACTTTTCAAACCATACCACACCCTTTATCAGTAATACTTTAATGAAAACTCTCTCTCCCACTAAGAACTCTAAGTCCTTATGCCTCTTATTTGCATAACTCTTCTTCCTAGATTGAGCTTCCTTAATCCGTCCTTGGATTAACTCGATCTTTTCTGATGCATCTCTAACCAAGTCTCGACCTAAGACCAATCAGTCTCCAGTCTGCAACCAACATGCTGGCGATTTGCATGGCTTTCCATACAAAGCTTCAAAAGGCGACATTCCTATACTAGTCTGATAACTATTATTATCAGAAAACTCAATTTGATGGAGGTGATCTTCCCAAGATCCACCAAAGTCTAATACACAAGCTTTCAATAAATCCTCGAGTACCTTGTTGACTCTCTCTGTCTGCCCATCCATTTTGTGGATGGTAAGTTATACTCATCTTGAGCTTGGTGCCTAATACCTATTGTAGACTCCTCCAAAATTTACTATTGAAGAATGCATTTCGGTCATTGACCATCCTACTAGAAATCCCATGAAGTCTAACTATGTTTTTCATGAACAAATTAGCCAAAATAGGTGCCATCCTGGATGACTTTGCTAGAATGAAATAAGTATTCTTGGTCAACCTGTCCATAATGACCCATATACTCTCATTTCATCTCCTTGACCTTGGCAACCCATCTATAAAATCCATGGATATCGAATCCCATTTCCAAACTAGAATATCTGAAGGCTGAAGTAACCCACTTGGTTTCTAATGTTCGGCTTTCACTTGTTGATAGTCAATACACTACCTAACCCACAAGCCAACATCCTTCTTCATGCCTTCTCAATAAAAGCTTCTCTTCATGTATTGCTACATCTTGGTTCCTCCAGGATGAATCGTAAACTTCTATCGATGACATTACTCTAGAACTTCTCTCCTTGAGTTCTCTACGTTAGGAACACATAACCGTCCCTTCTTTCTCAACCATCTTCTTTGGTCAAGATTAACTTCCTTTAGTCTCCAATTTCTGATCCTATCTCAAGCCTTTAATCTTCTCGGCTAATACTGGATCACCTTTCTGTTTATAATCTACCCTTTCGATCAGCACTGGTCGAACTTCCGAACAGGACAACATGGCAGTACCTTTAACAGAAGTAGCAGTAGATCTCGACTGCGCACCACTACTGGCTAAAGCTTCTAGATCCTTCCATTCTACCAACATCGCTAACACCACAATCTGATGTTTTCTACTGAGGGCGTCTGCTACCTTATTTCCTTTCCCAGGAATATACTCTATACCACAATCTGATGTTGTCTCATGTTCAACTCCTTCTGAGAGAATAAATACTTTAATGATTGATGATCGGTTTGCAACTCAATTCTCTCTCCCAGTAGAAAATGCCTCCAAATCATCAAGGAAAAGATCACTGCAGCAACCCTAGTCATGAGTAAGCTATCAAACTTCATGTGGTATAAGATGCCTAGATGTTTAAGCAATAACTTTGCCCTTCTGCATCAATTTTGCTCCCAATCCAGTGCCACAAGCATTAGTGTATACTACCAATCCTTGGTTACCATCTAGAACTACTAACACTAGAGCATTGGTTAACAGATGTTTTAGCTTAAGGAATGCTTCCTTACATTTGTCGGACCAAAAAACTTCACTTCCTTCCTGTTCAACTTAGTCAAAGCCGTTGTTATCCACGAGAAATCCTTGATGAATCTCCAGTAATAGCCAACAAGTCCAAGAAAAATCTCGATCTCGGTTACCACTCTGGTCTCTTTCAATTATTGACTGCCTTGATCTTCATTGGATCAACTGACAATCCTTCCTCTGAAATCATGTAACCAAGAAACTTAACTTCTCTCTTCCAGAAATGACACTTGAAAAACTTAGGCTTCAGCTGATTCTGCATTAGCGTTTCAAGGACCACTCTAAGATGAATCTCAAGCTTTCTTTCATCTTTAGAGTACATCAGAATGTCATCTGTGAACATCAAAATAAACCTATCCAAGTGCTCACTGAAAACCCGGTTCATCAAATCAACGAAGAAAGCAGGTGAATTTGTCAATCCGAATGATATCACCAACCATTTATATGAACCATACCTAGTCTGAAATATCATCAAAGGAATACTATCAAACGCCACTCTCAACTGATGGAACCCGTCGCCAAATCTAATTGGGAAAATACTTTGGCTCCACTCAACTGATCATCTATCCTCGGTAGAGGGTATCTATTCTTGGTCATCCTTTCGTTCCACTTACGAAAGTCGATGCACATCCTTAACGACCCATCTAGTTTCTTTACAAACATCATGGCCGCTCCCTAAGGCGAACTGCTTGGTCTAATAAAACTCCTTCCCTCAAGATCCACTAGCTGCACCTTCAATTCCTTATCTCCGTTGGTATCATCCTACTAGGTATACTGACGGGTTCTGCTCTCGATACAAAGGTCTATCCAAAACTCAACAGCTTGATTCGGTGGTAATCCGGTAACTGGCTCAAAGATATCTGCAAACTCTCTAGCCACACGAACTTGACTAAGCTCTTCTTCAACTTCCATGGCACTCAACAAAGCAAAAACACTCTCCACTGAGAAAATGATCCAGTTATGATTATCTGCATGCCTCGATGATATTTCCCGATCTTGGAAAAATATCCTAGCCACATACTAATCCAACGACTCCAAAACTAAGATTATCCCAAAATCTATGAAATCAAAAACATACAAGCTGCATGGAAACTTATGACCTAACAAATCAAGTTATAACTGGTCACATCTCATCCCAAGAGTTGCATATACTTCTATTGGATTTGCAACCCTTAAGGAAGTAACAAGGTATGTGGGTTTTATACATAACCTATCAACCAAATACTGTGATATAAATGAGTGTGATGCACCAATATCAAAAAGTACCCTAATTGGTATACTCTGAATCAAAAGCGTACCTTCCATCACCATTTTCCCTTTCTCTTATGTAGTAGGTCTATAAGAAGGTGGTGGTCCTATAGAAAACACCTTCCCTCTGTCCACCCTGACTGGTTCTGGACACTGGTTCATATAATGCCTAACCTGGTCACAGTTGAAGAATTTCCCATTCTTCTTCTCCGCAGCCTTCTTTCCTTTTCCATTTTTACATTCATGGGCATAATGGCCCTTCTTATTACACTTATAACACACCAACTAGGCCTTTGCCTTCTTAATGGCATCCCCTTTCCGGGCTCTCTTCTTCTTAAAGAACTTCTTTTTCCTTCCCTGAGAACCCAAGGACTCAACTTGCTTCTCTCTAACTGAAACAACAAGCAACTCCTCATGGCGGATGGTCATTTCCACCATCACATGATAAGGTTCTCTAGTATGAGTCATACCCATCCTTCCTAGCTCCGGCCTTAACCCTCTAATGAATCTCTCATTCCTCCTGACATCCGTGTTAATCAAATCACATCCATATCGAGATAGCTCATGAAACATAGCGGCGTACTCGATTACAGACATCTATTCTTGGACAGATCCATAAACTACCTCATTAATTCCAATTTGGCAACCTTAAACAAGAACCTATGCCCAAACCTCCTCTTGAATTCAGCCTACGTCAACTCTTCCTCAGGCACTCCTGTAGTCACGTTGTTCCGCCAATGAAGCGCTAACCCTTGCAACTGTCTAGAGGCTAGCCTCCTCTTCTCTCCATCATTCAAGCCTACGTCTATAAAGATCCTTTCACAGTTCAATAGCCAATTCTCTACTTCCACAACATCTTCCGTTCTAGCAAACGGATTTCCTCCTAGGCTGACATAGTCTTTACTTAGCTTAGCATGGTTATGACCAGTTGGAACTACATTATTAGCTCCACCGACATTTCCAGCAGACCCTACTTGTAAATGATTAGCCAAGAACTGATACATCATCCATGCATCTATTGGTGGATTTCCAGCACCTACACTGGCCTCAGCATTTTGATTAGCATTGGCCTGTTAACTTGGGTTTCTTCGAGTATTAGTTCAGGCATTTCCATTGGTAGTGGTGCTTCCTCCACCAAGATTTCCTCTTCCATTTCCTGCCTCCATATCTTCTTTCTCGTATATCTGCATATGAGACTTAGTTCGATACAGAAGAACGGTCTAAGAGAGAGGGGTATACTTACTTAGATATATACCTATTATCAAATACAAGTACGGTACTATACAATAACTCAAAACCCCGATCATATTTTCAAATTCATTAGATTATGTTTGAAAAAGTTTTTAGTTTTATCTTTTCTTTTAAAGTTTCACAAACCTATGCTCCGATACCAATGTGTAACATCCCCGTACTTGGAGGCCCAAAACTAACGGCTACGGATGTTGCAGTCATTCATAGATATTAATCTCCAGCGACCAAATATGATGGTGTTAGATACATTGATACATAGACCATCAAAATATGGAAAAAAAATTAACAATTCAAAAATATAATTCCACATTCAAAATAAAACATTTCTTGTTCAATACATAATCTCCAAAATACTTCAACCATGTTTTGCAAAATATAACTATTACAACTACGCCAAGAGTGACATATGAAGATGCTCCCTTGGTTGATTAGAGAACATAGTTCAGTTAATAAGTCTGCCTTTACAACAAAATACACAGCGGAAAGAAAAACTCTAAATAACTATTTGCTTCCTGCATGCTTCCGGAATCTTTATTCGTCAAAGAAGAAAACATGATAACCTTAAATCTTAAACTATTGAAAATCAATTGAGTACCCGGGAGTTTAAGGGGAAAACAAAAAATTCAAGTCAGATATAAAGCCTGGTATAAATAGTAATCTAACATCTAGGTCCTTTTAGATATTTGGTGAGACTATGCCGCTTAGCGGAACGGGTTTTCCCTTCACTGGTACCTAAAACCTTTTTAAAACCATATTCTATGCTTCTGTATCAAAAATGGTTAAAACCTACATTTTCAAAAATGATGATATGCATACTTAAAACAATTAGGATTTCCCATCCCAAGTTTAATCCGACAGCCTATTATACTCATAGTTTTAGGGTCACTATTAACCTATTAGTTTTCTTGGGTTAATTAATAGCCAATTTTGTATTTATGGACTCCCTGTCCAGTTTCATAATTTTCATGGGCTAACTATTTACCTATTTTTAAATACGGAATCCTTATTCGGTTACATATTTTTCAAGGGATCACTGAAAACTATTGGCCCCTGCCAATTAACTTAATCATTGGATAGGTTCTCCCTAAACCGATTGGTAACTCCAACAAATTCTTTCTTATTCTAGTTTTCATGGGTTGATTAAGAACCTATTGACATCTGTCAATATCACCTCCAGATATAGTTTTCATGGGCTAACTACAAACTTATCTATTTGACAACTTCCTTTACACAGTTTTCGTGGGCTAATATAAACTTGTCTATCTGACTACCTCTTACACATAATTTTTAAGGGCTAACTATGAACCTGTCTGTCCGACAACTTCCTTTACACATAGTTTTCACGGGCTAACTATGAACCTGTCTGTCTGACAACCTCCTTTACACATAGTTTTCATGGGCTAACTATGAACCTATCTATCTTACAACTTCCTTTACACATAGTTTTTTCATGGTTAACTATGAACCTGACTATCTGACAACCTCTTTTATACATAGTTTTCATGGGTTTACTGTAAACCTATTGGCCCCTGCCAATATCTTTCCTTTATATTTTAGCATCCTATATCCTACTCTTCCTGACCTCCTGGGTGCAATTCAATTCAATCAGAAGTTTAACCAATTTACATTCACTACTGGGTTAACCTAGCTGATTCTTCTACCCTTTATCCCTAAAATGCAGTTATGGGTCCATTATATAGTGAACATATTCATATTTGAAGAAGCAATATGACCATTAACAATACCACTCCTGTGAGTTTAAGGTCCTTGAAATACACTTCATATAAAACATAGTTATCCCCTTAAACTTATATTTTAGTCATTACAAAACTCCTTTATTTATGCCTTGGGTTTTTCCTTAAAAATTTGAGTTGGGTTCTAAAACCTTTCGATACCTTCAAAACCTCCTTCAGAGGATAACCTCCTTCGAAAGCTCTTATAAACATTAGGCTCCTACCTTATAATTCCTTAAATATTACCTTTTGAAACCTTTCGAATATATTAAACTATTATAAACATTAGGCTCTTGCCTTATAATACCTTAAATATTACCTTTTGAAACCTTTCGAATATATTAAACTATTAGTATTTAACTTTAGAAGCTTAGCTTCGAAACCAGTTGAAAGCACCCCTTTCGACACCATTGGAAGTAACCCTTCCGAAAACATTGGAAGTACCCCTTTCGAAAACATTAGGTTTATACTTAAGAATACCAATTTAGGTCATAGGTGAAAGTTTTCAAACAACTGCCTACTTTATAAAACATCGGGAAATCATTTAAACCTATCGTCTACATAGAAAGCTCCTGCTTTTGATCCCTTCGAAAGGTTGGGAAGCAGCTTACATTCATAAAACTAGTAAACCTTTCAATTAAGTCAAAAGCTACTGCCTTCGACCCCTTCGAAGGGTGCGAACAAAATAAAGGTGGCGGTTCTTTTCAAAAATCCCTTTGAAACACCTATTCGAAACCAAACCTTTCGACTATTTCGTAAGGTCTCTTGAATCCTTTTAAAACCTAACCTTTCGATTAAGGCGGAATGTCTTAGAAAAGAATTTATAAAAACCATACCGTTCGACCTTGTCGAAAGGTTTTTTAAAACAATCTTTTGAAAATCAAACCTTTCGACTGTGTCGAAAGGTCTTTTGAAGACAAACAAGTGATTTCTGTTTTCAAATAAGAATAAACTAAGGATCCATCTCCTTTGGAAGCAAACCTTCGAATGCATTCCTTCGACAGCATACCTTTCGACTTAATTCAATTCACTACATAGCACCTGAATGATATCATGTGCATTGCTTTCGACCTTATTGGTCATTGAAGTTGAAAGGTATTGTTTAAGAGGTCCGATACGAAAGGTTCACCAAAGAAGGTGGAGCCAAATTTTTATGGGTAAAAGCTTATTTTTCCAAAATAAGTAAACTTTCTATAACTAATTTGCCTACATGTAATCGTTTGATTGGCTTTCATAACTTTTTAAATATTTTGGATAATATTTGCTGCAATTTTCTCAGATCTTAACCCATTTAACATTTAGCAAATAAGCCCTTCCTCTTATACAACAATTAAATCATTTAGGTCCTCTTTTCAAAATAATTTAATTTCCATACTAAATCACTTAGTAAAAATCCCCATAGAAATTCACTTTAATCATGTTATCTAACATAATAAAATTTTGGACCCAAATTTTTATTATATTTTCCCAAAATAATTTACAAACCTAAATAATCTATTCTCATTTGAAAATTCATAATAAATTCTCCAAGGCTTGGAAAATTATAAAAATTGAAACCCAACACCAAAATCATGTTTTAAATAACATAAAATTTTCCCATGGCATTTGAATATCATTTCATCTCGGTTTTACCCTAAAACCATACATACATCCTTTTTTAAACAACCTTGTTTAAACTTTTATAAATCAAAATAAAGCATATCATCATTCACATATCACAAAATAGATTTATTTATAAATCTAAAATCATTTGATGTAAAAATAAAAATAGAGATATAGAAAATATTATTCACTATTAACCCACCTTTTGGCAAGGCCGTGGATAGGTGGATTTAACTAAATCAACTGCTCATTGGTCGCTGGAATACTATGAGTTCGAGTCAACTGGAAGGACAAACAATTAGTCATGGATGATAAATATGATTACAAAGCTGCGGTTCGACATAGCATGGATTGGTCATCGAAGTTTTGCCAGGTGGTTCAATCGGGATCGTGTGGTTCGGTCTCAGTGGCATGGCTAGCTCATACATGGCTCGGTGTTGGAGTATGGTCCGGTAAAGGTCGGTCGGCTTACGTCGATCGGCATCTTGTTCGAGGTTCGGCAAGCATTTGGAGGCAAGGTCGGTAGTTTGGTTTTGGATCGATCATGAACGTTCGATCGAGGTGGGTCGGCATTTCTGGATCGGTCGTGTTAGAGTCTATCGGTAGGAAGGCTAGGGGTGATGGGAAGTGGTCCGGTATTAGTGGATCAATCATGAGTGGATCGGCCAATGTAGTTAGGCTAAGGTGGTTTGGCATGTCGAGGTAGGTCGGCGTTGGTGGTGTGGATCGATGTTGAAAGTGGGTCGAGTGGTGTGGCTCGGCATTTGGATGGGTCGGTGAATTGGTCTTGGAACAGTGAATTTGGGATCAACACAAGGTTAAACTTGGGTCGGCATGTCCTAACACCTCAATGGTATCGGCAGACATGCCAACTCCAGGTCGTTGTTGGATGAAGCTCGGGTCGGCCATAATAGCCCAGCATGGGGCAGACATTGGAAGGAGTGAAGTTTACTTTGAGTTAGGGATGGATTTTCTTTGAGTCGCTCCTGGGACGAGATTGGATCGGCTTGCTCAGAGTTTAGGTTCTGTCATAATGATGATTTTGGTTCGGCTATGGTGTTGATGAGCCCGGACTGCTCAAGAAGGCCAGTAACTCAGGTTTTGCCTATAAATACAGCATTCGGGGCTTTAGAAAAGTGATCTTCATTCTGCTTCCCTTCTTCTTCCCTATTAAGGCTACTTTTCCATTGTTGCTTTAAAAAATCTAGATTGTAACTGTAAATGCTTCTGGTATCAATAAAAAGGAAATTTGTGGTGTGGACATCGGGTGGAGTTAGCCGAACCACTATAAATCCTCTGTTATTACTGCTTTCTTTTTAACTTTAACTATTCTTCACATTTATACTCTCTACATACATTTTGTCCGTGATCTATAACTGAAATTGGTGCTTTCATTTGAATATAGGTGTAAGTGACCAATTTTGGGGCTAACATTTTGGTGGTTTCATCTGAGAAAGCTAGCACTCAGGGACTCGGTAGCTTGAAGTTGGATTTAAAGGCTTAGGAACTTTGATTCTGGAGACTATGACAAAGCAATCAACTAGGAGACAGTGGATGGAAAGAAGTCAGTAGGAGGGAAGTCAAGGGGCTTCCTCTAGAGCTACTCAACCCTCCGTCTACATCACTAGGGACGAGATGTTGGTCATGATGAATTCCATGCGGGAACGGATGAAAAGGCAAGAGGAAATGATGCAGGAACTTTTCGGACAATTTGCACAAGCAGGAAATACAAGAGCTCAGATCCATGGAGCTGGATCAGAAGGACTCAACCAGTAAGTAGATGGAGTGGTTCAACAGAGGGCAGCCCCCAATTAGCAAACAACTGTCAATATAGGTGGACCAGGACTTGAGGGCATGCCGCCAAGTAATGCTGGACCAACCCATGAAGGGATACCAAATAACGCTGCCCAGCTTGGCGCCAACAGGAATGAAGGAGTACGTGACAAGGAGTATGTACCGGAATTCCCTCAAGGACTTGGAAGGCGTTTAGAAAATGTAGATGGAGGGAAAATCTTGGCGGGTAACTTTGGATTAGCTGACATCATCGGACAAACTATTCGTGAAGGTTTGACAAACAGGGATTTGGAGGGAGTAAACAGAAGTCCATTTACCCGTAACATTAGGATGGCTAGGAATCCATCCGATTTCAAGCTACCCACTCTGGAAGTATAGAACAGAAAAACGGATCACACCGACCACTTAATGAGATACACAAGGCATATGGAAGTGCTGTGGGCATCGGAGGAAGTTATGGCTTAGTGTCTCCCACTGTACTTGACCGATATAGCTGCTGTGTGGTTCAAACAGCCAGAGGTTGGATCTATTGGAACATGGACAGAACTGGCGGATAAGTTCTTGAGACAGTTTCGAGTTTATATAAAAAGACCGAAGAATGTGATGACACTAACGTCAGTTAAGCAGAGGGCAGATGAATCGCTCAGGACTTTCTTAACTTGGTTTAATGCAGTAGTTGCTTTACTGGATCGGCCGGATCCATCAATGGTTCTGATGCTTGCAGTTCAAGGGTCAGGGATAATTCGGATTTCAAATTATCATTGATACGGGACCCACCAATGGATCTCGGGGAATTCTTTCATGAAGCTGAGAGATTTCTTCGATAATAGGATGCATTTTTGGATATGAAATCAGAGGAAGTAAACATGGTTAAGGATGGAGGACCGCTTGGTGAAAGCTCGGGTAAAGACAAGGATAAAGGGAAGAGGAAGTGCTAGGGCGAACCAAAATTCTCCACTTACATAGGATTGAATGCAACACTGGAGCTGATATTCTTGGATACTCGGGATCGACTCCCTTATCGAAGGCCGGCAAGAAGGAAACCCTCAAAACGTGAAAGGGCGTCAAGAAGGCACTGTATCTTTCAT
Organism: Allium cepa; assembly: GCA_030765085.1. NCBI lineage: Eukaryota > Viridiplantae > Streptophyta > Magnoliopsida > Asparagales > Amaryllidaceae > Allium > Allium cepa. The sequence continues at coordinate 488,274,058 of CM060929.1, forward strand.
GACTTGAACGGGCATGATGCTAATAGCTTCAGACATCTAAAGGATATTATCAAGGAACATGTAAGAAATGGTCGGTTGCGGTAATATGTCGGAACTCGGAATACAACAGTGGAACAAGAGCAGCCACCACCTGCCTTGAACGATGAAGGCGTGAGGCCTAGGAATGGTGGCCGGTTGGTCATCAACTAACCGTGATAGTTTGGAATAAGTAACAAACTCTAGGAAAACGACTAAATCACTTACTCATGTACGGGGTCGAAGATAACCCTTAGGCATGATCTAAGATGATGATTTACCAAGATGTTGCGGTTTGTGAAATCTATTTTTTCCTTTTGGCTTGGACATTTGCTCTTTTCTACTTTTGTTTTGGAGTTCGGTTTGAACTCCCCATTTTGTTGGTTTCTTGGTTTGGATTTTGGTTTGGATGCTTGATTTTTGATTTGGATTTTGATTTGGACTTTTGATATGGATTTCTGGTTTTCCAATTTGAATTTGGGTCTTAGATTCAATTTTTATTGACTTTTATCTGGTTTTGGGCTAAAAGATCGTCGAGTATGGACTATGCTCGGCAAGGGTCAGGAGAGACCAGGATTCGGCCTAGAACTTAGGCCCTATATCACCAATCGGTTACTATCATAGGTCGTCGAGTATGGACAATACCCGACAAGGGTCCAGAGCGATCGGGATTCGGCTTAGGACTTAAGCCACGACATTACTCAACGTTCAGGAACATTGAACAAGGAACACTATGGCATTACTTAACATAGGTCGTCATGTGCAGGTTGCGCGTGGTAAGAACCCAGAGAGGTTATGGATTTGGATATTGCCTATGAACGGCTAAGGATTTGGACGTGGACCCAGAGCGGTCCTAGATTACAATATCGACCCAAAGAGGTCATGGATGTGGTTATTGGTAATTGGATACGGATAGATTAGAACTCAGTTGTCGGGTGTGGACAGACATGGAATTGGATGACGATTTGGTTACTGGATAGGAACCGGACATCGACTTGGAGCAATCGTAGATTTGGATAAGAGTACGTCAATGATACTTGGGTAAACTAGATTGGATTATGAACTGGAAAGTATGGCTATGGATAACATATGAACTTCGGATATTGGATTTGAGGCTATTCAAAACACACCTTCCAACAGGAAGGCATGTTTTGAGGAGCAAATGTTAACCCACCTTTTATCAAGGCCGTGGACAGACGGATTTAACTAAATCGACTGCTCGTTGGTCGAGGCTGGAATACTATGGGTTTGAGTCAACTGGGTGGATAGACGATCAATCATAGATGATAAATATGATTACGAACCTACGGTTCGGCATAGCATGGTTCGGTCTTCGAAGTTCTGCCAGGTGGTTCGGTCAGGATGCTATTTTTTGGTCTCAGTGGCATAGCTCGGTCATACATGGCTTGGTGTGGGAGTATGGTCCGATCAAGATAGATTAGCTTAAGTCGAACAACATCTTGTTCTAGGTTCGGTAAGCATTTTGAGACAGGTTTGATAGTTTGGTTTTGGATCGGTCATGAGCGTACGGTCGAGGTACGTCAGCATTTTTAGATCGGTAGGAAAGATAGGGGACGATGGGGAGTGGTTCGGTATTAGTGGATTAGCCATGTGTGGATCGGCTAAGGTAGTTAGGCTGAGGTGGTTCAGCATGTTGAGGCGGGTCGGCCTCGGTGGTGTAGATCGGTGTCGAAAGTGGATCAGTAGTTGTATGGCTCGACATTTGGATAGGTCGGTGAATTGATCTTAGAATGGTGAACTTGGGATGGACATAGGGTTGAACTTGGATCGACATGTCCTAATAACTCAATGAGATCGGCAGACATGCCAGCTCCGGGTCAGTGTAGGATGAAGCTCGGGTTGGTCATGGTAGTTCAGCATGGGGCCGGCAATGGAAGGAGTGAAGTTTACTTCGGGTCAGCCACTATTCTACTTCGAGTCAGGGATGGATTTTCTTCGAGTCGCTCCTAGGATGAGATTGGATCGGCTTGCTCAAGTTGGACATAAAATTGAGAACTTGGACATAAACTCAATGCTACCTAGTGTCACCTCCGCGAAAAACCCAAGCTATTTCAAGAAAAGTCAATTTGGCAGCATGCCCTATAATGAGTAGATAGATGAATGGCGAAAAGGACACAACAACGATAGCCTCGACATTAACTATGACCTTATAGACCCTGGGATAGAAGCGCACCATGAAGTTTGAACTAGATCTGAAAGGGGAGAAGTTGGGGTCAACAATATCTTGGCCGAACTAAAGACATGGAGGAAGGATCGCCGGAGAAGATAGCGACGCCTATCGTTAGAATGATGGTGGTAGCGGCTATTTGGCAAAAATGAAGTGTATTGAATGGAGAGGATGGGACTCGAAGTCGTTGATAAAAAATAAATTGGCCTTGACCAGTGAAAGTGTGAAAAATGCTAAGTCCCAACTATTTATACAAGTATATTCAAAAAGAAATCATGTTGATACCGACATGATTTGGTCGGTGCTGACATGATTTTGTCTGTACCAACATGATTCAGCTGTTTCATAAAAAACCAAAAAAAAGAGGAAGAGAAGAAAAGATTGAAGAGCAAACCCAATCAATTATACTCCAAGATGATGAGAGTCTCTACTTGATGGCACGAAATGAGATGGAACACTAGTTATTGAAGTGATGAACGGTTATCTTTAGAACAGATACCACACATCAACGATGGTTGTTGGCTAGCAGAAGACCCTTGGGAAACTAAGATGATACTGTCTGTCTTGATCTGAAGCATTCTTTGTTACCAAAGAAGCATACTTTGGGAGAGGTAAATGTTATCCAGTATTTGAACTGAGTACCTTCTAAGTGAATCTGGACGTCAAGACGAAGGCACGCTAATTCGAGAACTTGGGGAAAAGCTTGGATGCCATTAGAGGTTAATCAAAGAATTCCAAATCTAAAGGAGAAAAGTTTTTTGGTTAGTATAGACTATAATTATGATCAGTATCGAGATTTTTTTTCTATCAAGGCCTTCCCATTTCCTGGGTAGCTCACAAATATAATTAAGAAATGAGAAAGCGGGGTAACCATATATCTGTGAGATCTCATCAAAACTCCAAAGCTTTGTAAAGAAGGTCAAGTTTAGAATGAAGCTTAATGAATAGAACATGTGAATAAGCACAAAAAGAAGCATGAACTTCACCATTGCACTATGGCCATTGTGGTCGCTACAAACATGAATTTGGTCCTCGGGAAGGCTCGATCTTCCTTCCTATTTTGTCGGATCTTACTTGGTCTTCGTGATTTGGCAACTATGGCGGATGATTCTACTATAAATAGAAGCACTATGAAAACTTAGAGAGGAGTTGGGAGGGACTTTGGGACCTCCATATTCTTCACATATTCTTCACTACTCCGTTTTGGTCACTTAGGGTAATTTTCTTTGCTGTCAAGATCTAAAATCATGTTTAAAGCTCGTGTAATTATGACTAATACTACTTTAATAAAATTAAAGTAGACATAGGCATGAACTTTGGTCGAACCACTGTAAAATTTGTTGTGTGTTTTACTATTTTTATCAGATTCCTTGATCTATCTTCTTTTCATTCTATTGAGGGTATTGTGACATCTTTTGGTTCAAAATTTCATAAATACATACATACACTAAAATAATCAAGTATAAAATATTTTAGGTATAATACCAATTCAAAATACAATGTTAAAACATCTAAAAAAATATTCAAAATTTATAACCAGCTCTATATTCAAACTAATATCTTATTTGAAATTTAACTTCAGTTCTAACAATTAATATATTTAAAATATTTGTACATATTCATATACAAAATAAAATATAATAATTTTTTATGAAAATGAATATATCATATACATATAAATATATTTTAAATTTTATAAAATATTATGTAAAAATCATATATTTAAATAAAAAAACGTAAGTTTTTTGGCCTAAATATTTAACAAATCCATTTTTTTAATTCCGCGAAGTTTATAAAATTGTTTTCGTGATTCATTTGCATACGGAAATAGTAATAAAAATGAAGGAAACAGCTTTCAGCAATGTAATTTAACGGGGACTTGGGGTTTTCGTCGTCCTATCTCTTCCTTTCCCATTCTCTTCCATTCCATTTTAATTACGTCTTTCTCGCTGCCTTTCCCAACATCCTCTCTCTTCCATTCCTTTGCCCTCCTTTTTGTTAGCTTTATTATTTTCCCTGCGCACTCTCTTTGTCTCCACATCCCTGCTCTCCAGACCCCATCATCGCCTCACTATCTCTCCGATCTACTCCTCTTGGGTATGAATCTAGAGTTGCTGGCCATATTTTATTAGCTTGGATCCCTGCCGCTCCTTTCTCTTCACACTAGATTTCTAGTGGCTTTTGGAAGTTCAGGAGTTTGCCAAGGTGTTCCGACTTGCCCTACTTTGCTATCGATGGACTCGCTGCTGTCTAGATACAGTTTGGTCTCATCTTTTGTTCAAGTTATGTCCTGCAGGTTAAAGTGTGTAGCATTGTGGCAAATTGTTTGTTTTTGTGTTTTGTTGAGTGGCTGCTATGCCATGGAATTTCCAGTTGAAGTCTCTGGCCAGGTTGTTTCCTCATTTTTTCGTGCAATCTGGATGCCTAGTTCTATTTCTCCCGTTGAATACTACATTGTCGCTTTTCATTCACAGCAGATCACAACCACAAGGAGTACTATGCAGCAAGCTTTTTTGGACAAGGTAGTATTTTGGCTATTGGGTTAGCTAGTTCTGTCCGTTGTCTAGGTTTGGCCTTTGAGTTTTTTGTTTATGCTTTTGGTTATACTAGTTTATGAAGTATGACATGTTGTGGTTGTTGCCTCGGGTGCTGCTATGGCAGAGAAAATGATAAAAGCTATGTGCTTCTTGCTTTGATTGTAAAAATTTAACAATTGGTATCCGTCTCTCAGCTTACAATATGAATAGTCTCCTTGGTCAATTGTCAATCAGTGTTAAATGTTTGTATTTTAATTATTTGTTGGGGAAGAGTGTCTATACAACAATGATATACAAAGTCAGATGGTTATAGTGAGTTGTTTGCAGTGCAACATGTAGTGTGACGTGTATGTGCCGAAGCTGCTGAGGACTTTTTACTCACACCCGTAATAATTATATTTCTAAAAAGTGGATGGGCGAATATAAAAACCTTGCAAAATGCTATTAAAATCATCATTTTTTTTTTTACTTTGAAAGTTATTTATACCATATATATAAATATATATTTACATATAATTATTTATATAATTTAATATGTTATAATTAAAACTAAGCTACATAAATATATTTATCAATAGATATATATAGCTTTTGATTTTAGTACACACACACTCACTTAGCTCGGGTGACTTGATAGGTTTAAGGTATGGACTTGTCCGTGGTTTTCTAATGACTCCACTTAGGCTTCATTTCAGAAGACTATCTATCGATATCGACTTTCCTAAAAATCAAAGGCTAGCCAACTGGAAGCAAAGGATGATTCCCGCCTCGGAGAAATCCAGTATATTAATTTGAGGGACCCAGTATATATATATCAAAAACATACGAACAAGAAATTTTAAGTAAATTATACATACATACATATATATGTATATATGTAACGACCCACTATTTTATATCATTCAAATCGATAATAATCCACACATATCAAACTTGAATGATGCAAAATAACAGATTATAATAAAATTTTGAGCAAATAAAATCAATCATACAGAATCACAAACACAGAAATATCAGAATAACTCACAACGGAAATTAAAATATCATAGCAGTACATGAAGCTACTATAACAAAGTCTCAAAACAAATACATAATATCAGTCTAAAAACAACATAATGGAAATCCCAAATACATAGAAGTTCACTAATACATGAGCTGAACTAGAACAACAGAAACTGAAATAGATAGATAACTAGATAAGCAGAATCTCCAGCAAAGACTAGCTCCAGAAAGAGAAATCCAAAGCTGTGAATACTCAGGCTGACCCGAGCGTAAAGAAAATCACAAAACACTCGAGTCAGGACATACGTACTTATATAATGTAAACCAACTCAAGTGAACTGCAGTAAAGTACAAGTAACTTAAAGGATGCTTGGGACCGCTCATCCTCTAAGGATCCGTTAAACTATTTACTATGTAGTAATATTGCGCTATTATAATAATGTCCACAGTAAAATAAAATTACTTTAAAATAGCGTTAAGGGGTTACCCATATAGCCCTTAACACAAATAATGCCAATAGTCTATGCGGTACCTGCATATCTCCTAATCGGGAGACTACGAGAAGATACTCCATAGGTACGACATAAATAGAAAATCGTAATAAGGTTCGCTAGGGTAGGTGACACGGCACACGAGACAATGCCAGATTAGATATACCAATTACGCACACAAGCTGGTGGTAACATAGCAGGCACATACGCCCACCTCGGAACACACTCCCAAATCAAAGGGTGACCACCAAACAATCACAGAGTAATAGAACGGTATTGAAGAAGTGCGTCCGACTATAGGAGCTACTCCTTTTGGCTCGATATCGCTCCTATTTTAGCCGCCTTAAGCAAACTCACGGGAGTCGGGTCCACGTAATATACCTCAAGAACGTCGCCACCATCCTAATTCATTCTGGAATCTCCAACGCGTACACGGTTGTTAAAGTGGTTTTCGGTATTGACAGAGAGTATGTCCATATCCGATCCCGGTCTCTTTAACAACAAATCGCTATTATAACCCGTGGTTATAATTTCAAAATATAATATTTTATACTTCAAAAATCAAAGATCATTTGAAATCCATTTCAAAGTATCATATCTTTTCAAAACCTCATTCATTTTTATTTAATTTAAATGCCATTCCAAATCACATTTCAAAATGATTTTATATTTCAAATCAAAATACTCCATTTAAACCATAAAAAAATGAAGTTATTATACTTAATAATCAAATATTTAATTCTCAAAATTTAGTCTTATCAGAATTCATTTATTCACTTAAATTTATTAAAACGGTGAAATTTCAACTTTCGCAGCATTTAGAAAATGCTACGGTAAGTTACATTTAAAAATAATTCAATTAGCAAAGACAGCATTTAAAACGGCTGTAATAGTTTAGGTTCAAGTTTTAGTTTCTGCAACTACAGCACTTACAAAGTGCTGTAATTGCCCTTTGTTCATTTTAGCCTTTTAGTTCATTTGTATCAACGACAACACTTAGAAATGTTGTAATATCCTTTACTTCAGAAATGATACCATTTCTAAAATGCTTTAATAAAATTCAAGATTTTCAATACAACTTCATAAACAATTAAACTTTAATTTAAACCATTTTAACTTATAAAATCATATTTTCTCACTTTAAAAATGATCATTTAAATACCCTTTAATTTATGATTTTATAAAGTGAAATTTTCATACAAAGGTCAAATTTTAATAATTTACTTCTTAAATTCAAGCATACCAATTTCCATTCTTTATATTTAAAAATTTAACTTAACACTTAAGTTTAAATTTCCATTTCAAAATATAACTTATTTTTCATTTTATTTACTTATTAAAAATTCACTTTTAAACAAAATTACCAAATTTCAAATTTAAGTTATATTTCAAATTTCAACTTAACCATTCATTTATTTCACATTTTTAACTTGTAGAAAAATCATTAACACTTTATAAAAATCAATTTAAATTCAATTTAATTCTAAATATCATAAATTTGCATTTTTAAAATATTTCTAAAAATTCCATAAATATATACAATAACCACGGGTCTGTATAATATTTTCTAACCTAGGTCAAGTGATACGGATAATATATCATTTCAATCCGTAATTTACAAAGAAAAATCTGGGTTCTATCATTTCAAACCCGCAATCCCAAGTAAAATGAAATAAATAAAAATCGTCCAGGCCTATCATTTCAGCCCATAACGATTTTTCCCTATTCTAAACTCCATTAGGGTATGTATCATTTCAACCCATAGTGATTCTATTCTACAGGGAACTTGCAGTGTGAGAAACAGATATAAATAACAAAATAACATCATATTGCAGTAACAGATGATATGACAGGTGTATAACAGGGTGATCATCATATAAATCATATCACATGCATGTATAACATGGTAATATAATTCTACCTATTCACTTGGTGTCAATTCATTAATTATATAAGTATAGATGTCATGTGTGAGATACTCACCTCTTAACGCTGGAGTTAACAAATTCAGACACACAAACAAAGATCCAGAAAGCATGAAAGCATGACTACGGATTCAAGTGAGGGGAGAGCCAAGATGATTATCTTGTACACAACAAACAAAACAAGATAAATATAAATATAATTCCAATATAGAATACATATTGAAACAATTTAAAATTAAAAGCAACAAAATACAAAGTGGTTTGACCATGCTTCAACCAATCATATGCTCAGCTTAGGGGCTCTAATGCTCGACCGTGGTTGTGTTAGGGTCAGGTATGGGTCAATATGGCTTGGCCTAGTAAGGAAATAAAGGGATTTGTGGTGATAGCATGAAACATACACAAGACTAGGCAACATAGTGGAGTTTTTGTGACATTTCTTGGCTCGGCTATGGCAAGTGGTGGCTCGGCCTTGCTTGGTTCATCTCAGGTGATGCTGCAGCAGCGGCCTAAGGTCAGGTAGTGGCTGATGGAGGTGGATCTAGGGGTGGCCGAGAGGATATGTGAAGGGGATGTGGCCTATAAGGTTTGGCTAGGCTAGTTTTTCAAGCGTGCTTGCAATTTTTGTGGAGTTTTCAACATAGGAGAGGCCACGGCCTGTCATGGTCAGAGGGGTTGATGATGGTTGCAGCCGAGTATGGTGGAGGTGGAGGTGATGTGGTGGTGAAGAGGCTATGGCCGAGCAAGTGAAGGTAGAAGCAAGACAAGAATTCAAGCAAAACAAAGAAGAAAATGGGAAATTGATGCCATGACTTACCAAAAGAATTTTTAGAAATTTGATGGCCGAACCTTTTTGAGATGAAGTAATTTTTTCTTATTTGAAAAATGAAAAATATGCGGCTATGAGAAAGAAGTATGGTCGGCTATTCAATGTGAATGTCAATTGAAAATGAAAAGACAAAAGAGAAGTGCAAAGTAATGGCATATGAAAGGGTTTTGACCCTTTATATTTCTTTTTCTTTTATTCATTTTAAACAAATGAAAATGTATGTAAATAAAATAGAAAACAAAACAAAAATAAAGTAAGAAAGAAAATAAATAAATAAATTTGAGAAAAATATAAAATAATTAAGAAAATACATAATAATTCAAACTAGGATTTAAAAATTGTAAACAAAATACAATAAGCTTTGGAAAATTATAACCACACTTTAAAAATATTTTAAAAATGAAATATTGAAATAAAAATAAATTTAAAATATTTTCAAAATGAAATAAAAATCAAATTTAAAAATATTCAAAAATCTAGGGTTGTTACACTCTTCCCCACTCAAATCTTTTAGTCCTTGAAAAGAACGAACAAGGAAAATAAAGAAAGCAAGATAGAAAAGAAAAATAGTACCTGAAACGAACAATTCCGAATTCGAAGCACGAATGCGCTCCTCCGTCTCCCAGGTACAATCTCGATCATCAGTACTCCACTGTACTTTGACCAGACTAACAGATATCCTTCTTAGCTGCTTCGTACCTCTGTTGAAAACACGAAGTGGCTTCCTCTTGACAGTCAGATTAGGCTCAATATCCAAACTATCAAGAGCAGAAGGCTGAACAATAAGAGATGGATCATGAAGATACCGACGAAGATGAGAGACATGGAAAACATCATGCACTATAGAAAGTTTCTCGGGCAAATCCAGACGATAATCCAAAGAACCAACTCTTTCCACAATGCAGAAATGACCAATGAACCTAGGAGAAAGCTTCCCTCGACGACCAAAGCGAATGACATTCCTTAAGGAAGAGACCTTAAGGAAAACCCGATCACCAACAGCAAACTCTAAACTCCACCTACGCCTATCAGCGTACTTCTTCTGCCTATCCTGAGCAACCCTCAACTTCCTCTTAATCTCCTTAACTCTCTCAGAAGCCTCCAAAACCAAATCAGGACCAAGAACCAAACGATTATCGGATTCAATCCAGCAAGATGGAGATCTACATGGTCGTCCATAAAGAGCAACAAATGGAAATTTTTTGATACTGGCCTGAATTCAAAGATGGAATGAAATAGATAAAGGATTAAGATAAGCTTAAAAAAAAGATTAGATTACACCTGATAACTATTATTATAGGTGAATTCGATAAGATGGAGATGATCTTCCCAAGATCCTCCATAATCAAGCACACAAGCATGAAGAAGATCTTCGAGAATATGATTCACTCTTTCCATTTGACATCGGTCTATGGATGGTAAGAAGTGCTCAGATTCAGACGAGTACCCAAAGATTCCTGAAAAGCTTTTCAAAACTGATTGGTAAAGATAGGATCATGATCACAAACAATACTGAAAGGAACACCATGGAGATGAACAATCTCTCTCATGTAGATCTCAGATAAGCTAGAAGCAAAACGAGTGAAATCATCGACTTGGTCAGTCTATCCACAATAACCCAGATACTCTCATTAGCCCTCCTAGACCTCGGTAAACCATCGATGAAATCCATAGAAACCTGTTTCCACTTCCAATTGGGAATCTCAAAGGGCTGCAACAAACCAGGGGTCTTCAGATGATCGGCTTTGACTTGCTGACAAGTCACACACCGACTAACAAAGATAGAGATATCCCGCTTCATACCCTTCCACCAATAAAGCCTCTTCCTATCCTGATACATCTTCAACACACCAGGATGAATAGAAAGTCTGGATCGATGATTCTCTCGAAGCAACTCCTGCCTCAATCCATCAACATTCGGGACACAAATCCTACCATTAATCCTCAAAATCCCACTATCATCGATCTGAGCTCCACTACTACCATTATTGAATATGCGCTTATATGATTTTTGTTTGATGATAATAAACATATATACATTCAGTTAAATGTATTTGTTAATATACTATTTTATTTTTCACAGATTAAATAAATATTTGCTTAATAAAATAAATAACACGGAATTTGAATTCAAACGAATATTTTATTCAAACAAATATTTATTACAATTTTGATAGTACAAATTCAAGCTCTCACTACACATATACATTTTTGAATACATCACGATTTCATATTTACATTGATAACCTCACTACATATCACTCATACTCGTATTTTGTCTTCAATTGCATTCCAGTTTGAATCCAGCATCTGAGAAATCTGCAAAAATATTCACTAACGCAGTAAAATTGAAAAAGAAATATTTTTGCAATATAAAATAAAATATGGTTTTTGAAAATAATATTTGCCTCAGTTATTTGGGTTGTTCGCCATCATTCATATTTGAATTCGTCATACACGAACAACTTGTGACATACACAGTGTATCACTGTATATGCCACTGAAAAGTATGTGTACGAGTGCACGTACTAATATAGTACACACGGATCGTGTAATATGGAATATAAAAAATGCGGAAATAGATGATAGTAGAAAAGTAAATAAAAAAGGAAAAATCACACCAGAGATTTTTGTACTGGTTCGCAGCACCGTCCTACGTCCAGTCCCAGACTTCTATCTGGATTTTCACTATTAACTACCTCGCTTCACCCGGAGGAACAGGTTTAAAACACCCGAGCAAACGAACGGGATTTCACGCCTCTAATACACCGAGGACTTCAACACTTGCCTCTTACAACACCGAGGACTTCAACAAAGATGAATATAATTGTTTGTTGACGGTATGTGTTCTTGCTAACACAGTTTTGTCACTTGTAGTACAAACTTCCTATAATCTTATCCTCAAAATAAGTGAATGATGTTTTGTGAAGATTAAGGGAAGTATATTACTTATTGAATCAAAAGATATGAAATAATTTCAATGATTCAATAAGCAATTAAAATAATTGAGAGCTTTTACAATGCAGGAGTATTTAGAAAGTAAGATCAGAAATTAGAGTAAAAAAAACATATGTATTCATATATATTGAATCAATGATTTAGATGAGTTTATATAGAGAAAAATGGTCGTAACTCTTTGTGAACAGTAGCCATTAATAGATATGATCATTGATGAAAGGTAAGAGATGCAACCATTGGAGAAAGAAGTGTCTTTTGGAAAAGGTTGCTCTCTGTTTAAAAACGGTCGACATGTCAAAAAATGGCCAGTAGACAGGATTTCAAATATATAGTCGTTATGTGCATGTGTGCAGGTTCATTGTGCATTTTACACAGAAACGGCCGACCGTCTGATTTAATACCGGTCTACCGGTCCCTGTCAAATTGCTCAATGAATGTGCAATGCTATTCAAACGTATATATATCGATTATATTGAGGTGCATGATTATTTGAGGATAGATTTTAACAAGTTTATCACTATTACAATATTAAATAATCAACCTATAATCTAGAGTACCATATGTAGCTCTTTTGTTCCTCTTTATAGCCATGATGTCTTTGTTTTGTCGATCGCCTTTATTTCTTTGTCAGAAATCAAAAAATTCATAGAATCTGTGACTCAATATTCTCCCCCTTTTTGATTGATGACAACATATATCTAAAGTTCTGAATCTCCCCCTGAATATGTGATCTCCCCCTGAGATTTTGTTTGTATTCTTTATATATATATACATATATATATATATATATATATATATATTCCTGCAAATAATTGTTAGCACTTTCTCCCCATTTGTCATCGACAAAAAGGAATAATAGATAATGGAATAATGTAGGAGTATATCAACCAGAATATCCATGCATAGCAAATAAAATATAACATATCCAAACATACCAGAGTATCATACACACCATAATATCATACGAATTAAAGTAACGACACTGTTTAGTACAAGTGTCGAATGATGTTTTAAAGTACTAAACCAAAATATAGAGATAGAAAACAAAATCTAGGATGAGTCAGATGCTGTCTCCTCTTGATCATCTTCCTCATCATCATCATCATCATCATCATCATCATCATCATCTTCCTCATCATCGTCCTCTCTAGATGATTCTCCACGACCATGTCCACTAGTACCAGCAGACTCCTCAATTGATGACCAGTTGAAAACAGGAGGAGCGGGACGTTTGCCTGGGTCCTGATCTTGAGCAGAGATGGATGTGCTACATGACATAACATCCCATAAAATACCAAAGAATGACTTGACTTTGTTGAAGCGTTTATCAATTTTTGTGTCCATGCGCTTGAGTCTTGATTCAAGCAAGAATTGATTACGTGCAATAGTTTCAAGTGATTCTTTTGTGGAGGATTTTGATTTCAATAGTTTAACTTCTTCGGAACGAGGTCGAGAGGAAGTAGCTTTTTGTTTTCTTGGACCTCTTTGTTGCCATTGTTCAAACGGCATAATCTGAAGGTAAGGAGGAGGGAGCTTCATGCGTTTGATGGTTACGGAATCAATACATTTTGGTTTCGAGGTGGCAGAGTCAGGAGGCCTTACGCCACAAGCTAGCAAAATACGCATGATATATTCATTGAAGAAAAAGTGAGGTCGCGTAGAGTTGTTCACCTTGAGAATCTCGTCAAATAGCATATGAACCCAATTGAATTGGATATCCCCATAAATAGCATAAAGGGCCTTGAAATTTTCTTTGTATACAGCGTCGTAGTTTCCTAGTCTAGGAAACAAAGAAAGCATCAAGACGCGATGTAGTAGTCTGGCGGTGGGTCGAAGTCCAATTGATTTTGTGCCATCACTGTTGTCCTCCATGAATTGATGGCTGATGCTATTGCGAGTGAAGACTTCACAGAAATGTGATAAAAACTCATCGCCTTGATTTGGAATACCCAGTATAGAAGCTATCCTATCATGAGTGATAAAATTTTGTTTGCCACATACGACAGACCAAATGACTCCGTTCGGATCATCAGGTTTATACTCGTCCAGTTTCATGTTGGCATAGAACAATTTTATCATTAAGTGATTTATTTCCACATTGTTATGTGAAAAATCGATCAATGGACAAAGATTGGAGTTATTTGCTAACCTACGGATTCCATAAGATGTGAAATCATCAAACTTGATGTAAGAACCCGGATGAAATTTGTAGTTAGTCATTTGATTCCATCTTGTGATAGCTACCGGATTTTCGAGCCATTTTTTAGCGGAGATATTGAGTGATGAAGTTCCGGAGGATGACCCTCTCTTGGGTTTCTTTTGCGGAGGAGCCATTTTTAGAAAATTTGGAGAATTGGAATTTGAAATTGAGAGAATAGGTTTTTGGGATTTGGGGATAAACGACCGGTTGAAACAAATGAGGAAGAGGAAGGACAAAAAAATGATGCAATGCATATATAAAAACATAATTTACGTATACCGGTCGACCGCTATAATATCCCCGGTCGACCGTTTTCATCCAGAGTCTAAACGGTCGACCATTTCTATTATAAGTGGTCGACCGGATTTGTTGCCTGATGAAAAACAGTATGTTTTGCAATTTTTGAGAATATATCGAGCTATATAATTCATATTTCACTCTTATTATAAAATACAAACGTTATTACATGAGTGATAGAGAGAAAACGATACAACATGTATATATAAATCTAATGAGGAGTGGAAGATTCGTCATTAGAATTTTCTTTATTATCTTCAATACGTTGTGTCCATGGACTCCAGTTTTTTTTAGCACCTTCATTCCTGTTATAATTCCGATCCCAAGAGTTAAGACTCCTAGATGTTGACGGCCTAGACGGCATTGGTTCATGCACATCATGCTTGTTTGAACCACAAAAGAATGATGCCAATTTTTCTAGAAGAGATAGACGTTCCGAAGTCAGTTGTTGCTCATAATGTAGCTGTCTTTGAAAATCGATTTGATGTTTTTGATAATGATGAATCTCATTGATCTTTTCTCTGGTATGGGGTGAACAAAACAGCACTTTCTTTGCTCGTTTCGAAGTAGGCGTATTTCCAGGAGAATGAATGCAATGATGATGATACTTTGAATTGTGTTTTGGAGTTTCAGGAGAGTAATATTCTTCTGGCTCAGAACTTGTGATCGAAATGTGAGACCTTTGAGCACACTCATCACAAATATGTGCCATAATGAACTAGAAACTTATTAGGTTCATATAGAAGTGATGAAAACAATATTTTTGTTAAGCTTATATAACAATTCCTATATATAAGCTTGTGGATGAAAGAAGTCATGCAAATTTGGCCATAAAAAATTTTGAAGCTCGTATTCAATTTCCTAATATAGTAATAGGAGAAATAATCTGAAAGGAACTTAGAATATTACATTAAAGATTTACTTATCAAGTTCTTTTCTGGAAATTAAACCAAGTTCTCTACGAAATTTAACGAAATTAGACTCAAGTAGAGGCTTAGTGAAAATATCTGCTAGTTGATTATCAGTTTGGACATATTCGAGACATATATTTCCTTTTTCGATATTGTCTCTGAGGAAATGATGACGGATATCAATGTGTTTGGTTCTGGAGTGATTCACTGGATTCTTAGAAAGATTTATAGCACTTGTGTTATCACAGTATATAATAGAGTTTGATAAATGAATATCAAAATCTTGAAGTGTTTGTTGCATGTATAGTACTTGAGTACAAGCGAGAGCTGCTGATATATATTCAGCTTCACATGTTGATAGTGAAACACAATTTTATTTCTTACTAAACCAAGAGACAAGTGATTTTCCAATAAAATGGCACGCACCACTTGTACTTTTTCTATCCGTTCGCGAGCCGCCAAAATCAGCATCACTATATGATACTAATTCAAATGGACGTTCTTTTGGATAAAAAAGACCGAAATCTTTGGTATTATTAAGATAACGAATTATACGTTTCACTGCTCGTAGATGTGATTCCTTTGGATCTGCTTGAAAGCGTGCACATAGACAAACACTCATCATTATATCTGGACGACTTGCTGTAAGATAAAGAAGAGAACCAATCATGCTTCGATAAAGTTTCTGGTCAACATTCTTACCTTTTTCATCTTTTTCAAGATGTGTAGTTGTACTCATAGGAGTAGGTTTACCAGATGTGTTATTTAACCCAAAGCGATTGATAAGATTTCCGCAGTATTTTTCTTGATTAATAAAGATCCCATTTGGAAGTTGTTTGATTTGAAGTCCAAGAAAATATGGCAGTTCTCCCATATGAGACATTTCAAACTCTTTGGTCATAATACTTGCAAATTCCTTGCAGAGTTTATTGTTTGTTGAACCAAAGATGATATCGTCTACATATATCTGGATAACTAGAATATCCTTTTGAGAATGTTTGATAAACAAAGTTTGATCGACTTTGCCTATTTGAAATCCTGAGTTAATAAGATAGCTACGTAGTCGTTCATACCAAGCACGAGGTGCTTGTTTTAAACCATACAGAGCTTTCTTAAGTTTGAACACATGGTCAGGATATTTTTCATGTACGAACAAAGGAGGTTGTTCGACATAGATATTCTCTTTGATAAATCAATTGAGAAAAGCACTTTTGACATCCATCTGATAAAGTTTGAAATTATGGTGACAAGCAAAAGATAATAGGATTCTAATAGCTTCTAGTCCAGCAACTGGTGCAAAAGTTTCTTCATAATCGATACCTTCTTCCTGATTATACCCTTGTGCTACTAATCTTGCTTTATTTTTGGTGATATTTCCTTGTTCGTCAGCCTTATTTTTATAAACCCATTTAGTACCAATAACTGACTGATCAGATGGTCTTGGAACAAGTTCCCAAACATCATTGCGTTCGAACTGATTTAGTTCTTCCTGCATGGCAATGATCCAGTAATCGTCTGTAGCAGCTTCTTTTGGATTCTTAGGTTTGATATTTGAGAGAAAAGCGACATGACCCATTTGGTTGAGTTGACTCCTTGTTCTGACATGTGATGTTACTTCACCGATTATATTTTGGGCCGGATGGTCTCTTAATATCCTTGGTGGTGATTGTAACTCACATATTTGAGGAATATTCTCAATAATTATTTCCGAGTCAGAATCAATATTCGTGATGATTGGATTGTCAGTGACTATTGATTCGTCATCATCTGATATAGTGTGAGGATGCTGATAGAATTCATCAAAAGAGACATGAAGTGATTCTTCAACAGTTTTGGTTCGTTTATTAAATATACGATAGGCCTTACTTCGTTCCGAATAAACCGACAAATATTCCTTCATCGGCTTTTGGATCGAATTTGCCAAGCTGGTCTTTCGTATTTAAAATAAAACACTTGGAACCAAAAACTATGAAGTATGAGATTTTAGGCTTTCTTTTGTTAAATAATTCATAAGGAGTATTCTTGGTAAGAGGTCTTATGGACACATGATTTAAAACATAACAGGCAGTTGCGACGGCTTCTGCCCAGAAATGTTTTGGTAAGGTAGTTCCATTCAATAATGTTCTTGCACATTCTTGTAAAGTTCGGTTCTTCCGTTCTACAACTCCGTTCTGTTGTGGAGTTCTGGGAAACGAAAAATTATGACATATACCTTTCTTTGTACAAAAATGATCAAATTCATTATTTTCAAACTCTCCGCCATGATCACTTCTTATATTTTTAACTTTAATCCCTTTTGATTTTTGAATTCTTTTGATGAAAGATTTGAAATGATCGAAAGTGTCACTTTTATTTTTTAAGAAAATTGTCCATGTGTAACGAGAGAAATCATCAACAATTACAAGCACATATCGACTGTGATTTATTGACTGAACCCTAGTAGGTCCAAATAAATCCATGTGTAGTAACTCAAGTGGTTGTAATGTTGATATGACTTTCTTGGATTTAAAAGATGATTTGGTCAATTTTCCTTAATTGACATGCATCACAAATGTTGTTAACCTTAAAACTCATTTTAGGTAGTCCTCTAACTAGATTGTTTTTGGCTAGCTTGTCAATAGTTCTGAAGTTTATATGACAGAAGCGTTTGTGCCAACAGCCATGGATCATTATCATTAGCCACAAGACACATATCTGAATTATGATTAATATTCATATTCAGAATATATATATTTCTATCTCTATAACCTTCGAAAACTAAATTATGGTCTTTATCTAAAATACTACACTTATTATTTGAAAAGGAAATTGTAAAACCCTTGTCACATAACTGACTAATACTAAGTAAATTGTGTTTTAAATTTCTAACTAGCATGACATTAGTAATAAGAGGTATGTTAGATGTACCGCAATTGCTCACATCGCCTTTGCCGATGATATAGCCTTTTGAATTATCTCCAAAAGTGACGGAGCCACCATCTGAGTATGTAATATTTGTTAATAAGCTCTTGTCTCCAGTCATGTGCTTCGAGCAACCACTGTCCAATATCCACTTTCCTCTTTTCTTAAGTGGGACCTGCAAAAAATAAAATTAAGTCCATGGTACCCACTTTTTATGGGGTCCTAAGAGTTAGGTCTTAGGAGTCCAAACCCATACGGGTCTGGTATCCCCTTTATATGCATAATTAATATTAAGATGTACAGTATTCATGAAATTCTGAATATATTTGTTCCTAATCAAATTGTTATTTGTTTTAGGAACCCATATTTTGATAGTCTTGACATTTTTCTTTTAAAATTTCACAACTGGTTTTGGTTTGGAATATAATAAACTAAGATTTTTCTTAGCTTCAATTTTTTGTACTTTCTTCTTCCTTTTATTTCCAAGATGTTTCTTGGTTTCTTGTTTCTTATATCCCAAACCTGGTTTATCCGAAATAGATTGTGAACTTTCAATGATTTTTGTCAAATTTTCTCGACCTTTGTTAAAGTTAGAAATATTTTGAGTAATGTTATCTAACTTAGTTTGTAAACTAGCCTTTTCTAGGTCCAGAATTTTGACTTTTGCCTCAAGCTCATGATTTTTAGTAGTGAGAGCATCATTTTTCTCTTTTTGAGTTTCAATTTCTTGACTTAAAAGAACTAGTTGAGATTCAACATTAGATGATGATTCTTGAAAATTTTCAAGTTCTTCTTCTAATATTTTCTTCTCGTCTTTTAACATATCTCGTTCAAATTCTGCTCTACTCAAATCTGCTTTGGTTTCTTTTAGCTGTCGTTTTATGTCTTTATATTTGACTATCAATTCAGCATTAATATCAAGCATTTCATCGAATGTAGGAATTTGTACCTCATCTTCTGTTGCCATGAAACATACATTTGCTTGTTCATCTTCCGTATCACTATCACTTTCTGATGAGTCTGTATCATCCCATGTTACCGAGAATGCTCGTTTCTTTGATTTGTCCTTCTTATATCTTAATTTGTCATTTTCTGCCTTCTTCTTTTGCTCCGGACAATCCTTGTGCATATGCCCCTTTTTGTGACAGTTGAAGCATTCTATAGAGGATGATGTTGGTTTATTTGATCCAGATTTCTTTCTGTTATAACGACTGGCTTTTCGCTGTTTTAGGAATTTTTTGAAACCTTTTGCTATGAATGCCAGATCTTCGTCTTCAGACTCTGATTCATTTTCGTCTTTTTCAGCATGGAATGCCATGTTTTTCTTTTCTTCTTTTTGTTCCTTTCTAGTCTGCAAGTTAGCTTCGTAGGACATTAGATTTCCTATCAATTCATCTGGCTTCATGACAGAAAGGTCATTAGCTTCTTCAATTGCTAATACTTTTCCTTCCCATTTACTAGTCAGAGAATGTAGGACTGTTGAAACAACATCAAAATCAGAATACTTTTGTCCTAAGCCAATAAGTGCATGGTGGATAGTTTGAAACCGTGAATACATATCATTGATTGTCTCATTTGGTTTCATTTTGAAATTTTGAAATTGACTTTTCAGCATGGCTATTTTGGCTTGTTTAACCTTGTTAGTACCTTCATGAGCGATTTTTAGCGTTTGCCAAATTTGATATGCAGTAGTGCAGATACTAACACGGTTATATTCATTTTGGTCTAATGCACAAAACAACATATTTATTGCTCTTGCATTTACGGCTGCTGCCGTTTTCTCAGCCGCAGTCCATTCTGAATAATCTGTTGTTGGATTCACTATTTCTTTTTGAGTTGCATTCCAAGCATCATATCTATTTGATTGCATAAAGAATGACATACGTGTTGCCCAATAACTATAGTTAAGACCATTGAAAAATGGAGGTTTTTATGTCGATTGACCTTCCATGTAAGTGGTGTTTTGAGTGCTATACTTGCGTTATTTGCCATATTACAAGAATATATCAAATAACGGTGTTACGGTTATATGATGGCCGTGCTCTGATACCAAATGAAAAGTATGTGTACGAGTGCACATACTAATATAGTACACACGGATCGTGTAATATGGAATATAAAAAATGCGAAAATAGATGATAGTAGCAACGTAAATAAAAAAGGAAAAATCACACCAGAGATTTTTATACTGGTTCGGAGCACCGTCCTACGTCCAGTCCCAGACTTCTATCTGGATTTTCACTATTAACTACCTCGCTTCACCCGGAGGAACAGGTTTACAACACCCGAGCAAACGAACGGGATTTCACGCCTCTAATACACCGAGGACTTCAACACTTGCCTCTTACAACACCGAGGACTTCAACAAAGATGAATATAATTGTTTGTTGACGGTATGTGTTCTTGCTAACACAGTTTTGTCACTTGTAGTACAAACTTCCTATAATCTTATCCTCAAAATAAGTGAATGATGTTTTGTGAAGATTAAGGGAAGTATATTACTTATTGAATCAAAAGATATGAAACAATTTCAATGATTCAATAAGCAATTAAAATAATTGAGAGCTTTTAGAATGCAGGAGTATTTAGAAAGTAAGATCAGAAATTAGAGTAAAAAAAACATATGTATTCATATATATTGAATCAATGATTTAGATGAGTTTATATAGAGAAAAATGGTTGTAAATCTTTGTGAACAGTAGCCATTAATAGATATGATCATTGATGAAAGGTAAGAGATGCAACCATTGGAGAAAGAAGTGTCTTTTGGAAAAGGTTTCTCTCTGTTTAAAAACGGTCGACAGGTCAAAAAATGACCGGTAGACAGGATTTCAAATATATAGTCGTTATGTGCATGTGTGCACGTTCATTGTGCATTTTACACAGAAACGGCCGACCGCCTGATTTAATAACGGTCGACCGGTCCCTGTCAAATTGCTCAATGAATGTGCAATGCTATTCAAACGTATATATATCGATTATATTGAGGTGCATGATTATTTGAGGATAGATTTTAACAAGTTTATCACTATTACAATATCAAATAATCAACCTATAATCTAGAGTACCATATGTAGCTCTTTTGTGCCTCTTTATAGCCATGATGTCTTTGTTTTGTCGATCGCCTTTATTTCTTTGTCAGAAATCAAAAACTTCGTAGAATCTATGACTCAACGGCCACAAGGCCGTGCACACCGATATACACTTGATCGATTTACAGGGACAAGTGAGCACAGGTCAAACCCAAATACGGGATTCAACTCAAGTGCAATAAAACAATGTCATTCAGCACAAGGTCAAATCCAAGCCGGATTCAACTCAAGTGAAATTTCTCAAGCCAACTTGGAAACAAGATCAAGTCCAGCTCCACACAAAGGAATGAACACACGAAAATGGAATGCAACTACAAAGATGCAAGCACACTCAAACCAGAAGCATGCTCGATGCAAAAATCCAAACCAGGTTCAAATTATACAAGCTCCAGAAGAACAATGCATGTACAAGACTCAGAGACCAAGCTTGTAAGCATCTCAAAGAAATACAACTTAAGTCAATATGATCGTGTGCAACAGTGAACAGTAAAGCATCAAGAAAGGAGTATCAATGAACTGGTCAGAACAAAGATATATGAAGTAGACATGGATATGCAGGCCTGTCAACAAGACTCGACTAACAGTAAACAGGTGAACCAAACGTGTCCAATATGCAACATGGCCGAGCATTGATCAAGACCAGTGGCATGTGGACAGTGAAAATCAAATAACCAAACTACTCAAATGAATTCGACAAAGTATGTACACAAGTAACCAAACTGCAACAAGCAGCAGTATGCAAGTGCAAAGACAAATGCACATGTCACCAGAAATGAAGCACTGCAACTCAAAGAGCATCAAAATGCAAATCATGATGAAACTCAGCAACACTCAAGTAAACACTATAGGTCGAGACAAGTAGCAAATCAAACCAGAATGCTTCAGTGTACAGTGAGCCCGAGCACAAGTGACTCATGGAAAGGAAACTACAAAAATGTTATACACAGCAACAACCATCAAAATCTAACAAGACACAGTGCAGACTTGAATGGACGGATCAAGTGAAGAGAAGCCATATGCAGTAAACAACATGAAGAACATCAATCCAACAACTCTCATTGACAACATCAAGTTTATATGGATATGCAATACCGCAAAATTAAATGCAATCAGATGTATAAAATCACATCGAAGACAACTGCAGTGCAAAATCGAGAACTAATGAACAAGCACATGAATTCACAAATGAATTTCAAGTTGAACAAATCAAGACCGAAGTCAGATAACAATTAAACCGTAGCGACCAAGTAATTTGACCATGTCACGAATCAACATCGTGAATATCAAGCAACAACATTATATGAATTGAAGATGTCAGAGAAATCATCAGCATCAAAGAAAAATCATACGGCCGAGATAACGTGATTGACAAATTCAAATAAATATATACGATCGAAGATTCAGGGAATCGAACACATATATAACCCAATCATCATCGGCAATCAGTGCATCGAATTCAAGCAAGCATAAAATCAGTAAAGCAAAAGCATATAATTACATACCGAAGCAAGGAAGGAATTCGATCAACGAAGCAGCCGAAGTGAGCAACAAGGAAAACAATCGATCAAGGCTACACGCAAATAATCACCGAATCGATCAACATAAAGTCGGCTCTTCGAAAGCCCTAATTTGGTTCAAGGACGAGAAGCCCTAATTTTGGAGCAAAGGAATAAAAGAACGGCCGCCATTTTTCCAAAGAATAAAAAGGATCGGGTCGAAATAATAAAAGGGGCCGGCCAATAAGTTTTAGTGTCTTTAGTTTTTAAAATAAGGGCTTTAAATTGGAATAGGGTTATTTTGTTTTACATTGCTTTTAATTTGTATTTCATTTTTTATATCGTTTAAATTTCTAGTCGTGTGACTAGGGGACAAGCTACGTGGCGTAGCTTGAGAATTCGTAACTCAGTGGCTGAGTTGTGGCAAGGTTTTGAGCGTAGAGTTAGATTTAGTCGATAGCGGGTGTCGCGAGTTTACGTGTGTAAGCGAGGGACTATCTAATTTCTAGTAGAAACCTTGGGGGCAGCACGTAGGCAGGGTTTTGCCGAAGCTGGGTAAATTCTGTGTCGTTCTATTTCTGCATTTATTATTCTGCTATTATCTATGCTGCTATTGTTCTGTGATCTGTGTTGAAATTGTTTTATAAGCTTCCGCGATTAATTTTGATAATTTATACTATCACCCTATTCACCCCCCCTCTAGGGTGAAATCGATCCTTCAAGTGGTATCAGAGCTAGGAACAAAAGCCGTTTTTTTTTTAAAATTTGATTTTTACAAAAACCAATTTTTTGTTTTAAAAGTTTGAATTTTTAAAATGGCTTCTTTTAATACTGCTTTTGCTGAGGGTCAATCCATAGTTAGACCGCCAATGTTCAATGGTGAATATGCTTATTGGAAAAATAGGATGGAAATCTTTCTGAAAACCATTGACGCTTGGAATATTGTTGAGACAGGTTATAGAACACCAACTATAACTGTAAATAATCAGGAAGTACATAAACCAAAGGATCAATGGACAGAACTAGAAAATAAATTACAAAATACTAATGCTAAAGCTATTATTCTATTATTTGTTCATTGGGTCAATTTGAATTTAATCGTGTCTCACATTGTCTAACTGCGTAGGAAATATGGCACACACTAGAAGTGACTCACGAAGGAACATCTCAAGTCAAAGAATCTCGCCTTGCCATGCTAAGCAGCGAATACGAGAACTTTTCAATGGCGAAGGAAGAAAATGTTAAAGAGATGCATGGACGACTTTCCAATATCGTATATAAATCAAAAGCTCTTGGAAAATCATACACGGAGTTGGAGATAGTCCGAAAAATCCTCAGAGTCCTTCCACGAAAATTTGAAGCAAAGGTGACTGCCATTCAAGAATCGAAAGACCTAAAACAAATGAAAGTTGAAGAACTCATCAGAAATCTCACCACTTATGAGCTAGAAATGAAACTCAAGGAAGAGCGTGAAGGAGGAGATACTCGAAAGAAATCAATAGCGCTCAAAGGAACAACCGAAAGTGATGATGATAACGATGATGATGATGGAGCAGCAGAATTGGAGCTATCAATAAAGAAATTCAAAAGATGGAATTACAAATATGGAAATTCAGCTCGAATTCAAAAAGCGAAAAGCAGAATAACCAAAGCACTAGACTACTCTGAAGAACAAAAGATCATCTGTCACAAGTGCAACCAACCCGGACACATCAAGCCCAATTGTCCTCAAAATCAACGCGACTTTAAAAAGAAATCAAAAAGGGAAAGTTTTGCAGCCACGTGGAATACTAGTGATGAAGATAATCAAAGTTCTAGCAGTGAGAGTGAGAAAGCAGATATGTGCCTTCAAGGAAATATAACTGATAGCGACGATGACGAGCCAAGCGAGGTATCAAAACTTACTCACTCTGAATTACTAATTTATTTCCACGAAGTAAATGGCTGTTTTGAACGACTTAGGGAAAAATATGCTAAACTTGAATCACAAAAAGTTACTTTGATAAAATTAAATGAACAACTTGACCAATTAGTTAAAACCTATCAAAGTAGGATCCCTAAGTGTGATAAGTGTCCAACATTTGATGAAGAAATTAAAAAATCAGAAATTAAAATGAAATCGCTTGAAAATGAAATTCTGATTTTAAAAGAGAATGAAAATACTAGAAGAGAGAATTTTATTAAAAAATGCACACAATTGTTAAACGAAAATGAGTCTCTCAAAACACAAGTCCAACAATTGTCTACTACTTTAGATAAAATTTCCAAAAGTGAAAAATCGTTGAATATACTATTAGGAAAGCAAACTGTTAATACGATTAGACAAGGACTTGGATATAATAGTTCGAAAATTGTTGAAAGCAATATTAATCAAGTTAATTCTATGTGCACAATTTGTAGAAAATATGGACACAATCATAATAATTGTTGGTATAGACCCAAACATGTGAAAACTATACCGATTTGGGTTCCAAAAGGCACAAATATAAAATCTCTCAAAGTTAAACAAATTTGGGTGCCGAAGGGAACAATTATAAATAGTTTTGGGTCTCCACAAAATTGTTTTTTAAAATTTTCTGCCACTAACAACCATGGACCTATAAAAACAAATAGGTCACATAAATCCTTTTCCGTGTAGGTGTGGTGGCAGGCTAAGGGAGAACAATAGTGCTACTTGGATTCTGGCTGTTCCAAGAGCACACCGAGCGACAAAGCAAAGTTCCTTAGCCTAGTTCAAAGGTGACAGAATCACAATAGACAATCATGAAAAATATCGTAAAGGTAAAACAGGTAAAGGTATATTGATTTGAGCGATATATTAGATGTGATAATCTGCACCGTATTCTGAATTAAAATCAGCCAATATTGAGATGATGAAAAGATGATGATTTTGATTCTGACTTATTCAAAATTGTTGGCCAATTATATTTTTATGCCAAAAACACTATAAAAATCTCTAGATTCTTTGAATTACTTCATATATATCAGTTTGGATTAAAAATAGTGTTTTGTTGGATAATACAATTGGTTATAATACAGTTGACTCTATATTCACAGTTTTTTATTATTATTTACACGGCTTCATTTCTCAAAAGAATGTCATATAAATTGCTGTAAAAATTGAGTTTGAAATTTTTGGTGCACACTTCATGTTTTGGTCTATAAAATTCAATTGATGATAATTTTGAGTGAAAGAGAAATTCAGATGCAGATTACACTGGTAATCTAGTTGATAGAAAAAATTACTAGTGAAACGTGATTTTTG
Organism: Allium cepa; assembly: GCA_030765085.1. NCBI lineage: Eukaryota > Viridiplantae > Streptophyta > Magnoliopsida > Asparagales > Amaryllidaceae > Allium > Allium cepa. The sequence goes on from CM060929.1 coordinate 488,300,165, forward strand.
TTGAGACATTTAGTAACTGCATCGTTTTTCAAAGAAAATATCTGCATATTTTTCATTTCAAATAATTTTCAAATAGCAGAAAATTTTTCTTTTTTAAAACCCCCTGGAGAAAATCATTTTTGACCATATTTTCAGATTAGTCATTTTTTGAAAAATTGATTTCATAATTATTTTTGAATTTGATTTTAAATGACTATATTGACTAATCTGACTCCCAAATGATTATCGAAAAGAAAAATAGTGATTGAAAAAGTGATGAGTGTTGATATTGATCATATATTATAACTCGAGAAAGTATAATTAGAAAATTTCTTTAGAGATTTAAACAAGAGTTATAAAACTTTTTGTTGGTAAAAATTCCATGACCATCTCTATATCTATCATATTTCTAACGACCATCACTCACCAAAATTCTATATAGTTTGTCAATATGTGGTACTTTAAACAGGAATCGTTCGTTTTTCATTTTCACATTTAAAAAAAAAGTAATAATAATAATAAATAAATACCAAAGTATTCACTCTCATTTAAAAGTCCTCACGGTTATGCATGGGTGAATTACTTGAAATTTGTTATGTGCTTCCATGCTCATTTAAAAGTCCTCACGGTTATGCATGTATGGAACGCATATCAAAAGTTGATTTTTAAAGTAAACAAGTTGATTCTAATCCCATTTAAAAGTCCTCAAGGTTATGCGTGGTTAGAAGATACTTGAATTCATTTTTTTTAAATAAAATTGGAATACTACTAATCTCATTTAAAAGTCCTAACGGTTATGCATGGTTAGTAGATTTTCAAATTCCTGATATAAATATACCACAAATAGACACAACTGTATGGTTTTATATGATGACATAATTCCCATCATTCTAAAAGTGGAATATGCGCCTAAAAAAATATTTATGATTTTTGTTTGATTTTTTATTGAAATTTAATATTTATATTCAATTGAGTTTTAATGTTGGATTAATATCGATCACTTTATCTCTATTTTCTCTAATACTACTATTCTTTTGCTGATAACAAAAGGGGGAGAGAAAAGTTAAGATTTTGTCAAATAAAATCAAGCAAAGGTTAACTAATTTTCTATTTGTATCTAGGCTCATTTGCATATTTTTATTTGTATGCATATATGTAGGGGGAGCTTTGTGTAGAGAGGAAGCATTTAAATAGGGGGAGCAATTAGAGCATATCAATGATCAAATACATTTAATATATTCAAAATCTTAAATATATGTTTGTTATCATCAAAAGGGGGAGATTGTTGAATATGCGCTTATATGATTTTTGTTTGATGACAATAAACATATATACATTCAGTTAAATGTATTTGTTAATATACTATTTTATTTTTCATAGATTAAATAAATATTTGCTGAATAAAATAAATAACACGGAATTTGAATTCAAACGAATATTTTATTCAAACAAATATTTATTACAATTTTGATAGTACAAATTCAAGCTCTCACTACACATATACATTTATTGAATACATCACGATTTCATATTTACATTGATAACCTCACTATATATCACTCACACTCGTATTTTGTCTTCAACTGCATTCCAGTTTGAATCCAGCATCTGAGAAATCTGCAAAAATATTCACTAACGCAGTTACATTGAAAAAGAAATATTTTTGCAATATAAAATAAAATATGGTTTTTGAAAATAATATTTGCCTCAGTTATTTGGGTTGTTTGTCATCATTCATATTTGAATTCGTCATACACGAACAACTTATGACATACACAGTGTATCACTATATATGCCACAAGGCCGTGCACACCGATATACACTTGATCGATTTACAGGGACAAGTGAGCACAGGTCAAACCCAAATACGGGATTCAACTCAAGTGCAATAAAACAATGTCATTCAGCACAAGGTCAAATCCAAGCCGAATTCAACTCAAGTGAAATTTCTCAAGCCAACTTGGAAACAAGATCAAGTCCAGCTCCACACAAAGGAATGAACACACGAAAATGGAATGCAACTACAAAGATGCAAGCACACTCAAACCAGAAGCATGCTCGATGCAAAAATCCAAACCAGGTTCAAATTATACAAGCTCCAGAAGAATAATGCATGTACAAGACTCAGAGACCAAGCTTGTAAGCATCTCAAAGAAATACAACTTAAGTCAATATGATCGTGTGCAACAGTGAACAGTGCAGCATCAAGAAAGGAGTATCAATGAACTGGTCAGAACAAAGCAATATGAAGTAGACATGGATATGCAGGCATGTCAACAAGACTCGACTAACAGTAAACAGGTGAACCAAACGTGTCCAATATGCAACAGGCCGAGCATTGATCAAGACCAGTGACATGTGGACAGTGAAAATCAAATAACCAAACTACTCAAATGAATTCGACAAAGTATGTACACAAGTAACCAAACTGCAACAAGCAGCAGTATGCAAGTGCAAAGACAAATGCACATGTCACCAGAAATGAAGCACTGCAACTCAAAGAGCATCAAAATGCAAATCATGATGAAACTCAGAAACACTCAAGTAAACACTATAGGCCAAGACAAGTAGCAAATCAAACCAGAATGCTTCAGTGTACAGTGAGCCCGAGCACAAGTGACTCATTGAAAGGAAACTACAAAAATGTTATACACGGCAACAACCATCAAAATCAAACAAGACACAGTGCAGACTTGAATGGACGGATCAAGTGAAGAGAAGATATATGCAGTAAACAACATGAAGAACATCAATCCAACAACTCTCATTGACAACATCAAGTTTATATGGATATGCAATACTGCAAAATTAAATGCCATCAGATGTATAAAATCACATCGAAGACAACTGCAGTGCAAAATCGGGAGCTAATGAACAAGCACATGAATTCACAAATGAATTTCAAGTTGAACAAATCAAGACCGAAGTCAGATAACAATTAAACCGTAGCGACCAAGTAATTTGACCAAGTCACGAATCAACACCGTGAATATCAAGCAACAACATTATATGAATTGAAGAAGTCAGAGAAATCATCAGCATCAAAGAAAAATCATACGGTCGAGATAACGTGATTGACAAATTCAAATAAATATATATGATCGAAGATTCAGGGAATCGTACGCATATATAACCCAATCATCATCGGCAATCAGTGCATCAAATTCAAGCAAACATAAAATCAATAAAGCAAAAGCATATAATTACATACCGAAGCAAGGAAGGAATTCGATCAACGAAGCAGCCGAAGTGAGCAACAAAGAAAACAATCGATCAAGGCTATACGCAAATAATCACCGAATCGATCAACATAAAGTCGGCTCTTCGAAAGCCCTAATTTGGTTCAAGGACGAGAAGCCCTAATTTTGGAGCAAAGGAATAAAAGAACGGCCGCCATTTTTCCAAAGAATAAAAAGGATCGGGTCGAAATAATAAAAGGGGCCGGCCATTAAGTTTTAGTGTCTTTAGTTTTTAAAATAAGGGCTTTAAATTTAAATAGGGTTATTTTTTTTTACATTGCTTTTGATTTGTATTTCATTTTTTAAACCGTTTAAATTTCTAGTCGTGTGACTATGGGACAAGCTACGTGGCGTAGCTTGAGAATTCACAACTCAGTGGTTGAGTTGTGGCAGGGTTTTGAGCGTAGAGTTAGATTTAGTCGATAGCGGGTGTCGCGAGTTTACGTGTGTAAGCGAGGGACTATCTAATTTCTAGTAGAAACCTTAGGGGCAGCACGTAGGCAGGGTTTTGCCGAAGCTGGGTAAATTCTATGTCGTTCTATTTCTACATTTATTATTCTTCTATTATCTATGCTGCTATTGTTCTGTGATCTGTGTTGAAATTATTTTATAAGCTTCCGCGATTAATTTTGATAATTTATACTATCACCCTATTCACCCCCCTCTAGGGTGAAATCGATCCTTCAACCATCACTGCTACCACCAACCCTGTTACGAACACTCTCCTTCTTCAATCTAAGCATCTTATGCTCATCTTTCTTAGCCTTGATACGATCCAGAAGAGGAGAAGAAACAACAAGCTGACACAATAAAGCCTTTTTCCGACTCAGAGTATCGGCCACAACATTAGCTTTACCGGGAGTATAGTTAATATAGAGGTTGTAAGAAGCCAGAAACTCAAGCCAACGAACTTGTCTCTGACTCAAATCCTTCTGGGTGAAGATACATCTCAGAGACCAATGATCGGTGAAAAGCTCAAACTTAGCTCCCAGAAGATGATGCCTCCAGAGCTTCAAAGCAAAGACAACAGCAAGCAACTCTTAATCATAAGTAGCATAATTAGCCTCATGGGTTTTCAACTGACGGCTGGCATAGGAAATGACCTTACCGTCCTACATGAGAACAGCACCCAATCCCTCACGACTTGCATCAGTGCATACTGTCAATCCCTCATTTCCATTCGGAATGGTAAGAACTGGTGCATAAGTTAGCTTGCTCTTTAACTTATCGAATGCAGCTTCACACTTCTTATCCCATGTGAACCTAGCATTCTTATGAGTCAAAGCAATGAGTGGTGCGACAATCTGAGCAAAATTCTCAATGAATCTTCGGTAATAACCGAAAAGGCCCAGAAAACTACGAATATCCGATGGAGTCTTAGGAGTTTTCCAATCTTGAAACAGAATAGGGAGAAATAAGAACAACAGAAAAGATAGAATAATTAAATGATGAAGGAAAAGAGAAAGAAAGAAAGACTTACATTGATCGCAATGATCTTGGCTGGATCAATAGAAACTCCATTACCAGAAATAATATGTCCAAGGAATCGGACTTTATCAATCTAGAAATGGCATTTAGAAAATTTAGCCTTCAATTGATTATTTCTAAGAATTTCCTGAACAGATTTCAAGTGCGACTCATGCTCTTTCTTGGTCTTAGAAAAGACAAGGATATCATCAACAAAGACTAGAACAAATTTATTAAGCGCATCACGAAAAGCAAGCACTACACCATAAATGGCAATTTGATACGGCTTTTAGCTGTATCTAATAAGATTAGATACGGCTTATAGCCGTATCAAAATTTGGCGAGCTTATAGTTTGATACGGCTCAAAGCCGTATCTAATTTTCCATTTGGGTAAGCCATATCTAATAGTCGAATTAGATACGGCTCAAAGCCGTATCTAATTGTGCATTTAGGTACGGCAAAAAAGCCGTATCTAATAGTCGAATTAGATACGGCTTGTAGCCGTAGCTAATAGAAAAATTAGATACGACCTAAGTTCGTACCTAAGTGAATCTCGAACCGCGTCTTATAGGTCATTTAGATACGGCTGATGGTCGTGTCTAACTTGTTAGTTAGATACGGCATTAAGCCATACCAAATGACCTGCTCCTACATAACTGTTTAATTTGGTACTAATTTTACATTTGGGATTAACCGTATATTCAGCACATATAGGCACATTAAGCACAACAAAGATCACACGCATAGTTTTGATAGTTTACAATTCTAGCAACATTAATCCAACAGTGCATAGTTTAGATAGCTTACAATTCTACCATGTTTCAGCATATAGTCTAAGCTTGAGCTTAATACAAATAGCTTAATACATACAGTTTACAATCCTAGATTTTAGATAGTCTCTTAAATCATTTAAGTACATTCATAGTTTAATGACACATTAATAACTTAATACAAATAGTTTGGAGATTGAAATTTCCAAGTTTCCATAGCTGAGCCTGAGCTTCAAATGACCAAGCCCATCTCTTTTTCACTGCAAAATATAAGCATGATCAAGTATAGATCTGACAGTCTAGAGTGCATTAAAAGAGTAACGAACGTATACCATATCAGTGATTATAAACAAACAATACAACACTCCCTCCACCACTTCAAACTGCAACAGACCCACCACTGCAATTCCCCCTGCATGCATCACTGTCTCCATCCATTGCTTTGGCATCCACCACATCCTTCACTTCTTCACACTTCCTGCAACATTTCAACATTTCACTTCTTCCTACTGCCTGCAACATTTCCCACTTCCACCTTCCACTTTTGCCAACCTCCACTGCCACATCACAATAGTACTTCCCCTGCTTATCATCATCACAGTTCACCCACCTACCTTCAATCACTCCAACTACCCGCTGCATTCTTCCCTCTGCAGCAACACTCCACAATCACAAGCCTTCCACTTAACAAACATCAACAACACTACAACACTACATCACAATACTTCACCAACATTCTCTGCCTCACTACACTACAATACTACAATAGCCATCCACTTCACAAACAAACCCATCATTCCAAAATGCTTCACCTCCAACAGCAGCATCAACACACAACAACCATTCAACTTGCATCAAACTCCACCATCACCTACCTTGCTCTTGCCACAACCTACAACAGCCCATAACACTTCCATCAACAGTCAGTGCACTGCAACTCCAATCACCATCTTCGATCTACTTCCAGCAACCACCCAAAATTCACTGCCAAGAACTTAAAACAAACCACATTCACTACCAACACCACATTCTACTGCTCATTTATTGTCAAACTACACATTTATAAAACCATTTCAAAAACATAATCCCTCCACTGCCTGCCACATTGCCAAGTTCCTCCCCTAACCGCCTCATCATTCTATTCACCAGCATATCCCCATATAGTTGAACTTCAACTAACTACACACTGCAACCTCACAACAACAACCAAACTCAGTCCACCGTCCTCTCCTCTACAAAACTGTTACCCTTCAAACAACACCCAATAACTCAATGGTGGATGGAGATAGTTCTAGTTCAGGCATGGATTTTTTTTGGGTAGAATTCAACCAAAAAAAGTAGACTAAATTATTCAAAACCAGCAACACCTATTCTACTATTGAACTAATTTATTACTATGTATCTTGAAGCTCCTGTCTTAATATGTATCAAATTCAAAAAGATTTTTTCCCCTTTGTTTCTCATAAAGTTCAATCTAATCAAAAAAAAAGAACTCTCAAGACACTACAGTATTAAATATCTTAGGAAATGACTTTGTTCAAGGATCTACAATATTCACCAATTTACTTCGGTCCAAACTATTCTCTATTATCATTCAGTTTACCTTCACTCCAAACTATCAAGATAGAGGTAACTATTAGTTACATACTTTTTATTATGCAGTTAGTAGTGAAAGATATATATTTTTTCACTATATTTTCTGTTTTGTTTCTAAGCACACTTGCTTAACAGTATTCATGTAATTTACCTAAACCTTCTCAGAAATAGAGTATATCGGCTCATAAGTTTTGTTCAGTTAGACTTCACATTTAAGTATTATCGGAAATAAGATCTGTCATGATTATGTATTACACCATCTCATTTTTGTAACTAAAAAGTGGTATGTAGTTACTCGATTTGTGTATCAGTTTGACTTAATTTGTACGTGTACATTAGTTGCATATGAGTATCAATTTGAAATACCGAAGACCAATAATTTGAAAATGTGTTCTAGTTTGTAAAAAAACTAATCAATATACCTGCTCCAACGTCTAAAGAAATTGAATAAGACCCTTCGGATGGCACACATACCCACCCACTCCAACTTCTGCAAAGGTCTCCGCAAATTGATGATTTATTTTGCTGGTTCTCTCATCTGGTAGCAGTATGTTGTCCAACACCACTTTTTTATGTGTGGGTGGTACAGATTTCCCATGGATTTTGGACTATGTAGAATATCAGCATACAATACCTGTTGCAATAAATATGTTTAGATCTATCCAACAAAATATCTGCTCGAAACAACTAAAAATAGAAATCTTGTAATATATACCTTTTTCTATAATGTCCAAATCAGAGTTGAGGATTTCACATCTTTGATTGTTTGCTACATCGGTCGAATTCTGGAAGTGCGAAGCAACGAATTCAGGAGCATTGAATTATGTGGCGCGTCCTCCATCAGAAGAATTGACCGGTGCGCGAATTCCCTGTTCGATGTTTCCCACCATGTTGATCAGAACCTCCATTTGCCCAGACAAATTTCCCACTGTACTCCAAACTTCCCACCCTCATTTTCAACTCATCATGCTCTCCGTGAACACGTCTGAGTCGTTTCTATGCAATGGCACAAGCCTTAACTTTAGTCTTTGGTATAACGGTACCAACACCGCGGTTACTACCCCTTGCATCCTTACCAAGCACTTGTGATAAGATATCTTCATCCACCGTCAATTTTTCTTCATCACTATCGGTGATCTTTTCCTTCGTTTTCGCAATTTGATCCTGAAATATGATAATACTTATATGAATAAGGAATTTTAAAGAATATGCAAGTTAGTATTTGTTATAAGTATGAAGAAGTGGCATACACATATTTTAGCATCTGATTAGTATTTGTTTAACTTACAAAGTATGAAGAAGTGGCATCTGATATGCTACCATCTTTTTCCTATGTGTCTTCTCCCATACTTGACGACGACTGATATTTGTTGATGGACTAGCAGCGTTCTGCAATACAAGTACAAATTTGATTGAAATAGTTGATGTTTGTACACATGTAGATGCATGTATGTAGAATGTAGATATAGTGAATACTAAAGCATATGAATGAAAATGGATATAAATTACCATTTCTTGTTCTATTTTAGCATGACTTTTACGTCCTGCATGGTGACCATAACTGAGCAATGCTCTGTTCTTTTTGCCTATCTCCCTTCTTCCGCTCGCTTCAGGCGTTGCTTCATTTTTTATGAACTGTTCCCAATCTTCTTGAGCAACTGTAGGTGGACAATTTTTCAACCATTCTTCGTCATTTTTGAAAGTGTCATAATAAACTACTCTCAGGTTTTTCTTGTATCTCCTAAAAGCCTCGGCCATTCTCTTTAAAAACATTTCCTTTAAAAGCGGATCGAGCTCATAAATTTTCTACAAAAATTATATTAAATTAGAAAGAAATAAGGCAGTTTAATAATTATATTAAATGATGATGACTGAAATAGAGTGAGCAGTCTACTTGTAAAGTGTTGCTGAAATGAAGTACATCATGATGACTGAAATGCAAATTGATCGAGTAATAAATATAGACTGAGATTTAACATAATTTGAGGCCACCATAGAGTTGCTACAATGTAGTACATTTATACCAAATGCATGCTGCCTGACTGCGACGTAGTACAATCTGTAGTGCAATAGACTACCTGAGCTGAAGTACACATTGGCCAAGATGCAACAGGGTAGATACATATGGTGTAAACTGAAGTTGATAAAAATACAACATGGTTGGCTGACTGAGATCTAATATCAAATTAAAACTATTACACTAATTGGCTGATTCTTTTTAGTTTGTGGCTGCATATTGGAGTGATAGTGGTTGTATGTTTATATAAAGGGGCTTACATTACACTATTACACTAATGGGTTGGGTAGGATGTTTGACACAAATTTTTTTTTGTACGAAAGAAAGTGAAAGGTAAAAGAAAATTTAGTAAAAAAGTGAAAAGGAGGGTGGGGGAGGGGTTAAGAAATCGGTTAAAAATTGGGACAGTGAGTGCATTAAGTGAAGAGAACATATGGTAAGATTAAGATTCTTGTTCAAGCAGAGAGTGGTATGTACTACTTGGTGAAAAGAATATTCAAGTAAACTAAGCAAGCATGTCATTCATATAATTTCAACAGTGGTCCGTGTTCTAAGTATAGCTAGCCTTCAATACTCATTATCATGGTCCGTTCACTTTGGCATGTTGATTGAATCTTTTCTGATTGAATGTTTATTGCCAACTAGTCATAACCAGTTAATACAATGAAGTGTAGCATTGGAAAATCAATCCATCCTTGCTGTGGTTATTTTATATTTTTGTAACTGAAAGTGCAACGTGTAGTTTAAACAGGGCATTAATATTACTTTTCACATTATTTCATAAACAAGATACCTAGTTACTGCTTAAATAGTGTATAATCATTGAAGATCAAGATCATAACACCACTAACTATATTCTAGTTTAAATTGGTTCCAAACAAAAATATTTACTTACCACCAATTCGTTCCAAATGTTGTCCTTATATATTCCGGGTACTTTATCCCAACTTATATATGATATCGGCACATGAGCTCTTACTAGTTTACCAAGCGTGGTAGCGATTTTTCCAACATTATCTGAGACCGGAATACCAAGTAAGTTTTGATCAACTGTAATGACCCTAAAATAAAAATAAAAATAAAAATAAAATGAAAATTATATTTACTTTAAGAAAATTCTAAAATTATAAAGAAAATAATAATAATAATAATAAATGACATATTAAAACAGAAAAGATTGTTAATAAATAAAAATGTGCATAGGAGCTTCTGTTTGATAAAAATGCAAGGAGTTAAGGTGATTAAAAATTGGGACTTAAAACAAATATAGTTCCATGTCTTAGGAATTATATAAATACATACATTTAATATATGAGGTGTTTTCTGTTTTATTTAAAGGCAGAATAAAATGTAGTTTATGAGGCTCAAAATGTCTTATATATATTTATGCTAGAAATAATTAGCATGATACATGTGATTTTTATCACATAAATGTATATGAGGAGTTGCTGCTTTTAACTAAAGTCAGAATAAAAACAAATGTAGGATCAAATATGAATTTCTATATCTTATAATCATTTCCAGCAAATAACATAGTGTGAATGGTTTTTTATGATAGTGTGCATGATTGAATGGAGATGGTGGCTAGGTAGAAAATACAAGGAATTTACAGCTTCCTTAAACTTAGAAGGAAATAAAATAAACAAGGGTCACGTGCATATGGCATGAACAAAATAGAGTCATGAAAATGGCATGCAGTGTTTAAAATGTTTGATTCCTGAAATAACCAATTAAAGTAACCAAATGTGTGCAATTCCAATTAAGGACCACACAGAAATATGATTTGTGCATGAATAACAAAGGGCATCAAAGGAATTACCATTTTCTTAAACCCTAGAATGGTTTTATAAAACCTGCACATAACCATATCCATCATTCTCTCGGGATCAAAATAAAAATAAAATAAAATAGGAGAAATATTAGATTGAAACTCTGAGAGGATCTGCTGTTCAGAGGAGCAAGACAGTAAAACTAAACACTAGGTGAGCATTAATCTTTTTCTTATGCAATGGCATTAAGTCCTCTGGTAGGCAGCCTAAAAGGTCATAAATTATTTAAAATCTCTGAAATGATTTGTTATGGGTGAGATGAATGTTTGTTTGTGCATTTTTGTTTGGGGTTTTTAATCTGTATGTGAGTTTCCCAAGTTAAAATGGTTTGAGCATTTTTGTTCTAAATTATTATGATGAAGTATGGATCTAAATTATTTAAGAAATAGGCAGCAAGACAGTGATCTAGCTCATGTTCATTTCTTAGATATTGAAGTATGAAACCAAATGTTCATATCATAAGTCAGAGGAGAGTTTCTGGGTTTTTGGGGGGATTTCCTTAATAAAACCCTTATCCATATATTCACAGTAATATAATAGGATCATGATGCTTAAATTAATTTTAGGAAGACTATAGGCATGTTGCATTTCCTGTAATAAGGAAAATAAAATGGAAAAATATGGGGCTGGACCAGAAAGTATAAAAGTAAATATACCTTTCTGAAACATGAATGAACTGGAAGTTTTTGTGATTAAATTCATAAATAGAAGCTTAATAAAATAAGCAGAAACTGGAGGGGGATTTATTAAATTAATAAACCCTATGAATGAATGAAAGAAGAATTAAATTGGTCATTTGGGAGTTAGTCAATGATCTGCTTGCTTCAGGTGGGAGTAAGTATATGCATGGTGCAATTGAACCCTGAGGCCTTGTTGTTGGAATAAATTAAATAACCTGGGAGTTTCCTTCACAATGCATACATGGTGTTCATTTGACAGGGAGTTATAGACCACAAAATAAATAAGGAATGGAATTTAAAATCTGGGTTATGAATATCTAGACAGGGAGTTAAATTAATCAGTTTTAGTATGATGCTCTGATTAATAGCTGGGTGAAATTGGGAGAACAATATCCGAGTTCACTTATTTAGGCATGGAATTATGAATGATGTATTGTTTGCTGAGTATTGGTTGAATGCATGGATGTGTCTTTGAAATTATTTGGTATTAACTACTAATATGCAAAGTTTGAAACCTGCTAGATTAGGTAAATTTTGCAAGTTCACCAAAATTATGAATATGTGTATAAAATTTGATTAGTGTTCATACCAGTGTGAACTGACCCTTTTGGTTGCACTTGCAATCATCTAGGTGTCTCATTAAAATTGGGGCAGCTCAGTGATTTGCCTGAAGGAAAGTGAAGTTGGCTTGATGGATGAAGAAGGCATTAGCTACTAGTATAAATAAAAGAAACTTGTTTTATATTTGCAGATGCTTTGTAATGATTTTTGTTAGTCAGAGTACAAGTAGTAGTTGAAGTTAATTGTAGGGAGTTTTCTGTGTATTTGGTTTAAAAGCATGTACTTAAGTAAATCTATTTTGAATGACTATTGATGGTGAATGATTAACTACTGTTTTTATGAATGGTCTTATTTGGAGAAACCAGGGGATGAACATACCATATAAATATGATATGTGTATGTGATAATCTTTGATTTTATTGCCTGAGTTTATTTTGTAGTTTATGAAAAATCAAAGAGTTAAGGTGAATTGCTTTTTTTAAAAAAGAAAGAAAAATGAGCTCACCAAATTTGAATAAGAAATTTTCAGGAGAAATGGACTTATGCATGGCAGATAATTGATACTGGTTTGTGCATGAATCCTGGAGAGATTATAAAATTGCATTTATGTATTTTATTTCAAAATAAAAAGATTATAAAAGAAACAAACCTGGAAGTATTTGTGTTTTTGGTTGATAGCCTAAATGGGTAAATTCCCAGGAATTTCCATAAGGCAGAAACATGCTTGTGTTAGGAATTTTTTTTTAGAAGTTTGTTTACATGAGAAATATGAGTTTGAAAGTGGTAAGAAAGGGATTATGGCCGGCCTAGATGGCCATGGGTCAAGCCCTTATAGCCTGAAAGCATTTCACTTCAATTCATGAAGTGTAAGTGTTTCCAGATTTTAAAAAGAAAACTCCAAGCAACTTTTAAAAGACTCCAAGTATTTTCAATACAACCCCAAGTGCTCTGGTATGTACCTGGCCAAACTTAAAAATGCAATATAACTTTAATTGTTCAACCTGAAATGGTGATTAGGAAATCAGCTCTAAATGTTCATGCCTGTAAGTATAATCTCTGAAGTGATTTCATACAAGAACTTGATAACTATCATAAGAACAATAAAATGCTATTTTAGGGATAATAGACTCATTTAGGCAGGAAGCCTAGCAAATCATAAAAAGAAATAAAAAAGTGCACTATGTAACGCAATATCATTCACATAAGCATTATGCTTGCTGAAAATCTACCTCTTACATTAAAACAAAATTTAGGGAAGAAATAAATGGTTATGTTGATAACTTGTATTGTATCTTGTCTGTTTGATTCAAATTCTCTTTGCAAAAAAAATAAATATATATTGTGTTGCACTGAAAGGCAAGGGGAAACAATTATATATCATCAAATATATAATTGACTTAAAATGATTTGTGAACTGATATAATTATATTGATAACCCAGGGTCTTGGGAAAAAAAATATTTGGGATTTATCTAAATATTCAAATGTAACAGAAATGGGATTTAGTGATAAATTCCTTTTGTAAAAAAAATCTATGTGCTTAAGAGTAGGGTCACCACAGTTTGGTATCAGAGCTATGTTTTAAATAACATAGTAAATATTATTGTACACATATGGATGTTTGAATGCATTGTTTGAATTATTGGGATTGGATGCTTTTGTTTTATGTCTAAATAAAATGAGTGCTTGTGATACATGCGCAGTGTGCACCTAAGTAAAATAAATAAAGTAAAGTCACCAAAAATGATGGGGGTAAACAAACTAACATAAAAATCATATTTATAGCATTATGGTAGGACCAATACATCACACAGGTGCAGGACCATCACGTGAGCCACCTGTGATAAGCATGGAGGATTTTGTGAGAGCTTTGAGGAATGGAATAGCACCAAGGCATGACAATCCTCATGAGGAGCTCTCCAAACTGCTTAAGACATGTACCAATTTGGGAGGAAAGGATTTTGAAGGCACTGAAGGAGCTATGGGTGTTCAAACTTGGATAAGAACTATGGAGAGGGTCTTTACAGATATGCAAATCAATGACCAAAGGAAGAGACAGATAGCTTCAAGGAGGTTGAAGGGGGTTGCACTGGATTGGTGGGAGATTGTGATAGCAGGAAGGCCAGAGAATAATATCACTTGGGATGAATTCAAAGTCATGCTTGAGGCTAGGTTTGTCCCAGCATCTGCCAAGGCCACACTGCTAGAAGACTTTATTAGATTAAGGCAAGGAGGTATGAGTGTGAATGAGTACACTCAGAAATTTGAAGCGCTGTCTAAGTATGGAATGGTGTTAATAGGGAATGCAAAAGCAAAGAATGTAAGGTACATTCAAGGCTTGAACCCTAGTCTATCAAGAGCAATGTTGCCATACAAGGATAAAACCTTTGATCAAGTAGATCTAACTCTCTCATTTGAGCAACATGACACCACAAGAGAGAAATTCAGGAACATGAAGCTCAATAAGAAGAAGGGAGGTCAGAACAAAGTGCAACCTTATGACAAGAAAAATGCAAGCAAAGGAGTTAAGAAGGGGGAAGGAGCAGTAGCACCTGAAAGCAAGAAACTCACTCATTGTTTTAATTGTGGAAAAGCTGGACGTTATAGCAACCAATGCCCTGACCCTAAAATACCTAGAGGAGGCTGCTATAATAGTGGAAAGATGGATCATCTAAAGAAGGATTGCCCAGAGACTAATAGGAGGACAGCAAGGGTAGGAGCTTTGGTAGCAAACAACACTGGGAATGTTGGGCAACTTGAAGGTATAATTTTAATCAATACCCAACCAATATCAGTAATATATGACACTGGTGCCTCACATTCACTAATATCTTTGGAAATTGTAAAGAAATTAGCACTTGCTTGTGTTTCTATTGATCAACCCTTAACTGTACACAGCCCCATAGGAAGTTATTGTATGTTAGGAATGAAGTGTGCGGGTCTGAAATTAATTATAGGGGGTTATGAATTTAATTCATATCTATATGCTTTAAATTACCCTGGTATTGGGATTATTTTGGGGGTGGATTGGTTAATGAAAAATAAAGCAATTTTAAATTTATAAAATCTTACTATTTCTTTGGAGACAAATGAAGGCAAAAGAATTACAATTCTAAGTGAGATAGCAAAGAATACATGTGTTAATAAAATATGGAGAATTAATGAAATTCAAAATGAATTATAGAGGAAATTCCAGTAGTCAATGAATATATAGATGTGTTTGGAGAAGTGAGGGGAATTCCTCAAAACAGGCCAGTTGAATTTAAAATAAAATTAATGCCAGGAACTAGCCCAATCATTAAAAAGCCTTATAGGATGGGTCCAAAAGAGTTAGTGGAATTAAAACACCAACTAGAAGAATTAGAAGAGAAGGGGTTCATAAGATCAAGCAGTTCTAGTTGGGGTTCCCCAGTGCTCTTTGTCAAGAAGCATGATGGAACAATGAGGATGTGTGTAGATTATTGGGATTTAAACAAGGTAACCATCAAGAATAAGTATCCACTGCCTAGAATAGATGATCTATTTGATCAATTGCATGGAGCTAAAATATTTTCAAGGTTAGACTTAGCCTTTGGATTTCACCAAATGAAGGTTGCAGAGGAAAGCATTGAGTACACAGCCTTTAACACAAGATATGGCCTTTATGAATTTCTAGTAATGCCATTTGGTTTAACCAATGCTCCCTCCTATTTTGTAGATTTGATGAATAGAATTTTTAGAGACTTTTTGGATAAATTTGTTTTGGTATTTATAGATGACATATTAATTTATTCAAAGTCAGAAAATGATCATGTTATGCATCTACACTTAGTACTATCCAGGCTTAGAGAACATGAATTAAAAGCCAAGTATTCAAAGTGCACATTTTGGCAACATGAAGTGAAATTCTTAGGACACATAGTGTCACAGCAAGGGGTGAGTGTGGATCCAAGCAAGGTCATTGTAGTTCAATCATGGAGTAGACCCAAAACAGTGACTGAGGTGAGGTCATTCTTAGGATTGGCAGGGTACTATAGAAGGTTCATCAAGGATTTTTCAAGAATAGCCGCACCAATGACCAAACTAACAAAGAAGAACCAACCATATGTGTGGACTGAGCAGTGTGATCAAGCCTTTGAAAAATTTAAGCAAGCATTGGTGGAGGCTCCTGTCTTGCAAATCCCAGAGGTAAATGAAGGAATGGTTGTATACACTGATGCTAGTGGGTCTGGGTTAGGTGCAGTGCTCATGCAACATGGCAAGGTGGTGGCATATGCATCAAGACACCTTAAACCCAATGAGACCAAATATGCAACTCATGATTTAGAATTAGCTACAATAGTGTTTGCATTAAAACTTTAGAGGCATTATTTGCTTGGGGAAAAATTCGAATTATTCACAGATCATCAAGCATTGAAGTATTTATTTTCTCAAAAAGATTTGAATATGAGGCAAGCAAGGTGGATGGAATTTCTTGTTGCATATGATCTAGATATTTTGTACACCCCTGGAAAAGCTAATAAAGTGGCTGATGCATTGAGTAGAAATCATATTAGATTAGCAAGTTTGATGATTAATGAGTTTAAAGACCTTGCAGTGCTT
This sequence comes from Allium cepa, assembly GCA_030765085.1. Taxonomy (NCBI): domain Eukaryota; kingdom Viridiplantae; phylum Streptophyta; class Magnoliopsida; order Asparagales; family Amaryllidaceae; genus Allium; species Allium cepa. The sequence goes on from CM060929.1 coordinate 488,316,884, forward strand.
GGGGAGGCAGATATATATAGTAGGGATGAAGTGAATTTTAAAGAGCATGGTGATATGGTGGAGTATGGTACACTGGGATTGATCACAGTGAAATCTAACCCGGTGGAGAAAATTGGTGGCATGCAAGATCAAGATCAAAATTTAAAGGAGAAGAAAGAAATGTTATCAAATACGAGATAGAGAATTTTAAAATAGATCCCAGGGGGTATTTGAGGAAAAATGAAAAGCTTTGTGTACCAGACATTGCAGAATTAAAAGAAGAAATCATGAATGAGCATCACAAAACCAAGTACACCATACACCCTGGTGGCACTAAAATGTATCATGATTTAAAAAGGAGCTATTGGTGGCCAGGAATGAAACAAGCAGTGGCAAGATATGTGGCAAAGTGTTTAACCTATCAGCAAATTAAGGCAGACTATCAAAAGCCCTCTCGCATGTTGCAACCTTTGGAGGTACCTCAGTGGAAATGGGAAAGTATTTCCATGGATTTTGTGGATGGTTTGCCTAGAACTAAGAAAGGCAATGATAGTATATGGGTAATTGTTGATAGACTAACCAAGTATTCTCACTTTGTCCCTGTCAGGTCAGACAAAAATGCACATAGGCTTGCACAATTATTTATTAAGGAAGTGGTGAGGTTACATGGCATACCAAAGACCATTGTAAGTGATAGAGACACTTTGTTCACCTCAAGATTTTGGGAGAGCTTCCAAGAAGCAATGGGAACTCAACTTTGTTTAAGTACTGCCTACCATCCTCAAAGTGATAGGCAGACAGAGATAGTGAATAAAATATTGGAGGATTTATTGAGAGCATGTGTGCTTGATTTTGGGGGCAACTGGGAGGATCATATCCATTTGGCAGAATTCACTTACAACAATAGCTATCAGTCAACAATAGGAATGGCTCCCTTTGAAGCCTTGTATGGGAAACCCTGCATGTCTCCTTCCTGTTGGTTGGATGTAGGAGAGGGTGTAATATTAGGGCCAGATCACGTTAAAGAAACTTCCAACATGATTGAGTTAGTTAAACATAGGATGAAAGCGGCACAATCAAGACAGAAGTCTTATGTAGATAGAAGGAGGAAGCCAATGGAGTTTGAAGTAGGAGAGTATGTTTTTCTGAAAGTATCACCAATGAGGAAGGTATTCAGGTTTGGGAAATCTGGTAAGCTTTCACCAAGATTTGTAGGACCATATGAAATCATACAGAGAATTGGTGCTATGGCCTATAAGCTTAAGTTACCAGAAGAGTTGAGTGGTGTGCATCCAGTATTTCATGTTTCTCAATTGAGAAAGTGGGTACATGATGAAGGAGCAATTTTAGAGTCACCTACTCAAATTCAAGTTCAAAGGAATTTGGTCCACACAAATGAGCCAGTAGGGATAGTTGCCAAGGAGGAAAAGAAGTTGAGAAACAAGGTGATCAAACTGGTGAAAATTCAATGGAGCTTGGACACCAATGATTGTACATGGGAGGTTGAAGACAAAATGAGGGCTAAATACCCTAATCTGTTTTCTGATGGAGAGGAATGTTTAAGTAACTTTATGATAATTTTCTGAATATTTTTATATATTGTTTGCTTTCATAAAATGTGAATATGGGGTTATGAAGTTAAAGCAGACTATAGACTAGTGCTTTTATTCAGAGATATTAGAAGAAATTATGGGGACATAATTCCTTTAAGGGGGAGGGTATGTAATGACCCTAAAATAAAAATAAAAATAAAATGAAAATTATATTTACTTTAAGAAAATTCTAAAATTATAAAGAAAATAATAATAATAATAATAATAATAATAATAAATGACATATTAAAACAGAAAAGCTTGTTAATAAATAAAAATGTGCATAGGAGCTTCTGTTTGATAAAAATGCAAGGAGTTAAGGTGATTAAAAATTGGGACTTAAAACAAATATAGTTCCATGTCTTAGGAATTATATAAATACATACATTTAAATATGAGGTGTTTTCTGTTTTATTTAAAGGCAGAATAAAATGAAGTTTTATGAGGTTCAAAATGTCTTATATATATTTATGCTAGAAATAATTAGCATGATACATGTGATTTTTATCACATAAATGTATATGAGGAGTTGCTGTTTTTAACTAAAGTCAGAATAAAAACAAATGTAGGATCAAATATGAATTTCTATATCTTATAATCATTTCCAGCAAATAACATAGTGTGAATGGTTTTTTATGATAGTGTGCATGATTGAATGGAGATGGTGGCTAGGTAGAAAATACAAGGAATTTACTGCTTCCTTAAACTTAGAAGGAAATAAAATAAACACGGGTCACATGCATATGGCATGAACAAAATAGAGTCATGAAAATGGCATGCAGTGTTTAAAATGTTTGATTCCTGAAATAACCAATTAAAGTAACCAAATGTGTGCAATTCCAATTAAGGACCACACAGAAATATGATTTGTGCATGAATAACAAAGGGCATCAAAGGAATTACCCTTTTTCTTAAACCCTAGAATGGTTTTATAAAACCTGCACATAACCATATCCATCATTCTCTCGGGATCAAAATAAAAATAAAATAAAATAGGAGAAATATTAGATTGAAACTCTAAGAGGATCTGCTGTTCAGAGGAGCAAGACAGTAAAACTAAACACTAGGTGAGCATTAATCTTTTTCTTATGCAATGGCATTAAGTCCTCTGGTAGGCAGCCTAAAAGGTCATAAATTATTTAAAATCTCTGAAATGATTTGTTATGGGTGAGATGAATGTTTGTTTGTGCATTTTTTTTTGGGGTTTTTAATCTGTATGTGAGTTTCCCAAGTTAAAATGGTTTGAGCATTTTTGTTCTAAATTATTATGATGAAGTATGGATCTAAATTATTTAAGAAATAGGCAGCAAGACAGTGATCTAGCTCATGTTCATTTCTTAGATATTGAAGTATGAAACCAAATGTTCATATCATAAGTCAGAGGAGAGTTTCTGGGTTTTTGGGGGGATTTCCTTAATAAAACCCTTATCCATATATTCACAGTAATATAATAGGATCATGATGCTTAAATTAATTTTAGGAAGACTATAGGCATGTTGCATTTCCTGTAATAAGGAAAATAAAATGGAAAAATATGGGGCTGGACCAGAAAGTATAAAAGTAAATATACCTTTCTGAAACATGAATGAACTGGAAGTTTTTGTGACTAAATTCATAAATAGAAGCTTAATAAAATAAGCAGAAACTGGAGGGGGATTTATTAAATTAATAAACCCTATGAATGAATGAACGAAGAATTAAATTGGTCATTTGGGAGTTAGTCAATGACCTGCTTGCTTTAGGTGGGAGTAAGTATATGCATGGTGCAATTGAACCCTGAGGCCTTGTGTGTTGGAATAAATTAAATAACCTGGGAGTTTCCTTCACAATGCATACATGGTGTTCATTTGACAGGGAGTTATAGACCACAAAATAAATAGGGAATGGAATTTAAAATCTGGGTTATGAATATCTAGACAGGGAGTTAAATTAATCAGTTTTAATATGATGCTCTGATTAATAGCTGGGTGAAATTGGGAGAACAATATCCGAGTTCACTTATTTAGGCATGGAATTATGAATGATGTATTGTTTGCTGAGTATTGGTTGAATGCATGGATGTGTCTTTGAAATTATTTGGTATTAACTACTAATATGCAAAGTTTGAAACCTGCTAGATTAGGTAAATTTTGCAAGTTCACCAAAATTATGAATATGTGTATAAAATTTGATTAGTGTTCATACCAGTGTGAACTGACCCTTTTGGTTGCACTTGCAATCATCTAGGTGTCTCTTTAAAATTGGGGCAGCTCAGTGATTTGCCTGCAGGAAAGTGAAGTTGGCTTGATGGATGAAGAAGGCATTAGCTACTAGTATAAATAAAAGAAACTTGTTTTATATTTGCAGATGCTTTGTAATGATTTTTGTTAGTCAGAGTACAAGTAGTAGTTGAAGTTAATTGTAGGGAGTTTTCTGTGTATTTGGTTTAAAAGCATGTACTTAAGTAAATCTATTTTGAATGACTATTGATGGTGAATGATTAACTACTGTTTTTATGAATGGTCTTATTTGGAGAAACCAGGGGATGAACATACCATATAAATATGATACGTGTATGTGATAATCTCTGATTTTATTGCCTGAGTTTATTTTGTAGTTTATGAAAAATCAAAGAGTTAAGGTGAATTGCTTTTTTTTAAAAAGAAAGAAAAATGAGCTCACCAAATTTGAATAAGAAATTTTCAGGAGAAATGGACTTACGCATGGCAGATAATTGATACTGGTTTGTGCAGGAATCCTGGAGAGATTATAACATTGCATTTATGTATTTTATTTCAAAATAAAAAGATTATAAAAGAAATAAACCTGGAAGTATTTGTGTTTTTGGTTGATTGCCTAAATGGGTAAATTCCCAGGAATTTCCATAAGGCAGAAACATGCTTGTGTTAGGAAAAGTTTTTGTAGAAGTTTGTTTACATGAGAAATATGAGTTTGAAAGTGGTAAGAAAGGGATTATGGCCGGCCTAGATGGCCATGGGTCAAGCCCTTATAGCCTGAAAGCATTTCACTTCAATTCATGAAGTGTAAGTGTTTCCAGATTTTAAAAAGAAAACTCCAAGCAACTTTTAAAAGACTCCAAGTATTTTCAATACAACCCCAAGTGCTCTGGTATGTACCTGGCCAAACTTAAAAATGCAATATAACTTTAATTGTTCAACCTGAAATGGTGATTAGGAAATCAGTTCTAAATGTTCATGCCTGTAAGTATAATCTCTGAAGTGATTTCATACAAGAACTTGATAACTATCATAAGAACAATAAAATGCTATTTTAGGGATAATAGACTCATTTAGGCAGGAAGCCTAGCAAATCATAAAAAGAAATAAAAAGGTGCACTATGTAACGCAATATCATTCACATAAGCATTATGCTTGCTGAAAATCTACCTCTTACATTAGAACAAAATTTAGGGAAGAAATAAATGGTTATGTTGATAACTTGTATTGTATCTTGTCTGTTTTATTCAAATTCTCTTTGCAAAAAAAAAATATTGTTAGCACTGAAAGGCAAGGGGAAACAATTATATACCATCAAATATATAATTGACTTAAAATGATTTGTGAACTGATATAATTATATTGGTAACCCAGGGTCTTGGGAAAAAAAATATTTGGGATTTATCTAAATATTCAAATGTAACAGAAATGGGATTTAGTGATAAATTCCTTTTGTAAAAAAAAATCTATGTACTTAAGAGTAGGGTCACCACATCAACTTTCTTCGCCTCTGAACATGATGAATGTGAAGATGTTGGATTTTCTGACATGGAAATTTTGTTTTTCTTTTGGTTCAAACCTGCATAGCAAGTGAAGATGTACAGCAAGTGATGAATCTAAGTAAATACAAGTTTCATCATGACTGTTCGAACTATTTGGTTATGGATTTTATGGCTAATTTCATAGTATCCATGCGATAATCATGTTTGAACTTAGCTTGGGCCAGTGATATTGAATGATGTTTGAGTGTGCTAATTCATCAAAAATATGTGCTATCCTGCTTTACTGATGTCGGTAGTGCGTTTACTATTGTAGTTTTGTGTATTGAACTCACAACTAAGTGATTCATGTTTTTGAATGTTATAAATTACAGAAAAATAGACAATTTAGTAGGTGGAGTTTTGGTAGGGCTGTGTTGTACAGGTGAATGTAGAGTCTGGTGGTTGTAATAAGTGGTGATCAGCAAGGTGTAGCATCAGCTAGAATGGAGGAAGGCAAAGAAATTGATGTGTGTGCGGGGCAGTGAGTGATGGTGAGTATTGCAGTGAGATATTGAAGTGTATGGTTATGGTGGATGCTGCTGTTAATGAAGAGGTAATGGTTTAGGAATGTGGAGGAAGTGGGGACAATTGAAGCACTGTGGCGAGGAGTTCAAGTGTAGGTTGTGGTCGTAAATGGATATCATATGGATGGTTTGGAGTTTGGGTGATGGAGAGAGGTGATACTGTCTAGTGGATATGTTAGTTTTGTTGGATGATTGGTCGGATGGCTATGTGGTGAAGCACTATGCACTGAGATTACAAGCACAGAGCTTAGCAAACAGAATGTACTGAGATAACATGCATGGAGCAAGTAAGCAAAATGTAAACAAGATGAACAAAAATGAAATGCAAATGCAATGTTTTTTTTAGTGAAATTCAGATTTGTGACAGTGGAATGTAACTGAAAACTAATAGCAATGACATATTTTTTATGCAAAAACCACAAGGAAATACAAGTGAAACACTACCGAATGACATTAACTAAATTAAATTGCCAATTTAGTTATCATTTAGTTGTTTCATCAACTAACTAACTAAATAAACTTTCAGTGAACAAGCTGAGTTGTTTACTTGTAACTAAATTGTAAAATGATAACTAAATTGCCAATTTAATTTAGTTAATGTTAGTTACAACCTAAATAAACATTTAACAATTAACAATAACTGCCACAATATTTAGTTACAAACTAAATTGGCAATTACTTATAACTAAATTTAGTTATTTCATTAACTAATACTAACTAAATTAACTACGAAACAACATTTCATTGTATTTAGTTAATATAACAGTTAAACAAAGCAACTAAATAAAAACAAATATCATTCAAGTTCTGTTTTCATACAAACTTACTGGATGAAAGACTAAATGTTTAGGCAGTTAATACATAATCAAGTCCAAGCCCAATAATGCATTATAATCACAGTTTTACAAAATATGTTGTCTACAAGCATTGTATAAACTGACTATGAAAGGATTCTTAAAAATGAAATGCAGTCTTAACTCAAGATCCAATAATGCATGAAAGAGGTACAACACAGTGCAATTAACAATAGTCAAGGGAGAAGTTTGTATGCATTGCTTACGGATTAGTGCAATGGATAATCTACTTGTGTCGATGTCACGAGCGATCCCACTAAGTAATAAGAAATAGCCTGTTATAATGGAGAAAAACAAAAGTTGTATCAATCACGTGTCCCATATGTATATTACATGAGTTATACAAATGGGTAAAAAAACCGAAAAAATAGAAACTGATGATTCAATGCTTCAAGATCTGTATTCATCAAAGTCACAATAGAAACAAAAATTAGATACTCTTGCATACTATTCACTAGATGCTGTGCATTTATTACAAAGACCATTGCATAAGAATATAATACTTCATTTCACACATAATATAAGATTGCCCTTTTCTCATTTCCTATTAAAACTTGTATATTATATTGAGCATAGTGAGAATTCAATAGATCTGACTAATATGTCATGGCGTCCTCTTTAGAGAAACAAACAAAAAAACAAACCTTTTTATTTGAGAAAAGAAATAGGCGCTTGACAGAAAGTAGATAAATATACAAAGGCTAACAATATGAATTGTAGAGTAAGATATAATCTAAAAGAAACGAGTGACCAGCAAACAAACTACGAGGGATATATGTCTACCCTTAGCTATGCTCAAACCGGGAAAATCAAAACCATGTATAAAATATTCAAAACCATACATACACACAATCGTGCAATTAAAAATATACAGACACACAATCTTGTGATGTACGAATACTAATAAGTTAACATATGGATATGGTAAGGTCTTCTAATTTTTCATTGTCTTCAAAAGCTGATTGATAGACGGTAGGGAACTCAATGTCATCCACATTTGTAGTCAACCGTTTTGGTGTATGCAAGACCACAGACCATCCGTTATTTTTTAAATCTTTTAAATAGAAAACTTGACTCGCTTCTGATGCAATAATAAATGGTTCGTCATTCACGTTATATTTGTTCTTCAATTTCCCTAAATTTACCATGATCAGGTTTGAAATGGGATCTATTTTGCAACCATTGACCTTATCCTCGACCTTTACCCAATCACAATAATTTTTTTTTTTTGAAGTCAGTGTAATCCAACTCAAGTATCTGTTGAATGACTCCGTAATACGTTGTTTCTGCTTCCTTATAATTTTTATCCTTACCACTCGCTCTAAATTTTGTAATTGCTCTCATGCATACACCGCTATTTTGTGTTACGATACGGTCTTCGTACTTTTTCGTGGAAAATGAAAATCCATTCACTCGGTACTTCATATAACTACGCGTTATGAACTTCGGCCCGTGCACTAGCCGCCACAGAGTTGGATCAACATCAATGGTCTTTAACAAGTGCATAAAACAAAATAAGTAAAAAAGCATGATCACGAAGGTGTATTGCACACTTATAAACACATGAAATACTTAAGACGATGTTATACCTCATTAGGTAACCATAGATTAAAACTTTGAACGACTTCCACGGTGGTAGCCCTTCCTCGAGGTTGAAATCTAGTACTTTTCACATAGGAGTTATACCTCCTACGGAAAACACATATCAAAATGTATATATAAAATGAATTAAAAAAATTGAAATTCCGGACAAGTTCGTGAACTTACTTCTTCCATTCATCCAATCCATCGTACTTATTAAGGACCCATCTACGCACTTGTTCAAACTGCACTTGGGTTAACGTTATATCTTTACCATTATCCAGAGGTATCTCACCAGCAAACTCATCGTCCTCATCTAAAAACGCTTCGCAGGTATGTTTATGATTGCCATCACCTCCGTTTGGCATATATTCCATGCAGTAAAGACTAGCTTCTTGTATGATATATCCTTCTGCAGTACACCCTTCAATGTATCTTTTGTTGCACACATATCCTTTATATGTTTTCATCAACCTATAAATATGATCAATTATATATTGTAGACGGTGGCTATTTATATCAAATAATGATGTACATAACTGAAATTAGAAATTTACCGTTCAAATGGATACATCCATCTACATCTGACAGGGCCACAAATCAACACTTCATCGGCTAAATGAACCATAAGGTGGACACTGATATCAAAAAATGCAGGTGGAAAATGTTTTTAAAAAACACACACTGCTTCTACTAAGCTAGCCTTTTCTTTTAAAAGATGTTCCCTATTTATCACCTTTGAACACAAAATGTTAAAGAATAAACTAATATGATGAACATCATTTCGCAGATCCTTATGTTGTGGATAAGAATGTTGAAGCAATACCGGAAGCAAATGCTGCATTATGACATTGTAATCATGTGACTTCATATTTCTTAGTTCAGGAGGATTGATACTCACATTGTTGTGGAAGTTAGAAGAGAATTTGTTAGGCACTTTCAGATTTTTCAAAACAGTGCAAAACCGTATCTTTTCTTCTTTGCTCAAAATGAAAGTTGCCTTTGGTATGCTTATTTTATTTGTTTCAGGATCTTCCATCACCCACAACTTTTGTTTTATACCCATGATTTTCAAATCCTTGCGTGCATTGATGCCATCTTTTGACTTATCTTTATGGTCCATAATGGTGCTGATGAGATGCTCCGTGACATTCTTCTCCGTATGCATAACATCAATATTATGTCGGACAAAATTTGCTTTCCAATATGGCAAATCAAATAAGATAGACCTCCTATACCATCTAGAAGTATTGTCAACATCTTCATTGGTTGACTTTTTCCATTTTCGAACAATTTCTTCTTTTTGTTTACCAACTTTCATTTTGATATTCGCTACTTTCTTTTCAACTTGAAAACCACCATAGCTCCCTATCTCTTATCGTGAACTCAGATTTACGTAACGAGTCAAATGTAATGACTCCTTTCCATAACTTCTTTAACTCGTCTACTAATGGCTGTAAATAAATATCAATATCCTTTCCTGGTTGTTTTGGACCAGAAATCAACAATGTTAACATTGAGAACTCCCTTTTCATGCACATAGACGGAGGAAGATTATATGGTACTACAATTACTGGCCAACAATTGTAAGGGTTAGAGAGAGAAGCATGTGGACAGAAACCATATGTTGCTATTCCAAGTGTGACATTTTGTGGCTCGACAGCAAAAGTTTGGTCAAAAGAATCTACGGCTTTCCATTGAGAAGTGTCACATGGATGACGCATTACGGTTGGATCAGACTTGGCACGACCATGCCAGGTCATCGCATCTGCTATCCATGGTACAGTATACAGTCTCTTCAATCTAGAAATTAAAGGAAAATGTCTTAATATCTTTCAAGGTACTTTGGTGCATTTTCTCTCTTTGCATAATGAAGTCATATATCTAGGTTCATTGCAATTTTTACAAGAAACTTTGTTCTCATCATCTTTCCAGTACAATATGTAATCATTGATGCATGCATCATAAGTTTTGTAATTCAGCCCAACTTGCTTAATGATCTTCTTCACGTCGGAGTATTTCGTCGGCAGCTTGTTACCTTCGGGGAGTAACTCCTTTATTAGTTCGAGAAGTGCAGTCACACCATTATCTGAAAAGCCATATTGGGCCTTCAAGCTATTCAGTTTCACAATAGCATTCAGCTTCGTAATCCCTTTTGAACATGAAGGATACAATGGATCTTTTACGCTACCAAAAAGTGATTTATACTTCTTACTTTCATTGGCCTGCTAAATTGGATAATCAGCAGACTGCTCTCCAACATTAGCATGATCAGACAAAGGATTTGTAGGTTGAAAATGATGAAATCTATCTGCATCATTGACCAGATCTTCCATCCTAATATGTTAAAACTCATCAGTAGTTGTGTCATGACTAACTGGTTGTTTTTTTCCATCTCCACCCTTTTTTCCCTATGAAAATACCATACTGTATATGATTGGATGATACCCCATCTAAGCAAATGAAAATGAATTTCATCTATTTTGATCGTCTTCATATTTTTGCACCGGGTGCAAGGGCATAAATACACTCCTTTCTTACCACCGTTTTCTTCAACAAAACTAATGAACTTCTGCACCTCGTCTATATAGTATGTAGATCTTAGATCTGATTCAGTTATCCATTGTTTGTCTATGCTGAAAGACATACTGCCCTCCTATATCATATATAACAGAACATGAGACTTTCCCTTCAATGGGTCCTCGTTTCAATTGCTCGAAAAGAAATTTTTTGAAAAATTCAAGTGGGAAATTATTGGAATTTTATTGAATTGAAAAGAATTATTAAAAATACAAGAAGAGAATAGTCCCACATTGTAAGGTAAGGGTCATGTTTTCAGATGTGTGAAGTATATTGATATAGACTATTTTCTATGATACTCTTAATTATAAAAATAGCATTTCTGTAAAAGTTAACATTAGCACCAAACTGTTTCCAAAAATTTTGCCATTGCAACGACGCTATTTTGTAGCACCGGAGTAATGTCTATGCATTACCCTTCTCCTGACTTGGCTTGCACCATTAACAACAATTTTATTCCTAATATTAACACGCTGACCATCTACAACACATACAATGCTACAAAATTACTGCCATGCTAAAATGAAGTTACTCATATAGGAAAAAAATTGTCAACAAAAAAATATTGAAGATACAAGCACTTAGTTTGTTCAGTTTCCTAAATATGACTGTTGATTTAGCTCGTTTTAGTTGAGCTCCAAAAGTGTTTCAATTTAGGAGAAGAAACCAAATCATGCACATTAACCTTGTTAGTAAAGGATATGAGCATATTAGGAGCAGGTTTGTCTCAGCATCAAAAGGAAACATGTTCCATATGTTTTATTATGAAACAATAGATGTTAATTCTTTTAACAACCACTCCTACCGTATATTCTTTTTATTACACTAACTATTCATCCGTTGCAATAAATATTAGTTACATATAAATAGGTCGATACAACTAATTTTATAATGTGGAAATATACAGCATTTTTGAATTGAAAGAAATCATGTTAATGCATAAAACAATTATAAGAGCAAAAAAATTGAGGTAAAATAAATTAATAAAACTGGAAATAGGATATTGTGGGCTACTCTCTCCCAAGGAGCAACCGAAAAAGATAATGAATGTACGCATTCTTTACGCCAAGAAGAAATATTGTAGTCTTGTAGCTAAGCCAACTCCAATTCAAATATCAAATAACATATCCACCAATGTGCATTGCACGGGTCACATACTTTGATTTAATTTTAAAATTATGCATTCTTTAAAATTATGCAACTGTTGCGAAAACACAGAACCATAAGAAAGTTAAATTCCATATTCACCCAAACGCATTAAGGTTTCATATAAAGATGTTGTTCAAAGTGCTGGCTGGTCATGTTCGGTGAAAGTAAAATTACACTATGACTATGTTGAGCCTATTGTGGAGGATGGTAGGATAAACGGTAGGCTCTCTAAAATTGCCGTGGAAGAGGCCGAGCAAGGCTATTAAATAAACGATTTTCTAGCACTATATATTAGGATGCAGTGCTTGTACATAACCATTAAATGAATAAAATGAAAGCTATATGAAGACCTAGCAAGTAAACATAAAAAAAACGAAAATCTGGGTGTAGAACTTACAACCCATTTATTGGTAAAAATAGAATTGATCTTACAATCCAAACTGTGTTTATGTTGTACCCTTTTCCCCATTTGAAATATGATACAAACCATTTTAAAGATTTTAAAACTAACTTTTATGGAAGTCCTTCAATCCCTTACCCATGACATAATCACCGAGTACAAGCCTGCACAAAAGTATTGCCTACACAATACCTCGGCTTCTTTATTAATTGCAATTTGCAAACTTAAAAAAAACAGAGAGAGAGAGGAAAAGTCATACTAAACAAGCACAGTTACATTTAAAACCATACACTTTGTTACATGTGCTAAATATGTGCTAAGGCTAATTTCACTAGCTTGTAAATTGTAAAAAACAGTATGAATTAGCATGAAAGATGAACAAAATTACATACTTACAGACCGAATTTAACTACGGACTAACAATATTACATCAATCCATCAAAGCTTTTACAGCCTACAATTATAACAGCCAACAAAACAACACAAACATACAAATTGAATCATATAGAACACCCAACAATCCATAAAGAACAACAATGCCAGTTGAATGAAATAATTTTATGTCCATACCTTACAACCTTACAAGAATCATTTAGCCCAAAACTATAAAAATTGTCAGTTCCTTTGCCATGTAAAAGAAAGTTACAGCTGAATCTTAGAAACAAACATGATGGTTTCCGGTAAAAAACAATGAAACATATTGCAATCATCTTTAATCCTTGAGGAAACAAAAGACTGTAAATTATTTTTTAGCGTAAAAGTATAAAGATGATTCACCTTGTTATGTGCCATCATCTTCTCGTTTAAGTGAAACTAAGTTTCGCTATAACGAACAAACTATGAAAGAACAAGATTGGGATTTTGAAGTTTGTTATGACAGACAAACTTTGAATCGAAAAAATTTACCTACAGATGAAGCTATTAGCAGGTGGATTGAGGGGAGCCAGCAACGAATTGCGATGGGATGGGAGAGCACGAGATTGATATGAATTGGTAAAATGGAAAGATTGATATGAATTGGGGAGCAAGAGAAGAAATGGAATTTGGGGAAAATGATAAGTATGGGGCGTGTTTTTCCAGTAAAAGTTTCGCACCAAAAATAGGCACAACAAGTGATACGGCTAAAGACCGTATTAGATATGATACGGCTAAGACCCGTACCTAAACAAGAGGGAAAGCGAATTACTTTGGAGGGAACCATGCGTTTTGGGTGTAAAAGTTTCTGCCAATAGTAGGCACGAAATTGGATACGGCTGCAAGCTGTATCAAATTTGATACGGCTATTAGCCGTGTCCAAATAATTAGGTAGGGCTTGGAGCCGTATCATATTTGATACGACTTTAAGCCGTATCTAAGAAGGCAGATGGAGGGGTGGCTAAAACTGTTTTTGGGTGTAGTGACGATTCATCAAATCTACAAAGAAAGCTGGAGCATTAGTCAAACCAAAAGGCATGACTAACCATTCATAAAACTCGTTCTCAGTACGGAAAGCAGTCTTGGGAATGCTTTCCTCAGCAACCCTGAGCTGGTGAAAACCTGTGGCAAGATCAAACAGAGCGAAAACAGTGGCACCATAAAGTTGATCAAACATATCATTGATACGAGGCATAGGATATCTGTTTTTCATAGTGAGCTTGTTCAACTCCCTATAATCAACACACATCCTCAAAGATCCATCGGACTTGGTGACGAAAACCACCGCTGCTCCCCATTCTGAATGGCTAGGTCTGATCAGACCTTTGGAGAACAAGTCCTTAATTTTCTTTGCTAACTCAACCTTCTCGCGGGGTGCCATTCTTATAGGAGGAAGAACTACAGGTGGTGCTCCAGGAATAAGATCAACGCGGAAATCAATTTCCCGCTTAGGAGGTAAAGCAGTGACTTCACCAAATACATCTGGATAGAATCTGACCACACGGGTCGAATGAAGATCACCAGGATAAGAATCCAGAGAATATATAAACTGCCAGCAAAATCTTGAGGCGTGCAGCACTGAATAGTCAAGGAATTTCTTTGATCATCAACAAGATAAACAGACTGGGATTTACAAGATATACGGGCATCATGCCTACCCAGCCAATCATTTCCAAGCAATAAATCAAAAGCATCAAAGCCCAAAACATAGAAATCACCACTGAAGCAATGATCAGAATAGAGAAGTTACATATGCTTACAAATCCGATTAAGGTTTGCGGGACCCCCAATTGGATTTGAAACACATAAAGATACAAAATCATACTCAGGAGAAAGAAGATGCTCGAGCTTATCACACAAATCAACAAAAATGAAACTATGGGAAGCTCCAGTATCAAATAAAACACGAATAGGATGCTAAAATAAAGAAAAGGTGCCTTGAAGAGTACCTTGGTCATCACTAGGAGCAGGAGCAGGTGCCAGAGCTGGAGAAGATGCAAAGGTGACAGCAAATATACAGAAGGCTTACCCTTCTGCTGAGTAGGGCAATCCTTTTTGAAATAACCAGGCTGGAGACAGATATGGCAGAGATCATGCCTAGCCAGCTGAGCAGGTGGAGGAACAGTAGCACTAGCTAACGTAGGACAACTATTGGCATAGTGTCCCCTCTGATCACATCTGAGCAGGTGATGAAAGAAAGATCAACATGCTGCCTTTGAGAAGGAGAAGACGATGAAGATCCCAGATCCGGATTTTGAGCCAATTCTTCTTTTGCTCGTGGAAATTAGGCTTTTCTTAGAGTGAGTTAGTAGAGGAAGACCGAGGTGAAGGAGCACCAGAAACAACAGGACCCTTAGAAGTAGGGTTCTCATATCGGATAGCCATATCCATAAGCTGGGTAAAAGTGCCATGAACATGAGAAATGAGACGGTCATAGTACTCGAGACGAGCACCAGCTATGAACTTCTCATTCTTCTTGAGAGGAGTGTCTATCAGGCCTGGACCGAACTTGGAAAGTTCATTGAACTTCCTCTCATACTCAGCAAAAGACATGCTTCCCAGCTTGAGGTCCATGAACTCTCTATAAAGCTGGGATTTCCCGGCCTCGGGCATCCACTTAGCAATGAAAGCATCCCTGAAAAGATAATAGATAAACTTAGAAAAGGCACGAAGAGATAGAAAAAACAGAATTCAAAAAAACACGAGAAGATACCTAAACTGCTCTCAAGTAATATCAGCCTCGACGGTGTTAGCCGTAACAGACTCCCACCAATCTAGGGCAGCCTCCTGCAACTGCCATGCTACTAACTGATGCTTCTGGGCATCAGTAATCTCAAGATCAGTAAATATCCTCTCTAAACTCTGCAACCATTGCTGGGCTTCAATAATGCTCTCTGAACCAGTAAACAGGGTTCTACCAAGTTGAGATAATTCCTTACAGAGAACGATAAACCTAACAGGTGCAACTGGCTGAGGAGCTGGGGCAATACCACGACCCCTATCTCTCTGGCATTTCCTCGATTCATCCTGAAAAGATCAAGAATGAATTTAGGATAACATAATGAGAAGACACGGATAAATTAAGATAAGACAGGATAAGTTCACTTGGTTGAATATCCTAAAGAAAGAAACACTAACAAGGTATATACGAGAGGAAGGAAGTTTTAAAACAACCTTTAAAAATAAACTTCAAAACAAGAAAAATTTATATCAAAATAATGTTTGGAAAATCCTTTGAAAATCATTTTGAAAATCATTTTATACTTTGAAAATACGTTCTCTCACCAAGAAATGATTCTGAGGTTGATTTCACTCATTCTAGGGTATTTCTACCCTATCTATGATGAGTTTTTGCTCCGCATGCTATGGTTTGCCTAAAAACCAAAGCTCTTATACCAAATGTAACGACCCACTATTTTATATCATTCAAATCAAAAATAGTCCACACATGTCAGACTTGAATGATGCAAAATAACAGATTGTAATAAAATTTTGAGCAAATAAAATCAATCACACAGAATCACAGACGCAGAAATACCAGAATAACTCGCAGTGGAAATTAAAATATCATAGTAGTTCATGAAGCTACTATAATAAAGTCTCAAAACAAATACATAATATCAGTCGGAAAACAACATAATGGAAATCCCAAATACATATAAGTTCACTAATACATGAGCTGAACTAGAATAACAGAAACTGAAATAGATAGATAACTAGATAAGCAGAATCTCCAGCAAAGGCTAGCTCCAAAAAGAGAAATCCAAAGCTATCACATGCTGATCCGAGCGTAAAGCAAAATACAAAACACTCGAGTCAGGACATACATACTTATATAATGTAAACCAACTCAAGTGAACTGCAGTAAAGTACAAGTAACTTAAAAGATGCTTGGGACGCCCATCCTCTAAGGATCCGTTAAACTATTTACCATGTATTAATATTGCGCTATTATAATAATATCTATAGTAAAATAAACTTACTTTAAAATAGCGTTAAGGGGTTACTCATATAGCCCTTAACACAAATAATGCCAATAGTCTATACAGTACCTGCATATCTCCTGATCGGGAGACTACGAGAAGATACTCCATAGGTACGACACAAATAGAAACTCGTAGTAAGGCTCGCTATGGTAGGTGACACGACACACGAGGCAATGGCAGGGTAGATATACCAATTACGCACACGGGCTGGTGGTAACGTAGCAGCCACATACGCCTACCTCGAAACACACTCCCAAATCAAAGGGTGGCCACCAAACAATCACAGAGTAATAGAGTGGTATCGAAGAAGTGCGTCCGACCAGAGGAGCTACCCCTTTTGGCTCGAGATCGCTCCTGTTTTAGCCACCTTAAGCCAACTCACGGGAGTCAGGTCCACATAATATACCTCAAGAACGTCGCCACCATCCTACTTCATTCTGGAATCTCCACCGCGTACACAGTTGTTAAAGTGGTTTTCGGTACCGATAGAGAGTATGTCCATATCCGATCCTGATCTCTTTAACAACCAATCGTTATTATAACCCGTGGTTATAAGTTCAAAATATAGTATTTTATACTTCAAAAATCAAAGATCATTTCAAATTCAAGTATAATTTCAAATCCATTTCGAAATATCATATCTTTTCAAAACCTATTCATTTTATTTAATTTAAATGCCATTCCAAATCTCATTTCAAAATGATTTTATATTTCAAATCAAAATACTCCATTTAAACCATAAAAAAAGAAGTTAGTATACTTAATAATCAAATATTTAATTCTCAAAATTTAGCCTTTTCATAATTCATTTATTCACTTAAACTTATTAAAACGGTGAAATTTCAACTTTCGCGGCGTTTAGAAAATGCTATGGTAAGTTGCATTTGAAAACAATTCAATTAGCAAAGACAGCATTTAAAACTGCTGTAATAGTTTAGGCTCAAGTTTTAGTTTCTACAACTACAGCACTTACAAAGTGTTGTAATAGCCCTTTGTTCATTTTAGCCTTTTAGTTCATTGGTATCAACTACAGCACTTAGAAATACTATAATATCCTTTACTTCAAAAATGATAGCATTTCTGAAATGCTGTTAATAAAATTCAAGATTTTCTATACAATTTCATAAATAATTAAACTTTAATTTAAACCATTTTAACTTATAAAATCATATTTTCTAACTTTAAAAATGATCATTAAATACCCTTTAATTTATGATTTTATAAAGTGAAATTTTCATACAAAAATCAAATTTTAATAATTTACTTATTAAATTCAAGCATACCAATTTCTATTCTTTATATTTAAAAATTTATCTTAACACTTAATTTTAAATTTCCATTTCAAAATATAACTTATTTTTCATTTGATTTACTTAATTAAAAATTCACTTTCAAACAAAATTCCCAAATTTCAAATTTAAGTTATATTTCAAATGTCAACTTAACTATTCAATTATTTCACATTTTTAACTTGTAAAAAAATCAATAACACTTTATAAAAATCAATTTAAATTCAATTTAAATCAAAATATCATAAATTTGCATTTTAAAAATACTTTTGAAAATTCTAGAACAATAACCACGGGTCTGTATAATATTTTCTAACTTAGGTCAAGTGATACGGATAATATATCAATTCAATCCGTAATTTACAAAGAAAAATTCGGGTTCTATCATTTCAAACTCGCATTCCCAAGTAAAATGAAATAAATAAAAATCGCTCGGGCCTATCATTTCAGCCCGTAATGATTTTTCCTTATTCTAAAGTCCGTTCGGGTATGTATAATTTCAACCCATAGTGATTCTGTTCTACAGGGAACTTGCCGTGTGAGAAACAGATATAAATAACAATATAGCCTCATATAGTAGTAAAAGATGAAATGACTGATATATAACAGGGTGATCATTATATAAATCATATCATAGGCAGGTATAACATGATAATATAATTCTACATATTCACTTGGTGTCAATTCACTAATTATATATGTACAGATGTCATGTGCGAAATACTGACCTCTTAACATTGGAGTTAACAAATTCAGAGACACAAACAAAGATCCAGAAAGCATGATAGCATAACTATGGATTCAAGTGTGGGGAGAGCCAAGATGATTATCTTGTACACAACAAAGAAAACAAGATAAATACAAATATAATTCCAACATAGAATACATATTGAAACAATTTAAAATTAAAAGCAACAAAACGCAAAGTGGTTTGACCATGCTTCAACCAATCATATGCTCGGTCTAGAGGCTCTAATGCTCGGCAATGGTTGTGTTAAGGTCGGGTATGGGGTCAATATGGCTCGGCCTAGTAAGGAAATGAAGGGGTTTATGGTGATAACATGAAACATACACAAGTCTAGGCAACATAGTGGAGTTTTTATGACATTTCTTGGCTCGGCTATGGCAAGTGGTGGCTTGGCCTTACTTGGTTCATCTCAAGTGGTGGTGCAGCAGTGGCCTAAGGTCAGGTAGTGGCTGATGGAGGTAGTTCTAAGGGTGGCCGAGAGGATATGTGAAGGGGATGTGGCCTATAGGGTTCGGCCAGACTAGTTTTTCAAGTGTGCTTGCAATTTTTGAGGTGTTTTCAACATAGGAGAGGCCACGTCCTATCATGGTTAGAGAGGTTAATGATGGTTATAGCTGAGTATGCTGGAGGTAGAGGATATGTGGTGGTGAAGAGGCTATGGCCGAGCAAGTGAAGGTAGAAGCAGGACAAGAATTCAAGTAAAACAAAGAGGAAAATAGGAAATTGATGCCACTACTTACCAAAAGAATTTTTAGAAATTTGATGGTCGAACCTTTTTGAGATGAAGTAATTTTTTCTTACGTGAAAAATAAAAAATATACGGCTATAAGAAAGAAGTATGGTCGGCTATTCAATGTGAATGTCAATTGAAAATTAAAAGACAAAAGAGAAGTGAAAAGTCATGGCATATGAAAGGGTTTTGACCCTTTACATTTATTTTTCTTTTATTCATTTTAAACAAATGAAAATGTAAGTAAATAGAATAGAAAAAAATAAAAATAAAGTAAGAAAGAAAATAAATAAACTTTAGAAAAATATAAAATAATTAAGATAATAGTATAATAATTGAAACTAGGATTTAAAAATTATAAATAAAATACAATAAGCTTTAGAAAATTATAACCACACTTTAAAAATATTTTAAAAATGAAATCTTGAAATAAAAATAAATTTAAAATATTTTCAAAATGAAAGAAAAATCAAATTTAAAAATATTCAAAAATCTAGGGTTGGCACAATATATAATAAATGTATAACTAGTTTTGAATTCAAAATTAAGTTTAATTTTTTTTAAATATCATTACTTTAAAAAAATGTTTTTTTGTCATCATGGTCGAGAATAAAATTTATAAAAATTACAGTTTTTTTATTGAGCACATACAAACATACACATCGAATTGATAACAAGCGGATATATAAATTCATGATAATGTAAATTCTAGTCTACTTAGATACAATGATTTAAATTCACATATAAATGAATAAATAAATAATTGGATGTTACTTAATTGTTGCCTTAGTATAGCACCTTGAATGCTGAATCAAACTCCATGCATAGGTCTGACAAAAGTACCTCCAGAATATGCAGACTAGAAGTAATCACCGTACCTTAAGATCGATTTATTTGATTTATTTTTTTGGAAATGCGGAGGAATACTCCTATATTTTTGTCCAGAAATGGAGGTAAAGGAAGCTCCAAAAGACTGGATCAAATAAGAGGGAGGTGATGTTTAAATAGGCAATGAAGTGGAGGGAAAAATGCATATCAAAATCTCCTAGCTTACCTCTTCTTATTGACTAATTCAAAATCACATTTTTCATTTAAAAACATGGTAGCACCCCGAAAATTTAATAGAAATTTTAAACGGAAATTCAATAAGAAAATTAAATTCAGTTAAATTAAGAACAAGAAAATTTTCTACATATATCCGAATTTGGCTACGAAACCCACTCCATTGCATTCGTGGAGATTTTCTGGATGATTTTCATATATAACACTTCGAAAAAAGAGATTTTGTAGAGATGTTATGGACGTTGAAAAATATGAGAACAAAATAAAATAAATAAAACAAAGTCATAGGTCGACCACGGGCCTTCTTCTTCGACCATGCACTTGAAAATTCAAAAAACTGGGCGTTATTTTAAGCATTGCTTTGACGGCTTTGATCGTCCCTTCCATGCCAAGTTTTAATGAACGAACCTAATGACTGGAATTATTCTCCAATCCAAATCAACGCCCCGAATTCATAGCTAATCCCTATATAAGAAAGCCTAACCAAAACCCTAATTCTTACTTAAAAAAACACATTAATGAAACTTTGTCAAAACTTTCCTTTTTCTCTAACCTCTAAAAATTTCTTCGAATCAAATAAAAATCAAAATAGAAGAATTCAACAAACCAGATATAGGAGAAGCTAGGAAATGGAGGGAAATTCTCTGGCAAAGAAAATAGGAAGTACTTAAGCTTGAGGTGAATGGGAACAATTTTAATAAGATAAGTAGTATGGTTAAATTTAATCTATTTTATTTGACTTAAGGTGTTAGTAATATAAACTGTAAATTAAAAACCTAATTTGAAATCTGCGAAATAGATAGAGTTAAACTCTATAAATTGTTAAATCTAATTTGATGCTGGTACATCCCTTTTATGATCATATTGTAAAGCTCTAGTTAAACTGATAATCTAGGGTTGGATTGAATTCACTGTGAATTGGCAAATCTAATGATAATATACCTCTTGTTATTATTTAACTATAAAACCATAGTGCTTACATTCCTTAACCTACTAGATATTAGCTGCTATTTAAGGGCATCTATGGTTGCTAACAGCTTCAAGTTTCTAGTTTGACTCCTCTTCCACAATACTTCATAATGAGGAGGTAAAATCAGACTTTCTCTGTTTAATATAGTTAAGGAAAAAGTATTTCAGAACAGACACAAAGGAGATGGTAAGGAAGGAATTCAACATAAACACAAATAAAATACCACAAGGTCCACGTAAAAAATAAAAAAATCAAATTGTATCGGAATTATTACAAACCAAAGTTCAATCAATATGAGTAGGAGAGTCTTGGAGTTCAGAAATATGACTTACCTCTCTACCTCTATCACCTTTCTCCATCGGTACTGATTGTTCAACACTCACCGAGGCCCGAAATTTCTCTACCAAGGAGAAACTCACCTCGATCCTTTCATTGTTAGAATTGAAGCCCATGGAAATGGTCATGCCTCTGTCCAAGTTGTATTCCTAAGCACTATAGAGAATCTTGAAGGCTTCAGCGGCAACCACCTTCTCACCCTCCTCCTAAGTAATCTGATCCAACTTCTCCTGCTTAACCTGTGTAAGCTCATCCTCGGCCATCTTATGCTTAGCCTTTAGATCTCTCAAGGCCTTCTCCAAATTATCCACCTTTCTCTCGAAAGACCTTAGGTCTCGAAGACATTTCTCCCTTTCATTTAGGACTCCTTCCTAAACTCTGCAAAATCTTTTCTCAAAGCTTCGACCTTCTCTACTTCCCCTTCTAGCTTTTAAAATCCCTGGTGCAAAATCAAGAAGTTAGTCAAGACCTGAAGCAAAGAAGTTATTATGGAAACCAAAGGAATAAGTACTTCATCAGTGAGGAGAAAAATGCTACCCTGAGCTGGTCTTCCATCCCTAAATTCATCATTTCCCTGAAACTGCCCATATTTTCCACTATATTCACTCAGGAGCTTCCTACGATCTTAAAAAGGTGGGCATCAATAGCAGAATAGGTCACTTCAATCGCTCGATCCACTACGTCCTTTGGGGAAGTCGGAACAAGGACGTCGGAGATAGACTTGGTTTCGGAAGATAGAGGGTCCTTTCTTGGTCTTTTATGTGACAATTCCTTTAAGACTAGCTTTTGTCGAGTAGAAGTGGAAGTAAAAGAAGACTTGTTCATGAGTAATTCACCTATCAAAAGCATATCGTCAGAAGCCACTACAACATAAAAAGAGAATGTTGGTCAAGTGAGTAAACAAATATTTCGTACAAGTTATATCCTAGAGCACATGTTATAATATATTTGAAATCAAGGTCTACCCTTGGGAGCAGCAGCTTCTCTTTCGGCCTCGACGATTTTTGGGTATTAAGTTGACTTAGATCAATTACGTCCGAAGGCATAGTTTTGATTGAAGGAGGATCATAACCCAGAAATTTGTCCTAAGGCGATTCTGGCCTGCAAGCATTAAGGTTACCCTCGGGAAGGACTACATGTTTAAGCCTCTCTGCCTCCGTATTTTCATCGCCTCCTCGTACCCAGTATCGAAGAGATACTTAAGGGTTGGGGCGTTGTCGCTTCCAAGTTTAGCTAGAAAGATAATAGGGGAAACGATATTAGGAAACAATGTAATCGAAGCTTAAAAAAAGAGCATTCTAAAAAGGGAAAATTTGAAAACTTACAAGTTTCTAGTAATTTAGTGACAGTTCGAGGATCATTTGCATTTAAGAAAAACCAATGGGTGGATATTACCTTGTTGAGTGGCTTGACTAGGGGCATCTTTTTACAAACATAGAGTAAATATAAGAGAACTCCGAAAATACTAGTCGACCTATGTAAGTTATACAAGTTATGGATCTCAGCAGTAATTATGTTGCGGTTCTCCCTCTTTTAGTACAATACTGCTAAAGTTGATAATGTGCTATACGAGGCCACCCCAAGTTGGACTGGGCTGATTCCGTAGAACTCCAAAGTGTTAACAAACAAAGGTGTGAGAGGAAGAGACACCCCTTTCGCTAAATGTTCTAGTGTCCAGGTAAAGAACCCTTCGGAAGTTTCACTCCAGTCATCTTCTAGACAAGGAGACTTGACCTCGACTTTGACAACTTTATAACTCTCCATCCAATTCTCTAGTTCTCCTTGATTAGTTATAGGTTTTTCCATCGAAAGGTCTAAGAAGGGCCAATGTTAAAACTAGTTACTCAATAGAAATCCCGAAACTCTTACCGAAAAGATTTAAAGTCTTATGGTCCAAAAGAAAATTGGGCCTAAACTAGATTCTACAGCACAAATTCAAAGTTCTAGAATCTATCAAAAAAAACCATCTTATTGAGACGGTTATCAACCTAAGTTGGTAAAAGGATCGGTTTGAGGACAAAATCTTAATTTATCAGACAGCAAGTACAATGGATTAGCTAATCAAACAATACCCCCAAAATTAAAGTCAATTATTGATATAATAATAATCAAAATCGAATATTTAAAAGAAGAATCCTCCTAAAATACTAAAAGCAATAAAGAAAATTAATAAATTTTTAGGAAAGATTGAGAACTTGCTGTTTTAATTGCGAGTTTACAGTAATTCATGAAGGTTTCTTAGTTCTAATAATGATTGCAAATGTTGGTGATATTGTGAGTAAGAAGAAAGAGGAGGAAAAAAGGTTTGTTTAAACCCTAGAACCAAAGGTGGAGATTATCTAGTCACCAAGATCCTAACCATAAATGATATATGGAAGGGTCAGAATATGAATCATCCTAGAGTAGAGAAAAGGAATGCGCTATTTTGAAAAGCCAATGAAATTAAGAAAGTTGGTTGAAGCATTTAATGCAAAAGCAGGACTCATCCTTTCAAGATCAACAGCTCGAGTTTCCTTTAGATCCCACAAGTGAAGAATCTCTAAGATCTTACGGTCTCTAATCATATTTTACCTCTCGGCATCATAACAATTTCGCTTGCCGCTTAGTCTAGATGACTTCAAGTGTCAAGCATGATTTCCAAAAGTTTTGGCCTCACGATGTCAAATTAGATTTTTCCTTTCGGCACCATAACAGTTTCGCGTACCACTTAGTCTAGATGACTTCAAGTGTCAAACATGATTTTCAAAAGTTTTGGCTTCATGGTCTCAAACCAGATTTCAAATTTCGATATCGTAACAATTTAGCTTACCACTTAGTCTGGATGACTTAAAGTGTCAAGCATGATTTCCAGATGACTTAAAGTGTCAAGCATGATTTCCAAAAGTTTTGACTTCACAGTCTCAAATCCAATTTTGCCTTTTGACACAGTACAATTTCGCATACAATTTAGTCTAGATGACTTCAAGTATCAAGCATGATTTTCAAAAGTTTTGGCCTCATGGTCTCAAATTAGATTTTGCCTTTCGGCACCATAACAGTTTCACTTGTCACTTAGTCTAGATGACTTTAAGTGTCAAGCATGATTTCCAAATGTTTTGACCTCATGGTTTCAATTCCGATTTCGTTTTTCAGCACCATAACAATTTCTCTTACCACTTAGTCTAGATTAATCAAGTGTCATACATGATTTACAAAAGTTTTGGCCTCATGGTCTCAAATTTGATTTTTCCTTTCAGCACCGTAACAATTTTGCTTGTCACTTAGTCTAGATGACTTTAAGTGTCAAACGTGATTTCCAAAAGTTTTGACCTTACGGTCTCAAATCAGATTTTAGCTTTCGACACCGTAAATGTTTTGCTTACCACTTAGACCAGATGGCTTCAAGTGACAAGCATAATTTTGGAAAAAGTTTGACCTCACGATCCCAGATTAAATTTTACCTTTCGGCACTGTAACAGTTTCGCTTACCACTTAGCCCAGATGGCTTCAAGTGACAAGCAAAATTTTCGTAAAAATTTTGAGCTAACGGCCCCAAATTAGATTTTTCCTTTCGACATCGAAATAATTTCGATTGTCACTTTGTCTAAATGACTTCAAGTGTCAAACATGATTCCAAAAAATATTTGACCGTATGGTTCCAAGTTATGTTTTGCCTATCGAGACCAAAACAGCCTCGCCTCCTACTTAGCCTAAATGACTTCAAATGAAAAGCACGTTTTTCAAAAGTTTTAACCTTACAGTCTCGAATTAGATTTTGGCCCTTCAACACCTAAGTGATTTCACTTCGTTTAGATGATTTTGTGAAAAAAGCACGATTTTCAAAAGTTTTGACCATATGGTCCTGATTTAGATTTCACCTTTCAACGTCCAAGCAATTTCACTTATTGTCTAATCTGGATAGCTCCAAGTTGCAAATACAATTTCAAAATTTTTTGTCCTTATGATCCAAGTTAAAATTTAACATTTCAGTTTTCAAAACTATCTACCAACGAAGCCTTCGCCTCTAGGCACTGATTTCAAATTGTTTTCAAGACCCTCTAGGTAAGTTTAGATCTTTACGAGTTGCAAAACTGGAGCAATGTTCCCAAAAGCCAAGTATTATTAAACCTAATACAACACTACCCTTTTCCAAAGTCCACCCCATATCCATCATATGAGGTGAACTTGGGGGGGGGGCATGTGTCACACTATAATTTCTATAAAATAAAAAATTACTAATATACGAAAGGAAAGCTTCTTGGCTTGTAATTTCTAGTCCTACCTTTTGGTTTCTAACAAAATATGTAATCCTAGAGCATGAACCAATGTGTCAACTAAGACCGAGGTCACAATTCATCTGAGGTAAGATGCCTGAATAAGAGCATCATTTTTTGAAGCATAAAACAATTCAACAAGCAACAATAATGAATGGATTAGATAACCTAGGCCAAGGCCAATGATTAAGATGAATAAAGATACCCAAAAGCTATATGTAAAAGCATCTCATCAGCAATCCACATCAAGTCAAACTCAACCAGATGATGATAGATGGTCGAATCAGGACCCCTTATAGTCAGCCAAAATATCAATCCAAGGAGAAGGTGCTAAACCAATGACATCACGGTAAGTTGGCTATGAATAGGCGGCAATCCCAAGGCATAAGGAATCTTTTGGCACATAGCAAACAAAAACTAGATAGTACTTTCCTATATTAGAGCTCTAATAAAAAACTAATTAATGGTGGAAACGCTTAGATTCAATGTACTAAGCCTCTTGGTAATATAAGAGTAACCAAATAATGAAAAGATAGTGGACGTAGGGACTTCTGGCCCAAACCACTATAAAGGTCTCGGTGTTATTTACTTTCTGCATTTTACCCTTTAGGCATCTACTATTGGTACCTCACGATTTAACACTTCACCCAAGCATAACCAAACTACATCCTAACAATCACTCCATCGAACTCAAATATTCCCACTTAACATTCAAAGTTTTACCTTCGGACTTCGGGGTGTTGGTGCTGATGAAATTATGCACTAACAATACTTATCGATCAAACTTAAAATGATGCACACTTAATAATATATGTGAGAGTAAAAATTTATGATTAGGAGTGAATAGCAATTGAGTAAATTTGCGATTGGAGTCACATCATTATAAAAATATGACATGTGCATTATGATATTGTGTGCTTGAGATGGAGGATGGGTATTTATCGAGTTTTTACATTACCCATATTTATTTACCTATGTTATCATAATGTTATTATATTTGCACACCAATGCACTCACGGCTAGTTCTAACTTGACCTGTGGTGCTTTATTTGTTTAACAACCTCATGTCAAACTGAGGTTGTTTTTGATAAGATTTGTTACTATGATTGTCTATTTCTCTTGGGACTCTAGTTAATAATGGAGTAAAGGATGATAACAATGCTAGTTATTTCGTACTTAGTGATATTGACGTATGGTGATATCTTGTATGTATTGTAATGTACTCATACAAATGATGTTGTATATCATTATATGGAGGCACAATCTATATTATTTTGTGATATATATACATATAATGAAATTATAAGTTTTGTTGCATTCTGAGGCTCCATGTTCTATATTTATATTATATATTGTTATATCTCAAAAAATCCACGTGTTTACTGCTTTATGCTGGTATCGAGTGCGTATATTTAATGTATTATATAAGGTAAGAGTATGCACTTGTGTTAGCCTAAGGGAATAGTCACGTTTGGTCACCCTAAGTCATATTACCAGACAATATTACTATGTAATATTCTTTTGTATTATATGTATAGAGGTGGGGTGTTATAGTGGGTTATTAAGCAAGGATCAAAGAACCGATACAAAAGTATCATTCAATAAGCCTCAAAGTTGAGCAAATATTTTGATAGATAAATCAAATAGTTTGAATTTAGTCAAAATGTAGAGGAAGCTTGTGTCTATAAGAAAGAACATTAATATGTACTAAAATATTTCTAAAGCTGTACGTAGACAATAAACTTATGATTGTTAATGATGTTCTCGTGTCAAAGTCATTTTAGTTTGGTTGTTTAATTCTCGATGTTGGATTTGGAGTTAACAAATTTTATAATCATTATAAATGGATGTTGGGATTATCCCAAAATGTATACAAAGACATCAGATTAAAATGATAAATATGGAGCATGCAATATGGATTCCTTATGCATTGGCAATAGGAATTATCATACATACAGTATTGTTTATAATATCGTATTTTGCTTATGTATTAGATATCTGAAGAAAGTATTAAATCCAAATTAAGATTACTATATGAAAATTGAGATTGTTCTCAAGTATTTACGAAATACTAGATAATTGTTTACAGAAATAATGAACTTCTTTAAGTTTATGCATGGACTCGAACTTCATAAGTGATATCGAGTATAGTGTGTCAATCCTAAATTTATGTTCAGATTTAAGTTAAGAATTTTAAGCTTGAAATGTTTCAAACGATAAGTAGTGGTTGATTCAACCAATGGCTACACACATCACCTAGAATAGATCTACTGTAACGACCAGTAAATTTTAATGGTTTTAATAACGTAATTAACTGGAATTATGTGAAATTTTAAATAATTGAATTTTGAAATAAAAATTTGATATTTGAAATATGTCTACTTCAACATAAAAAATGGTAAATTTTCATCTAATAATATGGAAGTTTATTTTCTAGTGTAATTTTATTTCAATTTAAATCAGTTAATATTTGATGATAATAAAATGTTTTCCGAACCAGAATATTTCTATTTATTAAATTTGTAAATCATCTTCTGAGTGAGACCTCATATTTCGTTTCCCCAAATTTGGGCCATTATTGCTCCGTTTATCTTAATTTTGGCATTGTAGCAGCATTTTGGTACCGACTTTTGATAGGATGATCATACTACTAATATTAGTATACCATTTTGATCGTTTCATCGTGCTTATCTCTACGGTATATTCAATTCTGTGTTTTGAAGTTCGGGAGACAACGAAATCTATGGAAATGATTTCCGTATCTGTTCCGCAATCTGGCCTTTCGGTTTCTTTGACCATCCGTATATCATCAGAGTTATACCAATAGTCATTTCCTTTTTATATTCCTATAAATCGGTTTTGACTTTTGGTTATCTTAATATTTTGTTTTTCTAATTTGATCGTTTAATCTATTCGTTTTCCTAGAGAAAAAAGTGAACAGTCATATCCATTTAAGAAAATCAAAGCATACGTTGATTCCTCCTGCTTTCGCATGCCTGCATTTGATCTTCCTCTGTGCTAGCCGCCACTACCAATTAGCCTCCTCCTCCTTGATTGATCAAACCCGATGCCACTTCAATCCCCTCAACCTCAGTCGATCCCAAACACCCAAGCCAATGCCGTATCTCAAAGCCATCGAAGACTACCCTCAGTTATACACCTCTCATCTCTCTTCCACCATCTTTTAGCCGAAAACCCGTCAAATCTTTCCTCTCTCTCTCTCTCTCCATGCGACCGCTCTACAATTCGCCCACCTCTGGCACCATCTCTTCCTCCTTATATATAGGTGTGTGTGTATATATATATATATATATTATTCTTTGTTTTCTATATGTTGTTTAATAATCTCTATCTATCAGTACATATGTTTGTTTAGTTTGCAGTTAGTGTGTGTGTGTGTATATATCTCTAATACTAATAAAGAAAATTCATTGAATTGATTTACTCGGCGTCCTTTTGAAATTCTGAAAATGCCCTTGCTTTCCGTTTACAACAATATAAACAGCCCGTGTGCGAAGCACGGGTCAATTCTAGTATATATAGTGTAGAAACTTGTATATATTTTTTAGTATATTTTTATTATAATGTGTTGCTGTATATAATTGTTACTATATATTATATGATCTTATAATATAAATTAACAATCGGCATATATCTTTGTTTGCAAATCATTTTGCTCACAGTATAATGCAATATGATAGTGTGGATGAGTTAGGTTTATATATGAAGTATATAAGTTTTATATGTTGTGTATATATTAGTTTTTTAAGTTTATATAAGTTGTACGCAAGTTCTTTTGTGTGTTATGTAAACTAAGTATGTTTTTTTATAGTACAAATTCTATTACTCAAATTTAGAAGTTTATATTAGTTTGTTTATGTTTTATATATATAGTTATATTTGTTTCAACTGTAAAAGTACATGTATATATATCAGTATAAGAGGTATATATTTTTATATTTAAAGTGTTACCTTTTATATATATTACTAATTTATATCATATTTTGGGTTTCGTTATATATTAACTACATTTACACTAATATACCATTAGCTTATATATTTTGTTTTATAGATATACAAATTTATAATATATCATATATGTAGTGTATGAAAGTTATATAAATTTTGTTGTTCGTATATGTATAGGTTTGTATTATTTCTATGATAAATATTTATTTAAAAGTTGAACAGTTTATGTATAACAATAGTATAATTCGGGTTATATATTAGTCATATTTGTACACACGAGTTAGACATATATTGTTTGCTTATTTTTTTTTAAAGCTTGAGTTATATATACTTGCTTAAAATGTAATTTATATGAGTTGATTTTGTATTGGGTTATGTATGATAGTGTGTGTGTGTGTATAATTTTTTTATGTAGGTAACAGTGTTGACTATATGAAGTATAAGTATATATGTTTGATATAATCAATTGGAAGTATGGTTTGCTAGCGCGCGCGCACACACACACATATATAAAGTCATAGAGAATGTTATTTTCTAAGTTTATTATATATATATATATTAGGTTTAAGGATTTTACTGGATATGTATGTTATGTGGTCTCAGCCGAAGAGGAAATTATATATATATATATATGTATATATATATATACACACACACACACACACATATATATATATGTTATATAAACTAGTTGTTTACCAAGCTTTTACTGTGCTAATATATAATAATGCATAGGCATACTTTGAAAGTTATATAACTCATATGTCCTGGTTTTCACATATATTTTTATTATAAATATTAATGTTAAAGATATAACATGTAGGTAAGAGTTTTGCATTTTATAAGTATATATATGTATTTATTTCAAAATATAATGTATATATATGTTTGATTTTATATGCGTGTTTTAATTTAAAACAATGGATTTGAAATACCTATTTATATATATATATATATTTAATTTAATATATGTCTGAATTTAGCATATGATTTTTATATGTATATAGTTATATATAGTTATGTACGTAAGTTCATTTACAACATTTATCATCATCGATCCAGTTCTAATTTGATTTAGTCAATTTCTTATTTATCAGCTTTGATCGTCGAGTTCGTCCCAATTTAGCTTTGCATTGGAATTCGTATTCGGATTCGTAACTCATCTCATTCTCATTCATCCCTAGCCTTGAAAGGTGAGCAATCACTCACGATTAACGTTCTTATATTTATTAAATTTGATTTCAATTGAAACGACAATTGAAATATGCTGCTATTAGTTATTTACATTGCTATTTATATGCTATTATCTATATCTGTTCACCTTGACATCTGACGCCGTTATCTACATTTATATTGATGATGTCTGCCTGTTATATTATCATCATATTCGTTATCACTCTGCAAGTTCCCTGTTAGTATAGAACTCACTATGGGTTGAAATGATACATACCCAAACGATCTGTAGAATAGGAGAAAATCGCTATGGGTTGAAATGATAAATCCAAGCGATTTTCATTTAATTGAATTTGGGATTGCGGGTTGAAATGATATATACCCGTATATGTTAAATTGCAAATTGAAGTGATAAATATCTGTATCACTTGATCATAGGATAGAAAATTTTATATAGACACCGTGATCTACATATATATTTTGAAATGATTTCTATGGCTTAAAGAGATATGTGGTTTAATAAATATTTATTTCAAGTTATTATATATGCGTGTTATTTTATATATAGTTAAATTCTTGATTTTTAAGATATGTATAAATTACTTTTAATATAAATAAGTTTAATAATAAAGTTTGATTTAATTAAAATATAATATGGTTAAGTATTTATTTAAAATTATATTTTATAATGATATTAGAAATTAAGGTTGGATAGATAGATAGATATTGATTTGAAATTTATTTGTTAATGGTTTTATTTAATTAAATCAATTTGTAACTTATCAAGGTTGAGATTTTTAAAGGATATGATTTTATAAATTGAATTTGATTAAAGTGATAAATTGAATATTTCAAGTTTAAATAAATTGAAGGAATATGTAGTTTATTTCAAATGAAATTTAAAGTCTATTTAAATGATATTGGATTGATTAAGCGAACATTTCAAACTAAATACTAATGAAGTTTAATTTAGATATATATGAATTTATCAAACTTAGTTTTGAAATTACGGATTATTTAAAGCTTTGAAATATATTGAAATTAAAATGGTTTATTTAAGGTTTAAATCTGTATTTGAAATCGATATAATTTGAAAGGGTTTATTAAGAAACTAAATTGAATTGAAATTGATGAATTGAGATTTGAATTAAATTTGAATTTTTGAATCCGAGTTGATTTGAGTCAATTTGTGAAATTGAGGAAGCAATTTTATTATATAAGTATTTTAAATTATATTTAAACTATTTATATTTTTTACTGTATAAATTTTTAATATAAACTATTTTAATATGCTAATTATTTTATAAACCATTTTAATATAAATTATTTTAATATAAACTATTTTAACTTATAAATATTTTAAATAAATTATTTTATTTTATAAACTATTTTATTTTATATATTATTAATATCTAAACTGTTAAGGGAGAGTATTATGATTTCAAAGTGTTATGATTTTCGAAGTGTTATGATTTCAAAGTGTTATGATTTCCAAAGTGTTATAACTTTGAAGTGCTATGATTTTTGAAATGAAAATTATTTTAAGTGAGAAACGATATCGTATTGATATGGTTTTGAAATAGATATGATATTCTGGTTTTGAAATATGATATTGTTAAATGACCACGGTGTTATAATAACGTTTGTTGGTTAATAGCATATATTACTACATAGTAGATAGTTCCACGGATCCTTAGAGGATGGTTATTCCAAACATCCTTTGAGTTACTTGTATTTCAGTCGATATTTCATTTGAGTTGGATTTATTGATATAAGAATGTTAATCCTGACTCGAGTGTTTTGTGTTTTACTTTACGCTCGGGTCAAACCAAGTGTCACAGCATTAGAGACTCACCGTTGGAGTTGGAGCTTCACTTGGAGATCCATCTGTATCTATTCAGTTTTCAGCTATCCAGTGGTTTTTTTAGACTTGTCATCTGTTGTATTCGATACTGCATTGTGTGTGTAAATATATATTTTGTTGTATTTTATTTCAAACACTGTTGTTGTAGCTTCATGAACTACTATTTTTCTGTTCCGCTGCTTATTGTTGTAATACTCTGCATCTGTGGTTTTATGATTAATTTATTTACTGTATATGCTGAGTTTTGCCAAATATAAATTAACAATCTAATATTTTGAGCAATTCAAGTCCGGCATGTGCGAATGTGAATGGTTGAAAATAAAGGGTCGTTACATGTGGTATCAGAGCTCTGGTTTTTAAGAAAAACTTAGTATATATGATAAATTTAATTATGGAATCACTTTCTTTCGAGCTTGAGTTCCTTCCTCTTTGACTCGGATTTTATTTGAATTTTGGAACGTTCCCCTCGGTTCCAAAACTTATTCTTGTCTCCTCCTATTCGTATTTACTTGATTCTGGAGTATCCCCTAGCTCCACTGAATGATTTGTAAAGGAGTGAAACTACTTTACAACAGTATTGATTCACCGAAGATTTCTGTATCCTTGGTTTAGATGCTGCTATATTTTGTATGCCCCAATACTGTCTCTTGCGATCGAATGCCGATTTGCCTCAGAATTCTACATCGATCTTATTTTTGAAGTCACGGTTGACCCGGTTAAGGTCATCCATGATTAATATAAGGCTATCCATCTTTATCTTTTGTAATTTAATTATCATATCTTCCTACATATTCTGTTTTCTTGATTAAAATTCTTTTCGATTAGGACTCCTCTAATTTTGAATCTCATATGGATTTTCATATAGTGAAATTGATTTTGGAAATTTTTTGACTCTTGTATAAGACGGACTTTATATAAGTATAAGGTGAGTTTAAAAACAATTGATTATGAAAAGTATTCAATTTGAAGAGATAAACCTTATATATAACGGAATTTATGCAAGAATGATTTGATATATTCGAGATTATTGATTTTGGAAAGTACTTTATCTGAAATGAAATCTTATATATAATGGAATTCATATAAGTGCGATATTTGAAGCATTTATTTTTAAAGGGTACTATATATGGTATGTTATATTTTGAAGTAAGAGGTATGGGGAAGTACCCTTCGCTAAGAAGCATAGTATGATATGCTTTGACCCAGATGGACTTGGGGAATCCAGGAATAGATTCGACCGATAAACCCTAATAGGCTTGGGTGAATTCAGAAATAGATTCGAACCGATATGGTTGTCCGGACTTAAACTCATGAGTTCCTTGATTTTTTTCCAGGGTAAATGGTTTTTTAGTTTACCCAATGGAGGCACTTTCGATCCTGGGATCTGTTGCTTATGGATCTTCCGGGAAGGAAGTGCATCCATTGCGCAAATCATTGAATCGACAGCGTACCACTGCAGCAGGGGCCGATGATCCTTTGTTTACGAAATGGCTACGATATTTTTCTGGAATCCGAAAGGTGGAATGATCTTGAAGAAAGTTTTGTGCCCATTGAGTAAATATTGGATCTGCAGTGCGCCACTTCTATTGTATTATCATCATTTAACATTGGATTTTGAGCGGTACTTCTCATACCTATTTTTAAGTACTTTTCACTGGGTGTTGAAATAGGTCTACTAAGTACTTGGATTTTCAAGCCTTGTATCTGATCTACGCATAGCCAGAGTCTGCAAGAACGAGGATAGACCCATTAAGACATCGAGTTATAAAAATATTTTGATAAAATTTTATATAAAAGATATTTTGATCTTTTTTCTTTCTAAATAATTTAAAATGTTTAAAATATTGTTTATTTATATACTACATGGTTTAATAGTAAATTATTAGTGATGTAAGTATTTTAGAAGTTATTAATTAAATAAAACATATTTAAAGTAAATGATTATTGATTATTAATAATGTTTGAAAAGTATCTTGAGATAAAATTAATAAATGTATGAATTATGGATTTAATGTTTTCAATTGCTTCTTTGTAAATATAAGTAATGATGTAATTATTGTTTTCAAAAAGTTTACATATATTTATAAAGGTGCTATTTAAATATTTAAATGGTAATGAAGCAAGAAATTGTACAAATGAGTGTGAAAAGTATTAAAGTATTAATGATAATTGATTTGCAAATGAAGCTCTCAAATGATTATTTCAAGTAAAGTTTATATAAGTTTCTTTGAATGTATAATTTAAAGATACTATATAAATGGAAGAAAATTTTGATTTGCGAAGTTTATTTATAGTAATATACTTGACAAATAAATTTGAATCCCTATTTTGGAGGTATAGTTTGGAATATTCACTTGATTTCGATGTATTAACAGTAAATTTATTGGTTTATTTACTGTTTGAAATTTTATATTAAACCATAATAAATGTTTTTCCATGATTTGAATATTCATTTTAAACAAGTGTGTAAAATTAGTTATGAAGATATGAAATTTTATACTTTGATTTAGAAATTTAATGTAAGATTTGAAGTATACTATCAGTTTCCATTTAATAATCTCAAGTATATACTTATTTTAAAAAAATAACGGGTCTAATAAATTATTGGATTTAAGGAACCTTATTTTAAAGTTTATTATAATGTTTGGATATAAATTTCTATCATTGTTTTAGACTTTTGAAAAATCTTTACATAATTTATGAGAATGTTTTAAATATATCTTATATTTTTACTAGGCGAATGAAGTTAAATGTTTTAATTGAAAGTTTTAGATATATTGAAATATATTTTTTCTCTTCAAGGCGAATACCAAAAGCTAATTTTTTTTTATTCAATAACCGAATTAGGTTATAAACTTAAGTAAGGCAATAGAGGCTTGAGTAATATTTTGTGAAATGACTCATTAATGACTTAAATCTTTGATGGATTAAATCAAATTATTGAATATTAATTAATTTAAATTGAAATTTATTTGATTTAAATTAATTGCTTACTTTGTCTTTCAATCAGTTTTCTTTCTAGCTGTATCTATTCTCCTACCTCTTTCTTCTCGGGGACGAAAAGTTTTGAGTGGGAGGGGAGTGTAACGACCCGTAAATTTTAATGGTTTTAATAACGTAATTAATTGAAATTTTGTGAAATTTTAAATAATTGAATTTTGAAACAAAAATTTAATATTTGAAATACGTCTACTTTAACATAACAAATGGTAAATTTTCATCTAATAATATGAAAGTTTATTCTCTAGTGTAATTTTATTTCAATTTAAATCAGTTAATATTTGATGATAAAAAATGTTTTCCAAACCTGAATATTTTTATATATTGAATTTGTAAATCATCTTCTAAGTGAGACATCATATTTCGTTTCCTCAAATTTGACTGTTATTGCTCCGTTTATCTAAATTATAGTGTTTTAGCAGCATTTTGGTACCGATATCGACTTTTGATAGGATGATCATACTACTAATATCTGTACACCGTTTTGATCATTTCGTTGTGCTGATCTCTGCGGCATACTCAATTCTGTTGTTTTGAATTCCGAGAGACAGCGAAATCTACGAAAATGATTTCCGTATCGGTTCCGCAATTTGGCCTTTCGGTTTCTTTGACCATCCATATATCCTCAGAGTTATACCAATAGTCACTGCCTTTTTATATTCCTGTAAATCAGTTTTGACATTTGGTTATCTTAATATTTTGTTTTTCTGGTTTGACATTTAATTTGTTCGTTTGCCTTGAAAAAAATGTGAACAGTCATATTCGTTTAAGCAAATCAAAGCATATGTTGATTCCTTCTGCTTTCGCATGCCTGCATTTGATCTTCCTCCGTGCGAGCCGCCACTGCCACTACCAATCAGCCTCCTCCTCCACTGACCGACCAAACCCGATGCCACTTCAATCCCCTCCAACTCAGCCGATCCCCAACCACCCAAGCTAATGCCACATCTCAAAGCCACTGAAGACCACCCTCAGCCATGCAACTCTCATCTCTATTCCACCATCTTTTAGCTGAAAACCCATCAAATCTTTCCTCACTCTCCCTCTGCACGCGGCTGCTCCACGGTTCGCCCACCTCCGGCACCATCTCTTCCTCCTTATATATAGGTTTATATATATATTTTATTCTTTGATTGCTATATGTTGTCTAATGATCTCTACCTATCAGTACATATATTTGTTTGGTTCGCAGTTCGAGTATATATATAGTGTTAGAAAGTTGTATATATATTTTTAGTATATTTGTATTATAATGTGCTATTGTATATAATTGTTACTATATATTATATGATCTTATAATATAAATTAATAATCGGCATATATCTTTGTTTGCAAATCATTTTGCTCACAGTATAATGCAATATGATAGTATGGATGAGTTAGGTTTATATATAAAGTATATAAGTTTTATGTGTTGTGTATATATTAGTTTATTAAGTTTATATAAGTTGTAGGCAAGTTTTTCTATGTGTTATTAAGTATGTTTTGTTTTACAGTACAAGTAATATTACTTAAATTTGGAAGTTTATATTAGTTTGTTTATGTTTTATATATATAGTTATAACAGTTTCAACTGCAAAGTTGAAGTGATTTTGAATAAATAAATATATAAGTAATTCAATATATATATGTGTGTGTGTATGTATGTATGTATGTATGTTTGTAAGTATGTATGTATGTATGTATGTATGTATGTATGTATAAGAGTTTTATATAATGTTTTACAAATAATGATTTACAATATACAGTTCATATATATTTATACTTTTAATATGCATGTATTTTGATAACACAAATATAGACAAAGGGTCTAACAAGTTCATTGTGATATAAATCCCAACATCTAAACATAGATATGTCAAACCATGTACACCATTCATGCTGCATGGGCACGTACACACATGTGTGTATATGATACACAATTATATTATGTAATATAAAGTTAACAATAAATAATTTTTTTTATAGAAAATTAAATAAAATTTTGATTTTATTTTAAAACCATTTTGGATAAGATCTAATAAATTTAAACCTCATAGGGACAATAAGATCCAAATGGAAGACATTTCATTGAAATCTACCCATTTACCCCACCGTATGCTGGCTCGGATCCTACAATAGTATTATAACCCAATAGCCCATGCGGTCTAAATTAGTCATGTTAGGTGTAACTAATTAAGCTTACAACCTAGTTAGTTCGGTGTCTAGAAAAGTATTGTCTAGGCGTGGGTTTGCCCCTGATAGAAAAGGCCTAATTTGAATTGGTCCTTGGGCTAATTTTAAAAAAGTTTAAAAGTTAAAATAAAAGGTTTTAGATTTTAAAGTTAAATTTAAAATAAGAAATGTGGTATAAAGTGTTATACTATAGTTTTTCATAATGTTTGAAAACATTATAAATTGATTTTTAAATTTTTGTACTAAGAAATAAGATTAATATTATAATATAAATTAATTAATTAAATAGTTAATTTATTTAAATAGACACACATGTATATTATATGTAATGATATATGTTATGTTGTCTTAAATAGTTTAAGACAACTTAAGTATATGTGTATATTGGAATTTTCGATTTTTTAATTAATTAAATTAATTAAAAGTTAATTAATAAATAAAATAATACATATGTATGATGATATATGTGTATAACTATAAAGGCTATGGTATACATATTTAATATAAATTGTTATATTTGAATAATATAATAATTAATTAAAATAAGTTAATTAAATAAGGTTTAGTTAATATAATGTTATACATAAGACTATTATATAAGTTTATTAAATTATTTACGGTTACATAATAATAATTTTTTTACAACATGAATGTATAAATTAAGGGTGGAACATTAAGAAACCCTAAATAAACTTAAGGGATATATACATATTATACATATAATATGATTTCTGACGTGTTTGACACTCGAATCATAAGGGTATTTTATAAGAAATACATTATTCCACAAGTCAATATCACTATGCTATTTGGCATTTTGATGCAACTATATTCGAACTGACTGGACAAGTTAGACTCGATTATCGTCAAGGCCAGTAGAAAACAGCAACGATTGTGAGGTCCAGAAATCAAGCGTAGGTAATGATATGAAGCGATGATCAACTAAGACCAAGTGATAGACTCTCCAGAATATTCTAAGTGCAGATTAGTACCTCCCACAGGCAGGGGATTGGTGTCTATCCCTTCCATAGGGGATTAGTACATATCCTTAATTTTTGTCCCAAACCAGGTCAGATTGATATAGAGTGACGAAGAAGGCCCCACAAGGCTACAATTCAAATCTCAAGTCGTTTGGAGTTTGTATGCTCAAGTTATGGGCAAATTACTTCACCTAGGAAAGGGATCGTATAAAAGGGATCCTACAAAAGGGAACTTATAAAAGGGATCGTGTAAAAGGGATCGGTCTACTTCAAGCAAACAAGTGCAACTCAATGGAAAATAAAGGATATCTCAAGATCCAAAAGTCCAATGCAGATGAAACTTTGAAAACAAGACGAGGGGACCCTAGGTAGTCCACCCTTGGGATCACACCCCAAGATGAAGAAGTAAGAGGGATCATCCCTCTTCCCTATAGAGGGATCAGCCTAAATCAACCAACATCACATGTTGCAACGAAGATTGATCAATAACTCAAGTTTTGCTAGTCTAATTAGCATGAAAGTTGGAGACTAAGAATAAGACAACATGGAGAAGCTTCCATAGGGATCGACCTCGATCCTTATTTCTTGGGATTTGGACCATGCAATCCCTCATGTAGGCCCATATGGTTTTGGAGATCCTTCCATTGAATTTTCATGGAGATATTTTGCTGTCTTCCTCTATAAATACAGGCTTGATTGTTCATTTTCGAGGCTTTTTTGGAATGCTTCTTGTTACTTTGTACTCTGTTGTAAATAAGGATTTTCATCCAATCCCTATTGTACTCGGTTTGCAAAGTGATTAATAAAGCTATCTCTTCAAAGTGGACTCAGGCAATCAACGCTGAACCACTATAAATCACCGTATCTTTGTTATTTTCTTTTTCCATATTGCTTTATTAACTCTGTTTACATTTAATATTTTTCATTAATTTCTCTACACAAACTCTATTAGGTGTTTGTGACCATTTTTGGTGCAAACATTTTTGTGCTCTCATTGAGAATTGAATTCAGCTTGATTTGATCTCATCATCTACTTTTGGATTTGCGTATTTATGAGATAGCTTCAGCTTTCTACCGACAAGTTTCCTATTCTCCTCAGATTTGAAAGAGATTTATAAGGAAACAATCAACCATGGTTGGAGCAACAAGGTCTACTTCCCGTATTGTTGAAGGAATGATGATGCCA
Organism: Allium cepa; assembly: GCA_030765085.1. Classification (NCBI taxonomy): domain Eukaryota; kingdom Viridiplantae; phylum Streptophyta; class Magnoliopsida; order Asparagales; family Amaryllidaceae; genus Allium; species Allium cepa. The sequence continues at coordinate 488,357,435 of CM060929.1, forward strand.
GTTTTCTTATTCGGAGTTGTTCATATGTTTGTGTTCATTTGGTAGGGATCAGGTTCACTTATATATGCAAGTCTATAGGATCGAATGCTGAAGTTGACAGTCAAGTCAGCAGAGCCAAAATTGGCCAAGTATGTATAGATGGAGAGATCACATCCAATCCCTCAACAAAGCAATTCAACGTTATGGGGATCCCATCACTTTGTCACATGTCAACTGATCCCTCTCTCAAAGCCAAAATGGCCGATCCTTCGATCAAAGCCAAAATGGTTGATCCCTCTCTCAAAGCCAAAATGGTCGATCTCTCTGTCAAAGCCAAAATCATCGTCCCTCTGTCAAAGCCAAAATCATCATCCCTCCGTCAAAGCCAAAAGGTTCGATCCCTCTGTCAATGCCAAAATGGCCAATCCCTCGGTCAAAACCAAAATGGCTGATCCCTCTATCAAAGCCAAAATGGTTGATCCCTTTATCAAAGCCAAAATGACCGATTCCTTTCTCAAAGCCAAATTGATCGATTCCTCTCTCAAAGCCAAAATGTCTTATCCCTTCATGGCCGGTCCCTTCCTGGCCCATCCCTTAGCGGCCAATCCCTCCACACCTATCAACAGTAATCCCACAAATGACCGACCCATCCATTCCATGTTTACTCCGAACCCTCTGCTCACTACAATCGATCCCTACACCCATTCGTTGACCAATCTCTAAGCCAATACCAATTGGTTACAAGGGATCGACGACTAAAGCAAATGTAAAGAAGGAAGGGATCAGTTCACTTAAAATAAAATAAAAAAGATGGTGCATTCTATCCACTTCCCTTACGTCTTGTGACTGAATGCGGCATAGGGGATCAAGCCGCAACTGTTGAATTGCAACCAATGAGTGGACATGGAACCGCTACTTAAACGCACTCCCAAAGGCTGGAGAACCAAGGTGATATAACAGGAACATGGATCGGTTACCAAGCTAGACTTTATGGTAGATTATGACTGCTTTTAGTTGACCGACTTTCGAACACCTTATTTGGCAGCAATGCTACAACGGCTTGTGTAACGACCGTCCTGCGCCGCTTATTATGCCATCTCAAAGTATTTCTATCCATCATCAAAGTCATAACTTACCAATATCGAACCTCCGTCGTCGAGTCACAAGTGGTAGTCATCAAAAACCATCAAAAATTGGCGAATCGTTTTCAAAAAACTCCCTTCAAGGCTTACCCGAAGTCGAACTCAAGAAATCACCCATTCCACATGAAGAAAACCCAGGTAATTATGGGCTAAGGTCAAACTCGGGTAAAACCAAGATTTTCTCCAAGAAAACACTAAGATGACTCCAAGCACCATTCATCACTATAGCGATTCTAAGCAAATAGCAAATTTTTTCAGGTAGGACTCCAAGTAAATTATCACCAATCTGTCAATACCGATCCATCTTGTTTTGGTCATATCTCGGTCATACAGACTCCAAATTACTTTAAAACTTTATATGCAACCTCAAGATGCCTTACTTACTATTTTATATGGATCATACTCCATTTGCGTGAAATTTTGGGATTGTAACCGATCAATGACCCTAATCTAACCAATTCGTCATTCGATCGGCATTCTCAACCATTAAACGTTGAACAATCATGCATACAACATTCATAAGCATTACAAGCAGCCGTAAATTTAAAACGGACCGGACTGGCGACGGTTAGAGCATCTTCCCTAGTCAAAACCTATTCATCGAAGCCGTTTAGCATGTAGATTATTCGAGGAGATTCAATGTACCGACCGTGCCATCATATTCTGTGAATATAGACCCCTTACAACATCACATAAAGTACGAATGGCACATGGATCTCGCTAGAGGACGGCTGTCATCGAATGCAGATGTTTTTCCGTATTCCTCGAAGGAATAACAATCATGCGTGTAACATCCCCCACTTGGAGGTCAAAACTAACGGTTATAGATGCCGCAGTCATCCAGAATTATTAATTCTCAGTGACCAAATGCGGTAATGTTAGATACATTGGTATAACAGAAACACATGGATTTGAAAATTATTATAAAACCATTAAACAACTATCTCATTCCATTTTCATCATATTTCAAATTCACTACATAATCCTAAATTCAAGAACCACATTCAGAGAAAATATAATTATTACAAAATACACATAGAGCGACAGATGAAGATGCCCTCCTTGGATGACCAAAATCTATACATAGGCAATTAAACAACTTTTCCTTTACATCAAAACACAACAGAATCAAATAAAAAGAGCTCCTATCAGCTAGCTTGTCTCATGCACGTCTCTGAAAGCTTATTCGTTTAAAGAAGAAGTTGAAAACCTCAACTCTCAATCTACTCAAAATCAATTGAGCACCCAAGAGTTTAAGGAGAAAACATTAACTTTGATTCGGACAAAAAGCCTGGTATGAATAATTTCCTACCATCTTGAACCATGTAGATATCTAGTGAGACCATGCCGCTTAGCGGAACAGGTTTTCTCCTCACTAGTATCTTGCTCAAAAATTTATAATAACAATATACTGTGCACCTACATCCACAATTGTTAAAACATAGCAATTTAAAATATCACGATGATATGCAACCATGCAAAACATCCTGTATTTCCCATCCTCTTTCATTTGACAATCTATCTCAGTTATAGTTTCTAGGGTAACAATTAACCTATTAGTTTTCATAGGCTGACTAATAACCTGTCTAAACTCTTAGGGACTATCTGTCTGGTTTCATAGTTTTCATGAGATCACTAAGAACCTATTGGCCCCTGCCAGTAACTTTGTCCAATTATTTCTTGGGTTCTCCCTAAACCTAATGGTATCTCCAATAATTTCTTTCATATCATAGTTTTTATGGGTTAACTATGAACATATGATCTCTATCAATAACTTTATCCGAATATTGTTTTCATGGGATCCCTACGAACCTATTGATTTCTAACAATAACTCTTTCCAAACATAGTTTTTCGTGGGTTTACTATGAACCTGTCTAAACTAACAACTTCTTGATCAGTCTTTGGGCATCCTATTTTCTATTCTACCGGACCTCCTGGATGCAACTCTACTCATACATGAGTTAATCTTAATTTATATTCACTACCGGGTCAACTTAGTTGGTTATTCTGCCCTTACTCCCCAAAATACTATTATGGGTTTAATTATAAAGTGAACATGTTTATAGAAGAAGCAAACATAATAACTGACCATAACATACTAATATGGTTAATACCTTTAACCCATAATTTTTATCATGGAAAGCTTCTTCAAAAACTCCAAAATTGAAAGCTATTTCAAAGCTCTTTTATATTGCCATGGGGTTTCCTATAAAAATGAGATGGGGTCCTTTGTTTTGAAAACTAAGGCTTTCAAAACCTTAGACCTTTACTTTCGAAATGATTAGAATATTCTTTCAAAAGCATTCAAATCTTCTTTTCAAAACACTTAAACATATGTCTTTTGAAACATTTTAAAACATCTCTTTCGAAAGCATCAAAGCCTTCCTTTCGAAGCCATCAAAACATTCCTTTCGAAACCATCAAAACATTCCTTTCCAACTTACAGAAGCATATCTTCAAAACCATTTAAAAATATCGCTTTTAAAACCATTGGGTTTAACCTTAAATATAACTTTTGGGTCAAAGTAAACATAAGCGAAAGTAACCCTTTGAAATCATTACCTTTAAGTAAAAGAGTTTTGGAAAAATAGATGGCTTCGAAACCATCCTTTTGAAAGCTTTAATCTTTTAAGTAAATCAATTAGATGGATAACTTTGAAATACCTTTCGAAGCCATTGCCTTCGAAACCTTTTGTTTAAATGGCTACTGAAGCCCTTTCGAAACTATTGGGAAGTGGCTAGTTATATTTATAAAACAAAAACCTGCCTTTCAAACTCATTGAAATTTTTTAACCTATTCGAAAGCAATGAAGACAGCAGCAAGTTTTCGACTTGGTTCAAAACTACCCTTTTGAAAGCTTCTCTTTAAAACATAAGATACGGTAACTCATTTAAAATCTACCCTTAAAAAATGGCGGCAACCCCTTCGAAAGGTATATAAAAGTAATTCAACCTTTTTGAAAGCATCCATTAAAAGCAAGGCAAGTGGCATCTCTTTTGAAAGCATCCATTAAAAGCAAGTCGAAATAAATTTTTAAACCCAATTATTTATTTCTTCCTTTAAAAATTCACAATAAATTATTCATAGCTTGGATAGTTATGAAAATTTAAACCCATCTCCAAAATAATGTTTTACATAACATTTTAAATCCTCATAGAGTTCAAAACCCAATAAATACAATTTCAACCTGAAGATCGAATATAACGTGTATCAAATATACTTTTTTGAATCAAATATATCATGTAATCTAAGCATATCATCATTAAAATCATCATAAGGCTTTTAAACTTAAAACCGAAAATCAAATACTCTTTAAAAACGAAAATGAGATGGTTTTGATAATTATTCACCTTGTTTTGGATATGGAACTTAATCCTTCTTCGCTTGATTCCTAAGCTTTATTGAATTTTTAATCTCCTTTTCCCCTAGGTTGTGGCCGGATTCGAGCTCCCTTTTTTTTCTGTTTTTGAATTGTGAATGTATGGAATGAAAATGGGGATAAGGGTTTAGGGGTAAAGAGATTACGGTGGATGGTTATTTCCCATAATATCCCTGTCTTGTCTCTTATTAATTAACTTATAAAACCATTTCCATAAACCTATTCTTTTAGATTTTTTTATTTAGTAAAGCACGACCTCTATTTAATTTGCAAATCTCAATCCCCTTATAACTCTAATATTTACATTATTCTATTTAATTTATCTAATTAAATATCCTAAATAATGTTATTTAAAATTAGGGGTGTTACAATGCTGTTTACATAGTTACCACCCAGGTCCATCTCATCATCCAATCAACTAGATCAGAAGTTTTCGAGCAATTCAGGATGTTTGCGACTCAAATCAAGGATGTGATGTCATTATCCAATTTATTCCAAGCGCCAGACGAGTCGCTCAAAGATTCCTGTAGAAATTCAACTTCATCATCACTAAAGTGAGAAATCCCAGCGAGAATATCATACCGATGGCATTGATAAAGGGTATCAGACCCAAGATAGACTTTGGCGAATGGTAAGCTGGAGAGCCTCCTACGACCTTGGAACGTTTCTGTTACAAAAGTGAACCGAACCTAAGGAAGGAGGAGGTAGAGTAGATTAGGAGAAAGAACGATGTAGGCCCATTAGATGAAGGAATTCAAAAAGAGGGCAATATCGAGGCCTTAGATGAGGACTCGAATTTCAGGAGACGACCCAGAATCTTAAAATTCAGCTCATATACTCCTTTGAACGACTCGATCAATAACTACTACAAGATGACTCGTGACTTGGAGCTGTATTGGAAACCAGCCTTGAGAGGGTCCACTGAAACCTAGATGAAACCTAGGAAATGTTGTAGATTTCAAGGCACACACAGTCATAACATCAACGATTGTAGACACCTTCAAGATGTGATCGTAAAGCTGACCCATAAAGGAAAGTTTCAACAATATGTGCAAATCCTATAGACTAGAGGGCAGGGAACATCCGATTAATAAAGAACATTGATTATCAATTGGACCACCTATGATCGAATTCCAACTAAGAAGGGATAGGGTGACATGGAATAGCGAGCATATAAAGCAGCTTCACTTAGCAATAAAATTTATTTCAGTTTCAATTATGTTGTGAACTACGACCAAATTGGACTGAACTACTTCCAAACGATGTAGGTGGACAAGTACTTTGAGCGACAACCAACCTCCATGGACTATGTTAGACCTTTAGAGGACCATCAAGATGAGCATGATTCAACCGCTCATCAGATACCATGTGCCCCTTGATTGGGGACAATGACTCGTAATGGAAAGTGTGTGTCACTCGACCATCCACTTACTACTCTGTGCTTCAATTCTGACAAAACATCTATGCCTTACTCAGAGCCTGACAATATCAAAAGTCAATACAAAGTGGACACAAGTAACCATCCACTCATCAACCTCCGTGCTTGACTTGAAGATCGGAGAAACACTTAGAGTGGATGCAACCTAACCATCCGTTCCTTAGCCTATACTTAAAGTTTGCCAAAATACTTATGCCTCTCCTAAAGTCCAACATGACCAAGGTGCAACTAAAGTGGACATGATTCGACCATCTATATATTAACTCCTGCCTTGAACACAAGAGGTAGTCTGGGAGCTTGATTGAAACTAGGCGTGATTAACCGTTTACTTATTAATCACTGCCCTCGACACGAGGACAAGAATGCAACGTGAGGTGGATGTGACTTGACCGTCCTCCAACAACTTTCTCCCTTGACTTGCCGAGGGGAGTACAAAGAAAATTGGACAAGATTTAACCGTCCAACCCAAGCATGGACCATAGTTGTGGTTTGACTATCCATCACTTAATCACCAAGCGGACGTTAATCAACCAACCACTCGCCAACTTTTGTCCTCGACACTGCACGTAGAATTCGTTCCCACGAATCTACATGAAGAACTCTAAGTGAGAGTGAACGTGATACGCTCGACCATACTTCAACTTCCGTCCTTGATTTGGGGGCAGAAGAAATGAGTGAGGAAAATGTGGTTCGACCATTTTTCGAAATAATTCCTAGTCCCCAGAGTGTAGACTTGAGCATAAACACAAATTGGGTATGATTCGACCACCCACCGACACAATCTTATCCTAAGAGTGAGGATATAAATATAAAAAATTGATGAGTGCAGTTCGACTGCTCACTATTCCATAAAATCCAACCTGAACTCGACAGGAGGAGTATAAACTCATTACAGATGGAATTTGGCCATCCACGAACTAACTCTGCCAACCCAAGATTAGAGGATGGAGTACAAACTACTGTAAGCTGAATACGACAACTCACTATAGCTCCGGCTTGGTGATTCTTTACGACTTAAGTCAATTACAACAGGGAGGCCTTAATACAAAACCAATTGGAACGACTCTGAAGTTTCAGGTGACTGGCTATATTGTACCATCGGATCGAGGGTCAATATCGATCTATACCAACCATAAATGGATGTAACCCGAATGTCCCTTGAAAACTTTGATCACTAATGTGCGATTAGGAGAATAAACCATGAATGAGTGTGACTTGATCATTAATTCTCCGGTACCCACCTTCGATATGTTAGGAGGAGTATGAAACCGGATGAGCATGATCCGGCTGCACCTGAGCCAACTCTATCCCAAGATCGGTCGGACGAATGTAAATCAAAATGGATGTGACTGAACATCTAGCTTCGAATGAATGTGAAGCGACGTTTCATTCACTAGCTCTAACCATGATTCGACTAGAAGAGTAGCTCGAAACAGACTTTATTCAACCGTTCGCACACTGATCCTTGCCTTAGGTTCGACAGGGATAGCATCAATCACTGGTTGGACGTGACTAAACCATCTACTCTTTAGGTCCTCCCTAAAGTGTGACGATATTTGCGTCGAAAGTGGATGTGATTAACCATCCAGTAGCCTATTCATTCCCAAATTCCAATGGAGCTTCGAAGTATTCCCCAGGAAGGAAAAACAAGAATACAATCTAGGATAGGCGAGCCTCAGCCTTCCATCAGCTAACCTGATCCCGCGATTCAACATGAAAGAGTATAATGCAAAAGTGGACATAAATTGCCTTCCTACTTATCGATGTATGTACTAGACTTGGGGCATGAGCGACAAAAAAAATAAATGTGAACCAACCATTCACCGATCAACTTTAAATCTTTGGAGCTTAGGTGGGAGTATAAATACGACTAGGACGAAACATGACCGTCCATGTAGTACATTTATCAACCCGAGATCGGAGGTAGAAGTATGATCATCCAAAGACTAACTATGATAGCTCCACACCATGACTCATACCTCGTATTTACAACGACCCGAGGCTACGACCGAAAGGATGCTTAGAGATAGAATCATTGGATCAATACCCCAGCTTATGGGTGACTGACTATCATTCCAACCAGAATGACGAGCAACGGATCGCGAATACACTGAATCGAAAGCGCGTTACTCGAATACACAAGTGTATTCTAACTCATAGCAAGAGCCAGCTATGCAGCTATGTGTAACACGAGGCTGAACCTTACTCGACATTTGATTCGATCGCTCCTTTAAGCCTGATCTTCAACCATCACAGATAATAACTAAATGCATCTAGAAACCCATCATTATCAAATTCAACAGCTCATGACAAGACTTTGGGATTTGACAGGAGTGACCATCACTATGGATCGTCCCAACTGGATTTCACACTAATTGTTACATGAAATAGTTACATCTAAACTCAATGATCGGCTATCGAGATATAGAAATTCGACATTCATATTCAAGTCTATTCAGGGCACATATTACAATCAATATATGTTCAAATATGCTAATCTATTCAAATCTGAAGTGGTAAACATCCCATTCAAGGCCGTATGCTAGTCAAAGTATGCAAGTCATATATGACTTGTTCGATTGTTCGATTTCAAATCCACATGATCTAATATGTTCATTTAAAATCAAAAATTTCTTAAGTCCACTAAAACAAGGGATCGTAACCGATCGAATTGCTCTGGCAAATCCAGTTAAGCATATTTCATCTCACAACATAAGGCCAATATTAAGCAGCAACAACACTGTCGGTTATATAAAGATATAGATCACAAAAATGAAGAAGAGGAGCCCAAAGAATCCAAGGTTGCACCAGTTAAGCTAATGATTGACGTTACGGTTAGCCGCGATGACCATCATGTGTCCTGGAGATCGGATCACAGCTCAACGCAACGATGATGGAATTAGCTGGCTCTCTACAAGAAAATCTTCATGTATTCGTATGGACCCATTCTGACATTTATGTGATCTCATCGACTATCATGAGCCATGTATTGAATACCGACCCGAGGCATGTCCCAATGAAACAAAAGCGACTCGGTATGGATTCGAAGAGATCTGCTGCACTTACAAAGGAGGTGGATAAACTCGAAAACAGTTGGTTTATCCATGACACCTCTACCCGAAATGGGTATCCAATTAATTTCTTTTAAGAAAAGCTAATGGAAAGTGGCAGATATACGTCGACTACTCGGACCTGAAAAAGGCATGCCCGAAAGATGGTTTTCCGCTTTCAAGGATCGACCAGCTGGTAGACTCAACCGTGGGATATGAGCTGCTTTCATTTATGGATGTGTACTTCAAATACAACCAGATCCCAATGCATGTCCCAGACCTGGAGCACACTAGCTTCATTATCTATCTAAGGCTATATTACTATGTTGTGATGTCGTTTGAATTAAACAAGACTGAAGCTATTTATGAAAAACTAGTCAACTGGATGTTCGAAGATCAGATTAGGCGTTCGATGAAGGTATATATGGATGATATGCTCATGAAGTCATAGCGATCAAACGATCACATCGATGACTTGGTGGAGATGTTCACTGTTCTCCAAAATTATGGAATAAAACTTAATCCCCTAAAATGCTCTTTTTGGGTTGCATTGGGGGAATTTTCGAGGTTCATTATTAACCCTAGTAAAATTGAGGCAAATCTCGAGAAGATTCAAGCATCCAAGGGCCAAAGACGATTAGGTAGGTACAAAGCCTCAATGGGAAGATCACTGCACTATGTCGATCCATCTCCAGGGCAATCGATAAGTGAATTCTTTTCTTCAACCAAATCAGAAGAGGGAACAGAAACTTTTGATGGGTGCAAGATTGCATAGATGCATTCCAAGCTCTGGTAGATCACTTAGAGAGACCTCCCATCTTATCCAAGTCACTGGATCGTGAGGACTTATACATGTATTTAGTGGTGTCGATACACGCCATAATTTTTGCACTATTATGCAAAGAGAATCAGATCCAGAAGGCCAGTATATAAAGTTAGCAAGAAATTGACATGTGCTAAGAGGAGCTACCCGAAGTTGGGAAAACCTTGCTTATTTCCTATTGATTACATCATAAAGGCTTTGCCCTTATTTTTAGGCTCATCCCATCAACGTTCACACCAACTAGCCGTTACGACAGGTCCTACAACGACTTGAGACGCCCGAAAGGTCACTCAAGTGGAACATCGAGATGAGAAGATTTGAAATTACCTATCTTGCTTGGAGAGCCATCCGAGGAAGGCACTGGCGGACTTTATAGTTGAGTTCACTACACAAGATGATCTCCTAAAAAGCAGTGAAGCCCAGCCCCTACCATCCAATGGAAAACGTATACGGATGGAATATCTAATAATCGGTGTTCTAGCACTGGAGTCTTATTAGTGACTCCCAAGGAATGGTCGATCTGCTACACCCTGAAACTCGACTTCCCTGCAAAAAATAATGATGTTGGGTATGAAGCCTTGATCGCAGGGATCAAACTTGCTAGAGAACAGGGAGTGAAAACTTTACAAATCTTTTGTGATTCTCCGTTAGTAGTATGCCAAGTCAAGGGAGATTATCAGGCTATGGTGCAACAACTTCCTCCCTATCTCGGTCGAGTCCAAGGGCTGCTGGTAGACTTCGAGCATTACACTATTGCATGCACTCCTAAAGGACAAAATGAGAAATCCAACTCACTGCCCAAGCTGGCTGGTTCCAAGGATTCGTAGAAGATAGGATTGGTCTTATTTGAAGTACTAAATGCTCCAAGCATCGTTCAGATAAAGATTGATTGGGTTCTGGAGATAGAGCCGAAAAAGGAATCCTAGATGATTCTTGTCAAAGATTATTTGCAATGAGGGATCCTTCCTAGATGGAAGAGTGGAAAACAATAGATCGTCCTCTAAGCTTCATGGTGCATCTTCCAAGAAGGATGCATGAGTAGAAAGGGTTTCTTTGTTCCCGTTCTTCGGTGTATTTCCCATAATGAAATTAAACGAGTCTTGATAGAAGTCCATGAAGGAGAATGTGGTGATTACACCGGGTGGCAAACCCTAATAAAGAAAAGGGTATTACTGTCCAACTGTCAATCGAGACGTAATTGATTACATTAGATGATGCGACAAGTGATAGATGTTTGTAAAACTTTCGAAAGCTCGTCGACGGAAATTATTCAAATGGATAGTCCATAGCCGTTTTCCACTTGGGGGAATTGACATCATCGGCTCCTTACCGACTTCTAAAGGTGGTACGGAATACGCCATCGTAACAGTTGATTACTTCATCAAATGGGCTGAAGCTGAACTTTTGGCCGCGATCACAACGAAAAAAGTAATAAAATTTGTTGTCTGAAAGGTCTTCTATCGTTTTGGTCTTTCCTGAACAATCGTAAATGATAGCGGGACCCAATTCGATAGTGCTGAATTCAAAGACTTCTGCCGCCAGCATCATATTGAGAAAAGATTTGCGATATCTACTCACCCGCTAGCTAATGGACAAGTTGAATATGTTAACAAAATCATAAAGTCCATTCTGAAGAACCATTTGGAAAAAACTAGAGGCAAGTAGGTCGATGAACTCTCGTCAGTATTATGGGCATACATAACCTCCAATAATTCCAAGACTGGCCATACTCTATTCGTCCTTGCTTACATCTCCAAGGCCGTCATCCTTGTAGAAGTCGAAGTCCCTTCTCATTAAGTGACTTATTACGACCCCTATTTCATTATAAAAAACAAATATAAACAAGGAATTGCAGTCCAATTGCAATTAACATATAAGGAATTGGCGACGACCCACAAGCGTACCTTCTCATCCGGGAGCCAATAACAAGGATATGTACCAGAACGTGTATGCGTATATTCTAAAAGTTCAATTTTTAAAATCAACAGAAATTGAATTCTGACCTGAAGCTTTCAAAAAAGATACTGTATTAGATAACCAAATCTTACTAGCCCCGTAGAATCGGACACAGATAGCAACTGATGGAATACAACCCAGAATTTATAATATTGGAAATCGACCAAGCATTGTGATGATCAAAGAGAGATACGATACTTTGGGAAAATAATTCAATGGAGGGATAGAGGCTATTAGAAAACTAGATGGATTTCTTTTCGACGACTCTAACTTGCTTTGAATTCAAGGCACATCATGTTGGATACAAGACGTATTTTATGGGCCATATGTTATCTGCATTTTGACTCAATTATATCCAAGCCGATGGGTCAAGTTAGACACAATTACCATCAAGGCTAGAAGTCCAGAACGATGATTGTAAGGTCCAAAAAGCAAGGGTGTGAAGAAACATAAAAGACTAGTGGGAGCATATCAGTAAAATAAAACATAAAGTTTAACCTTACCAATATTCTAAGAACTTTTACTATGGAATTGTCCGAATCCACCAATTTGAAACTTGCGGAAAATGTCTACACCTAAATTGTTTTCTTAAAGCCACAAGGTTACCGAACCCAATAATATCGATTGGCTAAGAGCGATTAAGATAGCATTGACTTATAAGCATCTTTGGTTATTTATTACCTCAAATCCTAAAGAATAACCCGCTGATAATATGGACCCGGAACTTAGGCTTGCATTTGAGAAATGGGCTTCGGATGTAGAAATCGTCTAGGTTTTCATGATGCCAACATTAGATAAGACATTATAGAGGCAGACCGAAAATATGTCTATCCATGAGATATTTGATAGTCTTAAGGCCCTGTTTGGTGAACAGTCATGTTCAACGAGGTATGAGCTAATGAATAAGTTATTCAATACTAAAATGACTAAAGGACAGAAAGTCGACGATTGCATTACGAAAATGAAGGGCTATATTGATAAGCTTTCATAATTGGACATAGCAACGAGCAATAAGTTTCATGTTGATTTGGTCCTTAATTCTCTTATGCCTTAGTATGGACCATTCATACTGGGTTATAATATGAAACAGCTGAATGTGAATCTCATAGAGGTTCTCAATATGTTGAGGTCAGCCAAATCCACATCCAGGGATCAAAGGACCATGCTTGCAGTATAGGGTGGTGCATCATCTTTGAAAGATTTAAAGAAGCAGAAGAGGGTTCTCAAGAAAATTAAAAAATTTACCGTTATTGACAAGGGTGAGTGTCATCATTGTCATAAGAAAGGTCACTAGAAGCAGAACTGTCCGGAGTACTTAAAGCTTGTTAAAGAAAAGAAACATGATAGTTCTACTGCTATATCAAGTATCTTTATGATTCAAAATTGTTTGGCAATCAAAAAAAATTCTTGAGTTTTGGATACTAGATCCAGAACTCATATTTGTGATTATTATAGGGCCTTAGGAGCTGGCATCGCGTGGAAAATGGAAAAATGAGGCTTTAGGTTGCTTATGGATCTATTGTAGATGTAACAGTAGTTAGAGAAATTCATTTGAGTTTGCCGAGTGAATTTGTGTTGATATTAAATAATTGCTATTTTGTTAAAGATTTTATTTATGGAATTATATCTGTGTATAGATTGCCTAAGAATGGTTATATTTTTCACTGTGTTGATGATAAATTGTAATAAAATCTATGAGAGTATTTTAGAAATTGGCATTTATATGATCAATATAAGTTATGTTTTTCTATAAGTAGTTCTTTAAATAACAATATAAACAATAGTGATGTAACAACTCGCCGTCTACGAAGCCTCAATTCACGCATAAATTATGTCCCACTATTTACAAAGCTATTAGATCAAGCCCAACCCGTAACCCTAACCCACATGATGAACATGCCCAACTAAGAAAATTTTATAAACTATCTTAAAGTCCAAAAAAATAACATAACAAAACATTCCTCATCCTGCCATAATCCCAATGCAACAAAACCACCCGACGGAGGTCGTACGAGAGTTATAATCTTTTAAAGATGAGGGACAATATGGTAATTTATAAATTAATCATATTTGCTATTATATCTTAATTCATTCACTACAATACTCTAGAATTCATGACCCCATTCTTCAACCTCCAACCGCTACCTACTTTTACTTCCAGTCCCTGCTACCGTCACCTAGAAGATGATTAGCCATTGCCACCATACTCCTCAAGCCACCATCGACCATATGCCCTAGCTCCGACCACTTCCGCTACAACCTAATTCACTACTGGACAACTAGACTTTGGACGAAGATCTGCACCACCATGCTTGGATTTGGGTTGATCGAAGACTGACATGGGGACCTACTCGACCCCCACTACATAGCCATGCTTTCTAATCGTCATAGTGTCTCCATTTCACCGTTGAATCGAAACAAACAGTCCACATTAGTCGAACTTGTAAGTTAACAGGATGGATCGTGTGGTGTATATGCAAGTATATATGACAAAATATGTGATGCAACTAAAATAATATTAATCTAAATAAATATAGAATAACCACACCAGGATTTTATACTCCCGTCCTATGTCCAGTTCAGAAGCTCCCCTTCGATATTCGACTATCAAATACCTTTGCTTCGCCAGGAGGAATGGGCTTGGTTACAATAAATTGTTCTTATCAAATATTTGTTCTATAACACACATATTGACTAATGAGTACAAATGCTTCCAATATATATCTAGAGAGTATTGACTATGAAGAACTGAATATATGGAAGAGTGAAATACAAGTATAGATTGCTAGACATCAAGAATATAACAAAGTATGTTAGTAGAGAGTGCAAGTGAGTAAGGTGAAGGTTCTCTTTGTTTCTTGATGATATATATAGTTGTAGAGAGGTTCCTTGAGTAGCTGCATCCATTAATAAGTGCTCTACAGTTGCTTCTGTTGATGGTGAAGAGTTGTATCGAAGAGAAGTGAAGATGTCTATTTAAATATTGCAGTTGAAATTTGAATTTAAATTTCGATTTCAAAATCAGACTCTGATACTATGTATTTTTTATATATAATAGATTTTCAAACGTCTGAGTGCATCTACCAGACGTTTGGTCCTGTCTGTTTTATTGTTCCAAAGGACTTTTCCAAACGTCTGGCTTGGCACCCAAACGTTTGAAAATTGTGCATGTCTATTTCGTACATCTTTCTTGTTGCTTTCTTGATCTTATTGACTTGTCGTCTCTTCTAACGTTCTTTGAGCCTTGTTCTTATCTTTCTAGTGATGTTGCTCTAGCAAGTACCTATATATAGAAATATATATATATATATATATATATATGCATATTCGATTTCCATTGTGTTGTTGTCGTCATCGAAACTGTAGATTTGATTTCCTAACAATCTCCTCCTTTTTTATGATGACAACTATCAATGTACTTGCATATAATTTTATAAATCTCCCCCTGAATATGTATTTTTCATAATTTATTTATGATCTCCCACTGAATATTATTTCTCCCCCTTTGTCATTATCAAAGAGGATATATAACTTTTTAAATGTAGAAATCATTAAATAATTACCAATCGTTGTAAGACAGAAATATGCAGAGATAAACACACTAAAAGAGGAATTTCATTGATTACATTAATCGAGTACATTCATAGATTTTAATCATTTTTACAGAAGATGAATTCCTAAAAATTATCAGTCTTTTGGGAAGCCTTCTCTGGATCATCTCCTTTATCTTCATTTTTGGAAGAGCTAGGTTACATTGTAGGAGACGTCGGAGCTTGTTTTAGAGGTTCGTTCTCCTCAAAAAGTTTAGAATGTTTCGAAGAAGGAGAAGGCATAGGGGTTTGTCAATCTTTGGAAGGTGGTGTAGGACCACGAAACCCTTTGAAGAACTTCTTTTATAACAGATAATATAGTTGAAAGTGATGTTTCAACTATGGCGAGGCGTGTAGCAAAAGATGTTTCAAAACTGTCAATGCGCTTAGCCAAAACCTTTTGATTTTGAGATCAATATGCTGATTTTGAAGAGTGAGGTCTCGAATACTTTCCTTTGGATTTGTCGAGTCTCCAAAATCTCATCGTGGCACATATAATTAAATGGTGTAGGAGGAGGGGGAGTAGTTTCGTGACGTTGTTCCACCTCTTGTGATGGTTCATGGTGTGACTAAGGTGGAGGTCCAGCTTGTATAGCTTGAGGACATTGCGTGCACTCTTCAAATGATATAAACTCCAAAGGATTTTCCGGTAGGTGCATTAGTGAGAAAAATTTCGTGGAAGCTTATTTTGGAGAAATTTCTTCAAAAGTGGATAAATAGAAGGGGATGTTATGAGCATGGAGAAGTCTCATGATGTATGTGGGGTAGATAATTGATGGGCGTGATCGAGTACAAAAATGTTTTAGCTTATTAAATATAAATTTAGCCCAATTTACCCTTGTTCCGCTGAATAGAGCATATAGGGCCTTGTGTTCTAACTCCGTTATCTACTTATGACTACCTAGTCGAGGGATGATAGAGTTGATAATCATTCGAATTAGGAGTCTTGCCTTAGGTGTTAGGTATTTAGATGCAAACTTAGGCATTTCATTTTCCCGCATTTGATGTGTGATATTGTCCCTTGGTTTGAAATGCATATCGGGAATATTATATAAATCTTCGCCTATGTCAGAACATCTGAGAGTTCTGCCTATGATTCCTGGAGTGAGCCTAATCATGTTGCCATAAATGCTAGACCATAGCTAATTATCTTTGTTTTCAGTGTTCCAAACCGCTGTGCTACCCAAATTAGTGTAGAAGAGAAATACAACCAACTGATCAATTTGAATGTTATAGGAATTGAAAGATATCAAAGTTTCTAAACCGGCACTTTCACACATTTCATCTAAATCGTACATTGGAAACTTGAGTAAGTTATAAAATGGACCTATATGGAGTTTCTTCTTCTAAATATCCTCATATCTCTTGAGTGAATGCAGTTCTCGATTCATCCATCATTCAATTTGATCATTTAGGCAAACTTGAGGATTCGAGGAAGTTGCTTGGTCTTGTTTTCTCTTCGAGATTTTAGGATTTTATTTTTAGGAGCCATCAACTTTGATCATGTTTGGAAGAGAGAGGATTTTTGACAAGCAAAAAATCGAGATTGCTATAGAGATAAATGGAACGTAGTGATAAGAGTAAAAAAATAGACATTATCTGGGCATATAAGAGTGTCGATTGAATTTCAGATGTCTGTTAGGTAATTCAGAAGTCTGATTTAACCTAATTTTTAGACTGTAAATAGAATTAGACGTCTGGTTTTTTGGTAGACGTCTGTATTTGGTCGAGTTGTAAAATTTGATAGTTAGAGAGATTTTTCAGAGTCTGTTTGTATTCTCAGACGTCTGGAATAGATTGATTTTTATTTCTGAATGATAGATACTTTTCTTAGACGTCTGGTTTAAATACTGGATGTCTGAAATAGATCGAATTTTTATAATATGGCGGCAGAGACTTTATTCATACGTCTAGTTCATAGTTCAGAGTCTGGAATAGTCTAGTGTCTATTTTTTTGTAAGTAGGGAGAATTTTCAGTTGTTTGGAAGGTTATATCAGACGTCTGACGTATGCACGATGGTGTAAAATTTATGTGATATCAGAGTGTCAGACGTCTGAGGGCAATGATCAGACGTCTAACATGACCAATTTCTAAAAATAGCCTAATTTTGTAAGGTGTTGCTTATTTTCGACTTTTTTTATAAAAAATACAGTATTATTTCTGTGAAACAAAATTACAAACATATGTAGATACAAATACAATGAAAATAATTTAATCTATTTAGATGGCGATAGAGTTTTGCGATCTTCAGACTTGTCATCCCTCCATGGCTTGAGTGGAGACCATATATTTCCACGTTCACATGTTCTCGGGGAACCAGAGAATCGCCTTAGTGAATGATCCAAAGGTGTACGATACGAGGATGAGGGATCCAAAGAACTGTAAGGAATCGGAAGTGGTTCATGTACATCCTTTTTCCGTGAATTACAAAATTTTATCACTATTTGCTCCAGAAAACTTAGTCGTCGCGCTGTGACTTTTTGTTCAAAATATAATTCTCGTTGTAGATCTATTTCTTGCTTTTGATGGTGGTGTTTCTCATCAATTTTCTCCTTAGTATTAGGAGAAACAAATAGAGCTCATTTTTGACTTCTTCTTATCGGGAGTGAATCCCGTGTGATAGGAGGACCACCTACACGTTGGTTCCTGATTTGGTGTAGGGTAGGAAGGCGTTGAGGTGTATCCGTTGAGCTACCCGTTGTAGGTTTCGAGAACGATAGATGATAATTTTCAGAAGACATGATTATATTTTCTGTTGTAAAAAAATGAAATTTATATATTCTTTATTTCTTGTTGTGTAAAGATTTATATATTATTACAAAAATTATTTATAGGTAATTTACAGAAACCAAACACCTAAAATATTTAGGTGAATTAGTTATCAATTTTATTTTGTGGATAAAAAAACTTTTAGCCAAACATAGAATAAATGAAGATGTGGTTTAGAAGGTCATTAAGAGAGCATATTCCTAAATCGCGTCGCAGTTTAACAAAAGTTTGTTCGTTTAGTGGTTTTGTGAAAATATCTGCTATTTGATTGTCGCTATTTACATATTCTAATGTAATAATTCTTTTTTCTACACTGTCACGTAAAAAATAATGTCGTATATCTATATGTTTAGTACGCACGTGATTTACAGGGTTTTTGACACATTTATTGCACTAGTGTTATTGTAGATGATTCATTGATAACTTTGCCAAAATCCGTAAGTGTTTGTTGCATGTATATCACTTGTGCATATGCTAGAGATGCTGAAATATATTCGGCTTCGCAAGTAGTTAAGGAGACACAATTTTGCTTTTTGCTAAACCATGAAACTAGTGTCCGATAAAGTGACATGTTCCATTAGTACTCTTACTATTTGTTTTACATCCACCGAAATCCGTATCACTGTATGAAACTAGTTTAAACGATGATTCCTTAGGGTAAAATAAACTGTAATCTCTAGTAGTAGATAGATATCATAACATACGTTTAACAGCTCTTTGATGGGATTCTTTTGGTTTTGCTTGAAATCGGGCACAAAGACATACATTCATCATAATGTCGGGTCGATTAGCCGTCAAATAGAGTAAGGAGCCAATCATACTACGATACAATTTTTCATCGAAATCTTCTCCGTTATCATCTTTTTCCAAGTGAACACTAGTACTCATCAGTGTTGGTTTGCTTGAAGTTTTATCCATTTCAAAACGACGTAAAAAATTCGTTACAATATTTTTCTTGATGAATAAAAATACCATTTTCAAGTTGTTTTATTTGTAAACCTAAGAAGAAATTTAATTCTCCCATGTGAGACATTTCAAATTTATTTTTCTTAATATTTGAGAATTGATTACAAAGATTTTTGTTAGTTGAACCTAAAATAATATCGTCTACGTAAATTTATACAACTAGAATATCGTTATTTTCTCGTTTAATAAATAAAATTGTATTTATTTTACCTATTTGAAAACAGAATATAATTATATGATTTTTAAGATGCTCGTATCAGGCACGGGGGGCTTGTTTTAAACCATATAAGACGTTTTGTAGTTTAAAAACATGGTCGGATATTTTTCGTGAATAAACAATGGAGGTTGTTCAACATATACGTTTTCTTTAATAAACCCATTTAAAAAAGAACTTTTGACATCCATTTGTAATAGTTTAAAATTGTGATGATTTGCAAAAGCGAGTAATGTACGTATAACCTCTAGTCTTGCTATTGGAGCAAAGTTTTCGTCATAGTCGATACCTTCTTCTTGATTATAACCTTGAGCAACCAAACGTGCTTTATTTCTAACTATATTTCCGTTTTCATCCGCTTTACTTTTAAATACCCATTTTGTTCCTATAACCGATTGTTTTTCTGGTCTTGGTACTAATTCCCAAACATTATTGCGTCCAAATTGATTTAATTCTTTTTGCATAGCTATTATCCAAAAGTTATTGTTTGAAGCTTCTTTATAAATATTTGGTTCAAAATTTGACACATATGATATATAACTTATTTGGTTGAGTTGATTTCTAGTTACTCTAGAATTGAGATCTCCATTGATATTATCATTTGGATGATCTTAAGAATTCTAGGAGATGATACTAAAGTGTTATTTTGTGCATTTGTCTTATTATTAAAAGAATTTGTTGTAATTGTTATTGGAATTATTTCTTCATCGTCAATAGTATGGTGGTTAAGAAGATTTTCATCAAACGAAACATGTAAACTTTCTTCAATAGTGTTATTTCCTTTATTAAAAATTCTATATGCTTTGCAACGAGCTGAATATCCAACAAAGATTCCTTCATCGGCCTTCGGGTCAAATTTTCCTAACTTATCTTTTGTATTTAATATAAAACATTTTGATCCGAAAATTTTAAAGTATGATACTTTAGGTTTTCTTCCAAAAAATATTTCAAAACAAGTTTGTTTAGTCATAGGTCGTATGGTTACTGGATTTAAAACATAACAAGTTATGGCAATAGCTTCAGCCCAAAAATGTTTTGGTAGACCACTACTATTTAATAGTGTACATGCACATTCTTGTAACGTACGATTTTTTCTTTCTACAACACCATTCTGTTATGGTGTGCAGGGAAAATAAAAATTATGACTTATACCTTTTTTATTACAAAAATGAGTAAAAAGTTCATTTTCGAATTCTCCACCATGATCACTTCAAATATTCTTAATTTCCAAATCCATTTGTGTTTTAATTATTTTAGCAAAAATTTTAAACATAACAAAGGTGTCACTTTTATGTTTTAAAATAAAAGTCCATGTATATCTTGAAAAATCATCAACTATTACGGCAACATATTTGTTGTGATTTATAGATCGTACTTGAGTTGGACCAAATAAATCTAAATGTAATAATTCTAATGGTTGTTTTATAGAAATATTATTTTTAAATTTAAAAGAGCTTTTCTTTAGTTTTCCAGTTTGACAATCGTTACATAAATTTTCTACTTTGTAATTTATTTTAGGTAAAGCTCTAACTAGCTCATATTTTGCTAATTGATTAATATATTTAAAATTAATATGACCAAATCGTTTATGCCATAACCATGGATCGTCATGTTTGGCGGTTAAACACAAATTTGAATGTCTATTTATATTCATGTTTAAGACGTAAATATTTTTGTTTCTAAAACCCTCATATATAAGTTGTTAGTTATTATCGAAAATATTACATCTATCTTTTTTGAAATTGATTTGAAAACCTTTATCGCATAGTTGACTAATACTAAGTAGGTTGTGTTTTAGATTTTCTACTAACAAAATATTTGTAATAATAGGAGAGTTAGAAATACCAGAGTTGATGACTTCTCCAATACCCATGACATTCCTTTTGAGTTATCTCCAAAAGTTACCGTTCCACTGTCGATGTATGTTATATTTGAAAATTACATTTTTGAATTTCGGTCATATGCTTGGAGCATCCAATATCAAGTATCCATTTCTTCTTATTTTTTATTTTGGGTACCTACAAAATAAAAGATAATTTAATTGGTACCCATATACTTTGTTAGGATCCTAGATGTTAGAAGGGGTAGGTAGCCATATCCAAGAAGGTTTAGTACCTTTATGAATATAATTTTTATTATAGACTACATTTTCTAAAAAATTGTTAATATATTTTTGTTTAATCAAATTATTATTTGTCTTAGGAATCCAAATTTTTATAATTCTGGTATTCGTATTAGACTTAGGTGATATTTTAGTCTTTTTTATAAATACAATTATGTTTCTTAATATCATTCTCTTTTTGTTTAGGAATATTTTTAAATCTTATTCTATTTCTATTACCTGAGAGTTTTAAAGTTTTGATAAGATTTTCCAAATCTTGTTTTCCTTTATTAAACTTTGAAACATTATTTATAATTTTATCTAATTTTCTTTTAATTCTAAATTTTCAATATTTCTATATTACTTTTCAAGTTGACATTTTCTTTTAACAAGTTATCCTTTTCTAAATTAGTTTTATCAAAATCAACAGCAATAGTCTCATTTTCAACCAAACTATTTTTAAATTTTTCTTGAGATAATTCTAGTTCTTCTTCTAAAATAATTTTTTCATCGTTTAACATTCCTACTTCAATTTCTAATCTATTTATTTTGGCTATATGTTCTTTGTTCAATTTTTTAATTTGTCTAAATTTATCGTCTAATTCCATGCTAAGTTGTAATAATTCATCATAACTAAGTTCGGGATATACCTCATCAGTTTGTGCCATAAAGCACACATTAGCTTGTTCTTCGTCACTGTTGCTATCACTGTCCGATGATAATGAAGAATCTGAGTCATCCCGTGTTACTTTGAAAGCTTTTTTCTTTTTGAGTTTTTCAAATTTGTTATTCTTTTTATCATTGTTGAGCTTGGGACAGTCTTTCTTCATATGTCCAAATTGGTCACATTCATAGCATTTGATTGATGTTTTATTTGTTGATCTTGATTTTCCTCCTTTCTAAAATTTAGTCATTTTCCTAAACTTCTTGAATTTGTTGTAGTTTTTGGCAATAAATACAATTTCTTCTTCGTCTAAGTCAGAGTCTTTGTTTGTTGCTGGGAATGCTATGTTCTTCTTTTCCGAGTTTTTTTCTTTTCGTGCCTGCAAATTAGCATCATGGGACATTAAATTTTCTATCAATTCTTCAACTAATAGTGCTGAGGGATCATTAGCTTCTTCGATAGCTAATACTTTTCTTTCCCACTCTAGAGATAAAGAATTGAGTATTCTAGGTACTAAATCAAAATTTGTGAATTTGACTCCAAGTGCTATTAAATCCTGTTGAACGGTTTAGAATCTAGAATATATGTCTACTATAGATTCATTCTATTTCAATTTAAATTATGAAAATTGATTTTGTAAAATTGAAATCTTAGTTTGTTTAACATTGTTTGTACCTTCGTGTGTAACTTGTTAGGTGTGCCAAATATCAAATGCAGTGTTTCATAACATGATACGTGAAAATTCATTCTTATCTAGTGAACAAAATAGAACATTCATAGCTTTAGCATTATTAGAAGCTGTGGTTTTTTATGCATCAGTCCATGTGTTTATAGCAGTGTCAGGTGCTTTATATTTATTTTGAGTGGCTGACCAAATTTCTAATCCATTAGCTTCCATAAATATTCTCATACGTATTGACCAATATGCATAGTTAGAACCATTAAAAAGTGAAGGTCGTGCTGTGGGTTTACCTTCTTGAAAAATACTTCCATATTATAGTGATTCAAAAAACGTGTTACTGTATTTTGATCTAACCTCGCTCTGATACCAAATGTAAGTTAACATGATGGATTGTGTAGTGTATATGCAAGTATATGTGACAAAATATATGATGCAACTTGAACAATATTAACCTAAATAAAATTAGAATAAGCACACCAGGATTTTATATTGGTTCAAACCTTCCATCCTATGTCCAGCCCCGAAGCCCCCCTTTGGAATTCGACTAACAAATACCATCGCTTCGCCCGGAGGAATAGACTTGGTTACAATAAATTGTTCTTGTCGAATATGTGTTCTATAACACGGATATTGACTAATAAGTACAAATGCTTCTAATATATATCTAGAGAGTATTAACTATGAAGAACTGAATATATGAAAGAGTGAAATACAAGTATAGATTGCTAGAGATCAAGAATATAACATAGTATGTAAGTAGAGAGCACAAGTGAGTAAGGTGAAGGTTCTCTTTGTTTCCTAATGATATATATAGTTGTAGAGAGGTTTCTTGAGTAGTTGCATTCATTAATAAGTGCACTACAGTTACTTCTTTTGATGGCGAAGAGTTGCAGCAAAGAGAAGCGAAGATGTCTATTCAAATGTGGCAGTTGAAATTTGAATTTAAATTCCGAGTTCGAAATCAGACGTCTGGTATTTGTATCAGACGTCTGATACTATATATTTTTTGTATATAGTAGATTTTCAGACGTCTGAGTGCATCTACCAGATGTCTGGTCCTGTCTGTTTCGTTGTTCTAGAGGACTTTTCCAGACGTCTGGCTTGTGCACCAAGACGTCTGAAAATTGTGCATGTCTGTTTTATGAATCTTTCTTGTTGCTTTCTTGATCTTGTCGACTTGTAGTCTCTTCTAACGTTCTTTGAGCCTTGTTCTTGTATTTCTAATGATGTTGTTCTAGCAAGTACCTATATATAGAAATATATATGCATATTCGATTTCTATTGTATAGTTGTTGTCATCGAAACCACAGATCTGATTTCCTAACAGAACTTACAACCTAGTCAATCTGTACGCCCAATCGATGAATACCACTAGTGGATTTGTGTCGTCGAGAAATATTATTTTGATATATAATATGTCTGGTTTTGAACACTCATAAGTTTTGCACTTTTTTAATTAGAAGGAAATTAACTTTGCTAATTACAATCAGTAAAAATTAATTTTTTTATTATTTGGCCATGGCATACAACATATTAATCAGATGTTTATATAAACTTAACCACTTTTTAATTTCCAATAAATAATTTTATACTTGGTTTAAGATCATAAGGGGATATATACTACGTCCTATCAATATATACACAAATATGATAAATCTTACTCATCTTCGTGCATCTTCTTCGATCCAAGTTAAATCATCCTCCTTCTTCACTTTTCAGAAATTTCCTACGTTGAAAAGGCCAAATCTCATAACAACTTTGATTTAATTACGCAGTTCTATTTGTGGTGATTAGTTGTGTGTGTGTGTGTGTGTTTTTAATTTAAATTTGATTTGGTAGATTAGGAATTAATTTAGTGATTATGGTTTTGTAAGTGGAAGCATAATTATAAGAGCAAAAGGAACATGGCAAGAGATTTATTTATAGGATGAAAATTATAATATTTAGGCTAAAACCTCGAAATTAATATATTATGAAAATGTCTACAAATTTTGACCCATTTAACCTAACTCAGCAAATTATATATGTTTAATGTCTGCAAATGACATTTTGGTCACAATGGAATAGGTCTTGAAGCCTAATTTTATCTTCTGTAGAAATATAATATTTTGGACTTTAAATAAAATTTGATTTTACCATTTTTAGTTTAATTACTTAATTTTGAAAATTATAGGTGTTACATTCTCTCCTCTTAAAATAATTTCTTCCCCGAAATTCTAGAAGATGGACAATGCAACTCAATTTACATCGTACAAGCATAAAAACTGACATAGCTACATCCATTTAGCACCTATTATACAACAAAAGTGAAAACAAACCTATATTATTTAATACAGATGATAGACAAAATACAATGATATGATATGAGATAAGTGAGAATGCAACTAAACCGAATGCATATGAAGTGTAACTAATAAGTACGCAATCATCCTAATATACACATACACACATGCATCTATGCATCATATATCCATATCAAAGTGCAAGTAAACAACCAAATCTATAAACACAATCAATGAACCATATATTAAAAAGTAGTATATATAAAATTATTAAACAGAAATTAGAACACTTGACTATAGGGCTCTATCCTAGGTTGGAATGTATATACATGCAAGCAAACATGGTAAAAATTAAATTGGTATAACTCAAACAAGTCAACCATAGCAACCAAAACACGTCATAAGGATGTGCATACCACTAATCTGTACATCCATACATCTATGCCTATTTTAACTAGCCAGCTAAAACAACCACGCAAACAAACAATGACCTAAGGAGTAAATTAACCAACAAACTTACTCAAAGAGGAACTTATTGGAAGAGATCGCATGATGAGAAACTCGGATTCTCTCCTCGAGTTCCCACATACTTTTATCCAAACATTTTCTTCGTTGAACTTAGACCAAATTCATTTCCTCGTGTTTTTTGTCGTATCACATCAAATCCTATGATGAGAATACACCTATGGGTATTCTAGACTTTGTCCCTACATTCATCATATAAGCAGATTAGTCTCTATCATAACCGTTATATTGTCAATGTACGCTTGTGCATCCTACTCTATTTTTAGTTATCTTTGAAGTTGGGGCTATGCTCAGCATCTCCATACAAGTCTTCGTCACTCAAATAGAATACGAATCCCCAATTGGGTTCCAGCATCTCGAACAGATCACGAATCGCTACATGAATTCGAGCATCTTAAACAGATCTCAAATTCCCAAATAGGTTCATGCTTAAGTCTTTTGACGAATTCTTACATTATCCTCTCCCTTAGAAAACTCCTTAAGATAGGTAATCCTATACGATAGCATCACTCGAAGTGTTAACGCTGACCTCACCCTTGGACTTAATCTTAGGATAGACAGTTCAACTCTATAACATTTTGGTTCACAACCACTTCTAGAACATATATCATGTATATGGTTTTGAAGCGGCTACTGGCTTGAGTCATATCATATTAGTACACTTTTCCTATGTACCAAACACTCCAAAATCAATCGATGAATTTTTGGTTAAATTAATCCCGGTCTTTTAGAAATAAGAGAAATATAGAGACATTTCATATAAATGCTCCTCTTTAGGGGTTCTCAAAGCATATGAAACCATGAAGCTTTTTTATACTACTTAAGTTATATTAGGTCAAGTTCGATAGTCGACTAATCGGCGACCTAGTAAAAAACAATCGCTTATACGAATTAATGTGCATACACTAAACAAGTTTCCGAAATTCCAACTTACACTATCCCTCAGCCAAGAGTTAGTCCTAGTAAGTATGATCATGGGTTGAATATCAAAACCTTGCCTAGACACTCCAATCTTGACTCTCACGGATAGATAAGTCTTCCTTATCAGATATTAGTGTTAGGTATAGTATTAATGACTTCCATAAACGAGTAAGTAATCAACACGATTAACACGTTTCTGATATTCCAACTTAACTATTCCTTGGTTAAAAAGGAAGTTGGTAGGTTAAAGCAATATTGCTTTTATACCTACTCATACTTTAATCTTAACTCTCACAAATAGAGAAGTTCACCTCGCTCGGCTTTTAGTTTTAAGCATAGTTGATTATATTTCAAACTAGTAAACAAAACACGATTTAGCCACTAAGGAATGCCTAACCCCTTTTGAAATCATTTTCTTATAATTTAAAAAATTGTTTTAAAATTCTTATAATAGGTTTTAGAACATTTTCTTAAAATATTACTTTGAGATAACAATTTTATAAAACACTTTGAAACTTCGAAAAAACATATTTTCTATATATTTATAAATAAACCTCTTCTTTAAAAATTCATAACTAATTCTTAAAACTATTTAAATGTCTCATACCACTTAAAATACTCTAACAAGAGTTAGCAAGCACTTGTAAAAAGAATGAAACAAAATACTTAAATTTAAATATCTTTCCAATCCTTTAAAGTCCAAAACAAAGGCTAAAACGAGGCAGCTTTGCCCAAGTGTAAGTTTGGCCACTTTTCGATATGTTACTCAACTTTTGAACATTCGAACCTTTTATGGCAACAATAATCATATACGATATCACAAATCTGGCGAGAAATCCCTAAGCACCTCTCTACAAAGTTCCATAGAAATTGCCGAACACGGGCAATTCCTAAGTGCATCTATAGCAATTATCATTATAAAAGCACTTCCAAATCCAAGTCCAACCTGAGCAAAGTTCAAGTACAACCTATGTGCTTTGCTCCAAAGCTATGCTGCAAGCACATAAGTCAATTCAAGTCCATACATATGGATTACATATTTCATTTGCTTTCAAAGAAGGAATCAAAAGAATATTACAAATAAATATCAATATTACAACGTATGTTATTATCCATTCAATCACAAATAAATATTCAATCACCAACAAATATAAATAATATAAATTCATTAAAGGTTGTGAGTTAGCCCACCCTTAAGCAAGCAAGCAAGTCCAAGCAACCCAAGTTCAACTTCCATCTCACAACACCTAACTTCCTACCTCTTTCTAGCTTTTGCACTTGCCCGGGCTATTATAAGCCTAATATTAATCCCCACTATGCTAAGTGGGGGGAGTTTGACTTTAATTCTTCTAAATTTATTATGATATAAGGTGTTGTGATATTGTCCTAAGGCTTATGGCAATGTTTGATTTGAATTGAAGTTGTTTTGAAATTTATTTTCTTAGGAAATCAGTGAAGATAAAGGCATGAAAGTATGATAACTTTTTGTGTAAAAATTTGTGAAGTGAATTGTTTAACGACCAAATTTCTATCGAACTAGAAAAATAGCCGATAAATTTTAATTAAAGATAACTACAAGCACACGGCGTACAATTTTAATACGTGGCGAGTATGGGTTGACCCGTAGGAAATTGTATTGACTTTAAAATTTCTACTCAAACAAATCAAAACCAAAAATTTGAGATTGTGTTAAGCTAAAAATTGTAAACACTAATAAAAGCTAAAATGGATAAAAATATGGGATTTTGAAGGAAATTTAGAGGCAAATCCCTTCTTATGATCATAAAAATCAACAAAATAAAATTATGATCTCTCTTTTGGTCATTAGTGAATTTAGTTGATATGTTTATCATAAGTATGGTCTATTTGTGCTATTAAATAGCCCAACATAAACCATCGAACTTTAATATCCCCACCGAACATATGTTAACTTTCATGAAATGTTAATGAACTTGAAAATAAAATCTATTCTAAGCATGATCTATTTGATGTTAATTAGTAATATTGACCATTTAAATTTAATTTTAAAATTCACGTCATTACCATAATCATAAGTAGATGAAGAGGTAATTGGTGTTTTTGTTTGTTTAGGAATAGCCTATTTTATGTCAACAATATAGGCTATCAAATTCAAAGCTAAAACAACAAAGTTCAACTACATAAAATATTACCGTTAAGCACAAAAGGAGATAATAGATTAGTATAACATTGAATCTACATGATTAAAAGAGCTTCATTACCCCTAAATTGAAGGGGTTTAGCTTCTCATATTTGTTATCATTTCAACAAATGTAGAATTTAACATGAAACAAAAAAACAAGAGGAAAATGCAAGCTTATTAAAATAAAAGGAGAGCTAAACTACTTGCAATGATTAATCTAAGCTACTAATATACAAGGAAAGAATATGAAAGAAAACAGCACGAATTTAAAGTGCATATAAGAAAATTACATAAGAATAAAATGGCTAAGAAGCAATGAAAGAGAGATAGAGAGTGTATATTTATATTTTAGCCTAAAATTAAACTAACTAGAGAGGAGGCTAAGAACTTATTACACGAACATATGGGGTATTTATACAAGCCTAAAACCCTAATCCATATTTTTAGGGACTACCCAAAATACCCTTGAGGAAGTGTGGCCTCCAAGTTGTCATTAGCATGAGCATAATCCACCATTACATGTGCATGTAACTTTAATCTTCATTAGCATGTACATTAGCTCCTAATAGGGGATCATGGTAAGTGGGTAGGTGGGGTCCTCCATGTTTTATGAATTGATTTATTTCCATCTTCATTTTGTTTTCTTCACTTGTACATGCATATTTCAATTAAGCCTCTTCTATCTTTCATCCAAATTCCTATAAAATAACATAAAAATGTCAGAGTAAATTTTCTCAAATTAATATATGCACAAAAATGATCATTTTGCCCCTATATGAAGATGAATATATGATGATTTGAAAATAATTTGAATTTTGGTTTAAACATGTTAAAATACCCTATATGCCCATCTATTTAATTAACTTCAATTAAATATGGAAGTAAAAATATGCACATTTACGTGGACATCACGAATTCAAGGGCACGCCACTCCTTTTATAGGCTTCATATGGTGTTTCCTAAGCTTGCTCTTAACCCCCCATCCCCTAACATGCCATGGAAGGTTCACCCCTCCACTTGTCCATTACTTCTCCTTTACACCTCTTACTTTTAGAAAATGACCAATATACCCTTACATTAAAAATATCTCTTATCCATGTGGAAGCTTCAAGAATTCTCTATTAAATAACTAACATCTCAAAATATGCTTCTAGAATTCTAGGATTCTCCATTAGGCTTTTAGAATTCTAGAATTTCTGGATCGCTACAATTAAATACACTTGTTACATTATGTAATTAACATTTAACATCTAACATCTCAAAATAGCGTGTTTTCTTCAAAACGATAATATACTTCAAAATCCCTCTA
Source organism: Allium cepa (assembly GCA_030765085.1). Taxonomy (NCBI): domain Eukaryota; kingdom Viridiplantae; phylum Streptophyta; class Magnoliopsida; order Asparagales; family Amaryllidaceae; genus Allium; species Allium cepa. The sequence continues at coordinate 488,387,389 of CM060929.1, forward strand.
TTGTCAACGTATTATTTCTAATATTCCAAACATTCTTATTTAACATAAAAATAATAATTTTCATAAAATTTCCTTAAAAACAACAATATCATTATCACTTTACATTAAAACACATTATTATTTAAAGTTATTTTCACACCCATGATATTATTATATAATTAAAAAATACAACTTCTTATTTTAAATCCCAAAAATCTATTTTTGTGTTATTTACATCAAGAATGGTAATAAATTATTCCAAAAAATTCGTTGAAAATATCTCTTTAATAATATATTTATTCATAAAATACCTCTTGTTTTTATTTCTTAAATAATAACAGCAACAACAATTTTTTCATAAAATCCATAAACGGTTATATTATCATTTGCTCAATGTTTAGATAATTTCCAAAAATCATATTACAGCTTTCTGAAATTCCACCATACTTTATAAATAATAACAAATTTCCAATTCAAAATAGATTTTTCATTATAGTTTCCAAATCTTATATTTTTCCAAAATTCTTAAATAATACACTCACAAATTTTTATTACAAATCCCTATATCTCAAATCTGTAACGTTCATTTCTAGCTAGTCCTAAGCACATCCACATATTGACTATCCTAGCTTGTTCATCTTAAGCAATTCATACTTTGTAGGATGTGTAACTTTTCTCTAGCTCTAATCAAATTTCCGACTGAAAATATCAATAAATAGTCAGTTCAGTTTTAATTAAAATCGCCTTCTCAAAACTTGTTCTTTATAAAACTAATGGGATCTTGAAACCACGAAACTCACTATTAACTTTAACCAACATTAATTTTGATCATTACGCTTTTCAACATAAATGCCACAAATTATACTTCAACAAACTTTCAATTTTTTTTACTTTAGATGTTTCGTATTAAATTATGTCGTAAGAAATCATAACTTATATATATTTCAATTTAATCAATTCGCAACTATTTTATGTCCTTAAATTAACAAATTATACATATAATTTCCAAAGTTAATTTTAAATATCAATTTCTTTTCAATGGTTTTTGAAAATATCTTTACCAAAAAACCTATAACTTTCCAAACTCAATTCTTTGTAGTTTAACCAAATTTGATATTAATTACTCACTGCTAATTTCGAAATAACTTTGGATATTTTTCTAAAATGCTCATACTTTATTTCTAAAACATTATTACATATATAAAAAGATTTCGACATCATGTTATGTAATTTATAACCAATTTATCGTATATAAGTATATATCATTTTGTTTAACAATTAGCCGGTCTCAAAAACTTTAAACAATAACCAATGTTTATACAAAAACTATATTTTTAGATAAGTTTTGTTTTATAATTAGTCAACTTTCAACACCTTTTGACCTATACATCATATATATACATAATTTTTTTTTGAAGGTCACTACTTCTTGACTAACTATGTTCATAATGAATTTGGAAATAATTTCCAGAATTTTGAACCCTTTATTAATGCACATATTCAAGAGGTTATATCAAAAAGCCTTAATTTCAATTTAAAAATACATACATATTGCAACTGAAAATTTTCATTATTTATAATACAATATATTTTCATCAACTTAGATTCTTTTCAAATGGTTCAAATTCGACATAGAAAAATAAATATACAAAACACACCATTTAAACTTTAGCTTTATAGTTACGAATTTTCACAAAACTATAAAGTAAGAGGGATATTTATAAAAATCAAACTATGACAAAATTATTTATAAAAAGAAAGTTTAGAAAGACGTTTTTTTACAAGTCAATTTACTTTAAAAATGTTGTTTATCAGAAGAAAAGTATATGACAAATATAAGGGCAACAACGCGCCTTACATGATTTTTTTTCTCAAAAACAAAGGCTTTAATATATTTATGGAAATTTTACTCATTAAATTTTCTCACATTAGAACTTAAAATAAGCGGTTATCATTTCAAAATTTTAAACAAACGTCAACATCTATAATTTTCCAAAAAATATCGAACATTATCATTTCTAACTTTTTAAGGCAAACATTTCAATTAATTTAAATACTTTCATTGGAGTATATCATAACTTAAACAAGTCCAACTACAATAAAACGATAGTAAAGCACCTTCATTATACCATATAAACATCCCATTATACCCTATGGACTTAAGGATATTTCTATCCTTCTAATTCATCCCTAATCTCACAATTTACTCCACTACTACTTAATATATAAACCCTCTTTTAGCAATATTTATTGAACCTCTATTTTTTGTTTTGAATTGACAACTATACATTTTGATATATATTATACAAGTTGATTATTTCAAGGAATTCATACTATAAATAATAAGGCAAACAACTAGTCCCGATGAGCAGACTATGAGAAACAACCATAGCTGACGAGCTCGTTGAATTAAGGCCATATTTCAGATGAGTCATTGTATATGAGTGTAAAAAATATTTATACAATATCCTTTAATGATACACACACAAATATTATCAAATTGATATAAAAAACAGATTTTGAACATAGAGATTTTTAGAAAAGAAAGCTTTTGTTAAAAGTGTAAAATTGTTATGCAACACAATATTCGAACCTGTGTGTGGAGCACTAATTTACATATCTTACCGACTGAACTACAGATACTTTTGCTAATAGAAGTCAGACGTTTGGCAAAATTACTAAGACGTTTGACCTAGTGCTCAAATCTCTGGTAACCTCTTCTAGATCTCCGAATCATGTCTTTTTTTGAACATGTTCTTTTTTGAAAAATGGCCAGACGTTTGAGCCAAAAATTTAGATATCTAACCTTGTAAAAACTAGTTTTTTATAGCAGAATTCGAACATCTGAATCATGGCTAAACTTTTGAAACAGGTAAAAAATGTACGCATTTTTTGGGATGTGTTCAGATGTCTAACCCAAATATTTAAATAGTATAAAAATATTTTAAAATGTTTTTAGAATAAAGAGTCGGACATCTGACCTTTCATTTTGAACGTCTAAGCTGTTCAAATGGCCATAGTTTTGAATGGACACCATTTTCTAAAAAGGAGCATATGTTGGTAAAAGGATACGATTTCTTGAATAATCATTATCCTTTAGTACATCCTTTCACTACTATAAATAGAGATCGATTTCATTCAATGAATTAATAAATTCTCATGATCTTAAATTATTAGTCTCCCTGTTACTCTTTTGAAACCATAATGCTTTAAACAATTCTCTACTTCTTGAATTTATGCTCGTTCAATTCACCATCATCAAAGAATATTATAAAAAGGGTGTACCAAAAAGTGACTTATCCATGTTGCTAAGAACATGTGACTACCCACCTTTTTTGACAGTTTAAATCGACAATAAAGCACACATGTCTAACTCAAACCATACAAAAGGGTGGATTGTCAATGGGATTTAACAAGAAAATAAGAGAAAAGAAGGAAGACAAAAATACAGAATCTCGCAGTGGAATGATAAAATATAATAATCAAATAAACTGTTCACGAAGCTGTTTTACAATATACATTTGATAACACAATTTTGACAACATAATCAGAGTACAATCAACAAACATACCAAAATAATGCATCAGAATAATAATAGTAAATGCGGTCTAGCAACTCCATCTTCATCTTCCAAGAATAATATCTTCGAAACTGAAATAATTAGGCTGACCCGAGCATAATGAAAAGGCAAAACACTCGAGTCAGAACTAAAAGATCTTATGTAAGTTAAATCAATAACACCAATAACAATAGTGTAATAGCATTAGAAATGTTTATGGGGTTTTACATCTCATATCCAATGTATAACGTGTGTGCAATAATTTAAGAGATGTTACGGGATTTTTCATCTCTTAAGGATTCGTTAAACTATCAATATGTAGTAAGATAAGCTATATATGTAGTGTCTAATCGGTAATATAATCTTAGCGTAAAGGCTTTACATTAATCCCCCTTAACACATTTTTAAGCATTGTCCTATAGTTTTCCTCTAACACAACCAGTAATGTCGATAACCAAGGAGGCGTCGTGATAAAACAACACTAAAACAGAGTTGTAATTGTCGTGTATTAGGATAAAAGTATGACAAGGCACGTGAGGCAATGCCTAAAGGTAGGATCCTACCAGTTTACCCTTTCTGACTGGTGATAACGCATCGTAGCTACGAGCGCCCACCTAGTCCACTACCCCCAAAATCAAATCAATGTGCACCGACCAAGTCCAAAATCAATATAGTAATACGAAGGAGTGATGGCCCCTAATGGTTGCGAACCCCTTGGCAAGACATAGGCTTCTATTTTAGTCATTTCCAATTGACACAAGTGTTAGGGTCATCCATCATCGTTCTCTTTCTTTAAATCCAACAACACCTCCAATTCAACCACTTCATTCTGGAAAACATCCACCGCGTACATAGTTGTTAAAGTGGTTCCAATATTGACAGAGAGTATGCCAATACGAGACCCCAGTCTCTTTAAACAACAAATATCATTTTTTACACCGGTTGGTTTTTTACATTTCGAAAACGATTCATATTTGATATCAAAATATCATATTCACTTCAAAATATCAAAATCATCACATTTACTCAAAATATGTCATTTTCACTTGAAAGTATCATTTCAAATTCCAACATAGATTGTAACCTCATTTAACCATCTTCGCATTTAAATCAATGATTTAAATATAAACATTCCAACTTCGCACAGTTTGAAATTTTAGAAAATAGCTTGAATAATTATAACAGTTTGATATAAAATGGTTTGAGTATTGAAAATGGTTTACATAGTAAAATAGTTTGGAAAATCAAAATAATTTGATTACAAAAAAATAGATTTTAAATAGTTTATATTAAAATAATTTATTTTGAAAATAGTATCAAATCAAAATGTTTCTTTCCATTTCAACAATCTGGACCAACGTCCAAATTTCAAATTAACAAAACTCAATTTTCAATCTTTCAATTCCGATTTAGTTTCAAATCAACTTGATTTCAATTTTAATTCAAATTATTTTCAATTTTCGGAACACTCATTTTCAGCTTCAAATTTGATTCAAAATTTCAATTCAATGATTTAAATTTCAACCCAATTCTCATTTTAAACTATTTCGATTTATATCAATTTCAAGTTCAATTTCAATTTACTGATTTAAAATGCTTAAATCAAATTAAACCCCATTGTTCAATTTAAGCTTTGAATCTTTAAAATAATTCAATTTCCAGAATAAAGTCATATATCTATTATATTTCACATTTCAATTTTAATTTTTTAAAACAATTTCCTTTTAACCAATATCAGCTTCAACATTTCAATGCTTGAATTAAAAAATAATTCAATTCATATAAATCCACAATTTATTTCCTTAAAACAATGTCATTTAATCAAAATCCAAATTCAAGATTTTAAAACCATTTTATTTAACCAATCCGCCATCCGTAAATAATTTTCTACCATATGGCCAAGTGACCATTTATATCAATTTAATTACATGGATGGGGATATATATCATTTCAATCCAAATCAAGGTGTTATAGGTATATATCATTTCAACCTATTTTTTATTTCATTTCCATTGGTCCAGGTGATAATATAAATGATGTCAATAAATAAATAGGTATTAATAGGAATATGCCAAATAAATAAACAACCATACATCCATCTCCATCAATAGGCATACAATAACCATTAACATCTAAATCGACCAATATACCACAATAATTACTAATTATCAATTGTCGGTGTTAACTAGCAATTAAATCTAATATTAATTTAACTATCAATTTAACTAGCAATTAAATCTAATATGAATTTAATTATCAATTTAATTAAACATAAAATTCAATTTCAACTAAAATGTCAAATTAAACTACCAAACAACAACCAATAATATCCTTATCACTTCATAAATTTGATTCAACTAACATTAGAAGGTTCAGTATTGCATGAATGGGTTAAATCACTCACCTTCTATTCAAAGTTGATTAAAAATCCAATAAAAGCCTAAAATTTGAATACTCTTTGAATTTAACCAAATAAGTTTCATATTGTTTGGAATTTCTATACGAACCTAATGGAAGAAACCGCATGCGAATCCGAGTTCGTATGCAAAAGTTATGTAGATTAGAACATTGAAATTTAAATTTAAAATAAATAAAATAGAAAGGCAATTTTGTAAATAACGTACCATCGTATCTAACACTACGACTAGATTGTGCACGTGAACCCCTGACTCAGCTGCCACCATCAAGCTCCCACTACCGCGCCTACAGCCATCATCGCTTTGATCAGGTGTCACCGCCGCCTCCAGCACCTCAGGCCGCTCCCTCTGGCCACACGCGGCGTTCTCCGACGCTTCCAGAAGCGATCCACCGCCATGCCTAACTTCGCCATTTTATGGCGAACTCCTTCGCCTTTGAGATGATCCGATTGCATGGATAAATGTTTCTCGATGTCTTCTACAATACTATGCCCTCCGATCATTGATTAGTCGATGATCCACTGTTGATCGCGAAACCTTTATAATAGACAGTTGAGGAAGATCGCCAAATTCTGGACAAACGGTGCCTCCAATCAAAAATTGTAGTGCAGATGTAGATCTCGTTCACCAAGAGCTTTACGATGATATATATTGTGATAGGATTAGAGCAGTTTGAATTTTAGAGTTTGATTTGGAGTTGTAATTAGGGTTTGAGATGTCTGCCATTAAGAAGGAACAGATAAGAATAGAAATTGTATGTACAGAAAATGGAATAGAAGCAGCTAGCATTTACAACAACATGTATACATGCAGAGATGGATAAGAATGTACGTAACAGATCGAATGGGTCGAAGCAATAACAAAGACATACAAATCCCGTTTCTTTCCCAAAACGAAAGTAGGTCATCCAGTATATCAAAATATAGGGTTTCAATTTTTTTAAACTCAATGAAACTAGTTTCAAACCTAATTCTATCGTATATAGAAGTTAGCTTTTAAAATCGAAATATATTCATTCAAATTACTTTAATTGATTTATGCGCGTTTCGAGCTCGTACGATCAAATGATAAGTCCAATCGCTACGAAGCAAGAAATCCAATAATAATTCACTATTACAGATCCGATGAAACTGGTTTCGTCGAAATCCAAGAGAGTGCCCAAAAAGGCTAATTTTATGCGTTAATTAAACTAATTATTACTAATTTGATTTAACCACTTCTAAATTACCAATTAAATATGTTCTATGATCATTCTTAGTTAAACAGAAATAAATGACCTTTTAAAATTTAATTTTCCATGTTAAAGTCAAGATTTAAATATTAAATTAATTTCAACGTTAAATTACAATAGTAATAAAATACCAGTTAATTATATTTAAAATTCCAACAAATTTTATCATTTTGATTTACATTGTTAACATTAAATCATCAGATACCTTATGAATTTATTTAACATAAGTCTCCATCTTATTATTCTCATCACTCTATATTTAACGTCTTTTCTTATATTAACTGCAATATTTTATTACACCAAATTTCATTAATTTCCAAATTAATTTCAACGGATTTAATAATAAGATGATAAATAAAACAATTTTTATACATTAATAATTCATATTCTACATTAACCAATTACAATTAAATGACATATTATTTCTATTCTTAATACAAATTTATTTTATTCATCATTGACCTTTATCATCACCATTAATTGAAATTACATTAGACAATTGTCAATTTCATTCAATCAACATTATTAAATTATATTCAAATAATTTTTTCCATTTATAAATCATAAATTTTAATTCCTCGTAATATCAAATTTCAAAAATCTTATTTAATTTAATATTTTTAATTATAGAAAATACGGGTCGTTACAATCTCCTCCACTCAAAACTTTTCTTCCCCGAAATAGAACAAGAAGGAATCAATAAATTCGATATATTTTATTCAAAATAGTCAATTTATAGCAATTTGACTAACATATTTAAATTTAACAAAATTTGAAAATAACTCAACCTCTACAAAAATTTCTAAGTCCTAAATTTAAGAACAATTTCGGCAGAGTCTCTTTTGCGCGGATAGGTCCGAAAAAATAATAATATCAATAATTACAATATATAGATCTTATTTTAAAAATAAAACATCCTAAACCAAGGGGAAAAAATATCGCTATAAAACCGTAATTCGGAAAAGTACCTATTTGTCGGCAAACAAACTTTATTTATGAAACCAAAAGCAACTATTGTTGCTTCCATAAACCCTTATTTTACTTACCCAATCCAAAAGAGTTAAAGCTATGTAAAAGAGTAATATTTTCTTGTTTCGATAAATAGCACAAACAACACAACAATATATAATCATATGCAAACAAAAGCAGTACAACCATTATATACAACAAAGAGTCCATCACACATCCATAGCAATAAAAACTAATGGTTTGTCCAGGTTTAGAAACTTTTCATCGTACGAAGGTGATAAATAAACTACCAAGTGTACCTTACGCTCAACAGCCTTAGATAATTACTTCATAGATTATTCATACAATCTCAAACACATTGAAGTATCATTTTCCAAACATCCCATCAGCCAAACAACAAAGAATTTTGATATTATTTAAGTTTATTTTATTGGTTTCGTTTTACACATCATTTACTTCCTATTTATTTTTAATTTACATTCATTCATACAAGGTCATCTTATATTAATATACATTCATTACTTACATAATTTATTTCTCATTTAATTATTTAGAACATCAATAAATCAATTCTTAAAATATTATATAAGTTTCTTTGTAGTTTAATTCACAGTTATTATTTACTTACATAACTTGATTTCCATTTAATATTAATATTTATTAATGAAACCTTTCATACTTAAGTTTTCTATTTTTTTTAATTCAGATTTATTTTCACAATAGTATTACTTTTAATATTAAACCTATTTATGAATCATTCCAACATTTCCTAAAGTTTATAATTATTTAAATAATATTCACTTTTAACTATTCAATTTAATTATCAAGCATTTCAAACATTAACTTAAGTTTATAACATTTCTTGTACAACATAATTCATTTATTTATAAACATAATTCTGGTCGATAAAAGTGGTTGTTTGGCAGCTTAAGCTAAGAAACTTTAGGAAATACTTTAAGGAGGCCAAGAAAATGGATGTATGGACTTAACTCCAAAATTTAGGAAAAATATATAAATTGGTATTGATAACTTTTTTATTGGTAATGAACTCTTTTTAAGCTAAAAGGGAAGTGTTGGAGGACTTGGAGAGTATTGTGCTAAGAAGAGGAGCCCAAAGCAACCAAGAAGGAAAGAGATCGAGGTGTGAATTCATATTGGTACCGATCTAATTCAGATTGATGTTGGACTGTATTTGGGGCTCTAGGGAATTTCTGAAGATTTGGGAAGTGTAGCACTGAGGAAAGGAGAGCAAAGCAAGTAAGGATGGAAGAGTTTAGGGATAAAAGAGTTAGCCAAATTTTTGGCTAATCAGTACATATTGGTACCAATCCGATCAGACCGGTACCAGCATGAAATTTTGGGGCCTTAAGCGATGAAACTTCCAAGGGGAAGTGTCGGTCCTTCTAGTCCTGTTGAAGGTGTTTGTTTGTTTACATGGGGTTCGGTGGAGATGTGGCAGCATAACGAAGGATGCAAATGGAACTATAGACTCAAGGGTAATGGAGTAGTATTCTGTTGAGGACCACTTGATGGTGAATGGAGTCATGGAATGGTATCTACAAGAGTTATTTCTTGGAAGGGTGACATGTGGATAAGATGTTGAATGGCTCTATCATGGAATGAAATGAATGTGGAATGGTTCCTTATGATGAATGGAAACTAGACAAGGCATGGAAAAGGCTCAGATACACGTGTTAAGGGATTATTGATACTCGAAGTGTTCTTTGTTATACTCCAAAGTAGGGTATCGTGAGGGCACTCATTGGGTATGTGGAATGGTGACCATGGCTAGGTAGAATGGATTTGTATACCTTGGACAGATGAAATGGGTCTAGTGTTCAACTTTGGGCTATAGCGAGTACACTAAAAATCAGAATTTCCCTATTAATCCCTGGTAAAAGAATGGTCATACGAGCTATCATATATCCATGCACATTGAATAACATGAAGGATTGTTCGATGGATATTATGTTTGCAATGGTTGTTTAGCTAATTGTCTATCACTCTAGGGATGTCACATGATGTGGGTATGAGAAATGGAGATACCTAGAAACCTAATATTTTACTTAGGATGTAGTATGCTTGTATGATGATAATAGAGTAGCATATTATACTTGGCATGTGCTAACTCTTTTGTCGTAGGGATAGGTCAGGTATGATTTTTATATCATTGTTCCTTATTATATTGACTTGTATAGTAGTTTGTGTTTTCTTTTCACCCACATTGGATTGTTGTCCGACTTGAGGTTTTACGATTTTCTTATTATTATCTCAGATACTTTTAACTAAGTAGACTGGATAGTAGGTCTAGGTGATATGTGGTGGCTTTATAGAGGACGAGAAGGATCGACCTTTCTCATGTTATATGGATTTACTTATGCTTATTCCACCGTGCGACACTATGGAGCCTAAATAGTGTTTGCTTTATTATTGAGACGGTTTTATTTAGGTTTACTTCCATTTGTATAAATTATATTACCGTGTTGTACAACTTTATCAACTTGTGCTCTGATATTGGGTTCACTTAGTTATTACTGTCTCTTATGTTTTACATCTGTGATGACTATTATATTATATTCGATGCGTTGTGAGATATACGATAATTTTCTGATTGTTTCTCTTTTTTACTTCTTTGTTAATCGTCCTACATCGGCCATGCACCAGAGCTATGCATTAATATTGTATATTGTGTACCAATGTCGTAGGGTGGTCATCGCATTTGGTAGTAGAGCCTAGATTACTCGATTAACCTAAGTTTATACCATGGTCTAGTAGAGACAGCGAAGAAGTTATCACCTTAGACTTGATCATAGGCGCATGCACACATACGAGAAAGAGTGTATTTCTTATATATTTTGGCTTTTAAAACTATATATTAGTATATATAGTATAAAATTCACATGCATACATGAGTATCATTGATGTAGTTTTCTTTGTGAGAGACTAATTATTCTTGTTACATACCAAGAATGAGCCGGCATACGAGAAACACTATGAGGAACTCCTTCTTTGGAGTCAAGCATGGAGTAGGTTCGAGGGTTGATAACCTAACTTGTAGGCGATGTTCAACAAGATGATGGAAAACATTCAACAAAAAGTCTAAGAGGTCGCAACAAATGTTCTTGGTTATGGTGCTGAAGTGCCGGCGACCAGAGTTGACTTCTCTTGGTTGAATAAGGATTCTGTTCGTCTTGATACCAAATTATTCCAAGGAACGGAATAAGCTATGGAAAGATTTATTCGACACCTATGAACGGATTTTTGATGACCATGAAATGGATGATGCGATGAAGAGAAGGTCGACTTACCGATAACTTAAAGGGAGAGCCATGAACTTGTGGAATGCTATCAGAGTTGCTACCCCTAAGGATCGTATTACTTGATATAGTTGAAAAATGATTCGAAGAGAAGTTTACCTCGGTTGCTAAGAAATCGATGTTGTTCGGAAAGTTTGCAGATTTAAAGAAAGGAGATACATCTATTTCTAATTATGTTTCTGAGTTCAATGCCTTGTCGAAATAAGGGATATCTTTCATCGACACACCGCTAAGGAAGAGTGAGACGTTTCTTATGGACTTGGACGACTATCTGAGGGAGAAGTTGGACGACACATCGATGACCCATCTGAGAGACTCGTCGAGAAAGGTCTTCATTAGAAGAGTTTGTACTCTAAGTCCAAATTAGCCGTTGTGGTTAAGGATGATCAAAAATATCAACAAGGAGGTGAATACAAAAGGAAATGAAATGGTAAGAGGATGTAGTTTCAGGGAAAGAATGCTTAAAAGAAAGCATTGTGGGACCCTATCAGTTACGGTTGTGGAGACAAGGGTTACTCGATTAGAGACTGCAAAGCTGGTGGAAAGAAGAAGTGCTACAACTGTGGTAAGTTTAGACATACGTGGAAGAATTGCCCAGAACAATTGTAGCAAAAGCAAGGGATGAAGGCATATGCTTTAGATGTCATCCCGACTTCGTCGAGTGCTCCCTCGATGAAGGAGAAGAAGAACAGTATCACTATTCAAGGTATGCTTTCCATTTATGGTGTTCCCATATGTGTTTTTTTTTATACCAGGCTTTACATTCCTTCAAATCTAGTGACCTGGTAGATAGATAGGGATTAAAACCTAAAATTGTTGGCCGACCTTTTATTGTGACGAACCCTATAGGAGGCACCACTAGCCCATGTGTCTTTTGTCATGATTTATTCTTATCCAGTAATGGATGATATTTTATTTTCGATTGCATTACCTTAAATTTTGTTGGGTTTGAGATTATCTTGAGGATGGACTAGCCGAGGAAGTTTGCGGTAGAGGCTGATTGTAAAAAGTTAGTGACGATTGGGGCTATGGAGGGGCAATCGGTGGTAATTAGCTACCTGTCAGAGGATGGGATTATAGTTAGCTTTCTATATTCCCTCGAGGTTCACAGGATGAGTTGTCATTTACGTTTAACATTGAGGAGTATCAAGATATATTTGTGCATGTGACTAGATTAACACCACATCGAGAAATTGAGTTTTGAATAGACTTAGTGAAGGATGTCAGGCCGATGGTTGTACCTTTAATGCATATGGCACTAGGAAGCTGAAGGAGTTGGAGGTGCAAGTGAATAACCTGCTTAGGAGAGGATTCATTCATAGGAGCATTTCTGAGTGGGGTGCATAGATTACCGTAAGCAAATAAGGTGCCGAGGAAGAACATGTATCCACTCTCGCATATTGATGACTTGTTCGATTAGCTTCGTGGTGAGAAGGTGTTCTCTTAGTTGGATCTTGTGATGGGTTTTCGCCAACCGAGAGTAGCAAAAGAGAGTGTGTCGATCACAATATTCTGTACCCTATTTAGTTTCTATGAGTGGTTAGTTATGCCATTCGGGCTAACCATTACTCCAGCATATGTTTTTGATATCATGAACTGTATCTTCATGTATGAGCTAAACAAGTTCATGCTTGTGTTCATGGATGATATTCTGGTCTATTCTAGGGTAGAGGAGGGATACAAGTGTTGAGGAAGTACAAGTTGAAAGAAAAGTATTTGAAGAGTCACTTTTGGAGGAGGGAAGTGAGATTCTTGGGTTATGTCATCTCTAAGCAGGACATCGCTGAAAGTGCGGTGTGTATACAATTATATATGCTTAATATAGTATACACGGATCGTGTAATATGGATTACAATACAAATGCGGAAATAGATGATAATAGCATAGTAAATAAAAAAATAGAAAAATCACACCAGAGATTTTTATACTGGTTCGGAGCACCGTCCTACGTCCAGTTCCAGACTTCTATCTGGATTTCCACTATTAACTTCCTCGCTTCACCCGGAGGAACAGGTTTACAAACACCCGAACAGCCGAACGGGATTTCACGCCTCTAATACCCTGAGGACTTCAACACTTGCCTCTTACAACACAGAGGACTTCAACAAAAGAACAAATACAATTGTTGTTGACAACTTGTGTTCTTGAAAACACGGATTTGTCATTAACAGTACACCCTTCCTATAATCTTATCCTCAAAGTATGCGAATGATGTTTTGAAAAGATTAAGGAAAGTATATTACTTATTGAATCAAAAGATATGAAATAGTTTCAATGATTCAATAAATAATCGAGAGCTTTTTAGAATGCAGGAGTATATATAGTAAGATCAGAGATTAGATTAAAAAGAATATATGAAAATTGTTGTTTGATCAACGAATTGGATGAGTTTATATAGATAAGAATGGTTGTAACTCTTTGCCATTAAGAGATATGATCTTTGGTGAAAGGTAAGAGATGCAACCTTTGGAGAAGAGAAGTGTCTTTTGAAAAAATTGCTTTCTGTTTAAAAACGGTCGACAGGTTAAAAAGTGACCAGTAGACAGGAATTTAAAATATATATACGTTATGTGTATGTGTGCACATTCAGTGTGCATATTATGCAGGAACGGTCGACCGTCGAGATTGTGACCAGTCGACCGGTCCCTGTAAAATTGCACACTGAATGTGCAACTACATTCTAATCGTATATATATTAATTTTCCTGAAAATGCATGATTATTTGAGGATAGATTTTAACAATTTTATCACTAATATAATATCAAATAATCAATCTATAATCTAGAGTAGCATATGTAGCTCTAATGACCTTGTTTTGTTGATCGTCTTTATTTATTTGTCAGAAATCAAAACTTTCATAAAACTTGTGATTCAACATTCTCCCCCTTTTTGATTGATGACAATATATCTGCAAATCTGAATCTCCCCCTGAGTATGTGATCTCTCTCTCTTTGAATTCTTATATATGTATGTTCCTGCAAGCAATTGTTAGCCCTTTCTCCCCCTTTGTCATCGACAAAAAGGAGTAACAGATACTAGAATAGTAGAATGCATAGCAAAATAAATCATTAACACATCAAAAACATAACAGAGTTTACTACAGAACATAATGTCAAATGAAAAACAAAAATAATGACACTATTAAGTACAAGTGTCGAAGAATGTTTTTAAAGTGTTAAACCATAATAGAATCTAGGATGAAGCAGATCGTATCTCCTCTTCATCATCATCATCGTCGTCGTCATCATCATCTTCTTCTTCCTCATCATTGTGCCCTCTAGATGATTCTCCATGTCCATGACCACTCATTCCTGTAGACTCGTCAGATGATGTCCAGGTGAAAACTGGAGCAGCAGGACGTTTTCCTGGGTCTTGTGCTTGAACAGAGGTGGATGTGGAACATGATATAGCATCCCATAGCATACCAAAGAATGACTTGACCTTATTGAAGCGCTTATCGATCTTAGAGTCCATGCGCTTGAGACGTGATTCAAGCAAAAATTGGTTACGCGCGATTGTTTCAAGTGATTCTTTTGTTGATGACTTTGATTTTAATAATTTTACTTCATCGGAACGAGGACGAGAGGAAGTTGCTCGTTGTTTCCTTGGTCCTCTTTGTTGCCATTCTTCAAAAGGCATAATCTCAAGATAAGGTGGAGGAAGCTTCATCCGCTTGATGGTGATGGAATCAATGCATTTTGGTTTTGAGGTTGCAGAATCAGGAGGATTGACCCCACAAGCTAACAAAAGTCTCATGATATATTCATTGTAGAAGAAATGAGGCCGTGTTGAGTTATTTACCTTGAGAATTTCATCAAAAAGCATGTGAACCCAATTGATTTGGATTTCACCATAAATAGCATAGAGTGCCTTGAAGTTTTCTTTGTACACTGCATCATAATTTCCAAGTCTAGGAAAAAGAGAATGCATCAAAACCCGATGAAATAGTCTAGCTGTCGGTCGAAGTCCAATAGACTTAGTGCCATCACTATCCTCTTCTATGAACTGATGACTAGTATTATTTCGAGTGAAGACTTCGCAGAAGTTAGATGAAAACTCTTCGCCTCGATTTGGTATACCAAGTATAGAGGCAATTCTAGCATGGGTAAGAAAAATTTGCTTCCCACAGACCACAGACCAGATGACGCCGTTTGGATTATCAGGTTGATATTCATCAAGATTCATGTTGGCGTAAAACAATTTGATCATCAAATGATTTATCTCCACACTATTTTCTGAAAAATCTATTAATGGAGTAATGTTGGCATTATTGGCTAACCTCCGAACTCCATAAGCCGTGAAATCATCAAATTTGATGAAAGAGCCTGGATGAAACTTGTAATTTGTCATCTGATTCCATCTTGTTACGGCAATTGGACTTTGAAGCCATTTTTTGACGGAGATGGTAGGAAATGAAGTTTCAGAGGTTGCTCCTTTCTTGGATTTCTTTTGAGGAGGAGCCATTGTTGGAGGATTTGAGATTTGGGAATTGAAAATAGGAAACTAGGGTTTGTGATTTTGGGTAAAAGAACAGCTTGAGTAAAAAGTGAAAGAGGGGAGAGGGAAGAACGACGCATAGGTTTATATAAAAAACTGAAAATACGTCAACCGGTCGACCTACTAATTTTGGCCGGTCGACCGTTTTCAACCAGAGAGCAAACGGTCGACCGGCTATAACAGGGGCGATCGACCGGTTTTGGTCTGCTGTGAATAATAAGTTTATTTTTCAAGTTTTTATCGTATATCAACCTATATATATATTATATTTTATACGTAATACAAAATATAACCGTCATTACACAAGAGATAGATAAAGATATAATAACTATATATAAATCTAATGAGAAAATTCGTCATTAGAATTATCGTTGTTTCCTTCAATACGTTTCGACCATGGACTCCATTGTTTCTCAGCTCCTTCATTCTTCTCATAGTTCCGATCCCACGAGTTAGGACTTTTAGATGTTGATGGCCTAGACGGCATTGGTTCATGCACGTCATGCTTGTTGGAACCGCAGAAAATTGTTGCCAACTTTTCTAAAACGGATAATCGTGCCGATGTCCGCTGTTGCTCGTGATAAAGTTGACTTTGCCCGTAATGGAGCTGTCTCTGAAGGTCTATCTGATGTTTCTGGTAGTGGTGTATTTCATCGATTTGAGCTTTGGTATGAGGAGAATAGAATAATGTCCTCTTCACTCGTTTTGAATTTGGAGTTTTATCAGACATACAAGAGCATTGATGATGACAGCTTGATTTTTGTTTTGGAGTTGTAGGAGAATAAAATTCCTCCGACTCGGAACTCGTAATTGAAATGTATGATTCTTGAGCACATTTATCACAAATGTGAGCCATAGTGTATGTTGTATAGAATATTATGGTTAGATAAAAAAGAAAAGATGAACAAAATATAAAAAATTTTGCAAGCTTATATACAAGTTTTTTGTGTATAAACCTATGGATGTGAGTTAATGATAAATGTTAACCAAGAAAACATAAGCAGAAATTTTATTGTAAATTTAAAAATAGCTTTCTTTTTAAAACTGAATTTATAAAATGAGAAAGGAAAGGACGATCACAAAAAAATGAGTAAAGAGAATTTAACCATTAAATAAAGCAGTGGCTTATATTTAATGTAAGAAAAATATAGTTTATGCAATAGTTAAAGTTAAAGGATAACTAAAAAGAATAACTAAAGGATAACTAACAAGAAGACGTTCTTTAGAAATTACTTAGTCAAGATTTTTTCTTGAAATTAAACCAAGCTCTCTTCGTAATCTAATAAAATTAGATTCGAGCAGAGGCTTAGTAAAAATGTCTGCTAATTGATTGTCAGTATGAACATATTCAAGACATATATTTCCTTTGTCAATATTATCTCGAAGGAAATGATGACGGATATCAATGTGTTTGGTTCTAGAATGATTTACTGGATTTTTAGAGAGATTTATAGCACTAGTGTTATCACAGTATATAATAGAATTTGATAAATGAATATCAAAATCTTGAAGTGTTTGTTGCATATATAGTACTTGAGTACAAGCGAGAGCTGCTGATATATATTCAGCTTCACATGTTGATAGTGAAACACAATTCTGTTTCTTACTGAACCAAGAGACAAGTGATTTTCCAATAAAATGGCACGTACCACTTGTACTTTTTCTATCCGTTCGTGAGCCACCGAAATCAGCATCACTATATGATACTAATTCAAATGGACATTCTTTTGGATAAAAAAGACCGAAATCTTTGGTATTATTAAGATAACGAATTATACGTTTCACTGCTCGTAGATGTGATTCCTTTGGATTGGCTTGAAAATGAGCACATAAACAAACACTCGTTATTATATCTGGACGACTAGCTGTAGGATGAAGAAGAGAACCAATCATGCTTCGATACAATTTCTGGTCAACATTCTTACCACTTTCATCTTTGTCAAGATGTGTAGTTGTACTCATAGGAGTTGGTTTACCAGATGTATTTTCTAATCCGAAGCGTTTGATAAGGTTTTCACAGTATTTTTCTTGATTAATAAAAATACCGTTTGAAAGTTGCTTTATTTGAAGTCCAAGAAAGTAAGATAGTTCTCCCATATGAGACATTTCGAATTCTTTGGTCATAATATTTGCAAATTCTTTGCAAAGTTTATCGTTTGTTGAACCAAAGATGATATCGTCTACATATATCTGGATAACTAGAATATCGTTTCGAGAATGTTTAATAAACAAAGTTTGATCGATTTTGCCTTTTTGAAATCCTGAGTTAATAAGATAGCTACGTAGTCGTTCATACCAAGCACGAGGTGCTTGTTTTAAACCATACAGAGTTTTCTTAAGTTTGAACACATGATCAGGATATTTTTCATGTATGAACAGAGGAGGTTGTTCGACATAGACATTCTCTTTGATAAATCCATTGAGAAAAGCACTTTTGACATCCATCTGATAAAGTTTGAAATTATGGTGACAAGCAAAAGATAATAGGATTCTAATAGCTTCTAGTCGAGCAACTGGTGCAAAAGTTTCTTCATAATCGATACCTTCTTCCTGATTATATCCTTGTGCTACTAATCTTGCTTTATTTTTGGTGATATTTCCTTGTTCGTCAGCCTTATTTTTATAGACCCATTTAGTACCAATTACTGACTGATCAGTTGGTCTTGGAACAAGTTCCCAAACGTCATTGCGCTCAAACTTATTTAGTTCTTCCTGCATGGCAATGATCCAGTAATCATCTGTAGCAGCTTCTTTTGGATTCTTAGGTTCGATATTTGAGAGAAAAGCGATATGACCCATTTGATTGAGTTGACTCCTTGTTCTGACATGTGATGTTATTTCACCAATTATATTTTGAGCCGGATGGTCTCTTAATATTCTTGGTGGTGATTGTAACTCACATGTTTGAGGAATATTCTCAATAATTATTTCTGAGTCAGAATCAATATTTGTGATGATTTGATTGTCAGTGACTATTGATTCGTCATCATCTGTTATAGAGTGAGGGTGCTGATAGATTTCATCAAAAGAGACATGAAGTGATTCTTCAATAGTTTTGGTTCGTTTATTAAATATCCGATAGGCCTTACTTCGTTCTGAATAACCGACAAATATTCCTTCATCGGCTTTTGGATCGAATTTGCCAAGCTGGTCTTTTGTATTTAAAATAAAGCACTTGGAACCAAAAACTTTGAAATATGAGATTTTAGGCTTCCTTTTGTTAAATAATTCATAAGGAGTATTCTTGGTAAGAGGTCTTATGGATACACGATTTAAAACATAACAGACAGTTGCCACAGCTTCCGCCCAAAAATGTTTTGGTAAGGTGGTTCCATTCATTAATGTTCTTGCACATTCTTGTAAAGTTCGGTTCTTCCATTCTACAACTCCGTTCTGTTGTGGAGTTCTGGGAAATGAAAAATTATGATATATACCTTTCTTTGTACAAAAATGTTCAAATTCATTATTTTCAAATTCTCCGCCATGATCACTTCTTATATTTTTAACTTTAATCCCTTTTGATTTTTGAATTCTTTTGACGAAAGATTTGAAATGATCGAAAGTGTCACTTTTATTTTTTAAGAAAATTGTCCATGTATAACGGGAGAAATCATCAACAATTACAAGCACATATTGACTGTGATTTATTGATTGAACTCTAGTAGGTCCAAATAAATCCATGTGTAGTAACTCAAGTGGTTGTAATGTTGATATGACTTTCTTGGATTTAAAAGATGATTTGGTCAATTTTCCTAATTGATATGCATCACAAATGTTGTTAACTTTGAAACTCATTTTGGGTAGTCCTCTAACTAGATTGTTTTTGGCTAGCTTGTCAATAGTTCTGAAGTTCATATGACAGAAGCGTTTGTGCCATAGCCATGGATCATTGTCATTATCCACAAGACACATATCTGAATTATGATTAATGTTCATATTCAAAATATATATATTTCTGTCTCTATAACCTTCGAAAACCAAATTATGGTCTTTATCTAAAATACTACACTTATTATTTGAAAATGAAATTATAAAACCTTTGTCACATAACTGACTAATACTGAGCAAATTGTGTTTTAAATTTCTAACTAGCATGACATTAGTAATAAGAGGTAAGTTAGATGTACCGCAATTGCTCACATCGCCTTTGCCGATGATATAGCCTTTTGAATTGTCTCCAAAAATGACGGAGCCACCATCTGAATATGTAATATTTGTTAATAAACTCTTGTCTCCCGTCATGTGCTTTGAGCAACCACTGTCCAATATCCACTTTCCTCTTTTCTTAAGTGGGACCTGCAAAAAATAGAATTAATTCCATGGTACCCACTTTTTATAGGGTCCTAAGAGTTAGGTCTTAGGAGTCCAAACCCATTTGGGTCCGGTATCCCCTTTATATATATAATTATTATTAAAATGTACAGTATTCAAGAATTGCTAAATGTATTTGTTCCTAATCAAATTATTATTTGTTTTAGGAACCCATATTTTGATAGTCTTGACATTTTTCTTTTGAAATTTCACAACTGGTTTTGGTTTGGAATATAATAGACTAAGATTTTTCTTAGCTTCAGTTTTTTGTACTTTCTTTTTTCTTTTATTTCCAAGATGTATCTTGGTTTCTTGTTTGTTAAATCCCAATCCTTGTTTGTCTGAAATAGATTGTGAACTTTCAATGATTTTTGTCAAATTTTCTCGACCTTTGTTAAAATTAGAAACATTTTGAGTAATGTCATCAAACTTTGTTTGTAAGCTAGCTTTTTCTAGGTCAAGAATTTTGACTTTTGCTTTAAGCTCATGATTTTCAGTAGTGAGAGCATTATTTTTCTCTTTTTGAGTTTCTATTTCTTGACTCAAAAGAGATATTTGAGAGTCAACATTAGATGATGATTCTTGAATATTTTCAAGTTCCTCTTCTAATATTTTCTTCTCATCTTTTAACATATCTCGTTCAAACTCTGCTCTACTTAAATCTGCTTTGACTACTTTTAATTGACGTTTTATGTCTTTATATTTGACTATTAATTCAGCATTAATATCAAGTAATTCATCAAATGTAGGAATTTGTACCTCATCTTCTGTTGCCATAAAACACACATTAGCTTGTTCATTCTCTGAATCACTTTCACTTTCTGATGAAGATGATTCTGAATCATCCCATGTTACTGAGAAGGCTCGTTTCTTAGATTTGTCCTTCTTATATTTGAATTTGTCATTTTCTGACTTCTTCTTTTGTTCTGGACAATCTTTCTGCATGTGTCCCTTTTTGTGACAGTTGAAACATTCTATAGCAGATGAAGATGGTTTATTTGATCCAGGTTTCATTTTATTGTAACGACTGGCTTTTCGATATTTTAAAATTTTTTTGAATCCTTTCGCAATGAATGCCAAATCTTCGTCTTCAGAATCTGATTCATTTTCATCTTTCTCAACATGAAATGCTGCATTTTTCTTTTCTTCTTTCTGTTCTTTTCTAGCCTGCAGATTTGCTTCATAGGACATTAAATTTCCTATCAATTCATCTGGCTTCATGACAGAAAGGTCATTAGCTTCTTCAATTGCTAATACTTTTCCTTCCCATTCACTAGTCAGTGAGTGTAGGACTGTTGAAACAACATCGAAATCAGAATACTTTTGTCCTAAGCCAATAAGTGCATGGTGAATAGTTTGAAACCGTGAATACATGTCATTGATTGTCTCGTTTGGTTTCATTTTGAAATTTTGAAATTGACTTTTCAGCATGGCTATTTTGGCTTGTTTAACCTTGTTAGTACCTTCATGAGTGATTTTTAGTGTTTGCCAAATTTGATATGCAGTAGTGCAGATACTAACACGATTATATTCATTTTGGTCTAATGCACAGAACAACATATTTATTGCTCTTGCATTTACGGCTGCTGCCGTTTTCTCAGCTGCAGTCCATTCTGAATAATTAGTTGTTGGATTCACTATTTCTCTTTGAGTGGCATTCCAAGCATCATAGCTATTTGATTGCATAAAGAATGACATACGTGTTGCCCAATAACTATAGTTAAGACCATTGAAAAATGGAGGTCTTTGTGTCGATTGACCCTCCGTGTAAGTGGTGTTTTGAGTGCTGGTACTTACGTTATTTTCCATATTACTATAATATATCAAATAACTGTGTTACAGTTATATGATGACCGTGCTCTGATACCAATTGAAAGTGTGGTGTGTATACAATTATATATGCTTAATATAGTATACACGGATCGTGTAATATGGATTACAATACAAATGCGGAAATAGATGATAATAGCATAGTAAATAAAAAAATAGAAAAATCACACCAGAGATTTTTATACTGGTTCGGAGCACCGTCCTACATCCAGCTCCAGACTTCTATCTGGATTTCCACTATTAACTTCCTCGCTTCACCCGGAGGAGCAGGTTTACAAACAGCCGAACGGGATTTCACGCCTCTAATACCCTGAGGACTTCAACACTTGCCTCTTACAACACAGAGGACTTCAACAAAAGAACAAATACAATTGTTGTTGACAACTTGTGTTCTTGAAAACACGGATTTGTCACTAACAGTACACCCTTCCTATAATCTTTTCCTCAAAGTATGCGAATGATGTTTTGAAAAGATTAAGGAAAGTATATTACTTATTGAATCAAAAGATATGAAATAGTTTCAATGATTCAATAAATAATCGAGAGCTTTTTAGAATGCAGGAGTATATATAGTAAGATCAGAGATTAGATTAAAAAGAATATATGAAAATTGTTGTTTGATCAACGAATTGGATGAGTTTATATAGATAAGAATGGTTGTAACTCTTTGCCATTAAGAGATATGATCTTTGGTGAAAGGTAAGAGATGCAACCTTTGGAGAAGAGAAGTGTCTTTTGGAAAAATTGCTTTCTGTTTAAAAACGGTCGACAGGTTAAAAAGTGACCAGTAGACAGGAATTTAAAATATATATACGTTATGTGTATGTGTGCACGTTCAGTGTGCATATTATGCAGGAACGGTCGACCGCCGAGATTGTGACCGGTCGACCGGTCCCTGTAAAATTGCACACTGAATGTGCAACTACATTCTAATCGTATATATATTAATTTTCTTGAAAATGCATGATTATTTGAGGATAGATTTTAACAATTTTATCACTAATATAATATCAAATAATCAATCTATAATCTAGAGTAGCATATGTAGCTCTAATGACCTTGTTTTGTTGATCGCCTTTAGTTATTTGTCAGAAATCAAAACTTTCATAAAACTTGTGATTCAACAATCGCAGTAGATCCTGCCAAGATGGAAGTGTTTTAGGTTTGGGACCGACCCAAGAACACTACTGAAATGAGGGGTTTCCTTGGATTGGCTGGATACCTAAATCTTTTATTAAGGAGTTCTCAAAGCTAGCAATACTATTAACCAATTTGACAAAGAAGAATCCGACTTATGTTTAAGGCGCGAAGTATGAGCATGCATTTGTAAGTCTTAAGGAGAGGTTGACAAGTGCACCAGTATTTACTATTCTAAGTAGGAATGAGAAGCTGATAGTATGCATAGACGCATATGGCACTGGACTAGGAGCGGTAAGGTGAAAATTTGTCGCTTATGCTAGGTGATAGCTTAAATTGGACAAGAAGAAGCATTCGACTCATGATTTGGAGTTAGTAACAATAGTGTTGGCTTAAGATATGGAGGCATTATCTATTAAGAGAAAGGATTGAGTTATTCACAGACCACAAATCCATAAAGTACATTTTCTCCTAGAAGGATCTCAACCTTCCTTGGTAGTAATGGTTGGAATTATTGACCTCTTATGATTTTGAAATTTCCCGTATACCAGATAAAGGGAATGCGGTTCCCGATGCATTGAGTAGAAGACATGCCAGTTTGGGAGCGATTTTCCTAGAATGGAAATAGTTGGAGTATATCATAGTTATGACTTCAAACCTTAGAGCAAGAGATGTGGTAAGTTTGAGCATCAGACCTACTTTGATGGAGTGAATCGATATTAATCAGAGGCAAGACACTAGACTATCAAAGACCGTGGAAAAAATAGAAGGACTGGAGTCTGAAGAGGCGAAGTAATATGGACTCGATCGAGATGGTTGGCTCCGTAGGGATGGGAGATTGTTTGTTCCCAATGTAGGTGAATTACGAGATGAGGTACTATGAGAGTGCCATTATCCTAGGTTGACTATACACACCAGTGGTAATAAGATGCACATGATATGAAGCAGACCTATTATTGGGAGGAGATAAAGAAGGATGTCTGGCATTCACCTCGAAGTGTATGAACTGTCAATTGGTAAAGGCAGAGCAGAAGAAGTCGGGTGGATTTGAGGAAATCACTAGAAGTTCCTAAGTGGAAGTGGGAGTAGGTTTGGATGGATTTAATTTATGTCTTGCCAAGGACCAAAGGAGGGTACGATAGCATTTGGGTCATAGCCGTTAGATTGATGAAGGGTGCTCATTCATAACCATCAAGTCTAATAGAGAAACATCCAAATCGGCAGTGTTGTATTTGAAATGGGTGGTGTGATTCCATGATGTGTCGAAGGGCATTGTAAGTGACCAAGATTCTTTATTTACTAGTGGGTTATGGAAGAGCTTACAAATGGCATTGGAGACTAAGCTACATCTCAGTACAGCTTAACACCCACAAATTGATAGGCTGACTGAAAGAGTGAATCTTATATTGGAGGATTTCATGTGAGTTCGAAGACTCGATTTCGAAGGCTCGTGGGACGATCATTTTCATTTGGTGGACTTGCATACAACAATAGTATTAGTCTAGTATCAGTATGGCACCATTCGAAGCATTGTATGACCGACTATGTAATGCTCCTTCATGTTGGTACGAAGTGGGCGAAAAACTGATATTTGGGGGTAGATATGGTCAAAGAGACCTTATGTAACGACCCGTTAAATTAATAATATTTAATAAATTAAATTAATATAATTTCTAATTTGTTTAAGAATAAATGTAGAAATTTGGTATAGTAGTTGTAACCTAGTGTAACAATAAAATTTTATGACAATAGATTTGGATAATGTAATTTGTCACTTTTTGTTAAAAGTAAATTTTAAGAAATCAATAAATGTTGAATTGAGAATATTAATAAAAAATATTAACTAGAATGGAATTCATTTAATATAAAATAAGTAGTGAAGATGTCACCTTTGGTTGTAATAAAGGTGAATGCTATTAGTGGATGTCAACACTTAATAAAATTTATTTAGAATAAAAAGAATTTAAATGCATGTTTGAATAGAGTATTAAATTGATAGATTAAGCGTAAGTAATTAGAATTTAACCCTATAAGATATGGAACTGAATGTATGAATATAATTTTGTAGAAATAGTTAATTAACAACTTATTTGTGCATACCCAATTTAATATAAATAACAAAAAGGGCTAGCACTTGATGTGCCTAAGTATTAATATATTGGAACTATAATAAAATAGAGAGTTTGGTAGTAAATAGAAATAAAAAGACCGTTATTAACTAGTAAATTAATAAATGGATTCTAACAATAGGTAGTAATTAATGCGTGTATATTGGGCATTTGCGGATTACCAATTTTTCTACCTATTCATATAATTTATTTATGTAAATCTAAACCTATGGCAACATTTTGTTAATAAATGTTGGAAGTGAATTTGAATATATCAAAGGATAACAAGTGTTTAGGTTAACCATTTATTTTATTTAGTTAAGAAGGGAAATAGATTGAAATAAAGCTAATTTAATTTTTTTTGGTTGTTAATGGGTATAGTTAAATAAGGAGAAGTTATAGGAAATAAAACGCGCACTAATGAGATGTAATATAATTCCAAAGTTATTTATACCCACAAATAGGTTAATTACTGTATAGAAAGAGTCTAAATCAATAAATGAATTTATTAAGATTACATTTATAATTTTATAACCTTTATGCTGATTTAAGTTCAATTAATTTATTTGATTAAATAGTGCAGTAGCGTAGTTTTGTGCGGTAGTTGAAACAGCTAATTCTTTTAGGTGAAGTTAAGGCTAATTCTATGTATATATATTTGACCTATGGTTGATATAGATTCTAGGAAGCAGGATCTATTAATTAAATGGAGTATTAGATTCAATAATTGCATTTATCGCATAAATAAAGAGAATATAACGGTTAAATTTGGCGTTATTGAAATTAAAAAGGAATGGGGGAATAATAATTTGAAATCATTGCAATAGATATTAATTTAAGGTTACCTTAAATAAATTAAGGTAATAAATGGAGGATAGTGTAAATATCTTTATAATACGATGATTTGTGTAGTTAAGGTAGTTTTGATTTGTCACTTAAGATGGAGGATTTTTATAAAATGTAATAAATGCAGTTTAAATTAAGGCATTGACGTTTGGGTATTTAAGAAGTAATAAACTAAAATTTATTTATTTATTTGAAAATTTGAAATCCAATTTGTGGATTTATTGCAAATAAGTGAAATTTGTGTTTAACCATTACATCGATAGGAATAAATTAAATTTAAGGTTATATTAATAAAATTTGGACTAGAGAAATGATATGAATCGGTTTTAGAAGCCTTAAGTATAAAATGGGAAGTAGACGAGATTTCACGTTACAACCATTTTTAAAAATCCTGATGTATGTAGAAATATTTATGAAATATAACGTAAACCAATGTTGAATCAAAAGAATAGAGTCAACACTTATTTATTCATTAATGTGATATAACTACGAGTATGATTTATTGCAAATTACATGGAAATCTAATATATAGGACATTACCTAAAAAGGAAGAGTAGATAAAATTTATGATAAACATATTTGTATATGAAGGTTATTGATTTAAGGAGAAATTGGGCAAGTTTTATGTATTTGGGTTAAGTGCAACCTTTAATAGATAAATTTAGTGCAATTAAAGAAATTGACATTTAATATTTCGATAACTTAAAATTTGATGGGATAAGAACATTTGGGTAATGAAGGGATGACAAATATTAGCTATGATTCTAGAAGGAATTAAATAGATAATGGGAAGATTAAAATCAGGTTCTAAGCAATAATTATTAAATAACAGAAGTTTAGGAGTAAAATGAGATAATTGAAAATTTTAATCATTCATATAAGTCATTTGTTTATTAATATGAGTTAGCTAATAAATTTAACTTGGGCAATACCTATATATTGGAAACACATTTGTAAAGTGTAATTAATTGAATTTGGTGAATTGGGAATGAATCCAAGGTTATAGGAATTGATGTAATACTACGCAAATAAAAGGTAACTGCATAAAATCAATGTTTCATAATAAATTGTAATTGATAATTAAGTAGGAATGGGTTTGAATTTGACAAAAAGGAAAATTTATTATTTGCTTACCCATCTATTCAATCTATTAAATTTGATCAGATCCATTTGCAATTAAACGAATTTATTTACAAGTTAGTATGTATTTAGCTGATAACTATAAACCAATTAGGGCAATTGGGTATATATATTACCAGTTAAGTTATATAAGATAATGGTTGACTTAATTAAGGGAGTTTATGTAATAATTTCATTTATTTTGTAAGTGGAAATAAAACGTTAATAATAACAAGTATTCAAAATTTACCATCTATTTAGTATATTAAGTATAATTGATAATCAACTGCAGCAAGTAATAAATAATAAATACGTAACGTTAAATGAAGTAATATTTGAAATTTAATATTTAGAAACTATGTAAATATAAGTGCAGATGAAATTGGGGATATTTACATATTGAAATATGAATCCAATGATAAATCAATCTAATTGACAATAAATAATGGAAAGTAAATTTAATTAAATTTTGGAAATTTAATATATATATATATATACAGTTATAAACCCTAGCTCCATCCTATTGTCATTTGCTGTATATTCATTTCTTCATCTCCTTCTCCTCCTCAAATGGTTGCAAAACCTAGATCTACTTCAATCCAAATTTCAATGAAAATGCAAACACTTCAGAAAAATTCCACAAAAAAATATATGTTAACGTTCTCGAGGCACGTAATCTACTGGTGCAATTCGTTTTCTGTTTTGAACATTCGTTTGACCAGAATTAATTCAAACAGTCCGTGACCATTCATCATCGTCGTCGCAAACTTCGTCGGATCGTCAAACCTTTTCTGGGTTTTGTAGAGTGGACGATGGGGATCACATCTATATGGTTTTTGTGTCGATTCAACGGTTAGATCGTCGTAGATCTTCGATTAGGGTTTCTGGAAGGGGGCCGCGTGCGTTTCTGGGAATAGAAGGAGTGACGTGGCACATATATTTGTAAGTGATGAATGTGTGTCGTTTTATTTATTTTCAATTTTAAATTCAATCATCATTTTTCGCCATAACTTTCTCATACGAAGTCGGATTCACACGAAATTTCTTTTGTTAGGATCGTAATTTAATTCCGGATTTGATGACGCTGGTTTGGACGAATTCCGAGAAGGGCGAATTTTTGGGTTTAAATCGAATTTAAATTCGATTTAAATTCCAAAGGTGAGTGTTTTAACCCACTCACAACTACTAGAAGCTTTTATGTTTGTATAAATTAATTTTAGAAATGAATAGAAATTTATTTATGAGTATTTGGCATGTTTATTTTATTCATATCTGTTGAATTGCATTTATTTAATTTAACTGTTAATTTAATTAATTTATTGCATATAAATTTACAGTTAAAATTTATTTGTTTGTATATGAAATGCTAGTTAACAGTTATATAATTTATTACTGAATATAGACTGTAGATTAATAGATGTTAAATTTAATTTGAATAAAATTGCCAGTATTACCTGTTATGTAGTACCAAAAATAATATTGTTATTGGTTGATATTGATTGATGATTGCGATTTGGATGATGGATGATGTTGATGAATGGATGTTTATTGTATATCATTAAATTGCAAATTATCATGCATATTTCATTTCATTCGGGATTGTGGATTGAAATGATATATAACCGCAAAATTTTATATCTTTTAAATTGCGGATTGAAATGATAAATATCCGTATCACTTGACCATAGGATAGAAAATTATATATAGGCACCGCGGTATATATATAACTATTTAAATGTGATTTTTATGGTTTGGATGGAATACGGTTTATAATAATCTTAAATTTTATATTGTATAAATATTTTTCTTCCATATATATATACATATGAAGTTGAAAATTTTGAAATTAAAAGGTGTATAAAAATCTTTATTAAAAATGGAAGAAAATTAAGAAAATGGAGTTTAATAATTTATATCATATGTTTAAATGTTAAGTTCGGAAATTTTAAGATATGATATTTATAATTGGATTTTTCCCAAAATAAATTAAAATGAATATTCTAGTATAATTTGAATTGGGAAATATATATATATATTATTACTAGAAATTGAAGTCTTATTATTTATGGATTTTATATGAATATTCAAGATTAATTAATAGAACAATTGATTTGTGAAAGAATAAAATCCAACTTTAGTTTGAAATATTGATACTCAAAATGGATATACGTATATATAAATAAATTGAAGTGGTTTTGGAACTTGAGAGAGATAATATAAATTTTGGTTTAGACTTTAATAAAGAAATGTATTTGTAAAGCCATGAGAACTATTTTCTTTACAAAGTAACATTTAAGTTAAACCATTTAATTCATATACCGTTGAATGTCCAAACCATTCAAGTTTTAGAAGTTATGGTTTTTAAATTATGATTTTCAAAATACTATGCTTTGAAAATATTTGATTTTCAGACGTTATGAAGTTAAAGCATTTTGATTTTGGAAAAGAATTATATTTGGGATAAGTGATAAAATATGGTTTTGGGTTTTGAAATGATATCGTATTCATGGTTATGAAATGGAATGTTTATTCTGATTTTTAAAGTATAAAGTATTTTTAAATGACCGCGGTGTTATAATAACGATGGGTTGGCAAAGAGACCGGGATCGGATATGGACATACTCTCTGTCGATACCGAAAACCACTTTGACTAACCGTGTACGCGGTGGAGATTCCAGAATGAAGTAGGTGGTGGCGACGTTTCCTGTAAGGTAAATACGTGGACCCGACTCCCGTGAGTTGGCATAAGGTGGCTAAAACAGGAGCGATTCTCAGGCCAATGAGGTCATTCCTCTGATCGGACCCTCCTCTTCGATATTATACTTTGATTTTGGATTGATTCAGTGGCCACTTCTATATTTTGATTTTGGGGAGTTAGTCCGAGGTGGGCGGTAACTGCGGCTACGCGTTTCCACCAGCCTGGATAGCAATTGGTATATCTACCCTGGCATTGCCTAGTTGTGCCGTGTCACCTACCATACCGAGCCTTTACTACGAGTTTCTATTTGTGTCGTACCTATGGAGTATCCTCTGGTAGCTTCCCGATCAGGAGGTATTACGGTACTGTATAGACTATTGGCATTATTTGTGTTAAGGGCTATATGGGTAACCCCTTAACGCTATTAAAAAGTAAGTTTATTTTATAAATAGACACTATTATAATAGCGCAATATACTACATAGTAAATAGTTTAACGGATCCTTAGGAGATGTAAATCCCGAACATCTCTTGAGTTACTGTACTCATATTTATTTCTGTAAATTTAACTCACATAAGATCTTTTAGTCTGACTCGAGTGTTTTTGTCTTTTCAAATTCGCTCGGGTCAGTCCGAGCGTTTCAGGATCGAAGACTTTAGATTTGGAGGACGAAGACGAAGAATCCGTATTATTATTATTTATAGTATTGCACCACACTCATACTGTTCCGCTGCATTGATTGTATTGGTATGTGTAACTCTGATATTTATTTTGTAAAGAATAACAAGTGTTTGTAAACCATTTATGAACTGTATATTTATTATTATATTTTATCCTTCCGCTGTGAGATTCTGTTTTGTTTTTATTTCTTCTCTGTTTTTCTTATTTACCCCATAACAATCCGCCCTTGCGTATGCTTTGAATTGGCACGTGTGTCGGTTTAAAGTGTGCGAAAAGGCGGGATGTTACAGTTGGTATCAGAGCTTTGGTTTAGCGATAAACCTTGGCTTTGTGGGGTTTGACTCTTTGTTAATAGGGTAGTAATACCCTATGGGAGTCGCTGAGTGTATATATATGAGGGAGCGTACTTGTTAGTGTTATAAAAAGATTTTATTATTGTGTTAATCTGTTCCGCTTTGTATTTATAAATTCTGGTTGATGCATGGGACGCTATGACATCAGTAGGGATTTCTAAACACTTAATAGGACAGACCGACATAATATTTGTTTTTAATATAGGTGAATGAAATAATTTTTCCTATTATATTTTCCATATATAAAAAT
This sequence comes from Allium cepa, assembly GCA_030765085.1. Lineage (NCBI taxonomy): Eukaryota > Viridiplantae > Streptophyta > Magnoliopsida > Asparagales > Amaryllidaceae > Allium > Allium cepa. The sequence continues at coordinate 488,418,691 of CM060929.1, forward strand.
ATTTTATAAAGATATATATATTTGGTTGCTATAGATTGGGTGTTAGATAATAAAAATATTTATAATAATTGAAGCTAAGTTGAAATTTTAATAAATCAAATTGGAGATTTTAGAACTTAAGTCCGGGATTTTGAAAAAATTTCTGCTTTCAAAGGATTTATGAAATATAATGATTTGGTTTATAAATATTTTCTTATATAAATATTTAGTATAATTCGAAAGAATTGGTTTAAGAGGATTTTGAAGAAAATAAGTTTGTACTTTCCTCTCTGTCGCTGGAAAATAATTTCGGTGATGACGGCCGCATCATCGACTTTCATTTTCGAGTTTCGAAGGGAAAGGCCACTGTAGTAAGTTCTACTGCAGATTTGTTTTGAAATTATTTAAAATTTTAATTGTTTAATGGTAATTAGAGATATAAAAGTTGTAAGAAATTAATTATCTATTATTTTAAAGTAAATTTTGGAATTTGACCCGGTATTAATTCTTGAATTTCCATTAATTAGTTGTAAAAAAAAAAATAGGTTAGTAAAATAAAGGTTAAGTAATCAATGAATTAAAAGGGTTGAGATTAAACTTGTATAAGTTCTTTTGCTTTTTCTTTAACATAAATAACTTACCATGTATAAAAAGTTGAAATGGAAATTAAGAGTGGAATAGAATATTATGCAAGTAGAATTTTTGGAAATAATGAAGTATTCAATAAATTACTGTTATAAATAAGAATTTAATGGTATTAACTTAAGTGATGATTGGAATTTTACTAAAATTGAAGGTTGTATTATTAATAGGTGATTTTAACCTTAAGAAAGAAAAAAATGAAATTCCTTAATTTATAAAGTTTGATTATAGGGTTATTAACTTAAGTACGCCTTAATTTCCCCTATTCTAATATAATAGAAAGTAGGAAAAATATAAATGACTGCAATCCATAGTTAATGAATGAGTAAAATCTTTCACTTATAGGAATGCAAGTTATAAGGTTAATAAATTAAGTGTAAGTAGAGGGTTACTGTAATTAAATATAATGGAAACTTCAACATTAAATAAATGAATGAGATTAAAGGTAAGTCGAAATTGTAATTTATAAAACAAATATATATTAATTAAAGGAATGGAGAAGAAACTTGTAAATTTTCACTTACATTCTTAAAGCATACATAACTTACCATATAATAAAAAGTTGCAATGTTAGTAGGAAAATGTAAGGGGAAATCTTACAAGTGAAGAGTAAGGTAATAAAGGTATTCTATTAATTTTCTATTATTAATGAGAATTAATTGTGTAGACTTAAGTTAAATTGGAAATTTTACTATAAGTAAAGGTAAGTAGTATAAATAGATGATAGAAACTTTAGTAAATAAATTGGAATACAAATATAATGAATTTTGTGATAAATGGAAAATGAAAATTTGTAAGAAATAAAGAAATCACTCCATAAATGAAAGAAAGAAAATCAAACCATTGAAGCATGAGATAAATGTATAATAAATAAATTTGGGTGTTGGTTTGAATTGTGTTGTTTGATTTATGTTGTTGGGTAAGAAATTTGAAGTGGTTAAATGAATAAGTATCTATCTTTGTTCCATCTAAGACTGTTGAGTAAAGGATGCACTTGATAGTTAATTTCATTTCATACAAATTTCAAGTTTGAACCCAAACAACTATTTGTTTGATGGATTAAATGGTTGCTTTGTTTGTGTATGTATGTTGTTTGTAAGGTTGATGGTTGTTGAATTGTTTGGTTGATTAATGATTGAATCCACTTGAATAGTTCACTTTAAAATAAATATTTAACCTTTTAGATTATATAAGTGAATACAGGTGATGGAAGCAACTGCTACTGCTTTTGGTTCCAAAATAATAAGCGTATATTGCCCGACAAATAGGTACGTTTTCGGATTACGTTTAAAGCGCTATTTTTCCCGTGTTGGGATATAATATTTTGATAATATATGTAATATATTTGTATATTTTGATATTATATTTTCTCCCGAGCCTCACCGTACAAAGGAGACTCTGTCAAAAAATTTCGTAAATTTTTAGACTTAGAATTTTGTGAAAATATTTTCCCAACTTTAATAATTAAGTATAAAATAATATAATGATTATAAACAGGTATATTTTATTTAAGAAAATAAATTTAGTAAATTATTGTTATAAGTTAATATTTGGAATAAGATGTACTGTTTTATTCTTCCTTCTCCCTTCTTTTTCCTTTTCGGGGACGAAAAGTTTTGAGTGGGGGAGATTGTAACGACCCGTTAAATTAATAATATTTAATAAATTAAATTAATATAATTTCTAGTTTGTTTAAGAATAAATGTAGAAATTTGGTATAGTAGTTGTAACCTAGTGTAACAATAAAATTTTATGACAATAGATTTGGATAATGTAATTTGTCACTTTTTGTTAAAAGTAAATTTTAAGAAATCAATAAATGTTGAATTGAGAATATTAATAAAAAATATTAACTAGAATGGAATTCATTTAATATAAAATAAGTAGTGAAGATGTCACCTTTGGTTGTAATAAAGGTGAATGCTATTAGTGGATGTCAACACTTAATAAAATTTATTTAGAATAAAAAGAATTTAAATGCATGTTTGAATAGAGTATTAAATTGATAGATTAAGCGTAAGTAATTAGAATTTAACCCTATAAGATATGGAACTGAATATATGAATATAATTTCGTAGAAATAGTTAATTAACAACTTATTTTTGCATACCCAATTTAATATAAATAACAAAAAGGGCTAGCACTTGATGTGCCTAAGTATTAATATATTGGAACTATAATAAAATAGAGAGTTTGGTAGTAAATAGAAATAAAAAGACCGTTATTAACTAGTAAATTAATAAATGGATTCTAACAATAGGTAGTAATTAATGCGTGTATATTGGGCATTTGCGGATTACCAATTTTTCTACCTATTCATATAATTTATTTATGTAAATCTAAACCTATGGCAACATTTTGTTAATAAATGTTGGAAGTGAATTTGAATATATCAAAGGATAACAAGTGTTTAGGTTAACCATTTATTTTATTTAGTTAAGAAGGGAAATAGATTGAAATAAAGCAAATTTAATTTTTTTTGGTTGTTAATGGGTATAGTTAAATAAGGAGAAGTTATAGGAAATAAAACGCGCACTAATGAGATGTAATATAATTCCAAAGTTATTTATACCCACAAATAGGTTAATTACTGTATAGAAAGAGTCTAAATCAATAAATGAATTTATTAAGATTACATTTATAATTTTATAACCTTTATGCTGATTTAGTTCAATTAATTTATTTGATTAAATAGTGCAGTAGCGTAGTTTTGTGCGGTAGTTGAAATAGCTAATTCTTTTAGGTGAAGTTAAGGCTAATTCTATGTATATATTTGACCTATGGTTGATATAGATTCTAGGAAGCAGGATCTATTAATTAAATGGAGTATTAGATTCAATAATTGCATTTATCGCATAAATAAAGAGAATATAACGGTTAAATTTGGCGTTATTGAAATTAAAAAGGAATGGGGGAATAATAATTTGAAATCATTGCAATAGATATTAATTTAAGGTTACCTTAAGTAAATTAAGGTAATAAATGGAGGATAGTGTAAATATCTTTATAATACGATGATTTGTGTAGTTAGGGTAGTTTTGATTTGTCACTTAAGATGGAGGATTTTTATAAAATGTAATAAATGCAGTTTAAATTAAGGCATTGACGTTTGGGTATTTAAGAAGTAATAAACTAAAATTTATTTAGTTATTTGAAAATTTGAAATCCAATTTGTGGATTTATTGCAAATAAGTGAAATTTGTGTTTAACCATTACATCGATAGGAATAAATTAAATTTAAGGTTATATTAATAAAATTTGGAATAGAGAAATGATATGAATCGGTTTTAGAAGCCTTAAATATAAAATGGGAAGTAGACGAGATTTCACGTTACAACCATTTTTAAAAATCCTGATGTATGTAGAAATACTTATGAAATATAACGTAAACCAATGTTGAATCAAAAGAATAGAGTCAACACTTATTTATTCATTAATGTGATATAACTACGAGTATGATTTATTGCAAATTACATGGAAATCTAATATATAGGACATTACCTAAAAGGAAGAGTAGATAAAATTTATGATAAACATATTTGTATATGAAGGTTATTGATTTAAGGAGAAATTGGGCAAGTTTTATGTATTTGGGTTAAGTGCAACCTTTAATAGATAAATTTAGTGCAATTAAAGAAATTGACATTTAATATTTCGATAACTTAAAATTTGATGGGATAAGAACATTTGGGTAATGAAGGGATGACAAATATTAGCTATGATTCTAGAAGGAATTAAATAGATAATGGGAAGATTAAAATCAGGTTCTAAGCAATAATTATTAAATAACAGAAGTTTAGGAGTAAAATGAGATAATTGAAAATTTTAATCATTTATATAAGTCATTTGTTTATTAATATGAGTTAGCTAATAAATTTAACTTGGGCAATACCTATATATTGGAAACACATTTGTAAAGTGTAATTAATTGAATTTGGTGAATTGGGAATGAATCCAAGGTTATAGGAATTGATGTAATACTACGCAAATAAAAGGTAACTGCATAAAATCAATGTTTCGTAATAAATTGTAATTGATAATTAAGTAGGAATGGGTTTGAATTTGACAAAAAGGAAAATTTATTATTTGCTTACCCATCTATTCAATCTATTAAATTTGATCAGATCCATTTGCAATTAAACGAATTTATTTACAAGTTAGTATGTATTTAGCTGATAACTATAAACCAATTAGGGCAATTGGGTATATATATTACCAGTTAAGTTATATAAGATAATGGTTGACTTAATTAAGGGAGTTTATGTAATAATTTCATTTATTTTGTAAGTGGAAATAAAACGTTAATGATAACAAGTATTCAAAATTTACCATCTATTTAGTATATTAAGTATAATTGATAATCAACTGCAGCAAGTAATAAATAATAAATACGTAACGTTAAATGAAGTAATATTTGAAATTTAATATTTAGAAACTATGTAAATATAAGTGCAGATGAAATTGGGGATATTTACATATTGAAATATGAATCCAATGATAAATCAATCTAATTGACAATAAATAATGGAAAGTAAATTTAATTAAATTTTGGAAATTTAATATATATATATATACAGTTATAAACCCTAGCTCCATCCTATTGTCATTTGCTGTATATTCATTTCTTCGTCTCCTTCTCCTCCTCAAATGGTTGCAAAACCTAGATCTACTTCAATCCAAATTTCAATGAAAATGCAAACACTTCAGAAAAATTCCACAAAAAAATATATGTTAATGTTCTCGAGGCACGTAATCTACTGGTGCAATTCGTTTTCTGTTTTGAACATTCGTTTGACCAGAATTAATTCAAACAGTCCGTGACCATTCATCATCGTCGTCGCAAACTTCGTCGGATCGTCAAACCTTTTCTGGGTTTTGTAGAGTGGACGATGGGGATCGCATCTATATGATTTTTGTGTCGATTCAACGGTTAGATCGTCGTAGATCTTCGATTAGGGTTTCTGGAAGGGGGCCGCGTGCGTTTCTGGGAATAGAAGGAGTGACGTGGCACATATATTTGTAAGTGATGAATGTGTGTCGTTTTATTTATTTTCAATTTTAAATTCAATCATCATTTTTCGCCATAACTTTCTCATACGAAGTCGGATTCACACGAAATTTCTTTTGTTAGGATCGTAATTTAATTCCGGATTTGATGACGCTGGTTTGGACGAATTCCGAGAAGGGCAAATTTTTGGGTTTAAATCGAATTTAAATTCGATTTAAATTCCAAAGGTGAGTGTTTTAACCCACTCACAACTACTAGAAGCTTTTATGTTTGTTTAAATTAATTTTAGAAGTGAATAGAAATTTATTTATGAGTATTTGGCATGTTTATTTTATTCATATCTGTTGAATTGCATTTATTTAATTTAACTGTTAATTTAATTAATTTATTGCGTATAAATTTACAGTTAAAATTTATTTGTTTGTATATGAAATGCTAGTTAACAGTTATATAATTTATTACTGAATGTAGACTGTAGATTAATAGCTGTTAAATTTAATTTGAATAAAATTGCCAGTATTACCTGTTATGTAGTACCAAAAATAATATTGTTATTGGTTGATATTGATTGATGATTGCGATTTGGATGATGGATGATGTTGATGAATGGATGTTTATTGTATATCATTAAATTGCAAATTATCATGCATATTTCATTTCATTCGGGATTGTGGTTTGAAATGATATATAACCGCAAAATTTTATATCTTTTAAATTGCGGATTGAAATGATAAATATCCGTATCACTTGACCATAGGATAGAAAATTATATACAGGCACCGCGGTATATATATAACTATTTAAATGCGATTTCTATGGTTTGGATGGAATACGGTTTATAATAATCTTAAATTTTATATTGTATAAATATTTTTCTTCCATATATATACATATGAAGTTGAAAATTTTGAAATTAAAAGGTGTATAAAAATCTTTATTAAAAATGGAAGAAAATTAAGAAAATGGAGTTTAATAATTTATATCATATGTTTAAATGTTAAGTTTGGAAATTTTAAGATATGATATTTATAATTGGATTTTTCCCAAAATAAATTAAAATGAATATTCTAGTATAATTTGAATTGGGAAAAATATATATATTTTATTAGTAGAAATTGAAGTCTTATTATTTATGGATTTTATATGAATATTCAAGATTAATTAATAGAACAATTGATTTGTGAAAGAATAAAATCCAACTTTAGTTTGAAATATTGATACTCAAAATGGATATACGTATATATAAATAAATTGAAGTGGTTTTGGAACTTGAGAGAGATAATATAAATTTTGGTTTAGACTTTAATAAAGAAATGTATTTGTAAAGCCATGAGAACTATTTTCTTTACAAAGTAACATTTAAGTTAAACCATTTAATTCATATACCGTTGAATGTCCAAACCATTCAAGGTTTAGAAGTTATGGTTTTTAAATTATGATTTTCAAAATACTATGCTTTGAAAATATTTGATTTTCAGACGTTATGAAGTTAAAGCATTTTGATTTTGGAAAAGAATTATATTTGGGATAAGTGATAAAATATGGTTTTGGATTTTGAAATGATATCGTATTCATGGTTATGAAATGGAATGTTTATTCTGATTTTTAAAGTATAAACTATTTTTAAATGATCGCGGTGTTATAATAACGATGGGTTGGCAAAGAGACCGGGATCGGATATGGACATACTCTCTGTCGATACCGAAAACCACTTTGACTAACCGTGTACGCGGTGGAGATTCCAGAATGAAGTAGGTGGTGGCGACGTTTCCTGTAAGGTAAATACGTGGACCCGACTCCCGTGAGTTGGCATAAGGTGGCTAAAACAGGAGCGATTCTCAGGCCAATGAGGTCATTCCTCTGATCGGACCCTCCTCTTCGATATTATACTTCGATTTTGGATTGATTCAGTGGCCACTTCTATATTTTGATTTTGGGGAGTTAGTCCGAGGTGGGCGGTAACTGCGGCTGCACGTTTCCACCAGCCTGGATAGCAATTGGTATATCTACCCTGGCATTGCCTAGTTGTGCCGTGTCACCTACCATACCGAGCCTTTACTACGAGTTTCTATTTGTGTCGTACCTATGGAGTATCCTCTGGTAGCTTCCCGATCAGGAGGTATTACGGTACTGTATAGACTATTGGCATTATTTGTGTTAAGGGCTATATGGGTAACCCCTTAACGCTATTAAAAAGTAAGTTTATTTTATAAATAGACACTATTATAATAGCGCAATATACTACATAGTAAATAGTTTAACGGATCCTTAGGAGATGTAAATCCCGAACATCTCTTGAGTTACTGTTCTCATATTTATTTCTGTAAATTTAACTCACATAAGATCTTTTAGTCTGACTCGAGTGTTTTTGTCTTTTCAAATTCGCTCGGGTCAGTCCGAGCATTTCAGGATCGAAGACTTTAGCTTTGGAGGACGAAGACGAAGAATCCGTATTATTATTATTTATAGTATTGCACCACACTCATACTGTTTCGCTGCATTGATTGTATTGGTATGTGTAACTCTGATATTTATTGTGTAAAGAATAACAAGTGTTTGTAAATCATTTATGAACTGTATATTTATTATTATATTTTATCCTTCCGCTGTGAGATTCTGTTTTGTTTTTATTTCTTCTCTGTTTTTCTTATTTACCCCATAACAATCCGCCCTTGCGTATGCTTTGAATTGGCACGTGTGTCGGTTTAAAGTGTGTGAAAAGGCGGGATGTTACACCTTAGAGAAGATTAGGATCATTCGGAAAAGAATGAAAGTTACTCAGATAAGAAGAAGAGCTATGCTTATCTGAGATGTAGAAATTTGGAGTTCTCTATCGGTGATATGGTGTTGTGAAGATTTCTCCATTGAAGAATGTTATTTGATTCGGTAGTAAGGGGAAGTTGGCATCGAGATTCATAGGTCCTTTTTTGATAGTAAAGTGGATTGGGAACCTGGCATACAGGGTCAACTTGCCTCAAAAGATGGCAGGCGTGCACAATGTATTCCACATCTCTCACTTGTAGAAATTTGTGCACGACTCTGGCATGACAATTGCATCGGATAAACTTAATGATATAGCGATTTAACTAGAAGCTTTGAGACCTCATCGGTCGATTCATGTTGTCGGAGCGATACAAAATAGCTCTTGAGGAATACAATGGTGATGGTTCAACGAGGCAAATGTGAAGACGATTGCACGTTGGAAACTGATGAGAGCATAGGAGTTGAATACTCAGAGCTCTTAAAGTGGTAAGGCATACTTGAATGTTGAGATGGGTTTACCTATATTATTGATTGCATGGCTGTCTATTGGATTTATTTGATTCTTGCATATGGTTGTTAGGCATGCGGGACAGTTATGGTTGGATATTCTTTGACTTTTAAGGGTTTTCAATGGCGAAATTCCTAAAGGGACGAGAGTGTAACGATCCATATTTTACATATTAGAGGATCGTAAAATATTGTTACTTAATTTATATGAGGTCATATGACTTTAAAAATTTGGAAAATGGCTACTAAGGACATTTTCCACCTTTAGGATATTTATCGGACATTTTGGACCTAGAATTTTTTGTAAGGCCTATAACTTTTGACAGGGATTGAATTAGCATCTGAAATAACGTCTAGATCGAGATTATGGTTTCTCTTACTGTAGAGTAGTCATAGTAGGAAAACGGACTTACCGTTTAGGAAATATAGCCATTTCAAATTCTATTTGCTATTGGATAGATTTATGGATAGTTAAACTAATCCAATACTTACACCCACTAATAAATTTTGGACATTGTGCCTAATTAAGGCAATAGGAACCGAGCCCATTCATTTTCCTCTTTTCAAAAACAATTCCTAACCTCCATTAGCCTTATTTTCATCACAAAACTCACCTTTTTCCTTAATAATCTTAGCCAAATCAATTATTGAAGCGTAACTAGGGAAGTGGATCATTTATTTATCCTTTTATTGCTTGGAAATTTGTGTTCATGACTCTTTATATCAGATTTGGGGATCAAAATTGGTAATTTGGGTATTAGGTGTGTGATTATTAATTTCTCGCTATCTATGCTTGTTCATATAATTAAAATTAGTGTTTTAATTTTATTTTTGATGCTAAATTGATTTTGAATTTTAATTTAACCCTTATAAATATTTATAGTCGAATTTTAAAAAGGTTAAAATGGATTTGGAATGGTTTTCCAACCATATTTGGATCATATTGTCATTTTAGTGCAAAACTAGATTTAGGCTAAATCTTCTTCACTAATTATATTTAGATGGATGTATGTGTTGAATGATCATTTATGGATAATATGCATGATTGGATGTATTGCTTTGATATGGTTTGCTAGTGATTGTAGGATAGTTAGGAACCGGTTGTCAATTAAGGAAAAAGGAGGTCAAACATACGCCGAATTGAAAGCAATTTGGAGGAAGGGTTCTAAAGGCAAAGGAAAGCTTAAACTTCAGGTCGTAGTTGGTTTATAAGAGAATTGGCTTGTAACAACCCTGTATTTTGTGATTATTTTTAATTGTATATTTTAATTATTTTAATTTAATTTTGATTTAAAAACTTTTTTTTAATGATTAATTTTGTTGCTTTAAATATTAACTTTAGTTTTGATATGAATTATCATTCTAAAGCATGACTAAAAAGAATATTTTCCAAAAAGTGAATTTTGGTCAAAATAATCAAACTTTGACTTTTAATTTAAATCTTTAAAAGTTTTAAATTTTAAATTTTATCTTTTATTGTGAAAGTACATAAAATTTTAAGAACACTGCTTTTCCTTTCGTTGAAAACGGATTTAAATTGCAAAAGTTATACTGTTTTCAATATTGTGTGTATATTGGGTTATTCAGCAATAGTCTTTATTTTTAAATTATATAAATGACATTTTTATTTGATATATCTTATTCTAACTGGTATATTTGTGTTATATTATGTATATTTTGACTTTTAAATATTTTTAAGAGATAATAGAATTTTTCCAAAATTTACTGTATTTATTTCCTATTTTAAAGGCTGTTTCTATTTTTCTGCTATTTTCTTCATCTAAACTATATTTAAATAAAAATTTATATATTTATTTTGTGAATGCATTTTTTCATGTTATTATCTTTATTTATAAATATTTTTCAAGTATATAAAAATTTTCCAAGGTCCATTGCATTTATTTTCAAATTTCCTAGCCTAGTTTCTGTTTTCTTTTCTATTTCCTTAATTTAATTATATATAATTAAAATTTAGTAATTTATTTTATACATTCACTTTTATTTGCTGTGTTTTACTTTATTAATATTCATTTTTCATGTATTTAAATTTGAATAGATTTTTCAAAGATTATTTGAGTTGTTTTCAATTTTAAAGCCTAGTTTGCAATTTTAAGCCATTTTCTTAATTTAAATTCTATTTTATTAAAATTTAATTATTTATTTTAGATATTTATTCTTATTTATGATTTTTTATCTTTATTTATCAGTTTATATGTATTTATAAAATTACAAAAGTGTATACATATAGGAAATTTGAAAGGTTTAAAGGCTAAGAAACGTAAAGTCGTTTCACCGTTTCTTTTACCGTTTCTTTTGTTATCAATACCTCTTTTATTTTGACCGTTCTATTCCTCATTTTTACCAGCCGACTTCCTCTTATTTTCACGAGTTTCAAAGCTTCTCAAACCCTAAAAATTCATGGCCTCCATCTTGCAAAAAAAATTTAGGTAAATTCCTCTTTTCTTTCTACTTTTTCTCCTATTTCTATGCAAATTTGCTTTGCTTTCTCCCCTGATTGGAGCGGCTTTTCCCCTTGCTCCACGGCCACCACCTCCTTCCATCTCTTCCCGACCATCATCACCATCTACCCCACCAGCCATGACCAAGGCCGAACCTCCTTGATAGCCAAACTCTTCCAAATATAACCTAGATGCCTAGATCCATGCTTTGTTGACCACTTTTTGCTCATCCACTTCAACCACCACCATAGCCGCCACCACTCCTCTGACCTGACCACGGCACACCCTCTCCCACCTCTTCCCAGTCATGATGCACCACAGGCCGAGCCCACTCCCCAAGGCCGAGCCCTTGTTTTGACTAAAAACTACCTAGTTGCCTTCAATCCCACTTCACCTCCTCATGAATAAAACTACACCTTGTCTTGCCCTGAACCCGAGTTATGTTAGCCCAAACCAGAACTAAACCTTGACCATATCTGAACCAAATCAGACCCTAAGCCATACCAAATAGTAGAGAAGGCAAAGCAAAAGACTGAGTAGTCGTATCTCCTTTTGTTTCAATGTTATTGCATTTTAAAGTCGTATTGAATTTTGTTGTTTTGATTATTTGTTTTGGGTTGTACACAAGAATGTAGATTTGATTCGCTCTCCACTCATGTCCATAGTCTTGTCATCGTGCTTTTGTTTCCATTGTGTCATTGGTCTTGATATCTCCAGCACAAAGAGGTGAGTAAATCTCACCAGATGTTTATACTTATACAAATGTGAATTGACACCCTGTGAATCTGTAGGACTATATTATCATGTTATATATGCTTATATTATTATCATATGATGTTCACACCTGTTATTACACTTATTTTATTATATGTTACTGTTATTTCATGCTATTCTATTTATTTTATCTGTTCATCACACTGCAAGTTCCCTTTAGATTAGAATCACGATGGGTTGAAATGATACATACCCGAACGGACTTTAGAATAGGGAAAAATCGTTATGGGCTGAAATGATAGGCTTGAACGGTTTTATTTAATTTATTTTAACTTGGGATTGTAGGTTTGAAATGATAAAACCCGGATTTTCTTTGTAAATTACGGGTTGAAATGATATATTACCCGTATCATTTTTCCTAGTGTAGAAAATTATATACAGGCCCATAGTTAAAATATGTTTACTAAAAAATTTAAAATATTTTAGAAATTTAATTATTATAATATTTTGATTTGAAATTTAATAAAAATATAATTTTTGTAAAGTATTATTGATTTTCTGGAAATCTATAAGTTAAATAAATTATGGAAAAGTTAGAAAATATGAATGTAAGTTATTTTGGAAATTTTGATTTAATTTTTAATGGAATTTAAATAACTTTGAAAATATGATAAATTTATGATATTTTGAATTTTAATTAATTTAAAATGATTTTATAACATATTAATGATTTTTAATAAAGTTAAAATGTGAAATGAATGGATATTTTAAGTTGAAATTTTGAAATATAACTAAAATTGGAAATTTATGAAATTGACTTAAAAGTGAACTTTTAGTTAAGTAAATAAAAATAAAATTAAGTTATATTTGAGAATTTGAACTTAAGTGTTAAGTTGAAATTTAATGTAATGAATTTAAAATTGAACATTGCATTTTAATAAGTGAATTATTATTAAATCTTGATTTTTGAAGGGAAATTTAACTTTGTAAAATCATGAACTTGAGAAAAATTAAATGATGTTTATAAATGTGAAAATGTATGATTTTATAAGTTAAAAATGTTTTAAATAAAAATATAATTGGTTAAGAAATTATATTGAATATTTGAAATTAATTGACTGCATTTTTGAAATGCTATTAATTACAATGTAAATGGTACTACAGCATTTGTAAATGCTGTAGTTGATGATAATGAACTAAAAAGCTATTGAATTAAAAACTATTATATCAATTGTGTAAGTGCTATAATTTTTGAATTTAACTAAGTTTATTTGGAATTTAAGTAAACCCTATTATAACATTTTAAAATGTTGTCTTTTGTTAAATTGAACTGTTTTGAATGTATCTTTCCGTAGCGTTTCCTAAATGCCGCGAAAAGTGAATTTTCACTGTTTTGATAAACTTAAGTGAATAAATGAACTTTGAAAGTTGAAAATTTTGGAAATTTAATAATTTACTTATTGAACATTATAACTTCATATTTCTGATTAATAATGATTTTTTTTGAATATAAACTGTTTTGAAATGTGAATTGAAATGGTATTTTAAATTGAATAAAATGAAAAAGATTTGAAATGAATGTGGTTTTGAAAAGAGATGATATTTTGATATATTAAATGATTGAAATGTGGTTTTGAAAAGATATGATATTTTGATATATTAAAATGATTTGAAAATGGAGTTTTGAAAGATATGATATTTTGATATTAAAATGATTTGAAAAGAAGATCTGAAAGATATGATATTTTGAAATGATTTAGTCTTTATTTTGATAAAGATTTGAGTTGAAATGATATTTTATTTTGAAGTATAAATATTGTTTTAAAAGTTATAGCTACGGGTTATAATAACGATTGGTTGTTAAATAGACCGGGATCGGATATTGTCTTATAGCCAGCCAATACCGAAAACCACTTTAACAACTGTTTACGCGGTGGAGATTCCAGAATGAAGTAGGATGGTGGCGACGTTCTCGAGGTATATTACGTGGACCCAATTCCCGTGAGTTGGCATAAATGACTAAAACAGGAGCTATACCGGGCTACACAAAGGGTCGCACCCTTTCATCGAGCATGCTCCATTGGAAACCACTCTATTGCTTTTGTGATCCGATATGTGGCGCCACTTTGATTCGGGGGTATTGTTCGAGGTGGGCGGAAGCTGCTGGCTTGCCGTCACCACCGGTCCGGGAGTGCAAACAGTGTATCCACCCTGGCATTGCCTCGCGTGTCGTGTTATCTCCTTATAGCGAGCCCACTACGATTTTGGTTTTAAAGATCCGACCGCGTTAAGGTTCACCATCCCCTTAACTCTATTTTCTATATGATTATACTTTACTGATTAGACACTACTGTATATAGCGTATATTACTACATAGTAAATAGTTTAACGGATCCTTAGAGGATGGACGGTCCCAAGCATCTTCTAAGTTACTTGTACCTTTACTACAATTCACTTGAGTTGGTTTACATTGTATAAGTATGTATGTTTTGACTTGAGTGTTTGTATTTTTATTTACGCTCGGGTCAGCCTGAGTTACTCACAGATTTGGATTTCCACTTTCTGGAGATTGGAATCGCTGAAGATTATCTACTTGTCAAGTTTCATCTTTTCAGTTCGGTTGTTCTATTCAGCTTGTACTTGATTATCATATTTAAACTTCTGTTGTACTTTATTTCTTCTGTTGCATTTTATTTATCTCTGATATATTTATATAGTAGCTTCATGAACTACTATTTCTTTTACTTCCTCTGCATTATTATTACTCTGTATTTGTGATCTGTGATTTTTTTACTGCATATTCTGAGATTTGCTAAATTTTTTATTTACAACGCGGTATTTTGAGCAATTCAATTCCGGCATGAGTGTCTACCTATACACTTATAATGGATGCAAATGGTTGAAAATACCTGGCCGTTATAGTAGGTATCAGAGCTTTGGTAGCTCTAGGCAAAACTAAGCATATGGAGTGAATGTATTTACAGAATCACTTTCATTCGAGTTTGAATCTCTTCTTTTTTGACTCGATTCCTTTGAATTTTGGAATGTTCCCTGCGGTTCCAAAATCCATTCGTATCCCTCACTATTCATCTTCTTTTGACTCTGGAGTATTACATAACTCCGCTTCGAATGATCTTTTTAGTGAGTCGGCGGTCACGCCAATTTCAAATTGAATTGAAAAAAAAGGGGGAAAACTCCTTTACAATTAGCATCGATTCACCAGAGATTTATATCTATCCTTGGCTTAGATGCTAATATCTTTTGTTATTCCAAACTTTAACTCTTGAGATCGAATGTAGATTTACCCTAAAAATCCACATCGATCTTATTATTTAAGTCACGGTTGACCCAGTTAAGGTTGCCCGCGATTTACTTAAGCTTATCCACCTCCCTATTTTGTTATTTAATCATCTTGTATTTTGTTTCCAATCTATTCTTCCAAACATTTTGAATTGTACTTGTATATCTATGTTTTGTTTATATATTGTGTTGTTTGAGTTGTTGATGTTGAATTGGGTTTCTGATCGATTCGTCTGATCAACGTAACGATAGGATTTCTATAACACCTTGACAGAACAAACTGACACAATATTATTCTAAAATTTTGGTTAATGAGATAAATTTTGATATATAAGTAAATTTATGGAACTTAATAAACTGATTTAGATTGATTATTTGAAGTGATAATACTTGATTTATCATTTATTGTTCTATAAATGAATTTATAAATAGTTGTTTATAAATTGATTTGGGAACTGAAATGAATTTAGAACAAGAAATTTGAGAATTTAATTTCCGATGGTTTCAAACCTTGTGTTTAATGTTTAAAAGGTTATATTATTTAAAGTATTTTCAAATAGAAATTTGTTTCCAAAGAATTTTAAGTTTAAAATTAGCGCTCTTCTCATTGTCCTGGTAAATAACTTCGGTGATGACTGCAGCATCATCGACGTTCATTTTCGAGTTTCGAAGTGAAGAGACTATTCTGTGGTCTTGCTATAGCTTTGTTTTGGGAATTTAAATTGATTTGAATTTCTAAAATATGACTTTATTTATAATATATATAGATATATGATTTAAATTTGATTTGATAAACTATGTACATACCTTTAATTATCTCTAAATGGTTTGAAGAAATCGAAAATTTAAATCTTAAATTTATTCCTAAAGAATAATTTCAATTATAAAAAAGAAAATCAAAATTTTTGAATAAATGATTTAAGCTTGAAATGATTGAATTGAAATTTTTTATTTGTATAATACAATTGCATTCAAATATAACTTACCTTGACTTTAGAAGTTAACAATCTAATTTGGATAATATACAATATAAAAAGATTTTATAAATAAAATTGAGTGGTTATAATAAATGTTATACACTTAAATTTTAATTATAAAATGATTAACAGAGGTAAATATAATAAAGGGTAATTGAATAACTTACAATGAAATAATGTTAAAAGAACTAAGAATAAAAGAAAGCAGTTATAAGAAGTGTAAGTATGTCTAACATAAGTGATAAATATAATGAGGGGAATAAAGAGAATTAAATTTATTAAGTACATTGTGAGTGTAATAAATGATTATTTTTCAAACCCATGGTTTTAAAAATTGTTAATTTTAGATGATTGGATAATAAGATAATGAAATTTGAGATAGTTAAGATTTATTTAACTTGTGTAAAGTTTTATTCTCTATTTAAGTTGAAATTCCCATGCTTTCAAATTTATTTCCTTATTTTGTTTTTCAAACTATCTTTTGTTTGTCCTTATCATCCTTATCTTGCGATAGACTAGTATATGCATCTTTCTATAATCTTTCTATTTAGAAATCTTTCTATAATCTTTGATAATCTTTTGTACTCATTTTGAATTTATTTTGCGTGCTTGTGTTCTTGATTTTGGAGAATCTTGGAAAGATCATCTCCACCTTGTTAAACTTACCTATAACAATAGTTATCATGTATAATTTCATTCTCCTTGCCATCTTGTCCTAATCTTGTTTCACTCTATCTTTTTCTGTGCTTTCCCGTACCTCATTCCTTTTCGGGGACGAAAAGTTTTGAGTGGGGGAGAGTGTAACAACCCTGTATTTTGTGATTATTTTTAATTGTATATTTTAATTATTTTAATTTAATTTTGATTTAAAAACTTTTTTTTGAATGATTAATTTTGTTACTTTAAATATTAACTTTAGTTTTGATATGAATTATCATTCCAAAGCATGACTAAAAAGAATATTTTCCAAAAAGTGAATTTTGGTCAAAATAATCAAACTTTGACTTTTAATTTTAATTTTTCAAAGTTTGAAAATTTAAATTTTATCTTTTATTATGAAAGTACATAAAATTTTAAGAACACTGCTTTTCGTTTCGTTGAAAACGGATTTAAATTGCAAAAGTTACACTTTTTTCAATATTGTGTGTATATTGGGTTATTCAGCAATAGTCTTTACTTTTAAATTATATAAATGACATTTTTTATTTGATATATCTTATTCTAACTGGTATATTTGTGTTATATTATGTATATTTTGACTTTTAAATATTTTTAAGATGATAATAGAATTTTTCCAAAATTTACTGTATTTATTTCCTATTTTAAAGGCTGTTTCTATTTTTCTGCTATTTTCTTCATCTAAACTATATTTAAATAAAAATTTATATATTTATTTTGTGAATGCATTTTTTTATGTTATTATCTTTCTTTATAAATATTTTTCAAGTATATAAAAATTTTCCAAGGTCCATTGCATTTATTTTCAAATTTCCTAGCCTAGTTTCTGTTTTTTTTGCTATTTCCTTAATTTAATTATATATAATTAAAATTTAGTAATTTATTTTATACATTCACTTTTATTTTCTGTGTTTTACTTTATCAATATTCATTTTTCATGTATTTAAATTTGAATAGATTTTTCAAAGATTATTTGAGTTGTTTTCAATTTTAAAGCCTAGTTTGCAATTTTAAGCCATTTTCTTAATTTAAATTCTATTTTATTAAAATTTAATTATTTATTTTAGATATTTATTCTTATTTATGATTTGTTATCTTTATTTCTTAGTTTATATGTATTTATAAAATTACAAAAGTATATATATATATATATATATATATATATATATATAGGAAATTTGAAAGGTTTAAAGGCTAAGAAACGTAAAGTCGTTTCACCGTTTCTTTTACCGTTTCTTTTGTTATCAATACCTCTTTTATTTTGACCGTTCTTTTCCTCATTTTTACCAGCCGACTTCCTCTTATTTTCACGAGTTTCAAAGCTTCTCAAACCCTAAAAATTCATGGCCTCCATCTTGCAAAAAAAATTTAGGTAAATTCCTCTTTTCTTTCTACTTTTTCTCCTATTTCTATGCAAATTTGCTTTGCTTTCTCCCCTGATTGGAGCGGCTTTTCCCCTTGCTCCACGGCCACCACCTCCTTCCATCTCTTCCCGACCATCATCTCCATCTACCCCACCAGCCATGACCAAGGCCGAACCTCCTTGATAGCCAAACTCTTCCAAATATAACCTAGATGCCTAGATCCATGCTTTGTTGACCACTTTTTGCTCATCCACTTCAACCACCACCATAGCCGCCACCACTCCTCTGACCTGACCACGGCACACCCTCTCCCACCTCTTCCCAGTCATGATGCACCACAGGCCGAGCCCACTCCCCAAGGTCGAGCCCTTGTTTTGACTAAAAACTACCTAGTTGCCTTCAATCCCACTTCACCTCCTCATGAATAAAACTCCACCTTGTCTTGCCGTGAACCCGAGTTATGTTAGCCCAAACCAGACCTAAACCTTGACCATATCTGAACCAAATCAGACCCTAAGCCATACCAAATAGTAGAGAAGGCAAAGCAAAAGACTGCGTAGTCGTATCTCCTTTTATTTCAATGTTATTGCATTTTAAAGTCGTATTGAATTTTGTTGTTTTGATTGTTTGTTTTGGGTTGTACACAAGAGTTGTAGATTTGATTCGCTCTCCACTCATGTTCGTAGTCTTGTCATCATGCATTTGTTTCCATTGTGTCATTGGTCTTGATATCTCCAGCACAAAGAGGTGAGTAAATCTCACCAGATGTTTATACTTATACAAATGTGAATTGACACCCTGTGAATCTGTAGGACTATATTATCATGTTATATATGCTTATATTATTATCATATGATGTTCACACCTGTTATTACACTTATTTTATTATATGTTATTGTTACTTCATGCTATTCTGTTTATTTTATCTGTTCATCACATAGCAAGTTCCCTTTAGATTAGAATCACTATGGGTTTAAATGATACATACCCGAACGGACTTTAGAATAGGGAAAAATCGTTATGGGCTGAAATGATAGGCTTGAACGGTTTTATTTAATTTATTTTAACTTGGGATTGTAGGTTTGAAATGATAAAACCCGGATTTTCTTTGTAAATTACGGGTTGAAATGATATATTACCCGTACCGTTTTTCCTAGTGTAGAAAATTATATACAGGCCCGTAGTTAAAATATGTTTTTCTAAAAATTTTAAAATATTTTAGAAATTTAATTATTATAATATTTTGATTTGAAATTTAATAAAAATATAATTTTTGTAAAGTATTATTGATTTTCTAGAAATCTATAAGTTAAATAAATTATGGAAAAGTTAGAAAATATGAATGTAAGTTATTTTGGAAATTTTGACTTAATTTTTAATGGAATTTAAATAACTTTGAAAATATGATAAATTTATGATATTTTGAATTTTAATTAATTTAAAATGATTTTATAACATATTAATGATTTTGAATAAAGTTAAAATGTGCAATGAATGGATATTTTAAGTTGAAATTTTGAAATATAACTAAAATTGGAAATTTATGAAATTGACTTAAAAGTGAACTTTTAGTTAAGTAAATAAAAATAAAATTAAGTTATATTTGAGAATTTGAACTTAATTTTTAAGTTGAAATTTAATGTAATGAATTTAAAATTGAACATTGCATTTTAATAAGTGAATTATTATTAAATCTTGATTTTTGAATGGAAATTTAACTTTGTAAAGTCATGAACTTGAGGAAAATTAAATGATGTTTATAAATGTGAAAATGTATAATTTTATAATTTAAAAATGTTTTAAATAAAAATATAATTGGTTGAGAAATTATATTGACTATTTGAAGTTAATTGACTGCATTTTTGAAATGCTATTAATTACAATGTAAATGGTATTACAGCATTTGTAAATGCTGTAGTTGATGATAATGAACTAAAAAGCTATTGAATTAAAAACTATTATAGCAATTGTGTAGGTGCTATAATTTTTGAATTTAACTAAGTTTATTTGGAATTTAAGTAAACCCTATTATAACATTTTAAAATGTTGTCTTTTGTTAAATTGAACTGTTTTGAATGTATCTTTCCGTAGCGTTTCCTAAATGCCGCGAAAAGTGAATTTTCATTGTTTTGATAAACTTAAGTGAATAAATGAACTTTGGAAGTTGAAAATTTTTGAAATTTAATAATTTACTTATTGAACATGATAACTTCATTTTTATGATTAAAAATGATTTTTTTTTAATATAAACTGTTTTGAAATGTGAATTGAAATGGTATTTTAAATTGAATAAAATGAATAATGATTTGAAATGAATGTGGTTTTGAAAAGAGATGATATTTTGATATATCAAATGATTTAAATGTGGTTTTGAAAAGATATGATATTTTGATATATTAAAATGATTTGAAAATGGAGTTTTGAAAGATATGATATTTTGATATTAAAATGATTTGAAAAGAAGATCTGAAAGATATGATATTTTGAAATGATTTACTCTTTATTTTGGTAAAGATTTGGGTTGAAATGATATTTTATTTTGAAGTATAAATATTGTTTTAAAAGTTATAACTACGGGTTATAATAACGATTGGTTGTTAAAGAGACCGGGATCGGATATTGTCTTATAGCCCGCCAATACCAAAAACCACTTTAACAACTGTGTACGCGGTGGAGATTCCAGAATGAAGTAGGATGGTGGCGATGTTCTCGAGGTATATTACGTGGACCCAACTCCCGTGAGTTGGCATAAATGACTAAAACAGGAGCTATACCGGGCTACACAAAGGGTCGCACCCTTTCATCGAGCATGCTCCATCGGAAACCATTCTATTACTTTTGTGATCCGATATGTGGCGCCACTTTGATTCGGGGGTATTGTTCGAGGTGGGCGGAAGCTGCTGGCTTGCCGTCACCACCGGTCCGGGAGTGCAAACGGTGTATCCACCCTGGCATTGCCTCGCGTGCCATGTCATCTCCTTATAGCGAGCCCACTGCGATTTTGGTTTTAAAGATCCGACCGCGTTAAGGTTCACCATCCCCTTAACGCTATTTTCTATATGACTATACTTTACTGATTAGACACTACTTTATATAGCGTATATTACTACATAGTACATAGTTTAACGGATCCTTAGAGGATGGGCGGTCCCAAGCATCTTCTAAGTTACTTGTACCTTTACTACAGTTCACTTGAGTTGGTTTACATTGTATAAGTATGTATGCCCTGACTCGAGTGTTTGTATTTTTATTTACACTCGGGTCAGCCTGAGTTACTCACAGATTTGGATTTCCACTTTCTGAAGATTGGAATCGCTGAAGATTATCTACTTGTCAAGTTTCATCTTTTCAGTTCAGTTGTTCTATTCAGCTTGTACTTGATTATCATATTTAAACTTCTGTTGTACTTTATTTCTTCTGTTGTATTTTATTTAACTCTGATATATTTATATAGTAGCTTCATGAACTACTATTTCTTTTACTTCCACTGCATTATTATTACTCTGTGTCTGTGATCTGTGATTTTTTTACTGCATATTCTGAGATTTGCCAAAATTTTATTTACAACGCGGTATTTTGAGCAATTCAATTCCGGCATGAGTGTCTACCTATACACTTATAATGGATGCGAATGGTTGAAAATACCTGGCCGTTACATGGCTTGTCAAATCAATTCACTGGAGTTTGGCAGATTTAGTCGGTAAAAGTGGTTGTTTAGGGACTAAAGCTGTGAAACTTGGAGAAATACTACAGGGTGAGAAAGAAAATGGATGTAGGAACTTAACTCTAAAATTTAGGAAAAATCTACAGATCAGTACCAATCAATTTTTGAATGGTATTGACCTCTTTTTAGTCCAAAAGGGGAGTGTTGGAGGACTTGGGGAATGTTGTACTGAGAAGAGGAGTCCAAAGCAAGCAAGAGAGAAAGAGATTGGGGTGCGCACTCAGATTGGTACCGATCTGGTTTAGATTGGTAACGATCTCATTTTGAGGCTTTGGGGAGTTGTTGAGGACTTGATCAGTGTAGCACTAAGGAAAGGAGTTCAAAGTAAGCAAGGATGGAAGAGTTTAGGGTATAAAAGACTTAGAAAAGTTTTTTGCTAATCAATTCATATTGGTATTGTAGCACCTCGTAATTTTGCATTAATTATTTAATCATTTAGCTAATTAATTAAGATCCAGATAGAATTTGTAAAAAAGATGGAGCCTGACCACAAAACCTGAACCATTGCATTCATGGGGAAATTCTGAGCAACTTTCATATTTGGAGTTTTAAGATCAGAGTCAAAACGAAGAAGTTGCAGACAAAACACGAATTTGGAATGATAATAATTCGAATAAGAAAATTTACGTTTATTTATTAATTGTCCAAGGCCTAAGGTTGACCTGCATATTGGAAAGGTTGGCTAGGGGTAGCAGGCCGCTTCGTGTGTGGCGACTAGGGTTTACCTAGGCCTAACTACCCGGATTTTATATATTTCAATATAATAGTTGAGGTTGATTCTTACGCCTATAAATTCAGGCGTAACCCTCCCTTCTCTTCTCATTTTTTTGGAGGCAGTAGAAAAGCTCTGCCATTTCTTGTTCTCCACTTTCTTTCTAAATTATAAAAATGAGGTATTTATATCTATATTTATACAAATTGGTGAAGAATGGAAATCTAATAAAAATGAGAAGTGAAGAGAATTAACTATAAACGAATTTTAGGTTATATATATATATATATATTTGTATCTATTTTCTCTCTCAATCCCAAATCTCTTCTTAGATCAATAATTCTAATATATGTATATACCCTTTTTATACATATTTCTACGATTATAAAGGATTTGGAGACAAATCAAAGGTTCTACTTTAAATCTAGAGATTTGGATCGATTTTAAAAGGTGAGTGGGAAATTTTATATATTGTTTATGATTTTACATCTATTCTGTTGGCATACATTTGATTTTTATGCCTAAATCAATTTATTTGTAAAATATAGGCTTAAATTAGTGTAGAAAACTATTTCTTACATATTCTTGTCTTAATTCTAATTTGAAATATGTTTACACCTGGTTTTGGAAATCAGTCCCAAAGTGTAACACCCAAAAATTAATCGCTATTTAAATAGATATTTAATTATATTTTAAATAATAATAATTAAATTATTATAGATAAATAAAAACTATTTTAAATAGTAATTAATGATGATAAAATCCTTTTCAAAATTTTTTTACCAAAATATATAGTTCATAGAAAAATAGAAAATGTGACCGGAAGTTATTTTCCGAAATATCAATTTTCCGTTGGTTAAAAATTATTTTAAAGGTCATAACGCTATGTTAAACATACATGGACAAGATATAAACCATTTTAACATGATAAATACATGTGTACATATGCGTGTATATGCTCTTTTTTAAGTGTGTATATATATAAGTATAAAAGAAAATATCTTATAAAGGAATACACACACACACACACACAGACACATATATATAAGAATTGACTTTTTTCCACCCAAGTACGCAAGAGCATGAAATGAATAGTGGAAAGCATGGGGAGGGGGTAGTAGGAATGGTGTTGAAGGCGAGGAGGAGGTATGGCAATGCATGCATACATATATTTTAACAAAAATCACTTATTATTATTTTAATCAATGCATATGCCCGCATATACCCCTTTATCTTCATATTTTTCATTTTACAATCTCCTTCTCTACTTTTAAAATTCCTAAGAGCTTAGATAAACACTTTAAGGCTTCACTTCGTATCTTATAATATGAGAAATATTCGCTTCTTTTTGCAAAAATCGCTTCTAAAGTTTACTAAAACGCTTCTACAACACATTCAACATCTCCACTTCCAAAATACAACACTCCACCCCCCAAAACCACAAAGGTCAAGCCCAAACCTCCTAAGGCCAAGCCCATTAGCCCAAGGTTGAGCCCAAACATTACTTGGTTGAGCCCAATTCAAGTGTTCGTGGGTCCAAAAGTTTCAAATTTGCAACATTCTTTAGCGTTTTTGAGTTCCCATAAAAATTGCTTTGATTTAGAAAATTTTTTGGTGATAAAGCTTCTGTTTTTGGAAAAGAAATTAACTTGATTTTGATGGACTATATGTTGTGAAAATATGGTGATTGTTATATTGAATTATCATGTCGTATTGATGACATATGCTGATATGTTTATGTTGAACTTGGATTTGGTGATTGGTTGATATGTTGATATGTTTTGATATGTTTGGATATGTTTGTGGATACGGATATCCGACATTATGTATGATATAATGGTATTATGTTTATGAAAACAAAATCATGTATATATGGTGTAAATGTTGTGAAGTTTGCACCTTGAAAAGCCGCAAAGGACATGAGATCCGATTTGAAAATGAGAACTATTTTCTAGCTTTGGATTTTTGGAAAAGTTTTTCCAAGTTTTTACCTTTTTTTTAATTTTTCAAAACTTTCTCATTTAAGTTTTCAGATATGTATTAGCTAGAGTTAAAGTGAATATTCCACCTAGAAATCAATTCTAGCAAATTGGTTTATAGCGATAGTCGCTATGGATGCAGCTTGAAAATTTTCACGATTTCAAGTTTTAAGTGTTTTCTTTTGGATTTTTATTGAAAACTCATTTTGAATTAACTTAGAAAGTCAAAATTTTACGTTTTAATCATTTAATAATGTAATAGGTTATTTTAAATTAATTCGGGTAATTATTAATTAATTAGGTTAAATAATTAGAGCTTAAGAAATTATTAGCTGAGTTAATTATGTCTAATTAAGTAAGTTTTAAATAATGATAAATTAAGGCACAAGAAAACTTATTTTTATTTAATCAAGTTATTAATTTTAATTAATTGTTTAACTAGAGTTAATTATTTAATTAGTTATCATTTAATTTAAGGTTAATTATCCACTTAATTAGGGTTTAATTTCTTAAATAAATGTTATTTAATTAAAGATTAATTAGAGTTTATTTATAAATACAAATTAAGTTTTAAATGATTTACTTTGACTTAATTAAGATTAATTAAAGTTTTAATTAAGTTTTAAACTTATGATTTAGTCGAGGATTATTTATTTTAAAGTTTTCCTTTTAACTCTATCGGTTATTTATTTTAAACCAATTTTCTTGTTTAAGTAAATTGTTTTAAAACCAAGGATCTCTTGTCCCTGTTATTAAGTAGCCAAATGAATTAAAGTAGTTGTAGTAAAATATTTACACGTTTTATTGAAAGTAAGCCGACTTGTACTTATCACAATATACGCACTTTGGGAACATGATGAATACAAGGGGTTAATTTCGATAAGCGGGCCATGATAATCTAAGTATATGGAACGTACATTATATGTAAATCTTTTTACCCTGATAGTGGAATAGTCCACTATAAACAACTTGACCATTTAAAATTATCGAATGTTGGTTTCGAGAGACAGGGATCGAATATTAATGGTTATCCGAAAACCACTTCAAACCAATGTAAATGTTTGAATTGGAAACAGTGAAGGCAAGGACCAAGATGAAGACTTAGGAGTGCAAGTACTATTTGCTACTAACCTTGAGGGTGATTCCAAAACGGGTGTAGTGGAGATAGTGCCTTCGGTTCGTTCATCTCCTGAACGACTTGTATGGACGAGAGCTGACACTATGTCAACCTATGGAAGGCAATGTTTGCATTCCAAGTGGCAATGCTATCATAAAGGTGAAACATAGCCTCAAGCCTCATCAACCGGGAATGACTAAAACATGGAAGATGCAGCAAGGCTAAGTGGGTCGCACCAATTAGGGTAAAGTTATCTTTATCAAGAGTCCCTATTATCATTCATGTATGCTTTAGTACGGTTGTTGATCCAAATCGATGGGTGATCTTATTCAATACTACCCAGCAAGTGGTAGGCCGGTCTTGTGTTGGTAAGGGATCCAAGCGAGGCTCTTGGTGTTATTTTACCTAGCGATGCACCGTGACGGGCGGTACCCAGTAGCCCAATCATTGTATGGAATTCATTTCTTAATGAGTGCCTTCGGTCTTAATTGTATACCTATTATATTGGAATTTAGTTAATGTAACAATTTTGGCTATGTGAACTATTTGTTTGAAAACCCTAGATATTATGATAATATCACTAGATTTCTATATAAAGTGTTTTGGTTATTGTAAGGTAAAAACACATCCGTGTTTATGTGCGACGTGGTCTTATAAGATATCTTTGATTTTTAAAATGTTTTATAGAAGTAAGAATTAGGTTGTTTGGGTTTACTCACACCAGACCCAAGTCTGACCCAAAGTTTTATTTTCTTTTTCTATAACTCTTCAGTACTCAAATTTTTATGAGTAGCCAAGTGATTCAGGTTTCTTACAGAAGCATTTTGAAGGAGCTAGATCAGGTGGCTTTACTATGGCTTATTATATTTATTTCCGCTGTGTTTATATATGATCTACGTATTTTGTATGGACGGGTAGTTATAACTGCCCAGTTGAAGTTGTAATGTAAAGACTCTGATGTGTTATTATTATGGAATGACTATGTAATATCCTATGTTATCTAGTATATGTTTTCTGATTCGTGGTGAAATTCTGTGATTATTTAGTTTCTTCTTATCTTTCTTTTTCTTCTACCCTTAATGGCTCGTCATTCGGGTCAAGAAATGCAGTTGTTACATTTCAAAATTTGAATGCCGTGTATTTTCATTTCAGATCTGTACTTGGGTGTAAAATAGATTTTTGGAATATTGCACAAATTTGTGCTAAATTGTAGTTTTTCCATAGTTTAGTTTAATTTATGTGAAGAAAACCCGTTTAATTTTCATAAATTTGTTTACTTTTCCCGCTTTTGATTCAAAAAGGCGACGCTTGATTCAACAAGAAATAAAACAAAAAGGGAACAGATGTGTAAATTACAGATTTGTTCTCCATAGTTAACACTATTTATTCCAAATAAAAATAAATTATCCATTCCTTGTAGTTTCAAACATAGTAAATCTTTCCTTCTCGTGTTAAACTAAATTATGAAAATCATAGGGGAAAATCTTCCTAAGGAATTTAATTCCAGCAAATTAAATATGGAAAGTATATTCTAGTTAAATATTTAGGCTTATAATATACTTGGATAAGCGTAGTGGTTTTATTAGATAGTTTATACATATTTATTAAGTTAATAAAGATGAACAATGTTTATTTGTTCGTTATTTATGCTAGCATTCATTAGTTATTAAAATAATTAGGAAAGTGGATAGGTAGAACTAGAAAATGTAGTAATTCCTAATAATTGGCAATAAATTAGGAATTGCCATTAATTAATAGGAAATAAAAAATTGCAACCCCAATTAAAGGGAAATGATGATAGGATTAGATTAGGGGCTACAATTGGTTAGTATGGGAATTAAAGACATTAATTCCAATTGATGGACAATTAATTTGAGAGTTATAATTAATAGGGACAAATGGATAAAACGGATTGATAAAAATGAATAACTATAAAAAGGTTACTAATTTGAAATTAGTAATCGTACATAAATGTCTTAGGAAATGTCCGTTAGGATTTTAAGGACAAAATTGACATTTATGAGCATTAAAAAGGGGATTTATGGATAGTGTGATGACCCGCACTCGATACCCTCTGAATCCAACACCAAACCACATGTGTCCAACCCAAAGCGCACCGATTATAGATGATCAAGAGAAAGAAAAGAGAGGGGGAGAAGCAAGAGAGAAGAAAGAAGAAGAGAAGAGAAGAAGAGGAGAGAAGCAGAACAAAATAATACAAAATTTCACATCGAAGCAGAATAACATATAATATAGATCAATAATCTTTATAAACAGAAAATGAAATATACATAAACCAATATCATAGTACACAATAATTAATCCTTAGCTTGGACAGTTATAATAACCTGTCCAACAACAATGCAAAGCGATGGAAAAATAAACGATATGTGGATACGACATGAAGATCTCCAGCTCGCCTGCTGAAGCTCCAAAAGCACCTAATATGAACCTACAAATATACTCAGTTTGACCCGGACATTGAAAGGGAAGAATGCCAGAATCAGTCTGGTAAACCAGCGTGAGAAAAACACATCTCAACAGAATTTTTAAGTTTTCAAAACTTTTCTTTTATCAAAACAAAAGGTTTCTCGTAAGACCACATCGCAAGTAAATACTGACAAGGTTTTTACCTTAGATAACCAAAACATTTCATATCAAATTTTCTTATATTATAATATGTCTATTATACAAATAATAAATTAAATAGCTGAAATTGATACAATGTCAAATTTTAGCATAGACCTTGTAGTACAAAGGCTTTCTACAATAGAAAATGGCGGACACATATTGGATTTTGGATTTCCATACAAATGACGAGGTAAAGGGACTACCTTTTCGAAACTCAGTACACCTCTTGAGGGATTTACCTAGGGTCGAGATACTCGGTGCCTAAACCAACATAGGACCGGCATACTTCTTCCTATATAGTACCGAATATGTCATCACTCTGGTCATTACCGACCATAAATCTGTGGCCACAAGCATACGTCAACAATAATAAGATATACAACGTCATAACGTGTAAAGATATATCTTGAAGAGTGATGACATCTCCTAATGGGAGCGGTCCATTTTAGCCATGCTGCTTCTATCCCTATTTCAGTCATTTTCTAGGGAGTGTGGCCAAAGAAGGTATCGGTTACCTTTCACATATCACATCTTCTTTGAATGCCACATTGCCATTCCCATTGACTAATAATTGCCTTCCATAAAAACAACCTTTGAGCTCATACGTCTGAAGAAGGGTGTTAATATAAGAGAAGTTGCCTTCTCCGCTACCACAGATGTACGTTTGTAAAAGCCAATGCACGTGATCTTAAAATGCAATGTTAGACACTCGTCCATACAAGTTGTCTAAGAACAGGACAAACTGAAGGTATTTTCGTACCACATCCTGTCGGGAAATCCCTAGGATTAGTAGCGAATAATCCTTGCATTGGATATTTCATTACAAAGTGCTACTATGTGTATATTGGAATTTTAACCCAATACGATCAACAGGCAGTTTTTCACTATGAAAATCCTAAATATCAATATCATCGACCAACATGCACAAACGTCGCATATATATTGGTTCAAAGTGGTTTTCAAATAAATTTGATCTCGGTCTCTTTGCACCAACAACGCAAAAGCGTTTATCAACCTCGCACAGAAACTAAGTCTCATAGACTTATCACGTCTCCAATTTCAACTTGCTATCCGTTGGTCAAGAAGGAAGCTCGATAGATCGGAGTAATCACTCTGCACTATACGAATCAACATTCTCAACACAAACGATAATCAAGCTACATAGTCAGTTACGCACTAAGTTTACGATTAATTAGTTTCCACACCAAGTTGAGGAACTAAAATGGCAAAATTTGATAGTCGGTTATTTAACTGTCAAAGCAACAAGCAAAATCTAGCACAAAGGTAGTCACTGGGCCTGATTTTTATTAATCGTTTATAAATCAAATCATTTTCCAATTATTCACTTCAAATATCTTTAAAAGGATAATATTCAAAACCGTTTCACTTATTGGATATTTTGAAAACATTTTCCTACACTTATTTTAATAATAAGTTTCACAACTTATTTTATTTTCACCATTTAAATTCCCTTTTATAATATCACTTTCCAAAGCATCCATTTTATTTAAAGGATTATCCACTGTCCAAAATTGTGAATATAACTCCTTACCAAATTCATTACCTTCACAAATTTAATTTAAAGGATTGTTCACTGTCCAAAATTGTGAGTATAATCCCTTTACCCAAATTCATTACTTCTACACATTTAATTTAAAGGATTATTTACTGTTAAAATTGTGAATATAATTCCTTTGTAAACTTCCATATTTAACTTATCAAATTAAATTAATTTTTGATTTATAAAACAATTTTATAAATTCCATTTATATTTTATAAACTTCCGTATACAAATTTCTTTTACTAACAAATTCCATTTATATCTTGTTTATAAGTCAAAATCCAATTATAAGTTAATTTACTTATAAATCTCTTATTTATAAATTCATTCTTTTCAAATCTTTTATTTGCAATTCATTTCTAAATTTCAATTGCAAATCCATATATGAATTTGATTACAATTCCACTACTAATATTTATAAAACATTATTTATAATTCCGTTACTTTTATTTATAAAATATCAACTTTATAGATCTTATGTATAGACCATTTATAATAAGTCTAAAATCTTAATTTAACTTATTTTAAAAAATAGTTAACTCCATATTTCAAAAATCATATTTTAATTATATTTCACATGAGCCATAATTTTTATAACATAAAAATTATAACTTTTATTTATTTAAAATAAATCCATTCCTTTATCAATTCAAAATTTATTAAAACTATATATATTTTCAAAGTCACTTTGAAATCCTTTTTAATTTGTCATTATTTTAATATTTTTAAAATTTCAAAAATATGGCATAATGCTGCAAAAGTACTAGATAAAGGGATTTATATTAGTCGTAACAATCATGGCATCCAAAAATCATATATCACAAGAAAACTTCATATATAAAAATATTTGTAATAAAAATTAACAACGATGAGGAATCCAGTTTGATCCCTCCAACCTGTCACCTGCAATAAATATACATATGAGAAAATATGTACAATGTCCGCTTCGAGGCAGGCGCATGTACAAAAGTTCATCCGCTCACACACGGGAACGTATAGGGTCACATCCGCTAAAATGTGCAGGAATATATCCAAACCAATCAATATATGTATATATCATCCAAATAGTCACCAATCATCATAAATAAAATTTATTCTCATTTGTATAAAAATATAAGCAAGTCAAAAAGAGTGAGTTGTACTCACTTTGCTTGTAGTCTTTACGATAGCGAATTAGTTCGATTAAGTGTTTAATTTTAACCAAAATTTTCACTAGCTCAAATAAATCCCGATCCTGCTGTAAAATGTAATGCTAGTCAATATGAACCCACACACCTTGTTTCGTCCGATTTCGACCTCGTATGAACAAGTTATGACATTTATAAGATTACACGATTTTATTATATAATTAATTTACAAATCTTTTCTTATTTAACCATCAAATCATGGTCGTTGATTCCTCTCCTCAAGATCCAGGCTGCATCCTCATTTCTTCCTCACGCGTTCATGCTCTAGGACTTCGCATGCAACAAAACCCGTGCTTCACCTCCTTCACTCGATGCCGCACCCTCCTACGCTCTTCGAGATGACGATCTAAAGCCACCATGATGAAGCCCCTGCTCCCACGCACCTTTGGCCAGAGTCCAACCACCCCATTGCGTGCCAATCACGTGAAAATGACCACCGAACGCAAGATGAACGGAGGCCGATCTCGTCAACACGACGTGCTAGAGACAATCACCACCATTGAATGTACAGCTCCTATCGAGCTCTATAAATTGCACTTGGATGTTTTTGCTAATTTTTAATGGATCGCAAGAAAAATGAGAGGGAAGATCGTTGAATTTTGACCGCGGATTAATGGGTGGCGGCTGTGTTTGTTTGACCTAGTTAATTAAGGTTTTGTGCGAATTATGGTCATCTATTTATAAGCAATTCAAATTACTATTCAACCAAAAAATTTCCAAACTCCAAACGTAGCATGCCGCCAGGCGTTTATAATATTTTACCCCTATTCCAAACATAATGGAATATATATCGGGGGGCAAGTTATATTTGGAAGATAAGTTTTTGAATCTAATTATTTTAATAAAAAAATTACTTAAATAAATTTCTATGTGTTTCAGCTTCGCCCCACCAAAATCGTAAGTCTGATTGACATGAAATTTGAAATCCAATAATAACTCAATATTACGGATCCAATGAAACTATTTCGTCAAAATCCAAGATAGTGTGAAAAATGACTATTTTTACATGTTAATTAAATATATAAAATTTTCAATTTCTATAAATTAACTTTTAATTCAATTTTAAAAGTTTACTATCTAGATTCTAATTCAAATAGAATTTAAAACAACATTAGAAATCATTTTTTCTCATATTAGATTCCAAATTCAATTAATTTACTGATTTAACTTATAATATTCTTTATTAAGCATTTAGATTCAATAAATATTCTAAATTCAGACGATTGAAAAACTGGGTTGTTACAGGTAGGTAAGTATTTAAGATAAATTTTATTACCTTAGATAAAAAGAGAACTAATTTGCTAAGTCCAATGTCTATCTAAGATAATATCCGTAAGGACTTAGGATAGTTAATTGGACTTAGTAGGTTAGTGATGCAAGGTCAGTAGAGTCACGCGATGGAAGATTGCCTTTCACTTTGAGGTTACCAATGGTCGGGTGCACTTACTGACGTAAGATATCACTAATCCTAGGACCCATGACTTCATGAGAGAAAGGACCTGCTTTAGGGTCAGAGGTATTAAGTGGTTGTTTGGGACCCCGTCTCTTTTCCGATTAAAAAGTGTTAAATGGTCCAAATTTGGAATTAGGAGCAGTGAGGGATATTTCCATATGGGATCACTTTTGGTTTAAGGTATTAAGTGGCTGTAGGGTCCGCCTCTCTCCTAAAAGGAATTATTATGTAATCTTGTGAGATTCAAAATAAATAAGGATGTATCTAAAAGGGTTTACTTCAGTGTTGAGGTATTAAGTGACTATTTTAGGGCATGCCTCCCTACGAAAGAAGTAACCTAAAGAGATTCCATATTTATAATTAAAAGTGATGGAGGATATCTCGGGAAGGGTTCGCTTTGTGTTTGAGGTACTAAGTGACTGATCTTAGGGTTCGTATCTCTCCTAAAAAGAAGGATTAAGTACCTAGTGAGATTCCAAGCAATGTCAGTTAGACAGTACTAGTGAGGAGTTTTCCTTGGGGTTAGGTATTACATGATAAAGGCTAGCTATAAATAGGTGTTAAATGGTCAGGGTTATGCCTAGTCCTTATTAATGAGGTATTAAGTGGCTTGGGTACGGTCTCTCATATTGCTAAGGCCATAATAACGATAGTACCACTGAGGAGTCCGCTAGGGTATAGGTATTAAGTGACGTAGGGCCTGCCTAGAATATAGGTATTAAATGGTTAGAAATCCGCCTAGTCTTTTTAAAGGATAAAGTTTCTTGGGTATTGTCTCTTACATGGCTATGATTTATTGTCAATAGATGCGGTATTAGTTGGACATTAAATGTTGAAAGCCTTAAATAGTGGTCAAAGGTCCTTATAGGTATGACCCACCGACCATTGACAACATTATTGTAAAAACACCTTAGAATAGGTCTTAAATGATAGGGTCTACCTAGATTGAGGTCTTAAATGGAAATCTTCCTATTTCTGTTTTAAAAGTATTTTATGGTGATTATAGAAGCCCGCTTCATATTTAGAAGCATTAAGTGGCAAATGACTTTGGAAGTATTAGGTGGTTGATAAGGCTTCATCGGTATTTTGTACCTTTGGGAGTGATAAGTAATCAATTGTGTGTGCAATGCAAGGTTATATTAGAATTTCTAACTTTAATAGACATACAATTAAATGGAAACCAAGTGGTATAAATTTATGTTATGGACAGTTTATAGATTTTCCAATCACCATAACATTGTTCTGACCCTCTACTCATTACAACCAACAGGATAGATTTAGAGGAACAGGTCACTGGAGCTGGATGTATTTAGTTGTTGGAGAAGTCTTCTTTTCTCTCATGCTCGATGCTAATGTGACAACCTACTATCCAAGGAATACCATTAATTCCAAGGGAGTAGTCATAATCAGTATTCTTATCCTATTACTGGTTCCACTTTGAGTTTGGATTTCTATCAATCTTTGATAATGCTCATGCTTATTTGCGGTTTGCAAATCCAACGATCTATAATTTGATGGAACTAGGTTTTAATTTTTGTCGGAATTTAGGCCCATTAATATGTGGGTTCTTGCATTTGGTATCAGAGCTTAGGTTAGTAGATCGGAGGAATTAGGATAAATTGAGAGAACATATTTGTACTTTTCTATCTAGTAATGTTATATTTTTACGCTAGATTCTAAGAGTTTTGACCATGGAAATAGTTGTAGTTCCACTCTGAAGGGTTGGCTAAAGCAATTATGGGTTAGGAATATCTTAGAGTTGAAATTTTCATGCCGATTACGAAGTACCTAACGGAATGCCGGCAATGCATAAAGCGCTATTGATGAAGAGCATGAGTATATGATATGGTAGAATACTGGAGAGTGAAGGTGTTCGACATGATATTGAGATTCTACCTACCTTGTGAGTTTGGGTTTTGATGATGAGTTCTAGTCAGATACTAACATTTATTCCAAATGGGTGGGAAATTAGAGTCTATATGTCACAGTTGTTTGAAAGTGAGTTTTCATATTGTGCATTCATTAATCACTTCTTTGATGGCAAACCAGATTTTTTTTTTGGATAATTAATGTCAGTTCCTTAGTCTAAAACCCATGAGAGAATTTTTATAAAGTATATTTTGGAAATGCCTTAGATTTTGGAGAAATTCTTAAATATTGATATATATATCAGTAAAGGCTTGATTTTGATTTTTAGCAAATATAAGTTTGATATCTAAGGGAAGTTTTAGTATGAAGCTATTTCCATTATTTAGAAACAAGTATAAAGGAGCATATATTTAGCTCGATGATTTCTTGGTTTATAAAATCGAAGTTTTTTAAATCTTCTCTCTTTAAGGTACAGTAAAAATAGGAATAACAATAAATTTTATTGGGGTACGTAGTTCGAAGTGTACCATCAGCCATTGGAAGAAACATTTCCGTATGAAGTAGGTAGGAAATAGCAGTTGGAATATTTTTGGGTTTTTTGAATTGTTGTTTGTCACAACAATTTTGTTGGGGTTACTGCAAATTGTTGGAGGATGGTTTAGGACTAGGTGGTAGGCTTTGACACCACCGTGATAAGGACAGAGATTTTTCGAATCGTGTCGACTCCATGGAGACAGCATGAAACGATTATTGTTACTTAATTCGACCATAATGGGGTCTAGGTTCAATTAATGCCCAAATCCCGTCTAGCGGTTGACCACCAAGTGGTAAACCTATAGTGGTTTACTAGTTAACGAGTTTTGGCACAACTTGAACCTAGAATAGGACTATAAAAGTCGCGTCTGAATTTCTGCAATTGTCTTCGTTCCTCCTTCCTCAACAAGCCGAACCCAATCTCCATCCTCCTCCTCCTCCAAGTATCAGCCTCTCTCATCCATTTCTCCCCTAGGTGACGCCATTTTTCCTTAGGAGTAGCAGCCTTGCCTCCTAGTCCTAAACATAATCGTGTTGATTTTGGCTTGACCGGAATGAGCAGAAGGTTTCACCACTTTTGGTCTGGAAGAACTATTTGTCATGGTAGGATTTGCACCAATTCTCTACTTCGAGATTTTTAAGTGGAAATGTTGTTGCATCTGCCTTTTCGATGGAGGTAATAATTTAATTCGTTCGGAGGTGAAGGTGTCTTAATTGAGCTGATTAATGATGATCTCGTTGAGATTTTGGAGACCACGGCGAAGAACGGGGACTTGGATGATGTTGAAGTGACCAACTCAAAGATTTTGCAGCAGAATCTTTTCATAGGATGTTTGTGTTTGGAAGATGGATAGTCTACATCCGACTTCCGGTCTGATTATGTGCATCATTCGGCATAACATCATCTCCAAGACGGGAAGTTACGACCGGTTTTATTCCTTGGTGCGAAAGACCGCCTATGCTTGTATTGATGGCATCACCATCAATTGGACCCATACCCTTTTAATTCGATTTATTATTAGCACACCGCAGAGTCACTTTCCATATATTCAACTATCCAATCGTCTTTAGGTAATATGGATGAACCTCAATGGAGACGTATTTTAGTAGAAGTTTCCTTCTACGATCATTAGATGCTTTCTTAGAAAGATAGAAAGTTCGAAGCCGTTAGTAACACCGGTAGCGCCAATGGCACGTGATTGGATATATAGCCATCATGCTACGACCATTCAAGGGTCGTAGTAGTGGATTGAGCTCTAGCTACGAAGCAAGATATCTCGTAGTCTGTATGCATTGTTTTAGGATTTATGGTATTGTTGTCATTTCCCTTCCAACATTTGTTCTTTCCTTATAGGTTGTTTGTGTTGTAACTGTTAGTTGTCTCTTTTAAAAGGCACACACGATATTATGAGTTTCTAGTTATGTGATGTGTTATTATTCCTAGAAATCAAACCGCTCATATATATGTATAGTAAAGAAGTAGTACAGATATAGGAATTTCATAAAGACATTTAACTAACAGTAAATACAATATAAGGCTGGAAGTTTAGAATAGTTGAAAATTCTAGCGAAGGACATGATAAAGTTGTTTTGGTATAACGGGTCATTGCTTATGTTCCTTAAAAGCTAATTTTTTAGGTAACTGGTCAGGATGACATTTTTAAGTACAATGTTCGGTTTTATAGGTAAAGGTTAGTTGTAGAATTTTATAATTTGGTTTATGCGCCTAGCGCGTAACCGACTTCCAACTAGACTGAAATTGTGGCTTAATTTATCAAAAATTTTAGGAAGGAAAATATTTTGAAAAGATTCCTCATGATTTGAAAAGTCCACTTTTTAGATTTTACTTGTTTTTGGCGCTTATGTTATTTTAGAGATTTTTTCCAAAAATTTGATTTCAAGGGAAAATGTGCCTCTAAATATTTTGTGATCTTACTTTGATTACGAATTTGAAAATAAGAAAGGTTTATATAAAATCTTTAATTTTGAAGGCCACGTGTTAGTTGTAGGGAAGGAAAATAGGGTTAGAATTTGTGGATTTAGTGGTGGATTAGAATCGACGATGTGATAATTACAAGCATTAACAAGAGAAAGCTGTTTTAGCCTTGGAATTTTTATTTCCATATCTTGTTGACGACGCACGTGAATTTTTTTAGGCTTAATTCTGTTTTAGAGCTTGAAATAAGCCTCCTTGTGCGTTTTAAATGTGGAAAAGTTGGACTAAATCCGATGCAGCGAGGAAATTTCCACTGTACTATGGGAATAAGAAGATTACAGTATGGTAAGAATGTATATTCTCCATCTAAATTCCTTTTTCGGGAATAGTAGTAAAGTTTAGAAGCGATCGATGCGTTAGATTATTGGATGGTGGGAAGTGGATGCAAATATTGGTTTCTTCATAAACATACTCATAGGAGTATAAGGGTTTTGGTTGGAAAGTTTTTCTCAAAAAGCTACATACATAAAGAACTTCCAGTATGTGTGTGTGTGTATTGCTTGCATCATGTTTTCAATAATGTTTTCAAAAGAAATGCATTCATATTGGAGGATCCAATTTAGAATCATTCTGCACACATATTTTTTGTGTGGTATATAGTAATACACCATGCACTGGTGCATGTTTAGTTGCAAAATTGGATGGACACTCATTGGTTGTGCAGTTTAGGATAATTAGGAGCCAAAACCATGACTTAGTCATTGGTGAAATTTTGGGGACAAAATCATTTTCAAGGGGAGAAGAAAATAATATCTCGTGATTTGGCGTTAATTATTTAATTAGTTAGCTAATTAATTGTAACATCCCGCCTTTTTGCACGATTTAAACAGACACACGTGCCAATTCAAACCATACGTAAGGGCGGATTGTTATGGGATAAATAAGAAAACAGAGAAAGAAACAGAATCTCACAGGGGAAGGATAAAATATAATAATCAAATATACAGTTCATAAATCTGTTTACAAAAACCTTTGATTTATTTATACAATACATATCAGAGTACACATACCATATAACAATGCAGCGGAACAATATGAGTGTAGTGAAACCATATTATCTATGGTAATAATAATAAAATATTCGTCTTCTTCCTCCGGAAATAAAATCTTCAATCCCGAAACGCTCGGACTGACCCGAGCGAATTTGGAAAGACAAAAACACTCGAGTCAGAACTAAAAGATCTTATGTGAGTTACATTAACAGAAATAAATATGAGTGCAGTAACTCAAGAGATGTTCGGGATATACATCTCTTAAGGATCCGTTAAACTATTTACTATGTAGTATATTGCGCTATTATAATAGTGTCTAATTGTAAAATAAACTTACTTTTAAATAGCGTTAAGGCTTTACATTTTCCACCTTAACACATTTATATATTCCCATAGTCTATACAGTACCGTAATCTCCCCCGTACTGGGCGTCGTCAGAGGGCACTCCATAGGTATGGTACAAAACCAAAATCGTATAAGGCGCGCTAGGGTAGGTGACACGGCACAACTAGGCAATGCCAGGGTAGATATACCAATTACGCTTCCGGGCCGATGGAAACGCGCAGCACGCAGCTGCCGCCCACCTCGAACAAACTCCCCACATCAAAGAAATCAAAAGTGAAGGTGGCCACCGAAAAATCCAAAGTCAGAGTATAGTATCGAAGGGAAGTGTCCGATCAGAGGTGCTACCTCATTAACCCGTCAATCGCTCCTGTTTTAGCCACCTTATGCCAACTCACGGGGGTTGGGTCCACGTATTTACCTTACAGGAAATGCCGCCACCAACCTACTTCATTCTGGAATCTCCACCGCGTACACGGTTAGTCAAAGTAGTTTTCGGTATCGACGGAGAGTATGTCCATATCCGATCCCGGTCCCTTTGCCAACCAATCATTATTATAACACCGCGGTCATTTAAAATAATTATACTTTAAAACCAGAATAAAATATCCATTTCAAAACCATATAAATATGATATCATTTCCTTTTAAAACCCGAATTAATACGATATCATTTTATTCCAATATATATACTTTCCAAAATCATAGGGTTTTCAAAGTAAAATATTTCGAAATCAAAACTCTTGAATATAATATTTCCAAATTATACTACCTTGAAAACATAGCTTTGAAACAAAATTTCCATCTCTTAAATGGTTAAATATTAAATTACTTTTATAAACAAAATAGCTTCTTTAGATTTCACAAATCAATTTCAAATATCAATTTAAACTTCCAAATACCATTTCAATTCTTATGTTTCAAGGCTTTAAATATTTCACCATTTCAAACAGACTCATTTGACAATTCTGATATATATATCAAATTCAGTTACTTATTATTTAGACTTGAAATGTTTGCTTAATGGATTCAATATAATTTAAGAAAACCTTTAACTTCATATAACTGGATCATCTTTCAATTTATTATATATTCATTTAATCAACCTGATATTCATTAAAATCACTTTACACAAAAATCAAGTTATAAAAATCATATCCTTTAAAAATTCTAATTTTTATTAAATTTCAATTTAACTTAATATTCATCTTCCAAATCTATTCTCATTTAAGTCATAAAACTCCAGAAATTAAATTTTAAATAAATGTTTAATCTTATTTGATCTTAAAATCAAACTTTATTTAAACTTCAAATCAAATTTATACAAAGCTTAAAAACCGGAAATTACTATATATATATATATATATATATATATATATATATAATAGCCTTTATCTATAACCAAATAAATATCTCATAAACCATATATATAACTTTACAAAACCATAGAAAAACATTTCAAAAATAATTTTATATATTTACTGCGGTGCCTGTATATAATTTTCTATCCTATGGTCAAGTGATACGGATGTTTATCATTTCAATCCGCAATTTAAAATGAAAAAAAAATGCGGTTATATATCATTTCAAACCGCAATCCCGAATGAATGAAATGCATAGCAACTTGCAATTAATAAAATTAATCATTCATTCATCCATCAAATCATACATCCATTTATCACAGTCATCATCCAATTTCAAACAATTATCAATACATAACAGGTGTTAAATAATGGTATCAATTATCTGTTTATACTCAAAATAAATTTAATAACTGTTAATTGGCAGTTTATATGCAAAAATAAACGTAAATTTAACTGGCAGTTAATATGAAATAAAAAGTTATCATAACTATGACTGGTAGTTAATATGCAATTAAATAAGTTCTAACTGTCAAATTTATGCAATAAATAAAATTAATTAACAGTTATATTAAATGAATGTGGTTTATCAGAGATAATGAATAAAACATGCCAAACAGTCATAAATAAATTTCTACTCATATCTAAAATTAATTTAACAAACAAAAGAAATTTTAGAAATTGTGAGTGGGTTAAAACACTCACCTTTTGAATTTAAATCGAATTTAAATTCAATTTAAACTCAAAAATTCGACGGTCTCCGAATTGGTCCAAACCAGCGTCAACAGATCTGGAATTTAATTACGATCCTAACAAAAAAAATCTCGCATGAATCGGACTACGTATGAGAAAGTTATTCGAAAATTTCGATTGAAACAAAAATTAAACAAAACAAAATAAACAAATATACCCCATCACCATGCCATGTCACAGGCCACGTCCTTCTTCTCAAATTCGAGCACGCTACAACACCAATCAAAAAAATGGACAGTAC
Organism: Allium cepa; assembly: GCA_030765085.1. Taxonomy (NCBI): domain Eukaryota; kingdom Viridiplantae; phylum Streptophyta; class Magnoliopsida; order Asparagales; family Amaryllidaceae; genus Allium; species Allium cepa. Next base: position 488,459,533 of record CM060929.1, read on the forward strand.
CAACAGATTACGCTCTTCGAGAATTATGACATATAATTTTTCTGGAATTTTTAGAGGAGTTTGAAATATTTTTATTTTTTATTTGTTTATTTTTATTTTGGACTATAATTGGATCTAGAAATTTTGCAGCCATTGGAAGAGAAGAAGTTGAAGAAAAGAACACACAGAGAGAAATGAAGATAGATGGAGGCTAGGGTTTACACAGCCTATAAATAGACAAAGTGAAATAGGATAGGTGGGCACGAATCATAAACGCGCAAAACGGTTGTTGGCCCACCAGAATATTTTATATTAATTGGATACGTTACGGATTAGTAAATAAATTAATTTCTTCCTCAGACATTTACATTGAATTTTAAACGTATTTACAAATATAAATTTAGGTGCTTCATTTATAAGTTTCGATATAAATTCACGATTTCATTAAATTCCAAATTCATAGATAAGTTTCCATTTTCAACTAAATTTCTAAATTACCGTAATAATTATCTTAGATTTTTATTCATTCTCAATAGATTTAACTATTGTAAATTGACTAAGTTTTCATACTATAAAAATCCACATTTCTATGTATATATACATTTGAATTCCCTACTAAAATATTTCAAATATTACGTCATTATCATTAATTTAATAAATATATTTATAATTATTGCAATTGATTTTCCGTTATAACTTAATATACTAAATAGGTGGTTAATCTTAAATACTTGTTCTTATTAACGATTTATTTCTATTTACAAATTAATGCAATTATTACCTATTTCCATCTTTATCTCCAATTAACGTAAAATGTGATATTCAAATTCCATAAATTTAAATAGATTCAAATTATCATATCTATGAAGAACATTTACATTATTCTCCATTTACTACCTTAACTTATTCAACGTAACATTTAATTTATATTTATTGCAATGATTTCCAAATTAATTGAATTGAATTAAATATATATGTATCACTCATGATAACTTGTGGTCACAACTCTTGATCACCATAAATAAGTTTATTATTTACAATCCAATAATCGCCATTCTATATATATACGAATTAACTAATTCAATATTTCCATTTCGTTTTCCTATCCTAAATTTATTACTAAGTGTATTTACTCCATTCCAACAAGTTGGAATTCCATTTTTACTATACAATCATTTCCCTATTCACTTTTATTACTAACCCATCATCATTGCATTTATTGTCTTTTATTGATTTAATCAATTTACCCCATATTCCCTTAAATATATACAACTTAGCAATCTATTAAGCATGGTATTATATTTCACGTAAATGTACATTTATTACAATGTTATCCAAATAAATTGAATGATCTAAGTATATAACTCCTAATATCCACCAATCTTGCCTTAATCCCAAATAACATACAAATTAAACTACCCTTAATTTCAATTAACCCTATCATTACTTTTCATATTCCAAACAAATAAATTAATAATAGGTTAATTGAATCAGATTTACAATCCAACTTTAATTATTTGCAAATTTTGTCAGTTTGGACCACTTGGTAAATTCAGAATCCTTTAACAACTTCCTACATTAATTTATTTTTGAATAATCCCAAAATTTTCAATATTAAAGTACAAATCCAATTTATCAAAAATTAAAACTTAAATTTCAAGGAATTTATTTATTTAGGTTTAGATCCCGTTATTCACTAAAATTGGTTGGTATTTATTTCATTCGCCTCTTTAATTGTACGTAAATTTCTCATAAATACACCTAAAATTTCATTTAATTCCAACTGCTTCCTAATTTCCATTTCTACGTCTTAACACACTCTATATTAAACTTCTAGACATTTTATTACTTATCATATTAATGTAACCTTTATTTAGTGTATTAACATTTATTTCAATTCAAATTCTATCAACCAATTAAACATGTAACCTATTACTATTGCTTACAAATCAAAATATTGCACTCATTGTCATCTTCTAAATGGAATTAGTCTTTATTTCAAAACTTATCTAAATTTACGTTGAGACCATATTTAATCCTCTTCGATAATATTAATCCTCAATTTATTAAATGGAATCAATATATCTTACATAACATGTTTTACGCATAAATTTTTAATTAATATTATTTCAACTTATTCCCCATATTCTCAATAATTACCTAACATAAATCTATGCTTATTTTATTCTACGTTCACACTTCCGTTACTCTCAAATCAATAAGTAACGTTCTTATAAATAAATGTTATGTCAGTTTCCTATTTATTGCGATATTTATATTTATTTATTACTGCATAACTTTACTTATTTTCTTCCCATCACTTTAAAATTAATTGTTAAAGTAACGCTTATCAATACGCATCAAATTATTTACCAAATTAAAAGGTTTTGATTTTTTTTAAAATTAATTGACAGATTAATTAGGTAGTGTATACGAATTGTTATTATACCCATAAATTTACACTTAACTAATTAAATGCTTTACCTATATTCTCTATCTTCCCATTATATTCAGGTACAATACTTACACCAATTTTTATTGAAAAATTTATTCATATTACAAACAAAGGCTTAAATTACCATTGTTAAATTAGCGTTCAATATATATTTATCACCTTTTATTATTTCTACTAAATTTTTATTACAAAATTCTATTAAATAAATTAAATCGTCGAAATTTACGGGTCGTTACATTAATTAAGCTCCAAAAATGGAATTTGTGCAAACGATGGAATTTAACATTAAACTTGCACCATTGTATTTGTGGTGAAATTCTGAGCAACTTTCAAATTTGGAGTTTTGCGATCGAAGTCGAAATGAAGATGCTACGGACGAAAAACAAATTCGAAACGAATTTAATTCGATTAAGAAAATTAACGTTTATATATTAATTATCTAGGACCCACAGGTCGACCCACATATTAGAGCAATTGACTAGGGGCGGTCAATCCATTGGAAGGGGGCGGTCAACCGCTTCGTATGCGGCGACTTGGTTTAGCCTAGGCCCAATGGCTCGGATTTAATATATTTCGATCTAAAGGTTGAGGTTGATTCTTATGCCTAAAATCCAGGCCTAACCCTTCCTTCTCTTCTAATATTTTTCTAAAGGCAGTAGCGAAGCTTTGCCATTTCTAATTCCACCCTTTCTTTTTAAATTATAAAAATAAGATAATTATATCTATATTATACAAATTAAAGAAGAATATAAAATTAATAAAGGGAGACGAGAAGAGAATCAACTAATATGCATATTTGATGTTATATATATATATATATATATATATATATATTTGAATCTATTTTCTCTCTCGATCTTAAATCTCTTCTTAGATACGTAATTCTAATATATGTATATACCCTTTTTATACATATTTCTTGGATTAAAAAGGATTTGGAAATGAATCAAAGGTTTTACTTCAGATTTGGAGATTTGAATCGCTTTTAAAAGGTGAATGGGAAATTTCATATATTATTTAGGATTTTAAATCTATTTTGTTAGCATATGTTTGATTTTTATGCCTAAATCAATTTTATTTGTGAATTGTAGGGTTAACTTAGTGTATAAAACTATTGCCCACATATCGTGTCTTAGATTTTATTTGAAATATGTTTACACCTAGATTTAAAATCATTTCCATAGATTTTAGAATTTGAATGTAGTATATATTATTCCGGATCTGTACTTGGGTGTAAAATAGGAATTTTGGATTATTGCCTAAATTTTTGCTAAGTTGTTGATTTTCCATAGTTTAATTTATAAGAAGACCATCCATCTAATTTTCATAAATTTGTTTACTTTTTCCACTTTTTATTCAAAAATGCGACGCTTGATTTAACGAGGAATAAAATGAAAAGGAAAGAGAAGTGTAAAGTGCATGTTTATTCTCCATAGTTTAAACTTTTTGTTCCAAATAAAAAGAAATTATACCTTCCGTATAATTTCAAACGTAGTAAATCTTTCCTTTTTGCGTTTAACTAATTTATGAAAGTCACAGCGAAAAATCTTCCTAAGCGATTTAATTCCAGCAAATTAAATATGGAAAGTATATTCTAGTTAAATATTTATAACTAGAATATATATAAAAATAGTAGTTTTATTAGGTATTTTATACGTATTTATTATATTAATAAAGAAGAACTTTGTTTATTCATTTTTTATTTATGCATAACGTTCGTTAGTTTTTTTTTAAGGAAGCGAATAGGTGGAATTAGCAGATGTAGTAATTCCTATTAGTGGGCAATAAATTAGGAATTGCCATAATTAATAGGAAATAAAAATACTGTAACCCTAATTAATGGGCAATTAATTAGAAATACTGATAGGATTGGATTAGGGGTTACAATCGGTTAGTATGAGAATTAAAGACTGTAACTCAATTAATGGGCAAGTAATTTGGGAGTTACAATTAATAGGGACAAATGGATAAAATAAATGGATAAAAATGGAATAGATATAAAAAGACTGCTTATTTGAAATTAATAATCATACATACATGTCTTAGAAAATGTCCTTTAGGATTTTAAGGACAAGTTGACATTTATGTGTATTAAAAAGAGGATTTGTGGGTAGATAAGTATGTAAGGTAAATTTTATTGCCTTAAATAAAAATAATTAATTAGCTAAGTCCAACGTCTACCTAAGATAATATAAACAAAGACTTAGGATAGTTAATTAGACCTAGTAGTTAGAGATGCGAGGTCAGTAGAGTCACTCGATGGAAGACGGCCTTTCACTTTGAGGCTACCAACAGTCGGATGCACTTACTACTGATGTGAGATATCAATAATCCTTGGGCATGTGACTTTCCGAGAGACAGAACCTACTTTAGGGTCAGAGGTATTAAGTGATTGTTTGAGGTCCTACCTCTTTCCCCATTCAAAAGTAGTAATGGTCCAAATTTTGAATTAGGAGCAGTCGGGGATATCTCCATAGTGGTCCGCTTATGATTTGAGGTATTAAGTAGCTGTAGGGTCCGCCTCTCTCCTAAAAAGAATTATTAAGTAACATAGTGAGATTCCAAATAAATAAGAATGTCTCTAGAAGGGTTTATTCTGAGGTATTAAGTGTCTATTTTAGGGTCTGCCTCCCTACCGAAAGAAGTAACCTAATGAGATTCCATATTTATAATTAACAGTGGTAATGGATATTCGAAAGGGGTTCGCTTTGGGTTTGATGTATTAAGTCACTAATCTAAGGGTTCGACTCTCTCATAGTATTAAGTAACCTAGTGAGATTCCAAGCAATGTCAGCAGATAGTACTAGTAAGGAGTCCACCTTGGGGTTAGGTATTAAAAGACAAATGCCTACCTATAAATAGGAGTTAAATGATCAGGGGCCTACCTAGTCCTTATTGATGAGGTATTAAGTAGCTTGGGTACAGTCTTAAGGTCGTAATAACGACAGTACCCGTGTGGAGTCCCTTGGGATAGGTATTATGTGATGCATGACCTGCCTAGAATGTAGGTATTAAATGGTCAGAAGTCTGCATAGTCCTTTTAAAGGTATTAAATGTTTGGGTACTGTCTCTTACATGGATATGATTTTATTGGTGATAGATGGGATAGTAGTTGGATATTAAATGTCAAAAGCCTTAGATAGTGGTGAGAGGTCTTTGTAGCTAAGACTCATCGACCATTGACAATATTATTAGAAAACCGCCTTGGGAATAGGTCTTAAATGATGGGATCTACTTTGATTGAGGCCTTAAATGGCAGAGTCTGTCCATTTCTCTTTTAAAAGTATTATGTGGTAATTATAGAAGCCCACTTCATATTTAGAAGTATTAAGTGCAAATGAGTTTGGACTTATTGGGTGGTTGATAAGGCTTCGTTGATGATTTATACCTTGGGAAGTTGTAAATAAGTAATCATCTATGCAACGCAATATTAGATTAGAATTGCTAACCTTAATACACATAATAATTATATGGAAACCAATCGGCATAAATTTAAGTTATGGATAGTTTATAGGTTTTCCAGTCACCATAACGTTGTTCTAACCCACTCCGCATTACAACCCACAGGATAGATTTAGAGGAACATGTCAGTGGAGCTGGAAGTGTTTAGTTGTCAGAGAATTTTTTTTTTCATGCTCGGTGCTGATGTGACAACACATTGTCCAAGGAATGCCATTAATTCTAAGGTAATGGTCATAATCAGCATTCTTATCCTATTACTATTTCCACTGGTTTAGATTTCTATTGTAACGTATCGGTTTTGTCGGGATCCGAAGGTCGGCATTCTTACATCCACTGTATCAAATGCCGCATAATCGAATGCCGAAAAACCGAATTGTTAGGGTTAAAAAGAAGAGGTAGAAGAGAAAGACAGAAGAAATAAGAAAATAGAACAGAAACAATATCAGAATCTCACATTCGCAGCGGAACAACATATAATAGATAAATGAAAAATCTTTTAAAACAAAGAACAATATCAGTTATTACATTACATTATCATAAGAGTATACAACAACAATATACAACACAATACAAGAATGGACAGCTATACAAACATGTCCTTACAAATGAATTTACAGTGGAAAGATAATATCATACACAAGTAATACGCCTCGCCATCCAGCTCGCCACTTGAGCTCCATAGCACTTCTGAATCCAGAATGACCTGATAACCTGACTCTAGACTGCCCGTGTGGAAAATTATGGGCACCCAGAGTTTAGGAAGAGAACAATAAACTCCAGGTCAGTCATGAGACTGGTGTGAGAACTTAAAACAGTTATTTATCTTTTAAAACAACAATAACAATAGAAGTGGAAAATATCCGCAATGCTTTTGGAAAATGAACTACCAAAAGGCCTCCCCCCACACACACAATGTAAACTCAGAATTGGAGGAGATTTCTCCTTATGATGGTCAAAGATGCTTACTACGAAAAACAAATCATTTTTGATATTATTATTAGTGCATAGTGTAGAAAGCATTTCGAAAATAGAATATTAATCTTAGCCAGCATAGACATTTCGAACTATGCCTACTATAGCTACCATCTAAACAGTGGTGACCACCATAAGTAAATGACATGTTATACAGCTAAAACCGTACTTGGTTGGTATTGGGAATTGGATTTCCAACAAATGATCAGGCTAAGGAACTTCCTACTGCCACATGGGATCGCCTCTGGCGGGACGTCCCGAGAACTTAACCAGCTCTCTGCCAACACAAGGCCGGGTTACCTCTGTAACTAGGTAACTACTACACGAATATGCCACCCCCGGTCCTTTGGGACCTTTATCCGAGGGCCCTCTATCACCAAGCAACAACCACACAGAAATATAAGATTGGAGCAACCACATAGGTTAAGCATCAGGGCTCCATACCTGACACCACCCTTTTCCAAAAGGAAATGACATACCCTAAAGGGAACGACCCTCATAACTTTGCCGTATATTCCTGTTTCGACCATTTTCGGGGTGTGAGGTCTGAAGAAGTCTCATCCACAATGCTACGCTTTTTCATAAAGCCACGCTTTGATTAACAAATGATTAATAAATAATCATCACACAGCAACACTCAGCATGCCACATTACCAAATTGGGAATATATCGCTGATAACCTTCAACTACAAAACCTCTAAGCTCGTACGTCTCAGAGAAGGGGGTTAAGCTAAGAGAATAAATTCTCCGCCACCAACAGAGATGTATTTGAAAGAAATCTACTTTATATCTCAAAATGTAATGCCAGACACGTAAGCATACAAGTCTGTTCCGGGTTCGAACAGAACCGAAGGCACTTCAAAGAAGCCCTTGCAATCCGGGTATTCACAATCCCGATCGAATTTCCCATCACAAAGGAAATCTCCATACCATAGCTAACGGTGCAAAGACAATCGATAGGTCATCCTATCATTTTCACAAATACCCGGTCTTCACCACCGGTCTTCAATGCTATCCATTACGTCGTATCACAATTCGAAATGGGTGGTCCGAATAACGAGCGCAATAATTCAAAAATAAGTGTAGCATTCAATTTCAACCATTTCACAACAAATAGCCATTTAAGGGTCAATATTGATAGTCGGTTATTCAACTATCAATCAATATTCACAACATAATCCGATTCCAAATAATCTTCCCAGATTATTTATTTCTAAAATATCTTTATAAGATATATTTTCCACACTTCAACCATTTGAAAACAAATTTCAAATCAAATTTCACCTTTACAACTTCCATTTCAAAATGGTTCATTTAAACCAATCAAATAAATCCTTACCGATTTATTAAATTTACGTTCCAAATTCGTAAATTTATTTCCACACTTCAAAAATAAATCAATGTTTATTTTTAAAAAAAAATTCCCTTATAAATTTCCATTATGAATTTACATTTCCAAATATTCACTTTTTTATACGATTTTTTTCAAATCGATTTCAATTATTCGCTTTCTATTTATCTCTAAAAGATATAATCTCAAAACATTCACTTCATATTGGAAAACATTTCCATGCTTATTCAATAATAAGTAATTCACCAATCTATTTATTTTCAATATTTGGAAAATATTCAATATACTTAAATCACAATTAAGTATAAATTTAATTCTTTAAGGAAAACATTCTCTTAAACACATTTATTTGGGTCAAAACGAATGTTAAATAAAACATCGTTACGACAACCCAAAAACACTAGTATAGGGATTCGAAATTAAGATAGATATATAAACCTCAATACTATAGAAAACTTTTCCTTTCGGAAACCATTTACTATAACAACAGTGTTATAGTCCACCATTTCCTTCTATTTCTCGAAAATGTCTATTTCAACAATGAATGTTGAAATCTATGGTTTCGATAATTAATACAATTTAAAACATCTTTAAATCATTTAATTCTATTTAAAATATCACTTTCCTAAAATATTTCTTTAATATTTTATTCACCGTCCAGAATCGTGAATATACTTCCTTTAATAAGCTAAAATAATTAAAATTATCAAAATAAGTCGATTTCGGATTTATATAAAAAAAATGTTCATAAATTCCATTTATACTTTATAACACTTCAACTTATAAATCACTTTATTAACAAATTCTATCCATATTCCATTTATACGCCAAAATCCAATTTATAAGTTAATTACTTATAAATATTTTATTTTACAAAATCTATTCATTTTATAACTTCACAATTTATAAATCTATAGATTTCATCCACTTATGAAATCCATTTATACTTCATTTTTACACTTATAAAAACTTGTTTTATAATTCCAATAATTTAATTTATAAATATCGATTTTATAAATCTTTTATATAAATCATTTATAATACTTCAAAATCCCAATTTAAACCATTTTATAAATTAATCAACTACTTATTTCAAAAAAAAATCACATTTCGGTTATATTTCACCAAAAATCATAATTTTTATAACATAAAATTTACAACGTTTATTTATTTAAAATGAATCAATTCCAAAAATTAAATTTTATTATGAATTCTCAACTTAAATTTTCAAAAATCAAATTTTATTTATTTTCGGCATCTAACGATACCAAAAATATATTCGGCTAAAATTTAGCCTTTAACGATTTTAATCACAAAGATAATCACGCAGATTATAAATAGATCAACACACAACATTGAACCAATTCAATCATTTGAGGATTCCAGTTGGATCCCTCCAACCTGTTTCCCTGCATCCAAAGATGTTAACACAATACCAATTTCGCTTCGAGATGGAATATCGCGGTATATGAGATTTATAAAATATTATCCGCTATTATGCGGCGCAATAGGGTCTCATCCGTTATATAATGCGGGAAATCAACTCCAAGTACATATATAATACCAATTCCATACAAGTTGGAATTATCGCGGTATATGTTTTTAATAAATAACCTCCGCTTATTATATGGCGTGTAGGGTCTATTTCAATACAACAGATAATAATTATCATCCAATCACACAACCAAGCAATTTTAAATCTAACTATTTAAAATTTAAATCGAAACAATTCGATTGAGTGAGAAGTTCTTACCTTGAGTTTCCGATAACAGTTGTAGCGTTTTATTTTGAATAAAATTAAACGTGCGTTTAATTTTACCTGAAATTTTCACTAGCTCCAAATGACTCCAAACCAGCTCCATTGCGTAGTGCTCGACAAAACGAATCCAAAGCAATTCGTTTTGCGCATTTCCGACCTCGTATGAACAAGTTACAATATTTTAAAGATTACACAATTTAATACACAATTTATTTCCAATTTCTTTTTAAAATTTTACCCTAACTAATCGTGGCCGTACGATCTGCCAAAAGAAATCACGGCCGCATGTTGTGCTTCTTTCCAACGCGTTGTTTCCAGGTAATGTCGTGCATTGCAAACCCATAGCCGCCGAACTAGGGCTTCAAATCGCCACCACTACGCTTAACGAGAACACAATCAAGTGATGCCATCGCGAAGCCTTCCATGCAAGCCACCACCGGCTTGAACCTTGTCAAGCTTGGCCCTCCTTAGACCTCGTGATGCGTGCGCGAAACCTAGATGAACGCGTCCACGATTCTTCCTCCACGTCGCTCCATATTCGATCTCGACCGTTGGATTGAAAGATCTCACTGCTCTCTACGTTTTTGTAGTTGGAAGGTTAAGCTAATTGTCGAAGGATTTGGAGAGATCAAGGGAAGAAGTTAGGATAATTTTCATCCATGGAAAATGAAGGTGGCGGCTGAACTAAGAAATTAGGGTTTTCTTTCTTTTTGTTGCAAATGAAGAATTATCAAGTCCTTTTATAGAAATTTCTCAAATTACTATTCATTCGAAATTTTCCAGCCTCCAAAGGAAGCGTACCGGCTGGTGTTTCTAGGGTTTACCCCGCGTTTCAGACACAATGGAATAGGTTTCGAAGGCTAATTCAATCATCTATGTGAGTTACGGAAATAAACGATCAAATTTAAATTAAATCGATTAAACCAATTTCTATGCGTTTTGGCTTGCCCCGGACAAAAGGTAAATCCGATTGACACGAAATTTGAAATCTTGCAATAATATGACATTACGGATCCGATGAAACTAGTTTCGTCGAAATCCGAGACTGTTTGAAAAATGGCTATTTTCACTAGTCGATTAAATATTAAAATATTCAATTTTCACAAATTTACTTTTAATTCAATTTTAAAAGTTCACAAACATTGTTCTAACTCCAATATGATTTAATATAACTTTATAAATCATTTTTAATCACATTAAACCCAATTTCCAAATTTTTACGCAATTTCAAATATTAAATTGCCGATTTAATTATCCAATTAAATCCAGATATTTGAAAAATAAATTATTCGACTTATAAATTTTACTTGTTGATATTTAAAATTAATTAAATATCTGAATTTCAAATGACAGAAATTCTGGCTCGTTACATCTATCAATCTCTGGTAATGCTCATGCTTATTCGCAGGTACTAAATCCAACGATATATGCTTTAATGTACTTAGGTTTTGATTTTTGTCGGAATTTAGGCCCATAAGGTATGGGCAGCTATAGGTATTGATTTGATCAGATCGATACCAACATGAATTTTTTGGGTCTCAAGTGATGAAACTACCAGGAGGGCGAGCATTGGTCCTGCAAGTCCCTGTAGCTAGTGCTTGTTTGTTAGCAAGGGTTTGGTGGAAATGTTGCAGCACGAGAAAGGATTGGGATGGAACTTTATAATTGAGGGTGATGGAGTTGTGTTCCAGTGAGGATGGCTCGATGATGAATGAAGTGGTGGAATGATATCCACAAGGGCATGTTCTTGGAAGGGTTACCCATGGATAGGATATTGAATGGTTACATCATGGAAAGAAAGGAATGTGGAATGTTTCCTTAAATGTATGGAAAGTGGATATGGCATGGAAGGGGCTTGAACATGCATGCTAAGGATCATTGATACTCGAATTGTTTTCAGCTATACTTGAAAGAAGTAGTATTGTGAGGATGCTCACTGGGTATGTTGAATGGTGACGCCGTTTCAGTGGAATGGATCTGTATACCCTTGACTGGTGGAATTGGTTTAGTACTCAGCTTCGAGCTCTGAGTGAGTACACTGAAAACTGAGATTTCTCCATTAATCGCTAGCATAGGAATGGTCATATGAGTTATCCTAATCTATAGCACATTAAATGGTGGTGAGGATTGTTTGATGGATGTTATGCTTGCTATAGTTGTTTAGCTAGTTATATGTCACTCTAGTGATGTCACATGCTATAGGTAGTAGAGATGGAGATACCTAGATAAATGATACTATATTTGGGATGTATTACACTTGTATGATGATAATAGAGTAGCATATTATGCTCGTTAAGTGCTAACTCTTTGGTTGCAAGGACATGTCAGATATGATTCTTACACCTTTGTTCCTTACTGTATCGACTTGTATAGTATTTTGAGATTTCTTATCGTTCACACCAAACTATTGTGTGACTTGAGGTTTTATGCTTTGCTTCTTATTATATATTCTTAAATGAGTAGCCTAGATAGTGGGTTTAGGTGATATGCCATGGCTGTGTTGAGGATGAACAGGATGGAGCTTTCTCGTATTATATATAGGTTTACATGTGTTTATTCCATTATGAAACACTATGAAGCATATACAGTGTTTTCTGTATTATTGAGACTGTTTCATTTAGGTTTACTTCCATTTGTATAAACTTTATTATTGTGTTGTATAACTCTATGGATCTGTGCTCTAATATTTAATTCACTTAGTTATTACTGTCTTTCTTGTTTTATATCTGTGATGACTTCTATTTTATTCGATGTTTTATGAGTTACACGGTAGGTTATATGATTGTTTCTCTTTCTCATCTTTGACAGTCATCCTACATCGTCCATGCACTGTAGTAGTGCACTAATATATGTATACTGGGTGTTGGTGGTGTAGGGTGGCTGTCATAAATAAGCTGACAACTATTCTACAAGTTTAAATATATGGGGTGAGGTGTTATAATATATATATATATATATATATATATATATATAATTTACAAATACGCTCTCTCATATGCCCTAGTAGGAATCACCTAACCTAAGCTCTGATATCACATGCAACAACCCACCGTCTATGAAGCCTCGGTTCACGCTTAAAAGTGTGCTGACATCGTAAATCTCACAAAAGGTGGATCATTTTTGAGTAAAATATAAAATATATTACAGAGCTATCTACAATGTACTGCACTTTCTGAAACTCACAGTAGAAGGAATAAAATATAGTAGTAGTAATAATATAATCCCAAATGACAACATAGTATCAAATAAAATTACAACTACAACATCTCTTTGCTAGTAACAAAAACCATCTAATCTCTAGGAATAAAATAGTAAATAGCTAATAGGAAAATAAATATGCGTATCCATCACACCAGACGCATGCAGTTCCCGACTAGTCCTCTCTTTCGACCTATCAAAGTATAACTAAAATGAAAAATTTATCAATGGGGATCAGACATACATCTGGTGAGTGAAACGAATCTTATAAGTTACAATACTAATAAGCTAGTAAAACAACACTTATGCATGAAAACCAGACCTTAACCTGTGTCACTTGCACCAAATAAGTCGGCTAGACACAATGTAATACTATAGTTACATCATCTGCTGAGGTCTCACTAAAATCTTACCCATATCTAGTCATACGGACATGATCGAACCAAAATCCCAAATCGCATGCCACAAAATCATGCAACCTACTACTAAAGATCTACGTGTCCAAGAACACTATTACGAAATCGTATATAACCCACTATAGAAGATCAACGCGTTAAGGCCCACTATCATAAAATCATATGTGAATTGCTACTAAAGATCTACGTGTAAGAGCCCACTATAACAAAATCGTATGCACAAAGTTCAAACTCGTGTACCACCAACTACGATCATATTAGGCACAAAGTCCTAACTCGTCATTGCTAAACATCATAGTCTCTACCTAAGTGCATCTTATGCCTACCATATACCACACAATTAAGCTCAATGTCCCAACTCATGTGGCTCGTACGTGACACTGTCATGGAAATCGTGCGTAACTATTAAGGTCAAGTCCAACTAGACATTCATCTAACGGTCAGTTACACTATTGGGATCAAGCCCAATACTCTTCATTTCCACACCATTTACGAATCTACTGGATCAAGCCCTAACCCATAACTATTGATTTTACATCCAAGCTAGACATTCGCCTAACAATCAATGACACTATTGGGAGTAAGCCCAAAACTCATCATTGCCTCCACCATTTATGAAGCTGTTGGATCAAGCCCCAACCCATAACTATTGAGGTCACATCCAAGCTAGATATTCTCCCAATAATTAATGACATTATTAGGATCAAGCCCAAAACTCGTCAATGCCCCACCGTTTACGATGCTACTGGATCAAGGACTAAGCCGTAAGCCCATAGCCGCATAACAAACATCTCCAACAAAGAAAATATTCTAAACTCCCTCAACTTATAGAAAACAACAAGCTAAAACATTCCTCATCTTGTTACGATTCAGATAAAATAAACTACATGTGAAACGGAGGTCGTACGTGAGAGTTATAAGCATTTGAAGTTAAGGGGCAATATCATAATTTATAAATTAATTATATTTAATATCATATCTTAATTCACTCGCTACAGTACTTTAGAATTACCTAGAATTATCGACCACGTTCTTCAAACTCTAGCTGCTACCTAATTTTACTCATTGTCGCTGCTACCATCACCTAGAGGATAATCGGCCACTGCCGCCGACATAAAGCCCTAGCTCCGGCCACCTTCGCTACACCTTAGTTCACCGCCTCCGACCTGAATTTGGATGAAGATCTACAACACATTAGAGGGAACACTTGTGTAATTCACATTTTTTAATTAGAAGGACATTAACTTTCGCTAATTACAATCGATAAAAAATTAAAATTTTAATTATCTAGCTATGCCATGCTATATCCTAATCAGATTTGTTTATATATATATATATATGTGTGTTTGTGTGTGTATGCATAAACCACTTTTTAATTTCCAATTATATTGTTACTTAGTTTAAGATCATAAGGAATGAATTACTATGTCCTATCAATATATAAGCAAATATGATAAATATAACTCACGAAGTAGCCAAGCATCGTCTTCGATCTGAGGTGAATCATCCTCCATCTTTGCTATCCACAACCCTCGATGCACTGATCCTAAGTCTAAGATTACTTTTGAACTCCTGTCAGTGCCAAGAAGTATGAGCTATCATGTTTTTATAACATTGTAGAGACTAATAGTGAAAAGATATGAATAGATATGATCTAAGGTATACTATACTTTCAAAACCCACAACAGAAGGAATAAAAATAAATATTGAAAAAATCCATCTCAAAAAATATCTCAAAACACGGTCTCAAAAAACAATAGGCAGTCAACTATAGAGTACATAAAAATACCACTCATAGTCTAATAAAATGAATACTAAATACTAATAGATAGACTGTTACATGGAGAGTAAATAAAGGAGAAGCAACTCCTGTGATGAGCTAGTCTCTTCACGTACTGAAATCGGGCCAAACCACCTACTGCCATATCCTTCTATGGTGAGAAAAAGAAGGAAAATGGGGTTGGTCAGACAAATGTCTAGCAAATGAGTATGGGTTTAATATATGATGATCATGTGTAGTTAACTTTGATTCTACTCTAAGTGTCTTAGGTTGTCCTACAAGTACCAATTTATTCCTAGAGCCCATTATTTAAGGGTTTTTATCCAACCTCCACTGCAACTTGTGTAGGCTACTACAAGGATCAAACCTCAATAACTAATGATTGCCAACCTCTCGTAGAGCTACTCAATATGGAAACACCGCTACTAGAGCTACTCGATAGGGAAACGTAGCTAATAGAGCTGCTCAATATAAGAACACCGCTACTAAAGCTACTCGATATGGGAACACTGCTACTAGAGCTACTCGATATGGTAACATTGCTACTAGATCTAGATAGGAATAAATTTCCCATAAGTATGACTACACATAACCCAACTACGCTTCAAGAGGAGCTTGCAATGTAGACTCGCTGGCGTGTCTCATCGTTTGCATCTGTGTCTACCTCTCGGTCATAGTATATGCCTCTTATTGCATGTGCTGGGATTCATTAGCAACACAATATCACGCCTCATCAGAATCACGAGTACCAAGGAGTCCCATTGTACTGGCCCACACACTTCATCAAGCATTGGTCGGCATTGTGTGTCCGTCGCAGAACCTCCATAAGTGCCATTTACGATAGAATCAACCTCATTGGGTGAAGTACATTTACCAAACCCTACAGTGTCCGAGCATTGTCTCATAGGGAACTAGCTTCTTTATTATCCCCAACATCAACACATATGTATACAGTATACCTATATATATAATTTAGAGTTTATAATTTTAACCTGGGACTCAGACCAAGGTTCATACTATGCATTTCCACCTTCAACCGATCGATCGTTACACCCAGTTGGTCGGCTGCTTACTGTCGACCACTCAGGATGAATAGTCGATCAGTTGTAGTGTAAAACTTAGAGTTTCTCATTTAATTATTAGATTATATTTATTTATTAATTTTCATTAATTCTGACTTACTGAGTGAACCCTAAGCATCAGTTTACAATAATCAATCTTTGCAATTTACCCTACTTTTCATTTATTTCAAAATCTTAGGTTTGAACAGTTTACATATAGTAGTTTAATTTAAGGTAAATCTATTTTAGGATTTTTAATTCAATAATAAGCGGGGTTCTAATTCGACTTCAGATGTAGACAGTTGGGGTTCGCAACTAAATTACTAACATCCTAGATCAAATAGAATAGGTTAAAACTAACTATAAATAATCGGCTTATTAAACTTGTTTCCATTCACCTTAGATCCAAGCTCTAACTCTCTGCTCCGTTAGAGAATCGTCACCCATTAGCTTGCCCCTTCCTTGACCCGATTTATTTGTGCTCTGTTACTTTGATTTTAATTTATTTCGAAAGAAAGTTTATAATTGGAGAGAAACTTTTTCGGTAGAGTTTCAATATGCAATAAGTTTATGATGCAATTAGGATTAGCTTAGGTGTTAATTTATAGAGGTTAGAGATTTATTTGGAGCATTGAATTTAGCCTAGAAAATCTTTAGTTTCATCATGAATGCACATCAATTACTTGGAAACAAAGAAAAATAGTCGGTTCAATCATCTTCGTCAAATTTACACTCCAGTTCCATGAAAATATATGTCGACGGTCAATAGGGACAAGCTGAACGTTGGACCCCAGGGATCGATCGATTGTAATATAAATTTTTGGAATTTTTTTATATTTAATTTATTTTGCTTTCAAATTTTAAAACGTCCTTAAGTTCTCTGTGTCAACTCAAGTGTTATATATGAAAATTTTCCAACAAATCACTATGCACATTTCATAGACAAATTTGGACATTTGTGTAAATTTCATTTTATCCCTTGTATTGTTTTAAATTTAATTTTCTTATTAAATTTTCCGCTAACCAATTCTCTCGATAGCTTCGATTTAATTACATAGCTCTATTTGTGGTGATCGATTATATGTGTGTGTGTGGGTGTATTGCGTGTGTATGTTTGATTTGGATTTTATTTTGTAGACTGGGAATTGTTTAGTAATTATATTTATAGGTTGAAAAATAAAATATCTAGGCTAAAACCTTGTAATTAATAAATTACGAAAATTTCACTGGGTTTAACCTTTTTAAATTTCTGGTCCATTTAACCAAATTCAATAAATTATATATATATTCTGACTGTAAATGACATTTAGGATGCAATGGAATAAGTCTCAAAGCTAATTTTTCCATTTATATAAAATTATGATTTTACCCTTTTTTACTTAATTATTTAATTTTGTAAAATTATAGGGTGTTATAAGTTATCTTTGGTGTCGTAGGCTAGGTCATATAAGTGAAAAACGACTTCACAAATTGAAAATCAAAGGTTTTCTCCCTTTACTTCATTTTGAATGTGTGAGTCAATTCTCAAAGGAAAGATGATGAAGCACCCCTTCAGTGGAAAGCAATAAAAGAGTCGATGTACTCTTACGTCTTGTACATAGTGATGTATATGGCCTCGATGCCTATAATCACTAAGTACAATAGTTCTTACTTTTTAACCTTCACTGATAATTTCTAAAGGCTAGGATATGTGTTTTATAAAGAATAAATCCAATGTTTATTATAAATTTATTAAATATAAGAATGAGGTAGGAAACCAGATGAACCAAAAGATTAAGTTCTTCAATCCAATCGAGGAGGTGAGTACGTTGGACATGAACTCCAATGGTACTTAAAAGATAATGGGATTATCTCTCATATTACTCCATCCAATACTCCATAACACAACGGTGTTTCGGAGTGGGGGAACTGAACACTGTTAGATATGGTTCATTCCATGATAGTAAGGTTGGGTTACCTCTATTCTATTAGGGATATGAGCTAGGAAACAACAACACATATTTAAAATTTGTTACCCACTAAATCTACACTTGAAATATGATATATGTATGTATGTATGTATGTATGTATGTATGTATGTATGTATATGTAATGACTTAGAAATTTTTTGTGAAAGTAAGATGTTGACTTAGAAATTTTTTGTGAAAGTAAGATATTTTCAATTTCAAACGTTTGTTTACTTGATTATATATGATTTAATTGTGTATAAATTGTATGTTTTATTTAAAATATTTAATTATGTAGATTAATTATTTATAAATTGAATACTTTGAATATAATATAGTAATCCCTTAATTCCTCCTTTTCCCTTTTCGAGGACGAAAAGTTTTGAGTGGGGGAGAGTGTAACAACCCGTATTTTTTGGTAGTTAAAATATTAAATTTAATAAGATTTTGAAATATTAATATTGTAAGAAATTAGAATTTATGATTTGTAATGATAAAACAAATAGAATGTAATATAGTAATGTTGATCTAATGTAATTGATAGCCATTTTAATCCAATTTCAATCAACGGATATAAGTGTAAGATTATTTTTTTATAATTGTAAATAATGAAATCAATTAAATGATGCATTTAACGATGAGATTGGATGTAATTGATTGGAATAGGTTTTTTTTTGGCATGGCCGACGGGGTTGATTGGTCCCCGACCAATTTATTGCAGCACCAAAGGATACAAACACAAACAACATGGAAGAGCATAAGCTCAAAGAAAACAAAGAAGAAACATGGTGCAACAATCACGAAGGAAGAACAGACAAAAAGGAAAAAAAAAACACATCTAACTGTTACATTCTGAATTGAAGACCTATTCCAGGGTCAAATGTGAAAAGCATATTCAGGGATGTCCTTATTTCATGCATAATCCAGAGTCTGAAATCAGCTGCAGATTTAGCTTTGTTAACTTCAAAAACTCTACTATTTCTCTCCCTCCAAACTGCATTTATAAAACTCTTCAAAGCTACATTAAATATTCTTTTTCTTTTCTGCTTATTACCAGTCTTAGCGTATATTTGCTCCCATTCAGCTTGATTATCATTCAAGGGACAACTGCTTCGCAGTTCAGTCATAAATTCAGACCAAAGAATCTTGATGTCAGAGCATTCGAAGAATAAGTGCTCAGCGGTTTCTGGTTGAACTCTACAAAATGAACAGTAAATATTGACATTTATACCTATACAGACAAGCTTGGTCTGGTCATAATGGCACGGTTCAGAATTTTCCACAAAGTTAGGTTGTTTCTCATGCTACTATCTTTATTCCAAGTTCTTTTCCACCATTTCCAGTTTTGAGTATCATTGTTCCGCATCAATAAATTGTAAGCTTCACCAATTTTAAATTTTCCTATTTTCTTTCCCCAGACAATAACATTGTCAGTATTATGCAGTGGGGTATACTTTTTGATACTATCCCATATTTTTTGAATTCTTTGATTCGAGGAAAAAGCTTGATGCCTCTGAAGGTTATCAAGAACGTCTCTAACTTTAGATTCAGAGTGGATTCCCGTTTGTTGTATTTCATTATAAGTTAGTTGCCTTCGAAGAATTAATCCTGACTCAAGCCACGGGTCGTCCCATAAGCTTACATTGTATTCATGGTTGGTGTTCATTTGAATAAGAGGCAGAAAGAGTTCCTTAATTTTGTGCATATTCTGCCAGGTCCAGCTCATGTTTTGCCTCTTCGTCATATTCCACAATCTTCCATGTTTTATCACATGCCTATTGGACCACTCAGCCCAAAGACTTTCAGGGGAGTTAAACAGGGTGTCAACGTGTTTTGCAAAAGCAGCCCTGTTCCACTGTTTTACGTTTATCAATCCAAGACCTCCCTTGCTCAACGGTTTCTCAACAGTAGAGTACTTAATAGGAGCACTATATCTGCCTGTAGTTCTGCCAGACCACAAAAAACGCATGATGGCACTTCTAATCATGTTTATTAGCTTGGATGGGAGAACGAAAGTTCTGGCCCAATACACTTGCATTCCAAAGATAACTGACTTAATCAACGTAAGTCTACCAGCTTGACTCAGTTTCTTAGCTGTCCAACAATTTAATCTAGCAGTGATCTTATCATACATCGGGAGACACTGATTAGTAGTTATTCGTGATGTAGATAGTGGCAAACCAAGGTAGGAAACAGTGGATTGGTTAAGAGTTAAACCAGTGATTTGAGTTATGTAATCCACCTGAGCAGTGCAAACTCCATCTAGTAAGATATCTGATTTATGGACGTTAACCTTCAACCCCGTCATGTTATAAAAGCTATCAAGAGTTTGCATTATGTTCTTAACCGTGTCTATGTCAGGAGAGCAAAAAATTATCAAGTCGTCAACAAACATTAATGCCGAGATTTGAGGGTCTTTACATGCAGGATGTAGTTTAATTTTCCCTTGCTGAATAGTTCTGTTTATCATTCTCGTAAGCAATTCCATGACTAGAATGAAAATATATGCAGACAGGGGGTCTCCCTGCCTAATGCCTTGTTTACTAGTAAAGAAACCCGAAGTTGTACCGTTGATGTTGATAGAATAAGTAGGGGAAGAGATACATTCAAATATCCAAGCAATTAGGTGGGGAGGGAAGTTCATGTACCCCATAATGCGTACAATACTGTCCCACTGCGACATGTCAAATGCTTTCATTATATCAAGTTTCATCATAGCCTTTGGGGGAGCATTTCTACTTTTATATCCTTTAATTATCTCATGTGCGAGAAGGATGTTGTCTAGGATATTCCTACCTGGAAGAAAAGCAGCCTGGTTTTTGGAAATAATTGATGGGAGGACATTCTTGAGCCTAGTAGCAATTACTTTGGAGATGCATTTGTATATGGTATTACAACTGGAAATTGGACGGAAGTCTTTAACATGATGAGCATTCTTGAGCTTGGGGATAATAGCTATTTTGGTGTAATTGTAAGACCTATAAAGTTTACTCTTTTTAAAAAATAGAGTAACAGCATTGCACACGTTAGCAGAAACGATCGACCAGCATGTAGTATAGAAGTATGCATTCAGCCCATTTGGGCCTCCACAGGAGTTTGTACTAAGAGAAAACATAGCTTTTTCAATTTCCTCATGTTTGACTTCAGAGCATAGCATGTTGTAGCTTTCCTCATCAAGACTAGGCATGCTATCAGATGGGATGTCATCAATTTTAGGGACAAAGTTGTTGTTGTTGCTGTACATACTCATGAAATATTGTTCAAATGCTTTCTTAACACCCTCAGCAGAAGATTGAAGTTCTTCATTCATGTCATGGATTGTAGCAATATTCTCCCTCCTCTGCTTATTCTTGAGACTATCATGAAAGTATGCACTATTCTTGTCTCCTTTTTCCCACCATTTTATTCTCGACTTTTGTTTAATCATATCACTTTCCTTAATTAGAGCATCTTGGTACTGTAGAGAGAGAGAGGTTTCATAGGATGTAAGACTAGCATTGTGTACATTTTCCATCATATTTTTCTGGACTTCAATAAGCTTGTTCATAATATCAGTACTCATTCTATCTCCTTTGCCAAATTTGTGATAGGCCCATTGCTTCAAGACGTCTTTTGTTTCTTTTAATTTTTCCTGCAAAACAAATAGATGATTACCTTTCTTATTATTGCACCATGCTTTCATTACAGTAGATTTAAAGTCAGGTTCAAGCGCCCAAATATTAAAAAATTTAAAATTTGCTTTTCCTCTCTTGTCCACTCCACGAAGATGAATAATTTGAGGGGAATGGTCAGAAAGGAGAGGAGGGGAGAGAAGATTGAAAAGGAGGGGCCATTTAGCTAGGGCAGATTGATTGGAGAATGTGTGATCAATTCTGGAGAAGGTTCTATTTCCATGCCTTCTTTTGTTATTCCATGAGTATTGCATACCAACAGTTTTAACAGTTACAAGTTCTGCATCATTTAACACATTACTGAGAGGCATAATCTCACTAAGGGACAAAGGATTGCCTCCCACCCTATCAGAGAGTGTATGACAGCAGTTGAAATCACCAAATATTATCCAGGGGTGGGTGGATTGCCTCAGTGAAGGAATGACAGATAGCACTGAGTTTCTAACAGTAGCTGAGTTGGATGCATATATAAATGTGATATAAAAGGAAGTGCCGTCAGAGTTATCTTGAGCATGGCAGTGAATCAATTGGGAAGTTGTGAGGATGGGGGTGATTTGAAAATGTTGAGGATTGAAAAGAATCAATATCCTGCCGTAGGGAGATTCATTAAGGTTATGTATTAGCTTCCAGTCATGATTTATGTATTCATCTGCTTTAACAGTTAAGTCAAGATTTAGTTTGGTTTCAAGAATCGCCAACACAGATAATTGGTGAGTAGTAATTAGCTGTTTGCACTGATCTTGCTTGATAACATGGTGTGCCCCTCGTATATTCCAAGCTCCAATGTGTGACATCATTGGAGAACTTTGGCATTAAGGATTTCAATCTTCATTCTCCTTGTTACCGCCTGCGTAGAGGACAAGTAATTTGGAATCGTTGCTGAAAGTGGTGTGTTTTCATTGCTTTCTGTTTCATTAACCAGATGGGTGTTGGCTGTTTGGGTTAGCGTGATGTTGGGTGGTGAGGTAAGTTGGATGTTTGGGGAATCATGTGGCGTTGAATCAGGTGGAGGTTTGTAGGCTATAGGTGGTTTAATATTGGAGTATATTTGTGGAGGATTTTCATTTTGCGATCGTTCAGCGACTGGGTGATTGGGAGGACTAGTTGTGCACTCTGTTTCAACTTTGTGCATGTCAGCACATGTATCAGTTGTTCTTTTGCATCTTGTTTTCTTGTTTGTATTATTGTTGTTTTTTCCACCACTTAAGTTCTTTCCTTCAGCATGCGCACTCACAGTTTTTGTTTCACCTTCATTGCTTCCTTCACTTACTAATGCTTTGCCTGTTGAATTGTATTCTTTCTGTTGCTTTTGTACGGTGTGTGCTTCCTTTATTTGTTTTGTTGTTTTATTACTCTGGTCATTTTGCCTTAACATCATTTCCTCATTTATTGATTCAGTTACCCTATTTTCTCCCTGTGTTCCAGTACTCTTCCCTTTTTCATTTTTTCCTGCATCATGCACACCAATTGTATACTCAGTATCATCCAATCCAAGAAGTACTTCATATCTATTGGATATCAGAAGCTTTTCAGGCAGTTCCTCAACAGTTGTTTTCTCATTTTTCTGAGTTTCTCTCCTGACATTTGGAGAAGTGCTTTGACAATTGGTTTCTTCAGTCTGTTGAATGTGTTCACTCATTCCATTATTTATTTCTTCACTCCCGTTTTCCTGCTCAAGACTATCACCCTCCTCGTCTTTCTTTTCATCATTAGCTTTATCTATATTTATTTCATTCTCTACTTCTTCATTACCATCACTCTTCCGTTCTCAGGATGTTTCTTGCACAACCGTTACTGCTTTCTTTCTGTTGACTCGTTGCCATTTTCTTGAAATCTGCATCTGAAAGGGTTTGACCTTCTTATTGGTACTATCATTTCCTGATGTCTTCACTTTGTTTTCTTTTCTTCCATTTTTGGTTATTTCTTTTCCTTTATCAGGTCTACTCATATTTTTGTTATCACAGCACTCAGTTGAATGTCCAAATTTTTTGCACAATACACATACATCTGGTCTCCATCTAAACATAAATTTTTTGATATCCACCTTCCACCAATTTAACTTTAAATTCTTTTGCTAACTCCTTGTCTGGTTTTACTTCTATTAAACATTTTACGTAGCTTAACCTATTTTGCTTCTCGGTGTTTTCATCCATGCACAATAGTCTTCCTAGATGACTACATAGCCAATTAATTCCTAACGGCGACCAGGCAAATATTGGGAGGTTGTACAGGTGGACCCATACAGGAACAGAGGTAACTGAGCCAGTGACGTTACTGACAGCAACATCGTAGGGTTTAATTATGAACATCTTGTTATTCATTATAATAGGGTCACTCTGAAGAATTTTATATCTGTCTTCT
This sequence comes from Allium cepa, assembly GCA_030765085.1. Lineage (NCBI taxonomy): Eukaryota > Viridiplantae > Streptophyta > Magnoliopsida > Asparagales > Amaryllidaceae > Allium > Allium cepa. Next base: position 488,483,944 of record CM060929.1, read on the forward strand.
TTACATGAGAAATTGAAGAGAAAAACAATACCGTCAGACTTTACTTTAACTGAACCTTTAAGTTGCCATAAGAACTTAAGCTTTTGAATGACAGCAGTGTAAGATAATGGCTTGTCCAAGAAGAATCCAACCAGAGTGTCAGTCCAAAGAACAGCACCAGCATCAATAACGATCTGCGGCGGCACCAGAATATCCTCTTCGTACACAGGAGTAAGGTCAACGGGAATGTACTTCCTAGCATTTCTGGGTTTATGCTTAAACAAGGAAGTCCATTTCCGTTCACTTATATTGGGGGAGGAAGGAGGACTAGTCGGCGGTAGAGGTGCAGTGTCTGGTGGCCTAGAAGGAGGCGAGACAGGAAGAAGAAGTGGGGGAGGAACCGGAGGGATAGGAGCTGGTTGTATTATGGTAGAAGTTACATCGGTTAGGGTGCCGGCTGGAGAGTTTACTAATGAGGACGTAACAGGATTACTGGTGGTAGTGGGTGGAAGTTTAGAGGGTAGGACAGAAAAGCATGGAGGAATGACAGTGAAGTTGGAAGAGAAGGAAGGTACGATAGGGGCATGGGGGAGTACTTCGGAAGCGGACATGAAAGACAAAAGTTGTGATGTTTTTTGAATTGGAATAGGTTAATATAGAATATAAAACCATTTTATAATAACCCTTGGTTGTAATGATAAGATAATGGATATAAACTATTATTATAAACGATGGTTGTAATTATCTTCCCATTAATTTGTCTATTGAATATTAAATGGGTAATTAATGGAATTAAGGCAACTGAATGCTGGAATTATATGTTGTTAATTGAAATTGAATATAATCAGTGATGTATAAGTAGTCATAACATTTGTTGTAGATAATAAACTTACAAATATGGTTAAATTACTTAAAAGTAACAATTGTTCATTTATTATCTCATTATTTAATATGTTTGGAATTAATCTGGAAATCAATGAAAATTTATGTAATTAATTATTGCAGTTAATATGGTAAAAGATGTTAACGGTAAAGTAATTAATGTAATAAAATGTAAACTTTTTTAATATAATTCATAAGTTATTGTTGATTGAATAATAAGGATGATAACATAGGTTTGAATGTAATTGGATGAGAATTGGATCGTAGTTATTGACATTTAACCTTTTAAATATGATAAGGGAAACAAATTAATATTTCATTAATTGATATTACATCTTTTAATTAAGATAAAATGTAACGATACTTAACTTTTAACAACTTTAAAATGGCAGTATTTTGAATTTAAATAAAATTTAAATAATTTTTTTTGAATTTGTGATGTTGAGTGTTTTATTTGACCAAATTTAATAGAATAATTTTTTTATGAAATTTCAAATTTTGGTCAAACATAGTCAAAGTTTGAATTTTCGTTGAAAAATTTAAATTTGAATTTTTAATTTTATTCTTTTTATATAATACTAGACTGAATTCTATTCTTTCCTCCACTCTTCGTTTTGTCAAAATCAAATTCCTATTGCTCTATAAATTTGAATTACTATGAAATTAACATGAATTGGTAGTGTTTAGTTGTATTTTATTTAGCTAAGGCACATTGGGTTTGTTTGGTCTAATGAGCTTTGGTTAACCAAGAGACTCTAGTCAGTCATATGATTCCTTTGCCTACGACCTTATGTTTCTTACCTGATCACATCTACGTACATAATTTTTCTCTTGAGAAACTTTCTCTTCACACTTCTTCCTCCTCCTCAAAATCTACGAAAACTCTAGATCTAAAACTCCAAAAAACCCTCACAAATCAAAACTCCTTTCCTCCCCTCCTTCAACATTCCTTCCTCCCTTATAGTCACTGCCCTCTCCCCTATCTCCAAGGCCATCTCCTTCCTCCTTCCCTCTCCTCTTCTTTCTCCTTTTTACCTTCTTTTCCTTCTTTCCCCCTTCCATATTTTCCCTCTTTCTTCCCCTTATTTCCATGGCTTCTATATTCCATTAAACTACTCCAAATCAAATTTTTTTTTGAAACCGTGTATAATTTCAATGGAAACAACTTTGTTGTTGAACCCTTCTTCGCATTCTGAATATTACTATATCAAAAATTCAATTTCTCAAGTCCTTTCTCAGGTCCAATTTTGGCCGAAAATACCTCATGTTATATCAATCATATCTCCATAAGGAATGAACCAAATTATGTGATTCCTTTTTCAAACCATTTATTTTTCCAATGGATTCAACTTTATTTTTGATCAGTCCTTCAAATTCCTTAATTTTCTATGCCAAAAACACAAATCTTTTCAAAGTATTTTTGAACTCAAATTTTCAACTCAGAGAATACCTTTGTTTGTTTTGACCATAACTTCCTCAAGACAGAAGCTTTTTGAGTGATTATTTTTCTAAAATTGGAGAGAAAAAAGTTAAACAACTTTCTAATCAGTTACTTTTACAAATTCAATAATATTCTGGTTCGAATATTTTCTTAAAAATGACATAGTTTTAGGTTTGTCCATATTTTTGATCTTGGGTTGTTTGAAAGTTGAATGTAGTTGAAACTTGTTTATTGATTCGTGTTTGTGTCTAAGCCTTATTGGATTTTCTTTGCATTTGGATCTTTGCTAGGAATCTCCATATTGCTACAGTTTTATCATCACCTTTGTAGCCACGAAAGGAGAGAAAACACTCACAACTATTAGATTTTCTTATGTTAGTTAAATTTAATTTATGATGTGATTAGAAGTTGATTGGTTGCTGTTTAGTATATTTTAAATTGCCACTTCAGTTAAATATGAATTTTATTGAATTTAATTGCCATTTAATTTAATATTGAAATTAAAATTGCCAGTTAAATACCTGTTAATGATATCCAATTATTGGTTGATTTCAATGATAATTGTGTTCTATGTTCAATTGTTGATATTTGGGTGATTGGATGGATGTATTGGTTGGCATTTTGGATGATTGAATGTTATTTATATCTATATCTCTGTTATTCCTATGGGTTGAAATGATACAGATCCGATCTTATAAATTATGGGAAATTGTTATGGGTTGAAATGATAAACCCGAGCGTTTTTCATTAATTTAGAAATGTTGATTTTTGATACTAGTTGAATTGACATATACCATTAATTTCTTAAATTTGGATTTTTATTTGGAATTGAATTATTTGAAGGGTTTGAGTTAGTACATACTTCGAATTTCTTTTAACTAGATGAATAAGATTGGTATTTCGAATTATTTGAAATCTTTTAAATAGTTATATTCGCGATGTACACTTGATAGAAGATGAAAATCCTGTAACATCTATGAAACGATTGCATTAATATTTTTACCTAATTTATATTGATTTGACTTACATAAGATCTTTTAGTTCTGACTCGAATGTTTTGTCTTTTCATTATGCTCGGGTCAGTCTGAGCTTTTCAGTGTATTAAAGATTATTTTCTAGAGGACAAAGACGAAGATACAGTATATTATTACTATATATTATTATTATCCCACTGCATATTGTGTTTCGCTGCATTATTTGTTTATTTCTGATGTATGTATAACTCTAATTTGAATTGTAAAAATGTAATCAAATGTTATTTGTAAAGTAGCTTCATGAATTGTTTATTTGATTATTATATTTTGTCATTTCGCTGCGAGATTTTTTATTTTGTTTTTCTTTCTTTCTTTTATTTTCTTATTTACCCCATTAATAATTCTCTCTTTTGAATGGTTTGAGTCTGACAGGTGTGGTTTATTGTCGATTTGAACCGTCCAAAAAGGTGGGTCGTTACAAAATCCTTTTCAAAATAATTTAAACCTATAAATCATACATATACAAGGAAAATATACTCTTTGCTTTACTCTAAGCTATTTTCCATGTTATATATACTTTACTCAAAATAATATCGATGAAATACATTAAGGATTTCCCATCCTTCCAAAATAAGTCGAAACCCTTTTTAACTTAGACACTTGGCAGCAATTCATTTGAAACCTTTGTTTAAAATCTTTAAACAGCCCTTTCGAAACCATTATAAGTACCATTTTCGTAACCGTTGAAAGTACCCCTTTTGAAATCATTGAAAGTACCCCTTTCATAACCATTGAAAGTATCCCTTTCGAAATCATTGAAAGTACCCCTTTCATAACCATTGAAAACACCTCTTTCGATAAAAGTAATCAGTTATCTCGCCTTTTGGCAAGGCCACTACACTAAGAAATTAACTAGAAACCAAAAAAAGTTCGTCCCGAAGATCGGTTATACACAGATTCACTATGGATATTGGTGAATTTGGTATGAACCCGGATCAAGCTACAATTGACAGGACACGAAAAGGAAAGCTATGAGAGCCAGCATTCCAAATTTCAAGTTAATCGGAGTTCGTATGCTCAAGATATTGATCGATCAAGGTCCAGGAAATCAACTATAATCGTATCCATCCCTTCAGAAAGATTTTTTCGTATCCATCAATCATCGACTTCCTTCGAGTCCATCAAAGCCAGACTACTTTGTATCCATGGAGAGTTGCCATTTTGCATCGATCACGTTTGCTCCATTTCATATCCTTCAACAAACAACACTTCGTATCGGTCTCATTCATACATGCTTCGTATCGATCTCTCCATCAACTCAGTTCATATCGATCAGCCATTGATCGATACGAAACACACCACTAAAACAACCAATACGAAACAACACTTAAAAATATCGATACAAAGCTAGAGTCTTCAATGGATACAAAGAGCTTGAATTCATATCGATATGAACCGAAGTGGAAATTATCGATACAAAGTAGCCTTAGACATCGATACGAAATAAAGTCAAGTCATCGATACGAAGAGTAAATATAGGTTGATACAAATAAAGCATACGAGACTCAGTCACTTGGCATGAAAAGTGGATTGATTCTAGAATATAGCACCACGTCACTCCTGATCTATACGAGCCAGCATGGATACCAAGCCATCGATACGAATGGGATCGATACAACCCTGCATCATTTTGCAAATCCAAACTTGGATCGATCATAACTCAAAATTTACAAATCTAAATGCCACCAAATTTTCACAGGAGCTTGAGCACCACCTCAACTTGGTCCATGATCGATCTCGGACCAAACGGATGTGTTTTAAATCGATACAAAATAAGTGCGTATCGATTATTGATCGATCCCAATCAACATTGGATCGATCTGGTGGGCCCACTCACGTGAAAGGAGTCTTTCGATATTTGAGCCAGATATTTGCAGCCTACACTATAGGTAGCGACCCTAGAAAAAAAGAAAAAGGACTTTTGGTTTCTCTATGTTATTATTCTACTGAAATCATTACTATACTTCAGTTGTACTGTTGTAATATCTTATAATCAGCAAGAGAAATTCAATAAAAATCAATCACTTGATAGTGGACATAGGCAATATGCCGAACCACTCTAAATTTGCGTGTTTTTGTAATTTTTTCGTATCTGCTGATTGGTGAATTTGTTAGATCTGCCTAATTTTATATTTATTTTCTTCATTTAATATCTTCAAACACATCTGAAGTGTGTTATGCCCAATTTTGATACAAACACTTTGGAGCTTCCACTAAGAAAACCCAGCTTTTCTCTTGGTCATTGGATCTACTACCGATATTAGATTGCGAGAATCTAAGGAGAAGATTAAGATCTCAAGCCTAGAAGTTCTTCCATGCTATTCAGATTTGCACCAAGTCTAGGAGAGACCTTCACTATTCACCATGGTCGCTAGTAGGACTACTTCAACCACTGCAGATCCAGAAGGACGAGATAGGCAGAACCCTGCATAACTTCCCCCTGTAGACCAGAATGTTGCCGGACCTTCGGATCCACAAGGCCCTGTCACTAGGGAGGAGTTCCTGCTATTAATGCAAGAGCTGACCCATAGCTGCAAGTAGCTTCATGCCAACTCGGAGTTAACCAATCGAATGAACCATGAAAGACGAAGGAGATCCATAAGGGATTATGCTTCCTACTCATCCACTAAAAGTTCAGCTTCTTCTGATTACAATCACAGATCCATGTGCCCACGGCTGAATGGGAGCTATACACAGGCTACCAGAGATCAGCGCACTTTGAATCTTAGGCAACCGAGAGTTGGTCCGTCAACCAGCTACCCGACCGAACCCTCCTCCCGAGAAGGGATAGCTCCTTATTACACTACTGGTAACCACGCTGCTGCCGTTGCTATTGAGTTGGGAGCCGACACTCGAAACCGTATGGATCCAAACCATCGCTACTATGATTATACTCCTAAGCCTTATGTTCCTAAAGACCTAGAGCTAAGGAGGCAATATATGGACCGTCGACCAAGGCCGGCCATCCTCGCATTGTGAAACCTGACGACACCTTGGCTCGGCATGCCTAGAATGTCCAGATGCCTGACATCTCGACAATGATCCGTTGTATAATCCGTGAAAGCCAAGGCCTCACCAATGATGACTGGGGAATCACCCAGAGTCATACCCCTTTCACCAATGACATCCCCTACGCTGAACCGTCTCGGCGATTCAGAATGCTGATTCTACCTAATTTATGAAGGGAGCTCTGATCCTAACCGACACATTTTAAAGTTTGAATGGTTTATAAAGGTTGCACATGCTAATGATGCAGTCAAGTGTCGAAGTTTCCCAATCTCTCTAGGGGACATCGTGATTATGTGGTTTACTCGCCAACCACACCGATCTATCTCATGTTTTCGACCAGTTGGCAATCAAGTTTGTTGAATATTTTTGCATGCATGCCACAAGGCCCAAAGATGTTAATACCTTGTCTAGCGTCACTCAAGCTCCCGTAGAGGCACTCAGACGTTATCAAGAGAGGTTTCATGCTACATGCGCTGAGCTTAATAATCCTAACGGCAATTCCATTCTGATGTCAATGACTAAGGAAATCGAACCCGATTTCGAATTTGGGAACTGGAAGGCCAGAAAACCCCTACATCATTAGATCATTTCTATTCCAAGACAGCTCAGTTCTTGAGAAAAGAGGATGCGAAGCAGTCTAGGAAAAAGGATGATGCAGGGCCTAGTGTGGAAGGAACCCAAAGCAATGCCACTGTGAAACAAACCGGGGAGAGTTTCGAAAAGGTGTAGTTAAACATACGAAATTAGCAGAATCAGCAGAAAGGCGATGGAAATCAAGGTAGAGTGGGATCAGAATCATGGACCGAGATGTAGGGCCCCATGTTTGACACCTATACTCCTTTAAATACATCTTTGGAAAATGTGTACTTGCAAACTTGTAATACTGTCCAATATAAGAAACCTGCTCTGAAGCAATCGTCAGAGAAATAGATTCAAATGAGGAAGTTTTATAGATTTCACAATAGTTATGGCCACAACACAAACGAGTGTCTTCATGTACAGGATATTATCGACAAGTTGAACCGAGAAAGAAAGTTGGAGCAGTTTGTTCGGACGCCGCAGTCTGGAAGTGTGGGCCCATCAAATCAAAACCAAATACCAAATCAGGTTAAACCAGAGGAACCCACTCGTACTGGTGGGATGTTAGTGATTAACACTATTAGTAGTGGTCCTCATCCGGCAGATCGGAGTTGGAGGGAAATGAAGTCATATGCCAGCTTTATTAGGCATGCGAGCTTCGAATTTCACAGTAACTTGGAAGTCAGGACTCGGACCAAACGACAAAAAACAAAGACAGACGACATCGTATTTCGAGACAGGGATGCTGACAAAGTCGAAGCCCTAACCTTTGATCCATTAGTCATTTCATCTCAGATAGGTCCTGCTTGGATGAAGAAGATCTTAGTGGACAATGGAAGTTCAGTGAACATACTCTTTAAGCAAGCTTGTGATCAAATGAAGATGAAAGCGAAATATTTGAAGCCTTGCTAGTCTCGTATTCATGGCTTCACTGGAAGTGCAACTATACCTACTGGGATAGTTGAGCTACCAGTTGGTTGGAGAGCGTCGGAGAGTCCAGATATTGTAGTTTATTGTATTGTATATTGACTCACATACAACGCTTTCTTACGCCGATTGGCCCTAGATGAGTTCACAGCCACTATCGCCTCTTGGTGTCTAACTTTGAAATTTCCTACTGACAATGGAGTCGGAGTCGCTCAGGGAGACCAGGCTGCTAGACGAGCCTGTTATGTTGCTGAGCTGTGGGAGGCATAGTGAAAAGAGAAGGGAAAGGGCGTAGAGGAATCTCTCTACGTCTGCTTTGTAGATAATTGATAGTTAACGCCTAGGCCCACACCCAAGCACCACAACCAATTCCTAAGAGATCTTGATCCAAGAGATATTGAAAGTGAGGACGAAGTCAAAGACAGGCAGGCTTCTCTGGCAGAGTGGACGATAGAAGTTCCAATCGATAATGATGACAATTCTAAAATGGTAAAGATTGGATCTCGGCTAAGCCAACAGATAAAGGAGAAATCGGTCAAGTTCCTCAAGTCAAACCTCGACGTGTTTGCCTGGACACACTCCAACACGTGTGGGATCTCATCAGACATCGTGAGCCACATATTGAATATTGACACGCAGCATGTCTCGGTCAAGCAAAAAAGACGTGGAATGGATCTAGCAAGATTTGTCGCCCTTAAGGAAGATGTGGGTAAACTCAGGTCGAACGGGTTTATCCGAGATGCGTTATATCCAGAATGGGTGTCCAATCCTGTACTTGTCAGGAAACCTAATGGGAAATGGAGAACAGGCATTGACTAATCACACTTGAATAAAGCTTGCCCAAAAGACAGTTTTCCACTTTCCCTGATTGATCAGCTCGTAGACTCAACGGCCAGACATGAACACTTATCCTTTATGGATGCATATTCTGGCTACAATCAGATATCGATGCACTTACCTGATTAGGAGCATACCTTCTTTGTCATCAATCTGGGACTCAATTGTTATAAAGTGATGCCATTTGGATTTAAGAATACCAAGGCAACCTATCAGAGACACGTCAACTGATTGTTCGCTAACCAGATCGGGAAAACCATGGAGGTATATATGGATGACATGCTTGTGAAGTCACGATTCTCCACCAATCATATCGTAGACCTGGAAATGATATCCAACATCCTTTGAGAGTACAGAATGAAACTCAACCCATTGAAGTGTCACTTTGGGGCCACGTTTGGAAAATTCCTTGGATTCATCATTAATGCTCGGGGAATCCAAGCCAATCCCAAGAAAATCTGGGCAATTATAAATCTTGAGACTCCAAACACTATAAACCAAGTTTAGAGCCTTAACGGGAAGGTAGCAGCACAGAGCAGGTTCATTTCGAAATCCACTGATAAATGTATTCCCTTCTTCAATCCAATCAGAAAAGGGAAATGAAACTTTGCACGGACTACATAGTGTGAGGGCGCATTCCAAGCACTAGTTCAACACCTTTCCACACCACTCATTCTGTCAAAACCTATTGATCATGAGAGACTGTACATCTACTTGGCGGTATCGGAAAATGCAATCAGTGCTGCTTTAGTTTGGAAGGAGGACCGGATACAACGTCCAGTCTATTACATCAGCAAAAGGTTGACCGGAGAAGAGAGAAATTATTCAAAGTTAGAGAAGTTAGCTTATTGTCTTGTTATTGCCTCGAGAAAGCTTCATCCATATTTTTAGGCTCATCTTATCACTATCTATACCGACCAGCCTTTATGAAATGCCCTTACGCGGCCTGAGACGTCTGATATGTTACTCAAATGGAATATCGAGCTGAGTCAGTTCGACGTCACTTACACAGCAAGGAAGGATATTCAAGGGAAGGTCCTAGGAGACTTCATCGTTGAATTCATGAAGATAATTTTTGATAGATTGAAATTTCTCCCTGCGGTACATCCTATCCCTGAACATGTCAAACAAAGCGTCATTGCCTGCAACAATGATGTTTATGTCCAGCTCAATGCGTTCGTACACTTGGTGGAGAAAGTTTCATAGGTTTCCATGGAACGTCAAAACGAGATTAATCGCCTCGAACTCGAAACCATTCATGAAAAAGATATCATTAAGAGCCAAGATAAAGAATTATCCTCATACATATCTCAACCCGAGGCTGCACAAAAAAAACACCAAGGAGACGGCCGAGACAATTAGTCGCTTGGAGGCCACACATAAGAAAGAAATCGATGAGGCAATCCAACGCTGTGACGCTCTAGCTTTGGAGAAAGACCTTATCCAAAAAGAGAAAAACGTTCTCGCTCGACGGGTCAAAGAGCTGGAGGAGTTGCTCTTGAAAGAGAGAGAAGAGCAGATTATAGCATAGGAAGAGTCGCAAAAATACTACAATGAAATCGTCGAGACAAGGCTTCAAAGGTAAAACTCGATGAGGAACTTTCTAGATTGGGGTGTTAAAAGAAGCAGCTTGCGAAGAAGGCAAGAAAATGGCGCTCATAGAGGCCGACTCTCGTCCTGAGGCAGCTACCGAAGCCGGTAGGGTAGAAATCAAGTGCTTGTTTGACCTATTCATCGTTGAGTACAATGCACGAGTCCTTATGCATCGTGACATATCTTTCTTAGGCGATGGTTATCTCGAATCACTAGTTGAAACATGGGATACTTTAGTAATAATTGAAAGAGTGGAGCTAGGTGTCGAAGACGTTGATTAAGAGGCCCTCGTGAAGGAAGTGCTCCGAGGAAATGAGCCTTCAGACTTATCCACGGCAAAAGCCCTCTTTGGAAAAGACTCCCCGTCATCGAAGGGTAAAGACAACATCGCTGAGTTGTTCGGCACCGAGTCCCCAATTCCTCCTCCCGTTCAAATGGCCGATAGTTCATCACTTGGGCCCCCGAGCAGCACATCGGTTATGACCTAGAGAAACCCGGACTTGGCGTTCACATTTTATCTCCAATCCCTAAGGGTGATACCCCGAGGACCACTGAAAGTCAGTTGGAAGCTGGTACATAGCTTTACCTTTTAGAGTTCAGGAAATCATTGCCTTTTGCGAGTAACAAATGTATTATAACATTCGCTTTTTATGAATTCATATAGGCCATTCCGGCCTCAAACTGATTCCAAGGAGCGATGTCGCCATGGAGCGGGAAGAGAAAGTGGCTGAGGAAATTTACACCGGAGATACCCATGATCTTGATGCTCAAGTGATCGGGGCGCTAGATGAGGATAAACTTGAGAATCCCTTGCCAGTAGATGAACACGACAAGGTCGAAATCACCGGTGCTTCCGAGCATACTTCTAAGCTCAGCATGAAGTAGAAAATCGAGGAGGAGGAGAAAAATAAAATCAAAGTTAAGATAGATACTCAGGTGGTGGAACTCGACGACCCCCTAAATGGTCCCTTGAAGGTCATTCTCCCGATGGGACCACACCTCTGGAGGTTCCCCTTCCTTCCTCGGATACCACTTCACTTGGAAGCAAGGGGTCCTGGTGAAAACGTTCAGCTGAGGAGACTTTAGAGAAACCGAAGAAGGAAAAAAAGTGGAAGTAATAGCTGTCATGTGGTCATGCCTCGCTTAACTTAAATTAGTCAAAATCATGAAGTTGTTTCCCTTCTTTTTATAGTCATCGTAGATAGACTTTGGCTTCGGACTTTTGAGAAGTTGTAATGGAACTTATTTTTTAACTAGTAGATAATTTTTTGTGTGTTCCCAAACTCTCATCCTTAGCTTATCATCTAACTTGTAATTGAAATTCAGAGTCTTATAGGCCACTTAAACTCCTATCTGCTTTCACGGGACTTGGAGATTTTTGGATCATTTACATTCTAATTCACAATTCGGGGACTCAGAATACTTTATTCCATGCTCCGGGGACTCAAAATACTCTAATCCCCGCTCCAGGAACTTAGAGATTTTCTGAATCGTTTGTACTCCAGTTTGCACTCCAAAGACACAGACTACCCTAGTCCGCGCTCTGGGGACTTAGAGATTTTTCAAATCGTTTATACTATAGTCTGCACTCCGAGGACTCAGAGCACTCTAGTCTGCGCTCCAGGGACTTAGAGATTTTTGAATCATTTATAATCTAGTCCACACTCTAGGGACTCAGAGTACTATAGTCCGCACTCTGGGGACCTAGAGATTTTTTGAATCATTTACACTCTAGTCCGCACTTTGGGGACTCAGAGTACTCTACTCCACGCTCCGAGGGCTTACAGATTTTTTGAATCGTTTACACTCTAGTCCGCATTCTGGGCACTCAGAGTACTCTACTCCATGCTCCGGAGGCTTTGAGATTTTTTGAATCATTTATTAATCGACTTTTAATTTTATGTGCGCGTTCACATGCCAGACAGATTAATGCAATTTAACTTTGCCATGGAATTATAACACATGGAACAACAATAATTCATAGAAAAATAGCTCCAAGCCTTTATTGATTGTAAAAATTAGGGACAAATTGAATTGTATTATTACATGTCGGAAACAGAGAACGACAAAAGAAACACATACTGGAAACAATTGCTACTAGAATGCTACTCAAAAGAGTGTCATGCCATCAACCATCGCTAGCTAGAAAATTCCTTCTCCAAGCTTCCATTCGATGACATAAGGATCTTCCCATGTGGGATTCATATGTGACAAGATGGAAAAAACTCGCTTCAAAACTCGGTCGCCTACATCGAAGGTTCTCGGTCGAACTTTTTCATTGTAATATCAGGCGACTCAGTGCCGATATGAAACCACCCTTAAATCGGCTTCTTCACGTTTCTCATCGACAAAGTCCAACGATTCCAGCAAAAGATCTCGATTCGTCCTAGGATCATAATGAGTCACCCGGTGAGAGGGAATTTCAAGTTCGACGGGTATAACAACTTTAGTGCCGTATGCCAAGGAGAATGGAGTGTGGCCAGTCGCAAACTTGGGGGTGGTTCTGTAGGCCTAGACTGTTGTTGGAAGCACATCCACTCACTTCCCTATAGCCTTCTCCAAAGGTTTTTCAATATGGACTTGATTATCTTATTTACGGCTTCAACTTGTCCATTCGTTTTAGGGCGAGCGACTGATGCATACCTTTTCTCAATGCGATTTTTTGGCAGAACTTTTTTAATTCTCTACTTTTAGATTGAGTTCCATTATCAGTAATGATAGTCTGAGGGAGGCCAAAGAGGCATATAATGTTTCGTACAACAAAATTAATGACCTTTTTGGCGGTGATCGTAGATAACGGCTCCGCTTTTGCCCACTTAGTGAAGTAAGCGACTGTGACGATTACATATCTCGCACCACCTTTGGAGATTGGCAAGGAACCGATTATATTGATTCCTTACATTGAAAACAGCCATGGACTAACCTTTGTGTGAGTTCCTTGGTGGTGCTCTTGTGATCTTTGCATACTTTTGACATTTTCCGCATTTCCTTACATAGTCTGCAGCGTCCCGATTCACGATCGGTCAATTGTACCCATATCGGAGGATCTTTTTGGCTAGTGTTTGCCCCCAGTATGGTCATTGCATTCTCCTTCGTGGACTTCTCTTAAGACTCGCTTTATCTCGTCATGGGTGATGCATCTAAGCAAGGGAATGGAGAATCCCTTCTGATACATCACTCAATCCTGCATTATATACCATGAGGCCTTGCGAACGACTTTTCGTTTCTTGGTCTTTCTCTCGGGCAAGGTTCCATGTAGCAAGTATTCTTTGAATGGGGTCATCCCCGTCTCCCGTCCCTGACATAAAATCTACCTCCATCTCGGTAATACTTTGGACGCATAAATTTTCAATGGGAACCAAACCCATCTGTTGTGCATCACCAGTACTTGCAAATTTTGCCAAGGAGTCGGCTTTCCCATTTTGTTCATGCAGAATGTGCGAAATACCATAGTATTTGAGGTCCGCCAACAATTCTTGAACTTGAGCAAGATATGGTGCAAGCCTTTGTCCCTTTGCCTGATAGTCTCCCCGTACTTGGTACACCACCAATTGTAAGTCATAAAAGATTTCAATTGATTTCACTCCAAGTTCTTTAGTTAGCTTTAGTCCAGCGATTAATGCTTCATACTCAGCTTTGTTGTTTGTAGCGGGGAAATCAATTTTCAAAGCATAACAAATCGATCGATTCTCAGGAGTTACAAGAATAATACCAACCGCAAAACAATGGTCGTTGGATGCTCCATCAGTTTATAGCTTCCATCGAACAACGGGAATTACATCATTACCACTTGGCTCGTCTGATATGGTGAACTTTGCTAACGCTTGCCCTTGGATAGCCCTCTGTGGTAGGTAAGTGATATCGAACTGACTCGGCTCAATGTTCCATTTGAGTAACCTTCCAGAAGTCTGTGGTCGTTGGAGCACCTGCCGCAGAGGTTGATCAGTATAAACACTGACCGGATGTGCCTGAAAATATGGATGAAGATTGCGTGATGCGATCACCAAGCAGTACGCTAGCTTCTCGATCTGAGGGTAATTTCTCTCTACCCCCATAGAACGCTTACTAACATAGTACACTGGCTTTGGATTCGGTCCCCTTCACGAATCAAAGCAGAACTGATGGCCAAGTAAACATACAACTCCTTATGGTCTACAGGCTTTGACAAAACCAAGGGCCTCTTCAAGTGTCTCACCAAAGCTCGGAACGCATCCTCGCAGTTCGAAGTCCATTCAAAATTTCTCTTCCCTTTCCTTATCACATCAAAGAAAGGAATACACTTGTCGGATGCCACGGATATAAATCGATCCAGTGCGGCAACTTTTCCTTTCAGGCTTTGTACTTGCTTTATAGTTCTGGGTGCTTGTATGTCTCGAATAGCCTGAATTTTTTTGGTTGGCTTTGATCCCTCGTGCATTAACAATGAAACCCCAAAACTTTCCCGACGCAACACCAAAGGAACATTTCAATGGATAGATTTTCATTCCATAAAATCTGAGTATATCAAACATCTCTGCCAAGTCTCGAATGTGGTCGTTTGACCGTCGTGACTTCACGAGCATATCATCTACGTAGATTTCCATTATTCTACCAATCTAGTATTTACCAACACCAAATGCTAATAAGTTTCCCCTACATTCTTTAACCCAAAAGGCATCACTACATAACAGTACAATCCAACGTCCGTGACAAAACAGGTATGCTCCTGATCCAAAATGTGCATCAGGATCTGAGTGTATCTCGAATACGCATCCATAAATGACAATGATGTGTCCTGCTGTCGAGTCGACTAGCTGATCAATTCTAGGCAAAGGAAAATTATCCTTAGGGCATGCCTTTTCGGGTCTAAGCAGTCAACCACAGGTCCTCCACTTCCCGTTTTCCTTTCTCATGGTATGGAATTAGATACTCATTCAGGACAGAGGGCTTCGTGGACGAACCTATTGGCTTTGAGTTTATCCACCTCCTCAATGAGAGCAGTAGACCTCTTCGGGTCCATGCCTCTCCTCTTTTGTTTCATTGGCACGTACTTCAGATCAATGTTCGACGCACGACTTGCGGTAGGGGGAGAAATCCCATAAATATCAGAGTGGGTCCAAGCGAAAACATCTAGATTCGCTCGAAGGAAATCAGTAAGGTCCTCAATCATCAAGGGGTTGAGTTGTGATCCAATCTAAAGCACCCGTGACGGGTCATCATGGATGATTGGAATGTCAATCATCAGTTCAGCCGGTGCCGCCT
Organism: Allium cepa; assembly: GCA_030765085.1. Classification (NCBI taxonomy): domain Eukaryota; kingdom Viridiplantae; phylum Streptophyta; class Magnoliopsida; order Asparagales; family Amaryllidaceae; genus Allium; species Allium cepa. Next base: position 488,499,466 of record CM060929.1, read on the forward strand.
TGGCCTCCTTGGGTTCTTCATCGTCATACCTCGGATCTACGTCTCCATAGATCCGACTATGTTGCCAAACCAAGGTAGGCGCTACTTGTCAATTTTCAGCAGCATGGATGCGGACAGGGTTATGCACACCCTTGCCCTTCTCTCTTCATTGGGCCTCTCTTAACTAAGCCATATAGCAAGCATGGCCAGTCGCTTGATCACCATGCACTTCACCAACTCCTCTGCCCGTTGGAAATTTCATGGTCAAATACCATAGGGCCAAAGTTGCCCTAAATTCTGCCAGGGCCGATCGGCCTAGAAAAACATTATACGGGGAATCAACATCCAAAACAATGAACTGTAGGATATGTACCCTCATGTGTTCACCTTCCCCCAGTTCACTTGGTAATTCAACAAAACCTATTACGTCCGTAGCCGCACCATTAAAGCCGTGTGTGTGGGCTTTAGACTATTTCAGATCCTTCGCCTCCATCTTCATTTGGTCATATGCCTTTTTGAAGATAATATTAAAAGAACTTCCATAATCAATTAGTAATCTTCTCACAAGCGCCGATCCAATCATAGCTGAGATTACCATCGGGTCAATGGTTGGTGCCTCCCCTCGATCGGCATCCCTGCTTCTGAACATTATATCATCGGTCATCATTCGCTGTTGTTTCGCTGAAGTCCCATCTTCAGTATTCGAGCAGCATTCAAAATCTGCATTCTTCAAGGAACTAGCATAGTTTCCAACTCTTGTCTGCCGGATGAATTCCACTAATTATCTTGTTTATGACCAACCTTCCTCTGGTCCGAGCGGGCTCCTCAGGTCGATGTAAAGCCTGCCCATGATTGGGGTCGGATGTCCTCTGTCCACCTTCCTGTGGATTCTTAACAGGCTGCTGTAACTTCTTTTGGTGAATCAACTTTTCTATAGCATCATGGAGGTGTCTACACTCTTTAGTATTATGCCCGTAGGTCTCCTAGAACCGACAATACTTTCCATTCTGCTTTTGTTCCTCAGTGGATTCGTTTAGGAGTAGATTTTGGTATTGGAATTTATTTCAAGTTGATAGATAAATATTCTTCAAAGACGTAATCAAAGGAGTACATTCGCTATAGGTTGCGACCATTTGTTTCCACTTTCCTGCTTCCCCTTTTTGTCCGAAATTTCCTCCTTCGGATCCTCTAGACTGCTTTGAATTATTTTGAACATTGACCTGGACCATACCAGAATTTTCGCCAGATTGCTTTACCGCAATGTTGCTTTGCACCGCTTCCTTGCTGGGCCCTGGCGCGTTGCTTCGTCTTGACCACCTGGCCTCTTCCCTTCTCATGAATAGGTTCACCTTTTAATAAAAGGGTTCTAAGGTAGTCGGTGGTTTTCCTTCCAGCCAATCGCTAAATTCTAAGTTTGGATGTACTCCTTACATCATAGCCATAAGGATAGCACGGTCTTTCGGATTGCCAACTTCGGTAGCAGAATCATGAAATTATTGCAAATAATCCTTTAACGACTCCTCTAGAGCCTAGATCACACTGGATAAATACATCACGTCTTTGGGCATGTGGCATGGATCCTAAACTGCTCCACAAATTTTGCCGCGGCTCAACAAACCTGGAAATTGAACGTGGGGGAAGTCTGGTGAACCACATGGTAGCTATTCCGGATAGGGTTATTGGGAAGCATCTGCATTTGGTCGCATCATTTGCCCTAGCCGAGTCCATCATCCACTCGTATCTCATTATGTGTTGTCGAGGATCGGTCTTCCCTTCATAGGCCAAAATAGTAGGCATGATGAACTTCTGGGGATACTCAACTTGTAGGATGGTATCTGTAAATGGAGTATGACTCCTAGATATGCCTCAGTCATCGTTGGTTAAGCTCTATTTCTTTGCCTTACCAAAGCAGATAAATCTGGACTCTGGATGGGGGGGCAAATTGGTATTTGTCCTGCACGATCATTATGGCTAGTACCTCCTCGGTAAGCGATCAACTAAGTGCGCATCTCGAGGACCCGCTTCACCACGACCCTAGCGAGGTGGTGGACCAGCTCCCAAACATGCTCCAGATCCTACGTTTTCAACACCGGTTTAGGAGTGACTCCCCAGGTGCAGATGAGGGGCCACGGTTCCAAGTAGGGAATCTGGACCATTTCTATTTGTTTGCTCTTGGCGAGTCATCACCAATTGCTCTAGTGCACCAGTTTGTGTCGTTTCGATCCCACGGAGTCTACACCTGGGGTATTCATCTGACAAAACAGAGCCATCGGATGATGAATAGGAAGCAGGGCTTCCTCCAACGTTCTAACGCTGCTGATGAGTGATCTGGATCATCAGGTTAGATTTCGCTTGAATCTGCTCGTTAAGATGTCTCCTACTTTCCATGAGCTCTCTCATCAGCTCATTGAACTCTGTCCTGGTGACAGATTTTGGTTGGTTTGGGATGGTAGTGGGCTCTGCACCTGCATTAGCTTGTTGATTGTTGGGTCCCACTTGCTAGACGCTGGCGGTCTCATTAACATCCGCATTGTGGGAGGCGGATCTGGTACGTGGTCTTTCCATCTTAGAGTTATCTGTAGGAACTCTGAGTAGAATCTATGACTCTTGAGAATAAACTTGGATCTCCTTCGGGGGATTTCCTCAATCCAGTAATGACAAAGTAGATTTAATAGCCTGAGAATGCACCCTCTCAATGAAAGCACCAAAACGTTAGCACCAAAATTGGTCACTAACACCCTTGTATAGAATTATGTAGAAAGATTAATGAAGAAAATAAATTAAAAAAGAGGAATATCACAGTAGAATGCGAAAACAACGGTAGAAACAAGAACGCCAGATTTATAGTGGTTCAGTTTAACTGCCTACATCCACTTTAAATGTAATCTTTATTGCTTCTTAAAATAATTGAATATAGATATAGTCCGTAAACAAACGGTTTGAATACAAGTTTGAGTAAGAGGAAGTTGAGTGTAGAAAATGGCAGATTCTCCCTGAAGTTCTAGAAAAGAGGTCCCTTCAACTGTACCCCTTCCCCTTCATTTATAGACAAAGACAACCTTGGTCTCCTATGCAGGCCCATGACCAAGATACTTCGGCCCACAGTAAAGATCTCGTGTTCACCGATCCATGTATACTGACCTTCTATGACCGACCTAATAATCACCGATCCACTCTGACCGACCCAGTGGTTCCTTATGGATGACTTGAAGCAAACTCACAAGCAACTCGGAGCAATAATGGGTATGATTTGAAATGAAACAGCAAAGATATCGCCCTGTGGTAGCCTTGTTACTCCTCATGCTGTTTCGCCAAACTACTCCACCGAGCCCAAATTGTCGAACCACACGTACCAACCCATACATGTCGTTCAACCAAACCGAACCACAATGGCCGGACCGCATACGAATGCCGACCCACATGTATCAGTTCTCTTGAGGCCTCTCCCATCTACACCGAACTATCTAGGGCCGATCCGCTTGATATAATCCCTCCCAAGCCGAACCAATCAGGCCAGCCTATCACGACCGAACTAATCTGACCAAACCACGTACGACCCTATTCTAACAAGGCCGATCCCATCACTACCGATCCACATATATCTTGTCCCAATACCGAGCCACTCAACAGAATGAACCATACATTTATGCCAAACCATGTATACATGCTGAACTATCTAGATTGCATCAATCCCTAATATCTCCAATCTCTTCTTGGCTCAAGTCTTGTCAATGTTCAATCAGAGCCTCTACACTATCACCTTACAGCCGGGCCAAGTAGCTGGGTAATAATTACAATCTTGATTACAACACAAAGTTCAATTTACTTCTCACTCCTCGGTACATATTCACTCAACGCTCGTATTTTTATCTTCAACTCTATTCCAGTTTGTATCTAGCATCCGAATTATCTTCCAAATAAACACTAACGTAGTAAAATTGAAAAAGAAAGATTTGGTAGTGTACGATAAAATGTGTATTTGAAACTTTTATTTGCCTCAGTTATTTGAGTTTTCCATCATCATTTATTTTAAATTCATTTTACAAGAACAACTTGTAACATGCATAGTGTATCACTGTACATGTCACAAGGCTATGCATACCGATATACGCTTGCTAAATAAAATCGTAGGGACGTGTGAGCACAAGGTCAACCACAACCCCAACCAAATTGTGGATTCAACTCAGGTGACTCAAAGAAATCAAACCAATACAACCAGAGTCAATATCAAACCACCTCACATATATATACATATGTATACACACATGTATACATATATGTGCAGTGACACACAACTGAACAATAAGGTAACCATGTAGAGAGAAAATGAAAGCAAGTGCATAGTAACTAAACATGAAGACCACCAGTACAATACAATGATCAAAAGCAATACAAAGACCAGACTCCAAAATGCAAATGGGATGCAACACAAACCAGACAATGTTCAAGACCGCTTGAACATAACCAGATCATATAATACATGGTGTAGACTAGCATACATGCATATGAAGCCTCAACCAACACACCATACATCACCACCAACATAATGGAGACTTATGAAGACCGTACCACTCTAAAATCAAGTGCACATATGAAGTGCAGCAAATAAACCGGTTCACAATAATATGCAGGCAGTTTCAAAAGAACAAGACCACACAAGGGCTGCAACAAGGATGGAACCAGATGCATAGAGACCATCTAAACTCCAAACAAGAATCAAGCTACAACATACATATATACATGTATATTCACACATGTAAATACACAGTGCATACATACGAAACAAAGAGACTAGTACAAATGAAACCAGAGAGATGAAGATCAATATGAAGTCCAGAACAAAATGCAAGGCAAACCAGACTTGCACAGACCAACAACATGCAAAACTAAAGTGAACCAGACTACATGAATCGTGGAGGCTACAATGACTCAAACACGCAACAGACACTGCATCAAGCTATACTCAGAGATTACTACTGCACCATAACTGACTTCAAAATCACAAACAGTAAAAAGTGTATATGGTGACACACATACAAAGTGTACATGGTGACACACATACAAAATGCACCAGATAATGACATATATGGTCATAGAACACAATGGCACAAGTATACGAAGTATACAAGCATTCAAATGATGCCAGTCATCATCAACAAAAATGAATACAACATGAAACAGTGGAACATAATGTACACAACAAAGGCACTAGACCAGTCAGAGGCATGAACTCAATGAAGCAGTGGAACAAGGCCACACTCTACATACAAACAAATATATACATGACGCAGGACTGGAAATTGTACTCAACTAGACCAAATGAAGAACAAGTCAACATGAGTTAAGCTACCGGCATGACTACAACAACAGTTTAGTTGCAGTTTACAGTTCTACAAAACATTGAAGTAGCAGGATGATGAATAAGTCAAGGTCAAAAAAACGGAGCTAATTTGAATTCATGGAGTAATTCGAAAAAGTCAATCAAATTAACCCAAAAATTATCTCAAAAATTAAAATGCCGAAGTCATAGGAAAAAGAACGGAATCGACTTAAAAATTATTCAAGCAAAATCAACAATGAACAAGTCAGAGATCACGACACTTGTTCGATTAAAAAATCATGGCCAAAGTAAATTCACAAAGAATTCAGATGAGAAATGTACGAACGTAATTTTAGGGATTCAATCCCTATAAATACCCAATAATCATCATAGGTAGAAATTCATTCTTGTTCAAGCAAAACTAGAGTAAGATACAAATTCAACCACACATCAATAAATTGAATTGAGTTCGAAAACAAGCAGCTGCAATAGAAAAAATATATGGCAAAAATCAAATACTAAATTCACAGTTTCGAACTCAATCCTGAAAGCCACCGAGATCAAATCAAAGCCAGGGTCGATTGACGAAGTAATTCAACTCAAAAGCATACTTCAATCGATCACAACATCAAGGCAGTGGCTTCGATTTCAAAACCCTAGATTTTGAAGAGGAATAAAAAAGAAATGAGAGGGAATGGTCGAAGAGAAGCAAAATAAGAGGGAGGCAATTTTTTATTTAGGTTGAAATTATTAAAAGGATATCATGTTTATATTTGGGCCGGTCTCTATTATTTACATTAGGGCTTAGCATATAAATTAGGATTTTTTGTTTAGCTTATTTTTATTGTGTTATTTTCGTGTGACTAGGTTATGAACTACGGTCGTGTAGTTTGAGAATTCGCAACTCGATGGCAGGGTTTTGATTGTACAGTTAGGTTAGTCATTAGCGGGTGTCACAAGTTTACGTATGTAAGCGTCTGACTACTTAATTTCTAGTAGAAACCCTAGGGGCAGCACGTAGGTAGGATTTTGCCGAAGCTATGTAAATTTGTATGTGATCTCTTTTACGTTATCTTTCATTTTTATTATTTGTGATTGATTTTTATTTCCGCATTAATTTTTATTATTATTAGTATCACCCTGTTCATCCCGCTCTAGGGAGAAAACGATCCTACAAGCTGTATCAGAGCTAGGGAAAAAACAATTTTTTTGTTTTAAAATTTCGATTTTTTCAAAAATCAGTTTTGGTTTTAAAAATTTGATTATTTAAATGGCTTCTTTTAATAATGCTTTTGTTGAGAGTCAGTTATAGTTAGGCCACCCATGTTCAATGGTGAATATGCATATTGGAAAAATAGAATGAATTTTTTTTTGAAAACCATTGATGCTTGGAATATTGTTGAAATGGGATATAGGACACCAACAATTATGTTAGATAATCAAAAATTTGAAAAACCGATGGATCAAAGGATAGTTCTTGAAAATAAACTGCAATTTGCAAACGCTAAAGCTATGAATTCTATTATCTGCTCATTTGATCAAATTGAGTTTAATCATGTCTCACATTATCTAACTACGTAGGATGACTCACGAAGGTACCTCCCAAGTCAAAGAATCTTGCCTTGCCATGCTCAGTAGCGAATGCGAAAACTTCACAATGGAAAAGGATGAAAATGTGAAAGAAATGTATGGACGACTTTCTAATCTCATATACAAATCAAAAGCTCATAGAAAACCATACAAAGAATTGGAAATATTTCGAAAAATCCTTAGAATTCTACCAGGAAATTTTGAAGCGAAAGTCACTGCAATTCAAGAATCAAACGATCTGAAACAAATTAAAGTTGAAGAACTCATCAAAAATCTTACCACTAATGAGCTAGAAATCAAATTCAAGGAAGAACGCGAAGGAGGTACTATACGAAAGAAACCAATAGCTCTCAAAGGAACAATTAAAAGTTAAGATGATGATGATGATGATGGTGCAGCAGAACTGATGCTGATAATAAAAAAATTCAAAAGGTGGAATCACAAGTAAGAAAATCCAGCTCTAAATCAATAATTGAAGAACATAATTGTCAAAGTTCTAGACAACTCAGAAAAGCAAGAGATCATTTGTCACAACTACAATAAACCCGGTCATATCAAGCCAAATTTTCCTAAGAATTGACTCAGCCAAGGAAAAAACTGAAAAGGAGAAGTTTTGCAGCTACTTGGGATGAAACTGATGAAGCTGATAAAAGCACTTGTAGTGAGAGTGAAGAATAAAATTTATGTCTTCAAGGAGAAACAACTGACAGTGATAATGACGACCAAACGAGGTATCAAAACTTACTCATTCGGAATTACTTAAATATTTTCATGAAATAAATGGTTGTTTTGAAAGATGTAACGACCCTGGATTTCGGCCCCAGTTATTTTAATAAATGTTTAATCTAATTAAATATAAAATGTGAATTGATCATATTTAAATGAATTCGATTTTTGAAATTTTGCCATCTATTTATACAAACTGTATTTTAAAAGGAGATTGATTTGGAAATTGAAATAAGTATTTCAATAATATTACAATAAAAATCTATCTTATATAATTACTTAAAATATTTTACATTGTTTATATTTAGTATAAAATAATATATATAGACAATAATGTTTGAAATTCTAAAATAAGTTTCTTAACAATATTATAAATAAAATTTAACTCATATAATTAAATTAAAATGCTATACATTGTTACATTTGTTAAATGAATACATATGCTTAATAATGTTTAAAATTTAAAATCTAATTCTAGCAATACAAAATATAAGGGTAGACTATGAGTTAAATTTATGTATATGGTTTAAATAAATACAAATGAATCATAAAAATGAGAATAAATTTAAATATAATTTATGAATCTAATTTAAATATTAATGGCTAAAATAGAAAATAGAAATTATAAAATATAGATAGATGATAATGTTCAATATAAAATATTAATATTTATGTAAGTCAAAAATATCAATATAAATGAATGAGTAAACTCATGGATATAAGTTTATTATTTATAGCTAAAATACAAATGGAAATAAATTCAAAAACAAGTATAAATAAGCAAATCATATATATTGTACATGATTGAAATATTGTTAGCTGAAGAGACATAACATTTAAATTGCTTCCGTCTCAGCCAACCTTTGTCATTTCGATTATGTATAAAATAAAATAAGCATAAAGTCTATAGAATAGGATGAAAACAAAGCCAAACTATGAAACAAACATTTTTATACAATACACAAGCATTTTCATTCATAAGCCAACATTTACCTACAAAAATGAAAATAAAATAAAATGCATATCTCCATACAAATATGTATCCTACAGTTCAAACTTGATTCATAGGTATGAACAAATTATAAGCTAGAAAGTAGTATAATAACAAAACAAAAGTCTTTATCCAAGGCTTCATACATAAGCCAAGTTTATACCTGCAAGATAGTACATATCTTCATACAACTATACACAGCCGAAATACAATAATAATTATGCAAGCATCTTATGAAGCAATGCATTAATTGTCATCAACTCAGCCACTTTTTTTGTTCTAACCAAATACTACAAATCCTTGTCATTTGCAGTAAATAAGCCTGCCCATATCAGACAAATAACAACTACACCAGTAGACACCTTCCTTCATACATATATCATCTTCTATATATCTATTTACATCTGTTCTTTTAGTTCGTTCAAAATATAATGAGAAACTTGGTTACCTGAGAAAAATTAAGAAAAAAAAAAGAGAAGAAGCCAAACTTAAATATATTCAAACAGCAAAAACAGATTCAAGTCTATAGTTTCAACCTTTTGTTTCAAGCAACTAGATTCACAGGTTGTTCAGGTGAGTAAACAAATTAATTCATAATTTAAGTTGAATTAAATATGTGTGAACCATCTGTGATTAATATGGTGCTTTGCTTGGATGTTTATTATAGTTTAACTCTGTATATATATACATATATATGCTTGGATTGTGTGTTTCTTCCTCTCTGTTTGGTTACAGGTTGCAAACTGATCAGAGAAATTTCAAATTTTTTTTTACTTTATCTGAACATTTTGGATTTCGAGTTCGAACAAACTTGTTTGTTTCCACTTGAGTTAAGGTTTTAATATAGTTTTCAATATGTATGGATATATACAGTATAAAAAAATAAAAATTAAATTATTCTTACAGGGGAAACTCTAACATATGGAAATTTTGAATATGATGAATCAATGATTCAAGTTTATATTGTGAATCGTTGTTCGAAAACATGATTTTTAAAACAAAAATTGAGATTTTACATGGATTATATCAGCAGCAGTTGTAATTCATCATAAATTGTTTCTTCTACAAATTCCCAGCGACCGGGAAATCGCTTTAAGCTGAATCTTTGCATGAAGTAAGCTTAGTAATCAATCATATCAGGAAAAATGCTAGGAAAAATTCCGAATGCGTGAATCTCTGGGATGACGTAAAAATAGGGTTTTGGGTTCATGGGTTTTAGGTTCTATAGATTTTCGATTTCGTCACCGTTGCATGATCGAGTGCCTCGCGTTTCGGGGAGGTGGAAGAGGAAGGTATGGATGAGGTACGGGCGGAGTTGCGTCGCTACAGGTGGTTGCTTTTGGCCGGACGTGGCGAATTGTTATCGAGTGTTCGAACGTGGGTTCGAGTTACAGGTTGTTTTTTTGAATTCATGGGTTTCGTGATGATTGGTGTTGCGATCTCGTTTTTGGGGACGAATTGTGATTTGTGGGTGGCGACGTGGGTGGCCGGAGGTGTGGCGAACCACCGTGCACGTGCACGGTGGTGTTTGGGGACGAGCTGTCGTGTCTGTGTCGTGGTGAGATTTTTGCTTCGTGTCGCACTCGGGAATTTGCGTGTGTGTTTCGAGTTATCAGGTGTGTGTATGTTAATTACTGCTGTTGCGTTTAATACTAGTTAAAAAATAATATGAAGAAGGTAAGATATAGGAAGGAGAAGAAGATGGAGAGTGAGAGAAGGGAAACGCACGGGAGAGTCACGAGGAAAAACTCGAGTTTCCTCGAGTAAAAATTGATGCGGTCTCGGTACCTTCCCCAAATGGCCGTTGTACCCTTGTTTAACTTAGTTAATTAAGTAATTGCTAGTTAGTTAAGTTAGTATTTTAATTAAAGGTTGATAGGTAAGAAAAGATATATAAGTAATAATATGAAATTAGGGTGTTAAGTAATTTGTATTTGAAATCTTAAATTGATAACCTTAATTTATTTATTTTTCTAATTAGAATAAATTATATGATAAGCAATTTAAATCTTAATAACATTAGTTAATTACTTGAGGTTAATTAATGGAAATTTAGTAAAATGATTAATAGGAATTATACTTTAATTAAATTGATAATAATTGATTTATTTAAGTAATTTGTAACAATTGAATAATTAATTCGTTTTAATAGGTAAGTTATTAACTAACTAACTGAGTAATTAAGTATCAGTAAATGAATACAAATTTAGTAATTAATAAATTAAAATTTTGAATAATTAATAAATTGATTAATTGAGTTACTTAATCAGCAATTAATTTAGTAGGATAAAATAATTTATTATTAAGTAATCAATTAAGTAAAGTAATCCAAACTGTTTAGAATGCATTGATAATTCGATATGATTGACTTTGATATCTGTTGATGATATTTCTGTGATATGTTGTGATGTATTATGGATATCTGTGATAACTGTGTACGATTTATCTGTTATATCTGTTATGTTAATTCCTAATATTGAATTGAACTGTTAAGTTAAATAGATAACTTGGCCCTTAAAATGGCGTTTGGATCCGATGAGACCGGGATCGAAAGAATCAATTTTGATTCTCCGAAAACCACATCAATCCAATTTAAACGTTAGGTCGTGAATTCTAAAATGGAGATCAAGATGGTGTTTTCAGAATGCAAGGGTTATCGTCGTTGACTCTGAGGGTGATTCCAAAATGAGTGTGACGAGATAATGCCTTCGGTTTCGTTCGAACCCGGAACGAACTTGTATGGATTGAATGCTTTCAACACATCGTCAGGCGGACGATGAGCATTCTAAGTGATATGTTCTTTAAAGGTAATCGTAGCCTCAAGCCTCATCAACCGGGAATGGCTAAAACAGGGGAGATGCAGCAAGGTTAGGTGAGTCATGCCCAAGCAGGACAAGATATTTCCCCTGTCTAGATGTCCCTTTTTATATTTCGGCTTAGTGGGCGGTTGCTAGCTACAACCGCGGGATTTATCTTGTTCGGGACTATTCAGTAAGGAATGGTTCCGGCCTTGTGTTGCAGGGGATGAAGGGAGTAATCCTCGGTACGGTGATCTAGGCCCCGTACTGTGACGGGCGGTACCCCAGTAGCCCTGCCATTGTTGGAAATCCATTTTCCCTACGAGACCCTACGGTTTTGATTTGTATTACCCACTTTTGTGGCTAGTAGCTGGAATTTAATGAATGTAACAATTTCGGCTATTTTCTATTTACCTGAAAACCCTAGACACTATTATAATATCACTGGATTTCCTATAAAATGTTTTGGTTAGCGTAAGGTAAAAACTTACCCGTATTTATTTGTGGGGAGTCTTACGTGATACCTTTATTTTCAAATGTTTTCAAAGTTAAGCAACTTTAAACTGTTTACTCATACCAGACCCATGTCTGACCCGGAGTTTATTTTTGTTTTCATAAACTCTCGGGTACCCAAATTTTTACGGGTAGCCAAGGGATTCAGGTTAGCTTTGATGAATTCTGGAGGAGCAATGGAGCAGGAGGCTTCAGCGTTGTAGATATATATATATATATATAGTTCCGCTGTGTTAGTATCTCTGAGTCATATTGTTTGAGTTGTATTGTATAGAGTTGTATTAACTAGACAGGTGTTTATAATTGTCTAGTATGTGTTGTATGATCTGTATAACTCTGATATATGAATTAAACTATGTAATATTTAAGTGATATATTATATTTTGTTCCATTCCGCTGTGAGATTCGGATATTGTTGTTCTTTCTTCTCTATCTTTTCTATTTTCTCATCCCTTTCTTTCTTAATGATGATACGTCTTTCTGGTGGTAGAAGGGCGGGTCGTCACAGTTGGTATCAGAGCATAGGTCGGTGATAACCTTGGCTCTGGTAGGATTTACTCATAAAATAGAGTCAGTGGAATTCTAAAATGAGTTTGAGTGTATTAATAGATATGAGCGCGTATTTGTTAGTGAATATAAAGTTGTTTTATATTGCGTTGATTGATTTATTGAGTGGTATGTGAACCTTCGTGGCACAGTCTCGAAAACTGTATCGAAGGGGTTTCTAAACACTTGAATAGAGCAATTCGACACAGTATTGTTTTTTAAAGTAGGGTAAATGAAATAATTTTACCCAAATTTATATTTTCATATAAAAGGAATATTTTTCTGAAATAACTATATATACTTGGATGTTTGCTTGTCAATAGTACAATCAAATAAAAATTTAAATTTGAGGGGTCTATAAACAAATAAAATTGTCTAAGTATGATCTTTAATACAAAAGGAATATAACTAAAATTTGATTAAACCAGAATTGAAGTCCCGAAAATTTGTAAGTGTTTAAATGAATTTAAACAAAAGGATTTGGAAATTTAAAAATCTTGGGAATGTTTGAAATGTTTTTCCAAAGATTTGAAGGAAAGAAAAGTAATGGAATCTTGTTTTGGAAAATTATTTTTGATATTATTTGGGGTTGTTGGGTATGCAAGTTATTTTAAAATTTTCAAAAGGAGAAAATTTGCTTTGGTGAAAATAATTGTTTGAAAGTTGAAAATTTGAGTTGATATACCAAGTATGTATGTGTAGTTATCATTTTAAATTGGTTTTGGAAATGGAAACCGGGCAATTGAATTTTAAGAAAAATTTTATTTAAATAATGGGAAAGGTCTGAATGAATTAACTGTTGAACTTATAAAGTAATTTGATATTAATAAAAAAAAATCGGGAATTTTGATCCCGGTATTAAAATTTAACTTAAGTAAATAAAATAAGAAATATACTTGAGGTTAACCCGAGATAAAGTTAAATGAAATTGAAGTTCAAAATGAACTTAATTGGATATAATATTTGAAGGTAAAGTGATAATAAATTGTGAGGAGGAAATTTATACCTTAAGATGCTAAGTGATATATATATAATCTGAAATTGTGGTTATGAGATGAAATGACTCAAATGAGTAATATAAACCTTAAGGTAAACAAATAAGTTTTTGAGCTCATATATTAAGAAATAAATTTAAAGGATTGGTAAGTAACTAAATTTAACCGAAGTTGAGTTGGAATAAAATTGAATTTAAATGAATTCAATCGAATCATAAATAATATTGAATAAAATAAAATTCTTATGTAAATAAGTAAATGTAAACCAAGTAAGTCTTGAATTGGATTTAAATGGTTATGGTGTGAGTTGTAAACAAATCTAATTCAAGCATAAATTGAATGACTTTATTTTAAATTAAAAAATGAATTGTTAATGTAAATTAAAATTTAAGGATGGATAAAAGAATAAACTAATCAGTAAGTAGTTGGGATTTGATTAAAAGAAAATCAAATCAAAGATTTAAAATGGAAGTTGGTGGAATAGAATAAATTTAAGTTGTTAGTTTGAAGGAAATAATAGCATGAGTAAATTGTGATATGGTTGTTTAAAATATTGGTTGTTGAGTTTGATAAAATGGTTTGAAATCAAACCCGTTGAAATGCAACGAAAGGATTGTGGATAAATTAATTGAGATGGACTCAAGTATAAATTGAGTTGAAATCAATTTAAGATTTGTTATAAAGCTTAAGTGATTATTTATTCACAATGATATTGTTAAATTGCCTAAGGAAATGGGTTGTTTGAAGTAGATAAGATTGAATAAAATTCTATGAATTATTGGAAGCAAAATAAGATGATTTTGAATATGAGTTGGTTGTGCTTAAATGAATTATATAAGCAAGTAAGTTGTACATTCCTTTTAACTAAAAGGGAATGGTTTGAAAATTGATTGAGATTAGTTGGGTTAAGGATTGGAACCTTACATATGTGTTTATAAAAATGTGTAATGGAGAATATGTCAAAACTTTTCAAAATTTGAAAAAAAAACATTTAGCAACAAAACAATTTCAAATTGAAAATTTAAAGTAAACTAATGAAAGAAACTAATAATAATCGGAATCAGTTTTAAATGGAGATAGTCAATAAAGGTTCAATATTCAGAGTTGGAAATAAATTGAAAATTCACAGGAAATTGAAAATAAGTGAATATAAGAGGATATAAAGGTTACAGTGATAGAGTAATAATATAAGGGAATATATAATGCTTATATCAAAACTTAAGAAATGGATGGTGAAACTCTTAAGTAAAATTTGATATTGAAAAAAAAAAATTAATTATTTCAAGTGGATATAAATCAAAATAATTGATATGGTTGATAATCAATTGATATAAATACGTAGGATGTACGTATATGATTTTATTCACGTAGCAATTTGATCCAGATTCGAGCATAGAATTTCGAGATAGTAAAATCAATCCGAGTTGGGATTTTTCACTCGATTTTCGATGACGAACCATGGATTTGGATTTTGATTGATTCTGGAAATTCTCTATCATAGTTGTGACTGTGCAAAGAGAATGACAGTTTCTGATCAAGAAACCAGACCTGAGTCCGTACTAGGAAGTCGGGTGGACGATACTAGTTCGGAAATGAAATTGTGTGATCGAGCGATCGGATTTGATATTGCGTACGAATGATATATGTACATCGTACGGGCTTAATTGAATAGATATGGAAATTCTGTAAAAGAGTCAATAAAATTTAGAAAGAGTTAATACTGTAGCTTTTAAAATTAAATTACTAAAACGGATGTCTGAAATTTATTGTGTATCCCATATATCTCAGGAAGTTTGTTCATGATTTATCATTAGTTGTTAAACTAGTAATTTAGGAATTTGGAAATTTAATCAAATTTAATTGTGGTCAAGAATCCAGATGGATTATTGATCATTGAGAGATAAACTCTCGATATTTTTAGGAAAGCTTATCTGGATTTAAGTTCGGATAACTAGTAATGTTTGTTAGAGAAGACTGTTTGACTTTGTTATTGTATGACTGATATGTATGTTTGGATGGTTGGTATAACAGCTTTTAAATTGTCCATGTTTTAAATTTCGGGGACGAAATTCTTTTAAGGGGGAAGGAATGTAACGACCCTGGATTTCGGCCCCAGTTATTTTAATAAATGTTTAATCTAGTTAAATATAAAATGTGAATTGATCATATTTAAATGAATTCGATTTTTGAAATTTTGCCATCTATTTATACAAACTGTATTTTAAAAGGAGATTGATTTGGAAATTGAAATAAGTATTTCAATAATATTACAATAAAAATCTATCTTATATAATTACTTAAAATATTTTACATTGTTTATATTTAGTATAAAATAATATATATAGACAATAATGTTTGAAATTCTAAAATAAGTTTCTTAACAATATTATAAATAAAATTTAACTCATATAATTAAATTAAAATGCTATACATTGTTACATTTGTTAAATGAATACATATGCTTAATAATGTTTAAAATTTAAAATCTAATTCTAGCAATACAAA
This sequence comes from Allium cepa, assembly GCA_030765085.1. NCBI lineage: Eukaryota > Viridiplantae > Streptophyta > Magnoliopsida > Asparagales > Amaryllidaceae > Allium > Allium cepa. The sequence continues at coordinate 488,515,429 of CM060929.1, forward strand.
ATATAAGGGTAGACTATGAGTTAAATTTATGTATATGATTTAAATAAATACAAATGAATCATAAAAATGAGAATAAATTTAAATATAATTTATGAATCTAATTTAAATATTAATGGCTAAAATAGAAAATAGAAATTATAAAATATAGATAGATGATAATGTTCAATATAAAATATTAATATTTATGTAAGTCAAAAATATCAATATAAATGAATGAGTAAACTCATGGATATAAGTTTATTATTTATAGCTAAAATACAAATGGAAATAAATTCAAAAACAAGTATAAATAAGCAAATCATATATATTGTACATGATTGAAATATTGTTAGCTGAAGAGACATAACATTTAAATTGCTTCCGTCTCAGCCAACCTTTGTCATTTCGATTATGTATAAAATAAAATAAGCATAAAGTCTATAGAATAGGATGAAAACAAAGCCAAACTATGAAACAAACATTTTTATACAATACACAAGCATTTTCATTCATAAGCCAACATTTACCTACAAAAATGAAAATAAAATAAAATGCATATCTCCATACAAATATGTATCCTACAGTTCAAACTTGATTCATAGGTATGAACAAATTATAAGCTAGAAAGTAGTATAATAACAAAACAAAAGTCTTTATCCAAGGCTTCATACATAAGCCAAGTTTATACCTGCAAGATAGTACATATCTTCATACAACTATACACAGCCGAAATACAATAATAATTATGCAAGCATCTTATGAAGCAATGCATTAATTGTCATCAACTCAGCCACTTTTTTTGTTCTAACCAAATACTACAAATCCTTGTCATTTGCAGTAAATAAGCCTGCCCATATCAGACAAATAACAACTACACCAGTAGACACCTTCCTTCATACATATATCATCTTCTATATATCTATTTACATCTGTTCTTTTAGTTCATTCAAAATATAATGAGAAACTTGGTTACCTGAGAAAAATTAAGAAAAAAAAAAGAGAAGAAGCCAAACTTAAATATATTCAAACAGCAAAAACAGATTCAAGTCTATAGTTTCAACCTTTTGTTTCAAGCAACTAGATTCACAGGTTGTTCAGGTGAGTAAACAAATTAATTCATAATTTAAGTTGAATTAAATATGTGTGAACCATCTGTGATTAATATGGTGCTTTGCTTGGATGTTTATTATTGTTTAACTCTGTATATATATATACATATATATGCCTGGATTGTGTGTTTCTTCCTCTCTGTTTGGTTACAGGTTGCAAACTGATCAGAGAAATTTCAAATTTTTTTTTACTTTATCTGAACATTTTGGATTTCGAGTTCGAACAAACTTGTTTGTTTCCACTTGAGTTAAGGTTTTAATATAGTTTTCAATATGTATGGATATATACAGTATAAAAAAATAAAAATTAAATTATTCTTACAGGGGAAACTCTAACATATGGAAATTTTGAATATGATGAATCAATGATTCAAGTTTATATTGTGAATCGTTGTTCGAAAACATGATTTTTAAAACAAAAATTGAGATTTTACATGGATTATATCAGCAGCAGTTGTAGTTCATCAGAAATTGTTTCTTCTACAAATTCCCAGCGACCGGGAAATCGCTTTAAGCTGAATCTTTGCATGAAGTAAGCTTAGTAATCAATCATATCAGGAAAAATGCTAGGAAAAATTCCGAATGCGTGAATCTCTGGGATGACGTAAAAATAGGGTTTTGGGTTCATGGGTTTTAGGTTCTGTAGATTTTCGATTCCGTCACCGTTGCGTGATCGAGTGCCTCGCGTTTCGGGGAGGTGGAAGAGGAAGGTATGGATGAGGTACGGGCGGAGTTGCGTCGCTACAGGTGGTTGCTTTTGGCCGGACGTGGCGAATTGTTATCGAGTGTTCGAACGTGGGTTCGAGTTACAGGTTGTTTTTTTGAATTCATGGGTTTCGTGATGATTGGTGTTGCGATCTCGTTTTTGGGGGCGAATTGTGATTTGTGGGTGGCGACGTGGGTGGCCGGAGGTGTGGCGAACCATCGTGCACGTGCACGGTGGTGTTTGGGGACGAGCTGTCGTGTCTGTGTCGTGGTGAGATTTTTGCTTCGTGTCGCACTCGGGAATTTACGTGTGTGTTTCGAGTTATCAGGTGTGTGTATGTTAATTACTGATGTTGCGTTTAATACTAGTTAAAAAATAATATGAAGAAGGTAAGATATAGGAAGGAGAAGAAGATGGAGAGTGAGAGAAGGGAAACGCACGGGAGAGTCACGAGGAAAAACTCGAGTTTCCTCGAGTAAAAATTGATGCGGTCTCGGTACCTTCCCCAAATGGCCGTTGTACCCTTGTTTAACTTAGTTAATTAAGTAATTGCTAGTTAGTTAAGTTAGTATTTTAATTAAAGGTTGATAGGTAAGAAAAGATATATAAGTAATAATATGAAATTAGGGTGTTAAGTAATTTGTATATGAAATCTTAAATTGATAACCTTAATTTATTTATTTTTCTAATTAGAATAAATTATATGATAAGCAATTTAAATCTTAATAACATTAGTTAATTACTTGAGGTTAATTAATGGAAATTTAGTAAAATGATTAATAGGAATTATACTTTAATTAAATTGATAATAATTGATTTATTTAAGTAATTTGTAACAATTGAATAATTAATTCGTTTTAATAGGTAAGTTATTAACTAACTAACTGAGTAATTAAGTATCAGTAAATGAATACAAATTTAGTAATTAATAAATTAAAATTTTGAATAATTAATAAATTGATTAATTGAGTTACTTAATCAGCAATTAATTTAGTAGGATAAAATAATTTATTATTAAGTAATCAATTAAGTAAAGTAATCCAAACTGTTTAGAATGCATTGATAATTCGATATGATTGACTTTGATATCTGTTGATGATATTTCTGTGATATGTTGTGATGTATTATGGATATCTGTGATAACTGTGTACGATTTATCTGTTATATCTGTTATGTTAATTCCTAATATTGAATTGAACTGTTAAGTTAAATAGACAACTTGGCCCTTAAAATGGCGTTTGGATCCGATGAGACCGGGATCGAAAGAATCAATTTTGATTCTCCGAAAACCACATCAATCCAATTTAAACGTTAGGTCGTAAATTCTGAAATGGAGATCAAGATGGTGTTTTCAGAATGCAAGGGTTATCGTCGTTGACTCTGAGAGTGATTCCAAAATGAGTGTGACGAGATAATGCCTTCGGTTTCGTTCGAACCCGGAACGAACTTGTATGGATTGAATGCTTTCAACACATCGTCAGGCGGACGATGAGCATTCTAAGTGATATGTTCTTTAAAGGTAATCGTAGCCTCAAGCCTCATCAACCGGGAATGGCTAAAACAGGGGAGATGCAGCAAGGTTAGGTGGGTCATGCCCAAGCAGGACAAGATATTTCCCCTGTCTAGATGTCCCTTTTTATATTTCGGCTTAGTGGGCGGTTGCTAGCTACAACCGCGGGGTTTATCTTGTTCGGGACTATTCAGTAAGGAATGGTTTCGGCCTTGTGTTGCAGGGGATGAAGGGAGTAATCCTCGGTACGGTGATCTAGGCCCCGTACTGTGACGGGCGGTACCCCAGTAGCTCTGCCATTGTTGGAAATCCATTTTCCCTACGAGAACCTAAGGTTTTGATTTGTATTACCCACTTTTGTGGCTAGTAGCTGGAATTTAATGAATGTAACAATTTCGGCTATTTTCTATTTACTTGAAAACCCTAGACACTATTATAATATCACTGAATTTCCTATAAAATGTTTTGGTTAGCGTAAGGTAAAAACTTACCCGTATTTATTTGTGGGGAGTCTTACGTGATACCTTTATTTTCAAATGTTTTCAAAGTTAAGCAACTTTAAACTGTTTACTCATACCAGACCCATGTCTGACCCGGAGTTTATTTTTGTTTTCATAAACTCTCGGGTACCTAAATTTTTACGGGTAGCCAAGGGATTCAGGTTAGCTTTGACGAATTCTGGAGGAGCAATGGAGCAGGAGGCTTCAGCGTTGTGTGTGTGTGTGTGTGTGTATATATATATATATATAGTTCCACTGTGTTAGTATCTCTGAGTCATATTGTTTGAGTTGTATTGTATTGGGTTGTATTAACTAGACAGGTGTTTATAATTGTCTAGTATGTGTTGTATGATCTGTATAACTCTGATATATGAATTAAACTATGTAATATTTAAGTGATATATTATATTTTGTTCCATTCCGCTGTGAGATTCGGATACTGTTGTTCTTTCTTCTCTATCTTTTCTATTTTCTCATCCCTTTCTTTCTTAATGATGATACGTCTTTCTGGTGGTAGAAGGGCGGGTCGTCACAAAAGACATAGGGAAAAGTACGCTAAAATTGAATCACAAAGAGATTGTTTGATAGAATTAAATAAACAGCTTGATGAATAAGTTAAAAACTATCGAAATAAGAGCCCTAAGTGTGATAAGTGTCCTTCACTTGAAGAAGAGATTAAAAAATCAAAAATTAAAATTAAATCACTTGAAAATGAAATTCTGATTTCGAAAGAAAGTGAAAACTCTAGAAGAGAAAATTCTATTAAAAAGTGGAATTTGTTATTGAATGAAAATGAATCTCTCAAAACAAAGTCCAACATTTGTCTACAACTCTAGGGAAATTATCCAAAGGAGAAAAATCACTAAATATGCTATTAGGGAAACAAACTGTTAATACTTTTAGACAAGGACTTTGGTATACTCAATTTGAAAAAGGTAGAAGAGAAATTAATCATGTTAACTCCAAGTGCACGATTTGTGAAAAAAATGGACACAGTCACAATAATTGCCGGTATAGGCCCAAACACGTGAAAACCATACCAGTTTGGGTTCCAAAGGGCACGAATATAAAATCTCTTAAAGTCAACCAAATCTGGGTGCCAAAAGGAACAAATATATATTGTTTTGGGTCTACACAAACATATTTTTCAAGACCTTTTGTCACTAACAACCACAGACCTACAAAAAAACAGGTCACAAAAATCTTTTCTCGTGTAGGTGTAGTGGCAGGCTCAATAGTGTTACTTGGATTCTGGCTATTCTAGGCACATGATGGATGATGAATCAAAGTTCCTTAGCCTAGTACAAAGGTGGCAGAGTCTTAATGGATAACAATGAAAAATTATCGATAAAAGTAAAATAGTTAACGGTACATTTATCTTGAACGATATATTATATGTTGAGATCTGCACCATAATCTGATTTCAATCAGCCATTTATGTGATAAGGAAATGAATATTGATTCTGATTCTGATTTATGCAAAAATATTGACCAATCACATTTTCATGACACTATGAGTACCTCTAGAGTTTTTGAACTAGTTTATATAGACTTGTTTGGACTAAGGATATTGCAAGTTTTGGTGGTAAGAGATATTGTTTTGTATTGGTTGATGATTACTGTAGATACATATGGATATATTTGTTTATCTTACTGCTTCTAGATCTGACACTATGTTCACTAGTTGTTAATGTGCTCATTTTCAGTCAATTCCTTAAGGAATCACATTTTAAAAGCTATAAAATGATTATAAGATATTTGTTGCAACTTCATGGTCTGGTCTATGATATCTAACTTTTGATAACTGTGATTTAAAGGGGTATTCAGATGCAGATTCTACTGGTAGTCTAGTTCATAGAAAAATTACGTGGAATGTGTTTTATGTAGGGACATTCATAAGTTGCATCACATTTCCCAATAAAATATCTACATAATTTCCATTTTAACCGCTTTTCGATTGGTAGACATTTTTTCATAAAATCCCTTCCAGAAAATAGTTTTTTTTTTATTTGACTACGTTTCAGATTAGGCATTTTAGAAAATTGATTTTATAATTATTTTGGATTTGATCTTAAATGACAACATTAACTAATCTGACTCCCTACTGATTATCGAAAAGAAAAGTAGCTGCCAAAAAAAGTGACGAGTGTTGATATTAATCATATATGATGGCTTGAGATAGTGTATGTGTAAATTTCTTTAAATATTTAAACAAACTTTGTAATAACTTTGATTGGTAAAAATTCCATTACCATCTCCATTTCTATCATATTTCTAACGAGCGTCACTCATTAAAATCCAATATAGTATGTCAAAATATGGTATTTTAAATGGAAAATTATTCGTTTTTTAATTTAATTAGCAATAAAATCATCCAAAGTATTCACTCTCATTCAAAAGTCTTCGTGGTTATGCGTGGGTGAATTACTTGGAATCTTTAATTATGTGCTTTCATGCTCATTTGAAAGTCCTCATGGTTATGCATGTCTGGAACATATATCAAAATTGATTATTAAATAGACGAGTTGATTCTAATCCCATTTAAAAGTCCTCACGGTTACGCATGGTTAGAAGATGCTTAAAATTCATTATTTTAAAATTTAAATATTATTACTAATCTCATTTAAAAGTCCTAACGGTTATGCATGGTTAGTAAGTATTCAAATTCCTATTATAAATGTACCACAAATAGACACCTCTAGATGGTTTTATATGCCAACATCACCCATATCGCTCTAAAGTGGAATATGCGTCTAACAGAGTATTTACGATTTTTATTTGATTTTCTTATTGAAATTTAATATTTAAACTCGATTAGGTATTAATGTGGTATTAATGTCTATCACTTTGTACATATTTAATATTCAAATGTTTTATTTTTTATTTGCATATTCCCATCTAGTTTCATTTGCATATTTTTATTTATTTTCATGCATATATGAAGGGGGAGCTTTGTTGTAGAGGGACCATTCAAATAAGGGGAGCAAATAGAATTCATCAATGACCAAATACATTTAATAGATTCAAAATCTTAATATATATTTGTTATCATCAAAAGGGGAAGATTGTAGAATATGTTAATATATTATTTTTGTTTAATGATAATAAACATATATATATATATTCGTTAATTGTATTTTTTATTGTACTATTTTAATTTTTACATGATTAAATAAATATTTTTTGAATAAAATAAATAACACGGAATTCAAATTCAAACAAATATCTTATTAGAAATTCAAGTAATATAAATTTAAGCTCTCACTACATATAAACATTTTCAATTACATTACAATCTTGATTACAACACAAAGTTCAATTTACATATCACTTCTTACTACATATTCACTTAACATTCGTATTTTTATCTTCAACTATATTCCAGTTTGTATCCAACATCCGAATTATCTGCAAAATAAACACTAACGCAGTAAAATTGAAAAAGAAATATTTCGTAGTGTACGATAAAATGTGTATTTGAAAATTTTATTTGCCTCGGTTATTTGGTTTGTTCTTCGTCATTTATTTTAAATTCATTTTACACGAACAAATTGTACTATGCACAGTATAACACTGTACATGTCACAAGGCCATGCACACCGGTATACACCTGCTTGATAAAACTGCAGGGACAGATGAGCATGTGGTCAAACCCAGCCAAATGGTGGATCAACTCAGGTGACTCAAAGAAATCAAACAAATGCAACTAGAGTCAATATCAAACCACCACACATATATATACATATGTCTACAAACATGTGTACATATACGTACAGTGACACACAACTAAATAGTAAGGAAACCATGTGCAAAGCAACTAAAAGGAAGTTCACAGCAACTAAACACGAAGACCACAAGTGCAATACAATGGTCAAAAGCAATACAAAGACCGGACTCAAAAATGCAAATGGGATGCAACACAAACCAGAAAATGTTCAAGACCACATGAACATAACCAGATCATATAATACATGGTGTACACCAACATACATGCAGATAAAGCCTCAACCAACACACCAGACATAACCACCAACATAATGCAGACTTATGAAGATCAGACCACTCTAAAATCAAGTGCATATATGAAGTGCAGCAAATAAACCAGTTCCTAATAATATGCAAGCAGTTTCAAAAGAACAAGACCACACAAGGGATGCAATAAGGATGGAACCAGATGCATGGAGACCCTTCAAACCCCAAACAAGAATAAAGCTACAACATACATATATGCATGTATGTTCACACATGTATATACAAAGTGCATACATACAAAACAAAGAGACTCGAGTACACATGAAACCAAAGAGATGAAGATTGATATGAAGTCCAGACCAAAATGCAAGGCAACCTAGTCTTGTACAGACCAACAACATGCAAAACTGAAGTGAACTAGACTACAAGAATCATGGAGGCTACAATGACTCAAACATGCAACAGACACTACATCAAGTTATACTCAGAGAATACTACTACACCATACCTGACTTCAAAATGACAAACAACAACAAATGTATATAGTGACATACATACAAAGTGTACATGGTGATACACATACAAAATGACCCAGATAATGATATATATGGTCACAGAACACAATGGCACAAGCGTAGTGTAACATTCTGGTTAATTTGTGAATAAAATTGAGAATTAATTTGAATATTTGGGAATTCTAAAACAAAAAAATATTTTGAATAATATATTAATTATAAATTTGATTGTGGATCAATTTGAAAATTTTGAATAAATACATTTATGAATGTATATAGATTGGAAGTTAAATTGTAAATAAATTTTGATTTTAGAAAACAAATGTAAATATTTTTAAACAAATTGGATTTATAATTTGGGATTAATACAGAAATTATTATTTTTTAAACATTTTCTCTACAAAGTTGTATAAATAGTTATAAAAGTATATAACATTTAAAACATAATAATTATAGATTTGAAAGTATAATAAAGATGTAATTATATTGCATAATTTATAATAGCACAAAGGGTTCAAAACATAAATTGTAAATAAATTCAAGGAAAGGATTAAAAATAAATTTAAATATGTTAACAAGTGTAAGTATTTTAAATTTATTAAGCATCTGTAACCAAAGTAACTACATAAATTTACAAGTGTAAGCAAAATATTAAAATAAATAAACAAGTGGCATAGCTTTTGAATTCTTTTAATTTGAATAATATGTAAAAAAATCAAAGTAAGAAACCAGGTTTCTCTTCTTCATTTTTTTGCAAACCTATAAACAAACTTGATTCAAGATGAAAACCAAAAACCTGAGCAAAGCATTCAAAGAAAAAAAATCTGATCATCTCGGCAATTTAAAGTCAAACCTGGAAAGATTTAAAAACCTCGAAAATAAGATCAGATCAAAGTAAATTTTTTAAGCCTAAAGTAGTTCAAATTTCAGCTTAAATTCAAAACAACAAGCTTTAGGTTCAACTCTGAAAAACAAGCAATGATTCAACATTTTGTTTCCCAGGCTTTGGTTCTTTGTTGTCTGGAATCAGGTGAGCAAAATCCCCTTAAATTTGCTTCCATGTTCTGATGATGTGTTTGACAGTTGAATGTATTATGGATATATTGTTTATTATGCCTGCATATTGAATATATATATACACACACATCTATATTGATATGCATATCTATATGAATATGTTAAGCTCTGTTATAAGTTACAGGTTTCCAAAACCTGATTCGAAAATTAAATTCTCTACCTCCAAATTATTTTAGACTTTAGGATCTAAATAAAATTTGTTTATACAATCCAGATCTAAGTTCTAAAAATATTTTTAAGATAAATTTGAGGATAATTTATACTGGGAAGAAGATAAACAGTGAAGCTTAAAAACATGTTAAAATTTGAGTATCAGAGTTTCTATATTTACTTACATCATTTGGTTTGACTTCGAAAAATATGATTTTTAAATTAAATTTCAAGATTTTTAATTTGATATTAAGGGAGGAATGCGAGGATGAACAGAGATGGGTTTTTTGTCAGATTCTGGTGATTGGTGAAGTAGTGGGTCTCGAAATTATAGCCGGTGGTTGCTGAAAGTCGGGGGAACTCGGGAAAAATACTCACTTGAATTCTAGTTCGTCAGGTTGTTTGTCTGAGTTGATTTAAGGTTTAACGACTAGATTTAATTGTCGATGTTTTCAAGATCGTTCATAGTCAATGGTGGATTGGAATCAATCGCAGGTGGGGGTAAGGGTGTATGGGTCTTCGGCGAGGCCGTAGTCGGAATTTCGAAGTCTCTAGCGATCAAAATTCTTGGGGCGAGGTGATTTTGTTGACCATGTCTAGTTTCATTATGGTATTGATTAGCTCCAACGTGTTTACTGATGATTTCATAGGAGCTAGGTGATGGTTTGGGTTGAGATGGTCGTTGATGACATGTCGAAGGTTTCAGCGATGGTCAAGGGGCATTGGATCATCGGTGCACGTGCATCTGTGCATATTTGTTTGGGTTGCTTGTGGAAAATTGGGGAAGAAGTATGTTGCTCGAAGTCTATCTCAGGAAGATGATGAATTGGCTCGAGTGTGTTATCATGTTGGTACGCGAAAGTTTGTTTGAACAGGATTTTAAAATTTCAAATCGAAACAAGTTTGAGAAAAAAATAAAAAAAGGAGCTCATGTGTTAACTTGGGGTTGAGCTCGAGAATTAGGTGGGTGAGTCGGGTTTTCTTGTGCAAGTTAATAAGTTTTTCAAAAGCAAAAGAAACCAAGTTTTAAAGCAAAAGTAATACAAGTTTAAAAGTAAATTTTTACCAAGTTTTCTAAAACAAGTTTCAAACTTGAATTTAAAATTCAAATACGATTTGAAAAATAATTTGATGTGGTTTTTAAATAAATGTTATATTAGATTAATTACTAAATCTCTGAGAGTTTTCAAATGTAATTAATTGATGTGATTAAATGGATAATTAAGTAATGATTTAGCTTTAAATATTGAGTAATTAAAGATTGATTGATTACTTAATAATAAAGGGTTTACTTAATAAATTAAAGAATAATAAATTGGTGAAATTAATTTATAAAGGATAATTAGTTTATGATTAAAGATTAATTAATGAAAAGGATGATTTCTTAGTGGAAGTATTTAAAGGTTAATTACTTTGTGTAATTAATTAAGGTGATTTATTAATGGACAATTATTGAATGTAATTAAAGTAATTAATTAATCAAAGGTTAATTAATTTTAGGTAATTAATTAAAGTGGAAATTAGCCACAAGGGCCTCTTTAGCAAGTGCAATTATTTTCTAGGACACACAACTGAAGTAATTACTTTTGAGGACAAAATGCAAAAGAATTAGTTTCTACGGCCTAAAAATCTATGAAATTATGTCCTTAAAAGTAATTGGACAGCTAACTTTGTCCTTAAAAGTAATTATCCTGCTGACTTTGGCCTTGAAATTAATTTATGTGAATGTTTGTCCTAGAAACTAATTGGACTACAAAGTTTATCCTTCTAGTGAAATTTCCCTTAATTAAAAGATAATTAATTAAGAGTTAATTAATTGATTAGTGGCACTAATTAGGATTAATTTATTAATTAAGAATAATTAATTAAATGGTAACTAATTAAGGGTTAATTAATTAATGTGATTAATTAAAGGATAATTAAATAATTAAAGGTTAATTATGTAATGATTAAAGGTTAACTGATTTATTAATTAAGGTTAATTAATTAATAATTAAGGTTAATTAATTTATCATTAAAGGATAATTAGTTAAGATGGTTTGTAATTAATTAATATTAATTAACCAGGATTAGTGTTTATTTATAAGTAATTAATCTGATTTAAATTAATCAGATAATGAATTGATCTTACTTATGGATGTTTGGATTATATGAATGCTGTGAATTGTTTGATATCCCTTATGTGTGATGCTCTATTTTGGTTTGAGCTGTGATGAATGTAATTTATTTATCTGTGATGAATTTATATTATTTATCTGTGAATCTGTGAAAATAAGATAAGCGTTATAGGATTATACTGCTTATCGATACTAACGTGCTTGAATTTGTGATGATTGATGATGTTTCACTATTGTGTAAAACCCCTGGACTATACCATACACACACAAATATGGATTTCACGAGGATTCGGTTGAGTCATAGATATTTAGAAATTAAAATATTATTTTATTTGAAGGTTGAATTTTTAACCCAAATGGTTTGAAATGGAATTGGACTGAGTATGAAAAGCTTTTGAAAAGGAGTTTTAAAGATAAAAGTTATTTTGAATAACTTGATAAAGTTTTGGAAACTAAAATAGTTTGATTTGAATTTGAATTCAAGGTTTAAAATTGAATTCTATGTTTGGTAATTTTGGTTTAAAAAGGTTATACAAGTTATATAATATATGTATGGATTATTAAACCATCTTTAAAGTATTTTGAAAGTATTATTTTGGGAATTTAAATCTAACCCAAGTTTGTACTTTAAAGGCTATAACTTGTGTATATTTGATTGGATTTTTCCAAAACGAAAAGTATTTGTTTTCAAATAATAATGGCTTTCATATAAAGAAAGGATTTCTAATTTGTGTTGAAAGATTTCAAGTTTGAAATGGAATTGAAATATTTTTGAAAGCTATGAATGAATCTTTGTGAAAGATGGTTGAACCTTGTTTTGAAATTGAAGAGGATCTTAACGGTGTATCTTTTGTATAAAAGATTTGAAAATGGAATTGTTCAGAAAGCTATGAAGGAATCTTTGTGAAATATTTGGTGAACTTTGTTTCAAACAGAAGAGGATCTCAAAGATAGATCTTTTGTTTAAATATTGTGTATGAATCTTTGTGAAAGATTGGTGAACTTTGTGAAATGAATCATTTTGTTTAAAGATTTGAAAATGGTAATTTGTTTAAACCATTTGAAAGAAAGGTTTTGGGTAATAAGTTGTGACTTAACTAAGATCCCAATATCCATATGCTTTTTAAATTAAGCGCTCATTATTCGTTTTAGCTGGGGGAGGACTTTGTGTCATAAAACCATTCCGAATAATGATACGACGATATAGATAGCATTTAAAGACCGGTGGTGAAGACCGGATATTTTTAAAAGCGAAAGGATAACCCGTCGAATGTCTCTGCACCGACTGGTCCCTGGTATAAAGATTTGATCACCCTTTGTGATGGGGAGTCTGGACGTGATTAGGGATTATCCAAATTGCAAGGGCTTCTTTTGAAGTGCCTTCGATTCTGTTCGAACCCGAAACAGATTTGTATGGATGTGTGTCTGACATTACACTTTGAGATTGAAGCTGGTTTCTATCAAATACATTTCTGTTCGGTGGCGGAGAATTTATTCTCTTAGCTTAACACCCTTCTCTGAGACGTACGAGCTCAGAGGTTATGTACTTGATGGTTACTAGTGATACATTTCCAATTTGTTAATGTGGCATACGAAGTGTTGCTGATCATTTGTTGATCGAAGCATGGATTTTGTGAAAAGCGTAGCTTTGTGGATGAGACTGCATCAGAACCTCACAACTCGAAATGGTCGAAACAGGAAGAATGCAGCAAGGTTATTTGGAGGTAGCGCTTCCTGATGGTATGTCCATTTCCTCCTGGATAGAGGTGGTATCATGGTATGAAGCCCAGATATTTAACCTATGTGGTTACTACAAATTTATTACTTTGTGGTTGAGGATCCTTGGATAGAGGTTGGTTACGACCGTGGGATGGCATGCTCGTGACAGTTAGTTACCTAGTTACAGAGGTAACCTAGCCTTGTATTGGCAGAGATCCGGTTAGGTTCTTGGGACGTCCCTCTAGAGGCATGCCCATGTGGCCTCAGAAGTTCCTTAGCCTGACCATTGTTGGAAATCCAATCTCCAATACGCGCCTTGTACGGTTTTAGCTGTATAACCTGCCACCTCATATTTTGCATAGTAAGCATATTTGACTATCATAAGGAGAAATCCCCTCTAATTGTGCGCTTGCATTGTGTGTGTAGGGAGGCCTTATGGAAGTTTCATTTTCCAAAAAGCATTGCGGATTTCTCTTAAACTCTTTTGTTTTGCTTTTGAAGATAAACTATTTTTGTTTGCTCATACTAGTCCCATGACTGACCCGGAGTTTATTGTTCCCTTTCTAAATTCTGGGTGCCCATAATTTTCCACACGGGCAGTCTAGAGTTGGATTTTTTAGATAATCAAATAATAGGTGTATAATTCGATAACATCCAGCCTTTGGATTCGGCGATAGCATTTGTTCAATAAGACTGACCTTGCTTAAGTCAACTTGATGGTGGTTCGTGCTCATCGGATTAGAGTCTTCGAAGCTTTTGGGTTAAGCCATTTGGTTTTGGAACTTTGGCATTGGAATGTAGTTTTGGATTCTATCTTCTTTCTATTCTTTGGAAGATCAAGTTGGTGATATTGTTCAGCTGTTGTCTTGTATCTCTGGTAATATTGACATTCATGTTGTATCCGATATTGTATCAATTGTTGTATATAAATGGATTATTCATTTTCTTCCACTGTGTTGTTGTACATATGTGTTATAAGCTCCGGCACGAATCGGATTTCAATGGTTGAATCTGCTTCATTCGAGTACAAGTTAAGTACGGGTGTCGATTTTCGAGCGCTGAAATTCGGATCGTGACATATATGAAGCATACAAGCATTCAAATGATACTAGTCATCATCAACAAAAATGAATACAACATGAAACAGTGGAACATAATGAACACAACAAAGGCACCAAACTAGTCAGAGGCGTGAACTCAATGAAGTAGTGGAACAAGGCTACATTCTACATGCAAACAAATATATGCATGACGCAAGACTGGAAATTGTACTCGACTAGACCAAAGGAAGAACAAGTCAACATGAATTAAGCTACATGCCTCACTACAACAACTGTTCAGTTGTAGTTTACAATTCTATAAAATAGTGGAGTAGCAGTTCGATGAACAAGTCAAGGTCAAAAAGAACGGAGCTAATTTGAATTCATGGAGTAATTCAAACAAGTCAATCAAAATTTACCCAAAAATAATCTCAAAAATTAAAATGCAGAAGTCATAGGAAAAAGAACGGAACCAACTTAAAAATTATTCAAGAAAATTCAACAATGAACAAGTCAGAGATCACAACACTCGTTCGGTTAAAAAATCCCGGCCAAAGTAAATTCACAAAGAATTCAAATAAGAAATCTAGGAACATAATTTAAGGATTAAATCCCTATAAGTACCCAATAATCATCATAGGCAGAAATTCATTCAAGTTCAGGCAAAACCAGAGCAAGATACAAATTCAGTCACAATCAACAACTTGAATCGAGTTCGATAACAAGCAACTGCAACAGAAAAATTATACGGAAAAAATCACAGACCAACTTCACAGTTTCAAACTCAATCCGGAAAGCCACGAAGAGCAAATCAAAGCCAGGAGCGATTGACAAAGCAATTCAACTCAAAAGCATACTTCAATCGATCACAACATCAAGGCAGCGGCTTCAATTTCAATACCCTAGATTTTGAAGAGGAATGAAAAAGAAACGAGACGGCATGGTAGAAGAGAAGCAAAATAAGAGGGAGACGGTTGTTTATTTGGGTCAAAATTATTAGAAGGATATCAAGTTTATATTTGGGCCGGTCTCTATTATTTATATTAAGGCTTAGCATATAAAATAGAATTTTTAGCTTATTTTTATTATGTTATTTTCGTGTGACTAGGTTACAAACTACAATTGTGTAGTTCGAGAATTCGCAACTCAGTGGCTGAGTTGTGGCAGGGTTTTGAGCATAGAGTTAGGTTAATCATTAACAGGTATTGCAAGTTTACGTGTGTAAGCGTCTAACTACTTAATTTCTATTAGAAACCTTAGGGGCAGCATGTAGGCAAGATTTTGCTGAAGTTGGGTAAATTTATGTGTGATCTCTTCTGTAGTGTCTTTCTGTTTTATTATCTGTGATTGATTTTTATTTCCGCATTAATTTTTATTATTATTAGTATCACCCTATTCACCCCCTCCCCCTCTAGGGTGACAATGATCCTACAACGTGGAGTAAGAGAAAATTAAGGGATTAGTTTGGGAAGTTTTAGTTAAAACATTTAAAACAAGTCCACTAATTTTATTTCCTTCAGTTGTTTCTTTTCTCCACTTCTCCACATGCCCTGTTCGAAATGGTCTTTTTCCTCTTCTATACAAATCAACTCCAAAATTGATATAAATATAAAATAAATAAAATGGGTATATGGTTCATCCTTCTCTTTCAAAGTAGTGTATAAACTCGAGAGTCTGTGTAATGCCTTGGAAATTTACATAAAATTTAGCAAGAATTTAATAAAAATTTGAAATGGAAATTTTATAAGAAAGGTAATTTAATTAAAATAGGGACGAGAAAGAAAATTTTCATAGACATTCGAATTTGGCTATGAAAGTTGCACCATTGTATTCGTAATGATTTTCTAGATGATTTCAATATATAACACTTCAACTCAGAGTTGGAATGAAGAAGTTATGGGTGTTGGAACTAAATAAAAAAATGAAATTAAATGTATGCAAAAAATTGCACTATAAGGTCGACATGGGCTGATGGGGGTCAACCATGGGATAATGAAGGTCGACCGTTCATGTGTAATTTTAACATGATTGAGCATTTTTTTGAATGGTTGCGATCATTATTTCATAGCCAAGCATTGGATGAACATGCATGATTGCCAGGGAGATTCTCTAATCCAAGTCCAATGGCCCAAATAGTTTCCCAACAACTATATAAGCAAGCCTAATCTAACCCTAAACTGTCAAAACAATTTATAGTAACAAAACTCTATCAAAATTTTCTATCAGCCCTAAATCTTAAAAATTCTTAAAAATCAAAGCAATTCAACCTAGAAGAATATACACAAGGGAAATAGGAAGAGCATAGGCTTGAGGTGAAGGGGAACAATTTTTATTAAATGATTATTCCAGCTAGTTTTAAGCTACTCTGACTAAATTAGGTTCTTAGTAAATAAAAATTTATACTGTAAACCTTAATTTGGAACCCAAAGATTATGGTAGAAATTGAATTACAGTAATTCGATAAACCTGATTTCATGAAAGTACACCCTTTTGTTAATTGAATATGTTAGAAACCCTAACTTGAAATTGTCAATAAACCGTTAATTGAATATTGATAATTTGTACTATTTTTCTACTTGAAATTGAAAACCCTAAATTAATTGCAAAATGATGCTTAGAATGTAATTAGGGCTAATCAATTACTATTAACAACCTGAATTATATATACAAACAATCGACAATCGAAAAATATAAAAACCCTAAACTTTGTTCATGAACGGTCGACCATGGACCCCCAACAATCGACTGGTAGCGGTTGACCGTAGGGTAACAATGGTCGACCACTAGTAATGAAAATTGCAGAATTGAACCTCGGCCTAAGGCCCAAATTTATAAAAAATTGTTTAAAATGTGGGTTATTGTAGGCCTATTTAAGGGTATTTGGCTGTATGTAAGGAATAGTAGGGAAGCTAGTTCCCAAAGAGAGGACACATGATTATTGCGGTGTTGGATAAATGTTTTTTTACCACATTTTGGATCTAGTAATCGATTCAGTGTGATGTATTTTGCAAATGGAACTCAGAAAAGGTTCTGACGATAGGTGTGCAGACTAGCACAGATGCTTGATGGAGTGGTCTGGCACAACGGAAGGTCTATGCATGCTCAATTTCTGATGCGGATGACGGTTAAAACTGAGTACATGGAACATGCAATAAGAGGCCAACACTTGATCGAGAGGTGGAAGAAAATGGAAACGAACACAAATTTTGATGAGTCGCATCTTCGGTTCTTCTTCTAGGCATAATGAAAGAGGAAGTGTTTCCAATAACCTTGTGGTGGTGATAGTAGTGGGAATTTAGTCCCACAGTAGCCTAGTGGCGGTCTTTTCATGGTTAGTAGCTAAGAGGTGGTGTTTCCACATTTACTAGCATTGTGGCGGTGTTTACATATTTAGTAACCCGACGACATTGTTTACATTAAGTAGCTCTTGGAGTTTTGTACATCATTAGACATAAGATTCGATCCTTAATTTGATCCATTGTATTAGCCTACAAAAATTGCGGTGTAGAAATGTATTAGTCAATAATCTTTAAGTAACTGCCCTTGGAATTCATGGACACTTGTATCACACCCTATATAATCTAGAGCAGTATTAAAGCAACTGCATATGATCATCACATATTAAACTTGTACTCATTCACTAGACTTTTATCTGATCCCCTCCCTCCTTTCCATTTTTCCCCCACAATACGATGATAGGTTAGTAGTTGATTGGGCATCGTATGTGAAAAGAGGAGCTTCATATTAGAGTTCTCATATTTTTATCTCCATCATGTAGTTATTTACTGTATTAAAAGTCTGTAAAACATATATTGTACTTTAAAAAGTTTATATGTCAAATAAAGTATTTTGAAGATTGTTTTTTGTAATGCCTATTTTTAGTACTTACATTTTTAATTCCTTCCATTGTGAGATCTGAAAGTGTAGAATGTCTTAGAACTTACCTTTATAATTATGCTCTAAATGTTTCAAAAACCCAAAAGCTCGTATTTCTCGGCACGACTCGGGTCTTGAAGTCACTTCAAGCTTCAGATCTGTGTGTTAAAAGGTGCAGGTAGTTACATTTGGTGTTAGAGCTTAATTTTAAGATCCCTAAGATTTAGGCACGTATTGAGAGAATGTACTGAAAAGTTTTCGAAAAAAATGGTTCTACAAAAAAAATTCAAAAGGTTTTTCAAAATAGACTTTTGAAAGTTATACATTTATGTATAGATAAAAGGTTTCAAAGATTTTACATATATATATATATATAAGTATAACAAGAAAGAATGTTATAAAGTAATCTTGTCAAGTACCATCTTTAGGAAAGTTGAAATTAATTCCCAATCATAAGATAGTGAGAACGAGTACAAAATATACAGATGGCTATAGAAAGGCGCTAAGATTCAGAGCGTGAACATCCACATGGTTCTGTTGGTATCTAAAGCAAGGAGACAGGATGAGCCTTACCCGGCTATAGGAGTGTTATTATAATTTCTGATAAGTATAATAATATACAACACCTATATATTTTGGCTCATAAGGTAATTGTTGGCTTATCTCTTACAGAAACAAACAATTTTGGGTCAGAATAAGCATTAAGGTTATAACAATCAAGGTGAAGAGTAAACTTTTCACATTTATTAGAGTTTACCTATAAAGAAAAGCTAGTAGAGGGTTTATATACCAACTGGCAGTAGCAAGTAAATTAAGAATTTAAAGGTGAATGGAAAAGATTAGTACCTTGAGACCCATAAAATAGGAATATTATATTGAAACCATAAAGGGGAACCTTACAAATTAAAGGTAGATTTTCCAATTAATGTAGAAACCTATTCTCATACTGGTAGTAGTCGTAAGGACTCCTATTTAAATAATGGTATGGCTAGCATATTTATGAAGTTGGACACTATATTAGAAAAGAAAATTGAGTTAATCATCTTTGAAAAGAAGGCTGGAAACCTTATGCACTTAATCATGGTTAGGTATAAGTGGGCTTAGGTAATTAGGATTGTTATTGTCTACTCCAATTTAAGTAATAAACCAATGAAAATATTTTCTAAAAAGTTAGCAATAGTAGATATCAGATATTTTAATATAAAGAAGTTGACTTATGATTTTTTTATTAAATAACTAGACAAACTTTTGGAATTTCTATAAAAGAAAATTTTAAAAATTTGATAAAAAGTGATTTTTTTTCAATAACTCTTTTGAAAGCTTCGTTTTGTCTTTTGGACAAATTGTTATGTTTACCCTTAATGTGCACTTTTCTTTTGATAACAGAACTTTTAGAAAAAGAAAATGAGAAGTGTTTAAGATTAAACCTTTGAACTCCTTTTATAAATAACAAATGGTTAGTACTGAAATATCTTTTATTAATGTTTTGTAAAACTCTAAAATAATAATAATAAGTTAGTAATACCACATTATCTTTGAAAATACACTTTTGTCAAAATTTATTATTTATGAAATAAAATGTCAAAATGGTGCTTTTAAGTACATTTTGTTGAATTAAGCTTAAATCGTTTTGATAATTTAATTAAAGAAAATGTCATGATCTTGGTAACATGGAAATGGTTGTTAAAAATAAAAGGAAGTATTTTACAATTTTAAAAAATTTAATAGTTTTATGGAAATGATGTCAAAAATCAAAGGTTTTGAGTTAAAAAGTAAAGTGAGAATATTATGACTATCGCTTAAATTTAAAAAGGAAAGAAATAGAGCGGAAGTAAGATAAACATGATTAAATGGCCCACTAGGATAAGATTAAATATGGAACTGGAAAATATTAAAATAGTTTGGAAAGAGATAAAAAGTAACATGGGAGACATATTCAATCAACGGTTAAAATTGGAAAGATATAGTGCTAAGACGAACTTCTCGATACAGTTAAGAGTAAACACCAACCTGTATCTTTTACCCAAGTATGATTTGGATAAGACAAACTTCCAAATAAGGAAAGAGTAAGCCGAGATGTTTATTATATCAAAAGATGCTATATATGCAAGAAGTTTTATTCGGTTTGAAGTGTAAAAAGGGCCAAGTAGGTCTACTTAAATTATTATATAGTAAGTTAAGTGATAGAGGGGCAGTCCGAGTGTTGATTGGTACCACATAGGTAAAGAATGATACTTGGACACTATGAGCATACGAGGGACATAAGTGGAAAGTCGTATTAGTGGGAGAGTAGTCCCCACGATAGCATTATGTGATGGTATTGGTAGAAATTATTTTCTTTAAGTCTAGTGGATCGTATATAATATGCACTACAACAAAAAGTGTCTTTTATAGCGGCATATAGCCGCTATTAATCACAACCATAGCGGTTTGATAAGCGCTGTATATCGACATGTTATAAAAAAACTGTTGAATATTTATAACACGAAATATGCCGCTATGGTTGAGCTTAGTTTTATAACGCAAATTTGTTATGGTACGTTAATTCAATAGCTCATTATAGCCGCTATAATACAGCTAAATCTCAACGGAACTGGAAATCTTTATAACACCATTTTGCCGCTATAAAATATTTATTCAATAGCACATTGTAGCCGCTATAATATAGCTAAATCTCAACGGAATTGGAAATCTTTATAACACCATTTAGCAAGTGCATAACCATTGAATAAAACATAAGCCTGCAGCCAAGTTAACACAGAGAAATAGAAAATAATGTCAATTTAATAAGTGTACAAACATTACAGAGTACAAACATTAAAGCAATCCTTCCAAATATTATAGAGTACAAACATTACAGAGTTCCAACATGCAAGATCTGATCTAGTTGCGTATTAAGGACCTTGTTTCCTTCCAAATAAGCCTGCGAAGTTAACACAAAGAAACAGAAAATGTTAAAACAAGTGCATGCTCAGATAGAAATGTGATATATATTTTTCATTACAGTGTACAAACATTAAAGCAAGTGCATGAACTGAACTAGAAACTACAATTGATTATTTCTACTGATCTATTTTCCCAATATGGAAAATAGATTAAAGCAATGTTAACCTCACTACAATTGATTCTTTATTCGTCAGTAAGTTCTTAGCCCTTTGAAGTAGGTATTGCCTGGCAAAAAGAAAAAATGCCCTGACCTTTGCTAGCAAGGTAATGATCACAAAACAGTCCATCTTGTCATAAAGAAATTAGGGTTGTTACACAATTCATCACTACTACTGCTACTGCTACTAACTTAATTAATTTTCATAAACTTAGTTAACACAAAAAGTTAATTTTCATAAAGTATATCTGTGCATGCATACTGCATTCAAACAATATCGCTTGGGAATGTATTTTATCAAGTTCAGAATGTACCTTTTCAGTCATCACAACAGCAACTTTTCTCTTCAAGCAATTTTGAAGTTTATGAACACGGTCTCTGATCATATAAATTAAAAATGAGAGTGATCTCGACTTTGCTCGAATGTATGTATTTTAATCCCTTTTTTCTATATAAAAAAGAATTTCTCCTCACTCAAAATCGACCTCTTGCTGGAGATGACCTAACAACTTAGTATACCAGAGAGATGAACATAATTTAGTTCACATGGTATAATCTCAACAAAATATGTTAGTCTAGTTTATAGTTCAGTAACACCCATCAAATTTAATATGGAAAGAGCTATTAAGATGAGTGCATTTGTTTTCTAAAATTGGTATAGCTACTAATAACAAATAACATGGCCAAAGGAAAAGTGTCTTTGCAGATCTAGAACGATTGAAATAACGAATGACATTTATTTTTATAAAAAAATTATTGACAGCGGATTGAAATTGATGGTGATCACAATAATCTAGCCTATCAATATGGGAAGGTCCAATCTGCATAGTGCAATTAAAAATGATGAGAAATATATATAATAAGTAACGAAAGCAAATAGGCTCGTTCATCGAGACTCAAAGGATAGGATTGAGATATATCTGGCTAATTGTGAACAAAAAGGCGTATACACAACCAATCCCATAACACACAACACAATAGTATCACATAGAATACTCAACGGCAACTTGGAGTCTGTATCATTGACTTCAAAGAAGCATAATGGTGCTGATCTAGTAAAATAAATCAATGCCGATGCGGTTTCTTTTCTGATGGTAGACTCAATTACTTTGAGCTGTTCATAAGATACCTGCAAGAAATATGAATTTTGTTAATTTATTAGCATGCATGTGCGCACGCGCACGTACACACATACGGATACACACACACACCTATAAATAAATACAAGCGTGCACACACACAAAAGGGAAGTGATTTCCTCGTCGTACAGTGCAATCACTCCACATGTTGTGCATACAGACACAAATAATAGAAAGCAATTGAACAAAAGAGATGGAAGCTTAATCATTCATAGTTCCATACCAAATTGGCATGATGGAGGACTATGATATATGTTCTCCCAAGTGCAGTTAGAGGCTCTCTTAAAGAACTACGTGGAAGTATGTGGTTGCTTCCCCATGGCATCAAGCTATTCACCATGACAAGATCGACATTGCGATGCAAACTCAACTTCTGTCTGTCAGAAAAATTACAATCAGTCCAAAGTGTGTTAATAAAATCCCAAATGAACTTTTTAAAAATTATTTTTAAGTTGTTCACACTGCACAATTTGACCAAAATATGCTTAGTTTTATTACAGAAGAAAGTACTAAGATGGATGGATTCTGTTCATACTCCATACGCAGACTTCCATGATATAGAAATTAAAACAGAGAGCTGCATTTGAGTTACTAACAGTCAAGAGTATGCAATAATTATAAACGTGACGAAAAGTTCAAAAAACATTGTAACGAACTAGATAAGAAAATAGTAATTTCAATAAATACCTGCATTCCATCATCCAAAATCACAGCACCAACTTTTTTATTTTCTTGACCAGTTTGAAAGTTAGAAGAAGATAATAGGTATAGCTTCAATACACTTTAAAACATTCTCGCGGCTTCAAAATTTTACATTATGCAAAATACACTTAAAGCAAGTATTGAGCTTTAATTCACCCAAAATATGTAAAGAGATAAGTGAATGAGTTTAACTTTATGTTATGGTAACAGAATTATTGTATTTTCTTACCTCTTCAAAGGAGAACTGAAATATAATAATAAAATATAGATTGGTAGTATAGATTGATTGTAGGTTATAACTGTGTAAAAAGCTAGAAAAAATGGTCTCTGTAATTTTTTGGTTTTAAAAGTAAACTAACGGTTCAACTAAAGGTGAAAGAAACCGAAAGGAAACTAGATGGAAAAGAATAAGTAACAAAACATGTAAGCATGCACAATATACCTCTTTCGCTTTCAACTCAATGCTTCGGTGCAAATACATGTATGGTAGAAACACAAAACATTGCAAAGTCAATATGGCAAAGGGATTGTCTTAGTCAATAGTTTTCAATGAACCTGAACATCCACGCATTGAAATTTATGTAAATAAAAACAATTTCATATCTGTTACAAAAATATTCTCAGTAAAGAAAAACATAGTCCATCTACCAATGCAAATAGTAACATAAAACAGTATTCAGCAAAGTTCTTCAAATTACAAAAGTAAACAATGACAAAGAATTCTAATATGTAAATTGCTGACCTTATATTTATTACCTAAAAAATATTCACCCACATTAATTTTTAATGTGCATGTTTGGGTTAACTTCCTATTTTACAATAGGAGTTCAACTTAAACACAAAATCTATCAATACGAAAAATATATACCATGTGAAAGTTGCGATTGTACTTAATTCTTTATAAGTAAAATTGTATAAACTACAATGTATAAACATCACATTTCTGACAGGACATATATATTTACCCAACTATTATAGTATTGGTCTCTGATAAAGAGAAAAGTTGATAAAATGTCCACCAATAAACTGAGAGTACGAAAAGTAGAGACAAAATGCCAAGTTTCTTCACATTATGCACAACCTGTTAATCCAAAAAATTTATTCATCTAGCATATTTATATTCGAGAATCTTTCTACATAACTCAAAAAAATTAAATTTCATAAATAAATCACTGTATATAAAAAGCAATCAAACAGAGCTTTTGTTCGATATAGTAATAATGGATAAAGCATGCTGAAACATCAAGAATGGTAAGCGGGGTTATTAACTTAACTTTTGATTACTTTTATTCTCCTTGATATACACAAAAATGTAATTCACCATGCCAGATCTGTTATCTCCTATATCAAATGAACCTGTTTAGTTCTGGCTGTGCTTTAGACTAGCCATGGATGAAGGACATTTTAAGGAGGAGGAAATGCAGTTAACCTAATAATTCCTTGGACTTGTTAGTGTTTTCTACCCTCATGAGTTTACCAATTGAAAAAATCTTGAAAAACCTGAACTGATACTTAGGTTGGAGCACCATTCGTTTATTTTAGATGGCTAGATTCAATGATTCAAAAGAAATCAATACCTTAATATGCTCTTGATTCTAGGTAACTGCGAGGTTCCAAGTCACGTTCAGCACCATCGAAGTCGCCATGAGATTCCAGGACACGTTCAACACCATAGAAGTTGCCACGAGATCCCAGGTCAAAGGTAACGCAGTTGAGAAAAGCATTAGGGAGGCGGTTTTGTGCTACGAAAATAATTAGGAGTGATGATTGGGGATTTGGAAATTGGGAATTTGTAGTTCCTGGTTTGAGAGAGAGAAAAAAGAATGGAAGGTAGAGGGAAAGGCAAAATAATATGAGAATTGGCAGGCACAGAAATAATTGATTAAGATTGCCCGCTTTTAGCGTTACCCAGTGAATTCTTATTATTATATTATTATAAATAAAACAAATAATAACATTACCGAATAAGGTGTTATCAATTGGCGTTATAAAAGACAACTTTTCTTGTAGTGATGGCTAATGTATGAGACAAGTGTGTAAATAGTAATATAAACAAATGTAAACAGCTAAGTAAAAAAGTAAAGAAATAAAATGAGCACAACGGAGTTTTTATACTAGTTTGGACCTCCCATCCTACATCTAGTCTCGAAGCTCCCCTTCAGTATTTCATTAACCAACCATCTTCGCTTCAATCAGAGGAATAGGCATATACAAAAATATTTCTTTGACAAGCTTGTATTCTATACAACACGAATATTGACTGCTAGTACAATTCTTCCTATAATCTCCCTTGAGTGCTTGTGACTGTAAATTTTTGGATTTGTTAGAAGTTAGTGAACCAAAAATACAAATTTTGGTTGCGATTGATTGAGAGGATGAAATTAATAATAGAATTAGAGAGATCAAGTACTTATAAAAAATAGAGAGTGATAGTAGTTGTAAGTTAATCTCAATCTCAATCATTTGATATATTTATAGATAACAAAGAGTTGTGTTTCAAAGAATATGTCTTCTCGAAGAGCTTCTTTCTTGATTAAGAGTTGCAACTATGCGAGAAGGCACGAACGCTTAAAATGAAGAGAAGTGACTGTTCAAAATATGATAGTTGAAATAGTGTCAGAAGTCTGGCATATATTGTTGGACATCTGAGACCTTTCATGGCTTTGACCCGAACTATCTTTTAGAAGTTTGGCATTATGTCCTAGACGTTTTTGACAGTTTTGTTTGTAAAATGTAACAGCCTTGGTCGAGATTACCTGAAATTAAAATATAAAATAAGATTTAATTAATTCTATTTAATTAATTAAATGAATTTGGAGAATTATAGTCATTATATTTTCAAATTTTCAAATGATTTGGAATAAATTAAATCGGTAATTCAATGAATTGTCTTTTTATGTAATTTGATTCTTATATTTAATAATATAACAAAAATCTTGGAAAAAAATAAGTAAATAAATTATGTGGAAATAAATTTTATAATTTAAAACTAAATATCTCCAAGGGTTTATTTGCTTATTTAATTTAATAGGAGATTTATAACAAAAACATTTTGTTTTCAAAAGTTATACAGCAAGTGTGTAAACTTAAATAATAGTTTAATATTGAGATTTATTATTAGAAATGAGATTTTTCAACTGATAATTATTTTATTAACAGTATTGAGAATAACTTTTTCTTTTTTTAGACCGTGTTTAAATTTTCTTTAAATATTTCAATCTAATAGGAATAAGAATTTGAACATGGGTATTCTCTTTGGGAAAATGATAGAAATCAATGTTTTGCATAAAACATTGTCTGGTATAATTGGTGTTCATAAATTATTAAAACAAATAGCTAAGTAACACTTTTCTTTTAGAAACTAGTATTATCTTGCTAGTGGATCCAAATCAAACCCTCTTGGCCCAAGTAGAGGAAAATAAGATATGAGCAATATACTACGTAAAATTTTCTCTTTCTCACTCTTTCTCCCATAAACAGAAAACATAAAATATCTAAGTTTTAAAACCCTAGGTTATTTCAGTCCCCAAATCAAAACTGAAATCAAGGGGCTTTGGATTAATAATAAAAGAAATCAAGTTCAGGTAATCTCTATTACCCTATGTTGCATCTATATTAAGCTTTAATCTTAGTTTTGATCTTGATTTGTAATCCCTCCTTTTCCAATTGATGAAATCTAAAACCTAGTTTGTAGCTGAAAGTGTTTGCCAAAGTGAATCTGGGTCTTTAGTGATCAAATCAAGCTTAATTAGGTGAATTAATCTCACACTTCTAGCCAATAAATGGGTGCTTGTTGTTGCTTGTTGTTTAAATGAATTTTGATGTAAATTTGATCTCATTCTCTTCTGTTATTCACAACTTTTGTTATTCATCTCTATGCTTGCTGAAATCACTTCATATGATCTTGAATATCATCCAAATGTTGATGTTTTGTGCTGGCATGAGTGTTAAATCGATGCCCCAAAAGTCAAAGCAAGCAACGACGAAGAAACGAGCAACGAGGATCCCCGGACCGTCTCTAGAGTAGCCTAGAGCTCACTCTAGGCATACCCACTGCTGGACCGGTCCCACCAGACCGGTGCATCGGTAGTAACCCAGGCTGACCCCAGGTCACTCTGTTTGTCCCTCCAATTCGCGCCCTTCGTCCATTTTTCTTCTTTTCGCTATTTGCTCGATTTTGATGCTGTTTTTTATGACGATTTCAAGGCTACTTATGGATTTTTATTTATAAATTTGAGAATTCATTTTGGAGTTATTATACCACAGAAATGCTCTATGGGCTTGTGTATCTAGCACAGCTTCAATTAGAATTTGCAAAAGGAAGATTTCCAAATTAAAATGTTTTATCCAAATTTTTCGAGTACAACTTATTTTATATAACAATTATATTTCAACACACACACACACACACACACACACACACACACACACATATATATAATTACTTATTATAGTAATAATGGTTTTAAAAATATATTGTAATATTCGTATGTCTAAAGAGATTTCACAAAGGCTTTTCAATATATATACTAGCTTACGAAGCAACGTCTAAGAATATTTATGTATTTAAAAGTTTAACAAATTTGTTTACATATATAGACTAGTTTATAAACTAATATATATATAGTTTTAAGAAGTTTTTTCAAAGGTTAATACTTTTATAAAATTGCACGACATCGATCGAACTAGGAATTGATTTAAACGGATTAATAAAACAAGTGGTATGGAACGCTCGTGTTTATTTTTCCGATTAACTCCTGGACTTGTTCGATTGAGCCATTTATACACACGAGTGGAGTTTATTAACCTATGGTAAGTGTTTGAATAAACCAATGTTATATGGGACACATGGCTGTTATTTATTTGGTTATTATTCGGAGGTATATGACACTTATCGACGAGTTTATGACTGGCCTTCGGAGTTTATAAGACTTGTTCCTACCTTGGAGTTTATAGGTCTTGTACCTATCTTGATGTTTATAGGACTTGTTCCTATCTTAATGTTAATAGGTCTCATACATATTCCGATGTTCATAGGTCTTCTATCTGTTTCTTAGATTGTATGACTTGTTCCTATCTTGATGTTTATAGGTCTCATACCTATCTTGATGTTTAGAGACTTATAAGTCTATCTTGGAGTTACATGCATGTAGGTGAATTTATTTCACCAATCTTGGAGTTTTAGGGCCATTCCTCCTTTTTATGTGATTTCTGGATTTCTATCGATGATTTCAGATTATATGTTATTTGTATTATCACCAAATTGTTACGGTGGTTTTTCTTTTAGATGCTATCTTGGGTTTTAATATTTGGTTATTACATTCTTGTATTTATTGAAGCATTCATGATGTTTTCCAATTCTTGGCTTTGTGTTTATATTGAGACTTATCTCCTTACATCTATTATTTACCTTGCTTAACTGATTCACAATAATCTTGACCAACCCATTATTATTTTATAATATTCGGGTCAAACCGAGGTATTTCAAGTGCTTCAATTTGATAGTTCCAAAGACGATTTCGCTCTGGTTACCTAGTTATCATTCTTCTTACCTTCATCTTGTTTATGTGTACATATTTATGTAGTGTTATATCTTACGTTGAAATTAGACTCATTTTGAGTACATATTTGTATCTATGGGATGTAGTAATTGTATATGCTATGGTTTGTAATGAACACAATTTTGTAAGTTGACTCTATGTACCTATTCGATTGTCCTCCTCTACCTATTTGTATTCCACTATGTATATTCCATGATCTATAATTCTATAAATTGTATTTATCATATATTGTTATGAATTATTATTTTAGCCACCATAGTTTTTTTAAGCCTGGATTGCATACGTCGAATCCACTTGTGATAGAAAAAATATATAGCATATTAAATGATGTATTGATGCTCGCTGAAAGTAAACTTCATGGCGCTCCTAACTAGCCCTGTTCTCTACAATAGCAGAAAATATTACTTTATAATATAATTTATTAGTGTGGGTCTTCGGATGATGCATCACAGCTTGGTATTAGAGCTGAGTTCAAAACAAAATATGATATTACAGACACAAATATGACCTAGGTAAGTCATAGAGACCGTCCAATAGGGGTTCTTAGGGTAAATAATAAGAATCATTCCCTTTAGGATAAAAAGTGTCTTTTGGGATTCTAAGACCACTTTCCTTCATTTTCACTCTTTGTTGTCCCTATTATCGAATCGTATGATTCTTATGCAATCTTTGATCCAATCTTATCCATTCCAAAAGTGTAGCTGGTTGGCAGCTGGGTCACTCATTTTAGTTTTGGGCAATGCCACAAGCCTAGTTGAAACATAGTACTTTGTCCATCCAGTAAACCATGAAATTCATGGTCGATCTTTTATGAATGGAGTTGCACAATGGAAGCAGACGAATGGTTCCGATGGGCATATAATCCTCAAAATTTGTGATAGATTTAATTGGTTGATTAGTATATGTTTGTGTAAGATTCCTAATAATAATTATAGTTCAAATAAGAGTTATTCTTTGATAATTAGAATTCTATTTGAAGGTCAATAATTGAACTTTGTGGTATCTTCATATTGGAAACCGCAAGAGATAT
Organism: Allium cepa; assembly: GCA_030765085.1. Taxonomy (NCBI): domain Eukaryota; kingdom Viridiplantae; phylum Streptophyta; class Magnoliopsida; order Asparagales; family Amaryllidaceae; genus Allium; species Allium cepa. The sequence goes on from CM060929.1 coordinate 488,545,234, forward strand.
TGAGTTTCTTGGATATAAAATAAATAAGGACCAAATCTTGTAATTATAAGAATATTAATCAATTGGAAATAGAGACAAGTTTAGTAATTGATTACCCATTAACAAAAAAAGATCTATTATTTACTCTAAACAAAGAGTTTGATTAAGAATTGTTTTGATGCAACCGTTGCCTAATTGGGAAACATCATCCTTTGAATTTTCTATAAGATGATTATTGGTGATGACTATAAGCTTGTTATTATATAAAAAATGGAGTATATAAAGATATAAGTATTCTACATTTTAAAAAGAGGATCTTTGAAATACATGTTTATGGGTGTTAAATTGCGCGTTAGATGCTTTAAGGATTCTAGTCCTGGACGTCTATCCAACGTACTCGATAGGAATTCCTAAACTTTCAAACGAGACAATTGGACATACATTTTTATTAAAATTAGTGTTTTGGAAAATCATATTTTTAGAAATGTGTTAATTCAATAAGGAATAAAAACATTTTGAAACTAACGTGGTTTAAAATAAAATGATATTTGGATATGCATACAAAGGTATATAATTATTATTATATATTAATTTTTTGGAAATATAAGGGTTTTTATATAATATAGAAAGAATCAAAATATCAATAAAGATAAATAATATTTAGAAACCATTTTCTAGATGAAAGAGTATATTATCGCATTTCGAAATTATAATCTCATAAGAAAAATATTTTGAGTGCCTTAGTTCTATAAAATGTGGAAGTACTAATAATCGATTTAGTGTTACCAATTGGTTTAAATGCTATCGGTAGTGCTTCATCGAATATAGTATAACTCGTTGAATAGAATGTTTGAGTAGAACTTACTATCCCATTAATGAATACTCAATGTTCACTAGGTAGTATGGGATGCCTTGGTTAAATTCTTATAATTGCTATTAGGAAGTATTTAACACTTTAGGATTGTATTCTCTTTTGGTGTTCAGTGAGACCGATCGATCCTTAAGGGAATCTAGTTCAGGTTTTCCAGTGGTATCCGTAACAAATAAGATTGACTGGCTTCTAATAAATACTTGAATTTCACCAAGCGGTATGGCAAGTTTTAGTTAAATTCTAGTAATTACTGAAAGTGATACTATCTGGCACTTTAAAGTATTTCCTTTTGGTTTTCTGATCGAACTTGCCAATTTCCTATCTGATTAGAAAATAGCCGATCAAATTTGAACTGAAAATAACCGCAAGCACACGACATATAATTTTAGTACGTGGCGAGTACGGGTCGATTCACAGGGAGTTGTTTAGATTTAAAATCCTACAATCAAATTAAACCAAGATTCTAAGAGTGTTAAGTAAATTGTAAAAAATAACAAAAGCTAGAATGGATAAAAATATGAGAGTAGAAGGCAATTTAGAGATAAACTCACTCTTGATCACATAAATCAACACAACAAGAAATTATGATATCTCTTTTTTTGTCATTGTTGAGTTTAATTAATGTTCCTATCATAAGTATGGAATATTTATGCTTATTAGCCAAATATAACCAACCAAACTATAACACGTCCATTAAACCACTTGCTAACTCATGAAAAATGACAAAGAAGTTGAAAATAAAATCTATTTTAAACATGGCCTATTAATTATTGATTAGAAATATATACCATCAAATTTTGATTTCACTTCATTACCATAATCAGATGTAGAAGAAGAGTTAATTTTTGTTTGTGTTTTTTTAAGCATAATTTGGTGTCAATAACATAGGCTATCAAATTCAAAGCTAAAATAACAAGTTAAGCCACATCAAATATTACCATTAAGCACAAAACGAGATCAAAATGCTGAACCAACATGATAAAGAGAGCTTCATTACCCTTAAATTGAATGGTTTAGCCTCTCATATTTGTTATCATATCAATAAGTGTGGAATGAAACAAGAAACAAAAATAAGAGAAAAATGCAAGCTAATGAAAATAAAGTGAGAATTAATCTAATTGCATAAAATAAAATCTAAGCTACTAACATAAATAAAAAGATCTAAACTACTAACTTGAAAGGAAATAAACAAGAAAATAAAAAAGCATGTGTAAAACCGCATAAAAAGAAAAATCACATGAAAAGAAATGGCTAAGTAGCCATGAAAAAGAAAGAGAATTTTTTGTTTATTTTTGAGCCTAAACTAAACTAACTAAAGAGAGGCTCAATAGAGGATAAGAGAAGAATTACATGAACATATGGGGTATTTATATATTTCTTAAACCCTAATCCAATTTTTTGGGAACTACCCAAACTGCCCTTGAGGAAGTGTGGCCTCCAAGTTGTCATTAGCATGAGCTTTATTCACCATTACATGTGCTTGCAACTTTAATATTCATTAGCATGTGCATTAGCTCCTAACTGGTGATCATGATAAGTGGGTAGATGAGGTCCTTCATGATGCATGAAATGAATTATTTCCATCTTCATTCGCTTCCTTCTCTTGTGTGCATGCATGAATACATGAAGCCTCTTCTAATTTCCATCAATTTTCCTATAAATAAAAATAAAACGTGTAAGTGAATTTTATCAAAGTAATTAACACACAAAAATGTCCATTTTGCCCCTAAATAAGGATGAATAAATGATGATTTGAAAATAATTTGAATTTTGGCTTAAATATGTTAACATACCCATATGATCATTTATTTTATTTAATTAGATTAAATATGGAAGTAAAAATATGCATATTTACGTGCACATCAAATACCCCTACACTTATCTTTTTATTTGTCCTCGAATAAACTAAAACTAAGATAAATCTCTTTTCGTAGGAAACACGATTGCATTGAGCCTATACAATAAGCCGTTAAACCTCTAGGTGTCCCTATTAGGACGAGTGTTGTCTTATGAGGGTTTTCTGCGAATACTACCTACAAAATCCAAACGCGAAATAAAAATTTCTAAATGCATGATTTATTTACAAAGAAATGAATACAAGTTTTTGAAAATATTTGCAAATGAATAATTTACTTTTAAATCGACATGAATAAGTTAAATATAAGTTTTGGTCATTATTAATAAATTTAAGTCCATTTAATTGTCAAAATTTCCATTAAAAATTAAGCCAACGTACAAAATAGACTATAGTTTGGCTAGTTGTTTCGGTTGATAACATAGTGCAACTATGTAATGGATCCTTATTTCATGATCAAAGTTTTTCAAAGTGGTATTTTTATTTCTTATAAATAACAAGTCAAATCAAATAAGTGAAAATGGTGCTTGGATTTCAATTGCATACTCTCTTTTATTTGAAAATTTTATTAATAATAATAATATTCACATATAACTAACTCAGAAAACTGAGGCGAGATATGTTACCCATGCACTGCCTTTTGGGTTTACGTGAGGGGAATACAGAGCATGGCTAGTGAACACACAAGTGTGCACACCTATCAACTGTAGGCATTATTAATAAAATAACTTTTATATACATACACCTAACTTAGAAAAAAATGTGGCCAGATATACCGATCATGCACTGTCTTTTGGGCTTACGTGAGAAGGATACACAACATGGCGAGTGTACACACTTTCGTGTGAATACATGACTCTAGGTGTTGATAAAAAAATATACATATATACAAAGAAATTCTTTTGTTTGTACTTTTTAGTAGATATTTTCTTGCTTTTTTTAAGAGAGAGTTTTGCAAAATCATCTTACCACCATTTAACTTAGAAGATAAAAAATGTTATATCCTTTACTTTAAATTCACCACTTTTTAAAAAAGAATAGATTTTCAATTAGGATATTGTTAGCTTCAGAATTGGTCGCTCACACCCAAATGCATATGAAAGCACCAAATCACAATCACAAATCACAGATAGAATGTATGTAGAGAGTGATAATATGAAGAACGGTAAAAATTAAAATGAGAGCAGATAGAATCAATTACAGTTACAATTCAAAGTTTTCAGAATAACAATGACAGAGCGGCTTTAGTAGGGAAAGAGAAGGCAAGTCTCGAGAGAGTCCCTTTTCTGAAGCCCCACATGTTGTATTTATAGTCAAAACCTGAGTTACCGGACTTCCTAAGTGATACAGGCCCACCAAGACTATAGCCGAGCCAACTTCCTATGCCCATCCGACCCCCTCTTCCTCAGTGCCGATCGACACTTGACTCCCAGCCAAACCACCAATGCCAACCGACACACGACTCCCAGCCGAACCACCAAAGCCAACCGACCCAAGACTCCAGACCGAGCCACCAATGCCGACCGACCCAATCGAGCGAACAATGCCGACCGACTCACGACTCAAGACCGAGCGACCAATGTCGACCAACACATGACTCCCAATCGAACCACCAATGCCGACCGACCTTACATCCAACTGAGTTACCAAGCGACAACCAGAAGCGAAGGACCATAGGGCTCGAGGCAACCGAGCCCCATTCCATACCGAGCCAGTTTCTTCCATTCCCACCAAGCCAAACCGCTACACCGAGCTATGTCATCCTGACCGGTCCATACCACTGCACCGAGCCACTAGCCTACGTCGATCCACTTCATCCAACCCAATATCCATCTTCCAAACGCGCCACATCTTCTATCCGTCCAATCGACTTAAACCTGTCGTATTCCAGTCTCGACAAGCGAGTAGTTGATTTAGTTGAATCTGTCTGTCCATGGCCTTGCCAAAAGGCGGATTAACAGATATCTTTCATAATTATCACCATGAACCTTTCTATATACTAGTTAAACTAGAGTTAATTGTAATCAAACTTTATTTTCATTTTTGTTGAGACGAATAAAATTTTAAAATTTTCAATTTAATAACCAAAACCATATATTTACCCAATAGTGTTTCTAAACAGAAAATTAGTTTTTAGGATTTTTGTTTAATTTTTGAGTTCTGGAAAGGAAATGTAAAAATAAACCAAGAAAAAAAAAGAGGCTCCCTCTAAACTTGATTTTGACTGTGTCCCCACAGTCAACCCAAGAGAAAGGAGAAAATAAAAATAAAAATATGCCCTATATTTACATGAAAATGAAAGGATTTTTATTTACAAAACATCAGAAAATATACTGCTAAAGAGTAAATGAAACGGTCTTCCAAAGACCAATTCATTTGTCTCGTCAAGTGTGAGTGACACAGCTTAAGCACAGAAAACCAAATTATAAAAAATTTCAAAGTTGAATGTTGATTTGGGAAAACGGATGTCATTTTATTAAAAATCATGTGAATTGTTTTATTTTCGATGATTTTTGGGATTGATAAAACAATTGGTCGAAGTTCAAGTTTATTTTCACCAAATTGAAATTCAAACTTATCGTTGAAAACTTTTTCAGAATTATTGATTTCAAAATCAAAATGGTGATTTAGATCTTCCCCTTCAGAATTGAACAACTCATTTCGAAAAGTCCAAAGAATAAACGTTCATTAAATTCGTCTTCCTTTGTTGGATAATTAACAACTTCATTATATATATCATATTCAAAGTCCAAAGTTGTTGTATTCAAAATTTCAAAATCGAAAAAAGAAAATCGAATTTTAAATCGACTTTCTCACTCTTAAAAGAATTGAAATCCAACTCAATTACCGCATTTTAAACAACTTCATTAAGGTTGTCGTTTTCAATTTCAAAAGTTGTTATTTGAAAATTGTCAATTTTGATAAAAGATGGATTATTATTTGACTCGTTACACGTTCGGATTTGATTTTTGCTTCTCACGTTCTTTATTGTATGTTTCAAACAATAAATCCATGTGATCATTGTAAATTTTGTCCATTTGCTCCACAAAATCAAATTTATAATTATTAACTTGTGGATTTTCAATTTGAAATTGTTGAGAACAAAAATTATCCATTCAACCAAATTCGAGATTATGCTCATTGCCAAAATTATTTGAAAAGTGGTTCACATTTCCATTTTGACTTTGAAATTCATTTTGAAATTCGAAATCGTATTGGCATGAGTTATGCTCGAAATCATTTGAATTTAGAGAATACAAATTTTGATTATCTTGAAAATTTTGGCTTGAGTTATTGCACAAATATGATTTACACAGATCATTTACCGTTTGATTTTGTTATGTAGAGAGTTCAAGTAAAGACGAAATCATTTCAATGTTATTTTCAAGTTTTGAGGGTTGATCATTGTTTTGAAAATTTTATGGTTCAAAGTCTGAATTGTTTATACAATAGTTGTTGTTAAAATATCCATAAGAATTTGGAGTGAAATTATATGGATTATATTGATTTTCACAACTATCGTAAAATTCATGTGAGTAGGGAATTCAAACATTTTCAAAAATCTCTTTTCATTTCTTTTTTGGGTTTTTTTTCCAAAGGAAAACTGTTTACCAAAAGGAATTTGTTTTTTCAAAGGGAAATTTGATTTTTTTTTTTTTCGGATTTTCAATTTTTTTGAAAAGGTTATATATATATATATATATATATATATATATATTTGGATTTTTGCTTTAAATTTTTTTTTTTGGATTTATACTTTTGATTGAAAATTTTCAAAGGATTTTAAAAACTATGTTAAGAAATATTTACAATTTTTTTTAGTTTTGGCTTTTGATTTTTTGTTTTGTTTTAAATATGCATGAACTAATGCAACTAAATGAACGCATGTGCTTAATTATAAATTTTTTTTTCTAAGTAGCCCCTAACCCAAAATTGTATAATCACACTTTATCTTAATTCAAAATGATATTTCTCAGCCAGGTAACAGGCAGGATTTATCGATGCACCACGAATCACCGTAGCAATGCAGCCGAAAGTTTAAGTACCTTTAGAGAAACAATCAGTGTGATATTTACGAACCACCGTAATATTTATGACTAATTATTGCTCTGTCGTAGCCTAGACATCAAGAAATTAAATTGTCAAAAGAGCACAACTTTTCAATATACAATTAAACCCCTTGGTGAGCCCGTGACACCCTTTAGATGTCTAGCCGTTATTATTACCAAATTCTAAGATGAAATGAAAAATCGAAATTATACGTGTATTAAAAATGCAACTACGATGAAATTTGTTTTTGTTTTTGTTTTTGAATTTTTTTATATATAAATGCAAACGCAAGCAACCAACAACGCAAACTGAAAACAAAAACACAAAGTAAGGGCATGATACCAGAGCGTGTAGAATTATTAGCAAATTATTTTAAAGCGGAATTTTTTTAATATAAGTAAACAATTTATTTTTGGCAAGTTAAGTGAAGCAAGCAACTCTTCCTATCTGCTTTAACAACCTGAAAAGAAGTTAAAAACAATATATACATAAGTTTATATATATATATATATATATGTGTGTGTGTGTGTGTGTGTGTGTGTGTGTGTGTGTGTCAAGGATGGAACTTTAAACAATTTAAAACAAAACTAATTAAAACAAAATAATTTTTTATAAAAAGAAGAATTGAACAGAAAAAAAAACAAACTGAAGTTGTTTTTTTTAACAAGAAGATTTTTAAACAAAAGGGTGTAAAATAAATTAAAACAACGAATTAACACAGCCCAACAATCTCGGCCCACTACCCAACCAAAAATGAACTTATTCACCCCAAAATCATCAAACGAAATTCACACCCCTTTCTTCCGCTCAAACCAAATCAATTGCCAGAAAAAAAAATTCTTTCTTTTTGTCGATCCTTATCAATATTCCACCACACACAAATTCCAAACAAAAATTCGCCATCCAAACCACGCAATTGAATCTATAATCTGCGTTGGTCATTCGGTGATTGCTCGATTGCGATAACTGGTTGTAGGTGGTCGCAGTTGCTGATGGTGGTCGAAGGATGGGAATTTGAGTGAAGCGCGGTGATTGATTGTGATTATTGAGGGTTGGTGGAGATCGTAGGTGGGTTGCTGGAGTTCGATTGTGAAGGAGGGCGGATTCGTAGAGGAGATGTATGTTTGTATGTCAATGTGATGGCAATTCAGTTCATAGGGGCAGTAGTGAAGTTGATAGAGGTAGGAAGAAATGGATGACCGCAGTTGGGAGTGGCAGTGAAGTTATATGGAGAAGATGGCAGTTGAGCAGCAGTTTCTGGCAACAGTAAGTGTGGTATTGCGGTGTGACAGTTTGGAGTGGTCAGGCAGAGGAAGTGGGTAGTGATGAATTTGCAATTGACAGTGTACAGTGGCGACTTTGGAAAAGTATGGTAGAAATAATGGCAGGGAGATTTTGCAACAAATTGAAGGTAGAGAAAGTGGTAGTAAATGTCGGCACAGGGAAGTAAATAGTGATAGTGAAAGAATTTTTTGGTAGTACAGGGAAGTATGAAAGATTTTGCAAGTTGTCTGATGATTGCTGACAGGCAAATGGTGGAGGTGGAAGTATGTATGTGCTGTGGTTATTGTAGTGGTACGGCACAGTGGATGTTGTATGCTTGGTTGGAGGGGAGTTAGCAATGTTGGATGATGCTGACTATGGTGAACAGTTTTAGTTGATGGTTAGTGGTTAGTGGTTGAGATGAGGAGTATGTTGTTGTAGGCTGGAAGAAGGAATGGCAGTAAAGTGCGGGACAGTGGTTGATGTACAGCAGTGGTTTCAGGTTGATGTCAGTGGGGAGTATGCTAGTTGAATGTATGTTGGATTGATGGTAGATGGCAATTTCTGGTGGATGGTATTGGACTGTTTGAGTTTAGTTGGAGATGGTGGAGGAGGTTGACAGGGAGGCAGTGAAAGTTGTGAGGGTTTGTAATATAGTGATTGTTGTTGAAGGAATTGAAGCGTGAAAGTGCTGTGAAGTGGTATGTTGCAGTCAGAGGATGACAGGGACTGTTGAGGATAGAACTGTTGGTAGACGATGCACAGAGGTTGCTGTTTGTGGTTTGGGCACTGTTGTATGTTGATAGGAGGTTGTGAAAGGCACAGGTGTAGGCGATTAGTGTTTAGATATGTTTGAGAGTATTAAGTAAAAAAATTGTAAAAACTAACAAAAGATAGAATGGATAAAAATACGATAGTAGAAGAAAATTTAGGGATAAATCCAATCTCTTGATCACAAAATTCAACACAACGAGAAATTATGATATCTTTTTTTGTCACTAGTGAGTTTAATTGATGTGTTTATCATAAGTATGAAATATTTATGCTATATTAATTAGCCTAATATAACCCATCAAAATATAATACACCCATTAAACAATTTTCTAACTCTCATGAAAAATGACAATTAAGTTGAAAGTAAAATCTATTTTAAGCATGACCTATTAATTATTGATTAGAAATATAGACCATCAAATTTTGATTCCAACATTCACTTCATTACTATAATTATATATAGAAGAAGAGGTAATTTATGTTTGTATTTGTTTAAGCATACCCTATTTGGTGTCAACAACACATGCTATGAAATTCAAAGCTAAAATAACAAGTTAAACCACATCAAATGTTACCATTAAACACAAAAAGAGATAAAAATGCTGAAACTACATGATTAAGAGAGCTTCATTACCCTTAAATTGAAGGTGTTTAGCCTCTCATATTGTTATCATATCAATAAATGTAAAATGCAACATGAAACAAAAATAAGAGGAAAAATGCAAGCAAATGAAAATAATGTGAGAACTAATCTAATTGCATAAAATAAAATCTAAGCTACTAACATAAATAAAAAGATCTACACTACTAACTTGAAAGGAAATGAACAAGAAAAGAAAACATCATGTGTTAAATTGCATAAAAAGGAAAGTTACATGAAAAGAAACGGCTAAGTAGCCATGAAAACAAAAGAGAATTTTTTTTGTTTATTTTTGAACCTAAACTAACTAAAGAGAGGCTTAATGGAGACTAAGAGAAGAATTACATGAACATATGGGGTATTTATACATGTCTTAAACCTCAATCCAATTTTTTGGGAACTACCCAAACTACACTTGAGGAAGTGTGGCATACAAGTTGTCATTAGCATGAGCTTAATCCACCATTACATGTGCATGCAACTTTAATCTTCATTAGCATGCGCATTAGCTCCTAATAGGTGATCATGTTAAGTGGGTATGTGGGTTCCTCCATGATGCATCAAATGTATTATTTCCATCTTCATTTGCTTCCTTCTCTTGTGTGCATGCATGAATACATGAAGCCTCTTCTAATTTCCTTCTCTTGTATTATCGAACAACTATGATTGCTTCCTTCTCTTGTAGTGGTACGGCACAGTGGATGTTGTATGCTTGGTTGGAGGAGAGTTAGCAATGTTGGATGATGCTGACTATGGTGAACAGTTTTAGTTGATGGTTAGTGGTTGAGATGAGGAGTATGTTGTTGTAGGCTGGAAGAAGGAATGGCAGTAAAGTGCGGGACAGTGGTTGATGTACAGCAGTGGTTTCAGGTTGATGTCAGTGGGGAGTATGCTAGTTGAATGTATGTTGGATTGATGGTAGATGGCAATTTCTGGTGGATGGTATTGGACTGTTGAGTTTAGTTGGAGATGGTGGAGGAGGTTGACAGGGAGGCAGTGAAAGTTGTGAGGGTTTGTAATATAGTGATTGTTGTTGAAGGAATTGAAGTGTGAAAGTGCTGTGAAGTGGTATGTTGCAGTCAGAGGATGACAGGGACTGTTGAGGATAGAACTGTTGGTAGACGATGCACAGAGGTTGCTGTTTGTGGTTTGGGTGTTGTATGTTGATAGGAGGTTGTGAAAGGCACAGGTGTAGGTGATTAGTGTTTAGAAATGTTTGAACTGGTGATGTTATATTGAAGTAATGCACAGCAGTGTGGAGTATAAATGAACACAGAAATGTGCACTATTATAAGCAGCGTGCACTATTATGTTGCTGATGACTGGGAAGGTTGATTGTGAAAGTGTGTGTTTGATGGTTTGGTATTGAGAGCTATGAATGTGGTTGTGATGGGTGGATGAAGATGCACCGTGGTGGTTTTGAATGTTGGGAGTTTTTGGTAATTGTTATATGTAGAGGCAATGTTGCAGTAGTGTATATGGCAGATAATGGTGGTTTGGTCTGGGCTGGGTGATGGCAGCACAGAGAAGGATCTACAGGCTGAGGAACTGTGTAGTTGAAACTATATGTATGGAGAAGAAGTGGTGAGTGGTGAATGGAAGGCTGGCAAGCAGGGGTGGTCAGCAAGTAGTGCAGTGTTGTGAATGATGACTGTTATTGTGTGGTGAATGCAACAGGCAAATGAATTTGATGGTATGCAAGAAATGTGCAGGAAGGTTGTGGCACAGAGAGGAAATGCAAATTTCTGTGTAATTTTTTTTTTTTTGAATGAAATGCAGATTGATGTAAAATGTAAAATAAAAATGAAATGGAATATAATTTTGAAAATGAAGTTGTATGTGTGTAACTGTGTATTATAATGTGCAAATGCAAATAGGAAACGCAAACACACAAACAAAATGGAAACAAAAATCACTCAAACACACAACACAATTTTTTATTATTTTAAATACAAGTTAACACAGAAAACAAACATACAAAAATCAAATAACAATAATTCGAAAAATAGAAAATTAAAATCAAATCAATTCCCCGGCAACGGCGTCAAAAACTTGTTCGAACCGGCCAATTTTCAATCGGATTAGAAAATAGTCAATCGAATTTAAATTAAAAAATAACCGCAAACGCACGACGTACAATTTTAGTACGTGGCGAGTACGGGTAGATCCGTAGGGAATTATTTAGATTTAAAATTCTATTCAATCAAAATAAACCAAGATTTTGAGAGTATTAAGTTAAAAAAATTGTAAAAACTAAAAAAAGATAGAATGGATAAAAATATGATAGTAGAAGGCAATTTAAGGATAAATCCAATCTCTTGATCACAAAAATCAACACAACGGATATTATGATATCTTTTTTTTGGTCACTAGTAAGTTTAATTGATGTGTTTATCATAAGTATGAAATATTTATGCTATATTAATTAGCCTAATATAACACATTAAAATATAATACACCCATTAGATAACTTTCTAACTCTCATGAAAAATGACAATTAAGTTGAAAATAAAATCTATTTTAAGCATGACTTATTAATTATTGATTAGAAGTATAGACCATCAAATTTTGATTTCAACATTCACTTCATTACCATAATTATATATAGAAGAAGAGGTAATTTGTGTTTGTGTTTGTTTAAGCATAGCTTATTTGGTGTCAACAACACAGGCTATGAAATTCAAAGCTAAAATAATAAGTTAAACCACATCAAATGTTACCATTAAGCACAAAAAGAGATCAAAATGCTGAAACTACATGATTAAGAGAGCTTCATTACCCTTAAATTGAAGGTGTTTAGCCTCTCATATTGTTATCATATCAATAAATGTAAAATGCAACATGAAACAAAAATAAGAGGAAAAATGCAAGCAAATGAAAATAATGTGAGAACTAATCTAATTGCATAAAATAAAATCTAAGCTACTAACATAAATAAAAAGATCTACACTACTAACTTGAAAGGAAATAAACAAGAAAAGAAAAAAGCATGCATTAAATTGCATAAAAAGGAAAGTTACATGAAAAAAAACGGCTAAGTAGCCATGAAAACAAAAGAGAATTTTTTGTTTATTTTTGAACCTAAACTAACTAAAGAGAGGCTTAATGGAGACTAAGAGAAGAATTACATGAACATATGAGGTATTCATACATGTCTTAAACCCCAATCCAATTTTTTGGGAACTACCCAAACTACACTTGAGGAAGTGTGGCCTACAAGTTGTCATTAGCATGAACTTAATCCACCATTACATGCATGCAACTTTAATCTTCATTAGCATGTGCATTAGCTCCTAATAGGTGATCATGTTAAGTGGGTAGGTGGATTCCTCCATGATGCATGAAATGTATTATTTCCATCTTCATTTCCTTCCTTCTCTTGTGTGCATGCATGAATACATGAAGTCTCTTCTAATTTCCATCTATTTTCTTATAAATAAATATAAAATGTGTAAGTGAATTTTCTCAAATTAATTAACACAAAAAAAGAACATTTTGCCCCTAGATGAGGATGAATAAATGATGATTTGAAAATACTTTGAATTTTGGTTTTTACATGTTAACATACCCAATATGATCATTTATTTAATTTAATTAGATTAAATATGAAAGTAAAAATATGCACATTTGCATGCACATCATGTTCGGCTGGGGGGCCAATAGATACTTAAGAGTCATGCTTTGCATAGGCTTTGGAAGACCATTATAATCTAAGTATAAACACAAAAGCGTAAATCCTTAAATAGCTAAAGAGAAGCATGATTCTTTTATTTGAAATCTATTGGAAATAGATTCTAAATGTTTAAGCTTAGCTTAAATGATACGTGAGTTAAGGTGTCATCTCTAATTGTATTTGAAATAACAATTTATGGAAATGACTTTATGGATTTATTTAACACTTAAATATTAATTAAAATATTAACAAGAAATTTAATATATTCCTAAGAAGTGGTCGGTGAATTGAATCCCAAGGATATATATATGTATGTATGTATGTATGTATGTATGTATGTATATGTATATATGTATGTATGTATGTATGCATTATATATATGTAAATGTATGTGTGTGTGTTGATTTAACCTTAAATTATGTTGTGTCTGAAGTATCAAACTTGCACTAAGGAAAGGATTTATTTCAAAAAATAAAAATAATCAGGGATTTGGAAACATATTTTGGAATTTCAAAAGATGAGAAATTATAAATGATTTTCAGATGGGAGAATGAATTTTTGGAGACTTGGTTATAATAATTTCTTGGGAAGCTAATTATTTTATTTTTATCAATAGAAGAAAATAGAAATTTTAATTGGTAAATTCTTGAATAGGATAAAATCTAATAGGAGGACCCTATTGATTTATAAACATACTATGCAATAAAGGTGAAGTGCATAGGTAAAGGTAATGGTTGAACTTTAAGGGCTTTAACCAAAAAAACCTCTTTTGGAAAATCTTCAAGTTCTCAAAACTTAACACTAAGTTTGGAAATATCTAGATGAAACTTTTTTTATCTGGAAATAAATATTTAGCGAACAAAAATAATTGGGATTTCTTTAGTATGAAAGTTATAGTGTAAGACCATAAAGAAAATTTAGTTCAATAACGTGAATACTTTAGAACGAGTTACATAATTTGAACCATTCAACTTAAGAACTAATTAAGGGGTTTATTTTGATGTAGAAATAAGCAAGAGGTAAGTTTGAAAAGAAATAATTTGTAATCGGGAGTTTGTATGAATTTTGAAAATTCAAAAACCCTTTTGGGAAAGAATTTCATGATGAGATAAATTTATATTAAGAATCTTGAAAATGAGGAGAAATCCTAGAATTAATCTCCAACTCTTGAATATGATTAATTTTGCAGGTCAATTAGAAAATTAAGAATGCTAAGTATTTTCGAATAGAGAAAATATTTTTAGTAAAATTGAGATGTAAAACTAAGTTCAAAACTTATTCTGAAATTTTCAACTAAGAATCTCTTTTGGGTTATAAGATTTATTTGATTAAATGAGATTGAAAGTAGAAAATTTTAATCTTTTGAACAAATTATAGGAGTAATCTATAGTAGGTTCTAAGAATAAGATAATTAAGAAATTTCTAGAAGTAAAAGCTTATAGAAATTTTTGGAAAACCAAAAGGAGTTATTTGAGTTTATCCCAAATAAGTAATAAACAGAAGCTGAATTTTGATGTTGGTAAAGTCATAAAATCTTTCACATGCTTGTAGTTTTGACTCTAGTAGGAGCTAAGAAGATTATATCTATCTAGATTGAATTTTTCCTAGTGTTGATAGTTTCCAACTCAGCACCGGTATTGTTTGCAACTAAATCGACCACAAGCACCCAAGAAAAGATTTAAGTAGTGGGATAAATGAAGAAAATAAATGACAATAAAGGAAATACACTGAATATCAAGAAAAATGCAGCAGAAAACAAAAACAACAAGGTGTATAGTGGTTCGGCGTTGATTGTCTATGTCCAATTTGAATATTCTCTTTATTGCTTCTAAATTCACTTGATTACAATTATAAACAGTAAGAAATAGAAAGAGATCGGAAAAGAATGGAGGAAGTTAGTTACAATAATGGCAGAGTTTAACTAACAGTGTAAGAGTCCCTAGTATGGCCACATGTGCCTGTATTTATATATGAAGACGGCCTCCAATCTGACTCAAACTTCGGCAACATGACCTCCTTCACCATATAGGCCCACCATAGGAAGGGCTAGGCTCAATTCTCAATGGATAGGGATCGGTACCGATCCCTCTATGAGTCGAGTTTGGGCTAGCAATCCCTATGGTAGCTCTCTTATGGTCTATTATAGTGGTGCTTCAAATATCATAGTGCTTGGACTTGTGGAGCTTAAGTTCTTGCAACATTTCAACTCGAATCTTGACTTGTCCTAGGCTATGCCGATCCCTCCTGATGCCCACTATATATGCCGATCCATACTCCACGAGTCATGCCTTGTCAATTCGTATCATACGAACCATATCATGCCGACCCTTATCCTTTGAGGATGCCGTGTCGATCCATTCCCTCCAAATTCATTATGTCGATCCTTGTCTGTTGAATGTAATATGCCAATCTATGTTCTATTATGGCATGTGGCAATATGCCATCTCGGAACGGGCCTTCACAATCTTGCATCCACTCGAAATTCCTCTTCACTTTCCTTATCAAATCGAAGAAAGAGAATGCATTTATCTATCGCCCTGGAGATGAACCAACTCAAAGCAGAGACCTTCTTGTTCAACCTCTACACTTTCTTAATGATTCTAGGTGCTTGTATATCCCCAATCGCTTGAATCTTTTTTGGATTAATTTCGATTCCTAGAGCATTGATGATAAATCCGAAGAATTTCCTCGACACAACACCGAATGAGCACTTCAAAGGATTTACTTTCATGTTATAGAATCGAAGGATATCGAACATCTTCGTCGTTTGATTGTCGTGACTTCACGAGTATATCATCCACATAGACTTCCATCGTACTCACAATTTGATCCTTAAACATTCGGTTAAATAGACATTGATAGGTCGCTCCAGCATTCTTTAATCTGAACGACATCACTACGTAACAATATAACCTAACATCTGTGATAAAACTGGTATGTTCCTGATCTGGGACGTGCATCGGGATTTGGTTATACCTCAAGTATGCATCCATAAATGATAACAATTCATGCTCTGTAGTTGAATCAACTAGCTGATCAAGTCTTGGCGAGGAAAACTATCTTTAGGGCATGCCTAATTTAGTTCCGAATAGTCAATACATGCTCTCTGATTCCCATTTGCCTTCTTCACCATCATGGGGTTAGATATCCATTGGGGATAGATGGCGTTGCGAATAAACCAACTGACTTTAAGTTTATCCACCTCCTCTTTAAAAGTGACGGATCTCTCCAGATCCATGCCCCGTCTTTTTTGTTTCATATGGACATATTTCAGATCTATGTTTAACTCATGGCTCACAATGGCAGACGAGATCCTACACATGTCAGAATGAGTCCAAGCGAATACATTTAGATTCGCTAGGAGGAAATCAGTAAGTTCTCTCATCACCGAAGGGTTGAGTTGATATCCAATCTTCAACACCCGTGATGGTGATCGTGGCTGACTGTTATATCAATCGTTAGTTCAGCCATTGTTTCCTTGGTCTCCTTGGGTTCCTCCTCACCATCTTTCGTATCTATATCTCTATAGAGCCGACTGTGGTCCCAAGCCAAGGCTTAGGCGTCATTTGTCAATCTTCGGCAACTTGGATGAGGACAGATTTGTCCACACCCTTTCCCTTCTCTTTTCGCTGAGCCTCTCTCAACTCAGCCACATAACAGGCACGACCAGTCTCTTGATCACCATGTACAAACACCTACTCCGTTATCAGTCAAAAATTTCGAAGTCAAACACCATCGGGCCAAAGCTGCCCGAAATTCAGCTAGGGCCGGACGGCTCAGATAAACATTATATGGTGAATCCACATCCAAAATAATGAACGTTAGGATCTGCACTCTCCTACGTTCACCTTCTCCTAACTCAACTGGCAATTCAACATAACCAACTGCCTTGGTAGCCACACCATTGAAACCATGTATATGAACATTAGACGGTTTCAATTCCTTACACTCCATCCTCATTTGATCGTACGCCTTCTTAAAGATAATGTTCACAGAGCTTCTACAATCAATCAAAAGTCTTCTCACCAAAGCAGGGCCAATCATGGCTAAGATAACCATCGGATCACTAGTAAGGGCCTTTACTTTACCAGCATCCCTACTTCTGAATACTATATCATCCGTCATTGTACGTTGTTGCTTGGCCAGTGTTCCATCCTCCGTATTTGAGCAACATTTGAAATCTACATGCCTCATTGAACTAACATAGCACTGCATTTCTTTCCAACTTCTGTCCGCAGGATGCGGTCCACCAACTATTGTGTTTATTACTAACCTTCCATTGGTCTGTGTAGCTCCTCAGCCCTGTGCAAAACCTGCCCTCGATAGGGGTCAGACATCCCACGTCCGTCCTCCTGTGGATTTTTCATAAATTGATCAAACTTTTTCTCCCGAATCAATTTCTCAATGGCATCCTGGAGATGCCTACACTCGTCCGTATTGTGCCTATAACATTCATCAAACTGACAGTGCTTCCCAGTTTGCTTTTGTGCCTACGTCGATTCTTTCGGACGCGGCTTCTTATATTGGAAAGTATTATAGGTGGACAGATAAATGTTCTCCAAGGATGCGTTCAAAGGTGCATATTTGTCATACATAGGAAACTTAGACCTTGGCCATCTAGGCTTCCTCTTCCAGTCATGATTCCCTTCTCCACTTCTTTTCTGTTGATTCGGCTTGTTTTGAACATTTATCTGTACCTTTCCAGAACTCCGTCAGATTGCTTTACCGCGATATTGCTTTGCACTGCTTCCTCGCTAGACCTTGGGGCATTACTCTTCCTAGACAACATGGATTCCACCTTTCTCATGAAATGGCCCGCCTTTGAATAGAAAGTTCCAGCATGGCCGACGGTTTTCCAGCTAACCACACTACAACAAAAAAGATCTTTTGCAACGCTTTAAAAATGTTGCCATAAACATTAGCAGCATTTCGAAGAACGCTGCCTAATGTCGTGCTACGATGAAGCATGGAAATACCGCAGCGTTTTAAAATTTTTGCTAATAGGAAGGCTATGGAAGCTTTGGCAAAACGCTACAGTAAATTAATTCTGCAGCATTTCTTCATCGCTGTAAACCCATTTACGGTTATGTTTTGATTGTCGCATCGTTTTCATTTTGCTTTAATTTGTTTTTCTGCGGCGTTTTAGTATTTTCGAGTGTTGCAACACTTTTAAAACGCTACGACGTATCACTTTTTTGCAACATTTGCACCTATTGCAGCTTTTGAAATGCTACGATACATCAACCTTTTTGCAATATTTTACACCCATGATAGTGGTTTTAAAGCAATTATTAAAATCATGTATAATATATTCCGAAGGAAAATGCTAAATTTATAAAACACTCATAGATATAATATGATATTATAAGCATTATGAAGATTAAACATAATCAAAGCTACATCAATTTCATACATCATAAAATTTAATCATATATAATATTTCCTGAACAATGTTTTAAGCAAAAATGTTAGCGACATAAAATCTTACAAAAAAGTTTGCTAAAAGAGAAAATATAAATCATGAGAAGTCCAAGCCCGCCTCCTTCAAAAGTTCAATATGCTTGTAAGAAAAAAGAAAATTTGAGATCAGTGGAAAAAGAGAACAAATATGAATTTATTTAGCATCAAATATGATAATTTCAAGTTAATTTGACTAGCTCAAACATTAGAAAATTTCGTCCCTAATTATCGGTCATACACCCAATTAAAATTGGGTCACTTTACGAATGTTAAATTTACTTCTAAGAGCCAAATGTACCTATAAACAATTTCAGATTGTGGTGTTTTTCTTGTAGAGATGCCTAAAATATATGTATATGATGCTAAAAACAAACAAGTATGAATCCGTGACGCATGGCTAAGTAGTCCATTTTTCGAACATACCTAAAGAATAGGCAAAAGAAACTTTCCTTGAAAAAATTATTTAATAATTAAACATGATTTCACATTCATATTGTTGAAATCATATGACTTATTAAAATCTTACCATATATAAGAAGATGGGGTTTCTGTTCCAGTTACTAGTATGTAGTTTCACAAAGTTTGTCCCGTTGGCGAATCTGAATCTTAAAGGATTTGCATAACATAAACAAAGATGAAATTTTGAAACAAGCATATAACGGAATACAACACATGTTTTTTTACTCAAGTTACATGATACAATTGCAATAAGAAAATTACCATTAGAGAACTCAAAATCATCGTACTGGGTTTCCTTTTACCAATCCTTCCATCTGCGAATCCATATGATAAATCATAAAACAAATAAATTACTCGAAAATTTATAAACTAACATATGAAATTGAAGTTGAATTACCTTTGCTTTACCTAGAGCCATGGCAATAGCACCGTATGCAACATGAAATATAGCCAAGAAAAATATGAAATTATGCAGCTGATGTAGTCCATTTATTGACACAAGTGGAACCTTTTCCTGTTATCGTAAAACTAGATTATTTACTAATCGAGTATCAACACAATTCTCAGATAAATAGTCTATAAATGTAGGAGACAATATATAACTATGAAGCAATTTAGCTGTAAATGGCAAAATAATGTACCTGTACAAGCCAAACATCTGCTGGGAGTATAAATATAATAATGAAGGGGTTTTACATCTATTTTTTGCTAAAATTAGTCAAAAAAGCAGAGATATTCATACTTCGAATTATGATAAATACCATCATAAAATATCCAATTCTCAGATAAAAGATAGGCTTTTTCCTGAAGCTACACTTAAACCATACTCACAACGAACAATGATAAAAAAATAAACAGAAACATTCCACATTTATAATCCCATTCCTTTATTTGGAGCTTACTCGCGGTAAGGTTCAAGGTTAATAAACGATTTTTACTAAATCTGAAGCTAAACCTGTAGCAAAGCAAACCCCAAGCCAAGTCGAGACATAGATTTATAGTTCATTTGCCTTTTTTTGATAAGGCCATGTGGTGTTAGAAGCTCAGCCATCTGTAGTTTGGGAAAAAAGATAACTTTAGTTCAACAGATAACAATTAATAAGTAAGATGAAACAATACTGATCCGACCTAGGCAGACTTGACAATTTAATTTCATTTCATTTATTAAAAAGGTAATGAACTATAGTTTTATGTCTCGAGTTGCCTAAGTTTTTAAAGTTGACTCCATTTGGAGTAATGTTAGTAGAAAATAATGTCTGAAAGGACAAGGCATCTTTTGGGGCAATGGCTACTTAGTTTTAGACCCAGTCCAAATTTAGTCTGCCAATCCACATGACTAAGGCCACAAAGGAAAAGTGGGAAATAAAATATAAAAAATTGTATGTGAGGAATAAGGTAATATTACGATACGTACACCATTTTCCATGGTTAAAAATTTGTAAGTGATGGGTAAAGAAAAAGCTGAAGAAATAAATTTTTAATTAGATTTTTCTTGGGCTAGTCTAATTGTTTTTTTCCTAATAGGGTCAAGCCTATTACTACTCTAACTTGAGAAAATAGGTTTCTTCTTCTCAAAATTATGTACGTACAGTACATCTTTCCTCTATCTAGAAAATGGAAAGAAGAAATAAAAATTGAGATGGCATATCTTTTTCATTTCCTATTGGAATTCATCGATTCTTTTTTTATTTGAAAGTTTAAGTTTTCCACTATGTGTATACCAATTTTCAGTTCCATCTAAGGTAATTTAGTCCTCTGTTTAATGGCTATAAGTTGAACCAGAGATGGTTTTCACGCCTATGCACATTTCCCTTTTCTGAGCTGTTGCAAACATGGACTCTAAATGTACCACAACTAATGAACTGACCTTAGAAAAAAAATGAAATGCATGTATTGATACACATATTAGACATTGTGAAGCAAGAAAAAAACTAACTTCCTTAATTAAATATTTGTTCATTTTAGTTTAAACATTTAAAACAATCGCTTAATTTTCAGAATTGAAGTATGTATTTAAAATATAAAAATTGCTAACCACATTCTAGTATTATGCACTCCAACTATATTGTTAGCATTAATCATAGTTAGTTCATTCAAAAATTAATTTACGAATTATGCATTCGTAGTATTTATTAATACCACCATATGATACCTACAAGCATCTGGCTCAAACAAGAGCACAAATTATGCATCTGATCTATAATGTGCATGCTTACTCATTAAACTAAAGCTAAGACCACAAACGATTAGACTCTCTTTTCAATTCATAGCTTGGAAACAAATTACGTAATTATCTTGAAATTACGAGTACCATAAAAATAAGGTGGTGTTTGGTTTAAGAACGAATTTTGTATTTTCGGTTTTTAATACGTATGTCAAACAAAAATTATGGATCTTCTATTGAGGTAGCGTGATATAGAGAAAGATTTCAACCCAATCAAAACATCATTAATTTTCTGTCAAAAATTATATGAGCCCATTAGTGATAAAATAAAATATATGAAAATTGTGAAAAATAGTAGAATTTATTGCACCAACTGCTTGCTTAATAATCTTAACATCATTCAGGCTTATAGTTCTATGAACAATCATTTTCTTATGAAATTCGACTTCATCTACGCCTTTTATGGGTGTTTTACTATCACTTAGAAAAATTTAAGTACAAATGCAGTAAAGGGGGGACATTTTGCAGATTCAAATTAGGGGCGCACCTCTAAAATACACTCCATAACACGAAAGTTGTGGCTCGACAAAGTTTATTTACAAACCGAAACCAGATCGCGATAGGTTGATGACGATCACAACAGGTTGAATCAACGGCTGTATTGGACTGGATATCGACGGTGGAAGGTCGAAATTTAGCGACAGTAAAAGTTGCTATTAGGCGACAATGGAGATGACTAGAGATCAACGCTGAAAGGCTTAATGTTGAGAAACGTTGGAGATAAGACTAGTGGCCGATGGTGGGAGGTTGATTTTTAATTAAATTTGGGATAGGGTTAGGTGGGAGGGACTAGGGAGAGACGATTTACTATGTTATGTGAAGCGGCAAAATTTTAGTTTCCTCGCGATCCATGTTTTGACCTAGCCCGCTTCCTCCAGGCAGCGTTTTATACATTATTTTTAATTACCCCCAGATAATACAGCATTTTAATTAAAATTCTATGCACTCCTGTTGCAAAAAATAGATTTTCTTGCAGTGCTAGCCATCGAATTCGGATTCCAAGTCGACCCCTCTCGTTACAGCCATGAGTATCGTATGGTCATTAGGGTTACTAACTTCAGTGGCATCAACCTGAAATCTCTGCAGGTGGTCCTTCAGTGACTCCCCCGGAGCCTGGATTACACTGGACAATGACATCACATCTTTGGGGAAAGTAGCGTGAATCCAGAACTTGTCCACAAATCTTGTTGCCAGCACATCAAATCTTGAGATTGATCACGGGGGTAATCTTGTGAACCACATCATAGTAATCCTAGAAAGAGTTATAGGGAAGCATCTGCATTTAGTAGCATCAATTTCGGTCTTGCTGAGTCCATCAACCATTCGTACCTCACGATGTGCTACCTAGGGTCGGTTTTCCCTTCATAAGCAGGCATCGCAGGCATCTTAAACCTTCTAGGATACTCTGCCTGTAAAATACTATCGCTAAATATGGTGTAGCTCATAGAGACTCCCGAATCATCATTTTTCAAGCCCTGGTTCTCCATCATTGGCCATTTGACCATTATGGATAAATCCGGTGTCAGGATAGGTAGCGCCAAGTGGTGGTCGTGCTCTACCTCACATGAATGTTCCAATCGGTGTCTCTGTGCCATTTCACGCCTCCTTGGCCCATCATCCTCCTGATGGTACTCTAAGCATTCACTTCATTATCATTCCAGAGAGGTAGTTGCTCAGCATCCAAACACAATCCAGCTTCCAAGTTCCCGGATCGAAGTCGAGCATGACCCTCCAGCTGCAGTTAAGGAGCCATCCCCCAGGTTTAGGGATCGAAACCGATCCCTAGGGAGGGATCGGCATCGACCCGTCTTGGCTGGCCATGGTGGTCTGCCAAGTGTTGGTCCGATTTCCCTGCTCATGCTACTTCAACTCTGCGACGCCTTCATGTGTGATGTTCGTTTGATAAAGTCAAACTATTCGATGCCGAGTAAGAAGCAAGATCCCTTCTAGGGCTTTGGCATTACCGTAGAGAAATCTGGTTCATCAAGTCGGCATTGGCTTTGATTTTCTCGTTTAGCTGCCTACAACTTTCCATCATCTCTCTCATCAAGTCATTGAATTCAACTCTAGTTATGGAATTAACGAGGTTCTGGACTACAGCAGACTCCGCATTCGCATTAGCAGGTTGGTTGCCTGGACACCCTTCTTGGACATTGGCAACTTTATGGGCATCAAGATTTTGGGAAGTAGATCCGGCGTGTCTTACCATTCTGAATTTCTTTGCTTAGATCTTGATAAATTTGAATAGTATCTGCAAGCTTTTGAGATGAACCTGAATCTCCTTCGGGGAATTTTCTCAATCCAACAGCAACAAAGGCGATCCTAACAGCTCAAGAATCAACTTTCTCAGTGAAAGCACCAAAATGTTTACAACCAAATTAACCACAAACACACAAGAACAGATTTAAGTAGTGGAATAAATGAAGAAAACGAATAAAAAGCAAAGGAAATACACTGAATATCAACAAAAATGCAGTAGAAAACAAAAACAACATGGTTTATAGTGGTTCGGTGTTGATTTCCTGCATCCACTTTGAATATTCTCTTTATTGCCTCTCAATTCACTTGATTACAATTACACATAGCAAGAATAGCAAGAGATCAGAAAAGAATGGAGGAAGTTAGTTATAATAATGGCAGAGTTTAACTAACAGCATAAGAGTTCCTAGAATGTCCCCCTATGCCTGTATATATAGATGAAGGTAGCCTCCAATCTGACTCAAACTTCAGCAACAGGACCGCCTCCACCATATGGGCCCACCATAGGAAAGGCTAGGCCAACTCTCAATGGATGGGGATTAGTATCGATCCCTCCATGAGTCGAGTTTGGGCTAATGATCCCTATAGTAGCTCTCTTATGGTCTATAATGATGGTGCTTCGAATATCACAGCGCATGGACTTGCGGAGCTTAAGTTCTTGCAATATTTCAACTCAAATATTGACTTGGCCTAGGCAATGCCGAACCCTCCTAATTATCCCTATATTTGCCGATCCATACTCCATGAGTCATGCCCTATCGATCCATATCACATGAACCATATCATGCCGACCATTATCCTTTGAGGATACCATGCCGATCCATTCCCTCCAAATGCGTTATGCCAATCCATGTCTCTTGAATATAATATGCCTATCTATGTCCCAACAGGGCATCATGTCGATCCCACTCTCACACGTGCATCACACCGAACCCTTTTGCTTCATAAGTCATGCTAATCCCTCTATATTCTCACTCGAACCAACTATCTTGCCAAATAACTATACCAACCTCCCACCATATTAAGTGTATACTGATCCCTCCATTATCTCATCTAATTCGACCAATGTCCATGCCGATCCCTATTCCAACCAAGCTAAACTCCATAATTCTGACATCCTGCGTTGTCTATCTATTAACTCTATTCACCCTGGGCTGGATACAATTGCCCGGACATTATATTTTGGTCGTGTAGCTTATGTCTCATGATCATCCTTCTTATCATTAGTCGAGCATGGCCTTCGTAATCAGCCTTATGTAGCTAGGTCAAGGCACTGGGTAACAGCTATGGTTCCTTCCTAGACTTTATTTAAGAGGCCATATCGATCACTCTCTTGTTAGCTTAAGTCCGAGAAAGAAATTGATCTCAGGTCCGACTCTATTTGCGAATCTTTAGAAAGGTCTTGAAATTAGAGATTAAATCTCTATTCGTGTTTCTTCCTTGTTGGATGACTGGTATTTAGTCAATTTGGGATGATAGCTTTTTGATATATGGGACCCTACCCAACCAATGAGTGTAGTGGCCTTATTGCTTACTGAGTTTCTTTTCCAATCCAATTCTCTGGCATTTGTAGTGTCCTTCTTCTGTTTCAGCCTTGGAAACACGTTAGAAATTATAATTTTTTTTCTTTAGTATAGAATTCTTGTTTCACTTGAGAACTCATAAAAATCCAACTTGTGATCAAAGCTCAAATTGTTTTTTACCTCAAAGGTGGATTGCCTTTGAGATATAGTCGATTCGCTTATCTAAGTCCAATGGCCCAATGAGCTTAAGGACTATTCTTATGGAGCTAGAGACTTCATCGAGCGACTCATCCAATGTAATTTCCAAATTTCATTTGGGATGAGTCTCTAGTTTTGAGTTATCCCTCGTTCATAGCTCAATTACCTTTGAGAAGATAAGTTCTTGGTATTTCGTTATAGATTTTTCCCTTAAGAAAATTCTGGGGTTGCAATTTTTATAAGGAAAGGGTCTGTAAAAACCCTGGTCGAGATTACCTTAAATTAAAATATAAAATATGATTTAATTAATTATGCCTAACTAATTGAATGAATTTGGGGAATTTATAGTCTTTACATTTCTAAAATTTAAATGGATTTGGAACAAATTAAATTGGGAATTTAATGATTGTCCGTTTATGTAATTCAATTCTTATATTTAATAATATAAGAACATCTTAGAGAAAATGAGTAAATAAATTATATGGAAATAAAATTTATAATTTAAAATGAATTTCTCTAAGGTTTTATTTGATTATTTATTTTAATAGGAGATTTATAACAAAAATCTTTTGTTTTCAAAAGTTATCGCAACAAGTGTGTAAATTTAAATAAAAGGTCAATATTGAGATTTATTGTTTGAAATGATTAATAGTTATTTTATTAAAACCATTAGGAATAACTTTTTCTCTTTTTGACTATATTTTTATTTTTATTTTGATGTTTCTATATAATAGGAGTAAGAATTTTAACATGGGTATTTACTTTAGGATTATAGAAATCAATGTTTTTGAATAAAATATTATTTGATATAATTGGTGTTTATAAATTGTTAAAACAAATAGATTAGTAACACTTTTCTTTTAGAAATTAGTATCATCTTGCTAGTGGATCTAAAACAAATCCTCTTGGCCTAAGTAGAAGAAAATAAGGGATGAGAAATAAACTTCGTACAATATTTCTCATTCTCATTCTTTCTCCCATACAGAAAACATAAAATATCTAAGTTTTAAAACCATAGGCTATTTCAATCCACAAATCAAATTTGAAATCAAGGGGATTTGGATTAATAATAAAATAAATCAAATCCAGGAAATAGCCTATATTGCATCTAAATTGAGTTTTAATCTCGGTTTTGATCTTGATTTGTAATCCCTCTTTCCCAATTGATGAAAACTAAAACCTAGGTTATAACTAAAAGTGTTTTGCCAAAGTGAATCCGAGTCTTTAGTGATAAATCAAGCTTAATTAAGTGAGTTAATCTCACACTTCTAGCCTATAAATGGGTGCTTGTTACTACTTATTATTTGAATGAATTTGATCTCAACCTCTTATGTTATTCACAACTTTTGTTATTTAACTCTATGGTTGCTGAAACCACTTCATATAATCTTGATTATTATCCAAATGTTGATGTTTTTGCGTTGGCATGAGTGTTAAGTCGATGCCCTAGAAGTCAAAGCAAGCAACGACAAAGAAACGAGCAAATACGGCCCATGGAGCATCGCTGAAGCAGCCTGGAGTTCACTCCAAGCATGCCCACCGGTGGACCGTCCTACCAGATTGGTGCACCAACGGTGTCTTGGGTTGAGCCCCAAGTCACTCCGTTCGGCCCTCCGGTTCACACCGTTCGCCCGTTTGTTCGTTTGTTTGGCTCCTTTTCGCTATATGCTTGATTTTGATGCTATTTTCTACGCCGATTTCAAGGCTACTTATGGATATTGATTTATAAATTTGAGAATTATTTTTGGTGTTATTATACCATTGAAATGCTCTTTGGGTTCATGGACTTATACACAAAATTTTCTAGCATAGCTTCATTAGAATTTGCAAAAGGTAGATTTCTAAATTAAAGTGTTATATCCAAATCTTTTCAGGTACAACTTATTTTATATAATAAATATATTTAAAATCATTTATATATATATATATATATATAATTATCTATTATAATAGCAATGGTTTTAAATTGATACGGTATTCTTCATATGTCTAAAAAGATTTCGCAAAGGCTTTTCAATATATATGCTACCTTACAAAGCGACGTTTAAGAATATTTAAGTATTTAAAAATTTGACAAATTCCATTTAATATAAATATTACTTATAAATTAATCTATATAGTTTTAAGAAGGTTTTTCAAAGATTAGTACTTTTATAAAATTGCACAACATTGATCGAATAAAGAACTGATTAAATGGATTAATAAAATAAGCTGTATGGAACGCTCGCGTCTATTTTGTCGATTAATTTGGACTTATTCGATTGAGACATTTATACACACAAGGGTTTAGTAACCTACAGTAAACATTTGAATAAACACGTGTAGTATGGGACATACAGTTATTATTTATTTGGTTACTATTCGGAGGTATATGACACTAATCGACGAGTTTATGACTTGCCTTCAGAGTTTATAGGACTTGTTCCTATCTTGGAGTTTATAGGGTTTGTACCTATTTTGTTGTTTATAGGACTTGTTCCTATTTTAATGTTTATAGGTCTTGTAACTGTCTTAATATTCATAGGTCTCCTACATATTTCGGAGATTGTAGGACTTGTTCCTATCTTGATGTTTATAGGTCTCGTGCCTATCTTAATGTTTATAGACTTATACGACTATCTTGGAATTACATGCATGTATGTGAATTGATTTCACTAATCTTGGAGTTTCGGCACCTTCCACCTTTTTATGTGATTTCTAGATTTTTATTGATGATTTTTGGATTATATGTTATTTATGTTATCATTAAATTGTTACGAGGGTTTTTCTTTTAGAAGCCATCTTGGGTTTTGATGTTTTGTGATTACATTCTTGGGGTTATGGAAGCATTCTTGATGTTCGCCAATTCTTGGCTTTGTGTTTATATTGAGGCTTATCTCCTTACATCAATTATTTACCTCGCTTAACTGATTCACTACAGTTTAGACTGACTTGTTTATTATTTTATAGTACTGAGGTCAAAACTTGGTATTTTAGGTGCTCTAGTTTCATAGTTCCAGAGATGATTTCGCTTTATTTACCTAGTTAACATTCTTCTTACCTTCATCTTATATATGTGTGTGTATTTATGTAGTATTGTATCTTATGTCAAAATTAGAATCATTTTGTGTATAAATTTGTATCTATGGGATGTAGTACTTATATCTGCTATGGTTTATAATGACCACAGTTTTATAAGTCGACTCTATGTACCCATTCGATTTGATCACCCTGTGTCTATTAGTATTTTGCTGTGTATATCCAATGATCTATGATTCTATAAATTATATTTATCATATATAGTTCTGGATTATTATTCTAGCCACCTAGTTTTGTTTTAAGCCTGGATTGCATATGTCGAATCCACTTGTGACAAAAAATACCATATTAATCGATGTATTAATGCTCTCTTAAAGTAGAATTCATGGATGGTCGCTCCTAACCAGCCCTATTCTCTGCACTAGGAGATAATATTACTCTGTAATATCATTTGTTAGTGTCGGTCTCATGGTGAGGCGTCACATAAAACCTGAGTATGTTTTCTAAAATTCGCTAAGTGTCTGATGATATGCTTTCGTGTGTGCATATGATAATTCAAGGTTACTGTACAAAATATTCTAATACCATAGTATAAATATATGACCTTACTTCAATAGTATGATCTATCATTCTTTAAGATTGTCTTCATGCCATGATATAGGTGAGTGGAGTGATTTCTTCTACCATATACTTATAAACAGATAAGATATTTCTTGTATACGTATCCCAAAAGAGAGGTACTAACATCTTTCTCATTTTGATGATGACAACTACACAATCTTTTGTAATGATATTTTAAAAGATGAACTCCCTTTGATTATGTTATCTCCCCTATTTATATGCACACAGATATTATAATATTCTCTCCTCCTTTGTCATTATCAAAATGAATAATGTAAATGTGTAATTCATTGAAAGAGAATGCGGAAAAGTAGATGAAAACACCACATATTATAAATAAATCACAAAAACAAATAAATAGTTCAACCACACAACACTAGGTTTATGAACATTGCAATCATAAACAAACATAATACAATACTGGTCAACATAAACATAATGCAAAAACAGAAAGACAATATCACTGAGAATAAAAAGAAATTGCTGATACAGTGGTTATTGAAAGAGAGCCTACCATAATTTTAATAGTATTCCCAATAGGCTGATGGATCGGTCTGATAGTCCCCTGGACATTAATGTGTTAAGGTGGTGTACTCATAATCTATATGAATAGATAGACCCTAAAAAGAGGCATGCTGCATGTGTTCAGATCAAGATTCATGTCCTTCTTCTTATTCCATTTGTTCTTGCAAAATATTTTTGCCTTTATCATGAGCAGAAGTTCTAGCACTATGAGACGACCCATGAGGCTCAGGGACATGAGTATGTGATGGTGGGGTGTAGGAGAAGGAGATGAAGATGAACTGGAAGATTATCTACCACGGACTTTCCACATAACCTTTCCTAAAGAGGATACAACTTTTCCCATAGTTTTCTCAAGCTTGGTCATGCGTGTTAAAAAAGACCTCTCCAAACCAATCATTTTCTTTTTTAATTATTTTTGATTCACCGTGATCATCCTTTTATTTCAAAGCGTTAAGTCACATGTGGACTCATTTTGATCAGTTTCAGTGCAGGCTTCGTAAATCATCGATTTCAAGTGATATCAAGTGATATCAAATTCCCAGTGGTAAGAAGGAGTAGATAGTTGTGGAGGAGGAATTTGAGCTTGTTTTGGAGGCAGCTGATATAGTTGTTGTTAATGTTATTGTTGAGAAATCCATTGGGGAAGAAAAATGTAAGGAGAAGGTGTTGCAAGGAGATGCATTAACTTGAAAAATCATATTCCACTTTCTTTAATGGGAATTTCTTCAAAGTGAGATATGTAAGTTGGTACATCAAGTGCTTTTAGTACCCTCATAATGCATGCGACATATATGATATTTTGGCGATAATGACCCTAATAATGTTTTATTTCATCATGGATAAATTGTGCTCAATTTAAATGAGCTCCACCAAAAATTGCATACAATGCCTTATGATCATCCTTATATATTTGTTCATAGCTCCCTAAATGAGGTAGCACTGTGTTGATTAACATTCTATTTAATAATTTGGCTCGTGATCAAAGATTAGCCGATTTCCATTCTAGCGTCCTGTCTTCCCATATTTCATGCATTACTTGGTTACATGGTAAGTTTCGATAACCAGCTATTTCTTATAATGTAGTACCACTTGAAGAACAATCTAGTATTCTCCCAAGTGTGTTTATACTTATCTTTAAAATTTTACCATAAACACTCGTCCACAATCATCCATCTTCATTCTCAGGTTTCAAAATATTTTTTGCTACATAAATTTGTTTAGTAGAGGAAAATAGCAAGTTGATCGATAATTACCTCATTCTCATCAAAATTGATTAGCGATCGAATGCCACCAACTAGTGTTAGTTCTTGAAGTCGGCATTCTTCAACTTTAGATAACTGATAGAAAGGGCCAGCATGAAATTTCTCAATTTTCAAATCCTCAAATCTTTTCATATATGCATTCTACATATTTATTATATATATATATAGTCATATTCATATTATTATTAAAAATAAATTATTTCTCCTTCGATGATTCCGAGTTCTTGTGCTCGGTTCAATCCTAAGAATTTGTGTCAATTTTAATTTGCATAGTTGAGGGCTTAAGTGGAGACTAATTCGGTTGAGCTAGAGTATGATTCTAGTCTTGGTTTGATAGCCCCGTCTCCCATAATTTTCTTGAAGTAACATTGTGAGTTTTTATAGGGTCTCTATTAAACGAGGAGATTTTTTATGTAAGCAATCCTTTGTTCGTGAATGTCCATAGATTGTTAATATACATCGTTTGAGAAAGTTAAAATAATTATGTAACGATCCCGATTTTGAGTCAAAAAATTAAATTGGTAATTAAAATAAATGTTTGAATTAAATTGTGAATAAATGTGAATTTTTCCAAATTAAATAAGATATTTGTTTATTTAGGTATTGATTTTAATTTAAACCATATTCTTTAAAATTAGAAATATATATAAATAAAAAGGGAATGGCTTTGTTTAAATTGAAAAAGATAAATACATATTATAACATAATGATTTTATGAAAAAGACATGTGTAAGCATTAAAAATAAGAAGTTAACAAGTGTAAATATTTTAAAGATGCATTAAAACATTTGTAAGCTTCCTATGACATATAATTAACAAGTGGCAAAGATGTTTTCTATTGAAATGATAATGTAAATAAAAATCAAAATGTTTAAACCAGGCTGCTCATTTTTAGTTCAAAAAGTTTTCTCGGTGTTAAAACTCTTCAAACCTGAGAAAAGTAAATACAAACCAGAAAGGAAATCCGAACATACATCAGAGCCTGATCAAATTAAATTCAAACCTGATTCAATGCAAAGATCAGGGATCAACTTCAACAAATTCAAAAAAACCAAAGAAAAGTTTAAAAAAAATCTGGAAAACAAAAGCAAGCTTCAGTTTTAATAGCTCAAGTTCAACTTAGATCTGAAGCAGGTTGCAAACCTAGGAACAAGAATCAAACATCATGAACAAAATCAAAGTATATCAAGTTATAACTTAAATTTCAACATTAAAAGCTTCAGATCCAAACCTAACAAAGTCCAGATCAAAGATCAATTCAATTTTCAAATAACACCTCTAGGTTCTCTATCTTTCCAAAATCCAGGCGAGAAAACATCACCTTTTAAACATTTATATGTTTATATTTTTATGGAATGTGATGAATGATTAAAGAAATGCTATAGATATGTTTGCATGAATGAAAAATATGCCTGTATACATATGAAAATATTAGGGTGTAAGTCTTTATCTTTGGTTACAGGCTTTTAACCTGTTCAAAGAAAAAGAAAAGTTCAAATCCCTGGAATAAAATTCAATATGTCGTCATACAATCAATTGATTGGTTAAGATCTTTAAAGATGAATTGTGTGTACAAGTGTGATATGATTTTTGAAAATAATTTCAAGTTTATTTATTTAGAAAATATTCAAAAGAATTGGAAGTATAGTAACATATATTCAAGAATAGAAAAAATCAATTATCACAAATTTAAATTTGGATTCCATGAATCTATTTGTTATAGGAAACAATGATTTTTGATAGTTATTTCAAGATTTTTAGATTTGAAAATAGAGTGAATTCTCGAGTTGATTATGAAACCGTTTTTCATCAATTTCTGATGATCAATGTGGAGTGGAGGCTCAGGGTTGATGTCGGAGGTAGGATGAAGGATTGGAAGCAGAGGAAAAATAGTGCGAAGTTTTCCTGATGATCGGAGCGACCAGGCGACACCATTTTAGGGTTTTAAACCTTGTTCTGCTCGTCGTAGTTTCAAGGGAAAGATCATCGTTGTCGTGGAGCCGGAATGGATCGAACCTTGGAGGATTGAAGCATTGGCGTATGTTACGTCTCTGGGAGGAGTGAAGTGGATTCTAGTGACCAAAATCGTCGACGATGGAGGGTTTTTCGATGAAGGTTGGGTTTCCACATGAAGCTCTGTAGCTTATTCTCAATTTCAGGTTCGAATCAAAGTCTGGGTGGTCGGAATGGGTAGAGGAGGTCAACGATGATATGTGGATGACCATGGTGATGGTCGGAGGTCCGTCAGGCGGCTGTGCACATGTATACGTGAAAATGTATATCTGTGATTTTTGGGAAATTGAGGAAGAAGATGTAGACTCGGGGACGAACTCGAAGAAAATCGCGAGATAACTCGAAACAAGTGAAAGGTGGGGGAACCCGAAGTTGAGCTCGAGTAAACATATGTTTGGCTCGGGTTAATTGAAATCCAGTAGGGTTTTAAAATTTAAAATAAATAGTTGACAAAGTTTTAAACAATGCAAATGTTTAAATCAATTTTTTTAGGTAAACAAAGTTTAAAATGAAATTGTAAATTTAATCAAGTTTCAAGACATATTAACTATGTTTTTAAAAGAGTTTTTAACAAAGTTTCAGAGTTTAATTTTTAAGTTAAATATTTAAAATTAATTTGTTTTTAAAGTAATAAATGTTAGGTTAATTATATAATTAATTTCTAAAGGCTTTTCAAATGGAATTTGATAATTAATTACTTAAGCTTGGTAATTAATAAATGTATAATTATCAAGGTGATTAAGTAATCAATGTGATTTACTAAAGGATAATTTGTTTTAACGAAGGTGATTTATTTATTTATATAATTAATCAAAGGATTGATTTCTTAATAAAAGTAATTAAAGATAATTACTTAATGAAAGTAATTTAAAAAGGGGAATTGCTTAAAAGAATAATTACTTAATCTAAGTAATTAAAGATAAATTAAGGATAATTTATCAAGGTGATTAATTTAATTATATGATTAATTAAAGGCTAATTAATTGATAATTAAGATTTATTAATCAATAATTAAGGAGCGATTAAGGTTAATTAATTTGTAATTAAGGATAATTAACCATTAGCTAAGGATAATTAACCATTAATTAAGGATAATTAATCATTAAATAAGGATAATTTATTTGATGATAAAAGGTTGATTAATAAAAAAATTAAAGGTTAATTAATTTATTATTAATGGATAATTAATAAATGATTAAAGAATAATTAATTAAAATGATTTGTAACTAACTAATGTTAATTTACCAGGATTAGTAATAAGTAATTAATCTGATTCAAATTAAACAAGTGATTGATTGATCTTACTTATGTACATTTGGATTCTATTGAATTGTTTGATATCCCTTATGAGTGATGCTCTGTTTTGATTTGAGCTGTAATAAATGTAATTTATTTATCCGTGATGAATGTAATTTATTTATCTACGATAAATTTATATTATTTGTCTGTGAATGCAGATAAGCGTTATAAGATTATACCGGTTATCGATATTGTTGTGTTTGGATTGTGATGATTGATGAAGTTGCACAATTGTGTAAAACCTCTGGACTACAAGACACACACAAATATGGATTGCACGGGAAAATTGGTTAAGTCACATATATTTGAATTTAATATTATGAAATGGTTTTAAAGGTTGAATTTTAAATCCAAATGTTTTTGGAAATGGAATTGGGTTGAATATGAAAAGCTTTTGAAAAGGAAGTTTGAAATTGAAATATAGTTTGAATATAATATATCTTGTTTGAGTTTGAAATTGCTTTGGAAATTTGGTTTGAAAGGTTTATACAAGTTATACCATATATATGGATTTTAAACCATTTTTGAAGTATATTAAAAGTATTATTTTGAGTATTTAAATTCAACCCGAGTATACACTTGAAAGGCTTTAACTTGAGCAAATTTAATCGGATTTTGCCGAAATGAAAACTCTTGGTTTTCAAATAATAATAGCTTTCATATAAAGAAAGGATTTCAAGTTTTTTTTGAAAGGATTTCTAGTTTCAAATGAAAATTGTTTTGAAAGGCTATGAATGAATCTTTAGAAATGGTTTGAAAGCTATGAATTGAGTCTTTGATTTAAAGATTGGATGATTTAATCCAATTTGAAAGGGAAATTGTTTTGAAAGGCTATAAATGAATCTTTGTTAAAGTGTGAATTTTTTTTTCAAATTTAGGAGGATCTTAAAGGTGTATCTTTTGTATAAAAGACTTGAAATGGAATTGTTTTGAAAGCTATGAATAAATCTTTGTGAAAGATTTGGTGAACCTTGTTTTAACGAAAATTGAAGAGGATCTTCAACGGTGAATCTTTATTTTAAAAGATTAAAAGTGAAAAATTGTTTAAACCATTCTAAATGAAAGGTTTTGTGAAACAAGTGTCGAAAGTTGTGACTTAACTAAGATTCCAATATCCATATGCTTTTTAAATTAAGCTCTCATTATTCGGTTTAGCCGGGAGAGGACTTTGTGTCATATAACCCATTCCGAATAGTGATACGGTGAAATGGATAGCATTTGAAGACGGCGGTGAAGACTGGGCATTTTCGAAAAGGAAAGAATAACCCGTCAAATGTCTCTGCATCATGGCTATGGTATAGAGATCTCCATATGTGATGGGGAGTCCGATTGGGATGTGAATACCCAGATTGCAAGGGCTTCTTTGGAAGTGCCTTCTGTTCTATCTGAACCTGGAATAGACTTGTATGGATGTATGTCTGACGTTACACTTTGAGATGTAAAGATGGTTTCTATCAAATGCATTTTTGTTTGGTAGCGGAGAATTTATTCTCTTAGCTTAACACCCATCTTTGAGACGTACGAGCTCAAAGGTATGTAGTTGATGGTTACTAGTGATACATTCCCAATTTGGTAATGTGGCATATGAAGTGCTGCTGATCATTTGTTGATCGAAGCATGGCTTGGTGAAAAGTACAGCTTTGTGGACGAGACTTCGTCGGAACTCATACCTCGGAAATAGTTGAAACAGGAAGAATGCGGCAAGGTTATGAGGGTCGCGCCCTTTAGGGTACGTCATGTCCTTCTGCAAAAGGGTGGTATCATAGTATGGAGCCCATATATTTAACCTATGTGGTTGCTGCAAATTTATTACTTCGTGGTTGTTGCTTTGTGGTTGCGAATCCTCGGATAAAGGTCGCTAACGATCGGGGGATGGCATACTCGTGTAAGTAGTTACCTAGTTACAGAGGTAACCCGGCCTTGTGTTGGCAGAGATCTGGTTAAGTTCTCGGGGCGTCCCTCCAGAGGCGTACCCATGTGGAAATAGAAAGTTCCTTAGTCTGACCATTTGTTGGAAATCCAAAGAAACAATACGCGCCCTGTACGGTTTTAGTTGTATAACGTGCCATGGAATGTGGCGGTAACCTACTATTGAACATGGTAGCTATATTAGGCATACGACAAAATGTGGTATGCTGGCTAAGATTAATATTATACTTTCGAAACGATTTCCGCACTATGCACTTATAATAATATCAAAAGTTTTTCGCGTATTAAGCTTGTTTGACTATCATAAGGAGAAATCTCCTCCAATTGTACGCTTGCATCGTGTGTGTGTGGGGAGGCCTTATGGTAGTTTCATTTTCCAAAAAGCATTACAGATTTCCTTTTATTTCTTTTTAAAGATAAACTGTTTTTGTTTGCTCATACCAGTCCCATGAATGACCTGAAGTTTTTTGTTCCCTTTCTAAACTCTAGGTGCTCACAATTTTCCACATGGACAACCTAGAGTTAGATTTTCAGATAATCTGCTAGTAGATGCAGATTTGATATCTTGGAAGTCTTTGGATTTTGGCTATCGCTTTGGGTTTCTCTTCAACATTCGGGATCAGACATGCTTAAGTCCAACTTGATGGTGGTTCGAGCTTTCGATTTGGAGTTTTGGAGTTTTCGTCTTAGGATGCAGTTTGTGGATTCATTCTCTTTTGAAGAATATGTTGGAGTTATCTTTCCATTGTTGTATCTTTCCGCTGTTATGTATCTCTGATTATGTGATATTCATTGTATCAGAATATTGTATCAACTGTTGTATCAATGATATTATTCATTTTCTTCCGCTTGTTGTTGTATTTAATGTGTTATAAGCTCTGGGGAACCAGATTCGACGTTCGGATCTGCGGCATTCGAATACGGGTGATGTATTCGGTGCCGATTTTCGAAGGTCGAGTTAGGGTCGTTATAAGTGGTTTCAGAGCTGAAGGTTGAATAAAAACTTTAGCTCAGGAGTATAACACATTTGGTAACTCATTAGAGATTGGGTTGCAAACGCCCTAGAGTGAGTATATCCCTAAGATATCTGTCTGTATGCCTCAGTAAATTCTCTTACTATCCACTAATAGTGAGTATGAGTGCAAGAATAGCACGGGATAGGGGACAAGGAAGTACCACTACAAATGGTCGATACCCTGCAACAATGGTAACAACTTTTTTCTTGATCTCCTTTGATCATCTTTCAATTTCAATTCTCTGATTGCTTCATGGCAGCTCCGAAAAGAATCTATGGTGTGATGGTTGCCCTGCGAATCATTATAGAAGTTCCCTAATTCGTATCTTCACTAGTTTCCCTTGGCTTTTCGTTCTAAACTTTAATGAATTTGATATTTTAATTGAAATAAATTGGTTAACGAAATACCAAACTGAATTAAATAATATCCGGTTGTTTATTCTTTGAGAATCAATGTCCGAAGAGGGACAAGTTGGTGTATACTTTAGGATACTCCGACCTGGATTGAGTATCCATTGTTTTTTCTGTTGGGTCAAGATATATTCTACGAGTGGTTAGTTATCCCTTCGGGTTAACAAATGCCCTGCATATCTCGTAGACCGGGTAACCCGAGTATTTCGTGAAATGTTGAATGAATTTGTTCTCGTATGTATTGTTGATATTCTGATTTGGTAAGCCAAATGCAGAATAGATATTCAGTTTGATCTGGCGAAACATTCCTCATCTGTTCTTTGTTGGTCTCCATGTCTAGCAAATTTCGGAGACGAAATTTTCTTAAAGGGGGGAATCTACAACGATCCCGGTTTTGAGTCAAAAAATTAAATTGGTAATTAAAATAAATGTTTGAATTAAATTGTGAATAAATGTGAATTTTTCCAAATTAAATAAGATATTTGTTTATTTGGGTATTGATTTTAATTTAAACCATATTCTTTAAAATTAGAAATATATATAAATAAAAAGGGAATGGATTTGTGTAAATTGAAAAATATAAATACATATTATAACATAAAGATTTTATGAAAAAGACATGTGTAAGCATTAAAAATAAGAAGTTAACAAGTGTAAATATTTTAAAGATGCATTAAAACATTTGTAAGCTTCCTAAGACATATATTAACAAGTGGCAAAGATGTTTTCTATTGAAATGATAATGTAAATAAAAATCAAAATGTTTAAACCAGGCTGCTCATTTTTAGTTCAAAAAGTTTTCTCAGTTTTAAAACTCCTCAAACCTGAGAAAAGTAAATACAAACCGGAAAGGAAATCAGAACATGCATCAGAGCCTGATCAAATTAAATTCAAACCCAATTCAATGAAAGATCAGGGCTCAACTTCAACAAATTTAACAAAAGCAAAGCAAAGTTTAAAAAAAATCTGGAAAACAAAAGAAAGCTTCAGTTTTAATAGCTCAAGTTCAATTTAGATCAGAAGCAGGTTGCAAACCTGGGAATAAGAATCAAACATCATGAACAAAATCAAAGTGTATCAAGTAATAACTCAAATTTCAACATTAAAGGCTTCAGATCCAAACTCAACAAAGTCCAGATCAAAGATCAATTCAGTTTTCAAGTAACATCTCCAGGTTCTATGTCTTTCCAAATCCAGGTGAGCAAACATCACCTTTTAAACCTTTATATGTTTATATTTTTATGGAATGTGATGATTGATTAGAGTAATGCTATAGATATGTTTGCATGAATAAAAAAATATGTCTGTATACATATGAATATATTGGGGTGTAAGTCTCTGTCTTTGGTTACAGGCGTTCAAAACCTGTTCAAAGAAAAAGAAAAGTTCAAATCCCTGGAATAAAATTCAATATGTCGTCATACAAACAATGATTAGTTAAGATCTTTAAATATGAATTGTAGTACAAGTGTGATATGATTTTTAAAAATAATTTCAAGTTTATTTATTTAGCAAACATTCAAAAGAATTGCAATTACAGTAACATATATTCAAGAATAGGAAAATCAATTATTACGAATTCAAATTAGATTCCATGAATCGATTCTTAATAGGAAACAATGATTTTTGATCGTTAATTCAAGATTTTTAGATTTGAAAATAGAGTGAATTCTCGAGTTGATCAGGAAATTATTTTTCATCAATTTCTGATGATCAACGTGGAGTGGAGGCTCGGGGTTGATGTCAGAGGTAGGACGAAAAATAGGAAGCAAAGGAAAAATAGTGCAAAGTTTTCCTGATGATCAGAGCGACCAGGTGACGCCATTTTAGGGTTTTAAACCTAGTTCTGCTCGTCGTAGTTTCAAGGGAAAGGTCATCGTTGTCGTGGAGCCGGAATGAATGAAACCTAGGAAGATTAAA